>BSBN01000515.1:2503210-5006420 GCA_027924645.1 Cunninghamia lanceolata
AATCTATCCCTAACTCTACTGTTGTCCTCAAAATTTTGTATTCAAATTCTATAAGCAACACTGTTGTCTTTCCATAAACCAATTCATAAGGAGTGAATCATGTAGTTGTCTTCCATGTGGTTCTGTATGCCCAAACAACTTCCAGTAAGCTAGAAACCAATCTCTTTTGTGAAGCTGTACTATTTTTGTCAATATATTCTCAATCTCCCTATTTGTAACCTCAACTTGACCATTAGCCTGAGGATGGTATGGAGTGGACTTCTTGTGTCTAATCTGATATTCCTCCACCAGTCTGGTGATTAAGTCTGATGTGAATTGTGGTCCTTGATCAATCACTATCTCCCTAGGTACACCATACCTAGTGAAGATTTCCTCATACAAGAATTTTTCCATGTTTCCATCTCTGGCAAACTACAAAGCTTTAACTTCCACCCATTTGGTTAAGTAATCAGTGTATACCAGTATATATTCCTTATTGTTTGAAGTAGGATAGATAGGGCCAACAAAATCCAAACCCCACTTATCAAAAGGAGCTAATGTTATTTGTGGCTACAAATACATTTCATCACTTCTTGTAGGTCTCCCCATCCTTTGACATTGATCACAGCTTTCAGTATACTTGATAGAATTTTTATGAAGTGTTGGCCAGTAATATCTTGTTGTCAAGATCTTGAAGGTTGTTCTTTTGGCTACAAAATGTCCACCACTTGGTTCATCATGACATGCCTTCAATATATCAAACACCTCATCCTCTCTGATACATCTTCTCATAATGTTATCTAGGCCAGTGTAGAATAAGAATCCAAAAATCCAAGAATAAGGGAAACATTTGTGAACTAACTGTCTTTTCTCCCTTGGAGAAAAGTAACCTGGAATTTGCCCTGTGACAAAATAATTAGCTATATCTGCATACCATGGAGTGTGTATGTTTAGAGCAAATAGATGCTCATCAGGAAAAGAGTCACCAAACACTCCTTCTGTTGATTGTGTAGGTAGTCTAGACAGAAAATCAACAACTACATTAGCCTTTCCTGGTTTGTCAACTATTGTTATGTCAATTTTTTGCAATAACAACAACCATCTTACATGTCTTCCACCTACTATTGGCTTATTCATCAAATATCTGATTGTTGTATGATCTGTATATATGAACACTTTATAGCCAGTAATGTAGTGTCTAAATTTGTCAATGGCATAAGCAACAACTAACATTTCCTTTTCTGTCATAGTATTGTTCAACTCAGCTCCCTGTAGGTTTTTGCTTACATAGTATATCGCTTACTCTTTATTTCCTTATGTTGGCCTAAGACTACTCCAATGGCAAAGTCTAATGCATCTGTGTGGATATGAAAAGGCAGTGTCCAATTTGGACCTCTTAGAACTGGAGCTTGTGTCAAGGTTGCTTTTAGCTTTTCAAATGAATTTTGACAGTCTGGGGTCTATTCAAAGTCAATGTCTTTTGTCAACAGAGTAAACAAAGGGGCAGCAATTTTCCTAAAATCTTGAATGAACCGCATGTAATAACCTGCATGTCTAAGGAAGCTCCTTACATCCTTCTGTCTCTGTGGAATAGGCAGGGTAGATATGATTTCAATCTTCTTTGGGTCAACTTGTATTCCTGCACTTGAGCTAAAATGTCCCAAGACAATGTCATGTGTCATCATCATAAAACATTTTTCATTGCTCAAAGATAGATTGTGCTCTGTGCATCTCTTTAAAACTTTCTCTAAGTTGTGTAAAGCTTCATCATATGTTTCACCATATGTGGTGAAGTCATCCATATAAATTTCCATGTTGTCATGGGCAAAATCAGAGAAAATACTGAGTACTGCTCTTTGAAATGTGGCTAGAGAATTGCACAGACCAAAAGGCAAGACATAATATGCATAGGTCCCCCAAGGGCAGGTAAACGTTGTCTTATCTTGATCCTCTGGTGCAATATTGATTTGGTTATAGCCACTGAAACCATCAAGAAATGAGAAATATTTCTTCCCTGCCAAAGACTCAAGAACTTGATCAATGAAGGGCAATGGGAAGTGATCTTTATTGGTGGCAACTAGTTCCTTGTAGTCAACACAAAATCTACATTTTCCACCTTTCTTGGGAATAATGACCAATGGTGAAACCCATTCATTGTCTGAAATGGGGTATATAAATCCTACATCTAAAAGCTTTTGAAGTTCAAATTTCACTATCTCTCTGAGAGCAGGGTTCATGCATCATTGTTGTTGCCTTATAGGTCTTTTGCCATCATAAATGTAAATTTTGTGCATACACAAGGTAGGATTAATGCCTTTCATATCACTGTAATCCCATGCAAACACTGCTGAGTGGCTCTGTAATACTGTGTGTAGGGATTGTTGTTGTTCATCAGTCAATACATTATTAACAGTCAACATCTTTCCTGGCTTGATTTCTAATTGTTTAGACATTTCCTGTACATAGGACAAATCAAGGCTAGGTATTACTAGTAAGCATTGCTGGGGTAACAAAGTATGAAATATTTGGGATACCTCCTCTGAGGAACTGGTGGGTGTTATGCTTCTTAAGGGATATTGCAAGCAGGATAGATAGTCATGTTGTTGTGGGTGCCTCCCGCAGTCATTTTGTATAATATGAGCTATCAACTTATCTTCATCCTGGATATCTAGAAAGGGGCTGCATTCAATAGTCATCAAGGTTTACAGTGAATAGATGTCCTCATCATCCAGGGTAGGCCAAATGGTCTGCTCAAGTTCATGGCATGGTTGGGTTGGGGGATATAAGACCATCTTCTTGGTCACAGTCCCATTGGATATGATCGTGTTTCCTAACTTGCAACCTATAAATGCATCTGTTGTAGCAAGCCATGGTCTGCCTACTATAAGAGGATAACCAACAAGATTGACCTTGGGCTTAGGACTATGAAATTAGTAGGGTATTCCCAAGAATCTAATGCAATTACTAAGTCCTCAATGACTCCTTCATGTTTAATTGTAGACCTATCAACTAATTGCAACATTGTCTGAGTAGGCCTAAGGTTGTTTAACTAGAGAATCTGCATTGTCTCCTTAGTCATTACATTAATTACATCACCCAAATCTATCAGAGTATTCTTAATCAGAGTCCCATTGATTTTGACATCCACTACCGGACTACCTGGATCTGTATTTTTGGGAACAGTTATATTCCCCAACATTATGTCAGCAAGGTTACCCAAAATGTTGACTATCTTTGGGTCTATTCTCTTCCTTCCTGGTTTCTTTATGCAAAGATCTCTGATAGTCTTAGTATAGATAGGAATATTTTTGATGGCTTGGATTAAGGGAATCTTTATGCTTATATCTTGTAACTGGCCTATGAGGTCAGTTTCAGACTGTGTTGGTTCCTTCTAGATAGTCAAGTGTTCAGGGAAAGGAGGCTTAGGATGTGAAATGATCTAAGGGCCCTAATTTAATTTAGGTTCCAAAGGTGGCTTATCTGGGGCTTCCTTTGTGGGTTCTTCATCTTCAAGTTCTATAATTTGGGGAGATGAAGGGCCCGCAAGTTGCTTCCCTGATTTGAGATGAACATTACTCATCTCTACCCCATAGGTGGGGTATTGCATCACCTCATTAGTATAAGCCTGTTGAACTTGCTTGTTGTTAGGGTTAGGTGCAGGTTGGGCAGGGAGTTGGGTAGGTCTAGGAGGTTGATTTTGGGGAGCAGATGGAGGCATTATGGTTGGTTGTTGTGGTTGATATGGAAGCATAGGTTGTTGGTAATTTGCATCTTGCTACCATTGTTGGTTCTTGTTCCATTGGGGCTGCCACTAAGGTTATTGTGTAGGCCACTGGGGGTTATAGTTGGAACCTTGGAAACTTTGTTGGGGCCATGGGTTTGGTTTTTGTTGGTTCCAACTAGGTTGTGGAGTAGGCCATTTTGGGTTTTGCCAGAGATTTTGATTACTAGGCCATGGTTGAGTGTTCCAAGTAGAGAAATTTTGGTTTGCAGTAGGAAAGGGTGAATTGAAACTTAGTGGATCAAAGGGCATACCTTGTCTTTGCTACCAAGGTCTCCTTTGAGCTATGTAGAACAATTATCCATTCTCTCCTTCAAATGGCTAAAATTTTGGCCTTTCAACCTTCTCTTGTTGGATGATTGCCACCCTTTTGCATTTACAATTGACCTTCCCTTGCCTACAGCTGCGACAGTACTCAATAAGCATTGCATCCACCTCTTCTTGTTTCTTCTTAATGTGAAGAGTGTCCAGCTGGGTAGCCATATGGCTGATGATATCCTCTTTTATGTTGGATAGCAAGTTATTGATTTCCACTCTTGAAACCCCATTCATTACTTTGTTTGTAATGGATGTCCTTTCTCCCCTCAGTCGTTTGGTGAAAGTTCTTGAATAATTTTGGCAAACCTTACAAATTGAATCAAAAGGTAACTGAGAAACATCACCTTGCCCAATGAGATTCAAGGTGTAGACACCTAAAAGTGTCCTCATGTCGCAAAATCCTAATTTCTTCTACATTCCCCTATTTTTCCCTAATTTTCCCCTATGGTTCATTAATTAATTTGAATTAATTAATTATTTAATCATTCATGTCCTAATGTTCCCTTTCTTTGATTTAAACAAATACAAAATTTGTTTAAATCCCCCATCACATTATCCCTTTCCTCAAATAAATTAAATAAATGAACACCATTTATTTAATTTAAAAATCATAAAACACCTCATCGTATTTGTGAATTTTAAATTCACTTTTGTCCTCTTGTGGAGGAAAACCCTAACTCATCCTAGCCCTTCATTTTGGCTCCAAGTCAATAATGAATCTTGGCCATCCATTCAAAATCCCTCTTCTATAAAACACCTTTTTCTAGCTCATTTTGGGGCTCTTGGTTCCATTCTTTCCTCTCTTAGCCTGCAAACCCTCCAAAGTCTTGCTAAATCACACACATGAGCTTCTCATGATGGTTGCGTGTACTTGCAAATCTGAGAACACAATGCAAGAGGAGGAGGACAATGGAGAATAGACAATAGATAGCTTAGATTTTTAGTTGTTTTTCATGTTTATTTGACTATTTTCTAAGTTAGTTTGCACTCCATTAGGAGCTAGGGTTAGTTGTAGTTTATTTTCTGTAGATTAGTTAGCTTTCCCCTGACTTCATCTAGTGAACCTGACGTGAACGGCCATATATTCCATGAATTTTATGTTTTTGAATTTGTAGGAACAGTATGATGCATAAGCTAGTTCATGTGATGCATAAACATCTCAGTGTGATGCATGAGCCGTACGATGTGATGCTTCCTCTGGAGTCTGCAACGCATACGACTGTGTTTAGGGTAGAAATTTTGTTATTTTGATTTTATAAACCTAACCCAATTGATTTTGTAGGATTCTAACTTGTCTCTAATGCTCTAATTGTTTTGTTAACTCTCTGGTTCATACTGGTTATCTCATTAGGGTTTTTTTAGAGCATTAGGGTTTGTTATTTCAAGGGTTTTATCTAGGGTTTCTTGCTAACTTGTTTAAACATTTGGGTATATCTTGTGAATGTCTGAAAGTTCATCATCTTTCTGGCATCCAAGAGATGACCTTACAGCCCTAGGGTTTGGCATTTATCACTGGAGTACATATTTCATTCACAGATTAGGGTTTTTTATGCTAATTTGTATTTGCAAAAATTGTGTGATGCATAAGCTGCTTTGTGCGATGCATAAGCTGCTTTGTGCAATGCATAAGAGATGGTGGTTGTGTGATGCATAAGCTACTTTGTGTGATGCATGTGCTGATCAGTGTGACACATGTGCTGATCAGTGTGATGCATGTGCTGATCAGTGTGACGCATAGGCTGATCAGTGTGACGCATGCGCTTAACTGACTCGCATAAGCATGACAATGCACCGCATGCACTTGGCTAACTCACATGCACATGACAGTGCACTACTTACGCTAGTCCCTGAAATGCATAAGTTTGACAGTGCACTGCCTGCGCTCTCTGTGTGACACATGCGACTAGTATAAAACATAAGTTTTTCAAAAAGTTCTTCATTCAGGTTTCTCTATTTTGAGCAGTAGAGTTAGGATTTTCTATTACTGATCTTTGTGTTTGCAGCCTATACCGTGGAGAAATATTTTGAATTACAAAACATAACTTGTTGCTTAGGGTTTCCTTTTTTCATGAATGTGTGTATGGTTTAAGAACACTTTGCAATTTGGGTTAAAAAGAATAATACAATTCTGTTTGCAAACCTACATTCATTTTGGGATTAAAATGAACCTCATTCATATTGATTAAAAAGAACAAACAACCCTTGCATTTTTCACTTATGAGTTAAAAAGAACACAACTTTACATTATAACACATTGGGTTAAAAATGAACTACAATCTTTGCATTTTCACACTCATTGGGACTTAAAATTAACCTGCATCCTCACTCATTTAAAAAGATAAAAAGGATTGCATTTTGTTTGCTATGTTTGGTGGTTTGTGTTAGAGTTGTGGAAAGGTATATACCCTCCACTTCACTTACATAAAATCACACCACACCTAAGGAAAGATAAATCCAAAAGAACCCCCATGCGAGTGTGAGCAAGTACACGTGTATGCTCTCCCCTTGTGACTTAGTGCGAGCCTGGGGATCAAAAACATGTTAGCTTGTCTCGCTTTTGTTACCCTTTAGAGTGGGCCTGCTCTTGAGACACATCTGAAAGGAGAACTCACTTGCGACCCCAAGCGGGACTTTTGTCTGGCCCGCTATATAAATTTAGGATAAGGCGAAAGCCAAGTCTAACCGGTATGAGCGCTCACCATACAGTGCTAGCTCGAAAGGAGGCGTACCTTTGTGTATATTAAACTCCTAGTAGGGTTAGTTAGAGCCTTTAGTGGCTTGTTGGATGCTCGTGGGGTGCCGGTCCCCCAGATATACACTAGAACCTCTTTGTTTAGTGGCCAAAAACCCTCTACTTGTTGATACGGGAGGTCGAAAGATCAAACTCTGATAGCCGTCCCACATTTTTGTGGCTTATGGTAGAGATAGCAAGGTACCTCAGGATTTGCACGTCCTAGGACCTGGAACTTGGTGTGCCTAAGAAGTGAGTACACGATAAGGGGGAGCCCGTGCCCCAAGTTCCTGGAGCTATACACCATAAGTAGGTGCGACTGGGTAAAACCAAGTGGGAACTCAACAAGTATTATCCTTTCTTAGCCTAGGATTGTGCATGTCTACAAGTGTTTGCAAAACATCATGAGTCATCAAAAATAGTCAATTGATTGCCAAATGTCTTCTATGATTGATGTGTGTGCTTGCCTAATCATCACCCTCAACATTCTTTCCATCCATTCATTCCAAGTCATCATACCTTATCACATTTATACCATATCCTTATCATTCAACTTCCGTATCATAGTCACCCCCCTAAGCCAATCCATTTTCAACCTAATCAATATACTTCAACATAATCATTATCCTGATCACATATCCTAATCATCATCCTTGTCACCCCACATATCGTTGTCACTATCCTAGTCATTATCTTAATCCATCCAAATCACCTAACAACATAATTACACTTTATCATCCTCATTTCAAATCACTTCCATTTCACCTTTATTCATCCTAGTCATTATCCTTGTCCTTCCTCAAACATCCTAATCATCCCATTCCTAATCATACAACCACGTCCTAATCATATCCTATTCATCATATCTTCATCATTGAACAACATCCCAACCATATCCCATTTATCATTTTTTTCCATTATCCTTACACATCATCCTATCATATCCAAACAACATTGATCCTAATCATTCCCAATCACATTCTTGTCATATATTCTTCATGCCACCTCATCATAATTATACCCTAATCATTCATAATCATTACATCCATTCCACATCATAGCATATTCATCATACCAAGTCATCACATCCTAATCATATTCCTACTCATATCTTCATCATTCAACCTTCGTGTCCTTAGCCACATCATATCATATCCTAATAAAATTCCTATCATTTTCTAATCATTCCACCTCACCCCAATCTATCATATTCCTCATTCCTAATCATTCCGCCTCTTCATAATCATATCCTCTTCGTCCTTCATAATCATTCCACATTATCCCAATCGTGTTCTATTCATCATACCTAATCATTACACCATATCCTAATCATACTCTACTCATCGTTCCAAATCATTCCACCTCATCCCAATTATATCCTAAGCATCATAATCATATCCAATTCACCGTGCATAACCATCACATCATCATCATTCCAATCCAATCGATTTCATCCTAATCATTCCCCATCATAACACAACACAACCATAGGGAAAACTTTGAGTATCTACTCTCCCTTTCAAATCCGATTGCAACCGTGTCAAAACATTATAGACTTATTGGTTCTATTCACCCACCATTCAATTTCATCCACTCCATATTCCATTTCATTCCTTTCGGATCAAATTTCATCACAACATTTCATTAACATTCCAATTTCATTCAGCCCTTGACATCTATAGAGGACTCTAAACATTAGTCTTCCTAAGTTTGAAACATAGGGAGAAACTATCGAAGCTTGACTACATCACAATTATAAATATGTGAACCAAGAGACCTTGACATCTTTTTCACATCAATCACAAGTTGGGCTTAATACTCCATGGCTAGTTTAAGTCCATCCTTACAAGTGAATTTTGAAACTCATGGGTTCACTTTAATCAATCATTCCTTCCACACCTCAAGGTCTCGATAAATCCAATTTGTGCTTTGAAGGGTCATTAGTAGACTAGAGTACCCCCTTGGAGCTAGAATTTTTGAAGACTAATATCCATTAGCCTCTATCATAGTTTGGGCCTCATCACCTCACATTGACATCCCCATATCATCTCAAAAATTCACAAGTCTCATTTGGTAAAGACACAGTTGCAAAAAGAAGACAAAGGAAGTCAATCCTCCTAGTTATCCCTATTCATCCTCGTCATTCCACACCATCCTTGTCATCCAATCAACATCATTCTAATCATATCCCAATCAATTTTCATTCTACTCATACCTTCATCATTCAACCTTCACACCCTAATCACCCTTTCTAATCACATCATTCAACCTTCACATCCTAATCACCCTTTCTACTCACATAGTTCAATCAAATTCACCCTAATCATTTCCATCACCCCTAACCATACCCTAATCACCCCTAATCTCCCATCCAATCATCCAACCAATCCCACACTCATCACATTCCTAGTCACTCTACGTCATCATTCATCCTAGTCAAGCACAACATGGTCCTAATCCCATAAGAAGACATACAACAATATGAAGACATGTGTCATTCCATGACAATCCTAGGTTCTCGCACCCCAAGCCTATTCACAAGATTATCCAAGTCCACCTTGGTAGCATGACAAAGTGCCTTTAAATTCCAATGCTATCCTTGACAAGGGGAACATAAGTCTATCTCATCCATCCTATAAGTACATTCTATCACCACACTCCTAATCCTAATCATGAATCCACGTCATCTACTCTCATCATCCATCCACTATATTATCCTTCCACACATGCCCTTGCAAAGGATGTGACCCAGTGGCTACTAGCTAGGGATAAACCCTCCCCATGTCAAACACCCATTCATAAGCCTATCATAGAGTCCTCAAATACCACGTCCAAACATTCAACCCTATCATGTGGTCAACAACTTATCAAACCTATCCAAGAGTCATCCAAATCCACTTCCACCCAAAGTCAAGAGCCATGTCAAGAGCATAATCCTAATCATTTGGAAACATTTGGCCCTCATTCGAATCAAGATCAAACCCCTTCCATTCCACCCATCCATAACACACTTAATCCTTTCAATGATCAAGCTCCCATTTATGATCATGATCCCTCTATGATCAAGAAGACCATGATGATCCACTTAGCCAACTCTATGCATTCCATGGTCAAGAGCTTGCCACCTCACTCATTCATGATGAGACATGTGCCTCCCAAGCATACATAAAAGATCAAACCAATAACGTGGATCTACATGAACATAATAAAGATCCTAATGATCCTTCCACATCCACATCAACATTCATGAGTGTTCTTCCTTAGGAACACAGCAACCAATCTTTGTCCACTTCACCTTCTCCATCAAATAACGAACTCGTGTTTAGTGTCCAAACTACACATAGTCCCATAGTCAATCGCATGCTCCAAAAAATGAACTACCAAGGCAAAGGCCTAGGCCTTCATGAACAAGGAATTTTGGAGCCTATACATGTCAAAGTCCCACCTCCTCGCTCATATAACCTTGGATACACACCCCAAGGACAACCATCTAAAAATGTTGGTACTTCATCCACTCGTCCTAAGTCACCACTTTCCATCATGCATCCCATTATGTTCCCAAACATACGTCACTATTCCATCTCCATCATCCTACAAATGTCAAAAGCATGTGACCATACACCTTCCACCATCTAACTTGCCTCCACTTCTTCCAACTCCGCATATCCCTCCATCCACTTTGCCACCATTGCTTCCAACACCTAATATCCCAATCATTCAAAAATACCCTTACATTCCTAATCATGACCAACAAATGCACATATTGTCTAAATGTAAAGATTCCACTCATTCTACCTGCCACCTAGGATTAAAAAATAAACATTTGGATGCCTCTACCTATGAAGCCAAAAATCCTAAAGGTCCTAATGCCTTATGGTACACTTACAACGAATCAAAGTCAAGTTCAAAAATCCATCCAAACCCATACCGTCAAAAGCAAAGTCCAAAACTAAAATGGTTTGGATCCCTAAGCAAAAAAATAATCAAGTCAAAAGAGGCATCCACCTCTCAAAAATTCCAACCATACACTTTCATTCCAAAATCCCATTCCATAAACAAATCCCACATGAAAAGCAAAAGTCATAAAAATACTAAGTCTATGTGGGTCCCCAAATCCTACGTCATCCATCCACTAAGCAAACATCACCATTGCTTCCTACACCACCATCCACTCAAAAGCTTCAATGTTTATCATGATGTGTGCAACCATTGGTCATGATTCCCTTCCATACCTCCATCACCCCATCATTTAATCATTACCTTACATATCTGCCTTATCGTATCCCTATGGTCCATGTTTTTGCATAATCCACTTTCATTCCCTCCATAATCCACATCATAATCCACTTTTCTTCCCTACATAATCCACTATCATTCCTTTCATGATTCACTATCTACCTTATCCATCTCACTTTCATGTCAGCCCATACCAACATCGATGAGCACAATGGCATTTGACATGGTCCATGTGACGACATCTTTCTTCAATGGGACTATCACCTTTCATGGCACTAGACATTTGAGTCCCTCCTTTCCATATTCCACGTCTCCCATTCAAAAAGTCAAAAAAGTAAAAAAAAAAAAAAGTAAAGGCAAATCCTTTCGTCCAATGGTGAAAACCTGGTAAACAGGCACATTGGATAAGTACCATGATGAAAACCTGGCAAACAGGCGTCATGTGTAGCTCGATCTTCTATGCCGCTTACACTTGGGGGCACATTGTCTCATCCTTCTCTCATTTTCCATCCTATCATACCATTGCCATATCCTATCTTACCATACTTAGTTATTGCACCCATCTACCTATACATGTCATATTGCATCCATTCATCATCCCTTCCTCTTTTGATCTTGATAAAGATTGGGGGCAAAAATGTTGACAAATGTTTTGGATGTCTCTTGACATACCTTATCCCGCCAAACTAAGCAAATCCTTCATTATCCTATCATCATAATCCTTGTCATGGCCAATCTTAAGCATTACACCTAGAATGGGGCATGTTATTCCTATGTGACATAGCCTTTGGAGATCACATCCTTGCCCTCTTACACATGCATCCATTCCATCCATTATCGCCTATCATTTTATCCATCCATCCTTCTTGCACCTAGACTTGGTCCTCCCTTGTCATTGGTATCTAGCATAAAGGCTATTCAAATTGCAATCCAATGCCATCCACAAAACATTCAAAATCCCAAAAAAAAAAGAAAAAAAAAACTAAATATGCCAAAAATACAAAAAAATAGAAATATTCAAAAAATCCAAAAAAAAAGAAAACATATCAAAAACACAAAAAAATGAAAACATATCAAAAACCAAAAAAATCAAATATTCTAAAAAATCCAAAACATCCAAAAATTCCAAAAATTCAAAAACATCCAAACATTCCAAAAACACAAAAAAATCAAAACATGTTAAAAATCCCAAAAAAATCAAAACATGTCAAAAATCCAAAAAAAATCAAAACATGTCAAAAATCCCCCAAAAAAAAATCAAAACATTTCAAAATCCAGAAACATCCAAATATTCCAAAAATCCAAAAACATCAAATATCATTAAAAAAACCACAAAAAATCAAATAACCTACAAAAATCCAAGCAATAAAATCAATCAACTCATCATAATCCACCAAACCATTCAATTAATTTCATTCAAACCAATTCAATTCATCACATCATTCCAACCAAATCAATTCTTCTATCAACTCTTCCAATCATTCAATTCCTCAACCAAATCACTCACTCAAATCTCTTGATCGATCCATTCAAACATCCTAATCAGTCACATCATCATATCATTCAAATCAGTTCTTCCAATCATCCACAGTCTGCATGGTCAAACTACATCGTCTCTGAGTTTTCACGTAGGCAAGGCCATCTTCAATGTGCCCCTGAGGCATTAGGTCAGCCCCTTAGGGCCCGTCTTGTCAACCATCATAATAAGTCATCCTTTCATGAAATGGGCACTTTGATCAGACCAAAGCAATCAATCTTGCGCACTCAAACCAATCCCAAAATCAACAAGACTAGTTATTCAAATCAACCAAATCAATCAATTGCCATCAAGCTATCCTTGTCAACTATCACATTCTCATACAGAATGGGGCATCGTCGAAACCAGGATTTTGTTCCTTATACGACATGTGTCATTTATCAAACATCATCAATCCAATCCTGGTGTTGCTCGCATGGCCAACAACACTAGTGTCAATCAATCACATCACTTGCCTTAGACAGGTAGGGGCATTGTCGAAACCAGACTAGGCATCTTATACGACATGCTTCTTTCCTGAAACCAGGCCTCCTTCTTCATCTCATCATAATCAATCAAACACATATCACTTGGCAAACGATCTAATGGTTGTTGGTCTAGTTTGTCTTATCTTTCATTTGGATTTCTTTGCAGTCTCGTTCTTATGCTTCTCAAGACAGTCCCTAAGTGATGAAGAGAAGTGAGGATAGAGCGAGACCTTTTTCTTTGATTGTTGTTTGCAGTTTGTCTTGGCAAAATGGTTGGGACAACTTGGTGTCTTGCGTGTGATAAGGATTCTATTGGGTGTGAATCAAAGACATCCTATGCATTGGAAAGAATAATTGCTTCCTTGCATAAGGACTTGCACACCTCACAGTTATCTCATCGCATGTTCCGACAAGGTATCACAGTTACTAGTCTGAGTCAGGGCATTCCTTGTCTATCATGTGCCTATTTCACAAGGGACTACACTTTCCACTTTGGCCTATGTCATGCCACGGTGATTGTCATCCTTTGACATAATAGGTTCTATGATGATAAACAAAAAAATTGCAAGTGAGAAGCTCAAAAATACATCAAAGCAAGATATCATTCCCATTCTTCTAGCCAATCTTTCATTCCTCCACCATCTCTCTCTCGCATCTTCATTCATCCACCTTCATTGCAGCCTACCATACCTTTCATTTCGCCTATCTTTCTTCCTTCACCAATCCCTTTCATTTCGAGAGCCTACCCGTGTTTGTCCAACCCGCCTATCCTCTCGAGGGGGCATCATCATCCCATCTTTCCATTATCATCCTTTTCCTCTATCTATTTCCTTGGCTTCTTTGAAATGATGTTACTTGGTCGCAACATCATCTCAAAGAGGGGCAAAATGTAGACACCTAAAAGTGTCCTCACGTTGCAAAACCCTAATTTCTTCTACATTCCCCTAATTTCCCCTAATTTTCCCCTATGGTTCAATAATTAATTTGAATTAATTAATTATTTAATCATTCATGTCCTAATGTTCCCTTTCTTTGATTTAAACAAATACAACATTTGTTTAAATCCCCCATCACATTATCCCTTTCCTCAAATAAATTAAATAAATGAACACCATTTATTTAATTTAAAAATCATAAAACACCTCATCATATTTGTGAATTTTAAATTCACTTTTGTCCTCTTGTGGAGGAAAATCCTAACTCATCCTAGCCCTTCATTTTGGCTCCAAGTCAACAATGAATCTTGGCCATCCATTCAAAATCCCTCTTCTATAAAACACCTTTTTCCAGCTCATTTTGGGGCTTTTAGTTCCATTTTTCCTCTTTTAACTTGAAAACCCTCCAAAATCTTGCTTAACACACCCATGAGCTTCTCATGATGTTGCATGAACTTGCAAATCTGAGAACACAATGCAGAGAAAGAGGAAGACAATAGTAGTCAATGTTAGCTTAGATTTTTACTAGTTTTTGTGTTTATTTGATTGCTTTCTAAGCTTGCTTGCATTCTATTGTAGTTAGGGTTTGATAGTTTGTTGTTTTTTACTGTAAACCTAGTTTTTCCCTAGCACACAGGGCATCCATGCAATCATCCTTAACCCCTCTCAAAAAGATCAATTTTAATGATTCTTTAGACAATCTATTTTGGGGGTTCTTCTTTAAAGCAAACTGGAATCTTTCAACATAATCTTCTAGTGGCTCCTCCTCTTTTTGTGACATCCTGAAGATGTCATCTCTCCACCTGTTATGTCCTCTGCAGTAATCTTGGTATTTCTCCAAGAATTTCTCCTTCATTGTATCCCAATCTAGAATGACATCTTTTCCTAGCCCCATAAACCATCTCAAGGTTGCATCCTTGAGAGTGGCAGGAAAGAGTTTAATCCTATGAGCATATGAAGTATAGTCATAGCTTCTACACATAATATCAAACTCAAACAAAAATGTATTTGGGTCCTTTGTCACTAGGCCATAGAAGACTGGTAATGCTGAAGGTGGAATATTCTTCAGCACTGTAGCCCTCTCCTGATCAGTGATAGGAAACTCGAACATTGCTTGCTCTGGTGGATCCTCCACCGCAACATCTACCATGGTTCTAAAGGTCCCTTCTGTAGTTGTGGAAGAAGTTGATGAAGATGTAGAAGGTGTTTATGAAGATGTAAGAACAAGTCCTCCTTCAACAATTCCTACTGTATATTTGATAAAGTTAGTTGTATCTTCTCTATCTTGATAATTTGAACGGAGGAATCTGCCTTGGTTGTCTCTCTACCTCCGCATACAGTGAATTTAGCTTTATATACCAGTAGTCCTGCATAATGTTAGTACAATTTATGGTGTTTCTTGAAAAGTGAATCTATTAACCCTAATGCTGGAATCAAAATTTAAGCTATGAAAACATGGAAAATGAGCCTATGAAGGTAGCACCATCCCCGACAACAGCGCCAAAAATGTAGAGGAAAACTAATGTGTTGCATACTTAACATAATTCAGGGGTAAACCTATCCGAACAATCCACTTGACATTGTACTCCCACATTAAATTATCAACCAAGGAGTGTAAGCTTATTATGGCACTGCACTGTATGTCCCTTCAGGGCTCATATTCTTCTAAACTATCTTATCTAAAACTACTCAGATTATTTTACTTTGCTAGAATTTATAGAAATACAAAAATAGTAAAAATAATTACAGAATCTAGTGGCTATGGGTACCTTCAGCATAAGCTATAGATAATTGCTGGTAATAGGAAATTACAAAACTAATCCAAAACATTCAAAATGATGAGAAAAACTAATGCTAACCTCTGGAGGACTTAAAATAGACAAAGTATACATTTGTTCATGAACCACAACTACTATAATTGACAATCAAAGTATTCTAATTAACTCAAAATGTATTTATAAACTGATGGAAAACAACTTCAACAAGAATGCATAAATCAGTAAAATAAATGAAGTGAAGATCAGTACCTTGAGTGGCTGGTCCAGGGGACTAACTCACTTAGCTGGAAATCAAATCTAATTCAGATACACATGCATCCACATAACACATAGTTCCATTCATTTCATATCATAAACAAAATCTCTTTCAGATTGTATTCAATAATGGCATTTTTAATAAAACATGTCTGGAACTTCTATTATTGAATAGAAACAACAACTGAGTAACTAGATAACAAAGTAACTAACTTGACACCGAGCTCATCCTTTCTAACTTATACAAAAATGGGAGAGTCTTATGCAACTACCAACTAACTTTAATCATTAATCCATCCCTAGATATTAGGATACAGGGTTAAGATTGATTTATTAATTCTAACTGAACAGAGGAAGGAGAATCCTATTCAAATAAGAATTCTTATGCAATGACTCGTATGAAAAACACATAAGCTACGTTTGAAACAAGTCTACTTCTTCTGCATTTATTCCTTTCCATGATGGTTCACATTCAGCCTCCAGCTGCCTGCACTTTTGGCGGCTTGACTTCAACTTCCTTTATTCTCCTGTTCTATAACTCGCTGCAAATTCTCCTTTCCTTGATGCCACGTGCTTGCTGCTGCATAGGGGTTAATCCACAAAACATATGCACGCAAATAACCTTCATAATTAAACCATAGAATTTCATCTATATTGCATGCATACTCATGTTTAAGTCATTCAATTGATAAATACCATCACCATATTCCATATTAACAACATAGATTCAAGGTCTTGCAAAGTATATAAAAAGACAGTATATCATGATGGTGATGTTTGAAAAGTATCTGGAAGATCATATGGAAAAAGGTCTGAAAGCATATGAAAACAACATAAAAAGAGGCCAATCTTTAAACCCATCAGGTTGTGTATAGGGAAAATTGGATTAACAAGATCAAGCATAGATAAATCAAATCCAATCCTACAACCTTCAAGAAATAGATCAAAGACAATAACCACAATTGAATGCAAATAAACAAAGAACATTACCACCTAAAATTGTATTTATTCCCTGGTTAAATGTGGACTGCTCTTATACTTTATATGACCATGGTTGCAACAAGCGTGAATGTATGATGTGCTCACTGGATGTAAAGTGCTCAACAATATGATAGCTCAAAGCGCAGTATGAATGCTCAAAGCTTAATGATTGTGGAGGGTTTGTGAAGAGGTGAATGGACATATTTATAACTTTCAGGGAAGATCGATCAATGGTGGAGGAAATTCAATGAAATAGACAGATGAGATAAATTGAGAAGACATGAAGGAATGTGCACACGACATGTGTCCATGCAAAAAATTGTTTTATTGAGTTATTTGCTTTCTTAGCTAAAGGTATGATTAATTTTCATAAAAATTGAATGGTTTTTCTATTTTATGAATTGATTGATAAAAACAATGATTTAAAGCCAATTAACTCAACTTTTGTTTTGCTTTTTGACATGCTATGAATAAAATTAAATAATAAGTTATTCAATTTGTGTGCATGGAGGATATAGATATTTTTAGAAGATATGAGAAGATAATTAGAAATTAAATAAATAAATTTATTTAATTTATTGTGCATGATGGTAGGATAAAGGAAAATAAATAAAACATTGATTTTATTTATTTAGAAGATATAGAAAAGTCAACATTAAATAAATTTGAATAATTTATTTAATTTTAGAAGAATAATTAGTAAATTAAATAAGTAAAATTATTTAATTGTTGTGGATAGGAGGAATTAAGATGTGGAATTAATTAAATAATTGGTTTATTCAATTAATGGGAAAATAGAAGAATAAAGTAGTGAAATAATGAAATTAATTAAATAAGTAAGATTTACTCAATTAATATTGAATTTGGATGATTAGAAGAAATTGATGGAATTAATTAAATAATTAAGTTATTTAATTAATGTTGGATGAAGGTGTGTTAGAAGAATTTGATGTATGCAAGGTGAATAATTCAATGGTCATTTTTGGGTGTCTATGTTTTACCCCTCTTTGAGACAATGCGTTTCATGGTGTTATTTCAAAGAAGTTTAAAACACAGTGTTTGATTGAAGAAGATTGATTTAGAAGAATATGGATGGAAGAAAATGATTGGATTAGAGATTGTGATGCCCTAGTCACTCTAAAGTGAGGGTGACAAGGAAAGATAATGGTAAGTTAATGAATAAGATGAATGGTGATGATGCCCCCTCAAGAGGACAAGTAGGTTTAAAGAACACAAGTGTGATCTTGAAATGAAAGAAGAGGAAATCGTTAGTAGGTAGAGAGGTGTGGAGGGAGATGAAAAGTTAGATGAAAGATGGAAGAAGAAGCTACGTAGGATGTAGAAGAATAGAAGAATTGATCAAATTGTAAAAGCTATAGATATTTCTGCGGATGTATGGGTGAGATGGATGTGTGGGATGGATGGGGTGATGTTGCTTTGGTTATGCTTCATAAAATGTAAAGAACAATCCTTATTTTGATATAGTATGGACATTATGCACCATGGTATATAAGACCAAGGTGACGATGTATCTAATGCATACGACAAACACACAAAAAGATAAATGACACAAGCAACCCTATACTGTGGAGCACCATGATATTTCAAAGACCATTATACCGTTGTGGTAGGTAGGTTACAATGACTAATGTAGATGCAAGATACAAGAAAAATATACAACTTAAAAAGATGCAAGATAAAATGATACAATACAATACCAAAAATGTGGATAAAGATAAAAAGATGCAAGGCAAAAATAAGATGCTGATAAAGATAAAAAGATGCAAGACAAAAGATGCAAGATAAAACCAAGATGCTGATAAAAAGATAACACACACAAGCAAGCATGCACAAATGATTCAAAAACAAATGAGGTTATTTCCCTTACCAAGCTGAAAACTGAGGATTAGGTGATCAAGGATTGATTGGACTGATTAAGGATAGTGTTGGCATTGTGGGGAATGATATATCCCTTGAACAACACAAGGATGCGGGAACGATATATCCCATCGATGATGGTTGGATAAATGATCGATTAAAATTGGTTTGACAGCAAGGATGGAATAAAACCAAAGACATGATTGGATGACTTGCATTTGGATTGATTGCTTGGATTTTTGCAATGTTTTTTTTTTTTTTGATTTTTGGATTGTTTTGATTTTGATTTTTTTTGGGGATTTTTCTAGATGTTTTTTTTTTTGATTTTTTTGGATGTTTTGATTTTTCTGCAACTCCCTAAATTACAATACAACATCACTTATAGAGTGAGGCTACAACCTCTGTATATCACACTTGACAAATTCCATTGATCAACCACCTCCACAACATCAACACACTTCACAATAAAATGAATCTTCAACTCCTCTGCATAACAAACTCTGCTACCTTCAACACACTTCCACACACATATTCACTTACTTTCACATTTGCATAACTATCCTCACACACTTTCACACACTCTTACATTTCACCTCAAACAAGATCTTTCATTTATACCTTCCGCAAATTACAAAATCTTTCTCCCATGTCATCCAAGATGGAACATGTATACATGAAACATGCATGGCCACACCAAGTCGACTCCCAAATGATGTAGAAATCCAATGAGGTTCCAACTGAGTGATAACCAGGACCTATTCTACCTTGACACATTCTTCCAAGTAGACGCACACTTCAAATCATTTGGTGGGATCATCAAAACACATGAAGTTGACCCAACAAACACTTATTCTCCCACAAAATAGCTCCAGACCAAAAACGGTACTGGAGGGTTCAATAAAAATCATGCAGATCAACACAAAAGCAACAAAAGACTTACATCAATCTTCTCAACCACTTCTTCCACATAAATATATGTTTTCTTTTTGGCGCAAGCAATTAGAAACTAAGCCTGGCATCACAAACGAACTCTGAACACACAGTCTTGAGATAGAGCATTGCAAAACCAACTTGCAGTGCACTTCAACACCTGAAACTTGAAATGAAAAAATATACAGACTATCTAAACTCATCCTCCAAACATCAAAGCCAAAAGATTAAATGTGGTGAAATGTAGTGGCTTTTGCTTTCTCCTCCAGTCAACACTAATCAACAATGTGATTTGTCTTTGCTCTACTGACTCCGGAGAACCTTTACGGTACACCTTATCATTTGAAACTTGAATATATCATTCTTCTCATCTATATCTGACTATCCTTCAAACCGTAACATCATGACTTCAAATGTGGAGAAATACAGAGCATTCCTTGGACTCATCCTGATTGCAACAAATCTGAACCAGTGTTTTCACTCTGCAAACTCTAGAATCTTTTGTGATAACGTTCAAGCTTTGAAATCAAGAACATACCTTCTTCACACCTATCTTTAAATGCAGAGGAATGCAGGGCATTCTCTTGAGCTGCTTTAGTGCAACTTCCAGTGCCTTAGACTTCCTAAACCTTTGTTTTAGGATTTAAATAATACTTTTCATCAGGAACCAATAAATACAACATTTACCATACTAGAGACATTATTCTCAACATCATACAACAATAATCACAACTCTATTCATCAAAATAGGAGTCTTCGTGTTAGCACAACCTTTGTCAATGAACTTCAGAAGATAGGGTATAACTATGTACAGATGATACTGATTCAATCAATATACATAGTACATGACTTCCATCATCTTACCCTTTACTTCACAACTTCTCTCATCCATCTCTGATCATTACAACATATACTCAACCCTTTGCTTCTCTGAACATCGCTGATCAACACACCATATCAACACATCATACAACTATTGTCATTACCTCTATTAACTTCACTTTCAACCTTCAAGTCATCATAGAATTGTTGACATCAATGACAACACAAATGTAGCATCTTGTGTATCTTGTATCTTGTATGCATCATTATCATTCTTTGGTAATATAACATTTTTGTTGCTTCTCTTTTATTGTGGGAAGGTTGTTTTGGTTGTAGGTGATCTTGAGCTTCCCTGAGTTTGTTGTGTGACTCTTACATGGTATTAGAGCTTCAGACTCGAAACTCTTTTCCTTGTTTGGAGAGATTTCACCAAGAAGTTTCATACAGTGCATCTAGGTGCAAAATGGACCTCACCATTGAGTCCAAAAGGCTCAAACACTCATGAATCCATATATAACTCAATAAATTTTGGTGCTGAAAAAAATTCGCCAATTTGAAGGGTTCGCAAATTTTTTGCTATTGAAATTCCACATGATCCCTATGGATTTGTAATGTATGATTGCTATATAGATCCATACTTATGAAAAAATAGGTTTTAGTATAGGTTGATAGAAAATTGGCTTATTTCGTAGGAATATTCTCTTGCTTCGCTTTTGTGTTGATCTATGATTTTACTGCATCAAAATCACCAGGGAATATTCATCATACAATTTTTGGTGATTGGATTGGTTGATTGGCATATGCAAGGTATAATTGTGATAGGAGACATCATTGCAGGTCTGTACAAAGTATTGAATTTGCCCGAGTGGTAGGTCATATTGACGATTGTGGGCTAGAGGTTAGGCAAAATTGGGGGTGTAGGGAGGCCTAAGCACTTGGTTTTGTGGGCACGGAGCCCCTGGTTCTGCTTAGGCTAAGGCACTTATCCTAGAAGGCAACACTTTTGGCACTGCCACTAGCCATTTACACCTTGGCCTGATCCCTACTTGATCTAGCCACTAGCACCCAACTAGATGAGTGGCACCACCATCTAGCTGCCAAGTGACCACCACTTGGCCCCATTTGCATGCCTAAAGGGGGTAGTTTTCTTCTGAAGGTCATATCTTCCTCATATGAAATTGAATTTTTGCAAATGAATAGGCATAAAAAAGATAGTTCCAAGAAATTCATATTGGTATAGGTATTTTTCCTAGATTTTGCTATAGGTGCTTGATTTTGTTGTTTGAAGCCTGTGTTTGCTTGAATTTTTAACAAGCCATATCTTGCGCCAGCGGTATTCAATTTTGGATTTCTTATAGGCATTAGAAAGGTATTTTTGAGAACTACAAATCCATCCATGTTATTTTTCTACATTATACCTTAGATATCAAAAATTTGAATTGAGGTCATTTTGCATACTTTGTCTCATTTCTTGGAAAATTTGTTGAAATTAGTGGTTGTTTTTGCTTGAGGGGCTTCAATTTTAGTATTAATATATTGGGGATCTTATAATTTTAGTTGATGGTTTCATGTATATGTAATTTGGAGATCTATCTTAGTTCATTGGGTTTTTCATTTCATCCTTCTATAATCATCTTGAAAAAGGGGAACTATAAGCAATTGAGAGATGGTATCTTGGAGCACTTGTATTGGCTTCATATTTTTCCACGTCTATATGGTTTTATTTCTCAACCAAGTAATTTTTGGAAGAAGTTTGTTTGTAATTCCAAAAATGATCATGTCAAAGGAGTGATTGGTTCTAATGTTGATTTTGACATTATGTGTTCAATTGTTCACATTGAGTGTCCTTGTGCTATGTGGATCAAGATTTGGGAGATATGTGGAGATCCTAACACTTAACCATTCCCAAATGGTCCTATTTCAAATTGTCTTGTACCTCTTGATGATTTAGACAATATACCATATGACTATGATACAAATAAGGAGTTTACTTCTTTGGAAGACATTGCATGTTTGGATGTTGAGGCTTCTACTCCTCTTACTATAGAGATAATTATTGATCCTTCACCTTCGTTGATTCCTAGTGTAGATGCATTGATTGAGACTCCCCTTATTCCTGCTTCTTTAGAATTTAGTGTTGTTTCATCTTCCAGCGATTCAATTTAGCATGATGTATATTATCTTTCAGATTTAGCTTTGTGAGATGAGTACTTGACAAGTATTGCAAATTTATGTTATGAGTCTCATCTTGCAGATAAGAGGACACACTTAAGGATATCCATTTCCTCTTTGATGAAAGTTATAGCATGGTTGTTATCACATTGTCTTTGTCTTTGGAGACTGTTGATCATGAGTTTCCACATTGTCTTGGATTGTCACATTCTTTGATTAGGATTTGTGCTCCTCATTTTGTGGCATCTGTTGATTGTGAAATGTGGACACTTGAGATTTTTTTAGAGGCATCCCTCATGAAACTTCTTTTCTCACCTCTTATCTTGGAGTTGGAGTTGCTTATACATACACCAATGGATTTGTTTCTTCCTAAGGGGAGAAATGTAGTGGATAGTTCTCTGTCCTCAAGTATTCACCATTAGCATATAAGATACTTCTTTGTGGGGGGAATTCATAATCTCATTCTTTCCCTCTTATAGGGGAACTATTGATTGTATATTCATGATGGATGTTGTCCTTGGGGGGTCTTTTTGTTGAGTCCTTCTTCTATCACTTGTACATGTTTGTTTGCATATTTTCTCACTTTTGGAGAGGGTTTTTTTCCTATGGGTTTTTCTCCTTTATTCCATTTGTGAGAAATATTTTGTACACAGGTACCTAACATGACCTTGTAGTCGAGATCCATCTTTGCATCTGTGCATTTGTTTTGTCCTCCCTAAGTTGCACTTAAGGCGAGGTGTTGGTGTGAACAAGGTGTTTTACCTACCTGGTTCCACATTAGGTCCTATTCACACTTTTCTAGTTAAGTTTACTTAGGGCATTTAATATTTATGTCTCACATCATATGATTAAGACACTTGTCATGATCACATATTGTCCTAGGTCTCAACCTTGTCTATGTAAGAAAAGGGCTCTCATTGTACAATATGATATACATTACAGATCTTG
Source organism: Cunninghamia lanceolata (assembly GCA_027924645.1). Taxonomy (NCBI): domain Eukaryota; kingdom Viridiplantae; phylum Streptophyta; class Pinopsida; order Cupressales; family Cupressaceae; genus Cunninghamia; species Cunninghamia lanceolata. The sequence continues at coordinate 2,526,959 of BSBN01000515.1, forward strand.
TGAATCTTGTGTATCTTGTATCTTGTATACATCATTATCATTCTTTGAGAATATAGCATTTGTGTTGCTTCTCTCTTATTGTGGAAAGTTGTTTTGGTTGCAGGTGATCCTGGGCTTCCCTGAGTCTGTTGTGTGACTCTTACAAGGGTAACCATCATAAATAGGTAATCCCAAACTAGCAAGCATACTCACAATCATGAAAGATTGTACATAATAAATCATATCATAGTATATATAATGCCTAGGTGTAAGATTAGCTTTAGGTTCCACCAAGGTAGGAGAAATATCATTTTGTTTATCATAAGATGTAAAACATGAAGAAGGATAAACAACATGACATGTAGGCATAACATCAAAAGTAGGCACCATGCCATCATCTATATATAAATAATGCAAAGGAAATATGTGGTGCAAGAGCTCCCAATTCTAGTCATTTTTGCTATGTCATGTTTTGTTGTCATGTCCTATTGTTCTCTCTAAGGCTTTGAAAGCCATTTTTGTGGATTGTAATAAGGACTTGGTCCATTTGGTCGACTAGTCCAATATAGCCTTGATAAGGTCTATGTTAAAGGTAATTTCACTTAAGAAACATGTGGTTTCTTGTGAAGGAGGTAACATCCAACGATTAACTGCCTTGGACAGCAGTTGTACAGTTGGTGGAGGAGGAGAAACATTCCTCAAGCCTTCTATAGGCAGCAAATTGTAATGACATGCCATCAATAATGAAAGATTGAAGTTTTGGAGTGCACAAACAGTCTTTTTCTGCGTTTTCTAGGAAACAGTCACTTAGTACAGCTCTGTATGGATAGTAAGGTGTCTGAAACTAGGAAAATGTGTTAGTCCTCTAAAATACCTTTCATTTGAGTGTAGTTAGAGATTTTGAAACCTCTTGTGCTATTAGAACCAAGTCATTTTGTGAAAACTAGTTTGAAAACCCTCTAAACTAGGGTTTTGTGACAAAATGAGGAATTTCTCCTCTATCCTCTGAAAGACATCACCCATTTTCAGTAGGATGGAGGAGGATAGGTTAGGTTTCATGTTTTTGGTTGCTTGTCAAGTTGCACTCCTCTCTCCAAGGCATTTTGCATGATTCTAATTAGTCTGCATGGTGACTAGTTAGTATGCAAACGGTGGAAATCAATATGAGTTCAAAGAACAGTCAAGTGGATGACCAAATGGATGCTGGATTTGGTGTTTGTAGTTGGAAATAGACCTGTGCAGGTGCTTGTTTGATCCTGAGCAAGTGGATTTGATGCACTTCCTTCATAAAGCCCTCAAATTAGGCCTATTCCCTTCAAAGAAGAACTCATTGTCCTTGCACGCTTGGAACAGAGTACGACCCTGCTACTTGGTGGATGGGTGTATGTCCATAGTGGGTATTTAAATGTGCAATAAGTCTAGATGGTCATTTGGAGGTTTAAAAAGTTATCCTTGGATTAGCCGATCTTAAGGGCTACAAGGAATAAGTCTCCTTTGGCACTGTCATAGTGCAGTCATGCTACAGTTTGCTGTTCACTGTCCTTGCAGGTATAGAACATAGTTATTGGGTAAGAGACCATGTGTTGGTCATATCTTTGTCAACTATGTGTTGGTTGGAGTTTGAGATCCTGTTGGTAGAGGTGTTAGTAGTTGGTTGTTGATCTAGAAGGTGTATGTGTTTGTTAGTTGGGTTGAGTAGGGACTCCCCAAAAGAGAGTTGAGTAGTCTATGTGGATGGACACCAGGGTGTGATCCTAGGCTAGGTCAGTCTCTTGAACAGCCTGGTATAGGCTTGTGTCACATAGGCTTTGAAGTCTTGTGGAGGAAACTAAGAAGTCTAGGTTCATTGTGTGAGTACCATCAAACACTACCAATACCTCTGCATCATATTGGTATCAGAGCCAATATCTGATTAGAGCAGTGTATGTCAGACGAGGAGATTGAAACAGAGGCTAGTACAATGCCTCCCAAGACAATGAGTCAAGAAGCCATCAAGAAGTTGGTGGAAGAGATGGTTGAGGCAAGATTGCAAGAAGAAAGAAGGTCTAAGGGCAAGACCAAAGAAGATGGAAGTTCTTCTGACACAAATGATGAAGAAGAGGCAGAAGAGAGTCCTTAAGGACAGGACATGTCTGCAGATCAGAAAGCTTTCTTGAATGCACTTAAGGGTGCTCATGGAGACAGTGGTGATCCCAAGATGGATGTGCCCACATTTCATGGCAAATTGGATGGTGATGCTCTCACCGATTGGATAGAAGCCATTAGTAATTAATTTGATTACAAGGAGTTCAATGATAGCAAGAAGGTTGAATTTGCCAAGACAAGGCTAAGAGGTTCTGCATTTGTGTGGTGGAACTGCATGCAAAGTGAGAGGGAGAAGATTGGGAAGAGTCCCATCACTAAATGGAGTAGAATGGTGGCTATGCTCAGAAGCAAGTTCATGCCACCTGACTATGAGATTCAAATCATTAGGAGATTCTAGAATTTGAGACAAAAAGATATGGATGTGGCTGCCTACACAGAAGAATTTCACAGACTAAGTATGAGAGCCAACCATAATGAAGATGAAAAGGGGATGGTGGCTAGGTACCTAAATGGTCTGAAATACAATCTGCAAGATGAGATCAGTTTAGTGATACCTAGAACGGTGGATGAATGCTTCTTATTGGCCTCTAGAGCAGAGGAAAAGTTGAGAAGGAAGGGTGAACAAAGTGCCAGAGGAAGAGGTGGCAGAAACCAAAGAGGAAGAGGCAGTTTTGGCCGTGGACAGTCCCACAAAACTGAAAATAACAGTCAGCAAGAAACACAAACTGAAACAGAGCATAGAGGAGGCTTTAGAGGTTGGAGAAGACCTAACGGTAGGGGCAGAAATGATGGAGGAGGTAGAGGACCAAGAGTCTTCACTAGAAGGTGTTATGGCTGCAACCAAGTTGGCCATACAATGAACAAATGCCCAGAGAAAGCCAGCAGTTCTCATGACAGTGGAAGGAGAAATCAGTTAGTGAAGGATGATGACTGTGAGAGCATGAATTCACCAATGGGAAGTGTTGCACCTGTCCTAGAAGGAGAGAGTATGATGATTAAGAGGTCTATGTTGAAAATGCCATTGAAACAAGAGCCCCCTCAGAGAAAGAATCTTTTTAGAACCCAAGGCCTAGCCTATGGGAAACTTTGCAAGATCATAGTAGATTCAGGATCTACTGAGAATGTGGTATCCATTGAGATGGTTGAGAAGTGCAAGTTGAAGAGGTTGCCTCATATCAGTCCTCACAAGATCTCTTGGTTGAATAAGAACCAAAGTTTCATGGTGGAAGAGCAAACATGGGTTGAATTTGCAATCAGTGACTACAAGGACAAAGTGTTATGTGAAATCATCCCCATGGATGCATGTCATCTACTTCTTGGCCGCCCATGGCAATATGATGTCAAAGCACAACATGATGGTGAGAAGAACACATATGTCATCACCAAGAATGGAAGACCATACAAGATGGATCCTATGTTAGAGCAGACCGGGGGGGAGAACAATGACAGCAGTGTCATGTTGGTGAATGGCAAAGAGTTTTTGAACCTCTTGAAGGAGAAGGATACCCAAGGGTATGCCTTGGTCATGAAGCCCAAGAGTGGATCAGATCAGCAAGATCAAAAACAAAAGGAGATTCCATTGGAAGTGTAGCAACTTCTAGACAAATATCAAGATCTTGTGGTAGAGGAAGTCCCCAACTCCTTACCACCCATGAGGGACATAAGTCATCAAATTGACTTAATACCTGGTGCTACATTGCCTAACAAGGCTACCTATAAGCTGACCCCACAGCAAAATGAAGAGGTAGCAAGGCAAATTCAAGATCTCTTGGAGAAAGGGCTAATTAGGAAGAGTTTAAGTCCTTGTGCAGTCCCAAGTGTACTTGCTCTTAAGAAGGATGGAAAATGAAGGCTATGTACGGACTCAAGGGCCATAAACAAGATCACCATAAGGTACAGGTTCCCAATGCCAAGGATTGAAGATCTTTTGGATTATCTTGGAGGCTCATGCTATTACTCAAAGATAGATTTAAAATCAGGTTATCATCAAATCCAGATCAGACAGGGAGATGAATGGAAGACTGCTTTCAAGACTAATGAGGGTCTTTATGAATGGCTTGTTATGCCATTTGGTCTTAGCAATGCTCCAAGTACATTTATGCTTTTGATGAATGAGGTATTAGTAGAATTCATTGGTAAATTTGTTATTGTTTATCTTGATGACATACTAATCTTCAGCAGGACAAAAGAAGAGCATGTGAAGCATGTTGGTCAGGTGTTGGAGAAGCTACATGAGCACAAGTTGATGATCAACTTAGACAAGTGTGAGTTCATGAAAACTGAACTTGTATACCTTGGATTTGTCATTTCCAATGGCTGTTTGAAGATGGATCCCTCTAAGGTTGATGCTATTCTCAGTTGGCCAACTCCAAAGGCAGTGGGAGATGTGAGAAGTTTCCATGGATTGGTGACTTTTTATAGGAAGTTTATCAGAGGTTTCAGTCACATTAGTGCTCCCATCCTCAACACCATCAAGGGTGGAGTCAAATGTAGATTCCAATGGACAAAGGAAGCCGATGTTAGTTTTGAGTTGTTGAAAATAAAGGTGGCAGAGTTACCTACCTTAGTACTTCCTGATTTTGATAAGGTGTTTGTTGTTGAATGTGATGCGAGAAACCAAGCTATTGGTGTTGTTCTCAGCCAAGAAGGACATCTTGTGGCATTATTCTCAGAGAAGTTGAATGAAGCCAAACAAAGGTACTCTACCTATGACCTAGAACTCTATGCAATGGTGCAAGCTCTTAAAAAGTGGAGACATTATTTATTGCCCAAAGAATTTATTGTGTTTACTAATAATCATGCTCTAAGCTTTCTAAATAGTCAAGAAAAAGTAAACCATAGACATGTTAAATGGATGGAACAGTTACAAGTTTATACCTTCACAATCAAGCACAAAAAAGGTGTTTCTAACAAGGTGGCTGATGCTTTAAGTAGGAGGTTGCTTCTTGTTCATGAAATTTAGTTAGAAAGCATGGGCATTGACTGTTTGAAGGAGTTGTATAAAGAGGATTTAGATTTCAAAGAGGCTTATGATGTTTGTGTAAACTTGGCTAACACATTCCATGGAGAATATGCAGATTTTGTATTGCAGGAAGGCCTTTTGTTTAAGGGCAATTTGTTGTGTATCCGTAAGTGTTCCATGAGGGACAATATCATTAAGGAGAAGCATAATGGCTCTTTGGGAGGACATTTTGGTTTAGACAAGACACTAGAACAAGTTACGAGGTTCTATTTTTGGCCAAAGGTGCAATCCGATGTGAGAAGGTATGTTGCTAGTTGTGCAATTTGTCAAAGGGCCAAAGGTGTGCCTTCAAATGCAGGTCTATACCAGCCCCTTCCCATTCCCAGTAGGCCCTGGGAAATTATAAGCATGGATTTTGTACTTGGGTTACCTAGGACAGCCAGAGGGGTGGATAGTGTGTTTGTTATTGTTGATAGATTTAGCAAGATGGCTCATTTTGTGCCATGTAAATGCATAAATGATGCATCTCATGTTGCAGGTCTATTTTTTAGAGAGGTAGTAAGAATCCATGGTTTTCCATTGTCAATTGTAATTGACAAAGATTCTAAGTTTGTGGGTCACTTTTGGAGGACCTTGTGGAGAAAGTTGGGCACACAGTTGTCCTTTTCATCAGCCTACCATCCTTAAATTGATGGTTAGACTAAAGTGGTTAATAGATCACTTGGAAACCTCCTAAGATGCCTTACAAAACAGCATGGTTTGGCATGGGACTTGGTTATCAGTCAGGCTGAATATGCCTACAATGATTCCAAGAATAGGAGCACTGGTAAAAGTCCTTTTGAGGTAGTTTATGGCTTTCACCCAAGAGGGCCACTTGAACTGAAGGATCTCCAAGGATGGGATAACAGGAGTGCACTTGGTGAAGATTTTGCTGCCCCATGAAAATAGTCCATGATCAAGTCAAGTTACAATTGGAAAAAACAGTCACAAAGTACAAAGAAAGGGCAGATTTGAAGAAAAGAGAGGTGCAATTCAAAGTTGGAGACTTGGTTATGGCATATCTGAGGAAAGAAAGGCTACCAAAGGGCCAACCAACTAAACTCCTGATGAAGAAGATTGGGCCATGCAAAATAGTGCACAAATTCGGTCCAAATGCATATGAGATTGAGTTACCATCCGGTCTTGGTATCTCTCCTATTTTCAATGTTTGTGATCTTTTTCCTTTCAGACCCCCATTACCTGGTGAAAGTGGATCAGATGTGGTGGATGTAGATGCTGATTGGATCAAGGATTTGCCTCCAAGCAAACCTTTGCAGCTGGAATGTATTCTAGATTCCAAAATTGTCAAGAAGACTAGGAGAGGTGTCTACAAAGACTACATGGTGAAATGGAAGGATCTTCCTGACTCAGAGGCCACTTGGATGACTGAAGCAGATATCTTGAAGCATGGAATGACACTTCAACAATTGGCAACTCAAGGGACTTGAGTTCTTCTTGCAGGGGGAGTATGGTGCAGAAGCTCCCAATTCTAGTCATTTTTGCTATGTCATGTTTTGTTGTCATGTCCTATTGTTCTCTCTAAGGCTTTGAAAGCCATTTTTGTGGATTGTAATAAGGACTTGGTCCATTTGGTCGACTAGTCCAATATAGCCTTGATGAGGTCTATGTTAAAGGTAATTTCACTTAAGAAACATGTGGTTTCTTGTGAAGGAGGTAACATCCAACGGTTAACTACCTTGGACAATAGTTGTACGGTTGGTGGAGGAGGAGAAACATTCCTCAAGCCTTCTATAGGCAGCAAATTGTAATGACATGCCATCAATAATGAAAGATTGAAGTTTTGGAGTGCACAAACAGTCTTTTTCTGTGTTTTCCAGGAAACAGTCACTCAGTACGAATCAATACGGATAGTAAGGTGTCTAAAACTGGGAAAATGTGTTAGTCCTCTAAAATACCTTTCATTTGAGTGTAGTTAGAGCTTTTGAAACCTCCTGTGCTATTAGAACCAAGTTGTTTTGTGAAAATTGGTTTGAAAACCCTCTAAATTAGGGTTTTGTGACAAAATGAGGAATTTCTCCTCTGTCCTCTGAAAGACATCACCCATTTTCAGTAGGATGGAGGAAGATAGGTTAGGTTTCATGTTTTTGGTTGCTTGTCAGGTTGCACTCCTCTCTCCAAGGCATTTGGCATGATTCTAATTAGTCTGCATGGTGACTAGTTAGTATGCAAATGGTGGAAATCAATATGAGTTCAAAGAACAGTCAAGTGGATGACCAAATGGATGGTGTATTTGGTGTTTGTAGTTGGAAATAGACCTGTGCAGGTGCTTGTTTGATCCTGAGCAAGTGGATTTGATGCACTTCCTTCATAAAGCCCTCAAATTAGGCCTATTCCCTTCAAAGAAGAACTCGTTGTCCTTGCACGCTTGGAACAGAGTACGACCCTGCTACTTGGTGGATGGGTGTATGTCCATAGTGGGTATTTGAATGTGCAATAAGTCTAGATGGTCATTTGGAGGTTTGAAAAGTTATCCTTGGATTAGCCGATCTCAAGGGCTACAAGGAATAAGTCTCCTTTGGCACTATCATAGTGCAGTCATGCTACAGTTTGCTGTTCACTGTCCTTGCAGGTATAGAACATAGTTATTGGGTCAGAGACCATGTGTTGGTCATATCTTTGTCAACTATGTGTTGGTTGGAGTTTGAGATCCTGTTGGTAGAGGTGTTAGTAGTTGGTTGTTGATCTAGAAGGTGTATGTGTTTGTTAGTTGGGTTGAGTAGGGACTCCCCAAAAGAGAGTTGAGTAGTCTATGTGGATGGACACCAGGGTGTGATCCTAGGCTAGGTCAGTCTCTTGAACAGCCTGGTATAGGCTTGTGTCACATAGGCTTTGAAGTCTTGTGGAGGAAACCAAGAAGTCTAGGTTCATTGTGTGAGTACCATCAAACACTACCAATACCTCTACATCAATATGCTCAAAGATAATATGTCACTAGAAACATGCACGACACTATCATCTCCATAAAAGAAGTAAAGAAGTATGCAACATATGGGAATCATGAAGAAGTGAAGTAAGGGCATCTAACAAAGATGAAAATATGATAAGCAAATCCCTAAAGAGAAAGAACATATACAATCATACATAGCTTCCATAGACAAAGTGATCTCATTGTTATGATAGAATGTTAAGTGAATCTAGAATAATGAGGTCACTTGCCACAAAGTGTAAGAACATATCAAAATCAACGATGGAAGCATGGATAGAAGCTAACATTAGAGGACCATGAGAATTCATAATGTAAACAACATGGTTCTATCCATAGATCTAGGGTTTTCTAAAGATATGCAAATAGAATACTATAGACCCTAGAAGGGAGAATAAAACCACATAAAAAAGGATACAATTTGTTATAGCTTGAGATAGCAGTCTTGGATTAGATTTTAAAAAATATGCTAAAATGTAGATACTTGGTCAATACAAGGGCAGGTAAGGTGGGCAAAGATAGACTATGTAAAGCAACACCAAACCTTAGGAGATAGATGTATCAATGAATATCAAGAGAAAAAAGGTAAATTAGATCTAAAAAGTTAGAAAATTAGAGGTTTTTAAGGTGAGTAGGTTTGTTGGGTTCACCAAAATGAAAAGGAAATAAAAGGTTCTTTCATGGGTAATCTTGATTAATAAATAAAAGAATTAAACACAAATCAACCTAGATTCAATGAGTTGCTAGAGTGGAGTGGTTTAGATCAAATAATATCAAACAAAAAGTAAAAGCACACCATAAATAGTAATAAACGAAGAGATATTACTTAGCTTTGTGATTGAAGAATGTATGTCAATTGATGAAGACAATGATATAAGTGTGCCTTGAAATATATAAATGCCCTAGGTAGTTGTGTGTATGGATGAGAATCAAAATATTCTTTTCCACCCCATGTTGGGTTGTCATCACTATTATAGAACTAGTTTGCAACTGCAAACTCACTTTATGCCCATGGACTCGATCTTTGATGATCTTAAGATTCTACCCTATGAACTTAGAAAATAGACTACTAGACAATGATATCCTCTTTCACACTCTTAGTGTTTTCTTGTCAAGCTAAAAATATTTAAAAATTGACAGACAACATGCTTTAGACATACACATGAATTCTAGAATGATTGCTAGACAATTCACATGTGCTAGGACAAGTGCGTGATCATATATGGTAGATGCAAGTGCAAATGATTGTTCTTAAATGTCCTTATATTGAGAAACTATTAGATTTCATGAGTTGTGTAATCTCCTAAAATGAATGCAAATTGATGTCTTTTTATACATGAACATAACACCACATTGTGAAGATTTGTGCATAGTCGGCTTGGGAACAAAGTGTAAAAAGAGGGGTCAATCAACTAAAATATTTGATTTTGATTTACATCTATAAAGATCAAGATCACAGTTGTGAGGATGACCTCATAGTTGCAGACACGACCTAAGTCAAACAACCAAGTTGAATTAGTGTATGTTCGAAAAGATTGGATTATTGATTAAGATGAGATTAATGATACTATACACAAAATTATGCCATTTACATACATAAAGATACACCAATTATGCCATTTAGATACATATATGAAAACATAACTCCAAACTAAATACAAAATCAAATGGAAAAATACACAAGAATGCATTTTGCACCATTACAAATCTATAGATATAAGGGACACTAAAAATCAACTCCTCTGCCATAACTATTGAAAGGGAAGAGGATAAAGAAGTTAGGAAATTCGATAGTTGAGCAGGCCACTCTTTCCTCAACTCGGACACCACCTTCGGTTGAGGCAAGTTTGGTCCCACACACCTATAGTTTGTAAGTAAGAGGGAACTTACAGTGTGGATAGAGCAGAAGCAGAGGTTAGTGATGGCAACTCTGCGCTTGCTCTCACCACTCCATTTCACACATTGTGCTCCATATGGGGAGAGGAGGAGGAGGAAAGTGGCAGGGGCAGGGGCAAGGGCGAGGAGCAGTGCCATTATCCCACTTTGCTCATCCACCCTTCCTCTGAGAACTAGTGAAGGAGAGGGCATAACTCCGCGTTCCCAAGATTTCAATATGTGGTATTTGGACGTGGTAGCAAACGCAGAACTTGCTGACTACGGTCCTGTGAGGGGCACCATGGTCATACGACCCTACGCTTATGCCATTTGGGAATTTATCCAGGTACCTGCTCTGCCTCCCCTTTCCCTTCCCCTCTTATCTTATCTTCTTTTTCTTTTCATTCTTTCTCATTTCATTGTTTTGGCTTGCCTTGCATTGCCAGACTTATTTGGATGCTAAATTCAAGGAAACTGGTCACTCCAACATGTATTTCCCCCAGGTAACACAGCTTCATATTTTCCACCATCACTATTTCATTCAACTGTATTAGTCTTTGGTTGTGGCCCAATTCTCACAACCTATGCCAATTAGTGTTTTCTTATGTTGCAGAGTTGATGGTTTACTATGAAAAAAAAGATGATTAATTTTCTCATTGCGCTTCTGAGTACTTAATTCATATAGTTGTCTAACATTCAGACCTTTTCCTATATTGATTAAAGCTGCAGTTACAAAGTAAGATTACAGAGCAGCAGGGTTACATAAAGGTTTCTTTTTCTAAGAAAAATAAATATTTTTATCAATTTGCATGTTCAAGTCCCTTATATGGAAATATACAGAACAATTACACCTACTCACGCTTTTTACTCTAATATCTAGACTAACTATACTACTAAGAAATGTATCGTACAAAATCTGTTGACGCAGACTCTTAACACACATAGAAATAAAGGTTGCATTATGACTATAGTCTCTGCATGTGTCTTCATCAGCCACTCTCTTATTGCTTCTGGCAGCTCCATCAAAGTTCAATTTCCAAGTTGTCATTTAAGACCATCCCTGTAAAACCTTGTCATATTGAACCCTTCAGTAGGGAGGGTTATGGATTTTTTAAAGCTGTTTGAAGCCTTGTCTCCTCCTAATTTCAATATTTGTCAGAAATAAACTCTTCTAGGCATCTGCCAAAGTCTAGGATTGAATTGTGAAATGCGTTCATACTTGGGCACGTAAATTGACATTTTAGTATTCACTTGCTCGGTTCAATCTGAATGTTAAACTTTTTTAATGCTTGCGTTTCTTGTAGCCATGCAGACTGCCATTTCATTTTTGTGTGAATGTTTGAAATCTGACGCTGATACAGATAATTTAGGGGTGATGTGTTGCTGTATAGTATATCATGTATTTATTGTACTGATGGGAAGAACCAAGTCTTACTTTTACAAATACTAAACTTTGATTTGGAGAAGTTGTAAGTAGTTGTATGAACTAAATATAGGATGAAAAATAGACTACTGCTTAAGGTCATATATCATACAATTTGTTTTTAAGCTTTCAAATCCTTCTCTGCATTGAATTATTTTTCTTAAAATCATTTCTTTGCAATTTTCTGAACAGTTCATTCCTTATTCCTTTATCGAAAAAGAAGCCAGCCATGTAGAGGGTTTCAGTCCCGAGCTTGCTCTAGTGACTATTGGAGGTGGGAAGGAACTAGAAGAGAAGCTTGTGGTAAGATAACGTTTTATTGAACTAATAAACAAATTTATTATTTATGACTTATGTCACTTGTGGGAACCTCACAAATGTCTGGATAATGCTTTCTGTTTAGTGCTGTTTCTGAGGAATCTACTGTTCTATATTGAACAATAATTGTTTTGTGCTTGATCTTGAGGCATGTTTAGGTACGACCAACAAGTGAAACTATAGTAAATCACATGTTTACTAAATGGGTGCATAGCTATCGGGATCTTCCTCTAATGATTAACCAGGTGATTTTTACACCTTTCTTTAAGAGTTTTATTAGCTAGAGCAGATATTATCTCTGAGCACTTGATATTGTTGTTATATGATAGTGGGCAAATGTCACAAGATGGGAAATGCGTACCAAGCCATTTGTGCGAACACTGGAATTCTTGTGGCAAGAAGGTCATACAGCTCATGCCACAGAGGAAGAAGCAGAGAAAGAGGTTTGTTCATGTTTCCTTGAAGAACCATGGAGGTGTCTTACAATGAACGGAGTTCATGTGTTTGCTTGTGTTATAACTTGTTCTGGTTCAAAAACACTTCAGGCTCTGCAGATGATTGAAGTCTATCGTAGATTTTCCTATGAACAAGCAGCTATACCTGTTATAGCTGGCCGTAAGTCCAGGGCAGAGACATTTGCTGGCGCTCTTCGCACCTATACAATTGAAGCAATGATGGGTGACTGCAAAGCGTTGCAGGCTGGAACTAGTCACAGTCTTGGGCAAAATTTTTCGCTTGCATTTGGTACTCAGGTTTGCCCCAATTTCTAGTAATTTCAGCATATACATTCAAATATTGAAAGAAATATCTGTTTATTTTTCTTTTCATTGTGTTCATACTATAAAGGTTCTAGTTGTGAAAATAAAATACCATGGAAATTGTGTAGAATTATTAACCAGATTTATCTCTCAAAATGTGCATCTGGTTACCTTTACAAATCCAACATTCTTGGGCTGGGTATCAAATATTAAAAATCGCATCTGATGTGTGTGAGAAGTTGCAGTAATAATCAAGAAATATAGAAGTCAAATTTGAAGCATGTTAAGCACAATAAATCTGACTTCCTACAATGAATTTTGCATATGTAGACAATCAAACTAATTTTTATTCTTGTAAGGGTAGTTGTTCACGAGTATGATGAATAATATCTCATATCCCCTCACAGAGACTTGTTTGTTCTTGTCTAATTGGATGACATACTGATTTTCAAGAGAATATCGCGAACATTTGAATCATGTGTAGCGGGTCCTCTAGCTTTATGTCATTATAACTTGTATGCCAACTTAAAGAAGTGTTTTGTTTCTAGTTTGTTGGGTCCCAAAACAGCTAATCTCAATCCCTAGAACACTTACTCAAACTCCGAGGCCAGGGATGTTGTCAAGGAGGTGAAAAGAGGGTTCATCAACATGATGAAGGTGATTAAGGGCCATCTGGTAGGAGCTAAGCCAAGGAGGGTATTCCTAGAGGTATCCCTCAACAGGGTTTAACAACATGTAAAATCCCTAACTGGATCTGCCCTAGAATTCTGATTTATTTTTCTGCTCAAACCCTAATTTCTGAATTCTGATTTATAAACAAATATAGCAGCGAACATACAAGTGCCAATAATGCAAATAAACATGCCAAATAATGCTTCTTAATGATGATCACATCAAACATGAATTCCACCATGAAATACACAAGATATAGCCATCCAAATGCAACACAAAGTCTGATTCTCTGAGTATAAATCTGCTGCTACAAATCAGAATATGATGACTGGCAATTACATCAAATCATGGGCTCAAACATGATCAAACATAGCCCGGAATGCTGCTGTCCAAATCAGACCTAAAACATAGGTTTGTGCACACCAAATGATGAAGAATGATGCACAAAAAACCCTCCAAAATGGCGGCGCTTGCAAGGATGATGGCGGCCGCTAGGGTTAGGGTTCGAAAACCCTCCAAATGATGAAATCACCTTACACAAGCCAAAGTCGCCCTCCTCCAAAGGTGGCGCTCAAAATTAGGGTAAAACCCTAATGCAATGACAACACAAAATACCACCAAAGATGCTGCTCCAATGCTGATCCGAAAATCTGAATATGCAATCAAGCTCCAAGTCTCCAATGAAGTACAAATTGAACTTCGTGATGAGTCCATCTCAAGATGAGCTAGGTTTTCATCCAACTCACCAATATTCACAAGGGTTTTCGTCCTTGGAATAAGACTCAACAAATGTTGCAGCCAAATGAGAAAACTCAATGAAGAAATGATAATGAATGGATCATCAAATGACTCCAAAAGTTCCTTTGTTTATAGCCATCTTTTCCTCCTCCAAATAGGGCCGACCCTATTCTTGGCCGACCTCATGCTAGGCACCAAAAATAAATCATTTTATTTTATTTAATTTTTCTCAACTTGGGCGAACCCTTTTTGGCACATGTTATTTCATTTTTTGACCTCTTCCTAGGTCGCCCACCTCAAAGGAAAATTATTTTGATTTATTTTATTTTTTCCCAAGGCTCACAAAAATATCCAAAGTCATTTCTCATCATCAATTAGCTCGACAAAATTAGTTAAATATATTATTTAACTAATCAGAATATTCCCTTGCTTCTTCGACCTAGCCCACATGAATAAAATAAGCTAGCCGACTCCAATGGGTGATCACTCGGAAAAAGGGGACATTACACAACATTATAAAATATGCTCACTAAAACAAGGCAGCAGTACCCAAACTGCAGTTTTGACTCCAAGACTGTCATTGAATCAAAACTAACCTACTACATTAAAAACCTCTTTTGAGCTGATGAAAGAACAGTTTTGCGGCAAAACGTTGGTTTGTGTTTAACTATTGAGATTTGTTCATTTAAATGTGTGTTTGATTGGTTACCACCTCTAAGACCGGTGCCTATTATGTCCAATTTATCATAGGAAAACAATAAAGCAGAAACAAAAGGAAACTGACCTAACAACATGAAATGCATTTGTCATATAACACCAAGCACATGTACATACTTAATAATCCATCACTTCACCATACAAGTCCATATGTAATTCAAAAGAGACCATCACCAACTTGGTAATGCCTTAGAATGCTGTCACATTAATCAGATTTGAAATTACATTCATAACCTGAAGTAGGGCAAGAGGAAACCCTAGCACTGGCTTAGGTGTTTCCTTGAAACGGCACTCTCAGTCATGGAGACATACAAAATAATGGTGTTCATAGTAGTATCTAAGCTTTCATATGCTTTGCCACTTGCCTGAAGAATTGGAACTGCAACACCTTGACCTAGAAGAATTTTCCTGTTTTGCACCTGGAGTCGTCTGGGAGAAAATGGAATGAATAACCAATCCTTGAAATGAGTTTCAAACTTCTATTTATAGCATTAGCAACTCCGATCTGATGATGGAATGGGCGGGGAAACCCCAACAACCATCCCACCAACTGCAATAAATACATCATTTTCAACCGCCCTTTTTGCATTAATGGCGACTCTGGGAGTTGGTGCGTTTGTGCGTGTTTTTGAGTGTTGATAGGGGAAGGTTCGGGTTGGGAAAAAGTTCTAGCCTAGAACATCGGGAAACTACTGAAGGGCGTGGTTTCGGGGAGTCGGGGAATCGGGAGCCGAAGGGATTGGGGCCAAAGGTTCTAGCAGGACTTGAAATCTCAAAGGGATAGGAACAATGAAGAGCGGAAGGAAGGGTTTGGGCCGGGGAAAAGTTCCAGCCCAAAACCACGGAAAGGGAAAAGGAGCAGGGAGCGGGGAAGTAGAGGAACCAGGAACAAAGGGAAAAGTTCCGAAGTGCTGAAGGACCCCGAAAACCCGCAAGATATACATGAAATATAAGTTCCGAAGTATAAGTTGACATTTACATATGAACATTTACTTTCTTATACTTTAAGTTATATTTCATGTATATAGTTTCAGGATGTTTGAGAGTGGTTTCAGACCTCTAGGAGCTATAATGCAGATTCTATGATTTGGAGGATCTCACAAATTTCAGACTTAGTCAAATTTCAGGGGAGACGACACCGGATACACAAACCGTGGTAAATACACAGGGACCTCCCTTAGGAAAATTTTGATGAGTCAGATGAGATTTTGCAATTATGAGGCTTGAAAATAGGAGTCCCAATAGTGGCTCTGGTTGGGGATGTGTGCCTAGCAGGGACAACGAGAATCCAAAAGATTTTTGGGCAGACCACAAAAACAAAAGAGGATGGGCAGGAGGGGAAACAAAACAAGACAACGTATGTACAACAATGACGAGGGTATATACATGGCAACACACACAACCAATGGCATGAAAGCACATATACAATAAAAGGATGGCTGTGAATCAAAATTTTAACACAAGGCAGGGCAACCCTGCTGAAGCCGACCGAATGATGCTACTTGCCTCTGTCAAAGACTAGTTTGAAGAAAGAGTTGAGCGTCCTTAGGCTGGAAATTCATCCATCTCCTAGTGGCATCAAAAGAAGCCTCTTCCCAACATGCACATGCAAATCGCAACTTTTTAGGTCATTATGTTGGAAGAAAAAATGATTGCCATCATGACATGGAAACCATAAAAAATAAGAACAATCATCATGCTGGGCCACATAACAGATTTCACTTTCTAGTTCAATGGTAGCATGATACAATTCTGGACCTGCACATACATCAGCATGAACAAAATTGTCTTCATGGTCACCAAGCTGAAGCGGATCCAACACAACTGTAACCTCAAGCTGGGCAATGCCATCTGATTGTTCAAGTTCACCCTACATCCCGGCTGCACCACAAATACTGACATACTCCTTCATAATTGAATCAAAGACTTGATCCAAATCAATTTCAGCACTATCAGCATATGAATTAGAAATGTGAGGCACCTCGGATGAAGATTCACAACCTTCAAGTTACCTCTTTGTTTTAGGCCCTTCAATGCAACTTGTTGCAAACAAATTGCTGTCAAGAAAATCATTAATGATTTGTTCTTCCTTTACCTTCATGCAAGCAAGAAACCTGATTCTTTTGTGAACACGCCAACCCTACATCAATGTGCTCAACCAATGAGCTTAAAAAAACGTCTTCAACACAATCTGCATCAACAAATGATAGCTGTTCCAAACCAAGCTCTAAAAACTCATCAAGGTTCACAATTTCACACGTTGGGACAATAACAAGATCATGCACACCCTCATACTTATCTTTCTCACTTGCAACAATGAAGGTGTGAGCATCATCCTCAACAAAGCAAGGAAGCACATCTAGAGAAAAACAAAATCGCTGCACTTCAACTTCCTTACTTACCTCTGCAACATCAAAACCACTGTCAAGAGGGACAAAGAATGGGAGTTCATCCAATGATCAATCTTCATTTTCAATACCATGAATTGATCCATCTAAGCAAAACTCAGTGCAAACACTATTGTTATCAACCACATTGCTATCATGTGTCATTGCACTATCATCAACTTCAATCCTCCTGACCACATAGACAAATTGATCCGATGTTGCATCCATACTGACAACACGTGGAAAAGCAATGGCATGCACTGACTGAACATCGTTGGCCCAATGAAATGCCTCCTTTATATTTCTTGGTTTATACTCATGGGGAAGCTAGCTTGCACCAGGACAGAAGGCCTCACAATACACGTCAATGCAAACACTTTCATCAGGTTTGCATTCATTTGGAAGGGCATTGATGTAATGTCCCCATTTTCGCAAGCATCAGAGTTTGGAGGATTAGCTTATCATTTGACCCTCGTAGGCTAAGGCAGTGGTTAGAGAGTCCCTTTTGGCAGAGATCAGTGTGTTATTTCTCTCAGAGCTCAGTTTATGTTTAGGTTTGGCTTTTGTTGGATTCTGTTTGGCTAACTTACTATTTATAGTAAGTTACTATTTCAGGAAGTCAGGGTTTCTATATATAGTAGGGCACCTGAATAGGTCTTGATTGTAGTGTCGATCCCTGGTTTGATCAGATAATGAGAGATTTACTATTTATAGTGAATCAGTGGTTGATAGAGAGGGACCCTTGCTATTTTTGGTAAGATGGTTGGATACACAGAGGGTATCATGGTGAACCTTCTTGTTCAGACGGAATTGGAAAATTATAAGTATTTAAGGAGTTATTAATTTTTAAAGTGGCCTAAATGATATTTAATTAAAAAGGGTTTATTATAAAGTTAAATTATAAAGTGTACTTTATAATCAATGGGGCCATGACCCTCAATTAAAAACAACTTAAAGTACATTTATATTTATTGAGTTGAGCGCCCATGTATAAGGAGATAATATAAAATTTTTATTAAAAACCTAAAAGTGGATTTGAAAGTGGATTTAAATGCTATTAAAGAGATTGAGGTTATAAAAGAACTCAAAAAAAAATGCTTTTTCATTCTTGATGTTATTTGACTTGTGCTTTTTGATATGAGAGCTGAGTGTAGAAATACACAAGGGTTTCAGACCATTTTCTGCATGAAGAACGAAAACTCTTCAATGTATTTGCAATTTTGAGGCTGTGAAAGATTAGCTGAATCATTGCCAGAGGGTGGGCTTCATTTAGAGGTCCAATTTGTGCTTATTGGAGAAGTTTCTGATAGGGTTTGAATATTGTTGTTGAATGTGCTTACCTTTGCCCTAGTTGGAAGGTTTGTGGTCATTTCTGTAGAAGGCTGTTGCTGATCAGAACTGCCATATATCATTCATAGCTCAAGAAAGGGTGGGTCCGCTACCATATTGAAGACATTATCATCATTACTTCAGTTGTTGAGTGTCATCAGACCTGTCTACATTGCAATAACAATGTTCATATTGTATTTGATCACCAATACCCTGGGCAGACCTGAAGCTGCCTATTTTGCTGTCTGAGACATTCTTCCATCAGCATCTACGAGTGATTCCAAGGTGTAATGGAAGATAGCTTGAATCGGGTATGCTACATTAACTGTGAAATTCATCTATATCTTTGCGAAGGGTTTCCTATTGTCATTTGACGGGGTTTATTGTGCTAATATATTGTATTCAGACCTGACATAAGTAATATAATCTGACCTGTTATATGACCAATAAAGGTATATTTGCTAGTGGGTTCCTTGATATATGAGTATTTAGAAATATTGTAGTGGCTGCCATTGTTACTCAGCTGCAATATATTGTAAAGCCAAGAGTCTTGGCCATTCATATCAGTATTGTATTAGACAGTATATCTCAATAAATGAGTGATACGTTGCAGGCCATATATCTGATGTAATATGCATGTTAACATCCTTCATATTTAGCATCTTAGTATGCATGCCAAGTGTTTGATAAAATACCAGTTGGCTGTAGGTGCACATTTTTCATGTAGAGATCATTTATATGCACTCAAAAGACAAAAGAAAATTGCATTTACATTTTAGTTCTTTGCTTAAACATAGTAGTAATCATTTGCAAGCATTTCAATCACATTTGTCATCATTCCAAGCAAGTATAATCAAACTGAAACATAGTACGAGCAAGTATAGACATTGTATGCAAAGTGTTTGACGATATTCCTTAAGCTCAAATTCAGCAAGTTGAGGTGTAAATTATCAAGGGATATTATAGTGGTATTAGAGCTTTTGTCCTGCCATCTTGTTGGGTAGATTGGACATTGAATCAACTAGTTAATCATGGTTATTTCAAGTACCCAAAAGCATTGGGACAAGAATATGGAGAAGCTTAAACAAAGTTTGAATAAGTTGGATGAAAACCAGAAAAGGATGAATGAATTGATTTCACACCCTGCAAACATAAACAAAGTAGCACGGTATATGGCATCCAGTTTTAAGGGGTCTACATCACAAGACAAAAAGAAGGAGCAATATGATGTATCTACAAATGAAACATCTAAGAGTCTCATGTCCCCGTTTCCGGCTTGATCATCAAAAGAAGAATGGATTAGCCTATCTATCATTCCTGGAGGCTAATACCAATGATAAGGGAATGAAATTGGTTTTTGACTAACTCAATGTTGTGCTTTTGCAGGAATAAGTCAAAAACTACTTCAAGGGAACTGTGACAAGACTAGCAAATTTGGCTAAGTCTGAGAGTCATTTCATCAGCTCGAGTGGTCACATTGTCAAGTGATGTTATCATGATGTGCCTGGCATTCAAGTTCATTTATAGCACTTAGTAAGGGATCTAACTTGAGGCGCTCCATGTAATTAACCTCCTCCAACCTAGCGCCTAGTATTGAGATAAGTGGAGTGGATGTGGATGAAGTTTTCATGCTTGAGCACAAATGTCATGATGAACCTACCAAATGTGCGCCTTGGGTTTTGAAGGATATAATCAAGAGAATGGAGTCATCTGAGGGTATGATGTGAATCTATTGAACTTGCAGGATCATCCAATGTTTGAGTTTGGAATCACTGAAGTGGTCTAAGTGAGTTAGGCGCACTTCCTAGCCTTCACAACACTCAAAGTGCGCCTAGTCCTCATATTGCGCCTAGACTCCTTTGCAAGTGGTGAATTCCTTCGAAGATTGATCAAGTGAAACCTCACCTTCAATAAGATCCAGTGGAATGATTGAATTGATCAAGTGATGACATATTCATCTCTAGGCGCATTTTTCCTCTGGCAACTTGTCAATGAGTGCCTAGTATAAAAAGGGTCTCTTCTGGCGTTGGATAATGATTTTGAGATGAGGCGCTCAATTTAGCTAAGCTTCTTCACTAGGGCGCCTAGATGGATGATGAAGTTTGGGTGAGTATCTTGAGGTTTCAAGGCCTAGGCGTAGATACCAATTAAGGCTACCCCAAAAGTGCGCCTAAGGTAGATGGAAGACCTCAAAACCAGTTTGGATACAAGGCGCTCCATTAGGGGGCAAGATCATATCCATTTGAAGTCAAGTTGCTTTCAAATTGCCTTGAAAAGATGATGAGTTGGAACCTAGGCGCAAATTCCTAGCCAAACCGATAGTAAGTGTGCCTAGTTGAGAAAGAGACATCTTCAAGGGGGGAAATTGTTGGGCGCTCATTTCATAGGAGTCATTCTAACACTTGGAAGTTTCAATTTGTGATCTAAGCTTGTGGAAATGTGTCAAAACTATCCCTAGGCATCAGATCTACTGCAAATCCTCCAAATGCGCGCCTAAGTGGGGAGGTAGCTTTCAATCACTTCAATTAGTCAGGGCGCTTGGTGAGTTAGGTGTTTTACTTCACCACAAAGACTTCAAATGTAGACCACCACATGCATGAAGGTGAATCCAATGCAAGGCGCTAGTCTCCTCCTACACAGACTCAAAAGTGCGCCTCAAGTAGTTTGACTTGGTGTTGGAGCTAGTAGACTTCCTCCGAAATGTGAAGACAACACAAGGGATCATTTCCTAGTTACATCATCTCCTGTTGACACCTAGTCTTTATTTGGGTGCAATCACCAGTTCAAACCACCAAGATGTGCGCCTAGAACCCATAAGGCGCCATTTCATGAGCAAATCCACTTCAAGTGGCATCTAGAAGAAGATAAGGTAGTTACAACTACCTGAACTATCATTGGCCAGAGAGATAACATTGGGATCCTTACTGGTGCATTGGGTAAGGTTGGCACATCACACTGAGTTGTCAAGAGGAATATTCTCTTGAATATGCTTCTTGGGAAATGTGCCTTGGTTCCTCTTTATGCCTTGAAAAACGTGCCTTCATTGCCTTGGAAGGCCTATAAAAGGAGGAGCTCTCTCATTCATTTGACATCTTATCTTTTGGCGAATTTTCTCTACAAAACTTTATGCTTGTGATCTTGAGGCCTGCGAGTTTCAAGAGTTGGGGTGATGCTCCCTCAACTGACAAGGTGATGCTCCCTTGTTGCATTGTGAGGTGTTGACATCTAGATGACATCATTGGGTTCAGTTGAAGTGATCTACATCAACTAGTGAGATAGAGCTAGTTGTGAAGAAGTCGAAAGCATTGTATACATCTAGGCTTCAAGGCCTTTTCTTGTAATCATCTGAATGAGATTGTATATTCATGCCATTGTGGGCAATCATCATTGTAATAAGACATTTGCATTGAGTTGAATCAAATAATAATACAAGTACCCAACTTCAAGTTGATTCATGCAAGTTGCCTTTGTTATCTTTTCATATGTGATGTTAAGTAGACTAAGTAGTAGAAGAGTTAAGTGCAAATAAATTTGTCTAAGAAAGAAAAATTTCAGGTAGTACTAGTTGGGTATCTTACAGTGGTATCAAAGCTCGGATCCTGCCAGCCTTTGGGTAATGCAAGAAGGTGATCAACAAAGCGATAGAACAAGGAGATACATTGCGCGTGATCAAAGAAGGCAGTTCTGGTGGACTCATCTTTACCCACAACAAGATACTCTTTTAGGAGCAATTGCAGCTAGACAGGCTAACATGGGTGAATGGAGAAGTAGAAGTCCACCTGGTGATAATGAATGTGAAGCAAGGGAGATGTTTAGAAACATTGCCGTTGGACAACAACAAACAGCTCAAATATTGCAACAAGTCCTACAATCCTTTCAAAACATGAATCAAGGAGTTGAAGGTTAGCAAGGTAATGCAGCTAGACACAAGAGACAAGAAAGACATGTTGATGATGACGCTGCTAGTGCAATAGGCAGAAGAGTTCGCACACGGACTCCTACAGTTGATAGGCCTATAAGACCTACTTTCCTTCCACCACCACCTGAACAAGGCAATGAAGCTGATGAAGAGTTTGATGAGGAAGAGCAGAATAACTTTGAAGATGAAGTAGCACTCTTTGCAGATCTCTATGCCAGACTACCAGATCGTGTTCGAGAAATGATGACTTTCAATGAATATTGCCGACAGAAGAGGGAAGATAGGGACAGACGTGGTAGAGCTAGAGGCTATCGTCCTAGAAGGGATGATGATACAAAGGAGTATAAACAAGCCTTGAATCGAGTTCCCATTCCTACCTTTGATGGAAGTGGTAAGCTCAGTGCTAGAGCTTGGGTGAACAAGCTGGATACATACCTTTCTCTTAAGCCATTGACAGAAAAGAAGGCGATTCACTTTGCTACAATGCATCTAGAAGGGTTGGCTTATGAATGGTGGCATCATGGCCTAGTCTCTCAACATCATGATAGGATAGATTCCTATGATGAGTTTGTAACCAAGTTGATTCAAAGGTTTGATAGAAAAGACACTGAAGTGTACTATCGTGAACTAGCCCAACTTAAGCAAGAAGGAAGAGTTGTGCAGTATGTAAATGAGTTTTAGAAGATAGCAGTGATGGTACCTGACATGACTGACCGAAGAATCACTATGTTGTTCATTGAGGGATAGAAAAGTCAGATTAAGCCATTGGCAAAGGTACAAAGGCCAACAAACTTGGAAGAAGCAATTGATTTTGCTCTTGATCTTGATACTACTCCCGCATACCAGCCTAAGAAGAAGTTTTACAAAGGCATTAGTTCAACTCAAAGAAGACAGACATTTCCACCAAAGAAGTTTCAAGACATGACAACTGTTGAAAGAGATGAGCTCAGGAGAAAGAAGCTTTGTTTCTCATGCAAGCAACCTTGGGAACTAGGACACAGGTGCCTTGGTAAAGGTAAAGCTCATTTGATTGAAGTGGTATCTGATGATGGAAGTGAAGAGGAGTCACTGAGTGAAGAAGAATCAACTCAGGATGAAGAGGAAGTACATGAACAACCAACTTTTAATGTTGTCTCGGAAGGAACAATTGACAAAATAACATTAGCAACTATTTCAGGAGTACCTAAATATCATGCCTTCCGCATAAGAGGAGTTGTGAAGGGTTAGAGAGTCACATGTCTAATTGACAGTGGTGCTACTCACAACTTCATAGATGAAGGTTTGGTAGCAAGGCGGGGTCTAACAGTTGAAGACTTCGAAGGATTTCAAATAGCAGTTGCTGATGGATTCCTGATGAGTTGTACCAGAAAGGTGACCCAGCTGCAAATTCAAATGGGTGATTATACTTTACAGGATGATTTCTATGTAGTTGGACTTGGGCATATTGATGTGGTGCTTGGAGTACAATGGTTACATTCACTTGGAAGAATAGTCCAGGATTTTCAGAAGATGGAATTGGAATTCATGCATGAGGGAAGAAAGATCAAATTGAAGTCAGTGTCTGATGGGAACCCCAAAGTTGTCTCGGCTAAACGCATGGAAGCATTGATTAGGCATAATGACATTGAGTGGGCAGCACAGGTTTGTATCAAGGATAACCAGATTCTCTTTGCTGAAGAACTTTATCCTGTGGATATCCAAGCAATGTTGGATAAGCATAGTAAGGTGTTCAAGTATATACCCCCAGGCATACCTCCTGATAGAGGTTTTGAACATGTCATTGAATTGGAGGATGGGACCAAACCCGTCAACATTGCGCCTTATCGACATCCAAGACATTTCAAAATTAAAATTGAGAAGACGATCAGAGAATTGATCGAGATGGGACGCATTAGGCTATCATCAAGTCCATTTGCATCATCTGTGGTGCTAGTGAAGAAGGATGGAACAATGCGGATGTGTATTGCCTATTGCGCATTGAACAAGAATACCATCAAGAATAGGTATCCAATACCTAGGATTGATGAGTTACTTGATGAACTACATGGGGCTGTGTTCTTTTCCAAGATAGATCTCAGATCTGGTTATCATCAAATTCGTGTTCGAGAAGAAGACATTCCAAAGACAGCATTCAGATGCCATTACGGACATTATGAATTCTTGGTGATGCCTTTTGGATTAACAAATGCTCTAGCTACTTTCCAATCTTGTATGAACCATGTATTCAACAAGCAATTGAGAAAATACCTTTTTTTTTTTCTTCAATGATATCTTGATTTACAGCTGGGAAGAACATCTCCAACACTTAGATGAAGTTTTGAGCGTCATGGAGAATCAATCTTTATATGCAAAGATGACTAAGTGTGATTTTGGCTTGAAGGAGATTCTATACTTGGGTCATGTGATTGGAGCTAATGGGGTGAAAGTTCAAGAAGAAAAGATTGAAGCCATTTGCAATTGGCCAGTACCTAGGAATGTATCCGAACTAAGAGGTTTCCTTGGCCTCTGTAGCTATTACAGAAGAGTTGTTAAAGGATTCTTACAGCTTGTTGCACCCTTGACAAATTTGACAAAGAAAGGTGCTTTCATCTGGACAATGGAAGCCCAAGCTGCATTTGATAAATTGAAAGAAGTTATGAGTACAACACCAGTATTGGCTTTACCAGATTTTACTAAGTCTTTTGTCCTAGAATGTGATGCTTCTGGAGAAGGCATTGGAGTAGTGTTGATGCAAGATTGTCATCCCATTGTATTCAAGAGTAGGAAGCTGAAGGACACATAAAGGGTGTACTCAACATATGACAAAGAGATGCTGACAATCATGCATGCTTTGGCTAAATTTTGCCAGTATCTAGTTGGATCTAAATTTGTGGTCAGAACTGATCACAACAGTTTGAAATACTTCCTAGGGCAGAAGGATTTGAATGAAAGACAACAGAAGTGGGTTACTAAGATACAGGCAAATGATTTTGACATTGAGTATGTGAAAGACAAGAAGAATGTGGTGGCCGATGCCTTGTCTAGAAAACTTGCCATTTGTGCCCTAAGTGAAGTTTCGGCCAATTGGAAATCTCAGCTTCTAGTTGAGTACTCCAAATCAAAATTCGCTTGTGAGATCATGGATGGAGTCATTCCGGATGATAGTTACAAGGTAGTTGATGACATCATCTATTATAAAGATAGAATCTATCTAACTCCTGAATCCAAGCTTAAGCAGCAAATTTTGAGGGCATACCATGATACTCCACTTGCAGGACACCCTAGCTACTTCAAGACCTACAAACAGATCTGAGAAAGATTCACTTGGAAAGGTTTGAAGGAAGACGTTTTGCAATATGTCAGGGAATGTTTGACTCGTCAGCAGAACAAGTCAGAACATACTTTTCCAGTAGGATTACTCCAACCACTGCCAATTCCTGAACAAAAGTGGGAGAGTATTTCTATGGATTTCATCACAGGTCTTTCGAAGGTGAATGGAAAAGACTGTATCTATGTAGTTGTTGATAGGTTAACAAAGTATGCTCACTTCTTTGCAATTCTAGTTGAGTCATCAGCTTTGCAAATAGTTGAGTTATTCTTTCGTGAAGTCTTTAGACTACATGGCCTTCCTAAGAGCATAGTCAGTGATCGAGATAGCCGGTTCATCAGTGTATTTTGGAGAGAGCTATTTCGACTAGCTGGAACTGATCTGACACCAAGCACTAGTTATCATCCTCAAACCGATGGACAGACTGAAATTGTAAATAAATGGCTTGAGGGATACTTGAGAAACTATGTATCTGATCATCAGCGTGCTTGGATTAAATGGTTACATCTGGGTGAATATTGCTACAACACTACTTTCCACATGTCAATCGGCATGTCTCCCTTTTGAGCTATGTATGGGTATGATGCAATTTCATTTGTTGATCTGGCATTGGATGATAGTAGAACTCCCCAAGCAAGAGAATTGATGAAGGATACTCAAGACATTTTGAGAGTCCTTAAGGACAATTTGCAAAGAGCTCAAAACCAGCAAAAGTTGTATGCCGACAAACACCGGGTTGAACGGAGATTTGAAGTAGGTGATATGGTATTTCTGCGCCTTCATCCATATAGACAGAGTACTTTGAAGAAGTCAGGTGCGGAGAAATTGAAACCCAGGTTCTATGGACCCTATAAGGTGTTGAGAAAAATAGGGGAAGTGGCATACGAACTTGATTTGCCAGCTGGAAGCCGCATCCATAATGTGTTTCATGTATCGTGTCTCAAAAAGGCACTAGGACAACATGTGGTTTTATCTGATGAACTTCCACCACTAGATGAAGAAGGAATGCTTGCACTTGAACCTGAAAGTGTGGTGGATATGAGGGAGAAGAAACTGTGTAACCGGAGCATAAGGGAATATTTGGTGAAGTGGAAAGGGTTGCCAATGGAGGATGCTACTTGGGAAGGAGAGAAGATACTTAAGCATCCTAACCTTCAATTGCTTGAGGACAAGCAATCCCGGGAAGGGGAGACTGTCATGTCCCTATTTCCGGCTTGATCATCAAAAGAACGGATTAGCCTATCTATCATTCCCGGAGGCTAATACCAATGATAAGGGAATGAAATTGGTTTTTGGCTAACTCAATGTTGTGCTTTTGCAGGAATAAGTCAAAAACTACTTCAAGGGAACTGTGACAAGACTAGCAAATTTGGCTAAGTCTGAGAGTCATTTCATCAGCTCGAGTGGTCACATTGTCAAGTGATGTTATCATGATGTTTGGGCACATTTCTAAGCAACTTAGGTTCATTATGGCGCCTGGCTTTCAAGTTCATTTATAGGACTCAGTAAGGGATCTAACTTGAGGCGCTCCATGTAATTAACCTCCTCCAACCTAGCGCCTAGTACTGAGATAAGTGGAGTGGGTGTGGATGAAGTTTTCATGCTTGAGCGCAAATGTCATGATGAACCTACCAAATGTGCGCCTTGGGTTTGAAGGATATAATCAAGAGAATGGAGTCATCTGAGGGTATGATGTGAATCTATTGAACTTGCAGGATCATCCAGTGTTGAGTTTGGAATCACTGAAGTGGTCTAAGTGAGTTAGGCGCACTTCCTAGCCTTCACAACACTCAAAGTGCGCCTAGTCCTCATACTGCGCCTAGACTCCTTTGCAAGTGGTGAATTCCTTAAAGGATTGATCAAGTGAAACCTCACCTTCAATAAGATCCAGTGGAATGATTGAATTGATCAAGTGATGACATATTCATCTCTAGGCACATTTTTTCCTCTGGTAACTTGTCAATGAGCGCCTAGTATAAAAAGGGTCTCTTCTGGCGTTGGATAATGATTTTGAGATGAGGTGCTCAATTTAGCTAAGCCTCTTCACTAGGGCGCCTAGATGGATGATGAAGTTTGGGCGAGTATCTTGAGGTTTCAAGGCCTAGGCGCAGATACCAATTAAGACTACCCCAAAAGTGCACCTAAGGTAGATGTAAGACCTCAAAACCAGTTTGGATACAAGGCGCTCCATTAGGGGGCAAGATCATATCCATTTGAAGTCAAGTTGCTTTCAAATTGCCTTGAAAAGATGATGAGTTGGAACCTAGGCGCAAATTCCTAGCCAAACTGACAGTAAGTGCACCTAGTTGAGAAAGAGACATCTTCAAGGGGGGAAATTGTTGGGCGCTCATTTCATAGGAGTCATTCTAACACTTGGAAGTTTCAATCTGTGATCTAAGCTTGTGGAAATGTGTCAAAACTATCCCTAGGCGCTAGATCTACTGCAAATCCTCCAAATGTGCGCCTAAGTGGGGAGGTAGCTTTCAATCATTTCAATTAGTCAGGGCGCTTGGTGAGTTAGGTGTTTTACTTCACCACAAAGACTTCAAATGTAAACCACCACATGCATGAAGGTGAATCCAATGCAAGGCGCTAGTCTCCTCCTACACAGACTCAGAAGTGCGCCTCAAGTAGTTTGACTTGGCGTTGGAGCTAGTAGACTTCCTTCGAAATGTGAAGACAACACAAGGGATCATTTCCTAGTTACATCATCTCTTGTTGGCACCTAGTCTTTAGTTGGGTGCAATCACCAGTTCAAACCACCAAGATGTGCGCCTAGAACCCATAAGGCGCCATTTCATGAGCAAATCCACTTCAAGTGGCGTCTAGAAGAAGATAAGGTAGTTACAACTACCTGAACTATCATTGGCTAGAGAGATAACATTGGGATCCTTACCGGTGCATTGGGTAAGGTTGGCACATCACACTGAGTTGTCAAGAGGAATATTCTCTTGAATATGCTTCTTGGGAAACGTGCCTTGGTTCCTCTTTGTGCCTTGAAAAATGTGCCTTCATTGCCTTGGAAGGCCTATAAAAGGAGGAGCTCTCTCATTCATTTGACATCTTATCTTTTGGCAAATTTTCTCTCTACAAAGCTTTATGCTTGTGATTTTGAGGCCTGCGAGATTCAAGAGTTGGGGTGATGCTCCCTCAACTGACAAGGTGATGCTCCCTTGTTGCATTGTGAGGTGTTGACATCTAGATGACATCATTGGGTTCAATTGAAGTGATCTACATCAACTAGTGAGATAGAGCTAGTTGTGAAGAAGTTGAAAGCATTGTATACATCTAGGCTTCAAGGCCTTTTCTTGTAATCATTTGAATGAGATTGTATATTCATGCCATTGTGGGCAATCATCATTGTAATAAGACATTTGCATTGAGTTGAATCAAATAATAATACAAGTACCCAACTTCAAGTTGATTCATGCAAGTTGCCTTTGTTATCTTTTCATATGTGATGTTAAGTAGACTAAGTAGTAGAAGAGTTAATTGCAAATAAATTTGTCTAAGTAAGAAAAATTTCAGGTAGTACTAGTTGGGTATCTTACAAGTACCCAAAAGCATTGGGACAAGAATATGGAGAAGCTTAAACAAAGTTTGAATAAGTTGGATGAAAACCAGAAAAGGATGAATGAATTGATTTCACACCCTGCAAACATAGACAAAGTAGCACGGTATATGGCATCCATTTTTAAGGGGTCTACATCACAAGACAAAAAGAAGGAGCAATGTGATGTATCTACAAATGAAACATCTAAGAGTCTCTACGATGAATTGTCAGCAGTTAGTGACCAGCATATAGCTGAACCTATGGAGAGCAAAAATCAGACTGACTTAGAGAAAGATGTTGGGCACAAGACACTTCATGATGACTTCAAGAGTGAAGTAGAGCAAGTGATGGGTGAAGACAAACCGGTTACATTAGAGCAGCTACATGAAGATAAGGTTTCTTGTGATGCTTCATTAGTTTAGTTTAGCATTACTTCATCTTATCATGGAAAAGAATCAGATTATGGTTCGATGAATGTTATTCATACATATGAAATGCCATTGAGGGCCCAAGATATTAAGGTGGACGTGAAAGTTGGTCCTTTACTTAGTGGAGCAGCCACTAGTGTTTTGACTACACATGATGATGTTACAGATAAGGGTTACACAAATCTCTTGGTAGGTAATTTGGAGGTTATGATCGATGGATCTTATGAAAAGATGGATTCTTTTGATGGTTCTACGTGTAATTCTAACGCTGTCCTAGTTGCTCTTCATGAGGAATTGAATGCACCATCTATTGATTTGGTTGGATTGGAGGATGGGGACAAAAAACATGATGAGCTCTCTTGTGACCAGCTACTATTAGATAATGATTTTCAGTTTGGGTCTACCGCTGCCCCAGTTCCTAACCAAGATGATAGTTTAGCATCTATCATAGGGTATGACTCATGTGTGAGTGAGGTTGTTCAAGTTCATAATGATGATTTATCATGTGAGATTGATAGGCCATAATGCTCACATACTTTGGAGAACCAACTCAAAGTTGGTGAAGATCAGATTGTGGCAGCCTTGTCTCACCTTGATGATACCCACAAGCTGATTGAAAAACAGATATGGAAGGATTAGCTTGAATAGAGACATCAAAGAATTGAGGGAGAATCATCTCTTGTAGATTTGTAGGTGCTCAAAGAAGCTTTGGTGGCAATGAAAACCAATTACCTACAGTTACTTTCAGATAGGGATCATCTCCTTCAGTTGGGTAAGATTTACTTGGGAGCTCTTAGGGAGAAAGAAAATGAGGTTGATGAGCTCACCCATGAGCTTGAGGTGACTATGGACTCGTTGGCGAGCACCCAGATAGCTCTTCAGGAGTCACAGTCATGAGTCGAGGAGCTTACCATGGAGTTGAGTTTGGCATAGTCTCCACCAGCTGTAGATACAATACAGTTACATACAGTGGCAGTTGGTGATGATTTGATATCCACAGGTTGTAGCGACGATGTGGTTACATCTATCATGGATTCAGGTGCTGTAGTCTCAGTTGGGATGAGTACTTTGGGTGAGAGCAGGAGAGAACCACTTGTTGCATCAGGTTATCTTGAGGTCAATACTATGACTGATGATGCATGTTAGATTGCCGATAGCTCGTGTGGCAGTGGTGGATTCTCTTGAGAGTTGTGTTAGTACACGACGTTACTCCATCATCTTCACAGGGGATTCACAGAGTGTCATCTGGTTGGGAGTATGGCTCTCATGCTGATTTGTTTCCCTCTCCTGGAAGCAAATCTGTTACTTCATCCCATGCAGCTGATTTTGGACGCCATCTTGTTGTGTCTCAGAGTCAGAGTGATCAGATGCAGGTTTCAGAGGATAAGGTTGACTCAACCTTATTTCTTTTTTACCGCGCCGATACATTTGCTGAGTACCTACTTGAGAGTCCGGAGTTTCAGGAGGGTCCGTATGGGGTCACTAGGGATACTCTCATTCATGGTTCACGCGCTATTAGACGTTTCGTGGGAGTCATTGTAGGTACTTTGACTACAATGTTTCCTCATAGAGATTTTGTGGTTGGGTTTGCAGAGTAGGTTGCCAGAGGCCCTACCCAATCAGTGATTCGGGATCAGAGATTGGAGCCATCTCTTGATTCCAGTGCTGCATGTGATGAACCATTGACCGAGGTTGGAGCGTTTTATCACAACTACACAGTGAGGAGTGCTCATCAATTTTCTTTTGATCCATACACGGAGGATTTGATGATGCATCGGTGTGGATTGGCTCCAGGGTTATACCATCCTTTTTGGGATGGATATTTACCATCTTCAGTAGATGGAGTTAGTGGTTGCAAGTACCCGACTTAGTTGTTTATGGGAGATTACTCGTAGGATCAGAGGTTGGATTACCCTCATGCAGATGAGTACCTGACAAAGTTTGCCAATTTTGGGTTTCTTTTGGAGACAGGGCTTCAGGGAGGTCGTAGTGGCAGTGGGCATGGCTTAGTTTGTTATCACATCCATGGGACTTTCGTAGAGGTTGTAGAGAGATATTGTGTTGCGGATGCTTCTAGATATTCATGTCTTTTCATGGTGGATGGATGTGAGGTTCGGTTGTTTTGGGATCTAGGTGGCGACAGATTTGGCATGGTGTATTGGGTGGATTCCAGTGAGTTGCTTCACCATTCTCAGCATGGTGGGGTTTTTATTAGAGTAGTGCAGTGGAGGTCAGCGGGTGATACGCATAGCAGACTTCCGTTCTGGCTATGGGATCCAGGGATTGATTTGGCTGATGGATTGCTTCTTTCTTCTGTCGGGGTTGACCTCGTTACGGGGTACAATGGTATCATGTTGACGCCACAGGACTTGGATGGGGCTTTCTACAGGATGATCTGGGATCCCGGCATTCAGCTGAGCATTGACCACAGGGTTTGGGATCCTTTTGGTGCATCAGGATTCCAGACAAGGTTTATTGGTGATTTACGTGGCATGTATAGTGCCTGTACATGAGCGGTTAGTGATGCACAGTTTTAGTGCGCAGGGATTGGACAGTTGTTTTGGTGTTCATCTTTGTGTAGTTGTGGTTATGTTGATGTTGCGGCAGTTGTGCTTCAGTGTGGGACATTTCACAGTCTTCCTTTGGACTTCCAGTGTAGTTGTATTTCTTTGCAGTCGTGATTGCTTGGGAACAAGCAATCTCAGGGAGGGCGGACTGTAATGTCCTCATTTTCGCAAGCATCAGAGTTTGGAGGATTAGCCTATCATTTGACCCTCGTAGGCTAAGGCAATGGTTAGAGGGTCCCTTTTGGTAGAGATCAGTGTGTTATTTCTCTCAGAGCTCATTTTATGTTCAGGTTTGGCCTTTGTTGGATTCTGTTTGGCTAACTTACTATTTATAGTATTTCAGGAAGTTAGGGTTTCTATATATAGCAAGGCCCCTGGACAGGTCTTGATTGTAGTGTCGATCCCTTAATCAATTGGTTTGATCAGATAATGAGGGATTTACTATTTATAGTGAATCAGTGGTTGATAGAGAGGGACCCCTGCTATTTTTGGTAAGGCGGTTGGATACATAGAGGGTAACATGGTGAATCTCCTTGTTCAGACGGAATTGGAAAATCATAAGTATTTAAGGAGTTATTAATTTTTAAAGTGGCCTAAATGATATTTAATTAAAAAGGGTTTATTATAAAGTTAAATTATAAAGTAAAGTGTACTTTATAATCAATGGGGCCATGACATTCAATTAAAAACAACTTTAAGTACATTTATATTTATTGAGTTGAGCGCCCATGTATAAGGAGATAATATAAAGTTTTTATTAAAAACCTAAAAGTGGATTTAAAAGCTATTAAGGAGATTGAGGTTATAAAAGAACTCAAAAAGCAATGCCTTTTCATTCTTGATGTTATTTGACTTGTGCTTTTTGATATGAGCGCTGAGTGTAGAAATACACAAGGGTTTTTGTAAGGTGCTACCCCGAATTTTTTCCAATTTTTGCAATGCTATGAACAGTGTTAGCATAAATGCATAAACAACTAAAGATGCCTCACACTTTTTGATCACCCAGATCCCGGGATGGGCAAGGTGAGAGCATACAGTGCTTGGCTTACAACTGACAGCTTTGCAATAAAGAAGTACAATTCATCCGCTGCGGCGGGCATCCACTTATTCAGTGGGGATTCACCACTTCTTCAGTGGGTAGAATGAATTAGAACATTATAAGTCATCCACTTCTTTAGTGGGAATACTCCACTTATGCAGTGGGTAGAGATAGTAAAGGAAGTTCATTTTTCCACATTGGCGGTATACCATCCAGGGGTCATTAATGTTCTTGCATCAATAAAGAAAGATTTCATATGATGTATCAAACTGAAACTATTTAGAAATGTCGTCATTAGATCATCATACCAGCATTGAATGGATCTTTGCAACACAAGAATGCCCTGCACAAACCATTAGCATCACTATCGCAAAACTATTAAGCTGACCATATCTGATAAGACACATGAAGGCACTGCTGTAGCTGATAACAAGGCTGCACCATATTCATTTACACTGAGAAAAGATCATCAACTCATCCCAGACCATCCTATTTCATACTTCAAACCTATACCACATTATTCCCCTGCATTTCCAATGATAACATAAACCTTTCAACAGAAGATTAAGACTTAAAATCTGAAATATGTTGGTTGTCACTGTACTTTAGAATCTCAGTGTTGAACTTGACTGGAAGAATGTCTCATTGCTGATGACTGATCATTGTATTGCAAAATTTCAGAGGTCTCTTAACTGTATGGCTGTCATGAGGTAGTCTTTAATGCAAGCAATGCATAAATGTTAAAAACCAATCCAAACTGCCGTCAAAGACTGACCTCAATACCTAATACAGCTGCTCTGAGCATAAAGGTAATACACTACAGATACAACACTCTGTATTTAATGAAGATTTACTTCAGCAAATGACGTACAACCCTGAATGTACAATCTGCCCACAGCTATAAGGAATCATCACCCAACACTATTAAAACACTTTGATTAGAGGCGTCTAGGGACAATAAACCTATTCCAAATGATCTTTATCAATAAACATCCAAACATTAATTTTCTATGATGAATCATACCATACAGGTACGGACTATTGGAAAGTACAGTTTGCTCATAACAACCAAGAACCCCATCAAATCGCTACAAGATCAACATCAATGTGGTTGTCTAAGCATGAAAAACAATCTGCAAACAATAAAGGAAGCTAAAACTCAGAGATTAATTTTTGATCACCATCGACCCTTCCCAGCGAGTACGGCAATGACAGGTACAACCAGATCATAACTTAATCAATACTGCACCAAAAATCCTGAAATAACTCTTAAAAGTGGCATCTAGGACCAACAAAAACAATGCAGAAGACTTTGATTTGAATAGCATCAATCATTAATTCTCATGACCAAACGTACTCTTCAGCAAGTACGGCTCTTCAGGGAGTACGGATGGCAATTAAAAGTCTATTCTTGCATCTAAACTCTTCAAAATGGCCTCAAGAGAATTGATTTCACCATACAATGACACCACAATAAACAAATAACAAACAAACTATACTTTTATTGCATTTACCAAATTGAAGATTCAATTGTACGACCATGGGGTGTACAGCCAGTTTGAGTAAAAATTACAAACATCAATGAACTCCAAAAAGATCTACAAATTTGCATCACAATCTCATTACAATCTATTCTAACTGAAATACAAATCAAAACTCATAGAAATAAGTCATCTCCATAAAGCTCCATGTGATTCCCTGAATGAAAACCACCCTTATCAGCTATTGTAGATATCACACTACCGAAACTGGTCTTCTTTGAGTGGGTTTCCGTCCACAAGAAGGTAGAAAAAGGAAGAACATGCAGGTTCAATCCAATAGAATGTCCATACAATTTCCAAGCATCCCCCAAATGAGCTCTCATTGTCCTTTTATAACCTTTTGAGAGGAATATAATATTATTTTCCTTTTGTCGCTTCATATTACTTCTCTCAAAAGAATTTTTATTATTTTCCCTCCTTCACTTAATGTATAAAGTGACTTTATTAAAGTAAGCTATCATGTCACTTTATAACCTTTTGACATAATTATTTAATATTACCTTTTAAACTTAGGATTTTCTGCTAGGTAACATTAAATAATTAGAATAATAATTATCCTTTTGACGGAAGGATAATTGGGGACATTATAGTTTCAGACCATTTTCTGCATGAAGAACGAAAACTCTTCAATGTATTTGCAATTTTGAGGCTGTGAAAGATCAGTTGAATCATTGCCAGGGGGTGGGCTTCATTCAGAGGTCCAATTTGTGCTTATTGGAGAAGTTTCTGATAGGGTTTGAATATTGTTGTTGAATGTGCTTACCTCTGCCCTAGTTGGGAGGTTCGTGGTCATTTCTGTAGAAGGCTGTTGCTGATCAGGACTGCCATATATCATTCATAGCTCAAGAAAGGGTCCGCTACCATATTGAAGACATTATCATCATTACTTCAGTTGCTGAGTGTCATCAGACCTGTCTACATTGCAATAACAATGTTCATATTGTATTTGATCACCAATACCCTGGGCAGACCTGTAGCCGCCTATTTTGCTGTCTGAGACATTCTTCCATCAGCATCTACGAGTGATTCCAAGGTGTAATGGAAGATAGCTTGAATCGGGTATGCTCCATTAACTGTGAAATTCATCTATATCTTTGGGAAGGGTTTCCTATTGTCATTTAAAGGGGTTTATTGTGCTGATATATTGTATTCAGATCTAACATAAGTAGTATAATCTGACCTGTTATATGACCAATAATGATATATTTGCTAGCGGGTTCCTTGATATATGAGTATTTAGAAATATTGTAGTGGCTGCCATTGTTACTCAGACTTCAGGAGCTGCATTATATTGTAAAGCCAAGAGTCTTGGCCATTCATATCAGCATTGTATTAGATAATATATCTCAATAAATGAATGATAAGTTGCAGGCCCTATATCTGATGTAATATGCATGTTTACATCCTTCATATTTAGCATATTAGTATGCATGCCAAGTGTTTGATAAAATACCAATTGGCTGTAGGTGCACATTTTTCATGTAGAGGTCATTTATATGCACTTAAAAGACAAAAGAAAATTGCATTTACATTTTAGTACTTTGCTTAGACATAGTAGTAATCATTTGCAAGCATTTCAATCACATTTGTTATCATTCCAAGCAAGCATAATCAAACTGAAACACAGTACCAGCAAGTATAGACATTGTATGCAAAGTGTTTGACGATATTCCTTGAGCTCAAATTCAGCAAGTTGAGGTGTAAATTGTCAAGGGATATTACAATTGATCGCAGCAACAAACCTATTATGAAAATTTGAAACTGATTCACCATCCAGTTGCCTAAGACCTTCCACATATTGGGCAAGGGAATCAAGGTCAAAGACATGTGCATCTAACTCACTAAAATCAGCAATAAAATCATCATGTTCATCATCAAACATTGCTGTGTGACCTCTTGAGCACTTGTAGATGCATCTTGACTATGGGATTGCTTGGTGCCTAAATCAAGCATGCATATGTGGCTCACCAAGTTAGAAAGCTCTTGTTTAGATGGATCAGAGGAATCCATAACCGGTTTATCATTTGAAATTTATACACAGAGTCGCCACCTCAATGGATGAGGAAATTCTTGGAGCAGACAAAACCACCAAGGTAGAAACACATTTCTGGTTCCAATACCAGTAGAGTCTTTAAATTCTTCAAACCCTTAGCTTCTCCCTGACAACGACGCCAATTTGTTGGGTCCCAAAACAACTAATCTCAATCCCTAGAACACTTAATTAAACTTTGAGGCCAGGGATGTTGTCAAGGAGGTGAAAAGGGGGTTCATCAATAGGGTGAAGGTGATTAAGGGCCAACTGGTAGGAGTGGGTAATCTCCTCTTCACTTTTGGCTGAACTAAGCCAAGGAGGGTATTCCTAGAGGTATTCCTCAACAGGGATTAATGACAGTATAAAATATGCTCACTAAAACAAGGCAACAGTACCCAAACTGTAGTTTTGACTCCAAGTCTGTCACTAAATCAAAACTCACCTATTGCATTAAAAACATCTTTTGAGCTGATGAAAGAACAATTTTGCACTAGGGCAAAACTTTGGTTTGTGTTTAACTATTGAGATTTGTTCATTTAAATGTGTATTTGATTGGTTACCACCTCTGAGACTGGTGCCTATCTAGTGGGTAGCAGAGTCCAATTTATCAAAGGAAAACAACAGAGCAAAAACAAAAGGAAACTGACCTAACAACATGAAATGCATCTGTCATATAACACCAGGCACATATACATACTTAATAATCCATCACTTCACCATACAAGTCCATATGTAATTCAAAAGAGACCATCACCAACCTGGTAATGCCTTAGGATGCTGTCACATTAATCAGATTTGAAATTACATTCATACCCTAAAGTAGGGCAAGAGGAAACCTTAGCACTGGTTTAGGTGTTTCCTTGAAACTGCACTCTCAGTCATGGAGACATACAAAATAATGGTGTTCATAGCAGCATCGAAGCTTTCATCTGCTTTGCCACTTGCTTGAACTGGAATTGCAACCGCAACCGCTTGACCTGGAAGAATTTTTCTATTCTGCACCTGGAGCTGTCTGGGAGAAAATAGAATGAATAACCAACCCTTGAAATGAGTTTCAAACTTCTATTTATAGCATTAGCAACTCGGATCTGATGATGGAATGGGTGGGAAAACCCCAACAACCCCACCAACTGCAATAAATACATCATTTTCAACCACCCATTTCGCATTAATGGCGATCCCGGGATTTGTTGGCGCGTTTCTACGTGTTTTTGAGCGCTGACAAGGGAAGGTCCTGTTGGAAATTGTTGTCATTGATGTCAAAGAAGATTAGTTGTCATTGATGTCAAAGTCATTGCAGAAGGAAATCGTTGTCCAAAAATGTCATTGATGTCCAAGAAGGTAATGTCATTGATGTCAAAGGTTGGAGAAAATCGTTAAGGCCAAAGGCCACTAATTGCTGTCAAGAGCAGATTGTAACCGTATAGTTACAGGTATGAATCATTGTTGAACAAAAGAGAGTTGACTTCAGCGCTTAATCTACTCCTAATCAATGCTAGCCGATCATATCCAAATATGGTTTGATTAAATATCTTGGCCGACTTCATCCATATGCAGTTCAAGGGAAGATTGTAATTAAATACAAGTGTTTATGAATGACAAATTTCATATATGGCCGACTTCTTATGTAAGGCAGCACCTTTTCTATGAAGAAATACACTTTATTCATGTGCTGGCCGACCTCCCTCTAATAGGCGATTTAAAGATTAAATAAAATAAAATATGTCTTGTTTAAAGAGGCCGACCTCTCCATGCTGGCCGACCACCCTTGGTGCCAAAGAAAGATATATCAATTAATTTGAAATACCATATATATATGGCAGCGATCATGATATATGATAAGCAACAATTGTTATTAATAATGCAGCGATCATTATATGAGGAGTAGTGATTGTAATTAGTGAAAAGAGATTATCATTTATAAGAGCAGCAACTATTCATAGGGCTGCGGTTCTTTAAAAGGGTAGCAAGGCAGCGATTAAGTGTTATTAAAGCAGAATTAGAATTATGTTATGAAAGGGTGCATACAAACAACTAGTCACCTCCCTTTGTGAAGAAAGCTGTCTCTTCATGAAATCACCCCCTCTCAAGAAGGTATATAAAGAGTTTGTGAAGTTGATTGGAAGTGGAGAAGAGTGTGGAATTGAAGTTATATCAGATAGACACATACAGATCTGCATATGAAGATTTAGTAGAAGATCATTAGAAGAGGGACTAATACAGATATAGAAGAGAAGTTCATGCAGATATAGAAGAGAAGTTCATGCAGATATAGAAGTGAAGAACAATGAAATAAAAAGGATATATCTTACATACACCAGCAGATTTCTATGAAGAAAATATGAAGATCATTCAAGGAGAAGCAAATAGGTGTGGAGCAATGAAGATATAAGGAAGATCATTCAAGGAGATATATGAGTGAATGAGAAATTAATGAAATATTTATATAAGTGATTGTGAAGATTATATAATCAGATTTGTGAAGAGTTTGTGAAAGGAAATCTGATGTCCATCATCCGTTGAAGAAGCAACAGCCTGAAGGTGGAACTTCGTTGTGGAAGTTGGTGCTTCCTAAAGGAGAGATTGGTGTCTCTCGCTAAGTTGGTGCTTAGCAGTGGGGGTTGGTGCCTCCACTAGGTTGGTGCCTACAATTGTGGGGGTTGGTGTCTCCAATGGGTTGGTGCTTACAAATTGTACAAGAGGGGATTGGTGTCTTCTGTAGGTTGGTGCCTATAGAGATTGTAAGAGAAATTTCTATATAAGCAATATTTTGCTGTGGTTTTCTCTCGTAAGGGTTTCCAAGTAAATCTTATGTTCTCCTTGTGTTGCATAATTGTTAGATCTTAAGTGAATGATGTTGTGCAATAGATATTGTTATGGTTGTTAAGTTGTGAAAAAGTAAAAGATTGTATTGTATTGATTCACCCCCTTTCTTAGTATAATCGTGTGCTCATCAATTGGTATCAGAGTGGGTTCCATCGGAGATAGTTTAACCACTAGAAGGTAGATCACAAGAGCACACATGGCCGGTCTGTTGATGATTGTTTTTCGACAAGTCAACAATAGAGTAAAACACTAGAGTATCCCACTCTCTCTTGAATAAAGCTCTTCAAAGGCTGAACTATGTGATCCAGTGAAGTAACTCCAAGGTTCCTTTTTATGATTCATGATGGGTTAACTCAGTGATTACATGTGATCTTGCTGATAATCACAAAGGGACTTACATTAGACTTCTTCTTCATTCACTTAGTTTATTCCTCCTTTCAGTGTGGATGATGTATATACAAGACTTCAATGATAAAGAAAAGTAAAAGGGCAAGGGTTTAGAAAACTAATCTAAGGTCAATGAAGCAATGATGATGTACGAATAGACAAACTCCTTGATTAACCTAACTCCACTTCGCCAAGGATGCCTACAACTACATGAAGTTGGTGCAATCTCCTAAGGATAGCGAAAGGTTTTTAAATTATGAAGGCTTATGTAAGCACCCATCGAATGGCGCAGCTCAAACAAGCATCCACAATCGAACTCAAGCAAATGATAAGGCTCAGACTAGCTTTACACAACACTTCACCAGCGATGAATGTTAAAAGCATGAGCTAGGAGTTGATTAAATATTCAACACATACATACATAACATCAATGAGCTTTTAATCTACTTCTAATTTACTTGAAACATCTCTCCATTTCATCAAAGTACAAGAAATCATGTCATTCCACAAGACAAGACCTAAACACCAAGTGAACCCCAATGTCCTTGCATTAATTTTGAGAAATATTTACAACAACTTCAAGTTCCTCTCAGAGAATCTTGAGAGTCTCTTCTATTCTACTCTACAATCTAATGCCTACTGACTACTGATCTTACAAATGAGCAACAAGGCCTTTATATAGTGGTCCAGAAATACAATGAATGGCTTAGATCATTTCATGTAGCCAAGGGCTCAGATCATGCCACCTCAGTAGGTGGTTACAACAACTTGCTATTTTTAGTACAAAAGAGAGAGGCAATGAAGGCACGCTTTCCAATGTGATAAGATAAGATGAAATGATTTAAAACATTTTCACATAGGCGTCCCTTTGGCTTCTTTTATTAAATGATACATTGAATGTAGTTGAAATGATGTGGCTGATTATGATTGGATGATGATGTGTACTTGCCACATAGGTGCCACCTTACCTTATTCCCAAATTGTATCATCTTGTTTGATGTGATTGCTTTGATGATGAATGCTTGAGATGTATCTTGTAGATCTTGCCTTGTTCATCTTCTTGTAAACTGGATGTATATGATGCTTGCAGCTTGATTTGACTAACATTGTGATTCTTTCTTCTTTCTGTAGGTAAGATACATGATGATCTTTTTTTGAATGCAACTTCTTGAAGAGTGCAGTAGGAGAGTAGATGATGATAATGCTTCCTTCATGTAAGAGTAAGTAATGATGATAACATGAAGTAGAATAGATGATGATACTTCATTCATGGCTTGACGAAAGAGACTTCTCTTAGACTTGAAGATTCAGGAGTCTTGAAGTTGAATGGATGAAGTGTCCTTGACATGATGCCATTGAAGATAAAGTAATGTACTTGAACTTGATGTAGATGAAGTATGATATCATTGAAGTGACTCCTTTAGAGCAGCTACATGATGGCTAATCCTTCTCTCATCCCTTGCTTGTCAAAGGTTCCAATTTAATGATCCTGAAGGGGGTCCTTTGGAGCAGCTACTTGTTAATCTTGAAGCTATGATTGATAAGGAAGCTAGTTGATGCTTGAAGTGATTACATGGAACAGCAGATAGGATGTCTTCTCCACATGACAACTTGTTGACTTCACTCCTAGCATGAAGGTGACTCCGGATGTTAGCTTCTTTGCTGATTCCTTAGCTCAATCCTTGCTCTTTTTTAGCATCATTCATGCTTCTGCAACACATCAGGAAAGAGACAACATCAATCCTTTTAACTGATTTCATAATACATAGAGATCATTACATGCATCTTCAAGCTAAACGTATTAGATGGGAATTTCAATTTCTTCTTTAAAAGATTTTACAAAATCTACATTAATACTACACACTGAATGGGTGCATTAGATAGCAAGTTCTTGATCTTCATTGAAACTCTTGACTTCTTAACCAAAACTCACTCCTCCTTCCATGATGGTGCATTGGTTTAGAATTCTGATTTCCCCTTGCCTTAGGCATATTAGTCAGCATTTGGATCTCCTAAAGGTTAGCGCACTAGATAAAAGGCTATAGAGGTTTCTCCTTCTATTCTTGGCGCAGCAGATAGATATTTCAGATCTTCTCAATATTGGCGCATTGGATCAAGATCTTAGATCCTCTTTCTTAAATCAGATCAACCTCCAAGACTCCCCTCTTGTTATTAGCACATTGGTTGAAACCTTTTGATCTCTGATTGAGTTACTTTCAAAATCAGATTTAATACCTTTCATGAGTAGCGCAAGGGTTAAGTTCTTGAGATCCTAATCTTTAGAAGTTACTCACAACTTGCCTCTAACTTAAAACAACCTCCTTTTAGCCTTTGGTGCATCACTTCAGAGTTTTGGTTGCTTCTTGATTGAGGTTTTGAAACCAATTATCCCTCCTTCCTCAAGCGCATTAGATCAAGCTTTTGATGTCTCCTAAGGCTAGGCATTGTTTGTGCCGCAGGAGATAACCATTTTGGAATCCTCTAGCTGTCTTGGACTTAAATCTTCCTTCCACAAGGTGTATCAGATGCGGCAGTTTGAATCTTCTTTAAAAATATCCTTCTAGGAGCATTGGACTAAAGGTTTTAAATCTTCTTGAGGGTAGCGCAATAGATCAGATTTTTGAGTCTTCCAAAGTCAGCGCATTGGATGGACGTCTCAACTTCTTCTAGGATGAGGTGCATTAAATTGAGATTTAGAATCCTCTTCTTTAAAGGTTGCATTTCCATTATCAAATAAACTTCTCCCACCTTAGCGCAATGGATCAGACTTTGGATTCCCCTTGAGGCCATTTAAGACTTGAGTCATATCTCCCTTTATAGTGGCACAATGGATCAACAATCTAATTTCTTCTTGTTATGACTACTTGGAAGATGATGTATTAGACTGACTTTAAACTTCTATTAACTCCTGGCGCAGGAGATCCAACTTCCATGTTCCCCTATAAGAATCAGCACATTAGATGATGTATTTGAGTTCTTCTTTGTGAGACTAAATGTATTGGATCAGCAGATGGAAATGGCACAGCAAATAGGGGTTTGTTCTTCCATTGAAAGTTTGCCTTGAAAATGTCAAGGGCTAGTGCATTAGATCATGAGTTTAGGTTCTTTTGAATTGGAAGAAACTCTACCTTTACCCTCAAAATTTGACCTCTCCAGATCAGCCTTGGCGCATTGGATGAGCAGTTTGGGTTCTTCTTGACATTAGCGCATTGGATCTAGATTTTAACTCTTGATTAAAAGATGTTTTACTTAAACAAAACCCCCCTCTATAAGGCTGGCGCACTAGATCAGGATGGTGAGTTCTTCTTGATAGGCGTGTCAAACAAGCAATCAGCACCCTTTCAGTATGTGGCGCAGCACTTAAGACTTTT
This sequence comes from Cunninghamia lanceolata, assembly GCA_027924645.1. NCBI lineage: Eukaryota > Viridiplantae > Streptophyta > Pinopsida > Cupressales > Cupressaceae > Cunninghamia > Cunninghamia lanceolata. Next base: position 2,570,155 of record BSBN01000515.1, read on the forward strand.
AGGTTCTTCATCACATTCTTGAAATATTTTGACCTCCTTCAATGAAGTGGAGCACTAGATAAGGAAATCAGATATCTTAACTTTCAACATCTCAATACCTTCTAAAAACTTGATTTTTCTTATGGAGCATTAGATGATGTATTCGGGATCTTCAAGGCTTTGGCGCATCAGATGATGTATTCGGGATCTTCAAGGCTTTGGCGCATCAGATAGAAACTTTTGGCTCTCCTTGAAATTGAACCTTTGACATCACTTTACCTTTTGAAATTGCGATTTGGTTTGGGCGCATTGGTCTAGGCGCAAGAAATCCACATCTTGTTCTTTGATTAAAAAATGCATTTCACCAAGATTTTGTGCCACATCGAAGCCTTGGCGCACTGGATCAAGATTTTAGATCCTCTGGAGTAGTTAGCCGTTTTTCAGGGTCTCTCAGGGTAAAGGTCTATTGAAAAATATATTTAAGTATCTCAACTTATACTTTAAATATTTTTCAATATACCTTTCAGGATGTTTGAGATAGGTCTCGAATCCACTAGATTTAACATGTAGAATCTAGAATTTGGAGGATGCACCAGATTTTAGACTTAGTCAATTTTTTCAGGATTTGAGGATTTCAAGGTACCAGACTTAGTCATTTTCAGGATCTCAAACATACATCAGGATCAATCTCAAGATTCATTATTTGTATGAAATTCGATCAAGACTCTTCATTACTGCAAGTTCATGTTCTAGATGAGACCTCCAGTTATACAGCAAAACCTTCTAGGAGAGAGACTTATTGTTGGATTGGCAGAGGAAACGAACCTAAGACATCATCCAAAACTAAATGCAAAGCATCAGAGCTCAAAAAAAGGGGTCCCCATTTGCAATGGGGCGATGTGTGATTTGGTCACAACATGGTCAAGAAGGATTTGGATTCTCCTCAAACAGGGCTCCATTATTCGATGGAACAAACTATGCCTTTTGGAGCATAAGGATGCACACCTACTTAATGGCACTAGGGTTTGATATTTGGCAATCCGTGGAGAATGGTTATAAAGCTCCTGCATCTCCACCAACGAATAAGGATGGAAAGAAGGCTAGCGAAAATAATGCAAAAGCTATGAGTGCAATTTTGTGTGGTCTAATTGAAACAGAGTTTGTAAAGGTGATGCATTGCAAATCAGCAAAAGAGATCTAGGATAAGTTGAAGAATGTTTATGAAGGAGATGAAAAGGTGAAGAAGGCAAAGCTTCAAACCCACAAAGGACAATTTAAAAGACTTAAGATGAAGGATAAAGAAAATGTCACCGCCTATTTGCTTCGCATGGATGAAATTGTTAATACTATCAAAGGTCTTGGTGAAGAAGTAGAAGAGTCAATGGTTGTGCAGAAAGTATTAAGGTCTCTACCCTTAAGGTTTGATGCCAAAGTTTCAGCCATTGAGGAAATGAAGGACTTGGATAAACTAACAAAGGATGAACTACATGGGATCCTCACGGCTTATGAGATGAGGACCGAAAAGGAAAATACATCTAAGAAAGAAGCTACCTTCAAAGTATCAAAGAAGGGAAAGAATAAAGAGCTTGAACCAAGTGATACTTCCGACAATGATACAAATGAAGAGGAAGCCAACTTCGTGAGGAAACTAAAGAGAGGAACTGGCAAGTATAAATGTAAATTGCCTCTTAAATGTTTTAACTGTGGAAAAGTAGGTCATTTTTGTTAGAAAGACGGTTGCCGTTGCACCAAAAGATCGACCTATTAATGCCTGATACAACCGCTAGAGTTAATGAATCCATGGGAGGCGGTCAAGCCTTGTCACGAACCCAAGCGCTGCGTTGCATAGCACAAGGAGACCAAGGGTGCACACCTTGCAACAACCCCCCCTAGCGCAAGCGAGGGGTTCAAACCCGTAACCCAGGCTCTAATACCAATTGTTAGAAAGACGGTTGCCGTTGCACCAAAAGATTGACCTATTAATGCCCAATACAACTACCAGAGTTAATGAATCCACGGAAGGCGGTTAAGCCTTGTCACGAACCCAAGCGTTGCGCTGCACAACACAAGGAGACCAAGGGTGCACACCTTGCAACAATTTTGCATCCAAATGTCCATATAGTGATGAGGAAGAAGAACATGATTCAAAGAGAAGTGGCAAGCATTTTCAAAGGGATCACAAACAGGGCAAGTTTGAGAAAAAGAAGAGTTTCTATAAGAATAAGAAAAATCTCTATTCTAATAAAGGAAATAGTTCATCCGAAGAAAGCTTCTTCGACAATGACCAAGAAGAATTTGTATTCATGGCTATAGAAACGAAAGGAGAGGAGAAAGAGGAAAAGGAGTCAAAAGAATATGATGAAAATGTAGATATGAATTTAGAAGAAGAAGAAGAATATGATGAAGATGGAGTAGTTGATCTGGAAGCAAAACTCATTTCTGCCCTAGATAAAATCAAGAGGCTTAGAAAGAACTCAAAGCAAAAATTACAAATTCAAGAGGATAGTGAATCTAAGACAAAATTGTCACATAATCTTGAAGAATCAGAGAAGATGATCATAGATCTAAAAGTTCAAATTGAAGAAGCAAAAAGGATCTCCGAGGAGGTAAGAAACCAAATGAAGAAAAAGGAAGAATATTGCAAGAAGCTAGAATCCGAGATCGTTTCCTTGAGAAAGGAATTGGAGAAAGCAAATGCTGAATTAAACAGAAGCTTAAGGAATGAGAAGAGCACTGAAATGTTAGATAATATTCTCAATTCCCAAAGGCCAACTCACAATAAGAGTGGTATTGGTTATGAAGAAGGTCAAAGCTCAAAAACCACACAATCCTCAAAGAAGATAAATGGAGAAAAGCCAAAAGGCTATGCACATGCTTTTAAGAGTCCCATAAAAATGGAAGACAACAAGAAGGAGGAAAACCAAGTCCCACAGAAGACCTACATCCCTCCAAAAGATATTAAGGACAAGTTCAGAAAGTCCTTTCTTCCAAGGTAGGCGCAGATGACCAGGTTTCAACATTCTTTCTATGGTTATTGCTATTCTTGTAATAACTTTGGTCATAAAGCAATAGATTATTGGACATATGCAAGAGAATTTGGTTGGAACAAGAATAGAATTTCTTATGGATTGTCAAATAAGAATTACAATATCATATGCTATAAATACAACAACTTTGGTCATAAAGCAAGAGACTGTAGAACTTTATCCATAGTTATAATTACAATTGCTAATATGGTCTTTGCGCAAACCTCAACAATTGGAACTTGATGATAGCCACTGAATTGATATGTGAAAGAATGGATTTCATGTCTTGCAACAGCCTCAAGTCTGTCATCCATGAATGTAGTTGGAAATGGGTCCATCACACACACATCGTTTACAACTCTTTAGTCTCCACTGATTCAGATTTCGCCTGCCTTCTTTGGCTGCATTACCATAGACCTCACCCAATCAGATTTATCTATTGGGCAAGCCAATCCAGCTTCTACTGTCTTGTCGATTTCTCTTTTTACTTTGATTTGCATGTTAGGATTGATCCTGTATGGTCATTTTTTTATAAGCTTCACTCCTTTTTTGATCCTAATTGTCATCTCCCAGAAGAAAGAATCCACTAGGTTAATCTTGCTGAACTATGTGGGCAATATATTGTAATACTTGTACATTAGCTGGATCATCTCTGGTATATTTTTTCTATCTGGTAGTCTCCAATTGTGTCTTATCTTTGGAACTTCTTTAGTACCTATATTTACCAAGGCTCCCCTATCGATTTTGTTGAGTTCGTTCTTCATTAAATCCAAATCTCTTTTGCCTCATCGACTTCATTCTTTTTTGACTCCACATCTCTTTTGCCTTACGTGACCTCTATGTCATTGTTACACAACCATTCTTCCTCAGATTCACCATTGTTTTTCTTCTCTTTAGGAAGCTTCACTATCTTTTTTGTTTCAAATATGCCTATAGATTTCATATCATTTTCATTTTTTGACTAGTTAGCATCTGCTAGATATTTGTGTTGGAACTTCCTTTGATGCGGTTGTAAGTTTTAAGAGTAAAATCCTAGTTTCTCAAGGCTTTCTTGAGCTGCTTTACAAGTTCTTCCTCATTTATTCTCACCTTACGTTTGTGCTTCTTTTCTTTTTCTTGCTTTACACAATCATCTGCACCAAAAAAAAGAAATAATTCAATTTAGTTCAAGGACTTTACTACTTGAGCATTTGCATCTATGAAAGTTAATGTCTGAAGTAGTTATACCATATTCCAATTGTATGTTTCCCTTCATTGCTTCTGATGAATGTATCAAGCAGAGTAGTGGTGCCAATGTTTCCTCAAATAGATGTTTGTAATATGCAAATGCCCATCCCTTGCTTTATTGATACATGCACATTGTTCTGTAGATGCAACACTGGACACGCTCCTTCCTTGCATAAAGGTCAATTGTCTATCTAGCTATCTGTTTGCAACATGGTTTTAGTTATTTCCCAATTGGATTTGGCCGTCTAGGTGCACCAAACAACAGTTACAACATGTAGCTTTGCCACGTTTGAGTGCATAGTTAAGTTTGTCTACCTGAAATCCCACTCCATTACAGGAGTTCCAAATTTTCTGATAATTTTGTCAAGTTTTCAGTGTCAAAATATATGGAATTTTTTGATGTTGCAGGAAGACCATTCTCACTATCCTTATTTCATAATCTTCTCTTGCACGGTTTGTAAGATCTGCATTTGATTCTTTACTACCAATGCACATGACCAAGGGATTGTGGCTTCACTAGTGAGGTTGATGTAGTCCTCTGTTGTTACTCCTATAACATGGATCCTTGCTATATTTGACTTGGTAGGTGATTGCACTGCTGGATACTTGTAGGCCTTTGCCACTCTTTGTTGTGAATCAACACAAATCTTTGCAGGCTTTTCCAGTGTTGTGTAAAGGTTATTTGCATGATTTTGCAAATTGACAGGAGGCCTTAAAAAGATTTTGAACTTCCTTTTCCTATGTCCTTTTTTGTGCTGTTGCTTCTACCTTGTATAGGTTTTCTGTTGTTCTCTCACAAGGGGAAGTCAAGTCCCTTGGGTTTTCCTTGAGCTTTGCTCATAGAGATTTTGATGACCTCATTTGGTTGATATTCTTTGAGTTGAATATCTATCATATTGATAAGCATTCAACCATCATATGCCCACTGTTTACCTTGGAGCACTGGGTAATGAGTTTCTTTCTTCTTCATTTTAGTTGCCTCAAAGTCACCTCCTAATACCTAGTCTCCTGCCTGTATATCCACATTTCCTAGTCTCCCAAACGATTCAACTCTGCCATAATCTTCAAGACTCAAATTTATTGTGTTGCACTTCAAAGATCTTCTGATGGCTTTGCAAGTAGATGTGGGCATCATATCCATAGTGTTGCCAAAATTGAAGACTGCATTTGGAATTTCAGATTCATCCATCACCATATCCATCTTGATATCTACCTCCCATTACTTGAGTTTACATAACATACTAAGTTTTCCACATTTTCCTATCCGTTTGCTTCCCGATCCACCAACAGCTAGAATAGCTCAGTTAGACTCTGTGAAATATCTTCTCTACAAAATAGGTTGATCAACTGATAAAACTTTGCAATACCTAGAGAACCACCTGCCTCAAAATATTTATACTCACACCATATACTCATACCTCAATTTTTGTAGCTTGAGGGGTGTAAAAATCACCCTCAATGGATCTCAACAACTTAATAACTGTAATTATTTCCCTTTCCTGTATGGAGTCTGGATGCTATTGATTAGGTGAACTGGACTAATATTATCATGCCCATCAGCTCAAATTCACAGCTCAGAAGCTCAAGCATAGCTTCCTTAAGCTTGAGCAACCTCCAAATTCTACTTACATATTGGGGAAAGAGTAAGAGATTAAATTAAACAGCAAAGAAAAGGGGCAGTGTGACAAAGATAGTAGATCATTGATCAATATGAATTAAGTAAAAGCGCACAAAATTACCATATTCTGTGAACCAGATAAAGGAAGCACAACTAATCAAAATGTAAAGGGCAGGAATCATTATTGTAATGAATAGAATCACCCTCTGCAATTAAAATTGAGGCCAAGAGTAGAGATAACCACATGGTCTACATTTCATTAGTTGCTTAAGTAACACAATTACACAGAGCTTTGAATGCTAGAAAATGGAATGCAACTAAGATAAACACTAAGACTAGTCTTGTATCAGAGCTCCAAGGAGCTAGACATCTTCTAGGTACTGAGATTACTAAAGATCTAAGCAAACTTGTGCGATATGCATGGATCTAAGCTGCACAACATGAGCAACTAGTTTTTTGGTATTCTTCCAAAATTTTGCCCTGAACTGCTACCTGACTAAATATAATAAGAGTATTGATCTTTTGGACATTATACATGAAACATGTCTGTATGAATTTATGGTGGTAGGTGGATTTTTCAAATTGGTTACTGCAGTTTTGAATAGTAGAATAAAGTAAGCTTAATGCTTAGGTTGTTCATATTCTACTTTTTTTTTTTTTCAATTGTGAATACCCCTTTTTCTAGGTTGTAACATCTGTGTGATTTAACACTATCAAATATTTACCTCATCCAGCAAATTCTATGTTCTTTACAGTTCACCGATGAAAATGGACAACAACAACACGTATGGCAAACTTCTTGGGCAGTGAGCACACGTATGGTTGGTGGCATTATTATGACTCATGGTGATGATACAGGATTGAGGCTTCCACCTAGAATGGCTCCAATACAGGTTATTTACATTTTTCATGAGTCGGCTTAATATGTTTGTGTCTTAAGTTTTTGAAGATTGAAATGAAATTCTATTGTGTGCTGCTTTTTCTTTTATGTAATTCGAATATGCTTTTCAAGAAAGGAGTTGCATATAGAATCTATGCTGAGGAACTATAGACTTGTAGAGAAATTACAATTGTAATTTGCCAAACTATGATACAAACCTGTAATATCAGGTTCTTTATTTACCCAGGTGGTGTTAGGTTTTTGTCACTCAGTTGTTGCTGGGCATGTCACATTAGAAAAATCAGACTGTATTTTGAGTGTTTTTTCCTCTGCTGGGCGCTGGGAAATTTGACTATTATTGGAATTTGTAACTGCTGTTTTAGGTGCCAGGTTAACGATTCTCTTAGGTGCAGATTTTGTCTTAATGTTAGGCACGATTTTGAGAAGTCAAAGTTCCTGACCTTAGGTGCTATCATTAGTTGGACTGCAAATTTATTTTGGGCATACAGCGGTGTTTTGTTTTCTGATATATTCTGGGTAGACTACACACTTTTGTTTTCTGCTCTATTCTGAGCAGACTATGATTTTTTTTTTGGCCCTGATTTTATTATTTTTATTTTGGGCGGCTGGTTTATTTTTAGATGTTCCTTTTGTGATAAAAGACAATCTAAGATTAGGGTTGCTTTGTTCTATCTTGGAGCGCCAAGTTTATGGCTTGTTTATGATCTTGTGGCATCCATCTTTTGTATTCAGAATTCTTCCAGAATAATAAAACCTATTTTTCGAGCAACTGCAGAATTCAGATTTCAGTTTTATTGTTTTATTATTTTATACTTTCAGAAGTTTGTGTTTGCAGGTTAGTGCACTCATAATTGCAGGTTTGGTCGAAGGTTAAGTTAGTCAATTTGCTTCAAACCCTAGAGTGCAGAATCTCCATATCATGCACTGAATTTTAATGGGTGGTACTTGTACTAGGCATGGGTATACCTTGGGTAGTTTAATAAGTTGTCCCAGGATTGTCTTTTATCTTGAAATCTAAGAATAGTTTGCTTGCAATCAAAGCAAGCTCTAAATAACAAATTGTCTGAAATAAATTGTCTAAAGCAAGAAATCTTCATGTATAAAGCCCTTAAATAGACCTTCTAGAAGGTCATCTAAGAATAGCTATCCTCCAAAAATAGCAACAACTAATCATGGCCAGTCATTCAAATGACTCTTCAGTGACTCTAATGTAGAAAGAGTGGCGTCTTTTTCAGCATAGTGATAGGCCTTTAGAAGCAACCTGCAATCTTAATGTCCATTGACAGACTGCCAAACAATCTCGGTGATCTGAATCTGATCCCTTGCTGAATGCGTGCTTACAAGCCCTAACCGCCTCTGAAAACGTGCATATTTAGTGATTTGAAATCTTAGGCCTCATCAAAGATGGTTGTGGAAATCCATCCTTAGCACAATGATTTACCAAAAACTTGACTACAAAGTACAAAACCTTAAGTGCCATTATCTGCAATTCAATATCTCGAAAGTCTTAAAATATGGCCACCTTCATACGGTCTCTTTCAGTGGAAGTCGGACTGTCAAACCTTAAGCACTTCAAATGAAGAGTGAAAAGATGACATGAAATGCTCAGTGCCCTGTATATTGTTTTTGTGATGACTGAAAACTCACTGAGAACTACTATAGATGTAGGTCAAACAAGGATGCAATCTACCAAAACGGAAACCTGCAACAAAACTACTGAAAACCTGCTAACAATCTGCTAAAGCACTTGCTGAAGCTGCTGAAAACCTTCAATGGAGTCTGAATGTTGGGAAAACCTGCTGAGTCCTAGCATTTGAATATAATGAATGTTCAAATGCCAATCCAATGCCCTTATGGAAAGAAGTGTTTCTATTCTCTATTTTTTCATTATGGCATAAGGTGGCTGAGCATGTATTTAGATCTCTAGGCTACCCTTTTCAACTTAACAATCTGTGTTATGCTGCATGCCTGAGTTTATATTTTGCCACTTTTTGACTTTTTGTTGGAACTCTTGGACACTCTTAACAGAAGCATGTGCTTTTTGTTCTTTTGGCCTGTTTCATCATTTTTCAAATGTTGCCCAAAGTGGGTTATGGTGTGTGCTTCAGCTGCCAATAGGCATTTTATTGTGTTTAAATTTTTCTTGGACAACTGCCTTTATGGTGTGGGCTTTAGGGGTAAGTGGCCATTTTTGATGTTTGCAGATTTTTGGACAATCTGTCACTGGTGTGTGCTATCAAGTGTCCACTTTTTGGCTTTGAATTTTTGTTTTAAAAATAGCCAATCTACCGCTGAGTGTGCGCTCAGGTTCCTGGTGGCCAGGATTTTGTTTGTTGAAGCTTTGACATGTCTCCTTTCTTTATGGTGTCAAAACTGTTGTTTGTTGCTTTAGAATGGAAACTAAATAAAGATATAACCTCCGAAACCTTCAATAAAGATTTAGAAACCTTCTGAAATGGGAGGTCAACTTGCTGGAAAACATCCTTTCTATGATGCTTGGAAGTGGAGCAAACTGTTGAGTCCTGCTGCAAATGCTTGTAATGATAATTATAAATAATCGGGCACCAAACTTGCAACAAACTTCACAAGGAGTTTCTAATGACATGATACAACCCTCCAACATCGTTTGTCTGTGAAGAAAACCTGCTGAATCACTGCTGTAGATGCCTAAAATCTTGCAACAACATTCTGATCAAAGATCTCATTTCATTTTTGACTTTTGAACTTGGGCATCTCTTGTCATGATGCACACTCCATGTATCTTGACCTTTTTATGTTTTGAAATTTTGTCCAAACCCCTTCAAGGCATGCACTTGGGGCACCTTTGGACATGGTTTTGAAACTTTTTGGCCAAAACTGTTATTGGTGCACTGGAATGTCGTTTTGGGCAAAATGGGCATTTTTGCTTCTGGAACTTTTTGGGACAAAAAGGTTTATGGCATGCTTCAAGACCCCTTTTGGACATTTTTTCACTTTGACTACATTTTGTCCCTCCTTACCTATAGCACGCTCCAAAGCACTAGATAGTCTATTTCATGCCATGGTCAATTTTGGCTTTCCTCTCACTTCCAAGCTCTAATCTTCGCCTTGTTTGATGTGTTGAAAAGCTCCTTCGGTCAACTATGCAAATACGCGAATTAGAGCTTGAAAATACAATCATGATTGTGATAGACAAGGATTTGATGATGAGTCACTAGATGGGAAACAACCAACGTTTTTCCAAGTTTCCGGGACGGGGGGAAGAGGGGGAGGGGTCATGGGGATGGCAAATTGTTTCAAAAATTTAGGGGACGATGAGGGGACGACTATATATATAATTATATACATATTTATATATTATAAATATATAGTATAAATATATATTAAAATTTATTTATATATATAAAATATTTAAACTCTTATGTGTTCTAATATATAATATAAATAATATATAATATAAATAATAATAAATATATTAATATTTTTTTTTAAAGATAATGCGCCTGGTAAACTTTTTAACGTGACCGGTGACGCTATCGCAACACGCCCTCCGGCTCCATGGTAACACTTTTGCCCGGAGCTATGAACTGGTGAGGCCACAACACGGGGGACCTCATCCCCAAGTAAGAACACTTCAAACCTGCAAGCTCGTTGGCCCAGAGAAGGCATAAAGCCTGCGAGCTCGTTGGCCCAGCGGGGGTTTCAACTCTGGTGGCCGCCACTACAACCGAGTGACTTAACCACCGAACCACACCCTTAACGGCTTATAATATATTAATATAAATATTAATATTATAAATATAAATATTAATATATTTATTATAGATGAAATTAAAACTGAATCAAAGCAGCCTTGACATGAATATGTTATCACAATACGATGTGGTAGTTCCTTCGTATTTCACCATGTGATCCTGTCAACAGCTCAATACTACCATTCTCACCATGGATTCACCAAATTTGCTACACCAGATAGACGAATGCATCATGTTACTTGTCACCATGCCAAATGGAAGGAGTTGAGAGTAATGCTTGATCTGATGTTATTAATCTGTGCTTTTTGTAAAGTTGTGTATAATCCGTGCTTTCTTTAAAGATGTGTACGGTTTGATCTCATTTCCCCACAATTCAAACACAATTCCATCAGAGTAATGATATGATCTAGTGATGTAGCACGAAGGAGCAAAGTAACTATGTTTGGCTGTAGGGGTCGTCAGGATGTCGTTGGGACAGCTTGGCGCTCCCCGACGTACCCAAATGGGGGACATGCCTAGGGGATGTTCGGGCATCCTTGGGACATCCCCTTTTTTCTGGATTTTTTTGAAATGGCAGGGGGATGTTCTGTCCTGGTCCCTGCGTCTCCATTTTGAGAGACTCCTTAACAATTGGGGGATGCATCCCTAGGGTACACTAGAAACAACTTTCATTTGACTCTATACATTTTTTTTGTATGGGTACAACAATATTAAGTTCTTAACAATAAATGTAATATATAAATATAAAATAAATTAACTATAAATAAATAATTTATAAATGACAGTTTTATTAATATAGTTAGAATATATTTAATATTATCAATATATTAAATAAATATATAATAAATAAATTAATAAATAACTTAATAAACATATTAATTAATTGAGATATAATAAATTATTTATTCAAGTTGAGATTATTTTGATTTTTTTTGAAATTATGACTGAATGAAAAGGATAGTGTAAAGGTTGCATAGGAGTGGCTGTGTAATACATGATGCAGGGGACAGAGGTGAAGTGCGCATAGTTGAAGAAGTGGAATATTTATTTTCTATTCTGTTTTCAATTCAGATGTTTTTTGTAGGAAATAGTAATAAAGATTCAGAAACTCCCAAACACTTATGAAAAGAAAATTACAAAGCTTAACTCTGATTTAAAAAAATGCATTTATTTGTGCCCCCAAGTTTGCCTGGGTATGCCTAGGGCATGTCTTGGGCCTGTGCATTTGGCTCGGGAACCATCTTGGGTCAAATGCACAGGCCCGGGACATGGCCTGGGCATACCTAGGCCGGACTTGGCCTAGGATCCAAACTTGGGCCAGTTTGGTTTGGGTACATCCAAGGATCTAGGCATCTTTGGTAAGCTTCCTCAATATGGCTAGCTTTTATGAAGGAGCTTTTGCTACCTTTTGGGGCAACCTGAATTGCTTTCAAATCTACTGCAAGAATTTAGAGGAAGGTGAAAACTTTTTCTTTTTTTATTGTTTTGAGAAAACATGCATCTTAGATTACATTATAGAACATATATCACATGAGAGGCTACATCAAATTGTTCAACAATGCTTATAGTGGGTTCCTTACCTGACATGGTAGACGAGGGTCAGTAGATCTGCTTTAGCATCAAGCTCAATAGTTTTGATATTCTTCTGAAATAAATTAATTCCAGTTGAAATCTGAGTGGCCATGCTTGCTTTGATAATTGCCAATTCTTCTTGATGAAGTTTGGAAGCATTGACGTCAAAGTTCGCCTTACATTAGTATAGCCAGAGAAAGGACATTTCTGTAAGCTGATTAGTATTCCAAATCCTTTTACCACATGATCATCCGGGTATCACCCAAAACTGTCTCATTCTAACATAGAGGCTCAACAAAAACAACACATTCATAGGAGTTACCCGTAAAGATCGTTCAACTTTGCAATTCCACAATACACGCTTTTAATTTCTGTAAGCTGATTACTACTCCAAATCCCCTTACCACATGATCATCCAGGTATCACCCAAAATGACCCCTTTATTAGTTAGTCTAGCTTTTTCTGTTCTTTCAATTTTCAGAGTCTCAAATTGGAGGCTGGTACTCGGCTTCCATTTTGTCAGTCCTGGGATATTTGCTTTCGAGTGTTTCTGTTTCATTGATGTGTAATAAGACAATGTATAGATGCACTTTCTTTTGCTTCATTTCTCTCACAAATCTTTCCTTGTCATTGAATTAGTATTTTTCAATTTTGAAACAGAAGATATGTTAAACATAGAAAATAACTCCCATAAATTGGTTTTGTCAAAATGTCCTATTAAACTTTAAAGTATAGTTGTTTGTCTAAAAATAACTTTGTTGGCTAAATATGGGGTCCTTTGGAGTGGAATTTGGGTTTGAAAATCCTATCAAACCTTAGTTGTCTGTCTAGGTCCCATGTGCAAAGCATACATGAGGTTGATTACATATCATCTATATTTTTGGCCCAATCTGAATTTTGTTTAATTAACCATGTTATATAATTAAAAAGTATGTGTGGCTTTGGATATGCCAAACCACAAATGATTCTCGCTTTGATGTATCTCATATTTTTTCCTTTCAAAACGATGCAACATCTTTTGTGCTGCTATAAATTTGAATGTTATCTTAACAATATATATACATATACTTATCTGGATTAGAAATCTTCTGTATTTTTTGTCTCTATATGTTCGAATATCATAATCAGCATGTAGATGAACTTATATGACTTTCAAATTTAGTTTCATATTATCAAAGAACATGAATAAGAATAAGATAATCTGATTTGAGCAATAATGGATCCACTTAAATCACATCAAGGAATTAGAAGCACACAGTAAAATTATTCTGATTGGATCCAAGGTGATTGCAATGCCTTGGCATAACTTGTCCCTTTATGATAGGGCGCCTTTTTAAGTTTCACCGGTGTTTATGATAGGGATAGAATCAGTGATAGGAAGGCATGCTTAAGATTGGATTGTGTAGGCTACCTGTGTCCAACTCCCTAATTATAAAGTGATAAACTGGCTATGTCCAAATGGAGGCTGTAAAAGTAGTAGCAAAGGATATCAAGTGCATCAGTCAGTTATTGAATGGTTACTTTGCTAGGGTTCTCAAATGTTCGATGCTTGACTTGAATAGATAAGGCATTCAAAATTCAAATACTTGCATGCTTCACAAATTTGTGTATAGTAAGTGACATTTTGTTTGTCAGCCAACGGTAACTCAAGTCAAGAAGCTCAATTCCTAGCTTGCAATCTGTTTCATTTGTCAGCTAATGGCAACTGGAGCCAAGAAGCTCAACTCCCTACTTGCAATCCTCAACTCCAAGAATTTAAACCATATATGGTCTTAAAGCCTAGAAAAGAAACATTGTTCATGCATTGTTTGTTAGCCTTTTCAGTAAAAGGATTGACTGTTGATCCCCCACAAATGTCAATATATTAAAGTCCAGATGACAAACCAATCACATTCTTCCACATGGTATGCATCGATGAGAAGGATCTGCAGGTAGCTAATCACTTGTTGACCTTCCAAAAATAACATTCAAAACTATGGTGGATGACTCCTTAGTGAAGTTCTCATAAAAGTTTTCCTAGTCTATACCTTAGACATAGTTCTTGCTCCATGGCATACAAAGTGGAAAGGGATGGGTCAATGAGGAAGCAACACTGAATAATCAGGGCAACTCATCATCTTGTTTACCCTTGATGTGCAAGGTCCTTTCAATCATGGAAGATACAGGAATGCCAAGGAAGGCCCTACTATTGGGTTTAAAGTTATAAAAGAGAGACACGTAACAAATCAGGGACTTGTTCCAAGCAGGGTGCATCCAATCTTCCAAGCCTTTGAATCATTTTCTGCTACATAATGAGAATTTTTTCTGGAATTGCCCATGTTTTGCATTTCTCTTGTCACTCTCATATTGTTTCTTTAATATCTATGCTCTTCTTCTATCGACAGGTCCAATTTTCAACCATTGCAACTCTTGTATTTATCCTTAGTTTTGTAGCTAGGCTATATGGGTTTTATGGATTTTAGGCTAGTGAACTAGATTTTACCATCTAGAAAGTCATGGTAACAGGGGAAGATGGTATTGTATTGGTTGAGAAGTCTCTCTAGGTACTGTATACTAAAAAAAACTACACATTTGCTTCACACACTCGACTTCCCGGGGTGGGGCTGAGACAACCAAAAAATAAAGGAAAGATAAGCTCCACAAGTTCTTTTGATGGGGTTGATTGGGTTGTTGTTGAGCCTGCTTCTGTAAAAGTTGTCTTTGCTCTTTGGCTCGTTGTTGCCAGTAGTCCTCAGTGACCTTGAGATGATCATCAAGGGCCTGAAGTTTGTTGGAACTGAAAAATTTCACATTGTCAATCTGCTAAGAATTCACTAAGTCTCCACATAACATGAGTAATGTCCCTCATTTTTCAAAACCAACCAATAAAAATTTGTGTGACAAGATCCATTTCAGAATTTGCATATAGACAATCTCATGAATATACCTAGCTCTCTGACCACAGCCTAATTCTGATACTAAGTCATCTATATCGTCAAGACCTCAAGTAATTCACCCCGAACAACAAAATACATTTTTTGAAGTATAATGTGATAATCGGTGAGAGATGATCGATGTCTGAATGATCAAAATTATATATGTCAAGATCGGGGAGACATTCTGTATGTACCACCGACGCATACTCATCGGTGTGAGTAGAACAATCGGAGTGAAATCCTAAAGTTACACCGAGCCTTCAAGTCACACCGACCAATGGCTCATCGCCAGGAAGCAAACAATCTCTCTCCGACACATAATATTAAGACTATCGGCGTGACATATACAATCGGAAAGAAATCCTTAAGCTTCGCCGACCATAAAAGTCACCCGACATAAGAGACAAAAGGCTTTTGGTAGGACTCTCGCCGATATGTTCTAATAAGAATGAGTGATGGAGATAAGATCATCGGGAAGACCTAACTCGTCGGGAGACTATCATATTCTCTTGACGATGGAGATTGTCATGCCGATAAACATAAGATAATCCTTGCCTGTCGAAGAAACACTCACCGATGCCAAGAAGAACGTTCGCCACACTTGATCAAAATGACATCGGGATGAAAATATTAATATCTCCCCGAAATGACAATAAAGGGTTCATAACTCTATGAAAAGAGTATTTCGTGGAGACACCAGCCTACCCTTGGCGACCAACCAAAAACATATGAAAGAAAATGGCGCCAAAACAACATGAAGATTCGGCATCCAAGGAAGCTTGCTTGCATCTAGAGAAGATGGTTTCAATAGAGGTGGATGTTAGGGATGCCATTGAGTATACTGAGACACACCTAAGCCAGGAATATTTGGATCATCTTGCTCAAATTTACTTATGGCTCAGCAGGGCTTAGTATTAAATGTATTTGTTTATTTCCATAATTCTGTTAGTCCTCAAAAGACATTATGAAGAGACGTGTTCTCTTCACTAATATTGATATAAAAGTTAGAACATATGATGGTCATAAGATCATCGATTACGAGGCATCTCTCTTGACTTGAAAAGGACTTTATATATTATATATAAAAGGAAGATATATTATCAGTTCTGTTTTAATTAAAGAGCTTCTATTACACATGTATACTTTTTGAAAAGCATAATGGAACAGAATATTTCTACATGGTGATTTATTTTCAGTGTTCAACAGTTGTGTAAATTTTCATGATTATATGTTAGTGCTGTCTCCAAAGTGGTTTTGTTGAATTGTTCAGATTTACATTTGTCAGGGCACATTTGCTGTCACTGTGTGAAGTTCTTTGATTGGTTTCCAGTTGATGTGAATTATAAATCCTTTTCTGATAATTGACTTTAATTGGTTCTTGTCAAAGATTAAATCCTTTTGAAGAAGTTATTGTGATTGGTTTCCATCAACTCAAGAATTAAATTCCTTTCATAATTTCACAGTAATTCAAGGGAATATCATTGGGATTATATAAGAAGAGCACTGTCACATACAAACTTGCACATTTGCACAAGGTGCAAATATCCAAAGTGCCCAACTGTTAGAGTTAAGCTAGGAGATAAGCTCACCAATCACATACATCTATTTCCATTCACTCACTCAAATAGCCCAATAGATTTAGGCACTAGTCTTACTCATTTCATTAGTTTTGCCTTGATATTGCTTATACAATTTATACCAAGTTAGAACCATACCATTTTCAATCACTGTTCAGACATTAGAAGTAAAAGTAGGCAGCAAGTAATCATCTATTCAACACCATTTGCCACTGTGGGTAGATCCATCACTCAAGATCACACATCCATTTAATCTGCTTCACTAGTAAGGTACACTCGCCTAGGTCTAGCAGAACCTGAAGTGCAGGAAGTCATCAACCCTATAGGTTAACTCCATTTCGTTAGTTCGAAAGCGTTGCAAATCTAAGCATAGAGCCTGGCATCCTCTTAGGATTTGTAACCTGCATTTTTGAGACCTAACAGAGTTGAGGGACTAATGAAGAAAATGTGTGGATCTTAGGACCAGCTGATGGAGTTGTAAGTCCACACTGACCTATTTGAGATTTGCAAGTTCTGATTGTGATGTCCTCAGAATCCTATCAATTTTATGGGGCTGACCTTGCCCCGAGAGCATCATTTGATGATGGAAAGGCAAGAGGAAAGCCAAAAGGCCAAAACTACTCAAAACATTGGTCAAGCAAGGTTGGACTGAAATCTGCTATAAACAGATGGATAGAGTAGCTTGATGTCTCTTGATTCTACTTCAACTGCCAGGAAATGAAAATTGCAGGAAAGCAAAGCTAAACTGATTCACACCCAACTAAACAAACTGAATTTTTCTACTACTACAATCAAATTGCATTGAAGGAAACAAATGCTCTCAGGCCATGAAAGTAAGATTATGCCCATTTATCTTACAAGCAATGTTTATTCCTTAATCCAAGTCTGAAGAAGAAAGTAGAGTGACTAAACTAATTGCAATGCAGTACATACCAATAAATAAAACTAGGCACTATCTAGAAGCTACTTGTAGGAAATGATAATGTTTTATGTATGTAACAACAAAAGGTACCTGTAGGAAGTGAAAATGATGAATCTAGAATAGATATAAGACTTGGATTGACCTGCAATGGGAACAAGATGATTTAAAACAGGGAACTATGAATCAAGAAGACAAATCAAAGGTAAACCAATATAAGGGAATTCTGTCAAACAGTTCACAGGCAATCTAAGAAGTGGACAAAAAGGAGCAATCAAGCTCCCTAAACCTACAGCAAAGACAATGTGAACTAAGTGAAGCCTAAACTTCCAATAGCATTCCAAAAAACAAACAAAGATCTTGAAAGAAGTGGACTGAAATGAGATCATGATTGTTATGTAAACAGTGAAAAACAATGATAACAACTAGATATGAGTATTGAAAAGAAGTGTGAGGTGAAGACTATAGATAAATCTCACCTGAACCTTCTAAATTTGCACAAGCAACTTTGACAATGGCTACAACAGAGAGGTATATGTGTAAACCAAACAAGATGAATCACACATAGAAACTAACACTAAACTAACAGAAACTAGCAACTTAAATGAGCAAAATAAAACCCTTGATTTGCTAGACTCTCTATGACAGATTGAGGCTGCTGAAGAAGAGTGTTGGGGCATCCTCAGGTTGTAGCCTCTGAGAGTTGGATTGGAAGCTCACAAGGGCAAGAGAACCATGCACCAAGAAGACAAACTAAAGCTAAGAGCATAGTTTGCAGATTCGGACTCAGAGAGTACTCGGCAAGCCAAATTGTTTTGACTCGGAGAGTACTTGGCAAAAACTTGACAAAACTCGACAACTTAAAAAACACTTAAATTTTTGAAAAAAACATAAATTTTATGCAAAATACTGCTAGAGAATGTACCAAATGAGTTTGGTTGGGGGTTTGGGGGCAATGCCCCCAATGAGGTTGAGGGGCAGCACCCCTCGCGGGGGTATGGTGGTAGTGCCCCCAGCGGGGTGTGGGGGTTTGGGGGAAACCCCCCCAACGGGGTCAAGGGGTGGAGCCCCCACCACCAAGCTCAAATGAAGACCTTCAAAACTACACAGATCTTCACGGCGCACACCATTCATAATTTTTTGTAAGGCAAAAAGCAATGCTTATAAAGCCAAAAAAATAGAGTTTTTGGAGTGTTTAACCCATTTTTTTTCTGCGATTTTGACATGTTTTTGGTGCGGTGAGTCAAGTTGTTGGACTTGCCGAGTTTTTCCAAATACTCGGCAAAAAGACTTGGTGAGTAAACCTTGTGAGTACTTGTGGATCAAAAAAACTCGCGAGTACTTGGCAATTCGGCGAGTTTGTGAACTATGGCTAAGAGATCATCCTAAATTTTAATGGTGGAAAAACACAATATTGTGATTGTGAATTGCAAAATGACAAAGAGTGGGCTTTATTCGCAACTTTTTTGATCTCGAGAGTGGCTTTTATTGGTGTAGAAATAGGAAAAAGTTATTAAAGTTTTTTAGGTGCACATGGAGTCAATTGGAGATGCAAACAAAGGGGTAAAAACAAATAAAGCATTTCCTCTTGGAAACTTGACCCTTTATTTACTTGTACAATCACATGTTATTGCTGGTTAATGAAGATTGGTGATTGGTGCGGTTGTGCAATTGATGGGGTGGTTGCATAAATGCCTTATGGTTGTGTAATCGCTCCTTTAGATAGGGAGCATTTATGTGACTGCCTTTTGAATAAAGCAGCAGTTTTGCCACCAATATGGACTAGAAGTGAGGAGGGAGTTGAATAGGAAATGGACATAGTAGAAGAGATAAGAAGAGGTCAACATGAACTAGTGGTCTTGATGAAAGGAGAATATGACTTGTCAAGCAGCTGAACAAGGTTGGGAAAGAGACAATGTGTTTTTAAGGTTTGGAGGTCTAGTGATCATCACTCGATGCCAATTTTGCAGGACAACAACTTTGGGTGCTTACAAACACTAGTATAGGATGGATCATATTTCATGTTGGTTCAAGTTACTCAATGCTAGGTTATTTGTCATCCTCCTATAATATCCCCTTCCTAAGCAGCACAACTCATGAGGTTAGTCTACTATTCTGGTTTCCGTAGATTAACTAATGTGGTTAGGGGACCCACGTTGTTTTGGTTCTTCGAGGCTCAATCAGCTTTTCCGGAGAGGTGTTTGGGTCTTCTTTTGGTGGGATGTCACACATGGCACTTTCTGGAGTGAGTTTGGGCCATTTGGCCAAACTTACTATTTTTAGTAGGGGCTCACGGGACTCGGTGTGAGTCAGTGCAACGGTCTTGGACTTAATTCCTTTCCTATTGGCCAACTTGGCAGTACTACGAAACTCATCTGCAGAGACCGTTGGATTTAATATTTATTAATCGATGTACCTAAGTTAAATTAAATATTTAACTTAGTGTTATATTGTATTAAAGTGACTTTATTATATTATGGAGACTTAAAGAATATTAATATTAATAAAGTCATGTCTTTTAGAAGGTGGGCGCCCAAGGCATTAAGAGGAAAAGTAATATTAAAATATTAATTCCCCCAAAAGTGGTGTTGGGAAGCATGGGAGGAATAAAAGAGAAAAGTGAAGTCATTTTTCACTTACAATTGCATATTTTCTTGAAATGAGCTTTGTATTTGGCTGTGCCAAGGGTTTGAACCAGCAACTAGTGGAGATGAAATCCTTCACTGTGTTGAGCACCTGTGGGGTTGGAAGACATCTCTAGGGTGTTTGTGGTGATCTCATTTCAGAGGCCACATTTGTGCTTCAGTGGCTGATTGCATACTTGTCGCGGAGAGATTTTCATCTATATATCTTGAGTTATTTGGCTTGATAATTACGGGGAAATATCAGAGAAATATTGCAGGTTATAGACTTGATTTTGGAGGTCATTTGGTGTGGTTTCAGCTTCCTAGACCAGCTGTACGTTCCCAGGCAGGGCCGTACCTCATGGAAGGTGCTATTAATGTTTGAAGACGGTTTTTGGTGGAGTTTCTTTACCAACTGGGGCGCTGGGTTGCTGCTGATATAGTACAGAGGTTTCAGCAACCATAGGAGGCATTTTGGTGACATTTATTGCTGCTGCTCACACCCAACAGCCCATACCATTTGGAGCTGAGGCGTGGACTGTAGAGGAGTAAAAAGCATCCAGTTTTGGCTTGTTTGGAGGCACCTACCATTGTGGGTTTGCTTGTAAATCAGTTCCTTGACAAAGATTGGAGTTGTAACTTCATTTATTGTGCCCATTTTGAAATCTGTATGTTGTTCTTTGCTGTTACAACTCAGTAATACCCAGGACAGCAAATGGGTATGTTCATACTTTGATGTATTTGCTTATTCTCCTCATGGGTATTGCTTAATTATGAGATATTATGCATATCCGTTGATTATAAGCAACTGGGTATTGTTATTTCATGTTATCATTTGTAATACACATGCATGCAAGTTCTATGTTATATGCAAAAAACACCAACAGAAATTGAGAAAACCATAAGGGGGTGGGTTATTACACCTCCCTACACATTGGAAACAAACAATTAGATTTGGCTACAACATAGGTATCATCAATCAAGATAACCATTGCCATCTATTGGGTTAGTTAAAAAGCCCCGTTCAGTTTCAAGATAAAGGGAGGATGGTCAACAAGTGATTATATTGTTGATTTTAGTATACTCTATAATGATAGGAGTAAGTACACAAGGTTTAGAGGAGGGTTGTCTAAAATATTGTGTGTGCAATGGATAATTAAACATCTAAAAGAATTCATAATGTACAAAGAATTCATAATGTACTATAGGAAAAGAACACGAGTTGATAGCCCTTGAGGAATCTAGTTCCTTGAGGGTTACTTGGAGATAGAACATCTATCTTTCTTGGGGGAACTATTTTATCATCTTGTATACTATCATTGAATGGCCTCATTGTTTGAAGCATGCTTATCCTCATCATCATTTCCTTAGTTTGATTCAAAGTTTTTTTTGCCTCTTAACATAGTTTTGCGTGCTTTTTCTTTGGCAACAAATCTAGTAGCCACTCAACTTTGGTAGAAAGTGATAATGTATTTGAAATAAGCCAAAGGCACTGAAGAATCTGAACCTCATGCCCCTAGGGCTTCCTTGACTGAAACAATAGACTTTCTAGACAATCATCTTAAAGTTGATGACAAAACTGATCGAGTAGTCTAATTCATTATGCAAAGGATGAAGCATCTTAGAAAAACATGATTCATGACTCTGAGTAATCCCAAGGCTTCAACTACAATTTTGTCAATGTTAATATTCCTCACTTAGCATTCCTAATATATGTTTATCTTCCTATGGGGACTATTTCAAGTTCAAACATGGCCAAAGCAGTATCTATTGTTTTGGCTATGGCCAAAACAGCCCTGAAGAATGCCAAGGATGCTTTAGCAGGCATCTCAACACAGACCTTGTAGGCTCTTTAGATTTTTCAGCCTCTGCAGAATTATTAAGTGCCTCTCTCACATTGAAATGCCAACGAAGATGCGGACCAAAATAAAAATCAGAATCAAATAGACATGCAGAATTTCATACTTCATATAGTAAACTGAATGTAAATTTAAATGACACGAATGCAAAACCATACCAACCAATGAATGGATCTAATGCAGTCCCCTGCCCGCTCCCATGTATAGGATGAGGAGAGTCATAAAGGGTCCCTGAATCAACAAGAAGGTGAAGCAAACCATACAAATTAAACCATTAGAAAATGACATTACCAAAATTGACATTCAATTGCTTACACCCCAATTTCTTTATGATGGAAACAATGGTCCCGTGAATTATGCAAAATCTATTGTAGATCTCTACAGAGATTAATCATCAAAATACCAGTGTGCCGTGACCAGTCAACAATTTTTTTTCCAAATTTCAGAACTCTCACAAGAGATGTGCTTGAGTGGTATAGTCAATTGAAACTTGGCTCTATCACAAATTTTGAAGATTTGATTAATGCTATGATTAGGAGTACCGATTGCATTGAGCCTGCTAGCCAAACACAACATGGATGAGACATCACTATTCAACCCTCTTCTAGCAGCCTTAAAACCACAATTGCAATATATAAGTTTGAAGCTTCAATCCTCATCAAACACCTGACTCATTGACAAGCTAGAAGACAAGATCACCTGATGTCAACCTATGAACCTCCTAAAGCTTGTAAGGTCCTCACAAGGAATCAGAATTGCCATACCATAGGTGATGGTGTCACTGACTCAAAATTCACTATCAATGCCATTTAGACTTTTAGTCTCAAGAGGCCACACAGATCTCTAATCAAGCTTCGCCAGAACCATCAATATATCCTAACTACCTTGTGGCAGAGTCTGCTGAATATAAGTTTCATGGTATGACATTAAGAAAGTCCCCCCAGTCTACTGAATATAATTTTTGAGCTTTTGGTATAGGGTGTCTCTTAGAAACTTTCTCTGAGGACTTCCACAGCTTTTTCAGATGTTCTTTGAATGCAGGATCTTGGAACCACGTGAATTCCATCTTGCAGGTGATCTCTCTAGGTTAGTGTCTTCTTCCAGGGTCAAAGAGATTGGAAAGTGATCTGACACTGCAAATACACATATTTTATATTGAAATTTCATTCCTTTAGCCCCCAATTCTGAGCCAATCAGAAATTCATCCAACCACTATAAAATAGTTTGGTCACCTTGTTGGCAGTAAGTTTAGGTAAATCCCTTCTTTAGGTTCAACATTAATCAAAACACAATTGAAATAGGAGGAGCAGAAATAAAGTTTGCTTTGTGAGACCTGTGTAATCTCCATCTTTTTTCTTTGGTCCTGAGAATGGTGATGAAATATCCCTTGAAGATTCATTCGTATTGATAGCAGGAGAGTTTAAATCTTTCTATCTTCCCAACATTTTTTCTCATCATCAATTCTAAGGGGACCATAGATGTTAAAAAAATAGGTTTCCTCTCAAATCTTTCATATTCATATTCGAGAAAGGGAGATTTGGAGAGAACTATAACCTTGAAGTCCTTGGATTCCACAACATTGTCATGCCCCCAAACTTCCCAGAAGTATTCTCAACTAGTCAAGCACATTTCTTCCACAAACAATTAGCCAAACTTAATTTTAGAGAGTTTATCCTGGTCTCTCGCAGCAGGATGCTTATCAGGTTTATTCTTCTCAATTAGTTGCTTTACTAGTTGATATTTGTTAGAGGCATTTAGGCCTATGATATTCTAGCTTAGGATCCTCATGATGTCATGGTGGAAGGCTTATCTCTCCTACTTGAAGTGAATGCAATAATTTTTTTTTGCTGATTGTTATCCAAGTTGTCTCTCTCTGAATCTTGGTGGAGCTTGGTTTCCTTCATCTGACTCCACAAGTACTTGTATTAGGCTGAGTCCTGGTGGCTGGAGTTTACATTAGTTGTTTCTCTTTGGGGTTCCCTTTCAGCATTTGGTAGCTCCTTTTAATCTTTTTCTTCCTGAAAATTCAAGGGAGACTTGAATTGTGAGGTCTCTTGTAAGACTCTCAGAAATATTGTCCCACCCTATGATGGATATTTCCTTCAGAATTGAACACAGAAGCTTGTTTTTTCCCCTCTAGAACCACCTCCTAATGAATGTTCTTAATTCCTGTTTAGTGATCCCTACTTATATGAGATCACTTTCCTTGTTTATTTCCTTCGATATCTTATGTCTACTTTTGAACTTTAGGGGGAGGGATTTACCTAAGGTCATTGGTATTTTTAATGATTTCTACATTGGCGCCTTTGAATGGTAGACTTTCGTAATTGATATCCTGCTGCCAAATCCCAAAGGAAGAGCAAATTCTAGTGGCCTCAAAGATAGGTTTGGTTAAGTTAACCTTGCTTCAGCTTTGCATAAAAATTCTCCAATTTCCTTTGCCAGTTGGGCAAATATTTCCTTATCTCTTGGGAAGTTTAAAAAAAATTGACCCGCAAGAGAATTCAGAAAAAATTCTTATTCAAGCTTATAAAGGGGTGTCCAAGCTCTCAAACACGTACCAACATTGCACTCTGAAACATTACTTTAAAAAATCCTTTGGCTAGAAAATATTATTTTGGCAACAGGGACTCCACTTTTGCTCAATCCATTTCTTGATATTGTCTACACTTGGCCATGCCTTAATAAATTTGTAAGTTAGGATTTTTTGAATAGATCTTGAGTGGACCTGTTAAGAATTTTATCTTCAATCTGAATGATTGGTATTTTTGTGGCTATCTGCACAGAAACACTTCCAAGTTGTATCTGTTGGCTTAATTCTTGAGAGATGAAGTTCTCCATATCAACTAGTGTCTCAGTCATCTCTTCATCTTTTGAATCTCCATCTTTGACAACCTTCTCCACCCTGATTTCTTGTTGATCAAATTGCAAACTTGTGCAAGTAGGGAATTCCTGTGATCTGCCTGTCTTCTCTGTCGAGGGTAGAAGTAAAGTGCCCTTTTGTCCTAAATCCCAATTGGATATGGGGGCATCAGATTTACATTGATGAAATCCTTTCTTCTGGATCTTATTTTGTTTTTTTTCATGAGCTTGTCGAGTCGGAAAGCCTTATTTTGTGCACTAACAGACTGTGTTTCCACCTTTTTCCACTTGTTATCGCATTCCATACATATCTTTGAAATATCACTTTTGTTGTATTTGAAATAAGGTGATATTTGTCACTATCTGCATAGCATACTCTGACCAGAAATATGCTTTTCAAGTTTTGACTTTATATTTCAACGTTAACAAAAATCTCCTTCGAATAATTCCATATCACTTTAGTTTCCCACTTGTGATGACACCTCATCCATAGTGCCATGTCTGTGTCAAGTCAACCCCCCAAAGGTTTGAAATTCACTATCTTGGAAGTATATGTCACTGCCAGTCCTGGGAAAGTGTGTTTTTGCAAGGAGATCATTTATCATACTCTTTTTTTTTGGTGAGTGTCATTTATGTCTAAAGTGTTGCCCATATGTGAGTCTTTCTTAGCTGGGCAGAACTTGTTTACACCCAGGGAAAAATACACCCTACTTGAACTGTGAATAGTTTTGGTATGGATCTTCTGATCTGCAGATAAGCCAGATGACATTGTGGTAGCTCAAATATAACATGGTATAAATAAAATCTCAACAATTATGTGATAATACATGAATTTGTTTTATATCATCTATTATAAACAAGCCCAACTGAGAAAAAATACATCATTGCAAGTGTCTCATATGCATGTCTGGGCTCTCAAATAAGTCCATCAAAATGTCTAGCCATAACATGTATTTACATGCCTACTACTGTGAAATGCTAATAAACAACTTAGTTTAACTCAAATGCAGAAATTTAACCAATTGTATGAAATACCAACATATTAACAGTTTAGAAATGCGCTGAGTGAGTGTACAAAATGGATGCCCCAATATGGGGCACTACAAAAGTGGAAAACCATGTTTTCAGAAATTTCAAAATAGATGACAATATTCAAGTAATATACTAGACTGGTTCGCACAAAGGCATTCTCAAAAAGAATGGAAGACATTGTTTTATTAGGCAAAATTTACCATAAAAAGAAATGACCATTAGAATCTTCAGTTTTTTTTTATCAAGTTTGGATGTAGTGCTTTTCTCTCTTAGCTTCCAAAGAGATGTTGAAGCCTAATATACTCATTCACAATTCTAGTTGATTTTGCTTGCATAATCTAAGTTACTTCATCAAAATTTGAAAATTCTACCTGCACAGTCAAGTAATGATGCCACCCTTAAAGAATTTTATAGATTGTCATTTTTCATGATCTTGAATTCAGTAAGCATGGTTTTGACATTATCTATGCCTCTCCAAAAGTTGGCATTTCAAAGGGTGACATTTTTATAAATTGAATAATTTGTTTTTTTGTGTTCCTTTGTCATTTTTTCTATGCAAGTGACATTCTAATTCCTAATGCTTTCTTTCTATATGGAATCTCAATGTTTTATTTGACTCTCTTGCTGAGTAAAGACATGCATCTTTTATCACTTTAGACTCTAGAGAACAAAGATTACGCCAACTTAGCAACAGGGATACAAGGAAAGTCTCTTTCTAAGTAATCTAGAAAAGCTAAAATTTGTGCCTGCGCCCTAATAGGCGAGGAGTCAACCTCTTTGTGGAAATGCTGTAATTAACTTTGACCAGAAAGCCAACTCTTGGTTAAAAGGCCTCATTTCCCCTACATTGAGTAGGGAGGATACTCATGAAAGGTAGGCGTAGACCTGAAATTCAACAACAAACCAACAACAATGAATCAAATTGTATGACAAAGCAGTTTGCTGTTGTCCTGAATCATCTAAGTGTTGCCCAGGAGAGGTCCTCCCCTAGCAAGGGGAGCATTGAAGAAATAATTGAAATCAACTTAGATCCATAGCCAAAAAGTCTTGCCAAAGAAACATTATGTAATATCTCCTTTTAGGATGTTTTGGAAATATATGAATTTTTATGTTTTCCCAATTTGACAAGCTGGGATAATTGCAGAACAACTTCCATACAAATGTTAAAGATCTGAAAGCACATATAAACTGAAACACATATGTTGCAAAAACTCTTTGTATAACATATTCAACTAAACCCAACTTGAAATGTCTGAAACATATATATTGGTTTATATATTCAGAAATAATCCTTTGATACTCAAAGCACTGGCTGCATATTAATTATTAATGACACTATTAAATCCTGTAAATAATTTCTGAATAACATAAAGCAAATATTTGACTTCAATCTGCACTCAGCAGACAAGTTGTGACAACCTTAATAAAGTATAATATTGTTCCCCAAATATGTATGGTTCACTTTGAAAAACTATGGCAGATTTTAAATATTCAATATTAAACATAAATTACCTTCTTAAAAGGTATGGCCACTTTCTCATACCTGTACCGACTCCACAATTCCTTCCAGATGCTATGATTTACCTTTCTTTCCCTCAAGCACTGCCAAAGTACTTGGTACGGCTGGAAATAATATATTTATTGCTGGTATTTGAACTTTGTACGGTAGCTTAATAAGAGAATAATCAGTACGGTCTGCTTCTAGGCACAAATGCATTGGCCAGCATAAACTTTAATAAATATCAAACACTGTGAATGGTACGGCCAGATTAGGAATTGGTACGGCCAACTTCAAAGGTACAAAATAATCTTTATTTGATTCTGGATATTATCATCTGGAATTTACACTGTTAAAATACTGACAATGCCTCTCTATAAATTTATGATAATAACCTCTGCTGACAATTAATAAACTTTCAACACAACTGTAAACTCTTCACAATCACACTGTAATAGGAAATGCTGTTGAAACTTTGTGCAATTCCTGGGTGGAATTACCAATTGGAATCCTGAGAGTTTTCGTTCTCAAATTCCCAAAGAGTTCAAGGGTTTTCATCCTTCAATCTTCTCGTAAAGATGAGCATAAGATGCTCAAGCTCTGCAAAAAGGGATTTTTTTGATGATAACATAACATACCAATTATGAGGAATTTCCTTCCTTTATAAATCTTCTCTTTTCTACTTTTCTTTTTTCTCAAAAGTTTCGTTCTTGCAAGATCTCTTAAAATCTTCTCAAAAGGGTGGGAGACTAGGGCGGCACCCCCCGGGGATATTGCCCGATCTCTATCGTACGGGAACGGAGGGTGGAGGCCCCACCCTACCGTTGAGAGAATATCCCCGTCTGCCCAGATATGAGAAAAACCTACCTCCCCCGGGTCTAAGAATAGAACCTGGCCCCCGGCACCCGGCAAGTCGAGGAGTAATGCACTCGATGGAAGGACATTCCCAATGTAGAGATTGGAGGACCGCCCAACTCTCTCTGAGGATGAGAGGAGAGAGACCTCCAAACTTTCCCAGCCAATAGGGAGTCGGTATAATATCTCATTAATATGATCTTTAATAAAAATAATAATAATACTTAAGTTACCCCTTTTTAATATTTTAGAGTACAATATAAGGATAAACTTAAAACATTATTATTAAAATTATTTTAATAAAGTAATATTAAGTTGTTACTTTTAAATAAAATAAAAGGTAAATCATTAGACAACTTAAAAATATTAACTTTATTATTATTTTTCCTTAATTGAAAAAGCGGTCATGACACATTGGCACAATTAGGAGTATTCTCTATATTACACAATTTGAAAGAAGAACCATGACACCGGTATCCAAAGTCTTGATTTGATGGCAAATCCTTAATGAAGCGTTAACTACATGAAAAATTTGAGTTTGGAAGGAGATTGTGCTTTCTAAATAGACTCACAACTCGTTTCCCATCACTCTTCAAGGTCCTTCATTCTGCAGCTTTTGTTCAACCTTGAGGCAAGCTCGGCCTTGTGCCTCACTAATTCATGAAAACACTTTGTAACATATTGTTGAAGGCCTTTCTGTAGTTTATTTTCTAGTCTCTTGAAAGTTGAAATGGAAAATGTCCCTTGTGTTTAAGATTCAAATATCCAATATAGATAAATATTGCAGAGCATTAACATAAGTCACATGCACACGATGTATGAGGATGGATTGCCCTAATCTTCAGTATACCCAGAAATAGAAATAGAGATCCACTTAAGGTAAGGTTACACCATATATCATTCTTTAAATAAGGAATTACTCCAGATTGTCTTCCTCTATGAGATCCAAACCTGCTTCCCTTCTCTATCTCTACTACTAAGTAGAATTGATAAATGATCAATGATCAATGATTTATAATGATCGATGCCTGTATATGTAACCACTCTAATAATACTAGGGGAGGGTAAACTCTTTACGCATTAGGCCAACAGAACCAATATGACTTATTTCAAAAGTTACCTATTTGACCCATCACAAAAGCTATGTATTAGGTCCATCCTATCTAAAAATGACTGTGTGCCACAAGTTGGCTACTCTATGACATCCTATACAATGTACATAAAATCTTGTCCTGAGGTGTATGGCATTCCAACATATATCTTATCACTTTGTGGTTAAATTTGGAAGAGACGATCTTCAGATGTTATCCTACAAAGGTCCTGATAGTCTTGCTTGTCAGCTCTGAGCTTTTTTGGCAAATCGTTTAACACTAATCTTGGCAAGAGAGTAATCTGGCCGCATGGAGAATGAATTGTTTAAATCAGCTTTGCAGTAAAATCTCAAGCATCTTGTGATCACTCAAATTACCTTCGAAGAAAGTGACACCAGCTGTCACATAGACCATACTCTTTTAGACTGTGGAGAACCTGAAAGAGTAAATTGCCCTAGTGTTATTGATAATGTCATACAACCCAAACGAGCCTATGATCTCATGAATATGCTGAGCAGCCTTAATTTATTGATTTAATAAAATATGCCATGATGAATCCCCTAAACTGCTTTAACTTCTGATTCTCCATTAAGGCTTCACTCGAACCTTTATGTTTGTGACTCCTAATCTCAACTGATCTATTGACAAATTGCAAAAACCTAAGTCACCAGTGGGGTCCCTTTCAACCCACCATGTTTACCCCAGTTTTGAAAACTTTTGAGCACCTTTCCATATTTTTATAGACTGCTTATGAGGGGCAAAGATAAGATGAATAATAGATGTTCCTTGCTGAAAGGATTAGTTTGTGGCTTTGTCCTAGAATAAAGGAAAACTTAAAATAACTGGTTAGTATTTTAGCTTTCTATAGAGACATACTGCTGCATATAAGAAGCTTGGAGAACTCATAATTAGTAATTCTTTTGATTTGCTTTGTTATTACTACAGGTAGTTATTGTTCCAATATGGAAGACGTCTGATGAGAAAAGAGGCGTCTTAGAGGTAGCCTCTATCCTAGAAAAAAATCTTAAGGAAGCTAGCATTCGGGTCAAATTAGATGACTCAGATCAAAAGACTCCAGGATGGAAATTCAACTTTTGGGAAATGAAGGTGTGTTTATTTGTTTTCATGCACTAGCATGTTGTTTTACTTGGAAATAAGTCCACCTTAGGGACTTAAATATTCATGTACTTGAGTAATTACTAATTTTATATAGCAGGAGGTAAGTGCAAGTGCTTACATGATATCATTTGTGTGTGTAAACTTGCAATGTTACACTATTGCTTGTAGTAAAAAATATTTTTTCCATTCCATGCCAAATTTTTGATTGACTTGCAGGGGGTGCCGTTAAGGATTGAAATTGGTCCACGTGATATCTTAAACAAGACGGTGGTTGTTTCAAGGAGAGATGTTCCAGGAAAACATGGAAAAGCTCATGGAATATCCATGGAATCATCATTTATAAAAGTGTATGTAAAAGAAAAATTGGAACAAGTACAATCAGCTCTTTTGGAAAGGGCTACTGCATTCCGTGACAGGTACTCACTGATTTGTGCTAGGTATTCACATATAATAATAAAGTTGGGTAATATGTTTACATATTTTTCTCTCATAATGTATGTTGGATAGACTTGCCAGGTTGATTGCCTGCAAATAGAATAAACTTAAGCACCTATAAGCACACAACCAATCAATATGTATGAAAATCTTTTTTATTATATCAAGTGAAGTGTAAAATAGAAGAGGCTAAATGAGCGGAGTAAACTTGGAGAATGATGAGTTTTACATGATTGACCAAGGTTCCATTCTCATAGGCTTGTAGGCACTTCAAAGTGGCAATAGGAACTCCTGCAGGTAAGGGGTTGAACTTATCACTATGAACCACATGGGGTGTTCTCTAGTATTATTAACCCAAACTTACTCCAATGTAAACTTTGAGCTCTGCCCTAATGTTTATCCTAACTTTTAGAAGCTCAAGATGGAGCAGCATTTATGGTAATGTTGTCTCCTAGTTGAGTTTGTGTGTGGCAATTTAATGTCTCTTGGGCCCTTAGTTGTCCCCAATGGTGATCATTCACTTTGGGTTGGTTTGTCTTTTTGGTTTTTTGACCCATCTGCAGGTATTTTTGTCTAGTTTGTAGTGGTTGCCTTCGATTATAATCTAGAATTTTGCAGCTGTAACTATGTAAAAACATTACTAGCTATGTTACACCAAGTTTCTGGGAGGGTAGGGGACATGAGGCCTTTTTTTAGGGGATGGCAATTCAAAAATAGGGAAAACTTAAAAAATATAGGAAATTTCAATTATTCATATATAAGGCATTGATCATATACATTATAGAACCATATTATGAAACATTAGAGCTGAATTGAGAATTCACGAGTCAACATACAAATTAACAAACTTTCAATGTCTAATCATTTCAATTTGAGTTTTTCTTACCAATGTGCATATACATAATGCAAAAAAATGAAAAGGCTGAAAGACTACAAGCATAGTTGGAAAACTCGGCTGGGCAAAAAACTCGGCAAGCCAATTTTTGGAGAGTCAAAAAAAACTCGGAGAAATCTCGGCAAAAACTCGGCAAATTAAAAAAATTGCTAAAATTTCATTAGAAACACATTTTTTTTGCAAAATTCAATGACAAGATGAATCCAATGAGTCCATAAATGAGTACAAAAGTGTTTTCTATTAAATTTGATTGACTTCAATGCAAATTGATTACAAAATCGCATTCTCATGCGGAATCCTGATGGCTAAAAGCCTGATAGTCGGATACAAATTAGTAATTACAAATTACAATAGATAGCTGAAAATGAAAATAGTAAAACTAGTCTAGAAGTAAATACTAAAAGTAAACAGTAACACAACATATTACATCTTCCTCTTCCCTAATTTAGCCAAAGCTAGGGAAGAGGCAGATGCTCTAGTCCTGCAAGTGCGCGGTGCCGGTGGCTCTAGCTCTGGCTCTGGCTCCTCATGCTCATGAATGTCCTCCAACCCTACATCTCCTGTTGCACCCAGATCCTCCATTGCCTATCTCTCGAAATCAAGAATTTCGTCTGCGGTAAACAATGGAGCCTGCTCATCCTGCCCTGTCCAATCACTATAAGGATCTATCTCATCCAAATCAATAGGATCTAGTGATTTGTCCTCTACCTTTTTTGTGCGCAACCGAAGGTTGTATTGCACAAAGACAACGTCATTGAGGCGCTTTTGGGCTAGTTTGTTCCTCTTCTTCGTGTGAATGGCCTCAAACAAGCTCCAATTCCACTCACAACTGGATGCACTACAAGGCTAGCATAGTATGCGGAGGGCAATTTTTTTGAGATGTGGGGTATTTCCACCCCAACTTTTCCACCAAGCCTCTGCAAAAAAAATACTGAAGAGTTAGAAAGCAAAGTCAAGACTCAAAACACATTTTATCAAATTATAAATATAAGATATTAAGAATCAAGATGCATGTATGATGTGACACAGTAACAGTGAAATAAACTTAAAGACTCTGAATTTTATACCTGGTGTCTGAGTGGTTCTTCCTCGAATAGCTAGATCTGAAGAAAAGAGTTTACCCCTCGTTTCACTGTAAAGATCCAACTCTTGGACAATGAGGTCTCTCACCTCAACCATGGGTTCCATCCTCTGAATGCATGTTGTGAGCTTCTCCATAACCTCTCCATTAGGATCGGAGAAGTTCTCTGAGAAGTGAAATTGAGGGTTGAGGAAGTACGCTGCAACATGGATGGGTTGGTGGAGTTGATTGTTCCACCTCCTATCAACAATCTCCCATATGGGATCAAATTTGAGGCTGTCCCCCATGTAATAATTTTTTATAGCCTCTTTGGCCCTATCCATGGCCTCATAAATATATCCTATGGGGTTTTGATCCCCATCTACCAAGCGAAGGACTCTAACTAGGGGCTCTGACACCTACATTACAAATACAAAAAGATTAAAAATTAAAAATTACAAATTTATAATGAAAGACTTAAATTAAGAAATAAAATACTCAATTTGAATTTAAAATCAAAGTTTTGAGGTTACCTTCATGATCTCTGTAGCTCTTTCCCCAAAGAGCTTATCAAACACTATGCTTGCAACTCTCTCTCCTTCAGGCTTTTTTTTATAAGATGATTCTAGCCATGCTGGACACACAAACATTTGTTTCAAAGCATTCAATGAACCAATAATGCTTTGCAATGTCAGGAAAACCGTTGCAAACCTTGTGGCACCCGATTTCACTAACTCTTTCCCTTTGGTATATTCCCTCATCAAACTAAGGACCCAAGGGTGATTGCAGATAAATTTTGTTATGCTCCTTGCATCATTTACAATTGGTGCCACCCAATCAAGTTTGCCTATGTCCTCCAAAAGAAGGTCAAGGCAATGTGCCGCACAAGGTGTCCAAAAAAGTGTAGGATGTCTATCCTCAAGCAATCTCCCAGCTACCACATATGCTGCTGCATTATCCGTGATGACTTGCACAATATTATCTATCCCCACCTCCATGACAACTTCCTCCAACAATGTACACAATGTTTCTGCATTTTTTATTTTGTTGGAGGCATCCACTGATTTCAAAAACACAACTTGACCTTTTGAAGAAATTAAAAAATTAAGGATGGTGCGGTTTCTCCCATCCGTCCACCCATCGGAAAGAATGGTGCAGCCATGTTTCTTCCATTCTTTCTTTTGATCTTCAACTACTTGCACCGCCCTTTCCGTTGCATTTGTGAGCAACCTACAAAATTTTTTAAGTAAAAATTAAAATAAGTACAAAATTTTATTTTTTAAACAAAAAATAACTTAACATAAATTAAGTAATCACATAAAATTTAAATGATAAACTTAGCATAAAATTTAAATTGACTAATGACTAAGCACTAACTTCCCATTCAAGTCTTTACGAGAAGGTGGCTTGTAGCCTTTTCCCGCAACTGTCAATGCGGTAACCAAATTGTGCCAATAGGGACTACTCGCCACATTGAATGCAATGTTATTGAAATACCAAAAGTCTGCACATGCCATGTCGGCATGTTGATGCACCTCCCTATTCCACCCTGTAGCCTCCAATGATGTCTGTGCTCCTGGTGTGTTTCTTGGCACAAAAAAACTATGTGGTGAGCGTGAAGATGTAGACCCCGGCGGTGGCATTCTACTCGAAGTAGAGGAAATGGGGGGCCTAGGGGCCAATGTGCCACAAATGCGTGGAGTCGTGGACCACGTAGAGAGCCCACAATGTTAACATCAGCTCCACTCGTCTCCTCATCTGATTCAGACTCTATGTCCACTTGCATTTGCTCATGACCATGTCCACCGGAACTAGCTATGCTTGCTGCTATGGCTGCCTTTGTCCTCTCCCTTTGCAATTTTCTTTCTTTGGCAGCTGCAAGTAAGGCAAGCATCTCCCTTTTTATCTCTTCTGTGGTCTTAAGACAACCCTTGGAATCATGACAAGCAATGCCTGCAAGATGGTATTTGAGGCGATTTATGCCACCATGTAATACCCTCGTACATTTACCGCAAACAACCGTTCCAGGATTCGGTCCTCACAGCATACTTCCATGTTGGGTCTCTAGTTCCTGGAGGACAAGTGCCTGGAACCCATGACGATGTCTGTGCCATGGATGGGGTGCCGGTGGAGCCTGAGGCTAAACTTGAAGCCATTATAGTGTGAATTTAATCTACACGTACAAAAAAAATGTACAACATATTAGGTTTTTAATAAAAAAAAAATCTCTCTAAAATTGATTTAAATTGATACTCATACAAATGTGTTTCAATGATTAAATTAGTCAATAAATTAACTAATCTAAACAACAAAATAGATTTACAATAAAAAAATGAACCTGGGTTTAAAAATTTCAAAAAAAAGCGAAAATCATGAAAAAAATCAGAAAAAATCCACAAAAAATAGTGAAGAATCTTGTTTTTTTGGAATCTAAATGCAAAAATGAAGCTTCTTTTTGCTCTATGAAGATATTGTTTTCAATTTGGATTCAATATTTTGCAACAAGAACCAAAAAAAATGATTAAACAAAAAGAAAAATGGAAAAACAAAAACTTACCTGGGATTCAAATTTGCCTTCAAAATCTGCAAAAAATGGCATTTGAATCCGATCTTCTCGATGCCACAACGTTGCAAATGAACTATTTTTGCTTGGAGGGGGGTTTTTGCTATGTAGAGCTCAAAACATCTAAAAACTGATTAAGAAAAACCTTTTTTGGCCGCGGAAATTAGTTATACCTCTGCCGGCGAGTCTTTTGTACGGACTCGGCGAGTCTTTGTAAAAAACTCGGCGAAAACTCGGCTGTGACTCGGCAAAACTCGCCAGGAAGACTCTGCGAGTAAAAGTCAAGTTGACTCGTTTGGAAAAAAAACTCGCGAGTTTTTAAAAACTCGGCGAGTTTTTGGCGAGTCTGCCAACTATGACTACAAGTATAGATTCATAGAATGACAAAATGTAGACAATCTAAGATCTATTGCTGCTATGCTTCTGCCTCATCCTCACCTAAATCAAAATCAAACTTTGAATCTAATCCACTGCCAATATTAGGGGCTTCCTCATCCAATGGAACACCCTCTAATCCCTCTTGTGCCTCTTCCTCATCAATTTGTGTGGTGTCTTTGGGATCAAATCAAACTGTAAAGTTGGAGTCTGTCGATACTTAGGAGTCTGTAGATGCTCATGAGTTTGTCGATCCTAAAGTCACAAGGCATTATGCAGGACCACCAACTTCTACACTTGTCAAGAGGTAAGACTATTCCTTTTGATAGAGTGGATGAAGTTGTATGTGGACGAATTTTTTTTTGTAGGAGAGGAATTGACAACTTCTAAAAGGAGGTCAATGGCAAGTATCCTCAACTCCGCTGTATCCATGCCATGCCATGTCCACCATCCAAAATGGTTGGTTTGAGCTGATGTAGCTCTATGTACCTTTGCCTCTAGTTTGTTGAATGTTGGACTGCGAAGATTAGCAAAGGCAAACCACTATGTTTGAAGGAAAATTGACTCCTCACTTGAATACATCTTTTGAAGGCCCTTCATTAACCTTATTTCACCTCTTCATCATCATCAGGAGGCACTCTCCTAGCCCTTGGTGCATACAATTTGCGATTTAGAGCAAAGATTGTCATATGAAGTGGGGTTTTCATAGTGTTCCATTGCCACATCACAATGGGCCTAATATGGTGTTTATGTAATCCCAAATTATGATCCCTATTATAAATTACTTGCTTCATTTGCCCAAATATGCTATCAAACGTCTTATAAATTTCTTCAAGACTAGGAGAGTCTGTATTAACATATCTAATGACATCTACAATAGGTGAGATGAAGGAGCAAACATATCTGCAAACAAAATTTTCAAAAAAGAATAAGATTATAAGACTCAAATGACAAAGAGTGAATGTTAATACAAAAATGAATAAGATTATCAAGTTTCAAGTTACAAACATTAATAAATTAATACTTTAATAAAAAAAATCAGAATTCTCTTATCTCATGGTGGACCACCAATCATCATCAAGGATCTTTTGTTTCACAACTTTTCCCTCAATAGTGTCATGTCCCCTTTTCAATAATATTACTTTATACTTTTAGTAAGTCCAGCTATCCAGAAATAGTAAGTTGAGACTACAGGACAACTTTGGGAAAAATAATAATTATTTAATATTTTATTTGTTTTGGAGAAATGTCAAATATCAGGAGCAAATAAATATTAAATAAATTATATATAATGCTCATAATAACTCCTTGGGTGTTGGATTTGGAGGGAATCTTGAGTGGTTGAAGAATAAAAGATTCGTATATCTTGTGAGTTGGCAAATCGGGTAGGTGGGAGTTGTGAGTTCTATTATGGCATCAAGAGTTACATGCACTTAATGCAAGAGAATATTTCCCTTTGGGTTGTGAGTTTTCTATTTGGCACTTTAATTGCATGTTGGTGCCTTGAAAAATGCATTTTGAGTTGTCAAAAGATGCCTTTTAGGTGGTAGAATGTGAAAGGCTAATTTTAGAGATGTTATAATGCATTTTATGACTTTTGTAAGTGCCAAAATTTGGGGAAGAATATTTGGATGTGATTCCAAATGTGGTAGAAGTTTCCAGATCTCCAAGGAGCCTATAAGTATTGTTTTCTTTGTATGCGGAGGGACTATTGGAGATTTTACATTTTCTCTTGTAGAGCTGATGCTTTGTGATTTCTTCAGTGGACAGGGAAACCATTGGAGATGAATCTTGTGGCCGGTGGACATGAGTTTCTAACAGTCTGAGGGCGGTGTTCTTGGGTTGCAGATAGCAATCTCACTTCAGAGGTTGCATCAGAGCTGAAGGATTGTAATAGATTTAATATTGTTTGTGTTTGCAGGGGATTTCAGTGCATTTTTGGAGTGTTTTAGGTGCAGTTTATGGTGTTGTTCGAGTTTGCTGTTGTGTAAGGGTTTGATTGCTGTGCATGCTACTGTACATCATCATCCACAACCCCCTTTTCCAGCCATTCCAAGTGTTGATGCCATTTTGGGGGTTTGGAGGTTGTTGGGTGAATTTTACATGTGCATTTCAACATTGTTTTGTTGTTGTGTGTAGCTGAAGTTGTAGATTTGATGTAGTAATTTGCTACTATGGTAATTTATTGTATCAGACCTGTATACATGTGTTTTGCATCAGAAAATTCAATAAATTATTATTGGAGTGCTTTTATGCATTTTGGGGTTTCATTGGTTGTCGACAGTGTTGTGCGGATTTGTAGTTTTAGTGAGTATTGGTGTAGAGATTCATTCTCAGTTTGGTATTTTAGATTGCTATAGGTGTTACTGCTATTGTGTGGATGTTCTTATTGGTTTTACCATGTTTTGGTTTAGATCCTGAGGTTGCATGTGTTATTCATGCTTTTTAGAGTAATTTGGCAATGTTTGGTGAGATGCACAATGTGTATTTCAGCACAGTTGAAATAGTTTGTTGTGGGTTTTGCTGAAAAGTGTTGCAGAAGTTGTTGCTGTTGTAAATCAGTGTTGTAGGCCTGATTTGATGTCATTTATATCAGAAAATCATAATAAAAATATTGAGTTGTTTATGTTCATTTTTGGTGTGTTTTGCTGAGAAGTGTTGCAGAAGTTGTTGCTGTTGTAAATCAATGTTGTAGGCCTGATTTGATGTCATTTATATCAGAAAATCATAATAAAAATATTGGAGTTGTTTATGTTCATTTTTGGTGCGCAACCTGTGCAAACTAGTTAGCTAGTTTGGGTGTTTTGATGCAAATTATTGTTAAGTTTGTCAAATGCATTTTCAGATTTGGATATAATAATAATAATCAGATTGGGGACATTATAGTGGTATCAGAGCATGATCTTGCCAGCCTGTAGGGTTGTTTGATTCATGCTTATTTGTGAAGGAGACCTTAGAGCTTTGAGAAGAGAGCAAAAGAAATTAGCAATTGATTCTGAATTTGGATATGAGCAAATCATGGTTGAAGATGCTGAGATATCAAAGTGGTTTGAAGAATATTCCAAGCAATCTGAAGCCTACAAATCAGCTATTTCATTTGAGAGACTTCTAGAAATTTATGGTATGCAAAAGAGAGAGGAACCAGAAAAGGACACAAAACCACAAAGGGACAAGGAAGAAATGGTCAAAGTGGAGCATAAGGAAGATTCAAAAGTTACAATAGTAGAACCAGCAGAAGCACAAAACATTGCTGAGGAAAGCATTTTATTACAGGACGAAGAGAGAGTTGAACTAAAGGTACAACAAGCTACAATGGTTGAAGGTAAAAATTCTATCATGAATAAAGATACTCTAATGATCTCTAGTGAGCTCTCATGTTGGGAAAATATTAATTTTGATAGAGTTAAAGAGAGATCAGATTTGATTATCATAGATAGAGGACTAGTAATGGATGAAAATATATCAATGATCTCTAATGATATCCAAGAAATACCTATTGATGTTTTAAGCATGAAGGATCAAATTGCATATGAGAATAGTCAGCAAGACAATTATATTGATGAGCATGACTTCAAGAAGGATGCCTTAGTTGAGACTTATTCTATTGAAGATATTCATCATAAGAAGCATGGTAATATTACAAATACCTCAAATATTTTGAAATTAGTTGATGAAGGTAAACATTTTGATTGCTTCTTTGTTTACAACTTGAGAAATAAGGATGTTAGTAGAAGCAAGGAATTGTTGCATCATTTTCATAAGATGTCATTACAATATTTCTATCATAAAGAGAGGTATTCTAACAATATTGAAGAGATGAAGGGTGCAAAGTGGAAAGGAGATCCCTTATCTCAACATCAAAATGTCTCATACATGAAGGTGTGGGATCCATGTGTTTTATCCAAATCCAACATATAGATTGAAGGTAAACA
This sequence comes from Cunninghamia lanceolata, assembly GCA_027924645.1. Lineage (NCBI taxonomy): Eukaryota > Viridiplantae > Streptophyta > Pinopsida > Cupressales > Cupressaceae > Cunninghamia > Cunninghamia lanceolata. The sequence goes on from BSBN01000515.1 coordinate 2,609,823, forward strand.
TACTTTAGTAATAGAAGGTATTTTTTTGCCCTTTAATGATTGCATGTATCAGCAAAAAGGTGATGAAGTTAGGGAAGAATGGGATTTACTTTTTGGATGCAAAGAGTTCAATATGGAGGAACTTGCAGCAACCTCCAAACATCCAAAGGGTGAGACAATGATTAGTTCTCAAAGTAGCATGGTGTATGGATATGCACTTGAAGAAAAAATTGTGAGTTGCAAGGATAAAAGTGTTGAGGGTATCTTAGCAATCCCTACCTTAGAAAAAGAGGAGGAGCTCAGTATTGGAAGCCTAAGCAAAAATGTGTGTACCATTCATGAAGCTTTGAACAAGATTCCTAGGGGTGAAGAACTTGTTGATGAATTGCGGAAGGTAGTTTATTCCTCAAAGATTAATTTGAGGACAAGATACCATTACATTCTGGTGTGCAATGTAGATGTGCATAGGATGACATTCATGAGTCACTTAAGGAACTTTGAGTTCATGATCATGTTATGTGGTCTAACTAATGCACTAGCCACCTTCCAATTTAGGGTGAATCAGGTATTTAGTGATGATTTGGAAAAATTTGCTTTGATGTTTTTTGATAATATTTTGATGTGTAGCAAGGCATGGGAGGTTCATATGAAGCACCAAATTTTGATGAGCATTGGGATTCTAGAGCAACATGCTCCATTTGTAAGAGAATCTAAGGGTGAGTTTGGTTTCACAAAGACTTTATTTTTGGTCCATGGATATATTGTTCAAGGAATGCATGTGGATCATAAGAGGATTCAAATTTTTCTAGTTTGGGCATTCCCAATGACACTAACTCTATTGAGAAGATTCTTTAGATTATGCAGCCATGATAGAAGGTTTGTTAAGGGACTCTCATATACAGCAGCAACCTTAACCATTGTGACAAAGAAAGGATCTCTTGCATGCATGGATAGAATACAAGCAGCTTTTGATAAGCATGAGAAGGTAATCAACTCATGTCTTGTATCTTTCATTTCAGATTTCTCACAACCATTTGCTATAGAATGTGATGTTTCAGGAGAGGTTGACATCACCCACTTGGATCAATATGATCTAAATGATGAGCAACAGAAGATGAATGAGCTAATGGAGCAACTTAGAGAATGACTAGTTTTCCATCAGAATGAGTCCTTGTTTACAGATTTGAAATCTTGAGTTCAGGGGAGTACTTGCTACTATTATATGATGATCGTTGCTGCTCCTCAACTATACAATAGTTGTTCTAGATCAGACCTTGAAGTAACATTCAACAACCTTCAAATTGAGACAGAGTATGGAACAATTGGTGTTGTTTTTAACAGGGTAAATTTCCATCATTCCAAGGTAAAAGAGGTAACTATTTCCAAGTTGCATATTTGCTATTGTGAAGGATGCATTAACTATTATAAAATTCTTAGAGGCTGCAAATATCAGATTGGTGACACAGTAAGAAGTTTTAGATGCTTATGGTACAAACTACCTAGTGCCCATACACATACAATGGAGACAGAATGCACCATTACTTGCAGATCCAGTTTTCAGGAGATGTTGGTGTACATGCTGCTGTTACATGATGATACTTGTTGTCTCTCTACAGATATTTTCTTGTTATGGACCAGCCAATAAAGTTGAAGGTAACACCCCTCAAGTTGAGGTAAAATTTGGGTCTACCACTGTGCATTTCAGCCATGTATTTTTCAGTGTTTTGATGATAGAAGTGGTTGTTTTCTTTCAATGATGCACTTGCTATTACAGAGGATGTCTTGATTGTTATAGTAGTCCTAATAGCAGCACAAATCAGACTTATATCATTTGGAGAGGTTGCAGGAGTCTCAGATTTGATTTGCCACATGCTAGTGCTTATAAACCATGGAAGGTATTTGGTGAGTTTACAAAATTTCTTTTGGAAGATGTGGTTCAGATTTGGGATTGGAGTGTTTGTAACAAAGTTTTGCATGGATATGTTTATCAATTTTATAACATTGTTACACAGAAGTTTGAGTTTTCAGATTTGCATAATATTTTATGGCAAGAGTTAACTCACTTGACAGGTACAAGAGCTAGGCTCTATAGACATTTTAACAAGGTTTATCACAGTGGCACAATGATTCTAGAGTATATTGATTTGCATTGCTTGAGGACAAGCAATCTTGAGGAGGGAGGACTTGTCATGTCCCCTTTTCAATAATATTACTTTATATTTTTAGTAAGTCCAACTATCCAGAAATAGCAAGTTGAGACTATAGGACAACTTTGGGGAAAATAATAATTATTTAATATTATATTTGTTCTGGAGAAATTTCAAATATCAGGAGCAAATAAATATTAAATAAATTATATATAATGCTCATAATAACTCCTTGGGTGTTGGATTTGGAGGGAATCTTGAGTGGTTGAAGAATAAAAAATTCGTATATCTTGTGAGTTGGCAAATCGGGTAGGTGGGAGTTATGAGTTCTATTATGGCATCAAGAGTTACATGCACTTAATGCAAGAGAATATTTCCCTTTGGGTCGTGAGTTTTCTATTTGGCACTTTAATTGCATGTTGGTGCCTTGAAAAATGCATTTTGAGTTGTCAAAAGATGCCTTTTAGGTGGTAGAATATGAAAGGCTAATTTTAAAGATGTTATAATGCATTTTATGACTTTTGTAAGTGCCAAAATTTGGGAAAGAATATTTGGACGTGATTCCAAATGTGGTAGAAGTTTCCAGATGTCCAAGGAGCCTATAAGTATTGTTTATTTTGTATGCAGAGGGACTATTGCAGATTTTACATTTTCTCTTGCAGAGCTGATGCTTTGTGATTTCTTCAGTGGACAGGGAAACCATTGGAGATGAAGCTTGTGGCTGGTGGACATGAGTTTCTAGCAGTCTGAGGGCGGTGTTCTTGGGTTGTAGATAGCAATCTCACTTTAGAGGTTGCATCAGAGCTGAAGGATTGTAGCAGATTTAATATTGTTTGTGTTTGCAGGGGATTTCAGTGCATTTTTGGAGTGTTTTAGGTGCAGTTTATGGTGCTGTTCGAGTTTGCTGTTGTGTAAGGTTTTGATTGCTGTGCATGTTGCTGTACATCATCATCCACAACCCCTTTTTCCAGCCATTCCAAGTGTGGATGCCATTCTGGGGGTTTGGAGGTTGCTGGGTGAATTTTACATGTGCATTTCAACATTGTTTTGTTGCTGTGTGTAGCTAAAGTTGTAGATTTGATGTAGTAATTTGCTGCTGTAGTAATTTATTGTATCAGACTTGTAGACATGTGTTTTGCATTAGAAAATTCAATAAATTATTATTGGAGTGCTTTTATGCATTTTGGGGTTTCATTGGTTGTCGACACTGTTGTGCAGATTTGTAGTTTCAGTGAGTATTGGTGTAGAGATTCATTCTCAGATTGGTATTTCAGATTGCTATAGGTGTTACTACTATTGTGTGGATGTTCTTATTGGTTTTCCCACGTTTTGGTTCAGATCCTGAGGTTGCATGTGTTATTCATGCTTTTTAGAGTAATTTGGCAATGTTTGGTGAGATGCACAATGTGTATTTCAGCACAGTTGAAATAGTTTGTTGTGGGTTTTGTTGAGAAGTGTTGCAGAAGTTGTTGCTGTTGTAAATCAGTGTTGTAGGCCTGATTTGATGTCATTTCTATCAGAAAATCATAATAAAAATATTGGAGTTGTTTATGTTTATTTTTGGTGTGCAACCTGTGCAAACTAGTTAGCTAGTTTGGGTGTTTTGATGCAAATTATTGTTAAGTTTGTCAAATGCATTTTCAGATTTGGATATAATAATAATAATCAGATTGGGGACATTACAAATAGTGTCTGCATCAGGCCATCTACCCCACTCTAGATTAACCATCATCAACTGTAGAGCCTCTTGCACCTCAAGCATCCTCTCTAACAAAATGAAGTAACTTGCATATCTAGTCTCTGTAGGTTTGAGAAATTCCTTCCTCGAAAAAGTTTTGAAGAGAGCAAGTGAGGTGTGGTGGTTGCAGATGAACATTTGGATATCCCTAGCTTTTTCCACCACTTTCTGCAGCCAATCTATCTTCCCTATGTCTTTCAATGTGTTGTTCAATGCATGAAAACATGGGGTCCAAAAGATATGCTTGTAAGCACCCTCCACCATCATGCCAACTAATTTGCATACATGTGCCGAATCAGTGACCACTTGTACAACATTTGAGGCCCTGATCTGCTCTATGGCCATTCTCAAAATTTGAATTTGGAAGTTCCATATTCTTGTGCTTCTCTGTACAATCAACAACTCTAAGAAAATAAGAGCTAGCTACACATGCGACTATGATGTTGATGAGTGGCTGATGTCTAATATCGGTCCACCCATCCATGACAATAGAGCAACCTGTTCTCATCCAAGTTTGCCTCATGTCCTCTATCACCAAATTCACCTTTGAATATTCTTTATCAAGGAGGGTAGTGTGTAGTTTATTTTCTCCAAGGGGTGAATGAGGGATCAACATAAATTGCATCTTTGAACATTTGTTTGAATGTGCCATGCGGAATGGGATGGTATGGGCAAAGAAAAATTTGGCAATGGAAGATTTTGACACTTCCCATGATTGCATATTGAACATATCTGCAACTGTCCTCACTCTCTCACTACCACTAGTCTTCCTCTTTCCTTTTGTTGAAACATCACTAGTACCACTAGCAACCATGGATGGCATAGCTGATTGTGTAGACTCTATTGGCATTGGCATGCCCTTAGACCTTGCTTCACCCTCCATAAACAATCTATTAACCTCTACCTTCTTAGTTGTCTTTATTTTTGGACAAACCCCTTGTCTTGTAATGCCCAAAAGGTGACTATATATCTTGGTATAGCTCCTAAAATCTTTGTTGCAAATATGACATAACCAAACTCTACTACCCCTTGAATTTTTCTGTCTTTGTCGAAAGATGTTACAAATTGTAGAAGAGTTTTAGAGGGTTTGAATGGGCCTTTTGCATATTTTTTCAAGACAAGGGAAGGACATTCAAATAGGTTATGAGGCTGTCCTACTTCACCCACATTACTCCCACACCTTGATGAACCCCCAATCGAAACTCTTATTTGTTCCATGCCAGTTGTTTCATGTTCACTCTCATTGCTGCTGCTCATGTTGTTCAGCATTCTGTGAAAAAAATGGACTGCAGCTTGCAAGTGCAAACTGAAAATACAAAAAAAAAACCATGAAAATGAACACTTTTAACCTTCAAACTTAGAAAAAAATCAGAACACACACACACACACACAAAGTAACAACACTTACTTGATACCTCTACCCTTCTTCTCCTCAGTGCTGCCTGCACCCTGCTGCTGCCTCAATGACAATAATAAAAAGCTAAGTTTTTTCTTTCTCGAACTTGCTGCGGCAATGAAGAATTTGATAATATCATTCAAATGAATAAGGAATGCTATGTTAAGGCATTTAGGGCTGACAGAATTGTGGTGGCTCATTGAGTAATAGACTATTTGATTTTTAAATCTAACTAGGCTTTTTTTTTCATTTTTTTTGGGGCATTTTTAAGTCAGGATGGTCAGACATCCTTGGCTGTTTGGGGGATGAAGGGCTGTCCCTGAAAAATTGTTGCATTTCTAGAACATTTTTGGGACAGGTCTATGCAAAAATGAGGGATAGGGGATAGTGGGGCATTTTTGAGGCATCCCCAGAACATCCTCGGTATGAGAGCACATCCAAAAGGGCATGCGATGCGTCCCCATGTATCCTTGATTACTAGAGATGAACAAAGGATGTTATTGGTAGTTCAAAGGTCCGGACTGTATTTTTATCATAGTTCGACATAGTCTCAAAATGAGGGGATGGGTCTCAAGGACAAGAGGACCAAAGGCCTAGATTTGGGGACAGCGGGGGGATGGTGGTGCAAATATATATGTCCTTGAGAAATTAGTTTTAAAAAAATGTATAATAAATAACAAATGAAGCTTTGAAATATCAAACAAACTTTATTGAACATTGAAAATGCCGAACACAAATAATAAATATATTATATTCAAAATGATGATTACATTCAAAATTCAAATACAATTGGCCAATGGCCCAATGTCTCTAATCATCCCCAAAGTTCATGCCAAACTCCTCATCACTTGAATTGCTAGACTCCTTGAGGTCAGGGTTCTCCAAACTAATACCAACCAACCCTATCTATGCCACATCATCATCAACTTGTGTTGGATCCACTAGCTCTACATTCCATTGGCTGCTGGACTCTCCTTGTACGTAAGCAAAGTCAATGAGACACAAGGTACAATGTACAACTACAAGCTTCTCTGCCCTCCTAGAGGTAAGCCGATTCCTCTCAATAGAGTGGATGAAGTTATAAGCAGACCAATTTTTCTCAGTATTTGAAGAATTAGAAACCTAGGACAACAAATGAATGGCTAGTGTGGTTATCAAAGAACGAGGCCTATGTATAGTCCACCATAGAATTGGGTCCTCCTGTGCCATAGTCTCCCTCTCTATGTTGGCCTCTTTTGGATATCTCCTAAGTGACAAATCTTGTCCACTTAGTACAAATGATGGCAACATCGTCAACATTGTACATCTTTTGAATAGACTTCATGAATCAGCATCCTCCATAGGGGTAACTCTATCAAGCCTTTGCATATACCACTTCAATGCATAGGAAGCCATGTGCAAGGGAGTGTTGAGCTTCTCCCACCTCTGATGAACGATTGGCTGAATATGTTCATGATAGAACTGCAATGTGGGGTCTTTCTCTTGTACAACAACCTTCATTTGGCCAAGCATATTGTCAATACACTCATACACCTTTGCAAGGCTAGGTGCATTAGCACCCTAATATTTGATGATTGTGAAGTTGGAGCAATGATAGAGACAAGGTATTTTGCATCAGCCCAAAAAATGTCACTCTTTACCACCTCCTTCACCCTCGTCCCTTGCTTTGACTTAGAATTGGGCCATTGAGTCCACTCTGTTGTTATGACCACTAGTTGCAATGCCCCTCACAACTCAAGCATCCTCTCCAAGAGAATGAAGTCTAATGCAAAGCTTGTCTCTACAAGTTTCAAAAATTCCTTCTTAGAGAAGGTTTTGAATAGCACATGCAAAGTCTGGTGGTTGCAGACAAACATCTACACATCTCGAGCATCATTAATGACCTGTTTGATCCCACAAATTTCGCCCATGTCTTTGAGTGCATTATTCATTGCATGCACACAACAAGGAGTTGTAATGTCCCATTCTAGTAAGCCAAAAATTCTCACAACCTTGCACAATTTCAACTTAGTAAAAGAGAACATTAGTATTCGATTCATCTTTTATTTCAATATATATCATCATTAAGATTAATGCACATTTGTCCATATTCATTTTAGAATTCATAGACTTTCATCTCATAATCATAAACAATAATAATTCCATTTCATAAATACATTTCACATTCACATTATTTTCTCTTATAACTTGTTCATGATATGTCTCGGGAGGGACATTACTAGACTTGGACGTTAACCAACTCTAGGTCACCATCCTATGCGAGTATGACTTTGCTAAGGTGATAGTCCAACCATCCCTTATGGAGGCCCAAAGGCTTCACACCCGGAGTACCTCACCATTTGGCTTGAGGGACTTCACTCACACCCGGAGTTCCTCATCCAGTCAAGGGTCACCTACCGTAGGGCACATAACCTTGCAAGTTATACCTTAGGCCCAAGGACTTTACTCACACCAGGAGTACCTCATCTCTTGGCTCAAGGGACTTCACTCACACCCGGAGTACCTCGTCCAGTTGAGGGTCGCCTAGGTCCATTACACTACCCTTAACTACGTCCTACTCGAATGGTGATAGAGGGGTTAATGATAGTCGCTTAGTCAGCTCCGAGCATATCATAAATCTTATTCTTATTTGATCATTGTCATGTTACTCATATTCATTCATTGGCAGCATGTTTGCCATGATCATCTTAATGCATTTTCATATCTAACTCATTTCATTATGTAATTTGCATTCTTCATGTATTCATTATCCAATTCATAGCATAATCATATCTATCATGCTTACTTGAATTTCATGAATATTTTCTATTCTATAATATATGGCTTATGCTGTCTTAATGAGAATCCACATCTTATTGATATTTGACTATGCTTTCTAAGATTTAACAATTCATATGCAATACTAATTCTGCCGACTTCTAATGGATTTCAGATTATGAAACACGATGTACTCAGATAATGCAGAGATAACAATACATAGTAATGATGACATACCTTGTTATTTTGCTGGGACTGATCACCGTATGATCACTATAAATATGATGTATATTGCTATCACTGTAGATATCAACTTGAAGAGCTTATGTCTATTTGAATTTCGCTGATCTGGAGTAGATCGATTTGCAGATTAAATGATATTCTTGGTGCTTGAATAATATTCAGATTACAGACTTAATAGTAATCGATGGCAGGCTAACTTGATATTCGATTGCCTTTAGATGATTTGATTGATGTAAGTAATTTGCTGGGATGTGATTTTTTTGCTGGATGATGATTGAGAATGGCTGTGTGAATGTTCCTTTGCTTGATGCTAATCCGTGATTGATCTGTTGTGAATGAGATGCCCTTTTGAAATGTTTGGCGATTGGTCATATATATCCGATCTCTTGTGGCAGGATGCATCCTTTCACCCATCTCTATATATCCGATCTCTTGTGAGAGGATGCATCCTTTCACCCATCTCCACCTTTGGATAATCCCAATTCGTTTGTTTATTAACCTTTCATTGATCCTTATTAGGATCGGCGCTTGGGTAAAGATATAGTTTGCCAAGTATTTGTTACATCCCCTTCTTTTGAACAATGAAACGTTGCTTATGTTGTTAGTTGTGTATAACTGCTTTCATGTGAATATGAAATTTATTCGTTGGATAATGTATATAATTATGCGAGGATGATTTACTTTTATATGCGAATATTTTTCGATTATATGTGAATGGATGTATGGATATAATATATATTAATGTTCGTATCAAGGAAATGATTTAACCTCCATTAATTGTCGAAGTGGTTGCAGGATAAATCAATTGACAAGGAAAAAGGGATATCAACAGGGAGAGGCGTGGTTACGAGAATCGAAAAACAACAATATTGTCTAAGTCTAAATCTAGACAACTATATCATCGTAGCCTTGGCCAAGGCACATACATATACATATATATTTCAAGTTGGTAAGAATTATTTCCTTATGTATATTAAATAAAATATAGTTTTAGCTCACCTCATGAGGAGCGCTTAGTGGTGTGCGAGCTGGAGTCTTGTATGTAAATCCTCCACTCCGCCCTCACGCAAGAAGGAAACGTTTCTTCTTGCATGTGGACGGGGGGAAGGAGGGGGATGCCTTTATTTGTTGGCGTTCATCCTTTTCATTCTCATTCTTTACTCAATCTTGAAAAACAACATTCGCACCCTTTTTCTAGAAAGCATTCACAGGATTAGTGAGCTATTCTATGAACATTGATTGCATTCTTTTGAGTGTCCTCGTCACTGCAACTTAGAAATCTAAACCATATAATCCTTGTGCGTGAGCTTCATACCTTTCTTACTCTGTCGAATCAATATCATAGGAGCGGTAGCAAGAACCAGTCCGGCAATCAGGACTTGTCTTTGCAGTCGCATATTCCTTAGCTTCGACTTGCAGAAGCTTATTCAGGCAAGACAATGGTTCCTTTCAATATACTATAGTTCATCATGCGATGGATATAAATGTATTATTTTGGATAGCTGTAGCTGATCCTAATTTCAATTCATTCTATTACTCTGTATTTTCTATTCTGCGATTCATGCACAAATCTCCTGAATTCGTATGTGTCTTTCAATTCCAAATCTTTTGAATCTGCAAAAGTATTTGTCTTTATACCTATATATATACTTACATCCACTTATATATTCTCATTGAGAAATTTGACTTCGGTCACTGAGGTAAAGGATACCTTTCTGTCTGAATGTTCTTATGTCGTATCTCTTATGAATCTGTAAGTATGTCAAGTGGATTATACATGATTTTTATCCAATCCTGTAACAAAAAAGAAACATATGAAATAATGTCAATGTCGAGCAAGGGTGAATGCTGAGGACACAGTAGTGTCAGATAATTATTAGAAATCTTTGGCCAAGGTTACGATGCAATATAGGCATCTGTCAGCTATCAAGTACCAGATATACCACTGGTCAGAGTGATCTTTCCAGTTAGGAGGTACCTTTAGGGAAAAGATCGATCATGAGATATAGGTTTTTGACACCAGGCTCAGAGGCATATTGTTGTTTTTAGATTTCTCGCTAATCACCCTCGTGAAGGGTCGGGTTTCTTTAGTTGAAGAAGCACGGGAGACTAGTTGGTCTTGGTTGGGTGGATAAAGCCCTTGTTGATATTCCTTTTTCCAAACTTCAGAGGAGGATCTACAAACAAATCAGCAGGAAGCTATTCAAGTTGTACTTTTCTTAATCTCTCTTCCAATCTTAATATTTGAATTTCATTGAAGAAAGTTAGTTAATTTATTCTCGGATATATGTATTCTGTTAGAAAAGATTATTTCAGTTGAAAATGAAAGTTAGTTGTAAATTTGAATTCTATTGCATCGATACTATTTTCATAATAGTTAGTTAATCTTACCGCTGAAATTCTGTTGTTAGATGTAAGTTTATAATCTGTTAAATAAGAGTGGGTGTTACATATGGTATTAGAGCTACCAGGTTCCACACTGAACCTTGGGGCTCATCATGCTTAGAACATTGAAAATAGTTATTGATGTTTTCTTCAGGATGGTATTGATAAGAAAAACACCGTGGAAAAAAATATTCTTGACCCTGTATCTATTCGACTATGGAAGATCAAACTTCGTTATGACTATTCAAGTTGTTCTCCTCCAGCAGATTCAGAAACGATAACCGAAGCTTTGAAAAGACTTCGAAAGGAGAGAAGAGAATGGACAGTCTCTGGAAAAGAGAAGGTGAAGTCCGCCATAATTGCAGACATAAACAAGACCACACTAAACCAGAAACATTTGAAGGAGATTGAGTTCCAACTCCTGGATATAGACTTATCCCATTTTCAGAATTTAGTGATCAGGAGGAACCTATCACTGATAATGAAAAAGATTCAGAAAACTAATCACAGAAAGTGATGACCATTTTGTATTGAATTGCAATAAATCTATCACAGGAAGTGATAGAAATTTTGTAATTATTAATCTATCACAGGAAGTGATAGTCTTTTTTTCAAATAAATTAAAATTTTTGTGAACTATTTGTATTTGACTTGAGTTTAAAAATAATTTTATGCAAAAAGGAAGACTCCTTAATTCATTGTGAAAACTACTAAATGACAACAAATAATAATAAAAAACTAATTAAAACTCTTAATTTCTTCAGGAACTTCATTGGAATGGAAAATTCCGAAAATGAGTTCAGAGAAGATCAGGACAATAGCTCCATGGATAAACTTGATGTAATGTCCCCTTTTTACAGGAAACACTAGAACCTGAATCTGCATAAGAATGATACTCAAAGAGAACAATAAATAAGTAAAATCAATGATGATGCTTTCATTTCGTTACTTATAGATTGTTAACCATTCCTTAACTAAGGATGTATTTAACCATATATATTATTCAATGTTTACTTAGTATATGTTGCTGTTTGTTATGCAATGGATCCCCTGAGTGTAGTCAAACACCATTTATCCAGGGTTTGTTATAATATTAATAATATCTCTATATTGTATTATTATATATGTTATTAATATTATTGTATATATATATATATATTTATTTATTTATTTATGTATATATATTTACACACATATATATAGATATATTACATCTTAATAATTAAATATATTAAAATACTTACCTGCTGTTCAGACGATCTGCAGGTACCTTTTGGATGCAGTAGATATTTATTCTCCTCGTTCCTTTTTCTATTCCTTTTTTTCTTTTTCTTTTTCCCCCTTTTGTTAGATGGGCCCATTAATATTTATAAGTTTGAAGGGGTGCAATTCACCACCCGTCACCACCCTTAATAAATAAATATTATTAAACTTTGATACTCGATATTTGTTTGTATTAGTTAAGAGCTCCTATCGGCATATATGAATGCCCTTATATTATGCAATGAATAAATATATATTTACTATTATATATTATTATTATTATTATTATTATTATATTTATTTTTACTTGAATAATTCCTCCCTATATATATTTATGATATCTTTTCTAGTTATGACTCAGAAATATATATAAATATAATGCGGATCTAAATATATTTATTTATGGGATATTATTTATTTATTGCCCATCTTCTTTTCTTTATTTATTTCCCTTTCAAGGGATATTTATTGTGCCTCGTGGTAAAAGACATACTTACCCTTTCATAATTTTTATTACTTTATGTTATTCCCTTCTATGACCTGTGGTAACCATACGTAACTCCCTTAACATATAGTTTATTTATATTATTTGTATTTATGTTATATCATTATAATAAATGATATATTATTTATTTTGTATTATTTATATTATATCATAGTAAATGATATATGATTTATATTATATTATTTATATTTATAATATAATATAAGATAAATATAAGAATATTTATATTTATATTATTAGATATATTTATAATATATTATTATTGTTTATGTGTTATTTATAAATATAATAATAATATATTTTTTTAATTGTTTTAAATAAATATTATTTAAATATATTCAATTTATAATATCATTCATATCTTTGATTTGAATGAATAATACATAATGCAGGGACATGACACTTGATCAGATATTGAGTATGATGAAAGCAACTCAGGCTAGATTAGCCCACCTAGAGAAAAAGGTAGAAGGGCAATCTAAAGCTAGAGATGAGAGGTCTGAAAATCAAAGTGACCTGCGTGAAGATAACTCAAAAACATTAAGTATAGGATACAAGAGAAGTAGATTGGCCGATGAGTTAGCCAAAGATATGAAAATGATAAAACCTCCTAAGTTCGAAGGCTCTACTTCGGGAGATGCCGTGGAGGCATGGCTGATGGAAATGGAAAAGTATTTTGAGCTTCGAGATTATTCTGATAACTCTAAAGCAGCATGGGCAATCTACCAGTTGGCAGGAGAAGCTGCCACATGGTGGGAAAACAAAAGGGTTGAAATGGGATTTTGGTAGTGGCTGATGTGTCATGGGATCAATTTGTGAAGATATTCTACCAAAGATGGCTTCCACAGTTATTTTATGATAAAAAATTATTAGATTTTGAAAACCTCAGGCAGGGACCCCTAATTGTCAATGAATACTGGGAGAAATATACCCGTTTACTCAAATATGTTCCACAGTACCAACAGGATGAAAACTTTCGAGTACGAAAGTTCATAATGGGGTTAAACAATCGTATTGGAGGACCAGTAGATGTTTTGGCGCCTCGGACTATGGATGAGGTTTACGAGAAAGCTGTTCGGCAAGAACAAAGATTGAAGAAAAATGATTCTTTCAGGGACAGGAAGCATAACAAAGGTAAGTGGGAGTAGTCAAAGCAAAATTTCAAAAATAAGGGGTACAAGAATAATCAGTTTAAAAAGAACAATTACAACTCTTGGAAGGATGAAAACCACACTAGTAAAAGTACTGAAAAGAAGGGACCGCCCGGAGGATGTTTCAATTGTGGAGGCGAGCACTACGCAAATCAGTGTCACTCTAAGAACTAGCAAGGACAGCAGCAACGGAAGCCTCTACCTCCTCAATAGACCGTTTTTCAGCAAAGAATTCATGCAGCAGTTGACAATAGACAAGCAGAGTACCAGGTTGCTCCCATAGAAACTCCAGGTATACTTTATGGAAGCCCAATAACTATTTTAATAGACACTGGAGCCATTGAATGTTTTATATCACCTAAGTTACTAGGAAGGTTCCCTAAAAGAACTGGGTATATGGCCAAATCGTGGATGGTTGAATATGCTAATCAGATGAGAGCTCGGGTAGAGCAATGTCTGTTTGAAGCCAAGATTGAATTTCCAGACTTCACTACAGAGGTCAACCTTTACGTAGCACCTCTGAGTTCTTATGATGTGATCATTGGCATGAATTGGTTAAAAGAACATAGGGCTAAGGTCGACTGTTATGCCAAGATAGTAGAATGTATGGATGATTCAGGGAACCTGGTGAGGATTCAAGGGAAACAATGAGAAGTTAAGGTGCGACAAATTTCGGCTATGCAGCTGAAAAGAAATAGAAGGAAAGGATTTAAATTGTTTGTGGTCAAGATGGAAGCAGTCAAAGAAGGGACGGAGCATTCCCAGAATAGGAAGAGGAAAATGGGAGTCGAAGATAAGGAAGAGACCTTCACTGAAAAATACCCTTATATTCGGGAATATCAAGATGTATTTCCCGAGGAACTACCTGGGTTACCACCTAGAAGAATATTTGATTTTGCCATTGATCTAGTACCAGGGGCTGAACCTGTTTCAAAAGTACCTTACCGTATGACCACCTTAGAGTTGGTGGAGCTAAAGGCACAATTATAGGAATTACTAGATAAGGGTTTGATACGACCGAGTGTTTCACCATGGGGTGCCCCAGTGATTTTTTTGTTGAAAAGAAGGATGGGACTCTTCGTTTATGTATAGATTACCGAATGCTAAATAAGCTCACCATCAAGAACAAATATCCCTTAACTCGAATAGATGATCTTTTTGATCAAATGAAAGGGGCTGCAGTATTCTAAAAAATAGATTTGAGGTCAGGATATCATCAGCTCAGGTTAAAAGAGGAAGACATTCATAAGACGACATTCAGAACTAGATATGGACACTATGAGTTCACAGTTCTACCATTTGGACTCACCAATGCCCCAGCCGCATTCATGAATTTAATGAACAGTGTTTTCAGAGATTACCTGGATAAGTTTGTATTGGTATTCTTAGATGACATTCTTATCTACTTCAAAAATGAGGAAGAGCACCTTCAACACCTTCAAATAGTTCTTCAACGGCTAAGGGATCATAAGCTATATGGAAAATTGTCATAATGTACCTTCTTGCAGAAAGAGATACAATATTTGGGGCATAATATATCAGCGAAGGGAATTGCAGTGGATCTTGCTAAGATAAAAGCTATAGTGGATTGGCCAGTACCGAAAAATGTTCCTGAGGTTAGAAGTTTCATGGGATTAGTTGAGTATTATAGAAGGTTTGTCAGAGATTTTTCTATAATTGCTCATCCCATTACCTCTCTCCAAAGAAAAGGAAAAAGATTCGAATGGACTGAAAAATGTCAAGAGGCGTTTAACTTATTAAAGGAAAAATTAACAACCGCCCCAATATTGATAGTACCAGATCCTAATGGTCGTTTTGTAGTTATAACAAATGCGTCAGGAGATGGATTAGGCAGAGTGTTAATGCAAGAAGGAAAGGTAGTGGCTTATGAATCTCGGAAATTGAAACAATATGAGCAAAATTATGCACCCCACGATTTAGAGTTAGCAGCTATTGTTCATGCCTTGCAAATGTGGCGACATTATTTATTAGGAAAAACTTTTGAACTTAAGTTAGATCATCAAGGTTTGAAGTATATATTTACACAGCCCAATCTAAATGATCGCTAGAGAAGATGGATGGAGTTAATCGTAGATTATGATTTCGAGATCAGTTACATGAAGGGCAACGAAAATAGAGTAGCTGATGCATTGAGTCGATGGAAGCATATAACGGCAATGGTGTCAATCAACACTGATTTTAGAACACATGTGATTCAAAAATTAAACGAAGATGAATATTATTTGCAAGTCCGAGAAGCTCTTCAGTCAAATCCACAGGAGTCTAAATATGAAGGTTTTCACATTGAAGCAGATGGGCTTTTGAGATTTAAAGGTAGGATGTATATTCCAAAGTCTTCTGAGTTAAGGAAAACAATATGGAAAGAAGTACACACCGCACCATATTCAGGACACCCAGGAGTAACCAAGATGATGGCTGACGTCAAACCGTTATATTTTTGGAAAGGAATGAAAAAGGATGCAACAAGATTTGTGGCAGGATGTTTCGAATGTCAGAAGGTCAAGGTAGAGCATCAGCATCCAGTAGGATTACTTCAGCCTCATAGCATACCTGATTGGAAATGACAAATTATTAGTATGGATTTTGTACAAGGTTTACCTATGACTAGGAACAGGCATAATGCCATATTGGTGGTAGTGGACAAACTCACCAAAGTGGCACATTTCATACTAGGAAATTTGACAGATGGGGCACCAGTGATCGCATGAAAATTTGTATAGGAAATTTTTCGTCTCCATGGAATACCAGAAAAGATCATATCAGGTAGAGATGCCAGGATGACATCCAGATTTTGGTAGACCTTATTTTCAGCCTTGGAGACTCAGTTAAATATCATCTCGAGACAGATGGTCAGACGGAAAGGGTAAATCAAATTTTAGAAGATCTACTTAGAATGTATTGTATGGATCAACAATACAGGTGGGAGGAATATTTACCCTTGGTAGAATTTGCTTATAACAACTCATATCAGTCAACAATAAAAATGGCACCTTTTGAAGCACTCTATGGTAGGAAATGTAGAACCCCTATAAGTTGGAACAGGTGGGAAGACAGGGTCATTCTAGGACCTAAAATGCTTCAAGAAATGGAAGAGCAGGTAAGAATAATCAGGCAGAGATTGAAAGAGGCCAATGACCGGCAAAAGAGTTATGTTGATGCAAAACGTATTCCCAGATAGTTTGTAGTTGGAGAAAAAGTTCTTTTGCGGGTAAAACCACATAAAAGCTCTATAAAATTTGGGAAAGCCTCTAAGCTAGCCCCAAGATACGTGGGACCTTTTGAAGTTCTAGAAATTATCAATCCTGTGGCATATAGAATTGCTCTACCCCCAACTCTCGCCAGAATTCACAATGTATTTCATGTTTCCTATCTCAAGAAATATTATGTAGGCTCTGAACATATGATTGATTGGAAATCATTGCAGGTACGGGACCCTGGGGTGATCACAATAGAGCCACTTCGAGTACTCGAGATACGTAAGCTGCACTTACGTAATTGCGAGGTGGTACAATGTAAGGTCCAGTGGGACCAGTATTCCGAAGAGAATGCCACCTGGGAAGATTATGATGAGATTCATCAAAACTTTTCTTATTTATTACCAAACAATTAAGACTCATGTGAAACTATGTTGTTAAATTTTTATATATATATTGATAAATAATCATCGAGGACGATGATTCTTAAGGGGAAGAATATGTTACATCCCCTTCTTCTGAACAATGAAACATTGGTTATGTTGTTAGTTGTATATAACTGCTTTCATGTGAATATGAAATTTATTCATTGGATAATGTGTATAATTATGTGAGGATGATTTTCTTTTATATGCAAATATTTTTCAATTATATGTGAGAATGGATGTATGGATATAATACATATTAATGTTCGTATCAAGGAAATGATTTAACCTCCATTAATTGTCGAAGTGGTTGTAGGATAAATTGATTGACAAGGAAAAGGGATATCAACAGAGAGGCATGGTTACGAGAATCGAAAAACAACAATATTGTCTAAGTCTAAGTCTAGACAACTATATCATCGTAGCCTTGGCCAAGGCACATACATATATGTATATATTTCAAGTTGGTAAGAATTATTTCCTTATGTATATTAAATAAAATATATTTTTAGCTCACCTCATGAGGAGCACTTAGTGGTGTGCAAGCTGGAGTCTTGTATGTAACTCCACTCCTCCTGCATGCAAGAAGGAAACGTTCCTTCTTGCATGCAGACGGGGAGAAGGAGGGGGATGCCTTTATTTGTTGGCGTTCGTCCTTTTCATTCTCATTCTTTACTCAATCTTGAAAAACAACATTCACACCCTTTTTCCAGAAAGCATTCGCAGGATTAGTGAGCTATTCTATGAACATTGATTGCATTCTTTTGAGTGTCCTCATCACTGCAACTCAAAAATCCAAACCATATAATCCTTGTGCGTGAGGTTCATACCTTTCTTACTCTGTCGAATCAATATCATAGGAGCGGTAGCAAGAACCAGTCCGGCAATCAGGACTTGTCTTTGTAGCCGCATATTCCTCAGCTTCGACTTGCAAAAGCTTATTCAAGCAAGACAATGGTTTCTTTCAATATACTATAGTTCATCATGCGATGGATAGAAATGTATTATTTTGGATAGCCGTAGCTGATCCTAATTTCAATTCATTCTGTTACTTTGTATTTTCTATTCTGCGATTCATGCACGAATCTCTTGAATTCGTATGTGTTTCAATTCCAAATCTTTTGAATCTACAGAAGTATTTGTCTTTATACCTATATATATATATATACTTACATCCACTTATATATTCTCATTGAGAAATTTGACTTCGGTCACTGAGGTAAAGGATACCTTTCTGTCTGAATGTTCTTATGCCGTATCTCTTATGAATCTGTAAGTATGTCAAATGGATTATACATGATTTTCATCCAATCCTATAACCAAAAAGAAACATATGAAATAATGTCAATACCGAGCAAGGGTGAATGCTGACGACACAGTAGTGTCAGATAATTATTAGAAATCCCTGGCCAAGGTTATGATGCAACATAGGCACCTGTCAGCTATCAAGTACCAGATATACCACTGGTCAGAGTGATCTTTCCAGTTAGGAGGTACCTTTAGGGAAAAGATCGATCAGGAGGTATAGGTTCTTGACACCAGGCTCAGAGGCATATTGTTGTTATTAGATTCCTTGCTAATCACCCTCGGGAAGGGTTGGGTTTCTTTAGTTGAAGTAGCACGGGAGACCAGTTGGTCTTGGTTGGGTGGATAAAGCCCTTGTTGATATTCCTTTTTCCAAAATCCAGAGGAGAATCTACAAACAAATCAGCAGGAAGCTATTCAAGTTGTACTTTTCTTAATCTCTCTTCCTATCTTAATATTTGAATTTCATTGAAGAAAGTTAGTTAATCAAAAGTTAGTTAATTTATTCTTGGATATATATATTCTGTTAGAAAAGATTATTTTAGCTGAAAATGAAAGTTAGTTGTAAATTTTAATTTTATTGCATTCGATACTATTTTCATAATAGTTAGTTAATCTTATCGCTGAAATTCTGTTATTAGATGTAAGTTTATAATCTGTTAAATAAGAGTGGGTGTTATAGTATTTGGTGCCTTATATTATGACTTCCTTAACCTTATTTGAAATCGGCGCTAGCACATGTATTGGTTTATAATAGGATTGGCAGTATATCTCCATCGATTATGCTTGGTCCCTTAATCTTTGATCTTCTTAGTCTTAACTTCTTATTGCAATGATACCACGAACTTTAACAAATCGACAAATATGACAGCTTGTAATGGATATAGATTAACTCTTAGCATTCCCAAGAGTAGAGAATAATGTAAAAGGGATGAACATCATGGAGTCTTTCTAATCTTTAATTGGAAAGCATCGAGACATGACAGGAGTCCACCAAATGTGTTTGTATCCACCCTATTCAACTTCCTTGTAGCTTTGCACACATAAGTCGCATTTGTCACTACTTGCACCACATTCTTTGGTTCAACCTTAATTGCGTCTCTAAGGATTTGGAATTGATAATTGGCATCCTTGCAGTGCCCTGAACAATCAATAGCCCTAAGGAAGTAAGGGCCCTTTGTACATGTGACTATGATGTTGATGACTGGACAATGCCTAATGTTTGCCCAATCATTCATGACTATGTTGCATCCACTAGTGACTTAGGTAGCCTTCATTTTCTCATTAAAATATTAATCTTGGAATCCTCAAATTTGTCTCCCCTGGTTGCACATATGAACATCCTACTCTTATTATCTTTGCTACAACCTTTCTATAATAAGGAGAGCGAGCCACATGGAATGGAATGCTATTGGCAAAGAAGAATTTGCCAATGGCATCATTTGCCTCAATCTCATTTTACACATTGAATAACTCTACAGCCATATTTGGAGCATCACTAGTCAGTCTATGTTTCCCTTAGGCTTTGCTGCCCTTGAACTAGATGGAAAAGCAAGAAATTGTGGCTGTTGGAAAGTACTAATACTACCAGGAGTAGGACCCCTTGGTGGCATAGTAGTAGCTGCAACTATTCTTTCTTCAACACAACACCACAATTTATTTATTTCAGCCCTTTGTTTTGTAGTTAGCATATAATGCCTTTATTATGTTTTGATAATATGGTTGTATCCAACTATGTATTAATTATTTGTCGACTTTCGAGTAGTTATAGGAGTCGGTTGGTAGATGGTTGTGTTCTTCTTGGCATCTGTCAAGTTCTTTAAATAGACTTTGTATTGTTAGGGAAAATAGTCTAATCCTTGGCTGACCATCTCTAGTCTACTTCTGTAATAACTTCATGTGCAAATAAAGATATACTTTTACTCATCTATTTGGTATGCATTGTTATTTTGTCATTAATTCAAAGTATTAGTTTTATTAGATAGAAGAGAACATTGGTGCCGTTGCCTTAAAAGGAATTGGGTCCGAGATAAAATATTCATGCCCTTAGACCCCAGTAAAGGCAGGAAGAGATCACAACGTGGTTAGGATCAATAAATCAGATGATCTCTAAGGTTGGTAGAGCAAAGAGAACGCAGAAGAAGACTAAGAGAGATCACCGAAGCCAAGGTTCGAAGTTGAAGTCCATCCTGAGAAAGAAGTCATAGTCAAAGAGTGAGTTGAAGTTGTAGTCGGGAAAATAGAGATCAAAATATTTCCACTACAAATAAGCGTACAAAGAAAGATTGGGAGGAGATAGCAAGGCATGTACCACTACTAGACGAAACCTGGGTTGATCTCTTCGACCAAGTCGGAAAGTCAATACAACTCCCTTTAGACGAGGGAAGTTTGGATATAGATTCCTTTACAAAAGGAGAAAGAGAAGCGTATGAGAGTAATCTTTAAGGCATCGAAGAATTGCTAGTCAAAGGAGAAGAAACCGAGCCAAAAACCCTAGGGCTAAGGGTGTATAAAAGAAAATCTAAAGGTGATACAAGTGCGCAAAATGTTGAAACTATAGGACAAGTTGAGGATTCTCATGTGGTTGAGAGTGCAAGAAGAGTACTGGAACGTCTGAATCAAGACTCCTTGTTGAGCAGGTTCTAGGTTCTAGGCACTAAGGTTGCATTAGAACAAAATGGTGACTCCACCATCAAGCCCAAATGTAGAAAGGCAAAAATTGCCCAAATTCACATGCAACGGAACAGAGGAGCCCATGAGGCATTGTAAAACCTATGAAACAATTTGGACAACAATTGGGCAGGATGATAGAACATATTGGTTGTAGTCTTTTCTAGCTACTCTAAGAGGTATAGCTATTGATTGGTATACAAAAATAGAACTAGCCTCCCAAAACACGTGGGAAAGATTAAGGAAAGCCTTTGAAGAAGAGTTCAAGTTGTTGTGAGACAATAATGAAATAGTAGTAGAAATATATAATACAAAACAAGCATGAGAATGTCAGAGCTTACAATTGTAGGCTTAAAGAACTATTGGTAACACTAGAGAAGGAATTGTCCAATGGTCTAAAGAAAAGATGGCTTGTTGAGGGACTTATTCCGTCACTAAGGAAAAAATGAAAGTGGTACCACCCTTGTCCTACGTAGAAGCCTATAATAGGGCAATGGATATAGAGAGTGAATATAAGATGTCCTCCTAGACGAAAAGAAAAAATGATGAAGATGATAAATTGGATTGGAGTAGTGACAATGAATCTGGAGTACAAGCACTAAGGAAGGACATGCTCCGGATGATGAAAGACTTGAAGGTGGAGAAAGAGACCTGCAAGGAAAGCAAAGAACTTTGGTGCACTGATTGCAAAAGTGAAGGCCACATCAAAACCAACTATCTCAAGAAATTGTTCTTTGACATTTGTCAGGTTTTGGGTCATTCAATAAAGGAGTGCCCATACAACCTAAAGACCAGGAGCACACAAGTGCTTTTCACATAAGGAGAGTAGTCCACTCCAGCAAGCACTCCATTGGAGCTGCAAAACAACATGAATGCATGTCTAGGCGGCTATCAAAATCAAAGAGGGAGAAGTCGGAGTTAGATACAATACGATCCCGAAGGACACCCTATCATACAATGTCGACAATGTAATGAATGGGAACACTTTGCGAGAGACTGCTAGAACAACCAGAACAAATTGGGATTATTGTGCAAATGGTGTGGACCTGGAGATCACGAAGACACTGAATGTTCGAAGCAAAAGGCCAGCATCAACATGATTGATGTAGAGAGGCATACTGCACTATTGGCTGTTACTCGAGCCCAAAAAAAGAAGGTTGTGTACTCGGACCCATGTACAAAAAAAGAAAGACTTCGTGAAGCAAGAGTTGAAGAGGAGCATGCTATGGATAACGAACGCTGCCACTCAAATGCAAATGCAAGTAAAACAACAAATCAATTACAATCCAATATAAATATTGCAAGGCAAGTACTTCAAACTATCGTACCAATTAAAGTAGTGGATTAATTACAAAGTATTCTCGAACTCCAAAATGTTATGACTAATATTGTATCTGTGAAGAATGAGATGGTGCATGCTATGACCTATTTAGAATTTGAAGAGAATGAAGACCCAATAAACGAACGTTCGTTGTCGGGAGACCAAGTGATCGATCGCATGTTATTGACAGTTAACTTGGCAAAGAAACCAATGATGGTGAATATGGAGATCCTTGGAAGGAATCTCACCAATACAATTGTTGATGGCGGATTTGGTGTAAACGTACTTTTGGAAGACACTTGGAGAAGTTTGGGCAAGCTAATCATTTGGCCCCCAACTTTTCAATTGGTGGGTGTAGATCAATGAGGAATTAAAGTACTTAAGAGTTTTAAAAGAGTGACAAACTAGTAACCAATAGTTTAAAAATCATTGGTGCCAACCAAAAAGAAGCACATTATTGTGCACAAAAAGGAACCACTTAACCAAATCATCCCTTCTTATCATCATAACCAGCCTTAAAACCCCTCACCCATTGTAACCCGTCCAATTCTTTCATCTTCCAATATCTTTCTAAGTCTCTATTATCTTTTGGTGGAGGGTTTGATGTCTCCACTAGGGTTGCAAGATACACCGCCCCCTCCTCCATAGGCATGCATACTTGAGTGCTCGGTATAGATTCAAGTACGGTACGGTGCATATACGGCTCGGATATCGTACCCGCCCGTGCCCTAAATTTTTCTTTTCTCCAGCCACGTCGAATTCGTAAGAATTCGGATTTTTAAAAAATGCCCTGTATTCCAAGCGAATCGGCTAAAAAAGTTAAAAATATTTAAAATGCAGGTTACAAACAGTTTGCAGCGCGACCGCGACCTACCTATTCAGTTTGGGCAATTTTTTTATCAGAAATTCTTTCTAATGTTTGCCACATTTGTGTGATTCTTGTTGAGGCTGGGGGGGCAGATGATTTCGAAATGGAGGAGCCCATTTTGAGTACGGCAGAGGAAGGACAAACCTATAGTTCAGGGTGGGTTTTCAAACTGCCTATAGATTAGGGAAGCATTGTAGTTTGGCACAAACTAAAAAATTTAAAATAAAATATAAATTTATCTTAACTAAATCTAAATTTTTTATTATTTTCTCTTTTTAAAGATTTCATGAATTTTATCAAAATTTTGTTTTTTATTTTTATTTTTCTTTTAATTTTATTATTTTTAAGTTTATTGTTAGTTATTATTAATTTTTTTATAATTATTATTCTTTATTAAATTAGTAATATTTAATTTTAATATATTTTTAATTTATATTTACTTTATTTAATTGTAATTTTTAATTAAGATTTAAATTTTTTAATGTGAAAGTTAATTTTAATTTTATAAGCTTATTATTATTTATTAATTTATTTTTATAATTATTATTCTTTATTAAATTACAATATTTAAATTTTAGTATATTTTTAATTTACATTTACTTTAATATGAGTCTATATTGCTTCTAAAGTAATGAAAATCTCTTCCAATAGCTTATAAAATTGTGTTACATATATGTGTATGTGTTTTCTATGAATGCCGTATCCAGCCGTATACATATTAGGGGGGCCTTGAAAAATGGCCGTATCCGTATCCGATACCATATCCGTCTCCATGCAACTTTGGTCTCCACCGATAAAGGCTGTGATAGTTTTCTGCTGCCCATTCTCAAGGGAATTTCATCTTTCTTGTTGTAGCTTCTGAACTGCTGATTTCTTTCCTGTGTTGTTGTAAGTGCTGATATTTGGCTGAGTTTAGAGGTAGGCATTGTGACAATTTCAGCCACAATCCTCTGAGATTTCCTCCTTGAAACAAACTCCTCCCTGAAGCAAGCTCCGCCTTTCTATTGACCACTAGATCAATAAGCTCCAAACCGTAGGACAAGGAAGGGTGTTCTTTTGGACAATCTCCCCCTCTTGATCCTGAATGCTTGGATGTTCTTTTTGAGAGTTGTCTTACTCTTGTTCTCCAAATTCTTTTTCTGAATTCCCCTTTGCATGACTTCTCCCATTAATCTCTCAATGCCATTACGTTAATCCATGGTTTTAAATTTATGTCTTGAATTATTTGGTGGTGTGAGTGAGTTTCTTTTGGCTCATTCAATTCAATTTGGTAAATCTCTGTAAGGAATTTCCCATGGCTTCTCTAGAAGACGTCCTCTCATTTTTTTTTTAGCCTTATTTTGGTCTTCAAACTCGTGTATCTTCTTGCAGCTGACCCATGTGCAATCTTCTTGCATCTGACCCATCTTAATGGGAAACCCTCAGAGTCAATGTCTTGTCTGTAAACACTCTAGGATGAGTTTCTTTGAGCTATGTGGATTAGAGGTTCTGATAGGTTTGACTTTTATGACAATTCTTTGTTCCTAGCTAAGTCAAATCACTTTGATGTATTCTCAAAACTTCAAAAGTATCTTGCAATCTGTTTGAGAATTTCTTTATCACATAATTCTGGAGGTAACTTGTAAAATCACACCCATGTTTGCACCTCTAAAATCCATCTTTTCTCTGGGTTAAAAAGTGGAGACCATGACCCCAAGTATAAACCTGTATTTCCATAGAGCCAAGGTCCATTCTGCATAATGCTATCTGTATCCTGATTTGATTGAAATGACACTTGGAAGAAGCCTTTGGGAAATAGTCTAATATCTGGGCAAGGGCAATGGGTCCAACTCTGGCCCATCCAGTGTTTTAGCTCTTCTAAATCCGGCTGTAAGTCTAGAAACTTACAGAAAACGACTTGGTTAGATGGTTCCTGAATTGTCCTATCTAAGGTCGTATCTGATCTGTGGATAGAAGCAACATCATCAGCTATATTAGTGTTCAGATCCCCAATCTTGAGGATCGTATCTGGGGTGAATGGTCATCCATGCTGGTCCTAATTTCCACAAGGTTCCTTTCTCTCTGAAATAGAAATAGGTTTAGCAAACAACCTTTCATGGAGCCCTAGGGTGTCAGCCTGTTTATCTCGAGGCTTGTTGCCCTTTGCATTTGGAGGTTCATCCTATGCTAAGGCAGCAGAAGGGTTGACCTTGTTCTTCTTTTTCTTCCCTTCCTCGTCACTGAGAGGCTGCAGATTCATCATCTGTTCTTTTGGTCATCACCTCCTCCTTTTGCTGCCAACTTATTCGTTTCCTCCTGAGTGACATTCTTCTCTGACACAAGATCAATATCATTTTCATTTGCACCTGAAATCACATCCTTTATTATTGCTTTACTCTTCTCTACTCACAATGCCATTGCTGCCAAAAGTAAGCCCTCTTGCATCTTATGCTACATATTTTAAATATCCACTTAAATTTTTATTTTAAATTTGAATTTCATTTTATTTCTTTTGAATTTTAAAATTTTTTTATTAGTTTTTGGAGATTAGATTTGCCTCAAACACACTTGTCTTGAGATAACTTTTGAAGGTGTGAGAAGCATTGAAAGGGTTATCAACCTCAAAAACAAAGAGAGCCCAAGAAATTAAGGGTTGGTCCTGAATCTTAGATGACAATTGGCGGGCTTGCATAAGTAATTGCTTAGTGTTACTGATCCCATATTGAGTAATATCAGATTTGTTTATATCGATTAGTCATATTTGGGTGAAATTTATGATGTTATGATCGATTATTTTTACTGAGCCCAAAAGAGTAAAGATCATTTTGAAATATTTTTCAAGCAAGTGCAAAAAATTCTAATTGCACTGTGGAAGAAAATGACCACCCCATTACACATCTTGCTTTTTCCTAAACTTCAAAATTCTATAAGATTGAAATACTTGCTTTGCCCAGGAGGGTGGCACTATACAGGGACAATGAAGTTAGTGGTGGATATAAGGCAACTTTCACTAGAATCATTTGTAATCCAAATATAGAACGTACAATTGTGGATGAGTTTAGGAAGTTCATAGATTTGATAGGTCACAACCTTAGTGGTCTTTGGCACAAGTTTAAAGACACTCATATCTGGTGGTGCCTAAATGACCAAAGATCCATGTGCTACCAATCACTTGCCTTCAAAGTTTTATCGCAAGTATGTTTTTTTTTTGGAACATTCTTTAAACTTTATAAAAAAGATTATAATTGACTTGAATTAGATATAAGTTTAGAATTAAGAATTTATTTTAAAGTTTTAACTTTTGTCCATTATGTACATTTATAATTGAAATTTTGCATTAAGTGCGTCACTATAAGTTACATGTTTCTATTCAGCAAAGTGGAACTGGAGTACATACTCTTTTGTCCACTCAGTTTAGTTTGATCCATTGGCAGCAAAAAAGGCAGAGGAATTTCTGTACCTCCTATCACATAAGTAGTACAGCTACAAGGAAGGTTTGATGAGGTGTTGTGATATGGATGCTTCTGTCCCCAAATTATCATTAACTAAAGTCAATGAAGAGGGTCCAGAGTCTCTATGCAGGGGCCACATAGTGCAGCTAGTGGGAGTGACATTGCAGTGATCACTGTTTTTGTGGTTCTAATGAACCAGATGATGGTTTTCACGCTCTTGATAAAGAGCAATGTGATGTCCCGATATTAAGGCATTGTTTAAATTAAAGATTTAAACATCATGATAAAAGTCGGTGAAAATGCTTTTGTAAAATGTGGTGTTTAGTCATAATATTTAATGTATTATTAATATATAAATATTTAATATATTTATTAACAAGGATATATTATTATATTTATAAATAACATAAATAGAAGTATAACTATTTTTTTTTTGATCGGTAAGAGAAATTGGATTATATAGAAATTTCAAAAAAATACACCGTGAGAGCCACCATAGCTGTTTCAGATTTCCAAACCCCTGCCCAAACTACGAAAATGATTAGATGGCCGCGTAGGGCTTGGTGTCAAAAAGCCACACAGGGCCAAAAACTTTTCAAAAACAACCTAACACTAATGCTTATAACTAAGAAAACATAACCCTCGACCCAGACACCCTGACTGTAAGAAAATATACAGAATACCCCTGCACCAAAAGACTACCTTCTGAAACTAGACTCCGGTAGGGTATGCAAACCCTATTGTAAAACATATTAATCTTATGAACAAAAACTGAAAGGTATAATAGCACCGACCACCAACTGCACACCAGCTGACGCTGCTCATATTTCGCCCTCCTCGAACAGGTAGTCGCGGAATTCCCTTATCCACTCGAAGCCTTAGGTTGGAGTCATTTTGAGCATTTCCTTCAAGAAGTCCCTCCCTCTGTGCACCCTGCTTCTATGAGCCTCCAATTCTGCACCCCTGATGTCAAGAATACACGGGAATAATTCTACCACCACCCCTGGCTGACTAGCCTTGATCAAGTTTTTTGGCTTTGGTAAACCTCCTCTCTCAGTCATCACCAGGACCTCATCGAGCCCTTCTAGAAAGGTTGATTTGAACAACTACTGCACCAGATCCTTCACCTCTTCCTTGGGAGTTGAGACATCCAGCAACACCGCTATCGCCCTGGAGGAGATGTCTGAATCCACACGATATCTTTCACCTCCATTGACAAAATTCTTCCCTAGAATGAGCTTCGTCGCCTTTACTGTAAAGGCATCAATTTGCCTGAGAACCCTTCTTACCCTTTGCTCCGTTATTTCCCCTTTAAAAGCCATTTGCCTTACCTTCGCAGCTAAGCAAATTGGCGATTCCATACCACCACACTCAAGGTACTGCGTAGGGAGGAGATGAATTATTATCGGAGGGGGGGGGGATTCGCCATTCAGAGCTTTTGCGAAATAACCAGGGACAGGGCACTATAAAATGGCAACCTGCCTTTACCTCGAATGATTACGGAGACGTGTGAAATAATTGCCTATCTTGTCGCCAACTCACTGCTACTCCTTGCCAAAGCTCTGGGAAGTGTTGCTGGCCTGTTTTCTGACCAATACCACACTTGCTAGCCCGTTCCTCGTCCTTTCTTCGATTCTCCAAATCGCCCCCTCCATGAAGCTGTCTTTTTCGTCCTTGAGTTGCCGCCAACAATGTGCAATAATGATTGCTTCGGCTGTTATATTTCCACCTGCTGACTGGGCTAAAAAGAGCTTCCGTGTCTAGGGAGGAACTGACGTGTCGCTTAACTGCCTCCGAGCCCCAGTCCTTCCACTATCAAAAGAGTGGAAGGACTCCTGCCCATCCACCCACAAGCTCATTCAGAGTCGACTAAGGTTCAATGCCATATCTGTAATCTCTTTGAAATTTCGACCGTCAGCTCCCAAGTTCAAGAGAGCATCCGCCTTTGTATTTCCTTCCCTAAAGACATGCTTTATCATAGACAGTTCAAAAGAGTCTAGGAGGGAGATTGCCTGCTCCAGCAATGCATTCAATCTCCAATTCACCATTTTCTTGGTTCTGAGGCCATTAATAACAAGCAGAGAGTCGCCTTCTACTTCTAGTTTTTTGATATTGAGTTCCTGACACAGTTTGAGGCCTAGAATTAAGGCTTGCATTTCTGCCATGTTGTTCGTTCCTTCCTGGAGGCTTTCTACTAGTCTGCCAAAAGTCCTGCCATTCCAATCTTGAACTATGCACCCAGCACCAGATACTCCTGGATTTCCTCTGGCAGCCCCGTCGAAATTGAGTTTGAACCATCCTACTTCAGGTGGAGACCATTGTACTGACCTCCTATGATCTCCTTGTTCCTGAATCGAGAGATCAATGGCAGGAAGGAGGAGACCTTGCCAATTTTTCTGCATAGTTGCATCCCAAGGGATGAATTTCTTGTTTCGAGACCCCTCTTCTGCCAGTCTAGCATTCACAACTTCCACAATATTAACCTCCAATTTATTGACAAAGGAGGGAAAAGGGATTTCCTTATCCTAGAAAATTCTCCAATTTCTCTCTTTCCAGAGTTCCCACAGGAGCAGAGAGGGACTAGAAATCCACAGGCTTCGAAAAATAGAGTCCTTGTGGATGGAAGGCCAAGACAGAAGAAGATCCAAGAGTTTCAAAGGCAGGGCAGAAAACCAATGGAGTTTCTTACACAACCAAGACCAACACCTGGAGGAGAAATCAAAATTGAGAAAAAGGTGATCTCTTGTTTCTTCTTCTTGCTTACAGAGAACACACCTCGAGGGACCAGCAAACCCCAATTTTTTAAATCTGTCCCCAGTTAGGACCCTGTCTCTCGAAGCAGCCCAGGTGAAAATTCCTGCTTTGGGAAGGCAGAGTTTGTTCGAACACAGCTTGATAGGGAGGCTTGCCTCTTCTTCTGGGTTGTCATTAAGAGCTCTGTAGCCATCTTTAACGCTATTCTGCCCTAACGGGGAAGCGTTCCACCTTAATTCATCAGGACCTGCTCTTAGGCTGAGTCTGCGATTTAGCATAGTCTCCTCAAAGGCTTCTGCCAACCTATGACCCACTCTGAGGGTTCTAATGTTCTTCCATGTGGCCAACGTACCTGAGTTAAAAGAGGCAGGGACAATGTAGTCTTTGACTTTATCACCCCAGTTTAACTTTGTGATCATTCTGACTTGGTCTAGTTCCGCATTCTCAGAGAGTTTGGAATGCCCATTCCAGGAGTCCTCCCAAAAAAGGGCCTTGCTTCCATCTTTAACTTACCAGGTTAAATGATCTTGGATTAGAGATCTGCATTTGCTTATGAAGTTCTAAATCCTTGAACCTTTTGGCAGGATTCTCATGGTGAACATACTATTTTCCTCTTCCTCCAGATACTTGGCTTTGATAATCTTGACCCATTTGAGTTCAGGCTTCTCATGAATGGTCCAAACCAATTTTGCTCCTAATGCAAGATTTTGCAATTCTAGATTCTTCAATCCAGTATCATTTGCCTCTTTTTGATCACAGACCTGACTCCATTTAATCAAAGGAAATTTGTGTTGATTCGAATTACTCTGCCAAAAAAAGGTGTTCATTTTATGATTTAGGTCTTTTAGCACTGTTTTTGATAGAGGGAAACATGACATCATGTAGGTCGGAATTGCAGAGATCACTGCCTTGAGCAACATTAGACGGCCAGCCCATGAGATCCATTTGCTCTTCCAAGACGCAAGTCTGTTTTTGATTCTCTCTACCAAGGTTTCCCAAAGGTTTCCAGGCCTAACTCCTTTTGCTAGGGGCAGACCCAGATATTTGCAGGGTAATACCCCTTTTTTGAATCTCAAAAGCCTGAGGATACTGTTTTCTTTTCTGCAACTTGAGTTGAAAAAGAAGACTTCTGATTTTGCAAGACTTACTGACTTGAGGCCGAGGAATATTGATTCAATAGTTGTCTAAACTGTCAGGCTTCCCTTTATTTTGCCACTCCGAAGAGCATGGTGTCATCAGCAAATTGCTGATGGGTAACTTCCTGCACTCCCTGAGAGATCTGTATGCCTTGAATCTGCCCTTCTTGTTTGGCCATAAGAAAAGATCTTCCCAGGGCCTCAACTATTAGTATGAAGAGGAAAGGGGACATTGGATCGTGTCATGTCCCATATTAAGGCATTGTTAAAACATCGTAATAAGATAGAGAGGCCATTATGGGATGATAACTCCGTATATAATAATAGATTATCAACATATAATAATATTAAAATATGATATATTATTTGTATTTATGAAGAACAAATATAAATACAAATATGGATAATTGTCAATTTGATTATAATTATAATAATAATAAATGTTATTATAATACGGTTACTATTTTATTATGAAGATTTATTAATAAGATATTTGTAAAAGTGTTATTATATTTATTATTATATTAATATAATATGTACAAATATAAATAAATATTAAACTGAATCAAATATTATATTGATATTATCAATATCAATATAGATATGAGTATTTAATTATATAAGTAACTAAACAAAGGTAAATAGAGAATGGTCGGTTCATAAATAATAACAAGAAGATTATAGTCAGCGATTCAAAAACAAAAGAAGAGGCATTATACAGAAAGGTGCGATCCTATCCCAAAGGGCACTACGGGAGTATAAGGGGATAGACGGAAGGGAAGATGAAGGGAAGTCAAGCATTCACTTTAGTATTTCAATCGATCATCAGTCAGCAATAAAAGATAATCGACCAGCAGTCAAAGCCATTTAAAAAACATCTCAGACTTAAAGTTATCATCTCATTGGAATACCTCTAATCATGGAGAAGGATGCGATCAGCCATGTTGGAATGTATTACATAATGAATATTGATATTGTTATAGGTAAGTTGAATTTATGAATAAGGATAATGCTTTCTAAATAGGGAACAAGTTCTGGTTTGAAAGTTCAGTCAGCAATTTAAGAAGGATAAATTAATAATTCAAGTGCAAATTGTTAGTGGATTGTGGGACCCTCCCTAGAGCTTCCTTATGATAGTGAAGTTTGTTTCATATGTTTTAAATTCCTTATAGTGGAAGGTGGGACCCATGCCTTGGAGGCTCTTAAATCAATTTGAAAATCTTATGTGGGAGTAAGAAGAATCTCATTGAGGAAAATATTGTGGAGAGTAGTGGATCGTGGGACCCACAACACTCCCAATTCTCATTCTTTATCACATTGCAATCAAAGTTTATAAGAATAAAATATATATACCTGAATTTATAAAAAAAGAGAATAGTAATTCTGAGATTAAAGAGATATACTTCTGCATATACATTTGTGGGAATAGACATACATATTTCTGATTTTTATGTCTGGAGATATAAAGGGAATATATATTGGAAAAAGACATAACAACAGATTTGATAAAAGAATTATATCATCTAAACTCATCGAAACATCTGCAATTCGAAGGTCAACCAGAAGCAAAGCATAATATTTATTTCTGTGCAAAGATTTAACTTCAATCAGCAGATAAGTCCATAACCAAATCAATTGGCATAAAGTAGATACTCTGCATAATTCTGATCTGTTATCAAAGATATTACAGCAAGCATTATAAGAAGACTTTAAAACAGTAAGTTTCCATTCTTGCATGCTCCAGTAATCGAACTAATATAATACCACAGGTACGACAGTACATTGTTTCCCTTACTTGTATTGATGTTCAGTATAACACTGCATTTATTTACAGCCAGTTCTGAGCAATATAATTCATGGCCAGTGATATGCAATACTCACTAACTGTGTAATCTATTCATTAACCACACATGGGAACGATGAAGGGTGACATGTCTAATAGATCATTCATAGTCCATGTATTGGTCTTGGCTACCTAGAGTACCAAGAATCCTCACGGATGCCTTAGCCTCAAGAATACACCAAGTATTTCTTGAATAAGGATGGGAGAGGAACATAGCCTATGATGAATAAGAGGCATGCTACACCCTATCGACCCCATATGGTGTTAAGGAATAGTATATGAGATATAGATAAGAAGTATATGTTGATAAGATCATAAAGATAGCATGTGAAATGTCATGATAAATTATGAATAATGAACATATGAATTGCATAGTGTAATAATACCAATAGCTAACTGTAATAGCTTGAAATAATTATAAATTATGAACTGTTCACATTGCAACCAGTTTAGTTAGATTATGCAAGGAGTATGAAATATTTATGTGCATTTTCATTATAATGAACTAAGGAAAAGATAAATGAATACAAAGAGTATAAGTACATAAAAGGCATGAATTCCTAAAATAGAGGAAGGCAATAATGTTAATCAACTCGCCACTATGATGAGTAAGGAAGATTAGGGGCGGGCAATCAACCAAGGATAGGTACGGGTTCATTGGTCTAGAGCACCCCATCGAGCCCTTGTCTCAAGATGGTACCTTAGGG
The DNA here is from genome assembly GCA_027924645.1 of Cunninghamia lanceolata. Classification (NCBI taxonomy): domain Eukaryota; kingdom Viridiplantae; phylum Streptophyta; class Pinopsida; order Cupressales; family Cupressaceae; genus Cunninghamia; species Cunninghamia lanceolata. Next base: position 2,643,062 of record BSBN01000515.1, read on the forward strand.
AGCAAGAGGTAGTCTTTTTGACTTGAGTGGTTTAGAGAACCCTGAGTCAAAGGAAGGTTCTAGAGTGGCCTGGGTCTAGAGCACCCCTCGAAGGAAGAACGACCTATACCATTGGCATTGCACCCTAATGGATTCACTCTCATAAGATGGAGGATTTGATTAACAAAGGGGCAAGTAGATCTCTTCTAGGGGATCATGAAACAAATAGTTTATGTTTATAAATAATGACATGTGATTTTTAAAGAAGAATTGTATACTAATGTTCTCCTTGGTGAGTTGAATTGTGCAAGGTCAAAGGAAAAATTCGGACTCACTAGAAGGGGATATTACAGATCGCCCTGTCTGAGACCTCTGGAGGCATTGAAGAAGCCTTCAGGAGACCCATTAACTAGTACTGAGAACTTTGGGCAGGCCACCCATTCAAAAATCTAGTTGATCCAAGATTTGTCGAAGCCAAAAGCTGCTATAACCTTAAACAAGAATCTCCAGATTACTTTGTCGTAAGCCTTCTTTATATCCAACTTAATGAACATTGTCGGTTTCCTGGATTTTTGAATAGAATGAATGGCTTCCTGAGCAATTATCACTCCATCTAGAATTGATCTACCTGGGACAAAGCCGGTCTGCTCTTCGGCAATTAGATCAGGCAAGATGATCTTCAGTCTGTTTGCAACTGCTTTTGCTAATATCTTGTAGAAAGTATTGCATAGAGCTATGGGCCGGAATTCCTCCAAAGATTTTGGTTTCTCTTTTTGGGGATGAGAGCTAAAAAGGTGTTATTGATCTCTTTTAAAACCATACCTGAGCTTCTGGAGTCCTCAATTGCCTCAGAAATCTCCTTCGCCATAAAGTCCCAGCACTTTTGGAAGAAGGCTGTTGGAAACCTGTCAAGCCTAGGGGCTTTATCTGGATGCAAACCAAACACTGCCTCTTTAATCTCTGCCTTTGTAAACTTGGTTGACAAAAGCTTGTTATGCTCCTCCGTGACCAGCCTTGGAATGCATCTTAGCAATGGCTGATGACTGCCCAGATTGGAGCCCGCTTCCTCATTCAAAAGGTTCTGGAAGAAGTTGACTGCCTCTTTGTTGATATCTTTGATCTTGTCAATGACGGAACCATCTGCTAGCTTGATTTAGGAGATTCTATTGATTTCTCTTCTTGCTCTAGTGGAATTGTGAATTTTTTTTGTATTTTTATCTCCGGCCCTTAATCAGACTTCCCTTGACTTCTATCACCAATAAATTTCTTCCTTGGAGATCAAATCACCTAGTTTACCGAGCAAAGACTTTTCTAAAAGAAAGTTGTTGCCATCCATTCCTTCCTTAAAGACTTTTTCATTCAGCGAAGAAAGCTCTTCTTCAACTAGCTTTTTTTCTTTGAAAATGTTCTTGAAGTGCTCCCTGTTCCATTCTTTTAAATATTGCTTGATGATTTTGAGTTTTTTAGCAATGATGAAAAGTTTTGTTCCCTCCGGTTTGGTGTCGTTCCACCACAATTTGACCATCTCCAAAAAATTGGGGTCCTTAAACCACATATTTTCAAACTTGAAAGGGCTCCTTGCTGGTCTCTTTTCTCCGATTATGTCCAAGCAAATGGGGTAGTGGTCAAATCTTGACAGCGGTAAGATCTTCCCTTCTAGACTGAAAGGAAATTTGCTTAAATCTCCTTTGAAGAGAAATCTGTCTAGTTTCTCTGCAATATTGTTGAAGCCAAGCCTCCTATTGGTCCAGGTGTAGATTCCATTTCCCATGGAGATCTCAAACAATTGATTTCTTTCTACAAAGTTTTCAAAGTCTATCTGGGATTGGAGTTTTCTCCCCACTCCCCCTTTTTTGTCTTCAGCTCTCAGTATTGCATTAAAATCCCCACCCAGGATGTAAATATCAAAAGCATTGTTACTGCAAAAAATATCAATCTCTTTCCACAACTCCTTTTTGTCCAAGCATGAATTGGGGCCATAAATGTTGATTACCAAAAAACAAATATTAGAAGCTAGACTCCTTACCTTACTAGCAATCCAGGACTTGCTATTTGCCACTGTCTCCACCATGACTATTTGAGGCTTCCAGAGAGTGATGAGATCTCTTGAAGCTCTCGAGGAATTGACTCCCACATATTTCCAATATCCTAAGCTCCTACCAAATTTCTCTCTCTCCTCCTGGTTCAGCTTTGACACCTGAATTAACCGGATATCTGATTGATGGGATCTTAAAAGAAGCCTTAGTAGGCTTCTTTTGTTAGGGGCATTTAAGCCCCTAACATTCGAAGAGTTAATCTTCATTGTTTTTCAGGAAGGGCACCCCCCTTCCCTACTTTCAAAAGCTCATCAATCTTGAGCTGCCCACTAGCTTCTCCATCCACTTTTAGTTCCTCTATGTTTGGCGTCCGGCATCTTCCTTTGGATTCACCACAGTCAGGAACTACTTTAACTGGATCCCTCTGGCCAAGCCCCAAAGTCCCTTTGGGAGGACTCCCTTTGGCTTCCTCAACTGTGTGAGCTAGGAGCCCTGATTGCAAAACAGAGGGAATGCCCACCTCCATATCCATCCCCAACTCTTCTTCGTCTCTATCTCCCATCCAATCCTCCCCCATTATTCCTTCAACTAAAGGGATGGATCCTTCTTTTGCGGCCTCAGCCAGAACTATTAATTCTTTCCCTACTATGATAGAGTTTAAATCTGCTTCCTGTACTTCTGGGTGTAACAGATCCAAGGTCGTCGAGATTTTTTTGTCTAGATTTTTAACTTGGTCCCACGAGGTCTTTACTGAATTAGCTTTCTCTAGATTAGAGGTGTCATCTTTCTTCTCTGACTTTTGATTTTCTTTTCTCCTCACAGGCTCCTTAGGGGATTCAGGTCCCTCCTGGCCACCTTCAACTTGGTTGTCCAGCGGAGAATTGGAGCACATCGGAATCCTATTTTCTTCGGATTTGAGAAGCTCAGGATTGTTTATTCCCTCTTTCTTTTCAGGGGGAAAATCCCATGAACACCAACCCAAAGCTTGAGCTGGAGATCCTTTGGGCCTAGGATCAAAGATTAGCTCCTGATTCAGGGTCCCCCAATCGATGAAACTTGCTATTTCCCTCCATCAAGAGGCGTGGGGTTTATTTTCCACACATAGTCTGACAAAAGTACCCTTTCCATTATCCTCTAACCATTCTTTAGCGGAAATAAATTTTCCCAGAAAATTTCCCATTTCTTCCAAAATCTCAGGTTGCCAAAACTCCAAGGGCAAGTTTGGTAGTTTGTACCAATCCTGCACAAAGTCTAAACGATGATTGCTAGGATTAAACCCTATGTCCCAATTTTTTAGGTAAAAACCGTAGCCATCCAAAAGCTAGATTCCTTCCAAAATTTCTGTCTTAACTTTGAGCGAGGGGCAGATGATCACAAAGAAATCATTTGAGAGTGCTTTCATTTTTAGGTCTTTCCCCCAGCGGTCTTGCCACCAATGAACTAAGCCCTTCCAGTCTAAGTTAGGCCCAAACCATTTTCCAATCAACCCTAGTTTGGCCAATTGATCTATTGAAGGCCCTAGGAATTTTGAGGGCATAACCATAGAAATTTTGTTCCCTTGATTCCAAATGTTATTTTGCCCTACTGGATTTTTCTTACCAAAACTGCCCTTTCCAGGAAACCTAGGGTTCCACCTTTGATTTGCATTGTGCCTCTTGTGAAATCGGTCCGATCTTTGAAACCTCTGGTAGCTTCGATGCTAAGGGTTTCTGGCCTCGTTCCTCCAATTGTCATGATTTCTGAATCTTCTGTCTTCAAAATGATTTTTCTAATCTTCTTTGCGAGCCCTCTCATGAAGAAGTTCCATAGGAATTTCACTTTCTGCATCGAGAGCCCAAGAGGTTGAATTGTTTCCTTCCTTTTGCTCTGACAGAGACCTTCTCCCTTGCTCTCCTTTCTCCGCTTGCTCCCCTTGACTTTGTTCTCTGCCAAAACCTGCATTGTCGCCCCTTACGCTCCGCATTTTTTCGCATATAACTATTAATATAAATATTAATAATAAATAAATATAAATATTAAATTAAATATTATTATTATATAATAATATAAATATATATAATTAATATATAGGATATAAGGCAGTCAAAATAAATAAGTGGCCGATGATCTATGAAAAGTTACAGTTGTAAAGGCATGTTAATGCTGATTATGTTAAATAAGGACAGCCATCATTGTATTATGTGGCAGCGATCAAGTTTTATTATTAGACAAACTTATGTAAGACAAAATCTATGTTGAGCAAGGAACAAGATAATAGTTAAAGCAGCGAATATACAATGTAATAAGCAATTCATACTAAGCATGCGATTTGGAGATGAAACAAATATTATTTAAGGGAGCGATCCATATTAGATAATATCAGATTAGTAAACAGGCAGCGATCAGTTATCATATTACAAGGTAAGATTTATATTAATTAAAGGCAACAAGGGCAGCAAATGGCATAAGGCATGATTTAGTTTCGAAACAATTAGCTTCAAAACAGCGATCATGCCTATTGAGAACAGCGATTGTTATGAAGAAGCATCACCCTTCATAGGGATGCCTCCCTTCATAAGAGATATATGATATAAATTCAGATTGGAGAGAGGTGAAGGGAATATATATATCTGATCTGAATTTATACTACAATATATAAAACTGCAGTCAACACTAAAGGAATATATACATCAGTTCTGAGTCTTCCAATCTGCAGCAGTCAAACATAAAAGACAGTGATCAGTTAAGGGTATACTTTAGTAAATAGCAGCAATCTTAGTAGGAGTCTTTTAGTAATACATGTGTAACAATGAGACTTATTTATTATTGTTTTAATTATTCAATGTGCATGTAAACTGATTTTGTATAAATGTTTGGAACTAATGTGTTAATATGGAATTTTGTATGAGTGTTATGGTTACTATGATAGAAGGAATGTGGAGCAAGAGGGGTACAGTGATGGGGCACTCTTCTAGGTATGCCACCCCAAGGGGGGGAGATTGGATAATCTCAAAGGGGCCAAGGGGTACAAAGGGTACTGCCCTTGGGCTTAGAAGAGATGGCTTTTGGGGCACCCTTTTGTGATCTCATTCTCCTATCATAGACATGCAAATTCAAAGGAACCAATCATAGAGAAAGGGAAAGGAAATGACAAGATGAGGGGAAACGGGGTAACGGATACCTCACTAGGTAGACCACCTCATATGGATGGCATATGGGCCACACGAGGCCAAGGGGGATGGTATATCCGCTCTTGGGCCTAGGGTAGAGGATCCGAGACACCCCATCGAAGTCACACTCCAATGTCTTATGGTTGAGTCCTCTAAGATATCTAATTTGATTGGATTAGATCAAGTCAAGGTACACTCTAAATCTTTGTTTGCTTGGAAATTGATAATTTAGGGTAAAATTAGTATAGTTCCTATAAGGGACATTACAAGCAATATGACAATGTTTTTTGAGTTTGCCTGCTCACCATATAGTTTTGAATCTTTGATCATTTACCATGTAGTATTATCCTGTTTTGAGAAGATACTATAAAGGATAAACCTTTTAGATTTATCGTTTGACATTTGGCATTGATTCTTAAGTTATCAGTTGTCACTATCAGTAGCATTTTATGGTTAATTTGGTGTATTTGAATTTTATATTTTTTGATATCTTTTGTACTGTTTTACTCAAGCTGTAGTGAACTTGGGGCCAAAAGAAATTTGCAAACCCATGCACCTGGACTCCAAACTCAAATCCGAACCCCAACTCAAACTGGCAACTTAGATAGGATCTTTTAGGGACAAAAGAACAGATATAGGGCTAGACTAGGAAGATCCTAGCACAGACCACAACAGGGTACCCTTCATCAAGGGGTATCTGCACACACACAAAATACAAAGATACCACAAGGGTAATTAGCAATGTACAGGCAACAAAGAAACATGGAGGCTTAGTATGATGGATGACTGTTCCAGTCCTCAACACAACACCGCATGTGCACAGACAAAATACAAAGACAATGGTAATTAGTAATGTACAGGCAACAAAGAAACACAGAGGCTTAGTAAGGTGGATGACTGTTCCAGTCCTCCACACAATACCCTTCATTGGGGGTGGAGGTAGTGACAATTCACATTTTCAAAGTTATGGAGGACGTCTACAAGAAAATACAGGGACAAACATCAAGATCAAACAGAAAACCATCTCAATCCTTATGATGACACCATCACAATCTCATAAATTGGATTTTGACATCAGCCCATATTTGATATGATCAATTAAAAATTTTAAACCATCAGCCTCATATTTGATATTATCAATTTAAAATTTTAAACCATCAGCCTCATATTTGAGATCACCAATTCAAACAAAATTCCATTAGTAACGATTTCTCTGATTTTTCATGCCATGCTGGTCAACCTGTTTATAGCAACTGACTAGTCAGCATGTAAATTAGTGATCATAATATTTAAAGGTAAATAAATGTCTTTTAGCATATTGTTGAAGGCATATCTAATGATTTTCTCCTACACTAGGGATTTCAGTAGGATAGAACACAAGTTTTTGGAGGAATTGATTCTGTTTCCTGCAACCAGCATCAGTAAACTGAAGCGTGTATCTTTTGCTGCAAAACTGCTGTAGGTATTACTGAATTTGAGAGCTTGATTTTGACATCATTGGAGGCATGCCTGACCAATTTTGGTTGCAATCAATGCTTGTAACTTGGAAAATTCTAGTCTCATTCGCTGCTGCACTGTTCTTTGGTCTCCCTTTGTAGAGATAGGCCTTCGGGTTAAAATTCAATTTCCTCTGAGAGAGTTGTAAAGTCAGATATAACTTCCATGTGTGGAGAAGCTCTGTTGAGTCAGATATTACCTCTTTGGAGAAGGGCCATAAAAAATAATCTTTGTGAAGAAGGGCTATCCAATCAAAGGTAGCCTCTTTGTGGAGATGGACCTCTGGTTCGGATATGAACTTCTTCTTCGGAGAAGGGCATTCAAGTCATATATAGCTCTCATCTATGGAGAAGGGCATCAAGGTCACATACAGCCTCAGTTATGGCCCGTGGATCAAATTAACGTGAAGCACTTTTTGGGTGAGCTGTAGGGAAAATATAATTAGCCTTGGACATTGTTATTTCTTCTTCAAGGATGATTAGGGGTGAGGAGTTGCCTAGAATTCCAAACTAGGGAGCTGTTGTATTCAACTGAGATTAATGAGGAATGTGAAAGGACACTTGTGTGACAGGTTTGTATATGGTGATCCACTGTACTAAGCTTCTATGTTTCTTTCGTGGGCATGCCTATCCTATTTACAATTATGTTTTCTGTTGTGCATAGGTAACAAGAAGGTGATGACTGCAACAGCAGTCTTAGAGATGGGATTTTTCTTGTCCTTTACTCACCATGGCAAACAATAAATTTGAAGGACACAGTAACACAAATGATGCAAATAATATGAAATCAAAATGAATTGAGAAACAACATGATACAAACCATGTGGATGTGAATTCAAATCCAAACACAATCCATGGAGAAAATTTCAAACAATGGAAGCCCTAAGAAACAATGAATAATCTATACAAGGAGGAGGAAATATTCCCCTTTGACCTCCACCACCTAAAAAATCTGTACAGGCTTCAGTGGGAAACGCAAAGTATCTTATCAAGCATGGCATAGGCTAGCCAGTCTTTACTACCAATTATGTGAAAAGATAAAATTTCAACGTTGTCTAACACCTTAAGGAAGAATCCCTTGAATGGTGCAATATCATTTTAAATCTAAACCAAAATAGAAAAGTAGTAAGAAGCCAATAAACACTTGAGAAAACTTGAGCAAGTGCTGGATGTAAGATTTCCTCTCTAAAATCACCTCCTAGAAGCCTCTATATTGGAACATTAACACTAAGGCAGATAGGTCATGTACATGATAATATCAGAGACACAGCAAGAAAAAGGTGGTTTATAAGGAGACAATTAGAAACCTGGCCACTAGAATCGTTAATGTTCCAGAGAAACAGCCAAATGTTAGGCATGTAGAAAGCTAACCTGTGTCCTAGATTTGAGTAATCCTATACGGTCTGAAAATTTAAAACCAAGCCATATCATTAACACTCAAAATAGAAAAATTCTGAACAACATATAAAATACAAATGGATTCAACCACCATGACAATGATTACTTTTTTAAAGTTTTTTTTTTTTTTTTTTGGTCTCTTGTGAACACTTCAACAAGGAATACAATAACACCGCCAATAACCTAGGGGAAAAATGCCTTACCTGTGGATGATTCCACTTAGGAGGTCAATCCAAGAAACAAGACCAAAGTGAACCTATTAACAAAGGACAAAACCAAGGGAATCAAAACATCAAAATTCTAATTAGAAACTCTTTTGAGAAGTTCAAAGCAATTGAACTCTGAATCACTAGAGCACAAGTCAATGATATAGATTCCCAAATTCTAGTAGACTCAGGTTCTGAACCTATCAACAAAGGACAAGAAAACCAAGGGAATTAAAGCATCAAAATTCTAGTTAAAAACTCTTTTGAGAAGTTCAAAGCAATTGACCTTTGGATTAATAGAGCACAAGTCAATGATATAGAATCCCGAATTCTAGTAGACTCAAGTTGCACCCAAAATTTCATATTGGAAGTATTTACACTCAAATCTAAATTTCCAATAACTGAAACTTATGAAGTCAAAGTAATATATATTCTCTAGAATCTTAACATTGAGATGCCTTGTAATGTCCCCATTTTGGGATTGGTCGCCATTAGAGTTAGTTTGTGCTTTCAGTTGGCTTTGGGACATTTGGAGGACATGACTTGTCATATTAGTATGGATACCATGTTGATGCTTTCATTCATACCAAGGAAAAGATATAAGGGCATCTTGTTCACATTGCATATATCACTAAGGAAGTTGCTATTGCTACATTGGGTGACTTGTGTATTCTCTATACCTCATGAAGAAATAACACATAAGGCAAGCGCTTGAAAAGAAGGCAAAAATAATAATAAATCAAATCTTTAATTTGATTTATTCTAGGCGCTAGACTACACTTGGGTCGGCCCTCTTGGAGGGAAATCCATATTCAAAATATCCTATTATTGCCCAGGTCGGCCAGGAGGAGGAAATAAGTTGGAAAGTGTATATATACAGGGTCAATTGGCATCCCAAAGGCATCGTATCAGCATTCATTCATTCATACTTTGGAGAGCAATCACTAGTAGGAGCTTGGGATGATAACCTCAAGTATCCAAGAGGAATTGGGCGCCAATCTAATTTCTCTACTTGTGGATTCCGTGACAGGGATTCAAGTGTGCTTCATATCATCAAAGAGCAGATTTCATATCAGCTATGGGAGCATTCATGGAGGGCGAACCACTTAGGGCTGGAGCGACTTGCTATTGAGGAGAATTTGAGGTGGTTTTGTGCATTGATTGTAGGCGATCTTGGCTAGGGTTTACCCTAGGTCTAGAGCGCTCCATCTTGTGGGAGAGAGACCTGCCCTTTGGGCAGATTTGTGGCAGATTAGGGCTGCTGTGATATTAGGGTTTGAGCAGATTTATAGCAGCAGACTTACTTCTTCTCCTTTGGCCCTCGTTGGAGTCTATTCTTGCATAATTTTGGTATGTAATTATTGGCACAAGTGTCTATTTTGTTACTGGGCTATTGGCTGGTTGCCATCATCATATTTTGTACTCCAAACTTCATATTTACAGCAGATAATTACAGCAGACTTCAAGTTCCTTGTGTTTGGTGTAATTTGATATGTTCTATGTATGATTCATGGTAGATATAATCTACATGCTTGGGCAAATCGTTTGATGTGATCATATTGATGTTTGCCATGATTTTTGATAACTACATGCAATTGTTTTAAGTCTGATTTTGAGCAGAACTAGGGTTAGGGCAGAATAACAAAGTGCAGAAATTCAGGGCAGAATTAGGGTTTCAAGCATAAAATCAGAATTATAGCCTAATATCCCATTTGGGACATTACATGCCTATGCACCAAATGTGAAACTGAAAGTACAATTCCAAGAATATATTAATCATCTATAGTTTGCTCTGATGATGTAAGGTTGGTTTGGTGTGATCCTTGGTTGTATATAGATTTCTGAGAATGATATTTCAATGCATCCTAGAGAACATGTTCATCAACTCAAAATAGAAAAGAAGATCAAATTTTATGGTGACAAGAATAACCTCCATTTAATGGCAATTTTCCCACATCCAAGTCAAAAGCCTAGTTACGAAAAACAAACACTGCTATTTCGAACCTAGAGGAAAAGCCAAAACTTGCAAATAGAAGAAAAATTCGAACCCTTATTTTTCAATACGGCATCTCTGTGACTATTTTTCACTTGGTATATTTAATAGAAATACCAATTGTTTAAGCTACTGTTTGTTTATTTTTGTCCTCTAGAGACAGTTACAAACATCCTGCTCAAATCTAAATTTCCAATAACTTCAATCTAAATTTCTAATAACTGAAACTTATGAACTCAAAGTCTTATACATTCTAGAATCTTAAATATACCAAATGCTTATGCACCAAATGTGAAAATATAATTCCAATAATATATTAATCATCTAGAGTTTGCTTTGATGAAGTAAGGTTGGTTTAGTGTGATCCTTGGTTATATGGATTTCTGAGAATGATAATTCAATGCATTCTAGAGAGCATGTTCATCAACTCGAAAGAGGAAAGAAGATCAAACTTTATGGTGACAAGAATTACCTCCATTTAATGCCAATTTTGTCACATCCGAAACAAAGACTAGTTAGGAAAAACAAACGCTGCTATTTCAAATTTGTCAAGCCTAGAGGAAAACCAAAACTTGCAAACAGAAGAAAAATTCAAATCCTTAATTTTCAGTATGACATCTCTCTGATGACTTTTCGCTTGGTATATTTAATAGAAGTGTCAATTGTTTAAGCTACTGTTTGTTTGTTTTTGTCCTCTAGAGATGGTTACAAATGTCCTGCTCAACATGAAAAATATACATGCAGCTTAATATAAGGACAAACCTTCATGTGATAAATTACAAATGTTGAATAACAGGATTTATGTCGTACTTGTCTCTTGTCAATTTCAAAAGATGATAAAAAATTATAGTAATAAATGCTCCAGATCAATAAATACAAGTTGGCTGTCACTTTGTTGTCAAGAAGATTAGGACATATTGGCCTGACAATGGTATCTTAGGGCACTTCTTGTAGTTAGTAGTACTTTTTCCTTGTTTAATCAAATACAGACATTTATATATTGACAGGAAGCTCTTGAGATGTATTAACTCATCGTAATATATCAGGGTTTTCAAAAGACCCTTAAAGTCCACTGCAGGGCTAGAGGGTGGTTCACTGAGTTTTTCAAGATATTTTATAAAATCTTATGTTGTCCTAAAACTAATGCCAAGTCTTGTGCCACAACAGTATACTCTAATTTTCAGATAAGTTGAGTAGGAATATTTATTTATCATTTCCTTGAGGGGCTGGCATATGATTTCCCTACACATTAACCCTATAGGTAGAGGTCTCTTGCTTTTACATGTATATAGAGGTACAAGGACTTTCCATAACTAATAAGATGCTATAAAGGGTGGCGGTGCGCAAAAATTTAGATATATATTGCTTTTGAATTTCCTTGTAAATTTATTTACCTTGAGTCACTCTCTTTTTATTCTTTTTTAGTAACTACTCTTAGGTGTTTGCATTGTATTTTACTACATCCTAAAGTAGTGGTTAAATGGTTCACCCAATTTTTTCTCTTATGCATGAGTATAGGTTTGTCCAATATTTTTGTGCAATATAGAGAGATGCAAGGTTGATGTCAAATTAATTACTTTGTTTGGCTGGCCGATGCCACCTAATCTGATATTTTTGTAAATGTGTAGCAACATTGTTGATGTAAAATCCTATGACGAACTTAAAATGGTTATTTCTGAAGGAAAATGGGCACGAGGTCCTTGGGCTGCAGGGTATTCACTCAACCATCCTCCTTTAATCACATAAATGAGACTAAGCTGCTAAAGTGAAACAATGTTGATAAGATTCATCTCATGATTTATTGTTGTATGTGGATATGCTGTTCTTTGTAAGAGGTTAGCCTTTTTAGTTTCTAAGAACAAACCAATTTCTCAATTTCAGTGATTTTGAAGAATCGAAGGTGAAAGAAGAGACGGGAGCAACAATAAGATGTTTCCCTTTTGACCAACCTCCTGGAAAGAAAGTTTGTTTCATGACAGGAAACCCTGCAAATGAAGTTGCTATCTTTGCAAAATCCTACTAACATGTTCTTTTCTGTGAATTGGATTTATTTGTTCCCTATTATCATTCGTCTGTAAATCAGCTACACATTACCAAGAGATTCACAAATCATTTGGCATTATATGTTTGTTAAATCTAATCCCCCCTTTTGGTTTTGGGCAGTCTGATTTTCTGTTAAACTAGTACCAAGCTGCTATTCTTTTCAGAAGTCATCTGATTAGTTTCCCTTTGCTGTGGCACTATATGGTGGTACTGCCAAATTTGGAAGTGCACTCTCCATTTGCAAGAGTAAAGGAGATCTTGCATTTGGGGTCCATCACTATGAAATTCATTGTTTTCATTCACGCAATTTACCATGTGCTTTGGAATGTATTCATTAATAGAAGTTGAGAAGAGAGCTCTTGTAATCTGTTTAGTACTATACCACTAATAGTTTGAGTTTTGTTTCCTTCATTTGTTTTGTATTTGTAATGGAAAATAATCATCAGGCTCATAAAATTATTTATGTTGAAGCAGTTTGGAGGGTGGCCAACAATAATTTGCTTTTGCATTTTTGAGAAACTATGAATGGACTTTAGTTGGAGACCTGGTAAACTTCCCCAGATTAAAATTCCCAGTTGTAAGTCTGCAAGAAAGATGCTGATATTACTAGGTTGATTTTGATGATTGAAGGCCTTGGAGTTTTGACATTTCACATGCTTTCCTAGTGCACAGTCCAAAGTGCAATATGCATTTCATGGATTCAAATATCAAACGCTTAATAGGAAAAATGGCTAGACGATCTCTAATATGTTGGAATGGTACAATTTTATAATATGTATACAGGATCTCTCCTGATGGATCTGTACCAAAAGCCTTGTTTGCCTTTCTGTAAGAGTGGGTAATTCTATCCTCTTGATAGGTTGTAACCCAACAAAGTTGTCATCTGTGAGAGGTTCTTTCCTTATAAAGGGAATGTGCCTGCACTTCACTAGGATCTTAGTCATCTTAGGTATTCAAAGAAAGGCACTCTTCCTTGCAAGAACTCATTCTAAAATAGTATTTGAATTTGGGACTTGATAATACATATTATCAGGAGCAGTGGGGTATTAGGCAATTAAAGAACTAGATACATTTATAACAAAGATGTAGTGTTACTTTGAAAATACAAGATGAGCTTATGTTGCAAAAAATGTGGCATCAAAGAGAAAGGAAAGGGGAATAGTTGGGCTTGTTTCAATGGACAACATGTAACCATTTAGTAGAAAATAAGTAAAGGTTTATGGATTGAATCATGAGTTATGTGCATTTATTCATTAATGTTGGATAGGGTTGAGGATTATCATAACTTTTGGGAAGGATCTTATGTTTCAGTTGGAATCTTGCAAAGAGTACACCAAGAAGGGTAGTGAGATTGTCCCCAAGGGATTTAATTTGTATGATTTATTTCTCTCCACAATTTTCTTTACTATGACTATTACGAGGGAGGAAGGAAAGATTATATTTTATTGGATTGTGTTCCTTATTGGTTCTATAACAAGGGAAGCTCACCAAGATGGGTGTGCTTGGGTCGATGTAGCAAGTTTCATTTGTAACGGAAGAAGTAGAGCTTCAAGGTGAACCAACGCAAGGATATACATTTGAGTGAAGACTATGGAGGCATTGGTAATGGGGACACGAGATGTTGTCATGAAGGTAATTTAAGGGCAGTCATAAAGACAAGAAGAAACACAACGAATGTACCTATTGTAGCAAGTTGAAACATGTTGAGGATTCTTCCTTCAAGATGGGGATCTTAGGCAAGAGGTCAAGGAACTCAGAGTGTTGGGGCAAGCACAATAAAAAGGGTAAGAATAAAATAGTTGTAGCTAATATTCATTGTGCTTTTTATGTGGACATCCAAATGTAAATTTGTTATGGATTCTAGTTTCACACATCATATGATCAGGGTTGCAGATTGTTCCAAAAGCTAGGCAAAGTTGATGGTAAGAAGTCTTGTATTATAAATGAATTTACTCTTGATGTTATCGATTATAGTTAGATGTGCTAGAAAAAATTGCATAAATAGTGAGGTTTGCTAGGTATATGATTTGTGATAATCCAAGTGATGCCATTTTTTATGAGGTTTGTTGGCTCCTAGCTTTGCACCCTTGGATTTGTCAGAATGGATGGATCAAGGAGTTGGGTTTATCACATTTGCATTGATCTTTATGGGGAACAAGGAGATTTGATCCTTATCAAGAGGATCTCTCCTCGTTACACTTTAGGCTCTATTAGGCCTTGTGATTCATGAAAACAGTTAAAGTTCATAATCAAGCAATAAGTTGTACATGACATTAATAGGAGAGAAATGTTCTAGGACTTGCCTTCACATGATTTCAAAGATTAAGGAGCTTGTGTACAAGTCAGTTGTGGATTTGGGATGATAGGATCATCCTAGAGAAGACAAAGGATAGGAGTGCAAGCATTAGAACAAAGTGGTTTTTCATTTTTGGCATTTACACTGCTCTCCACGGTTGGCAAGTGTCATCGATTGCAGTGAATGTGTCATGACTATGATGAATGCCATGAACATGATGAAAACATAAATGCCCCTTGGCATAAGTGTAAATGCTTCCTAGCGAAAGTGGTGAAGTTGCCACAATCAAGACATGGCATGGAATGTGAAGGGTTTCGTCAATTCATTTCAACTTCCAAGCATTGGGAAGCATGTTTTGGCACCTTTACAATCATGAGAGGTCAATACTACACTATTGTTGATGTTGTTAAGGGGTTGGCTTTCTTGTCATCTTCATGTTTCTAAAACTTGCAGGGTTTTGACACTGAGGCAAGGGTTAGGAGATAGAGGACATTGTTGTAGGTTCTACAAGCTTGAAGACATGTTGAAAGCTTGGTTTTGGCATATTGTTATTCATTGCAATGTAAAAATGATTAATATATAGTGGAATGAGGAGTTTACACTCTCTTGTCGAAATTTTCAACCTTTTAGGTTTATCTAGGGTAACGTTTGTGTGTATAGTCATTGTCATGGGTTTTCAATGCTTATCTTTGTTTTGATGCTTTTTTATATTGCTTATTGTTTTGATGTTCACATATTGCACTCGATACTAAACTATTGTTAGTGGTTAAGTTTGCACTTAACAATGTTTGTGAAGGTGTGTAGAGAAGATCTAGCATCTAGAAATTTGTTGTTGACAAACTTGGTGTGGAATATACACCCTGTTTACATATCAAGTGGTATTAGAGCAGGTAAGAACACTTGTTTCTTTTGGTTTTCTAGTTTGTTGAAATTCTCGGGTTATGGCAAATACTAGGTCATGTGGGAGTGGTAATTTAAGTGTATTTGAGCCTAAGATTGGTACTAAGAAGTGGAATAGAGTGCAAAGAAGAATCACTAGAGAAAGAGAGAGGGATATAGGTGAAGGAGAAGAGATATTTAGGAAGTTAGAAGAGGATGTTAATATGATCTAGGTCTATAAGCAAGAATGATATCCTTGAGTGCTCTAGAAGCCATAACTCAAAAGTTGGGCATTGAAAGGGAACAAGAATGAGATGGACATTCCAAGAAGACAAATTTTGAGCATGGAGAGTTATCCATAAGTGGAAATACAAGCTTATTTAAAGTTGATGCTAAGATAGATTCCGACCATTTGATGGTGAGGTTAATGCAAAGAAGCTAGACCAATGGAGTGCACAAATGGAGGTCTACTTTAGTTTGCAAAACTTAAACTCAACGAAAAATCTCCTTTTCTTGTTTGAAGCTCTTTTGTCATGCACTCACTTGGTACAAGGTTCATGCTCTCTCTTTACAACTACCAAGAGTTCCACCAATCTCCAAATGGAGGAGTTAAAGGACTTTTGAAGAAACAATTCTATCCCATATGCTATGAAGAGGAGAGGTCGTCCATCTAGTGCCACTTTTTCTGTCAAAGAAAAGGTCAAAGCATCCAAGAGTACACTAGTGAGTTTTGTAAGAAGACAATACAACTTGGTAGGGATGGGATGGATATAGACATGTTAATGAAGTATGTATTAGGACTAATTGGTCACATAACAAGGGTTGTTTTGATGGTAAAGCCTCAAACCATTGATGAGGCATGCACACAAGCCCACCATGTGGAAATGGACAAGAATATAAGCTCCTCTAATCAACAAAAACAAGAGAAGAAAGATAAACAATAAGGTTGGGACTCAAACAAGGGCAAAGGTAAGTGGAAAGGCAAGAAGAATGGTAATATTCCCATGAAGACCAAAGACAAAAGATAACGAAAAGAAGCATTTTTGCAAACATTATGACACCACATAATGAAGAGGCTTGTTAGAAGCTACATCTAGAGTTGCACCCTTTTAAGAAGTGCACAAAGAATAAGAGTGCCAATTGTAGCAAGAAAGTGACAGAATTTCAGTGCACCTCTAATGTTGAAGACCGTTTGCCATGTGCCACTATGAGGGAAGATGTGTGGCTAGTAATGATGCGCAATAGGAGAATGAGATGACTAAGTTGTTCCATTTGAAGCTTTAGCTGAAGAGAAGAAAGGTAGATGCCTTTCACAAGCAAACTTGATTTCGCAAATGCTAGTCAATGAACTTGGATAGAAAACAAGGAAATTCCCTAGTCCATATTCTTTGGAGTGGCTAAAACAAGGCATTGACATTAAGTTTGGACTCATTATGGACATCAAGGATAAGGTAATTGTTGATATCATTTGGGTGGATGCCTTTGGAGTGGTATTTGGGATCCCTTGCCTCTATGAGAGGGATGTGATATTTTATAGGAAATAAAACAAGTATAGTTTGACCAAAGAAGGTGAAGAATTCATGATCAAGTGATATGAGGGCAAATCCAAGGTTTCCATGGCTAGTACACCCTAAAAAAGGCAGTTAATCAATGCAAGTGGCAAGTTTGTGTTGTTGATATTGCATAGCAAGCAAGATGAGTAAGTGGTTTAGGTAAGGTCTATTCATGGGTTACATAGTAGCAAAGAAAGGAAGGGGATAGGCCAACTCATACAATAGTTCAATAGTGCTTTGAAGAGCCAAAAAAGGTTTGACTTGACATAGGTCAATTGAGCATGAAATCTAATTGCTACCTAATTGTTTGCTTCTAAAAATAGGCCTATACCATCAAAGTAGTTTGGAGGCTAATGATGTCAAGGACTAGTAGCTAGAAGAACTATTGGAATGTGGTGTATCACTCTTAACACCTCTCCATGTGGTTCTCTCATTGTAGTGGAATTAAAAAAGATGAAACATGGGACACGTGTAGATTAAACATGATGAACAAGATACTAGTCAAAAATAGGTATCCACTACCTTGGTTGACAATTTATTAGATCAGTTGTAGCATGATAGGTACTTTTCAAAGCTTGATTTAAAGTCTAGCTGTCACCAAGTGCACATTGTTGTCTTAAACTTTTCAAGGGGCAATTTCAAATTTCATGCCTTCCATGTTTTTGATTAAGTAGGCAAGAAACAAGGGTCCTGATCCCTTTACAACAACCCCCAGGGCAAAGCAAAGCAGGCCCAACCTGGCCAAAAAACAACAGAATGACAATACAAACACAACAGTCCAACTGTAAAACAAAACAAACAAACAAAGGACCTACACAACACCATATCTTGAATTTGTGAATTTGACTCCCTTAATCCTAGGGTGCAAAACAACTAAAGATTTGGGGAGTCCTTTCTTTCTTCGCTAAACCACTATCCAAGAAAACCCTGAGTCAAAATCCTTTCATCTTCTGATGCTGTGACCATAGAGATCTCGCGCAAAGAAGTCGACCCAGAAGTAGGAAGACCCAAGGACACGACTGTAGCCGACGAAGGAGAAAATTGGACTCGATCAGAAGAATTGGGAGAGGGATTCATTGTAGTCTCATCCGCCAACACCCCATTAGGCACAAGGGGAACTGGCAAGATACCCTGAGAGGGCTCGTCCTCTTGGGAGGAACCATCATCTGGGCAATCAAAGGCACTAATAGTCAAATGATTGATGAGGGAATTCCTCCACCAAGTTGCAACACCCTTACAATGAGAGTGGGGACGATTAGAGGCCAAGTGACCAATAGCAAAACAACATCTACATCTGAAGGGGAGACCCTCATAATCTAATTGTTGCGTCCAAGGCCTATCCCCTACCATCAAACTTACATCTCCATGAAGGGGTTTGGAGATGTCAATGTCCACCAAAATGCGAGCAACCGTAGAGTGTCCCATAAATAAGGTAGTGGAATCTACCTTCAAGAAGCGACCAATAGCATTGCCAATGACCTTGTAGCACGAATCCTCCCAAAACTAGAGAGGGAGATTCAGAATCTTAACCCATATTGGTATGTTATTAAGTGGCTCAATGATAGGGTTGGAGGAACGAACCCATGGTTTGATTGAGAGGGAATACTCACCCCACAACCAAACCTTGCCATCGAGCACTAAGTCTCGCTCCTCCGAGGAAGCAAATGTGACAATGAAGAATCCCCTTGCAATGGGGAAGAGCTCGATCTTTCCCTCCACAAACGGCTTCCATGATTTAGGGACCCATTTGTGAAGATCAGGTAGAGAGAGCCATAAACCATTGAATTTGTAGATCACCCCATGTTTGAGATAAAACTCCTCATTCTCTAAAACATCTTGGCCACACACCACCATCGAGGATGATCGGGCACAAGGCAAAGGCTGAGCGACCCTACTCGGTGTTGGGCATGCATGAGCCCCCGAGCTAGTCACAACTGACTTCTGAGGGCATCCATGGGCTCTCAAACTAGCAACATCCGCAAAGGAAGGTGTGTTGTTGTGCACAACGGACCATGTAGTTCCTCCATGCTTAGTAAATAAACCCCTCTTTCGTACCTTAGACGTCAAGGGAGGGCCAACGCCTCCAGGCTTTGCCCCCTCAGCCCCAAGCCCAGGAAAAAGGGCACACAAATTTGTTGAAATCTACCCTCCCACGTAAGAGGTATCCGTCGCAGATTTCTCCTATTCATCATTGTAACAACCCTCCCTTTGCCATATGATGGCTCTCTAAATGGGGTGGGTGAGTTTATTGAAGACAGAAAGAAATATCGAGGTTTTAGGTGTGTGAATTTATGTTTTAGTAGAGGATGGTTTTGAAACCCACGCCCCAGCATTGACTCAGACCCTACGCCTGAAAGGTGGAAAAACAGAGTTTCTTTAATTGTTTTTTATTGGTGAGCAACTGGAGAGGGGAGTCGTGGCATGGAGAGTGGGTGAGTATGTTTAATGCTGAAAATATCTTGGGAGTAGGTGAACAATTTAATGTTTTGGGCCGCAGTTGGGAAGAAGGACATTAACTTTATGTCACAAGTTTACAGTTGATTCATGCTTGACTTGATAACTCAAAGATATCGATGGGACAAAACTATCAACCTAGTTGGATGGTCATTGGTTTTTCTCAGAGAAAAGAATACAGACCTGCAAGTTCAGGTTCAATGAAGCTTGATGTGTAATTGCCCATACAAATTTTACATGCAACCTGCACCTGCAATGGTGACCTGCACTTTGCCAGTCAACGACATTACCAGTTGTGTTTTACGTCTGGGAAGGAAAAGCAATTTAAAAAGAAGGCATCCTCTGCAATATTCACTCTCCTGAACCCACTAAATAACTCCATGTTTAGAAGAAGAGAAGAAGTTGCCCCAACAGTTCGATGACTTTTCTTGTGCCTCATGCACTTGCATTAGTTTAAATTGAAATTTGGAAGCCCAGTCGAGTAGATCAAAATCTCAAGATTTAAGGGGAGCTAAGGAAGAGTGCGAACAAAAAACAAAAGAATCACTTACAAGGGATCAACCTAGGCTATGGATTTGAAGGTGCGTATTGATGGAGTTTGGTGGGGAAGCAAGGAGTCAACACATTATCCTTTGGGAGGCTTTGAAATGAAAACAAAGGGAGCAGCGTATGAAGGGGGAGTTCTAATCGATGCAGAGAGAGAGAGAGAGAGAGAGAGAGAGAGAGAGAGAGAGAGAGAGAGAGAGAGAGAGAGAGAGGAGGGCGACCTGAATCGATCCTGACAAGCATATCACATTGCAATATTTGAGGTGAAGGGGAGAGCGATTAGAGGTGTTTGCCTTACCTCTTTTTTTTTTCCAGCTTAAAAGAAATCGAAATCCCATTACTGCCTTTAAAAAAACACTGCTATTTCATTAAGCACAAAAAAATTGAAACCCCATTGTTGCCGTTTTAGAAATATGCCCAAATATATTTCGATGCAAGATATTTACATTTCCTCTTTCTTGGAAATTGTTGTTAGTCTGCAGAGCTATTCCTTTAGTCTTTAGATAAAGGGGTCTGTGTTTGAGATAAAACTATTTTGTAGTAAACCCAAATCGGAGAAGTGCTTGTAGAAATGTGTCCATGATCTTTCATTCTGGAATCGAATGGAGTCTTGTTTATATTTTTAAGTTCATTTATTTTGTTTTTAAGACCGTTGTTGATCAGGAAGGGAACGAATTATGTATCCCTTAAGCCTTAAAACTCAAAGCCTTTCTGTTTGAAGAAAGGTAGAGGAGTCTTTAGGGAGGTCGTATGTTGTAAACGGAATGTGCAGTGCCTCCTTCAACTGGCCCTCTCTACATAATGCGGTGAGATTTAGATGAGTAGTGAATGGCAATGTCATCTTATGATTGTAGTTGGAGTGTGGAAAGTGTGCAGTATGATGCAGTCTACATATACCACAATGACTGTGCCAGTGGTAAGCCTGGCAAACAAAACCATTAGGTGTTGTTCCTGCAATTTCTGCAGTCCATGAGACCACATTCTTTGAGGCATTATGTCAAATAGATCGTGCCTTGTCTATGCTTCCACTTTTTGCATATATGTCTACTAGCGCACTTGCTATTGTAACATCTGACAAATATTCCTCCTCATTCTTGTTTTGATTGATGCACATACCCTGTTCTAAGGCTCGCATTTGACACAGGCAGCGAGGATGCTGGCAGAGGTTTGAGAATTTGGCTTTATGCCTACTAATAGCATTTGCTTAAAAAGTTTCTAAATAGACTTTTCAACAAATCCATTAGGTGCTAATCCTGCAATTTCTGCAGTCCACGAGACTACATTCTTTGAGGCATTATGTCAAACAGATCGCATGTCTTCCCTATGCTGCGTCTTGGCACAGGCAAGGAGGACATGGCAAAGATAGTGGAACCTGGTTCTTTTTACCCGCCATTTGCATTAGCCTGAAAGCTTCTTAAACCTTATAAACAAATCTAGTTAAACATGTTTTTCTGCAGTATCTACCCACTATGAAATTGCCTACATGTATGCTTACTCTTGGAATGAAAATCCATCATGGTTTTCTTAAAACCTAACATAATTATGTTTGATCATTTGGTTTTGTATGCCTCATTTGGTTAAACGAGATGAGCTTAGGTCTACGATTATGAGTCCTCGTGCATAGCCTTGAGCACTTGTAGAGGCTAAGGATGCACACGGGAAGACCTATCTGTTTGTGGGGCGTTGATGCGGGCATGTTTGAGTCTTCTCGTCTGATTGAGAAGTGTGCTTGAATCCATGTTACCATCCCTTTGTGCACGCATGATGACACCCCATCCGATCTGCACCCTAGTGTCTTATACCTTTGTAGTCGTGAGTAGCACCTGACAGTATATTTGTGAGCATCTCTATGTTATGACTTTGGCTTTATGCATTGTTTTTCGTGTCTGCTCCGTGATTGATGTGAGTGCTGGCCATCATGTATACCCTTACTTGGTTACTTCTGTCTAGGCCTTGTGACTATCTCCGAGCACGATGGGGTGGTCTCTTTTGAGCCCACATGGTTGGGAGGGATTGCTACCACCATTGGGGACCGGTGTACAAGTTTTGGAGTACCAGTTGGAGATGTTCTTTCTCTCCGTTACTCTACTAGTTTATGTACTTATTTAGTTATTATATCATATTCATGGCTATGCCATTACACTGTATACTCTTTATGTAATTGTACTCTCTTAAGAGAGAAGATGTAATCATGCAAATTAATGAGAAGAAATGAGATGTTTCCTATTTGGTTTATGGATTTCGGTGTGGGTATCAGATCCGTTTGTACTATGATGCTTTTGGGATTTATGTTATTATCTGGATGGGTCATAGGAACATTTGGGTTGGTGTTTAAAATGAACGTAGTTTATTAATGTTTATCTGAAGAGTGATTTAGTCCTCTCCTATGGGTTGTGCATTTAGCCATACTTGGCCATGAATGATGTCGATCTATCGAATAAGCAACCATATCTATGTATGTTATCTACTTATGTAAAAAAAAAAATTCTTGCACTCTTTTGTCCCTTACCCTTCGGGGTCGTGGGGTAGGATGTTATAATCATTCGAAGCAACGAGCGGGAAACAACCAGAGGACAACATAGCAAGAATGAGTTAAAAACAAGAAGCCTCATCCATTTTCTAAGTCATTGAGTCGTTATGTCTAATTTCTAGTTTTGATCTTTGGTGTGAACATTTTAGTGTAAAAAATGTTTAGATCATCATGTTCAAGTCTTTAAAAGGTCCTTAGGAAAGTTAAGTTTTAAGGGGAAACGAAAATTCTAAGTAAAAAATGTAAAATCCTTCTTTTTGAGGTTTCGAGTTTTTCATGTAACTTTGTAGCCTTTTTACAATCTTACCTCTAAATCCCAAGACCCTACGGCCTTTTTTAGTCATTAGAGTCCCAAACTTTTTTTTACATCCTTGTAGGTGTCACAAACCTATCATCAAACTTTGAAAACCCATGTGTCATAACTATGTTGAGGTTTCAAGCTTCTCGTTTAGCATTGTAATTACTTTATCATGTTACATCCCCGCTTCGAAAGTCTACATGGTTAACAAGTCAAGATTTCATACTTATATGCACATTTGTAACACTTACCAACTTACAATTGGACTCTAAAGGCCTACATGCACTACTTCATGTAGAGTTCTCTCGTCCCTTTGTAATTACAAACATGCAATTGGACCTTGCTACCCCAATGGTAAAACTAAAAAGAAGGGCCATTTATTGCTTGCACATGTGATAGAATTGATAAAAACCTACGACCCTGCCTATCATTTGCAAAGTGATCTCTCAGCACTTTCTTGTGTTTGTGCAACCCTTTCACTCCCATAACCTCACTACTTCTGCAAATTCACCACACCTTTGCAACTCAATTTCTAAGCAAGTTTGCCCATGCCATTGCAAACATATTTGTACATAACTAGGGTTTCAACCATTTCAAGGGTTTTGCAAGATGCCCATTCCCATGGGTTTTTTGATTAAGCTTGCAGTCTTTTAAAGGTCATTCTCCATTCGAAGCTTGTCCTTAGCCCTCCAAGTACTCATTATTTCATTGAACCCTAGTTATGTGTATTAATTTCTTTCATTGCAAAATCAAAATTTCCTCTAGGGTTTATGGTTATTTGTTAAAATTGCATTGGGTTTTCATATTTAGTGTTATGAGTACTCCATGCATTTATGTAAATATTGCAAACACATTTTTATGCTAAAATCATATGTAAGTCTTGAAACTTTGGAATCCCAGGGTTTGTGCTTGCCATCATTGCTTTGCAAACTTACATCCAAACTCTAGTTCCTTGCAACCTTTGTTGCTCATCAATTTTTTGGATTTGACTTACACGCTTGCATGCCCTACATTTCTGGAACTGAACTTGGGAACTCACACCATTGCACTCCATTAGTTTTGGACTTTGCATGCTCATTTGCAACACTTATAAGTTATAATTGGACCTCACTTCCTGACTTGCAAATTAGTATTGAACTTTTGGACCCCTTGTAACCCAGTAACTATAAACTAACTCATTAACTTTGAAAGTTTGTTGCACTTGCATTCAAGACTTAAGACTCCACCTACATCCTTGTAGTTACAAACATGCAAGTGAACCTCAAAACTTCGCAATAGCAAATCCTTCAGAATTTTGAGCTTCTTGTGTAACTATAGACCTACATATTGAGTATGAAAACTTGCCTAACTACTAATTGAATTGTTTTTCTCCTATGCCTTTAGAACTAAAGGATTTTGAACATATGACATCACCTCAAAATGAAGCATGAGTTCAAATGAGTTGTTCCTCCTTTGAATATCATCTTGTATGTGGTGAACATTTCAGATATGGATCTTGGACATGTAAGGATAGAAGAATTCCACAAAATAATGAATGAAACAAAAGACAAAAGCAGAAGGGTTAAGACCATTGTGGAAAGTGGGATCATATAGGTTGTTGCCTTCTTGTCTTAGTCCAATACCCTATCTTGGTTTTGACTTGTGCACGATTTTACAATCACAACACCAAAGAGATCCAAAATTTTGTGGGCCAAAAAGTTCTTCAAATTATGCCAGAATATATAGAACTCTTTGGGGTTCCCACTCATGAGAAGTACATGTAGAGATAATAATTGAATCAGCTAGAAAGTTTTAAGTGTAAATTTTTTACTAGTGCATTTGAATAATCAATGAGGGTTGGCTCAAAAAAGAAAGAACTGGAACTTCTATAGTTCCTAAATGCTCCATCAGAGTGAGTTTCTTTAGGAAATAAGTGATTTAATTAGCCTCCTTAACAACATTCTAAGGAATTTGATAGCTAGAGAGTTCTATCCATGGATGTTTCAATTTATTGCTAGAATTCTAGGGCAAGGAGTTCATTGATTGGGGCACTTAGATCAACAATAAATTGCACAATCAAATTGTCGAAGTTGTTGGGTCAAAGCACTTTTACATGACATCCTACCTAGTCTATTCAATTGCAAGAAGAGGATTCCTCCTTGGGTTAGAGAGGGTAGCAGTCATGGATGTTGGCCAAAAATGAGTTTACAGACATACCCTTAGCTTTAGCTCAAAACAAGCTTGAAATGTTTTAGGAGGTTGAATGACACTTTTGTATTTTTCATTATTAGGATGTTGGAAAATGACCTTAACAAATGAATGAAAGTTGAAGCAACAACAACTATCACCTTGTAGGGGAATTGATTTATGCAATTCCGTACTTTCTTGTACATCAAAATTGGAGGATTTACTAGTGCTCCATATTGACTTCCAAGATATGTCAACGAAAAAATGGTCCTATTGGAGTTATGTTGACAACTAGTGGAGATTCATAAGATCTTATCCAACAAGCATAAATTAGGCATCCAATTCCCATTGGATATTGGAGATTACACTTGCCCAACCTTAGCAAGTGCAAGACGTGTTGAAGCAAAACTTGCCACATTAACACTTCACCCCTTTGAAAGGAGAGTGGCATTTGATCCTAGGGGGCTCATAAAAAGCAAGACCATTGTATGCACACAAGCTATGTCTCGTAGACTTCTGAGTTGATTATGATGATGAGCACAAGGTGTGAAAAATAGAGTACTCCAATCTTACAACATTCCAAATTCGAGCTTTTGGAATAAAAGATGTACCCAAGGAATATCAAATAATGGTAAAGTTTTGGATCTTGCATACAAAGATCAAGAGATCTATGATAAATCAATTCCCAAATTTGATTGGTCCATTCTAGAATACAAGTTGAGTGAAGAAAAGACTCAATGTAGTAAAGAGTAGCCTCTTATGGTTGAAAAAGAAGTTAAAAGAACTATTAGAAACTAAAGAAGGGTCTTAAAAGAAGATGAAAGGGACTAGGAGGTCACCTAAATAGATGCAAGCTTCCTCTACTTATGCATTTCAAAGTATGCAAACAAATGTTGATAAAATAGTAAATGTTGAGGACGTAAGACATGACCCTTTAGAGGACACAAAGAAACTGGTAAGGAAGAAGAAGAAACCTAAAATCATTATCAAGTTTTCTAGCAGTACTCATGAAGGTGAAGGTGCACAAAATCCAACTTCCTCTTCATCTCCACATAAATCACCTTCCCCTCCTCTTGGGAAAACCTAATCTTCCAAAGTGAAACCCACTTCTCTAAAGGAATTGTAGTATAGAAGATAGCAACTCAACTTAGAGAGTTGCACCCTCTAGACAAAGTGATCTTACAGTACACTACTCCTAAATGTCTAGCTCCAAGAGAGAAGAAGTTCTATTTTAAACTCACAAAACTATCCTAGATATTCCAGATATGCTATTAACTAGAAAATTCAACCTTTCTAAGCTAAAAGCAACAAGTGGACAAAAATGAAATGTTGATTATAAGATTCTGGAAAGACCTTTTGGAAAACAAAAAGAAAATCTGGAAAATAGAGTAAAAGATGAACATGTGACCAAAGGGAGGAGGTCTTGGTCAAGGACCAACATGTTGTGGGGAAGTCCGTGTGCCGTGTTGTAGTCTATATGGTGATGTACAGACTAAAAGGTCTAATGGATTTAGTTTGTGCATGTCTAGAAAGTTCCTTCTTTGTCTGTGTGATTTCTCTCTCAATCTCCATGCGAATAATATCTCCCAAGTGACCTGTTATGATAAGATGAGAAGAAATTTTGGGATTGCTAAAGAGTTTGCCAAGAGTAGACAAACACTTCTTTTTGTCTTTCGACCTCCACACGCAGTCAGATGGTGAAGAAATTCTGGAATTTGTGTGCACCTATCCTAAGTGTGTCTAGAAGTTAGTGTAGTGTCAAAGTGTTCTAGGAGCACCTCGCTAGTCTACAGAGAGAACACTGGGCCTAGATTATAAATTGGGTGATTGAAAATGGTGGTCTGCACCAATAATTCGTAAAACAATGAAATAGGGGTTTTTCTTAAAGGGTTGATTCACTGCTTGTGCAATGTGATCAACCGAGTGATGAGAACAAAAATTATCAAGAAAAAATCACTATTCTATCAGAGTACAATAAGGAAAACACCAAAAGGATTCGCTACCTTATCCATTTGAACTTGAATGTTGAAGATGAGAAGGGATTTTCAGAGAGCAACCTATTGTTCACTACTTATTGAAAGCACCTTCAATGGTAGAAGAAAAATTGGAGAATTTTTTTGGGACAAGCCTATACTTCTGGGAGAAAATATGCCTTTGTGATTGTTTCAGATAATTTACACAATAATCGCGAGAAATTGTGATTGTTTTGGATATTTTGTACAATAATAAAATGCTGAAATGAAATATCATTATGAAAAAGATATTGTAGAAGTTACATAGATCCTCTAGATAGGTGATGAGATGCCCCCAATCTAGGACCTGCAAAACCACAATGTTAGAAACTACAAGTCCTACAAAACCACAATGTTAGAAAACAACTAATACGCAATCTTGCAAGACCAAGAGATGCATCAGAAACACATAAATCTATATCGCATGCATCAAAATAATGGACACAGAAGAAAGCACATGGAACACAAAGAAAACTTTTGAGTCAACAAGCAAGAGACATGGCTGTGAAAATATCTCATTGCTTGCGTCATTCCCAAAATGTTACAAAAATTTATAATCAAATCATGATAAATAGAAGAATGTGGTGATAAAGGAGAGTCGATCAATTGCTTCAAGGGAAGAATCATATGGTATACATGCAGAGAGGGAAGCAATTAATGTAGACTGATAAGAGGCACACAACGTTAACTCTAGTTGAATTTTTTAGGGGTCATGTGTGATGGTATTGCCCCCTCCTATTTTTGTTGGTTTGTTCATGAGACAAGAACAAGAAAGGAAGGTTGGGAGAGAGAAGCTTTACTGGGAAGGTTAGTGAAAAAGGTCTCTAAAAACCTATTTCGAGGATAAATGATGTAAAAAGTTAACTATGAGGAAGATGGCTGAGCCAAGATCCCAATGAAAGAAACGACACAAAAATTGGAGATCGTGGGCGAAAGTTATGAAGGTTTTCATAAGAAAGGTTCTAAAAATGAGGGTAAAAATTTAAAAATTTACCATAGTATTTTTTTGAAATTTACTATAAATAGTATTTTTTTAAAATTTACTATAAATAGTATTTTTTTGAATTTTACTATTCATTTTTACATTCCAAATTGAAAGTTTTCGAGCACCCCAGAGCGCTCAGACAACCATAATGCCATGATGACGAGACTATAGACGACCTCGGTTGGAGGAGCTTAGGGCATGCATTGAGTAGGACATTGCACTACAAGAGGTGAGTTGAAAAAGCTCAAATTTTATGCATTAACTAGACATTAAAAGAGGGGGTGGGACCCACACGACGCATTGGCATCCCACCCATGCACCAATGTTTAGTTGGTGTGTTGGTGTCTAAGGGACGTGCCAACGTCCAAGGGGCACGCTAGCATTCCAAAGGGGTGCAAGCATCCAAAAGACATAGAAGTCTTGGGGCGTAGGCATCCCAAAGACTTAGATCAAAATTTTGATTTTCAACTAGATTTTTTTGCTCCAAATAATGAGGAATTGATGATATTCTTGTTTTTTTACTTGTTTTGTAATATCCGCTGATTATGCATGAGCATGTAGGAGGGATAGTCTTGATATTGTAGGGCTGATTGGTGGCTCTTACACGTGTGGAGACTGAGTTGTTGCATAGGGTCGACATCTACTGGACATACACGATACTGGAGATGCGGTTTCACGATCGCATGCTTATGGCATTGATGGAGCGATGGGATGCTAACATGTCTGTCTTCCTCCTACCCACTTGGAAGATGACAATGACATTAGAGGATGTATATCACATCCTTAGGCTGCCATCAGGGCAGCATCGTTGAGAAGAGGTCAGCTGCCTACCTACAAGTAGGGCAACAATATGCCCTCGAGAGGCTTGTGCCCAGGGATGGCAGTGGTCATGTTCACATGTGGTGTCTAGAGTAGGGTGTAGCGTCAATGCCCCTAGTGCGACGAGTCATGATCGTGATACTTGCGATGTGCTTCAACCTTGATGGGAGAGGCACCCACCTACATGGAGGCATGGTCCACACCATCAAGGTCATTGAGCAACACATGACCATTTTTGCTTGGGGGAGCAACATGTTGGTCTATTTGTACCAGAATCTATGATGTTATGTGCATTACGAGGCACATAGCTTGATGGTCTGCACTAAAGGTGTGGGCTTTTCGAACACATCAGATGCACTCGCCTAGTAGGTTATCTAATGGATACCGTTTGGGCGAACCCTCAAGACCACACTTATTCTGTTCAGCGAGTGTGGCAGTTTGGGGATTTGACATACTAGCAATAGACCTTCAACAAGTTGCCCAACACAAGGGTCATGTGGAGACCTTGTTTGGGGATGCCTGGATGGGCCGGAGATGGCCAAAAACTAGCACGCATGAAGTGGGACAGATGGTTCATGTGTCATAAAGAGTACCACCTGATGTGACGACCTACGTACAGTCACATCAGAGCACCATGCGACTAGATGACCTCCCACAACCATGGCAGTGGATGACCACCTGAGCGCCTCCGATGACGAGGCATGACTGTCTCCACACACCGACATTGATGATGTGGGCGTGACCTCTTCTCAACGATGCTGCCATTACAGACCACAGGGAGGCATGCAGACATTTTTGAGTTGATTATGCAGGTACGAGCTGCTTATGAGGAGGTACGGGTATGGGCTAATCGCTCCGTAGCAGAGCCCTTAGTAATGATGGCAGAGCATGATTAGAGATTAGGGGAGGTTGCAACGCTCACTGTTGAGCAATATTCATGTGTTATAATGTTTTGCTTATGATGATGATAGATGTATGTTTTTACATTGTTTACTTAGATACACTTATGATCTAATTAAACAACATTGAGTAAAAATTGTTTAATTAAATGGTTTAATGATTTAACTAAACAATATGGATGAATGAATTTGATTAGTTAAATACTATAATGGTCTCACTAGACAATTTAAAAGTAAACCACTTAATCAAATACAAGAAAGATTTAATTAAACAATTTGAAGAATATGATTGATTTAGGTGAGAAATGGGTCACGCGTGAAAGTGATGAAGATGAAGTGTGTCTATAGGTTCCTTGAGGGGTTTTCCCTCCATCATGGAGAGGCCATAACCACCATAAACATAAATCGAGGTGACTATAGAAGGCCCCAACCAAGTAGGACTAAATTTTCCTTTTAACACTGGTTGGAGCATTCACATTCCATTGATTTTCATAAAGAACTAAGTCACGAACTTGGAAAGAATGACGAAT
The DNA here is from genome assembly GCA_027924645.1 of Cunninghamia lanceolata. NCBI lineage: Eukaryota > Viridiplantae > Streptophyta > Pinopsida > Cupressales > Cupressaceae > Cunninghamia > Cunninghamia lanceolata. The sequence goes on from BSBN01000515.1 coordinate 2,673,329, forward strand.
AACAAGTTGATTATAATTTTGATTTAGGACTTTCTGATAGGCTTGAAGGTGCTTGAGAGCATTAATGCAATGCTCATCAAGCATTTCAAGTTGTTGAAGACGTCGGTCATAGTAAATATTATCGTTAATGAGACCTTGGAGAGAAACTCGCAGAGACAAAATCTCTAACTCTAGGGGCATGATGGGATCGACTCCGTAAACAAGATTATAAGGAGTGACAACTGTGACAGTCTTGATACTTGTGCAGTAGGCCCACAAAGCACAAGAGAGCTGCACATGCCAATCCTCACTATGCCTGTTAAAGAGTTTTTGAAGAATTTGCTTGATCGTTTTGTTAGAAGCCTTAGCTTGCCCATTAGACCGAGAATAGTAGGGTGTGGAAAAATGACGCTGAACATGGAATTTCTCTAGAAACTGCTTCACCTCATTGTTTTTGAATGAAGACCCATTATCAAAGGCCAAGGTGGAAGGAAGGTAGCCCAAAGCAAGATATTACGTTGTCCAACAAGAACTTGCATATTACTTCAGCTGTGTTGGATTGAAGTGGATTGACTTCAACCCATTTTGTGGAGTAATATGTGGCTATGATAATGAAGATATGTCCCTAAGAGGAAGGTGGTGAAATTTTTCCAATTAAGTATAGACCCCAAATAGAAAACAACCAAGGAGAGGCTTGAGTAAGAAGTTCTTGTGCTGGAGCCTGAACCAGATTATTTTGTTGTTGACATTGAGGGCATTTCTCGATAAAGGTGAAGGAATCTTATTCCATGCCTTGCTAATAGTACCCCATGCGTAGGAGATTTTTTTATTAAGGATCTACCACCAAAGTGTCCTCTATAAGCTCCAAAATGGGCCTCTTGAAGGGTAACGAGTATCTCAAACTTTGCCAGACATCGAAGGAGGAGACCATTATAGCTTCATTGGTAGAGAACATTAGAAAGAATGATATAACACGAAGCAAGCTTTTGAATGCGAATACAATCATTATTAGAAGTGTCACTTGGAAATGCATAATCACACAAACAATTAAAGATATGAGAATACCACTCTTTATAGTCAACATTATAGTAGAAGAGGGAGTTGGACGGAGAGCCATCCTTGATGGCAGGTAAGGACAATGTGAATCACAAAATGATAATCATCTGCCAAATCATTAAAGGACACTAGAGAGGCTGCACTTTCCATTGCATTTGCATGACGATTATCCTTTCGTGGGATAGTGTTAATGGAGAAAGACAAGAAGCAATGAAGGAGTGACAAGGCCAAATCATGGTACTGAGAAAGCTTAACTTGTTTAGCCTAATAATCACTAGTGGTCTGGTTAATAATCAACTGCTAATCACCATAGACATGGAGAATCTTCACACCAAGGGAAATCACAGCGTGCAAACCAACAATCAAGGCTTCGTACTCGACGATATTATTAGTGCATTGGAAATTCAAACGAAAAGAGGGGAATTACTTTACCCTTAGGAGGGACTAGTATCACACCGACCCCAAAACTGATCTGACACCTCAAACCATTAAAGAACAATTCCCAAGGGAAATCATCGTCTATGAGAATAATATGGCCATCAGGGAAGAATCAAAATCCAAAAACGATGATGAAGAGGGGGCTTCGACTAATTGGTCAACCATAGCCTATCCTTTTATAACTTTCTGGGAGACAAATTTTAAATCAAATTTAGTTAAGAGCATAACCCATTTAGCCAAATGCCCTGATAGGTCAGCTTTAGAAAATAAATGCTTAAGAGGGTCAAACTTAATGATCAAGTGTGTCTTTGCATGGAGAAGTTAATGTCTCAGCTTGTGGGTGGCAAAGACTAGAACAAGACATTGTTTCTCTATGGTGGAAGATCAGGTTTCATAATCAAGGAGGGCGCAACTAATATAATAAACTGCACACTCTTTACCCCCATCATCATTCTAAGTGAGAAAAGTAGCTACATCATGAGACACCGTGGAAGTGTAAAGCAGTAAAGGACGTCTTGAAACGACATGCATCATAACAGGTGGATTAGCTAGATACTCTTTTATACTCTCAAAATCTTTCTGACACTCTTCATTCCAAGAGAAACAAATGTCTTTTTTGAGAAGACTAGTAAATGGGAGGGTATGATCTGCTAATTTAGAAATAAATTGATGAATGGCTTGAATCTTACCCTGCAAACTATGAAGTTGAGAAATATTTGTTGAGATGGCATGCTTACGATAGTGTCGATTTTCTTAGTATCGACCTCAATGCCACACTATGAAACTATAAACCCTAATAGTTTACCACTATCTATGCCAAAAACACACTTGTGAGGGTTTAGACGCATGTTATAAGACCAAAGATGCTCAAATATTAGACAAAGATTATTTTCATGATCTTGCCGCAAGATGGATTTAGCCAAGATATTTTCAACATAATCTTCTAAGATGTTGTGAATGAAATCATGAAATATTAGGGTCATAGCAAGTTGGTAAGTGGCCCCAACATTCTTCAAATCAAATGGCATGATCACATAACAAAATATACCCCAAGGAGTGGTGAAAGCAGTCTTATATTGATCTTAAAGGTTAATCAGGATCTGATTATAATCCAAGAAACTATCCATGAATGAGAGTAAGGTATGGCTTTCCGTCAAATCAACTAATATGTCGATATTCATAAGAGGGAAATCATCTTTTAGAGATGCTTTATTTAAATCACAAAATTCGATATAGATGCAAATACGATTGTTTGATTTAGCAACAAGCACAATGTTTGAAATCCAAGGAGAATAATCTATATGACGGATAAACCTAGATTTTAGAAGCTTTTTTATTTCTTCTTTAACCGACAATGCCACTTTAGGGTGCATTTTTTGAATCTTTTGTTTCACAGGTTGAGCATTAGGATAAAGCACTATGTTATGGGTAACTAGCTTGGGGTCCAAGCCTGATATGTCTTCATATGTCCAGGTGAAGACATTAGGAAACTTGTGCAATAGATCAGAGTGAGATGAATGTTCTTTAGGTGAAATACATTCTCTGATATGAATGACTTTCTTAGGGTTATTAGGATCCATAGAGACTTCGATAGTCTTTGCTAACACCAAGGTGTTGTGGTCTTGAGGATTGGGGTTAACATGAGGGTCTCACAAAGTACTCGTGAGCATAGATGTATCACCAAATGATGCAGTGAACTCCCCAAAGTATGCTTGAGCATTCAAACAATACATAAAACTGCAGTCATGATGAAATAAAGGTTCATGATTGTAAACCTCTAAGAACTTTGCAAGGGATTCATTTGAAGAGAAAGTGTCAAGAGGAGGAACATAGGATGTTCTAGTGTCAATGATTAACCCAGGGTATAACAATGATAAAGAAGATGAATCTAAAGATGAAGTGCTCATGTTCATGCGCAAATAATTCTGAGATGACGACCTAGGAGGTCTATAACTGATACTTGCTATGACATTGCACTCGTTAGACGCAATAGAAATTTTAATGCCTTTATCTTTTCGACCTAAACCACTACGTTTGTAACCAATCTTTGCAAGGATGTCAAAACCAATCCCAAAACATGATTAGTTTCAGAGGCATGTTCAATACATGAGGTATATTCAGATGATCCTTTATCAAAGGAAGTGGATGCCTCCTTAGATTTGGATGCAGACGTGGTAGTCATGATTTCAAGAGTATTGAAATGCAAAGGGTCTATTTTATACTCCCTAATGAAAGAAGGTGTGAAATCTAGAGGACCCCAATCATCATCAATCCATGCATTTGAAGAACTGGAATCTTTCATTACATCTTCAACGGGAGTTGTATTTTGTTGTGAAGATAAAGAGGGAATCAAATTTTGAAGCATTGATGAAGAATCGTGTTTTTTCCCAGGTTCAGTTTGTTGACAATATTGTAGCGGATTAGGATTTGGTTTTATCATGAAATTTTTATTCCCATAGAAAAATTATATGGATTGATGCAAGGTTGACGAGATGACACCCATGGCATGAATCAATAGCCTACCTAGAACGAGATTATAAGAAAGGGTGCTTGGCATGAAATGCACCACAGTGGGTAATGTGACAGGGCCCAACTCTATAGGCAAAGTGATGGTCCCAAGCCGACTCATGTTATCAAAGCCCTTAATTGACAAATTAGGAGAGATGCAAGTTGTGTAAATGTTCAAATGATTTAGCAACTAGAACTGTAATCTATAAGGGTATATTTTACTACAATGGAATTTATACTCATACTGCTAAAATACTATTTTTGTAGTAATGGTGTAGATGTGTTAGAAGATAATGTTATTAGGGGTCATACCCTTATAACATTTATATATTGTTCTAATATAAGGTTATAGAACCTTATGTTATAAATCATATACCATTTAATAATTAATAATCTAATAACTATTAGATTATTAATTATTTACAAATGGTTGCTTTGAAAAAGGTGTGACTAATATCCCTTCAGGTATTTTGCCACCCCTTCTCCTATATTTAAGGAGGTTCTCTCTCATTTGAGAGGTAGCAAATTTGGAGATTTATAGTTAATTATATCACTATGCATAGGATGTATTATTGTCCATGTGGAAGTATGTAGATGAGTATAACCCCAAGTTCAGTGTATTTTTAATAGACTATTTTTTGTAAGTGTTTTAATAAAATGATGCTTTATGGGTTTTTTTTTATCTAAAAGGGGGTTTCCCATGTATATCTTGTGTAATGTGTTAAACTCATGCTTGTATCATTGCCATTTATATTTATTTTATTTTTTGTTCATAATGATTAGTATCCTAAAATCCTAATTCTAACATGGTATTAGAGCAGGTTAGGCTATACTAATCATTTTTATAGGTTATACCAGAAGACTTATAGAATTTTGCGGGAAACCTCTTTATACTCAATCAAGGCATATACAAGGCCATTAGTGCAATACATTTGGTGTGTCTTTTCTATTGTTTTAAATCAATTCATCAAAAGCAGGTTAGGATATTTTAATCTCTTTTGTAGGTGATATCTGATAGAATTCTTTTTATATACTAACTTTTTTAAAATACTCATGAATTTCCCTCTAATGGCTTCTTATCTTATTAGATAGATGTAAGGTTGTAATAGGAAGTAGCAAATAGGTTCACCTTGTGTGGTGTTAAGTTGCAAGGTGAAACTGTCATTCATTTTGCTCCTTATCCTTGATTATATCTATTGATATATTGTCATTTTGATTAGTCGTATAGATTATGATTCCCATTTCAATAATTAAAGATTTACATCATTAAATTTAGTTGGAATATAACCATTATATACTATTTGGATATTATATTATAATAATAATAATAATAATAATAATTTTTTTGGTTCATTATACATCAAAATAGTTAAAACTCTTATTAACCATATCTATATCTATTATGCTTTTAAAAAAAATCTGTATGACTTAATTATGGAATACTTTAAGTGGTGATCTATTTGAACCTTAGAAAAAGCTAAAAGTCATTCTTTTTTAAGAGGGGTTGCATTTTTCTTAGATAACAGATTGTTATACCTTCATGGTATTATAGGTCACAATAAATATTAAAGAGATTGAAGAAAAAATTAAAATGTCACTTCCCTCATATTAAAGTCACTTCATTTCAAAGGAAAAATGCTCCCTTAATGAAGACATATAAAGGATTATATGAGTCGATAACTTTTTAAAAGAAAATAGTTGTCTTTTTAAAGAAGTCATTATCTTTTTATGGAGAGTCACATTCTTTATAAGATAAGACACTCTAAAAGTTTAGTATAGATAAGGCACATTCTTTGTAAGGCACATCCCTATCCTTTAGTATAGATAGGCCTAATATAAATAAATAAAAGTTTTTCATTAGTCTTTTTTTAGGCTAGCTTTAAGAATGATCACCCCACTCATACTTGAATTTAAATTAGTCTTCAACAATTAATTTTTTTCTATTATATCATATATGTTTGATATGACCTATCCTTGAGAACGAACACATAAGGGAGAAATGCTGTGCCTTACCTCATAATGATCACTTTTTTATTTAATATTTCACAGTTTGATTGAGGCAGTGGAATAGTTAGTTGGTGCTAAAATGGAGTTTGTCCATCTATTTGCTAAGGAGTATATAATGGGATTATGGTCTTGTTAAGTCTTGCTATGTTGTTAATATTTTGGACTCACTATATTCACACTTGAATTAACCATTTAGAATTAACTAAATCCCATATGAAATGTGTTTATTATGGGTGCATTATATTTACTACTTGATCCTTATGGCATGTTCTCTTTCAAAGATCAATATCATTCTCAGTTAATTATTTAATATCATGAGTCCCTATAAAAACTCTTAGGTCTATCTCATTGCCTTCAACTTGGTCATAGAAAAGTGAAATTGGTTTGTAGCTAGATCATTCCCTTCAAGGTGAATTAAAGCCATTGTCATACTGGATGAGGTGGTTGAATACTTTGGTGTTGTTGGGACTCCTATTTTCCATGCCTCAAAATTGCAAAATCTTGTTAAATTCATCAAATTTTCCTAAGGGCTACCTATGCCTTTACCCTGTTGCATGTTGTTGAACACCTAATTTTGGCTAAGTCTAAAACTTTGAAACCTTGAAAATTTGGCTAAGTTTGAAATCTGATGGATCCTCCAAATTCTAAAATCTACACTTTAATTCCTATGGATCCGAAACCCCTCTCAAACATCTAGACAATATATTTTAAAATAACTTAAAGTATAAGAAAGGTGAAGGATAAAAGGTAAATGCAAACTTATACTTAAATGTTATTTTAAAATATATTGTCTTGTTAGGATTTCGAGACCCGCAGGGACTTTTAGACTAGGTCCCTATGGGACTTCGGGACCTGCCAGGATTTTTGGACTTTTTCCAAAAGTTCCAAAATCCCTCCATGACATCAGGACCCGCCAGCAAAAGAGGACCTTCGAAGTTTGTACAATTTTATGTGTACCAAAATTGAATGAATATCTCAACATATTGTAATCAATAGCCTAGGAAAAGTTTCAATTTTATCCTATTATGTTGAAACTTATCAACATAAATCGTCTAAGCAACCAATAATAGAAAATAATTGCCCATGCTATTGATTACAATTTTACAATTTGAATCCCTTTTGGACAATTTTATGTGTACCAAAATTGAATGAATATATCAACGTTTTGTAATCAACATCCTAGGATAAGTTTCAATTTTATCCTATTATGTTGAAACTTATCAACATAAATCGTCTAAGCAACCAATAGTAGAAAATAATCGCCCATGCTGTTGATTACAATTTTTCTAGGAATAAAATTTAAATAAGGCGAAAATAATCACCTTATAAAATTCAGGCAAAAATAATTTGATGAGAAAAGTGTTTTGCAAGTATAAAATTCAAATAGAAGAGTCCCTGAGACAAGAGAACTTATCAACATAAAACATCTAAGCAACCAATACTAGAAAATAATCGCCCATCCTTGGACATGATTTTGACAAAATCTTGTCAAAGTCATCAAACTTTCCTAAGGACTCCCTATGGCTTTACCCTGATGCATGTTGTTGAACCCCTGATTTTGGCTAAGTCTAAAACCCTGAAACCCAAAAAATTTGACTAAGTCTAAAATCTGATGGATCCTCCAAATTCTAAAATCTGCAATTTAACTCCTATGGATCCGAAACCCCTCTCAAACATCTAGATAGTATATTTTAAAATAACTTAAAGTATAAGAAAGGTAAATGATAAAGGTAAATACAAACTTATACGTAAATGTTATTTTAAATATATTATCCTGTCAGGATTTCAGGACCTGCAGGGACTTTTGGACTAGGTCCCTGTGGGGAGTTTGGGATCTATTAGGATTTTTGAACTTTTTTCAAAACTTCCAAAATCCCTCCACGACCCTGCATCCCTCATCCCTCTGCGACCTTGGGACCCGCTAACAAAAGAGGACCTTCGAAGTCAAAATCTTTCTGGACCCCCTTATTTTTCAAGATGAATTTGGAGGTGCAAAAAATTGAATTTTCAAATAATTTTTTGAGGAAAGGGCTAAGTATTTTATGTAGTTTCGGGTCAAACTTTCAATTTTAACTTTCACCACTTTTGGTTTTGGCGGATTTTCGGGACCTGCCGGGACTTATACAGTTTCAGGTCAAACATTCAATTTTGACTTTCGCCACTTTTGGTTCTAGCAGGATTTCAGGACCCGCGGGGACTTATGCAGTTTCGAGTCAAACTTTCAATTTTAACTTTCACCACTTTTGGTTCTGGCAGGATTTCAAGACCCATCGGGACTTTTGGACTTATTCCAAAAGTTCCAAGTTCTCCCGCCGACCTGACACCTGCTGAAGGTCCAGAAAAGCCCAGAAACGCGTCGCCAACTCTTCAAATTGTCATTAATGCAAAGTGGGTGGTTGAAAATGAAGTTTTTATTGTAGTTGGTGGAGTTCTTAGGTTTTCCCTCCCATTTTTCCGTCCAATCCGAGCTGCAAAGTGATATAAATACAAACTTGAAACTCATTTCAAAAGAGGTTGGTTTTTTGTGTGTGGTCTCCAGAAGACATTTACATGGGTAGAAAGTTGTAGTGCAACCATTGAAACACTAGTTCAACTCATTAAGGAGTGCAGACCCATGAAGTCAAAGGAGTTGATATTGTATATCATTTTTGATATAGAATGTCCCCAGGTCATTAGGTATGTACCCAGGAAGATTTCTCAGTCGCAGTTGGGTATTTTCCTTTTCCATGTTTGATAGCACAAATGTAATATTGAGTAAGATGAATGTGACAACGTTCTAAAAATATTGCAAGCTTTGTAATAATCTCTCTCATGTTATATATGGGTATATTGCAGTTATGTTTTGGATTACTAAGTATGTTCTGCTTCAAGATCTCAAATTTTGTGATGTATGCAAATACATAGCTCATTGTTCTTTTGGTTTTAGTTTGTTGTTTTCTTAATGAACTATGAATCTGTTGCTCATAGAGTAGGCACCGGTCTTGAGCCATTCATGTCAATCTCACATCATTTTAAGCAAACAAAAAACATTTACTAGTGGTTTAGGGGAAGAACCATCATTCCTATGCATGTGTACTTGCATAGTTTGTATGAGCTATATAGGGTTTTTTGACAACCAATTGTTCTTGGTTCAGTGACAGTTTTGAGATCAAGATAAAGAGTTGGGTTTGGTTGTTCATTGGTTTTTAGTTGTTCATCTGGTTGGAACTCAATACTTGGTAAGGTATACCCCTTGGAATATCCCTTCAGAGTTTAGCTGAGCTCAAAGTATAGGGGATGAAACCAACTCCTGTAGAGTTGACCTTCTACCCTCCACGTTCTATTGATGGACCGATTATGCTTGCATGATGAAAACTATGGCCTTGTGAGTGTGATTCCATCGTAGGAAGTGGAGTTGTGGTTTTGGGACCCAACAGGTGCAAAGGTAAGTTATAACTTTTAAATTTCCAAGATTTGTTGTAAAAGGACATTGTTAATCAGGTGTAGACATTTTTGAAATCAACAAGAGGAGAACATTAAGTGTAGTTGGTACCTTGTTAAGATATTATTGAAGCAATATATAAATCATCTCACAAGTTTTTTTGGGACATTCAATTTTGTAAAGGTCACATGGTTTCACAAATTCTAAATCATATTATAAAAAAATATAGTACACAAAACAAGTGCACACTATTCATTTTAAATTAGAAATGAGGGTGAGAGAATGAGAGTGGGTAGTAATATGTGTCTTCACTCAAGTTTGTTAGCCTATTAGCAAGGCGATAAAAGGGATATCCTCTCAAGATATCACTCTCTACTAGGTTTACAATGTACCAGGACTATTCATATTATGATGCAATTTATGAAAGCTTAACGATCATATTCTATTTTTTTCTATTATATGTATGTTTAATTTGGCTAATGGATAATTCATGTGGCATAGGTTTAGCTTCATCATTTTCAAGATCCTAGGGTTGCTTTTTCAACATTTCCTTTAAGCACTCTTGCTTCATGTGGATTAATATAATGAATGTCTTATGGCATTAAGGGGATTTAAACCTAAGAAACACTCTTTCGAGTACTCTTCATTGTGCCCCACAATCATTTCATATGCTTATATAGATCAAAGTTGAAACCAAATACTTTTTGTCACCTGCAACCAACTCTTTAATTAAAATATGCATATGTATACCATATTATACAAAAATGTAAATGTTGTAGTCTCTTCTCTCAAGTAAAGAAACCTAAAACAAGTTTCTATATTTCTCTCTTTAATATACATTACGATTCTTATGGACAATATGATATTTAGAGGCAACTTGATGATTGGAGTTCTGACTTAATGGGCCCCCCTTGTCCATATGGGGATAGAACTTATTGGCCAATTTTCTAGAAGGTAACTTTAAACTTTGAATTCTCAAAGGCCAAAAATTAGAGATCCCCTTAACCTAATTCATCATCACCTCCTAGGAATATTTTGTGTTAAAACATTTGATTAACCATTTTTTTTTCTATTTATAATTATAATGAAAAAGAATAGCATTCTTAACAAGTAGTTAAATTATGTTGACTTAATACTAAGTGCATGGCTACTCCAAGAAAAAATTCGATTCTTATGATTGAGTTTCCAACTTTACTAGGTCATTTAGATCTGGTAGCAATATTTCTGATGAAGTTGTTGTTTGGATTTCTCATCCCCCTTTGATTAAATTATCTGATAATCATATCATACTCATATGGTCCTAAGATGGTAGTGGAAAGACCTAGCACATACATCAAAGAGCCCATAAATGGACATCCTTCCATCGCTAGAGCTATACAAATTGAAGGACTAACTTCACTGATTATAAACCTAACATCTCTTATGAGCTACTAAAGCTAAATGATCCAAACTCCATCATGCTCTATGTTTGAACATATTGAAACTAACTTTAGAAATATATACTATTATAATAGTTGATAAATCCTTGATATGTTCATGTTTTTTAAAAGATGTAACACCAAAAAATATAACTTTATTACTATTTCTATTATAACCATAGATGATGTTTTATCTTGGATATTAAAGAGAATCCTCACATCTAAAAATAAGAGATGTCATATAATTTGCATTGTCATGCCTGTAAGATATTGTCATATGTAAAGGCTCTAATTTTATATAATTATCTTGTATATGAAATAGTTTGATAAAAAACCTTGGATTAATTCACATGGCTAGGGGATTGATAACATTTGATATTAGTTATATTTAATATTTTTATAATCAAGAAGTAATTTTATCCCAAATGTCATGGAAAAAGAGAGGTCCATTGAGGGGCTATACTACAAGCTAAAAAAGGCATGTCCAAATTGGTAAAGACATCCAAGATGACATTTTGATTCAATATAAAAGTGTTTTCACAACTATATAAGGAGGTTAGTATTTCTCTAAAAACTATAAATTTCCTGGGTATAAAAGCACCTACTTGTAATGGGTGGTTGTTGCCCTAGTAAATTGTCTGGAGAGCAAGCCTGGAAATGATAACTCACCCATTGCTTTAATTTTTTTTATGGATCATTACTATATGTTTAGTAAGATGATTAATTTTTCCCCTACAAAAACATTACAGATCATACATGCTTATGCTTATGAAAATCCCATATGATTTCCTTAATAAGATCATTAGATCATTTTTTTAAGTATTGCCATAACATATTATATGTTGACTTATTAATTTAATTATTGGCCTTTTATTATTTCTGCACCAAAAATAAAATTTATTGATTATTGTATTACTATGTTGGTAACCTTATTAATAGGACATATACCTCAATCTATGTCTTCAAAATATGGTGTAGCTGCTATCACATGGATGGAGTAATATTTAAAGAGCTATCTTCTATAGCTCTTTAATCAAAAGTTGACTACAAAATTTGCTACAAAAGAATTAATGTGCTTAGGAGATTAATGGAAGTGTTTTTTATCTAGGTGCTATTACAAGTCCCACCTTATTATATGATAAAACTATTTACTCTTACTCAAGACTCCAATTTCTAGAAATAAAGTACATTTGAAGTTCATGGGCACTTCATTCAAATGAAAGTCTTTCCATCCTAATATTATTCTCCAGTTCTACTATACTGATTATCAAATGGTAGAGATCCTATGATCAAGAAGAACTGGGCTAAGCTCCCAGTAAAAGAAATTATATATGTAGTATAGCATCAAACTTCTATGCAGTACTAAATATCCAAATTTAAATTAATGTTTGGTCATCGAGGGGGAGTGTGCATGATAATGGCACCTCTAGACGTAACACCTAAGTTATAAAATAAGACCTTAGACATTTTAACACCTCAGATGTAATGAGTTGCCATTGAGAGGGAGAGAGTGTGCTTGGCAATGGCAGCTCTATGTAAGATCTAAAAGGCAAAAAGTAAGTCCGCTAGGCATTATATATGGCTAACTCCTTATATATAAGCCCTATGGGCATACTAAAAATTATTCTCTCTGTAAATCTTCCACTTGTAAAAGCATTGTATTAAATAAGACCTATGACCACTATGTAATGAACCTGGAGGAGGCTAATTTGAGGAGTTCTGGGCTCCAATAAAAACATTATAAGACCTTGTTTAAGCATCATTTTTTAAAACACTGGGATTATAAATTGTGACAAGATGACTTTCATGTAGTTTGAAATACATGCTCTTCATTTTGACATATATGTGTGTCCCAATTATCATTGTCAATAAAGACCTATGTTACTGGGGTACTTCATTTTTTTTTATAGAAATTGACATGTGATGCCTCTATTAACATTAAGGGGGAGCGTTAGAACATAATGTTATTAGGGGTCATACCCTTATAACATTTATATATTGTTCTAATATAAGGTTATAAAACCTTATGTCATAAAGTATATACCATTTACTAGTTAATAATCTAATATTTATTAGATTAATAATTATTTACAAATGGTTGCTTTGAAAAGGTGTGACTAATACCCCTTCAGGTATTATGCCACCCCTTCTATATTTAAGGAAGTTCTCTCTCATTTGAGAGGTAGCAAATTTGGAGATTTATAGTAATTATACCACTATGCACAAGAGATATTATTGGCCATGTGGAAGTATGTAGATGAGTATATCCCTAGATTCAGTCTATTTTTCAATAGACTATTTTTTGTAAGTGTTTTAATAAAATGTTGTTTTATGAGGTTTTTTTACCTGAAAGGGTTTTCCCTATGTATATCTTGTGTAATGTGTCAAACTCATGCTTGTATAATTCTCATTTATATTTATTTTATATTTTGTTCATAATGATTAGTATCCTAAGATTCTAATTTATAACAATATGCAAGCTAGCAAGGTTGCTACTTTATTCGGCCTAGCAAAAGATGCAACCTAATTTTTTTGCAAAGCTTCTCGAAGCATACCCAGACAAGTAGGAGAGGTTTGAACAAGGTCCCAAAGGAATATTTTAGCTAGAGTAGCACATAATTATTCAATGAAATCATAATCTCCAAGGGTCTTTTGAGACACACGAAAAGCTTGAGGTAAGGTCAGAACATGTGTAGGAAGAGAAGCAGGAGTGAAGTCTCATTGCCTATTACCATGGGTATTATATGTATGAGTTATTTCTTGGTAGTTAGGGGAAGGTACTACATGGTACTTGAGAGGAGCCTTAGAGCTCTAGCATTCTAAGTGTAATAATCAGGGGGTATAGGTGGGATAGGAGCACCCCCAATAGTTATCACTAGCTTATAAAGTTGAGAAGCACCTTGAATAACGATTTTTATTTTTTGATCCTTATTAGTAGTATGTAAAACAAAATTCAAATTTATCATGTTTTTAGAGAAAAGTGTTGTAGATGAAGAGGAATAAGACTTATCATAAGTGAAGTCATCAAGGGCTTCATCTAGCATGTCAAAATGTTCTTGAGAAAAGGGTTTGGAATACATGTTTTAAGGCAAATTAGAAGGTTGAAAAAGTGTTTCACGTTGGGTTCACCAGAATGTAGTGTATAAAATAGAAACTCAACCTAGAGAATTGCACCCTCTAGACAAAGTGATCTTACAATACACTACTCCAGAATGTCTATCTCCAAGAGAGAAGAAGTTCTATTTTAAACTCACAAAATTATCCTTGATATTCTAGATATGATATTAACTAGAAAATTCAACCTTTCTAAGCTAAAAGCAACAAGTGGAGAGATGAAATGTTGATTTGTAGGATTTTGGAAAGACCTTTTGAAAAAAAAAAAAAAATTTGGAAAACACAGTAAATGATGAACCTATGACCAAAGGAAAGAGGTCTTGGTCAAGGATGACAGCGTGTTGCACAGACATCCATGCTATAGTATATATGATGTCATACGAACTATAGGGTCTGATGGATTTAGTCTATGCTTGTCCAAAAACTTCCTTCTATGTCTATGTAATTTCTCGTTCAACCTCCGTGCAAATAATATCTCCCAAGTGACATGTTATGATAAGCTGAGAAGAAATTTTGGGACTACTAAGGAGTTTGCCAAGAGTGGTCAAACCCTTGTTTTAGTATTTTGACTTCCACAAGTAGTCAGATGATAAAGAGATTCTAGAATGTGTGTGCACCTCTCCTAAGTGTGTTTAGGAGCTAGGGTGCAATGACAAAGAGTGCTAGGTATAAGGAGGACATTGGACCTAGATTATAAATTGGGTGATTGAAAATGGTGGTCTACACCAATGATCTGTAAAACAATGAAATCAGGGTTTTGCTTAAAGGGTTGATTCACCGCTTGTGCAATGGGATCAACTGAGTGATGAGAAGAATTATCAAGAATAAGTGACTATTCTATCGAAGTATGATAAGGAAAACACCACATGGATTCACTACCTTATCCGTGTGAACTTGAATGTTGAAGATGAGAAGGGATTTTCAAAGAGCGACCTGTTACTCACTACTTATTGAAAGCACCTTCAATGGTAGAAGAAAAATTTTAGGAATCTTTTGGGAAAAGTGTATACTTCTGGGAGAAATCTACCTTTGTGATTGTTTTGGATAATTTGCACAATAATCATGAGAAATTGCAAGCAACGCCAAAGGATATTGCAAAGCTATGAGATGATCAAACATGGGAAAAACCTATCTACTATGAGAGAACCATGCCAAAATGAAAGCTTTAGATCCCCTGTCTACAAGTTTTATTTGTGTATTTCTTTTTGAGAGAGCTTCTAGGATCTTTTGAATGAATTTCCAAAAATCCTCCCTCTCTTTTGGTCAAGGGAAGGCTAAAGATAGAAAGGCATGCTCGCGGGGTCATTATAGCTGTCAAGAGACATTATGAGGTAGTGACATGCATGAGTAATACTCATTTCTAGAAATTGTATAACACATGATGCCAACGTGTTAGGCAGTCGTCTGTGTGCCATGCTAGTGTCTAGGAGAAATTTACTCCAATTTGGCACGTGCCTAAAAATATGTTTAGATCAATGCTCAATACAATTTTGGTGGATAATTGGTATTAAGGAATCCACGCAGCTCTAAGGCATGCTACAGGAGTTGGCGCTAAGGCAGACTTGCAAAACTTGATGTGAAATTAGAGTATGCAATTTGTGACATTACATGAAACCCCACTAGTGCAAAAATCTCCTTCTCATAGGAGCCCTCCACCTCTTTAGCCTTCTCGTCCAAGGAAATATCCTCCACATAAATCTCCCTTGTCTCCTTTGAAGTAGCCTTTGCCTTCAAAAAGGACCTCATCTTTGCAAAGATCTCCCCCTTTGAGGTCCAGAGAGGAGTGCTCAAATGGAGTAAGTTTAAATTGAAATTGAAACACAAGTAGATGCCTCCACTTTAGATGCCTTGATATGGCTTGCTTAGACATTGAAGATGAGAAAAAGGGTAACTAAACCAGTGGTTGAAGATTTCTCCAAGTCAGAAACTCTCTTCATGTGTCCACCTCCTAAGAGGCCAAAATAAGATCTTCTATCTGTAATATGTGAAATCAAAATGAAAGTAGAAAACACAAATCAGATGCAAAATACAAACGATTATACCTTCACTATGACTCACAAATCCAAGATAGCAGGAAGGAGTTGCACCCAATAGCTCCTTAGATTTTACCCAATTTGATTGAAATGTGGATTGCTCTTGCATTCAACACAATGTAGACAAGAGATAATGGATAGATTGATAGGTTGGATAGAGATGAGAGATAAGGCTAGAGTGATTTTGGCATTATGAGGATATGATGAGGAGAATTGAGAGAAATTTGGGCATGATAAGGATGCAAGAAGAAGATTCCCTAGAAGAAATTGGGCATGATAAAGATGCCAGAATGAAGTCCCCCTAGAGAAAATTTGGCATGATAAGGATGCCTGAAAGAAGTCCCCTCCAATTGCTTAGAGAAGGGTCTCATTTATAGATTTTCTGAAAAGTGAATGGAGGGTGAGGATCAAGAATTGAGATCAAGGGCTCTCATTATTTGTGAATTTTAAATTCATAGTGGATGAATTAAAAATTTATTTTTTGGGAAGAGTGGGTTAGGACAAGTTGAATTTTTAATTCAACTAGTGGAGGACAAAAATGAATTAAAGATTCATTTTTGGATAGTGGATATGACAAATTGAATTTTCAATTCAACTAGTGGAGGACAAAAATGAATTAAAGATTTATTTTTGAGGAGTGGAGGACTAATTGAATTTTTAATTCAATTAGTGGAGGATAAAAATGAATTAAAGATTCATTTTTGGGGAGTGGAGGACAAATTGAATTTTTAATTCAATTAGTGGAGGACAAAAATGAATTAAAGATTCATTTTTGGGGAGTGGAGGACTAATTGAATTTTTAATTCAATTAGTGGAGGATAAAAATGAATTAAAGATTCATTTTTGGAGAGTGGAGGACAAATTGAATTTTTAATTCAATTAGTGGAGGACAAAAATGAATTAAAGATTTATTTTTGGGGAGTGGAGGTTATTAGCTAATTAAATATTAAAAATATTTAATTATATGTGCAACATGGTGAGGTGGAAAAGTTGAGGTGGATAGATGAGGTGGATTGGGGGATTTAGGGTAAATTAGATAATGTGGGATTATTTAATTTATGTGAGACATTAGAAGAATTTAGGGAATTTAATTAAATAAAATGATTTTATTTAATTATGGGATATTGCACCAATCAAATAAACTTATAATATTTATTTAATTGACAGAAGAAAATAAGAATTAAGATAAATATCAAAATATTTACTTAATTTGACCTGAGCCAATTTTAGGTGTATACACTATCTATACATATACACAAGATACGAGTTTTGTTGAGATTGATACCCCTTTGTGTGCAAAAGTAGAAGTATAAATGGAAACATTAGATTATCATATCTCTAAGGTAGCCCTTGCAAAACAAACAAGAGAGGGTGTGAAGGAGAATGTAAAATTTTCTATTGACACAATGATACGAAAAATGGACAAGGATAAAGAAACTAAGGAGCATCTTAAGGAGAAGGTGGAGCAACTTACATCATACTTACAATATTTGGTGGGTCCCATCCAATTTTCCATTCTAATGCCTACACCATCATTTGTCAATATTATTGACAAAGATATGCCCCCAACTGAAGAAATTGGTTGTATCATGAAAGCAACCAAATCTTGGATTGATGAGTTGATAGTGTTGAGTGTGAAGCTTATAAATGAAGCTTTCATCTTATATCACCAAATTCATGATGAACTAAATTCTTCAACTGATATAGAAGGAAATATGATGCAAAACTACAAGAGTTAGAATGGAACCTACCTTAGATCAAGGAGATAGCCAACATTAATTTTGACATCTTTGTGCCAGAAGGAAACTTTAATGAGTAGGATCCAAGTTTAGACATTAAATGGCTCAAAGTTTCTATTTTCAAGATTGAGATCATCGAGGAGGAAAGGTTGAATTCATAGAAGTAGACGTTGTAGTTCATGATGATATACAAGACTTCATAAAAATATCATGTACAAATTTTATGACGGTCAAAGATCTATGATCTAAATGATGGTGCCAGATTGTCATTGATGTCAAAAAGGTCTTGCAGGATCTTGGGTTGATATTAGTAAACATCTGAAGGTCACTAATCAGGAGGTAAGTGCAAGAGGTTGATGCAATTTGAGGTTATACTTCAAAAGATAAGGACTTGCTTTATATGTGTGTTCATGCTTCATCAAGAGTTGTGTGAAGTTGTTGACAGGATTTGTCATATCACAGCTTGTTCAGTGTGATGAAATCTCTGTTCACAATTTGTCATGATCTTTACAGATGCATATATCAGTTGGAGTTGTGAATATAATGGTAAGGTTCATTGAATATAAAACTTAGATTGGTACAGATGACATGATATGCAGTGGTAGTGGCTTGGTCATTTGATCTCAGTGAAACACAGTAGTCTTCATCATGATTTGATATCTAGGTGTATGATTGCATTTTTGAGGTGTTTGTTGTTTGGCATTCTCTACAATAAGGAATGATCTTCATATCAGGTTGTCATGGATGTTGGACATCAAGATCGTCAGGAGTTATGAGGAGTGATATTAGTTCATATTTATGAGATCATCATTATGAGTTGAGTGATCATCTTTTTATATCCACAAGATTTGTTTGATTGGTTTGATTGCATAAATTGTTGTTGCTAAGACATTTATGCTCACATAAGTATCAAAGGAAGGTTTTTTTTTTTTTTGTTTAAGTGTCATAGCAAAATTCCTTAATCTACCTATCATATGAATTGTCACCGGTGGTCAAGGTAATGGATTTAAATAAAATGCATTGAAAGTCAATTTGGAGCCCGAATAAATTGAAGATTTCCATTTATTTATAAAATGCATTGAAGTTTGAATGGGAGCTCGATTCATTCAAGACTTTTAGTGGAGAATTTGTATTGAATGTGCTTTATTTACAAAGGCCGATAGAGAGTATTTAAATTGGCCATTTATGACATAAAAATCAATCCTTATTTATATGTATATATGCTTCGGTCTTTATTAGAGAAGAAAGCCCGATTAACAAGCCATTTATGGCTTTATCTTATTTATGACAATTAAAAATAAGGTGATTTTTTTATGCAAAATCATAAAAGATTTCAAATGTGTGTGGGCATGAATTTGAAGGAAGGAAAAAGGTTTTTAACTAATTTTAATCTTTGAAAAGGAAATATTAAAGCTAATTTTTAGCTTCCTTCTTCAAGGCAGATTTTATTGGTGAGTCTTTTGAGGCACTAAAAGCTAAGAAGGAGATTTTTTTCATAAAGGGGAAAGTTTCTTTTATTTCAGATATTATTCTTGAGAGTAATATGTAAGATTTTTTTTTATGAAGAGAAGATTTTTCCAGAGGAATGTGAAGAGAAATAAAATTGAAAGATCAATTGATTGCAGGGTCATTGTGAAATTTTTTCTTTATGACAGATTGATTTTATTGGAAAATTTTGAAGATATTTGCAAGGGGAAATTGAATAGTTTTTTATTTATGCTCAGAGAACATGAAGAGTTTTTTTAATGGGGTTTGATATTATATGTTTTTGTTTGGAGATTTTTTTTGTAGATAGAAGGAGAAGAATTTGAAGAGGTTATTGAAGAATTGAATAGGCACAGAGGAATATGAAAATATTTTTCTTTGCAGGTGGAAGGTTATTCAATTTGTATAAAATTGTTTTTCAGGTGCATTGATGATAAGTCTTGGGAGACAGAGATGAAATACATAGATGATGAGTTTTTAGAGGTTGAATATACAGTGTGTGTGTGTGGAATTGCATACAGAAATGAAGACATTTTCTACAAGATCCTCTTGAAGAGAAAAGAAAGAAAATAATATGATACTGGGTATGTGATGCAAAGATAATCAGATGAATTGCTATGCAGATGTGAATGAATTGAGAATTGAATGGAAACATAGTGTCCCTCTGATCTTGTTTATTACCTCAGTTGATGATTTGGTTTGCCAGTGAGGCCTTGTATTAGCCAGTGAGGCTTGTAGGTCAGTGACACCTATTTGTTTGCCAGCAAGGTTTATCTGTGTAGGAAGTGGGTGCTTCTGTTTGGTATTGGAGTTGGTGCTCAGTAAGGAGTTAGTGCTCCTAGATACATTTTGTACAACCAGTGAGGCATGTTTTTCAGTTAATCCAGTGAGGTAGTTTTGAGTGGTTTTTCTACCTCGAGAGGGTTTTCCACTCCAGTAATTCTTGTGTTAATGATATGCTTCTATGTGTGTAATTGCTTCTATGTTAAGATTTATCTCTATGTGGTCCTGCTCATAATTTTCATTATCAAACTTGTACATATATGTGTTATAGTTTATTAATGACTTTCTCTTTCCGAGTCTTGTAAATTAAAAGTTATAATAAGTTGCAAAAATCTACACAACACTGATTCACCCCCCCTCTCAGTGTTGTCCGGACTCCTATCCAGACTCGTACACTAAAGGAGCAATTTTCCAGGTTGATAAAAGAAAAGTCATCTAGACTTGATGTTGCAACCATAGATAAGCTTGTGAAGTTAAAATATTGTGCAAGGAATTTGAAAAACAACTGGTTAAGTGTCATAGTGCAACCTCCAAAGTAGTTGGCATATATATGTCATGAAATGTGTGTTACAACTATTCTAAATCTCCTGATATGGAAGTGGTGAAATAAGCAATTGATAAATTTAGACATTATTAGAAGTAGGTTTTGGGTGGCAAGAAAGGAACTATTAATGTTGAAGATGAATGATGATAATGATCACGTTGATGAAATACATGTGACACTCAAGTGACTCTCAAAATTTTGCCAAATTGTAATGTTAAATTATAAAATTTATTTTATATAGTTCACACTTAATATTTTATTTATTCCAAAAGTGCATCCAAGTGGAGAATTAATGTATTGTTTCTTTCAAGTGTTTGTAAAGCTTAGCATAGGAATATGAATGGTCATGGAGAGAAGTTGAAGAATCACGTCAACTATATATTGTAAGTTTGAGCATCATACATGAACTTTTGGCCTTTTTTTTTGGTAGAACTTGTAGAGAAGGAAAAAACTTTGTGCCTTTTGGAGAATGAGTAATAAATTGAACCCGAAATAACGAGTAATAAATTAAACCATAACTTTGTGTGTGAATGAGTTTTTATTTTGCATCTTCTTATGTTGATGTGAAATTTTCGTTCTCTAAATCTTTTCCCACAAATTTGCATGTGATGAAAGGTTGTTATAAATTTTGTTTTATTAAGCCCTTGTTGAATTAAATGGAATTTTGATTTCTATTTGGTTTAACCCACACTTCTCAATTTCCAACATTTTATTTTTATTTTTAGTGTATTAAAAATCTAACCACAAGAAAAATTTGTACAAATTGTAAATATGAAGTGATGTACATATTTATGGTCTGTTCAATTTATGTTAGTTTTAGTTTAGGTTTTCAATAAGGGTAGCCTCAACTATTCTAAGGAGAGATTTTTATCCCAAAACTAGTGGAAATTGGTAGATACCAAATTTCTTCCCAACAATTAATTTTGATGTCTTTGTTGTGGACTTGAGTTCTATATCAATTTCTCCCCATTAAATTTCAATGAAATCTCTCAATGCAGATATGGGAAATAACTAACATATAACATCAGTGTTGTAGCCAAATCTCAATTTGTTACAAACATAACAAGATGATTTAATTTCAATCTTTTAAGATCTTTCATGCATAAATCGACATAGCAACATAGAATCTAACAGGGTTGTAGACATTTTAGACCAAGAATAAAATATTGGAGAAGAGATATAAAGAGTTGCTAACTGATGCTTGATTAGAGCTTCACCCATGCAAGTTGTAGAAGTTGAAATAATTCCACCTAGGGCACAACTAGTACAACCAACACCTAAATAATAATTCTATTTAAATCTGGTTTATAAAAGATTTACTCATGGAGATAAGTAAAAAGACATTATAGATCCCTTTTTAAATTTGCAACAGGCTTCAAGATTTAAGCTAGATCCTCAAAATGTGAAAGATTCATAGATTACCCAATCTACCATCAAGTTCAAAGAAGAAAAATAAAAGTGTTAAAAGGGCAACTTGTTCCATGCTTAAGCTAAGCTTTAATATTGTTGGGTACTGCATTACCTATAGTAATAAATATTCATAAGACAATCATTGTGGTTCTAGTCCCATGGGGTGCCACTATAGGGTCATTAGCTCACGGGAATCAGCTACACGAATTACCTAAAGGCTTGCAAAGGAATTTTCCCATGTTTAATGGAGATGAAAAAATTAGCCTGAAAGAGCACATTTCAACATTTATAGTTGTAGGTAGACGTTTAGGGGTTCAACTTGACTTGTGACTTCCATTTGACAATTGATCTAGATGGTGCTACTTGCCCAAAAAAGAACTATTATATGCAAATTTGTAGTGTTCGAGGTTGTCAAAGAAACAAATCCATTCGCATTTGAAAATCAAGAAATTATTGGCGAATCCATTGCTAGTTATCTCGAGACAAATCCAATGATGCTGAAGATATCATTAATGACATGAACGAGAATCCTTTTGTGGTATTCACGAGACTCCAACATTAGAAAATTATGTAGAAGTACAAGGGGCAAGGGAAAGAAACTACGAAACATCTAGGCTTCGAGAAGAAGGAAATTAAAGGTACAAAGGAGACATAAAATCTACCAAAGCATATCTTGACCAAAAAGATTAGCTGCTCCTTCTCAACCTTGTTCGTCTTCTTCTTTCCAATGCATTGTTAAAAATAATCAAAATGTATATCATCTAGAAATTTGGCTGCTGATGCACATCTTCCCTTGGCTCTTTTGACATCATAGAACACTTTAATAAAACCGAGATTCAAATATCTCAAACTAAATATTTGAAATCAAACCCCTAGTAGTTAGATAAGTTAGTCCAATACATTAGGGGTGAATTTTCGGCTAACCTATAGACACCATGAATATGTTAGTTTGCTTGCCATGATGCTTCCCTCTGCGCATCAACTAATAATGCCACAACTCCTATTATTGCAAAAGAGAAGCCCATTCATTTTGTGTGTCTATATATTGTTGGTTTTAGGTTGAATAGGATGTTGCAGCGTCTGATAGTATAATGCCTGCACAAATTGCTCGCACAATGGGACTACATACACTTAACATTTAGGTAAATGCTACTCCATGGAGTCCAAACAAGTTCCTTTAGTAGGTCAAATTAAAGATGCCCTTCTGCTCACCCATAGAAAATGATGAAGCTAACCATTTTAGTACTAATATTCCAACTAGCTATGGGATAATTTTGAGCAAAAGTTTTGCAAGGACTTAGGTGGAGAAATTTATCTAGATTGGATTCACACTGTTATTCTTGTCAACGGAAAGAAAATTTGCCTAAATCTAGAGACCAAAGCGAAGTATATTGTACAAAATTTATGTGATCCACATGCGAAAATATTATATGAAGAGACAAGCTTGTACACATACATGTTAATGTCTTAAAAAGATGTCAATGTACTCGATATTTCAAAAGAAGACTATTGTAGTGGATTACATACTTTCAAATTTGATGGCAATTGCTCTTCATCTAGTATAGGGATTGAGATTGTTCTAATTTCCCGAAGAGTTAAGAATTATCTTTTTACATTTAAATTAGAATTTGAAAACGTTAAAAGTGACAAAATATAACGCTGTATTGCTTGGTTTAAAGGCATCTTGAGAAATGAGTATCAAGAAACTAAAGGAAGTAGGAGATGCTAAATTAGATGTTAAATAGATTAGAAACTAGTTCTAGGTCAAAAGTGATAGACTAAAGCATTATTGAAATAGGGTATGGGATTATGTTGAGGATTTTGATGCATTTTTGGTTGAGGTTGTTCCCAGGGAGAAGAGTAAATTTGATTATTTAGTAGTATCTACTTCATTGCTCATTCTGCATATGGACTTTGAAAAAGATCATTACACAATGAATTGATTTACAAACTCAATGTCTTAGACAATTCGTAACGTTGACACATTTTTAACAATGATCAACAAATTATTTCCTTCTTGGAGAAAATGGAGAATTTTATGAACTTAGGGAATGATTCAACCTATAAGGAATCAATTTCTGATCCAAAAGATGACATTGATGTTGTAGATATCACACTTGATTGTGAAGGTATCATTCAATTGAAAGACAACAAGATCCTTAAGGGTTTGGTCTTGTTGGAAGATCTCTTTGATAGACATGACATGTGTATTAAAAGAAAGGTCCAAGAGGAAGCTAATAGTTCCTCTAAGTATGAAAAAATAAACATTGGCTCTAAAGAGGATCATAAATACATTTATGTTACCAAGTCTTGCACTCTAAAGGAAAGGAGAGAGATTGATAGCGCTACTTAATAAAATATAAGGATGTAGTTGCTTGGTGTTATGATGATCTAAAAGCTTTCATACAAGTAGGGAAATGCAACATTACATTCCCTTGAAGTTTGGGGCAACTCCATTTGGTAAAAGCAAAGACATTATAATTTGAAGATTACTAGCATTATATTGGAAGAGGCGAATAAGATGCTAAAGGCTCACATAATATACCCCATTCATCATTTGAATTGGGTGGCAAACATTGTGCCAGTATGAAAGAAAAATGGGGAAATAAGGATTTGTGTAGATTTCCATATACTAAATTATGTGTCTCTCAAAGATAATTATCCACTACCCATCATGGATTAGATCCTTTAAATAGTTTTGGGTTCTAAAATTATATCAATGCTTGATGGGTTTTCGGGTTATAATCAAATTTCCATAGTTGTTGAAGATCAATGCAAAACCACGTTCACTACCTCTTGGGGAATCTTTGCTTATAATAGGATGCCTTTCAGAGTAATTAATGCGGATGTGACTTTCCAGAGGGTGATGAACCTTTCCTATGGAGATTTGAAGAACAAAATCATAGTTATATACTTTGATGATTTGAGAAAAAATTCTAAAAAAGAGAGAAGACCATTTGAATCACTTGGAAGCACTACTTCAAACATGGCAAATCCATGGCATTTCTCTTAATTCTAAGAAATCAATTTTGGTGTTACATGAGGAAAGTTGCTTAGCCATATAATGTCGAAGGAGGGTATCAAGGTTGACCTAAAAAGGTTAAAAGCTATCCAACAATGATCTCTCCCTACTAACCAGCCCAAGGTTTATTCCTTCTTTTGTAAAATTAATTTTTTGAGATTCATCTCTAACCTCACTGAGATGACCAAACATATTGCTGAGATGATGAAAGAAAAATATGTCTTTAAGCGTAATGCTAAAGGTAAGAATGCATTCAAAGAAATTAAAATGACCATTGTTAATGTGCTTGTCTTGGCACACCTCAATTTCTAGATTTTTTTTTTAATTTATTGTTATGCATCCAATCACACAATATTACCATCCTTGTTTGGAAAAATTAAGGCATTGAGGCACCCATTGCATTCATGAGCATAGGGTTAAAGAATCATGAACTTAATTCATCATTTGAAAAGAATGCATATGCAGTGGTTAAGGCCATGAATTAATTCATGTTTTATATATTAAATTCACACTCTATAGTGATGGTTAAATCCATTCTAACTCAATAAGAGATTGGTTTGAAATAAGGAGTCTGGATTGCCAAAGTTCAAGAATACGACTAGAAAATAATACAAACTCAGCGGAAGAGGTTTGTGTCAATTGATTACTGAGAACCAAATTGAAGAGTAAAGTAGAGTTGCAATAGATGAGTTGGAACTCCCACTAGTGCTATTTATTGGTTCAATAGATGAATAGTAATTTGGTATTGCTTACTTCCTTAGCTATAGAGAGTGTCCCCCTAATTTAATTGTCAAGGAAAATAGAATAATTAAGTTGAGAGTCACAAAGTGTGTAATTTAGGAAAACATGTTATACAAAAGAGGCATTGACAATACATTTCTAAGATGTGTTGATAAAGAACAACATAAATTATTATAAGCTTTTCATAATGAGGTGTGTGGAGGACACTTCTCTTCTTTGGTGATTGCTTTTAATTCTATGTGCTTGTTGCTATTGATCTGAGATGTTCAAAGATGCTTATGATTGGGTCTTTGAATGTGAAGTGTGCTAGTAGTTTGTAGGGAGACCTAAACTTGTAACCATGCCATTGATACTTGTCATTGGAGCACCCTTTTTCCAATGAGGTTTAGATTTAATTTGACCTTTAAATCCTCATTTAAGTGCTGACCACTCTCATTTCTTAACAACAATAGACTATTTCATGTAGTTGGTGGAAGTCATTCCATTTAGGCAAATAACTTTTGAAACACTTTGCAAATATATCAAGGAAAATATTTTGGTAAGATTTAGAGTCCTAAAGAAGATTGTGGTAGACAATCCATCCAACTTTTCTTCTATTGAAATCACAATGTTATGTTATGAGTATGGAATTTCTCTCTCCCATTCTTCAAATTATTACTCCAAGGCAACAACTAGGCTAAATAAAGCAACAAGAATCTCACCATGATCATATACAAACTAATAGATGAAAACCAAAGACATTAGCATAAGAATTTGTTGATGGTGACTGATTGTCATTGATGTCAAAAAGGTGTTGTGTAGTGTGTCATTGATGTTTTGATTATGATGCAAGGATGGTTGACAAAGTGTGTTTCTTCTTGCTTTCATGATGTTCATAGGTTGACCACATGGGTCTAATGCAGAGGTCATTCTTTTGGGGTCATCGGGACTTTATAGTATGATTGATGTTGCTTAGAGTTGATCATGGACTCATAATATTGTTTGGAGTTGCTTCATGTTCACAGATATAAGTTATGACAGATACAAGATTCATAGTTATGATAGTCTTGTTTGATCAGGTTGATCACATAAGTTATTGATGCTAACTTGTTTGTGTTGGACTTATATTCTTGATCTTCAGAGGTTCTTTAAATGTTCACATGCTTCAGAGGTTTGTGCTCGTCATTCAGTCAATGTTGAAGCATAAGAAAAGGTCCCTAATGTTCTCTACATATCATCAGAAACACAATGCAAGACAGAGTATGACAAAGCATGAAAGAATAGTCACAAGGGTTGTTGAGTAACTTGCATTGAGATCAACATGCATTTGAGGAAATGGACAGTTGATCAGTGATAGGTTGAGTATCTATATTGAAGAGATATCAATCATGTGAGTTGTGATCTTTCTATGCTCTTTAGGACATGTTCTCTTGGCACATATAAGTAATATATTCTCGGCACATGCATTCTTGATCTCATATTTTAAGATGGCATTCTTGGTGTTTCATGTTGGTATCCTTGTTTGGTATCTCAGTGGGCACTTGTATCATGACAGAGGTGATTATGACAGGGGTATGAAGTTCTATTCCATGACTGTCAAAATATGATAAGGCCATCTAAAAATTCCTAAGACCTAATACTTTCTCCTTTTTAAATTCAAAATGGCTCTCATCATTATCCTATGTATATGACTTTATTCTTTTGGAGCCCGTCATTTATGTTGTGGCACTTTTGTTTTAATTGAACGATGACTTCCTATAGGAGGTAAAGTCACTTAAGGTGACTTACCAAAGGGACTCTTAAAATGTTATACTTACCGGCCCCTCTTCTTGGTTAACCGGTGCTCACTGGTTATATAAATGTGCTCGAGCGAGAATTATGAATCAATGGTTTTATTTAAAAAGAATGTTGAGCGCCAAAAGAAAAATCAAAGGCCGATGTTCAAAATGGAGTCCTCTCTTATGAGTATCACTTTTGACGGTCTCTAGGACATCATAAGTGTGAAGACTGTAGTATTAAGGCTATTTTTAGCAGTTTTAAAAAGGCAACAAGTTGGAAAATTAAAAGCTTATTTTTTAGAGATTTAAAAGGAGATTCTTTCCATTTTATTTTCACCTCTTGTAGAAGACAAAATGAGACTTTTCTATTTTGGAATTCCATTCTACTATTGAAGAAGAAGTATTTGTTTTTTTTAAGGCTAAAAAGAAAAGATTTTGAAGAGTTTCTTTTTATGAAAAGATATACATGAATGCAAAATGGATTTTTAATGGCAGCGGGTTGTTTACATATATTATTTTTTTGTCAGAGAAAAGGAAAATGAAAAGATTGATAAAATTTTTTTATGAATACATCTTATGCAAAATGAAGAATTTTTTTTTATACAGGAATATGAAGGATCATGCAAAGATTGAAGAGATTGAAGATGAAGGCAGATTGATTAAATCAATTGAAGATTTTTTTTGAGATGGAAGATGAAAATGAGGAGATTGAATATTCAGTTTGAAAGAGATTTTATTCTCTCTTACAAGGGCAGATTCAAAATATATTATTGAAGATATTAATTTTGTTTGAGAGAGGAATATGAAAAAATATTTTCATAACATTGTGAATAAGATTTTCTTCTTGCAAATGGATTGGTGTTTGGTCTGAAGATATTTTATCAGGGAAGATTAAAATTTCATTAAAGATTTATTCTTTTTGTGAAGGTGAAAATGAATGTGAGAAGAATGTGAAAAGATATTCAATTTTTATATAATTGTATTACAGGTGCATTAATTGAAGTGTTGTTGAGTGAATCAACATACAGGGTTGAATATATTTTGAATATCCTCTTGAAGAGAAAATTCAGATGATAAGTTTTGTATGTGATTTGAGTTGATGAGAAGTATGATAATATGACAGACACATGTGAAAGAAGAAGTGATTTGTATTGAAACAGAGAAACCCTCTGAGTTCTTGGTTTTAATTTGAGTATGTATTAGGGGTTGGTGCTCCTTGAAGTTGGTGCTTCTAAACATTGTAACCAGTGAGGTTTTTGCTTAAGCCAGTGAGGCAGTTTTGAGTGGTTTTTCTACCCCAGAAGGGTTTTCCACTCGTGAAAAGCATGTGTTATGTTTCATGTTGTCTTCATCTGTATGTGTGTATATTAGTGCTTTGCTTATTAAGTTCACATCCTTCATTATTAGTCTTGTGCATATGAGCTCAACAAATCATTAATGTATTTCTCTATTTGTCCTATACGATAAAGTTTGTAAAAAGTTGTAAAAGATTTGAAAACTAATACAACACTGATTCACCCCCCCCTCTCAGTGTTGTCCTGGACTCCTACATTTGTTTGGTGCATTATGGACCAACTGTATTACTCTAAAGAGAACCATTGGAATCTCTCCTTTTAAGTTGGTATATGAATTAGGTAGTGAATTTCCAATAACTATAGAATTACCAACTCTTCAGTTGGATAGGGCCATTAAAGATGAAGAATTTAGAGATCCCCTTGAGAAAAGAATCATGCTTATAACTAGGCTTGAAGAAGAAGAGGAGAAAGTTGTGGATAGAATCATTGAGCATTAGATTAGAGTAAAAAAGATATTTGAGAAAAAGGCTAAATAGAGGAATTTCAAGGCTTGAGACCTAATTTTATTATGGGACACGAGAAGAGAACCTTGAAGAAGTCACAAAAAAATGATTCTCTATGGATGGGGCTTTTGAAACTTAGACATTGTTAATATCTGAAAATGTTCAAATCGTGAAAACTGGTTGTTTGCTACTTTGTAAATAGGTGATTTAGGACTTTTTATCATGTTTTCTTTTGGTTTTGTCTTTGATGTTTTGTGTTTGGTCCCTTTTTTATTTTTTAAAGTATTTGTCTCTGGAGTCCTTTTGCCAAAATTGTTAACTCTATTGCCCAATAGATAATGACTGGTTTATAGTTGAGATTTTAGGTCCATGATGCATCCATATAATTCTTATCCCTAATTAAATCCAAGTGTTGTCCTAAAATTTTCAAGGGTCAATTTCAAATTTCATGCCTTCCATATTAGTCAAGAATTCTCTTGCATTTTGTAAGTCATTGAGTTGTTATGTCCAGTTTCTAGTTCTAATCTTTGGTGTGAGTATTTTAATGTAAAAAAATGGTTAGATTCTAGTGTTCAAGTGTTTGGGAGGTTCTTGGGAAAGTTAAGTTTAAAGGGGAAATGAGAATTCGAAGTAAAAAATGTAAAATCCCTTTTTTTAATGTTTCAATTTTCTCATGTAGCTTTGTAGCCTTTTTACAATCTTACCTACAAAAATAAAAACTCTACAACCTTTATTACTAATCGGAGTCTTGGACTTTTTTTGCATCCTTGTAGGTTTCACAAATTTATTGTTAGACTCTAAAAACCGTCAACTCATAACTATGTTGGAGTTTTGGGATTCTCATGTACCATTGTAATTACATTACCGTGTTACATTCTCACCTCGAAAGTCCACATTGTAAACAAGACCAATATTTCGGACTTTAAATGCACCTTTTTAGTTCACTTACCAATTTACAATTAGACTCCAAAAGCCCATGTGCACTACTTCTTGTGGGTATGTCCCATCACTTTATAGTTACAAACATGCAATCAAACCTCACTACCTTGCAACCCTTCCTATCATTTGCAAAGTGCTCTCTTGGCACTTTCTTTCATCCACACAACCTTTTCACCCTTGTATTATCACAACTTTTTAAAATTAACTACACATTTGCAAAAAAACATTCTAAGCAAGTTCATCCATGTCATTGCAAACATGTTTGTATGGAAGTAGGGTTTCAACCATTTCAAGGTTTTTGTAAGTTGCCCATGCTCGTATGTTTTCCAATTGATCTTGTAGTGTTGTAAATGTTGTTATCAATATCAATATTGTATTTGACCCTCCAAGTACTCGTTGTTCCATTGAACCCTAGTTATGTGTATTATTTCTTTCATTGTAAAATCAAAATTTCATCTAGGGTTTATGTTTATTTGTTAAAATTGCATTGGGTTTTCGTATTCAAGGTTGTGAGTACTCCATGCATCTATATAAATATTGAAAACATATTTTCATGTTGAAATCTCATCTAAGTCTTAAAACTTTGGAATCCCAGACTTTGTGCTTTCCATTGTAACTTTTAAAACTTACGTCAAAAGTTTAGTTCTCTATGACCTTGTTGTTCATCAAGTTTTTGGATTTGACCGAGACCCTTGTATGCCCTAAATTGTTGTAAGTGAACCTCAAAACCTTGCACCATTTCACTTCATTGGACTTTGGACTTCACATGTTAATTTGTAACACTTACAAAGTTACTACTAGACCTTACTTCCCTGCTTGCAAATTACAATTAGACTTTTGGACCTTGCTTGTAAACTGATAACTAAAAACTTAGTCCTCAACCTTGAAAGTCTACTTCACTTGCATCCATGACTCCAAACTCTACTCACACCTTCATAGTTACAACCATGCAAGCAAACCCTAAAACTCTACGATAGCAAATCCTTTGGACTTTTGAACTTCTAGCGTAACTATAGACCTACATCCTATTGCAAATATGTGCCTAATCGATGTTGTCATTGATGTCAACATATTCTTGTTGCCATTGGTGTCAACTGTAGCCTATCTTGTTTCCTGACTAGAAGACTGGAATGTTGAGGATATCGAGAAAATTAATAAAGATCAATGGATGCGGATCATACGGCAGTATAGAGGATTGTGTGAAGTAGCTCTAGTCAGAATTTGAGAGGTCCACATGAGGATTTGAAGAAACTATGGCCATCTGAGTAGAATTGGTTTTGCAACATTCAGAAGAGATAGAGCGACAGAGAGGTGGTCTGGATCTTTCCAGATATGTCAA
Source organism: Cunninghamia lanceolata (assembly GCA_027924645.1). Taxonomy (NCBI): domain Eukaryota; kingdom Viridiplantae; phylum Streptophyta; class Pinopsida; order Cupressales; family Cupressaceae; genus Cunninghamia; species Cunninghamia lanceolata. The sequence continues at coordinate 2,704,860 of BSBN01000515.1, forward strand.
ATAATGATTTGCGGATCTAGAGGCATGTTTGGGAAGTCACTGTGTATCGTCCATTCAAGTGGTTCATGGTTTGGAGGTCTGCAAGCAATCTTTCTAAGATGACAGTCATGGCAGATAGTATTCTTGAGGTTTCGAATGAAGATGCAAGTGACTCTGATGATTTAGAGGAGTGCGGATATTTTTGTTGAATTCATTGTGCTAGTGGAGGTCTCTGGATCGTGTGACTATTGTGTTGGAGGTTCGCATTGAAGTTTGAGCTTGTTGGTGAAGATTTCCTTCTTGGTGTTGTTGTTCTTCCCAGTCCTGGCCGATCGGATGATTCAAGCATATTGCGGATGTTCCAGAAGAAATTATCTGAAGTGTGGCGTGTTGCTGAAAGAAGATTCAAGTCTTAGCTATATTTGGCCGACAACTTAGTGATTCACATTAAATAAGATGTTTGGTGTGCCAACCTTGATGTTTATTCAAAGGTTGATGAAGCATATAAAGGAGTGTAGTTGAGTCGTGGAAAATTATCCTTGAGCAAAAATAATAAATCCGAAGAAAGGATCAGGAGCAGAACAAAGAAGAGGAGGAGCAGAAGAACAAAAGAAGAATAGAGTGAAGAGTTAGTGAAGAAGAGTTTGGAAGCAGAACATAAGTTTTATGAGCATTCAATGAAACTGAACCAGGCATGAAGTAGATGCTATTTTTCAGTTAATTATTTCTGTGTTAAACCAAAATTTCTTATAGGTAGTGAGCCTCTCTTTTGAGCAGTGAGCTCTAGGCAGTGAGCCCAAAGGCAAGTGCCTTCCCATTCTTTTTAAGTACTTTTAACAGGGTACAGATCTTGTGGGCTAACACCCACCATGGTTTTTCCCTTAACTGGGTTTCCACATCAAAAATCTTGATATCAAATGTGTTGATTATATTTTTGCTTATGTGATGTTGTTTCATGCTTTAATGTTTACATCATTAATCAATTTGCAAATTGTGAAAGAAGATTAAAAGGAAGAAAAGGTTAAATTTTGGGACAACTGATTCATCCCCCTCTCAGTTGTCTGGTCTAATTCCAACAATTGGTATCAGAGCCGGTTCCTCTAAAAGAAGCTTGACCGCTTGAGGAGATCCAAGATGTTGACCTACAAGAAGGACAGTCTGATATTTGATGGAACAAATTACTCTGTTTGGAAGGATTGCATGGAGTGCCATTTGCAATGCATGGGCAGTGCTTATTGGGTGATAACTAAGGATGAGTATACTCCTCCAGAGAATCCTTCAACTCTAGATGAAATAAAAAATGTTGAAAACAACCTTCGAGCTAAAGAAGCCTTGTTGAGTTCCCTGACTAATTCAGAAATGACAAATGTATTTGGACTAAAAACTGCTCATCAAATCTAGAAGAGGTTGGAGAATCTTTATGAAGGCGATGAATATGTCAAATGTGCCAAGCTACAAAGTCTGAGAGGGAAGTTTGAAAATCTGAGGATGAGTGAAGATGAAAACATCACAATCTACATGCAAAAGATAAATGAACTTTTGTGTGGTATCAGGTGTGCTGGTGGAACTTTGGATGAATTAGAGATTGTGGCAAAAGTGCTTAGATCTTTACCCGATTCATACAAACATAAAGTTGCTGCTATAGAGGAGATCAAGACTGTCTCGAAAGTTACAAGAGATCAATTGATTGGAAAAATTTTAGCTTTTGAATTAAGTGAGTTTGGTGATTCTCTTCCTAAGTATGAATCTACATTCAAAGCTAGTGTTCATGGGAAGCAAAGATATGATGTAGGTGAAAGCTCTTCAGGAAAATCAAATAGATTTGCTAAGGCAAGGAAGGATCTTGAAAGTGATGAAATTGAGTCTATAGAACTTGAAGCTCTTATTTCCAGAAGAATGCCAAGAGGATCCAGTAAGTATGAAGGAAAGTTGCCATTCAAATGTTTTGCTTGTAATAAGATTGGTCATTTTGCCTCAAGATGTTCAGAAAATTTTTCAAATCCAAACCCTAACAGATATAAAAGTCAGAAGAATTGTTACTATGTTTAAGAAGCTGGAGAAGGAGTCACAGATGATGAATTTGATCATGGAGAAAATGAGTGGGTGTTCATTGCTATCAAAGAAGAAAATCCAGTGTCTACTGAATCGGCTAGCTGTATAAATGTGGAAAGTGCCTTGGCTGCTCAAGTTGTTGATGAATGGGTGATTGATAGTGGATGTTATCATCATATGACTGGGGATAAAAGTAAGTTTGTAAGATTTGAAAAATATGAAGGTGGATTTGTGAAATTTGGAGACAACTCAGCTGGTAGAATCTGTGGCAAAGGATCCATCTCTTTTGATGGTAAGAATAACACTAATGATGTTCTGTATGTGGAAGGACTAAAGCATAATCTTCTTAGTGTTGGACAGTTGGTTGAAAAGGGTTATGATCTTAGATTCAAGGATGGGAAATAGAGAATCTTGGAAAGCTCCAGAAATGAAATTGCATCCGGTACTCATACTAGAGGTAACATCTTTCATTTAAGTAGTTCCAGTAAAAGTTGCTTGATTGCTCATGTGGATCAGAGTTGGCTCTGGCATAGGAGAATGTATCATGTGAATTTTGATAACATTGTTAAGATAAGTTCCACTCAGGTTGTAAGAGATCTTCCAAGACTTGTGAAACCTACTGATAGCATGTGTAGAGAATGTCAACTGGGTAAATAGAACATAATTTCATTCAGGAGTAAAGAACAGTCATAAAGTGGATTGTTGGAACTTGTGCATACTGATCTTTGTGGTCCTACTAGAATCAGAAGTATACAAGGAGACATATATTTCATGTTTCTAATTGATGATTACTCCCGGATGATGTGGGTAACCTTCTTGAAAGAAAAATCAGAAGCTTTTGACAAATTCAAAGTGTTCAAGGTCATGGTGGAGATTGAGATTGGTGTGAAGATAAAGTGTTTGAGATCCAACAGAGGTGGAGAATTTACCTCCGGTGAGTTTGATTCATTTTGTGAGAAGCAAGGAATAAAAAAATAGTTAGCTGCTCCTAGAACTCCTCAGCAGAATGGAGTTGTGGAAAGAAAGAACCGGACCATTCAAGAAGCTGGTAAGACCATGATGATGGAAGCAAATGTTCCACAAGTCTATTGGAGAGAAGTTGAGTACTACTGTCTACACTCTTAACCGGGTGCAGATCAAAGGTAATTCTGGTAAGACCCCTTATGAACTATGGTTTGGTAATGCTCCTACTGTAAAGTATTTCAGAGTTTTTGGTAGTAAGTGCTATATCAAAAGAGATGAGGATCTAGGCAAGTTTGAAGCAAGAAGTGATGAAGGGATATTTCTGGGTTACTCTACTCAAAGCAAGGCATACCTATGCCTTAACAAAAGATTGAAAAAGATTGTTGAGAGTGCAAATGTTAGAGTTGATGAGAGCAAAGAAAGATATTCCAAGTCTTGCGGATATGAATCAGATGATCAAGATGAAAGTCAAAGTCAAGGAAGACAAGTTCAAACTCAGACACAGATTCAATTTGATCCAAAAAATCTAAAGGATAATGCAACAGTTAAGGAACAAGAAATAGAAATTCAAGCGAATCCCAAAACTCCTAGGTATGTAATACTGAACCATCCTGAAGATCAGATCATAGGAGATAGAAATGAAGGTGTTCGAACTAGGAGAAGAATTGTTGAAGAACAAGAAGAGATTTGTTTGATTTCAAAGATTGAACCAAAATCTATAAGTGAAGCCTGTAATGATGAAAATTGGATAAAAGCAATGGAAGAAGAACTAATGCAAATTGAAAAGAATCACACTTGGGATCTTGTTCCTAGACCTGAAGACAAAAATGTGATTGGAACCAAGTGGGTCTTTCGAAATAAACTAAATGAAGATGGTCGATTTGTAAGAAACAAAGCAAGGTTGGTATGCAAGATATATTCTCAACTAGAAGGAATTGATTTTGAAGAAACTTTTTCTCCAGTGGCAAGAATAAAAGAAGTCAGACTATTTCTTGCATTTGTTGCCTATAAAGATTTCAAAGTATATCAGATGGATGTCAAGTTAGCTTTTCTAAACAGAGAGTTGGAAGAAGAAGTCTACATTGAGCAACCGGAAGGATTTCAGTTGTCTGATCAGAAAGATATGGTCTACAGATTGAGGAAAGCACTGTATGGACTGAAACAAGCTCCAAGAGCCTAGTATGCAAGATTGGATAAGTATTTGCTAAAGCTAGGATTCAACAAAGGCACTGCTGACAGTAATCTTTACTTCAAGATTGATCATGAACACATTCTGATTGTTGAAGTATTTGTTGATGATATCATTTTTGTTGGGAATGAAAGTATGTGTAAAAAATTTGCTGATCAGATGCAAAGTGAATTTGAGATGTCCATGTTTGGCAAAATGAATTTCTTCTTAGGTCTGTAAATCACTCAGTCAGATAAAGGTATCTTTATATCTCAATCCAAATATGTGAGAGAATTGCTTAAAAAGTTTGGGATGGAAGATTCAAAGCAAGTGGGTACAGCCATGGCAACCGGATGTAAGTTAAGTAAAGATGATGACTCCCCTAAGGAAAATCAGACAAGGTATATATCAATGATTGGAGGACTGCTCTATCTGACTCAGACCAGACTTGATATCATGAATGCAGTTGGGCTTGTTGCTAGGTTTCAAGCTGATCCTAGAGAATCCCATGTTATGGCAGTCAAGAGAATTTTTAGATATCTCAAGGGGACAATTGATTATGGATTATGGTATTCAAAGGATAATGACTTCACTCTTCATGCATATACAGATGCTGATTGGGTAGGAGATGTGGATGACATGAAAAGTACTAGTGGTGGTGCATTCTTCTTTGGAAATAGATTGGTTTCTTGGTTGAGCAAAAAGCAAGAGGCAATATCTCTATCTACTGTAGAGGCAGAGTACATAGCTGCAACAAGTAACTGCACTCAAGTTTTGTGGATGAAGCAAATGTTGAAAGATATCAGAGTGGTATTTGAGGAGCTTATTACAATCTTCTGTGATAATTCAAGTATAATTAGCATCTCAAAGAATCCGGTGTTGCATTCAAAGACAAAGCACATATCCATCAAGTTTCATTTCTTGAGAGAGAAGGTAAATGAGAATGAAGTCAAGTTGGAGTTTGTGTCGTCAAAGGATCAGATTGTGGATATTTTCACTAAGCCTCTTCCCTAGGATACTTTTGAGTATCTTAGAGAGAAGTTAGGGGTTATTACCCCTCCTGATCAGAATTAAGATGCACTAGAGTGCATCAGTCCGGTGGAATTCACAATCATATCTTGTGATCCGAATTGATGTTAAGGAGACACTACTCAGGGGGAGTAGTCTGCATGCAACTTTTGAGTTTGGTCTGAAACAAAAAATAAGGAGAAAAGACTGCAAATATGTGCCCTTTGCCATTGATGTCAAAGGGGGAGAAAAGTCATGTGAAAAACTAGTTGCTAGTGAAAGGGGGAGCAGTGAAGATAGTGGTTGCAGAAGTGATAAGAGAAAGAGGGAGAAGCTCTTCTCTTGATGGTTGAATTAGTTTTTCACATCATATGTTGCCATCAATGACAAAGGGGGAGATTGTTGCAAATATGTGCCTAATCGGTGTTGTCATTGATGTCAACATATTCTTGTTGCCATTGGTGTCAACTATATCCTATCTTGTTGCTTGACTAGAAGACTGGAATGTTGAGGATATTGAGAAAATTAATAAAGATCAATGGATGTGGATCATACGGTAGTATAGAGGATTGTGTGAAGTAGCTCCAATCAGGATTTGAGAGGTCCGCATGAAGATTTGAAGAAACTATGGCCATCTGAGTAGAACCGGTTTTGCAACATTCAGAAGAGATAGAGCGATAGAGAAGTGGCCTAGATATTTCTGGATATGTCAAATAATTATCTACGGATCTAGAGGCATGTTTGGGAAGTCAGTGTGTATCATCCATTCAAGTGGTTCATGGTTTGGAGGTCCGCAAGCAATCTTTCTAAGATGACAGTCATGACAGATAGTATTCTTGAGGTTCCGGATGAAGATGCAATTGACTCTGATGATTTGGAGGAGTGCGGATGTTTTTGTTGAATTCATTGTGCTAGTGGAGGTCTTTGGATCGTGTGACTATTGTGTTGGAGGTTCGCATTGAAGTTTGATCTTGTCGGTGAAGATTTCCTTCTTGGTGTTGTTCTTCCTAGTCCTGGCCGACCGGATGATTCAAGCATATTGCAGATGTCCCAGAAGCAATTCTCTAGAGTGTGGCATGCTGTTGAAAGAAGATTCAAGTCTTAGCTATATTTGGCTGATAGCTTAGTGATTCGCATTAAGTAAGATGTTTGGTGTGCCGACCTTGATGTTTATTCCAAGGTTGATTAAGCATATAAAGGAGTGTAGTTGAGTCGTGGAAAATTATCCTTGAGCGAAAATAATAAATCCAAAGAAAGGATCAGGAGTACAAAAAAGAAGAGGAGGAGCAGAAGAACAAAAGAAGAATAGAGTGAAGAGTTGGTGAAGAAGAGTTTGGAAGCAAAATAGAAGTTTTATGAGCATTCAATGAAACTGAACCAAGCATGAAGTAGATGCTATTTCTAAGTTAATTCTTTCTGTGTTAAACCAAAATTTCTTGTAGGTAGTGAGCCTCTCTTTTGAGTAGTGAGCCCAAAGGCAAGTGCCTTCCCATTCTTTTTAAGTACTTTTAACAGGGTACGAATCTTGTGGGCTAACACCCACCATGGTTTTTCCCTTAACCGAGTTTCCACGTCAAAAATCTTAATGTCAAATGTGTTGATTATGTGATGTTTCATGCTTTAATGTTTACGTCATTAATCAATTTGCAAATTGTGAAAGAAGATTAAAAGGAAGAAAAGGTTAAATTTTGGGACAACTAATTCACCCCCCCTCTTAGTTGTCCAGTCTAATTCCAACACATCCCAAGCTTAAAAATCTGCCCAACTAGTAATTGAATTGTTTTTCTTCTGTTTCTTTAGAACTAAAGGATTTTGAACATGAAATCAACTCAAAAAATGAAGTATGAGTTCAAATGAGTTGTTCCTCCTTTGAATATCATCTCAGAGGTGGTAAACATTTTAGATATGGATCTTTGACATGTAAGCCCAAAATAGTTCCATTAAAGAATGAATGAAACAAAGGACAAAAACATAAGGGTTAAAAACACTATGGAAAGTTAGATCATATAAGTTATTGTCTTCCCTGTCTTAGTTTGGAATCTCCTGACTTGGTTTTGACAGGTATGCAAGATCTTACAATCAAAATGCTAGAGAAATCCAAAATTCTATAGGCTATAAAACTCTGTAGATCATGTCAAAATACATAGAAGAAATTTTTAGGATTCTCATTCATGATAAGTATGCAAAGATAACAATTGAATCAACCAGATAATTTTATGAGGAAAATTTTGACCATCACGTCTGAATTATCAATGAGGGTTGGCTTATAAAGAAAGGAGTGCAACTTCTAGAGTACCTAAAATGCTCCACCAAAGTGAGTTTCTTGAGGAAATAAGTGATTTAATTACCTTGCTTAACACAATTCTAGGGAATTTGATTGCCAAAGAGCTCCATCCATGGATGTTTCGATTTATTGCTATAATTCTAGATGGTAAGGAGTTCATTGATTAGGTCACTTTGATCAACAATAATTTTCACAATCAAATCATCAAAGTTGCAGAGTCAAAGCACTTTTATGTGACATCCTACCTAGTCTATTCAATTGCAAGAAGGACAATCCTCCTTGGCTTAGAGAGGGCAAGAGTCATGGATGTTGGACAAAAGCAAGTTTATGAACACTACCCTTAGCTTGAGCTCAAAACAAGATAAAGTTTTTAGAAGGGTGAAACATTTTATCTTTTTTTTAGTAGGATGCTAGAAAATGACCTTAACAAATTGATGTTAGTCAAAGCAATGATAAGTATCACCTTGTGGGGGAAATGGTTTATTTGATTCCCCGTTTTCTTGTAAATCAAAGTTGGATAATTTACTAGTGCTCCATACAAACTTCCAAGATATGTCAAAGATAGAATGGCCTTACTAGAGTTATGTCAACAGTTAGTGGAGGTTTAAAAGATCTTAAATCGAACACACATAAATTAGGCATCCAATTCCTACTAGCTATTGGAGACTGCACTTACTCAACATTATCAAGTGCAAGAGGTGTTGAAGTAGAATTGGCTACAATAACACTTCACCCCTTTGAAAGGAAAGTGACATTTGATCCCAAGGGCTCACAAAAAAGCAAGCAAGACCATTGTACACACACAAGACAATTCTTGAAGACTTTTTGGCTTATTGTGATGATGAGCACGAGGTGTAAAAAAGGGATTATTCTAGGGTTACAACATTCCACATTCAATATTTTTGAATAAAAGATATGTACCCAAGGAAATATCAAACAAAGATCAACATATTTAAGATAAACCAATTCCCAAATTGATTGTTCCATTTTAAAATACAAGTCAAATGAGGAGAAGGCTTAGAATATAGTAAAGAGAAGCCTATTATGGTTGCATAAGAAGTTTAAAAAAGAACCAACATAAACTAAGGATCACTGGAGAAGAAGAAGAAAAGGACTAAGAGGTCACCTAAATAGAAGCAAGCTTCCTCTACTTGTACATTTCAAACTATGCAAGTATCTTTTGATAAAACAATAAATGTCGAGGACCTTGGACATGAACCTTCAGAGGACATAAATAATCTAGTAAGGAAGAAGAAGAAACCTAAAATCACTATTAATTTTTCTAGTGGTACTTAGGAAGGTGAAGGTGTGCAAAATATGACTTCCTCTTCTTCATCTCCATAGAAATCACCTTCCCCTCCAGAGGAAACCCCATCTCCCAAATTGAAACTTACTTCTTCTGTAAAGGAAACCCTTCTAGTACAAAAATCTATTCTCCTAGGAGTCCTCCTCCACATTCCTAATCTTCTTCTCCAAGGAAATCTCTACCACCATATAAATCTCCTCCTCCTTCGTCTCCTCTGAATTAACCTTTTCCTTTAAAAAAGATCCCATCCTTGTAGAGATCTCTTCTATCCCCACAAAAGAGTCCTCAAAAGGAGCATGTTGAAACTAAAATTTCAATGTAAGTAGATGCCTCTACTTTAGATGCACCAATATGGATTAGTTAAACATTGAAGGGTAGAAAGAGGGCAATCGAACCAATGGTCAAAGACATCTAGAAGTTGGAAACTCTCTTCACATGTTTGTCTCCTCCTAAGAGGGCCAAAGTAAGATCTTTTATTTCTATAGATGCACATGGTATGAGATTTGTTGAGATTTCTACCCTTCTCAATGGTAAAGCAGGGGAATGGAAACATTAGATTATTAGATCTCTAAGGTAGCACCTAGGAAGCAAACAAAAGAGGGTGAAGGAGAACATAAAATATGCCATTGACACAATGATACAGAAAATGAACAAGGATAAAGAAACCAAAGAGCATCTTAAGGAGGTGGAGCAACTTACACCATACTTACAATATATGGTGGATCCCATCCAATCTTCTATGTCAATGCTTGCACCATCATTCATCAATATTGTTGACAAATATATGCCCCAACCAAAGAAATTCATTGCATTTTGAAAGAAATTGAATCTTAGATAGATGAGATGATAAGGTTGGGTACAAAAATTATTGATGAAGATTTCATCATATATCACCAAATTCATGACGAACTGTATTCTTCGGTTGAGATAGAAGGGACATATGATACATAACTACAAGAGTTAGAATGGAACATACCTTAGATCAAGGAGGTGGCCAATGTTAATTTCAATACCCTTATGGTAGAAGGATTTTTTATCAAGTTGGATCCAAGTTTACACATGGAATTTGGCTTGAAGTTGCTATTTTCAAGATTGAGATCCTTGAGGAAGGAAAATCCAAATTCAAAAAAATATATGTTGTAGCTCATTATGCTTTATGCGATATACATGAGTTAGAAGAATCTCATGTAAATTTTATGATGATTTTTAAATATCTATGCATTTTTCTAGTAATTTAAAGGAGCAATTTGCCAAGTTGATAAAAGAAGAGTCATTTGGACATTATGCTACAACCATAGATAAGATCATGAAGTTAAAGATATTGTGCAAGGAATTTTGAAAACTAACCAAGGGTTTGAGTGCACCCTCTAAAGTATTGTGCATACATATGTCAATAGATGTGCATTATAGGTATTTTAAAGGTCTAGATATAAAAGGGGTGAAGGAAGGAATTGATAAAACAATGGAATTAAAATTCAAATTAGCTGGTAAGGATGTTGTTCTTTGTGGAATTTCCAATGGGACTCCCATAATTATTTTAGCTAAGAGAATGGAAAGGACATTTCAAAGAAGTAAAGTAGCTTGGGAAGCAAGTTGTTTGGTAATAATTTCAGCTTCATCCACTACACAAAATTCCCATCATGTTGACATACAGTCCCTTTTAGATAAACACAACATGGTGTTTGATGATATACCTCTAGGACTACCTCCAAATAGATGATTTCAACATATAGTGGAGCTGGAAATAGGTTCCAAACCTTTTATTACCACACCTTATCGTTATCCTAGATTGCATGAGGATGAGATAGAGAAGGCAATTAAAGAGTTGTTGGATGTGGGTTATTTAGACACCATCAGAAGCAAGTTCAGGGTGGCAAGAAAGGAACCATTAACATTGAAGATGATTGATGATAAAGCTCACATTCATGAAATACATGTGATAGTCAAGTGACCATCAAAATTTTGCCAAATTGTAATGTTAAATTATAAAATTTAATTTATATAGTTTGCACTTAATATTTTATTTATTTCAAAAGTGCATCCAAGTGGAGAATTAATGTATTATATCTTTCAATTATTTGAAAATTTTAGTATAGGAATATGAACAACCATTGAGTGAAGTTGAAAAGTCATTGCACCTATATATTGGAAGTTTGAGCATTGTACATGTTAGATTTAGGAATAAAACTGAAGCTACCCAAAACCTAGTGCAACAAATAGATATAATACAACTATTCTAGCAATGATACAAAATCAAAATAACATAATAGAGTTAGTTCCCATAATAGAAAATGCAAATACGTAAGAAGCATGAATGAATAACAAGTTATAAGAGTGGATACATATATAGGAAATAAGGGAAGCAAGATCAACCAATGAGAAAAGTAACTCCTACTACTAAAAAATAGGTAGGAGCTACTCTGATGAATGATGCTATCTACCCTTAATATGACCCACTCACTACAACTAAGCAAGATAAACCAATGAGAAAAGTAACTCCTACTAAAAAATAGGTAGGAGTTACTCTCATGAATGATGCTATCTACCCTTAATATGACCCACTCACTACAACTAAGCAAGATAAATTAAATGTGTAGGAAAATACATAATATCCAACTAAGGAAAATAAAAAACCTACACTAGCACCCCCTTAAGTGTACCTTAGGTGGGTGAAAAGATGGGTCCTAACAAATGAAGTTTAATTAGGTACCCATGTACAAATATATCCCCCAACAGAAGAATCCCCTCCCAAAGAAGATACATAGAAATCCCCCAAATAGAGAGAGAAAAGATTCCCCCAAACTAGAGAGAGAAAGGAAGGAATAAGTAGCTCCCCAAGAATTGACCTCATGCGCCCCTAGTAAAGCTCATAAATGAAGAAACTTTCTTTTTATGAAGGGTTTGGTGAATATATTGAAAATCTACTTGAAAGTCAAGTAGTATCAAAGATCAATGACTTATCCATGGATAAGCTCTTGAATGTAGTGCATGTGAATCTCTATGTGCTTGGTCTATTGATGATGGAATAGGTTCTATGAAATTTGTATGGCACTCTAGTTATCACAAACTATGACTAATGGTCATATGAACTAGATAATAAACTTAGTGAGAACATGTTGAATCCATATGGACATATTGGTGGCATTAATAGCCCTAGATACTTGACCTTAGTGTAAGATAGAGTAATAGAAGACTACTTCTTGCTCAACCAATCTTGAACCAAGTGAGAAGCTATAAATTGAAGTGAACTTGTGATCCTAAAAATCACCTACACAATCTGAATCTATATACCCCACCAAGTTAATATCAATTCCTGCTACATAGTGAATCTCAAAACTATGAGTACCCTAAATATAGTGGAGAATCCATTTGGTTACCTTCTAGTGCAATTCATGGGGTTTCTGCGTAAACTGATAGACCATGTCCACAATATTTGAAATATTGGGCCTTGTATGAGTCAAATAAATGAGGCTCCTGATAAGATATGAATACAAGGTACCATTAACCAAAGGTGAAGATCACTGAGCCTCAAGTTTGACTCTAGAAAAAAAGGGAGTTAGAGAAAGCTTGCAGTTAACCATGTGAAACCATGAGAGAAAATCAAGAGCACACTTGGACTGTGCAATGGTAATCCTAGAAGCAAAATGAGACATCTCAATCTCAAGATAATAGTGCAACAAGCCCAAGCCAGTCATCAAAAACCTACCATGAAGGGTAGTTTTCACTATAAAAAGGATGGAGAAATCCCTATAATTAATAGGTTGTCAACATATAGAGCTAGAATGAGGAGAGAATCATCCTGCTATAGAATGTAGACATTTAGACCAAAATAGAAATAAGAAAACCCACTTATGAGTAGGAAGGAATCCATCTTGGCATACCAAGCCCAAGGGGCTTGTCAGTCAAGCCATAGATAGATTTCCTAAGTCTGCAAACCAACGAAGAGTCTTATAGAAAACCTTGTGGCTGCTCCATGTATATCTCCTCCTCCTTAAGGTCTCCATGAATAAATGCATCTTCACATCCATTTGGTGAACCTCCCAGTGATGCACTGCAATGATAGCAAGTGTGAGTTAGATTGAGTTCATCTTTGTAATTGGTACAAAGGTCTTAGAGTAATCAATACCAAGAACTTGGGGTAACCCCTTTACAACCAATTATGCCTTCAACTTATCCATGGACCCATCTTGTTATGTGACTTTTTACCCAAAATGGAAAAAAGAAAGCTATTTATGAATAACCCTCTAAAATTATAAGAGGATAAAGTTTATTTACCCTTTATAATTAAAAGGGAGATGGTAAATAAAGGATATTATGATCCTTTTGGTTAAAATGGAGATAAATAAAGAATAATTATGAAAAACCCTTTAAAAAGGGAGGAGTTATTATGTTTATTAAACCATTATTAATGACAACGTTTGTGAAAGGGTGTGATGGTTTAGAAATCACCCCTTAAAAGGTTATATAAGGCATTTGTGTGAGACCTGGAAACAGGCATGGAGAACACTCAAGGAAGATAATGAAAGAAAGGCAAGGAATCACGATGGAGAAGGATTATAGATTTGACAGGTGGTGAGCATTGGAGAAGGGGCATGTACAGAGTGTGTCCAACTCAGGGTACAGAGTACACCCAGGATTGTCCTAGCCAAGGCTTGTGTGTGCACTTGTGTTGAGCATGTTTTGTTGAACATGGCTCTGGAGCACTTGTGTGTGTGTATTTTCTGAAAAAGTGTTGAATGCTTGGGAAACACATGGTTGGTTCTAAATAAGAACTAGATTCCTCCTAGAAGTGCTCACTTGCTGAAAGGGGGTTGAATCTGTAATCCATTCTTCGAAGTGACATTTGGAAGAACTTCCAGGATCCAAAAGATGCATATTTATTCCTTTCTATGATGGAAATTAATGAAGTACTGAACTTATTGTTAATAAAATATATTGATGGGTTTTGATGTTAATATGATTATGTGATTATGTTATCCAGTTTGTTTTGGTAATGATTTACTTAAGAGTTCTTATTAAATTATCACCTGTTGTAATATACATTTGTTATTACATCTATTTTAACATCATTGAATATATTATTCTCTTTTAACTCTAAATATTAACCATAACAAATCCACTGCAATTAATTAAATATATAGGGGGAAAATAGCGTTACATTTGGTATCAGAGCTTATGATTAGGCCTTTCTATCTAAAGTGTGCTATATGATTTCAAATTTCATATTGACCAATCTTTAATGTATTCCTTGTGTATATCCAACATTATACATTCACCCTAACCTCTAAGACATCAAACCCAATTTTACAAGTTCTAACTTATAACCTTTATCCATATACTAATTGTGGTTTCTTCATTTGTTCATTGACATTATTGAATGCATAACCATGTTTAAAGTCTTGTCCATAGTTAGCCTTACATTTTAGTTTCCTAGACATATGGTTTGAATTGTAAGATGTTTTCAATCATAAGGCTATTTGAGTCTAAACAATCTTGTGCTTACAAGAGCGTTCCTCTGGGACTTGTGGTTATGAGATCACCTTAATTGGCATCTTGTCCTCAATTATATTAAAGTCTATGACCAATTTTTGATCATTTTTCATATTATCAAATTAAATGTTAACATTTTTTCCAATTTATGTTAAAAAAAATTAAATTAAATTAAATTCTAAGCCTATAACCAAATATTAAATTATTGGAATTTTAACAATTAATTATATTTACTAATGTGCTCTGAAAACAAGAACGCAACCTTCTAGAAAAAATAGCTTGGTCGATTGGAGAATAGATACTTCATCGAATATGACGTAGGTGATAAAAAGAAGACAATGTTTTTTTTTTTTAAGGACTAAAGTACATGGGGTAGTGGGTAGGTAGTGAGCATAAGGAGAGTGATTTAGAGGAGAGGACATTTATGAAAAAATATTATTTGGTTTGTATAAGTATATATACTAATTCTCTAGATGCCCTACCAGTTATAGACTCTATCTACTAATTTAATATACTAATTCTTTGGATGCCCTCCAACCCTCCAACCTTTAAGGCCCTCCCACCCTCCAACCAACCCTCCAACCTTTAAGGTCCTCCCAACATCCAACAACTGGAAGGAAGATCCAGATCCAAAATGCCCTCCCACCCTCCAACCAACCCTCCAACCTTTAAGGCCCTCCCACCCTCCAACCAACCCTCCAACCTTTAAGGTCCTCCCAACATCCAACAACTGGAAGGAAGGTCCAGATCCATTATAATAAATCCCCACTCAACTTGCAACCCTAGATTCTCTCTAATATTTTATTACTTTCCTTATGAAAGGCATTAACCCTAAAATCTCTCCCATTCTTTTCTTCTTTTCTTTTCTATCTTTTTTTGTTGCCTCCATTTGCTTTGTTTTCTTCTTTGTTTGCAGGTTGGGTTGCTTCTTCAATGGCTGCCATGGATCTTTGCATAGGGGTGTATATCTTCTGTATATACCCATGGGCCTTTTTTTTTGTTAGATATATGTATTTATATATATATATATATATCTAAATAAATATATACATTTAGCAAACAAAAACTGAAACTAGATATTCTTTTGTTTGAATAGAGGTATGTATTTTGTGTATATATCATAGGGTTTTTTTTTTTGTTTCTTCATTTTGTATTCTCTATTGTTTTTATTTCTTTTGTTTTGCAGGTTTCTTCATAGGGCAGCCATGGAGGTTTTGGAACAGAGGGTATACACAGTGGTATACCCTCTTCGTTAAATTTTCTCCTTCTCTTCTCACTTTATTTTCTTCCTTTTATTATTACTCTCTCTTTGCAGGTGGGCCTACCTCTTCAATGGCTTGGCAGCCATGAAAATACTTCTTATGTTTTTTTATTTTTTTTAAATACAGAAATTCAAAAAAAAGTCTGCTCACAAACTTTCGACCTCTTTTTTTTAAAACAGAAGTTTACAAATGTATATCACAGGTGTAGCATATATTTTAATGTGTGTATATATATATATATACACACACACACAGTCCTAATTTTGGCCGTGGTTAAAATTTATAATTGTAAAATTACATTTCTCAACTAAGGCTTATTTTTATATGTATATATTACACACACACACACACATATGTATATTTTCATATATATATATATATATATATATATATATATATACCTCAAAATCTATTTCTGTATTTTCTATAATTCACAACATAAGCATACACAAAATAGCAAGCTAGATATATATGTGTATATTCTTTTTTTTTGTGTTAGCTAAATAGCCAAGTACTCTAAATCAGAATGCTAACATGAGCATAACTAACTCAATAGCTCATTTCTCTCTTTTTAAAGCATGATTATAAAAACAGAATATATACATTCTCTTTTTTTTTTGCAACAATAAAACAGAAACTACAATTCTCTATGAATATCACTACAACTCTTTTCTTTTCTTTTTTTCTTTTTGCAATAATAAATATATATGTTCTTGGAAATAATCCTACATGACAACATGAGCATACCATTTAACTTTTCCAACAGCCATTTATGAAATAAATTCTCAAGCAACCAAACAGAAAACTAAGTTTAAACTTTCTCATTTCTTCCTTTGTAAACTCAAAGATTTATCTAACTCACTCTTACTTTTTTTTTTTGTAAGGAGAAATGACAGAAAATGTATACAATTTCAGCAAGCATTACACAACTCACTAACTCCACATAATAGGAAATAAGCATCTTTAATTAAACTACAGAATGTTTACATTGCATTATACATCACAGGAAGAATAAACAGCCTTTTACTCAAGAAAAGAATACTTTTCATACAACATATATTACAGCCAACTCATGGCAAAGATAACCAAACAATCTTGTACAAAATACAATACAATAATGGATCCGGACCTTCCTTCCAGTTGTTGGATGTTGGGAGGACCTTAAAGGTTGGAGGGTTGGTTGGAGGGTGGGAGGGCATTTTGGATCCGGACCTTCCTTCCAATTGTTAGATGTTGGGAGGACCTTAAAGGTTGGAGGGTTGGTTGGAAGGTTGGAGGGCATCCAGAGAATTAGTATATTAAATTAGTAGATAGAGTCTATAACTGGTAGGGCATCCAGAGAATTAGTATATATACTTATACAAACCAAATAATATTTTTTCATAAATGTCCTCTCCTCTAAATCACTCTCCTTACGCTCACTACCTACCCACTACCCCATGTACTTTAGTCCTTAAAAAAAGAAAAACATTGTCTTCTTTTTATCACCTACATCATATTCGACGAAGTATCTATTCTCCATTCGACCAAGCTATTTTTTCCAGAAGGTTGCGTTCTTGTTTTCAGAGCACATTAGTAAATATAAATAACATTAAAAAAGCATAATAATACATCCATTACATGTGAGGTAGCGCTTCGTTAGGAAATTATACCCACGGTAAGTATATGCCTTATTAAAAAGGCAGATTTCACAAATAACATGCCCATCGTGGAAGAAACATGTTTTGAGTGTGAAGTTTCGAATGTGTGTAGAGGAGCGTGCATGTGTAAAAGAAAAGGTGGTTTCTATGTTTAGAAAATAATATTAGTAAAAAGGAGCATGCCTAAAAAACATAAGCATTTAAAAAATATGAAAAACAAATTCAAGGGGGCACGTCTAACTAGGTAGATTGTAGGTCATTTTTGAAGTTCTATTTTTCTTTATGTGGATAATAACATCCACTATATTAAGATTTCATGTTTTATATTTTGATTGAATTATAGATTGGAGTCTTTCTAAAGATGAATATTTGGAGTACTAACTCTTGTGAATGGGATATCACATGTCCTAAAGAAGTTAGAATTATTCACTTGTAGACTTGTTAATGGAACTATGCAAAAGATTATCATTCGAAATAGATGTATACATAATTCAATAAATGTGGTTCATTTGGATTGAAGAGTTCTACAAAATAAGTTCGATTACAAGCTATAAGTTGGTATTTACTAATCATTCACTCTATGGATTTTTTGATATAGACCATATTCACATTAATAAAGAATTGCATTGTTATTTTATTGGATAGCATTTTGTGGACTACCTCCACTCGTTGCATTTTTTTTGGCACTACATGATTGAACAATATTAGTGGTCACATTTGTTTCATCTATCACTACTCAAATCCTTTAGGGTTCGATAATCTATTTAAAAGTTGATCCCTTACTACTATTATGGTTGTTTAGGGGTTTGGGTGACAGTTGGAATCATGCATGATTTACACCTATGAATTGTAATCTTGAGGTTATATGGATAATATTCAATATAATGGCTCAATAGTTGGATGACATCATGAAATATTCTCCTAGGGCATTTATCTCTTGTAAGGTCTTCTTATAGTTAATGCATCATCCATGATTGTGCTATCATTAAGCTCCCACACCATTCACATTATATCTTCCTCGAAAATGCTTCTATAGACATTGTGGTCATTACTTCACATTCTTGATTACATAGACATCATATTCTATTCAATACCCATTGTTCTATTTATGCACTCTCATAAGATGGTGGTATCATCTTCATTTTTCTTCCTTAGAGTGGGTATTAATTCCTCAATGAGCTATCATTTCTCAAGTTCAACATTTGGTTCTTTCTTAAGCTATCATAGTAACTCCTTGAATATTTTGTTGAAAACCCTAATAGACTCATGTTTCCTTTGTTAGAAGGTGTATTTTTAGTGGCAATCATGTCACACTCATGTTGTCTAATCAAATTAAATTCGTTTTCAAATTCATTTTGTAGTCTTCAATGGTGTTGCATTCATCTAATAATGTGTTCTTATACTAATGATTGTCGTTCCTCATAAGAGTAGTTGGAGATTACTACAACTAATAATATGCATTTGCTTGTCTAATGGATGTTTAAATTTGCATGCACATTCTATCGTGTTTAACACATTATTTTGTCTCATCACTAATAAACATGAACATTGTCTACCTCTTTTAGCTAGGACTCAAAGGATTAGACATCACTTTTAGAATTTCTTAGTCCTTTATATAGGTTACTAGACTTTCTATTTCCTATGTGTGTGGCATGAACATTCCTATCCTCTCTTAGCGCTTTCCAATATGCCCTAACCTTTAAACTTCCCTTCTATCAAGACACTTGACCTCTAAATGTTCTCAAACTCCACTTAAATATTAATTATTAGTTAGTATGCCTCATGCTATCCATTTATGCATCTCTCTTTTTCCCGTGATGAAATTGTAAGGTTCTATATCAAGATGGGGACTTCCTTTTTGTCAAGCGGATTATTATTAATCCTTGATTCCTTTGTAAGGCTTTTTAAAATAGGTTAAGGAGAAAAGTTTGATCTTCAACATCAAGAATGTGTAGCTGTGTAATCATATTTTGTCACTTGTTTTTCATGGGTGACAAATTACTTTCTAGCTTTGACTAAAGCTTTCTCCAATTCAAGTTTTCACTTTAGGATTGAGGTTGATGCTTTAGTACTAGATTATTGTTTTTATCCCATAGCTTTCATTTTACTTTATTTGCTCCATAAATTTTATTGATTTTGTTTTGTTGTAAAAAGAGGGTTGTTGATTTTAGGGGTTTATGTGGAATCCTCCTTTCACACCAAACATTCCAAGGGCTTATCAACCGAGTTGAATCTCCACTAAGCAAGAGCAATCACCTATCAGGTTGGGCTGCCACTTGGGAAGCTATGGATTCTTGGATGTGTCAAACAATGTCTCTATCTAATGCTCAATTGTACTTAGAAACCTTAATTATGCAAATTAGTAAGCAAATTATCAAATTATGGCAAATCCTTTCAGACTAAGATAAGGGACAGAGATATTTAACTTACCGTTTTTCAAAGTTTGAAAGATGGAAAAGTCAGGGACACGGGGACGAGCGCCCAAGTCCAAGGTACCTGTTTCTTTGCGGGATCTCGATCTCCTTCCAACACTGATCTGCACTGCAACTTTCATTTTTGGGAATTTAACTACGAAGGACACAGGGACTAGTGCCCTAGTCCAGGAAAAGCTCCAGTGTCCTACTTCTTTTCAGATCTTGAATCCTCAATGTCTGTCACTCATTTTTGCAACTCCACGGGACTCGACACTTGTAACCTGCAATCACAAGGAGTGTGGGAGGGGGTTGTGGTGTTTAGAGGCTTGCCTAGGTCAAACCCCGAAGAGACATTCAAGTCTTTTGAACACCATTGTCAGATAAGAGTGCATATCCCGGTGAGATAGAGGCAAAAATCCAAATGATAAATGATTGAAAACACAATAGATATCACCATGTAGTGAAGATCTCATGGAATGAAGATGCTTTTCATGCCATGAGGAGATGGATGTCAAATCTACAAATACAAACACAATAACAACAAAGTACTGCTCTACAACACAATGAATTCCTTGAATCACTTTCACAAAATCATTATGCTTATCAAATTTCCATCTAGTTTGCAAATGAAACCTAATCATGCTTATATGCAACTTATACAAAGATTCCCGCTAAGAATTTTGTAATTCAAACTTTAGATGTCAACATAGGACCTAAATAAAAGTCACTAAACTGACATTTGAAATTAGGGCAGACCCAAAACAGGGCTGGACTAGGGTGCTAGCACCCAAGTCCACCCTACCATTTTTGGTCACGATTCATCAAAGTGCAGCCCCTAGGTCCTATTTGCCACAAGACCCAAGGGTTTTCTCATCGGGAGTCAGAAATAACATGCAAGATGCTCTAAATGCAAATTAAGGACCCGGGAGCTAAACTTTAAGAGGGAAAAGCCCCCAAGGGGACATTTTTTGACATAACAAATTCTTTACTTAATAGTGTCTCATTTATATTTATGTAAGTTCATTAACTCCTTTGATGACATTAGTCGTCTAATTATGTATCTTCTTTCTAATGATGCCTCTCCTTGTACGTATGAAAATTATTTATTATTCTAATTCTTGATCTCTTATACTATAGAGATCTTAAATAAATTTAAAATGCCTTGACAAGGGCTTGGGTAGATGGCACTTCAGTTGATGGTCTCTCTAGATAGTTGGTTTTGCTCACACTCATGTCTTCTATGCATTCTCATATTCCAAAGAAATTTATAAACTCCTTGGTTAACCTCTCCAATCTTTCCTCATTATCTTTGATTAGCTCCTCAATTTGTTAGTTCATCATCTCAATGTATATCTCAAGTTTAGTGTGTCAATATTAATGCTTATTATCAACAAACTTTATAGTTCAGGCGACCTTATACAAGCAACATCATAAAAAGTCTTATAAAAATAAGAGATCAAACAATAATCATGAAATTAATAATAGACCAAGTATTTTTGTTAACGTAAGTTACATTGTGGGCCCATAACTCACAGGTCCCAACATCATTTTCACATCTTAAACTTTGGTATTGTTTAGGTGAAATGAAACAATGCTTTTACAAGATACGAAACCAAAATGATTATCTTAGCACCTGTCAAGAGGACATGTTGGAATTTACAGAGGGAGAGCCAATCCCAAACTCAAGACATTCAAATAAAACCTTTTTGTGATATGCAAGTTCTTCAAGAAGTTATTTGGAAAAGAGCTAGTTTATGTAATGTTTAAATCTTCAACATATTTTATATTTTATAGAAAATTTTCATGAATTTTCTTATGTTGTCAAACCTCTAGAAACACATCAAGGTTATTAAAATTCATATCGGGAATAAAATTCTTGAGCTCATTGTTGTGAGTAAAAATCTAATCATCTTACACATCCTAGGCACATGGATATTTAATTAGAATTCCTATGAGCTTACTACATAAGATTAAAATATAACCCCAAGGAAAGGCATAAGATTAAAAAAAATCCATGATCATAGCTACTATAATTTAAAGACTCCAAGGGCATAGAAATATTGGTAACCCATCTTCTGAAATATTGATTTTTTAAACATTGTTTGGGGATTTAGGTTTGGAAAATCAATCAAAAGACCTTGAATTGTGTCTTTAATTATTTTAGGAAAAGATGAAGAAAGTTATTCAATTAACCTAATTACTTAAAGAAATAATAGACCTAGTGCTTCTCTATGAAGTACTTTATGATGGTAATAGTTGTTGATGTTTTGTTTCTTAAGTTGCCTTGTAAGATTGTTTTGTACCATCTTTGTTTTATTGTTTTGTTATTGGACCTGATCATCCCAATAACCTTGTACATATGCTTTTGTCCATTATTTGTGAACCTATGACAAGGTGAAGTATGTGGAATAATATGAACTTTATTTAAATGTTATTGTGTACTTGTTTCCATTCAATTGTATTTGGTATATGAAAAGAGGATATTTATGTAGTCAGGAATGCATGACTATCATCTTTGAATATTTTGAGTATATGGTACTCAATGATGAGTGACTACATGTATGGGATATGCATGTCATTCACATGATGATACTTTTGTATATTTTATGTTGAAGTGACACCTAAAAGATTAAAATATTGTATTAAAGATAAGGTTACACATTGATGATCAAATTTAAAAGATTATTTTATAGGAGATTTATTGTATACACTTGTATTAGGTTCTCAAGTATAAATTCATGATCTATTTCATGTGAAAATGTACTTATAGTTCTAATCATGTTATTGATTAACAAAGTATTTCTATGGGATTTAGTTGTGGTTTTAGTTAAAGCAAAAGAATTATTGGGAAGATCTAAAATTTGAGGAATATGATTATAAATGAAGTAGGTTCATTGTGACATTGATAATGTTACTTGACTAATTATTTTTGCTAAAATATGTTGTAGATTCAACTTGAGCTATTGAGGGCAACAACTAATTTACAGGGGGAGAAATGTTATGTAACTTTTTACCCAAAATGGAAAAAGAAATCTATTTATGAATAACCCTCTAAAATTATAAGAGGATAAAGTTTATTTACCCTTTATAATTAAAAGGGAGATAGAAAATAAATGATATTATGATCCTTTTGGTTAAAATGGAGATAAATAAAAAACAATTATGAAAACGCCTTTAAAAAGGGAGCAGTTATTATGTTTATTAAACCATTATTAATGACACCCTTAGTGAAAGAGTGTGATGGTTTAGAAATCACCCCTTAAAAGGTTATATAAGGCATTTGTGTGAGACTTGGAAAGAGGCATGGGGAACACTCAAGGAAGATAAGGAAAGAAAGGCAAGGAATCACGAAGGAGAAGGATTATAGATTTGACAAGTGGTGAGCATTAGAGAAGGGGCACATAGAGTGTGTCCAACTTGGGGTACAGAGTACACCAAGGATTGTCATGGCCAGGGCTTGTGTGTGCACTTGTGTTGAGCATGTTTTGTTAAACATGAATCTGGAGCACTTGCGTGTGTGTGTTTATTGAAAAAAAGCTAAATGCTTGGGAAATACATGGTTGGTTCTGAATAAGAACTGGATTCCTCCTGGAAGTGCTCACTTGCTGAAAGGGGGTTGAATCTGTAATCCATTCTCTGAAGTGACATTTGGAAGAGCTTCTAGGATCCAAAAGATACACATTTATTCCTTTCTATGATGGAAATTAATGAAGTACTGAACTTATTGTTAATAAAAGATATTGATGGGTTTTGATGTTAATATGATTATGTTATCTAATTTGTTTTGTTAATGATTTACTTAAGAGTTCTTATTAAATTATCACCTGTTGTAATTTACATTTGTTATTACATCTATTTTAACATCATTGAATATATTATTCTATTTTAACTCTAAATATTAACCATAACAAATTCGCTACAATTAATTAAATACATAGGGGGAAAATAGTGTTACACATCTACTAAGAATTTTGTTTGATACATCCACTTGCATCGAGCAAGTTTACTTCCCTTAGGAAGGAGGACACTGTCATGTCCCTATCAATCATGCATTAATCATTTAAATTGAAAATACGAATAACATTAAAATATTGATTATAAATCCTTAAAATTAATATCGATATAATATATAATATATTTATTTAAAATATATTATAAATATAAATAAATATTATAAAATATGTTATTATATTATAAATAACATATATAATATTATAAAAGGGATGTATTTAATATTATAAAATACAATAAAATAAACATTGTAATGAGGGGCCGATCCCATGTAACGATCGACCCCCTTTCCAAGCACCAAAACTAATAAAAAGGGCAGTGAATATCTTAATACCTTTAGAGGCGTCTAATATGTGAGGAATAAATTCAAGGCAACTGATTTGTAATTAAGCCAAATACATATTGAAGATTCCCTATCACTAACAAACATAGCTGATGGAGCAATAAAAGATAATAATCGTTGTTGCTATACAACGAATATGACTAAGGTGATCATACTTAATTGTTGCATCAGAAATAACATATAGCTTTGTGTAATGAAAAGATAGCAGCGGCAATATGAATGGTCGCCACCCTTTTCAAGAGGTATTTAGAGAGTATAAAACAAAAAGAAAAGGATTCGAATAGGGGGGATCACCCAAACAACATCTAGAAATTTACATTACTCATTCAACAATGATCTCCTCCATCAACTAATAACTACATCGGCCCCTCATCATTTATCTCCTCTCATTGTTAATGGGCAATTAGATAGGATTGAAGCATCTCATCTAAGATCATTGGATCACTGAGTAATACAACCAGCAATTGGATGGAAAAGGAGGAATACAACAAATATAAAATTCAAGTTAAATCAAGCAATCAAATCATTGGATCAGGAAGACTTCAATTCAATTCAGTAGTAAATAAATCAGAGAATGAAAATAGTACAGGTCTGCACCAAGGATAAGGTATGTAGTATTAAACTTAACATTGATTTGTTTAAATAAATAATGAATATAGGAAGTTATGAGATTATGAATATATACATATGCATATATCTATGTATGCATAATTAGAATAGAATGAAATGAAAATATTATAAGTATGATTGAAAGGAATAGTATAAGAGTAATTGTAATAAAGTGTAATATCATCATAGAATTGAATGTATTCCTTATGATAGAAATGACTATCATGTCTATAACATATGCTATAAGAAAGCTTATTAGAATGATGAAATGTATATGATGCCAATAAATGGAAATATAGGGCCAATTATATGATGATGGAAACACAAAGGTTCCCATAAAGGAATATGAATGATCATGCCATCTTGTGATCCAAGTAGGATCAAAAGATAGCAATATTGAATGATTGATAACTCACAACTCATGACATATTTGAAAGGGGTGTTCGAGCCTCCTCCTTAATCATCTTACCAACCTATGAGTATGGGGTTAAGTTAAGGATGTGAAATAGGACCTATGTGACCCTCAAGTGGATGAAGAACACCGGATGTGTGTGAAGTCCCTTGAGCCAAGAGATGAAGAACTCCAGGTGTTGAGTGAAGCTCTTGGGCCTATGGTATTATGAGCTCATAATAAATGTGCCCGACAGTAGGTGACTCTCAATGAGATGAAGAATGTCATGTGTTGCATGAAGTCCCCTCGAGCCAAATGATGAAGGGCACTGGGTGTTGTGAGAAGCCTTTGGGCCTCTGTGTGGGATGGATAACGCCTTAACAAACCATGCTCATATGAGAGATAGGGTTGATTAATGATAGGGCTAACCGAGAACTCTCTCAAGATAGTGCATGGGAATTGTGAATGAAAGAATGTGAATATGAAATGTCTATGTTTATTAATGTTAAGATGAAATCATTGTGATTAAGATCATAAGGTTATAAGCATTAAGGATAAATGAGGAAAAGTATATGGACTAATAATTGATTAGTGAACTCTAATGATGATATGAAAAGGAAAAATTGAATCCCAGTGTTCTCTCTTGTAAGTTGAACTTGTGCAAGGTTAAGAAATTTTTTGGCTTACTAGAAGGGGACATAACAAGTGGTATCAAAGCAGTCATCCTGCCATCCTGTGTGTATATTTGTAACTTATGCAACCATGTGAATATTTTGTGTATGACATGTGTTCTTCATGACTGTTAATATATGTATTGAACTCATTATTAATTGTGCTATTAATGTATAATCTCTATGAATCTGGATATATATTTAGTATTTGTAATTCTCATCAAGTAATCATGAGGAGAGCGGGAGAAATACTAGTACGGTGAGCAGATACTAGATTGATTTCTAAGTACACCACTTTGAGTTGGCCACTTGGAGCCAAGGGGGTGAGTGACTGCCCTTGGGCTTAGAAAAGAAAATCTATGGGCCTCCTATTGTGGCATTTCCCCAATCCCCACATGGATTGGTTGTTGAAGGAGTTTCAATCATAAGAGGGATGGATTAAGCAACATGGATAGGGAAAGCATGTACAAGTTTATCCACTTAAGTACGCCACCCCATGTTGGATAGCTGCGTGTCTGCCACCTGGGGCCAAGAGGGATGATATATCTACTTTTGGGCTTAGCATGGATTGCTTTGGGCGGACCTATCATGTTTCTCATCCAAGTCCTAGTATGATTAAACTTCCACTATGCAATTTACATATTGTGTATACACTAGTATTACATGTGTATACTTGGTGACCTTGGAATGGTGGATGGGTCCACAGTGTAGTATGGGATGCACTGAATCCCCTTTCCAATTGTCTGATAGTATACTTATATGTATTAATGCAAATTATATGTATTCATTACTTGGTGACTTATGTATTCAAGTATATACTCTATAACTTGTATTTGCATGTGCCGGTATGCTCCATGTATTTATGCTTCATGTGTATACTCCATGCCTTACATCTGTTTATATGTATCATTCTTTTATGCTTCCTGTGTGTTCACGTATTTTACTTCATGCTTCCTGTCTGTGTGTGTTTATGCGTATTCTTGTGTGCATTTACGCTTCTTATTTGTGTAATCTTGTGTATTTTCGTGTGTTTCTTCATACTTGTATGCTTCCTATTAGTATGCTTGCTCATGTTGATGGATGTGTGCTTCTCATATTGGATGTATATTCTCGGTGTGTATACTTCAAGCTCCATATGTGTTTATACGCATGATACTTAGACATTCATGTATATGTTTTATGTGTATACTTCATTGAGTGTATCTGTGTGCAGATGTATACTCTATGATTGTATTTGTATTTTGAGTGTATACTCTATGGTTGTAATTGTATTTGAGCGTATACTCTATGATTGTATTTATATTTGAGTGTATACTCTATGCTTTGTAATTGTATTTGAGTGTATACTCTATGCCTTGTATTTGTATTTGAGTGTATACTCTATGAATTGTATTTGTATGACTTCTGATTGTACACTCTATGGCTTGTATTTGTATGATTTGTGATTGTATACTCTATGAGTTGTATTTGTATGACTTGTGATTGTATACTCTATGACTTGTATTCGAGTGTATACTCTATGATTTGCATTCGAGTGTATACTCTATGACTTGTACTCAAGACTATGTATTCGAGTGTATACTCTATGACTCTGTATTCAAGTGTATACTCTATGACTCTATATTCGAGTGTGTACTGTATGACTTGTGTTTGTATTCAAGCAAATACTCTATGACTTTGTATTCAAGTACATACTTTATGATTATGTACTCCAGTGTATACTCCATGACTTTGTGAATTCAATTGTATACTTTATGACTTCATTCAAGTGTATACTCCATGACTTTGTATGTATATTACATGATTTATGTGTGTACTCCATGACTTACATATGTCTAAATGCACACTTCATGAATTACTTGTATTCATGTGTATACTTCATCTTCATGCGTATGCTTCATGCCTTATGTATTGCATACATATACTTTATGCTTTGTGTATCAAGTGTATGTTATGTGTTTTATGTATTATATGCGTAGATTTGTGTATTACATACTATACTTTGTGTATCATGTATTAAATGATGTTCTGCTTTCTCATCATTCCTTCTTGATTAACACAATCATGGTTTACATTTGCAAGACTATTATGTCCTTTGTTATCAATGTTAGAGTTACAACACTATATATAGTTACACTATTATACACCATAAATTTAATTATTGCAAATCCCAGTCTAAATATAATAAGCAAACATTATGCCTTGACTTTGAAAGGTAAGTGCAAGGTTCACTTTTCACTAAGGTTGTCATACAACTTTGCCTTACTAATACAATATAATGACCTCAACCTAACACTATTATAGTTTAATCAGTCATGGTCACGTATTTACTAAGTATCTAAGCTAAAATACAATTTGATAGCAAGGCATAACCCTGACTTACAAATGTTAAGCAAAACCAATTACACGATTGGAGAAGTGGCCAATGACTATAAAATCTATGAGCATCTTAAGAAATCTTTGTCATAGTTAGGTTTGCATTAGCAACTCAAATTAACTCTGTCCTTTTTCTTGAATGGTGGACAATACAACAAGAAAGGCCTATAGGGTTCAGTGTCTCTTCATACTGTTAGCCTAATTAACAATAGTTGCTACTACTCCCAAATAATTATGAAAATTTTCATTGTAATCAGAATTGAGATCTTAAATAGATGTTGTTATCACTTAGAATTCAGTAAGTTACCTTGAGGGCAACCAAATTTGAGATTCATTATACCCCTTCATCTTATCACAAGACATGCAAAAACCTTGCAAATATGCATTAATGACTATATGACTGGAGGACTTCTTATAGTAGTCTTCATGAACTTGAACAAATCTAGGCTTAAAGTTTAATATTACCATAGAAATTAGATTGCCCTATAGGAGCATGCCTACACTTTCAATGTTTTGTAAGTCAGTTCAAAGGAGGTAACTCTGAAAGTGATCCTTCAAATTGATAGCCCAATGAACCCAAGTGCATGATAACAATCATAAGAGTTAATAAAATCCTTGGCAACATAAATTTGTCATCTTACACTCGAATGATAAATATAGATCAATAACATGCTTTACAATTTTAACAAACCAATCTAACAATGTATACAAACACTAACATGTGATGATGTCAAGAATGATTCCTTACAATAAATAAGCATAATGAAATACTCTTATCTTGTCATAACAAGTTACAAAACAAATGAATAGGTGTCAAGATCATACAAGTAAATCCCAATCGGAGATTGCTTGAGGACAAGCAATCTTCAGTGGGGAGGATTGTCATGTCCCTATCAATCATGTATTAATCATTTAAATTGAAAATACGAATAACATTAAAATATTGATTATAAATCCTTAAAATTAATATCGATATAATATATAATATATTTATTGAAAATATATTATAAATATAAATAAATATTATAAAATATGTTATTATATTATAAATAACATATATAATATTATAAAAGGGATGTATTTAATATTATAAAATACAACAAAATAAACATGGTAATGAGGGGCCAATCCCATGTAACGATCGACCCCCTTTCCATGCGCCAAAACTAATAAAAAGGGCAGCGAATATCTTAATACCTTTAGAGGCATCTAATATGTGAGGAATAAATTCAAGGCAACTGATTCGTAATTAAGCCAAATACATATTGAAGATTCCCTATCACTAACAAACGTAGCCGATGGAGCAATAAAAGATAATAATCGTTGTTGCTATACAACGAATATGACTAAGGCGATCATACTTAATCGCTGCATCAGAAATAATATATAGCTTTGTGTAATGAAAAGATAGCAACGGCAATATGAATGGTCGCCACCCTTTTCAAGAGGTATTTAGAGAGTATAAAACAGAAAGAAAAGGATTCAAATAGGGGGGATCACCCAAACAACATCTAGAAGTTTACATTACTCATTCAACAACGATCTCCTCCATCAACTAATAACTACATCAGCCCCTTGTCATTTATCTCCTCTCATCATCAATGGGCAATTAGATAGGATTGAAGCATCTCATCTAAGATCATTGGATCATTGAGTAATATATCCAGCAATCGAATGGAAAAGAAGGAATACAACGAATATACAATTCAAGTTAAATTTGTTGAAATAAGGGCAGACAACTGGGAGGGGGGGTGAATCAGTTGTCACAAAAACTTTTATCCTTTGCTGTAATTAAACTTCTTTACCACTTATTAATAGATGAATGATATAACCATGAAAGCATGAATCAACAACACATGAGCAAAAACAAAATCAACACACATAACACTAGGATTTTTACGTGGAAACCTGATTAAGGGAAAAACCACGGTGGGGGTTAACCCACAAGATTTATTCTTTGTTAAAAGAATAGAAAAATGGGAAGGCACTTGCCTTCGGGTGCACTACCCAGAGCTCACTGCCCACAGAAACATTCACAAGTTTAACACAGAAAGATTGAACTGAGAAACAACATCTTCTTCATGCAAAGTTCAGTTCCATTGAAGCGCACAATACTTCTGCTTTGCCCCCAAACACTTCTTCGCTATCTCCTCATCCTTTATTGCTCTTCCTCTTCTGCTCTTCTTCTTACTCTGCCTTTCTTCCTTTCTTAGGATCTTATCATTTTCAGACAAGGATGATTTTCCACAACTCAACCACACATATTTATATGCTTCATTAACCTTGGAATAAACATCAAGGTCGGCATTACAAACATCTGACTTAATGCGAATCACTATACTGTCAGCCAAACATAGCTGGGATCCAAATCTTCTTCGAACAATACGCCACACTTCATAGAACCTCTCTTAGATCATCCGCAACATGCACAAAGCATCCGGTCGACCAAGACTGGAAAGAATAGCAACACCCAAGGACAAATCTTCAACCACGAGCTCAACCTTCAATGCGGACCACCAACACAGTAGGCACACGGTCCATAGATCGCCACAGGTACAATGAAATCAACAAGAACAACCGCACCACCTCACTTCACCAGAAACACTTGCATCTTCATCTGGAACCTCAAGAACACTAACTGTCATGACTGTCACACTAGAAAGATTGCTTGCGGACTTCCAAACTGTGAACCACTAGAGTTGAGGATACACCAACATTCCAAACACTCCTCTAGATCCGCAAATCATCATATTTCAATGCGGATCAATCCGGACCAAATTCCTGTCACCCTGTCACCTCTGAACAACTGTTAAACCTAGTTCTACTCAGATGGCTATAACTTCACAAATTCTTCATGTGGATCACTCAAATCTTAACTGGAGCAACTTTAGACAATCCTTTACAATACCCTTTTGTCCGCAAACTCTGATCTTCATCTCGCTGGGAATGTGGAGCAATCTACTTCACTGAACTGCACTATCTTCACTATCTCTTACAAAGAGATATGTAACTCACTTGTTTCTTCCAGAGAGGCTAATTTTCTCAATATCCTCAACAAACAAGTCTTCTAGAATGGGATGCAGTTGACACCAATGACAACAAGGATATGTTGACATCAATGACAACACCGATTAGGCACATATTTGCAACAATCTCCCCCTTTGTCATTGATGGCAACATATGATGTGAAAAATTATTTCAGCCATCAAGACAAGAACTTCTCCCCCTTTCTCTTATCACATCTGCAACCACTTTCTTCACTTCTCCCCCTTTCACCAGCAACTGCTTGTTTCCAAGTTTTTAACATGACTTCTCTCCCCCTTTGACATCAATGGCAAAGGGCACATATTTGCAATCATCTCTTCCTCTTTTTGTTTTTTAATCAAGAATCAACATACTGACTACTCCCCCTGAGTAGCAACTCCTTAACACCAATCCGAATCACAAGATATGATTGTGAATTTCACCGGACTGATGCACATTAGTGTACCTTAGTTGTGAACAGGAGGGCTAGCATCACTCTAAGATACTCAAAAGTATCCCTAGGTGGAGGCTTAGTGAAGATATCCACAATCTGATCCTTTGAAAAGACAAACTCCAATCTGACTTCATTCTCATTTACCTTCTCTCTCAAAAAGTGAAACTTGATGGATATATGCTTTGTCTTTGAATGCAACACTAGATTCTTTGAAATGTTTATTGCACTTGAATTATGACAGAAGATTGTGAGAGGTTCTTCAAACACAACTATGATATCCTTCAACATTTGCTTCATCCACAAAACTTGAGTACAATTACTTGTTGTTGCTATGTACTCTGCCTATGCAGTAGACAAAGATATTGCCTCCCACTTTTTGCTCAACCAAGAAACCAATCTTTTTCCCAAGAAAAATGCACCTCCACTAGTACTCTTCCTGTCATCCACATCTCCTGCCCAATCAGCATCTGTATATGCATGAAGAGTGAAATCATCACCCTTAGGATACCATAGGCCATAGTCAGATGTTCCCTTTAGATATCTGAAAATTCTTTTGACTACTACAACATGAGGTTCTCTAGGATCAGTTTGAAATCTGGCAACAAGGCCAACTGAATTCATAATATCAGGTATGGTATGAGTTAGATAAAGCAGTCCTCAAATCATTGATCTATACCTTTTCTAATCTGCCTTAGGGGAATCATCATCTTTACTCAACTTGCATCCAGTTACCATAGGAGTACTCACTAGTTTTGAATCCTCCATTCCAAACTTTTTCAACAACTCTTTCACATACTTAGACTAAGATATGAAGATGCCTTTTTCTAACTGAATGATTTGTAGACCTAAGAAGAAATTTATTTCACCAAGCATGGACATCTCAAATTTACTTTGCATCTGATCAACAAATTTTTTACAAATACTCTCATTTCCACCAAAGATGATGTCATCAACAAATACCTCAACAATCGAGATGTGTTCATGATCAATTTTGAAATGAAGATTATTGTCAGCAGTGCCTTTGTTAAAGCCTAACTTCAACAGATACTTATCTAATCTTGCATACCAGGCTCTTGGGGCTTGTTTTAGTCCATACAATGCTTTCTTCAATATGCAGACCTTATCTTCTTGGTCAAACAACTGGAATCTTTCTGGTTGCTCAATGTAGACTTATTCCAACTCTCCATTTAGGAATGTTGACTTGACATCCATCTGGTAGACTTTGAAATCTTTGTAAGCAACAAAGGCAAGAAATAATCTGACTGCTTCAATTCTTGCCACCGGAGCAAAAGTTTCTTTAAAATCAATTCCCTCTACCTGAGAGTAATCTTTGCACATCAATCTTGCTTTGTTTCTCACAACTTCACCATCTTCATTCAATTTATTCCAGAAGACCCATTTAGTTCCAATTACATTTTTGTTTTCAGGTCTAGGAACAAGATCCCAAGTATGATTCTTTTCAATTTGCATTAATTCTTCTTCCATTGCTTTTACCCAACTGTTATCATTACAAGCTTCATTCACTGATTTTGGTTCAATCTTTGAAATCAGACAATACTCCTCTTATTCTTCAGCAATTCTTCTTCTAGTTTGAACACCTTTATTTTTATCTCCTATGATCTGATTTTTAGAATGATTCAATCTTACATACCTGGGAGTTTTGGGATTTTCTTCAACTTCAGATTCTTGAACTTGTTCCTCAACACCTGCATTAACTTCTTGAGTCATTGGATTCTTCAGAGTAAACTCAACTTGCTTTTCTTCATTTAGACTTTCATTTTGATCATCTGATTCATATCTGCAAAACCTTGAAGGTCTCTCCTTGCTTTCATCAACCTTGACATTAGCACTTTCAACAATCTTTTTCAATCTCTTGTTAAAGCACCAGTATGCCTTGCTTTGATTAGAATAACCCAGAAATATTCCTTCATCACATCTTGCATCAAACTTGCCTAGATCTTCATCTCTTTTGATATAGCATTTACTACAAAAAACTCTAAAATATTTCATAGAAGGAGCATTACCAAACCACAGTTCATAAGGTACTTTACCAGAATTACCTTTGATCTACACCTAGTTAAGAGTGTAGACAACAGTACTTACATCCTCTCTCCAATAGACATGTGGAACATTTGCTTCCATCATTATGGTTCTAGCAGCCTCTTGAATAGTCCAGTTCTTTTTTTCCACAACTCCATTCTGCTGAGGAGTCCTAGGAGCAGACAATTGTCTTCTAATTCCATGCTTTTCACAAAATGCATTAAACTCACCAGAAGTAAACTCTCCACCTCTGTCAGATCTTAGACACTTTATCTTCACACCAATCTCATTCTCCACCCTAGCCTTAAACACTTTGAATTTGTCAAGAGCCTCTGATTTCTCTCTCAAGAAAGTGACCCACATTATCTGGGAGTGATCATCAATCAGCAACATAAAGTATCTGTCTCCTTGCAAAATCCTAACCCTGGAAGGACCACACAAATCACTGTGCACAAGTTCCAACAGTCCACTTGAAGATTGTTCTTTACTCTTGAATGTAGCTTTGCTCTGTTTGCCCAATTGACATTCCTTACACATGCTATTGGTAGGTTTCACAAGCTTTGAAAGATCTCTTACAGCCTGAGTAGTACTTATCTTGACAATGTTGTTAAAGTTTGTGTGACACATTCTCCTATGCCATAGCCAACTCTAATCAATCTGAGCAATCAAACAACTTTTAACAGTCCCACTTAAATGAAAGATGTGTACCAAATGCAATCTCAGTTTCTGAGCTTTCCAAAATTTTGAATTTTCTATCCTTGAATCAGAGATCATATCCCTTGTCAACCAACTGTCCAACACTGAGAAGATTATGCTTCAACCCTTCTACATACAAAACATCATTAATGTTATTCTTACCATCAAGAGAGATGGATCCTCTGCCATAGATTCTACCAGCAGAATTGTCTCCAAACTTCACAATTCCACCTTCATATGTTTCCATACTTACAAACTTACTCTTATCACCTGTCATATGATGAGAGCATCCACTATCAATTACCCATTCATCCTTTTCTTCAACTTGAGCAGCCAAGGCTCTTTTCACATTCACATAGCTAGCAGATTCAATAGGCGCTGGATCTTCTTCTTTGATGGTAATGAACACCCATTCATTTCCTAAGGTACTTCCCTTATCAGATTCATCATCAGTGCCTCCTTCTTCAGTAGCTTCTTGGACATAGTAGCATTTCTTCTAAACCCTAGGTCTATTAGGGTTTGGCTTTGAAACCCTCTTTGGACATCTTGAGGCAAAATGACCAATCTTATTGCAAGCAAAACATTTGAAAGGCAACTTTCCTTCATACTTACCGAATCCTCTTGGTAGTCTTTTGGCAAAAAGAGCTTCAAGTTCTTCAAGCTCCGATTCATCTTCTTTAAGATCCTTCCTTGCCTTCTCAAATATAGTTAGTCTTCTTGAAGAGATTTCACCTGGATCAAATTTTTGCTTTCCAAAAACACTTGCCTTAAATGCAGATTCAAAATTAGGAAGAGAATCACCAAACTCACTAATTTCAAATGTTGAAAGCTTGCCAACTAACTGATCCCTTGTAACAGTTGTCACAATCCTGATCTCCTCAATAGCAGCAACTCTATGTTTGTATGAAGCAGGTAAGGATCTAAGTACTTTGCCAACAATCTCTTATTCTTCCAATTTTCTACCAGCACACCTGATACTGCACACAAGTTCATTCACCTTCTGCATGTAGGAAGTGATGTTTTCATATTCACTCATCCTTAAATTTTCATACCTACCCTTCAGGCTCTGCAATTTAGCACATTTGACATATTCATCACCTTCATATAGAGTTTCCAACTTCTTCCAGATTTCATGAGCAGTTTTCAATTCTAGGACATTTGTCATTTCTGTATCAGTCAGGGCACTCAGCAAAGCTTCTTTAGCTCGAATGTTGTTTTCAGCATCTTTGAGTTCATCTGGAGTAGAAGGACCTTTCTCTGGAGGTTTATACTCATCCTTAGTTATTAACCAATAAGCATCACCCATGCATTACAAGTGGCACTCCTTAAGACTCTTCCAAAGAGAGTAATTTGTTCCATCAAATCTCAGACTATCCTTCTTGTAAGTTGACATCATGGATCTCCTCAAGTGGTCAAGCTTCTTTTAGAGGAACCGGCTCTGATACCAATTATTGAAATAAGGGTAGACAACTGAGAGGGGGGGTAAATTAGTTGTCACAAAAACTTTTATCCTTTGTTGTAATTAAACTTCTTTACCACTTATTAACAGATGAATGATATAACCATGAAAGCATGAATCAACAACACATGAGCAGAAATAAAATCAACACACATAACACCAGGATTTTAACACGAAAACCCGGTTAAGGGAAAAACCACAGTGGGGGTTAACCCACAAGATTTATTCTCTGTTAAAAGAATAGAAAAATGGGAAGGCACTTGCCTTCGAGTGCACTACCCAAATCTCACTGCTCAAAGAGGCTCATTGCCTATAGAAACATTCACAAGTTTAACATAGAAAGATTGAACTGAGAAACAACATCTTCTTCATGCAAAGTTCAGTTCCATTGAAGCACACAATACTTCTACTCTACCCCCAAACACTTCTTCGCTATCTCCTCATCCTTTACTGCTCTTCCTCTTCTGGTCTTCTTCTCTACTCTGCCTTTCTTCCTTTCTTAGGATCTTATCATTTTCGCACAAGGATGATTTTCCACAACTCAACCACACATATTTATATGCTTCATTAACATTGGAATAAACATCAAGGTCGTCATTACAAACATCTGACTTAATGCGAATCACTATACTGTCAGCCAAACATAGTTGGGATCCAAATCTTCTTCGAACAATACACCACACTTCATAGAACCTCTCTTAGATCATCTGCAACATGCACAAAGCATCCGGTCGACCAAGACTAGAAAGAACAACAACACCCAAGGACAAATCTTCAACCATGAGCTCAACCTTCAATGCAGACCACCAACACAGTAGGCACACAATCCAGAGATCACCACAAGCACAATGAAATCAACAAGAACAACTGCACCACCTCACTTCACTAGAAACACTTGCATCTTCATCCGGAACCTCAAGAACACTAACTGTCATGACTGTCACACTAGAAAGATTGCTTGCGGACCTCCAAACCATGAACCACTAGAATTGAGGATACACATCGAGATCCCAAACACTCATCTAGATCCGTATATCATCATATTTTAATGCGGATCAATCTGGACCAAATTCCTATCACCCTGTCACCTCTAAACAACTGCAAAATCCAGTTCTACTCAGATGGCCATAACTTCACAAATTCTTCATGGGGATCCCTCAAATTTTAACTGGAGTAACTTCAGACAATTCTTTACAACACCCTTTGGTCCGTAGACTCTGATCTTCATCTCACTGAGAATGCGGAGCAATCTACTTCACTGAACTGCACTGTCTTCACTGTCTCTTACAGAGAGATATGTAACTCACTTGTTTATTCTGGAGAGGCTAATTTTCTCAATATCCTCAACAAACATGTCTTCTAGAATGGGATACAGTTGACACCAATGACAACAAGGATATGTTGACATCAATGACAACAATGATTAGGCACATATTTGCAACAAAATCAAGCAATCAAATCATTGAATTAGGAAGATTTCAATTCAGTTCAGTAGTAAATAAATCAGAGAATTAAAATAGTACAGGTTTGCACCAAGGATAAGGTATGTAGTATTAAACTTAACATTGATTTGTTTAAATAAATAATGAATATAGGAAGTTATGACATTATGAATATATACATATACATATCTATGTATGCATAATTAGAATAGAATGAAATGAAAATATTATAAGTATGATTGAAAGGAATAGTATAAGAGTAATGGTAATAAAGTGTAATATCATCATAGAATGGAATGTATTCCTTATGATAGAAATGACTATCATGTCTATAACATATGATATAAGAAAGCTTATTAGAATGATGAAATGTATATGATGCCAAGAAATGGAAATATAGGGCCAATTATATGATGATGGAAACACAAAGGTTCCCATAAAGGAATATGAATGATCATGCCATCTTGTGATCCAAGTAGGATCAGAAGATAGCAATATTGAATGATTGATAACTCACAACTCATGACATATTTGAAAGGGGTGTTCGAGCCTCCTCCTTAATCATCTTACCAACCAATGAGTATGGGATTAAGTTAAGGATGTGAAATTGGACCTAGGTGACCCTCAAGTGGATGAATAACACCGGGTGTGTGTGAAGTCCCTTGAGCCAAGAGACGAAGAACTCTGGGTGTTGAGTGAAGCTCTTGGGCCTATGGTATTATGAGCTCATAATAAATGTGCCCGACGGTAGGTGACTCTTGATGGGATGAAGAATGCCCGGTGTTGCATGAAGTCCCCTTGAGCCAAATGGTGAAGGACACCAGGTGTTGTGAGAAGCCTTTGGGCCTCCGTGTGGGATAGATAACACCTTAACAAACCATGCTCATATGGGAGATAGGGTTGATTAATGATAGGGCTAACCGAAAACTCTCTCAAGATAGTGGATAGGAATCGTGAGTGAAAGAATGTGATTATGAAATGTCTATGTTTATTAATGTTAAGATGAAATCATTGTGATTAAGATCATAAGGTTATAAGCATTAAGGATAAATGAGGAAAAGTATATGGACTGATAATTTTGATTAGTGAACTCTAATGATGATATGAAAAGGAAAATTTGAATACTAATGTTCTCTCTTGTAAGTTGAAATTGTGCAAGGTTAAGAAAAATTTTGGCTTACTAGAAGGGGACATTACAGACACAATCCTAAGTGTGGTTCCTAAACAAGGAACATTACTCCTCCTATGTGGTTGCATCCCACTCAAGAATGCCATATGCCTCCTAAAGAGATTGTGGGTGGATAGGAGGTAGAAGCAATGTAAACATGTGTAAGTTCTTGAAATTGTGAATATGTCTACCAAGTGTCTGATGGATCCCCAACCTAATTGCATACAACCTATCGTGTTTGTTGAGTGTAAAGTGGACCTCGAGTTGGATAATCAAGAAGAGAGTCCTCAACCTTTGAATGATGACTAGGAAAGGAAGGAGGTGAATCCTCATTGCCACTCTCAACATTCAAAGTTAAGGAAGAAGAGTACTCATCATTAGGAATCTTTTCAGGTGGATTTGAATCCTTAGAAGTACTTTCATCAAGCCAAGTGACTCTAATGTGAATGTAGAAGGATGAGAATGTCAAGAGTGGAACTCAAAGAGCCCTCCTCAAAGAGAATACTTCTCTTAATGAACATCTTGTGTGTGCTAGGGTGGAGGAGTTGATAACCATTAACACCATTTGGGTAGCCTACAAATATACAAGGCTTGCTCTCTAGATCTATGACCTTACATTTCTCTATAGGAATGTGGGCCCATGGTGTCATAAAGAAGGTAAAATAGGGGCTCATAAATAGGCTGAGGATGATTAAGGGCTAGTTAATGAGAGTGCCTATGCTCTCCTACACTTTGGGCTCAACTAGACCCAAGAGGGTATTCTTAGAGGTATCAAATGAAACACAAATAAATAATCACAACCATACCCAATGTACACTTGACCCCTATAGTTGTCACTAGGTTAAGACAAACAAGCTGCATAAAACCTCTAATTAAGATGATTACTACACCTTGCACATGCACCCATAGCTGCCAAAACTTATATCCACATAAGATGAATTCAATTTACTTTCATACATAATGACAAGGAGTAGGCATGCAAGAACATGATTCATAAATAATTTTAAATAGTTTTAAGTTGCTTCAGATTAACCCTTGGTTGTAACACTAAATCATGAATAGCATGAGAAACCTAATCTACTTCTAACCCTACTCCTACAACTACCCAAGACATAGGATGATTAAAAGAGTGTTCGCCTTTCACCAATCTAGACCGGTGCCCACTCCATTGGGAAATAGAGTCATGAACAACAAAGATGAGGGAGATGCACCCAATAAAACATCAACAGAATTGGATGTGCATTTACATACATATTAAAGATTACATCTCATATAATGGATATACTTAATAATCCATAGCTAAACTATAACAACCCATATGCAACAAAGGAAAGATCAACGCAAAAGGCTTTGTATTGCATTAAAATGTTGTCACACATTTATCTAATATTTGTTACATTCACACCAACAAGTGTGGTGAAAGAAAACATACAGCTGCAACTATATACATTCCCCTGAGTTATTGAAAAAGACCATGGAAACATACCACTGCATAGATGTGTATTAGAACTTCTTCCTATGCTGTATCAAATGCATTCCCTCATTTGCAGGCTAGAATAGCTTCGTTTGATACTCTAAAATCATCTAAAGCAATTACAGACCCAAATTAGCTTAGCGACCAACCATTTGAAATGAATATCAAGCCAATACTTATAACATTTGATTTTGCTCTAACCTACATTGAATGTGATCTATGTTTGAGTCTTTCCCCACTTAGAATGAATAGAGAGGATCGTATGCCAGTACAAATGGTAGGTGAGATCTCATCTACCACATTCATGGTGATATTGGAAATGTAATGGGGTGGTTGGGGAATTTGAATACGTACTTGCACTTTATACTTCTTTTTGCACCAACCTATCAAGCTATTTTTACGTTGGCGGCCTCTTTCCTTGTTACCCCCAACATATTTGATATTTTAAAAATTCTTTCCATTCTTTTTTGGCAATTCAGTTGGTTGGCGAACTCACAGCTGAAACATTCATCTATTTATCCTCTTTGTCAGATTTTTGAGCATTAGATGGCAACTCATGAACCTTTTTGCCCATTTGTCTTTTCTTCTCTTTTCCTTCCTTCTCTTTTCTTCCCTCATCTTTCAATGTTTCGGCAATTTTGGAAACTTACGAACCATTTTCGACATTTCGACAAGTTTACGAACTAGCGAACTCACCAAAACATTTCACTTCTTTCTTTTTTCTTGCTTCTTTATCTTCTTTTGGCAATTTGGCAAGTTCCCAAACTTATGAACTTGCACATTTCACCTCTCTTCATCTTTCTTTTCTTCTTTTTCGGTGATTCCACGAGTTTTGGAACTTAGCCGAAACATTTGCTTCTTCATTCCCACTTTTGTTTTGTCTTCAACCTTTCTATATTTTGGCAATTTTGAGAACTCAAACCTTTGGGCAAGTTCACCAGCTTGCAAACCTGCGAATCACCCAAACATAAGGCTTTTTAGATTTTTGGCTAGTTCACAAATTGACAAACCTATCGAAACACTTATTTACTTAGAAGATTTTCATACTAGAGGATTTTGAAGGTTTTCACACATGGGAAAACATATAAAAGATAAAAAGGAGCCCAAAAATTAAGAACTTTGGTAAATTTAGGGCCACAAAATATGGGCACTAACACACCCCATTCTTAATATTGGGGTTTCCTATAATTTAAACCAGGAAAAAATTAAGAACGTTATGTTTGCCGTCCATGCCACTGCAATAATGATGTCTCAATCTATTTTTAGTCATTGCACTAAGGATGCCATTTTTTCTACAAATCACTTCTGGTACTGATTATACATATGTATACATATCTGTATACATATTTACATATCTGTATACATATCTATTTACATATCTGTATATCTATAGACATGTATATTGATAGACATATCTATATACATTTGTATATCTATAGATAGACATATGTATATTGATATAAATATGTATATCTATAGATAGACATATGTATATCTATAGATAGACATATGTATATTGATAGACATATGTATATAGATAGACATATGTATATAGATAGACATATGCAGCCTAGACAGTGTTAACATTTCACTCTGGTACTTAAGATTTCAACATTCAAACTGAACAATCAAATTCAATTCTGCTTATCATATCATCGAATACAATAGCTTCTACGCATTTAATCAAATTCAAACTCAACAACCAATTTCATTGCATTCCTTTTTGAAATTCGGATCCATTATAAGAGGAACATTATGTAGCATAGACATTGTTTTTAGCATAAATTTCCTGAAGGATCACTGCAAAACCTGTCTGGTACTTAACATTTAAGAATTGAACAATTGTAGCACATCTATATGCTAGAAATTGTTGAAACCCTCAAACATTTATAATGCACCCTCAAAAATAAATACATGTCATAATATTTAATATATATACACATACAAATATATGAATACATGTATATATTATACATGTATTTCTATATGTGTGTGCATAAATTATATAAATTTGAACATGTTATGTTTGTAGTCCATATGTTTAGGAAATGGGTGGGTAAGTTCGAAGGCTCCACCAACTTGATTTATGGTGGGTTGTTAATAAACATATTTTTAACCTACCGTAACTATAAAAATGATCAAGTGTGTTGCCTTTTTAGTGGAGGAGTGGATATAAATGATATATACACATATATGGATACATGTAAATTTTTATTATGTATACATATATGTATATGTATCACTATATATGTCTGCAATATATAGTTGTATCATTGTACTGCTTGAATTTATTTGGATGATTTGATGTTTGTTCGTTACTACCCGGATGACTACCCGGCATATAATTTCTATGATTGCAGGCATGTGAGAGGTTTGCAGAGCACCTTGCATTACAAACACTCGATGAAGGTAAAGTCTTATAAGGCTTTACTTACATCACTGCTTAATGAATTGTACTATGCATTTGTGTTTGTTAACACACCACTATTCATGGAATATTTTTCCCTGATGGCTCTGATGGAATATTTTGCTTTGCTACAATATTATAGTCTTCTTTTGCAATTGTATGTGATTATTTAAAATAATATGCCTGAATGCAGTTCAAATTTTCTTTTGCAAATGCCTGAGATTATTTGGATGATTTGATGTTTGTTCGTTACTACCCAGATGACTACCCAGCTTTTGATTTCTATGATTGCAGGCATGTGAGAGGTTTGTATAGCACCTTGCAAGGCGAGCACTCGATGAAGGTAAAATCTTATAAGACTTTACTTAAAACACTGGTTGACAAATTGTACTATGCAATTGTGTTTGTTAACACAC
Organism: Cunninghamia lanceolata; assembly: GCA_027924645.1. Lineage (NCBI taxonomy): Eukaryota > Viridiplantae > Streptophyta > Pinopsida > Cupressales > Cupressaceae > Cunninghamia > Cunninghamia lanceolata. The sequence continues at coordinate 2,747,407 of BSBN01000515.1, forward strand.
CACTACTCATGGAATATTTTGCTCTGATGGCTCCGATGGAATAATTTGCTCTCGTGCCTTATTATATACAGTCTTCTTTTTCAATTATTATATTTTGGTCATTTCAATTTAATGATTTTATTTTATGATGTATGTTTGTTACTGCCTTGATTATCATTTATATGTTTGCAGGCATACAACCATGGTCAGTGCTTTCTAGAACGCCTTCGATTGGGTTTAATCAATTCAGGTAAAGTCTTATAAGACTTTACTCGGGCAATGACCCACTAGGATTTAGGTTTTTCTTCATAGTGGTTTATGTTCTTTTCAATCATTTTCCTTTACTTAACTTTAATTTACAATAGTTTAATTGAGGTTCCTTTGAATAGTTTAAATTTCCTTGTTGCTTAAATGGAACTACATTTACTTGGATGCTTTAATGATTTCAATTAAGGTAGAATTATGTGAACATAATGCTAAAACAACATGCTATTTCAATGCAAATTATGTAGACAACTTGTAGTACCATGCTAACAAACCATAGAAATATGAGATATCATTTAACTCTTGTTTTTTTTTGGAAATAACACATAGAAATTTTAGAAATAGAAATAGGGATCAACATAGAGAAATTTTAGAAATAACCATTTAACTCTTGTTTTTTTTTCAAAACAGTTACAAAAATATAAAGATGACATCGATCTATTCATTTTTTCACAAAATATTACAAAAAGATCAATAGATAGACATGACATCGATCTGTTGCTTTTTTTCCAAAATAGTTACAAACATATAAACATTACATCAATCTGTTCCTTTTTTCACAAAATATTACATAACGATATGACTAAATCAGATGTACACATAGAAATTTCACTAATGTCAACTATCTCCATCCAAAAAAAAAGTTCTTCAATTCTCCATAAATCCAGGAAAAGTTGTTCAGGTTCTGTAGTAGCACATTCATTTGCAGTCCGAGTTAAATTGAGTGGCTCAGTTATTGTCTGTAGTGATGCAGCAATCTGGGCAAACAAAGCCTGATTAGAATCTTCATTTACCAGCAACTCATTTGAGCTTCCTAGGCTAGACCCTGCCTGCAGATTACTTAGAGCTGCAAAGGCTGGGCTCAAGATGGCAAACATGTCCATTAGAATGGGATGTTGCCTGGGTAGAGGAGAATTCGAGGTACTCAATGGTCTCTCATTTGCTGATTTTTTCCCTTTTTTTTTGCTGTCTTCGTCCCCAGAGCACTCTTTGCCTGCTCACGCCGAATTTACTTCTCCCATTTTCCTCTACCACTCTTTGTTTTTTTAACACTCTTTCCAATTTTTTTCTCTCTTTCTCTTGTTGTTGGGCTTCTTTTTCAGCTTTCCTCTCCAACATTTGTTCCTTTTTCCTCAATTGCAACTCTTCTTGACAAGCTTTCTCCCTCTCTTGTTCGTTGAGCATTTCAATGTATGCATCAGATGTTAAGATCTGGGACTACCTACTTAAACGTAGTACCCCAGTCTTATTCTTACCACCCCTTGCCTGTACCCTTCAAACTGGGAGCTTGAGAAATCGACTAACTCCCTCTGGCTGAAACTCACTATCTTGGGTGCAAGGCACATAATCTGGTTCCACATCACCTATGCATTCTTCTTCTTCTGCAATGTCCTCATTTTGTGGATCCCAATTTGATACAGTAGTGAAGTAGTGTATGATGTCAGATGGATCATGATCTGGTGGTGAAGGCATTGAAAGGCCGACATCCACTTGACTAAAATTTGTTTGTATCCCTATGTTTCTAGCAGCTTCAGCCATCCATTCTGGTTGGCTAACTTGACTTGGCAAACTAAGACCTTTCATATTACAAATTGTATCAACAACATTAGGAAATCTATTAGCAGGAAATCTATTAGCAGCATTACACACTGTATCAGCAGCATTGGAAACAACATCACCAGCATTAGGAACTATAACAGCAGCATTATCAATAGTTTCAGCAACATTACGAACTGTAACAGCAGCATTAGGAACTATAACAGTAGCATTAGAAACTGTAACAGTAGCATTGGAACTGTAACAGAAGCATTAGAAACTGTAACAGTAGCATTAGAAATAGTTTCAGCAACATTAGGAAGTGGTTGTAGAATATCAGCAGCATTAGAAACTGTTTCTCTTCCTGGCATTTCAGTGCATTCTTCTTGTACTTCCATTGGATTCTGTACACCTCCACTTTTATTGTATGTTTTGATGAATTCCTCAACTTGTGCATCTGAATATCCAACGAATTGCAAGAAGGTTTCAACTGCAATTATCTCGGCATCCTCTTCCACTGCGAAGGCCTGATTCTTAGGCCTGATTCTTTGGTGCAGTGGCCATAGAATCTTCATTGTCTTCATTTGATACTTGGAAGCCATCACTTGGCCTCATGTCTTCTTGAAGCACAGACCTATTTAGTGGCCGAATGCCTGTCCTTCTGAACCCACTAATTATATTAGCAGGGGTCAAGGCCTGCTTGAATGCCTTTCTAGCAAGAGTGGCCAACTCTTCTCTTCCAATTTCTATTTGCGGGTGGCTTGCCATCCATGCAGACCTTTGCTTTTTGAAATAGTTTTTGAATGGTGAAAAAATACTCACATCTAGTGGCTGCAATCTATGGCTTGTATGTGCTGGGAGGGTGATGAGGTCAATCCCTAAATGACGTGCTTCTTCTATGGTCTTGAAGGCAACATGGCTACCATGACCATCAAAAATTAGAAGAGATCTGTTGGTTGGTGAAACCCCTCTGGGGATAGATCCAGCAAAATGTTGCAGCCAATTCAGAAATAGTTCTTTTGTGATCCATGCATGTTCTTTAGCTACCATGCATGCACCTAGCTCACAGTTGGCTATGTAGTTTCTGATATGCCTTTTGGATTTAAATAGATAAAAACCAGGTATACTGCAACCCGATGCACTAACACATGCCAAAATAGTAATCCACTCCTTGCTTTTTGAGATGAGGTGGGGCACACAACGAGATCCCAATTTTGCTATTACCTGCATTCTATAGTTCCTGCCAGCTTGTACCCCAGTTTCGTCGCAGTTCCATATTCTGTTGGACCCATACTTATGTGTCTTGTAAAGATTTTTTAGATTGTCGTAGAATGAATTTACTATGCTTGGCCTTAGCATAATGGCTCTATCGGTATCCACACCCTATGCAGTGCGAATAGTTAGATCTGGATGCATTTTCCTAAATCCCTCCCACCATGACCTCCCTGGCATCCCATCTGTGAAAGGATTTGGCCTAGACTGAATGACCTCTGCCACAGTAGATTTTAGTTGTGAAATTTCAAGCCCATGGCCTATGTCGGCCATGTCCTTGCACCATTGAACTATTTCTACCTCCTCCTCATCAGTCAGGATGGTTGGTGGCCCCCTGCGTTTGGTGCTCATGAGACCTAGTAACCAGGCCCTCAAACTGCTAGCAAACACTCTCCACTTCTTTGCAGTTGCTCTGATTGACATATGTTTGTCTTTGACATCAGCCATAGCACTTTGGATGTCATTGTTTGTCCATATACTTCTGTTCAACCTTGAAGAACCTGTTTCCACAGTAGTAGTTTGAAGGCAATCTGTATTGGTTTCCAAATCCTCTGTATGTGCGGAAATATACATTCCACTGCAACATGATCTGGGTCTGTGGTATGTGTATGTTCGTCCCTTGACACCACATTAGGAAACTTGCACCCCCCAGGTTTTCTGACTATCCTCCTTCCATAAGTTCTCCTCCCCTTTTTACCTCGAGCCATAAGTATCTATACACCTTCAAGAAATGCAAACAACATCAATACCAGAAGTGATTTGTAGATAAAATGGCATCCTTAGTGCAATGACTGAAAACATATTGAGGCATGATTATTACAGTGGCATGGACAACAACCATCACGTGTTCCATTTTGTAGTGTTTCATTATGTTGTTCCATTTTAGACTCTGTATAGATATACAGATATGTATATAGATATGTAGATATGTATACAGATATACATTTGTCTATCTATGTACATATGTGTATAGATATACATATGTATATATATAGACATATATATGTATATATGAGACATTAACAGACATGATTTAATCTATTGAATGATTTAACAGACAACATGCATGGTAACGTGTTTGCTTAGGCGCAGACGGGAAACAACATTAAATCCATTCAATGTTCGTTGGGGTCCGAATACATATTCCACTTTCCATCGAAAAGTTAATCATATTACCGACTGCTTTCCCTGTTCTCAACGGTGCGATGGAAAGTATTTCTAGATATGTATACATGTATACAGATATGTATACATGTATATAGATATGTATACATGTATACAAATATGTATACATATGTATAATCAGTACCAGAAGTGATTTGTAGACAAAATGGCATCCTTAGTGATTTGTAGACAAAATGGCATCCTTAGTGCAATGACTGGAAATAGATTGAGGCATCATTATTGCAGTGGCATGGACAACAACCATCACGTGTTCCATTTTGTAGTGTTTCATTGTGTTGTTCCATTTTAGACTTGTTATCAACGATTGAGGGTTTCAGCAATATGTGTTTCCAATATATAATCACTAAAATAACAGACGTGATTTAATCCATTCAATGAAGTTACCCATGCAGCAAACAACTGGAAAAGATGTAAAATTTAGCAAACAAATTGGAGTAATCTTTCAAACATGTATATCTCCCATGCAACAAACAACTGGAAAAAGATGTAAAATTTAGCAAACAAATTGGAGTAATCTTTCGAACATGTATATCTCCCATGCAGCAAACAACTAGAAAAAGATGTAGTAAAATTTAGCAAACAAATTGGAGTAATCTTTCAAACATGTATATCTCCCATGTAGCAAACAACTGGAAAAAGTTGTAGTAAAATTTAGCAAACAAATTGGAGTAATCTTTCGAACATGTATATCTCCCATGCAGCAAACAACTGGAAAAAGATGTAAAATTTAGCAAACAAATTGAAGTAATCTTTCGAACATGTATATCTATAATTGTAAAATGTTGAAATGTTAAGTACCATCTTGAATTGTCTACGTTGCATATGTCTATACATATACATATGTATATCAATATACATATGTCTATACATATACATATGCATATCAATATACATATATCTATAGATCTACATATGTCTATAGATATACAGATATGTATACAAATATACTGATATGTATTGAGATATCTAGATATATATTTGGTCAAAATTGGGAAGAATCTGACTGTAAAATTATTATAGAGACAAAGTTGTAGGATTCAAAGCATTCAAAACCATGATATAATGAAACTCTTAACCGTTGACAATGAACCTTCAAAAATATATACCCTTATATATATATATATATATATATATATATATATATATATATATATATATATATATATATATATATATATATATATATATATATATATAACATGATTTAATCTATTGAATGAAGCTACCCATTATATGCTAAGTGCCAATCTGAAATGGTTGTCTTAGACATAATAGGTAAGAATGCCACTACAAAATATATACCCTTAAAAATATACGAACCCATTTGTATGTATAAAAAAAAACCCTTATTATATAACAGTCTAAATTATCACAAGACAAAATAATGAAACCCTTGACCGTTGACAACGAACACTAAAAAGTATATACCCATAAAAATATACGACCCCATTTGTATGTATAACAGAAAACCATCATGATATAATAGTATATTCTTTTGTACAGTGAAATTATCACAAGACAAGGGTTGCCTCAGACAAAATAATAAAAAATTGAAAGTAAATTACACAGCAGTACCCAAATCACGGGTAGCATGAGAGAAAAACGAAGATAAACGATTGTATACCAGTATAGATATGTATATAGATATACATATGTCTATTTATATACATATGTCTATAGATATACATATCTATATAGATAGACATGTATATATATACAGTACATTAATAGTCCAATCTGAATATATATAGAAGCTTTTTATATAAACCCTGGATAGATTATATAAAATGAAACCCTCAATATATTATATTACAACATAGGAAAACAATTGTAAGTATTTAATGTAACAATAATTAATAAATACTATTCAGACAAAACTAGAAAGAATCTGACTGTAAAAGTATTAATGAGACAAAGCTGTAGGATTCAAAACATTCGAAACATTCATATAAGAAGGTGAAGTAAAGGTGAAGTACCAACCTGAACCTTAATGTGGAAGTCTGCAAAATTTCTTTTGACAGCAGACAGGGTTTACAACGCTCCTTCAGGGAATTTATGCTTAAAACAATCTCTACGCTGCATAATGTTCGTCTTATAATGGATTGATATTTGAAAAAGAAATGCATTGAATTTGGTTGGTGAGTTTGAATTTGAATAAGTGCGTAGAAGCTATTGTATTCGATGTTATGATACGCAGAATTGAACTCAGTTGTTGAGATTTGAATTTGATTAAATGCATATGAGCTATTGTATTCGATTGATGTGATTTACAGATCTCATTTTTTTTATGTAAACTGGTTTAATTTTATTTTTTTATTAAATAATCTCACTTTTTTTATGTAAACTGGTTTAATTTAATTTTTTTATTAAATAATTGTCTGGATGGGGGGCCTGATACCATTATGTGTTTGTGCAGGTGCAAGTGGATGTGATAGCAAGTATGGGAGAATGTGACAGCAAGTGGGGAGGATGTGATAGCAAGTATGGGAGAATGTGACAGCAAGTGGGGGGGATGTGATAGCAAGTATGGGAGAATGTGTGATTAACAGCCCTTTGGGATTGGGGTGGTGTGTGTTTATGGTAGCTTAGGTACCAATAACTGTGCACAAAAGTATGTGAATATGACCAGTTAGACTTTATTTGATGTCCAAATGGGTGGTTTTTTATAAACATGACATATTGTAATCAAAACAATAAAGTGTATATTTAAATTGGAAGTTCTCATATTTGCATCAAGTTGGCTTGAAAATGCAAGTGGAAGAGCATGTGTATTAGTTTTTTGCAATGGTAAATTACTCATGCAGTTGTGAACATGTATTGGTGCATACGTGCTAATTTACTAGGTATTCTTTTTACATGTAATGGTTCTTTTTAAAAAATTTATTGGGGGGTAGGGTGCACAAAAACATAGCGGTTATTGGGGCGTGGGCGACTACTAGCCCCTCTCCCTTATATATACTCATAAAGAGAAAAGGATTTAATCCCCTAAATACACAATTTTCTTGAATGCACAATTTTCTTGCATGGTTATGCTTATGCAAACCCTTGAAAATATGCATTCTAAACTTGAGCATTTTCTATACAAAACCCTCACAAAATGAGAAAAAATAAATAAATCTTTGTCTTCCTCTCTCTGGAATCCGCATGCAACTGAAAACAATAGGGTGTCTGTAAATGGTCTTTGAGGGCTGAGTTTTGTATTTGGGAAGCACATGCAACTTCTAGAAAACTATAGATCTATAGAACCAAACAAATTCAAACATAGGTTAAGATTTTAAACAAAGAATGAATAAAAAAATTAAATGGATAAATGAATTCTATCGTCGAAAACAAAATGAATAGAAAAACAATTATGGAGAGGAGGTTGAGAGGAAAGAGTGAATCTAGCCATGAGATTCCATGGCTTCTACATGGGATTCATCACCTTTAGCTTCATCTCCATACCTACAAACAGAAAGAGAAAAAAATGATAAAATATGTAAGTATGCAATTGGAAAAATAAGGGTAAATGAAACAATTTATATAATCGATCGTTAGAGTTGCCCTTATTTAATCTTTACTATTGTTATAATTATAATTAATTAAGCTAATATACACGCTAATTCAATTATTTAAACGAACTTTAAATTGTGAATTGAGAGTTTATTTTAATTTGGTTTAATTTAATTTAATGTTATTTAATATAAGATAAAGGTTGAAGGAAAATGATTATGTTGTCCATAGGAGATTAATTTTATAAGTGTTGAAAAACTTATTAATTGATAAATAATAATGTTTTTATTTTTTGACCGTTTTAGAAATTAAATAATTAAATCGGAAAAGAAAAATTGATTTATAAGTTAATCATATTAAGCCATCAATCTTAATTTAATTGGAAAATTAGTTTATTAGGGTAAATCAAAATGTTTTAATATTTTTGTGCAATTTAAATAATAGATTTAATTTAATTTAATTGGTGAATGTAAGTTGTTTTGGTGAATTGATTTGTTTAAAACACTTCTTGTGTAGTGCAATGATAGTATGTTACAGTTGGTTTTAAAAAAATTGTTGTGTTGTTGTTGATATCCATGTGTAATTATGAGCATGATAGATTGTTCTATGAGCTAGGATGTTTTCATATCTTGACTTTCATTGGAAGTGATAGGATTGTAAGAGTAGGAGAGGTTTGATGTCATTGTCCTAGATGTATACATATTGTTATCATCTTCTCTACTTTGGTCCCAACTCATTGAAGAAATCACCCCCTTAAGTAAGTTATTTGAAAATTCAAGCTTGTTCTTCTTGCTATAGGCACCACTCATGATTAAGCTCTAGTGCTTTTGTTGGTAGAAGGTCCACAGGTTGTATTTTTTATTATTGACCACCTTCCATCACTAGGAGCTAGAAGATCTTTGTTGATTAAGTCCTATGGCATGTTATATTGGTATGCATGTTATTCTACCCTGTGGTAGCACGTGCTTTGTGGTTGGTATAGTTAACCTTCTTATCTTATGTGAGGTTGTGGTACTTGGGTACACTACACAGTTGGGAGATGTGTCTTGATGGGTTCGAGGGACATTGAGTGTGTGTCATGATTGTAGAGTCATTTTGCGATGTTGTTTGTATATGTGTCATTGTTTGTTGTGACCTTGTATTATATGATTTATTTTTATTCTCTATGTTTTTTGAGTGCTTAAATGATGTATTTTGAAGTGTTGGAATGTTTTGAGTGTTTGGTATGTTTTTTGGTTGTGTGATTGATGTTGTGAACATGTGTGTGTGTGTGAAAATAGGTTGTATGGATGTCTATCTGAAAAATAAAGGAATGAACAAAAAGATGATTAGTAGTGTTTGTAAATTCCACACTCTTGTGTTATTAGTTGGATACTTCATTGTTTTGATTGATAGTTGGGGAGGAAAGGGACTTCCTCTAAAGACAAGTTCAAACCTTCTCCATCTGCAACAGAAGCTTGGGGGATTAGCTTGTAAAATTAAGCTTGGAGTCCTTTAGATATATTTATGATGTACATTGTATATGACCACTTTCTATATCATGGCCTATTGTATTCATTATCATTGATGAGGTTTGTAGTACTTGACCCATTATATATTTCAATTATGTAATGATGTTATCTTAATTGCTAGTACTAGATATGTACTTGTGAGACTTTCATATTAATGAGATGCACTTATTGACTCTTATGGTTAATAACATGCATAGTATGGGATACGAATTGTTTTGTTGTTAAATTAAGTAAAAAAATTCTAACCACTTTTTGGGGTGTGTTGCATTATTATCAAAGCACGATTCAAACTCTAGGAGACCTAAGGCCACTAGAAAAACTATAAAATATCTAAGAAGGTGAGTTGGTTAAAAACTTATATGTTTGATTACTTTATTCTTGAATGTATGTTTATTTATCTTATGTTGTTTTGTTAGATGGCTAGAACTAGGAATGCTCTTGGCAAGGAAACTGCTAAGGATAGAAAGGCTAGGGAATTGGAGCAGATGGAACATAACCATACCACTCCCGAGGCCTTGAGAACATAATTTGATGCTCTAAGAGATCACATAGCTATGCAAGAGTGACACACTGAAGAGATTCAAAAACTCAGAGATGGTGGTGCAATGAATGTTAAACACAATACTAGGAATAATTTTGATTAAGAGAGGCAAAGCAGTTCTGAGCATGGGCCTAATAGAGAGTCTTCTATTTTAGTGCATTCAATACATTCAAAGTCTTCTAAAGAATGACCTTGAAAGATGAGAGAAGATATACTTCTTAGAGAGCTTAAGAAGATGCACCCCCTAAGTTTGATAGCTAGGGTGGAGGTGATGCAGTAGAGGCATGGCTAATTGGTACATACAAGTACTTTGCATTGATGGATATGAGTACTAATACTCATGCTAGAGTCATTTTCATTTAGAGAAGGAGGTTTCACTATGTTGGCATTTGAAGACAATGCATAATTATGATGTGGCCACAATCTCCTAGGAGAAATTTGAGAAGAAATTCAAGTAGGAGTATCTTTCGGCACATCAAAGAGATCAAAAAATCTTAGAGTTTCATGGATTCTAGAAGGGTCCTTCAATATCTAAGTATAAGGCAAGGTTCATGGGTCTTTTGAGGCATATTCACTATTGAGGTTTGAAGAGGATTGGCTTAGTAAATTTGTCTTAGGATTGAATAAGGGCATTATGTATGATACCGAACTTATGAAGCCTAAGATTTTGGCTCAAGCAATTGAGGTAGCAATAGTTGTAGAGGAGAAGAGACAACATAAATATGATAATAAGAAAATGAATAAATCTAAGTCAAGGTTCTTTAAGTTAGGAAGGATAGCTAACAATGTGTCCAGGGTTGTTAGAGGTCCTCGAGTGGATAATAATAGTACAAATTCAAAAAGAATGGAAATGGGAATAGATCTAGGTAGAATGATAGGAGGTCTAATCCTAGAGTAGATGATAGAGATGGGAACATGATTCTAGGGATAGGTTGTTGAAGTGTGGTGATAATTTGAAGAGGGATTACCCTCAAGAAGGTGGAGCTTCAATTGGTTATTCTAAGATTTATGGCATAGTGGATAAAAGAGAGGCAAATAACTAGGCCACTTTGATCAAGCTTCAAAGCATTTTCCATGGTATTTTAGTTTCTATTTTGGTTGACTTAAGATTAGCTACTAATAGTTTCACTTATCCATCATTATTAGAAAGATATAAAAATTTCTTATAATAATTTAAACAAGGAGATCATGGTGGTAGAGTTTGGTTTAGGTAAGAAGCAATGGATAAATCATTGCTTAAGAAAAGATAAAATCAAAATAGGACATTGAGGACACATCTTGATTTAGTTGTCACTTAGTTGGATTCTTATGACATGATACTTGGCATGGACTAGTTTGGGACTCACAAGGCACATTTTGATTGTTTTGTAAAGAGTATTGAATGCTTGGATAATCTAGGGAATTTAGTGGTTCTCCAAGGAATTCATAGACCTATAGTCTTGAGAAATCTTTCATCTATGAAAGATAAGAAAGCAATTTGTAAGGTTTTCAAAGAGTTCATGGTAAATATTTTGGAAAAATAAGAAGAAAAGAAATTGGACTATCAAATCATTCAATCCTGCAATAATTTAGTGGCATATTTATGGATGACTTGCCAGGGTTACTGCTAAAGAGGAAGTTTGATGGTGCAGGGGCACCCCTTCAATAGGACCAATATACACAAGAGGAAGGAGAAGAAGACTAATTTCAATTTAACATTTCATGTTATCTATAGCATCTTCAAATGTAACATCCAATGTTAGCATTTCCTGTTTATAATGTAATGTTAGCATTTTCTGTATGAAGTTTCTGACAGTTTGGATTAAGGGGAGGTTAATCAAGGTGTCTTAGCTTTAAGAGTTTTGCTGTCTTAGGCAAAACAGATGTCCTTTGGAATAGATTAAGGGTTTCCACCTATAATTTTGAAAAGATAAAATCCCAGAAATAGAGGAGAATGTCAGTCCCTCGCATTGGGAAAGATAAAAAGGGGTGATAGTTTCAGGTCTGGGTTGGGAAGAGTTGAATGTAAATTTCTGGACATCAAGGAGGAATAGAAGTTCTGCAATTTATTTTCCTTCCAGATTCTGACTACTGTGTAAATATCCAGTGTAGATATTCTGTGTATACATTTCTTCCATGTAGAGTCGGTATAGAATATAGTTTTGTGTCTCTGTGGTCGAATTAACTAGATAAATCCATTCCACTGGTGGATTTCTGTGAAATCAGTGGAATGGATCTGTAGAATAGTTTCATTTGTTCAATTTTGTTTGGTTTAAAATTACTGGATCGCTCCAAAGTCCTCCTCGGTGTATAATGTTGCTACAAGAATGGCATCCGTGTTCTTAAGTTCATTCTGTATGCTGTAGGAAGCATTTGAGTCTGTGTGTTGTTCGTCAGTTGTATCTATATGTATATCGTCGACCAGGTAGGGGTTCAAACCAAGTCAAGAATGTATGTTTGAAGGCATCGGCATAGGTCCTCATTCGTGTCGCCGATGAAGGAAGTATCGACGAGAGTTAAGGCATCGGCAAAAAGAAATTGTGTTCACCCGATGGCGAAAGTCTCTCCGATGGTAGTATTGGCCAAAGCCATCGGCGTGAGAAGGTGTATCGACGTAAGATCTTGAGTGTTAGCCAATAGTCCATGTCCCGTCGATCGGGGTGACGACGGAGAAGTCTGGCCGATGTAGTATATATATATATCGGCATGAGTTACATCATCGGCAGAAAGAAGAAAGGTGGCACCGACAGTTAGTGGTCTCGCCGATAGAGAGAGGTCATCGGCGAGAGAGGGGTGTATCGGTGAAAGAATTCAATGCTGGGCCGACAGTCCAAGTGTTGCCGATAGACAACTTGGTCGTGGGTGGTGACCGTTGGCGGAGGTGACCAGGACCGGCGATCACCGGTTGAAGATTATAAGCATCGGTGTGAGGGAGAGCATCGGCAGGAGATTTAAGGGGTTCACCGATAGGCGATGTCTTGCCGAAGGGAAAGATTGAACCCATCCATTGAACCTAGGCGGTGAACCTTCAGAATGAACCTCTCCGTTGAACCAATGGTTCAACCCGACAGTTAGAATTCTCGTCGAAGGAGAAGGTTGAACCTCGCTGGTTGAACCTCGGTGTTGAACCTCCGGATTGAACCTGTTCATCGATTCAATGGGTTTGTATGTTTCGGTGAGACAATTCAAAGGTCTTGCCGATATAGTTTCATTTGGCTGTCTTACGGGCTCCAAAGAGGTTTTGACCAAGTTCACACGCTTCAGCTGGGCTGTGCTCTGCATCATTTGATTTTTATATTGATCTTATTCTAGGAACAAGTTTGATATCTAATGTTCCTTACATGATGAATATCACAAAGCTATAGGAGCCAAAGATGTAGCTAGACGATTTGTTGGAAAAGGGTCTCATTCGGCCTAGTGTATCACCATGGGGTGCACTAGCATTGTTTGTCAAAAAGAAGGATGGAACTTTTTGCGTATGTATTGATTACAAAATGATTAATAAGGTGACCATCAAGAATCATTATCCTTTTCCTTATATTGATGATATGTTTGATCAAATAAAAAGGGCAGTAGTGTTCTTGAAGATTGATTTGAGATCAAAATATCATCAGTTAAGGATCAAGGAAGAGGACATTCTCAAGACAACATTCAACACTCGGTATGGCCATTATGAGTTTGTGGTTTTACCTTTTGGTTTGACCAATGCATTGGTAGCTTTCATGTGCTTAATGAATCATGTGTTTCATGATATGCTTGATACTTGTGTGCTAGTGTTTCTTGATAACATCTTGGTTTATTGAAGGAATAAGGAGGAACATGAAGAGGATCTTAGATTGGTTTTGTATAGGCTAAGAGAGAATAACCTTTATGGTAAGCTAATTAAATACCCCTTCTTTCAGTTTGAGATATATAATCTTGGGTATATGATTTTGAAAATAGGTATTGCAATGGATTCCACAAAGATTCAAGAAATTGTGGAGAGACCAACTCCAAAGAATGTTGTGGGTGATCGTAGTTTCATGGGTCTAGGAGGATACTATTGCATATTTGTAGAAGAGTTTTCTATAGTGGATTATCTTATTACTTCCTTGTAGAAGAAGGGTAAGAATTTTGTTTGGATGGAAAAGTGCAAGGATCTTTTTAGAAGTTTAAGATTGCTTTGACTACCGCACTAGTATTATAGGTTCTAGATCCTGAGAAGGAGTTCACTGTTTGGACAAATGCTTGTTTAGAGGGGTGTGGAGGAGTTCTTATGCAAGATGGTAGAGTGTGTGATTATGAGTCTAAGAAACTTAAAGATCATGAGAAGAATTATCCTACTCATACTTGGAGCTTGCTATATTGATTCATGCATTTAAGGTGTGGAGACATTTCCTCATTGGTAGACCTTTCCAGCTAAATATGGATCATAAGGGGTTAGAATACTTGTTTACTCAAACCAAGCTAAATGTACAAAAAAGAAGATGGTTGGAACTTCTGAGTAACTTTGAGATTGACATTTCATATATCAAAGGGAAAGAAAATAGAGTGGAAGATGCTCTTAGTAGGAGGGCAAGCATGGCAGCTATGTCACAATTTTGGGTAGATTTGAGAAAGTCTATTTGGAATGCTTAGAGTTTTGATGAATTCTATCATATGGTTTGAGATGATTTGGATTAGTATCCAAAGTTTTCATTGGATAGTGATGGGTTTTTGAGATTTTAAAATAGGATTTATGTTCTTGCTAAGGGTGGTTCGCGAGATGTCATTTTGGGAGAAGCGCATGATGCACCCCATACTGCTCACCTAGGTGTGACCAAGCTTTACATTATATTTCTAGAGTGGCATAAAGAAGGATGTGGCTACTTATGTGGACAAGTGTTTAGAATGTTAGAGACTTAAATTTGAGCATAAGCATCCTAGTAGAGAGTTGTATCCACACGATGTACCTTTCCACAAGTGGTCTATAATCTTAATGGATTTTATCATAGGACTACTTAAGGCTAGGAATCAACATGATTATATATTAATGGTAGTGGACAGGATAACTAAGGTTGCACATTTCACTCTAGGAAATTTAAAGGATGATTCCTAGACCTTGGCAAGGCGACTCATCAGAGAGGTGGTGCAACTGCATGGGATTCCAAAGGTGATTATTTTTTATAGAGAAACTTTTTACTTCTAGGTTTTGGGATACTCTTACGTTAGCTTTTGGGTCGAAGTTACTCTTTAGTTCTTCCTATCATCCAGAGATAGATGTCCAAACTGAGAGAGTTAATCACGTAATGGAAGACATGTCGAGAATGAATTGCATGGATCAACAAAAAAAGTGGAAAGAGTTTTTTTCTTTAGTGGAGTTCCCTTATAACAATTCTTATCATGCAATACTAAAAATGGTTCCATTTGAAGCTTTGTATGGGAGGGAGTGCAAGACTCTTGTTAGATGGGATGGCTTGGAGAATTATGGTGTCTTTGAGTCTAACATGTTTTAGGAGTATGATAGAGAGATTCAAGTCATTAGAGAAAGAATGAAGGAAGAAATTGGTCGACAAAAGAGTTATACAAATCTCAACGGAGTTGCTAGGGAGTTTGTGGTGGGGTACAAGGTGTTTCTCAGAGTTAGGTTGCATAAAAGTTTAATAAAATTTGGGAAGGCTTCCAAATTAGCTTTGCGGTTCGTGGATCCTTTTGATGTCTTAGGGAATATTAGTCATGTGGCTTATCATCTTGCTTTACCATTTTTCTTTGTTGAAGAAATATATTTATGGTCCTCTACATATGATTGATTATTAGGTACTTTAGGTGGATTCTACAAGGAGTTATGCATGGATCCCATTAGGATTTTGGATTGCAGGTAGGTCAAACTTTGCAATAGTACAATCATGTAAGTGGAGGTTCTATGGGAGAAGTTTAGCGAGAGGGGTACTACATGGGAAGATGATGACATATTTCACAAGGATTTCCCTTATCGTTTTGCTTGATTATGCATTATACTACATTATTATGATTCATTGTTAGGAAAAACCTTGATGTGATACTCTATATTATTGTTTATATTGAAGATTGAACATGAAGAAGAGCCAGAGGCTCCAACACAACAATCAATCAATTAGCCATCTTCAACATTACATTATTACATTTTAATAGCTTTATAAAGCCTTTCAACTTCTAACTACCTAAACTACCCAACAACTAACTAACAATTAATTACTAACACCTATTTAACAAATCAACATGTTAATTTATTATTTATTACATCACACGTAAATATTTATCTGTCATGCACTAATTCTTAACACCCCCCTTTCGTGCTAACATAGGAACTTTATTTTGAAGTTGCATCAACAGTTGGCTTGGGTTGGTCGATGCCTCCATCATTTGGAGAAGATTGTAACCAATTCTGTAGTGGAAGGCTCATGAATAATGCTATAATTGAATCTTCAGCCATGGCTCATTACACTTTATATGAAGTATTTGTTGCATACAGTGAACTGTAGTAATTTATACCAATAAAATCGAATGAACCTTAATATTTAGATACCATAGTGTTTGGAGAATACCCAACCATTAAGTGTAATGCATTCTACCATCTACTATCCTTTGTGGCTTGTGGGTCCTTTAAATCTTTTCATATTGCATGTTGTTAATAACAACGACCAATAATAATTCTTTTGTGGGAGGAGATAAGCACAAGTGACAACAATGAATGCACTCTATTTATATATCTTGAGGCCGTAAAACTAGAATCACCAATCAATAGTCCTATTGATGCGGTGTTTGACACACCAACTTTCCTATGTGTTGCAAAGCATGCAGGTTGGACCGACAAAAATTCCCCTACTTGGAATGTGGCTAACCTCAAGAGTCTTTCATGAATTAATTGTGAGGTTTTCCAAAATCCCTCAGTCGAAGAATGCTTTGGTTGGTCCATTCAAGCGGCTACAATGAATATTAAGAGTCATTCAATTGAAATAGGGGTTCACTTAGTGAGATTTGGTCATTGTTAGCCATGAAACATCCCATTTCACTTTAAATGAATTAATGATTTTAGTTTCAACTTTGTTTGACTTCCTTCAATTTGATGTTTTGACATTAAATTTGCTTTGAGAGTGATTAAAACATTAAAACAACAATGTATTAGTTAAAATCAGAATTTAATTCCATTAAATTTGAAGGATTGTGCATTCAAATTTGTTGCTCTTTAAAATAATTAAATTCTAAAAATTTATGACAGTGAGGAATATGTTGAAATTCGTAAAATTTTGTCACTAGAAAGTCAAAAAATCAACTCAAATTTCTGTCCTATATGACTGAAGATTACCATTAAAATATGAAATTAAACTAATCTAACACTAATTTAAAAAAGCAAGGAGGGGGAACAAAAGGGTAAAGGAAAAGTAAAAAAGAAATGCAAGCCTGCTTCCTATCCTTCCAATGCACCATCGGGCATATGGACATACTTGATTTGTAACTAATCTCTGTCAAACCTGTTGTTGCAATCCCAATGTGAGATGGTGTAATCTTCAAAGGAAAGTCTTGTGTATGAGTGTTGGGCAAATCTTAACATGCACAAACATGTTCATTCGATCACACAAAATACCCTACCATCAGCAAGGTATCAGTGGTTTAAACACATGCCAATTTTTATCAACATTTATTGAATTAAATGCATAGAGTTCAACAAAAAGAAAACATATTTAGAGCTTGGAAAAACTCATCAAACAGAACAAAAATCGGAAAAAAAAAGGAGCAAAATGATAAATTGCATTCAAATTCAGGGTTTCCAAACCCCAATGGGTTTTCCAATGAGCTACAAATGAGCCACCAATGAGTTTAAATAGGAAATTTGGATGGGAAGGTAGATAGCTCTTCCTTCCAAAAACTCACAGAATGACAAAAAAGAGTTTTGAATGTAAAAAGTCATGGGCTGGCTCTTCACATTCAACTCCTTCTCGCCTCAACGTGTAGTCTCAAAACAACAATTTGCACAATTTCTGCAATTTATTACATTACCAAATGTTCACAAACTCACTTTCCTTACAAAATCTTCAGATCTCTTATCTACGTCTTTGTTTGAGAAAATTTCCATATTTCAAATATGCATCTATGATCCATTTTGCAAAATCCTTGCCCCCTGGACTCCTCAGCTTTCACCAATAAATCCATACTTACGTGATGAAGGCACTCCCCTTGCATCTACGAGATCTTCAAAGAATTTCTAGCCACCATAGTTACTAAATTTATCTGGATAATCTATAACAATCTTCAAAATTGGCTGCCAGTTTAAATCCATTTTGATTCTATATCTGTGGAATTCAGCCATTCCTTGGCACAATTAAGTTAAAATAAAAATACCAAATGTAGCAAAGTAATCATCTCCTTCTTTGCTAGATGGAAGAATGCATGCTTAATGTTCTAATACATGATATCAACTCTCTTCTGCTTTCAACAAATTGAACTTTGCTAACAAGCTCGATCCCAAATAACAACTTTACAGCTTCATCATTATCTCTTAATTCTAGGGATTTTAGAGACTAGGACAACATATAAGCCATCCATGTCTAACATTCCTCTGCATTCAGTTGCATGAATAAACCATTATGTTGCTGACCAAACTGGGGATACTTTATTCCCAGCACCATCCAAAATGCATGGGAGCAATAGGTCACACAGATCCAACGCCTATATGTAATGTCATTGTTTCCCCAAACTGCTTCACAAACACTTTGCATACCCTCATTCTGAATTTGCTTATGTATCAGGGAATCATAATCTTTAAGATCAAATCATCCATATGGTGTCTCAATTGATGTATAGTCTCCCACATTTCTCCTTGCCTTATGATGTTTAAATAGGCTGCAACCCTTTTCAATGCTTCCAATATTTCTCTTTGGACAATTTGACAAACAATTTACCTGCTAATATTACGTTAAACATTTCTTTGAGGCATTTTGTCAAACGGTCCATGCCTTGTATGGCGTTCCACATCTTCCAGAAGCAGTTTCCCAAACACTTGCATGGCCATTTCTATGAATTTATTAAGGCATTTTGTCAAACATTTTGTGTGCCTTGTCAATGCCTCCATAGATTATAATAAGAGTAATATTAATCGGTGCAGTAGATTTAAATCTTCCACTAATTATTGGGCAATGGATCACTTCACCTTACCTTTTCCCTTAATATGCCAAACAATTGGTGTGTCTATTCTATGCATTATTCTTTTATCAGCCGATAAGTTATTTGTGGGAGCTTTTTGCTGCCGGAAACCATCAGACGCCGGAAAAATATCATCCTGTGTGTGTGCCTGCTTAGCGCCGGAAAACTCTGCCGTTTTTTTCTTTTTCACCGTTTCTCTGCTCCCGAAAATGCCGTTTTTTCCTTTTTCGCCGTTTCTCTGCTCCCGAAACCATCGGACGCCAGAAAATTGTCATCCTGTGTGTGTGCCTGCTTAGCTCTGGAAAACTCTGCTGTTTTTTTCTTTTTTGCCGTTTCTTTGCTGCTTTTAGCGCCAGAAAATTCTGCCGTTGTTCTTGTTTTTTCGCCGTTTCTCTGCTGCTCTTAGCCACTGGATCTTGGTACTCAATTCTCTTTATATATTTTTGCAAAATGCAATGCACTGGGATCCAAGAATATGGTGAACTTTCTTTATCTTAAGCTATGTCTTCTCGGGACAGTGCACAGAAGATTTGAGCCATTCACCTCTTCTAGAAATTAATTTCGATATATGTACCAATTTGTGATGATGTATTTGCAAAATGTGATGTACTGGAATCCATGAATATGGATAACTTCCTTCATATTCATCTACATTGAAACACAATTGCAGCTTCACAAGAATGTTATTTTTAAAACATTCTGTAGGTACTATATATTAGAGATAGAAAAATAAATTGTCTATCTCAATACAGGCATACAATAGATGCAACATAACCCTTACCATTGAAGTTGGCCTTTTCTTCTGTTCAGAAAACTTGTTAGGTTTTTCAAACATAGTTCTCTAATTTGCAACTCTAAGAAACCCAGGGAATAAAAGATCGCAAGATTGTTATTTTATTAGATAGATGTGAAGATCTGGGGAAACTCCAGACATGGCACCATATTTTTTTAAAGCACAAATTGTGAGATAATTTTTTGATGGCTTTTATTTTTCCCCTTTCAGAAAAAGTGTAATCATATATTAAAAAAAAAAAAATGGTATTAGGCATCCATATTATAAGGATACAATATACTCCCTGAGCAGCTGGATCTTAGCACAGAAATGGACTCCTAAGTTATTTAATTTTCTATGAAAATTTAAAAGTAATTCTACCTCACTTTTCCTTGGAGCTTTTAATAGTAATGTTACATGGCACCGTTCAAAGGAAAGATACACAAGTAACTGCTAGAAGCCTTGGATAGCACTCTCTATTACTTCATGGAATAAGCTGTAGATTATCTTACTCTCAAGAGCATCAATATTCAGTGGCATAATATGCATGCAGCAGAAGCTCAAATACATATTAATGTTTTTAGGATTCCACAAGTTAAAATTAGTGGCAGAAATTTTGGAATAAACGTGTTTACTTTTATAGGCAATACACGAGTATCCCCTAAAATTTGTATCTCATGTTTATTTGTTTAAAATTTCTATTATTAACACAAAATGTGCTTTAGCTATGGGAGAGCTCAAGCATTCCTTTTACTCATCTTTATTAGAGAAAGATGAATGAACACTAACACATATATAATATACATTGCAGTTGTTGCCGCTATCACAATGACACTATTTTTGCGGCAGAACATTATTGATGTAAATCTATACCATTCTACTTAAATATCATCCACTTTAATGGTCAAACAACTAATATTAATTTTACACCTCATTCACAACAAAAAATGGTAAATATTTGTCCTATTTTTATGATGATCAAATATGATGGAAGGAAAATCACAAATATAAAATTGTTCAACAGTTGAAAATAAATTGTTGCCAATAAATCTAAAATAAAACAATGTGTCAGGATTGTGTTTTAATTTTTTATTTTTGTTTCGCTAGAATAAATCTAGAGTTTAAAATCATCACAATTTTTTTTTGAGTTGTATCGTTGTGGAATTCGAACATGGGTTCAAACCTTTGGCATAGGTAAAAACAATACGGCTTTTTTTTTAAAGAGCAGCGACAGCTAGGAACCAGCTACCGCTGCTTTCCACCTATAATTTCATTTATTTATTTTACGTTGATATCCAGCTCAATGGAAGAAACACATTAAAAAGGGCACTGGAAGCCATGCCAGTCAAACCTGAGACATCCTATTATAAAGTTAGTAATGACCATTCCCTTTCCAAGAGCCTGTTTAAAATGTAGAATAATTCATCCATTTGTTCATGTATCCTTGAAATTCAATTTTTAGATACACCAAAATCTTCAAGATGTACATTGCACTACAATTCCTAAATATGGTACTAAAATTAAGAGAATAATTCATGCCGAGTCTTGTGAAAATCATCATAAGGTGCACACCAATACAATTAAAAACCAATACAATCGATGAAAGTGACATATCAAATCCATATCCACAATTCTCAACCTTAACTAAAACTCAAAATAGAATTGGTTCATCTTGCCCATCTTGCCCTCACTAATTCTAAATCGATTGCTATAGTCATGTTGGTGTAGGTAGGGACCGATAAGAGATACAACTGTGAAGTTTAATAAAGCATTGGTGTTTTAACTAATGTGTGTAGTTTAAAAAAAGAAACAAATAGTTTAAATCAAGTTACGAATATGTGAAACTGATAAACATAAAAATATTTAAAAAATCTCATAATCAATACCTAGCTATAAAATTATAAGAATTGAGGCAATTCTCTACTCTATTGTTTCCTGCCTTTATGTTTCAAATGAATTTTCCTTAGCTTTTCGAATGTAGATCATTGACCAAAAAAAAACAAAAACCCATTACTGTAGCATGATCATACTTTTAATCTTATTTGAATTAAACTTATGTAACATTTCACCCTATCGGCTATTTTATTGCGCATAAATTCCGTGCAACTGCTAGTATTTATTTCTACTCTATAGATATAGGCACCTCCCATAAATACAACAACTTCCTTGTCAGATACTATCCATAAACTCTAGTGTGCATTTTTTATTTCAAACTGTTGCAACTACTTTTAGCATCCAACAACAGATATGAAAGATACCAGAAACCCAGTTGGCTGTGTTGGAAGATTGCCCACTTATATCCATACTTGTAAATTCTTGCCATCTCTTTAAACCCTAAGGAAGAGTCGTGTCAAAATCAATTCCCCTGTTTTCATCATTCTCTAGATCTGTTGGTCTCCATTTCTCAACCACAAGCCTACATTTACTTGAGGCATTTTTTCTAATAATTGGCATGCTTAGGAAGCGGTCCCATGGAGCTGCTAGAGGATCTATTTTTGTGAAGCAAAGGGTACCATGGAACTCATTGCTAATGCTTAAATTAGAATCTTTTCCTCCAAACTAGGAGC
The DNA here is from genome assembly GCA_027924645.1 of Cunninghamia lanceolata. Taxonomy (NCBI): domain Eukaryota; kingdom Viridiplantae; phylum Streptophyta; class Pinopsida; order Cupressales; family Cupressaceae; genus Cunninghamia; species Cunninghamia lanceolata. The sequence goes on from BSBN01000515.1 coordinate 2,769,643, forward strand.
AGCTAATGTTTAGGAGGTTATTTTTTACCAGGTGTAGATGGGGTGGGGCTGAAACTTTCCCCCACCAGCTTAGGGAGTTAACTACTAGTTTTTTCATTCCCACCACTTAATTTAGGGAAAATTTAGAGGGAATTATTTAGCATAAACTATTATTAAAAAAACTTCATGAGACCACTAGCTTCCATAAAATTAGGAGCTTAAAATTTTAACCATACCAACAACTACAAAATTCATGGGACCACCGACTGTAAAATGCTCCTAAAAAATCTCAGCAGTGCCACTGAGATAATTTAGGAAGCCCCCTCCCATGGGACCGCTTCCTTAGTATGACAAATACTTACGCAACGTTTGTATACCACATTTCATAATTCCTTATTTTGCGAACTAATGGTGTGGTGGATGACATTTGAAACCCTATGGCACTGCTTCAACTTCCTTGCATTTCAAGTTTTAGAGAGCAATTGCATTGTGCATTTCGACCTTCATATTGAACCTCCTATAAAATTAGACAAGTTAATATCAGAATTTTAATTTATAATTGAACATCAAATTAAAACCAAGATTTAATTTTGATAATTTAAAATTGATTACAAAAATTAACATGATGCTTTAATCAATTTAAAATGAAAAATCCAATTAAATATTAAAATTAAAAAATAATAATATTTAATCATGAACGTTTTAAACAAACTAAAATTCAAAATTTTAAATATTAAATTTAAATACTTTCAAACTTAAACTTTTAAAATTTATCAAAGATGTTTAGAAGTTTAAATTTGAAATAATTAAATTACAACTTTTAATATTTAAAATTTGAATCATTTTGTGATACCAAGTACAACAAGAAAACCAAACACATGATGCCACATGGAAACAAGCAAAAGAAAAATCATGACACAATTGCAAATGTGACAAGGTGAAACAGAACACACAATGCCACATTTGCAAGCACAAAGAAGACTGCAAGACAATTGCAATTGTAATAAGCGACAAGATGGCAAAGTATGATGTCATGACAAAGTGCAACAAAGCGACAACTCCGACAAGGTGACAAAAGACAAAATGTGACAAAAGACCAACTCACCAACCCAAGCATGAGCATCCAAGAAATTAGCCGCATTCAAGAGGAGTGCCAAAAATGCAACATGACTCAACAAGAATCAACAAAGGAAGGGTCCCCAATATGGCAAAAAATAGGAGCATGTTGTGAGTGGTAAAAAAAAAAAAACTATTAGACTAATTGGGTAGCTATTAAATTTAAAAATAGATTTTGGAAGATGGAAAACATAGTTTCTTATGTAGGAAGAAATGTATTGGAAAACTTAGGAAGAGGGTTTTCTTATGAATCAAGTGTTTAATGATTAGGGAATTGGTATGAATGAATCCATGACCTAGTTATGACTGTAACTAGTGACTAATTATAGAATTGAGACAATTAGTTCACGTTTGAGCTTGGAGTTGTATGATTTTAGATTGTGAACAAAGGTATAACTAGGAAGTTAGTAAACCTTGTTTTAATAGTTTTAAACTATGGGGATTTCTGATTTAAGTGATCAAACATGATCTTGAAACTAAATAGAATTCTTGGTTGAAATTGGAACGTGCATATGTTTTGAGTTTTATGAATTCAAACTTGTATGGAACTTTATTTTATTGATTTTGGCTTTTGGAATTGTCATTTTTTTGAATTGATGGATTAAGAAGGTTTGAAATAAACTTAGTAAAAGATCTAGGCAATGTTTTCTATCAAATATACAGGTAGGATGCTAGCACAAAATTGGACAATAGTGTGGGTGCATTATTGTCTCCAAGGTGCATTGTAGTTTATAAAATTCTCTACTGTCTCTAAAGTGTATTGATGTCCACTAGGTGCATTGTAGTCCCAAAAGTGTGTTATTGTCTATAAGTTGTGTTGTGGTCTAAATTAACTATTAAATTTGAATTTGATCCTTTGATCCAGAATGTCTATATGATTGCATTTTGACTACATGAATTGTCTCGAGTCAGTAGATTATGTTATACAATACTTTCTTTGACTATATGTGTAGGATATTATTATCCTGTTATATTCATGTAAATCTATCTTGGGTTGGTATCATATTGTCTCCTTGGGGAGCTAAAACTTTTTGGTTGCAAGGTTGTCATGTGAGTAAGTTGATGGGAGTTATCCTGAGCTTCTCAACACCTAATTATCCTATGGGATAGGATGTGTTGATAGCTTGACTTCCATTGGAAGTGACAGGATTGTAGGAGTAGGAGAGGTTGGATGTCCTCATCCTAGATGGATACATACTGGCACCATCTTCTCTAATTTGATCGTAACTCATTGAAGACATCATCCTCTTAAGTAAGTTGGCCCAGAATCCAAACTTTATCTTCTCTCTATAGGTATTACATCATGGTTAAACTCTAGTGCTCTCATCAGCAAAAGGTCCATAGGCTATATTATACATTATTGACCACCTTCCATCATTGATTAAGTCATTTGGCCTATTATATTGGCATGTATGTTGTTCTACCTTGTGGTAGGGTGTTCTATGGTTGGTATAGTTAACCTTATTATCTTATGTGAGCTAGTAGTACTTGGGTACACTATACAATTGGGAGATGTGTCTTGATGGGTTTTGGGGACATTGAGTGTGTGTCATGATTGTGAAGTTATTTTGTGATATTATTTGTATGAGTGCCATTATGTGTTATAATCTTGTATTATATGATGTGCTTGAATGGTGTATTGTGAAGTATTGAAATGTTTTGAGTGTTTGGTATGTTATGTTGTTTTGTGTTTGATGTTGTGAACATGTATGTGTGAAAATAGTTTGTATGGATTTCTATATGAAAAATAAAGGAATGAACTAAACAAATAATCACTAGTTTTGTTTGTAAATCCCACACTCTTAGGTTATCAATTGGACATTTTATTGCTTTGATTGATGGTTGGGGAGGAAAGTAACTTCCTGTAATGGCATGTTCAAACCTTCCCCATTGGAAACAAAATCTTGGGGGATGAGCTTACAGAATTGAGCTTGGATTCCTTAAAATATATTTATTATGTACATTATATATGACTATTTTGTATATTTGGTTGTTAGCTACATGGCCTATTGTATTTATTATCATTGATGAGGGTTGTATAGTAGTTGACCCCTTGTATATTTTCACTATGTAATGATGTTATCTTCATTGTTAGTACTAGATGTGTACTTGTGATACTTTCATAGTAATGAGATGTACTTATTGACCAACTTATGGTTAATGACATGCATAGTATGGGATATGTATTGTTTTATTGTTAAATTAAGTCAAAAATGTCTAGCCACTTTTTGAGGCGTGTTACAAAATTTTAAGATACTAATATTATAATGCTACACCCATAAAACATATAAGAACAACGTAATGATAAAATAGAGGTGCCCATAGTTCTAAAAACTGTCAAACCATCTGAACACTTAAAACTGTAATGTTATATCTTCAAAAATGAAAAATATCAAAAATACAACAATTTTTAAAAATAAATTACTACTAGTTGAATTGTACTCTATTCATAGTGGCTAGCATATCATCTTGTGTAGTATATTCCACTCTTCACTTGGAAGTGTAATTTGTTGTAACTCATAGTGACTAACATGCAAATTTGTTAACAATTCATAACTAAGAGTGAAACTTTTCTTTATTGTATCATGTAAACTTAGTTTCAAGGTTATCAATAGTTTGATAACAATAGTTTGATAAAACCAAAAAAGTATGTCTCATGGAGCTTCTTAGGAAACTAGTCCTTATTCCCCTTCATATCCTTCATCTTCCTGTTTAAAAAAATCATTTATAATGAATCTCTTTTTTGTTTAAAAGGCATTGGCAAGCCCGACCTTGTGAGCTCTTCTACCTTCTCATGCAACTCCACTAATATTTTTGACATTGATTTAATAATTCTTGTCTTTCACCTATCTTCGTACAATTTCAAATGATAGATGATGGATTTATTAAGGCATCACTCCTATTGTGAACTCCTTTGAATTCTAATTCATTGTCATTGATTTTGTAGATTATTTCCAAAATGTACTTTGATGTATTCTCTCTTGAAATCATCCATTTTCTACTTTCACTAAGTATTTATTGAGCTTGTAAAATTGTACCTACAGACCATCCATGAATTTAAATATTTTATTCGAGTCACTAGTTTTCTACATTATTTCCCCTCAAGTGTTATATTTTATATGAATCATTTTCTACTTATAAAATTTAGATACTTCGAGTCATTAGCTCCCATCTCCAAGATTTACAGGATGAATGGGAGAAAAAAATCACTCTAAACAAGATTTCATCCCTGGTCTTCTTTTTGTTGAGCCTTTTGTGTTACTATCCTCAGTGTTGATTATTTATTATTATATGGTGTAGTTTTTATTGTGAATCTTTTTTAGTGTTGTCGTCATTGTGCTACTACACAACCATTATGTTTTGTCTTTGGTTTTTTGGGATGTAAAAGGGTTGGAGCCCTTTCAAAAAAACCCTCTTTACCTTTTATCAAAAAATTAGATACTTCACTTTTTGAAGGAATTAATTCCTTTTCTACTTTCACTAGATTCAATTGCAAACTTTCATAGTTTTTCTCACTTCCTCTAATTTCTATTGTCATTATTATGTTTTTTCTTTCTCTTTTGTTATCTTTTATTACACTATCTTTGCTAAGATATTCACTTCCTCTAGCCTCTATTGTAATATTTCTAACTTGAGTCTTTCACTATTGTAGTTATTTGTACTTTCCTCTAACTTTTTCTCTAGTTCTTCCACCATTTCCCATTCATTCACATTGATTATAGATTTAAAGGTAGATATTTTTATCCTCTTCTCCAAGTCATTGGTCTTGTTATTTTCCACTTTCCTCCTTGCTTTCTCATTTGTCAAATCTACATGTAAATTTTCTATTTTATTATTCAACCTCCTTTACTATCTACCTTCAGTAGTGATATGTATATTACATCATTATTTATTTTTAATACATTTATTCTGTCGTGCAGTTCTTTTAATTCCACTAAAATCCAATGAAAGGGTGCTTGCCTCATAGTTAGTGTGATGCATTTAATTCTTTGGTTTGTTAAATTTGGGCATTACATAAATGTAATCCATGGTATCTATATCTAGGTCACATGTATGCAATACCCTAGTTGTTGTAAGCTCTAAATTTATAATAGCCTCTAGCATTTGTTTATTTGTTTATTTTTTTCCTTTTTTCTCTTTGCAATTTTTGGGCAAACTCGGCTTCATAATCAATATTTGTGGTTTATAGCACAATCCAATGCTTGAATGGAGTACTTGGAGTGTTGGGGGCCTATGTTTGATGTTGAGGATGAGTCACTCTTGTCCCAATCACACTAGAACAATAGGAGTGGTGCCTATTACAATTAAGTGCTTTGAGGTAGATATACAATGCACAAGATTACTTGGATCTATCATAGTCTTTTTCCATTTCTCATGGCTTTGTTGGTTTATAATACCTATTGGCATTGATCTATTTTGAGTATTATGTTTTTGTGACACTTGTTGACCACTACTAATACCTCTATCACTACCACCAGTAGAACCAGATTCATTACCACATCTTGTACCATTTGAATCTTTAACCTATAACTTAGATTAAGGATTTGAAGACTCTTGTAGTTGTGATTATATTTGTTACTGAGGATTTAAAGTTGGAACATATTGAATTGTACTACCACTACTTGTATGTAGTGGGCCTTAGTCATCATCTTCAATGCTTCACACATCTAGAGGTCTTCTAGGCTCTAGGTCACTTATGCTTACCAAACATCTTGTCATATTGTACCCAAACCACCATGTTGATAACCCATTTTTGGGGTTATAACTACTCTTATAATAAATATTTGTTTTATGGTTTCACTCACATCAAGTTTGTATGAATAATCTCCACTAACATTATGTGGGAGATCCAATTATTCATTCTCATCAAATCAGATTTGGAATTTGCTATCTTGGAGGGCTGCTCTATATTCCACAATTTTTAAAATTCATCTTTTGGGATATCCTCCAATTCTTTAGTAGCTTTTGGGTTACCAAGATCCTTCCTCATAGACCAAAAGGTAGATATTTTTGAATGTGACTAATTAGCTTCTATACAAGCTATTTTTAGAGCCTTTAATATGTTTTAATAAGAAGACTTATTAGCAGTTTTGTGTAAAAATTATTGTATATCCTTATTGTTGTCTCTACCTCTAGCTCTAGATGCAATTTTAGACCCAAATTTTATGTGGATAACTATTTAAAAGTAATTCAGTTCTCAGTTGTAATTTCTTCTATTAATTTTTTGACCTCATCCCAAGAGCCCTTGTTTTTAAGTCTTTTTAGTAGGGTCTTACTTTTATGTTAAACTTTAGTCATAGAGTTCTAATTGGACACAACATTTTCTTTAATTGCCTCACATGAGTCATATTGTCAATGAGAGTCAACATCAAATTCAAAATTTATAAAATTCCTTGTGCCACAATGAATGTTTTTCTCTCAAATGTGAACCCTCCACATGAAAAAAGTCAATGGATGAAATAAAATCTTCTTTTGCTAACTAACAAAATATAATTGATCTGTATTGTCCATCTGCTATATATATTCCAATGCTAAATCCTTCTTTGTCACATGTATTGGAAGTTTATGGCGCTTTACTCCCAATCCATAAAATCTTAGCACAATATATTCTTCCATGAAATACTAGTAAACTAATTTTATTTCTAATCCCACTTGAATGAAATCTCTACAAGACATTAACAATCTAGGCATTGGAGTACTTGTAATTGATTTATAAATTGGAGCCAAAAAGCAATTCAAAAAATTATTGTATTTATTTCCCTTACCATGCATCCATATCCTATGGGTCCATTCAGTTAATGGTGCCAACATTTTTACTCGACATTAGAATAGGGCTGAATTTGAAGCTTATTTTCCATAAACAATCAATATAATTGTCATAGAAATAAATAGCACAAGTAGGTTATGAACCTAAAGGTCTTAGTGTACAAACCTCCTTTAATTACTAAAAACTATTTATGCATAGATTCTGCAATGTGCCTAACAAAATTGTATTTAGGAGGTTCCTAACCATAATGAATGCTATATAGCATTTCAAGGAGAGTTCTGTATCCACTAGATTATCACTATCCAATCCAAGGCAAAATGCTAGCATAGAATGGTATCTTTAACCCATGATTTAAATTTTTTATTTTTATAAGGAGGATTATCTTTGTGTACCTTCCCATCTACTATTACTTTTCACAAAAATATTTCTTAGTATCCTTTGTTGCCTACTTCATAATCATTAGCAACTATATGAGTTAATAGGGATCCACCAACTCATAGCCAACATTTTCTTTAGTAATAGACAAGATTTCTTCTCGGGTGTCTTTGTTAACAATTGATTTTCTTTTTTCATTATAATTTTTTACACAAACCATGACTAATTATGGGCAAGGGAGAACTTCATGTAACATCAAGCATCCAGTTCAACCATCCATGGTGCACTAACACTTTTAAGATTAACAACATTAGTATTTTGTGACTTACTCTGGTAGATGTCTCTAAGTTCTCTAGGGCTCCCATTAATGGTTACAAGATTATAAATATTATGGTATTCATCAGTAAAACTAAAAGTTTTAAGTAGTTTGACATATATGATATATGGGTTTTATTTTAGCTATTATATTTATGTCTTTCTTTGAACCCTTATCCATAACCTTCAAACTACTGCTAGTCGTTGACATGCTTCTATTAAATTAAACTTCGCCCTAAGTCTTGAGATTGAAAATTTGGAATTCAAGGCTTACAGAAAGGAACACAGAATTTCCTTACCTAGAAAAATGAATATGATCACTCTTAGCCTTACCATGGCCCACAAGTGATATGTGTGTGCTCTCTTCCAATGGACATTACAACTTATAGCAATCAAACTAATGGCATTTTTCCTACTTTTTAGTTTTCTTAATCTCATAAACAAGTACTACAACAATTCAACCTAAAAAATTTATGCTAAAACTTAAAATTACAAGAGGAATCAACTTCAAGGATGAAATAATGTTAACGTGAAACTTCACTTAATTCACCGTTGTTGCTAATAAAATATAAAAAAATTATGTACTAGGCATCGAAATGGGTAATTATTTGAACTTCAATGTTGACTAAAAATAATGTGATTGGAGTGGGTGGTAGGGTGGGAGACCTTCCACACAATCTGGTGTGGAAGGTCCATAGCTTGACACGTTAGCAATCCAAACACGGTGGCAAGTTTTTTTCTCATCCCTCGAGTTGTTTAAGGGGAATCATAGCCTTAATAAAACATCATTTCAATGGCAGAGTAATAATTGATAACCTTCGCCACCTCGCTTCAATAGAACAATGATGAGAAGGTAATTTGGCTTTCGTCTGACTACGCACCTAGATGCTTCTTCTTGCAAAGGGACGAGAAGGGTTCAAAGGATTTAGGCTTTCTCTCTCTTCACAATAGCCATAATCCCAAAATTTCATTCTTGCCTCACAACAATGGCGAGCAGAACCAGGTTCGTGATGCGCGTGGCGATAGAAGGGATGGTTTGTTTGGGGGTAGACAGCTCGATTCAGTTGGAAAGTGCAGTCAAGCAATTGGCATTCAAGGGAATGATTACAGATCAAAGATTGAAACGCATTTTACGCCTAAATGATGATCTAACCCTAGTTGCAGTGAAAGTGATCCTTGGTAGAGGTTTCGTTGAGGGAGGAGAATTCTATAGGATGGATACTTCTATTTCTTCCCACTCTCTTGCAGTAGTTTTGGACATCAGATTTCCCAAAGAAACTGCAGAACATTTGGTTAGGAAGCTCTTCAAACCTAACCTAATTGTCAGTCTGAAGGATACTATCAAAGTAGCCTCCCCGGGGATGGAAATTCCACGGCCAACCAATTTTCACCTTCTCCAGGATCCAAACGCGATTGTTAGGTTTTTCCCTTCTTGCTATATTTGAAAGGCATGGCCCTTCTGGCGCACAGGGAGCAAGTGAATGTTGGGGTTGGTTTTCTCAAAAAGCTTTTACAAATGGAGCCATATGATGGAAGCTTCAAGTGGGTTCTAGAGTTTTGTGATTACGCCGTAAATCTGGGTTTCATGTGAATTGTTCCTACAGGTACTCTAGCTTTCTAAGTTGTTGCAGTCTGATACGGTGTAAATATGGCAGTGTTAATTAGGTGATAGGTAGTGGCGGTAGAGGTAAATCCTCTTTTTTGTCTGTAATTGGGGGTATGGGTTAAGCCCTGTGTGGCATTTTGATTTCCTCTGCTAGAACCTACGTGGTCATATGGGACAATTTTTTGAGTAGCAGGATTACAGGACATTTTTGTTATAAGCCCCTCATCCAGACTGTGAACCTATGAGGCATTTTCATATGTAATTTTGACCCTCCTTTAAATATATAATACTTGATTATGAAGCAAAAAAATAATAATGTGATTGGAATAGTGAGACTTATATAATTAATCTCAACAAATCTCAATTGTTGTTCTAAACTAATATAATGGCTCTCAAATGGTTTCAAAAGTTGTTTCCCCAAAATTTGTCTTGTTAGATTTATATTCTAGAATTGAACTATAGTTGTCAACCATCATTCAACTAATGGCATCGAATGGAAACACACTATTATATTAATATAAGGATTAATAAATGACAATCATGATATTTGTGGGAATATGGACAAGATACCCAAGTATATTTTTAAAAATCTCACTATTGATCTAAACAAACTTTAACTATTGATAGTTGATTCAAAGAATTATTCCACCAAACATTCTCTTAATAGATTTGTGCCCTAAAATAGAAATTTAGTCATTCATCTTCATTCATTGAATGATGTAGATTGGAGGGTGAATAAAATAGAATGGTGACACTTATTGTGCTCATCCTTATATCCTAAATAAGGTTTAGAGAATTATTTAAAACATTGTCACTCATTTAAACAAGTTTATTGGAAGAAATTAGAAAAATAAAATAAAGTGAAAAATGAAAAAATGGTGTTCATTACTAAAGCTAAGAACAAAAGTTATATTTTCTTAACTTTAAACTTAAAGTTATATACATCAATGTCTTTTAATTCAAATATCATCACTAGTTTTAGGTTTGTTTTATTTTTTAGTTGAACTTGAATAGTAATACTAAACAACTTCTATTGTAAATATCGTCACTAGTGTGTATTGTGCAGCATGCTTTCTATTTACAAGATTTAGGAATAAAAAATAAAATCATTTTTAGAGTCAAATATCATTTCTCAGGAGTTGGTATTGTTGGATTTAAACAAAGATGGATGATATTATGGATGGATAGCTAATTTTAATAGCCAAGGAATTATAAAACTAATTAGAAAAAATAAATTTAGACTACAATTTATAGTGCATTCGATTTGAAATTAAACTAGTCCGCTTAATCCTCCTTTACTAGCCTCAATGCTATTCAAAAATTGAGTTTTATTTTACGTATGAGGCAGATATGTTTGGCTACAACTTTATTAACATTGTGCTAGAGTATATGGTTGAAGAAATCTCCAAAATGTTGCTAGTAATAGGTTAGTTTAGATTATAGTAAGTTATTTGTGAAAAGTAGACTGTATCAATGATTAAAGAAATGAGTCAAGAATATGTAAAGTTGTAAATGAAATAAAATTTGTAGTTTATACATGTGTTTTAATTTAATGAAATGAAAGTTTTGATTCTTGAAATTTGATTCCTTGAATGCTCTCACTCTTTTTCATGATGCAATTTTAGTTTTACTATAAGTTTAGTTTTTAATATTATCATATTTTTAATCAACTTTTCTTTTCTAAATTTTAATTTTTATTATAGAATTCAAAAATCTAAAAGTAACTATATTGTTTACTTACCAATCAAGATTCAAGAAACTCAAACAATACAATGAATGCACATTGGAAAAAACATGCTTATATTAGGAAAGAAATTTAAAAAATAGTTTTCTAATAACTTGTGTCAATTAATGAAAGTACACTCATTATATTAAGTAATAAAATATTTTATCTTATCACCCTTAACAATGCTTTAGATCGTAGATTGGCATGCAGGCCCTTATAAATGGAAACTTTTGGCACACAAAATAGAAAAACAAAATGGAACACAAGCGTATTGACAAAAAATGTTGTATGATAACCCTGGAAGATCACTTGCCAAAAAAATAGATAATTGTTTTGAAGCCTACTCATTACTACTAGAGGGGGAGTTGTATCCACCACGAGAAGGGGCACACTTGATAAAATAATTGAGGCCTCACACAATCTACTTCAATCACTCACTATCTTCCATGGAGAGGAGGTCATCTATTTTTCTATAAGTTTTTAAAATGAGTCTAAACTTCTCGCAAGTAACCCTTCTTTGTTAGTTTTTGCAAGCTCCATGATTCCCTCATTTGTTGTCATTATAGCTATTACAAAGATGCCACCAATGTCTTCAATACTTGTTTATTTCAAGGACCGATTTCAATCTGTAATTCTTGTGTATGAATGCCTTAGCTAACATCTTAGTGATGTCGATATCTTGCAACATATCCACAACATTAGATAGGAAAGTAACAATCACCTCACTAATGAATAAATATTTGTTTGTTTAGCCTAGAATCTCATACCCAATCACAACCCCAAATGTCCCAACAACAATGGAGAGCCACTATAGAAAGATTAGGCCATGTGATCTAAGTTGTATTTTCCCAGACACTTCATCTCCCATTTTCCTATCAACAAACAAATTTAAAAATTCATCCTATACAAATACAATTATGGCTAGTACAAAAAATATTTACTAGGCCTTATGGGTTGCAATATATTCTACAAGTATATAGTACCATGACCTACCACATAACTTGTAATAATTAAGTTACCATTGTTGTCACTAAATGCTCTCATTGACATTATTAAAATATTTCCTTACTTTCATCTCGTCTTAACAAATCTTTCACATGCATGAGAATCTAAGATGACATTTTGACATGCTATACTCAAACCTCATGATTGATTATTAAGTCATTGACACTTATATCTTCCCTAAACTTATTCTAAAACTTTTACCAAAAAATATGGGTGTGTCAAAATTTTCTCTCAAAATATAACTTAAATAATTGATAATTGTTCATCAAATGATACAAAATATTTGTAAAATTATATACTTGCATAAAACTTTAAAAATATTTATAAAAATGCATTAGAAATAAAAACAAAAATACTTATATACCTAATTAAGAACATGGTGTAAGGATATTATTATGTTTAACTATGTTATAAATAATATTATAATTATTATGATGAATATTTAGTATATTTACCATTACTACTATATATTAATAGTTAATACTAATGTATAACATTTTTATAATTAAGTTGGGGGAGACCCTTTGGTGAAACGGTGGGGCTTCTTACCTGTAGTGCCAACAATCAATATTCAAACCTCGCGGGTGTTGGTGCCTGAATTGACTGTCAGTTTCCGAGCAATTTTTCATGCAGGCACCTTCCCAAAAAATCCAAAAGGTTCTGAGTTTTGGCTCCGCATCATCTTTCCTGAGGAAGGGGTCATCATGTTTTGTCCATCAGCGAAAGTTTTGTTTTTTTTTTAGTGCTCTGATTGTGTCTTTGAACTTTCGGTTTGAACCTCAGTGTTGAACCTCGCCATTGAACCATCTGTTTGAACCGGTTCAATGGTTCAAAGCTTTATGTTTTTGGTTTCATCGACGTGATGGCAGCTATCGGCATAGGTTTGTGGTCTTGCTCCGACGGTCTAAGTCACACCGACGGAGATGGGAAGCCAAGTTGCCATCGGCGTGACTTTTGTTGTCGGCGAGCGTTGCTTTTGGGTTGGCCGATGGTTTTTGTCTTGGCGACGGGTGTTTTTTGCTTGGCCATCGGTGAGACTTGTTTTATCGGCCTAGTCGATGGAAGTTGGCCCGATGGTCTATCTCTGGCCGATGATGGGAAATATGGAGTTTGCGATGGCGTCGGCGAGACTATTGAGGTCGGTCAAAGGAGTTTCAGGTTGGCCGATGGGATTGGTCTGGCCGACAGGGGATTGCGATGGGCTTCATCGGTGTAACACATGAGGTCGGCCAGAGGATTTTTGGATGCTCCGATGGAGGGAGTCATGGCAATGGAGGGTGTGTTTTGTTTGCCATCGGAGAGACTTGATAGATCAGCGAGAGTTTTTTGGGGCAAGCCGATGGCTTAGCTTTGGGCGAGGGCTTGTGTGTCGAGCGCGGCAAAAGCGCTCGACACTTAGTATGTTTGTGGCCATGTTTATAAAATGTTGAAGTGGTCTTCTCACTATGCATGTGGGATTAATCTCCCTACATTATTTTGAACCTGCGAGGAAGCGCTTCTTGGTAGGAAGCTCCATTTTGAACAGTGCGATGGTTTCCAAGTAGGCCGCGGGTGGTTGAGCCATCAATGGCGATTGTAGCAGGGGTGTGGACGACAGTACAAGTGATTAAACTGCCTGATTTTTAGCATGAAGACTTCCAGATGGTGGCACAGGGCTCGAGGCAACCATTGTCTACTTTCTGTCTCTGCAGCAATAAATTCTGAGTGCCATTCCTTCGAAGGATCTGTATCTGGCAGATTTTTGTAAAAGCCTTGTAATTAATTGTTGTGGGTACACTTTCTGGCCGATATAGGCAGACTGTGTTACCATTGTTTAGGTTGTTGAAAGTTGAACATTTGGCTCTGTAATACAATACAGCTGATTTGGTTGCTCTGTGCAGCAAAACTTGTGAGTTTATGTATCTCCTGTTGTATGTTTTTGCATGAATCCACTGATTTCATGGTCAATTTTATATGAATAATGCTATGTTTGCATGTGTTATGCTAATTATGTCTCCAATTTTGCATGTATCTTTCTTCTGAGTCTAGGTATTCAAGGAATGTCTAAGATTCTAGAACATAGAATTCCTGTGTTGAATGTCTGATCTTTTAACTTCTGCTCAAGGGGTAGATTAAACTGTTTTCAGATTGAACATTGGGAAGGGTATACTGTAATAGGGATGCCATAAGTATAGATAGCTTAACACTCTGTATTGGGAGATATCTGTAAGGCAGGTATCATATGTATCCCCCTGAAATCCAGTTTTAGTTGTTCATGCATATCATTCACAGGTGTATGTCTACTGACTCCAGGCCCTGGATAGGCACCAATCTTGCTTTGTGTTTGTGTTACAACCATGTCCAGCTTTGCATCCAAACTTAAAATCAAAATCAAACTCTAAAACAACCATTAGGACAGTAGAATTAGTTTTAGGATCCAAGTCCTCTGTCTACAACTGCAAATAGGCCCAAAGCTAGCCCCTTTGCTCTTATCTTACAGTTTTGGTCTACTTACAGGAGGACTTATCTGCTTTCTGTCAGCATCCCAGCCTTGTATGTATATCCTCATGGATGTTGAGTAGGGAATACCCCCCTAGGTTTTGCAGAGCCTGAAGAAGAAGAGGAGATAAAATATAGAGTCTATCTCCTACACTGTTGGCCCCTGGCCCAGAGATCCTGTTGATCATTGATGGCTACCTTGTAGGGAAATCTGGGAATAAGCATAAAGTCTGGGAAAAAACCAACAGTGGGATCGCCCTCTACCATGTCAAAAATTGAGGTTGCTTACCTCCAAGAGGGGAGACCCTATGGTGAAATGGTGGGGCTTTGGCATGTAGTTCCAACAACCAAGTTCCAAACCTCCTTGGATTTAATATACAATAATGGAGAACTCTAGTGACAAGCGGGAAAATGGAGGTTTGAATGGCGCTAGGCAGGAGTGCATGACTGAGCAGGATTTGCCTATAGCTCTAGTGGGTTGCTCGCCTGTGCCAAGTGTACAGACCCCCTTGGTTCTGCCCATCCCTAGAAGTGTTCCACAGGACGCTCCTACTGGACGGGTTAACAGTTTTGTTACATGGCCATCTTCTCCATGGGAGACGGGGGCTCTGGTAGTCTCTGTGCCATTAAATCTCATGAAGAAATTGCCTGGGCTGACTTCTGGATAACCATCTCAGGGGGTTCATGGTATTGGGCCCAGCGCCTCTAGCCACCCTAAAAAATCCTTTTCTGATGTTGTTAATGGCTCAAGAGCTCATGCACGCCCTTCTCAGGCTAAGATTAGGCCTATACCTTGTGCCTGCTCATCTCCTGTGGTGATGTGTGGCCTTGAGGTCGCAGAAAATGAGGGTTTTTATACGAAGCATGGAGTGATTTGCAAATTCAATGGTTTATGGCCCTCTCTCCCCAATTTGCATTACTAGGTCATGGAATCCTAGAAACCCCTTATTGTTGGACAGATTGATCTTTTTCCCAATGCAAGGGGGTTCTTCATAGAGACTTTTGGTTCCTCTGATGAAAGAGACTTAGTTCTGGATAGGGCTTGGATGTGGAGTGATCATTCGTTGTCCATCAAACCATGGGCTCGCTCCTTCAATCCTCTTACCGAGTCGCTTAATACCAGACTAGTATGGGTACGACTACTGAATCTCCCTCTTTAGTTTTGGGAGGATTCTTACTATAAAACCATTGGCAATGCTATAGGGTGCTTCTTGAAGGTTGACTCTACGACCTCATATTTAGGGCACACTACGGTTGCCCGCGTATCAGTGGACATTGACATCTTCAAACCCCTCCATGGAGATGTTGTTTTGATGATTGAGGATAGGTCATAGACACAGCTGTTGGACTATGAGGGTCTCCCTCTTAGGTGTAAGAGATGTTTCTCTATTGGCCACTTAGCCTCTAGTTGCCCTCATTCTCGTCGCAAGGGTGCGGCAACTTGGTGGAAGAATGCACTCATTGATCATTTGACTATTTGTGCTTCCCCAACGGATAGCTCTTTCCAGGAGGGCGAGTCTTCCCTGGAGGGTGATTCTTCTAAGGAGAACAACCTTTCCCAGGATTCTTTGTTGGCAACCCCTCATGTGGAGCCTTTGGTGATTGGGTCTGCTATTGCTGATCATGTTGGGCCTCCTTCAGCTCCCCTATTGGTCTCGTCCACTATGGGTCGGGAACTTCTTTGTCGATCCCTGCCTCTTCTTCTGTGCTGCCAGCTTCTCGCTCAGCACATGATGTTTCTTTGGATGTAGTTTCTACTAAGGATCCCCTCCACTCGCCCTCGATCTGAGGATTTAGACTCAGAGTTTGCTTAAACTGTTGTGCAGAGAAAGAAGAAAGGTTTCCCCAAATCTATTGCTACTTCGTGACAGAGGGTTAAGGGAGTTAGATTTTTGCCCTCAAGTTCTAGTGTTGTTTAGTTTGTTTTGCAGCTAGGCTACTATTTGTCTGCAGTTTATGTACTACTTTTGTGTTGTGTCTAGCCTGTTTGTGGTATGTTTTATTCTACCCTGGGAGCCTTGTTTATAAAGGGTTAAGCCCCTTGTAAGCTGCTTATCTTAATCAAAACATTTTTATAATTAAGTCGCTATAGTATACATTATTTGATAATATTAATCAATAATTATAGTATTTAGCTATTATAATATATATTAAACATTAGCATATTATTAATATATAAAATAGTTCAATTAATTAATAGTAAATTTATTAGTTAATACTAATTATAATTATGGATATATTACTATATTAATATATTAACTAGAATAAAAAATAATTAGTTATTATACTCATTTTAAGTTAATTTATATTTTATTATTTTACTTAAATAATTGATTTATTAATTATTTATCTTAAAAACTATTATCAATTTGTCTTTTTTTTTTGGATATTGTATTATCATCACTAACAAGCAAATATTATACAACTTTTTAGATTTAGTAGTTGCGGTTTCTAAAGGGTCTCCCACCCTTAAAACTTAAAAAGTTGATACATATGGCTAAGAAGCCTAAACTTTAAAGGAAATAAAGTACAACAAAGAAATGCATAGGAAAATATTGCTAGAACCTAGCAAAACACATTGCCACCCTTAGAGCCAAAACCAAGAACCAACAATCTTGTTTCCACCACGAACAAATAGTTTCATAACTGAAAACTAGTGAACGCACATAATTTAGCTCACCCCTAGTGGTCAATCTTAAAAGCTTGTGCTACTTCACACTTAGTCAATTCCTTTACCACATTGCTTTGATATAGATACCATGCAAGATTTCTACTCTAGACTTGGCCTTATGAACACTTTATCATTGCAATAAAACAATGGGATGGTGTGGTCATTGATAACTTCTAGTTTGCTCTTATCATGCATCACCATTAACCCCAACACAACTTTCCCCATATCCAAGCAGTATAATTGAAGCATTTATGCCTATTACGGCAACACATGTATTTGATTTGTGACTCAGCTGCTAACTCCTCTATACCTTGAATAACTTTCATCTCCTCAAGCTTAACTCCAATTTTATCTAGAGCCAACTGTTGGAAACTTGTGCATAATGTCTAAAGATGTCATTGATGGCAACAAGAAAAGGAACAAGGTTAGAATAGAAGTTTTGGTACGAAGAAAAAGACTTAGCCATTTTGGGTTAAGTGTTGGCAGTATATTGAAGCAGCGATAAAAAGACAATATTTAAGCCGGTATTGGTCCGTAGTAGAAGATCATATTATGTGGTCCAGGTATGTTGTTCACAACCCTTAGATGATCATTTGTCCAATATTTTAGTCCTTGCTGAGTATCGGAAGTCCATCTTCAAAAAGTCTAAGTTAGGCAGTGCAAAGAATAGAGGAAATCATAACAGAACACTCAAATGAATTGGTCCGCATTCCTCCACTGTGGCATATCTTGTTATGCGGTTTTGAGGTGTTGTAAACAAATGTACAAAGTATCCAAATCTAGAGTTGCAAGTTTTGAGTTCTGTTGTTATATGGAGCCTAATCAGACTCGGAAGTTAAATTTTCCCCACTTTTATTGGTGCGGTTTCCCCCCAAATTATTTAAAGAGGGAGTGCAGGGGGGAGTGCAAAATATGAATATAAAGGCGTCAGGTGTTATTTTTCTATTGACTGACATAAAAAAACCCTATTTTTGTAACCGACAAAAAAGCTTGATAAAAGCAGCTAAGGGTTAGGGTTTTAGTTGATATTGTATTGTAGCATTTTGCAACGGTATTGAGTTGCAAGGATTGCTAGTTGTAATCAGTTTGATTTACTGGATAATAATATTGGACTCTCTGTTGGTGGATGTAGCCCGAGTTTGGGTGAACCATGTTAAAACTTATCTCTCGTTGTTATTATTTCTGTGTATTTTTCATTCCTTTGTTTAATCTTTATTTGCATTTAATTGATATTTTCTGCCGGCTAACCCTAACAAGTGGTATCAGAGTTGGTTGTGTTCAATTATCGTCTATAGGAAAGTCTCACGGTTGAGTGGGAGCAATGGCGGACGAGGGTAAATTGAAGGTCGATAAATTCAATGGGCAGAACTATCAGTTATGGAAGATACAGAAGGAGGATTATCTCTATCAAAAGGATTTATGGATGCCGTTGGAAGGAGTAGCCAAGAAACCGGCAACAATGACTGATGAGGATTGGAATCTTCTTGACAGAAAGGCACTGGGAACCATTCGGTTGTGCCTGGCACCATCGGTGGCATTCAATATAATGGAAGCGAAGACAACAGATGGTCTGATGAAAGCTTTGGCTAAATTGTATGAAAAACCCTCAGCCTCAAATAAGGTATTTCTCATAAAGCATTTGTTTAATCTGAAAATGGTTGAAGGTGGATCTGTGACGGATCATTTAAATGAATTTAATACGATTGTCAGTCAATTGACTTCTGTAAATGTAAAATTTGATGAAGTTAGAGCTCTCTTGATATTATGTCCATTGCCTGAAAGCTAGAATAGTTTAGTAATGGCAGTTAGTAACTCTGTTTCTGGTTCAAATACCCTAAAATTTGATGATGTTGTTGGTGTTATTCTGAGTGAGGATATTCATAGGAAAGGCTCAGGAGGGTCCACATCAGGTAGTGTTTTGAATGCAGAAAGTAGGGGTAGATCAAAAGATAGAGGAAAAGGTTCTGGAGGTCATGGGAAGTCATGAGAAAAATCAAAGGATAAGAAATCCCAAATGAGAGGACAAAAGGATTGCTGGTACTGTGGGAAACTAGGTCATCTGAAGAAAGATTGCTGGTCTCAGAAAAATAAAGAAGGAGACAAACAAGAAGGCAATAAGGAGGCAAATGTGGTAAGTAATAAATCTAAAGATGATGCTTTGATTCTTTCCCTAGATAATGCTGACGATTCATGGGTTTTAGATTCAGGGGCCTCATTTCATGCTACGCCCCATAGAAGTTATTTTCTTGATTATGTCCAAGGGGATTTTGGGCTGGTTTATTTGGGAGATAACGAACCCTATCAGATTGTTGGAAAGGGAAGAATCAAGATTAAGTTGCAGAATGGGAATCATTGGCTACTACAAGAGGTAAGGCATGTTCCAAGGCTTAGTAGGAATTTAATTTCAGCAGGGCAGCTAGCTGAAGAAGGTTGCATTGTTACATTTACTGATAAAAATTGGAAGGTTTCAAAAGGTGCCTTAATAGCAGCAAAAGGCGTGAAAGTAGGTACCTTATATCTTTGTACAGGTCATACTGTTCCTTCTACTTTAGCTGTTGCAGAGAAAAAATAAACAGGTTCAGGAACAGTTGCTGCAGGTTTGCAAGAAGAGACTGAAACAATCGTTGTAGGTTCTAAGACAACACTGTGGCATAACAGACTTGGGCATATGAGTGAAAAAGGTATGAAGGTACTTCATTCTAAAAACGTTTTACCAAGTCTGAAATGTATTAATATGGATTTATGTGAAAATTGTGTGTATGGCAAACAAAAGAGAGTCAGTTTTCTCAGAGATGGGAAGCAAAAGAAAAATGAAAAGTTGGAGCTTGTGCATACAGATGTATGGGGACCAACTCAGGTATCTTCTCTTGGTGGCTCTCGGTATTACATTACATTCATAGATGATGCAACTAGGAAAGTTTGGATTTATTTCCTCAGGCAGAAATCTGATCTATTTGAAACATTTAAGAAATAGAGAAGCTTGGTTGAGAATGAGATGGGTAAAAGATTAAAATGTCTGAGATCTGATAATGGTGGTGAGTATTGCAGCAAAGAATTTGAGGATTATTGTTCCTTTAATAGAATTCGTAGGCAGAAAACAGTTCTAGGGACTCCACGGGAGAATGGAGTGGCTGAACGCATGAATAGGACAATAATGGAGCGTGCAAGGTGTTAGAAACAAGGCAGATAATTGAGAGGGGGGTGAATCAGTTATCTTAAATATTCAACTTTCTTTTCTTCTTTAGCAATTAGTGTAGCATCAAAACATATAACCATACATAATCATGAGAGCAGAAAAGAAATCAACACACATAACACAAGGATTTTTACGTGGAAAACCTGGTTAAGGGAAAAACCATGGGGTGACTAACCCAAGATTGTATTCTCTATTAAAAGAATAAGAAGTACAAAATGGTACTTGCCAATTAGGGCTCACTGCCTAAGCACGTTGCTTATAAGAGGCTCACTGCCTACAATAGTATATAGAAAGAAACCAGGTATTTGAACTGATGAGAAGTATCCACATATGCTGAGGTTCAGTTCCGGTTAGGCTCAATATACTGATCTACTGCACTTCATTCTTCCTCTGCTTTAGTGTTGTTGTTCTGTCACATACTGGACCTGTATTGCTGCTTCCACACTGTTCTCTTCTTTTCTTCGCACTTCACAACTCACCACACACACCTTCATACTGAAATCCATCTGGTATATATATCCGCATCAAGGATTTCAACATTCTTCTAGTCGGCATCCGAAAAACTCAAGATATTTCTAAACTCTGGTCTGTCGACTGAATCCATGCTTATTAAGTGATGCGTATCAAGGAGATAGTCATAGAAGTCATCAATCATGTTGGCCAACCATGAATGATCCCTCAAATAGCTTGATCACCATCAATTTCTCATCGAGATAAAGGTCTGATACTCTGCCGGGCAGTTCTTCCTCTGTTTACTCTGCCTGTCAAGAACCCAACATTTGGATGCTCATATCTTTTCATTCTTTCATCATCGAAGGCTCAATCTCTAGAATGTAGCAGTAATGGTACTCCTCTTAACTTCCCCAAGTCCGTACTTTACTGAGATACATCCTCTAAGAGATCCGGACCTGATTATCGGACCTTATTGCATGCTCTATTCTTGCTCACCAGACCAAGATACTCTTCAATCTGACTTCCGGTATAGACATAGCATGTCCTACAGATGTGTGGGATGGACTTTGTTGCCATCAATGACAACACTCATGAAGCCACACAGTGTCTCTTGCCAACAATCTCCCCCTTTGGCATTGATGGCAACACTTAGTGAAAAATGGCTAAGTGTTGTAACAAACTCCCCCTTGGCTGATGCTCTACCTTATGTACACTTTTACCGGAGCTCGCCCTTAGCTGGATTCTACAATTTTCACTACTCCTCACTCCCCCTTTGACATCAATGGCAAAGGGTGGGATCCGCACACCAAAATTTACAAAAAGTAACCTATACATAGCCTCATATATACAAGTTATACTTACATAAACTTAAGTATATCCACAAAAGTGGTTTTCAACTGGACAAATTCTACTGCCCAACTCTGCTTCATCTTGTCCAAAATTGAGATGTGACCACTTAGCAAAATTACAAAAGCTTCTATCCTATTTAAGTCTATCGGATCACTGGTCTGGGTGGTGGTTTGGGCATCAGTTAGGGCCTCATGCATTGCCTCTAACTTAGGGATAATTATCCCTCTTAGTTCACTCATTCTACTTATTCTACTCTTCTTCTCCTTCTCAAGCTTCTTTATCTCATTTATAGTGGCAATAGCTTGGCACTCTTGATTCATTATGGATGAGGTGAGAGGATCAAAATTCTAAGATAAACTTGACAATTTACTCTCTTGTTCTTCCACCTTCTTTGCAATGTCTATTATCACTGTGGACCAAGATAAACAAAATTTGTATAATTCTCTGCCATCTTTAAGAGCATTTTCTAGGCTCTTTATCCCAATATCCAAATTTCTCCTATCATTTGATATGAGTCCCTATACTTCGGAGAATCTCTTACCCAAAAAAACTCTTTCTGGACCTTTTCTTCTGTCGATTTCTCTAAGGAATCAAAATGAGTGTTGACAGAGTTTATCAAAGATTTAAGATTACCGGATGGAGAGGCTGAAGAATCCTTTTGGAAGGATGGCATGATCTTCTCTAGCATTCCTGAAGTAATCTCTATCAACTCACAATCTTCCATGTGAGACTTCAGAAGTTTTCCTTTTGCCTTGGCTTGGGAAAAAGATGCTATCTTCATTGTCTGAACCGGGGAGAGGGAATCAAAATTGAGTGGTACTTGGAACAGTTCCGGTTCATCAATCTCCATCATTTCCTTGGTCAAGAAATTCTTCATTGCTTCTGCAGTGTCTCTTGCCGGAGACTTCTTTTCTCTTGTAGCCTCAGAGGTGTCATCAGAGATCTTCTTTGTTTGTTCTTCTTCTCTTCCCTTTTTCTCCTCTTATTGACTTAGCTTCTCCTCTTTTCTTCCTTCTCCTTCAGTTTTAGAGTCTGCTGGGGGATTCGGAAGAGAAATGTTTACTTCTTCATGGACTTCCTCTTCCGAAACAGAGGAATTCCTTTCCTCACTTATATGCATTGGTTCTTTTGCATTTTTCACAGTAGATTCTTCTTTGATGTACTTAGTCCGTCGTCATCCGTGGCAGAAGGTTCATCACCTAAGTCCTCTATAACAGGAAGATTGAATCTTTTAAATGCATTCCGGAGGATATCTTCTATTTCTTTTGCCACTTGTGTTGCAAGTATGAGGTGAACCAGTGTTGTCATTGATGTCAACATACTCATATTGCATTGGTAAGAAGGTTTGGATGAGCTGTGTGTTGAGGATATTGAGAAAAGTAGTCTCAATCAGGAACAGTGAAGAACAGTGATAAGAAGAAGGCAAATGTACTCAATAGGTTCAGGATCAGAGGCTACGGATTAAAGGGTTTGTAGATATGAGTCTTGAGATGATCCAATTAAGATTTTAGATGTCCACATGAAGATATGAAAAAGTTGTGATCCTCAAGTAGAACCGGTTCCAGGAGCTGTTCCGGAGTGACAAAGTGTTGCAAAAAGGTCCGGTGAGATCCGGAGGAGAATTATCAAACTCTGCGGATTGGAAGGAGTGTTTGGGATGTCTTTGTGATGTGTCATCTCGATTGGTACGTGGTTTGGAGGTCCAGAAGCACCTTCTTCAGTATGACAGTGGCGACAGACTGTGTTCTTGAAGTTTCGGATGAAGAGGAGAAGAGATCCCAGTGAGTAGAGGAAGTGCGGATGTACCTGGTTAATCAGCCAAGCTTGTGAAGGTTCTTGGATCATGTTGAGGTTATGTTGTCAGTCTGCATTGGTGGTAGAGCCCGGAATTGAAGATATTCTTCCGGATGAAGTTCTTGTTCAGACTAGCTGACCGGATGAGTTGTTCATCTTGCGAATGTTCTTGTGGTGGCTGACCGGATGTATTAATCATCTTGCGAATGTCCTTATGGTTGATTGCCGACTTAGCTGATTGTTCCTAAGTCGATGTCTTGTATAAATGAAGGTTTGTGAGTTCATTTCAAAGTGTGGTGTGGAGCGGATGAGAGTGGTATAGAAAAAGAGCGAAGGGCAGAGCAGAAGTATCTCGGGCTTAAATGGAACTAATCCAAACATGGTGATGCAGAGGTAAAGGTAAGGTTGTATTAGTTCTCTCAACTTTCTCCAAAAGGTTTACAAGGTGTTTGTGTTTACAAGCCTCACAAGGCTGTTATAGGAATCCATTTGGCCTAGAATCACCCTCTGGTGCCATCCATTCAGGCTACTCACCACTTACTTTGGGGAGTCATAACTCAACCCAACTTAGAAGCACAACCCACCTTCAAGAACACAACAACTATTACCAATACCTCTACCAACATAGGCAACAAATACCATCATACACCTATCTATGATAAGCATGGGGCAAAGGTCTTTGACCAATAAACTACCCTTCTACTCCCAAACACAACAATGGACAATAAACTGAGTATGACTGTCATAAAAACAGGGTTCTAGTTTGACTCATTCCCTTGTAATCTAAACATTGGTTAAACCCTCAATAACCTCTCAAGGTCTCAAATGGCCATCAGTGCCTAATGCAAACTCAATACTAATTGTGAAAAGAAACCATTTTTTTTATATACAGACCCACACTGTACTCTACAGGGCAGAGGACAACAAAATAGCAGGTGGTTGTCCTATGACAGTGTCAACATGACAGTCTCAACCTTTATGAATAACAAAATCAATACTAACTCCTTCTCAACAAGGATCTCCACACAACATAACATAAATATATCCAAGGTTATGAAATCATTGGCCAATACCATACTTCTGTGCTAATTGTGACAAAAAGACCATGATTGTCTATGACTGTCCTAAGAAGACAGCATTCTTTTGAGGGTTAACTTTGTAGCCAAAGAGATGCTCAAGACCACTTTATATGTTTATAATTACACAAGTCTTACACCACCAAATCCATATTCCAATACTCATCAAGAATATGTACTTGTATCCACACATGCAGATTCATACCGTACTGTAGGTGCTTGAAAACAGTCAACTGACTTTTCCTTGAAAATAAAGGTCTAAATGGCAAGAAATGGGAAAGGAAATGTATCCACTATGCATGCACAAGGTATATCAATTCCTATACTAGTCCATCTCCACCTACAAACACAGATTCCACCTCCAATCTATCAAAATCAATCGTTGTCTTCACTGTCATAAAACAGTCCACATCTAATTTCTTAACTAGTCATTGATGAGACTAGTTAATTGCATGCCATACACCCTGCAGAGAAGGAGTTCATCTGCCAACCAAAAGAAAATATTACATCTACTTTATCTTCCTCCATCCCACCTAGAAATGGGCGTCCATCATCAAAGGGCAGAGGAAGAATTAAGCATTTTATCAACAAATCCTAGCAACGGAGGGTTAGAAACCAATCTGCAGATAATGGAATCAAACAAAACAATGCAAATGTTTCAAAAGCTCTAAACCAAAGCAAATGAAAGGTAACTCGATCCATTTCAATGATTCTCAGACCATGATCCCTCTACAGTCCGTACCAGTCGTGCAAGGTGGCTGCTTTCACAAAAAAAACATTAAAAAAAAATAGTTTTTTCTTTATGAAACTCCTCCTTTCTATATATTCTTGGCATGATTTTACAGATTCAAGTTTATAGGAAGTTTCTAAAACTCTTGCACTTCTTATTTGTCCATACAACTGCCTAGGAAGGCAGAAAATCGATGGAAAAGGCAATTTTTTCATTAAAAAATAAGTTTCTAAAGTGAAAACCTCCTAGAAAATAGGTCTAAGATAACTCCAAATTAGACTAGTCAAACAAATGACTAAGTCTTTATTACAAAACAAGAAATGGCTTTCAAAGCCTTAGGAAACCAAAATTAACAAGGTCACAAAATATTATATTTGAAAAAGAAATGTAAATTGAAGCTCCTGCACCACATGGTAAAGATGTCAATCTCCAGTTCAAGTTTGTGATTCTTATCACTTTGTAGACAGTGTGTCTCTTGTAGGCAGTGTGCCTCTTTGTGAGTAGTGTGCTCGGGCAGTGAGCCCTAATTGGCATGTGCCGTTCATTTTTCTTATTCTTCTTATAGAGAATAATCTTTGGGTTAATCACCCCGTGGTTTTTCCCTTAATCGGGTTTTCCACGTCAAAATCTTGGTGTCCAATGTGTTGATGTTTATCTGCTCTTGTGTTTATGCATTATGCTTTCATGGATAATTAATTGATATGCTATTAACTAACAAAGAAGAATCAAGTGTTTGAAGTAGAAGCAAGTTTTTGTACAACTGATTCACCCCCCACTCTTAGTTGTGTGCCCTAGATCTAACAATTGGTATCAGAGCTAAGTTCCTCTGAAAGGAGCTTAACCGCTTGAGGAGATCCAGGATGTCGTCATACAAGAAGGATAGTCTGAAGTTCGATGGAACCAACTTCACTCTCTGGAAAGGTCGCATGAAATGTCATTTGGAGTGTATGGGAAAAGCATACTTGACCATGGTCTCAAAACCATATGTTCCTCCACAGGGTGGTCTGACAACTCTGAATGAAATCACAAATGCTGAAAACAATCTGCGGACCAAGGAAGCTCTTCTAAGCGCATTGAATGACTCAGATCTCTCAAATGTTATTGACCTACCAACTGCATATGAGATCTGGAGTAAACTGGAACTTCTGTATGAAGGAGATGAGTTTGTCAAGAGTGCAAGGTTGCAAAGTCTGAAAGGAAAATTTGAAAGATTGAAGATGAGAGATGATGAAAATATCACTACCTTTATGCCAAGAGTGAATGAGCTAGTATGTGGAATCAGGAATGCTGGTGGAGTTCTGGATGAAAATGAAATTGTTTGCAAAATTCTCAAATCCCTTCCTGCTGCCTACAAAATCAAGGTGGTTGCCATTGATGAATTCAGAGCCCATACAACTGTCACAAGAGAGCAACTGGCTGGCAAACTGGCTGCATTTGAAATGACTGAGTTTGGAGATGATCCCCCCAAGACTAAATCTGCATTCAAAGCCAGTGCCTATGTGAAAGGCAAACAAAGATTTGATCCAGGAGAGAACTCTTCAAGGAAGCTGTCATGGTATGAACAAGCAAGGAAAGATATGGAAGAGGAAAAAGCAGAAACAGCTCAACTTGAAGCCCTCATTGCAAAAAGACTGCCAAGAGGATCCGGTAAGTATGAAGGAAAATTACCTTTTAAATGCTTCAACTGCAATAAGATTGGTCACTTTGCCTAGAGATGTCCGGAAAGATCTACAACGTCAGATTCTAACCGACAAAGGTTTCAAAAGAATTGTTATTATGTTCATGAAGAAGCTGATAATGAAGGAGTAACAGATGATGAATCAGAGATAGGAGACAAATCCGGAAATGAATGGGTGCTTATTGCTATCAAGGAAGAAGATCCAATATCTATCAATCATAAAGGTGAAGAAAGAGCTTTGGCTGCCCAAGTTCAAGAAAAGGATGATTGGGTTATTGACAGTGGATGCTCTCACCATATGACAGGTGACAAGAACAAGTTCTTAGAGTTGGAAGGATATGAAGGGGGAGTGGTAAAGTTTGGTGATAATTTAGCTGGTAGAATCAAAGGAAGAGGAACTATATCTTTTAATGGAAGAAACAAAACTGGTAATGTGTTGTATGTTGAAGGTCTAAAGCACAATCTTCTCAGTGTTGGACAGTTGGTGGACAAAGGTTATGATCTCCAATTCAAAGATGGAAAATGTAGAATCTTAGAAAGATCCGGAACAAAGATTGCATCCGGTACTCAAACTAAAGGTAATATCTTTCACTTGGTTGGTACTGATAAAAGTTGTCTGCTTGTTCAAGTTGATCAGAGCTGGTTATGGCATAGAAGGATGTGTCATGTTAATTTCGATAACATCATTAGGATAAGCAATACTCAGGCTGTTAGAGATCTTCCAAAATTGGTAAAACCTACAAATGGTTTGTGCAAAGAATGTCAGTTAGGTAAATAGAGCAGAGTTTCATTCAAAAGCAAAGATCAGTCCTCTACCGGATTATTGGAATTAGTTCATATTGATCTATGTGGTCCGACAAGAGTCAAGAGTTTGCAAGGTGATAGATACTTCATGTTACTAATTGATGATTATTCCCAGATAATGTGGGTCACCTTTCTGAAAGAGACGTCAGAAGCCTTTGAAAAGTTCAAGATCTTCAAAGCTATGGTAGAGAATCAAACCGGATTAAAACTTAAGTGTCTGAGGTCTGACAGAGCTGGTGAATTCACATCCGGTGAGTTCATAGACTTTTGTGAGAAGCATGGTATAAAGAGACAGTTGTCTGCTCCTAGGACTCCACAGTAGAATGGAGTAGTTGAGAGAAAGAACCGGACCATCCAGGAAGCTGCCAAGACAATGATGTTGGAAGCAAATGTTCCTCAGGTGTTTTGGAGAGAAGCTATCAGCACTGCAGTCTACACCCTCAATCGAATTCAAATCATAAACAATACCGGTAAGACCCCATATGAACTTTGGTTTGGCATCACTCCTACTGTGAGATATTTCAGAGTATTTGGTAGCAAGTGTTATATTAAAAGAGATGAAGATCTAGGGAAGTTTGATGCTAGAAGTGATGAAGGAATTTTCTTAGGTTACTCCACTCAAAGCAAAGCATACCGGTGTTACAATAAGAGACTGAGAAAGATGATAGAAAGTACTAATGTGAAAGTAGATGAAGGAATTGAGAAGCCCTCAAGATTTTATGAGTTTGATGAAGATGATCAAGATGGTGTTCAGGTTCAAGGAGCTCAATCTTCTCCGGTAAGTCAGAGTTAGACAGATCCGGTAAATCAGGAAGAAGAGATAGGTCCGAATGAGCATGATCAAGAAGCAGTAGTGCAAGATACTCCCAAAATTCCAAGGTATGTAACTCTAAATCACTCTGAAGATCAGATCATAGGTGACAAAAGCAAAGGGGTACAAACAAGGAGGAGAATTGCTCAAAATTCAAATGAATACTGTCTGATTTCAAAGATTGAACCTAAGACAATAAATGAAGCTTGCAATGATGAAAACTGGACCAAAGCAATGGAGGAAGAATTGATGCAAATTGAGAAAAATCATACTTGGGATCTTGTTCCCAGACCTAGAGACAAGAATGTGATTGAAACCAAATGGGTCTTCCGGAACACACTGAATGAAGTTGGTGAAGTAATCAGAAACAAAGCTAGATTGGTCTGCAAAGGCTACTCTCAAATAGAAGGAATTGATTTTGAAGAGACCTTTGCTCCGGTGGCAAGAATAGAAGCAGTCAGATTATTTCTTGCATTTGCTGCCTTCAAAGACTTCAAGGTATATCAGATGGATGTCAAGTCTGCCTTCCGAAATGGTGATCTGGAAGAAGAAGTTTACATTGAACAACCGGATGGATTTCAATTGTCTGATAATTATGATATGGTCTGCAAGTTGAAGAAAGCATTGTATGGATTGAAGCAAGCCCCAAGAGCATGGTATGAAAGGTTGGATAAGCATCTTGTGCAGATTGGATATAACAAAGGTACTGCTGACAGTAACTTATATTTCAAAATTGATCATGAAAACATTTTGATTGTTGAAGTGTTTGTGGATGATATCATTTTTGGAGGAAGAGATAGTATGTGCAAAACTTTTGCAAATCAGATGAAAAGTGAGTTTGAAATGTCTATGCTTGGTGAAATAAATTTCTTCTTGGGTCTGCAAATTACTCAAACAAAGAAAGGGATCTTCATTTCTCAGACCAAATATGTGAAAGAATTGTTGAGGAAATTCGGTATGGAAGATTCAAAGCCAATGAACACTCCTATGGCAACCGAATGTAAGTTGAGCAAAGATGATGACTCTCCGAAGGTAGATCAGACAAAGTATAGATCAATGATTGGTGGATTGTTGTATCTCACTCAGACTAGACCAGATATAATGCAGGTTGTTGGTCTTGTGGCAAGATTTTAGGCTGATCCTAAAGAATTTCATGTTATGGCAATCAAAAGAATTTTTAGGTACTTGAAAGGAACAGTTGAGTATGGTCTATGGTATCCTAGAGATCTAGATTTCTCTCTTCATGCATATACAGATGCAAATTGGGCAGGAGATGTGGATGACCGGAAGAGCACCAATGGTAGAGCATTCTTTTTGGGAAAGAGATTGGTTTCTTGGCTAAGAAAGAAACAAGAGGCAATATCTCTGTCTACAACTGAAGCAGAATATATTGCAGCAGCAAGTAGTTGCACTCAAATTTTATGGATGAAGCAGATGTTAAAAGACATGAAAGTAGAATATGAAGAGCCTATCACAATTTTCTGTGATAATTCAAGTGCAATAAACATTTCTAAGAATCTGGTGTTGCATTCTAAGACCAAGCACATATCTATCAAGTTTCACTTTCTGAGAGAACAAGTGCACAAGGATGAAGTCAGATTGGAGTATGTACCCTCCAAGGATCAAATTACAGATATTTTTACTAAATCTCTTCCCAAAGACTTTTTTGAGTATCTCAGGGAGAAGTTAGGGGTCATGGCCCCTCCGGTGATGAACTAGGATGTACTGATGTGCATCAGTCCGGTGGATATCACAGCCATATCTTGTGATCTGGATTGATGATGGGGAGCTGCTACTAAGGGGGAGCAGCTGGTATGATTCTAATGTGTTAGAATTGCAAGTATGAGTCCTTTGCCATTGATGTCAAAGGGGGAGAGAAGACATGTGAAAAATAAGTGATTGATGATCCAAGGGGGAGCAGTAAAGGAAGAGAAGACATGTGAAGAGTTGTTGTTGATAGGGGGAGCTGTGACAGAAAGGAGAAGTTCTTATCTTGATGGTTTTTCACATCATATGTTGCCATCAATGACAAAGGGGGAGATTGTTGCAAGTATGAGGTGAACCAGTGTTGTCATTGATGTCAACATACTCATATTGCATTGGTAAGAAGGTTTGGATGAGCTGTGTGTTGAGGATATTGAGAAAAGTAGTCTCAATCAAGAACAGTGAAGAACAGTGATAAGAAGAAGGCAAATGTACTCAATAGGTTGAGGATCAGAGGCTGCGGATTAAAGGGTTTGTAGATATGAGTCTTGAGATGATCCAGTTAAGATTTCAGAGGTCCGCATGAAGATATGAAAAAGTTGTGATCGGTCAAGTAGAACCGGTTCTGGGAGTTGTTCCGGAGTGACAGAGTGTTGCAAAAAGGTCCAGTGAGATCCGGAGGAGAATTATCAGACTCTGCAGATTGGAAGGAGTGTTTGGGATGTCTTTGTGATGTGTCATCTCAATTGGTACGTGGTTTGGAGGTCCAGAAGCACCTTCTTCAGTATGACAGTGGCGGCAGACTGTGTTCTTGAAGTTTCGGATGAAGAGGAGAAGAGATTCCAGTGAGTAGAGGAAGTGCGGATGTACCTGGTTAATCAGGCAATCTTGTGAAGGTTCTTGGATCATGTTGAGGTTATGTTGTCAGTCCGCATTGGTGGTAGAGCCCGGAATTGAAGATATTCTTCTGGATGAAGTTCTTGTTCAGACTAGCCGACCGGATGAGTTGTTCATCTTGCGAATGTTCTTGTGGTGGCCGACCAGATGTATTAATCATCATGCGAATGTCCTTATGGTTGATTTCTGACTTACATGATTGTTCCTAAGTCGATGTCTTGTATAAATGAAGGTTTGTGAGTTCATTTGAAAGTGTGGTGTGGAGCGGATGAGAGTGGTATAGTAAAAGAGCGAAGGGCAGAGCAGAAGTATCTCGGGCTTAAATGGAACTGATCCAGACATGGTAAAGATGTCAATCTCCAGTTCAAGTTTGTGATTCTTATCACTTTGTAGACAGTGTGTCTCTTGTAGGCAGTGTGCCTCTTTGTGAGTAGTGTGCTCAGGCAGAGAGCCCTAATTGGCATGTGCCATTCATTTTTCTTATTCTTCTAACAGAGAATAATTCTTGGGTTAATCACCCCGTGGTTTTTCCCTTAACTGGGTTTTCCACGTCAAAATCTTGGTGTCCAATGTGTTGATGTTTATCTGCTTTTGTGTTTATGCATTATGCTTTCATGGATGGTTAATTGATATGCTATTAACTAACAAAGAAGAATCAAGTGTTTGAAGTAGAAGCAAGTTTTTGTACAACTGATTCACCCCCCTCTCAGTTGTGTGCCCTAGATCTAACAACTTGGTCAGTCTCTCCAAGCATAAGCTGGTTCATTCTTGCTTTGCTCTGGAACTCATCCTTACAGTCCTTAAAGATCATGTACATTTGTTTTGAAGTAATGGAAGGGTAGAGCTGGATAGCAATCTGCTCTCGGATCTCTAAGTCCTTAGCTTTAGCATTCTCCTTTCTCAGTTCAGGTTCCTTCTCTAGACTTTTGGGGATTAGAGAGATGATTTCAATGAATGCTTTATTATAGATGTTTAGATACCTGACTGTAGCATCTTGCAAGATCTTCTGGTCAGCTTCACTATATTCATCATAAAATTCAGTCATTGGTTGCAGGTTCCCATCCACAGTGACTGATTTGATGACATCATCAATGGATAGAGTAGGCCTTTCAACGAATTCTTCTGCCTCTTCTTCCTTGCTATGACTGGTAGAGGGTTCATCAGATATTTTCTTCTTCTTCTTCATTTTCTTGACCTCCTCATCAATTTATGTCTCTTCATCATCTTTTTGACTTGTGTATGACCTTGTGGCCTTTTTATTTGTTCTCTTATCTCTCTTTCTAGATGTCTTGGCTTCCAGTTTTAAGGCTTTTTAGCTCTTAGAGGTGGCAGGTGCAGAGCTCTCGGAGGATCTAGTCCGGGAGGGGGCTTGCACCGGATCACTTTCTTTTTCTACTTCTTGTCTCTCTTTCCCTGCTCTTTCTATTTTCTCTCTGTTAGCATCAACTGCCTCCTTTGATATCCCATATCTCTTGGCAACTTATTCTACTTCCCTTCTCACTTTTCTCTCGATCTTAGGCTGTCTCAATTCAACATGTATTTTTACACTCAATTCTTGAAAGGTTCCAAAGCTTTATGCCTCAGGGTCCTTAGGCTGACTTAGCAAGTGTTGAACATGCAGCTCTAGGATTTTCTCATCTACCTCATACCCCATTGGCATAATATAGATTGTCCTAGGTTCCACTGCCTCCATTAGGCATTGATTGGTGTCTACCATGAAGCACACTGTATCCTTGTATTTTTCAACCATAGATTGGGGGATTCTTTCTCTGGCCTGCATCATACTTTGAAAGTTCTTGAAGTATCCCCAGAGTGTTGTACTTTGAGCCTTGGCATCACCAAGCCCATACATATAATCTTTGATTTGTATGGCAACCGGTCTGTCATTTTGCCATACCCAACCACTGGATCCAGAGAGCTCATTCATGTAGTAAAAGAAGAAACATAATATCAGGCCACCATATTTGAATGAGTTCTTCTTGTTCTTTTTGATCTTTTGCAAGTTTTCCAATAGTTGGCTCAGAAGAAGCTCACAAGATCATAATCTGCATTCTCCCTTAGCATCTGATAAGCAATATAAATTACAGTTCCGGATACAAAATTCTCCCTGCTAGATTGATATATCTTATAGCCAATTATCATAGAGGCAAACTTGATATCCAGATCAATGATATCTTCTATTGTCATTGCTCTCTTGTCAAATTTTTATCTAGTAGCCTCACTCACTGTCTGATTCTTGACGGATTTGAGAGCAAGCAACCCACCAGATGAGTGCAATCCAGTTACTGCCTAATAGCATCTTTTGTTATCTTGAATGGCCTCATCAACCACATGAAGTTGTCATGTATTCTACTAAGAACATACCGGACCCATTCATCCTCTGTAAAACAGGGAAAGTGGATGCAAGGTCCAAAATGCTTGTCCCGGAGGGCTTTGTACTAAGGTTTGAGTTCAAATGTTTCATCTATTAATTGCTTGTGATAGATATCCATCAGCTTGGATTCCTCAAATTCCTCAATATTTGCATGTATGTAAGCCCTAACATCTTCTACATGCAGAACCCCATGCGGAATGCAAGAGAAGGCGCCTAAGGGATCAACTTCTAAGGATTTGTAAGGATGTTTTTTGAACTTAGGGCACGGCCTATCAGTGATTTTGACAACATTCAGAGTAGCCATCTTTCAAAAGATTTAGAGAGCGATATTCAAGAGTGGAAATACCTTTTTACACTTCTAGGGTTCACGATATGAGCTGAATAAGATTATTGGTTGAACCGACTTCTGCGGTTGATCTTTGAGAGGTTTGAGGCAATCTTGTTGCAGAGCTCCTTCTTTCTTCTTCTCGAATGCAAATGTGCAAATGATGAACAAAAGAACCCTTATATTTCTGCGCAAACCCTAATTTCATATTGCATTAAATGTACATCTTAAGTTATTCCAGTTTCCTTGTTCCAACCTCGTTCTGAGAGAGATCCTTCCGAATCACTGAGATGCACTTAGAGTTGTTCTTGGTGATAAATGACAATCTATCTCCCTTTCTCCAATCATTCCATTTATCCGCAGATCAAGATATTTGAATTTTAAATCATACCAGATCTAACTGTGGGAATCCTGCTTTTACCGGATGACTGTCAAACCAGATCAATCTTAGATGATTAACCTCTTCAAAACTCCTTGCGGATCTTTCATATTTTTACCAAGGGTTATTTAGATATTTCTCTAAGAACCCTTTAATCTATAACTCTCCATGTGTCAATTTTAGACACCGATTGACTGGCTGGGGGAATTTGTTTTCCTTTGTGACTCCCCCTGAGCCAAAGCTCATCTATTTAGTTTTCGGAAGGAATATCAGCACTAGATTCTGATGCGGATCCATCCCCAACATTTTATGTACTTCTCTTCACCCAAATCTTGTTCATCTCCCTTTGAACTTCATCTGCATTCACTTTTCTTTTTCCTTTGTCTTGACTTTGATTATGATGCACCGGACCCTTTTTGTCCTGATTCTTACTTCTGCAAAATTTGGCAATATGACCGGATCTATTGCAATTGTAGCAAACAACATTTCTTTGCATATTTGACTGATACTCTCTTGATTTGCATTAATTAGCCATATGTCCCATTCTGTTGCATGTAAAACATTTACCATTGAATGATTTGTTTATTTGCATATTTCTACATTCATGAGATTTGTGACCATACCTTTTGCAGTTGAAACACTATCTGGAGAAGGATGAATTAGTCTGATTCATTCTTCTTCTGCACTAATTTGCTTTATGACCGAAGTTATTGCAATTGTAACAGTATCCATTGAAGGAAGGATATATTTGAGCATTTGGTTATCTTACCGGAGGTCTTCTTGGCCTGTTCCTTGGATTTCCTAATCCAGAGTTCTTCTGACCAGATCTAGAGCTTTCACCTTTTTCATATCCCAAGCCATGCTTGTCATCTACCCTCTTTTGGCTTTCAAGAAGAACTTCAAGTTGAGCAGAGCTTATCTTGAATTTCTCTATGTATTCATTTGTTGTTTGAAGATCCCTTTTACGAGTTTCTATCTGATTCTCAAGTTGTTCTTCATTATCTCTAGTTTCTTCAAGATCCAATTTCAGATGCCTGATTATTCTATCCATTTTGTGGCAGTCTTCTGACTTTTCCTTGAGAGATTGTTTTAGATTGTCTTCAATTTTTCTTTTCTCTTCAATTTCTTGGGTGAATTTCATGACCCCTGATTCCATTTCATGTCTTACCATAATGACCTCCTTTGATAGCTTCTCACATATCTTATTTTTCTCATTCATATCTTCATTTGTATTATTGGCTTCACTTTGACTTGCTAATTGTGGAAGTAGTTCCTTTTTCTTTTTCATAGAGATACTTAGTTTTTCTTTCAGTTCATTTATGAAGTCATCATCTTGTTTGAGTCTTTCCCTCAAGTCGTTGACTTCATAGTGAGATTGCTCAAGATCATCTAGGACAGACTAAAGTTGTTCCCTCATACCATACATATCCATTGAGATTCCCAGATCTTCCTCAAGCGGTTAAGCTCTATTTGGAGGAACTTGGCTCTGATACCAATTGTTAGAAACAAGGTAGATAACTGAGAGGGGGGAGTGAATCATTTGTCTTAAATATTCAACTTTCTTTTCTTCTTTAACAATTAGTGCAGCATCAAAACATATAACCATACATAATCATGAGAGTAGAAAAGAAATCAACACACATAACACAAGGATTTTTATGTGGAAAACCCGGTTAAGGGAAAAACCACGGGGTGACTAACCCAAGATTGTATTCTTTGTTAAAAGAATAAGAAGTACAAAATGGCACTTGCCAATTAGGCTTCATTGCCCGAGCACACTGCTCACAAGAGGTTCACTGCCTACAATAGTTTATAGAAAGAAACCAGGTATTTGAACTAATGAGAAGCATCCACATATGCTGAGGTTCAGTTCTGGTTAGGCTCAATATACTGATCTACTGCACTTCATTGTTCCTTTGCTTTAGTGTTGTTGTTCTGTCACATACCGGACCTGTATTGCTGCTTCCACACTGCTCTCTGCTTTTCTTCGCACTTCACAACTCACTACACACACCTTCATACCGAAATCCATCTGGTATATATATCTGCATCAAGGATTTCAACATCCTTCTAGTCGGCATCCAGAAAACTCAAGATATTTCCAAACTCTGGTATGTCGGCTAAATCCATGCTTACTAAGTGATGCGTATCAAGGAGATAGTCATAGAAGTCATCAATCATGTCTGCCAACCATGAATGATCCCTCAAATAGCTTGATCACCATCAATTTCTCATCCGGATAAAGGTCTGATACTCTGCCGGTCAGTTCTTCCTCTGTTTACTCTGCCTGTCAAGAACCCAACACTTGGATGCTCATATCTTTTCATTCTTTCATCACCGGAGACTCAATCTCTAGAATGTAGCAGTAACGGTACTCCTCTTAACTTCCCCAAGTCCGCACTTTACTGAGATACATCCTCTGAGAGATCCAGACCTAATTGTCGAACCTTGTTGCATGCTCTGTTCTTGCTCACTGGACCAAGATACTCTTCAATCTGACTTCCGGTATAGACATATCATGTGCTGCGCATGTGTGGGATGGACTTTGTTGCCATCAATCACAACACTCATGAAGCCACACAGTGTCTCTTGCCAACACAAGGACCATGAGATTATATGTCGGGTTGCCTTTAAACATGTGGGCAGAGGCTGTCAACACTGCTATATATTTAATTAATAGAGGTCCTTCAATTCCTTTGGGATGTGGTATTCCATAGGAAGCATGGACAAGTAAGAAGGTGAGTTATTCTTTTCTCAAAACCTTCGGATGTGAAGCATTTGCACATATAGATTCTGAAAATAGAACCAAGTTGGATGCAAAATCAAAAAAGTGTACCTTCGTTGGATATGGCATTGATAAATTTGGTTATAGGCTTTGGGATTTTGAAAATCAGAAAATTGTGAGAAGCAGGGATGCTATATTCAATGAGAAGGTGTTGTAAAAAGATCAGTTGCAGTAGTATGAGAAGAAAGAAAAGGATTATGTGATGTTGGATGATACTCCAAATAGTGATGTTCTAATGGTTCCTCATGCTCTGCAACAGCAACCAGAAATACCACAAACTCCAGTGAATGTTAGATGGTCAACAAGGCTAAGTAGGCCTCCTGAAAGGTTCTCTCCCTCTTTGTATTCTATTTTGTTAACAGATGCTGGTGAACTAGAAGGGTATGATGAAGTTATGCAGGTGGATACACAGGTTCAGTGGGAGCTTGCAATGAAAGAAAAAATGGACTCTTTGCTGAAAAATCAGACTTGGAAATTATGTAAGTTGCCTACAGGTAAAAAGGCTTTACCAAACAAATGGGTTTATCAACTGAAAGAGGAAGATGGAGGTAAGAAAAGATTTAAAGCCAGGTTAGTTGTAAAATGATTTGCACAGAAAAAGGGCATTGATTTTGATGAAATATTTTCTCCGGTTGTCAAAATGACTTATATTCGTACTGTTTTAAGTATTGTGGTTGCTGAAGATTTGAATTTGGAATAGCTAGATGTGAAAACTATCTTTCTCCATGGTGATTTGGAGGAGGAGATATATATGGAACAGCCCCAAGGATTTGAGGTCAAAGGTAAGGAGAAACTGGTGTGCAGATTGAAGAAGAGTTTGTATGGCCTGAAACAAGCACCTCGGCAATGGTATTTGAAATTTGATAGTTTTATGGTTAAGCAAGGCTACAGCTGGTGTAATTTTGACCATTGTGTTTATTTTAAGAGGTTGGATAATGATAGCTCTATTATTTTATGTTTATATGTTGATGACATGCTTGTAGCTGGGTCTAACATGGATCACATAAGAGAGTTAAAACAGCAGTTAGCACAGTCATTTGCTATGAAGGATTTGGGGGCAGCAAAACAAATCCTTGGTATGAAAATTTGCAGAGATAGGAAGAATAGAAAATTGACTCTATCTCAGGCTAATTATGTTGAAAAGGTGTTGCAGAGATTCCATATGGAGAATGCAAAAGCTGTCAGCACACCTTTGCCTAGTCATTTGAAATTGACTAAGGAGATGTGTCCTAAGACACAAGAGGAGGAAGAGAAAATGTCTAAGGTACCATATGCTTCAGTTGTAGGAAGTTTAATGTATGCCATGGATATTGCACATGCTTTAGGAGTTGTTAGCAGGTATATGAGTCATCCCATATTAGAGCATTGGAATGCGGTAAAATAGATTCTTAGATATTTGAGAGGTACATCCAATAAACACTTATGTTTTGGGGGCTCCCATACTAATTTACCAGGCTATGTAGACTCAGATTTGGCAAGGGATATTGATACCAGGCGGAGTACTACAGATTATGTCTTTAATGTAGGTGGGACAGCAGTGAGTTGGATCTCACACTTGCAAAAGGTGGTTGCCTTATCCACCACCGAGGCAAAATATGTAGCTGCAGCAGAGGCAAGCAAGGAGATGATATGGTTGCAATCTTTCATGAAAGAATTGGGCAAACAATAGGTTAACAATTATTTGTTTACGGATAGCCAGAGTGACATACATCTTGCAAAGAATTTTATCTTGCATTCAAAGACCAAACACATACAGTTGAGGTATCAATTTATTCGGCCGGTATTAGATGATGGACAATTACAGCTAGAAAAGATACATACAGATGAAAATCCACCGGATATGTTTACAAAGGCAGTGACAAGGGAGAAGTTGAGCTCCTCTTCAGCTTCGGTTGGTCTTCTAGACTGAAAACAACAAAAACAGAACAATAGAGTCCATGGTGCTTATTTTCAGTGGGAGCTACAGGGTCAGTGGTATTATGATCAGTCTCCAAGTGGGAGATGATATGGTGTGGAGTCTGATCAATCTCCAAGTGGAAGATTGTTGTTATATGGAGCCTAATCAGACTCGGAGGTTAAATTTTCTCCACTTTTATTGGTGCAATTTCCCCCCAAATTATTTAACGGGGAAGTGCAGGGGGAGTGCAAAATATGAATATAAAGGTGTCGAGTGTTATTTTTCTATTGACCGACATAAAAAAACCCTATTTTTGTAACCAACAAAAAAAACTTGATAAAAGTGGCTAAGGGTTAGGGTTTTAGTTGATATTGTATTGTAGCATTTTGCAGCGGTATTGAGTTGCAAGGATTGCTGATTGTAATTAGTTTGATTTACTGGATAATAATATTGGACTCTTTGTTGGTGGATGTAGCCCGAGTTTGGGTGAACCACGTTAAAACTTGTCTCTCATTGTTATTATTTCTGTGTATTTTTCATTCCTTTGTTTAATCTTTATTTGCATTTAATTGATATCTTCTGTGGGCTAACACTAACAAGTTCCACCAGAGAGTCAATTATGAATGCCTAAGTATCACAACTTGGTATGGTATAGTTTGACTGTGACAGAGCATATTTTCTGGTGGTCTGCTTTCTACCGCAAAAGAATATTTTTCTTTGCAGTTCTGAAGGTATGATCTGTGATATGTGAAGAATGTTTGATATGATTTTGGAAGCATCCTATGGTCCGCAGTGAAAGATGTTGTCTAACAGATGAACTGAACCAGTGACTGTCTATGTTTAAGGCTGACATGATAAGTACAAATTGTATGCGGTAAGTTCTATTGTATAGAACTTAATTCTAAGTGGTGAAATAGTCAAGGATGACATGTGTGAAGGTATTTCAAATATTGTTTGGGTCCGGTATAGATTTTGGAGAATGAATTTAGCCGATAGAGTACATAATGCATGACTACATGGAATACTTTATTAGGCTGACCTAATATGAAGATTTTGCTTATTGCGGACATATATATATGTGGGATTGAATTTGGTATTTGGGTGATGAGATGTGAATGTGAATGTGTGGAATATGTGAAGTACAGAGCAGGCAACAAGAGCAAGAGTAGAGAGATCTTGTCTAATGTAAAAGCAGAGCAGTGAAATAGAGTACTCAAGATGAAGAGTTTTGAGACAGTATTTGAGCATTCATTGGAGCTACAATCATGCATATGTAGATGCAATCAGAGCAATTCATTTTGGTAGTGAGCCATTTCCTTTCTTCTTCCTTTCTCCAGGCAGTGAGCCTTCTTGTAGTGAGCACTTCTTTTGGGCTGTGAGCCTCTATTGTAATTTTGTATTGTTCCTACATAATATATTGTGAGCTAACACTCACCGTGGTTTTTCCCAGTTTTTAGTTTTTAATGTAAAAAATCTTGGTGTTCATGTGTGATGGATTGTGGTTGTTACTTCTGTGTTTAATTTGCTTTGTTATTGCATGTGGTAAATGGATTATTAGTTTAATAAGTAAGAGGTTTAATAAAGTAATGATTCACCCCCCTCTCAGTACTTTGGGTGTTTAACAATTGGTGTCAGAGCTTGGTTCCTCGGAAGAAGTCTAACAGCTTAAGGAAGATCTTGGAAACTAAACACATGGCAGGTAAAAAATATCCTACTCCTCCTAAAGAAATTGATGCATCTGAAACTGAAGAAGAATGCACAATTGTCAATGAACAAGAACTCAAGCTTGCACTTGCAGATCTTGAAAAGGCTGAAATAGAAAATAGGGATCTGAAAGATAATGTCAAGGAGGCAGATGAGTGCATCAAAAAATTGAGGGAGCAAGTCAAGAAGTTCAAAGAAAAATATAAGGAGGTTAGTGAACAATTGATATCTGCAAATGACACCTTGAGTAATCTAAAAGTAGAAGTTGTAAAAAGAGTAAAAGCAAAAGAAGACCTAAATCATTGGTGAAAAGCAAAACTAAAGACTGTACAAAGCTTGAACAAGAAGTTGTGGATCTGAAAACTAATCTGAAACATGCATGGAGTCAGGAAAAAAAATTCAGAGTGAGTGTTGCCCAACTTGATAGAATACTTGCTAGTCAAAAAAGTCCTGATGATAAAGAAGGCTTGGGATTTGAGAAAGGTGAAAATTCCAAAACTGGTCAAGAAAAGAATGCTGAGCTCGAGAAGGACAAAGGAAAACAAATTCAAAATCAAAGGAATAGACCTAGAAGACCACCGATCAGGCAACCAAATGCTCAAAGATACCCTTCTTTCAATGATTATTGTAATATATGCAATAAATTTGGTCATAAGGCTACTCAGTGTAGGAGCAGAGTAAATCAAAATGTTCCATCATTCTCTGGTTAGTGTTTCACTTGCAACAAAGTAAGTCACAAAGCCAATGAATGCAGAAGTCAGATAAGGAATAGTTACAACAATAGAAGGAATGTTCAAACTTTCAAAGGTAACCATATTAATTGCAAGAGGTTTATTCATAGAGCTAGTGAATGCAGAAATCAGATAAGGAACAACTATATTAATGGAAGGAATACTCAATCTTTCAATGGGAATTGCTTTGCATGCAATAGATTTGGTCACAAGGCTAACCAATAGAGATCAAGGATGAATGAAAGGAACAATGGACAGAGAAATATTGTATGCTTCAACTGCAACAGACCTGAACATTTTGCAACATTCTGTAGAAACAAGAATATGAAGAAGGATAATTAGACATAAATGAAGAAACTGGTACAAAAGGCAGATTTAGCAGAGATCAAGAAAGAGATGAACCAAATGTGGGTCAAGAAGGAAGTGCAGGAAGTCAAGGATGAGTCTGCACCAGATTCTGGTGCTGGTACTTCCTCCGAGAAGTAAATTGAGAGCTCTGGCTCAAGGGGAGCTTAATGCAAAGTCCTACTCCCCCAGCCAGAAGTGTGGTGTTGATATCCAGCACAAAGATATAAGCTAGATAATAAGAAAATAAAGATTTTGGATAAGATTCTAGTAGAAAAGAAGCTAATGCAGTGAATTGCAGAGCAATCTTGATCAATTGGCGACAACAGAGTAAGGGTTTGACAACTTTTAGAAATAAGCATTTATGATGATTGAATCATGATGAAAAGAGAATATAAGGGATCCATTTGAAAGAGAAATTACTTTGCATTCAAACCTTCAAGTGACTAAAGAGACCTGAGAAGCAAGCTAGGGTAAATTCAAGCATCCAACAAAGAAACCCTAACGAAGGCAAAAGGTATTTATTGTTATCTCTCTCAAAAAATTCTATGTGTTGAATCTACAAAATGTATACTCCTCAAGTAATTGAGATAACTGAGAGGCCTCACCCCAAGTTTAAGAAGCACCCCTTTAAATCTTTAGAGACTGATCTGGATGGGGTATTTTCTAAGATTCCGCATGGGGTTATGCATACGGAGGATGTTAGGGCTTACATACATACAAACTTAGATGAATATGATCATGTAAAATTAGGGGATATTTATCTAAAAGAACTAACTAACGACAAATTTGAGTTGAAAGAAGAGTATAGTGCCCTAGTTGACAAGAAATTGGATATCTGGTTAGATTTTCCTGTGGTCCTGGATGATGCCTGGGTGAGATATGTCTTGAGCAAGATTCATGATGAATTCTTTTGGCTTGATGAGCCCTATATGATAACAAAGGATGCCATCAAAGCAATTACTGGTATGTGTTCCACCAGAAAAGTTTCAGAATTGAAATCCATGAAGAACAACACAGTAATGTAGTTGACAGGTGCAAAATTTGATAAAAGAGCATTAACTATAAATGACATAGTGGATCTAGCTATGAGATTTGCATCAAAAGTCATTGTTTACAAGATCTATTTCTCCAATAGGGAGAACTTTGTTTCTATAACTGCCATATATACAGCTTATGATATGGTCAAGAATAACACTAATTATGATCCATGTGAGTTGCTCTGGCAACAACTGATGGAGAACCTGAAAAGAACTAAGGACATAAAGTATCCCTTCAAGTATGGAACCTTGATCATCTGTCTATTCTTCTACTTTCTAAAGGAGTTACCAGGTATAGGTAATATTGGTTGACTTGATCATGCACCAGTAGCTGCACAAATTAGAAATCACTTGAGCAGTCTAGGAAATGTTGATAAGCAAAATGTAGCCTTATGGG
Organism: Cunninghamia lanceolata; assembly: GCA_027924645.1. NCBI lineage: Eukaryota > Viridiplantae > Streptophyta > Pinopsida > Cupressales > Cupressaceae > Cunninghamia > Cunninghamia lanceolata. The sequence goes on from BSBN01000515.1 coordinate 2,812,650, forward strand.
GATATTTAGAGATTTTTCAAAAGAAAATGCAGGATAGGGCCCAGATCCCAGAAAAGGTAGTGAAGAAGTATGAAAAAGACATTGTATTCATGGTAGACAAGGATAAATGTTTCATGGAGGCTGTAGAACTTAGAACTGTATGGGTCCCAACCATGGGATATGAAGTTATAGAAGAAGTTTTGACTGGATTGGCTGATTTGATGTTGAGTAAACCTAAAGACCCTAAAGAGGGAAGATTTGGGACTTTTGAAGAATTGTCTCTCAAAGTGTTTATGGAACAAAAGCACCCAGAAATCAAGAAGAACGAAAGGAAAAAGGTAGATGAATTTGTCAAAGGACAAGGATTTACAGATGAACAAATAAGTGAAGCAAGAGCCAAGGCAGATGCATCAAAGGCTACAGTTGCTCCGGTAGAAAAGACATCAAGTGCTCTGGAAGGACAAACATTAAAAACTCTGGAGAAGAAAGAGGAGAAATCTGAGCAAGAATAGCATGCAACAAGCTCTAGAAGAAGAACAAGAGCTTCCACCACTACAGAAACTACCTCCAAGTGCTCTAGACCTGAGAAAGAAAAAACAAAAGAGCAAGAGCCAAAGAAGAAACCAGAAGAGAAGAAGAAAAGAAAGAAAGCAAAGGCCACCAAAAGAGTGTATGTGAGCCTTGGTGAGGAAGAAGAAGAAGAGGAAACAGAAACAAATGAGGAGCCCAAAGCAAAAGGGCAAAAATAGATAAAGCCACTATTGAGAAGCCCTCTAGAAAAGCTAAGGATAAGAAGAAGAATAAAGAAGAAAAGATTGAGAATAGAGAAGAAGAAGCAAGTATATACTTGGAAGCCATGGTCAATGCATTTGCTCAACATGGTACCTCGAAACCCATTGTTGGCATGTATGATGAGAGATCAAATGTAGACAAGGTAATCATTGAAACAACAGTTGTAAGGTATTTAGATATGTTTTGCAAAACATTGATTGAAGTGATAGATGAGTTACTAGATAGTTTGGCTAGCATAATGTCAGCAAGGAAAGAAAGATCTATGGCCAAAGATGTTGAGATCAAAGAATATGTCTTGTTAAAACTCTATCCAGACATCACCCCTGAAGAAAGAACCAAAGTCACCAAGAAGCTCAGTGAGGAACTTAGAAACATGAAGAGAGTCAATGCTCTGATGTCTGGTGAAACTAAGAAAATGGTAAAGGAGACTGAAGAAATAACACTAAGGGTGTTACATGAGCTGAAAATCTCAACTATTGTTGATGAAGAAGAAAAAAACACTGGTGCAAATAATACGGTTCCAGAGATAGATGTGGAACAAAGCACAGTTACCCCTCTGGTAAACTCTAAAAAAATTGAAGAGAAGAAAGAGAAAGGGGAAGAAAACAAATTTGAGGAAGAAGAGGCAACACCAGAAGAAAATGCCTCTGAAGAACAAAATGTGCAAAGAGAAGAGATAAATGAACAAATGGTAGACAATCCTGCTCCAAAACTAGAAGGGAATGGACAAGAAAATGTTCAAGATTCCCCTCCAGAGAATCAAGTTACTGAAATATCTTAAGAATAAATAAAACGAGACACATTAAGAGAATTTTTGTTAAAGCAGAAGGAAGCACAAATGGAAGACACATCTGAACTACTACAGGGCCAAATAAATTTGGCAACCATGTCTCCCCTGCAGAAATTGAAGTTGGGTACAATGTTCCAAGCAACTACCCAAGAAGAAATAATAAAGTCTCACATGGAAGATAGTGAGCTACTTTGTGAAGCAATAAACATTTATGAGATCATGCCCGAAGTTCAAAGAGATAGAACACTCACTCCTGTAGCACAAATCAAAAAGCTTATGGAGTCTATGAATTCCCATTTTGAATCCTTTGAGCAAGCTGATGATAAAAAGGTAAGAGCTAAAATAGACAGTAAGAGATTAGTTGAGATGAAAGACAAAGCTTCTCGAGACAAAATTTTGTTAGATAAAAGTATAGAATATGCACAGTTAGCCCTTAACTTAGAAGCCAGTGAATTGTATCAATTTTGTCTTACATGGCCGGTTAAGACTAAGGATATAAAAGATAAAATAGATAGATGGGAAGCTCAGATAATGAAGATATCCAGAACTTATGACCGGCAAAAGATGTTATTGGCAATCAGAGGGCACAAGTGGAAACTATTCATTCTAATATACATAAGTTGCTGACCCAAAGGGATATCATAAAGCATAGAATGAGTCAGCTCCGGGAGGTAGCAAGTTTCAAAATTGCCTCCCTAACCAAGTTAATAGCAGCGGCAGACAAGACAAAGCAAATCACTGAAGCCCTTGATACAATGAAGAAAGCAGAAGATTTGGTGTCCCAAATTAATGGGCACATACTAATTTTGAGTGATGCCAAGACCAATTGGGATGAAGAAATAGTACAACTAAAAATAATCTATAAAGATGTTCTCCTGAAACAACAACAATAAGCATTTTTTATATCACTTGTATATATGCGATAAAGTAGAGAAACAGTTTTGAAAATTTGGCAACCTGTACATACCCTTGTATCATACACCTTTGCCATTGATGTCAAAGGGGGAGAAGAAATGAAGCATGTGAAAACATTTTGAAAAATAAAGCATGAAGACAGGGGGAGCAGTATATAAAGAGAAAGGGGAAGTTGTAACAGTTTTTCACATCAAGTGTTGCCATCAATGCCAAAGGTGGATATTGTTGGTAACTTGTGCATAATGTCTAAAGATATTATCATTGATGGCAACAAGAAAAGGAACAAGGTTAGAATAGAAGTTTTGGTCCGGAGAAGAAGACTTAGCCATTTTGGGTTAAGTGTTGGCAGTATACTGAAGTAGCGATAAGAAGACAGTATTTGCGTTGGTATTGGTCTACATTAGAAGATCATATCATGTGGTTCAAGTATGTTGTTCACAGCCCTCAGATGATCATTTTTCCAAGATTTCAGTCCTTGATGAGTACCGGAAGTCCATCTTCAAAAAGTTTAAGTCAGGTAGTGCAGAGAACAGAGGAAATCAAAATAGAACACTCAAATGAATTGGTCTGCATTCCTCCGTTGTGGCATATCTTGTTATGTAGTTTTGAGGAGTTGTAAACAAATGTATAAAGTATCCAAATCTAGAGTTGTAAGTTTTGAGTTCCACCGGAGAGTCAGTTATGAATGCCTAAGTATCGCAACTTGGTATGGTATAGTTTGACTATGACAGAGCATATTTTCTGGTGGTCTGCTTTCTACCGCAAAAGAATATTTTGCTTTGCGGTTCTAAAGGTATGATTTGTGATATGTGAAGAATGTTTTGTTGAATGTCAGGAACACTAAGAGGTGGGTGAATCAGTGTTCCATAAAACCATTTATGCACTTTCACTTTTAACCATTTTCCAAATTTAATTAAACAATAGCACAATATACAAATGAATAGCAACCATAAAAACATAATACATGGACACCAAGATTTTTACGTGGAAAACCCCAAGGTTGGGAAAAACCACAGAGAGTGTTAGCTCTTGAGAAATACTTCTATTATAGTAATACCGAATTACAGGAGGCTCACTGCCTTAGGGCTCACTACCCAGAGCTCACTGCCTGAAGAAAGGAAAGAAGAAGGGTGGCTCACTACCAAAGATGAATTGTTGTGGTTGCATCTACTTATGCATGATTACAGTTCCAATTAAGCATATGAATACTGACTCAAAACTCTTCATTTCAGTCTGCCCCTATTTCTCTGCTCTACTCTTACATATGCTTAAGATCTCTCTTTATTTGTTGTGGCTATTCTATCTTTGCATATTTCCCATTCATATATATCACATCTCATACCACTACACATCAAACACTGAAATCCATCCTCTATTTATATTTGCAACTAAATCTTTCTCATGATTAGGTCGGCAAGCAAATTGTGAAACGTGTATACCAAGTGTTATATCCTACAGCTTGTTCTTGTGTTAAATCGTTAATGCGGATCCAAACTATCATGCACATGTCTTCATATGTGTCGGCTCTAATCATACAACCACTTACCTTTATCATCCAACTCATATTTCTTCTCCGCATAAGGATTCAACCAGCCTATCGACTTGTTTCTTAATAACATATATGATTTCTCCTCTGTCACATCATAACTCATGCTGCGGACCAAATGGGACTTCATGAATCATAATCAAAAAACATTATTGATCTCTTGACATGTCTTCAATTCTGTAGAACAAAACATGATGATGCGGAGGAATGCAGATCACTTCATTCTACATTGTTCACTGTTCATGTCTTACTTCTGTTGTCCCAGACTTTGCCTTTTCATCAGATGAATTCCGGAGAAAATCATGACTTGATTATTGGAATATAAGAGCAATAAGTATCTATGAATATCATACCTGAACCCCATCTTCACATCTTAACTTGCGGAGGAGTACTAATCTTTTTTCTGACTCATACTTGAACATTTTCCATAGCCATTTTTGCCAACTAGACCTAAATTCCAATACGACTTTCCTAAGTAGTGTCCTCTCATCATATTGAAGGGATCTCTAATCCTTGTTGCCATCAATGACAACATACAAGTCTATTCCAGAGCAGTGTCTCTTGCCAACATGTTTGATAGGAATTTGGAAGCATCTTGTGGTCCGCAGTGAAAGTTATTGTCTGACAGATGAAGTGAACCAATGACTATCTATGTTTAAGGCCAACATGATAAGTACAAATTGTATGCGGTAAGTTCTATTGTATAGAACTTAATTCTAAGTGGTGAAATAGTCAAGGACGACATGTGTGAAGGTATTTCAAATATTGTTTGGGTCCGGTATAGATTTTGGAGAATGAATTTGGCCGACAGAGTACATAATGCATGACTGCATGGTATACTTTATTAGGCCAACCTAATATGAAGATTTTGCTTATTGCGGATATATATATATAATATATATATGGGATTGAATTCAGTGTTTGGGTGATGAGATGCAGATGTGAATGTGCGGAATATGTGAAGTACAGAGCAGGCGACAAGAGCAGAAGAAAAGAGATCTTGTCTAATATAAAAGCAGAGCAATGAAACAGAGTAGTCAAGATGAAGAGTTTTGAGACAGTATTTTGAACATTCATTGGAGCTACAATCATGCATATGTAGATGCAATTAGAGCAGTTCATTCTTTGTAGTGAACCATTTCATTTCTTCTTTCTTTCTCCACGCAGCGAGCCTTCTTGCAGTGAGAACTTCTTTTGGGTAGTGAGCCTCTATTGTAATTCGGTATTGTTCCTACATAATATATTGTGAGCTAATACTCACCATGGTTTTTCCCAGTTTTGGGTTTTCTACGTAAAAAAATCTTGGTGTTCATGTGTGACGGATTGTCGTTGTTACTTCTGTGTTTATTTTGCTTTGTTATTGCATGTGGTAAATGGATTATTAGTTTAATAAGTAAGAGGTTTAATAAAGTACTGATTCACCCCCCCCCCTCTTAGTACTTTGGGTGTTTAACACCAACACAAAGGGGATCACAACTAAAAGATCGTAGTGATTTGCAAGCACTAACTACAACAACCAAACCCTAATGGATGAATCAAGAACACATTTCTCTAGCATAGTGACAAATTCTTGCCTCATTATAACTTTAGACCCAAGAGGTCCTGTCTCTCCCAAACATGCCTCTTATAACACTACCTCCACAAATCCTAGTGTCGCTAGTGACTGGGAATAAAATATTGATGCTAAATGACTATTTGAGACAACACCTTTACAATGAGAATACTTGTGAATTTTCACATTCTTTTGATGTGCCATGATAAAAACATAGAGAGCTTAAAAAAGGCCCATGCTACTACTACCAACCAACCTACCTACTAAAAGACTCCACATCGACAAGATTTAATTGAACCTCTCACTGCTTTAGATAAGCAACACAAACATGTGACATTACTATCCTAATGTCTCCACACACTTCAAATTTTAATCATAATTAAGAACATTAATGGAAAAAATTCTCATGAGACTAGAAAAATCGTTTCCCTTGCATCCTTTTAACAACCGTAAACACTTAAACCAATATTAAGCTACCACCACCAATGCCATCAATAAATACTCTGAGGTTTCATCAAGTTTAGTGTTATTCAAATATTTATTTTCATTACAATAAATGTTTTGTGTGCATGAGATGTGGAGGTCAAAGGAATAAATTAATAACGTATAAGAAAGATACATAAACAATTGAAAGCTTTGCACCATGCCACCATGCCACATAAGCCTCAATGAGTTGGTGTGTAAATCTACAGGACAATTCATAGCTATCCTTGAGTATCCACAAGCTAATACAACCCTTGATTTGAACAAATTGGATGGCTAACTTGAATAATTCCTCGGCATATTTGCCCAAAAGTTTGTGGATAGGATTTATCTCCTAAAATAGAACAAGAGTCATCCATCATTATTAATCAGTAAGTACATGATTTATTAAAGTTGATCATTCACCATTTCAATTATTCTTTATCCTTTTAAGATTTAACATTTAATTCTCCATCAGGGGAGCATTACTTATATCCCACAAAATTAAATCACTAAAGGTTAGTAAATTAATAATGTATTAATGTTGCATGGAACCTATGTCAGAACAAATGCCATTCAATTGTTGACAAGTGTCTCTCCAATAGGCCTATTCTAAAACTTTTAACTTGAAATGTGGATGTGTCAAAACTTCATCCCAAAATACAACTTAAGCCATTGATCATCATATATCAAGTTGAAAATTTGCCAAATGATTTAAACCTTATCCTTTACTTTTAGAATATTTTTTTCATCCACATTATGTAATTTTCTTAAACCACTCAATAATTCACCTAATATTTTTTTTTATTTTTTGAATTCAATCAATAATTTGTCTAATAAATTGTTTTACCTTTTAAATTCAATTGATAATCCACTAAATAAATTATTTTATTTTTTAAACCATCTATAATTTACCAATAAAAAACAACATTATTGGCAAATATGCATAAATTCACCACAAAAATTAATGCATTAGGCCAAGATTCACCAAGATTTTATAATTTTTAAGGGGATTTATTAAAATTATCACTGGGCATGGTCATTTAATATTGACCAGCTAGAGGAGGACATTGGGAAGGGAAGTATTGGAGAGGAAACTGAAATTGAGGAGGGGGCTGCATAAATGGTTACTATAGAGGAACCTTGATGGTTCCTAGAATAAAGCCTAATGGCATGGTGAAAGGAGGGGAGGAGAATTTGGAATGAAAGAGGGAATGGGAGTGGGGACAGAACTAGGAGGAGATGGAGGAGAGATACTTACAATGGACTCATCGAAGTCTACACCTGCTCTAAATGATTTCCTACTACACCTATGCACCTAGTTCCTCTTTTTTCTTCTTTCTTTCTTCTTCTTAGGCAAATCATTGCCCTTTTCAACTTTCTTCTTTTTCTCCTCATTAGGGGTTTATCTCCAACCGTAAGAGTCTAAAATAAACTTTGTTTTGCAATGGGTGATTGTTGAGATGTGAAGAAACTAGTGACCTATCCCTTAGTAGTTTTAGTTCATTTTCTCACTACTTGGCTAGTAAAAACTTGACAAGAAATCACTTTTGTAGTTATGGATCCTCCCATTTTCTACACTAGGGTTTGTTGGGTGAATACCTCTTCAACAAGGTTTTAAGTTTGTTGTTGTTACAATCTTCTTTAGAACACTTGTTGCAGTGTGTAATGCCCCGCCATGAAACCCTAGAGAACAGCTCAACTATGCTAAACAAAAGGACATTTTTTTTAAAGAAGAAACAACAACGAAATACAATCATATATATATATATATATATATATATATATATATATATATATATATATATATATATATATATATATATATATATATATATATATGACATTAAAGTTAAGTTATAAACTCTAGGGATTTCATGGCTGCATTACTAAATATTAACATGATCTAAATAACGACCATGATTCATTCTAAATTCAAATGTATCAAATGAATCAACACATACATTTCTTTCATAATAAGACATCAGATAAGTAAACATCAAAATCTTGAATAAAGGATTACAAATATGTTTACAATTCCCTTTACAAAAGAATACATCATTACAATGTTTACAATGTCGCTTCCTAATTACATTGGAGAGTATACATCAATATAATAATACATGGTTCAACTGATATACAAGACTAGAATATAAACATAGGTATATGTCTCCTTAAGCAAAACAAGATCGGTGATCTGCTACATGTGATATATCCTCCTCGCACATGAATGACAACAAGGAAACCAATGGAGCTAAGAGCAAAACTACCCGACCATGTGGAATCCTAAGGTCCACCCCCTGTGCTAGGAGATAACAATAAGGTCCCACAACATGAAACATGCAAGAAGACAATAGACTGATAGGTGCAAGGACCGCCCCAGATGCCAACATAACACAGTCAATATGAACATCACAAGTAAATTTACCATTACTTCCAGAGGCAATCACACAACGGATAGGGAGAGTACAAGGGAATGCTAGACTGCAATAGGGAGGAGTGTCATCACATGGCTTGATATGGATTGTCCTGGTGGACCTTCCTAGGCCCCAACCCCTATCCTGGGTTGTCCTGGCAACCTCTCCTGATCCCCGGCCACCATACAAACTCATGCGGAATCAACATACCCTTCATGAGGACAATGTAGTTGATCTTGCCATTCCAGGGCTTCTCATCTCATCTCAAGCCTAAACGAGCACTTGAGCCATGAGTGAGGCATAACGTTATCTTATTTAATGTGATAAACTACCCCAACCTCTAAATTCATTAATTAGGTTATCACTTGGTTACCAACTTTCAATGGGTTATCCTGGCTAGCCACTTTGGGCACCGGCCCCACATTGAAAGCCACTCCCCTATCTGCATCTAGAAGACCCTATCAAACAAGACAATTATTTTCATAATGACAAGTATATATGACCAATGCAAGGTATTCCCCCTCTTGCATACAAAGCATAACCCCCAGAACCAACTCTTATATCGTTGACCAAAACAACATTCTTCCTCATATATAATTACCAAAGACCTCACACAAATAGGAGACATTATGCTCTCATAACTTCATTATCTCAAGACACCAATACATGAATTAAACAAAGACACCCTAGGCCTCTAGAATTTAAACTTAACAACTTGCACATGTATCCAACATTCCACTTACATAATGCAAATTGACTCGATAAAACCATTGTCTAGATAAATACTTATACACCATTATTTATATAACTAATTCCAAACCTATTAAACAACTTTCAACTTAACAAAACATTGTAAGGGAACCATAATGAATTCAATATCGATTTAAATTAAATTTATCAACATTAATATACAATCACTCTAACCAAATTGAATTCTTCTATTTTTAATCCATATAGATTTAATAGCCTTTTATAACCTAGCAAACAACCAAAATAAGTAGAGTTAATTATAATTGATAGCATATACACCTATGGTAGCATAGCTAAGATGACATCATTTATCTTGTTCAAATTATTAAACCATCATTTGTTATAAAAAAAATACATTCTTTCCACTTATAAGTAGATTTCTATTTACTTAACTAAGAGAATTAATAAGGAATCTTTCTAACAATGAAATTCTAATAAAAGAAACTTTTAATTAAGAAGACTGACAGATTCTGTTGCCATAATTGTCCTAATAGGCCTGAATGCAAAATGAGAAAGCATGCATAGGGCACGCGGCCTCCTGATATGTGAAGGTTACAAAATGGATTCGTTGAACAAGCTTTAGAAATTTTCGAGCATAAAGAGGAAATGAAGACCAGCATAACATTGTTTGATGGAATGCCTCAAAGAATAATCATCCCATAGAATGCAGTGATTGTAGGTGTCGCACAAAACGGGTTTGATGAGAAGCTGTGAAACTCTTAAGCAGAAGCAAATGTGATTGTTGACAGGGCACGCAAATGGTATGATAGAATTGTCGTAAGAGATGTCATCCCAAGAAATATAGTGATTGTAGGATATGAATAAAAAAGGATTTGTTAATAAGGCTTTGAAAACTATCAAGCAAAGGCGATACAATAGGCACGCAAACTGCTACCACCAAGAGAGCACATCACTACAATCAGCACAGATTTAAAAGGTATCTCAATGATAATGTCTAGGGTGTCTTCAAGATATCCAGCACGGCAAGGAGATCAACCATGCACACATAATGATCAACTTAAGGAGTAATGCAAATAGGGTTACAAATGCAGATACGTCCATAAAGGATTATTGAAAGGGCTTTAGAAACTTTTAAGCAAATTTGATTTATGAGAGTATGAATAGGTACGCGAACTGTTTGACAGTATGCCTCTAGAGAGGTCATCCATGCAATGCAATGATTGTAGGATATACCCAAAATGGATTTGTGCATTTGGCATGTATTGGAATGCTCTAGAAAACATGAAGGTATAAATAATGCATTCAAAGTATATGACAAAATGCATCAGAGAGAGATGAGACGCTATCTCATGGAATGCATGCAAAACATGAAAGAGAAGGCACATGAGCTATTGGTACATACAAACATAAATTATGTTTAGTCATTTCCTTAATGTCTATCCCAAAATGAGTAAGGTGAAAAGTCCAAATAGTTTTCAATTTATCAACAGGCTAACTGCTTAAACAATTCACAGCGAGCAACCCCCTATGATGAAGATTGTAACAACATGCACGTAGAATCGACGTTTAAGCATACGATTTGTGAAGCATTCACCAAGAATAATACACGGTAGATTTGTGTAAAATATAAAGGCGAAGTATTCAAAATCACTTGAGACTTTCCTATAATTAAGCTTGACAAAGAAACATATGAAATGCATTACCAATGGAATCATGCCTCATAACAAGAGTAAAGAGATGAACAACAGTTAACAAATATGCATCTTTTGAAACCTTATTAAAATAGGCAAAGTCCCTGTGGGGATTATTGAAGATGTAAAAAGGCGCACTCTGAAGAAAGAAATGAAAAAAAAACATAGACAAATTCATGAGTCATTGACAGAATGTCTGGTGAAGATTTTAGCTCAAATTGAGTCGACGCACAAAAATGCTAACTGGATTTGGGGTAGAAGCAACCAAATTCCATACTTATAGGATGACAAGAGTAATACCCTAAACCTAGGATTGGATGCTAGGTGAAAATTCAAACAGGCATGCAAACCGGGGATTGAATACAAAAAGATCTTCAACACAAAACATAAAAGAATTATACAGACGTACCTAGATTTTTCTCCAACCCACTATTTGTTTTTCCAGAAGAAATTCCCTGAAATCCTCCAAAACCAATTTCTCCAATTTTCCAAGAAAACCATCCTCCTCCCAATTCCCGAGAACCTCCCCACAAATATCAACCCCAAAAGAATAAAATAGCAAATACAATAAATTCATTCACCCGTTACTGACCTCCCACTCTCTCCTCACTTCTCAAAATAATTCATTTAATTTTCCACTAGACTGAAAGATTCTGCCTATTTTTATTTATTTAGTATTTACTACATCTCACAAATTTCATTATTTATTGATCTTAAATTAGAATATAGAATATTTTATGACAATACACAATAATTTTTTTTTTAATGGACACCAACAAAATATCACTTGTTTAAAAATTATTTTCATATTAAAATTATCAATTAAATTCTCATTTTAACACACTTTATCAACCTCATTATATTATTATTTATTTATTAAAGTGGACTAACAATTTCTATTTTAATGAAACAATTAACCAAACAATATCTGACGACTAAACACGATCGAACAACAATGACTTACAATCATGCCCAAACTGACCTTACCGACAGGACACAGGATTGAATACTCATCCTTTTTGAGGATGGTGACAAGTTGAGGGACCTTACGTTATCTCTGTTCCATAATTTCCATTGGTGTTAAGGCACGCTCAAACCTGTCAATTCAGGTGGAGTCGATGCTTGATACCTGCATCTTGCAGCAAACACAACGGTCGAACATATAGCTATATAATCATCTAGTCAGACATACCGTGAAAGGAAATCGCAGCATAGCAGGGTACTCACTCATGAGTAATGTGACAATGTTCCTTTCACCAACATATCAACCCAGTAACCACATCACGAATAACATACAATTGTTTAACAATTAAGATAAAACAATCAGTTACTGAATGACTAAAATAGAAAACCATCATCAGATCATAGGATTGATCCACATAGTCAATTAAATCCATAACTAATCATAACATAAACATAAAACACCAGTACTAACAGTATCATCAAGTGTCATCATAACAGTAGGTCAACATCAATAAGTATTATCAACTAACATCAAAATAGTAAATCCATCATCAACAAGATGTCATAATGTCTAGATCAAAGGGAATAGCTATCAGTCTATCAGAAAGAAAAAAAGAGGGGCACTACATCCTCCCCTCTAGAATCAGGCTTACTCCTGGAAGCCTGTAAACAAGTATGGATATATCTCTCATATCCAGGAAGCATCCTCCCAGGTAGTTGTAGACTCATCATTTGGATCCCACTGAACCCTGACCTACTCCACGTCTCTGCCCCTGAGGGCAAGTCTCCTGTGCTACAAAATGCCTACGGGCTCTAAAGCTAGCTGCCCGTCCTCTACCTGTAAAGCATTCTAGTCAAGAACATGAGCAATATCTGGATAATATGGCCTGAGAACAGAAACCTGAAATACATCATGGATGCGTGATAAACTGGGCGACAAAGCAAGACAGTAAGCAACAGGATCGATCCTCTCCAAAACCTCAAACGACCCAACAAAGCGTGGTGCGAGCTTAGAGCCTTTTCCATAGCGGATCAAACTCTTTCGCGGACGTACCCATAAGAACACCCAGTCTCCAACCAAAAACTGCGCGATCAACCCTATGGGCATCAGCATATTTCTTCTGCCTGTCCTGCGCTGCCACCAAATGTTCTCTAATATGATCAACCTACTGCTCCATCTCCCAGAGCATCTCCGGTCTTAGAAGAACTCTGTCCTCCAGACAATCCCAACTCAGTGGGGTCCGACAAGGACGACCATACAAAGCCTGAAATGGAGACATACCAATAGAACTGTGATAGCCATTATTGTATACAAACTCCACCAAATACAAATAATCCTCCCAATGGTTCTGCTGATCCATGACATACATCCTGAGCATATCCTCGAGGACCTGATTAACCCTCTCGGTCTGCCCATCAGTCTTTGGATGGTAAGTTGAACTGAAGTTCAACTGACTCCACAATGCATGCTATAAGGACGTCCAGAGAGCTGAAGTGAACAATAGATCCCTATCGGAGATGATCTTGCGAGGAATCCCATGCAATCTGACTATGTCCTCCATGAAAATTCTAGCCACAGAAGAAGCATTATATGAAGACTGAATAGGACAGAAGTGTGCTACTTTAGTCAACTTGTCCACAATGACCATAATGGCGTCATGACGACGGGAGGATATAGGCAAGCTGACTATAAAGTCCAAGGAAATAATGTCCCATTTCCATTCTGGAACAAGATGCGGCTAAAGAAGACCTGCGGGGTGCTAATGTTCTACCTTAACCCTCTGACACTCAAGACACCTCGAGACAAAATTAGCAACATCCCTCTTCATTCCGACCCAAACATACAACTGACGAAGATCTGCGTGCATCTTCTTGACACCCAGATGTGCTGAGTAGGGTGCTCGATGTGCCTCAGACATAATTAGGGTACAAAGACCCTCAGAAATGGGAACATAGATGCGACCCAAGTGCCACAAGAGACCATCCAACTCAAGAGAATAACTGGCAAATCTACCCTCCAAGGGTCTACCTAACTCAACCTCTGACTTCACTACCTAATACCAGCTATTGGTAGGAAGTGCTACAAGAATCTGACCTCTCAAATCCACTGCAAGAGTGACTGCTGAAAGCTCATGTCTCTGCCGACTAAGAGCATCTGCCACTACATTCTCCTTACCCTGGATATACTTCACCTCAAAATCGTACTCACACAAGAACTCCATCCACCTCCTCTACCTAGCATTGAGGTTTGGCTGCATAAATATGTACTGTAAAATGCGGTGATCACTATGCAGCTCAAATCGATGCCCCAACAAAAAATGCCTCCATCTCACCAAGGCATGCACGATGGTGGCTAACTCCAGATCATATGTGGGATAGTTCAACTCATGATCCTTGAGTTTGTGGGACTCATAGGCTTTCACGTGACCATCCTGCATCAAAACTGCTCCTAGACCCTTCAAAGATGCATCGGTACACATCACAAAGTCTTTGGTAGGGTCAGGAACTGCCAAAATGGGTGCACTAGTCAACCGCTCCTTGAGAGTCTAAAAGGTTGCCTGACACTGCTCTGACCAAATGAACTTCCCTTTCCTCTGAAGAGAAGTGATAGGGTGAGCTATCCTCAAAAAACCCTGCACAAACTGTCGATAATAGCCTACCAAACCCATAAAACTGTGAACCTCTAAAACATTAGCGGGCACAGGCCAATCCATAATGGCTTGGATCTTCGAAGGATCCATGGCAATACCCTCACCAGAAATGACATGTCCCAAATATCTCACCTCTATCTAAAAAAATTCAAATCTTGCCAAATTTGCATATAGTTGATTATCTCTCAGACACTGCAAGACCTGCCGTAAATGCTCCTCATGCTCCTCCAAAGTCCTCGAATAAATCAATATGTCATCCAAGAACACAAGGACAAATCTGTCGAGATAGGTGCGAAATACACCATTCATCAGGCTCATAAACATAGAAGGTGTATTCGTCAACCCGAATGGCACAACAGTAAACTCATAGTGCCCATAGCGGGTGTGAAATGTTGTCTTATGAATGTCTGCCTCAAAGATACTCAACTGATGATACGCCGACTTAAGGTCAATCTTCGAAAACACCTTAGCCCCCTTAATCTAATCAAAGAGATCATCAATCTGCGGCAAGGGATATCTGTTCTTCACAGTCACCTTATTCAGCTGTCAATAATTTATACATAGCCGAAGGGATCCATCATTTTTCTTCATAAAAATAACAGGTGCTCCCCAAGGAGAGACACTAGGACGAATGAACCCCTTTGCTAACAACTCCTCTAACTACAATCGAATCTCCTCAAGCTCCTAAGTAGTCATTTGATACGGAGCTCGTGATATTGGTTCTACTCTGGGGACAAGATCTATCCTAAAATCAATGTCACACTTAGGTGGCATCCCCAGAATATCACTGGGAAAAACATCTGCATACTTCTTAAGGATAGGATGATCGTCAAGGGACGTCTCTCGACTTTCCCCTAACTCCAAATCATTACCTGTCATCGCACACAACTGGCAACCCTGACACATACATCTCTTTAGCTGCATGGCAAAGATCATATGCAAGGAGATGGGTCTTTGAATGCCAACTACTTCTACCTCACTGCCAGAATCATCCAAACACCTCACTGACTTACACCGACAATCTATCACTGCTCGGTGAGCATCCAACCAATCCATACCCAACACTATATCATAAGATCCTAGGGGTATGATGCGAAGATCCACTATGGTAAAGAGAGAACCAATCCTCAAACCGCAACCATACACGAGGGACTCTACCGCTACCCTAGCCCTAGAGGCCAATTCGACCTGCCACCTAACATCGTGCTTTGCTGCCACCAATCCACAGTGCTCCACTAAAGAAGGAGAAATGAAAGAATTAGAAGCACCAGAGTTGAAAAGAATGGAAATACTAATACCTCGTAACACACCTAAAGTCTCCACAACTGTGCCCTGATGTTCTGCTTGGTGGTTATCAACTATTGCAAACACCCTGTGAGATCCGCCTGCATCACCCATAGTCAGTTCTGAAGCTGTCGGCCTCTAACCAAATCCTGCAGCATTCTTCTATGGACACTGCCTGGCTATATGGCCATGCTGGCCGCAAGACAAACATCTTGTACCTTTGCCAAATCCTCTGCCACTCAAAAATGCATTAGACTGCTAAAAACTACCTCTACTAACTGCAGACTGGGTGCTCTGAGCTAGCTGATTGGGATGATAATGCTTGGCTTGCTGCTAATTGCAGTTTTTCCTTGACTGAGAGGGCCACCACCTTGTTGAGGCTGAGAATTCTTTGGTTTTGACTGGGAATATTGTTGTTGCTGCTACTGTCCACCCTTAGCGGGTGCATGATGGCCTCTAGAAGAACCTGTTGCCTGAGACTGAACACCCCGAGACCCGAAGCCTGCTGAAGGTACACTACCAATCTGCACACCTGTATGACCTCCAAGAGCCATTGCCAAATTCTCCTCTACCAAACGAGCCTTCTCGACTGCCACCTCCATGGTCTTAGGCTCGAAGACACGGACTCCTCCACTGATACGGGCATTCAAGCCCCTAATGAAGTGTTGAACCAACATAGCCTCATCATCGCCAATGTCTGCATACTGCTTAAGCTCATAGAATCTACGATCATACTGCTCTACCGACATAGCCATCTGTCTCAACTCATGAAACTTGTCAGCACGTCGCTACTTCCAATGATCTAATAGGAAACGAGCTCTAAACCTCTCCAAAAATAATTCCCAAGAAACTGTACCAATATCCAAATGTAACTTCTGCTCCTCCAATCGCCACCATGTGGAAGCAAAACCTCTAAGATGCAAGATGGCACATCTCGCCTTGGTGTTACTACCATACGGATGCATAGAAAAACACCATCCCAAATCTAACAACAAGGTCTCTGCCTCCAAACCACTACCAGAACCATCAAAAGTGGGAGGGCGTGCCCTCAAAAGGTCTCTCATGTGTCATGCTAAGATAGCCTCCTGTTCTACTGTCATCTCTCTCCTTCTAGGAGACCTTTCTCTTTCCCTCACCTCCGACTGATCAACCTCCTACCTAGGAGACCTTTCTCTTTCTCTCTCCTCTGGCTGATCAACCTCCTTTCTAGGACCTAAACAAGCAAGGACCTCCTCAAGCAATTAACGCAACTGAGCTCCCTCCGGTTGACACTGATCCTCTATATTCTAACCCCCGCTTTCCTGAGCACTCACATGAGGGGCACTAGGAAGAGGGCTGCCGCCACCACCTCTTCTGCGTCCCCTACCTTGACCCCGACCTCGACCTCGACCTCTAGGCATCTTCCTACACACACACCACCAAAGGACAACCTCGGGTTGTTAGGCGAGGATGACAAAAAGGGAAAACATAATCTACAGAATCTAAGCAACTAGGACAACATAATGAACTTATAAAAAATTAGAGTACCCAGTGTTTAAACCTGGCTTTGAGACAAAATGTAACGCCCCGCCACGAAACCCTAGAGAACAACTCAACTATCCTAAACAAAAAGACATTTTTTTTATTTTTTTTTAAAAGAAGAAACAACAACGAAATGCAATCATATACATACATAACATCTGAGTTAAGCTATAACCTCTAGGGATTTCATGGCTGCATTACTAAATTATTGACATGATCTAAATAACAACCATGATTAATTCTAAATTCAAATGTATCAAATGAATCAACACATACATTTCTTTCATAATAAGACATCAGAAAAGTAAACATCAAGATCTTGCATAAAGGATTACAAATATGTTTACAATTCCCTTTACAAAAGAATACATCATTACAATGTTTACAATGTCGATTCCTGATTACATTGGAGAGTATACATCAATATAATAATACATAGTTCAACTGATATACAAGACTAGAATATAAACATAGTATATGTCTCCTTAAGCAAAACGAGATCGGTGATCTGCTACAAGTGATATATCCTCCTCGCACACAAACGACGGCAAGGAAACCAATGGAGCTAAGAGCACAACCACCCAACCATGTGGAACCCTAAGGTCCACCCCCCATGCTAGGATATAACAATAAGGTCCCACAACATGAAACATGCAAGAAGACAATAGACTAACAGGTACAAGGGCCACCCAGGACACCAACACAACACAGTCAATATGAACATCACAAGTAACTTCACCATTACTTCCAGAGGCAATCACACAATGGGTAGAGAGAGTACAACAAGGGAATGCTAGACTACAATAGGGAGGAGTGTCATCACATGGCTTGATATGGGTTGCCCTGGTGGACCTTCCTAGGCCCCGACCCCCATCCTGGGTTGTCCTAGCAGCCTCTCCCGATCCCCGGCCCCCATACAAACTCATGCGGAATCAGCATACCCTTAATGAGGACAAGGTAGTCGATCTTGCCATTCCAAGCCTTCTAATCTCATCTCAAGCCTAAACGAGCACTTAAGCCATGAGTGAAGCATAACGTTATCTTATTTAATGTGATAAACTACCCCAACCTCTAAATTCATTAATTAGGTTATCACTTGGTTACCAACTTTCGATGGGTTATCCTAGCTAGCCACTTTGGGCATCGACCCCACATTGAAAGCCACTCCCTTATCTGCATCTAGAAGACCCTATCAAACAAGATAATTATTCTCATAACGATAAGTATATATGAACAATGCAAGGTATTTCCCCTCTTGCATACAAAACATAACCCCCAGAACCAACTCTTATATCGTTGCCCAAAACAACATTCTTCCTCATATATAATTACCAAAGACCTCATACAAGCAGGAGACATTATGCTCTCATAACTTCATTATCTCAAGACACCAATACATGAATTAAACAATGACACCCTAGGCCTCTAGAATTTAAACTTAACAACTTGCACATGTATCCAACATTCCACTTACATAATGCAAATCGACTCGATAAAACCATTGTCTAGATATAATACTTATACACCATTATTTATATAACTAATTCCAAACCTATTAAACAACTTTCAACTTAACAAAACATTATAAGGGAACCGTAATGAATTCAATATCGATTTAAATTGAATTTATCAACATTAATATACAATCACTCTAACCAAATTGAATTCTTCTATTTTTAATCCATATAGATTTAATAGCCTTTTATAACCTAGCAAACAACCAAAATAAGTAGAGTTAATTATAATTGCTAGCATATACACTTACGGTAGCATAGCTAAGATGACATCATTTATCTTGTTCAAATTATTAAACCATCATTTGTTATAAAAAAAATACATTCTTTCCACTTTTAGTAGATTTCTATTTACTTAACTAAGAGAATTAATAAGGAATCTTTCTAACAATGAAATTCCAATAAAAGAAACTTTTAATTAAGAAGACTAACAAATTTTGTTGCCATAACCGTCCTAATAGGCCTGAATGCAAAATGAGAAAGCATGCATAGGGCATGCGGCCTCCTGATATGCGAAGGTTACAAAATGGATTCGTTGAACAAGCTTCAAAAAATTTTGAGCATAAAGAGGAAACGCAGACCAGCATAACACTATTTGACGGAATGCCTCAAAGAATAATCATCCCATAGAATGCAGTGATTGTAGGCGTCGCACAAAACGGGTTTGATGAGAAGTTGTGAAACTCTCAGGCAAAAGCAAATGTGATATTGTTGACAGGGCACACAAATGGTATGATGGAATTGTCCTAAGAGATGTCATCCCAAGAAATACAGTGATTGCAGGATATGAATAAAAATGGATTTGTTAATAAGGCTTTGAAAACTATCAAGCAAAGGCGATACACCAGGGATGCGAACTGTTACCACCAAGAGAGCACATCGCTACAATCAACACAGATTTAAAAGGTATCTCAATGATAACGTCTAGGGTGTCTTCAAGATAGCTAGCACGGCAAGGAGATCAACCATGCACACATAATGATCAACTTAAGGAGTAATGCAAATAGGGTTACAAATGTGAATACGTCCATAAAGGATTATTGAAAAGGCTTTAGAAACTTTTAAGCAAATTCAATTTATGAGAGTATGAACAAGTACGCGAACTGTTTGACAGTACGCCTCTAGAGAGGTCTTCCATGGAATGCTATGATTGCAGGATATACCCAAAATGGATTTGTGCATTTGGCACGTATTGGAATGCTCTAGAAAACGTGAAGGTATAAATAATGCATTCAAAGTATATGACAAAATGCATCAAAGAGAGATGAGACACTATCTCATGGAATGCATGCAAAATGTGAAAGACAAGGCACATGAGCTATTGGTACATACAAACATAAATTATGTTTAGTCATTTCCTTAATCTCTATCCCAAAATGAGTAAGGTGAAAAGTCCAAACAATTTTCAATTTATCAACGGGCTAACTGCTTAAATAATTCACAGTGAAGAACCCCTTATGATGAAGATTGTAACAACATGCACGCAAAATCGATGTTTAAGCATACGAGTTGTGAAGCATTCACCAAGAATAATACAAGGTAGATTTGTGTAAAATATAAAGGCGAAGTATTCAAAATCACTTGAGACTTTCCTATAATTAAGCTTGACAAAGAAACATATGAAATGCATTACCAATGGAATCATGCCTCGTAACAAGAGTAAACAACAGTTAACAAATACGCATCTTTTGAAACCTTATTAAAATTGGCGAAGTTCCTATGGGGATTATTGAAGATGCAAAAAGGTGCGCTCTGAAGAAAGAAATGAAAATAAAACACAAACAGATTCATGAGTCATTGACAGAATGTCTGGTGAAGCAACCAAATTCCACACTTATAGGATGACAAGAATAATACCCTAAACCTAGGATTGGATGCTAGGTGAAAATTCGAACAGGCATGCAAACCGGGGATTGAATACAAAAAGATCTTCAACACAAAACATAAAAGAATTATACAAATGTACCTGGATTTTTCTCCAACCCACTATTTGTTTTTTTCTAGGAGTAATTCCCTGAAATCCTCCAAAACCAGTTTCTCCAATTTTCCAAGAAAACCATCCTCCTCCTAATTCCTGAGAACCTCCCCACAAATATCAACCCCAAAAGAATGAAATAGAAAATACAATAAATTCATTCACCTGTTACTGACCTCCCACTCTCTCCTATCATTTCTCAAAACAAATTATTTAAGAAAGATTCTTCCTATTTTTATTTATTTAGTATTTACTACATCTCACAAATTTCATTATTTATTGATCTTAAATTAGAATACAGAATATTTTATGACAATACACACACAATAAATTTATTTATTTTTATGGACACCAACAAAATATCACTTGTTTAAAAATTATTTTTCATATTAAAATTATCAATTAAATTCCCATTTTAAGACACTTTATCAACCTCATTATATTATTATTTATTTATTAAAGTGGACTAACAATTTCTATTTTAATAAAACAATTAACCAAACAATAATCACACAATTACAACCTAGTAAACTACATGCCGAACCATATCTGACGACTAAACACGATCGAACAACGACTTACAATCATGCCCAAACCGACCTTACCAATAGGACACTGGACTGAATACTCATCCTTTTCGAGTATGGTGACAAGTTGAGGGATCTTACGTTATCTCCGTTCCACAATTTCCATTGGTGTTAAGGCACGCTCAGACCTGTAAATTCAGGTGGAATCGATGCCTGATTCCTGCAACAAACACAATGGTCGAACATATAGCTATTTAATCATCTAGTCAGACATACCATGAAAGGAAATCACAGCGTAGTAGGGTACTCACTCATGAGTAATGCGACGACGTTCCTTTCACCAACATATCAACCCAGTAACCACATCACGAATAACATACAATTGCTTAACAATTAAGATAAAACAATCAGTTACTGAACGACTAAAATAGAAAACCATCATCAGATCATAGGATTGATCGACATAATCAATTAAATCCATAACTAATCATAACATAAACATAAAACACAAGTACTAACAATATCATCAAGTGTCATCATAGCAATAGGTCAACATCAATAAATATCATCAACTAACATTAGAACAGTAAATCCATCATCAACAAGATGTCATAATGTCTAGATCAAATGGAACAACTATCAGTCTATCAAAAAGCAAAATTGAGGGGCACTACACAATGGGGCCACACTACTTGATGAAGCCATAGAAGGTTGAGTAGGTGCATATGGTGGGCCACCTATTCAAACACTAGCTCATGTATTTGAAAACTCAGATGCCTTGACTCTGCCTCCTCATCACCTAACGATCTAATAGTTGTCTTTGCCTCGACATGAGGCTACTTTGGGATGAAAGAAGACCTAGGGTTGACATGAGTCTTCTCATACAAGTCATCCCATTTATCATCCAAGGCAAAGTCTCCTAGCTTCTTAGACATATGTCCAACCTCGTGCTTGTACTTCCATTAGGAACTCATTCTATGTTTTCTCCACCCATTTTTCAAAGAGAGTTTCCATGCATTCTTAAACTCCAATGATAGGTAGCGAACCTCTTGTAGAATGTCTCATATATTTGTGGCAAAGCTACAATAGGAGCTGCAACTGGTCATACATCAATGTGTACTTCTCAACTTCTTCTTGCTTAGGGATCTTCTTAGCTTCTATATCTGGTCAAGGTTCATGGGAATTTTTTTTACTTTACTAAAACAGCCTCAGTTTCCATGTTGCCTCGATTTCTGTGATGTCTTAATTTCTGTGCATAGAAGGTATAGCTGAATATTTAATTAATTTTTTAATCTTACCACCGATCTCACCACCTAGGATATATTCTCTTATGTTTAGGTGCACAACATCCTATTTGAAGGGACTAAATGCTTGAATTTCTTCAATTCGTTTACTAAGGCACATCTTTGTTTCTCCACAAACCTATATTTTACCTCACTATCTTTCAAGGTCTAGCTGAAGAATACAATAGGGTATTCATTTATGTTGGTTTCTCCTTCCTTTTGAGTGAGCACTATAGCTATACTAGCTTTCCCACCATACACATAGAAGAGAAAATCCATAGAAAAATTAGGATTTACCAACACCGAGGCCTTAAATGGCCTCTATGATTTGTTCAAATGTTTTTCTTCCCTCCTTTGTCCATCTAAATGATTGATCTTTCTTAAGCATAAGGGTATGTGAGGACCACCCTTTTTACTTCTGTTGTTATGACTATTTACATTACTGTTATTGTTACTTTTTATGTTTGTGGGATAGCAGTTCCCGGAATTGTCAAACTATTAAACTTTATTATGATTTCGGAAAAACTAATTGGGTGATGTTTGGATAAGTTTACATTTCAGAAAAATGAATTAGGTGATGATGGTAAATTGTAATATGATTTCATTTATGTTAATTAGTACTATGTCATGATAATGCATGTTTTTTTTAAGTTGCTTCGGCTATGATGATTTTATGTGGTTACTGATCTTGTAATTTAGTGTGCAGGAATTACTAATCGAACCACAGATTTCGGAGATCATTCCGCACCTTGTTATTTGTTAATCCCTGTTAAGCCGATCTGATTCCACGAGGAACCAAGATCTCTTTGTGTTTGATGTAATGATGTAATGTGGTCTTTCGTATGGTCGAGTGGGTTAGGTTACCCTCATGTAACATTATTTTATAATTTGTGTTGTAAAAAGGATTGAAATTGAATTTCCTTATTTAATTTAAATTTATGAGGCCTTTTCTTGTGCTTTACCTTGACCAGGGGTGTCTTGTATGGGTTAAAGTTGACCCTGGGTTATACCCCATGGGTCCAGGGGCCCATTTGGCATGGGTAACCCTTGAGTAACCTCCATCTAGTCATCTTAACTTCCCCCTAAAGTTAAGTGGCGAAAATTGGAGGTAGGAGGGGACATGATGGGTTGTACCAACACCCAACCCATCCCCTCTACATTCCCCAAGGTAAGAGATGCCATCCATTATTGAAGGATTGACTTAAAGTCACCCCTTCCATAGTGAGATTCCCCCATGTGCTGTGGGGACACCCATGTGAAGAAGGGAAGAAGGGGCATGGGTCACCTGTCTTCTTCCCCATTAACTCCTTTTATTTCTCCCATGCGAAAGAGAAATGACAGGAGGAAAGGGATAAGGAGTACTCTAGGGATAGGTGAGTGACATAAGCCACCAGGATAGAATAGTGGTTTTGGGGAAGGGTGAGGAGGTGACAAGTGTCACCTCCCCATTCCTCGAAACTGAAAAGAAATGGGGTTATTTGTTTCCAATTTTGAGAGGGGAGGAAGTTAGTTGAATTTTGGGGAAACTTTCATTTTGCCTTACCAAAAAAAAATAGAAAAGTTAGCTTGTAGGAGAGAGAAGGGAGAGGGAGTTGGTGGCTAAGGTTGGAAGAGAACTCTGTGGGCTCTGCAACAGCTTCATTCCAGGAAGGCTTTGTAAGGTTGGTTGAATTTTACCTTTGTTTCGTATAGCTGAATGTGTATGTAAAGTGTGTGAATTTGTGTTTAGATTTGTTTTCTGTGGGGTTTGTTGTCGGGTTGTTTGACAGAGCTTCTCCCACTTGGGAGAAATGCTCATCAAGTTTGGGGTAGGGGAGGAGAGATCCTCCTCGGGTGCATACCTGTTTCCATCTTTTGGGATGTTGAAAGCCTTGAGGGCATGTATCTGTGTCTGTATCTTTGACTTGAGAGTCATATACAGATTTCCTAAAAAAAAATTTGTGATCAAACTTGGTTTGAGACCAAGAGAAATTGTATTGGTTAACTTATCTGTCAGGGTGACACTCTGGAGTCGAGTGTGTCCACTCTCCTGCCCCTTATGAAACTCACTGTAGTTGAGTTTCCGTGTTGTGTAAATGACCCACGGGTGTTTGTGTGCTTTGGGATTGTTGTTGTTACTGTTGTGAAGTGGAGTGTTTGAGTTACCCAGGTGTGAGTATGGTCTCCCTAGCTCGGGGGTGACCCACTTGCGGGTCTACGGAAGGGAGGAGTGCTAGATGAGTGGTGTTTTCTTCTTTGTTTGTCTTTGATACGCAGGTTTTCCCTTGGAGCTTCTGGTTGGCTTGGGAGAAGTGATATTTGTGAAGAAACAGTTATTCTTCTTTGTCATGAGAATTAGGCCTGGTTCATTTCTTAAGAGTTGAAGAGAGAACACCTCTCTTGTTATTGCTGTAATTTATTGTTACCCTGGGGGTGAAGGAAATCACCTTCCTGATCTTGTTATTAATGGACTTCTACTTGCTTGTCTCAAGTTATCAGTTGTCTACTGTTTGGGTGAAGAAAGTTCATATCTGGGAAGTTGGTTGTTGTATCCATGGTTTAAAATCTGTAATATGAATGTGCTTAAATTTTTCAAGTTTGTTGCTTTGTATACCTTTTTAAATAGAAAAGTCATCTCTTATTTGCAATCTAATCTGAGTTTGTTTATGTAATTGAAAGTTTGGAATTGCTTAACTAGTTGAAATGTTAGTTTTATGGTTCATTGTTCTAAAGGAAAAGACAATTTTAAATGTTTAAGTTTATTCTTCATATATAGTGGTTTCAGTTAATTTGAAAAGATTAGAGGAAATCTAGCATGTATATATTTCTGTTTGTTAATTTAAGAAACTTAAATGTTTTATGAAAATGGAATATATATCGCTATATATAAAAATATATATATATATATACTTATATATATATAATAAGTTGTTATATATTCACCATTTCTACCGAATAAGTGAAACTGGAATATATATATATATATATATATATAATCATTATTTAATTATCATTATAACAGGTTGAAATTTGAGAAAATTATGAGATAAATATATATATATATATATATATATATATATATATATATATATATATATATATATATAACAGTTGTTATAAATTAACATTTTGACAGAATTAGAGATACTGAATAAATGGATGATTGAGAAAATTTAAATGACAACTTGAAACTGAATAATATATATATTTAATTAGCATTGGTTAATAATAAATTCGGATTGCATTCGTTTGACAGTCGAAATGCGAAATGTGAGAGCGCTGTGAACAACACAGCCGAAGCTTCATATTGGGCGGTGGGGAGAAATCCCCACCGCAGTATCTATCTATTAATAAGAGGTGTGGGGAGGGGCAGAGCCCCACCCACACCCCACATCGTGGGATGTGGGTGGGGCTCCGCCCCTCCCCACATCCCCCTTCCCTTATAACTCCGCGGCCTACACAGGCCATCACTCTGCGCGGCCGACTGTCTCCTCTGCCGCTGCGGCCACCGCCGCCCATATCCGCCGCTGGCTGTGTCTAAAACAAAAAAAAAAAGTTAGGGCTTTTGGCCCTAACATATGAGTTGATCTCTTTTAAAAGGAAACACATTATAAATGCCATATATATAGACATATATAGATACTATATATGTCTATATATATAGCAATATATATATATATATATATATATATATATATATATATATATATATATATATTGCTATATATATAGACATATATAGATACTATATATGTCTATATATATAGCAATATATATATATATATATATATATATATATATATATATATATTGCTATAAAAGGGATGACGAGGAGTTTGTTAAACAAAGTTAAAAGATCATTTTTGTAAACTACATATACATTAAAATATATATATATATATATATATATATATATATATATATATATATATATTTATGGAAATAGTTTTATGAGCCATTTTATTGGATCCTCATTTAAAATCTTGATAATATGTGACACATGGATATACAAAAATAAAATAAAATAATATATTTTCACAGTAGTTTTTTATTAAGTGTTGAACACAACAACCAAAGAAGTTATGTTTCCATGATCAGGGTTTTATAAAGAGGAGAGCCTCCTACATCTATTTACAATGTTATACGGGTCACAATCAGAGTATTAATAGTCATTATTAGTAATAATAACAACAGTAATTATAAACGAGAGAAAATAAAATTTTAATGTAAAGAGAGCGTAAAGGAATATTCCGTAATACTCCGGAAAGAGTTTCTCGGAAGTTTCAACTAACAACGTAATTTCAATCCCCCGGAAAATGAAGAGGAAAATTACACGTCACCTTGCTTAAAAGAACACTGGAAATAAACTTAAGGAGACATCACAGGCATTTCATGTGAGACCACTTTAATCTCAACTGTAGTAAACGTCCTCATAAGTAAACCTGTAAGAGAGTCAGAAGAAGAAAAACTAACATTGGAAAACACAGAGGAGAAAATGCGCGACATTTCCCACATGGGATAAGAGAACTACGTTGATGGACCCTTCCGCTAAAATTTGCTTCGGGACAAGATTATTTAATACATACGTAGAGGAGGAACCTAGATCGGAGAAGATTAGGAGACCGAGTCCAGCGAAGTAGTAAACCAGCCTATGT
The DNA here is from genome assembly GCA_027924645.1 of Cunninghamia lanceolata. NCBI lineage: Eukaryota > Viridiplantae > Streptophyta > Pinopsida > Cupressales > Cupressaceae > Cunninghamia > Cunninghamia lanceolata. The sequence continues at coordinate 2,839,857 of BSBN01000515.1, forward strand.
GACCTAGATCATCCAGATGTTAGGTTTAATATTAACAATTCAAACAGTGATAACCCTGATTGATGCCCTATATGAAGAAAGGAAAATGAAAGAGAGAGAGACCGAAATATAAACAAACTAAATTATCACAGAAATAGTTAAGGTGAGCGCGATAAAAATACAAGCAAAATTAAGACCCAGAGAAAAGGGAAGAGAGCAAACAACCCGCCTTGTTGAGAATGCTAAGTCGTAGGAGGAGTATGTTTCAGGAAACAAGAGAGGAGACAGACAACCGTGCCTTGCTGAAAATTGACTAAATAGGGAGATCACTAGTCGGTTTAGTCGGAACAAGGCGTCGTGGGAAGTTGTTAATCTATCAGCGAACCACGTGCGTAAATGAGTGCTGCATAATTCCCACTAACGCCGTAAGGCGTTATGCTGCCGGAAATTACCGAGGTTTAGATTTAGGAACTTTGGTAATCTCACTCTTGCAATGACGTTAGCGGCGTCATAGAGATCCTCTTGTTTGTCTGCTTGCGTCTGGTTGCACGCAATTGTACTTATATCCCGCCGAAAGCTGTAGTATTTTCGCCATGAGAGAACACCGCCGAGCATGCTTACGCATGCAAGGGGGTTTGTAGGACAGTGTGAGAAAAGTTTTTCATATCTCGTGTCATAACCACATAACAGATGTGGCTATGACACGTGTGATGTGTGTTGTGACCACAAGGAAAATGTGGGCATGACAGGGTAATAGGCCACACTATACATGCAAAGTCTAATATGAATTTACTTACAAAATCAATCTTTCCTTGGAAAGATATAAACTCCTTTTTTGTTGAGGAAGTGAAAGCTCTAAGGTAGATTCAACACCTTTAGGATCAACAAATATACCTTCTCTAGAAACAATGTGCCGTAAAATCTTCCCTTGTGGGACACCAAAAATGCACTTCTTAGGATTTAAAGAAATCTCAAATTGCTTACACCTCTTAAGGACTTTCTCTAGGTGATAAAAGTGATCCTCGTTGTTCTTAGAAAAATAATTAGATCATCAAGATAAATTAGGATGATCTCATTGATTAGGTCTTTGAAGGCAATATCCATTATCTTTTGAAATGTGGTGCCTACATCAAATCGACCAAAAGATATTTTCTAATAGGAAAAGTACCTAATTTGATGGTGAATGTCATCTTGTGTTGATATTCTTCTTTCACTAATATCTATTTGAAGATAAAGACACCATCCAACATTGAAAACCTATTTGGTCCTACTATCATCTATAAAATCTCATCCATTGAGGGTAGAGGGTAGTGATCCTTAAGAGAATCTTTGTTTAGATTCCTAAAATCTACACAAACCTAAATTTCTCCATTCTTAAATATTGAGAGAGATAGGGTTAGAAACCTTTGAGAGGAACAAGGTTAGAAACCTAAGTTGAATGTTTGATAAGGAATATTTTTTTTGTTGGAGGGTTTTATATCAAACCCACATAATTGTTTAGCTACCCGTATAGGAGCACGAGCCTTAGGATGAAACCTCTTCAATTAAAAGGAAAGTACTAAGGGGTATACATTCCGCCAAAGTCATCTGGGGCACGATCCCAGCCTCATACCTTATGGTGTCAAAGCCTTGCACTCAACAAGACTTAATCCTGGTGGGCTCATTCAAAACCATTCAACTTCACCAAAAGACCAAGGGCAAATTAACCAACTTGGTTATTTCTTACTTCATGGTTGGCTCCATTTTTGGGTTAATTGGTCTCTACTTTTGTCTTATTGGCTTAGCTTTAGGTTGATGCTCAATTGTATGCTACATAATATCTTTGTTATAACCCTTCATAGTACAAGGTCATGACCCGGTCATAGGTGGCACGGAGGTTGACAAGGCATTCCTTCTCTACAACTATATATACCTTAGCTAATTTTGCTATCTTGCTTAGGGAGAGCTCAATATCTATGTAGCCCTTGTTGCTTTCTATTGTCTCTGCAAGAATCATCAAGACTAAACATGTTTTCTAGGGTAATCATTCCCCTAGGCAATTTGTTTCTTTTAATTAGAGAATTTGATCTCCATATGCTTCTTCAATTTCTAGGGTAATTCTTCTACAAATTCATTAGATTGTTAAATGAAATGAACAATATGTTTTTTGCCACACTATAACTGAACTTTATGACCAATTCTGAATCACCATAAACTTACAAGAATTTAACACCTTTTATTTCTACATATCGCAAGCCATGGATCAAGTCTTCATATTTACCTATATTGTTAGTACAATTGAATTGGAGTCCATATGACTAATAGCATTTTTCTCCTTGTAGTGAAACTAGAGATATGTCAGCCCCAACTCCAATCTTACAATTGGCACCATCAAGGTATAACTTCCATATCTCAACACTATCAATTCTTCCTTTTAATACCTCTAGGAAGAGTGGGGCCTCCTCATGAATGATATAATTGAGCATTCTAGTTTTCTCAAATAAATCAAATGAACCCATTTCTTAAAGCTTAGTGGAATAGCGGTTGAGGTAATCATCAAGGGTACTCAAAATTTTCCTATCTATTGAAAACTTGAATGGAGTAGGCTCTTCTGATAATTTGCGTCAACTTCAAGTTCAAGCTCATGCTAAACATGGTGGAGCACAATGGGCTTGGTTGAGATTTTGACTTTGGCAACATACCTTGTTTATGGAAACTTGTGGGTCTAATCAAAGGATAGGTAACCTCCAAACTTGGCTATGAAGTTTTGAGATAAAAATAGCTCAAACATGGCCAGAATTTTAATTATTGCAATATCTTGGGGCACATAAACTATAGGGTAGGTATAGAGAGTAAGACATTTTTGTAATGATTCTTATAGTCTTAACTAGGTTACCATTTAATTGGGTGACTCCTTTTTCAACAAGCTTATATAGTAGACCTAAGGCATTAGCTACTCCTTTTGGAATTAGAGAGGTGCTAGCCTCTAAATCAATCATACAATTATGCAGTAATTTCCTTCCAATAGTTAAAGTAAGGTAGAATCGAGAAGGTTTAGATTTACCTTGATCTAGATCAATTACTTGCAAGACTACAAGATGCTTTTCTTGCAATGTTTTTTCTAAGGAACAACAACTAGCTCTTTTACTGTGTTCTTCTCTTGTTTCTTTAAAACTTCTTTCAGCGTGTTCATTTTCTCTAGCATTGTTGGAATCTCCCACAAAGTCATAATAGTCAATGTTTTTTTCATCTAGTCTACCATGCTGAAGGGCATAGTTGTTTGTGCTTTTGGTGCATAATGCACCTTGGTCTCTAAACCAATGAATGAGTTGCTTTTGATTAGCCTAGAGTAGGCACATTGCCTTATTGTTTTCGAGTGCCAGGAATAATTTGCTTCATGATTAATAGGGCCACTTGATCACTTGTGCTTGGATGACCAACCTTTGGTTGTTCTCCCAACACTCTTCTTTGCTTTAGCCATATAATCAAATTGAACCATTGGTTATCTTGATGGGGATGCTACTTCATTGTTTGAAAAAACTTCATTTTCATCCTATGTGACAAAGTTTGTTCAGGCATGAGCACTAGTTGTTCCCTAGAAGTAGATGGTTCAAGAGAGAACCCTTGTCCCTACGCACTCAAATCCACATCTTCTTTCTTCTTATGTAGCTTGTTGAGAGTAACCCCTTGAGAAACAATTTGGAGCATGATACTTAGCACATGAATAAACCCACATATTTTGATCTTTAATGAAATTATTTTGAGCTAGGACAACATCCTTTGTGGGATTGGGTGTTGGGATATATTGCAAGGGTTGTTGTACTCAAACTATTTGGGTGTTAGGTATTTGGTAGCCTTGATAATGACTTTGCTAGTTTTGATATCGGGAGGGAGTCCTGTATCCTTGATTATTCTAGTGGTAGGCCCTAGGAGGAGGAGCAATTTGTTGCCTTTTATGGGCATTCAACTCATTAATAACAATCCTAAGAAGGCTTTTCACTTCTTCCAACTCTTTGGTAGTTGGAGAGATAAGTTGAAGGGATTAGAGAACATGGGCTATGGTATCCTAAGGCTATTGGATGAGGGTTTGACAAGAAAAATTTTGAGCCCACATATAGTACCAGCCATACTAGCACCCAAGAAGGATGGAGAACGGTGCATGTGAATGGATTCACGAGCCATTAACAATATAACAATGAAATACATTTTTTTGTTACCATGAATAGGCAACTCAATGGGTTGTTTGAGTGGAGCTAAGTACTTAATAAAGACTAGTTTGAAGAGTAAAGATTACCAAATCTAGAGTAAGAAGGGGATGAGTGGAAAACTGCATTCAAGACAAAGGATGAGTTGTATGAGTGGCTTGTTATGCCATTTGGATTGACAAATTAAAATGGCTTGAGCACATTCATGAGGTTAATGAATAAGGTGTTGAAACCATTTCTTGGCAAGCCCATGATAGTTTATTTGGATGATATCTTGATATTTAGTAAAAGTAAAGAGGAGCACTTGATGCATCTAAAGTTAGTTTTGCAAAAATGGAAAGAAGAGAATTTGTTGGTCAACCTAAAAAAAATTGTTGTTTTATGAAGAGTTCATATACTTGGGTTTAGCAGTTTCCTAAGAAGGTCTACAGATGGATTGTAAAAAATAAAGGTTATAGTGGAGTGGTCAATGCCAAGGAGTACATTTGAAACAAGAAATTTCCATAGTTTGTCAAATTTTTTATAGAAAATTTATCAAAAATTCTAGTGGCATATGTGCACCTATAACAAAGACAATGAAAGGTGGTAGGAATGAATTTAATTGGACAATTGTAGCAAAGAAGAGCTTTCATCTTTTGAAGAAGAAAGTGACTGAATAGTCAGTTCTAACATTGTTGGATTTTAACAAAGTGTTTCAAGTGGGCTATAATGCAAGTGGGGGCATCAATAGATGCAGTTTTGAGTCAAGAATGCAAACTCATTGCATACTTTAGTGATAAGTTAAATGAAGCTAAGAAAAATTATTTGGTCTATGACCAAGAGTTCTACACAATTGCTCAAGCATTGAAAAAGTGGAAACACTATTTGCTACCAAAGGAATTTGTTTTATTCATGGATCATCAATCAATATAGTTTATTAATAGCCAAAGTAAGTTGAGCCAAAACCACGTGAAGTGGGTTTAATTTCTTTAGAGTTATTCACATGTTTTAAAGCATAAGAGTGCTAGATTGAATAGAGTAGCCAATGCATCAAGTAGAAGATGTCTTTTGTTAAATGGGATGACAATGGAGGTTATTGGATTTGACTCCAAGAGAGACTTGTATAAGGATGATGTAGATTTTAAGGAAGCTTGGGCAGCATGTAAGAACCCAACTAACATGCATAGGATTCCATAGATTATTTCATTGAAGAGGGTATATTGTTCAAAGGGCAATGTTTGTGCATACGTCATGGTTCGATGAGCGAGAACTTAGTGGAAGAGAAGCATGGTGGAGGTTTAGCTAGACATTTTGGGGTGGACAAAACATAGAGGCAAGTATGTGAGAGCTATGATTGGCCAAGGATGCTTAGTGCAAATGTGAAAAATATTATGCAGAGTTATAGAGTTTGCCAACACACCGAAGGGAAGAGTCAAAATACAAGTTTATATATCAGTCATTTCCCATATAGAGAGACCACGAGAAGATGTATGGACTTCATTCTTGGGTTGCCAAGAAGTCAACAAGGTAATGACTATTTTTATTGTTGTAGATAGATTTTTTTAAATGGAACACTTTATACCTTGCAAAAAGTCAAGTGATGTCACTCGTGTTGTTACATTATTCTTTAGAGTAGTAAGATTGCACAGGTTACCAAAGAAAATTGTCTTGGATAGTGATACAAAACTTGTAGGTTATTTTTGTCGTACCTTGTGGAAAAAGTTGGACACTAAGTTGAGTTTTAATTTAGGTAAATCATCCACAAACGGATGCATAAACAAAGGTTGTCAATAGAAGCCTTGTTAATTTGTTGATATGTTTAGTTGGAAGGAAGCCAAGTCTATGGGGATACTACATTAGCACAAGTTGAGTTTTCTTACAACAACTCAATAAGTAGGGAGTACAAGAAAAAGTCCTTTTTAGATTATGTATGGATACAACCCTAGAGAAGTAGATGAGTTGATAAGTACAACTAATTTGCGAAGGCAAAGTGTTACAGTGGAGGATTTTGTTGAGTACATCCATGAGTTACATAAGGAAATGAAGGGAAATTTGGAAGAGAATATAATAAGATACAAGTAACATGATGATCTCAAAAGGAGAGAGCAAGAATTTCAAGTTAGAGAGTTGCTTTGAGCTCATTTGCAAAAAGGAAAGGTTTTCCCAAGCAACTTACTACAAGCTAAAATGAAAGAAGATTGGGCCTTGTAAGGTCTTGAGAAACTGAAAGGGGTGGATATCTCCCCAATTTTCAATGTGGCAAATTTATACCCTCACTATGAAGCACCAACAAGTGAAAAGGAAAATATAGTTTTAGATTATTCAACAAAAGAATGGGTGTAATTGTTGCCTAAGAATGAATAGAATGAGGTAGAAGTGGTGATAGACTCACAAGTGATTAAGAAGACAAGAGGAAAACAGTATAGTGAGTACTTGGTAAAAAGGAAGCATAAAATAGTTGAAAAAGCAATGTGGATGAATGCATCTTAAGTTGTTAAGCATGGAATTTCAGTTCCAAATTTCATAAAATGTTCATAAGCTAGAGTTCATTGTACATTTCACTTACCCAAAGTGTTTAAAGAAAGAGCATCTAGGTTCACAAGCAATCTTGCATCACACAAAAACAAAATAAAAGTGGCTAAAGAGATTTTGGTTTTGTGTGTGGGTTTTTTAGAGAATGACATCTAGATGAATCATGAGAGTCAAAAGAATGTTATAATTGACTTCAACAATAAAAGAGAACACGGTTACATCTTCAACATCAACTTGTGTGTGTGACTTTAGCAGTATCAACTTGAGTCGCTTTAGTAGCAACTGGGACAACAAGGTATGAATGACCATTGGAACAGACGATTTTGGTGACATGGATCCCAGAGGATGCCTTGTATTGTCTTTTGTCTAAATCAACTTCTTTCAAAGCTCTAATTGTCAATAATATCATGTGGTTTTCCTGGTTGGTATTATTCTCCTACAAACATTTGGCAATTACCAAAGCTTCATTGTGATTTTAATCTCGAATTAGGCATAGTTGATGGAGAGTTTAAACAACATATCTTGGATAAAATAACCCAACAAGAACTCAGAGCCATTATTATAGGCAACTAAATTGTATGCCATGATTGAATCATTGTTCCAAATCATCATGTGGTGTTTAGGGAAAATGTATTGACTCCAAATCCTTGCATCCATGAGGGTATGATTACTAAAGCATGAAGAGGTTTTGATATAAAAAAGGTGCCCAAAATTGTGAGTGGAAGAGAATATTCAAGTAGAAAAGGAAAGATGACATGGCAAGGGTTGTGAAAAGAGAGAGTTGACCATATGAAGTGACAAGCATGGGGAAAAAGAGAGAACCAGAGAATAACTAGATTTTCATCCATCGAGAGGCATAGAATATTCTTATGCCATTTTTCTGTTTGTGTGGTAGTTAGGAAATTCTTCTCAGCATTATTATAAGCCTTTGAAAGGAAAATTTCTATTTTAATGCAAGTGACTTTGTTCTTCTTGTCACTTGGTGTATGACTATTGTTTGAGAATCATTTAGACTACTAGAACCAATTGTCATTCATTTAACCCCCATATTTATACTGCACTAATTTTGAACACTAACAACTTTGATGTTATAAATATCTTAATAGTGTTGTAATAACAACTTCAAAGTGAATTCAAATGATATACTACTAATATGATAACTCACAAGAGTGTACTATTTAAACCAAACATGTGCTTTGCCATATTGAAACAAATTTTAGAGTATAAAGACATACATTATAAAATATCTTGGAAACATTTCCTCCCTCACTTAAGTGTTATTGTTGTTAATTTGATCTTTGCTAATATCAATACAAATGAAGGAAGCTAAACCATTATAAAGACCAAAACCATCCTAAAAGAACACGTCCACTAATTACTTTTAAGAAAATAAATGAAAATAACCGAAAATAAATGAAAATAACCTAAAACAAATCTTCCACATAAATAAATTAATAAAAAACCACCCTTACAAAATAAATAAGTTTCATGTTGTGTACATAAAAACCCATTAACTTAAATTTGAGAGCTATTTACACTTAAATAATTAATATTTATTAATAAACATGTCATTTAGTAATAGACATAATATTAGTGATGCCTTATTAAATAAGAAAAAACCAAATCAAGAAGTAGCAAAAAGAATAATAATTAATAAGTAGAAGAAAATATATTGAAATTTAATAAGTGGACTAAAATATATTGAAATTACTACATTTGAATTATAATTATTTGCATGTGTTGTATTATTCGATTCATTACTATAGAAAAAATAAAAATTAAAAGCTCTTGAAATAAAAATAAAAATAGTTCTTAAGTAAATGTTAAAATAAATAAAATACACATAAGATTTCTAATTTAATACACAATGGAAAAAATGTGAAAAAAGGCAGGCTTCCCGTGACAAAGCAGCATTAATAAAAAAATCAGGTTTGAGACTAGGGCAGAGCACCCTCACAACGCTTTGCAGTGGAAGGAGAAGGCTTTTCATGGGGGCTGGGCTCCCCCTCCGCAACATCACGAGGAACCGGGCTGGAAAATGGTGAAGAGTAGGAAATCATAGAGGGGAGTAAGGCCAGAGGCTGCATTAGGAGAAACGACCCAAGCTAGGGTTTCAGGGATTTGGGCTATCCCAATTACCTCAACAACCCTGGCATTTGTGTCTGGAGAAAATTGCACTACATTAGGCTAGGAAAGAAACCTTAATGCTCGACATCCCCCTACTATCTCCTACCCTTCCCTTCCAAGGCAAAGAATTGCGGAGGGTTTTTCAAAACCGGCCCCCAGGAACATTCATTTGAAGGAAAATCCATATTCAAACAACATGTCGAATTTCAGAGCACCCCACCAATGGCCAATCTCGAAAAACCCTAAGCTCAGAAACATGGCTTCTAATACTCCTAGGATGGGCAACATTCAGGCAACAATCTAAGAGCAGGCAAACCCTAGACCCCCTTGGTCAAGGCTACAAAAGAGTTCAATGCTATATCAAAATTCTGAGGCCATAAAAAAGAAAGTACATATAAATATTAACAATATCTACACAGAGGGTTTGGGGAATCATTGTAGAAACCACGAATTCTTTGTCCGGTGGTGTGGGATAGGGCAGCCTGCAAATGAAATCGCAGCTTGGGTCCAAGCTCTCTATAAGGACCTAGTAAGTATTACTATCACATTTGAAGAGTTCATTTTCATTGACTGTAAAAGTGCAGACCTAAAGAAAGAAATATTAATTAGCAGAAGCTTGTTTTACAAAGGGCATAATTTTGATTATCTAGATTGGCTACCGAATTTTGACCCCAGTAAGATGAAACTTAGAGTAGCTAGATGGGTCAAATTACCTAATCTCCCGATCGAGCTGATCCATAGTGAAATCTTAAGGGAAATAGGGAATCATTTGGGAGAATTCATAGGAATGGAGAAAGAATTCTTATCTCATTCAGATGTTATTCTGTTAGTAAAGATGGATATAAGCATTAAAGACCTAGAGCCTCTTGAAATCAAAACTAAATTGGCTAATTACTGTATCAAGCCAGTTTTACACTCGGGACCTATCCACAATAATATTATCAATAGAGTTCCAAAAACACCTACTAAAAAGAGTGCCAATCCCCAGTGTTCAGGGGTTAACATCAGATTCAATAATAATCAAGGCGGATTTATTGTGGAATATCAGAGGACTAGCTCTCCATCCCTTAAGAAGAACCTTAGTGGTAGTAGAGATGTGTCTGGACGAAATCTGAACCCGAGTATGGTATCATCTCAGCCCAAGAAATGCCCTAAATCTACCCAGAACATCAAAGGAAAGACTCAGAATTATGGTAATGATCTTACTCAACAGAATCTGAGCCCTGCACAGGAAAGCTCAGACAAAGAAACACTCACAGCGAGTAAACCCTCTAAGCAGATTTATGAACCATTGGAAGGCAAATAAAGGATGGAACTTGAGGAGGGGGAAGTCCCTTTAGAAGACATCAGAAATAATAACCTCCCAGTAATGGTAAATAGTACAGATCCAGAGGAATTAGGAACCCCAGATTAGGTCCCAAACACATATGAACTAGAGGTAAAACAGAAAGAAGCTGGGAATCAAAAGGTACCCACAGATAGGATCAACCATACGGATCTAGAAGAAATCTGTAATGAGATCCTCAATAAAGCATTGAGGAAGTGGTAATTGAGGAAGCTAACAAGGAAAAGGAAAAGCTCATCACTAAGATCCTGGAACTTGAAGATCGGGAGAAAGGGCGGGATAGTAATGAAGAGGACCCAAAAGATCTAGAATTGGAGGAAGCAGATCTTCGGCTGGGAATTGCTATAACCGATTTCAGTAAGGATACCCCAGATTGTGCCAAAAGTAATAAAAAAAGGGGTAGGAAATCACTATTGGAACTAAGAGAGAAAGCAGGTGAGGCGATTGATCAAACTAAGATCACCACATTGTTTAATGCAAGGAAGGGGAAGCGCCTTCCCTCGCCATGAGAGTCAACACCTGGAATGTTAGGGGTCTTAACACCCCTAACAAATAGCGTATCTTAAAACGCTGTTTAACCAACACAAAACCAGATATACTAATGGTCTAAGAAACTAAACTCAATAAAGAGGAGGTCGACACTCTAAACAAGAAGTTAGGAATATGGGAGCTAACTGGAGTTCCAGCTGAGGGAGCTTCGGGAGGCCTAGGGGTAATCTGGGACCCTAGAGTGGTCTCATTTTCAGTAATCAGTAGTAAGAAGAATTGGATGAGTGGGTACGTCAAGAGTATCAGAAGCAATCTACACTTTATTCTTGTCAACATATATGGTCCTTCCCAGAACCAGGAAAGAGATTAGTTTGGAAACAAATAGAACAATTTATGGGAACTTTACAAGGGCAGGTATGTATTTTGGGGGGAGACTTCAACGCGATCCTAGACCCGAAGGAAAAGTTGGGAGGTTCTGAAAGGCTATCCACATCAACAAATGACTTTAAAGATTGGGTTCAGAAGAATAATTTATTGGAAATCAAAACTACACAGGAAGGATTCACATGGAACAATAGAAGATTGGGCTTTAGTAATATTGCAGAAAAACTGGACAGATTCCTGTTCAGGGGTAATTGGGCTCAACTCTCTTATATTCTGACGGCTGACATCTTACCTTACTCGGGCTTCGATCACTACCTAGTCTAGTTATGCATCTCAGAGGACTGCCAACCCAAACGACGCCCCTTTAAATTTGAACAAATGTGGTTCAAAAATAACCTTATAACCTTAATTGAACAATGGTGGAAGGAAAATAGAATATTTGGTTCTAAGCTTTTTTGTTTAGTGTCCAAATTGAAAACCATCAAATGTAAGCTTCTTAGTTGGAACAGAAATAACTTTGGTAATATCTTCGAGATCAAAATTAAGTTAGAAGAGGAACTTAAAAACCTCAACAGGAGTGTTATTACTAAAGGCATGGACGCATAATCATATTTAAAAGAAAAATAGTTGAAAACTGAATATGAAGATATCCTTTCCAAAGAGGAAATCTTCTAGCGTCAGAAATCCAGAGAGACCTGGCTCGAAGCAGGAGATAAGAACACTAAGTTCTTTCATAACAGCACCAAAGTCTGCAGGAATGTAAACAGAATTTTTAAAATTAAAGATTCAAACAGTGTCTGGATAGAGGAACCTCAACAAATTGCATGTGAAACGGTTAGGTATTTTGAAAACATTCTTAACAACCAAGAGGGTTCCAATTGGGTCCACCAACAAGCCATATTGCAAGATATTCCAAGGATTATCTCAGATGATCAAAACAAAGCACTCAATGATAAATTTACCAAGACTGAGATTGAACTAGAGATCTCTCAAATGCAATCGGATAAAGCACCGGGGCCAAATGGCTTCCCAGCCACCTCCTTTCAGAAATGTTGGCACTTCATAGGGGATGAAGTGGTCGAGGCGCTAGAAGGGGTAAGAAATTCGGGTAGCCTTCTAAAAGAGGTAAATAATACTTTTCTCACACTTATCCCAAAAAAAGAGAAGCCAGAAAGCTTGGGGGATCTGCGGCCAATTTCTCTATGTAACACGATATATAAAATACTCACAAAAACCCTGGCTAACAGACTTCAAACAATTCTTCCAGACATTATAAGTGATGAACAAACAAGGTTTGTTCCATGAAGATCTATATATGATGGAGTGATAACAGCCCAGGAAGCCATTCACACCATAAAGCACAACAAAAAACCGAGTATGCTAATTAAATTAGATATCAGTAAAGCCTACGACAAGGTTGACTGGTGTTTTCTTTGCAAAACCTTAGAGGCTTTTGGATTTGCTAAACAATGGATTAACCTCATTTATGAGTGTATTTCTAACCCTAAATTCTCAGTCTCAATCAATGGGACCCCGGAAGGTTTTTTTAGCACTTCAAGAGGATTGAGACAAGGTGACCCTATCTCCCCTTTTCTCTTTATTATAATGGCAGAAGTCTTCGGGAGGATGATTACCAAATCCAGGGAAGAAGGAAAGATTCAAGGAATCAAAATCACTTCTGGTGTGGAACCTACAACTCACCAACAGTTTGTAGATAATACTATGCTCTATGGTAAGGGTTGCATTGAAGAAGCTAAGGCTTTCAAAGAAATCCTCGACTCCTACTGTAGGGCCTCTAAACAGGAGGTCAATACTGATAAATCAGGTATCTTCTTCTTCAACACGGACCCTGTTACAGAAAGGGAAATTTGCATAATTTTATCTTTTAAAAAAGGGGGAAATGCCATGTAAATATTTAGGCATACCTTTGAATAAAAGTAATAAGACTAAAGATCTCTGGGAACATATCACTTCTAAGATCAGAAATAAAGCGAAATCATGGAATGGCAAATGGCTATCTTCAGCCGGTAAAGTTACAATGTTTAAATCGGTTCTCTCAGCTATCCCAATATATCAATTATCTTGTATGTACCTTCCAGTAGAAAAACGTGAAGAAATCAACAAAACCCTAAGAACATTCTTATGGCAAGGTACGGAGGACAAGAAGAAAATGGCACTTGTAGCTTGGGACAAGATTTGTAGACCAAAAGAGGAAGGTGGCTTGGGTTTGGAAAACATCAAGGAACAGAGTAAAGCATTAGGAGCTAAACTCATGGAAAATGTACCAACAGCCTAATCTAAAGTGGGTAAAAATCCTCAGAAACAAATATCTCAGAGGTGAGGAACCTGCATTCTTGTTTAGAATGGCCAATGCCCCTAAAGGTTCCTGCCTTTGGAATTTTATGATGGATTGCAGAAAGCTCATTATGGACAAACTAACGTGGAGTCTTGGAGACGGCAATCAAGCACTTTTTTGGGATGACTCATGGGGAGGGTTTGAAACGATAAGTAGCTTTGACAACTTAGAAAATGCCAAAAGAATTCTAGAATCCCAATGGGGGAAACATGTAAAAGATTACATAGAATTCTCCAATCATAGTGAAAATCTGGGATGGAAATGGAAATCACTAGAAAATATGAACATCCCAGATAACGAAAAAAAGATACTACATGACATCCTTAATAAAAGGAAGGTATCACTTAAAGGGGATTCAGATATCTTAGTCTAGGACGGAGCTAAATCAGGAAACTATAAAACAAAGGATGGATATAAAGTTTTAATCAAACAACAGCTCAGACCAAAAACTGAGATACCACTGAGACTCTGTTGGGATAAGAATTGTCTACCTAAAGCTGGGTTGTTTGCATGGTTGGCCCTTCAGAAAAAAAATTCTAACTGCAGATAGGTTCACTAGGATGGGATATGAGGGTCCTAGCAGATGCCCCCTTTGTGAAAAGGATCAAGAAACAGTAGACCACATCCTACTCAACTGCCAATTTTCTAATAAATATTGGAACTGGCTAAGCAGCAAATTGGGTTGGATCACTGCCCTTCCTAATAGCATTCTAAACCTATTTCAGTGCTGGCCTGACACTCATAAGCAAAGCATTTATCATATGCTATGGACAATTACCCCTTCTATCATGTTATGGGAACTTTGGAAAGAGAGAAACAGAAGAATCTTTAAAGATAGGAAAATGACTTTTGAGCAACTACTTGTTAAGATTGAAGTTGTTATTATAGAAACTGTCAACAGTAGGGTCCTAAATAATTCCAAAAAAGAAGTCACAATGACGCACTGAGATGAAAAGATGTGCGGTAAATGGGTAGGATTAAAATTGCCTTCCTATGTGGGACAAGGTAACCACAACACCACTAATAAGAGACAAGAATGTAAGTGGCAACCTCCTAAAAAAGGTTGGTTCAAGCTAAACTTTGATGGGGCTTCTAGGGGTAACCCGGGAGATGCAGGTATAGGCTGTGTAATCCATGATTCAAAAACGAGAGAAATTGCAACTTTAGCCAAACCTCTAGGAGAAGCAACAAATAACATAGCAGAATTCAATGCTCTGATTGAAGGACTGAGAATTTGTAAAGATTTGAAAATTAAGAAATTAGAGGTCGAAGGAGATTCTGCGATTATTATTAACGCCTTACGAAAGGGGAGCATGCCTAATTGGAGACTAAATTCCCTTCTAACTAATAACCTTGACATCATTACCTCTTTTAGAAAGTGCACATTTTCAGAGAAGGTAATAGTAAAGCTGATTCCCTGGCTAACAAAGGTGTTGATGGCATTTGCCTTTCTACTAAATATAGTTCTAATGAAGCATTCTTAAATCCTGCTTGAAACATTGGAGACGATCTGATTAATTGTATCTCTCTAATTTTATATGCTTTTACATACAAGTTTCTCATATATTAAACCATTAAATTATCTAAGAATCTAGGATTTAGTAACTGGCTATATTTATATTAAAAGTCTGTCAAAGAGTTGCTTATAGCACAATCAAACTTTAGGACCTCGCAGGGTCTACTCATATTATCTACATTGAGTATATTTTTCTTTTCCACACAAGGATTCCGTTCGGATTCTATATTCAAAAGGTAGCTATTATGAAGCTTCTAGTAAGCCTACTGCACGTTTACTTACTTTAAGACAACAAAATTCAAGCTTTTCTTTGACTTACTCTTGGTCATATTCAAGCAATTGAAGGTTAAAAGCTACCACCCATTCAAACCCATCCTCTTCCACCAGACCTAGGACTCTTTGGATGAATCCTACTGCAATCAGCGCCTTCTCCTTGACCACCATGAGGTATGGCCCTTTGAGATCCAAAATGAAAGGATGGAGCTTTAAAATAGCATCTGGATCATCTAAAGCGGTCATATCCCTTGGTCGCAATATTCCAACACCTATACTTGCAGCTTCCAGGGTTACCTCCAAACCCCCCAAGTGTTCAGGATAAAACAATCCCCTCATCATCTGCTTTGTCATTCCTTTGTCAATTTCCATCTCTAGCAACATTGCCAGCACCCTAGAAGTGATGTCAATATCAACTTGATACCATTCAGCCTCCCCCATAAACTTTCTTCAAACAATCATTCTAATGGCTCCAACCATTAGTTCATCAAACCGACGTAGCATACGATATAAACGAAGCAAAGTTACAGGTCCAAGAAAGGCCATTTGGCGTTTGGAACTAACCAACCTCACAGGGGTCTCCATCCCTCCGCAACTGATGGCACCCGCTGTAAAGATAACTGAAAATTGAAATGGCATCGGATTCAATGGAAGAGGAAAATTGAGTGTTGTATCATTTAAAAATGAGAACTGTCCTGATTAGCTTCATCCAGTGAATAGATTTAAGTGGAGTACGTAGTACTAATCATGTCTCATTGAGCTCGATCTCCTCCCCTGTTAACACGCTTCAAAGGTGTCACCTATCTAATCTCATATATAAATATCTATACATATATGTATATATAAATATATATAGATAGATGTATATATATAAATACAGGGTTTAAGCTTTCGATGAATCTCAATTTGCATTTTTATCACTCAAATCTTGTACGACGATCCTCATTCCTGTGTTGGGCTCTATAACCAAGCAGGACAAGAGAGAGGTATGATTAGATATCCTTAAATGAATTATAATGATGTTTTGCGTGAAGCAGATTGTCTCGGTAAAGAGGGAGGGAAACAACTAAAGCTTTAGAGTTTTCATGTGAGTTGGTAGGAAACTTGAACTATAATAATGAGTTCTCGAGTATATCTTTGGCCTACTCCGCTCTCATGTCAGCTCATTAGAACTATATAATAGGTATGATTTGACAAGTAATATAGTCTCTATAATGGGATTGAGTGATTCAGTTATGGTTGAATCTTTCAAGGAGTAATTTAATTATGTAATAGATTTCTTTTGGTCACACACTTATACACACATATAGATATATACGTATGTATTTATACATGTATACATATATGTTTGTATAATTGTATGCCTAGTTAACAATCCGGGCATCCACCCATCACAGCCAGATTCGATATTGTCACTGAGATAAGTTTAGGTTGATTCTGATAAGCATGGAAATTGTAAGTATTCTAATTATGAGTCAATCATTTCAGGCAGATTGAAGTAGAACTCTAACTAGTTTATGCAAGAAAATGAATAAATATTTACTTCCTTTTTGTATTACTAACATAAGAAAAAGATTTGGAAGGGTGTCCTTGTGTTTTCAGGTAATGCAGGTACATTGAATTGAGCAAAATAGAAGCAGCTCTCCAACATTAATAAAAGATAGTTGTTCTAATGATAGATGCCCCGAAAGGCATCACACAGGACGAAGGATCAAAAAGATAAACAACAAGGATATAACAGAAGAATGGCCCATGATAAGGGCAAGGACTGTATTTGTATCTCAAAAATATTGTTTGAAAGGATTTATCCTTAGAGGGCTATGTCCCGCACAAGATATGTATATAAACTTTATGTACTAGACTGCATAAGTCCAGGGCTAGACCGGAGGTTTTCTTCACTCTGTTCTTTCCTACCGATGCCCGCACTGAACAGAGATGTACTTTTGAAACTTTACTGATTTAATATATTAACGACTTCGGCTTTTTACCCATCAAAAAAAAATATGTTAAAATAAATAGTGTATGTAATAAATAAAATAGTTCTAAAGTAAAATAAAATAACTCTTTCAGTAAAGAAAATAGCTCAAAAAATAGATATATTTCAATACTTTTTAAATAGATAGTATTTAAGATACCTATACTAGTAATTAACTCAAAGACATGGCATCAACATGGTGTATAAAAAACCCTTAAATTAAATTTGACCTCAAATAATTAATATTTAATAATAAATATAATATTAATGGTGACATTTAATAAAAACACAATATTAGTAAGAAAAAACCAATAAAAAGGAATAATTAATAAGTAGAATAAAATATATTAAATTAGTGCATTTGAATTATAATTATTTGTATTTTGTGTATTATTTATTTATTATAGAAAAACTCTTGAAATAAAAGTAGATAATTTGTTAAAATAAAAAAAAAAATAGTTCTATGTGGGAGGAAGGGAGGGAGCCTTGCCACACCATCATGGGTGGCAAGGCCGAGGCACTCATTACAGAGTGTCGATCCGCGACGACACGAGCCGATGAGAGTTGGCAGTTAAGAGCTCACTGGGTGGACATTGAATGTAGCAGGGTTATCATTTTGGCGAATGCCTTCGAGATCCTTCGGCATAAGGCTTTTAAAGAAGGCAGTCTCCAGAGCTCTGCATCTTCTATCACCGTTCATGCAAATGTCGTCCCACTTTGCAGTAATTATCTCTGCCTTTGCCATTCGCTGTGGAGGGATGGACACTCCCATTCGTCTTGTCAGCTCCAAGCGTCAAATGGCCTTCCTGGGTGGCATATCGGACCTTCGCTTGCAGAGGATGTTGAGAAGATCGGATGGGTTGTTGGTGGAAGTGGTGAAATTGATACTGGGGAAGGCTTACCTGGATAATGATGAGCGATACCGTGTGGATACGGTCATCTCCTCGCGAGTCCTGGCTATGCTGTTGGAGTTGGAGTTGGCGAAGGCAGAGGCAGAAACATTAATGCGTGCATTGTTCTATCTTGAGCATCTCGATGAACTGGGGAAGACTCTGCAGTATGCTCGCCCGGGAGTTGGTGTTCCTCGCCCCAAGGACTGGAAACTCATGGCGAACCCTGGGGCAGTAATCAAAATCTACCCATTTATTTTGGACGTCAAAGGATTTCACCTACTCGTGCTGAAGGACCAGGCTTCGACAACAGTAGATTTCATCAGGAGGCTGCTGGGGATGGTGGAGACCGTGGACTTCCAGTGGATGGAAGAGTTTAGGAGGAAATTGGCAGAGTATGCCAGTTAAGTCTTATGGGGATTTCAATAGTAGGACTCTCTTCTTGGGTCTGTGGAAACTGTAAGTCTGTAGAAGCAAATAATAGCTTTTAGTATAGGTATATAGTCTGATATACTTATCTTTCTCTCCGACCCTGCGTGGTCTTATGGTTGATGCTTATAGCCTAGGAAGCAAAGGATTTCAAACTTTTTGCCAGCCATGGAAGGGTTGTGGACTGTAACTAGTTTTTTGAATAATATATTAATATATCTGATTACGAAGCAAAAAAAAAAAATAGTTCTATAAATAGTGTATATACTAAATAAAATAATTCTTAAGTAAATAAACCCCTGTTCATGGGAAGTCTTGGGATCATCCAAAAGTGAAAGCAAGAGTAGAAGCTAGATGCATGTCACCAAAAGAAGGAAACTAAATTTTGACGGGGCGTCTAAAGGAAATCCTAGAATGTCAAGACCAGGATGCATAATCGGGAATCAAGATGATGTTGTGATTGGAGCAATGACAAAAAACTACCAGCAAGAACAAATAATGAAGCAAAACTCCAAGCGGTGTATTCAAGCCTCCAATTGGGAATTAAACTAGGACTGAAGAAAATAATCATAGAGGGGGATTCAATGATAATTGTTAATGCCATAAGAAATGGCAAATGTCCAAACTAGAAATTAAATAATACTTTATACTGTTGCCTGGAGTTAATAAATAAATTTGATGAATTCCAAGTGAAGCACATATTTCGTGAAGCAAACGTGGAGGTAGACAAGCTTGAGAACATGGCAATCGAAATGAAGGAAGAGTTTATAGATGGTGGGGATGAAATTGTGTGGAGGAATATCATAGGGGATTCACCATCCCTTCGCATTATGCAACAATAAATTGATGCTAAGTATGCCTAGTCCTTTCGCCCATGGGAAGTTTCAGAGGTATGCGAATTGAATTGGCAATAATGATGATAATTACCTCTAGGTTGTTGCGAAGGGAGATTTTATTGGAAAGTTGGAGATGGCAACGACACTTTAAAAAAATGGATACAACAATGTGTTTAACAGTGAAAAAGAGGCAAATTGCCTTCAAGAGAGAGACATCTAATTTGTGTTTGAAGAAGGTGCTCAAGATAAAACCTACAGTGGTTCTACATGCAATAAGAATGGTATTAGGTGACACTTTCATGTTGACAACCCACATGCACCGAGTGAATAGGACATCACCTCCATGCTGGTAGCTGTGATACTAGATTTAGGAGAGCCAAAAGATTATATTCGTGAGGTTGCAAAGATATTGATAAAACCAAGGTGGCGAGGAAGTCTAAAGAAAATACTGGATGAAGCAGTGTTGGGGTTGGGATTTCCTCTGGGGCAAGGTATCTAACCTTCCATCAACCCTCATTACTCAGGGTCGTGGGTGCCCTTCATTATCAAGGCAATTAGAGAAAAGGAGGAGTGCAGGAACATGGCAAAATGGGGAATGGAGTTTCTGAAACTGGTTGCAGGGGTGTCGGATGTTGCTGGGGTGGACTGGTCCTTCACGGTGGAAACTAAGGAATCGGACTCGGGCGATGAAGATGAGCAGGTAGAAGAAGATACTATCAATTAAAAAAGGTGCATACTATACAGGATAAATAGAAGATAGTAAATATGTAGAACAATAGAAATGTAAAGGAGTCTTTTCTGGCCCTCTATTGGAGTAGCCCTTTTGAATTCTATAATTTTTTTGTCTTCTCAATTAATACCATGGGGTACAACTCCCTTTGCCTAATTCAAATCAAAAGAATAATTCTTAAGTAAACAAAAATAAAAATTGATATTTCTTGACAATTTTTATAATTGTTTGTGTGTTGTATTATTTGTTTTTATTACTATAGAAAAATAAAAAAGCTATTGAAATGAAAGTCCAAGTAGATAATTAATTAAAATAAAAACAAAAATAATTCTCAAGTAAAAAATAAGTAAATGTTTTTTTATTAAGATAAGTAGCCAACCAAGGGCTGAACCATTTACACACAAGGCCCCTAGGGTGGAGCAAAACAAGCCACAAATAGGCTAGAAACAATAGAAAAATAGTACAGAAACAACAACCTAGCTGCAAACCAAAACAATGGATCTAAACAACACCAGATCCTAAGGGCAAAAATCTAACTCTATTAACCCTCGATCGCGAAGCAGCGACATATTTGGGGTTTTCTTTCTTCTTTCTCTAAACAACAGCCCAAGAAAACTCTGAGTCTAAATCCTCAGAGCGAGACGAGAGGAGGGGACCCTCAACAGACACTGCAACCAAAGAGAAATCTTGTGCTGAGTGAGAAGCGATAGCGCAGAAGATGAATCAGGGATCGACAAAGTAGTAATCTGACCCACGACGAGTGGGGCTAATAAGGGAGCCGAAGGCCCAACAGAGGTGAACAGAGACGAGGGTCGGGTAGACCCAGCAAGATCAGCAAAAGCAATCCTAGTCGCCATAGGCTCCACAAGAGGATCAAGCAACAAAGATTCCTGGAAAAGATCGTTCTCCTGGGAAGGCTCGCCCTCCTAGGAGGAACCATCCGTCAGGGAAGCGCAAACAGTCAAATGATCAATGAGTGCATTCTTCCACCAAGTTGCCACACCCTTGCGACGAGAATGAGGGCAACCAGAGGCTAAGTGACCAATAGAGAAACATCTCTTGCATCTAAAAGGGAGACCCTCATAGTCCAACAGCTACGTCCATGGCCTGTCCTCAACCATCAAAACAACATCTCCATGGAGGGGTTTGGAGATGTCAATGTCCACTAGTATGCGACCAACCGTAGTATGCCCTAAATATGAGGTTGTACAATCAACCTTCAAGAAGCGCCCTAAAGTGTTGCCAATGGCTTCATAGCAAGAATCCTCCCAAAACTGAAGAGAAGCGATAACGTAGAAGATGAATCAAGGATCGACAAAGTAGTAATCCGACCCGCGGCGAGTGGGGCCAATAAGGGAGCCGAAGGCCCAATAGAGGTGAACAGAGACGAGGGTCAGGTAGACCCAGCAAGATCAGCAAAAGCAATCATAGTCACCATAGGCTCCACAAGAGGATCAGGCAACAAAGATTCTTGGAAAAGATCATTCTCCTGGGAAGGCTCACCCTCCTAGGAGGAACCATCCATCAGGGAAGCGCAAATAGTCAAATGATCAATGAGTGCATTCTTCCACCAAGTTGCCACACCCTTGCGATGAGAATTAGGGCAACCAGAGGCTAAGTGACCAATAGAGAAACATCTCTTGCATCTAAAAGGGAGACCCTCATAGTCCAACAGCTACATCCATGGCTTGTCCTCAACCATCAAAACAACATCTCCATGGAGGGGTTTGGAGATGTCAATGTCCACTAGTATGCGAGCGACCATAGTATGCCCCTAATATTTGGTTGTATAGTCAACCTTCAAGAAGCGCCCTAAAGCGTTGCCAATGGCTTCATAGCAAGAATCCTCCCAAAACTGAAGAGGGAGATTCGGTAGTCGAACCCATACTAGTCTGGTATTAAGCGGCTCAGTGAGAGGATTGAAGGAGTGAGCCCATGTTTTGATGGACAGCGAATGATCGCCCCACATCCAAACCCTATCCAACAATAAGTCATGCTCCTCAAAGGAAGCAAAAGTCGCTATGAAGAACCCCCTTGCGTTGGGGTAAAGCTCAATTTGTCTAATAAGAGGTTTCCAAGATTCCATGACCCAGCTATGCAAATTGGGGAGAGAGGGTCATAAACCATTGAATTTACAGATCACTCCACGTTTCATATAAAACCCCTCATTTTTTGAGACCTCAGGACCACACATCACCACTAGAGAAGAACGGTCACAAGGCATAGGCCTAACCCTAGCCTATGATGAGTGTGCTTGAGCTCTCGAATGGATTACAACATCAAAGAATGACTTCAGAGGGCAGCCTGAAGCAAACTTAGCAGCGTAGGGCCCAACATTAGCAAGTGAACCTACAACTAGCACAGTCGTCTGATGCTCCACTCCTAGACAATCTCTGTGCCTAGATGCACACTCAGGCGCCCACTCTCAGAGTCACTCGCCGCATTTTGAACATGCTCATACGACATTTCGAACGCGCTCAGATGACTTCCCAAAAAATAAGTAAATGTTAAAATAACTAGTGTATGTAGTAAATAAAATAGTTCTAAACTCAAATAAAATAATTCTTAAAAAACTTTTATTTTGGATAGATGTGTTTAAGTAATTTAATTATATTTATTTACAAACATATCTATCTTTAAAAAAATCTATGTAAAAGACTAAGTGATATATGCTAGTTTTAATAATTTTGTAATTTTAAATTTTATTAATTTAATAATTTTATATTTTTCAAATTTATTAATTTATTATTATTTTATTTTCTAATTATATTAATTTTATAAGTTTATTTATTTTATTAGTTTTATAATTTTATAAATTTAATTAATTTTTTTTACTAACCAAAAAAATTGTTGATATTATTATGTAATATAGTAAATAGTTATGTAGTTCAATGAATAAAAATATAATATAAGTGATATAGTTTATAAATAAATTAGTGAGTAATTTTTTGAAATAATTATTTATTTTAACTTTTACTTTAAAAGTTAAAATTTGAATAGTAAATAAATAAATAATTTCTTTAATTTTTACTTCATGAATTATTTGAATATTATTTTTAATATCTATCCTAGACAATGTTTATTTATAAAGAATGTTTATTTATAAAGAATGTTTATTTATAAAGAACAATGTATGCTATAATTTTTATTTATTAAAAGTTATTTTTAGAATTATTTTATTTACTTAAGTATTTTAGAGTTAATTTATTTACTTGAGGGTTATTTTATTTTATTTTATAATATAGATTGGTTGTCTTTTAATTTTTGTTATTATTTTTGCATTTTAGCTCTTTAATAGTTTTTGTTAATATGCTCATACCATTACACTCCACCCCTTATTGTCAAATAAATATTATTTTTTAAATTGTTAGCATAAGAAATATTAAAATTAATTTAAGAAACTATGGACTTCCTTGGCTACTAGATCAAAAGTTATGACCTTTGGAAGTTAGGACCCAGTAGTTGAGCACCCTAACTTCAGTGCTCTCAAAATCATACGTGGCAATTTTGAATCACTCCAAAAAAATTGCAGCAGCTTACTTGGCAAGGCCCCTACTTATAACTAAGGTTTCATCTCCACATCATCAAATATGATGCCACATCAACATGCTTTTTGTCGAGATGTCTAAAAATACCCAAAAAAGAGTGGACCAATAATTATGCATTAAGTCATGTTTTGTTGTGGGCTAATGTACCTAACAACTTTAAAATCACAACTACTAGTACTAAACTTTAAAAAAATATTAGACCTTAAATTCACAAATACTATCACAACTAGAACAGGGTCCTCTCCCCTACTTCAAATGGTTGAAGGACCCTATAAACTGACTCAATTTAACTATACAACAGCAACTATTGAAAACAAAAATGGATAAATACATAATTAAACATAAATAGTAAGGTTAAGGTTTAGTGGCAACTAGGTTAACACTCGAAGCCTGGAACGTCACAAGGATTCCTAAAACTGTAATGTACCTGAAGAAATGGTTTCTTACATGGAGTGGGTCTTCTTGCCAACGAGGATGCGGGAAATCTGGAGGCCACGGCTGAAGGCCTCGTTGAAGAGGATTCGGGTCTGCATGGACTGAAAGCCAGGGAGCCAAGAGAGCAGAGCAACGGGAGAGATGACAATGCTGGCGAAGATGAGGTCATAGAAGCGTGCGAGAGTGACGACGGTATCCCACACGAGGGAAGGCAGAAGGAGAGGGCGGAGGACTTGGGCAATGCAGATGAGGCCCCACCCAGTCGGCAACAATGCCAGCATGCTAGTCATCAAATCCACAGCTTCCAATTGTGTGCACCCCAGCAGAAGCCCAATCACCAGTGTGCTTGACCCCACCACTGCCGCCTGAATCATTCGGTAGTAGATATGTTTCGTTGCCCCATACTTGTTCTGGGCATATGTTATAACCAGATATATGGCCAGGGCCACCACAACATATATCCATGAGAGGAAGTATACCAGAATGCTTTTGCTCCCATTTGCAATGGCCAATTGGTACACAATTCCATACTGGAAAACAAAAAACCGAAGGTCCAACAGTATTTCCAATATCTTTCCCCATATTCCTGTGGTGCGCAGATGGTCCTGTTCTTCGTTCCACCACACTTCCCAGCTTTCCTCTGCCTTGGTTGAAATTCCACCTTTGTACCATAACCAGTTCATAAAATCCTCTAGGTCGTAGACTGTTTTCAACCAATCGAAGCCTGATGGGTTAAATATAAAGGGTGCCATGATCCATGAGACGACTAGAAACCAACTGGAGAAGGTCAATATGATATAAACAAAGGTTTTGGTGCTAAGAGCACTGTATGAAGCAAACACTATCAACAGGACACCCAGTTCAATTGCCTTTACAAAATGGCTACGAGAGTAAAGCCTGTAGTTTTCTGCAAATCTCTTATGCTCTACAACGAAGCCTCGCCCTGTAGCCCTGTATTTTGCACCACCATGAAGTATTGTCCTGCCAAAGTAGTGGGTGCGAGTACCCATTGAAAAAGTGTAGAACACCGAGGCTAACTGCAATTGCATGGTGAAAAAATCCCAAATGGCTGAAAGGAATCCATGCTCTATTGTATCTTCTACAATCATTGGAAGAGCTGTGAAGATACCAAGCTGTATGAGAAATTGCTGGTTGATAGCTGCTCCAAGTGCTGCATTGTTTGTAGCATCTGCCACATTTATAAGAGCTTGCTCTAATCCACTGAAAATCATATAAACGCGGCCCCAAAGAAATACATAGACTGTTAAAACCACTAGCATTGTGTTAAAATAGTATCCAACTGTTGAATGGTAGAAGGAGAGCATCCGGAAAAAATCCAGGCGGTGGCCAAGCCTGTATACATCCCTACTCAGCACTTGCTCACCATTGCCACTAGCAACCTTAGCTTCAAACATGGAAATCTGGTTTAGACCAACATCACGTCCCTTGCCTACCTGAATGTATTCATGATGTGTCACATTACCTCCGCGCAGAGTGCAGTTAAAGCCTGTAAATATGTCCTCACTAATGTTTATGACCTTTGAAGCCTTGCTAATGCCTCCACGAGTTAAGAACCACAAGCGATCAAACACATCTGGGTGGCCATAGTGCATCCTAATCTTCAAAGGATTTGCAAGTACACGCTGACCAAGGGTAACAAAACTTGACTCTTGAGAAGACATGAACCAAGCAAGAGAAGAGACTGATCCTGTGAACACATTTTCTCGAACACCCAGTATAGAAGGCTTTCGGAGGCCATAATAGTTTGTGAACTCCTGCAACAAGTTTCGCATTTTGAGGGCCTCTTCAAAATAGTTTTCTTGGTTCATATCAATTGTCTGCAATGCATCACCCCTCGTAAAAATCAGAGCATGATTCTGATTTTCAGGTTTTCCTTCCCCAATTTTCAGTGGCCCAGGTAGTATCACCCTGTAGACCTCCACCTCCTGTTGCACTGCTGTGTCATACTTGACCAGAACTGAATGATACTCCATAGATTCTCTTCCAGTTTTGACCTCATCATAATAAGCTATTCGAAGAGCTTCATGGCTCTTCATCAAATACAAGATATCTTTAGCACGATTATCTTTCCTTGCCCTTTGGGCACCATAAATCTGACAAGTAACAACATAAGTAAATTTCAAAAGGGCAGAGGCATCTACACCACTCCTTCCACCGTTAGGGTGCCACTGAGATGGCACATTCATACTCAAGTTTACACCATCCAAGGACCTCGATGCTGTGGCAACAAGTTGTTGAAATCTTTTTCGAATATCCATCTCTGATGCTGAATCAAGAAAAGCCAACATTTTGAGAGCCTTGTAATAGTACATCATCCCTCTCACGGTACGAGCTAATGTCTGTCCTCTATAAGAAGCCCATAACCGGAGTTCCATCACCTTACCAGTACCTTCCCAGATTTCTTCAGCATCTTCCATTCCCTCTCGATACATCCGTTCCATGAAATTTGACCATTCATCAGGATATATCCTCTGGAGATAAAATATGATCGACACACCATCTTCATTTTCTGTACGAAGTTGTTCTCTGCTGTACATAACATCCTCATCATAGTAGGGAGTCAAGACGCTGAATGCCATCATCTTCTCAACCGGCACGGCACGGGGCATGTTCATAAAGAGAGAATTGCTGAAGAAAGCAATCCTACGCCTTGCCTCCAGATTTTTTGGAACGTGAGGCATTGAATCCTTGGTAGTCAGGATTGTCTGCAGCCGTCTTAGTTGTTGATAGAAATGTTCATCTTCTGCATTGGGCAATTCTAAAGTCTCCTCAAATAACAGTTTATTGCCAGTCCTTTTAGTAACCAAGCCAGCTTCCCTAAGTCGTACAATACTCCGCCTTTCTTTGGGAAAATCCCTTACAACAATATCATAGAGATTTTGCAAGGCATGAACTACCTTTTGTTGGTCCTTTTCAGATGGTTTTGTTAAAAGAATATTAACAAGTGAGATTAATTTCGAGTGTATTTCAGGCAGTTCACTCATTCTGTAGTTCTCTGTAAACTTTTCCAGATGAAGCGACGTATCAATTTCATGAAAAAGGTTGACAATGATGGAGTGTTCTTCAGTATCTTTGTTGACAATTTTCTGGAGCAGATGTCTGAAGCTTTCATATGTCTCTATCACTGCACAACGACGGTATTCATTGGTGCATATCCATAACCATAATGTCTTGTCATCACCCTCAAATGCATTAGCCTGACTTAAGGCATGCAATAGTTCATTACAGAGAAGTAAACATGGCCACCGGATAACACTTACACCCCAAGAGCTTGGAGGCACCTCCAATAATTCCACCTCTGAGTCATTTACAATATCCTCTTCCCTAAGTGTCCTCACAATTTCATTCCATATAATGGCAAACCTGCCCGCTTCAAACTGGTCATACTCAATTTTCTTGTGAGTACCAAACCCATATCTCAATTGAATACGTTTGATAAAATCCCTTACTTTAGCTATCAGACTTCCATCTATTTCAGGGAGGAGTACTTCTGGAATTAAATTAAACTGCATTGCACTGGCAAAGAATTGAAAGCGCAGCCTCAATTGCCTAATATTACGTATCTCGCCAATATGGGAAAACAAACCCACCAAGGCTCCAACCAATGATGTGAAAATTGAATACCATATCTGGGTATCCATAAAGTACACTAGGATCACTGGCGCCCACAGCACCACGACACAAAAGTGGTTTGTATTCTTAAATAACTCATGCCACTTGTATGGAATGGTCTCAATCTTCAATATTGCCTTTGTTGGCTTTACCATGGGTTTTATTTGGATAAAGTAGCTGAAAAAGAACTTTGCAAGCAACAACGCTACCCAAAACAGAGTATAAAAAAAGTTTTGAACGACACCCTCTCGAAGACCACGTGCTACAAACAGTCTAGTTTCAAACCACCAAGTTAATACATGAAAAATTCTCCAGTTGCTTTTCTCCACATAATTTCTGACCCAAGGAAGAATAAAAAGAAGCAATGCCAGAAGCTCGGGAGTTATGAATACCAGGGCAGCTTTTAAATACACTACCAACCTTCTATTTGCCTCACCTGACCATCTGAAATCATGATTCCTTTGATCCCACATGCTACTGTAAAATACAGAGAAGACAATGGTCCATACCAAAGCCACAATGGTCTTTAGTACCATCCTTATTCCAATTATTGGAGTTTCTTTCGACACTAAACTGTACTGCATGCCAGCATCAAGCAATGACTGCCAAAGCCTAAGGCCTGCCCATGTTATAAAGACACTCAAGACCTGCACCTGTGTGTCTCTCTCTCTCAATTCTCTCCAAGGAATTCCTGACCCCTGATTTGCCACAATAATAGCAGCCTGGAGAAAAAGAATGTACATCACCCAAAGTCGATCAAAACTGCGGAAAATGTTCCAAAAAGAACGTTGCTCTACAAATCCTGTCTTCCCCACCTTCTGTTTCTGCCACATCCTCTTAAATCGCTGGAGATCCCAATCATGATACTTCTGAATCACATCAGGTGATGCAAAAAATTTACTATCCTCCTTGAGAGGCCATCCCAATTCCTTGAAGCACCTGTTACTCCAAAAATACTCATTAATGTCATCATAATTTCTCCAGGCAGAATGAGGAGCCTTCCCCCCACGACTGGCCTCAGCTTCAGCTTTCACTCTAAGATACAGTGGTGTAACAACCTTATTCAGGAAGGCATTTTCTCCAAAGTAAGCAGGCCATTCTAGCGGTTCAGCTCGGAGCCTATTCAGCTCAAAGGCCATATGGTGGAAAATGTAGCACAAACACTCTGGTAAAAACCTTAAATTAGCAGCCTCACCCCAAATGAGAAGATAAAGAGATATATAAAGCAATTCATACTGTTCTTTTATATCACGGCTCATATGTTCTTTTATCTGAACATGAGGTTTTCGGCCCAAATATGCACACCAACTGTAATAGTTTTTTAGGATCTTCTTTCTCAGAGTTCGGATGATGATCGGATCAAGCATATTATTCATGTCACCAGTGGAAGGCAGTTGTAGTTGTCTATTAGCCAAGAGAAGAATTATATGCTCTCGTTGATTTCGTATATTGTCTTGTTGGAAACCAAAGAAAGCACCCAGCCAATCAAGTATATCCATATTTTCATTCCATCGTGCATATGGAGGCCGTCGAAGTTCCCTAGAACATTTCAATGCAGTAAAGGCTGCTCGGACCTCAGGTAGCTGCAATGCAGGATGATCTGCAAGCACATTGTTCACAGGAAGGATATTATAGACTTCATAAGCATTTGTTTCATCCACCATTGAGAAATTAGCTTGGGTTGAATCTCCCTGTGCGAAACTCATCTAGAATCCGTAGTTGAGATATGATGTCCAGGCACTGCCTTCAAACATAACTTGAGGACAGTTTAATGATCAACAATAACTCACGCTGGCCTTCTACCCATTGTTTAACCTGTCAAAGTAGGATTTACAAAAGAATAATGAGTCAAGCTGGCACATCCTACTTTGTCCCATTAGGGAAAATGTTTTTTGCTCATAATTTGAAAGATATTATTTTGAAATTTTACTGCCTTGATACGCTAATAAGAGATTTGAACACAAAAAATATGTAGTTTTTAAAACCCTGGGGGTCATCTTGATTACAGAAAGTGACCACGCCATGAAAACAAGCCTGCATTTAGCCTTGTGCCACTACATATAAACATTGTGAGCCACCACCAAATCAGCAGCACCTTATGAGAAGAAAGAACTCCAACTTGAGAGAACTAGGCACTAAAGAATGGAGCCAAATCCCTAAGAAATACAAATGTATAAATGGTAATACACTATGAAACCATCTATTTATCTATCAACTCACAAATCATTCAGGGATCCTCTGTTTGTCGACTTCTAGTCAGAGAGACTGATAGAAATCAAATATTTTCACTATTTTGGATGATTTTGGAGAGGTTTCATCATCAGAAATATCAGACAGCAACCTGCTTCGAGAGTGAAATTTGGTAACTAAAATACTGATACTGAGTTTTGATGTGCTCATATACTTTTATGCCGGCCAGTTCTAAGAAAAGGTTGAGTTTACAATTCCATGGCATAAATTGATGTGTATGATGAATTCAGTGACTTCATTTCTAAGATGCAATTCGCTGGTTTGAACATTATGCAGATCATTATAAAATTCCACTATTTTTTTAATTTTATGAACATCAATATGGATAAAGTATGTATGTTTTTAATTTTCTGAATTTTTATTGGTTACCAGGCATAATCTTGCATATATGAGCTATAAATTTTGTCAGTAGGTTGATGCATTGAGTACTTTTGCAATGCAAAATTTGGCATTGAGGCATTGTAGGAAGGATTGTTGTTGACAAGAATCTTCACTGAAGTGCCACAAGTCTTCTTGTACGTCACAAAGCTACCAAACCTTCCGAGGAATCTATATATTACAATAGATAGAAAGAAGAGAGCATCAGTGTTTGAACTGTACAGAGCTTATGGCATAATCTGAGCACTTAGGTGAATCTTGCAGATGACCAGTGGTCATGTCTTTTCAAATTGTAACATGTTGAGGTATCATTTATGACACAGTGTTGTACTTGTAATTATGTCCAGAGACATAATTACAGTGGCAAGGGGTGGAGTGTAATGGCATGTTAACAAAAACTATTAAAGAGCCCATATACAAAAAATAATAAAAACTAAAACACCACCAATCTATATTATAAAATAAAATAACCCTTAACTAAATAAACTAACCATAAAATGAATCTTAAGTAAATAAAATAAAATAAAATAAAATAATTATAAAAATAAATTTTAAGTAAATAAAAATTATAGCTCTGATACATTGTTCTTCCAATATGGACATCCCATATATGTGAAGTAAACATTGTTTAGGATAGATATTAAAAATGATACTCAAATAAGTCATGAAGTAAAAATTAAAGTAATTATTTATTTATTTATTAATTTACTATTGAAATTTTAAAACTTTAAAATAAATAACTATTTCAAAATTATTACTCACTAATTTATTTATAAACTATAAACCATATCCACTTATATTATATTTTTATTCATTGGACTGCATAACTATTTACTATATTACATAATAATTTCAATAATATTTTTAGTAAGTAAAGCTTTAATTAAAATTTATAAAATTATAAAATTAATAAAATAAATAAATGTATAAAATTAAAAAATAAAAATAATAAATTAATAAATTTGAAAAATATAAAATTATTAAATTAATAAAATTAAAAATTACAAATTATTAAAACTAGCATATATATCTTTAATAAAACTTATGTAAAAGACGCAGAGAGATATCATTGTTACCTTTTACATCGATTTTTTTAAAGATAAGTATGCTAGTGTAGATAAAATTAACCTTATTACCCTTTCATGTATTGTGCTATCACTAAGGTCAAGATCATGTAAGTTGGTGTAAAATATTATGCCAACATTTGATTCCAATGTGGAGACCTTAGTTAACTAACGCCCAACACAGAGTACCCATTACACTTTTGAAATCCAGCATTGCAAGGACTTGAGGACTAGTGGAAGTTAAGGTTGAAGAAATTCTTTAAATTTAAGGCTGAAAGAATTAGGGAATATTTCTCCACAGATCTAGATTCCTTCCAGATTAGTATGAAGAGTCCTGGTGCTCTTTTCCACACTTGCTCTGGCCTTAGATTTGTGAGGAGGGCAATATGTACTAAATACTAATGATTCCACTTTCCAGCTTGAAAAGCCAATCAAATGGACACCTAAAGAGATCCACAACAAAACATCAGAAAACCTTGGACCCCAGATTTTGATTATTGGTTCGACACCATCTTGTATATACACTCTAAACAAGGTTTACTAACAGTTCTTTTGTCAAAGATCTTGTTGGCACTTCGCATCTGCTATCACTAACACAACACAAGATTGGGGTGATTTCAGCTGGAGCAACTGTGTTGTACAATCATGATAGGTGCTCTTTAACACACCTTAGGATCCTTCATTCCTACATCTAGATACTTATTAATATCTCGATGATAAAGTTAACAATTAAACTACTTTCGTCCCTTCTTCCTTCCTAGACTCATCTAAACACTTCAGGTCTCGATTACTTCATTGTTTAATTATGGCTGATAACACTGACCATAAAAGGCAAAGTACAATTTTGCTATTTTCTCACTTGAACAAAGCCAACTTCACCAGCCATGGCTGGTGACGTTGGAACTTTTGAGTTTTGACCTAAGGTTCGGTACAAGCCATTTCTTGATAAACAATCACCAAATCATCTATGCCTTTGCAAATTAGAACAAACATACCTATGGCCTTCTAAATTCCCTTCTTCAAAATACAAAGAAGATTTTGCCCAACGGAACACATTAGCGTATAACTTGAATACTTGGAGTTGAGGATTTGTTGAAAACACCAAGGAACCTTAGGAACAAGCACATTCGTGACTTGCTAGGCTATCTCTTCTTCTCTCTTAAGTTTCAGCCAAAGTCCTTGATCCCCGTGATGCAAAAGCTATAGTAAAAGGGAAAGATCATTGAGCCAACAAGCTCCCCACTTAGTACCTTCCTATGTTGCCTACTTGTTGCTCACCTTGGACATTCCAATTTCCTTTGAATATACACAAAGAAAGGTGTTCTACCTTACCCTATTTAAAGCTTGACTTAATAGACTTCATATCTTACTGCATATATTTTGATGAACCCAACACACATGTTACCCTACCTTTGGTAGGGTCACTTTTGCGTTTCCCTGCTTTTACAAACACATATCCTTTAAAGTTTTATCTTCCACTCCTAAAATCTTCAGATTCCCCCCTGTTTTCGCTTCCAAACACATCATCCATAAGATCCTAAGTGTTACTCTCCTATACGTGCAATGAAGCATATAAACGTGAGTGTCATCCAAGGTAACAACAATTCATGGTATGACTACACTCAAGCTCAACCAAATGTTTCTCTTGAAGCAGTGCGGCTGAAACGAAGAAAACTAGGATAAATAGTTATGAGTTGGTTGATATTATGATAATAATTAGACTACGTTACCGATCCTGGTACGGGTTCAGGTACGGGTTCGGGGTTTGGTTCACGGGTTCAGTCAAAAAAAAATTTGGGTGTGGGTTCCTTTTGGGTTCGTCCATACAAAAATATATAAAAATCAGAAATATATTCATATTTGCAGCAGTAATTAAGTTCAGAATACCATAGCATCATGAATATGATCATATAATAAACAAAACCTCCATAGTATTAAAAATTAAAAACACTGCAATGTCAATTAGTCAAACACGAACGTCCAATATCATACCTAAGTGTAAGTTGTCTCTACCTTGTATCTCCCTGTCATGTGTTGATGTAATGGCCCATGTCAAAAATATTTTTTTAATGAAATAAGTGAAGGACTCATTCTTTCTATCTCTAGTATTTGGTATATATAATTAATGGTCGAAAAAAGCTGTTAATTCCTGGGCCTTATGTTTTACCTACTATCTGCCTGCTCGTGGGGATTTTGTTCAGAAAATGTCACAATTATTTTTTCACTGAAATCATCTTTGATAACAATGTCTGTCTGTTTCAAAATTGGATTGTCAAATTTTCTGGTGTGGGTATGCTTGTTTTTTTCATTTTTTGCATTAACTTGTTAATAATGGTATACAAATGCCTACCAGTCTCTTTAATAGTGTTTTTTGTTGGCATCTTTCTTTAGAAACAAAGTTGCATGGCATTGCTAGTAAGATGGGATCATGGTTTCTCTTGTTTTGCTGCTCCATAGCTTTGAAGGTGTTATCTATTTTACAATCTTTTAGGGAGACACATGGAGATGGAGGCAATTTTCATACACTGATCTTTGGCACTTTGTGCACACACATGGTGATAAAAATCTCCTATTTGAAGCCTATCAATGGTAACTTTCACAAGCACAAGTGTTATGTCCCTACCCAAATAGGGTGATAAATATGGATGGCCATCTACAGATGCCCCACCAAGGTTAATAAACCATGTCCTTGATGTTCCGTCAGACTCCCTAGTTTGTGCTTCTGCCAACTTTGCTTAAGGAATTCCATTTATTCTTATTGTTAGAGAACAAAACAATGTTAATAACCTGCTTCACTAAGGTTCAAGTGATGTAACAATGATACTAGTAATATAATGGAATATATCACCATATGAAATACGATATCAAACTTCGTTTGAACTCCCTTTTGGAGTAACTCTATTTCCATCACCACAATAACTTATATCATGTTCCTAATTGTCTGGGTGTACAGAAAATCATGGCACACTGAAAGATTTAACCATATAATAAAATAATAGAACATAAAACAAGTATGATGTCATATAACTGGCCTCAGGTGTTCTAGATGCAAGCCACTGTATTCAGAGAACAGTTTGGTTCAATCATGGTGCTTAATACTCATCTGTCAGTAGCAAATTCTGTCCGGGTTCTCCTGGGTTCGTCCCAGACGGACCCACAGTCCAATGCAGGACCCTGGCTGAATCCCCGGGAGGACCGGACCAGGGCCTAACCAGACCGGTACCCAGGGGTTCCCAGGGAAGAACCACTAACATAGTAATTAGATAATAGGTAGTTATAAGTTAGTGGACAAAACAGACACAATTGACTGCTTCAAGTCCAGTTAATGAAGAAAAATTCACCTCTCTACATCCTCTATTTTTCTATTTTATTCTTCCTTTATGGTATTGGAGCCCAAGTCAGGTCTCTGGGTATAAATTTGAAGGCTGAGATTAGAGTCTTAGTGATATCTGAGGACACATAGATGAAGTGTAAAAGAGCCTAGGGTTTATGCATCTGTAGAGTACAGAAGAGAGTTGTATTCAAGAACAAATGATAGAATGGTCTCGACAGGCTTGAGAATGCGCTCAAACAGCAGCACAGAAACAAATTCTGGAAGCCTGAAGAGATAGTTATGTTTCCACTGGTATTTCAGACTGATTCAAAGGCAGTTTAGCTTTTCTGAGTTTACAGTCATATAGCCCATTGCAAACCATTATAGGGCTCTGCGAGAGAGAAGGTCCAGATTTGGACTCAAATACAGAATTTGTATGATATAGAAACTATTCTGAAGAAAACGGAGGCAACAGAAATTTTCCAGAAGAGAACCCATTATTTTTAATTGAGAAACATAGAAAAGATGTCAATCTTAACCACCTCTTTTTTTCTAAGCCTCAAAAGTTCAATCCTTAAAACCGCAACACATGGAAAAGTAGGATGATTACCACACTCAAATATAGAGACTTGTTTGATGTTGAAAAAAATAGGCTCGTGCAGGGGAATGAGTGGTAAATGGTATTGAATAAGATTGGGAACTCCAAAATAAAAATAGAGAGGCCTTGATGCTCTTAAAATTTGGTGACAAACAATATGTTGCCCAAAGTTTCAGGTCCAAAAGTTGCATGCGTGGAGTAGGTAGAAAGAAAATACTGAACTTTGGACAGCGGTAGGTCCTTCTATTTGAAGAATTTGTTATTCTTTCTTGAATTGGAAGATGGTGATTCACTTCAGAAACATTTGCCAAACATAAAAGATGCCAGGGATCAATTGGCAACCATTGATAAGATGATAGAAGAGGAGGATTTGATTGAGACATTCTTAAAAGCCTGTGTCTTCCATTTGAAAATTTGGTTGAAACCTTTAATCAGGCTTCTGAAAATGCTAAATTAACCATTGATATTATAATTATTTTCTGGTAAAACCGTGTAGAGATTTTTGTCCTGATGATGGATCATGGAGTGTGAGCTGACACACAAAAATCTCTACACAGTTTTACTAGAAAATAATTATACTATCTAACGGACCATGGAAACATCATATCTCTTAACCATTGATATGTTATGTACCAAACTGCTTTAGAAAAACTGATGGATTAAACAATTTGAAAGGCATGGTGAATCTTTACTAAGTGCCCTTACTACAAAGTTCAAAGGAAAAAAGATGCAAATTTAGTCTCAAAAAGGAATATGACCAACTGACGCATCTATCACAAGAAAATTTTCCTAAAGAAAGATTATGGGAAGAGAATATGGATAATAAGAAATAATCTATGTTCGAAGGCCTTTTTAGTGGATGATAGGGGACAACAATTTTTAAAATTAGGGAAAATTTTTAAAATATAGGAAATTTCAATTATTCATATATAAGCTATGCTCCCCCAAATTTCTGAGACAAGGATGGCAGAGGATGGGAGGACGCATATCTAGGATTGGTTTTTTGGGAGGCCATTCTCTAAGGGATGACTATTAAAAAAATAGAGAAAATTTTAAAATATAAGGAAATCTCAAATATTCATATGATAACATTGATAAGGCATTCATCATAGACATTATAGAACCTTAATACATAACATTAGACTTGAAATGAGATTTCACATGAAAGTTGACAAACAAATCAACAAAATTTAATTGCTTTCATTGTCAATGTGCATATCTATTATATAAAGATTACAACAAAATGCCCAAAGGCTGCAAGTTTCAAATACAAAATGACAAAAACATAGGAAATATGCATCTGTCCCTAATCAATATTTGGTAACACTACATCAAAACCGAAGTGAGTCCGAGTCACTGCCACAATGAGGGGCTACCTCATCCAATGGAACCCCAACCAATCCCTCGTGTGCCTTCTCATCAACCTGTATAGCATATTCGGGATCAACATCCCAACATTTGGCTGGAGACTAACAATACTTGAGAGTATGTCGATCTTGTAGCCGCAAGGCACTACGCACGACCACCAACTTCTTTGATCATCTAAAGGTAAGGTTGTTCCTCTTGACTAACTAAATGAAGCTGCATGTCAACCAATTCCTCTCTATAGCAAAGGACCTGGCAACCTATGAAAGGAGGCAAGTGGCATGTATCCTCAACTTTAGTGCATCCTTGACACGCCACATCTACCATCCAATAGGGTCGATTTGAACCAATGTAGTTCTATCTATCCCCGACTGTGGTTTGTTGAAGGTTGGACTATGGAGATTGACAAAGGATAGCCACTATGTGCAAAGTACAGTAGACACTTCATCAATATACATTTTTTGGAGGGCCTTAATAAGCCCTTATTTCACCTCTTCATCATGAGATGGAAGCACCCTCCCAAGCCTACCTACATACCATTTGGGATTTAGAGCATAGCCTACCATATGAAGTGTAGTGTTAATAGTGTTCCACCACCGTATCACAATGGGCCTAATATGCTCCTCATAAAATCCCAAAGTAGGATCCCTTCTATGAATGGCTTGCTTCATCTACCCAAGCATACTATCAAATGTCTCATAAATCTCTCCCAAGGCTAGGAGAGTCTATATCAGCATATATTATGACTTGCACAACAGGTGAGATGAAGGAGCAAACATATCTGCAAGTGCAAACAAGTTACAAAATATTAAAATTTCAAAAAAGACTAAGACTCAAATGACAAAGAATGAATGCTATTACAAAGATGAAAATAATTTACGAGTTAGAAACATTAATAAATTAACTTCGAAAATTTTAATAATAAAATTAGCAATTTCTTATCTCATTGTGGACCACCAATCATTGTCAAGGATCTTTTGTTTCACACTTCTTCCTTCACCCGTGCTTGTCTCTGGCCATCTACTCTGCTCTAAATTAACCAACATTAATTGTAGAGGCTCTTGCACCTCAACCATCCTCTCTAACAAAATGAAGTAGCTAGCATATCTAATATCCATGGGCTTGAGGATTTCCTTCATCAAAAAAGTCCTAAACAAAGCAAGTGAGCTGTGATGGTTGCAAATGAATATCTATGTCTCTTGTTTTTGCTACCACCGCCATCACCCAATCTATCTTCCCAATGTCTTCCAATATATTGTTCAATGCATGAACACAACATGGGGTCCAAAAAAAGTGTTTGTAAGCACCCTCCACCATCAAGCCAACTAACTTACATACACAAGCTGAATCAATCACCACTTATACAACATTAGAGGCCCCGACCTCTTTTATAGCATCCTTCAAAATATGAAATTGGAAATTTGCATCCTTCCTCTTCCCTAAATAATCAATAGCTCTAAGAAAATAAGAGTCAACTAAACATGTGACAATGATATTGATGAGTGGCTGATATTTGATATCAGTCTACCCATTCATGATGATAGAGTAGCCATCTCTTATCCAAGTATGTCTCATTTCTTCCATCGACACACTCACCTAAGAAATATTCTCTATCAAGAAGGGTGGTGTGTAGCTTATGTTCTCTAGGGGGGAAATGAGGGACCAACAACAATTACATCTTTGAACATTTGTTTGAAATAGGGAGAACATGCCACATGAAACAATATGGCATGGCCATAGAAAAATTTGGTAATGGAAGACTCAACCACCTCTCATGATTGTGCATTAAACCACCTTGCAATAGTAGTAGTTCTTTTCTTTCCCTTGATAGAAGTAAAACCTTCTCCCCTTTGACTTCCACTATCTATGGTTTGGGTAGGCAATGACACTAGGTTGCATAGTCTCCATTGGAATTCTCTTATTTCTTGCCTCCTCCTCCATATACAACCTAATCACCTCAACCTTCTCAGCTAGGATTATTTTTTCACGACTTCTTACCCCTAGTCCATTTATGCACAAAAGATGAAAATAAACTCTTGTGTAGCTACCCCTATAGTCTTTCTTGTACATATGACTTAGCCATACTCTACTCCCCCCTTAAATATTTTTTCTTGTCTTTGTCTATGCATGTTGCAAATTGTAAAAAAGTTTCTTTTGGATAAAATGGGTCTTTTGAATAGTTTTTGAAGAGTTCAAAAGGACATTCAGATGGGTTACTTGAATTCACAGTCCCTGCAACAATCCCACTCCCAGAAGAACCCCCAACAATACTTCTATAACTTCTTTGTTGAATTTCAACCTCTTCACTCTCACTACCTTCACTATTGCTCATTGTATTTTTTGTTGAAAATTCAAAACACAGCTGCAAGTGCAAACATAGAACAAAAACAAACAAAAAACCCTCCCTAAGTGTATGGAACTTTCAAAAAAGTAAAAACAAATGCAAAGGAATTTGAGCAAATGAATAATAGATGGTAAACTTACCTCAAATGATGTGGATTTGATGCTCTCTTGTCTTCTGCCCACTGTTGTTCTCCTCTTCTCACTACTGCTCTTTCTCTCTCTTCTTTTTCACAAATTAGAAAATGTCAAAAGAATTTGTTTTTTTTTTTGGTTTTAGTTGTTTTTGGGCTATTTTAGGTTCAAGTTTGGTTTAAAGGGGTGTGGTTGTGCCCCCCCCCCCCCCCAACCCTTTTTTTCCAAAATTGTGTTTTTTCTTTTTTTCTGAAGTGACTGAAATGTACCTAGGGCAATTAGGGGGCATCTAGACATCCCCTAGCCATCCCCTAGTGTACCTAGGCATTTCCTCAAAAAATTGCATATACCTGAGACGTTTTCAATTTTTTGCAAATTTGGGGACGAGGTGGGGACATTTCCTACCCATCCTTGAAACATCCCCTATGGGGGGTAGACCATATTTGGCAGGGAACACGTCGTCCTAGAGCATAGTATATAAGTCTTTCATCATGTGACATACATTATAGAACTATATTTTTTTTAATAACCTAGTTAGGGTTTCTACTGGGCCCACCCTTGGAGTAAATAGAAACCTACAATAATGTCATAAAAGGACAAGATAGCTACACAAACACATAGCAACTATAATAAATTCTAACCAAACTGTATTTCTAACAAAGCCAGCTCCAGCCTCTTACAAATTATGACTACCTCTATACTAAATTATTTACGCTTTACATATGATCTCAAAATCATACTCATAGAGGAGATTTGTTTCTTCTTTTTCGTTTGATTCATCATTGTAGTCCATTCACCATTTTTCAGAGACACTTCATAATACGCTAATTCTCCTTCACTTTCCCCTCTAGTTTTTGAAGGGAATTCCTCCTCCAAAAAGAAGGGATCAGCCTTAGGCAAACAAAGTGGCTCTGAGCACTCCACCTAATTAGTTGAGAATACTGCTAGCAATTTAAGGAGTTCAACCTTATCAAGCTCAATATAGCCTATCTTAATATTACATTCGAGCTCCTACAATCCCAAAGAGTTACCATCTTTAGCACTCATCACCACATTCTCCTCCACATACCATCATTACAAGACTCACCTAGACTCGCCCAAACTTGTCGAGTCGCAAGCCAGGCGACCCTAGGCGAGTCTGGGAGACTCGACAGTCAGGTACTCACCAAACTCGCCAAACTCGCCAAGTCTAGGTGAGTCCTACTAGGTAGACTCGACCAAGTCAATGAAAATCAGTGACAAAAAACTATAAAAAAATGGGAAACGGTGAAATGTAAAAGCGTGAAAGCCAAGCGTTTTTTGAAGGGTTTGGAGGATTTTTGAAGGCTATTTAAAAGTAATAAAATTATGAAAAATGACATGCACCATGAAGGTCTCTATGGTCTCAAAGGCTTTAATGCTGCCCCCGGATCCCGCGAGGGGCGTTGCCCCTCGACCCCACTGGGGGCGCTGCCCCCAAACCCCTAAAAGGGGCACTAACTTCGCCACAAACATATTTTGGGCAATGACTTATCACCAATCTCACTAAAGGAGGTTGATCCACAATTAGAGTAGATCACTGAGGCTGAGGATCCTATCTTTGGTGATGAGGACGTTGATTGGATTGACCAGGTGGATAGAGAGGCAAAGGCAGTAGCCATGGCAGAGGAGGAGGCTAAAGCATGAGTAGACGCCTTGGATGTTGGTGTGAGTGCCACTGAGACACAGGCAGATATCATGGTTGCATCATCATCCAGGACCTATCTTAGACGCCCACACACGACTAGTTGTAATATTGGGTCAAGTATACTTCAACTAAAATTTGCATTTATAGTTATACTTATGTGATCAATGTATACTTGTGTATGTGATCAAAGCAGCTTCTATTTGATGATTTTATTCTGTCTTTAAGGTTTATCTATTAAAGGGTACATGAAACAAGTCTTAAATCCTTGAAAATCTCTAAGCTTCATGTGTTTTTGAAATTGCCGAGTCTTGGGCAAGTCTAGGTACTCGCCAAAAATCACCTTGATGAGTCTTTGGCGAGTCCAGGTCTTGTAACACTGCCACATACACACTCAACTCTGCCCAACATTCACTCCTTTTTCTGAAACACTTTCGAACTATTCGGCTCTAATATAGTGCTACCTACTACTTAATGATGTGGCTTTGCATTCTTCCACCAAGAAACCCTACCAAAATTCTTTTTACTTTTTTACATTCATCCACTAAATGACCCATATGGAAGTGAAAAGCTAGATTCTCATAATCCAACGGTTGTTTCCACACCTCTTTCCCTACCTTCAATTTTTTTTCTGTAGGGAGACCAAAAGAAAAATCTAATTCTACCAATATACAAGCTGTAAAGGTTAAAGCATATCTGTGTGTTTCAGGAGAGATAGAAATACATTTCCCTAGAGAGTTGCCTATGCTTTTCAATGTTGAGGTTGCCAAAAATAAGAGGCAAGTTGGGCAGTCTTACCTAGACAGGAGATATTTTAAATTTTTCCATAGGCAGGTTGAATCTTGGAGACCAAGGTTTCAAGAAAAGAGACGCCATGTCCCAAATCCAAGGGTCTTTCTTCAAAATCCAACCCCTATCCTCTACAAAATCACATACTACTATAAAAACCCCTTCACAGAAGCATAAAGCACAATAGGAGCTTCTGGAAGGGCAACTAAGTAGACTTTACCCATTCATTTAGTTCTGGAGTCTAAGCCAAAGGGAGTAGAATCTGCAAATCAAAGTCATTTCCATATAATGCTCCAAATCTTCCTCCACCTCTCCCAACTCCAAAATAGCCCATCTTCTCTACAACTTTTATCCTACCCATTCCTCCAAAGTAACCCTTTTCGTTAGTCATTGCCATATTCGTTTAAGTGCTGACAGTAAGGGCTTTCCTTTAGCTGCAACTGCATAGGATTTCCCCATCCTCATCCCTTTCCCTTTTTGCATAAGGCCCAGATCAAGTTTAGCATGCTCCCCAACCATTTTGCATGGAGTGCATGAGGCAACTTTGTCTGCTTTTGCATTTTCCAGTCAATGCCCTTAATCTTCTTTTTCCTGTTCACACTTGCTTTCAGCAGCACGATCCTTAACATTCTCATTTCTTGCAATCTGAGCTTCATTCTACACTCCAACCGCCGCCTCATCCTGTTTAGGGTTACCACTATTTGCCTCTTCCATCCAAAAACCTTCAAATAGAAAATTACATTATAGAACTATATTACTAGACATTAGAGCTGAAATTTCGTTGCTTTCATTGTCAATGTGCATATATTATTTAACAATTACAACAAAATGCCCAAACATTACAAGTTACAACTACAAAATGACAACATACAAATCTATCTGATCTTCATATGCTAACACTACATCAAAATCAGAGTTTGACTTTGAATCACCCC
Organism: Cunninghamia lanceolata; assembly: GCA_027924645.1. NCBI lineage: Eukaryota > Viridiplantae > Streptophyta > Pinopsida > Cupressales > Cupressaceae > Cunninghamia > Cunninghamia lanceolata. The sequence continues at coordinate 2,882,327 of BSBN01000515.1, forward strand.
CAATATGAGGGACTACCTCATCCAATGGTACCCCAACTAGCCTTCTGTTTCTCCTCTTCATCAATCTATGTGGCATCTTCAAGATTACCATCTCAACATGCGGCTGGAGTCTGATGATACTTAAGAGTTTGTTGACCCTGAAGTCGTAAGGCACTATACATAGCCACCATTTCTTCGATTGCCAGGATGTAAGCCTATTCCTCCTGCTAGACTAAATGAAACTATATGTGGACCAATTCAGAATCAGCGTGGTCCTCAAAATCAAGAAAAGTTTTTGCCGTCCCTAAAACCCATACCCCCGTACTGTGAAAAGAGTAACCAAGATGGCAACTTATGATGCAAAAAGCCGCATCACAACATTGGATTATATAACAATACCATTAACGTTTAGAATTTAGGGTCTCTCCAGCCGATCCAATGGTTGATTTTTGTAATCAAGACGGCCATTTTTTACAGGCAAGTTTTATTGTCTTTTTATTCACTCCCATTTTCATTATTTTGACTGTTATATGTGGCAGCAACTAAGCAATAATGTTTTTTTACATCTATTTACCCTTGAATGTATTTAATATTCACAACATAGATTTTGCTTCTGTATGTACTACAAACAGGGTTGTTTTTAAATATCATTCACTTCAATAGTCAAAGATTAATTTTGGCCAATAAAAATAGAACAAATATTTACCATTTTTTTGTTGTGAATGAGGTATAAAGTAGCTATTGACTGATTGACCATTGAAATGGATGATATTTAAGTAGTGTACAAACGGTGTACTGTAGATCGTTCCAAAAATTCCTTTTCTGTTGTGCAAGAATAACAACATGCTCTAATACAAATTGGAAAAACATCGATTTTGAAGAACAACACTTCTATAAAAATAGACAAAAGAACAATAAAGCTTCAAAAACAACTCAACAAGAAACCTTTACAACCCACGGATCGGGACAGAGAGAGTCAAATTCCGAAAATAAACATCCAGATTTGCATTTTAGTAACTGTCTGAAAATGCGCTTTAAATGTTCTCTAAATACCATTTCACACATACAGATTCACACAACTTCGAAATTGAAAAGCCTTATTTGGGGTTTGAGTAACTCACTGAACCTCATTACAGTAACCAAGAAAACATTTACCTGCAGGCAGAGGAGCTCCCAGAATTTTCATTCTCCACTGAAAAGGAACCGTAGCCACTGCAAAAAACAGACGCCATGATTTAGTGTTGGACTAAATAGGCGTGTACATCCACCAAATCGAATGCCCTGACTGCTATACACATTCTTTCCTTCTGGCTGCTCAAACCCGTCGGCATGTACGTCATTATCATAATCGCGTTTACAAAAAGAATTGGCAAAGGAGGCTCAAACATCATGTCAGGTATTTTGTACGGGACGGTGTATATGCAGTCCAAGCTGCTGGATTGAATCTGTACCTTACACGTCTGGTTAGAAAAAAAGATTGGGCTTTTAAAAGTATGACGAATCTCGCTTTGATTTGGCTCAAATTACCCACGTATTCTACTACAACCGGATATTCTCTTTCTTACGTAGTGCTCGTCTTTTTCACAGGATATGATGGAATTTATTTATTTATTTATTCGCCGTCGCAGTCGCGGATCACGTTACTTTGGGAATTTAATTTTATGTAGATTTTGTCTTTTAGTTTGAGACGCCACATGCGCTTCTTTTGAGGAAGAATAAAAATAAAATGTAGGTACGTGCTCACTAGTCTAAGCATGCTTATAAAACTGGCATTAAAAGTTGTGCTATGAGTAAATGTCCTCGTTGGGACAAACTTGGTTTGTAAAGAAAGTAAAGAGGCGTAAAATGAACTTTTAAGCAAGAAAAGAGTGTACTTAGAAAAAAATTAAAAATGATTAGGTTGATTTTATTAAGGATATGAATTGATTTGAAAACACTTTCTTACATGAATATATAATCAGCTCTCATACGATAAAATTCATGTTACATTTTTGTTGTTCATTAATATTAGTGTGTCACGTTTATGACCTATGTGCTCTTGTCTCACGAATTCAAACTTTCGTTTGTTTTGCCTAGACACTTTTTTCTTTTACATACCCTAAGCCCTAATTTGTGTCCAATGGTTAAATTGGACCTATAAATGTTTGGTCTAAAAGAGAAGTTATCTAGCACTCATATCACTTTACAATTGGGCCTACAAATGTTTATTAGTCCCTGTCTTAGTAGAGGACTATTGTTTTCGCCTAATCAAAAAACGCATTAGTTTGCTTGGGCTCGTACAATTTGGGATATATTGTGTGCTAAGCTAAGGTCTAATTTTTGTTGCCGCTGATTGTTGGCGTTTTCTTGTTCTGCATGGCAATGGAGGATCCATGCAATGGCATATGGCCTGGAGAAGGATAGGTGTGGTGTTTGGTGAGAAATACGTGTTGGGTTGCAGAGGTTTTGAAAACAGGTGTTTGTAGCTTCTGGGTGGGCGTCTTTCAAAAAAAAAGGGGAACATTCATTTTAAAACAGAGAACCCCTCTTCACTGAAGTTTATATGCAGCGATGGGGACAGACCGTCTATTCATAACATAAGCAACAATTATCAAATTATGCATGCTTAGTATCTAAGTGCATTTACCAGGGATTTTAGAGCAATAAACCTGGAGAACAAGGCAGGGAAGGGAGAAAAATGACAATAAAATCTGTCGTTTTGTATGTTCTGAGCCAGGTAATTCCATATATGATTTGGACCATGAATGTGTTTAGAAATAAGCATTTTTCCTTTGGTGGGTGTTTATAGTTCTGTCATTTGGGTGACGTTTTCAGCTGAATTCTGTCAGTTCTGGTATTAGACTTCGCGGAAATCATGATGATATAAAACAATTGCATGGTAATTTTGTATAACAAGCTTTAAGCTAGGGAAACTTTTAATGAAGCATATGTTTTTAGAAATTTTGGAATCCTGGATTTTCCATTTCTAACGGTGGATCATAATCTAGAAGTAATTTGTCAATGTTTTTAAATCCATTTCATGTGTTTTATACAAAACGTTGCCTTATTGGTGAAGGAGGTGTTATGTGAAAATCAGGCAAATTTATAGTTTCAAACGAGGAATGTATTTGGAGAAAATTTAAAATTATCCCTGCACTATAATCTTACTATTCTATTTTAGGTGAAATCGTATGAAGAGAAAATGACATAGGGGGGAGCAGTTTGATCCAATCTGCAAAATTTGCTTGGAATCAACTCCGATTTCTGTGTTGGATGAAGTTGGTTTATTGGCAGAGGAGCGCTTGATAACACCTTGTGCTTGCAGCGGTATGTTTCTGCTCATTTTTTTTTATGCTGGATTTATTAGAAGGTTTGGGAATTGTAGTTTGTTGGGGGATGCCCTAACTGAGTGAGTCTTTGTATTCACAAAGTGAGCCTAATGGATTCTCATTGTAGCATATTGGGTTTTTGTGCAGGAACACAAGCTTATGTTCATCTTAAATGTTTGAGAAGGTGGCAGAATGTTGTCTTGACGTCGATAAGGCCTAGAGCCAGTCATACTACAGCTATAATGTAATACATTTAGTTTTGAATGCTTATTTTCATAATTAAGCAGTTGTTTACATTAAATTGCTGACATTGTACGAAGAGGGTCTATGGGAACATTGCTGGTAATATGCTAGATTTGGACCTAGCAAGGCTTGGAGCTCCAATTCCAACCCACACTGATTTGCATGCTCCAGTTCAAAGCTCAGTTGCTGGAGACATTCTCTAGCAATGGATTTAAATATGTCTATGCACTCATATGTATATACATACTTATACATTTAAATAGTAAAAGGTTTGCCTTACTCAGTGATGTGCTGGGACAGGTCAAGTGAATTCATTTTCATAAGCATTATTCATGGCTTGAGATGAAGACATGGGGGTGCTTATGAGGATTTACATAGGGGAACCGGTTTTTTTGCAAATTTGTCATAGTATTCTTTCCCTATTGATTAGTTGGTGTGAAAGCAAATCAGTAGTCACTGACTCACTATTGAGTCACAATTCCCAATTGCAGACGAAATTTGGATTACAGAGTATCTCTGCAATCTAAAATGTCCTATATTGCTTTTGTTATATTTGGGAGGCATGTCTATCTTCAACACACTATTCTAATCATGCTAAAGGGTTAAAAAAATGGAGAGAAGTATTGCTATGTTTTGGAGAGCGGGCAGGGACCCAAGTAGAAACTGTTGTTGTCCTTCACATAGAAGGTGGGTGGGTCCTTCTAATATGGGATAAAGTTGCCTTGAAAGTCGTCGATTTCTTTAAATTGAACCGCACCCACACAATGAAATCCTGTCCTTAGCTTACACACAACAAATGCCTGATGTAATGTGCACCCTTTGTTTGCAATAAGAAACTCAATGCAATTCATTAAAAGAAACTGATGCTACTGATTATTCTAAATTGTTTGTATTGAATGTCACAACTGTCATTAGATATCAGGACATAGAATGAACAACCAAATAAATTGTTTACCTATAAAATCTAGTGATCGGGCTGATTTGGTATAACAAGGACTGAATCAACTCCTATTTCAACAAAACCCCATGGTAACCCTATTGTCATGTAGCAGTGCTATAGCAAATCTTCTAATGCTAATATACAGCTACTCCATGAATGCCAGGTACTACAGAAATCTGATTTGAACAAGCTTCACTCCTCTTCCAAAGTTGACATCACCGCATTGCTCCACATTTGAGACTGTTATCAATTACTTTGCAACCTCAAATCACCAGCGATCAGACCGAGAAGACCCACACCCAGTAGTTTGTTTGTGCGGCCCTATCAAAGTATGGCAAGCCACAGAAAATCATACACAATAGTAACACTAATGGAATGTGCTCAGAAAGGGTCGCCTCTTGGGATCTTATAATGGGCAATCTTCATTTTTATTCAAACTTCAGTCTATGAGTCACTACAACCACCAACAACACCTGCTATATGGCCCTGAAATTGTTCAGTCTGAAGTAGAAAACAAGGAAACTCCAAGCAACTCACTCAGACACAACACCAAAACTTCTCAAACGAATTGTCACAACAAACCAAAACTTGCAAACCTGATTATATCATAATACATCAAACTCCATTATGCATGAGTATGATTTCTGAGTGAAATCATCTACTATGCAGCTAGGACTTATATTGCACAATCGAAACTGGAGCTGAATTTGAGGTAAACACCTCACAATACCTTGCTAAACAGCTCAGGCTCTCAAAGAACAATTGGAATTATCAAAACTACATGAATCCCCTCCCAAATGAGTGAATGTTCTCTTAAAAAACACCAAAGCCCAGCAGAAATAGAAAAGAATAATGTCAGACCACCCTCCGACGCCACACAGAGAATCTGGGACTAAAAATAGAATAGGATATGGTCAAAGCACTCTCTGACCCCACTCAGCCAATGCCAGCCCAAAATAGACAATGAATTAACTTAATTTTTCCACCATAGTGGAGCACTCCCCACAAACATACTGGGCCTAAAAATAGACATGATCAGCTGGAGGAACCCACCAAGATCCATGCCAATTACAGACCGCAACCACTACTTTTAAAAGAATATAAAATTAAAATGATATATTTTGGTCTTTTAAAAGTTATATTTTCCCTTACCAAATAGTTAGCTTTTGGGAAATAATTAAAAGCTAACATAATTTCAATTTTCTATTACTGAGGAAAAGGGGACATTACACCTGAGCTGAAAGAAAAATCAAATGCAAGGTCAGCAGGGTTTAGCTCACTATGGTTGTTTGTTTCAATCTATGTTATGGAAGGGGCAGAGGACAACAGGGGTTGACAGGACACATTTCTGGTATGATAATTTTTTCCCCTGGATTTAAGAAATGGGGATGGATAACACACACGCATGCATGCACACACACACATGCATGCACGCGTGTAGGCACACATGTACACACACTGCAGAAATAGATAGAGGATAGAGTTAAGAGCCCTCCTCATGTTGCATAAATGGGGGTATGGTAAATGGTAGCTCCCCAAGACAAGGGATGCATCCCCTGGTTGCATAGCTTCAATTTAATCTTTGTTGATAGTCATGGAAATTTGTTCATGTTGCTTCTTAAGTCAGCATTATGATGTTTTGATTAATGGCTTATTATGAATAGTTACTGGGTTTGGTCCACCACTTTTGCAAAGACATATACTCCAGGCACGGGTAGATGGACCTTGGTTGCTGATTGCTCATCTTTCAATCTTGTTAAGCCCTTTGGATTGCATTTTAGACAAGAGAAATGAAGATTGTTATGATTACTACAAATTTAAGTGTTTACCCTAAGAGTCAAGGAAGAAGAGACCTTACTCACATATTTCTAACCATTTGTATACACTACTGCCTGTAATGCAGTGAAGCATCCAACTCTTTTCAATTGAATATTGAAAAAGGATGCCTTTGACCTTTGTACCTTGAGTAGTGAGTTTTAGTGGTCATGTCAAGATTGTACCTTTGTACCTATGGCTACCTGTTCACTAGATGGAGCATGGGATAAAACATAGAGTCATCTCATGTTGAAGTTGAGTTGATGTATCTCCTCTTAGTGAAAGACAAGGGGTTTAGGGAGATCATTATGCCATAACTATGTTTATTTTTCATTAAGAGTATGCAAGGCGTTCCAACAATTTGCCTGAACCCTAGGCCCTTGTCATTTGTCTCCAAAATATTTCAAAGGATGTTTTGAACAATATGACACTGAAGGTGACTATAAACTTATCATTGAGTTGATAAGGAAAAAGAATGTCAAAATTGGTGCCATGATAGAATTTTCTCTGTAGTAGCTAAAATTGACCTTTTGACAAACCTTAGGACAGATTGTGATCTAAAATGGATTAACACAATTCTATTGAAACCACAATTACCAATAGATTGTGATGTGAAATGGATTAGTACAATTCAGTTGAAACCACAGTTACAAATCTAGCCAGATTTGATAAAAATCCAGTTTGATCTCGATTTTTTGGATTGGTCGAATCTATCTGATTCAGTTTGGATTTATCAATTACTATAGATTTTATCAGAATTTTTTTGACATCCTCCATGAGTAGAATTTTTTGAACCTGGTAACTAAAGGGTTGAAGATTAAAGGCACACTAAAACTCAAAGCAAATGCTGACACTTGCACCTTCGAAAGTCTAATAGTAAGGAACAAAACCAAGAAATGGAGAAAGAATGTGGTAGACAAAAATTGAGTAAGACAAAAAAACATAATGGAGACTCACGATGGTCTCAACCCTTAGGGACTCCTTTGTAATGTCTCCAATCGAAAACATGCAATATTTTATTATATTTTTTTTTTATTTTATGAAACAAAATCAATCCAAACTGCAAGTACACAAACTAATTACAATTTTCAAACCCTTATTTTGCTAATGTCATCAAGTCGTAAACCCTAGGTGGATAAAATGCTTAGTTCCAACAATATAAAAGCCTCAAAAATTTATTCTATTTTATTGCAAATGCTATCATAAAGTAGAGAGATGATAAATAGCAACAAAATAATTTTTATTGATTTTTTTATCACTCAGCTGCTGTACGACCTGAGACAAAGGCATGAACTGATTGAATAGGTGGAGGTGTTGGTGCAATGCGTTTGTATTTGCGGCTCATAGTGTTTGTTTGCAAACCACATATGTGGTTTTCAACTATGGAAATTTAATTTGATGTGTTTCTGTATCTATGGCAAATGCTTGGTTTCACTATAGCTTTCTTTGATTTTTGGTGGCATGGGTGTCCATGTTCTATTCTTTGTTTGTATTTGGCTTGTTAAGGGTGTGGAATTGATAGATGTTTGCAACTAGGCGTGTTTGCCTGGGGTTTGGGTGGAAGAGAGGGGTTAGCGTCGTAGGATGGCAGTGTCCTAAGCAGTGGTTGAAGTATAGGGCAATATTATTTGAAATGATAATTGTTCTCTCGTCTAGACATGATTCAATTTTTTGCAATCATGGGATGTAACCTTACCAAAACTTGAAAATAGAAATGCCTCTCATCTAGTTGTGGTTAAATTAGAAACTGTTGTTATATTATATGCTTTTTAGAAATCATTGCATTGATAAGTTTTGTTTTAAGAAATTAGTTCTCTATTGGAATATAGGAGTGGATATGCTATAAGTCTGATTCACCATGATGCATTTGGAATGTGTTTTGTTCTCCTCTTACAAAGCTTAACTTTAAATATTAGCAATGCCCTGTTTTTACAATTGAGGTTTGTCATAAACGGCAGATTCTAGTAATGATACTTGTGAGCACATATGAGGATAAAATTTAGATCTTCAAAAAAAATGGTAGCTTTCACTCTCTATATCTTTTGTTCCCTCTATATACTTCTTCACACGCGGCCCTTGCTGCTCTTTTTTTGCTTGCTTGTCATTTTTTATCCTCACATCTATAAACCAAAAAACTTTCTCCAAAACTCCTTTGAACTCTTGCCCAGAGCATATGAGCACCAACAACTCAACAATTAATGAGGGTAACTTAGTAGTTGAATGGTTTTCAACCCCAAATGGTAGGCATAGATTTCAAATTTCAAAATTGTGGCATGGGAATAAATGTTGTTTGCTAGCTTGGACATAATGTCCTGCATCAACTATGCAAAAGTTTATTATGTGCATGAGTGATAGATTTAGTGCTTGTGTCCACAACATATATTTTTTTGTTGGATGCCCCATCCTATATAAATATACTGTATATTGTAAACATTCACACTTTATGGAAATTTTTATGTCTAAAACATAACGACTGTCACCAAAGCAATAATAAATTCTTAGAATAAGTGCCACGTAATCAAAGGAAGCTACAGCTGCAGCCATTGAGATTGTTAATGGAACTAAAATATAGGGAAAACAAGTGTAAGTATATGGGTTCTGGAAATTTTAATCGGAATGGTTGGAATGGATGTAATGTTCATTGGAATTTGATGAGTGTTGTTTGATGGCTAGGTTTCTTCCCATTCTTGATTTATATTTGTATATCATCAACATGATTTGCCAATTCTTGGACATTGTCTCAGTTGTGGCATTATCCATATACAATCTCTAATTTTTTATTTTTTATTTTTTATTTAGGAGCATTCTCATCTCATTTAATCCATTTACTTGTTATAAAAATTGCTCTTCTAATTTTCTTGTTCTAATTCTATCTTTCTTCAAAAGTAGCATGAAGAGTTTTGGGATACACAAACACAAAACTCTCAGTTGCAGCATTCAATAGTTTAAGGCAGAACCTCTTGTTGTTTAATTTGTAGGGATTTTTTCTCATCTAATTAGATCCAATGGCTTGATTTTCTTGACCCATCTTTCTTCAAACATGCTAGGAAAGTTTTGAGATATGTAGATGCAAGCTCTGTGCTACAACAATACAAACCAAAACTCCATTTCTTTAATTTCTTTGTACTTTTATCTCGTTGTTTTGGAATCATATGTTTAGTTTTGCATTAGAGACAAAACCACTAATTCTACGATTTGTTATTCTAGTCTTCTTTCATAAGTGATGCCTACCCGTATGACATCTTATTTGCATTGATACATTCTTTTGGAGTATATGAACATATGCTAGTTCTTTCCCAGGATATCAAGAATTAAGAGTTTAAATCTTGGCTTGGGTGTGTACCTTAACTAAATAAGAGATTTCAAATTATTTGGGTAGATCTAATATTGTTTATAAAAAATCTGTGTTTGTGTATTTAATCAAACCTACGCGTATATCACATGCTTAAGAAAATCAAACTAATGACAAAATTTACTATCTGTTTTCATCTTCAATATTTCTGTGTCCCCAAATATGTTGGAAATTTTGTTGATCAAAACTTTACCAATTTGTATATCAAGAATCCGGAAAAAGATGTGGCAGAGGAACTTATGTCTGAGAAGCTCTTAACATTTGGCACCATTACTAATGTAGTTATCATGAAGGATGAAAATGGCAATTCAAAAGGTTTTGGTTTTGTTAACTTTGATAATCCAGATGATGCAAAAACGTAGTAGAAAGTATGAATGGTTCAAAATTGGGTAAGTCTCTGGCTAATATTTCTTAATGTTGTATTTTCTTTTAGAGCATTCATTTTATTGTATTCCTTCAAACAGTTGCCCATAATGAATTCTAATTCCTCACATTCATTCTGAGGTCAGCCTCTAAGGTGATATATGTAGGAAGGGCTCAAAAGAAGTCAGAGCGTGTGCAAATGCTAAGGTGGCAATCTGAAGATAAATGCCAAGAACGCATACTAAAATATTAGGTAAGTTCGCATATCTTTCAGTCAGAAACTTGTCTTAGATGTTTTAAGTGCTTTTGTTTGGGTTTGTCCTCCTATACATGTTCATTTTTACTTTTTATTTTGTTTCTAAAATTTTCCAAGCTTTCCTGCCCTTATATTTTTATATATCTCATGTACAGGGGTCAAATATATATGTTAAAAACATTGATGATACAGTTGATGATGAGGAAGAAAAAAGTATTTGGTCAATATGGCACAATCATTTCTTCAAAGATAATACTGGATGAGAAAGCACACAGTAAAGGCTTTGGATTTGTTTGCTTCTCAACTCAATGAGAAGCAAACAAAGCTATTGTAGAACTGTCTGGTAAGTAGTTCATTTCTTTGCATGTATTACTATAGGAGCTTGGGTGTTAGAGTTGTCTAGGAGATCTCACTTTTAAGTGCCAATGTAGGGTCCATGTTGCATAACAAACCACTTTATGTACCTCTTTCCCAACTGAAAGAGACTCGGTGTGTGCATTTCCAAGTATAATGGAAAGCTCGCATATGGTGTATGTATAGACTGTGCAACAACAGAAATATGTTACGGAGATATTGCTTGGCCTCTTAAATTAGAATTGCTTATTTCTGTGTAACACTATACCTACCAATGAATATGATTTCTTGTCATAAGCAGATGCTACATTTAATAAGAGTTGTTGTTAATATCTTTACAGTGATAAGGGTAAGTCTGTAAAAACTGACATCATGGTGTTAATAATCATTATCGAATGTTGATTCTTGAATCCATATTTCATCAATTTCGTTTTCAAGCAACTATAGTTCATTTGTCAATTGGTTTGTTAACATTAATATTCAAAATTTACATAAATAAAAATTGTTGGATATTAGTCTTTATTCTTGATTCGCCCTTTAGTACTGCTAAACCTCCTATTTCATCAATTTCATATTCAGGCAACTATAGTTCATTTGTCAATTGGTTTGTTAACATTAATATTCAAAATTTACATAAATGCAAATTGTGTTTGGATATTAGTCTTTATTCTTGATTCGCCCTTTAGTACTGCTAAACCTCCTCCATGCATTTTCCTTATATCTGATATAGCCCACTTAGCATGATCAACAAAAACTAAAAACAAATGATAATTTCGGTGTGATTAAACTGTTGCACATAATCTCAACAAGAAATGCAAACAACTAGAATTTAACACTATATCATTCTCGTATAGTTACTTGCATTTTCCAAATCTACTTAAATTTTGTGCATCTATTTTTCCCCCATATTCTTCTCACGCTCTATGTTGGCAGCATTTGGCAGGGACTCCTGCTGTTGCGCAGCTCTTGTTTAAGTGGTATTGATCTAAAATAGAAGTTATCTAGCACTCATATCACTTCACCTTGTACCTATAGCACACACTATTTTATGGTCTAAAAAAGAAGTTATTTAGCACTCATATCACTTCACCTTGTACCTATAGCATACACTATATTCAGCCATCTAGGTCTTCCTCCATTGCTAGATAAACCACCTCCATATCTATACTCACCTACACCTACACATAGGGCCACAATTCAAAACATATTCATACTGCTTTATAGGTCTAGAGGTCTAACTAATGCAGGCCCCTATATTTGCAATAGGTACTATTTTTCCCTTTTATGCACTAACATGTACTTTAGGATGAGTTGAGGATGTTGATATGCACGAGGATTTACATCATCAAGTATAGAGGATGAGGACATTGATAAGAATAGTGAAACAAATGCCTTGTTCATGACACCAACGCACAGATTCAAACACAAACACATACAATTTATCCCTAATAAAACTCTGATAGGGAAGAGGGCCCGATAATGGTGCACCCTAATTTTTGAGGTTGACGTGCACTTGTACATGCCACGGAGGCAAAAAAAATTAATCAGCCACATGTGTAGTAAGGTGGGAAGTTTAAAAATTTTATTTGAGGGTGTCTAACTCATCATAAATGTGGAAGAGGATGACAAGTAGACAACCCTATTTTCCCCCTCAAATTTATGGTTGATTGAAGGTGGTGCACATGGACCCCCAGTGGTAGATCATCATTAACCGAGGACATGTTCCCATTAATTTGTTGACACCATGCATACTTACACATTTCAATACACAATCACATTTCTCCATTGCCACTTCACTCTCAACTCCCATGCCTCCACATTTAGTAAGTATGTTTTTGTGCATGCATGTATAGGATGGTACCTAGATACGAAGTGATGTGGCCTTCAATATGGCGTACATAGAATTAAACATGAAACAACACTTCACTACCAACCCTCTTCTTCCCTAAAACTTGTCACATTTTGCACCTATAGCTACTCAATTCGGCTCTCATTTGCCCATGGCTTCAAAGGGATTTGGTGGAGAGATTATGGGTGTCTATGTGGAGAGAATGTCTAGAGGATGGGGAGGTTTGTTTTATGGTCGTGTTGGATGCCCTCGTCCGTCTAGCTTGGAATGGAAGGTGGGATCTTCATACCTCAATAAGGTAATGAACCAATTGGTTTTTTAATTATTTAATCATTTCTTTTCTATCTTGTATTATTTAGGCCGATGTATATTTCTTGTTTGTTATTTGAGAAGCCATTTCTTAATTTCTATCCTCCATCTAGCTATAAATGGAAGGTGAGGTTGTCAAAATAAGACAATGACCCACTTGATTTTTATGGTTTTATGCTCATTTCTTCTTTGTCATGTTATTTATGCCAACTATTATTAGTTGCTTGGGTAAGTGCATGGAAATGGGGGACCAAAAGGGGGTCAAAAGTGGCCACTTTTTTCTAAAATTAGTAAAAACTTATCTTGGATGAGAAATTGAAGATAGCCACATTCAAAATTTGAAGATGTGACAAGATCAAAATTTATAGTGCTCAGAATCTAGTTTCTAAACTACTATTTTTTTTAAAATGGTGGAGATTAAGAGGTTCAAATAGGGGGAGCACACAAAATACTCTTGTTTTTGTCAAGAAAATATAATATAACATCTAGTATGCTCCCCCTAAAATGTTGATTTTTTAAAGTATTTCACAAATCGCTTTGATGGAAAATTAACTAACATTGTAGAGGAAAAATTATGCATTGTAGAATTAACATAATTAAGGGGTAAACCTATCTGAACAGTCCACTTAACACTGTACTCCTACATTAAATTATCAACCAAGGAGTGTAAGCTTATGATGGCACTGCACTGTATGTGCCTTCAGGGCTCATATTCTTCTAAACTATCTTATTCAACCTTAGATTATTTTACGTTGTTGGAATTCACAGAAATGCGAGAACAGTAAAAGCAATTACAGAATCTAGTGGCTACAGGTACCTTCAGCATAAGCTGTAGATAACTGCTAACAATAGGAAATTATAGAACTAATCCAAAACATTCAAAATGATGAGAGAACTACTGCTAACCTCTGAAGGACTTAAAGTAGATAAAGCATGCATTTGTTCATGAACCATAACACTGTAATTTACCAATCAAAGTATTCTAATTGACTCGCCATGTATTTTTAAACTAATGGAAAACAAATTTAACAAGAATGCATAAGGGAATAAGAAAATAAATGAAGTGAAGATCAGTACCTTGAGTGGTCGACTCAAGGGACTAACTCACTTGGCTGGAAACCAAATCTAATTTAGATACTCACGCATCCTCATAACACACAGTTCCATTCATTTCATATAATAAACAAAATCTTTTTCAGATTGTATTCAATAATGACATTCTTTTAATCAAAACATGTCTGAAACTTCTACAATTGAAAATAGGGTAACAACTGAGTAACTGGATAACAAAAGTAACTAACTTGACACTGAGCTCATCCCTTCTAACTTATACAAAAATGGGAGAGCCTTATGCAACTACCAACTAACTTCAATCATTAATCCATTCCTAGATATTAGGATACAGGTTTAAGATTGATTTATTAATTCTAACTGAACAGAGGAAGGAGAATCCTATTCAAACAAGAATTTTTATGCAATGGTCCGTATGAAGAACACACACAAGCTACATTTGAAACCAATCTACTTCTTCTACATTTATTCCTTCCCATGATGGTTCACATTCATCCTCCAGCTGCTTGCACTTTTGGCATTTGGACTTTGACTTCCTTTAATTCTCTTGTTCTGCAACTCGCTGAAAAATCCTTCTTTCCTTGATGCCATGTGCTTGTTGCATAGGAGTTAATTTACAAAACATATGCATGCAAATAACCTCCATAATTAAACCATAGGATTTCATCTATATTGCATGCATACTCATGTTTAAATCATTCAATTGATAATATCATCACCATATTCCATATTAGGTTCAAGGTTTTGCAAAGTATATAAAAAGACAGTATATCATGATGGTGATGTTTAAAAAGTATCTGGAAGATCATATGGAAAAGTTCTGAAAGCATATAAAAACAACATAAAAAGAAGTCAATATTTCAACCCATCATTCCCCCCAACTATCATTTTGCTTGTCCTCAAGCAAAATCATTGAATTAAACATCTAGGGGAAAAGATTGTAATGCAAAGTAATCTGCCTAAGGTCCATTATTTCTCTGACCCCCTCCCCCTGCTTAAGATAGAAACTATTATAACATGCAAGCCTATCCATCTTGACCGATTCTGCATTCCTACATTCATCATTCTTTTCTCCTGTCTAGTGTGGTACTGGATAGAGGAGAATAGGAGGATGAAAAGTAAGTGGCAGCGATCCCACTCATGTTTGTTCTAAAATTTAGATGTACTTGCGCAATCTTTCGAACAGGTTCATAAAATTATGGAAAGAGTGAGGCTCTTTCCTCTGTAATGCTGGGGTCGGACTATTCTATCTATTTTGTACATACCTTAGACAATTTTGAAGCATAGGTCCCACTAACTCATGTATCCTTCTGTGATCTCGCAGTCTCAAATCCATAATTATTTTTCCTGGACCTTTGTGTGAGAGTAGTGTCAACCACTGAGTAAGGATTACATTAGGATTCAATGCTTCTCTTATGATCTGCAGTGCCAATGTTTTCTCTTGTTCCTCATATTTGTCCATTAATTCACCTCTTAGCTGCTCATTCTTGAAATATGACAACAGTGCCCTAACTTTCAAATCCCCAACATAAATTGAAGGGTTCCATTCTGTATCCTCTGCCATTAGGTAATTGTGCAAACAATATTCACATAGTCGATCTTGCTTCTCTAAGCTAACTTCTTTAAAATAGCTAGAAAAAATATGCCTTAAATGTAAAGCAGGTTGATCATTAATGAACCTATTGAACTAAAAACTAAGAAATTTTTCTTTTAAAAATAATGCATACAACCTGGGTGGAGGTCTATACTCAATGATCTTAATAGCTCTGTCTATTACCTTTGTCAGCTTATCCTCCAACATTTTTATCGCCAAATTCTTATCTTCCATTGATGCATTGAGATTCTATTTTTCTTTCTCCCAGCTTTCTTTTTCCTATTTGGATTTGTGAGTAAGTTTCATTAATTCAAAACCTAAAGACAAAGTGGTGTGATACATTGGAGTCCTTGATACATGAGTTTGTAGAGTCAATACTTCATTTTCTTCAATTTTTGTTTTACTCACAACCATCTATGCTAATAGATCTAAATTGGTTCCATGGCCGTAGGTTTGAATTCTCTCCTCCAACTCATGTATTATCTTCTCCTTTTCTTTGTCCTTCTCCTCATATCCTTTCACCTGCTCTTCCAATTGTTTTATCCTATCAAGAGCTTCTTGAAGTTTTTTTCTTATATTCCTATCTTCCAACAATTCTTTTTCTTTTGCAAAATTTAGAGCTTCATCATCATCATCCCTGGTGATATAAAAAATTTCCTTAGTAGAACTACTAGGAAATGACTTTCCCATTTTCTTTGCAATAAACATATCTTCTGAATCTAAATAAGAAGATGAAGAAACATACCTTCTCCTTTTGGTAGACACATTAACACTTTCATGAGCATCAATAGGGACATCTTCAGGGGCATTTCCTTCTTTATCTGAATCTGTATTCAACAGTGTTGGGTCATGGCGCTGCTGTTCTTCACCTTTTTCCTCCTGCCCATGTTCCTCAACAATTCTTTCCTTCACACTTTGCCTTTTCAACCTTCCTAAGCGCCTGGGAGTAACAGTTTCCTGCTTGACTTCATTTTTCCTCTTCTTTTTACTCCTCCTCTTCTTCTTCTTTTCCCCTACATCTTCTCCCTTCACAGTGCTCTTATGTTTCTCAACACTTTTCTTGTTTCTCTTTTTCCTAACAAGTGTTGAATCAGTGCCTCTCATAGCTTTAGGGTTAGAAGATGAGGGTTCCTCTGTTGCCACCGGCCTATCCTCTGGAGTATTTTCCTCCTGTGGCCCCTCTTCCCCAGGTTCAATCTTTGGTTCAGGCTCATGTTGAAGTTCATCCTCTGCTTCGGGTACTTCCTACAGTGTTGTGATATATGTACATTGTTTAAAGGCATCCCAATCAACCTGTGGGTGTTGAATTCTCGGGTTTTTCTTAACCAGTAGGGCTATTAAACAGTGATGGGACATGTGGTGTCCGCTTGCTATTTCTGATATTTTGATGCCATCCTTTTCAACATGTTATAGAGGAAATTGGGATCATTGACTAGCTTATCATGGTGAAGTGATTAAGAAACTTAGAATACATGGTATATAGTAAATTGTGCTGACCATCACAGGTAAAGTATTTAATTATATAAGAAGCACATTTTCCCCAAAAGAATGGAAGGGACAATCTCTTTGTACCTTGTGATGTTGAGTCCAGGTGTTCTCCACGCTCGCAAAATTCTTCCCTTGTTGTAGCTGTATAAGCATGAGCTGGATATTCAGACCCTGTGCACGAAAATCCTATAACTTGGGCAATGGCCATTTCAGAAGCATCTACAATCAATCCCCTGACTGTTGCCTCATCATACTGCAATGTAGCTGCAAATTCTTTCACCATTTCATTATCATATTCTGTTAACTTCAAAAAGTAGTCCAACCATCCTACTCTTGTGAAGAGTGGTAGAACCAACACATCCTCTAATATTTCCTTATGCACAAATGGTTCTCGTCATATCACATCACCTCCCATTATCTTTGTGTTCTACAACCTCTTGGAGTGTCAATTTCTGCTAAACTCCAATTCCACCACCTAAAAAAGAACCAACCTACAATTTTTTGCCTTCTCATATTCTTCCCACCTGTAACTTTCTCAAGGTAACAAGTTCACACTTTGGGCGAAACAGGGTAGGTTTACTATCTTTAGAAAATAACATAGAATTCTATCTGGTATCTCTAAAGACTTGAATGGCAAAAATTGAAAAATATAACCCCTCCCCCCAACTAATGTGTGAAGTGACCTCACTTCACATGTGAATTGATATGAAAGGAAGAGTATTTATTAAATGGAATGGTGATACATATTTTCACATGCATGAAGTAAACAAAGAGTAATAATGAATATAGAAAAAAATCGAAGTTAATTATGGAAAGTTACCTTATGCACATAAGTTATGGAAATAAATGATCAGCGTACCTTAGAACTGGAGAACACGTACTTAGCATTTTATTTGATATGAGCAAGATAACATGCATGTGGGTGAATGGTAAGGCGACAAGTACTTCGGAAGTGATGTGAGGTGATAGCTCGCAATGCATGAACGAACAACTCGTGAGCTTGAGTTAAACACTTTTGCAACGGCGTTGGATTTATTTCAAAATGAATGAAACATGTGTAGAAGATATGAAATGAGCGGGAAAAAATGGTGTACTGTTCGCCAAAGTGTTGAAGACATTTGCAAACATGAGTTGCTACGGGTGCCTCCAATAGAGGTCTCAACTAAATAGTTACATATGTATTATGTCAGGTCCCGAATGTAATAGGTCCCAACTGAGAGTGAAGAATAGGTCCCACCAGAGCTAACTGTAGTCACCATGGATAGTGTGATGTGTGTGCATGTGAAGTACAAAGCATGAAAAATTAAGTCTTAGTGACAGGGGTTGAGTCATGCAACTCAACCTCTGTATTACTAGATAGGATTAGTGGATCATCTTCTGATGGTGTATCAGTGTGTGTCTCAAAGTCTTCATCAAGAGCACCATGAGTACCATATTGACTGGCTAGAGAGACAATAAAATCATCTTTCTAAAGTGATTTCTTATAAAGTTTCAACCTGTATCCATTTACTAGCAATGAAAATTAGACCTCGTCAATGGTTTATAGTTAGACTGCACCATTAGGGAATACCTGTTGAATCTCATATGATCCCAACCATCGAGATTGAAGCTTACCCTTGAAATCTTTGTATCTGGAATCGTAGAGAAGGGCCCAATCACCAACAGTGAATTCTTTAGTCTTTATATACTTGTCATGCCATTTAATTCTTTGTTTCTGTATAACCTCTATGTGGTGGATGGATTCTAATCTGATTTCATCAAGAGCATTCAAATGTTGTAGTCTGCCCTTTTGAACTTCTGTCAAATCCATCCCTAATTCTACTATTGGCCTCAAAGTTTTGTATTCAAATTCTATAGGCAATATTGTTGTCTTGCCATAAACCAACTCATAAGGAGTGAATCGTGTAGTTGTCTTCCATGTAGTTCTGTATGCCTAAATAGCTTCTGGTAACCTAGAAACCCAATCTCTTCTGTGAAGCTGTACTATTTTTGTCAATATATTCTCAATCTCCCGGTTTGTGACCTTAACCTAACCATTAGCCTAAGGATGGTATGGAGTGGACTTCTTATGTCTAATCTGATATTCCTCCACCAATCTGGTGATTAAGTTTGACATGAATTGTGGTCCTTGATCAATCACTATCTCCCTAGGTACACCATACCTAGTGAAGATTTCCTCATACAAAAATTTTGCCACATTTTCTGGCAAACTGCAAAGCTTTAACTTCCACCCATTTGGTTAAGTAATCAGTGCATACCAGTATATATTCCTTGTTGATTGAAGTAGGAGAGATAGGACCAACAAAGTCCAACCCCCACTTATCAGAAGGAGCTAATGCTATTTATGGTTGCAAAGGCATTTCATCACTTCTTGTAGGTCTCCCCATCCTTTGACACCGATCATAACTTCTAGTATACTTGACAGAATCTTTATAAAGTGTTGGCCAGTAATATCCTGTTGTCAATATTTTGAAGGTTGTCCTTTTGGCTACAAAATGTCCACCACAGGGTTCATCATGACATGCCTTCAATAGATCAAACACCTCATCCTCTCTAATACATCTTCTCATAACGTTATCTGGGCAAGTGTAGAGTAGGAATCCAGAAATCCAAGAATAAGGGAAACATTTGTGAACTAGCTGTCTTTTCTCCCTTGGAGAAAAGTAACCTAGAATCTGCCCTATGACCAAATAGTTAGCTATATCGGCATACCATGGAGTGTGTATATTTAGAACAAATAGATTCTTATCAGGAAAAGAGTCATCAACCACTCCTTCTGATGATTGTGTAGGCAGTCGAGATAGAAAATCAACAACTACATTAGCTTTTCCTGGTTTGTCAACAATTGTTATGTCAAATTCTTGTAATAACAACAACCATCTTACAAGTCTTCCAGCCACAATTGGCTTATTCATCAAATATCTAATTGCTATACGATCTGTATGTATGAATACTTTATAACTAGTAATGTAGTGTCTAAATTTGTTAATGGCATAAATAACAGCTAACATTTCTTTTTTTTGTCACAGTATAGTTCAACTCAGCTTCCTATAGGTTTTTGCTTACATAGTATATTGCATACTCTTTATTTCTTTCTTGTTTGCCTAGGACTGCTCCAATGGCAAAGTCTGATGCATCTATGTGGATATGAAAAGGCAGTGTCCAATTTAGACCTCTAAGAACTGAAGCTTGTGTCAAGGATGCTTTTATCTTCTCAAATGAATTCTGACAATCTGAGGTCCATTCAAATTCAATGTCTTTTGTCAACAGAGTAAACAAAGGGGCAGCAATTTTCTGAAATCTTGAATAAACCACCTGTAATAACCTACATGTCCAAGGAAGTTCCTTACATCCTTCTGTCTCTGTGGAACAGGTAGGGTAGATATGATTACAATCTTCTTTGGGTCAACTTGTATTCCTACACTTGAGATAAAATGTCCCAAGACTATTCCCTATGTCATCATCATAAAACATTTTTCATTGCTCAAAGATAGATTGTGCTTTGTGCATCTCTTTAAAACTTTCTCCAAGTTGTGTAAAGATCCATCACATGTTTCACCATTGTGGTGAAGTCATCCATGTAAATTTCCATGTTGTCATGGGCAAAATCAGAGAAAATACTGAGGACTGCTCTTTGAAATGTGGCCGAAGCATTACACAGACCAAAAGGCAAGACTAAATATGCATAGGTCCCCCAAGGGCAGGTAAATGTTGTCTTATCTTGATCCTCTGGTGCAATCTTGATTTGGTTATAGCCACTAAAACCATCAAGAAATGAGAAATATTTCTTCCCCGTTAAAGAGTCAAGAACTTCATCAATGAAGGGCAATGGGAAGTGATCCTTCTTGGTGGCAGCATTTAGTTCTCTATAATCAACACAAACTCTCCATTTGCCACCTTTCTTGGGAACTATGACCAATGGTGAAACCCATTCACTGTCTGAAATGGGGTATATAAATCTTGCATCTAAAATCTTTTGAAGTTTTGATTTCACTATCTCTCTTAGAGCAGGGTTCATGCATCGCTGCTGCTGTCTTATAGGTCTATGGCTATCATCAATGTAAATTTTATGCATACACAAAGTAGGATTTATGCCTGTCATATCATTGTAATCCCATGCAAACGTTGTTGAGTGGGTTTGTAATACTGCATGCAGGGATTGCTGCTGCTCATCAGTCAATGCATTATTAACAGTCAACATCTTTCTTGGCTTGATTTCTAATTGCTTAGACATTTCTTGTACAGAGGACAAATCAAGGCTAGGTATTACTAGCAAGCATTGTTGGGGTAACAAAGTATGAAATATTTGGGATACCTCCTATGAGGAACTGGTGGGTATTATGCTTCTTAAGGGATCTTGCAAGCAAGATAAACAGTCTTGTTGTTGCGGGTGCCTCCCATAGTCATTTTGTATAATGTGAGCGATCAACTCATCTTCATCCTGAATATCCAATAAGGGGCTACGTTTAATAGTCATCAAGGTTTGCAGGGAATAGTTGTCCTCATCTTCCAAGGTAGGTCAGATGGTCTGCTCAAGTTCATGGTATGGTTGGGCTGGTGGATATAAGTCCAATTTCTTGGTCACAGTCCCATTGGACATGATCATGTTACCTGACCTGCAACCTATAAATGCATCTGTTGTGGCAAGCCATGGTCTGCCTAGTATAAGAGGATAACCAACAAGATTAACTTTAGGTTGTAGGACTATGAAATCAGTAGGGTATTCCCAAGAATCTAATACAATTACCAAATCCTCAATGACTCCTTCAGGTTTAACTGTAGACCTATTAGCTAATTGCAAGACTGTTTGGGTAGGCCTAAGGTTGTTCAACTGGAGTGTCTGCATTGTCTCCTTAGTCATTACATTAATTACAGCACCCAAATCTATCAGAGTATTCTTAATCAGAGTCCTGGATTGATTTTGACATCCACTACTGGACTACATGGATATGTATATTTGGGAACAATTATATTTCCCAACATTATGTCAGCAAGGTTACCTAAAACGTGAACTGTCTTTGGGTCTATCCTCTTCCTTCTTGGTTTCTTTATGCAAAGATCTCTGATAGTCTTAGTATAGATAGGAATATCTTTGATGGCTTGGATTAAGGGAATCTTTATGCTTATATCTTGTAAATGGCCTATGAGGTCAGTTTCAGACTGTATTGGTTGTTTCTGGATAGCCAAGCATTTAGGGAAAGGAGGTTTAGGATGTGAAATGATCTAAGGGCCCTAATTTGATTAAGGTTCCAAAGGTTGCTTATATGAGGCTTCCTCTGTGGGTTCTTCATCTTCAAGTTCTATAATTTGGGGAGATGAAGGGCCCGCAAGTTGTTTCCCTGATCTGAGATGAACATTACTCACTTCTACCCCATAGGTGGGGTATTTTATCACCTTGTTAGTATAAGCTTGTTGAACAAGCTTATTATTAGGATTAGGTGCAGGTTGGGCAAGGATTTGGGTAGGTCTAGGAGGTTGATTTTGAGGAACAGATGGAGGCATTATGGCTAGCTGTTGTGGTTGAGATGGGAGCATAGGTTGCTGGTAATTTACATTTTGCTGCCATTGTTGGTTTTTGTTCCATTGGGGTTGCCATTGAGGTTGATGTGTAGGCCACTGGGGATTATAGTTGGAACCTTGAAAACTTTGTTGGGGCCATGGGTTTGGCTGTTGTTGGCTCCAACTAGGTTGTGGAATAGGCCATTGTGGGTTTTGCCAGAGATTTTGATTACTAGGCAATGGCTGAGTGTTCTAAGCAGGGAAATTTTGGTTCGCAGTAGGAAAGGGTGAACTGAAACTTAGTGGATCAGAGGGCATACCTTGTCTTTGCTGCTAAGGTCTCCTTTGAGCTATGTAGAACAATTGTCCATCCCCTCCTTCAAATGGCTAGAATTCTAGCCTTTCAACCTTCTCTTGTTGGACGTTTTCCACCCTTTTGCATTTACAATTGGCCTTCCTTTGCCTACAACTTGGATAGTACTCAGTAAGCATTACATCTGCTTCTTCTTGTTTCTTCTTGATGTGATGAGTGTCCAGTTGTGTAGCCATGTGGCTGATTATATCCTCCTTCATGTTGGACAGCAAGTTACTGATTTCCACTCTTGAAACTCCATTGGTTGCTTTGTTTGTAATTGATGTCCTTTCTCCGCTTGGTCGTCTGGTGAAATTTCTTGAATAATTTTGACAAAATTTACAAATTGACTCAAAAGGTAGTTGAGAAACATCACCTTGCCCAATGAGATTCAAAGCATCCATGCAATCATCCTTAACCCCTCTCAAGAAGACCAGTTTTAATGATTCTTTAGACAATCTGTTTTGGGGGTTTTTCTTCAGAGCAAATTGGAATCTTTCAACATAATCTTCTAGTGGCTCCTCCTCCTTTTGTGACACCCTGAAGATGTTATCTCTCCTCCTGTCATGTCCTCAGTAGTAATATTGGTACTTCTCCAAGAATTTCTCCTTCATTGTATCCCAGTCTGGAATGACATCTTTTCCCAGTCCCATAAACCATCTCAAGGTTGCATCCTTGAGGGTGGCAAGAAAGAGTTTCAGCCTGTGAGCATCTAAAGTGTAGTCATAGCTCCTACACAGGATATCAAACTCAAACAAAAATGTATCTAGAGCTTCTATCACTAGGCCATAGAAGACCAGGGTAATGTTGATGGTGGAATATTTTTCAGCACTGTAACCCTCTCCTGATCAGTGATAGGAAATTCAAACGTTGCTTGCTCTGGTGGATCCTCCACCGCAGCATTTGCCATGGTTATGAAGGTCCCTTCTGTAGTTGTGGAAGAAGCTGGTGAAGATGTAGAAGGTGTTGATGAATATGTAAAAACAAGTTCTTCTCCTTCAACAACTTCTACTATATAGTTGATAAAGTCAGTTGTATCTTCTCTATCATGATAATTTGAAGGGAGGAATCTACCTCGGTTGTCTCTCTACCTCCGTATACAATGAATTTAGCTTTATATTCCAACGGTCCTGCACAATGTTAGTATAATTTCTAGTGTTTCCCGAAAAGTGAATCTATTAACCCTAATGCTGGAATCAAAATTTAAGCTATGAAAGCATGTAAAATGAGCCTATGAAGGTAGCACCATCCTCGGTAATGGCACCAAAAATGTAAAGGAAAACTAATGTGTTGTAGACTTAACATAATTCAGGGGTAAACTTATCTGAACAGTCCACTTAACACTGTACTCCTACATTAAATTATCAACCAAGGAGTGTAAGCTTATGATGGCACTACACTGTATGTGTCTTTAGGGCTCATATTCTTCTAAACTATCTTATTCAACCTTACTTAGATTATTTTACGTTGCTAGAATTCGCAGAAATGTGAGAACAGTAAAAACAGTTACATAATCTAGTGGCTATGGGTATCTTCGGCATAAGCTGTAGATAACTGCTAACAATAGGAATTACAGAACTAATCCAAAACATTCAAAATGATGAGAGAACTACTGCTAACCTCTGGAGGACTTAAAGTAGATAAAGCATGCATTTGTTCATGAACCATAACATTGTAATTTAACAATCAAAGTGTTCTAATTGACTCACCATGTATTTATAAACTAATGGAAAATAGATTTAACAAGAATGCATAAAGGAATAAGAAAATAAATGAAGTGAAGATCAATACCTTGAGTGGCCGGCTCAGGGGACTGACTCACTTGGTTGGAAACCAAATCTAATTCAGATACTCACGCATCCTCATAACACACAGTTCCATTCATTTCATATCATAAACAAAATCTTTTTTAGATTGTATTCAATAATGACATTCTTTTAATCAAAACATGTCTGAAACTTCCTGTAGACACCCAAAAATGTCCATCTCTTGCAACATTACATCATCTAGACATCTTGTAGCATGTTTTGCCCTAGGTACCCATATCATCACCTAATTTTATCCCCTTTCATTCTCATAATCCTATCTTCTATAATTAAATAATTTTTTTAATTATTCATGGCCATTTATCCTCTCTAATTAAATAATTATTTTTAATTGTTTAATTATTTTATCCCCTTTCAATCCCATAATCCTATCTTCTATAATTAAATAAATTTTATTTATTTAATTATTCATGGCCATTTAGCCTCTCTAATTAAATAATTATTTTTAATTATTTAATTGGTCATTTATCTATTTTCCTATAATTAAATAATTATTTAATTATCTTTCCACATCATCTCTCACCACAATCCAAATTAATTAAATAAATTAAATAATTTTTTAATTAATAAAATCCTAGAAAGATCTTCTTGCTTTCTTTCCAAAACTAAAACTCATGTGTATCTAATTAATTTATTTAATTAGATAATTCATCAATTATCCTCCCATCCTTTTCGAAGATTTATTTCCTTTTTAAGGATTTAAAACTAAAAGCTAATTTTTTTTTATCTTTTTCGTATCTTATCTTGTTTTATTTCCTCTTTTATCAAAAAATCAAATCAAATCTTATCTTATCAAATCTTCTTCCCTCCACATCAAAAATCATCCCTTGCCTATAAATATGGCCTCTCACAAGCCATTTAGTATGCATTGATTTTGATATCCTTATGCTACTGAAATTCCTCTAGTCCTCTCATTCTGCAATCTTCTCATCCATTCTCATCTATCATCTTTCATCTATTTATCTACTATCAACGTTATGCTGTGTATCTGAGCAATCAACATCAAATCAAGCTACAACAACCAAACATGCATGCATCATCAATTTGAGGTATTTGAAGAGTTTGGGTAAAAAGGTATTGCTTTTATTTGTTTTATCTTTATATTTTATCCAAAAAAAATTGGTTACACTTCCAATATTGAAAATAGGGTAACAATTGAGTAACTGGATAACAAAAGTAACTAACTTGACACTGAACTCATCCCTTCTAACTTATACAAAAATGGGAGAGTCTTATGCAACTACTAACTAACTTCAATCATCAATCCATTCCTAGATATTAGGATATAGGTTTAAGATTTATTTATTAATTATAACTAAACAGAGGAAGGAGAATCCTATTCAAACAAGAATTCTTATGCAACAGTTCGTATGAAGAACACACACAAGCTGCATTTGAAACCAATCTACTTCTTCTACATCTATTCCTCCCCATGATGGTTCACATTCATCCTCCAGCTACTTGCACTTTTGGCATTTGGACTTCGACTTCCTTTAATTCTCTTGTTCTACAACTCACTACAAATCCTTCTTTCCTTGATGCCACGTGCTTGCTGCACAGGAGTTAATTCACAAAACATATGCACGCAAATAACCTCCATAATTAAACCATAGAATTTCATCTATATTGCATGCATACTCATATTTAAATCATTCAACTGATAATACCATCACCATATTCCATATTAATGACATAGCTTCAAGGTTTTGCAAAGTATATAAAAAGACAGTATATCATGATAGTGATATTTAAAAAGTATCTGGAAGATCATATGGAAAAGTTTTGAAAGCATATAAAAACAACATAAAAAGAGGTCAATATTTCAACCCATCAAACATCACGTAGTTTATACGAGATTTTTCTACTAATTTTTTAATGTGTATATGATTTTTACGAATTTTCAAAGTGGACACATCTTGAAAAATGAAAATTTGAACGTGCTCCCCCCTAATTTTTTTGAAAAGTAATCAAAAATATTTTTTAATGTGTGTAGAATAGAGTCCAAAATGTAAAAATGTAATTTGTTTCAACTCTGGATGAATGGATAAAAAATAACACCAAAAATACTATACATGGGTTTTTTTAAAAAAGGAAGACACCGGCAAAAGAAATTAAAGATGCAAACCTAAATGTTTTCAGATTTTAGAAAAAATTACATGGTTAGAAAGCTAATAAAAAGCTTGAAGTCATCCTAGCATTTTTTTAGATTAACATCAAAAAACATGTAAACCTGATGGAGAGCATACTTGAGATTTAGTTGTTTTTCTATGCTTTCTTGAAAACACGCCTTTGGGCACCTAAAATGTAGGTCCAGCCCTTTGGGTTGGATGTGGAATATAAATCTAACCCTTAGGATTGGAAGTTCCCATTGCAAGTTATAACACACTCATGTTTCTAATTGCCTAAAAAAGTGAGCAACAATTTGTAAAAAAGAACCCATGATTTTGGACCCACATGCTCTATTTATCCCTGTGCACTACACTTTCTACAACATAGAATTAAACTTTTGATTCTTTCAAGGAATTGATGTAAAAGAATCTAATAAATGTTTTTAAATCAAATTTGATATTATCAATCATTGTTTCATGTTTTTGAGGAATTGGAATAATTGTTTGACAAAACTAATTAAATTTTTGTCTTACATTGACAAAAAAAATTAATTATGTATGTTTTGTATTTGAATTTGGTAAATTATCAATTATTGTTTTCACTATTTTGACCAATTGTGTTAGATTGATATAAAATTCAACATTGTGCCAAGGAAATGACCATAAGCTCAAACACCAAAGGAGTGCGAAGCTGAGAATGCAAAGAAAAGAGAACGAATGACACAACTTCATGAAAACAAGAAATTGAACTCCATAGATGAAGATATACCATCGTTGCCAATTGAATTAGATCATGAAGCAACTAAGAAAGAGAAGAATTTGGAAAGACAAAGGCAATAAATACAAAAACTCTGTGCAAGTAAGAAATTGAATCTAGGAGTTGAAAGTACATCATCTTTTCTAGATCTCAATTTGATATTGTAAAATCTTCAATCATTGATTGAAAATGATGATGCAATTTCAAATGTAAATATAGATGTTACACCAATTGATCAATTGTTTAATAAAAAAAATTATCGAATGAATCAAGTTTGGCATTGAGAACACCTCCTAGAATTTTGCGTAAAAAACCTAAGTTTTCAATTGAAATTGATGAGAGCATTCTAAAACTAGTGCCTAATAAGATTCTCGAATGTACTTGTAGAAGAAATGTTAATAAAATATGAAAAATATTTTTTGAAAATGTAATGCCCACTCAATAATTAAAAAAATTAATTGATTTAATAAAGAAATAATGGAGAATATATGACTAAAGGAGAAAATTCACTTAAATTGAACTTAATAAAATTTTAAATTAAACGTAAATTATATATATATATATATATATATATATATATATATATATATATATATATATATATATATATATATATATATATATATATATATATATATCATACAATCAAAAATTGATAATTTCCACAGATACAATATCCCTCGTCTATTTACAATCATAATCCATTTGATAATCCTTTAGCACAATGGAAAAATATATTCTTTGCTTCAGTAACCTACCCCGTTAACTGCACAACTAAATGCAAACATTAGTTCCACAAAGTTCATCAATAAACAAATCAATTGGCAATACACTAGCCTAAGGCCCTAAGGGCCAACCTAATGTCTCGTGGGATCATCCATGATTGCCTTGCCTACGTATGCATAGTGCAAAGACTTCGTAGTTCGAGAACATGACGATATCATACAAATCAAAACCTCAAACATGTTATTCACAAGATAGCGACATCTTCTTAATTTTAGAAACACATTCACTTTTTAATCCATACTCTCAATATTCTCATAAAATCTTTCTAAACAAAAATGATTTAAAAAAAAAAAAACAGAACACAAGTTACTAATATACTTACTAATCTTGTAAGAATAACATTAGGTCTTCTTTTCATTGTAGCAATACTTAATATATTAACCAAACATAGTCTAAGCCTAAACATACAGGTAAGGAAAGATTAGGAAAAGATATTTCTTTCTTTAAAATTTTTTTCTCTACAAGATCTAACTTCCTCATCATAATAAAATATTAATAATAAAAGTAATAATGATAAAAAAAGGCCCCAATATAAGAAACTTCTTGCCGTTAAAGATATAATAATAATAAATAATTACATGGTTAAGTAAAATAAGAATTCATCTACATTAACTTCCAAGTAAAGTATGGTCAGATACTCTTCCTTTTATCTTACAAAGATTTTCAATAATATAAATCAACAACCTACGAGAATTTTACAATAATATAAAACAAATTCCTTTTTGCTCAGATGTTAAATAACTACGTTAATCCTATCATTAAGAAAACAACTTTTCCAAGATTATTCTAACTACATGATTTATTTCAAGTAATTATAATTGATAAGACTAAAACTATGAAAATTTCAATAATATTATATACTTTAGGTCCACTTTCCTCAAAAGAAAAAGAGTGACTTCCTCAATTCTCAAACCAAACCAAAACTACAAAACATGCTTATTTCCAAAAGATTATATTAATTTAATAAAAAGTAAGTTCTTAATAGGAAGAGGACGCATGCTAGCACATGACGATTAAGTTAAACCACTATCTCTATTAAGGAGTAAAAAAAAATCATTTGTTCTTGACATCTAAGCATTGAAAAAGAATCAACGGTCATTTCTACAAATAAGTCCCTTTACAATTCGATCTAATTTTGGTTACTTGCTAGATATGTATCTACTTGGAGATCATGCATCAAGGACTTCTGCAATGAAATAATTTTACAAATACCATTAACTAAAGAAAAACACCGAAATGAACACACTTAAGTTCCTCACGATGATACATGCAAATGCAGTGGGTTTCATTTCGTATGATAACTCTATACTAAGGTCAAAGTACTCATGGAAAATAATCCATCTTTAATCCAACCAGAATAACCTTTATAAATTCAACATATAATGCCGATATAAATGCCCATATATAGTCTAACCATGCATAATTCTATAACGTAATACTACACAGTCATAGTAATATCTTAATCCTTGTGACCACTAGTAAAGCTCTGACAACAAAAGAAATCAGATTTAATTATAGGGAATATAACTATTTTCTAAACTCAATACAGTAATGATACTATAGTATTGGTGTTACTAAATGAAGTAGTAGATAAATAAGCCTGCACTGTATAGCAATGTGCATAGTGCCAAATCGTCAGTAATAACGAAGAAAAACGTTTATCCTTTTTGCATGCTATTATTAGCAATAGTGACTGAGTTAATTGCACTTAATTACATGTACCTATGGCAAAATCATAAACCCTAGAATGAATTTGATGAGTAAAGGTAACTCTCATGGTGGGATTATTCATAGTTGCACATAAATAAAATGGTCATTGCTGGAGAGAGAACAGCTACGAGTTTATCGGCTGGCAAGTTAAGGTGTATGGCATAAATGAACGTTAGGAAAGATAAACAAATGCATGATAAATAACAAGAGTATATGCTAAATATAGGCAATCAATCATGAACTTAAGGAAGTTTCAATACCATTAAATGACAGATATTATAACATTTCAAAGCATATTTCTGACAAATATTAGCATATGAGATCTTACTACCAAACAATTCTATTATAAATAGAAAGTATATGAGAATCTAACTCCTATCTAATACTAAAACAACATAAATGATTTCAAATATCAGTATACTGCTAGTGATGTTGTGTATTACAGTATACTCAAAACTTCGGATCAGGGCTGGAATTCGATGGTCTATTTAGTCGTTTTTGTCATTTTAGACCGTATTTTACAACTTCAAAATTTATTAGACCGTATAGCTTGACTTGCTAAATTTTTACATAACCATATATATGACACTGTAAAATTTTAAAAATCAACTTACAAACAAATCTTTGCTTTGTTTTATTGTTTTTTATTTTTAAAAATCAATTTGAAAACAAATCTTTGCTTTGTCTATAATTGTTATTTATTACTTTTTATTTTTTTAAATCAATTTAGAAACAAATCTTTGCTTTGTCTATACTTGTTAATATGCTATTTATTGTTTATTATATATGGAATATGTACAATTAACTTTCCAAATTACAATTATAGAGATCAAGAAGAGCTGTAATTAAGAGCTAATTTACAATTAGAGGGATTAAAAAGAATTGTTGCTACTTCCTCTATTGTTATTCAATTCACCAAGGCCACCTTTCTATCGACTCTTTGTTTCCAACTTTATGGCATATTTTTGTCTTGGTTTGGTGAGATGGCCTATTTCTGGCAGTCCATTAACTGTTATTTATTTTATCGTGACAATGTCAAATTTCAATGATCACTGTTAAGAATCCTCTGGAGTCAGATTAGTACAATTGTGAATGTCAAGGTGAATCGCTTGAAACAACTGATCACCGTGAAGTTTCTCCAAAGGAAGAGGTCTTGTTGTTTGTAGTTTTGTTTGTGAGTCTATGACTATGCTATTGATTACTGTTATTTTTCATAGTCTTTAGACTACTTTTTAGTAACTGCATTCTTTCAATATAAAAAAATCACTGAACATTTTTTGACAAGTTATAGTTTTCTTAAAATGTCAATTGAAAGGTAGTGAAATGACCAAACCGTCATAAAAAAATTATATGACAGGCAGGGGTGATCGTCAAATTCCAGGCCTGCTTCGGATCGTATCAAGAAGAATACATACATTCTAAGTTTTGATTATGTAAAGGTAACATCTAAATACATATGCTATGGATTTACTAAGAATATGCTACAGTCAGAGGCTTGCTAACATTCACAATGAATACATATATCAACTGAAGTCAATAAATATATATACTCCACATTAAACGGCACCAAATGTTCTTAATACTTACCGAACCCTAAAGAAGACCTATATAAATTAACTCTTCCATATTGGTAGGTTTAATATCAACAACGGAGATCACTTATGTACCAAATTCAATTTCATCCTATAAACCCCAACAACAAGAATACTAAAGCATATTTAACAAGATTCCATTTTATGAAAATAAAGATACAAAGCACATAGAGAAATGGTGGTTGATAGTCTTAAGAGAAACAATTCATTGTGGAGGAAGGAGCACATTTGACAATAATACAAACCGTAGACTAAGACTGTGCACACAAGGTAGTCACAGCTGGGATAACTTCTTATTATTTTAAATCAAATACTAATTATAAACACAATCTATCAAACTGCTAGCTAAAATACTACTAGTATATTCATATTTAAAAAATATATCTAAAATAGGCCTATGTATATCTTTTTTCCATAGTTTCTTTGATTTTCTCTTGCAATTTCTTTTTTGGTTTTTATTTTTTAATTTTTCCAATTTCTTTTTTGGTTCCATAGTTTTCCTCATTTTCTCAAGCTTCTTCCAACAGTTTCCAATTTCTTTTTCGGTTTTTATTTTTTATTTTTTCCAATTTCTTTTTTAGTTTTTTTTTCCAATTTATTTTTTGGTTCCATAGTTTTTGTAATTTAGCTTTTTCTCCTTCAACGGTTTTTAATTTCTTTTTTAGTTTTTTTTCTTTGATTTTCTTAAGTTTTATTTTTTATTTCCTTTTTGGTATTTTAATTCTTTTTCTTATAAATTTAGGCAGAAAAAATGAGTGCTCTCATCCTCACCCCGTTGTGACTGTATAATGCCTCTCGGCGTAAAGAAGGGCCATGAATGTCACCAAAAATGCATACTATAAAATACTCTCAAGGATAGATGAAGGCACACAAACAGTTTGACAGAGTTCCTCAAGGACGTTTCATCTCAAGAAATGCAATCGTAGGATGCACACAAAATAGATTTATTGAATAGGTTTAAGAACCTTTCAAGCACATGCATTCAACAGGCATTATGCACCTAAGTGAGAGTTGGTAGTCATGCATGTGAAAAGAGGACGCAAAGACAAGGCATACGACTTGTTGGTAAAATTCCATAGAGGATTATCATCTCATGGAATGGAATGCAATGATTACAAGATATGCACAAATGTTCATGCACAAGATATAAGAAGAGATAGATTTATTTATACATCAATCCTTTGAATAACCCTTATCGTGTTATGGCAAAAGTTGATTTCTATGTGAGCATAGATGATGGTATGCCTTGCTAGTCAAGAACAAAAACCCACTTACAGGAAACTCAAGCAAAGAGAAAATTCATAAACAATGACAGGAATTCAGAATATCTCCTTCACAGTATTCAAATACAAAATGACAGGAATAATATATGCAGACTTTACTAACAATGAAATCAAACAAGACAGAATGAAAAACCTGACTCCTCAATGTTCTATTCACAACATGACATTACATCTCTTATTGGCCTGTAACTATCAGCCTTTGTTATCTACAGTAAAATGATTTCGATTCCTATCTTCACTTTATTCTATCTACGGCAAAACGACTCTAGTTTCGGTCTTCCCCTCCCATCTCCCCTATCTATCTCTTGCTTCCTGCGAAGATATCTTTTTTTTTATTGCCTTCTCTCTGCCCTCCCCGCGAGGAGGTCGATTCATTTTCCTCTAAATTCTCCTGCCACTGTCACATAGATTCCTTTTTTGCTTTTCTCCAACTATCTTCAAACAACATGCAGAGGCCTTTCAACTTCTCCAAACGATCCCAACTGTCCATCAGGTGTGGAAGATTAACGATCAGCAGTTAAAGAAAATGCCCCCTTTTGATTTGAGTTTCTGTTGCTTAGCGACAAGAAACTTCAGGTGATAGGAATTCTTTTCCAACTGGCGATAGGAATTAACAAAGAGCAACTTATTCAAAAGAACAAACAAAGAAAACCAAAAACCTGCAAGAAAGAGAAACCAAAATTGTTAGGAGCACGTTGCCCCTGCATCAAACTCCTGGGGGTGGAATGAATTCATGAGCTCCTACTCATGAGGTCTGCCACTGAATGACCCCTCTGAATGATCTCATCCTCTATGAGCCAGGAAGCATATTCCACTGGATGATTGCTCCATTTGACGAGATATTTATAATACTCATGCTTATGGGTCTTTTTCAGTAACTGCTTGTCTAGAATGCATTCTATCTACTGTGGAGCAGTGACTGTTCCAGATTGTTCTTCTAGAGATGGAATTGATGCTTCAATTTCCTCTACTTCTATATCCCCCTTATATGGATACAAATATGCCACGTTGAAGATAGGAGATATATTCAATTCTGCAAGTAGAAAAATCTCATATACATTGGTAGAAAACTTCCTAAGGATTTGGCAAGGACCAATCTTCTTCATTTGAAGTTTATTGTATGTCCCAGTAGGAAATCTCTCCTTTTGAAAATGATTTAAGCAAATTCTTCCCCATCTGCACTCCTCTTTTCCATTCCGGCAAGATCATGAAGTTCAAATACACCTCTTGGGTGCATACCATACACCACATAGAAAGGACTGAAACCTGTGCTTCTATTTGGGGAATCGTTATATGCAAACTCAGCGTGTGCCAACATAAGATCCCAATTTCCAGGTGAACCACCAACAAGACATATTAACAAATTACCAAGGCTTCTATTGACAACCTCGGTCTAACCATCCATTTATGGATGATAAGCAGAACTAAAGTTTAGATTTGTGCCCAATTTCCTCCATAGAGTCCTCCAAAAATGACCCACAAACTTAGTAGCCCTGTCAAAAATTATGCTTCTTGGAATACCATGCAACCTTACAACTTCTTTGAAGAACAAATTGGCAATGTTAGTGGCATCGCTAGTCTTCTTACATGGTATAAAATGTACCATTTTCAAAAATCTATCTACCACAACAAAAATTGAATCATTGCCCCTTTGTGTACGAGGCAAACCCAAAACAAAATCCATACTTACGAATCCTAAGGCCTAGTTGGAACTGGTAATGGCTGATAGAGTCCAACATTTTGACTTCTTCCTTTGGCATGTTGACAAATTCTGCACCTTTCGACATATCTTTTCACATCTGCCTTCATCTTTGGCCAATAATAATGAGTGTTTAGCTATAGAAAAAATTTATCCTATCCAAAGTGACCAGCAAGACTACCACTATGTTTTTCCTTCAACAAATTATCTCTCATGGAGCCTCTAGGGATACACAATTTATTTTCCTTGAACAACAAACCTTCTTGAATCATGTAATCAGTCCATGGCTCTCTATTCCTACAAATGGGATCATTGCAAGCTACAAATGCTTCTCCAAAATTTGCATCCTCTGCATACAATTCTTTCAAACCTTCAAACCCCACATTGTTAGTTTGTATTTCACACAAAAATAAACTCTTCCTACTTAAGGCATGTTAGCAACTCTATTCATTTGACCACTCTTATGTTTCAAAACAAAGTTAAAACTCTGAATATACTCAACCCACTTAGCATGCCTTTGATTCAATTTATGTCGGTTGTTAATGAACTGCAAAGCATGGTTATCCATATACACAATGAACTCCTTAGGTAATAATTAATGTCTCCATTTCTTGAGGGATGGAACCAAAGCATAAAACTCCAAATCATAAGTAGAATACTTTCTTTTCGCTTCATTTAATTTCTCACTAAAATATGCAACTGGTTTTCCCTCTTGACTTAGGACTGCCCCAATAGTCAACCCACTAGCATCACATTCTACTTGAAACACTTTATCAAAATCAGACAAAGCAAGTATGGGCTGTTCACTCACCTTCTTCTTGAGAATCTAAAATTTTCTTCAGCCTCTTTTGTCCAAACAAATGGTCTTTTATGCCCTTTAATGGTCTCCAATATAGGTTCTACATGAGTGAATTTTCTTATAAACTTTCTATAAAAACTAGAAAGACCATGAAAACTCCTTACCTCCATGACACTTCTTGGTGTTGGCCAATCAAGTATGGCCTGAACCTTCTCCTTATCCATTTTCAGCCCATCTTTTGATACCACAAAGCCCCAGTAAACCAGTTCGGTCTGCATAAACACACACTTCATATTGATCTGCAACTTCTCTTCATGTAGCCTCCTCATAACCTGCGTCAAATGTTCTATATGCTCCTCTTTGGACTTGCTAAACACCAAAATGTCATCCAAATATACAATCACAAATTTACCAAGGAATGGTTTCAAAACCTCATTCATTAGTCATAAAAGTACTAGGGGCATTGGACAATCCAAAAGGCATAACTAGCCACTCATACAACCCATCACTAGTCTTAAAGGTTGTCTTCCATTCATCCCCTCGCCTAATTCTTATTTGGTGATAGCCACTTTTCAAATCTATCTTAGAAAAATACATGGAGCCACTCAAACAATCCATTAAATCTTCAATTCTAGGTATGGGAAACCTATATCTTATTGTGATTTTATTAATTGCCCTTGAATCAGCACACATATGCCATTCCCCTCCTTTCTTTGGAACCAACACTGTCAGAACAACAGAAGGGCTTAGACTTTCCCTTATCAATCCCTTCTTCAAAAGGTCCTCCACTTGCTTCCTTATCTCCTCATTTTCCATAGGTGTTAACCTATAGGAAGGCTTATTTGGAAGGCTAGCACCTGGAATCAAATCCATATGATGGCTAATGCTTCTCATAGGAGGCAATTCATTAGGTAAATCAGATGCAACAATATCCATATTCTCATTCAAAATATCTTGTACTTCAATAGGCAAATCCTCTAATTTTGTAGAAGTCATCACACATCTAGGTTTAAGAACCAAATAAAATCCTACTTCCTCTTCTTTCAAATCATTAAGGAATTCCTTACCACTTACCATCATTACCTTACTACTACTGCCACAGTTGTTGTCCTCTTCTTTCTCCCTTATAGGCAGCAAGGTATGCTTCTCTCCATCCTTCTCAATGGTATATGTATTCTTCCTTCCATCATGCACCGCTTTCCTATCAAATTGCCACGGTCTTCCAAGGAAAACATGGCACACATCCATGGGCATTATATCACATAAAACACAATCTTTATAACTGCCAATCTAAAAATCAACATAGGCTTGCTCACTAACCAATATTTGATTACCTTTTTGTAACCAAGACACTTTGTATGGAGTGGGATGTTTAATCCTTTTAAGATTCAACTTCTCTACCATCTCAGTTGCAATAATATTATCTGTGCTACCACTATCTATAATGAGCTTACAACATTTCCCTTGTG
Source organism: Cunninghamia lanceolata (assembly GCA_027924645.1). NCBI lineage: Eukaryota > Viridiplantae > Streptophyta > Pinopsida > Cupressales > Cupressaceae > Cunninghamia > Cunninghamia lanceolata. Next base: position 2,919,128 of record BSBN01000515.1, read on the forward strand.
ACTTACACTTGGTTTTGAACAATGCTCTCCTTTGCATTGGCTCTTGACTTTCTTTTTGTGGCTTCAACAACACCCTCTTAAGCAATAAAGACTCACCTGATTTTGGTTCATCCTTGTGGTGTACTAGTGACCCCACACTCTCTTGATCAACATGTACAACCTGATTACTCCTCTCAAATTCTAAATGTCCTCCTTGTGATGATTTAGAGCATTCCCAACTTTTGTGCCCATATTGATTGCACTTAAAACATTTTCTGGCAAATCCTCTACCTTTACCTTGTGAGCCACCTCTTCCATATGACCTTCCTCCTCTATTTTGATAACCACCTCTATCATTATTGGTTGTCCCACTGGAACTTCCAGCCTCTTCTCTTTGATGGTGTTGTTGTCCCCTACTTGTTTGTTGTCCCCTTCCTCTAAAACCTCTTCCTCTCTTCTTCTCTTGTAGACTTTGTTTTCTTTGCAACTTCTCCTCTGCCTTTAGGGCAAGTTGATAAGCCTCTTCTAGGCTCCTAGGGGACAAAAGACTCATTTCATCTTGCAAACTATACTAGAGACCATTCACATATCGGGCTATTTTCTCCACATCTTCCTCAGCATGCCTAGATCTAATTACTAACTTGTAGAATTCCTCTGTATAGTCTTTCACAGACATATCTTTCTGCTTCAAATTTTGCAATCTCTTAAAGAGATTAGTTTGATAATCACTTGGCTTAAATTTGGCCTTCAACTTGGCCACTGGTTCGATCCCAAGAGTTAATCTTTTCCTTATTTCTCCTTCTCCTCTCAGTTTGGACAAAGTCCCACCACATGGCAACATGACCCTTCAATCTGGTGCAGGCAAACTTTACTCTTCTTTCCTCTACTACACCCTCATATTCAAAATACTTATCCAAGTCATTGATCCAATCAATCAAATCTTCACCATTGAGGCTTTCAGCATAAGTTGGCACCTCTATCTTGGGTTTAGAACCCAGACTCATGATTGTCTTCAACAGTCTTTCATCAAATCCTTCTTCTTGATCCACCTGTCTTTCCTCATTCTCTTTTCTCTGTTGTTCTTCCTCCTCATCACTTGCATCATCATCATTAGGGGTCCCTCTTCTTTGCGCCCTTTCTAAGGCTTACATTCTTGCAATCAAATTTTGTAACACCTCAGGCTCACCATGGTCTCTTCTGCCTCTATCTCGGGCTCCTCCTATGCCCATTCTTCTTGGAGGCATCTTGAGCACTTACCAATACCCAATCTTTTCAGTCTCTGATACCAATTGATGGTATGCCTTGCCAGTCATTTAACAAAAACCCACTTACAAGAAACTCGAGCAAAGAGAAAATTCATAAATAATGATAGGAATTCAGAATATCTCCTTCAAAGTATTCAAATACAAAATGATAGGAATTATATATGCAGACTTTATTAACAATGAAATCAAACAAGACAGAATGAAAAACCCAACTCCTCAATGTTCTATTCACAACATAACATTACATCTCTTATTGGCCTGTAACTATCGGCCTCTATTATCTACAGCAAAACGATTTTGATTCCTGTCTCCACTTTCTTCTATCTACGACAAAATGGCTCTAGTTTCAGTCTTCCCCTCCCGTCTCCTCTATCTATCTCTTGTTTCCCGTGAAGATATCTCTTTTTTGATTGCCTTCTCTTTGCCCTCCCCCGCGAGGAGGTCGATTCATTTTCCTCTAAACTCTCCTACCACCGTCGCATAGATTCCTTTTTTGCTTTTCTCTAGCTATCTTCGAACAACATGCCGAGGCCTTTCAACTTCTCCAAACGATCCCAACTATCCATTGGGTTTGGAAGATTAACGGTCGGCAATTAAAGAAAATGCCTCCTTTTGATTTGAGTTTCTGTTGCTTAGCGACAGGAAACTTCAGGCGAGAAGAATTCTTTTCCAACTGGTGATAGGAATTGACAAAGAGCTAACTTATTCAAAAGAACAAACAAAGAAAACCAAAAACCTGCAAGAAAGAGAAACTAAAATTGTTAGGAGCACGATGTCGGCCCTGCATCAATAGATGACTTCTCCACAATGCTGGCTATCAGGGAACACCCTAAACTTAAACAATAAGACACCAATAAAACATGTAGTTGAAGAATATGTTTCTATGTGCTTGAATTAGACATTTGACCTTGCTCAAAGGCAATTCTACTCATTGGAAGCCTTTAGCAGGACACATACAAACATCAACCATAATGGGAAGGGAAAAGTTTGACATAAATTGCAAGTGCCCAGAAAGCCATGCATATGAATTATTTCATAAAATGCCTAAATTAATGCATTGTTGTTGAAACACATGATTTGCAGGTTCTACACTATTAGAAAATAAAGCTTAGCACTTACAGATTAAACAAAAGCCAGGCGATGAATAAACTCCAACCATGGCTAGTGTCATGTTCTTTCATCCCCTGTCATTGGCTAGTGTTCTCCCATTTTCTTGAAACATTCCTTCAGACATGTCTCTCATCCTCCTCCTCCTCCCAAACTTGATCTTTTTAAAATTGAACAATATGACTCTTTGTCTTCCAAGAGAGCGTGACTCTTCATCTACCAATCTTGTGACTCCCTTTCTTGTAAAAATAAAAATAGATTAAAACAATCCTAAAACACAATTTATCTTATGAATAAATAAGTATTCCAACAAAAGTGATTGATCTATTGATTTAATATAAAAATATACACACAAAATAACCAACTTAAACCAATTGACCAACCCATGACAAGACTTAATTACTAAATTATAATTTTCTAATATAACTTATATCACAACGTCGTAATTTAAGTCTATTAAATATATAAGAAATTGTTTCCACCTTACAAAAAACGTAAGTGAAAAAGGAAGATGTCAATTATTTGTTGAAATGATGAAAAATCTTAAGTTTAGACCCATCATGTAGATTTTTGGTCTGAGAACATCAAATACTAATAGTGAAAAATCTATTATAAAAAACAAAATCAATGCATATCAAATTGTGATTCAACCTCACATACCAAAGATAGTAATGCTACACGACATGTAATTACATCAAATATAATTATGCTAGTAAGGTATACATAATGTCATGAAAATGTCATAAGGCCTACAATGCCATATAGGAATATGATGAATGTATAAATAAAGCCATATAGGCATACAATTCAATATGTACATTGGTAAAACATAAATGTATGCTTACAAAGCCATATAAGCATACAATGATATATGTTGGAAAAATACAAAATCTACAACTAGACATGCCATGAAGGCATACAAAAAAATGTTCAAACATATAGAAACTATGGAGTGTCCTAGAACAATCAATGAGTATTGCTCGAAGATTGAGAACCAATATCATATCTAGCATCTCTCCTCTACCGATTGAACCTCCTCTCAATTTTTTTGTAGCTAGACCTATTAATACAATTAAACAATATACACATTAATATACAAAAACATAAAATATACAATGACATAAGTAAATGATCACTTATCGCAAGCTAATAATCTTTCTCAATCATTTGTTGCCTCTCTTCATCCAACTGAGGGGCAGGTGCACGAACTGGGGTTATGACCTCATGCAACAAGCATGAAGAAACAAATTAGACTACATAAGAATATCATTTATTTACACTAAATCATTTACAATACTTATTCATACCTCTATCAAAAGCATTGAAGACAAAACTACTGCAACAATGCACATCTCCATTGTTTTGTGAATATTAGGAGGAGTTTGCACTGATGTCATCAACTAAAAATAGAAACAACGTTATTTGACCAAAATCTACATAACATTATTTACATACATGATGATTAAAAATAGTAAAACTTACCTTAGTGAAAGTTGACATATGAGTGGTACCACCAATGCGTCCTCATGTTGGAGGTCAAACATCCACTTGTTCATCATCAAATTGTCATTTTAAGATTACCAATGATATATGACAAAAAATTCATAGGTAGGATATTTACTATTTTGTTACAAATTACATACTTGTGGACTTGACATGCCCACACAACTATGTGATGAAGAGTTGGCGGGTTTAGGATGCATACTTTGACCCTGGAATTTTATAATACATATAATTTCCCACTTTAGTTTTCAATAATAATGGATCAATATCTATTTAATTGTAGATTTCAATATGAAATATACTAAATTGCATGATCTTATTAAAATTTAATTGTCGATCAATGCCAAAGGTCACATCCAACAACTCATTGTCATGACAATATTATCTAAAATGGATGCATCACATGCTCAACCCTGTGTAGCATAGTCCTCAAAGTGTGAATTATCCTCTTTGACGTGTGTACCAACGTCATGAGCATGTGCATCCTGTGTTGTATACCTCATAAAATAATCCTTAAACCCATGGTCACACATAGATCCACAAGCATGAGAAATGTGTGGTGAGAGTTGATACCTAGAAGGTTCACCCTCATCACCCAATAAAAGAAAACTACTATGCTATAACAAGGTATGTGTGAGGGAACTAATGGAATCCACTATCTCCAGCTCAACGTGCTCTCCTTCACAATGAAAGGGACTGTGACATACTGAATGGATGGTTGAGTGAGGGATCTCATTGGTTGGTACTAGGCACAACATGCCCCCTCTCTATCTTGTATAGAGCCTTTCCATCTTCCCTAGAAATCACACGTATAAAAATAATTTAGAATCTTATTGAGAACAAACTCACAATAGAGTTTCCTCAAAAAATACAATGGCACCTTATTGTTGTTGCATGGGGGATGGTCAAAAACCATCCACCACCTATCCCAAAAATTATCCCTTATTCCTTGGTGTTGGAACCAATGAATAGGGAATAGTTTACAACTTGCGTGCAAGGGCTAATTGTTTTGAGGGTTGACAAACAATGCATATAAATTAGATTTTGTATTTTTTTATCTTTTACTTGCTTGTATGAGAGTTTTGAAGAATAGTATTGTCAATAATTCTCTCTATGATTGGCCCATGTGTTTATTTGGCCACTAACTGAATCTATATGAGAAATTATAGATTTAAAGGACGTTGCAAGAGCTCTCCAATATGTAGAACTTGCATCTGGATTTTTTAGTGTATCAACCAATGCTTGAAGCTCTCTTTTATTTCACTCAATTTGCCCTAATATGGTTGTTTGAGTCTCACGAGGATGCCTCCAAATGGATGGAGGGGTTTGAGGGGGGTTGGTTTGTGTCTGCTCTTCAAGAAGAGTTTTCTCGTGCATTTGTTCAGGTGGATTTTGGTCTAGAGGTGTTTGTGGGTTTCAATTTGCAGAATATTAAAAAATAAATCAACACAAATGATAAACAAAAATACTTGATTTTAATTGAAATTTCTAAAAAAATCACCCAACTCACCTCTTGCACATCGTGGTGGCATGGCTCCCTCATTGAATTGGCTCCAATGCGAAGAAAACATGCTTGTAGAATTACGGGATCGCATTTTGGGTGAAACTAATACAATGAACCTACGAGATTTTTGTTTTTCACTTTTAACCAAAAAAACACTCACATTATAACGTGAGCATGTTTTGTCTTGGTAGTGATTGAGCCTAAGGTTGGTCACTACCAAACCATAATGTGATTGTGTTATTTGAAACACGATTACGTTATGGCTTATTTGGACCAAATTGGCATTTTTTGGACACTTTTTGGTCCCTCATATTTGTGCACATGCCTTCTTACTGTTTTAGAAGGTGTTTCTTTATTTCACTCCTCTGTATAACTATAAATTGAAGTTGAGGTCGTCATATCTCAACTATGGCAATGACCCACCTAGTTTTTTTTTTTTTCTCTTTTCTTCTTTATCATGTATTATTTAGGCCATTGTTTTTTCTATTGTTTGAGAAGGCACTTATTCATTTCACTCCTCCATCTATCTATAAATGGAACTTGAGGTTGTCATACCTCAATAAGGCGATGACCCACTTGGTCTATTTTGTTCCTTTATTCTTTGTCATGTATTGTTTAGCTCATTGTTTATTTTTTGTTCATTGCTTGAGAAGGAATCTCTTCATTTCACTTCTTTGTCTAGCTATAAATGGAAGTTGAGGTCATCATACCTCACTAAGGTAATGATTCACCTGGTTTATTGTTTTATTACTTGTTTATTATTTGTCCTATTTTATTTTAGTCATTATTTATTTGTTGTTTAGTATTTGAGAAGGCATTTCTTCATTTCACTCCTTCGTGTGGATGTAAATGGGAGGTGAGGTCATCATACCTCATTAAGGCAATGACCCACTAGAATTTTGTTCTTTTGCATGTTTCATATCTATTATGTATTGTTTATTTGAGTGTTTATTTGGGTGCTTATTTGGGGTTTTAGATAGCTTTTTCTCATTAAATAATTGATCAACTGGTGTAACGTCTATATTTACATTCAAAATTGCATCATCATTTTCAATCAATGATTGAAGATTTTCTAAAATATCAAATTGAGATGGCAAAGATGGTGTACCTTTAACTCCCATATTCAATTTCTTACTTGCACGAAGTTTTTTGCATTCATTGCCTTTGTTTCTCCAAATTCTTCTCTTTCTTGGATGTTTCATGATCTAATTCAATTGGCAAAGATGATATATCTTCATTTATGGAGATCAATTTCTTATTTTCATGAAGTTGTCTCATTTGTTCTCTTTTATTTGTATTCTTGGCTTCACGCTTCTTCTGTGTTTGATTTTTTGGTTGTTTCCTTGGCATGATGTTGAATTCTATATTAATCTAACACAATTGGTCAAAATAATGAAAATAATTATTAATAATTTATCAAATTCAAATATAAAACATGCAATTAAAGAATTTTTTTTGTCAATGTATAGAAACAAAAAGTGAGATAATTTTATCAACTAATGATGTTGCAATTCCTCAAAAGCGTCAAAAGGCCAATTCTATGTTATATAAAGTGTAGTGCACATGAATAAACAAAGCAAGTGGGTCTAGAATCATAGGTTTTTCCTTTTTGTAAACTATTGCTCACTTTTTAGGCAATTAGGAACGTGAGTGGATTATAACTTGCATTGGGAACTTCCAACCCTAAGGGTTGGATTTTATTACACATATAACCCAAAGGGTTGGACCTACATTTCAGATGCCCAAAGATGTATTTTCAAGAAAGCATAGAAAAATAACTCAATCTTGAGCATGCTCTCCATCAGCTTTACATATTTTTTGATGTTGATATGAAAAAATGCCAAGATGACTTCAATCTTTTTATTAGCTTTCTAACCGTCTAATTTTTTCTCAAATCTGAAAACATCAAGGTTTTCATCTTCAATTTCTTTTGCTAGTGTCTTCCTTTTTTTCAAAAACCTATGTATAGTATTTTTGGTGTCATTTTTTATCAGCTTATCAAAATCTGAAACAAATTACATTTTTACATTCCATACTCTATTCTATACACATTCAAAAAATATATTTTTTATTAGTTCTCAAAAAATTAGGAGGGAGCACACTCAACTTTTCATTTTTCAAGATGTGTCCACTTTGAAAATTCATAAAAAAAATCATATATTCATTAAAAAATTTACTAAAGTGATTTGTGAAATACTTTTTAAATTTAACATTTTAAGGGGAGCACATTAGTTGCTATGTTATATTTTCTTGACAAAAGCAGTACTTTGTGTGCTCCCCCTATTTGAACCTCTTAATCTCCATCATTTTAAAAAATAGTAGTTTAGAAACTAGATTCCAAGCACTAAGAATCTTGTTCTTGTCACATCTTCAAATTTTGAGTGTGGTTATCTTCAATTTCTCATCCAAGATTAGTTTTTACTTATTTAAAAAAAGTGACCACTTTTGACCCCCATTTCTATGCAGATACCCACAGAAGAAAATGTTAAACACCTATTGGTTGGAAAGTATTGGATAATAGGGTCACAAATGGACCTAATGTGCTTCAGGAGTATGATACTAAGATGGTTGTAATTAGACAATGACTAATAGAGGCTTCTGATAGACAAAGATTGTATGTAAATTTGAAGAGAACTCTTAAAGAGTTTTCTATTGAAGAAAAAGTGTGGTTAATGGTGCACCATTAAAAGAGTTCTATGATCCTTTTTTTTTAAAGTGTAACATATGTAACTCTATTTAGTTATAAATAGATAAAATCAATTTTAAAATATGAGAGAAGAAAATCATAAAAATCATTAAGACAATCTACACAACATTACATGTATTGTAGGTGAAGACACATATCATGACCCTTTGGATAAGATTCATTGAGTAGTTCAACACTATTGCAAATTACATTGATTTATCATCCACAAATGCTCCAATGTCTAGGTAATTTGTTATCAATTATTTGACATTTATTGAAGAAATTGATCGAGAATAAACAAATCAAGAAGTGGGGATAAATACATAAAATACATTTAAGGTTGTACGAGGCTATCTAGATTTTGTTCATAGCATCAATAAAAACTTTAGAAACTTTCAAGCAAATGCAATTGGTAGGTGTAGAACCAAATTACATAGCTTTTACAAGCATCCTCTCTACCTATGCTAAACACTTTGGTGTAGGAAACATGAACATACACCAAAGTATAACAAGAATTAAATTTCTTCCAATAACTATAAAGGGCTAATGCATGATAATGTGACATGGCCAATGGGGTGCCACACATTTTAAAGGAGTCCACATAATGATATTTAAGAATAGCCAATGGACATGCAGGTTGACATCCCAAAACTAAAATGCACTTGCTATGGTGCAAATTGGGCATGAGTGGAAATAACAAAGGCTAGGAACAATCTCTCAAAAAAACATGTTGGTTAAAACTAAAAATGATCCCCCATGATGAAGGTGAATATAGAGGTTATTTTGACATGGTGTTTGTTATTGTTCTCAATGGTTTTATGAATATATGACTGTATACACCTAAAATTGGCTCGTGTTGAATTAAATAAATATTTTAATGTTTATTTTAATTCTCGTTCTCCTATCAATTAAGTAAATATTCTAATTTATTTAAATGATTCACATCCCTCCAATAATTAAATAAAAATCATTTTATTTAATTAAATTCCCTAATTCTTCTAATATCTCATATAATTAATAATTCTAAATTATTTAATTAATCCTAAATTCCTCTATCCTAAGTCCTTATTCCATAAATCCACCTCACCTTTCAACCTCACCTTTTTCCACCTCACTTTTCCACCTCACCATGTTGCACATGTAATTAAATATTTTAATATTTAATTAGCTAATATTCCCTCACCCACATGTCCTATTTATCCTCCAGTTAGATTAGTTAACTCATCAATCAAAACAGTTAACTAATTAGTCAATTGAGTTCACTGGTCAATCTATTATGTTGACTCATCAATCAACCCAGTTAACTGATCAATCATCTCAGTTAACTCTTCAATCTATTATGTTAACCCCCATAACTCATGAAGAAGGCTTGGACACTTGTCCTCTCCTAATTTGCGCACATTCCCTCAAGCTTCCTCAATCGTACACCTCACAGGTAATTCCTCCAGTCATGGATCTATTGACACTTGGATTTGGTCTTCCCTCAGCCTATATAAGCGAGTTCCTCATACCCATTTCATATCCATCTGAGCATTCGTAAACTTACTCTACAGGAATCATTACAACGTGCCTTTGGCAAATCCATCATCATTGCATTTGCATTATCAATCCATTATCATCACCATGTCTCCATCAATCCATCTCCATTATAGTTGAATTGTAGTTTAGTCTCCATTGCACATTCCATATCCCAGCCATTCTATTCTTGTCATCTTCAAACAACGAGGAAGTGCACACTTCTGAGAGTTTCATTACCATCAAGATCAAGAGCAGATAGGTGAACAATGGAAGCATAGAGGTAAAACGGTCTTCGAAGGTATATTCTTTGTTTACTTGTGTTTACATCATTTTCTATTGAGTTATTGGATGATTAGTTGTTTAGTACTATTGTTCACATTTTCTAATAACATTTATGGCGCCCTTGCCTCGTTTTTAACTTCGATTTGAGTGTTTTGTAGAGGTTCTGTCATGATAGGTCGTTCCTGCGCATACAACTTCCAGTTCGGCATATTCAACACTTTTTGCATCGCATTCAATATTTCTGCACATCTGACATGTCCTATTGCGCATCTAACACATCTCCCTACTCTTTTAATCTTTTTGCGCAAATACCACGCAATCTGGCACATTCAATACATGTTGTTGCGCTTCTGATATTTCTGCACATACAAAACACAGTCCTGCGCATTTAATCGTTAATGTTGCGCTTTTGTAAATCTGCGCATATGATTCACAATATTGCGCATATGTCCTGTAGATCCACGCATATAATTTGTCAGAGAAAGTTGTAATGTGTTTATCAAATCTTCCGTACTAACTCTCATTTGCAGGTGTTAGGAGCTGGACTTAGTCATTTTAGCTGCATTATTAAGCCACTTAGAACTAATTAGGAGGGAGTAACTTAATATGTTCATGCAAATCATCATGTAGACATAACTAAGAGGAAAGTAAATCATTTTGTTGCATCACAACTTGCATCTAGTCCCAACCTAGGGGTTAAAATGAACAATTTCTTTATGTTTTTACTATCTTGCACAACAATACATCACATAGCTTAATAGGGGAAAGTAACACTTGTTTATTTCTTCAAGCAACAATCTACACCTAGATTTGTTAGAAGGTTAAAATAAACAATATTTTCCAAGTTATTACTATCTTGTTACAAATCTTTATGCTTGGTACAGTTAACACATTTAGTTATTTTTCTTTTAACTAAGGGGTAAAGAACCAGTGTTCTCTGTATTTTCAGAATGATAATAGGACTATGCTCTCCCCTTTTCTAGGTGACGTAAATGTCAAACTTATCATTTTGCATGTTTAACCTTTAGAGAAGCATGCCCTTGGAATTCCTTTCTTCCAAGTGGGACAACCTTAAGTGATAATGGGCTAAATCCAAGCCACCTCCAAGTCACTATAAATAAATTGTGTTTGTGGCGAAAGCTGCAAGCAACGGGTGTCGCTGTGTTACACTGACCAATGTTTCCCCCAAAACCCTGTGGAGCGTAACCTCTGTAGGCTGGGAAGCCTTCTTATCGAAGCGAATGGCCACACGTGTAACCACCTAAACGGATGCCTTGATTAAAATCCTTTTGTTCTAGTAAGCCAAAATCCCCTATTTGGTGACACGGGAGGAGGAACTTCTAGAGCCGTCCAACGTCATACACTCATTTAGTGTAGAGATAGAAAAGTTCAACTCTTCAGAGGAACTATAACTTGGTATGCGTGAGAAGTGACTATCGTGGAGGGGAGCTGGTGCTACCAAATTATTAGATGTCTGCCTTTATGCAAGTGGTTGGTGTAAAAACCAAATTGGAACTCATCAAATACTGTCCTGGCCAACCTTAGGATTGTTCTTGCCTTGTGGTCAAAAATTTGTAATAACAAACATGAAATCTTCTTGTGTGATGTGTTTTCTTGTAACTAATTGATACAAATCATTAGCAAAAATACCAAACTTGCTTCAAGAAACTTTGTGAAACAACCCAAGATTAGAAAATTGAAACAAAAAGAAAAAAATCAACACTGCCTATAGTTCCGCGCATTTAAAACATTCTGCTATGAATATGACAATTTATGATGCGCATTTAATCTTGTTGCGCAATTAACCCATTCTGCTGTGCATTTGCCAAATTCTGTTGCGCATTTAATTATGTTACACAATTGACCTATGCCGCTGCGCATTTGAGACATTTTGTTGCGCATAGAATACTTTTACGCATTTGATGCACAGAGCAGCACATCCAAATCGCAGCGTTGCGCATTTAAAAATTAGTGCATTTGAACCATACCTGTGCATTTGACCTACCTTGCTACGCATTTGACCATTTTTCCTATGCATCTGAAGCTGTGCATGCAAAATAGAGAGCACTTCCGTACACTTTTGGGAAAAATTGAAACCAGTTTTGGATACCCATTATTGCATATACCTTATTCATGATCTCAGAAAAAACCATACATATTTGTTTCACATACTTTTTCCAAAACATTTTCATTTGCCATATCATCCCTAGTAAAAACATTAAACAAAGAAAACCAAGTTTCCTTCTAAGGTGTCACTAGGATCTTCCAAAAACTCAAAGCAAAAATCTAGTTAGTTTCACAACAAGATACATCATCCTTCATCTCGGAACTATACTAGTGTAATCTTGATAAAAGTAGTCCATATCAAAAGTAGTGATCAACTCTCCCTACTTTGACTATCTATTACCTCAAGGGCACATTTGTTTGAGCAAATAGTAGATCATAATTTGAACCTTAGGAAAATTCTTGTCATCTCAACCTTCTCACAAGCATTTTTCATCCAACATTCACCCCCACCAAACAGTTTTTATGGTTGCAACTAGATCAAAATCCAAAGAAAAGAAAGACATGGATCCTTTGAACAAAGACATACCATCTTCATCTCATAGTGATGGAGAAGAAGAAATCCCATATGAGGACGTAATGGATGCTATACAAGACATAAAATTTCAAAAGATGATGGACAAAGTCTTAAACATGGACCCTCAAAAGTATTTCCTTATGCTAGCACAGCAAGGGCCCAAACTTCCAGCAGATTTTGACACCTCCACCATTAAAGACACCACCTCTACAAATGACACAGAAACTCCCAAGATCACACTAGAGGTTCCCAAAATAGACAAGGCTAAAGGTACAATCAATCCCTTGGATATATTGACAACGCAAATCCAAGCCTTACAACAGCAGCTCACAGACATTCAAACCGGAGCATCAACAGAAAACTATTCTCTAGAGGATATTTCACCATATCCTTTTGACAAGACCTTGATCATGATACCTTTCCCCTCAAAATTTGATGCACCGAAACTTGACAAATATTGAGGAAAGGGTGATCCAAGAGACCATATCAGAGAATTTAGTGCAACATGTCTTGAAGTTGCCCACAATGAAACCTATCTCATGCGACTATTCCCAAGGAGCTTGGGAGGACAAGCTATAGAATGGTTCTCTCGCCTACCACCTGGCATTAAAACCTTCAACGAGCTAGTGGATAAGTTTGTCACTCACTTCTCCTATAACATTGAGCATGAAATCTCAATGTTAGATCTTTGTAATACAAAATAAAAAGGGTGGAGAATCCTTTGCCACTTTCTTGCAAAGATGGAGACAACTGGCCAACAAATGTCCATATCATATACTAGAAAAACAAATGCTTGAGATGTTTGTACACAACCTAAATGTTGATCTTAGCTACCAAATACAAATCCAATGTCCTACTTCATTTAGTAAGGTCATTAAGATGGGGTTACTCATTGAAAAAGCTTTAATAGCTAAAGGTCAAGTCAAAATCTACAAGGAAACCCCTAGCTCCAATAACAACACAGACAAGCTGAGGTTTTGGACAAAGAATAAAAACATTGTCAACGATGGTGTCATGGATGCAAAACAAGTGACCCAAAAGCAACCGATCTTCAACTTGTCCAATCCACAAAACAACACACCGCAAAACAAGCCCCAAAACAATGCTCCATGACCCACTAACTTTCCTCCCTGACGAAAGTTCACACCTTTGGGAGAATCACTAGAATCAGCCTTCCGGAAGCTCATATCAAACAATGTCATAACACTTCCAACAACACGTGATTACGAACCTAAATTCAAACCTCCTTGGTGGAAAGACACTGACTTCTGTGAATATCATAGAAGCAAGGGACATAAGACCAATGACTGCCAAAGCCTCAAAAACTTACTTCAAGAATTAGTAGATCAAAAACTGGTCAAAGTTAAGGGACAAGGATCCAATGAAGACCATTTGGCATACCAGAATCCACTCCCCAACTATGAAGAGGGAGGTTCTTCAAACCACAACAATAACAGGGGTAACAACGCAAACTATTCAAATGTGTCTTATGACTACGTTGTTAACCACATTTATGAAAGTGATGTACATATCAATGTCATTACTATAAACAAGAACCCCAATTGTAACGTAACAACCCGCAGTGGAAAAGTTACTCTTCAAGGGCCACCATCCAAAACTCCATCCACGTCTACCCAGTACAATGTCTTAGAGCAGCTCCACAAAACACCAGCACACATTTCCATTTTAGAGCTCTTGCGTATATCCCCATCCCACAGATCCATACTTGACCAAACTCTTTCAGAAACCACCGTCCCTACAAACCTTGCCGAAGAAAAGTTCCAAGACATGGTAGGCCACCCAACCACACCTCATTTCTTGACCTTTACTGAAAAGGATGACATGTCAATCACCCAACCGCACAATGCATCTCTCCACATCAAAGCCTTCATCTACAAGCATAAAATAAAAAGGGTTCTAATTGATGGAGGAGCGGGTTTAAATATTTACACCTTAAAGCTAATCATTGCACTGGGATTTTTGGAGAATGGTATCAATCCTAAAAAGAAAATTACCATCAGAGCTTATGATGAAGAGGAAAGAACTTCAAAGGGAACTATTGTTTTGCCTATCAGAGTGGGACATGTAGTAAAAGATGTAGTGTGTCAAGTGCTTGATATGGAAATTGCATATAATATCCTCCTTGCCAAACCTTGGATACACTCAATGAAGGAGGTACCATCAACCTATCACCAATGTATCAAATTCCCTCATGACGGCCAAGAAATCACCATCCAAGGTGATCCCAATCCATTTCAATATTGCAACTCCATACAATCTAAACCCAATGTTGTAATTCCCAATAACCGAGCCTCTGCTGCATCCTCATCCCGTCTTGACCCAGCTTCACTCCCTTCCACATCCAAGGCACCTAAAATCAACCTTAGGCTCAAAGACAAGGGTGTCGGAGAGTATACCATTGCCCAATCCTTTTTTCCTAGCATAGTTACCACTCTCTCCCAAATCCTATGGAAAACCTTCCATTAACAAGCCAAAGGCATTAGAAACTACTAAAGGTCCGTTTGTCAAATGGGGGAGCCTCGAAGATGAGAGCAATGAAAAAGACATCCTACAATGGTTATATAAAGATAAAGACAGTCTATCCAGGCAACAAGACCATCACTCCACATTGCAAATTGAACAGTATGGTCAAGGATTCACAATACTACAAAGAATGGGATATGAAGGTCATGGGCCCATAGGATTGAGGAAAGAAGGTATCACAGAACCCATTCAACCTCCTACCTTAACATCCTAAGACACTATAGGGCTAGGCTACAATGGCAAAGCAAAGACCAAGGGAATAGATAAGCATAAAGGCAAACAACCAGAAACATCTACTCCTAACCTAGTAGAGCAAATTCACCAACTACAAGGATGGAGTGAAATAGACTCCAATGAGTATGAATGGGATAGTCTCTTTGAACTATCTTGTGATGAAAAAGATATTGATATGGTCCATGAGTATGACCCCACCCATGCAACTAATGAGAGATGAAGTCCAAGGGCTAGACTCTAGAGTTCAATCCACATAATAACGATAGTGAGATTCATGAGGAAAGACTAATACCACACTTGACAGATCAACTTGTGGAGAGTACCATCGCAGGCATTGTCAATGCTTATAATAACCACCTTAACTCCTCCATCTTGACCATCAATACCCTCGAACCAGACCAATCTAATGACCCATTACCACTATTACATCCAGAACTCATAGATTGGGACTTGCAAGACACTACCCCTGAGCTAGATACCTTTCAAAATGATGAAGCCATCATAGACTATCTAGAGATTAGAGACCATATACCCGCAGGGGATCACAAAGCTGGCTATGCCATAGAACTCGATGACAAGGCTTATTTTGGAGAGAGTGCCAAGCCTTTCAGTCTCAACAATGTAAAAATGAAAAATTGATCTAATGGTGAAAACTGCTCTGTGGCAATGTTAGATCATGAAAATAGTAAAAATATAAAAGACGTATCCAACGGTGAAATCCTCTCTGAGGCGCCAAAGGATGAAAGGCTTGACCCTTTTCCCATCTGACACATCAGGAGAGATCCTCAATCTTGATAGAACCAACATAATAGATCAACGTTGGCATAGGTGAAAATCCAAGGATGATCCATATGGCACAATCTTTAACTACACAAGAGAAGCCAAAGTTCACTAAATTCTTCAAAAGGAAACAAATCAACTTTGCTTGGTCATACGCGGATATGTCGGGTCTCGATCCAAACCTCATAATGCATCACTTATTGCTGGCTCTGGGAGCCAAGCCAGTTAAATAAAAACTTAGGAAGATGCACCCGCATATCGCACTCATGGTAAAAGAACTCAAGAAGCTACTAGATGTCGGGTTTATCAGACCAATATACTATCTAGAGTGGATTTCAAATATATTGCCTGTTGCCAAACCAGATGGAAGAGTTTGACTGTGTAATGACTTCAGAGACCTAAATAAAGCTTGTCTAAAAGATGATTTCCCCTTGCCCAACATCAACATCATTGTAGACCTCACAACAGGACACACCATGTTGTCTTTAATGGATGGATTCTTTGGATATAACCAAATCAAGATAGTGTTAGAGGATCAGCATAAAACTACATTCACATGTCCATGGGGTACCTATTGTTGGTGTGTCATGCCATTCGAGCTAAAGAATGTGGGGACAACATATCAACGGGCGATGACAACAATCTTTCATGACATGATGCATACCATCATGGAATATTACGTCGATGATATTCTAACCAAATCAAAAACTGTAGAAGGGCATCTACAAGTATTAGACAAGATCTTCACAAGATTGAAGCAGTTTAATGTACGTCTCAACCCAAATAAGTGTGTATTCAGAGTCACATTCGGCAAGCTTCTCGGATACATAGTGTCCGCCAACAGAATTGAAGTAGACCCAGCTAAGGTAAAGGCCATCATGGAAATGCCACCTCCAAAAAATCTTAATGAGTTGTAATCTTTACAGGGAAAACTACAATCTATCAGAAGGTTCATCTCTCAACTGGCAGATAAGTGCCACCCATTCACGCACCTCCTCCATAAGAACATTCCTTTCAAGTGGAATGCTTTGTGTGAACAAGCATTTCAAAATTTAAAGGAGTATCTCATGAAACCACCTGTATTGATGTCACCAATCTAGGGCAATCCATTGCTACTTTACATCTCCGCTACGCCAACAACTTTGGGAGCTCTGCTTGCACAACAAAATCATGAGGGAAAAGAACAAGCGATATACTACATCAGCAGAACATTAGTCAGCTATGAGCTACAGTATACTCCAATTGAAAGAGCATGCCTCACTGTGGTCTTTGAGTCACAAAAATGGAGACATTACATGCTATCACATTCCATCAAACTAGTAGCAAAGATCGATCCATTAAAATACTTGCTCAACAAAGCTACCCTTACAGGTAGAATATCAAAATGGGTCATGCTACTCAGTGAATTTGACAGAGTATGTCGACAGATGAGATATAAAGGGGCAAGTACTTGCAGATCAGCTAGCATATGCACCTTTAACAGATGACAATCCATTGAGCTTTGAATTTCCAGATGAATACATCTTTAACATCACAACACCCTAGAAATTCTACTTTGATGGATCGTATACTCATCACAGATTCAGAGCAGGTATCTTGTTGATCACACCCAATGGCGACACCATTCCTAAGTCATACAGACTACTCTTTCCATACACTAGTAATGTGGCAGAGTGTGAAGCCTTAGTCATTGGCATCAAGCTGGCAGTAGAATGGAAAATCACATAACTTCATGTGTATGGCGACTCTCAACTTGTCATCAACCAAGTGAATGATGACTATCAAACAAAGGATGAGAAGTTAATACCATATAAACGTATGGTAGATGACTTCAAAGAATACTTTGTTGAGATCTCTTTTGAGCAGATACCAAAGATAGAGAACAAAGCAGCAGATGCCATGGCAATGACTGCACATCTCTCCTCGACATCCCTAAAAACCAATCACGTTATGAGTTCTTGGTAGAGCCAGTCTCCCATCCTGCGTATGACACCCCTAAATCCCACATCATTTGCCATATCATAGGATTTGATTCTCCCCTATATGGAAAAGTATTTGCCTATCTAAAAGAGAATACCCTACCACCATATCTCTCAAACAACCAAAAGTGAACCTTCATCCGCCAAGCATCCCGTTATGCCATTATCTCCAACACACTATATCACCGAGGTCTAGATGGTACTCTCCTTAGATGTCTCGATAGCGAGGAATATCAAACCTCCCTGAGCGAAGTTCATGACGATATATGTAGAACCCACTCTAGTGGTCCTACCCTGGCTAAGAAACTCATACGCATGGGATACTACTAGCCAACTATGGAAAAAGACTCCTACCATTTTGTAAAGAGATGCAAGAAATGCCAAATCTACGGGAACCTAATACATGCACCCGCATAGGAGCTGCAGCCTTTAACGACTCCTTGGCCTTGCTGTCAATGGTGACTCGACTTAGTGGGCAAGATACACCCTCCATCATCTAGCAGCCATAAATTCATAGTCACCACCACTGAGTACTTTACAAAGTGGATTAAATTCGTACCCCTCACAAATTTCACAGGCAAACAAATCACCTCTTTCATCCTGAATTACATCGTTTGCTGCTATGGTATCCCTGTATCAATTATCACTGATAATGGAAGACCATTTAAAAACCAAGATGTCAAAGAGCTATGTGACAAATTCCACATCTAGCATCGCTTTTCCACCCCATATTACCCCCAAGGAAATGGCCAAGCAGAGGCATCAAATAAAACCATCTTAAAAATCCTAAAAAAGACTGTTAATGATGCCGACCGTGATTGGCACATCCAATTGAATCTCACACTATGGGCCTACCACACAAGTATCCACACACCCACAGGGGCAATTACATATTCCCTCATCTATGGCTCTGAAGCCATCTTGCCCATTGAAGTCAAGATCCCATCCTTGTGAGTATCGTTAAAAGGCCTCATATCTAATGAAGAGTATAGAGTTTCCAGACTTCAAGAGTTAGAGATGCTCGAAGAAAGAAGACAACATGCCTTTAACCATCTCAAGGCTTATCAACAAAGGATGTCCAGGAGTTACAACACAGAGTCAAACCTCAGGTATTTCAAGTTGGTGACCTAGTCCTCAGAGAGAATCCTAGGAATCAGCAAGACAAAGAGAAGAAAGGTAAGTTTGAATCCAACTAGCTGGGTCCCTATGTCATCATTGTTGCCTATGGATCAAGTGCTTGTCAATTAGCTACATCAGAAGGTGAACTATTCGATGATCCCATCAACAACATGCATCTTCGCAAGTTCTACACCTAAACCCCAATGCAAGGGAGTCAAAAATAGCAAAAAATGAAAAATGAAAAAAAGGCAAAAAAAAAATTGTCCTCTGGTGAAAACCTGGTAAACCGGCACCTTGGAGAGATACCATGATGAAAACCTGGTAAATAGGCGTCATGTGTATTTTAGCTATCGTGCAAATAAAAGCAAGTGATGAAAACCTGGTAAACAGGCGCTACTTGTGATAAACTGCCTCCTCCATCTTTTCAGACCTTGTTCCTCGTATATCCCTCCTAACCGCATCCACCCAATCACATCAAGATACCTACCATGGCTTGTTGTTCACTTGTCCTTATCGCCTTCTTCCACCAGTCAGCCAATCCAAACTTGTGTCCATCTTATCACCCATCCTCAACCAATCCATTGAACCGTTGTCGAATTATGTCGCCTCTGAGCTATCACGTAGGCAAGGCTATCATCGATGCACCTCTGAGGCTCCTTTCCCATCCATTCCATCAAGTGTCATCCATCCTTTTGTCCTTCCAAACCCACTTTTCCCATCACCTAGGTCCTAGGTCCACAAAGTCCACACCCCGAACTACGTTGCCTCTGTGTTGTCACGTAGGTAAGGCCATTTATCAATGAGCCCCCGAGGCACTAGGTCAGTCCCTTAGGGCCTGTTTCTTCATGTCCATTGTCAATTCATCCACAATAAATCAATCCTTTACTTGACTAGGGGCAAATCCTTGACCTAGTTGGAGAATTGGATTCTGGAATGTCGCAAACCTCAGAGGATAACAATAAGGATCGCGATATCAGCAGATAACAGGCAGCATTACAAACACACTCTTTCAACAAAATTCTTCACGCAAGAACTAGACCTATCAACAAAACTAATAGACCTCAACCACCGTAATGATTGTATTTGTTTTCCTTGCAAGAAAACATAACTGTGGCAAGAAATTTTGTGTTTATAAAAAGGTTAAGTTGCAGAGTCTTGATTTTTGTTATTATGTCTTTCTATGCTACTCAAGGATGTCAAAAACTAGAGAAGCTATGATGGGGGCATAATTATCTTATTTGTTTTCTGTTTGTGGATTAATGTTTAGTAATGTGATGACTTTGTCTAACGACATGATCGGCAAAAGATCATTGAGGATGTTCTAGGTCTAAACATGAAATAGGGAAATCCTTGTTTGTTGACACATGCAAGAAATACTTAGGTCATCTAGATTCAATTTTGACTAGATGCTTGTATTAACTTGCTATATCAAAATCCATGTACGGGATACTCAGGTCATCTCAATTTAATTATACCTAGATGCTTGTATTTTCTTACAACATAATAAAAGCTCAATGATGAAACAAAGTACTTCAAAAACTTGTATACAAAGATGACAAAATCCACATCCATACATATCAAATTACATTTCATTCCATAATAAACCTTTTCCAAGTGTCAAAAGATCCAAGTCCTTTCTGACAGTTTATCCAATTGTATCTTCCAGTTATCTGTATAATCCATTCATCCTTGTCCAATCAATCCAAGCAATGATCCAAATGCGAGTCCATCCTTAATCCATACCAATCGAGTAAAGTCAATCTTGTCAAATTATCCAATCACAATCAGTGGTCTTGATCCTAATCTTGTCGTAAACCAAGTCAGTCAATCATAATTATCAGTGGGATATATCTTTCCCACATCTTTGTGTTGATCTAGGGATATATCGTTCCCTGTAATGAAAAACACTATCATCGATCATTATCGATTAATCATTGGTTTACAACTGGATAGGGGCAATACCTTGTTTGTTCTTGTATCATTTGTGCATACTTTCTTGCTTTCTTGTGTGTGTTATCATTTTATCTTGCATCACGTGTCATTCAGCTCTTTCATTCCATCCCTTATCTTACGTCGACCAATTTCTTATCCGGTCTATCCAGTCAACCTATTGTTCAATCTATCTCATTGTGAGATTGTCCGTCATCCTATCAATTTCTCCCTGTCCAATCTCCTGAGGGGGCATCCTATTGTCATTAACCTGTACCAAGGGCAAACTAGGGCATGTATCAATCACAAAAAAAAAAAATTCTTTGAAACAACGTGATAAAACACATTACATCAAAGAGGGGCAAAATGTATACACCTAAAATTGGCTTATGTCGAATTAAATAAATATTTTAATGTTTATTTTAATTCTCATTCTCCTATTAATTAAATAAATATTCTAATTTATTTAAATGATTCACATCCCTCCAATGATTAAATAAAAATCATTTTATTTAATTATATTCCCGAATTCTTCTAATGTCTCATATAATTAATAATTCTAAATTATTTAATTAATCCTAAATTCCTCTATCCTAAGTCCTAATTCCATAAATCCACCTCACCTTTCAATCTCAGCTTTTTCCACCTCACCTTTCCATCTCACCATGTTGCACATGTAATTAAATATTTTAATATTTAATTAGCTAATATTCTCTCACCCACATGTCCTATTTATCCTCCAGTCAGATTAGTTAACTCATCGATCAAAATAGTTAACTAATTAGTCAATTGAGTTCACTGGTTAATTTATTCTGTTGACTCATCAATCAACCCAGTTAACTGATCAATCATCTCAATTAACTCTTCAATCTATTATGTTAACTCCCATAACTCATGAAGAAGGCTTGGACACTTGTCCTCTCTTGATTCGCGCACATTCCCTCAAGCTTCCTCAACCATACACCTCACAGGTAATTCCTCTAGTCATGGATCTATTGACACTTAGATTTGGTCTTCCCTCAGCCTATATAAGCAAGGTCCTCATACCCATTTCATATCCATCTGAGCATTCGTAAACTTACTCTGCAGGAATCATTACAATGTGCCTTTGGCAAAACCATCATCATTGCATTTGCATTATCAATCCATTATCATCACCATGTCTCCATCAATCCATCTCCATTATAGTTGCATTGTAGTTTAGTCTCCATTGCACATTCCATATCTCAGCCATTCTACTCTTGTCATCTTCAAACAACGAGGAAGTGCACACTTCTGAGAGCTTCATTACCATCAAGATCAAGAGCAGATAGGTGAACAATGGAAGCACAAAGGTAAAACAGTCTTCGAAGGTATATTCTTTGTTTACTTGTGTTTACATCATTTTCTATTGAGTTATTGGATGATTAGTTGTTTAGTACTATTGTTCACATTTTCTGATAACAATGACCACTCAAATGAGCATTGCAAGACTTATCTCAAAAAATGAAGTATTTGAAGGTGAAATAAATATTGGACTATTTCTGGGTTCTTTAGATTTATTATCCGCTGCTTTCTACATTGGAGTAATCAAGTACAAGAGTGTGTTTGGCAACTAGAGGTCTTGAGAATATGTGGATTTTTTACACTGCATTATCCATTCTATAACCTTTCCAAAGTTTTGATTATAAATAAAACTTAACATTGTCTAATGGAAATTCAAGAACATAAAAACATATTGAGTCATCATGATAAAAAAATTATAGTTAAGTCTTAAGGACAACTTTAGAAAACAAACAAGATTTTAGTGACAACTAGTAGAAAATCATTAATAGTGATAGAAAATCAAAAAGTAAACAAAACTTGAGAGTGAACATATTTCTACACACCTGTATGAGTGGATTACTTTTTTTGTTAAGATCAAATCACATGTCTTATTTTATTTTCTAGCAAAATGACCATATGATTGAAAACAATTAGGCCATGGAGGCCAAACAAAACCTATCTTACATAAGAAGGCAAGCAGAATTTCATGACTTGCATGAGTATATGTATATAGTCGTGCCTTTAAGACAAGGCCAACAATATTTCCACAAATAGACTTATTTAAACTATAGAGTTGTGCCTTTAAGACAAGGCCAACAATATTTCCACAAATAGACTTATTTAAACTATAGAGTCGTGTCATTTTGTGAATGGTTATGATCTTTGGGACAATCTAGCATTACAAAGATCTATAAAATATTTTGTAGCATGAGACACATCATGTGCTTTTACTCTCAAGTTCATGTGGACAACATAGTCATCCAATACAAGTTTAAGCCCCTTGCATTTTTGCATCTATTTAAACACTTGTAAAGTAGATTTATATTTATAAAATTTACGAGATTTGTGCATAATGCAAAGAAATTATTTTTTATTATGTTACTTGAAGCCACAAATATAAACCTAATTGGCATATACACTATGCAAATAGTGAGAGAACGCTATGGGTAGGGGTATTGAATAAATTTATTTAAGAAAAAGAAAAAAATTATTAAAAAAAAATCCTCAACTCATTTCCATATTATCGTATTTTACCATTCACAAGGTTCGTTGGAGGAGTTGAAGACTATGGTTTGTCAAATTTGTTGTTCAATTGACTAAACACCTCCACATCTGCCAAGTCAATCAAATATCATAAATTATAGTTTCTCAAACTAAACCGTTAAGGCAAGATTACCTAGATAAAATGATTAGTACAACCTAAGTTGACTCTAATACCATGTTAAAATTAGGATCTTAGATTACTAATCATAACAAATAATTTATGTAAGATAAATGAAATGAGAATTACAAGATGCACAGATTCAACACATTACACAATATATACATGGGGAAAACCCTTCTGGGTAAAAATACATAAAGTATCATATATTATAAAACACTTACAATTTTGTCTATAAAATTATAGATAGAACCTATGGATATCACTTCTCCTCACTTACGCATGGCCATTAATACCTCTTGTGTATAGTGATAGAATCCACTATACATCTCCAAATTAAATTACCTCTCAATGAGAAAGAGGTTCCTTAAATATAGAAGGGGTGGCAAAATACCTGAAGAGGTATTTGTCATACCTATTCAAAACTATCATTTATAACTAATTGATAATATAATAGTTTATTATATTATTAATTATTAGATGATATATGCTTTATAAAGCATATAATAAGCATAAGGTTTTATAACCTTATATTAGAGCAATATATAAATGTTATAAGGGTATGATCTCTATGGACAAAATTAACCCTCCAGTATTGAAAAATCTTAAAAACCAAAAGGACTCAAGAGAAGAATCTAAATATAGATTATGAAGCCAAAAATAATTAGGAGACAAGGTACAAACTCTAATTCCTTGAACAGAGTTACCAACAAGTTCTGGTACAGGTTGATGGTGGAAATATAAATAGTCATGTCTACCTAGCATTGTACATTTATGTTTTTTTTGTCAAAGATATTTTGCAGTGCTTGTCTAACATGACTATTTATTACATCCCTTTTGAACCATTATATCAAGAGAACACAAGTAGGCTATGGGATCAAGAAAAATGGTTATACTTCCAAAGAATTGGAGGATTAACATTAAAAAAATCCTTGGAAGCATCTAAGGACATAGGAGACTGTAGTAAAAAATAAAGGAAGTTATTGTAGCCACTATGTAATATGAAATCACAGTTATTGTGAACTTTCTTGATAACTATCAAATTTTCATTGTACTTTTCATTGTCATCCAAAAGTTAAGTTTTTTTTGTCAACCATTATTATTACCTTCCATTGGCCCACCATTGAATCAATATTATCATATGTTATATTCCTTATAGTTGGTTGTTGTAGTATCATTCAGGAACATGTTAACAAACTGATGACAATAATGAAGATGACCACGCAACCGTTATAGGGAATTCATTAAGGAAGCTTACAAGCATCGAATGATATGCACAATGTAACTATCCTTTGTATTGGTCAAAACATACAAAGAACAGTTACACTATGCATATCAAAATGGTCGATAACATTAATTTGTGTTAAATTTTAAATGTTAAATGAGTAGCATGTCACATATGTTAACAATAACTTTTTTGACTATAACTAGATTCAAATTTAAAATTTTCGTCTCAGTGACAATAAAGTAATGCCAATACAACAAATGGAATAAAACAAGAAACACACATGTATAGTGGAATATAATATTTGTGAATGAAACACATATTATTTTTCAAAGAAAATGTAACTTTTGAGCCTAATATTTTTATATAACCAGGACGTTTTGATACATGTACACTAGAACAATTATGTGTTCGTTTCAGTCTTAGAAATCAATGCATTGTTTGGTGGCTCAATCATCTAATTATGCAACTCTTTTAGTGCAAAAGGTAGATGCTTTTGTTGAGGCCCATCCATCTTCTAAAGATCGATATTACCATCAAAGTTGCTTTATTCATTGCATATCAATGGAAGTAGGTCTATTTTCACCTGTATTCACTCATGTTTTTATGGTTGTTCTTAAATATCATCCACTTCAATAGTCAAAGGTCAATTTTGACCAATAAAAATAGGACAAATATTTAACACTTTTTATTGTTAATGAGGTGTAAAATTACTATTGATTGTTTGACCATTGAAAATTGAAATGGATGATATTTAAGTAGAGTGTGTTTTTATGTTTGATTGTTATTTAGAAATAGATCAATATATTTTTTTTGTTTTTCCTTTTGTTTATTATTTTAGAAATAGATTAAAATATAATGCGTGTAGGTGTGTATTTGTGCAGGTAATTAGCATCAAAGAAACTACCCATAATGACCTCATAACGATAATGAAGATGAAGCAGAGGACAATCCTTATGAGGTTATGAGGGAACTTAACACAAGAGGTCTTCTGATCTTCACTTAACACAAGAGATCTTTTTCTCTTCACAAACAAACAACCCACCCTTAATTACATTGCAAAGACTCAAAACTTTTTTTTTTCCCTCATGTCTGAAGAATCAAAATTGCATGTAATATTGGGAAGGACGCTCTGTAATCACCTTCAACAGAGAAGAAAACAATGAGGAAAGCCTCAGAAATTGGTGTGAGTGTTACAAACTTACAACTATATTCTACATGTTATGCGGTTTACTGGGATACACAATATTTTGGTTTTTCAACTTGGTTTGGCTTTTACAATCCCTTTTGATAATAAATAAAATGTACCTTTTCTCAATTCCACGTATTAAAAAAAATTATGAAATGATGAGTTAAAGAGATAAGTTGGGATATGCATTACATAAGGTATGCATTAAAAGATCAGAGGGGGTTAGGATATGTTATTGCCTCTCTTAAGAATGAGGAGTAAGGAGATTTTGATCTTTTCTTTGAAGAGGCACCATAGAAGATTCATATTTCACCATTAATGCAACAAAATCCTCCTTCCCAATCTCATATATTATCTTCATCTAGTTTTCAATCCCCAACTTTTAGGCTTTGTCTATGGTTTAATAGAAAAAGAATTCATTGGACTTGCAGCTTATCTTTTCTAAGTTTTTGCTTTATGTATCTAAAATCATTGTATAAAATGCTATTTTAATGGTGACGTTGATATTATTCATTCTCTTATGTTTCTCATATGTAAAGTTTTGAAAAGTTGATTTAGTTGAATGTTATGTAAAAGTTATATATCTTGTAATGCCCCGTCATGTAACCCTAGAGTGCTAGACTAAAAGTGCAAAAGTTACAGAAATAATTTTTTTTTTAACGTAATATAATGCAAAGTAGTAACCAAACATATCATATTACATCATAAAAAAAAATGAAATTACTCTTCTAACAAATCTAGGGCAACATAATTGCATTATTGACAAAAAATAAAACTACAGAAGCAATAACCATTACACTTCTAAAATAGATACAAATAACTTTTTTAGAAGCAGAATAGATTAAATTACAGAGTCTCAGTACAGGATTACATGATTACAAGATTATAAGACCGATCATGTTAGTTTACAAAAGAATACATAAGAAGGTATACAACACCACAGAAGGTAGGAGGCAAACTGGAACTGGAATATCGCTGCGCAGAATCTCGAATTGTATCTCCAAAAAGGACCAATGGATAGCTCTTACCACCCAACCATGTGGACCCTGAGGCCCACCCCTCTGAGCTAGGAGATAACGACGAGGATTTCACTAAGCCAAGAAACAATAACCAAAAACAAATGAACAACAACTGACAAGACACAACTGACCATATCACATAACAGCACAAGTCCAGGCATCACCAAGAATCAATAGAGCTGCATAAGCCAAAACATCACTCCAGAGGTACCACCAAAAAAATAATAGAACTGCATAAGGAGAGTGTCATCGCATGGTCCTAACATGGGTTACACAGACTATCTATCACCAGAAGCCGGCCCCCATCTATGGTTACCCTGGCCGCCTCTCTCTAGGCACCGGCCCCATAGGGTGACACATGCGGAGCCAACAGGTCCTCTCATGGAGACGAGGAGGTCGACCTTGCCGACCAGGCCTTCTCATCCCATCCTTAGCTTGTGAGAGCACCCAAGGCATGGGTGAGGTGTCTTACTTATCTTGTTAAGTGTTTTAATATCCCAACCCTCTTGATTAAGTTATTAAGTTTTCCACATACTTACAACTTCCATGGGGTTACCCAAGCAGCCTCTCACTAGGCACCGGCCCCACCATGAAAGCCACTCCCTTAGCGTTCTCGGGTCAACATACATACTACAACATATAGGTCAGGGGCACCAATCAGATTTGAGCCATACTTATGCCATTCCCTAGGCCACAACAAGAAATCCACAATCTCTCAAAATGAAGCAAAATCATTAAGAGCCAAGTACTATATCCAAGAGGCCATTTCCCATTCTTTGCAAGACCCAAGAATCCAGGGAAGCTAATACATTGACATGCCATAATTCGAAACAAAACCAAGGACTGCACCTCTGGAGTACGGTACAACACCATAAAAGGGGATAATCACTATCTAACAACCCACATTGACAACAAGTGGTCGTGACATCTCACAAGGTTCCTACTTCACAACAATCCAACATATAGACATAAACTCCACCCAGGGTAACATAATGCTCCAATACAAACATAAGGTATGACCAAGGAGAAGATCGAGCAAAGAGGTTCAATGGACTCCTAATTCAATCTAGAAATCAGCTTACACCAAAACTCTGAACTTCAATACTCTTAAGAAGTGATAAGGCAAGGAAGGTAATCCATGAACTAAACATCCTTACTTAAACGAAAGTCAAGGAAAGCTCATAAAATAATACCACTAATAACACAATACTGAGATAGATACGCTCTAAACTCCCCGTAATGAAATCAAAACACAACTCCTTGCCTTTCCAAATTCAAGTGTCAAAATGAGGGAAATACATAGACAATGATATCCCTAAAGGCAACTTCCACCCTCAAGGGAAAGTGACACAGGGAACGGAGGACCATAATCCGAGTAATCTCAACCATTCTAAAATCAAGAAACAAATTATGAATCAAGTCTTTCATTAAACAATTTCCAGGGTAAAACACTTTAAAGGCATATAATGGTTCAACCACAATTTCTTGTTTTTCTGAATTTAAGGTATCTAAAGAAAAGAATACAAATTCAATGATATCTACCAATTACGAGGCACGACTTGGAGTAATACAAGCCTGACTAACATATTAACATTTAACAAGGTAATATAAAACATAACTTGCATCAGCATGTTTACTAACTACAATATAATAAAGAAAGCAACTAAATGAACTAAATTTGCTTAACATGAATTTTCCCATCTAAGATTGCTAATGATACAACCTAATAAAACAACTACAAAATATAATTATCTTTGCTACAATAGTAAACTTTCCGCCGATCGTAAATTACCGCAACTTCTATTTGAACAACTAAAAGGACCAATATATTTTCTTAAGAACGAATTTATTATCTAACATTTAACCAATACAACTATACTATACATATAACAATTACAAGTCAACATTATAATCCTATGGGCATAGATATTTTACCAATCAATACATTCTAATGACAAAGATAAGGATAAGTTATATGTCTAAATTGCACAACTTACCATCGAAATAGCCTATTTACCCCAATTTATTAATCTAAACATTTATATACCCTTATAAGCTTAACCCACAACCTCTACATCAATTCTTAAACTTCCCATTTCCAAAGTATAAGTATCTCTAATGACATACTACACATCGTTCTTAAATAGACCTTCCAAAACAATTATATACATATATCTCCATGTCAAACACCATTCTACGAATTCCGACTTCGAAAACAACATTAAAACCTACATAAATACCTATAATGTATTTCTATTCACATGGATCACCTTCATTACCAAACTATACCTTTCTATTCGACTACAAAACACTATTTCTTTGGCACCCAAAAATCTAAAAGTACAAGCTCCAACTAATCTATGGCACCCATACGAACACAACAAGATTTAGTAACAACTACAATAAACATGCTTTGTTATGAAAAGCGATCCCATCAAATCCGACTACGACTAAAACAAAACTTAAATATGTAGCTAGCTTTGACCAACTATTCGACTCCTATGACCGACAATAATAGCTATGATGACCACCTTTTGATGCCAAACGTTTGACTAAACAATAAGAACATCTCCTACAGAGTTTGACGATGCCCTTCAACCATGGAGAAGGCTCACATAAAAAAAGAATTCTCATCTGACGGAGATGTCTATTACACATGTGACTGCTACATGGACATTTTACTAACATTTCTACCATTTCTCTTGCTGTTAAATCGAAGGCAAAACGCTATTAACAGATTTAATCGATGGTGCTGACGCTAAAAGCTTGTGATATGAGACCGCCAACTAATGATATAACATTATGCTCTAAGGTTGAAGTAAGGGTCAGAGATAAAATCACGACTCTAATTATTGACCAGTCATTACAACAAGAATCACACTTACTGTTTCATGAATTGCCTTAATATTATAAACATGGCTTAAATGTAGAATTAAGAACCTCACGTTGCTACCTTCCATCTCTAGATTGCAATAGGTGGATTCAATTGTGGAGGAAGCAAATCGACTAAGAGGATTCGCTGATACTAAGGATAGGTATTTTAGAAAGCAAAATTAACTGGTGTTAAAGTCCAACCTAGCTGTTCTGCGGTTCAGAGGCGAAGGAAATAGAAAGTTTCCTGAAGAGCTTACTCTTGTGCACTAGATAAAGAAAACTTCTAAGGAGAAAGGATGCTATTAATCCTCCTCTCTCATATCCCGAGCTAGATCAAGTTTAACTAAATGAATGGATCTAAGCAAGATGAGTATGGTTCCTCAGTAAAGAAAAAAATGGCCTGATGGAGAAAGGAACCAATCTTATTGTTCCAAACTTATATTGCAACCAGAACAGTTCTCATGTCGGCGCCAGAGGAGGTTGGCCGATGCAGAACGAAAGAACAAAGGTGATGAGACAAGGAAGATATAATAGTGAGCAGCAGGACCGCACAAAAGAAAAATGCCAAGGCCACCAAATCCGCAGAATTCAGTAGGGAGAAGTAAAATAGAATGGTTTTAATAATAAATATTATTATTACTATTATGATTAAAAGGAATGTTAACGAGTTTTTGTTAGGCGATAACAATAGATTTGCCAGTAATTAAAGTATGCCAAATGGGTTAAGCAAATGACTCAGCCCAGAAAACAATTATGAGTTGGACTATTTAAAGATGATCCAGGTGAGCATTTCATATTGCACACACACATATGAGGAGAAAAAAAAAGGTTTGAAGGATCACAAAGTAGGATTACTGACATCCAAACACATCCAAGGGATCAAAAAATGGAAATTAAAAGGGTAAAAAAAAAGATGGCTAGGAAGGGAAGGATGAGACAGCGTATTCTCCAGACTCGAGAAATTTACAAGATTGCAGAAATTATATCAGGGACGTATTAAATCTCCTGGGGCCATGGTAAGAGGTTAACAGAAGTTTTAGATTGAAGATGAAATTGTCAGGAGAGGGCCACACTTCAACCAGAATTCGGTCAGATACCTAAACATGCTTGAAGGGTGCAATCTTGTTTGCAGGGTACAATCTTGTTGCAGGTACTGGCAGGTTGCATGGAGATTATATGCAAGGGCCAAGCACTGCATACTAGCATTTTCTTCAATCTAAGAGATATTATGTTAAATTCAAAATGTAAGCATGACAGGGTCCAGAGATTGGTGAAAACTTTACAAGGAGTCATTATTTCACCAGGTTGAAATCAAGGACAATACAAGGATATAGAGGATGGCATGAAGTTTCCAGAGAGATTGGAAAGGCTAGCTCAAAAGAATTCTTTTTGGAGAAATCCACGGGGGTTGGAGCAACATCCGACCTCATAGGGCACACAATGATAAATAAATTCTAATTTACGGAACCATGTAAGTTTCACACATAGAACATGAGCATAAATTTTAAATTAAAGCTGCATCCATTGCAAATTTCAACAGAGAGGGACAATTCACATACCTGGATTACAGTACCACCTCCAATTTTACTTCAACTTCTGCAACTAATTTCTCTCTGTTCTTCTCCATAATCTCCCCCCAAACAAGGATTCAATCCTTCCAATAAATGCAAAAGGCCCGCCTCTCTTTCCAACAACCCACCTTCTCAAAGCAAGGATTCAACTTCTCGAACAATGTAGAAGCCATGCTTTTCTCTTCCCACCATCCCACTCTCTCGTGAGATGCAAAGATTAATTATATCAAAAGGTCCCCAATTCCTCCATTTTTGAAAATGATAACACACGGCAGTGAATTTTGCAATCCCAAAAAAAATATTCCCTACCAAATAATCACTAAGAACCCGTAAATCCAATTTATACCACATAATTACTTTTGGACAGCAGATTATAATTCCCATTTATTATAAAATTTATCCAAGGTGTCAACCAAAGCTTTTAAGCTAATATAATAATTATCTAATAAACAAAATAGGAGTATTATTAATTACCACTAGTTTAATAAGGAATCTTCTACCACACAGGAGCATAAATTAAACATTATAAAACATGACTTGACTAAACATCACGACACCAGATAACCAATCATAGCAAGACAAGGGCCAAGTATCCCGACACGACTCGAGACCACAACAGAAAACAAGGACTGACTTAGTGGATTTAGACCTCGTGTTATCTCCCATCACTAATATCCATTGGTGAAAGAACCCGCTCAAACCTGCTATATCAGGTGGAGTCGAGGTTCGGTACTTGCAGCCTGCATCCAAACAACTGATTAAATACGATCAAGTATGTATATGTCAACACATAGAGAGTCAGAGAATCGCGGCACAACAGGGTACTCGAAACGAGTAATACTACACCATCCCTGCTCTTGGACAAGATTATAATCATAACATTTGAAAACAGATATCTACGGATCTAATACAACAAGTGAGTAGTAATCTGTTACTAAACATATTCAACACATCAAAACTGAAGTACTCATAATGTCATCATAACTCATAACAGATGTCTAAATATATCCATCGAGCATAGTCCATCAAATCAAAGAGATCATAAACCCAAAACATGGAAATCCGATGTCTCGAAGCTGAAATGTGCAATAAAAGACTATCAACCATAACGGAACTGTCATAAGGAATATGAAAATAACATCTATCACAAGTCAAAAAGCGAGGGGCATTACATATCTTGTATTAAATTGTTTGAAATTTTCATTTTAGATGATTAAAATTCATAATAATTTTTTATTAATAATTGTTGGGAAATTAAGTGTCTCAACCTTGCAATTTTCTGTTATTATTTATTTTATCAATTAATATTTTTCCGCAATTACTTATTGTTATTATTTAATATTTAGCTTCAACACAAATTGGGGCATTGAAATTTGATGTGGCAGTTATGTCAAGTGTTGGTGCCTTGCAGAGGTGGAATATTAATATTTTATTTTGACAATATCTTTAGCAAATGCTATGACAAATTTTATGATGCGTAAGAGCCAAGAATAGAGGGAGGTACTTTAGAAACAATGACTCGCTGTAAGGTGTGTAAGAGCATCTATAAAAGCCTAATTTTAGACTGGAATCTTGACCAACTTGGGCCCCCATATTGGGTGGATGTAATTAATGATTTATGACAACTGTAAGAGTGTAAGAGAATAAGTTACTTTAGTAGCACATAGTTTTATAAACCATAGATGGTTTCCAGGTTTCCAGAAGACTATAAATTGAAGACACAAGGAGTCATTTGTATTATGAGAGTTTGCAAGTACATAGGGGCTGCCAAAATACTACCAAAATTACCTGTATTTGAATGTTGGTGTATTACTCCTATAAAGACTTGCATTACAAGTGTATTGTAATCCTTTGTTGATTTTATAATATATTATGCAGGTTTTGGAGTGTGAGGTTTTTCTTCTGAAAGGGTTTTCCCCACATAAAATCACTATGTTATAGTTTATTGTCTATTGTTGATTTCTATGTGTTTCTCTATTTTCTATAATAAGTTTAGATCAGTTTTAAAGTTATTTGCATAACACTCCTCTCAAGAATTAGCATAGGAAGCAATTTCTGCACACCTTTCCCTTACAAGTGGTATCAAAGCCTGGCTAGTTTTGGTTCTAGTTGTTGGGTAGAGGGTTTTTTGAGCTAATCCAGTTTGAGTGGGAGCTTGTGCAAAAGGAGAACTTTGTGATCTTTATTGTAGGAAGTAAAGATGGCAAGCACATCAGGGACGATTGAGGTGGAAAAGTTTTTAGGCACGAATTTTGAGATGTGGAAGCTGAAGATGGAAGATCTATTGATTGATTTAGCTCTGTGGGATGTTATTGATGAAAAAGTTTAGAGACCTACGGATGCTTCTTTAGCTACTCAGTATGATGCAATTGACCAAAAAGCTAAGGGTCTAATCAAATTATGCCTAACAGATTCTAGTTTAATCAATGCCCATAAAGATCTCACTTCAAAGAAACTATGAAAGAAGTTGGGTGAGATATATCAAGCTAAATCATTAGTGAACAAAATTTTAATGAGGAAGAAGTTGTATTCCTTAAAGATGGAAGAAGGTGGATGAATTGCAAACCACTTGGAAGCATTCAACATGTTGGTGGCTCAATTGATATCAATTGGTGTAAAAATAGATGAGGAGGAGAGATGTCAGATTTTGCTCTATTCTTTGCCTGATTCGTGGGATTCTCTTGTCATGGCTATAGGAAATACTTCTATTACCTTGAAAGTTGAAGATATTTTGGGTTCTTTACTTTCTAAAGAGATGAGGATGAAGGTATCCATTAGTGCAAAAGATACCCTAAATGTTTGTGGAAGACCAAAAGAAAGAGGCAAGAAGAACAATAAGTAGCATGATAAATTCAAATCCAAGTCCAAGAGGAGATCAAAATCTCTTGGTAAGTCCAAGGTTATTTGTTGGAACTACAATAAGCTTGGTCACTTCCGTAAGGAATGTAAAGAAGAAAAGAAAAAGAAGAAGAAGAAAGTTGGTTTTGATTCTAAGTCCGAGAAGGAAGATGGTGATGCATTTATTGCAGTCTTGACCACTCATGTAGACCTCTAACAAACATTGGTTCAATAAGTATCAAAAATAAGAAGTTGGTACAGTGTACTTGGGTGATAATTCCTATTTATATATCAAGTTGGCTATGGTAATATTCAGATAAAATTTTCTGATGGTAGAGTTAGAAGACTTGATGGTGTCTTGGATATCTCAGGATTAGCACATAATTTATTATCTATAAGTAAACTAATACATGTGGGTGTGCATGTTCATTTTTCTGAAGCAGGTGTTAAAATGGTGAGAGGTGTTATGGTGATTGCTAGAGGTAGTATAATTAGAACTTTGTTTCAACTTGATGCATGCATTGTTGAGTGCAATATTACTTCTATGAAAAACAAGTCTATGGCTACTTTGTTGGAAAAATAATTGAGTTCTTCTTAAGTGGATGGTCGTGGATTTTGGGTACCTAACTTAGGTGCTCTTTTTACCAAATCTTAATTACTTGCAAAGAAGACTATGTTATGGCACCAAAGATAAGGCCATGTAGGAGAGAAGGGTCTAAGGACTTTGAAAAATAAGAACATTGTTAAAGGTCTTTTAGATTGGAATTTGGAGTTTGATTTCTATGAGCATTGTATTTATGGAAAATAAAACCGCATTCAATTTTACTCTCGTCTCACAAATCTTGTGGTATTTTGGATCTTATTTTTTCTGATCTGTTTGGTCTTGTTTATGTTCCTTTCATTGCAAAGTCTATTTATAATGTTTCATTTATTGATGATTATAGCAGAAGGACATGGGTTTATTTTCTAAAGAGTAAATCTAAAGTTTTTAGTCAATTTAAAGAGTTTAAAGCAATGGTTGAGTTGCAAACTAGAAAGATAATAAAATGTTTAAGAACTAACAATGGTGGTGAATATTGTTCTAATGATTTTGATAGATTATGTAAAGATTGTGGCATATAGAGACAAAAAACAACTCTACATTCTCCTCAGTGGAAGAGAGTTGCAAAAAGAATGAACAAGACATTGATGGAGAAGGGTAGGAGTATGCTTAGTGGTGTTGGTCTAGAAAAAAAATTTGGTTGAAGTTGTAGCCACTTATTGCTACTTGTTAAATAGGTCTCCTACATCAAATTTTATGGATAAAATGCTTATGGAGGAATGGTCAAGTCACAAGCCTTCACTGAGGCATGTTAGAGTTTTTGGTTGTGAGGCATATGCACATGTTCCAAGGGAGAAGTGAACAAAGTTAGAGAACAAGGATGTAAAATGTATCTTCATCGATTACAGTTATGGTGTGAAAGGATACAAGCTTTGGAATCTTGTTGCACAGAAGGTAATTTACAATAGAAGTGTTCTTTTTAGAGAAACTAAGACTTCTTCCATTATCTTGCAACCAGAACAAATTGAATAGAAGAAAGATGTGATTTTGATTCCTTCTACACCTAAGAAAGTTGAATCGAAGCCCCAAGATAGATAAGAAGTTGAGGAGAGCTCATCAATCTCTGAATCTTCAGAAGAAGTGGAAGAGGAGGAAGAAGTGGAACCTCCATCTTATCTTGTTCAAAGGTCTATAAGGTGTAGACAACCACCAGAAAGGTATGGGTATTCACGTATGATTGGAAATTTATATTTGCTTTGAGTACTAACATTGATGAACTGAAATTTGTGCAAGAGGCATTGGGTATGAATGATGCAAAGTCTTGGAAACTTGACATGGATGAAGAGATGGTGGCATTGAAAAAGAATGATAGATGGGACTCGGTACCTTTACCTGAAGGACGTAAACTTGTTAGTTGCAAATAGGTGTTCACAAAGAAGATTGGTTCAAATGGTATTATTAAGAAGTACAAAGCACAGTTGGTTGTGAAAGGTTACTCTCAGGTTGAGGGGGTTGATTATGGTGAGATTTTTTCTCCTGATGCAATGTAAAGTACGAGATTTTCTACTTACTAAAAATACCAAGTAAAACAATCTCAATCTATAAATGGAAAATGAATCTTTCTATTAACAGAGATATCCATAAATGTATAATCTTTCACAAATTTTCAAGTGCAACAATAGTACATCAAAGAGAAGTACAATTACATACATTGGCTAAACAAGCCATACAAATGTGCAATACAATGATATATCCATCTTCTAAATTTCTTAATGAAAATCAAATATACAATCTATCTTCGACTGCCATAACTCACTGGTCTTCCGCAAACCGAAGGTCAAGAGCATGGTTAAGGTGCTTTTTCCACCCAACCATGAAGCACTACACTTCCCCGGAATTCTTCCTATCTCGAAGAATACTCAACCCTGCACGAGGTGCCTAGCAACCTAGAACAAATGGGCAGGAGGGAAACACTCGATGCATGCCTGATGCCTATATGCATTCTAATCTAGAATGATCATATTTCTTGCAAACAGTGATGTGGAAGAGAATAATATTAATCATTAGGCATTAATTATCCATCTATTTCAATGGTACAAACATAGCTTTGGCCAAAGCATAAAATACAATTTGTAATCTTTAAAAAGAAGACTACCTTCTCTGTTAGCCCACATTCAACATCCTATCCTGGAAGGTCAGCTTATCACACATAGCACACACAACATGAATAATCTATTTCCAAATAAAGTAGGTTTATAACACCATAACCATTAATTTGTGACAAGGAATTTAAGAAGATATAAATTGTTTAACAATTCCATAAAAGTTAATGAAATAGGCTGCGACAAGTAATGCAATATGTCCCGATAGTAAGGAATGGTTTGCAAGAACTAATTTAAAGCAAGTCGACAACACTAGGTTTCTTATTTAGATAGGCCGAATCAATACGACAACAGTTATTTACATTGTTGGCCACTACAAATATATAAAGGCTAGTTCTATAAATTTATATTTGTATGCAAAGATCATATTAAAATAAACAAAGACATTATTTAGAGGAAGATTCATTTCCTAAGTATGAAAAAGCTTTTGCAAAGAGACTAGATTAAATTCATAATTATTGAAGGCATAAACATATAAGTTAAATAAATTCATGCACATAACATAAGATCTGTAAACATAATAGAGAAGACCAACTATTTTAATGTGGCAATGTATAATTCGACCCTTATTTAACTAGAAGATGAACCATAATTCACTACTATTTCCCAATCAAACTATTTATTTAACATATCATCACATTTTGCAATGGCAATATGACAATAGAAGTTCCTAACTATTATGCTACAATTATTTATTTATAAATTTCACTATTATTCCCAAATAAAAGACCATTTAATTTATAAAGGCAATATGACATACATATTTCTAATTAATCATAACATTTTAGTACAATTATCTAAATATGGACTATCTTCCAAAATCAATTTCCTACCCTTTCTTATCTTCAAGGTTTCTTGCTAAATTAACTTAAATTGATTAAAGGAAGCTACTAAAATATAGATTAAGAGGAATAAATAAGAAAATAAAATCAAAGGCACTGTTGGAGACAATATTTTCTCATGACTAATAAATTTATTTATTTGAAAAACCTCTGCACATGGATGAATGAAGGAGATCTTACAAGGTTTGCAGCTAAGATATAAATTGCAGCAAGCAAAATGGATGAAGGGAGGGCACAGAGATGGCTATACAGCCCTTAGGAGCTGCCTCATCTACATTTTTTCTAAAAGATTTCTCCACAAATAATTTAGTTTATTAAGCATCTTTCAGAAGGATCAAATACAGGTAATTGATGGCATGGTAAATGAATGGCATACAGGGAGAAATTTATTGGCTATACAACCTCTTGTAGGAAAAAATGGATAATAGATACACAGTCACTAATTAATACATATCTTCAAATTGACAAACTGGGTAAGGTTAATGTTTGGACATGATTTAAATAACTCATCTTCACACCTTATATAAAAATTTCAAAGAAACCCAATTCATAAAAATGAAGTCATTGGTGACGTAATAGATTGTTTTAACAGAGACGAAATGGGTAAGAGATAAACAATCACTAATTATTACATATCTACAAAATGACAAACTGGGTATGGCTGATTTTTGTATATGATTTAAATAACTGAGTGGCGCACCTTATATAAACATTTCAAAGAAACCTAATTCATAAAAATGAATTTATTGGTGACGCGAGAGTTCTCATGACAAACTACATATCCAGACCTTTCTAACAACAAGGCAAAAATATACAAATCGTGCAAAAGAGAATTCACAGAATAAAACAATTCTTACATTTTAGAGAAATTAATTTCAACTAAATTTAACACAAACAATCAATCATTTTTCATAATTAGGTGCATACCTGGGAATCATCACAATCCTCAAGTGGCTGCTCTTTGGCTTCCTGTCACTGCTGGTCTCCTCCTTGATGTTGCTCCTTCTCTATTCTCTTCTCTTTTTTTTTCTCAATGGTGCACACTCCTATATAATATTTTTTCTTGTTTTTATTATTGTTGTTTCTATCTTTTTGTCTTTTTTTTTCTTTTTCTATCTCTTGTTTTCTTTCTATCTTTAAAACTTGTCATGACCTCAAAAATTTAGAAAGATAAGCTCCAATCATATTGATATTTCTATATATTTATTTTAATGATAAAATAATATTTTTATTTTATATAATAATTTATTTTAAGGTAACACTAGATTCTCCTACTTATTTTATTTTATTAAATAATTAAATAAAGTCTATGTTCCCGAGATAAGTAAAGAAATTTAAAAACAAACCCTCATCTAGATTTAAATAAAAGAAAAATATACCCATTCCTAGCTTATTCTATCTCAAATAATAGACCCTTTTAAGCCTAGTGAGAAAAACAATTAAACCATTCAACATAGATTATTTCATGCAATGAGGAAAATGCAATGCAATTATGAACTAAGTGCTTGTGTGTTCTACATAGAGGTTTTCTCCATCCCATTTCTTGCCAGGCGGCTAGGTCACCTCTGCCTTAACCAGACTCTTGCCTTTGACATATTCCTACAATCATTCAACTCGATTAATAGGTTAGTGACCAAAAATCCATAGCGGAAGCATCACATAATATCTATTTTCATCATTCTCTAATTGTATACTTTAAAAGGAAAGATAACATTTCACTTTTTGTTCATAGACAAGTATTATAACATAACCAAAAATAAACATCTAACAATGCTAAATATAGCTGAGTTTAGGAAGTCTAGAAGTTTGAGATGTGACATGCAAAAATTGCATCCATTAGATTCTTATTATCTATTACTATAGATTATGACTTAGAGGTCAAGCAAATGGATGTCAAAATGACATTCCTTCATGGTGATTCAGAGGAGGATATTTATATGACACAAATAGAGCACTAAGTTGGTAAAGGTAAAAGTCATTTGGTTTGTAAATTGAAGATATCCTTGTATGGTTTGAAACAAAGTCCTAGGATGTGGTACTAGAAGTTTAATACATATAAGATTTGAGCGTTCTAAATCTAATCATTGCATTTATTTTAAATCTAATGGTGATTGTTTCCTTGTTATTGCTTTATACGTTCATGATATGTTGTTTATTGGCAAAGGGAAAGGTTTGATTTCAAAACTAAAATCTCAACTTTCAGGTAGGGTTCATTGGGATGCAGTTAAAAAATTCTTTGGATATTTGTGAGGTGCCTCAGAGTATTCCTTATGTTTTCATGGTACAGGAGACATGCATTCCTTGGATATTCATGGTTATGTGGATTCATATTGGGCACGTGATGTCGATAGTAGAAGATCCACTAGTGCTTATGTTTTTAATCTTTTCAATGGTGTAATAAGTTAGATGAGTAAGTGATAGGTTGTGGTCGCTTTGTCCACTACAGAAGCTAAGTATATAGTAGTAACTCATGCATGTAAGAAAGACATTTGACTTAAGAGATTGTGTTCAAATATTGGATTAAAACAAGGTGTAATGATAGTTAGAGTGTGATTTGCCTAGTAGAGAACCTGGCATTTCATGTTGGGACCAAGCATATAGATGTTTAGTATCATTTTGTAAGATATATAGTTGAGGATGGTAGGATGAAGTTAGAAAAGGTAGAGACTTTGATGACTGTTACAGATACATTAACTAAGCTCATGAGCACAAAGACATTTAGATGGTGTTCAAAGTCTATGGGCCTTTAGGCCCCTAGCAGTTGATTCCTGATGGTATGTTTTCCGTTTGGCTCTTGCAAGGTATTCGACAAATGGGAGAATGTTGGAAAATTAGGTGTCTCAACCTTGTAAATTTTTGTTATTATTTATTTTATCATTTAATATTTTTTTGTAATTAGTTATACATTATTATTTAATATTTAGCTCCAACACAAATTGGGGCATTGGAATTTGAAGTGGCGGTTATGCCAAGTGTCGGTGCCTTGCTGTGGTGGAATTTTAATATTTTATTTTTACAATATCTTTAGAAAATGCTATGACATATTTATGACGCGTAAGAGCCAAGAATAGAGGGAGTTACTTTGGAATCAATGACCATTTGTAAGATGTGTAAGAGCATATCTATAAGAGCCTAATTTTAGACTAGAATCTTGACCAAGTTGAGAACCCATATTGGGTGGATGTAATTAATGATTTATGACATCTATAAGAGTATAAGAGGATAAACTACTTTTAGCTACACATGGTTTTGTAAACCATAGATGGTTTTCAGGTTGCCAGAAGTCTATAAATTGAAAGCTTGAGGAGTCATTTGTATTATGAGAATTTGTAGGTACACAGGTGCCCTTAGAATGCTATTGAAATCACTATGTATTTAAATGCTAGTGTATTACTCAGTTGTAAAGACTCACATTGCAAGTGCATCGTAATCCTTTGTTCCTTTGATAATATATTGTGCAAGTTTTGTAGTGTGGGGTTTTTTCTCGAAAGGATTTTCTCCACGTAAAATCATTATGTTATGGTTTATTGTCTATTGTTTTTTATTAAAGGTCAAACAGGTTTTAAAAGGGCCCCCCGAAACCCTTCACAAAAAGATGCCATCAAAAAGATGAAAGCCAACCATCAACCAACTGGAAGCTACAATCAAAACAAAAGCATGATATAGTAGCTACAAGAGTTCAAAAAAATTAAAACAAGATTTTAGTTCAACTTTTTAAGAGTTTTAGTAGCTTCTATTTCATGTTGGTAGAAAGCCTGATGCATCTTTGTGAAATCTAGAAGCTCTTTCTTTTCTACATCAAATTGTTTCTTGTTCCTGCCTCTGGTGCGAGTTAAAGGCCCACCTGTATCATCATCAACCACCTGTTTACCTATGTTGCTTTTGTTCTCATCACCCTTAACCTGATTATCCTGATCCACAGCTGTCATAATATCCTCAGCGTTGAAGTCTTTAAACTGTTCCTTTATGAGCTCTTTTAGTTTCTCTGTCAGCACCCACATCCCATTCAGGCTGTTCTTGATAGTGAGTCTGCTGATATTGCATAGATTGTCCAAGTTATTGTTCACCTCAACGATTTTTTCCTCAAGATATTGTATCCTTGTATTGAATTCTTCCCTCATCCTACTAATTTCTCTGTCCATATCCTCCATTTTTGGGATGGCATCCCAGTTTTTGAAAATCATCTTATCCTGTTCAGCAGTAGAGTGGATTCCAGAACCCATAGTTTCCTGAAGCACCTGAAATTTAATATTAATTTTGCTAATCTCCAAAAAGAACCATTTGGTCATTCTATGCTAAGAATTGACCGCATTCTTCACCATCTCAAGACTTCCTCAACTTGATCTCTATTCTTCACCTGGGCAAGCAAATTCTCAAAGTCTTCAAGAAGGTCAATGGAGGGGTCTTTGATCTCAGGAAACTTGCCACCCACAGTAAGCTCCGGGAAAGAATTGGAAGAAGAGTCCACCCCGACATTGTCTTTCTTAGTCTGCATCATCTTAATCCCCTGCACCAGCTTGCTGCCCTATTTTTTGACCGCACTACTTGCAATTTTCCTCACTTCCTCTTCCTGGTTTTTCTCAACAATCTTAGGTTTTTTACCTTGCTTAGGCCCCACTTTCTGAGAAGAGCCACCAACATTCTATTCACCTTGCTTCCTTACAATATAATAAATATTGTATAAAATATTTGTGCTTTAAATATTTGTATTTGGAATTGTTCTTTAGTTTAAAGACATAAAAATCTATGAAATACTACTTATCTTTTCAACAACATTTTCAATTTTAAGATTGTTTCTATCTTTTCATTGCATTTGGAATTGTATTGTGGTTGCACTTCCAATTCTAGCACTATCTTAGTAATATCTTTGCATGAGTAGACAAATTATATCCATTCTTGCCATGTTTGTTACAATATATGTCCATCAGTTAACTAATACAAAATCATATTCTTGAAGTGTTTTAAATGTAAAATGGACTGCTAAAATGCATTCCCTGACTATAGAATCAAATAGTGAATCTTGATACAAAAGGAGATTAGTTTGTATTGATTAAAAAATTGTCAAGAAACAGTTGAGGCACTATCAAGGTCTAAAATTTGAACAACATTTAGAATAAAATGAAGGATTTTTATTTGATATGAAAGTAAATATTAACGGAGTGGAAAAGATAAAGGTGATTTTTATTTGATATGAAAGTAAATATTAACGGAGTGGAAAAGATAAAGGTGATGATAATAATTGAATTTATTACGCTCAGAGGCGTTCTACACTCACAACAAAGGCTGAAAGATTCAGATTCCCGTAAACAATTAAGATTCAGATTCTATGTAAACAAAATTCATAAAATGTGTAAATAAATAAATTCGTGGAAGCCAGATGGATAGAAAAATAGAAAAACTTGGGCAGTTATGAAGTGAAATCTTGGAAGCCAATTTGATAGAAAAATAGAAAAACTTAGGCATGGAATGAAATCTTTATTACGTTTGAACAATATGAAAAGTCTTGCAGCATAGTCTCTTTAAATTAACTCATGTGAGCATATCAAATATTCTAATTGCAAGTAATTTATAAATGCCAACAAATTGGAAGATATCTCTCGGCGTCAACAATCTCTACAGCCTTCTCCAATGGCACTGCCTTCCACATTATTTAAGTTCATATGTTTACACTTGGTAATTTAATATTCAAAATAACTCAAGAAATTACATTTTTTCCACTCACAATTAAGCAAACATTAAACAACACTCATACTTATTGAATATGCATTTTACTTAAACATTAAATGGTTCAATACTCAAACAGTCAAAAGTTACATTTATATATGTTGTGTTTTAAAATTAAAGTTATTGTGGTTGATGCTTACTGTATCTTTTTGTAAATAATTATCCATATTAATAAATTATGATGCATTAAAAGTCATTTCTTTTTAATATATTCATCAAAATCTCTTTAGACCACATCTTTTGGTTGTAAATAAAAACAACAAAATATGATAAATTAAATTGAAAAAAAAAAATTAAAAAAATAAAATATGTACATTATCTCTGGATTCATAAATTAATTTATGAAT
This sequence comes from Cunninghamia lanceolata, assembly GCA_027924645.1. Lineage (NCBI taxonomy): Eukaryota > Viridiplantae > Streptophyta > Pinopsida > Cupressales > Cupressaceae > Cunninghamia > Cunninghamia lanceolata. The sequence continues at coordinate 2,963,156 of BSBN01000515.1, forward strand.
AATTCTATTTTTGAGTGGCTGCGCTGTTTGCCACAGCCAACTATCATTTAAATGCAATTAGATTCTTAGCTATTTTTTTTAAATGGTCATTTAATTATTCCTATGTCATTTCATTTCTGTGGATTCATTAATCAATTTATGAATAACTGGCGGTGGGCAGAGAGATGAAACAACCCAAAAATCAAAAAATCAAAAATAAAAATAAATAAAACAAATTCAAATAAAAAATTAAAAATTAAAATAAATTAAAAAATCTTCCTCTGAAGCGTTTTAGTTGCTACAGGAGTGGTATTAATTATATGAAAGACGTTTCATTTCCTATACTTCGAATTTTCTATGACATTCTTCTTTACATGTTGACGCCTAGAATTCATTTCTACAATTTTCTCCTCAAATAAGTAGCAAAAGCATCTTGATTGATAAATAAATGTCACCTGGGATTTCTATGATTTTTTTTAAAAGGAAAAGGAAAGGGAAACAGTTGAAAGCAAATAACTCAGGCATATCAAATTGCAAGATCTGACATGAGTTGAAGGGGATCGCAAACAGAAAACAAAAGAATCCTTGTGAGGAATCCATCCCAAGGCCGAGGAGGAAATTTTTTTTTCTATCCCAAGGCCGCCGAGAAATATTTTTTTTCTTTTAAAGGTATTTGGATGAATTCTTTGTTTTTCTAACTCAAAAACTAAAATGTGTTTGTTGCAATTTCATTACTCATAGAAAAATAAATTATTTTCTACCATACCCATTTCTACCGTATTCTATGTATTAAAAATCATATCATTTCATTCAGTATTAGGAAAAAAAGATGTTAAACTAACCTTTTTTGTGGTGCTGTCATTGCAGATGCAAGGATTGAGCTTGAGGCAACATGCACAAATTTTCCTTTTAAATTTAACCCTCCTAGACAGTGAGTAAAACCCTCTTCCAATTTTATTGGCTCATAAAAAATTTATTATTTGTCAGCCATCTATTAATTTAATTTTTTCAAGTAATTCAAACAATTTAACTGTAAAATGGAATGGTTTCTATTACACTAAAAGTTATGTTAATAAATTAAATTTCAAATGTAAAATAGAATGGTTTCTATTACTTATTTTATTTGTTTGCTACAATCTCACCTCCACCCTATTCTATGCATTAAAAATCATATCATTACTTATTTTATTTGTTTGCTACAATTTCACCTCCACCGTATTCTATGCATTAAAAATCATATCATTTCATTTCGCATTAGGAAAAAAGATGTTAAACTAACCTTTTTCTGTGGTGTTGCCATTGCAGATGTCAAGGATTTACCCTGAGTCAACGATGCACAAATTTTCGTTTTAAATTTAACCTTCCTAGACAGTGAGTAAAACCTCTTCCAATTTTATTGACTCATTAAAAAAGCATATTATTTGTTAGCCACCTATTAGTTTCATTTTTTCAAGTAATTCAAACAATTTAACTGTAAAATGGAAAATGGTTTCTATTACATTGAAAGTTATGTTAATAAATTAAATTTCAAATGTAAAATAGAATGGTTTCTATTACTTATGTTATCTATTTGCTGCAATTTCAATAAGCACATCCATTAGCAATCCTTCAAATGAACCACAATTCAACAATCAAAATTGGAGGAGGCAAAAATTCGTTTTACATTAATTTTAAATTAATTTTATATTAATTTTAGGGCTTCAAATATAGCATGCGGTATAACTTTATTTGCAAAGGGAATAATTTCACGTAGGTATTTTCATGTTTGAGATCATTTTAGTTGAATCATCTAAATATTTAAATATTAAAACAAATTTTAAATTGACTTTTTAAAAGATAGATTTTATTTGTTGATGTCTAACATTTGGATGTATAGATGTGTTACTAGCATCATATGTTCTCTTTAATTATCATTACCTTTTAGATTTCCCTCTCTTTTTGAAGATAATGGATACATAAAGATGTGAATGAGTGATATGTTGAGATATTTAATTACTCGTTAATTCATGTTCTTAGATATTGATGAGTGAGTCTTAAATTGTACCAAGTGGTATGACTCTTAACAATTATCTTTGAAACTGGATTTATCTTTTTTCACTTCTCTTGCTCCCTCCTGAGAATGGATCATGGAGTATGATCAGAAACGTTGAGGAAAAAACAAGCACACAGTTAAATCTAGAAATATCAATCTATAAGTAAAGTATTTATATAAAATGTTAGGATTTTTATTTTTTTACTATTATAATACCATTTAGTATTATCATAATGACTATAGAATTAATTATTCTATTAAAAATATATTAGGGTTAATATTTTTAAAGTTAACACAATTTTAGTTAGAAAAGATTAATAAATGAGAAAACAACTCTTATTAATATTTTTATTGTAACTATAGGATTGATTATTCCATTAAAATAATTTAAGTTTTAATATTAACTTAATATTAAAAATATATTAGGGTTAATATTTTTAAAGTGAACACAATTTTAGTTAGAAATATAAATAAATGAGAAAATTGATTATTCCATTAAAAATATATTAGGCTTAAAGTTTTTAATATTAAAAATATATTAGGGTTAATATTTTTGAAGTGAATAACAAGATACATTATTTACAAAAGATAAGGAATTAGAATACGAAACATTTATAAGTATTTATGTATTGTAAAAGATGGGTATGCCCATCAGCTCGATTTATAAGAGCGATGTAATCAAAGTATAATAAAAGCCATGTTCTGAATCATGGACATATTAGAAAGGGAATGCCCTTCTCGTCTCCATCAAAGGGAGTTTGTAAACCTACGCTTGTAGGAATTCTGTACTTGCTAATATTTTATGGACTCCTGTCCCGGGCCAGACTGAAGGTTTTCTTCCCCGTTCTTTCCTACCAGTGCCCGCACGAACGGAGGAAAAAATGTAAATTTATTGAAAATTAATATAATAAAATCAAGGCCTCGGCCGTTTACTGATAAAGAAAAAAAAAATGAAGTGAACACAATTTTAGAGTGAAAATTGCTTAACTTATATTTTTTTCTTATGATTTGGATTCATTTGATAATTATTTTTGTAATTTTTTTTTCAAATTTTTACTTACAAGAAGAAACATTAAATAGAGATACCTTTGGATTGTATTTTTGGATTGTATAGAATAATTGTTCAACCAAGGATGAATTTTGAATCTGAGGAGCAAGAAAGAGATATAAACTTGAGCATATAGAAGAGAATATCAAAGGGAATATCGAAGATGACAACGAGAAGAAATGATAGATGCATAAAGAGATGCACAAAAAAAACAACAAAATGAAGTGCATAGGGAAAGATATCATAAATGTAGGGCTGAATTAACAATTGAACAATTGGAAGCACATAATCGACAACAATATAATATGGCAAGAAGTCATGCAGAAAAATCCGAACAAGTAACTAACTCTAAAAGAGAAGAAAGACAAGACCCTAATCGTCAAACAACTGAAAGGTACTATCCTCAACCAAATGCACAAGATGAAAATTCTACAGAGTATGTACCCGAAACTGCAAATAATGCACCTCAACATGAAATGAATGTTACTATTGGAAATAATGGAGAAAATACACCCAACCCCAATAAAATGCTTCACACAAATTTTAATACTCTCCAAATGCATTATCAACATGGCCTAGATAGCTTTGTTTCACCAAACATGTGTTATATTTCTCAAGAATGTTACCTTGGAATAAAGGTTTCTCACACACCTCAAGGTCCTATATGTAATAGATGTTGACAAGAGAAAGGCAATAATCAATTTTCAGCATCAAATAATATGGATCCAGGCCCACAACCACAAGAACTTGCAAACTTGACATAAGTGGAGGAAATGTTGATAGCACGTGTCAACCCAATCCTACTAGTGACACATGCAATTGGAGGTCAATACGAATATAAAGGACACACAATCAATTTTCTATTTCAGATCATTAAAATGATGAACTAAAAGAATGCAATCATTACACACCAAAATGTAATTACTAATTTATAACTATAGCAATTCAGGGTCACCACTACAATAAAATAAACATAACAAAAAGAAAGAATACAATAATAATTGCATCCAAAGTGAAATTTTCATCAAAATCACAAAAGGAGATAGATCATGCACCCTTAAAGTTTGATTGGGCCCCATTCACAAGCCTTTCATTAACAAATGATAGTTACGCCGATAGGCATTCCCATCTAGAGGCAGTGAACTTCCATACAACACCAAATGAAGATCGGAAAACTAAATCATTTTGTAAGTACAAGGTGACCATCACATAGATCAAAACCGAACAATATTGAAAAAGAATATGCCTAGCCATCTGGCAGGGATGGGGTAGAGAGAAACTCAATGTCACACACAAGCACTTAGTTGCATTTCACCTGCATTTTTATCATTCCATGAATAATCTCTTTGTCGATAAATCGATTTATCACTTTTGGTAGAAAAATATCTCCGTTATGTTTTCGTAGTTGCCAACTAAATAATTTGTTCATTAAATTTAAATGTTCTCTTATTGAAATAAAATAGATTTAAAAGTTATATTTTCTTATATTAAATTGTATGCGGAAGAAAATGATTTTTCTTTACTATTAATTACTTATTTTTTTTAAATATATTTTTAATTGTAATAATTATCTATTATGCAAATGAATTCTTTATTTTTATGAGATAATGACAAGTTATAAGATTAGAATGAAAACAAAAACAATAGAAAGAAAGCGAGAAAAGAATAGAAGAAACAAGAAATAGAAAAAAAAAATAGAAACAAAAACAAAGAAAACAAAAATCAAGGAAAGAAAAAGATAGAAACTAGTTCAAAAATAAGAGGAAGGGAATTCTTTTGGGAGAGGGGACATTCTTGTTGAGAAGAAAAGGGTAACAGTAGAGACATAGAAAGGAAAAAGAGTAAGGAATCTAAGAATTCGAAGGGGGGACAGAGAGGAGCGCACTATCACAAAAAGGGATACTACCGAGAGAAATGATATTGAAGAAAGCTACTCTAGGTACTTTTCTTTTAGATTTCTTTGCTTGCGTTGTCCTCTCAATAAGTCTTATGATCCCTTCATCTTTTTGGTTCCTCTATTGGCTTTAGTTTTACCGTTGATACGGTTTTGAACCAATTATTTAGCTGTGTGTATACTAAACATTCCTCCAGCTGCGTTCCTTGCATACCAATTGATTGTTGCCTGTGACTATCCTTTTATAATCGGTCTTGACATTTTCTTTTAGCCTAGTAAAATATAGTAAACATCGATTAACTTCATGGAAATTTTATTATATTTCTATAACTGCCTTTTTCACGCAGTAGCACAATCTAATGGTGTCTAACCGTATATGAAACATAGTCATGCATCGAGCCATCGGTTCGTATGCGGCCTTAAGGCGTTGAGCCAACCATTTGGCTTTTTCGTCCCACGATCTGCTTAGCCTTTTTGGCAACTAGATCTCTTAGGTATTATTCAGCAACTTTAACTATTTGACCACCCTTAATAGCAAGGTTTTAGATCGTATTATTGACATCATTCATGTGATATATTCTTAAGTCCACCGAAATTAGCCTTTGTGGCCTAAATGTTTATCCCAGGGCGACATGATCGCTTACCCTAGATTATTCACCTATTGATATCATACTTCGCAACTTCCAATTGCCTTCAACTATCGAATGTCGACACCGGCAATGGCATGATCTATTATGCTCCTCTTGTGTTGTGTTATCACTGTGAAATACAACCCTTTCCTTAGTTTTATTTCTTTCTAGGCAAGTTTTTAAATCTCTCTGCCACATAAGCTCTTTTGATCTCTGGTTATTTATTATCTGTTGTAACATTTTCTAGCCCCTCTTAAATTGAGCCAGCTTGCCCAAAGCAACCGAATAGGGTCATTTTTTAATTCATCGAGTGGCATCGAGTTTCGTGGTAGAGTGGCTCCCCTCTAATTACTTATGCATCCCTTTGTTCAATAGAGCTATACAGAGTGATCTTTGGAATGGGACAGTGGACAAATGTGTAAAGCAAATAGATTGTTGGAAAGGCCATTGGCTCACATTGGCTGGTAGAATTACAATGCTTAAATCTATCATTTCGTCTATACCAATTTACACTTTATTGTGCTTAGAGTTGCAAGGAAAGGATGCATAAAAACTTTCTTCACAACAACGTAAATTCTTATGGGAAGGCCCCAATGAGAAGAAGTAGATTCTGTCTATTACTTCGGATAAGGTCAAATGTGACAAATTTGATGGTGGTGCCAACATCTGTGATCTTCATCTCTAAAACATGACCCTTTGCGCCAAGCTCACTTGGAGGATTTTTAAACATCTAGACGCTTGGTGGAGTAAATTTCTGAGAAAGAAATACTTGGATTAGGACAACCCCAATCATATTCTTACCATTGCCAACCCACCTCGTGGTTCTATCGTTTAGAAATTTATTATTAAATGTAGAAGCATTATTACTAACCATCTTACATGGAGTATAAATAATGGGGAGAGTGCCTCTTTCTGGCATGACTCTTGGAATGGGCATTGTCCCTTGGCTGGCATTCTAGAACTGGCAAATACGATTCACCCAACCACGTAGGCTTATGCTGAGAAAGTTGAGGACTACTTTATGTTCATCTACACAGATAGTGTCCCATCCCCTCAATGGAAAGAATTTGAAATGCTTGATCACACATGTGGGGACCTTCTTCTAGAGGAGATGGCAAAGAGGCGGCTCCTTTTGGCTAATGGTAATGATGAAATCATATGGTGCACTACCAAATCTAGATCCTACTTCACCAAACTTGGATATGAGGTAGTCAAGTCTGATAGTACTAATGGGGCTTGGCCAAAGGAGTTGTGTTGGGTCTGAATGTCCTCCCAAAAGCTAGTGCTTTCACTTGGACTGCACTACACAACCAAATTATCACTGGGGATAGGTTACAAAAAATTGGAATTACAGGTCCTCATAGGTGCATTATGTGCAAAGAACAGGAAGAAACAATGAATCATCTTCTCATACAATGTAAAGTCGCTCAACAATGTTGGTCACATTTCTGCCACAAGCTTGGTTGGTCGAGCCCTCTTCAAAATGACCTTATCAAGATCTTCACTGCTTGGCTATGCTTACATAAGGGGGCCCTATGGGATGACCTATGGAATGAAGTCCCCACTCAAATTGTCTGGCACTTGTGGAAGTAATGAAATGCAAGGATCTTTAAAGGGAAGGAATCCTCGATTGAAACCATTTTGAACAAAATAGAAATAGGCATTAGTGAACACCTAAACACAAAGGTGGCTCAGAGGCAGTGCAAATTCTTTTCCACATGGGACAATAAGGTGCTTTAGTCTTGGTTGCATCTCATTAGGCTGAAAGGTGACTTCATCAAACCAAGTTCTAAGCGGGGTAACACTTATTCGAATCTGCCACCTTAGGTAGACTTAAGCTTAATTTTGATGGGGCATCGTGTGATAACCCAAATTTGTCAGGTGTTAGATTCATAATAAGAAATGACAAAGGCAAGTTAGTTTGGGTTGGCACCATCAAACTCCCAGTAGGCACCAACAACGATGTAGAGTTCACTGCCCTCCACGCAAGCCTCCCTCTCTGCTGGACTTAGAACTTTAGATAGGTTGATGTGGAGGGTGACTCAATGGTTTTCATCAATGCCATGGCAAATCATGATGCCCTGAGCTAGAAATCTAAATCTTGGATTCATAGGATAAGTATGTACTTGGATCAGATAGAAGACTACACACTCTCACATGTGTTCCGTGAGGCCAATTCTGCTACGGACTTTATCTCAAATTGTGCCATAGATCAGATGCCGTCGAAAGTCATTTCGAACTCAATGAAGGATTGGGAAGGACTTAAAGAACACATTGAATGGGACTTGTTGATGGGCAGTTGAGGGCTGCAATACGTGTCTCCACTGCTTAAGTTGAATTTGCCCCCTGATGGCGTGCAACTCATACACCTAAACTAATCCCTATCTGAATGCAATTTTCTCTTCAAATACGAAGAGATCAAACATGTCATTTCTCTCCTGCACGAGGGGTTAGAAAGCAACATGATGGAGACTCATGCATAATATGTTCACTTCCATGAAAAATTGTTTTCCCCTTCACAGATTGAGCGAACCTAAGAGGTGACTAAGGGTATTTGCCTCTTGGTGTTTTCTCTTTGTGCGTAAAGGTGTTGTAATATTTTTTCTACTATTTAATATAGGGAGTTATCCCCTTACACAATAGTTTTCATAAAAAAAACACTTACAAAATGTCACGTCTCAAACTGCTAGACTTTTTGAACATTGGCTATAATTAGAAATATTATATGTTTATTTATGATTATGTTATAAATGGATAACTATTTGTGGATGTAAGTGGATGTTATCTTTTATTTTCAAAGTATACAATTAGAAAATATTGAAATTGGGTAATGCTTCGGCTATGGATTTGGTTACTAACCTATTAATGGAGAATCGAGTTTAATGATTGCAGGAAAGTGTCAAAGGCAAGGGCTTGGTTAAGGCAGAGATGACCTAGCCACCTAGCAAGGATGGGGTGGAGAGAAACTCGATGTCACACACAAGCACTTAGTTGCATTTCACCTGCCTTTTTATCATTCCATGAATAATCTCTTTGTCAATAAATCAATTTACCACTTTTGGTAGAAAAATATCTCCGTTATGTTTTCGTAGTTGCCAACTAAATAATTTGTTCATTAAATTTAAATGTTCTCTTATTGAAATAAAATAGATTTAAAAGTTATATTTTCTTTTATTAAATTGTATGTGGAAGAAAATGATTTTCCTTTAATATTAATTACTTTTTTTAAAAAATATAATTTTAATTGTAATAATTATTTATTATGCAAATGAATTCTTTATTTTCATGAGATAATGACAAGTTATAAGATTAGAATGAAAACAAAAATAATAGAAAGAAAGCGAGAAAAGAATAGGAGAAACAAGAAATAGAAAAAAAAACAAAACAAAAATAGAAACAAAAACAAAGAAAGCAAAAATCAAGGAAAGAAAAAGATAGAAACTAGTTCGAAAATAAGAGGAAGGTAATTATTTTGGGAGAGGGGACATTCTTGTTGAGAAGAAAAGGGTAATAGCAGAGACGCAGAAAGGAAAAAGAGTAAGGAATCTAGGAATTTGAAGGGGGGACAGAGAGGAGCGCACTATCACAGAAAGGGATACTACTGAGAGAAACGATATTGAAGAAAGCTACTCTAGGTACTTTTCTTTTAGATTTATTTGCATGCGTTGTCCTCTCAATAAGTCTTGTGATCCCTTCATCTTTTTGGTTCCTCTATTGGCTTTAGTTTTATCTATTGGCTTTAGTTTTATCGTTGATACGGTTTTAACCAATTATTTAGCTGTGTGTGTACTAAACATTCCTCCGACTACGTTCCTTACATACCAATTGACTGTTGATTGTGGCTATCCTTCTATAATCGGCCTTGACATTTTCTTTTAACCTAGTAAAATATAGTAAACATCGATTAACTTCATGGAAATTTTATTATATTTCTATAACTACCTTTTTCACGTAGCGACACAATCTAATGGTGTCTAACCGTATATGAAACATAGTCATGCATCAAGCCATCAGTTCGTTTGCGACCTTAAGGCGTTGAGCGAACCATTTGGCTTTTTCATCCCACGATCTGCCTAGCCTTTTTGGTAACTAGATCTCTTAGGTATAATTCAGCAACTTTAACTATTTGGCCGCCCTTATTAGCAAGGTTTCAAATCGTATTATTGACATCATTCCTGTGATATATTCTTCAATCCACCGAAATCGGCCTTTGTGGCCTGAACGTTCAGCCTAGGGCGACATGATCGCTTACCTTAGATTATTCACCTATTGATATCATACTTCATAGCTTCCAATTGCCTTCAACTATTGAATGTTGATGCCAGCAGTGGAACAATCTATTATGCTCCTCTTGTGCTGCGTTATCACTGCGAAATACAACCCTTTCCTCAATTTTATTTCTTTCAAGGCAAGTTTTGAAAGCTCTCTGTTGCATAAGCTCTTTTGATCTCTGGTTATTTATTATTTGTTATAACATTTTATAGCCCCTCTTATAATGAGCCGGCTTGCGCAAAGCAACCGAATAGGGTTATTTTTTTATTTATTTCAAGTGCCTTCCTCAATGCTATAGCCTCTGTGATTATGCAGATTTGAATCTTCAGGTTTTTTCTTTTCCTAACCTATTATATATATCCTTCTGCCTTTGAATATCTATCCACTTCTACTGGGAATCGACCTTTGGTCTTCCTGCTATCCTCAGTGGATTTTCTTGTTTATTATTTTGATCGTCGACGTGGGAAATAGCCTCACTAGTAATTATCGGCCTAATAAAAGCCTTGAACGTCTCTCTGGCTCTTCCATCGGCGTACTGCTATCAATGGCGTCAACCTGCCTTGAACGTCTTTATGAATTATATTCAGCCTTTGTTGTATCCTAGTATTTAAGTTGTTGTTCTATATTAATTACTTCGGTCAAATCCCTTACTCAGACAATTTTTTTCTTTACTATTTTTGTGACCTTTACTAGTTGATAAATAAATGATACTAAGTAAATGATCTTAAAAAATAATGATGAGTTTCATTCGAGTACTATAATCATAGTATTAGCTTTACTAATATTTTGAAATAGCTAGTTAGTACATTTTAATATATATATCTTGTTTATTCTAAAGAAAGATTCTTTTTAAATTAAGCAATTGGTGTAAGTGTAACTCACCGATTAATTCAATCGGGTTTAGTTTTCATATTACTTTTGTATAAATATCAAAGTATGGAAATGTAGTATGTACGAATTTTTATATGTTGTAACAACCTTAGAGCATACTGAGTGCATTTTAGATTAGACTTTAATGAACAAAATCATGAAAACAAATCCATATTTTTGTTTCTATTTATAATCTCTTACTTAGTTACTTTGATAACTTGAAAGAGTTAGTAGAAACCATGAATTTGATAAAAGCTTGAGAGCTCGTAGTAAATAATTCTCTATGTAGAAGATGGTGGATCACATTTATGTTCAATGCATTTTAGAAAGAAAGAATAGTTAAATTCATAGTCAAATGTAAGCACTATTGGAAATATATTCTTATTTTTATCTATCATAGTAGCTAGTTTTTGCCTGTGAGTAGTTGAGCCTACCTCCCGAGACAGGATGCCAAATGTGAGCAACAGAGAAGGTAATTTTCTTTTTCAAAATTACCATTTTTGTTTATGCTTTGGCCAAAGCTATATTGTACCATTGAAATAGATGGATGTTAAATGCCTAGTCATTATTATTATTTTTCTCTACCACACCCTGTTTGCAAGAAATATGTCATTCTAGGTTAGAGTGCATATAGGCATCAAGCATGCATCGAGAGTTCCCTCCTGCCCATTTGTACTAGGTTGCTAGGCGCCTCATGGAGGGTCGGGTATTCTTTAAGTTAGGAAGAATTCTGAGGAAGTGTAGTGCTTCATGGTTGGGTGGAAAAAGCACCTTAACCATGCTCTTGACCTTCGGCTTGCGGAAGACCAGTGAGTTATGGCGGTTGAAGATAGATTTTATATTTGATTCACTTTATGTAACTCAAAAATGGATATATCATCGTATTGATCAGTTGTATGGCTTGTTTAGCCAAATTATGTAATTGTACTTCTCATTGATGTACTAATGTTGTACTTATTGCAAAGATGAAATCTTACTTTCCATATTGTGCCATTTGGATGCACCTGAATATTGTAGAACTTGTAAGATATTTTATATACTTATGAATACCTTGTTGTTAGAAAGATTCTTTCCAATTTAGTTTGAGATTTACTATTCATTGGTAATTTTAGTAAGTGGTTAACCCAGACTTCACATTTGGTATCAGAGCTTTTAGGTTAAACACTAGGACCTTCACCTATTTATGCTAAAGGTATGAATTTGTGCAGATTGATCAAGATGGATACAACGCACACCAACCGTAGTGGAGGGTCCCATGGTGATCAAAATGAGAGATTAGACCAAATCCTCGCCCTGCTAACTCAACAAGGTGCTAGGATGGACAATTTGGAGAAAGAAATCATAACAAGTCAAGTAGGGCAAAACCATAATGGAAATGGGAACCACAAAAGTGAAGTGAGAAACCCTAAAAATAAAGGAAATGCAAATAATCAGGATAGAGTAGCTGAGGAGTTGGGCAAGGACCTTAAGAAGGTTCCTCCACCTAAGTTTGATGGCAAAACAATCAGAGATGGGGCGAAGGCATGGATCATAGAAATGGAGAAGTATTTTTTCCTTCACAACTTGTCCAATGAAACCAAAGCAATTTGGGGGTCATATCAGGTCACCGGCAAAGCAACCACTTGGTGGGACAATGAGAAGGCCGAGAAGTGGTTGTTACTTGGAGAAATAACATGGGAGTACTTCCTGTAGCCTTTTAGGAAGAGATGGTTACCCCAGTTGTACTTTGACAAAAAGATGATTGAGTTTCAGAATCTTACTCAAGGGGAATGACAGTGACATAGTACTGGGAAAGATTCTCCCATTTGCTCAAATATGTACCACAGTACCAGTTAGATGAGAGGTTCCGAATCTAGAAATTTATTATGGGGTTAAGGCCTCAAATCGGGGCAGATGTGGACATTCACAACGCCTCAACTATGGATGAAGTCTTCAAGAAAGCAATCAAATAGGAGCAAAAGTTGCAACAGGTTGCCAACTACCACAAGAGTAGGGATGCAAAATATGGAAATAAGAAGTTTCAGGGGACTAACAATAATCAAAATAACAATAATCAGAACAACAATAATCAAGGCAACAATAACAATCGGTAGATCAGGAACCTAAAAAGGGGAAATAACTCTCAAGACCGAAATGGTGGGAATCAGAATGGCAACAATAAAAGGGCCAACTACAATAAAAATAACAATAACAGTAACATAAGAGACATGTCAGATAAACCCAAAGCACCTTGCAGAGGATGTTATAGTTGTGGTGGAGAGCATTATGCCAGTGTGTGTCCGCGACAAGCAAATAACCAGAAGGATAGGAACCAACACTAGATCCATGCGGCAGTTGACAATCGCCAAGCAGATTTCCAAGCGACACTGATCCAATGCACCGGTAACCTCTTCGGTTGTCCTGTTTCTATATTAATTGACACTAGAGCAACCGAATGTTTCATAGATCCAAATGTCATTTCTAAGTTATCTGTTAAACCTGGTTATATGGCTAATTCATGGAAAGTTTAGTATGGAAATTGGGTAGAGAAGAAGGTAGAGCTATGTCTTTCTTGCAACGAATTAGACCTTCCCAACTTCCAAACCCAAGTCAACCTATATGTGGCACCCTTAGGGTCTTACGATGTAATTTTGGGGATTAATTAGGTCACTGAACATAAGTCAATAGTAGATTGTGAGGAGAAAAGTGTGAGATGTCTAGATGATCATAGAAATCGTGTCTAAATTCATGGTTTGAGGAGGCCCTTAGAACTCAGGCAAATCTCAGCCATGCAGTTGAAGAAATCTAACAGGAAAGGGTGTACTATATATGCAGTTAAGGTTAGAGACCTTGATAACTTAGAGCCATCAATTAGTGATTATTCTATTCTAAAAGAGTTTCAAGATGTGTTTCCAGATGAGCTAACCGAGTTACCTCCAAAAAGGGAATTCGACTTCTCAATAGATTTACTACCTGGAATTGAACCTCAGTCAAAAGCACCTTACAGGATGACTACCATTGAGTTATATGAGTTGAAGGCATAGTTACAAGAGTTGTTAAATCAGGGGTTCATTAGACCAAGTGTGTCTCCATGGGGAGCACTAGTTATTTTCATGAAAAAGAAAGATGGAACCTTGTGGTTGTGCATGGATTACAGGATGCTCAACAAGGCTACCATAAAGAATAAGTACCCGCTTCCTAGGATAGATGAAATTTTTTATCAAATGAAGGGAACCAAGGTGTTCTCAAAGATAGATCTAAGGTTAGAATACCATCAATTGAGAATTTAGGATGAGGACATTTCAAAGACGACATTTAGGACTCGATATGGGCATTACGAATTCACCATGGTACCATTCGGGTTAACCAATGCCCCAGCAACATTTATGAACCTGATAAACAATGTATTCCGAGATTGTTTGGATGATTTTGTGTTAGTATTTTTGGATGGCATTCTGATATATTTCAAGTCAGTAGAAGAGCATAATAAGTATTTGAGGATAGTCTTGCAATGCTTGAAGGAGTGTAAGCTTTTTGGGAAGCTATCCAAATACACTTTTTATCAAAGTAAGGTGCACTATTTAGGTCACGTCATCTCAACGGAGGGGATAGTAGTGGATTCGAAAAAGATCAAAGCAATTATGGAGTGGCCAACACTGCAGAATGTAATGGAAGTCTAGAGTTTTATGGGACTTGCCGGATATTACAGGAAGTTCGTAAAGGGGTTCTCTATGATAGAGGCACCCATCACTTTGCTTCAGAAGAAGGGAAATAAATTTGAATGGAGTGACAAATGTGAACAAGCATTCCAACTTTTGAAGGAGAAGCTCATGACAACACCTATCTTGACTGTGCTAGATCCAAATTGGCACTTCACTGTGATAACTGATGCTTCAAGGAAGGGTGTAGGAGTACTTATGTAGGATGGACAAGTGGTGTCATATGAGTCCAAAAAGTTGAAAAAAAGAGTTGAACTATGCACCGCATGATTTGGAGTTGGTTGCCATTGTGCATGCCCTTTAGATGTGGAGGCACTACCTTCTAGGAAAGCCCTTCGAATTGAAAACAAACCATTTGGGGCTTAAGTACATCTTCACTCAACCCAATCTAAATGCTCCTCTACACACTTCCACAAGGCCAATAATATCTCTTGTGCACAGTGATATAATTCGCTATAAATCTCCAATTTCCCTTACCTCTCAAATGAGAGAGAACCTCCTTAAATATAAGAGAAGGGGTGGCAAAATACCCGAAGGGGTATTAGTCACACCCATTCAAAGCAACCATTTGTAAATAATTAATAATCTAATAGTTATTAGATTATTAATGATTAAATGGTATATGCTTTATAACATAAGGTTTTATAACTTTATATTAGAACAATATATAAATGTTATAAGGGTATGACCCCTAATAACATTATGTTCGAACAATATAACACTTGTTTAATTACCTATTCAAATATTTAAAAAGGCAACCATCCATGAATAAATAAAAGGCCAATCAAAGGCATTAAACTAACTTTGATCAAGTATTTGGATATTTGAAAGAATGAATACTTATGAAGGAAAAAAAATAGCCAAGGCAAGGAAAACACCCCCTTTGATCAGACCTATTCATACATTCAAGGTCAAACCTTATAAGCAGATCTGAAAATGCAATCAAGGCATAATAGGCATAATTTTAACATTTGGTTACTTGGGTTCTTCCTAACAACTAAAACCACATTTCCTAAATAAAAAATTGGTGAAAACACACTCATTGGCAGGACCTACTACCAACAAGGCCTAAAGGAAACAAATATTTCCTCACATAATCCCAAAATTTTAAAAGGGCAACCCTTAGACCAACAAGTATCATCAACAATGCTCATTACATTTATTAGGTTCACATTCTTATAACACATTAAATGTGTTGGTTACTAATTACCAATTAAATACAAATTATGTCCAATTAATTGTAAAAAAGTTCACAAAACTAAAAGAAGTTCCAAAATATATATATTTTTATTATAAAACTAATAGAGAAAAAAATGGAACAAATGAGTTAGATAAAAAAGTCCAAAAACTAATAGAAGTTCCAAAATATATTTATTATTAGTTAATTAATAATTTTTTTTGAAAAATATGACTAAGATAAAAGATATATCGACATTTTTGGGAAGCAACTCCAAGTTTTATTACCATCAAATGATGTGCTAACAAAACTCACATAATCATTTCCTAGAAATGTCTCACTAAATGTCATTTAATATATAAAAACCTCCTATCTACTAAAAATAAAAGATTTGCAAACTTTTAAAACATAGACTAATCTAAAAATGGATCCCTTGCTCCATGATGCATACATGTTCAGAACTTTATAGTGACAAAATAGTTTAGAAGCACTAAGGCAATGGTCCTATGGAAGGGGGCTAGCTAAACATTCTTAACAGGTGATATCGAGGAAAATTAGGATTTTTTTAAGCAATAGGTCCCATAAATTTTTAAATTCTTTTGTGCTAAGAAGTTTTAAGCATAAGTGAGGAATTTTAGATGAGAAAATATAGTAATTATATACAAATAGAAATTAGAATTAAAAAAGTGTCATGCCTTCCATAAACATAAAAGTTTGGTGGAGGAAACTTCATGTTCCCTTTGTCAACACCAACTTAGGATGTAGTTTGGTGCAAGGGGCTCTAGGTTCTAAAATCATGGAGAGACAAATCTTATATAATGAGAAAACAAATGTTATAGGTTTAATTTGAATACCATCCTAAAAAATCAAAGCCCCTACTTTGTTGCTCTTAGACTTTTAGTGTCTACCTATGGGGTAGGGCTAGAAATTTCTCCTACTAACTTTGGTTTTTTTTTTTTCTAATTCATGTGGCACCATTATAAGGCATCTAATTTTTTTGCATTGTTACCAATGAATTTTGAGGAAAATTTTATTTCTTAGTATTACAATTTTGAGGCAAATCATGGGAAGATTAATTTCCTAAAGATTCTTAGCTAAAATATTTACCAGTATCTACTCTTATTAAATCTATGGGATGACTTTATTGTAAAAGAGTACTAAATTTTCTCTGCATCTATGAAATTTTAGGTAGCTCCATCCATGAAACCATAGCATTAAAGTTTATAGCTATATGTGTGGGGCTAATATTTTAGAGGAAAGTACTCATTTTAACTTTGTAGCTACATTTTCAATTCCATGGGACTATCCTAAAAAATACAAATAGGAACCCATGCCCCTTGTTGGAAATCGCATTCTAACAACAAAGTCCCATGAAAATGCTTATGTAAAGTTTAATTTTGTAAGTCTCAATGTTCCCATGCATTTTTTTTAATTAACACAATATAATTTAAAATCTTCTCCTAAAATAGTGGAGTAACTATAGTTTAGGTTTTAAAAGTTGAGTTGTAGGTGGAAAGGGGGGTTAGAGTTATGTCACCATGCCACTACTTAATCACAACATGGCCATATGGTTGCACATTTTATCTCCCTGCCTCTTTTTTATTTGTTTCGAAGTTTTATCTTAAACATAATAATAATTACAAAAAATATCTCAACAAAAAATTCATAAACCACAATATCTCAAAAAGTCTATAGACTTTGGTGTAGTGGTTATGAGTTCTAAGATAAAAGTTGGCAATTTGAGTCTCACCCAACTTAATACAACACAAAAAAGAATATCTAATAAAAAAATTGAACAATATCTACTTAAAAAATTGGTAAGTCGTTGCATAGAACCTTATTGTAAAGAGTGGTCCCATGTAGTTGCTTAGTTAATTTTATTTAACAACCACTACTCAAATTCTTTTGGAGTTAGTGGTCCATGTTTTTTTATTGCTTATTTTAAGCAATTGCTAAATTGTATTTTTGTTTACTAAATCAATTTAAAATTCTAAATGTAAAAAAGGAGGGAAGAAAATAGGTGTAGCCATGTGGCACATGTGGTTGCATAATTTTAGCTCCCACTGTTTATCTACAAATGAAATTTGAGTTTTTTGAGTGAGGTTTTCAAGAGTTTTAGTGCTTCACTAGCATTTCCTAAGTCGCAGCAGGTTTCAAACAAGGTTTTGAACTAGGTTTTAAAAAGGGAGTAGACAAGTGTTGGTAGTAGAGCATAGACAATGTTCATGGAGTAGGTAGGGACTGTGTGTTGGGCAGATGCAGACAAGAGGGGACTCGCAAATCAATCTTTTATTCAAGATCTAGGGTTACACACTAACCCTTCTTTTCTCTAGTAGGGACCTCCAAGCAAGTGTAGTCTCCTATTTGCATCTTTTATGATATAAGTTTTCTATATATCTTATTCCTACTTATTTGCAAAGGAAGACAAAGCACCTAAAAATAAGCAAACTGAAAATGAAATTGACAATAAAAATAAAAACCTCAGAAAGGAGCAAGTTACCATGATGCAAACAATAATGTATGTTCACAAAATAATTAAAACCTAAAGAAAAGTTGTTTGACCCAAACAAAAATAGTATTAAGAGAAGAGACAAAAGAGGGAAGTGGGTGATGCTAAATGCAAAGCAATGTTGTGGGATAGTAAAGTGTAGGTTATCTCATGCAAAAATGGAGCAGACAAAAGAAAATAGGAATAAAAGAAGAAACTTGTTGAAAAATTATAGAGGGTAAAAATTTATACAAATAAGGTCACATTCTAAAGAGATAGAAATCAAGGGGAATGGGTCCAAAAGGAAGAGGTTTACAATGACACATCAACTCCCTTACCTAGTCAACACATTTATATGTGTAAGAGTTATTAAATGTCAAGAGTAGGATGGAATGCATGGAAGTTAGGGAGCACTAAAATAATTGCAAGATCTACAATCACTGAAACAAACCAAAAATTAGAAGAAGCTAATAGAATGTTAAAGAATCAAGTTGTAATGCTCCAAGAAACCTTGAAGGATAGGAAAAATAAATAGCAAACCAAACAAGGATTAGATAGAATGAACATGGACCTAGTAAATCTAAAAGTTGTAGGGTAAGGAACACAAGTATCACACCAAGCAAAAATGTGGGCCATGAAAGTAAAAGAGTGTAACACGAGAAACCATTCAAAGGAGGTCAAAACATGGGCACAAGTGGTGGAAGGTTCAATGGGGAAGGAAGATGAGGCAACTACAAAATATTTGAGATACAAGAAGGAGAACACAAGGCAAGATATGATAGATTAAAAAACAATTATTAGAGGGGTAAGAGACTATACTGAAGTTGAAACCACAATCAATCTTCTGAGAAACTTTCTCAGAGACAAACTAGAATCAAAAAGATAATTTTTTCAAGCAAGGAGGATTGAAAAGATAAGATAAGAAAGTAGTAGAACTATTAAATTTATCATGATGAAAGTAGAGGACAAGAACTAGATTCTAAGCAATATGAGTCTTTTGAAAGGTTCTCATTTTTTTCTAGTTGAAGACTTAACTCCAATGCATGAATAAGAGAGAATTGGTTAAAGTAAGGGCATCAAGGAATGAAGGTAAATGGGTGTGGTTAAAAAATAGATAAGCTTTCATTGCCAATTAAAATTCCTTTAAATACATCAATGCAATAGGAAGGTAGAAAAGGGAGAGTAGAGATATTTAAATGGGTAAAAAGAGGTGAAGCTTATATCTTGAGTTTTCAGCTGCAAGGTAAATAACAAGTAGGCCTCCCCCCTAGAAGCATTTGAAATTAGTATGCTGGAACTATATAGGATACCTTTAGAAGAGGCCCAGACCTAAGTTAGGGCTTGTTGTGAAAGAAATAGACATAATCTATCTCACGAAAATCCATGAGCACAATGGTTGCAAGATTCCTATTTTTAAAGGATATAGGAAGATTCCATTTTGGAACAAAACAATAAAAGATGGCAAAGGATATGAAGGAATAATGGTTTTAGTAAGATAAACTTGGGACAAAAATATTCAATTGGAAAAAGAAAACCTAAATAATCAATATATTTGGATTAAAATAACAAAAAATGGAAGACAAGTCAAAATTGTAGCTTGTTATTTTGCTCCATAGGCTTCAAAAACCTACAAAAAAAGTGGGATGGATGGTGAGGACCCATACACAAGCTTAAAGAAAAGATATTATTATCTTGTACTCTCAACATGAAGAAGTACTTCTCGTAGGAGATTTCAATGCAAGGACAATAAATGATCAAACTTGAATTTTATGTAGCAAGGAACATAACAGTCCTTTATGGCTTGTTGAAGGAAAAAACCATCAATGGTCAAGATGTTTAGAGGATAGATGAGACATGAATAATTTGTGAATAAATTATACATGTAAAACTTACAATGGAGCAAGCATTGTTGATTATGTCATTTATTCATGAAATCTGATAGAAAGGATAACAAAGGTAGTGATTGAAGATTTTCCTACGGAATTAAAATCATACCATAGCCTAGTATGTATAAAGTTGTCATTGTAGGAAAGAAATCAATAAAGTGCAACCCAATCAACAACCCCTAGGAAAGGGAATCATTCTTATAACCAGAGAGAATTGTTCTATCTTCAAAGAAGCACCAAAACAAAGAATCTAGAAAAAAGCAAAAAGAACAAAAATAATAAGTTTCAAAAGCCTGGAGCTAACAAACATAATTCAAGTGGCACTTGAAAGGTGTAAAAGGGCAAAACAAGAAGAAGAAAATAAGTTGTTTTCTAGCAAATGGTTGGTATGATGAAGATTACAAGGATATAAAGAGAGCTCTAAAATAGCTAGGTAAAGAGGAGAAGGCAAACAAAAAATTGTACAAGTATATAGTAAAAGCAAAAAAACAAGAGTTTGTGAACACAAGAAGACAAGAACCAATACATTTAGGGAAGAATAATCCAAAATTATTTTGGAGGGAACTTAAATAAAGAAAACAACAAAAAGAGAATAACATTATAACTACCCAATGGCTAGAATATGCAAAAAATTTGTATGGATAGGAATTAGAGGAAGATGCCCCTCCCACATTCAACACAACAACAAAATTATTCACTTTACATGAGGTTAAGGAATGTATTAAGAATATGGATACATGCAAAGCTTGTGACATGGATGGGCTATAGGTAGAATACCTAAAATGGAGAATGAAAAACCTTGCCCCTCACATTAAGAAAATATTCAACAACATTATTCAACGCGGGCTTCCACAAGATTGGACAACCAATCCATTAGTATCTCTCTTCAAAAGTGGAGATGCAAATAATCCTTCTAACTACTAGACCATCACAATCAATGGAAGCATGGTTGAGTATAGAACTAGCTAGTGGGTAGAAGAAAAAATAAGAGAGAAAAAGGGTAAGTAGGTTTTAGATGAAAATACTTAACAATAAATCATGACATTACTTTGAGGCATATCATTAAAAAAGTATGGAATAAAAAAGAGGAAGCTTATTGTTGTTTTGTGGACTTCAAGAAAGCTTTCAACATGATTCCTAAGGGTAAGTTATGGAGTAGAATGAAGGATCTTGGCATACTAGAGCAATATAGAGTGGCAATCCATAGACTTTATGAGCATGTTCTAATAAAAATCAAAACTCAAGCAGGGCTTTTGTAAAACCTTAGGAGTGAATTTGGAGTTAAGCAAGGATGCCCACTATCCCTTACCCTATTTGGTTTATATATAAACAAACTAGAAGAATGGTTAAATCTACAAGGAGGGGATGGTGTTATTTTGTGAGAGTATGTTGTGAAGCTTATTTTGTACGCCAATGATCTCATTTTGATTACAAAATTTGCTCAAGGGGTACAAGAGCACTTAAATGCCCTAGAGCACTTTTGCAAGGAAGTGGGTATGCAAGTTAACACTAGTATGACCAAGACCATGATCTTTTCTAATTTGAAAAGAAAAAAATAGTATAACTTTTATTTTGAAGGGGGTATCCTAGAACAAGTATCAGAGTAGAAGTATCTTGGGATTAACTTCAACAACAAACTTAGTTGGGAAACTTATAAAAAGAGAACTTTTGGAGGTTGGAGATCTCTTCTTGCGTTACAAAATAGAGGTAGAGAGGTTGAGTTGTGGGATTAGAAAACTATCAAGATTTTATTCAAACTATTAGTAATTATGGTGGTGCTTTATGGGTGTGAATTGTGGGCTAGCAACACTTCAAAAATAAAATGGAGACAAATAGAGAGGATTTAGACTTGTCTAATCACAAACAAATTCAAAATAAAAGTTTTGGTTCCTTATAAAGTTCTTCTAGTAGAAAAAGGTACCTTCCCTATCAAGACAATTGCTATGGTTTGTCTCTTAGGATATCTAAAAAAAATTGAATAGATGAAGGCAATTAGATGGCTTAAGGTTATCACTAAAGAGGTTTTGAATGAGAGAAAGAAGACTTGGATGAAACAAAACATCAAATGGATGAACAAATGGATCATCAACTTGAATGCATGCCAAAATAATAACAAAGAAATAAAGACATTTGTTATGGATAACCTTCGTAAGTCTATGTGGGAAAAGGCACAAGGGAGAAAGATGAAATATTATCTTGATGAATTTAACTCTAGATATGATCATTACAAAAAGGCCTACATAGGGGTAAATATCTCTTGGAGAGCAAAGATGTTCATAGCCCAATTGAGGACTAACTCACAACATCTTCTGTGTGAAATAGGTAGACAAAGGGGTTAAAAGAAGAATGGGAGGAGAAGGTTTGTGTTTTTTGCAATTGGAACAGTTGAGTCAAAGAAACACTTTGTTTTAAAGTATGAAGCTTACAATGACATTCAAACCAATTACACAGGTACCTTAGTAGCAGCTTCTTTTCAAATTTTCTTCAAAGAAGAGAAAGGTGAGAAAACATAGGAGTTCATTATCAAAATAAATAGGAGAAGAGTTGTCATAAACCTTGTGAACATTAAAAACCTCGTATGAACTTCTATTTTAATCCCTAAATTGTAATAACTCTTTAATTCTAAAATAAGATTCTAAATTATCCTTTCTACATAGCTCCTAAAGATGACTTAAAGCCCTGGTTATTTGAAAATGATAAATGCGAGTAATATCAATTATTTATCAATGGAGAATTTTTTAATGTTAGTAACCGGAACAACTCTCTTTGGATGAAAGAATATTGTTGGACTGGATTTGACGCAAATTACAGTTGAAGGTGAGTCCCTTTAAATCCTTGTTTCATTTGCAGGCAGTTATACTCTTCCAATAATGTACTTCCTCTGCTGACTTTTTGCTTCAATTTTATGGCGAGTACCTTCGCCAAATGCGCTACAAATTCTGTTCAATAAGATTGTCTACCCCCTATTGTGAGCTCTGCCATAATCGCTTGATGCTAGCAAGTATTGCCAGGGAATTCTCAGAGGCAGCAAGAAGTAAAGAATGAATTCTGTGCATATAAGATTAGGTCTAATCACCTCGAGTCCACCTCCAATCTACCAAAGACAGAAATATCCAGAGGGCTCTTTTTAGAGAATAGGATTTTCAATCATTGAAAAGGTTGCTCTAGATTACAAATATAGTAATTACGCTACTTAAAGCTCTGCGAAATTTATGTATTAAATCTAAAACCTGGAAACCTTTAATCGACAAGGACAAAGGGAAATGCAGCTCAACAAATACAGGTATTAAGTCCCTGGAAGCTCATAATAAGCCTGCTCTACACTATTAGCTTTTATAAACTAGTGGTCTCCCATTCTCTTCACTTTTACAGATTTGTCTTCTCAGATATCTTCAAATAACTATCCACCTGCCCTTACTTTTGACTCACGTTAGTTTTGATCAATAGCTTTTTTTCCTTCAAAAAATATTACCGGTATTATCTTGGGTCACTGTTGATGCAGAATTGAACTTCTCTACCATGGCATTTGCCGTTCAAATAGGTTCTTTGGTACCTGAATGCAGTCACAGTTGTTCAAGTGAGCACAATTTCCATGCATTTATCTTTGTCTATCTGGAGGGTGGATCTCTTTGGGCATATGGGACTACTTTTATGACAGAGTGTCTAATATGGTGTTATGATTCATGGCAGAAATACAGCAGAGGAGACATCACTTTAGAAGCATGGCAAAAACATTTGCTATTGCAAGAAAGGAAAATCAAAATTTTCAAAGTTTGACAGGTCTTAGGGACTTGGTACGGTCTCATCAGTATAAGGTACGTATATCTGAAAGCTAGAGCTTTTGGTTGAGAGGTTAATCTGATTATTGTATATTTTATAACGATCAGGTGATTTTTTTTTTTTACTTCCAGTTTAGTGTTGTTTTAACTGCCAAGCTGAGATGGTAGAGGGGAAATTTTACCAATTATTATGGCAAGGAATGTTACAATTTAGGGAGACTCGTCAAATTATCATCACCAAGGAATCATATAACAAAGTTGAAATATGAACATCATCCAAGAGATATCAAAGATGTTTAATTGATGTGACCATAGTTCAAAAATTTGGACTCGTCAAAAACTCAGTAGACCCAAATTTAATTTGGATTTGGCAATTCAATAAATTTTTTTGACAATAAAATACACATAAATTTGTAAAATAATCTTAAAAAATATGTATAAAACTGAATTTACAGAAGTCACAAGTAGTTTGTCCTTCATTAATAGATCAAAAAACAAGTTCAATGCACATCATAGTATCGTATGACTATAAATTACAAATCTCTATTATTATTTTTACAAGTTTCATCTGTGAATGGGCCCAAAACAAAATTTATTTTTTGCTTTTAAAAACCAGATCAGGGGCAGGAGGATGGCAGCCCCTTGTGGAGTCAAAGGGCAGCACCCCTTGCAGGGGTTTGGGGGCAGAGTCCCTTGTAGGGTTGAGGGATTGCACCCTTGGTGCATTCCTTGTTGTGATACAAGGTGAGGTTGAGGGGTGGAGCCCCCACCACCAAGCTCAAATTAAGGCCTTCAAGACCACACAGACCTTTAGACTCGTGAGTTTTTGATGATTTTGTCAACATGTTGAAGGAGTGAGAGTTGAGAAAAAAACTATGAAAAATGATTATCATTATGTGTTTGTGGGTGAGTTTTTCCCAGTGAGTCATGAGTTTTAGCGAGTAATTTGTTGAGAACTCACCAATAACTTGTGAAAATACATCTTTGAAACGCAACAAGTTCAAGGTCAAATTACTCAGGGCAGGAAATTTCTTGCGAATATTCAACGAGTTTTAAATCTATGGATGTGAACATCAATGAAAGAAGACACTGCATGCAACAATGTTTAGAAGAGATTATTTAAAATTTTTTAATTTAACTTCTGTGGGATCATGGATATATGAACATGTTCCCTCTCTTGTAACACAAATTTATATACAATATTGATGTTTGCATAGAAATCTTAGCGACTATATTCAACAACCCTTTTCTGCCTTTAAACGACCTCTCATTTCTCAAGTGATTTCTCATCTTAGAGTGACCTTTCACTTTCCATTACACAAAACACAAAAATTGATCACTTTGACTTTCATATGCATTACAAAACATTAATAATTTGCTTAGGAATGGCTATTGATATTTGATACTGAATGTACAACATTTGAATTGATACACAACCACCTCAACCATGATGTACCATATTTTTTATAGTACCAATAACATTATATGATCTATATTACCGGGTTTTGCTAAAATCCCTTGCGTATCCGAATTGGTTTGGTTTTGGGCCCGGTTCGGGGTTGGGTTGGGTTGGTGCTATGAAGGACCCATAGGGAACCTAGGGTGCCTAGGGCGGACCATGTGCGAACCCGGAATGTACCGGGCGAACCTAGGCGTACTCGTGACCGCCTAGTCAAAAAAACAAAAAAGGCATTTTTAAAAACAAAAAAAAAAGCCTCAACACCTAATTTTGTCCTAAAGTGAGGGCTTTTAACCTCTTTTGCCTCATTTCACAAACACAAGTGAGTAAAACAACATTTTTGCCTCCAAGCTGCCATTGTTGATTTTTGAAGGTTGCTGCACTTTTTTCGAAGGTGAAGGCTACGGGAGAGAAAGACCTACACTAATAGGAGAGGAGGAGTTGCACAGGGAAGATTTATCTATCAAAGGTGAGGGAATCTTGTAATTTTTTTAAGTTTTGAAGAACTTTTTCAAGATTTTTCATTCTTTAAAAAAAATGTTTTGAATATTTTTTTAAACCTTTTAATATAATTTATACATAATATAGGGGTTATAATGCCATTAAAAAAAAAGTTGTAGGGTTGTAAATTTAAAAGTTTGTAATTTTTTTGTTTTGTTATATTTATATAGAATGGTTGGTAGTTCTAGTTCAATTGCCCCACATGTAGAGAGCTCATTTAAATTTGATGTAGTGTCACCTCTTTGGTGACATACAACCATGATTGAACAACTTCCTGGTGGTGGGGGTTATTGTTGGCGTTGCATCCAATGTGGGAATGAGTATAAGTGCTCGCATAGTCGAGTAAAAGCTCCCCTGTGCGCTACTCTCAGCTTAAGAATAAAAGTTTGACTATTCTCAGCTTAAGAATAAAAGTTTGTCTAGGGCCGAATAAAAAAGGGTTGCCAAAGCAACAAATAATGGGATAGATCAAAGAATAAGAGGACATTGACATGGTAAGTAACAAAGCAAAGGAAAGACTACATCCTCTTTCCGAGAAAGGATCATAGAAACCTCCTAGTGGCTTAACACAACTAGCCGACCCACATCCTTTAATGCCACCATCATCTTCCCAAGAAGAGAATACCCCCCTCTTTCTCGTAAAAGAGGCCCATTGGAAAAGGCCTTCAAGAATGAGGCAAGGGGGGTTGTAAATGAGAGCATTGCTCGTTGCATTTATAGTAATGGGCTTCCTTTCAACCTTGTTAGATCACTATATTTGTGGGATATGGTGATAGCAATTGCCAATGCACTTGCTGATTACATTAGTCTTGTGTATGAAAAGGTGTGCACCACCTTATTGGCCAAGGAAAAAGCTTTCGTAGAGGCACTGTTGAGTGCAATCAAGGATACATGGCCCGAAATAGAAGTGTCCATTATTTCTAATGGATGGAAGGATTGCAAAAACATACCACTAATTAATGTTATTGCCGTGTCCCCTAAAGGGGCGATGTTTTTGATGGCAGTTGATTGTGAGGGTCAAGTGAAGGATGCAACCTTCATTGCCAATATCCCAATATAAGCCATTGAGATGATGGGCCTTGAAAACGTCCAAGTCATAATGGACAACGCTAAAAGTTGTAGGGCAGTTGATTCAATAGTTGAGGGTGCATATGGGCATATTTTTTGGACACCATGTGTCGTCCACTCTCTCAACTTGATATTGCAAAAGATTGGCATAGAGATCGAGTAGCTCAAAGAAATCTACATGCAAGCCGAGGAGATTCAAATGTTTGTGGCAAGTCATCATATGTCACAAACCATCTTTAGGACCTTCTCCAACTTGGAGTTGTTGAAGGTAATTTTTTTTTTTATATATTTATTATTTATAAATTTATAAATTTTTGCTAAGTTGCTATTTTTTAATTTTTTAATTTTTTACACCATGTTAGGTTGCTGAGACTCGATTCACATCACACACAATCGTCTTGAGTCGGTTTGTGAAGGTGCAAGAGGCATTGAGCACCATGGTCATCAACACTCTTTGGAGTGTATGGAGGCAATCACACATAGAGAGAGCCCAAAAAGTCAAAGCATTGATCCTAGATGATGAGTGGTGGGCTCGTGTGGAATATGTTTTGAGTTTCACTAAACCCATCATGAGTACAATTAGGTATGTAGATAGGGATTGACCATGTTTGGGTGAAATTTATGATGGCATGGACTCCATGGTTGAAAAAATAATGGCCATAACAGAAGCCAAGGAGCATGACCGCACAAAAGCATTTTTAAAAAGAGTGCAAAAGATTGTTGACCGTTGGAACAAGATTACCATGCCCTTGCATCTCCTAACATTTGCTTTATCCCCAAAGTATTATAGCAAAGAGATACTTTCCTTGCCGAGGAGGGTGGCACCATATAGAGATGAAGAGGTGCTACTAGGTACAAACTGCATTCAAAATAACATTTCCAAATTCCAAATGATATACTAAGTGTTGTCTTGATTGAGTTTGGCCACTTCATATCTTCAAAGAATCATGATGTTTGTGCTCTTCGAGACAAGTACATGAAAGACTCTCATGAATGGTGGTACCTACATGGCAAAGGCTCTGTTTACATGCAATCTCTTGCAATAAAAGTTCTATCTCAAGTATGCATCTTTTTATTTTTTAGCTTCCTCATTTTTTTTCGTTGCTATATATTATAGTTTTTGTTTAATAATTGTAAATGTTGTATGCAAATTCAACAGGTTGCAAGTTCTTCTTTAGTTGAGCAAAATTGGAGTAAATACTCCTTTATCCATTCAGTTAAACACAACCGATTGGGTGCAAAAAACGCTGAGGATTTGGTCTTTGTGCACTCCAACTTGCGTCTCTTGTCACATAAGAAACTTGATTACAACGAGGAGGTGACAAGGACTTGGGATCTAACTCTTGAGCGTGCCGACTTAGATGCTATTGTTGCACAACTTGCTGAAGTCTCTATAGATGAGGCAACTTTTACATATGACATGGCTAGTGGGATTGGTGTTTTAGTTGATTGTGGTTCAAATGAAATTGTTATTGAACCAAATGTTGACTTTGATGCTCTCGATGAAGAGCCATATGAAGATTATTGAATATTGATTGTAATCTTCATTTTGTAATGACATTTGACAAATCAATGAGTTATGAATTTCAATTAATGAGTATTTTCTTCATTGCAAGTTATAATATTTTGTTTATTGGCAATTATGAATATTACTGTTTTTAGAAATTTAATATATATAAAATTGTAAATTATATATGTTAAAAAGGTGAGCATATTACATAGGTTACACCAGTATTACCATAAGGCAAAACACAAAAATAATATATTATATTATTGATATTTTTCATTGATATACAATGTATGATGCAATGCTTATAAAGCACTGCATTCCCGTGTACAACCATCCCAAACTTTCCCAAAAACTAACATTTATTATATTTACTAACTATCAACCAATCTAACATTTATTTATTATTATTTTATTAGTCTAACCTATACTAAGATGTAATACTAATTCCAACATTCCCCCCTTATTACATCAATTCGAACAAAGGACAAAACACGACATGGACTGAACACAACAACCCATATAGAAAGTTGACGAAGCATCTCCACCAAGTCTCTTCGCTCACCCAAGACACACCAAACTGAACTCATCAATGGATGTCCTGATTGTCAAACTTGTAAAATACATGTGAATCGAGACATACTCATTTATTCACAAGTACACCACTTCTCTTGTGAATTGAGACAAACTCAATTATACACAAGAAAAACATATACTGATTGTGAATCGAGACTTACTCAACTATCCACAGTAACACAAACACCAACCAAATGTGAATCGAGACTTACTCAACTATCCACAATAACTCTCCTTTCTTTGCGGATCGAGACAAACTCAATTATCCACAAATACAAACCTATAAAGCTATGGATTGAGACATACTCAACTATCCATAGGTACCACTCACTGAGTCTATGGATCGAGACATACTTGACTATCCACAAACCAAAACAAAACTGCCATGCCCGCCTCCTTGCTCTATGAAGGGACTCAAAATGAAACTTGTGCTACTCATGCAAAGTATCATCTCTGAGTGAGAAGCTAGCTCGAGATGATAATATACCTCCACCCTCTAGTGCCTCCAACCTCCAATTGGTCATTTAAAGTTCCCTGAAACTCAATACCCAGAATTGCCTCACTATGTGTAAGATCCCCAATCAGATCTGCCCTAAAATTTCTGATTTTTATTTTGTCAAACCCTAGGTATGAAGTCTGATTTTTTCTGTTTCTGAATTGTAAATGGTTTTGGACAGCGAATATATGTATGCCAATTGCTCCAATATAAATGTCAGTCATGAACCTTTATGAAGATAACATCAACCATATATTCTACCACATAATATGACCATTCTAATGCAAACAAAATGACATAAAGTTCTGATTTCTGAATATGATTAACTGCTGCTACAAATCAGATTGCTTAGAATTGAAATTACATCAAGTTTCAAGGCTCAAACATGCCCAAACATAACTCAGATTTCTGCTGTTACAAATCAGACCTTTACATTGATAAACAAAGGTGTCTACATACCAAAATGATGGAGAATGGTGTCTTCACTTCAAATCCTAGATGGGCGATCTGATTTGGCACTTGCTTATACACCCTTGGGACTCAAAAAGACCCACGATTCCTCCTCAAACCCTCCAAGCTAGGCGGCGCTTCCTTGTAGATGGAAAATGGCATGCAAAGTGAAGGGCAACGGCTAGGGTTTGTCTTAAAATGCTCCACAAACTTGAAATCGGCTCCCTTGGAGATGGCGCTCACCCTAGGGTAAAACCCTAGCAATAATTTTCAATCAAATCCCTCAAAATATGGCACTCCAATTTGATATAAAATCTGAATATAACTCTCAATTTCCAAAATTGTATTTGACCACAAATCTCACAATTTTGACCCTAGGTCTTCTCCACTCCAATCTGCAGAAATAAATGTCTTTGAAGCTCAATCCTCTCCTCCGAATCACCAATGAAGTGCAAATGTGAACTTCGTATGAATCCACCTCAAGATGGAATTGGGTTTTCGTCCAATCCACCAATATTCCTCAGGGTTTTCGTCCTTGGAATATGCTGAACCTAAGTTGCAGCCAACAAGAGAAAATCTCCAATGCAAATGACAAGATATGAATGATGCTAACGACTTGCTTTTTACTTTCTTCTATAGCCACCAAATGAACCTCCTCCTTGGCCAACCTCCTTTTTGGTCAACCTCCTTTTGGCAATTCACTTTTTTTTAAAAAATTTTGTTTTCTCTATCCAGTGGCTCACTTTTATAATAAAATCATTTCATATTACAAATAGGTCCAGCTTAATTAATTAAATATAAATAATCCAAATTGACTTAGGATTACTTAGAATTTAATTAATTAAATTATTCCTTTGCAACTCCCAACTTAGCCTATGGGAACAAAATAGGCTAGCCGACTCCATTGGGTGATCACTCGGAAAAAGGGGACATTACACCATGTGGCAATGCTTCACCAAAATTTCATCTTTTGCCTGAAGACCAACATTGGATGGAAATAGGACCTTTGTTGTATCTGTGCCATGCAAGCTGACAGATTCATCCTTGATCACCAAATCAACGGCATTAAGCACTAGATACTTAGTTTCCTCAACTACATCCAATGTAATTGTGAATTTCCTGTCAAATTTACAGGCGTCTAAATCAGGTGGGAGTTCCAACTCATAGTGTCGTGGAACTGCAGTCTTGGGCAATCTGGGCAAGCCTTTAAACTGCTCCATATTCAGGGGAGGCCTTGGTCCCTTTCAAAATTGCAACCTTGCAAGGTATATAGCCCCAACGAGCAGGGCAACTGCTGCAACAAAATGACCCACACTCCTCCGCCATATAATGATCCAACACACCACACAACTTATACCACACCCTTTCGTCAACTCGATCAGCACAAAGGTAACCTCTCATATCCAGCACTTGACGGATGCCATGAATTCTATGATTGAGTCTGTTCTCGTCAAGAATTGCCCCACTGAAATACATGAGCAAAAACTGCGAAGTGGAATACAGATTCAAACAGCTCCACATATTATCTCCTCTTCCACAATAGCTACAAATGTGGTCATCAATTCTATCACCTTCACATCTATGTCTCAGTAAATCATGAAGCATGTAATTCACAGGCTGTGTATTATCATGGTAGTCTAGAAATGGAAGTCCCAACATCTAGACAAGACCTTCGTAGGGAATTTCACTTAGCAGATCTGTTTTACCACAATTATGCTACTGGAATGTTTGGGAATCTATAACACCAAATGTTTCCATGCACAGCTCCGAGTAGTATTGATCAAGAATTTTCTGGAATATAAATTGGAGAAATTCTTGAGAATCTTCTGTTCTCACCACGTCAAAGATGGCCATATTTTATCAAACACCATATGATTTTAATAGATCCCGCTGAAAAGAATAGCATATAATAGGTAGTTCATCACCCTTTGCTTCCATGCAATGAATTCTCCATCTCACCAGGCCTAAGATCATAGCCGCTCTGATACCATATTAAAATGGTGAGCAGATTACACAGGTTACACCATTACTACTAGAATGCAAAACACAAAAATAATATATTATATTATTGATATTTTTCAGTGATATACAATGTATGATGCAAATGCTTATAAAGCATTGCATTCCCGTGTACAACCATCCCAAACTAACCTACGGGAATAACTTCCCAAAAACTAAAATTTATTTTATTTACTAACTATCAACTAATCTAACATTAATTTAGTATTATTATTTTATTAGTCTAACCGTCTAACCTATACTAAGATGTAATACTAACAATATATATATAATTTACAATTTTATATATATTAGAATTTCTAAAAACAGTAATATGCATAATTGTCAATAAACAAAATATTATAACTTGCAATGAAGAAAATACCCATTAATTGAAATTCCTAATTAAGTGATTTGTCAAATGTCAATACAAAATGAAGATACACACACACACGAAACCATACCCGTACCTGGGGAAAAAGAAAAATTGCCATACCAGTGTACCTGAACATGCGGTGAACATTATATGCTAACATGGAAAAGGTTGTTATATTTGTAATTTCATGAAATGTACTCTTATAGGGAATGAAGTATGATAGTGGCAGCAGATTTACAATTCATCTTTTCTTTTTTCTTGTTATAAAAATGAGTCAACATCATCTAAGAAAATGTAGGCTATATATGAACCGGTAAAACTTACGGTGTTTATCAAAGTGGCTTTTGTGCAATGTAAAATCAGAATACATGACATCTTTTAAAGAGGCTGTTAATCTCATTCTTACAGTGTCAGAAACATTTGTAGACATTTTGATTCTTGACTACTGAAATGAGCATTTCAAGCATACCGAGAAATAACCCTGTGCATACAAGATTCTATTATGTCTCATCAGATTTTACCTGAGCAAACGAAAAGCACCTAACCATGTAGGTTAGCCCTTCAGCCAAAATATGAAGTTAATGAATGGAGAGAGAGAAATAAAAGTTGGTTAGAGATAATACTAGATAAGGTTTGAAAAGTTGATATAGGATGCTTGGTTTTTACACAAAAAATATATGACTTGCTGTTAGATGCTTCTAACACGATAGATTTTAAGACTCAATACAAACATCATGTTAAAAATTTCTCGAGATTTTATAAAAGGATTCAAAGCCTTAGAAATTCAGAGAAATATAGCAGGAAAAGATAGGTCAGGGGGCACTAATTCAAAACTTTCAAACTACAAGGTGGTGATTTGACACCTGTAGAGAATGAGTTGTACTGCAGAAAACATGGGCTGTATGGAAGTCAATCTTTTTGTTAGTGGAGCTTGAATTCCCGTGTAAGTAGAATACTAGAGAAGAGTTGAAAATATTGGAGGCAAAAAATGTTGATGGATGTTATTAGGTAATTTAATGCTATGTCTGTAGAAGTTGGATTGGAACAATCAACTTAATTAGTTGGCATGTGAAGTGTTTTAGATAGCAGTGTAATTACAATTGTAATTAGATGGTAGTGTAATTAATAATTACAATTTGGTTTTTGAAGAAAAATGTGAAGTCATTCTCATGTAGTCTCATCATGGACATAATCATTTTCATTGACATTTTAAAAGAAGTCATTATCAAAGCTTTCCAAATGTCCTTATAATTCTATTGCGTAGGTAAAGGTTCATTTATTACATTTGACTAGGCACAGTTGTCAAACATGTATTTGTGGTGGACTGTTTGAAAGTTCTAATGAAATCCAATCCAATAATTATAGTTCTGATATTCCTTGGTCTAGACAAAGTAGATATCAATTTCCTCATCAAACAGGTCAATTTTGCAATTCAATCTTCTGGACTCCTGGACAGTATATTCGATGATGAGTTGGACAAGTCAGGCATCTGATCCTTTTTTGCATACAAGTGTAAGACATAATGTTGTAACTAATTTGAAATTGATTTTGGAGGAGAGTTTATCTAGGTTTACCTAGGAGAGTGATCAGATGAAGTAAGTCTACATCTTTGTTAGAACAAAGAAGGCCTTTTTGACAAGTAATTTTGTGACATTTCATGGGAGCTAATCATAAAAATAGAAAAAGTCTCAATAAACATGGGCCTCATGCAGGGTGCACAGTTGTGATTAGAAGTTATATTGTTGTGCCTGTCGATTGAAGTAAGTTAGCAGCATTTAGCATTTTATTATAGCTAGAGGTTGGGCCCAAGATGAAATTTTAGTTGCTAGGAGAATACAGACGAATACAGACAAATGAGTGACACTTGAATAGATATATTCCTGTCTTAAGCTTGTGTCTAGGTGTTCAATGATAATGACTTCCCCATTCGACGAGCATGGAAACATGGCTTTTGAGAGGCACAAGTAATTTATGATGTGTGTTGAGAAATCTCACATTATGTGAATGGTACAGGCCTGTACAAGGAAAGAAGAATAAGAAGAGAGGAAGTTGACCTATTAAGAGTTTCTCAAACCTGCTGCAACTTTCAACCAGGCCTGCAAAAATGTGATTTTTAGATGCACAAGCACACTATAAACACAAATCAGGTAATGCAGCATAACTTACTGTTAAGTACACTCCTATCTGAGTAAGAAATCAACCTCATACACTGAAAGTATAGTTTCTATACATTATTAATGAGAAAATCACCAACACTTCTTTTCAGATAACAGCATCAAGAATTATAGTACAAAAGACCATGGTTCAAAAACTCGTGACTCAGCAAACTCTGTAGGCCCAAATTTGACTCCAAAACTTGGCAAAACTCAGCAACTTAAAATACTTAAATCCCTTAAAAAAATAAAATTTATGCAAAATACATTTACACAATGTATCAAATGAGTGTGTAAAATGTTGGGGAAGTGTTTTCTATTAGATTTGAATACAAAATGAGTACAATTTTGCATCATCATGCGCATACAACAGCCAATAAATATGAGATGTTCAATCATCATAAAAAATTACATATCCATGCAAGT
The DNA here is from genome assembly GCA_027924645.1 of Cunninghamia lanceolata. Classification (NCBI taxonomy): domain Eukaryota; kingdom Viridiplantae; phylum Streptophyta; class Pinopsida; order Cupressales; family Cupressaceae; genus Cunninghamia; species Cunninghamia lanceolata. The sequence continues at coordinate 2,997,918 of BSBN01000515.1, forward strand.
TTCAACAATTTACAATTTCCTTTTGGAACGTATCTAAAAAGAATGTGCTCTGCAACTATGTCTTCCCAATTTTGAATTTTGAACGTTGAGAATGGGTGGGAACCGGCTGGGGGGCTGCCATTGGCCTCCCCATCCTCTTCAAAGGCTGTTGAGATGGGCATGTCTTTTGCTGATGCATCAGGCGGTGTGGGTCCACTTGTTGGATTCAAAGATGCGCTGATTTCTCCTTGCTCGTGCTCCAATAAAGGTATTTCTATTGCTGGGTGGGAGTCTCATGACTCCCTGGTTTTTTCTCAGTCTGATGAAGGATTCGCCTTGAAAGTTCCTGATTCCACAGTGGAGGAGATCATTTCTTAGATGGACCTAGCGCTGATTGGTAAGTTCTTCTCCTTCTGCCCTAACATTGATATGGTTAGGAATGTTTAGGTTTGCGCTCTCCCCTCTTGGTGGAAGGTCCTTGGTTTTACGGAAAGCACAATCTCTTGCTTTGCAAATGGAAACCTGGGCTTGACCCCTCGTCTGATTTGTGTGTGGTGACCCCCACATGGGTGAGAATCCTTGGGCCCCCCCCTTGAATTTTGGGATGAAGAAGTCATTTGTGGCATAGCGAGTTGCTTTGGCCATTTTTTGGCACTTGACAATGTCACACAGAACAAAACTAGGCTGATTTTTGGCAGATTCTGTGTCAATGTGGAAATTTCAAAGATCCTCCCAACTTCTATTGTCATTGAATTGAAATTCGGAAGATGGACACAATCTATCTTGTATGAGAATGCCAGACTCTTCTGCTATTATTGCTCTAAAATGGGTCATCTTGCTTTGGATTGCCCGAAATAGCCTCTCAAGAAGTGGGGAAGCCCCACAAAAGCTAAAGGGAAGGCTAGGTGCTCCTCGTCTGAGGTTGGCAGGCCTTATCCCTTCGAAAAGGAGATTTTGAGAATCCTAGAGGACGACAAGGTGGATCAAGAGGTGATCATAGTCCCCAAGGGAGCAGCCTGAAAGAATCTAAAAACCTTGAAGCTAGGGTGGAATCGCTTCAGGTGGATGCTATTTCAGAGGGTATGTTGGAGACTCATACCTTGAAGACCCTTGAGGTCCTTGGAGAGAAGTTTAGTCAGAACCAGTCGATTGCATTGGGACATAGTTTGACGTCGTGGCCAACATAATGTGCGAGGTGGTACTTGAGGCAATTGATGCCCCCACTCATCTTTAGCCTTCAATAGTTGCAAATAATGGTCCTCGTGGTTGGTCCTGGTATGCTATGCTTCCAAGCAGCGTCCTTTCCTCCAATGGGTCAAGTTCCACTTCCTAATGCCATTATGTGCTAAGTGCAAGCCTAACATAAAATCAGATAAATACATTTTAATGTAGCATTTTTAAATGCAAAAAAAGTTTGAAATTAGAAAAGAGTGCTTTAAACAATAGTGGTAATTCAAATCATTTTGAACCTTAAATAAATAGTATTAAAAATTGAAGCAAAACAACATTTTTTGATTCCATAAATTGATTAAACCCTACATTAGAGATCAGAAAAGCAACATTTTTGTTAAAAAAAACCATTTAAAAAAAGAAAAAGAAAAAGTAAAGGGTTTATTCAATCACAAAAATATGTTACAAAAAGTACAAAGAGATACATTAAAAGAAACAAAATAAATCTGTCCTTGGAGAGGTCCAGCTTAACCAGAGAAGCTCAAAAATTGTCAGAGGTGTCAGCTCTTTGCGTTTTGAAAATTTGAATACAAGCTGAAAGGGGGTATAACTGGATATCTTCATTGGCTTTTTTGTCAGCTAGATAGTTCAATTTTTCTGGTGTGACTTATTTGGTCAAAATTTTGAAGGAACTTTGAAACCTGGGTAAGCAAAAGACAAAGCTGACAGAAGTGAACAGTTGGTTACCTGAAAGGCATTGAATTATCAGCTTAGAATCCCTATAAACAGTTAGATTCTTAAGGTTTTCTTTGATTGTGAGAAGGCGGCCAAACTTGCAGCCCATAATCTCAACAACATTATTAGAGGCCTGCCCTAAATTCATGCTGAAGTCTTAAATCTTGAGTTGAGGTTTGGCCCATAGCACACCACCTGCAGCAGCAGTACCAAGATTGGATTTCTAGACCCCATCAAAGAAGAAAGCAGGATAGCTGAACTTGAAGTGTATTTCCAGAGGGTGGCAGCCAACTAGAGAGTTGCTGATATAATTGACAAGATTCCATGTTTTTGAGAAATTGAAGTTCTGCTCTAGACAGCTTGTTCAGATTTTGCTTTTTTTAAAAAAAATGGACAAAATAAAAACAACATGAAAACTGATTTGAATGGTTTGCAAACATGTAAATGCAGCCTTTAAGAATGAAACAAAAGGCTGGAAATGCTTAGAAAAAAAAGAAAAAATGTCAATGTCCCCTTTTTCGGTTTAAAATAATTAATAATATTATTTAAGTTGGGCGTGATAATTTCTAATTTTAAGGGCAATTTAATAATATTAATATAATTAAAATAAAAGGTGTTTTTAAACATTAGTACTAAAATAAAAATAAAAAGTATTTTTAAATACTAATATTAAAATAAAAATCAATTTTATATGCTAAATAAAATAAATAAGTATTTTTAAATACTTTTGGAAATTTGGTCTCAAGGGTTCATTTTTGAGCACTATAAAAGGAGGTGCCTATCTTCATTTGAGGATCATTATTCAAGTTATCCTTTTGCATCCAATTTTCAGATTTGAGCAGTTTCTTCAATCTAGGTCATCCAAGGACGAAAACCCTCTTCAATTTCACATTTGGGATCAAGGACGAAAACCCTTGTTTCCTACCTTGGGTGATTCCATCTGGGAATCACAATTGTGCTGATTTGTGAAGGATTTAGATTTTGCGACAATGTTGCTACATTATTTTTTTCAAGCAAATATCATCATTTCATCACTAAGGCACATTTGAAGGTTTATATATTGAGTTTCAAATTTTTGGTGGATTTTTTGAGCATCATATGGAGCTGGATCTGAGTTGTTTCAGTCAATCTTAGCTGAGCGCCACATTGGGAGGGAGAAATTCAGTCATTTTGGATATTAGATCAGTCATACCAGCTGCTGTTCACATCATTTCAGTCATTATTCATCAACAAAATGGAGAATAAATCATATTTTGACATGTTGCTAATGTTTCCAAGATAAATCTGATTTTTACCAGCATATTTTGACAATTTTGCAAGGGTTTCAAGGGCAGATCAGACTTCATCAGCCAGCCGTATATCTGCAGCTAGCTGCTGTACCATCTAGGGTTTCAAGAAATTTCATAAAATATTATTTGTGGCAGTTTCCAACAGCAAACAGGGGTTTCTAGCATTGTTTGACATTTTGCAGCAGTTCGTGCCTGTGTCCCAGGCCATACAGCAGCTGTGAGCAATAAAAAAAATCAATTAAAAATTATTTTGTTGCTGTTTATTATCTCTATACTTTCGGATCAGCATTTGCAATAAAATAGAATAAATTTTTTGAGGGTTTTATATTGCTGGAATCTAAGTCACCAGGTTCGAATTTGGCAAGGATGAAATTCGGGAAAAATTCGGCAAGGAAAAAACTGGAAAAAAAATTCGTGATTGAATTCGCCTACATAAATTTGAATTTTTTAATATATATATATATACTAATTTTAAATAAATACACTACATTTTAAATTAAAAATATATTGCATAGTACATTCACTACATTTTAAATAAAAAATATAAATAAAAAATACTAATTTTATTTTAAAAATGTAAAAATAAAAATATATTAAATAAACTTACACTTGCACCCATAGAAGGTTCAAGGAATACGTCGATAGGAACAACCGACGAGTTTAGAAAATTTTCCGGCGTGAATTTTTTTTATAGTGTGAGACAATTCCAAGCACTATAATGCTTTAATAAATACTTGCACTTTAATAAATACATAGGTTTTATTAAATGTGAGCATTATATATTGCACTTTAATAAATATTGCGTTATAAATACAATTATGCAACACGAGTTATAAATACAATTATGTAACGCGAGTCGGGAGGAGATCGAGAGGAAAATCGAGGGCGCAGGCGACAAAACAACGGACTGCGATTTTAACAAAATCTAAAAAAAACTTATCACAATACATTTTATTAAAAAAAAAACACCATACGATTTTTAGCGAATTTGAACGAATTTCGGCGAATTTGATAAACGGTTTATTAATATGCCAAATTTTGAACTTTTTGGCCGAAATTCGGCGAATGCGGTGACTTAGGCTGGAATTGAAGATTTTATCCACCTAGGTGTTTGATGACATTAGCAAAATAAGGGTTTGAAAATTTTAATCAGTTTGTGTACTTGCAGTTTGAATTGATTTTGTTTCATAAAATCAGAAAAAAATATAATAAAATATTGCATGTTTCCAATTGGGAACATTACAAAAAAAAAAACTAATCTGAAACTCAAAAAATTGCAGAATTTCACTCCTTGAATCACCTTCACACATTTTTTTGATTGCTTAACAATGTAGGGTAATGAATGTTGGAGGGTTGATTGCATTTTTAAAGAGCAAAAAACCCCATTTTTTGCAGCATTTCTGTGGTGCCTTTTTGCATGTATGTGTGTTTGGTGAGTCCGTGATGACAACTCGCTGATTTCTTGTGATGAGTTGCTACAGCAGACTTGCCAAAACCGGGTCATACATGTGTCAGCGAGTTTATTGTTTGTTAGATTGACTCATGAGTACTCAGCGAGTTTTTGTACTATGTAAAAGACAGATGTAATTTCTCAAAAGAAGGATGATTCCTTATGGAGAGAATCTCTCAACGCAAGTTTGAGTGTGAGTCACACAGTAAACTACAGTCAATCAGCAGGATACTATATCCAAGTGCAGCGGTTCTAAGCCCATTGTAACTTTAACCACAGATCATGAACACGTACAAAATCACCTCTAACTGGGTCTGCCCATATGAACTCATTGACTGAGTAGATCTGAGTTTAACTGAGTTTCACCTTCAAGTGGGTGATTTAGATAATTAATTCTCTACTCACTAGATTATTATCAATTACTAACTCTAAACCTTAATTGAGTCTTATGATGCAACTGCCAAAGCTAGGTTAACTCTCCTAAAATTTAGAAATCACTTCTGAAAAATAGAATCCTAAAAAATCACTGAAAATGGTATTTCATAGATGAAATAATATGTACTAAGCTCTAAGGTATTTATAACATTATGATCTGCATTCTGCACTTATCAACAATGTTGGATTCATTTGATTGTTAGAAAGAGTTAGGTGCTATGTATCTAAAAGAAGTTAGTCTAAATGGACAGCATTTGATGTAAAATGGCAGATATTTTCTTGTAAGTAGATTTATTTGAAGCTGATGGTGTTGTGAGTCGGGTTATGTATAGTAGTATACTGCTTTTGGTCCACAATCAAGAAAAAAGGAGATTCTAAGAAACTTTATATTTTAAAATGCCATTTTGATGCCTGCTTGGTTCCTTTCCAAATTTTTGATAATAATTCTTTTTGCCTTAAAAAGTCACAGATATGTTTTTCATTCACACTTTATATGACTAACACTTAAACAGAGCTATTTCATAATATTATGCAGGTCTATATATCTCAATTCAATAGTTTTCTCAGGGAATATAAAATTTGTCATGATAATGTGCATTAGCGTGCACAGTGGTTGCATATTCTATTTGGTACATGATTTAAGTTTGTTTGATGTTTGACATGATCTGAAGCAAATTGGCTTAGAAAATAATGCGGTCATTAAGCCACCAACTCAAACTCTTTCTGCCACCTAACTTATTTACCAAATATATCGTGCATAGGCAGGCATGGCTTCTGGACCAATTTGGAGTCCTTCATGATGGGCAGAGACCTTATCCAGGAGCTGTTGCAACTTGTATGTTCATCCTACTTGAATTAAGAATGTTTGACTCTTTGTTGCAGTTGAATTCCATTTCATTAGTTCATCAGAATACTCCAAATAAGTTATGAGTTCACTGATAAGATGCAGGTGACTAAGACAAAATATTTTTCAGGATTATATCCACTTAGGTGAATTGATTTGCACTGTATTAATGAAATATATATTTAAAAATTAAGACAGAACCTCTTTATAAATCTTATATCCACCCTGGTGAATTGATTGGACAGTGGAACAGTTAGCACATTCTGGTGCACAGATGGTCATCGTGAGTAATTCTTCAAGACGCTCATCGATAACAATGGAGAAGATGAAGAAACTAGGATTTGATCCCTCTCTCTTTGTTGGTGCAATAACCAGTGGGGAATTGACTCATCAGTTTCTTCTGAGGTAGTGCCCTAACTGTTCTGTCTAGTTAATGTGGATGAAAATTACTTTTAAGTTTATTCTTCTAAGAAAAAGTATATCAATTTGTTCCGAAGTGCCAAACAGGTAGCTTATAGTGCCCAGTTGACATTTTATATGGAAGAACAGTGAAGGTCCACCATGAACTACAAATAATGTCTTATTCAAACCGAATTTAAAGAAGTATAGCAACAATTTGAACTCAAAAGGCATATATTGATTATGTATTGGTGCTATTTAAGGCATTAATTATGCGAATGGAACATCATTTTCGATGCTTCATACTTCCCATGAATCCAACAATTTGGCTGTATAATATTAATACTGATCGGGGTGGTCTTGTAATAGTTTTGAGAGAATAGAAATGCTTTAATAACGATTGTAGCAAATCTGTCTCAGGAAGGAGTAGTTCTCCAAAGGAGTCTTGGGACAAAGGAAGCTTTGTGTGCTAATACAAAAGTGAAGAAAGCATATTAGAAATATATTTGTTGGGAAGAAAATATTGTAGTATTTGCTTGGATGTCTCATTAGTTGTATTTTCCTTACTTGTGTAGCCCAATTTGATCTAACTCCACGCTTTCTGATTGATACAATTTTCTTCTAATGTTGCCAAACAAAAGCAGATAATATAAGCATTCTAAGTGCATGAAAATGGTGATATTTCTTTGTTTGCAAGTTGCAATTGATTCAGTAAGCCTTGCACACATATGTTCACTCAATTGGAAACGTCATGTCATACTTTGATATGCTTTTTATTCTGCAAGTTGTTCACACTTGAAAGACATAATGGTAGCATTTTCATTTATTAACTGCAGTAACTATCACCTTTATAATATTCTCTTTGATAATTGAGACATTAGTATGTCAGATTGTTGTGGGGATTATGACATAGGTGATATACTTAAATGAGGTAGTACCAGGAAATGCCAGTTAGATGATCAGAATGATGTTCAAACAAGTCCAGTCCCAGTTGAAGCTCATAATGCTTCTCTGGTACTTTGATTTCCCTAGATTTAGTGCACCGTGATTATCTACTAACTATGCCTTGAAACGAATTAACGATTCTTCTAATACCAATGCTCTATTTTGCAACAATAGGAGGAACGACCCATGGTTTGCAGCACTAGGCCGATGTTGCATTCATATGACATGGAGTGATTGAGGTGCAGTATCCCTTGAGGTCTGTCTGTCTTCATTGTTTTTGGAGAATCTTATTTTGAGGTAGATGCTTAGTCAACAAAATTTGTGGGTATACTATTGGAAGCAATTTCTGATGAATAAACATAATGGTATTATTAATTTTCTAGTTTGTAAAATAACTGAAACTTGTTGTAGTCTATTGGTATTAGAAAAAGGCAGGTAAATATCAAGAAGAGTGTGCCTCTTATATGCAAAATAGGTCCAAGCAATGTAATAATCCTTGAAGTTCAAGTAAATAGAATCACATCTCATAAAGATATGAAATAGAAATGATAAGTAAGTGGAGATTTGTTAGTGTTTTAATTTGTCCTTTTGGGACAATACAAAATGAAACAGCATGTAAGGTTAAACCTTTCTTCAAATTAGAAGGGGAAACTCCCTTGCAAGGTAAAGCTTTTTACAATATGCACAAGTTTTTTTCACTGGGCTTTTAAACATGCAATGCAAACAAGCTTTAATTGCCCTATCCTTTTGGATCTCAGGTATGAGCACAAGCCTGAAATAGTTCACCTACTCACAAACAAAATATTTTATCTTTTATGACCTAAACAAGACAACTAACCTGACACGCATATAATCTCTGGCTAGATTTTCAGAGACCAAAAGTTCTATGTAATAATGATTGGATAGAAGACTTGGAATTGAGCACAAACTTGATTTATTGAATCAAACACTTGAACATAAATATTCAAAGCCATCAATATTCTAGTTAACAATACTCACAATACAAAGCTTGCAATCATCATTAACTTGCATTTAATTCATAAAACCATTCATGCATAATGCAACCTAAACTCACATGAATAATAGACTCGCATGTATCATAACAAGTCTATTTTCACACTGAACTCTGAACAATAATTTCAGCAGCAAGTGTAGCAGAAACTTAGCATTAGAAATCTTTGTGCCAATAGTACTTATTTATATGTGTTTACAAACTTTGCATGCTCATGCAATCAATTAGTTCACATAACTTGCATGGCAGTGCAATTTATTGAAGATAAATACAAAAATAAGTTAACTAAACATTTGTCCCAAGTAATCTCTAAACATCAAAAACATCAAAAGTAAATCGTTTCAAAACAAGAAATCTAGAAATAGATTTCTCCCAACAGTAGCATCCTGCTAAAGATAGCAATAGCTAAAATTAACTATTCTGAAACATCGTTTGGCTTTTTTGTCAGTTATGACTCTAAAACTAATTCCTTCTCCTTCTGAAACTTTAGAAAATTTGAAAATGCATTCTTTACCTCTGATTCTCTTGGCAACACAACAGAGCTCATATGGAAACCTGAATTCCTGGCACATCTTTGATTTCAACAACCACATTTGCAATGTGAAACTGCTCATTTTGCCCATGCTGATCTGTCTAGAAAAGCCGATAAGCTTGTCTACATTGTCTTTGCTGAATTCTTGTGGTCTTCTGAGCTTATCCTCTACCAATCTAGGAAATTCAGTCCTAACTTCTGTTACGTCTTAGTATAGCATGGCATGGATGATACAAAAGAATAGATGTCCTGTTCAATATCAAATAGTTTACTTTGCTGTTCCCTGAAAGCCTTGATTACTGATTCGAGAAGTTCAATCACAAACTTATACATTCCTGTCCACTCAAAAATATGGTTTTCCTTAGCTTCTTTTATGATTCCAACCCTGATTAATTTTTCTGTATGCGGAGAAACCATGCTATTTAGATGCTGTAAGAAGCCTTCAAAGAGAGATACATCATCAAGCATTCTTTGTTCTATTTGGTTTTCCTTAGCTTCTTTTATGATTCCAACCCTGATTAATTTTTCTGTATGCGGAGAAACCATGCTATTTAGATGCTGTAAGAAGCCTTCAAAGAGAGATACATCATCAAGCATTCTTTGTTCTATCTCTGAGATATCTCCACTAACTGTTTAGATTTTGCCCATAATTTTGTAAGATTTATCAATGGTTCACATACCTTGGTCAAAAACCTGATTGATCCACTGCTGAGTAACTTTTCTGTATGCAACCAATTGATCCAACTGCTTCCACTAAGTGTTGCTTTCTTGTTCCTTTAGTGTTGACTGCTGGGCTGAGGTATTTTCAGACAAGGGTTTGATCAAATGAGCAATATATTCTTGCAACTCTTTGATTTGAGATTTTATAGCTGCTTTATCTTCTCCATCCTTCATCACCCTTTCTCTGATTTTGTCTGAAGCAAAATGAAAAAGATTTAGGTCTCCCTGCCTTGTTTGTCCACCTGAATCAGTTTGTACATTATGGAAATCTGATGTGATGCCTCTCTGATGCAGAGCATATGCCCAGCTGAAGCATGTGAACCAGTTCAAAAACCTCTTGGAGCCCGCAAGACAGCCAAAAGAAACTATATCGGCAAGACTTTGGAATTGTCTCACCGATGTGTACCCACTCTTGCCTATCGGCAAGACAATAACTATCGGCCCACCTTTCTTCAGCGTTCACCGATACTGAATGTCACGCCGAACACTTATCACTAGCTGCTCCGTCGGCGTGACTCCCATGTTCGTCACCCCGATCGGTGAGACTCCCTGCTGTCGCTCTAGCTTTGAATTTTTCCGCCGATGCCTCCTTTCTCGCCGATGACCTATCTCTATCGACGAGACCACCTACCGTCGGCGCCACCTTTCTTCTTTCTGCCGATGAGGGGACTCATGCCGATATAAACTACATCGGCCAGACTTTTCCGTTATCACTCCGATGACTATGTTGATCCCTCTGTCGGGCTGACCTCTACCGTCGGCCCAGCGTTGAATTCTTTCGCCGATACACCCCTCTCTCGCCGATGACCTCAACTCTATCGGCGAGACCACCTATCGTCGGCGCCACCTTTCTCCCTTCTGCCGATATCTCATGTTCCGCCGAAACTCCTACGCCGACCCCTTTCGGCCAGACTTCCCTACAGCTCACGCCGATGACTTGAATGCAAACCGTTGTCGGTGTGACTTGCTACCATCGGACCAACACACTTCCTCTTGGCCGATGCCCTGACTCTCGCCGATGCCTTCGGCCGCGATTACTATCGGTGAGACTTTCACCGTCGGATGAATCTAATTTCGGCACGCCGATATCAATCCTTACGCCGATGGTTTCTCCGTCGGAGGCACAATTGGAAACTCACGCTGATGTCTCCAAAACATACATTTCAGGCTTGAATTGACATCTAAACTGTTCAACGATGCTCATACAGACACAACTGAAGGATACACACAAAATATTCACTCTGCAAATGCAGTAATACACATACTTAAGGACGATCTTCTCAGGAAAGGATTCTACAAATTCTATCCCACCATACTTAACAGTCAAACAAATAAACAAAAATGGAGGGTGATAGTTTACAAATCCATTCCACTGATTTCCCCAAAAATTTGCCAGTGGAATGGATTTATCTAGTTCATTCGACCACAGAGACCCAAAATTAATTTACATACAATTTCTACACAGAATGAATTTCTATACAGGGTATCTACATAGCATTCAGACTCTAAAAAGAAAGCAATTTCCAGAACTCCTATTCCTCCTTAATGCTTCTGAATTACATTCCCCTCCTCCTTTTCTCAAAAGACAAACATATATATCGTCCCCCTTGCTACAAAAAGGTTTTTCCCTTTTTATCTTTCCCAATGTGAGGGACTGACATTCCCCTCTGTTTCTGGGATTTGAATTTTTCAAAACTATTGGTAAAGACTCCTAATTAGTTACATGACACCTGCAGAGTATAGGACAGCAAAACTCTAGTGCTTAAGACACCTTGATTAACTTTCCCTTAATCCAAGCTGTCAGAAACTTCATACAGAAAATGCTAACATTACATTATAAACAGGAAATGCTAACATTGGATGTTACATTTGAAGATGCTATAGATAACATGAAATGTTAACTTAAAGTTAGTCTTCTTCTCCTTCCTCTTGTGTATATTGGTCCTTTTGAAGGGGTGCACCTGCACCACTCTCTCTCTTGGTTTTTTTATTTCTTTGGGTGGAATTGCTGTTTTTGCTATAATGTGCCCTTGAGAATTTTTTCTTTAACACGGCTTGTCTCTTTGGCTGTTTGGTACTTGATTCTTGCAAGAGAGGAGAGAGCACTGCTATTCAACAGGGTTGCCGATACAATCTTGTTATGTCCATTCCGTAAGGGGTCAAACCCCTGCACTCACCCACAGTGTTTTTCAACACCCTATATATATATATTATAATAAATATATTAATTAATAATAAATTTAAATCTTTTAATTTAATAATAATATTATTAAATATTTAAAATTTCAAATTTTGTTGGTGCCTTGGCCGACCTGCTTTGATGCTTTACCTACAAACAGGCATTTAAGGAAGGAGTTTTCACATCAAAGAAGTACCCAATTTTTAATTTCAATATAATTCTGAAATTGCTGTTTGCAAGCTATCACCTTGACTGGGATGAAAACCTCAGTTCAAGAACATGTAGGCGACTACACCAAGTGAAGTATTCCTGGAGTCGCAGCTGGAGGCAGAGGCGAATGTGAGTATCAGATTTGGAGGGCGCACACACACTCAGAAACGCGATTCCCATCATACTAGTGCATGGGTCTGTCACACACGGGGTGCCAATACTCATTGAAAACCCTGGGAATGCATTTCACCTTGCAGAATTGATTTCGTGTCCCTGACACAATGAATTCCTGGGTTGTTATACCCTCCTGGGTGTCAGCTCGGATTGCACGGGTGTGTCTTAACAATTGTGTAGGATGAGCGCCAGGTCGCAGCACTGCTGAAGGATATTTACATTGGTCATGTCCTGTCACTGCGCGAATTACTGAGTATGCATCATTATAACTGCATAAGGTCGCATGATTTACTTTGGTTATAAACATTGTGGAAAGATCTATTTTTCAGTTTCAAGACCCTATATGTATATTGTGGACAATATTGTGATTGTTGAATTTGACACTCAGATTTAGGAAATTTCATACTTGTTTCATATGAATTGTTGCTTGTGAAATAAAACTACATTATGTCCTGTGATTACTCATTGTATCAGTCATAGTGGCAGAACTGTGTATGTGGAAACAATACAGAATTAATAGGGACTTTACATTGGTATCAAAGCAGGCCGACCTGCCAGCCTGAGGGGAAATTAGTATATGCAGGGTCTGAATAGAGGGATCAGCGTGCATTAGTCAGAGAAAAAAAGAAACAAGAGGATGACGCACAACAGATAAGAGTTTGAATAGGAGGCAGCGGTAAAACAAAGATGGTAGATAAGGATGATTGGAGGATGTTTATGCAGTAGATGGCAGAAAGACACGAGCAAGTGATGAGACAGCAGGAGCAGAGAAATCAATTACTCATCCAGATGATCCAGAACATGAACAATTCCAACAGACCTGCACTTAATAATGGGGCAGAATGCAGCAATACAAATCAGAATGGAGCTGCCACACACACGAATAACAACAAGGTTCAAATGGGATCAGCACCCTGTCCCACTCAACCCACATTCTTGCCAAGAACAGAGCCACTTCTAGAGGAAGAAGTACCAAATCAAGCAGCATTTAATCTCAGTGATTGCATAGCTGAATATTCAAGGATTCACCGAGAGGTCAGGTGTGATATTCCTTTCATCCAATTCTACAATCCTATGAAGGGTTCTAGAGGAAATCAATTCATGCAGCAGGGCAGCAGAGACCTCCAGCACAGGTTAAGTAAGATGTCACTCCCAAATTTTGATGGCTCTGGAAAGGTCACAGCTAGAGCTTGGGTTCAAAAATTGGACACATATCTCAAACTCATCCTTGTGATAGAAGATGAAGCAATCCAATTTGCCATTCTCCATCTTGATGGCATTGCACGAGTGGTGGCATCACGGGATCGTCACACAAGGACATCAAAACATCACGACCTATGCTGATTTTACACAAAGGCTCATCGACAGATTTGATCAAAAGAACCTAGAGAGGTATTTCAGAGAATTGACACGGTTGAAACAACATGGTTGGGTAGAGGAGTATATTGCTGAGTTCCAAAGATTGTCAGTCATGGTGCCGAATATTGCTGAAAATGGACTCTTGTTCTTGTTTGTTGAGGGATCGATAGAGTCACTTAGGGGCATGGTTGGTGCTTTGGAGCCTACATCCTTACAAGATGCAATAAAAAAGGCATTGAGATTGGAGGTTGCTACAACTAGGAGCAAGTCCTGCCCTAAGAATGTACCCACGGAGCAGCATAAAGAAGACATCCCTTCATTGATGGCCCTACCTCCTAAACCAAACAAGAGCGAAGAAACTAAGAATGAGCTTCGGAGGAAGAAGTTGTGCTTCTCTTGTAGAGAGCCGTGGGAGCTAGGACATAGATGCTTGGCAAAAGGGAAAATACATTACATAGCAGGTAATCATGAAGAAGATTCAAAGACAGAGGAATCCATGCCGAAGTCGACGAAGGATGAGTTGGAATTTGAAAGCAATCTGGGAAGTACTCTTGCTACTCTTTCCGAAGCACCCAAGTACCATGCTTTTATAATTCGAGGAATTTTGCAAGGACATGAAGTGACAATAGTGATTGATGGTGGGGCAACTCATAATTTCATAGATGCAAAATTGGTTTCAAAAAAGGGTTTGGTCGCGGGAAAAATTGATGGATTTAATGTGAAGCTTGGGGACGACCAAACTACCATGCCTTGTAGGGGATGAATATGTTAGCCCAACCTATCTTTGGGAGGGTATCAAATTAAGGATGATTTCTTTGTTGTGGGATTGGGCAATACAGACGTAGTCTTGGGCACGCAATGGTTGCGCTCACTTGGAAGATTTTGGCAAGACTACCAAACAATGGAGTTTTGATTCAAAGTGGATGGGAAGGACATGATACTACAGGGCATTACGAATGGAATTCCAAGCACATCAGGGGTGAAAAGAATGGAAGCAATTGAGGGTGACACAAAGAAATTTTCGGGTGTTGCCTCAAACAAGGGAGGGCTTGTGGACAAGCATGTCAGTCTCCTTTAGCTGATCAAATCTTTGCTTATGGGCAAGCAAATATGGGACGAAGGGACTGTCATGTCCCTTCCATAAGTGTCAAACCCCCTCACTCACCCACGGTGTTTTTCAACACCCTCCATACATACATACATAAGTATATTAATTATAATAAATATATTAATTAATAATAAATAATAATATTATTAAATATTTAAAATTTCAAATTTTGTTGGTGCCTTGGCCGACTTGCTTTCACCATGGAGAGCCGACCTGCTTTGATGCTTTACCTACAAACAGGTATTTAAGGAAGGAGTTTTCACATCAAAGAAGTATCCGATTTCTAATTTCAATACAATTCTGGAACAAGGAGGGTGTTCACTTCTGGCTCAACTAAACCAAGGAGGGTGTTCCTAGAGGTATCCTTTTACAAGGATTAACAATAATGGAAGATATTCTCAAGGTCATATTATTGCAAATTTGCAACAATACCCAACTGTTGTTTTAATCCCTAAATACAGTAACTAGATTAAGACAAGCTTGCTGCACTAAAACCTCTGTTTAAGCCATAGTTACGAGACTCGAACTCGGTTCGGACTCAGCAAGCTGATTTTGGACTCGGACTCGGTGCCTAGACTCGGCAAAAACTAGGCAAATTGAGAAACCAAGAAATTCAGAGATTTTTAAGGATTTAAAACTTGTTTCATGCACCCTTTAATAAATAAACCTTAAAGACACAACAACATCATCAAATAGAAGCTAATTTGATCACATACACAAGTATACATCAATCACATAAGTATAAACGCAAATTGTAGCTGAAGGAAATAACACACTTAGATATATAAATATTGTCAAATGTATACAAAAGTCATGGAATATGAAATCCATGGCATCAAAAGTTCTAGAATTCAAACAAATATCAAAACAAAAACTAGAAGTTTATGGCTCAGAGGAGCCTGCAAGTGCACCCTTCTTACGAAGGCGTCTAAGATAGGTCTTGGATGATGATGCAGCCATAATATTTGCCTCTGTCTCTGTGCCACCCACACCAACATGTAATGTGTCTGCTGACTCTGCTCGTGCTCTAACCTCCTCCTCTGCCATGGCTATAGCCTCAGCCTCTCTATCCGCCTGGTCAACCCAATCGAGGTCCTCATCACTAAAGATAGGATCCTCAGCCTCAGTGATCCAATCAGATTGTGGATCGACCTCCTCTAGCGTGATGGGGGTGGAGTCAGTGCCCAAAATTTGTCTGTGGCGAAGACGAAGGTGTTGTGATGTTCACAACACGTCCCATTTTACTCCTTAGCAAAATGAGGACCCCTGCTGTGGCTGTTGCTTTTGCTTGTGTGTGTGTTGTTCTGTTTTGTGGTAAAGGGAAAAAGAGGGTGAAAATTGCAAACTTTGTTAAAACTAGAGAAAAAATTACATTTCAGTACCAGGGCATAATATGGTTGGATTCCTTATGAAAAATAAGCTGGGGTTGCTTTTTGAACCATCTTAAAATTTGCCATAATTTGCAAGTTATGATCATTTTGGTAAAATGTACATTCAGGTTTGTATATCGCTTTGCATATACAAAGTCCTTTGTATGTGCAAAGTCATTTTATACTTAGTCACATTTTGCAATCAGGTTCATATACAAGGCTGTTTGCATGTTGGGTCGCTTGCATGTTGCATATACAAAGGCTTTTGTATATCGCTTTCATGAACAATGTCGATTGTATGTCCTTTTCCTTGTATGCGTTTTAATAAAGGTTCTATATATACATACAAGATGGACCCGAAATAGTTTATTGTTGAAATGGATAAATGTTTGAAATCCGTTGCATGTATCTCACGCTTGTATGTTTGGTAGGTCGAAACATACAAGACAAATGTACAAGCGCTACATGTAGGCCGTGGACCCGAAGTGTTATGAAGTAGGATTAATTCGTTGTATGTAGGCAAGCTTGTATGTTAAGTAAACATACAAGTGTGGCATACAACGAAATATACATCGCGCGGACTTGAAAAGTTTTTTAAACAACGTTAAATCCTTGTACATTTCGGGCTTGTATATTTCTACATACAAGCCAAGATACAAGGCACTGTATACATTACGCGGACCCGAAGGGAGTATTAAAATTGGTTAAATCATTGAATGATTCCGGCTTGTATGTTTCGAAATATACATTGCGTAACATACAAGCAGTGGAACCCAAATGTTATAAATTAAAGTTAAATGCTTGTATGTTTCGTGCAATGTATATTTTGTAACATACATTGCATTTTATACATTGTCGAACATGCAAGCCGCGGATTTGAAAGGGGCTATCAATTGGGGAGTAATCGTTGCATATTCCGCCGCATGTATGTTTGTTTCGAATACATACAAGTGCGAATGATACAAGAGGAGAGAGAAATGTGGTCCCCACCACTTGTATATCGGGCGTTTGTATGTTGCCGATATACAAGCGAATGATACAAAGAAAACATACAACGAAATATACATTGGGCGGAATTGAAAAGTTATAAAATAGAGTTAAGTGCTTGTATATTTTGGCGTTTGTATGTTCCGATATACAAACCGATATGCATTGCATACATGCAAGCTGCATAATTGAAAAGACTGAAATCCGATTTAACGAATGTATCACGCCCGACTTGTATATCAGAAAATACAAAGATTTAAACAAAGAAATGAGCGGGAGAACAAAGCGATGAAATTTTGAGGCCGATTTAGGGCCCGAATGCATGTTTCTGGTCAACGATGGTTGACCCGACCAGTTTAGTGTTGTATATGCATTTTGGACTCGCGATTTTCACGGATTTGGGGCCCGATTTCTGCGTTTGCACAGTTACGATTGGATTTAGCGGCTGTTTTTCTGCAGGTTTATTAAATGATGATACTTATTGCTGGTCTGTTTTTTGCAGGTTTGCAGTTGAAGAAGGAGCTGAAACTTAATGGCAATGACGTCATAGAGGGGAGATCTGATCTCAAGAGCAGAGGAAGATAAGGATGAGGGTGAGGAAGTCAAGGGTCTTTATTGATGAAGACAAAATGCAGCTGAAGACATCATTGCAGCAGACAACAGAAATTATTAAGCTGCTAGGGTTTCCAGAAGGGCATATTTTCATCCAGATTTGATGTATGCTCAGAATATTTTGGGAGAGTTTTTCTCTAGCATTTATTGTTGTAACCAGAGGTTTGAACCGTTGCTTTACTAGGGTTTTGAGCTGTATCAAGGACAATCAAAGTCTATATATTGTGCCTCTCTACATTGTAATACTTTACATAGGGGCTATATAGAGTTTTGTAGTAGCAGAGATTTGTAAAGCATAACATTTAGAATAGAGGGACCTTTTTAGTTTAGGAATAGAAGGAGGTCGCCTATGTCTGCAACAAGGAGCGTGTGGAATATCCTGCCTCCTTGCTGTATCTGTAAAGCTTGTAAGTTTTCTGTAATCTGATCAATGAAGCTAGGAGTCATTCAGACATTGTAAATCTTATATGAATGTTTCTAATACAATTGAATCTGGAATTCTGCATCTATCTTCTGAGTGTTTTCTGGCTCTTCATTGTGTTTGAAACATTTTTTCTCTTAGAGCTTGCAATCTTAAGTGTATGTTTGTGAAAATGATCAGAACTTACATTTAAGGTTTTTGTCTGTGGATTTGATCAAGTTACTGTATGATTTATAAAGTGCATAACAAAACAATTATATCCTTTGGTAGAATGAATGAAGTTTAGTTTAGATCTTTCTAACTTGTCCCAACCCATCTGAAAATACTTAACTTAAAACGCAAAAAATTAAAGGAAACTGTTTCATATTTGAAAGAAGCATGCATAGTTGAGTTGAAAGTAGACAGTTTTCATAATATTTAAGAAGAGAAAGCTGCAATAATTCAAGAGAAAAACCATTTAAAGCTTTGCAGCACAGTAACACTTTTATGCAAGAGAATGAATAACATGTTGATATTTATGATTTTTTGCATAAGTTTGAGTCCAGTAAACCAACAAGAAACCCTAAATCGTGTAAGGCCCCTTGAACATTACAGCTTCACATTGACCAACTGAATTTGCCCAATAGGTCAAGACCTGACCATATTAAACTTGGGATTAAGCGAATCTTAACCGATTCCTTCATATCTTTCAAGTCAGTTTTGGTTCATTTTATGTGAATTTTAACTATTGTTATGACTGTCTCAAAACAATCATCAACAGAAGGTTGTAATGAACAAAGACTAGATCATTCAACCTCTGCATAGACAGTCTATTGCGCTTCTTGGAGTGTATGTGCTCAAACATACTCCAATTGCGCTCACAACCTGAAGCACTGCATGGTTGGCTCAATATTCGAATTGCAATCTTCTGAAGATTTGGTACCTTAGCACCAAACATATCCCACCATGCATCTGAGATGAGAAAAAGAAAAAAATCAATCTCATTATGCAACTTTAAGTTTCAACATTTAATAATAATATAAAAAGAGGAAAAGTTTATTAGATTTTTAAACTTAAATTATTCTCTTAATATAATTTTACCTGGTTGCAATGTTGACCGATTCTTTTTGCAAATCTCACGAGAAAAGAGATCTCCTTGTGCAAGTCTAAAGGTCTCAAGCTCATGGACTATCTGTATTGAATTAGCCAACATCCGCTCTAACACTGTGTAGAGCCCACTCAAAACCTCCTCATCTGCCTTGAATTTAGGGCGGAATTGAAATGCCGGATTGAGGTAATAAGCGGCTGCGTGTAGGGGCTTGTGAAGCTGGTGGTGCCATCTATCAATGATCTCCCAAATGGGACGATATTTACCCTCAACTCCCCCATAGATGGATCTAATGGCCTCCTTGGCCCTATCCATGCCCTCATATATGTAGCCCATTGCGGGCTTCTCCCCATCAGCAACTCGTAGGAGAATTGCTAGAGGCTCAGTGACCTGCAATTATTGTGAAAGTGAAACATTAACTTAAGTGTGAACAAAAATAGGCAAATAAAAGAAAAATATGAATAAAAATTAAAACATAATATATAATTAGATTTTCATTTACCTTTACAATCTCCTCAACAGGTGTCCAAAATCTTGCCTCATCAAAGATCTAATTTGTTACTTCAGCCCCTACATTGATATTAGCATAGGATGAGGAAGTCCAAAATGTGATGAAATTTGTTGCAAATCGGGTTATGCCAGGACGAGCCAACTCCTTTTGTTGCATGAATTGCCTCATTAGGTTGAGGACCCATGTGTGATTGTATATGAATTTACAAATATTTCTTGCCATCTCCACACATGTTTTGATCCATGGAATCTTGCCAATATCCTCCAATGTGAGGTCAAGGCAATGGGCAGCACATGGACTCCAAAATAATGATGGGTGCCTCTCCATCGATAGTCTACCTGCAGCAACATAATTTGCTGCATTATCCGTCACCACTTGCACCACATTCTCCTCACCCACCTCAACTATGATTTCCTCTATAGCTTCACAAAAGAATGTGGCATTTTTAACATTTCTTGAAGCATCAATAGATTTGATGAATACGGTGCCACCTGAAAAAGAAACAAAATCAATGATTCAATAAAGCATAAATTAAAAATATTAATCACTAAATCAATGCATTGTAGGAAGTAGAATCACCTGAGGAAGAAACAAGAAAATTTAGCAATGTCCTATTTCTCCTATCAGTCCAACCATCGGTCATGATGGTGTAACCCTTCGTCCTCCATATCAACCGTTGCTCCTCTATTGTGGCTTTTACATCGGCTACCTTTTGTGTCAAAATTGGGCCCTTTATGTAATCTTCACTAGGGGCTTTGAACCCTCCCCCACAAACAGTAATGGCATCAACCATGTTTTGCCAATAAGGAGACCTAACACATGTCACAAATAAATTAAATTAAATAAGTATTGTAAAATTGAGAGTTTAAATTTGAATTTGACATATCTCTAAATATAAAAATTCAAGAGAAAGAATCAAGTTATAAATTTTAAAACAATCAAACAAAAAAGAATTACCTGGCTGGATGGAATGGAATGGTGCAATAGTACCAAAAGTCTCCGATTGCACGTTTAGCTGCATCATGTATGTCCTTGTTTCAACCCATGCTCTCAAGCGACGGTTGGGAACCTGGAGTGGTGCGTGGCAAAATATATGAATCAAGATTCCTAGATTTACGAACTCTAGGCCCAAGAACACTGCCGCTGGCAGTGGCAGTGGCAGTAGCAGTAGCAGGTGTTCCACTTCCAACACCTGGAGGATGAAATGGAGGCATTGTAAGAAGACTCTCCACTACCACCAACACTTGCCATCTCCTCTATTTGCCTCCTTTTCAATTCTTTTTTTTGCTCAAATGTTTCTAGTTGCACTTTCACCTCTCGTATAACCTCAAGAGGCGCATTTCCGCATGGGTTAGCATTATGGATTGGTACTTGTGCAAGATGGTATTTCAATCTATTAATGCCTCCTCCACGAAAAAATGTTTTGCAATAAAAACATTTTACTTCTCTTTTCTTTTGGCCAGGCATAATTTCAGCATGTTTCCAACAAGGGTCCCTTCTAACTGGCTCTTTGGACATTGTGATAAAGATGATTTGAAAATCTCAACACTGCTGCAATAACATATAAAATTTATAAATACAAAAAAAATTAACATTTGTGATTTATAATTATCAAAGTAATAAAAAAAATGTAGGGTTTGCTAACAAAAACACTTAGGGTTTAATAAAAAAAATCAAAACACCTAGGGTTCTTTCTTTGATCTACTAAAATAAAATAGAAAGAAGAAATGAAATGTAAAGAAAAATGCAATTTTTGGTTAAAAAAAACACAAAAAAACCTTCAAAATACAAACTTACCTCTAAATCTAGCTTGAAATCAATAGAGAGCTCCTTCCAATCCTTTGTAGACACCTTTAGATGCACCAAAAGTAGCTACGAAGCTGCCCCAATGCGATTCAACAATCGATTTTTGCTCTACCTCCTTGCCGGTTTCCCTACAATGCACTCCAAATTTTGCTCACAACTCCCTTTTCTCCTTCCCCTTTGGCTTCAAAATGAAATGATGTTGCTTTTAGGGTGGAGGAGGGTCAATAAGTGAAAAAAAAATAAAATTGAAGCAAGTATTTTTATGTTTTTTTTTAACTTTTTTACGGCCTGCTGAGCGGCCGAGTCTTCCTGTCGGGATTCACCGAGTATGGCGAGTCTGCGAATCTGGTGAGTTTTTTCAAAAAGTCGGCCGAGTCTGGGTCTGAGTCCCCCAGACTCGACCAAGTTGCCTCGCCTCAGACTTGCTGAGTTTTGGCGAGTCCGGGCGAGTCTCGTTACTATGGTTTAAGCTGATGAAAGGCATTTCCTGTGTTAATGGAAGGTGTGGGTATGCTTGTTTGGTTTGCTAGAATTGATGCTTTGAAGACTCGCTAACAATATTTCCTATTTTCAACACAGAACCACAACAACGCATGCAATACTAACTATTCATTTCACACTTGATAAGTTTGTTTTGGTTTTTTAAAGAGGTGTGGGTGACCAGGCATTTCAGACAGGTGCCTATTATAATGGGCTACATAGTCCACAATTCATCAGAGGGAAAGATGACACAGAAAGGAAACATACACTTTCTGGATACCTAGATGCAAGAAAAACAACAATCAATGAAGAATATACTTAGCAATCCTTTGTCAAAATACAATCATTCATCTACAACCATAGAAGAGATCATTACATAGCATGTAATGTTTTAAGAATCTGTCATATTCATATGATCAATGGTTAAAGTCATACCACAAAGTGTGGCAAGAGGAAACCCTAGCTAAAACTTAGGATTTCCTTGAAAAATTACATAATAAGGAGAAGTTCATACGCTGATCGCTGAAATCAATATGAAAACCTTTCATAACCTATATCTTATCTGTTGGAGAACTGAAACTTTTTTGTTCTTTGAAACCCTAGAAAGCTCGGCACTTTGTCGCTTGAACAAATTTCAAGACCAACCCTTGAAAAGAGTTTCAATCCTCTATTTATAGCCTTCACATACGGATCTGAGCATGAATAGGGTGTGAAAATCCTCAACAACCCCAACAACTGCAATAAAAACATTAATTTCAACCACCCACTTCGCATTAATGGCGTTCCCGGAAGTTGTTGACGCATTCCCAGTGGTGGGAGGAGTATGGAAGGCCAATTAGTCGGCCTTCGACCAATCGGGCTTCAGAGGTCGGGCCTTCGCCCTGCACCGTGCACCTTGGAAAGGAAGAAAAGAACCGCCCAACCCGAAATACTTAAAGAAATGAAGATCGCCGGGGGTTGGGCCTCGGACCTTCTTTCCACAAGAAATAAAGAAGACAAACCCCCCGGTCGCCGAAATCTGCAACACGTAGAAAATTTTTGGAAGACAAAGCTGAAATCCTTGTCAAAGGGGAACACAATTTTGTTAGAAACATTTGGGGGGATATGTACAAATTCATCAATAATACTGAGACCAAACAGTTGATAGAGAGCACCAGAGTTGAGGTAATTAGGACAGCAAAAGACATTTATCTAAAACTTGTAGAGGCTGAAATGGGTTGTCAGTAGTGATGGGGAGGATTGATCCCAAGATTAAAGCAGATGGAGCCTCTAGGATACCTTGCTTTTCAAATGGCCAGGGCAAGGATTGGATTCTGCATCAGGATGATGAAAGCAACAGGCTTATGGTGGGTAGGACTGAGACGCTTTCCCTCTATTATTTGGATCCCGTTCCAGGGTGGCAGCAAACTAACTTATCTATACATCCTGTGCCATTTTGGGATAGCAGGCAATATTTTGTTGCCTTTTCCCTTCTTGTGTTTGATCAACAAATGGAATTGTCCCCACGTAAGTCATCCATGGTTTCTCCAACTTGCTTTGTGGCTACCAAAACATAGGTGGTTTATGATTAGAGTGAATGAGGGCCCCCTTTCACAAAATGTAGTGCTGTCATTACGTGATAGCTTGAATAATTGTGTATAATTATTTCTCATAGATGGAGTAGCACTAAATCGTGTTGTTGAATGTTTCTGAGTGAAACACAACTAGATGTCCGTGTTGGGTGAGATTTATGTTGAGTGCATAATTTGATGCATTGGTCTCCATCTCAAAGGGTAGTATGATGTCTAGCATGATCACTGTTGGTGGGGCACAAAGGTGTTGCTTGAGCTCCTTAATGGACAATGCTGGGAAGGTATGCACTAGAAAACAATCTTGGTGTGTGTGATTTGATTTAGCAGCCAGGATGTGTGAAGGCCCAAGGACTAACCTGTGTTAGAAGTTTGCTAGTCCAAGAAAACTCTTGAGATCTATGAGATTGCATGAAGTTGGTGAATCTTGGATGACTTTAATGATTTTTGGATCTCCTTGTCTGGTCAATGATGAAGCCCAAATAATGAATCTATCTGCACGGTGTCTAGGGTACACTTGCTCGAGTTATCTTGCAACTTGTGTTGACACAATGTGTGTTTAGGATGTGTTTGATGTGTTGTACATGCTCCTCTGAAGTCTTGTTGAATATGAGCATTGAGAATATAATTCAAGCAGATCATGAAAAGGAGTTGGTGAAAGTTCATAGAGCATCATTCCTTAGATGCATGAATATAGTTGGTGCATTGGTCAAGCTGAAAGGCATAACCAACCTTTCAAACAATGCCTCTCTTTTCTTGAAAGCTATCTTCCTTATATCTTTAGGATTGATAGGAACCTAAGGATATGACATTGTAATGTGCATTGTACACCTTTTTTGGTCTAAAACTAATGGAAAAACCACCTATGTTTCTAAATTCAATATTTTGCATGCTATTTATGTTTATTTTATGAATTTATCATTTATGTATTTTTTAAATCTTGAGTTTTTGCCGACTCTCGAGTCCAAGTCAAAATTTTGGCCTGCTGAGATTTTGTTGAGTTTGTGTTTTTGAACTATAGTCTAACCTATCTGAAGGATCCCATTTCACTCTTTATTGGTGGTTTAAAATTTTTCATCCTATTCTAATACAATTAGGTTGGCTTCGATCGTTATTGGCTAGTGGCTACCATCTTGAGACAAAGGATGCTTTTGAAAAACAACACCCCCCTTTACCCTTTTTAAAAAAACTAGGTCCTTAACAAATTATTTTTTCCTTCAAAAATTCCATTTTCAACCTAACTTTGAATGCTCTTCTAAAATGGAATATTCTTGTTTAAAAAGGAATATTCTTTTCCACCTTGAGACAAAGGAATATGGTAGATCATGGTGACAGTCCCTAGAAAAATATTGAATTTGCGGCGACAGACCCTAGAAAAATATTAACTTTGCAGCGGAGGAAGGCAATGATGGTAATATTTTAAAGGTGAAGCTCTAACTCCTATGTCTAGGTGTATGAATGGATGTATTGTGGGTCTTTCTGTCTTGTTAGTTACCAAATATTATCTTTCGAACAGCTCAGGTCACTGGTGCAGGCCCTAGGATTAAGGTTAGAGAGCCAGTGTTTGTTTGGAAAGGGTGCTAATTCAGGCCCTGGGATTATGGTTATAGATTCAATGTTTGTTTGAAAAGGAAATATAATCAGTCCCTTTAAGTATGATTTTATACAGAGACTGTCTCAGGATTGTATAGGGCATCCGTGCAGGACCCTTTAGAGTGAATGCAGGAGATCTGATGCTTTGATGAGGCAATCACACAAGCCCTTAAATATTTATCTTTTTGTGTTAAACAGTAGATGGACACGTGGTTTGGATTGGGTGCTCTTGTAGGGTCTCTAACGTTTATCCATGTTGGTCAACGACTTATGGTAGCAGTTACATTAGTAGTGGTACAATTATATGGGTCATTGACAGGGCCTTCGATTTTGGTGCTCACACATGGGAACTTGTACCTCCTGTATACATTTTTGAAATGAAAATATGTTTTTCCTTTGAAGTTTAATTATGGAAACTCAAAACCTGTTTTTTGTTTTTAGCCTGGCACACATCATGATCTCTATAAGCCTTTTCAATTCGTATGATCATTTTATTCTTCTGCATTCCATTCTTATTACAGCAAAGAGATAAAGTCTTAACCTAAGAGACATGTTATAACTCCAATGAGAGTAATATGATCAGTTTGAAATGAGATACTCATTAGTAGTTTCATTTTGAAATCTTTAAAACTTAGCAAAGTTTGTTGTTACAGGGCCTGGATTTACAAATTGTGGAGCATCTTGAAGCGGCTGATTTTATTCTGGCTCATGGTACTGAAGCAATTGGACTTGCAAATGATTGTGGTGTTCAGCCAATGAAACTGGACGAGTTGGAGGAGATCTTGGAGCATGCTGTGGATAAGAGAATTCCTATGATAATTGCAAATCCAGATCATGTTACTGTTGAGGCAAGGGCCTTGAGTGTTATGCCTGGTACAATAAATAGGAACACATTTTTATTTAAAGAGATATGCATTCCAATTGGTAAAATCATCATTTATAGTAAATTTAAAATTAGAAATCATTGTAGAGAGGCATGCTCCATTTAATCCTTTTCCAAAATATACATCTTCTAATGGATACTTGAGCTGAACCTTTCTTGAAGTGGATCTTATGCCTTGGGATTTTGTTAAAACGCTATGATACTTCTTCTAAATGCTCCATGATAAAATTGAAAATAATCTACTTTATTTACTTTGATATGCGTGTCTTCATAAACTCAATGATAAAGTTGGCTAAAAACCTCACATATTTTCTCTGAACTGTTCTCTCATCGATGAATTAGTTGGGTGCTGTATTACTAGAGCAGGCTGATAAGATGAAATTATGGAATCAAATTGCTTAATAACCGCATTAACTTCTATGATTAACATTGTGGGATTCCCAGAAACTAATCTGAAACTAAAAGTGCTATTTTCTGTTTTTAAAATTTGATTTTATAGTGTATCAAATATAGCCGTTGTTGAAATTAGCTATGTTGTTCTAAGGGGTCAGTTAGTCGATCACTTGATATATTTAATGCTTTTATTCATATTTGAACCTCATACAATGGCCTTTTGCAGGTCATTTATTGTGTTCTGTTTTTCAATCTGAGGCTTATACCATTTTGATTTTATTAATTCTTTCAGGGACTCTAGGCTTAAAATATGAAAAAATGGGAGGAGAAGTAAGATGGATGGGAAAGCCAGACAAGGTAAATAACTTTTCTAATATAATAGATCTTATCATGCATTAGGAATGAGTGGCCTCTATATTTATTGCATTTGTTTCCACTGGCATATGCTGTCCCTATTTTATTTTTCTTGTAAGTAATATCCACTTGTTTAGGAAAAATTGTCGGCATTGTGCAGCTATTCATAAATATGGAGTGGTGAAATTTGAATAAGG
Source organism: Cunninghamia lanceolata (assembly GCA_027924645.1). Lineage (NCBI taxonomy): Eukaryota > Viridiplantae > Streptophyta > Pinopsida > Cupressales > Cupressaceae > Cunninghamia > Cunninghamia lanceolata. Next base: position 3,024,720 of record BSBN01000515.1, read on the forward strand.
GCACATTAGTTTGTAGGTGTCTTACATTTTATGACACAAATCTACTGCCTAGATTTGTGCCATAAATGGAAGGGAAGTGAGTGTTACATTTGTAGGATACTGTTGTTTATGAAGGAGATAAAGTTTGATGATTGCATGGTGATTGGGTTGGTGATTGTAAAGTCCCCTTTTTCCGAGTGATCACCCAACAGAGTCGGCTAGCCTATTTTATTCCCATAGGCTAAGTTGGGCATTGCAAGGGAATAATATAATTAATTAAATAATATAATTAATTAAATAATATAATTAATTAAATATTAAGCAATCCTAAGTCACTTTTGGATTATTTATATTTAATTAATTAAGCTGGACCTAATTATAAAATAAAATGGCTTTATTATTTAAGTGAGCAACTTGATAAAGGAAATAAAATAAAATAAAGTGAATTGCCAAAAGGAGGTGGGCCAAGGTGGAAGTTATTTGGTGGCTATAAAAGAAGGCAAAAAGAAAGTCATTATGATCCATTTATATCTTGTCCTTTGCATTGGAGATTTTCTCTTGTGGCTGTAACTTAGGTTCAGCATATTCCAAGGGCGAAAACCCTTAGGAATATTGGTGGATTGGATGAAAACCCAATTCCATCTTGAGGTGGATTCTTTACGGAATTCACATTTGCACTTCATTGGAGATTTAGAGGAGAGGATTGAGCTACAAAGCCATATTTATTTCTGCAGATTGGAGTGGAGAAGACCTAGGGCCAAAATTGTGAGATTTGTGGCCAAATACAATTTTGAAGATTGAAGATATATTCAGATTTTCAGATTTTATATCAGATTGGAGCGCCATATTTTGAGGGTTTTGATTCAGGATTGTTGCTAGGGTTTTCCCTAGGGTGAGCGCCATTTTCCAAGGGAGGTGATTTCATGTTTTGGAGCATTTGAGGACTAAATCCTAGTCGCTGCCTTTCATTTGCATGCCATTTTCCGTCTGCAAGGAACACCACCTAAGTTTGGAGGAGAAATCGTGGGTTTTTGAGCCTCGTGGGTGTTGGGTCAAGTGCCAAATCAGTTTGCCCATCTAGGGTTTGCAATAAGACATCATTCTTCACTATTTTTGGTATGTATGAGCCTTTGTTTATCAATGCAAAAGGTTTGATTTGTAACAGAAAAGTTCTGGGCTATGTTTGGGCATGTTTGTGCCTTGAAACTTGATGTAATTCCAATTCTGAGTAATCTGATTTGTGGCAGCAGTCAATTATATTCAGAAATCAGAGCTATATATCATTTGTTTTGCATTTGAATGGTCATATTATGTGGTAGAATTCATGGTTGATGTTATCTTCACAAGGGTACATAATTGACATGTATATTTTAGCAATTGGCACACATTTATTTGCTGTCCAAAACCATTTATAATTCAGAAACAGAAAAATCAGATTTCAGACCTAGGTTTTGAAAAGATAAAAATCAGAAATTTAGGGCAGATCTGATTAGGGATCTTACAGTGATTATCAATGAATCTGAGGCCTCTGTGAATACAGATTCCTCTCTTCTTGCTGCTGCTCCTATGGATCATGTTCAAAGGTGAATGTTAAATGACAGGATTGAAAATCCTAGATAGTTTGAGGTACAAATTACTTGGAAGTATAGAGCCAAGAAACATCCATTATTTAGGTTGCGGTCATTCGATCTTCATCAGCTTCATGTACATGTCTGGTAGCAGCATCATGACCATGCACTTGAGATTTATCAAGAGAGTAAATTATGGATTGTGAAAGGTGAAAAATATGAAGGTTGGAGGAGAGCCACTGATTGTGTGTACCTATATCTGTGCTCTCCTAATGTCAGATTGGGTAAATGCTATTGTTTTTACTTTTTCAATTCTGGAATGAAAGGAAATGCACATAAGGGAGCTATCTCTTTTATAGCTTTCTCCCTCTTATTCTTTGATTAGATGGATTGGTACAGTTGTTGCGTATTGGTTTCTGGCATAATATGTATATGGGGGTTCAATCTGTATGTTCTGTTGGTTATCCATATTGCAATAGCAATCATTATTTTTAAGATAACCGTCTTCATGCATTCTATAAGGGAATCAGGAGTATTTGTCATGACCATTGCAATCCCTTTTTTGTCAGTGGCATTCTGGGCAACTTATATAGTGTCTATTTTCCTGAATTGTAGTTTGTATCCTCAATCTTGGCCCCAATTCATATTCTAAAGATCCCCTCAATCACTTGATTTTGCCGCGAGTGGTGTCAATATGATTCTCTTCCTTATGGGTGATGAGCCTTTACATTTTTATTACACATACCCACCACAACCATATGGACTTGGCTGTTGTTAAACTCTATGTATGAACAAGGGTGCCAGTGTATAACAAAGGTATCAAAACTGAATGTAAAAAACTATTTCCTTGAGATTGATTACCCCTCTACAAGGTTACTTTGATGTGAGTCCAGATTTTAATAGGCCGGGATAACCTTCTTTAGCTAGAGATTCTGGTCAGTACTCCCTATAGGCAGCAAATATGATACTATGTTTCTCATACTTTTCTGCACATGTTTATAAATTACATAACATATTCAATCAAGGGGAGTTATTATGCCAAATGTAACGTATGTACGGATCTCTAACTATTTATCTATTCTTAGCCATATACATTTAAGAGTTGTCATTGTGTTTGATGCTTTATAGATAAAACTATGTAGTGCTTTTTTACATCAACATTTTGGATCACACTCCATGATCCATCATCAGGATGATGAAGGTCAATGAATGTGAAGATTGCAGATTTTGGTCACCTTATAGTGCTCAAGATGCCAAGAAGGTATCTTGGAAGTGGGGCAGGTTGAAAAGGTAATTGCCAAAGGGGTGGAAGAAGTTACCAAAACAAAAGGACGAAAGACAAGGATTAAGTGAAAAATTGAATTAAAAAAAAAATTAAGAAGAAATACAAACTGAGAAAATATATGACAGAAAGAAAATAAGTGAAGGAAGTAAAATAAAATAAAAGTTTGCAGAACAACTTGCAGAGCAACAAGAGAAGGTTTAAAGTTAAACAAAGGTGAAGAAACCAACATGGAGAAGGTCGAAAAGGTGTGAAGTATAAAACGGGGGGAAAATTGATAGAGAGAATGCTTAAAGGCTAGAAAGGATAGAAAGTTAAAAAACATTAAAAGAAAATAAAGAGAAAATTATAAGAAATTTAAAAAGGTGAAAAATATCAGTTTAAAGGGAGGTTAAATGGAAGCAAAGTGAGCAGAAATTAAGGGATGAAGTGGAATGAGAGAAGTATGAAAAGCAAGGCAAGGGAAAGAATTAAGAGGGAAAAGAAGAGGAGATTGTACAGTGAGAGTTGTGATGACAAAAGGCCAAGGTGGAAGAGGAAAATTAGGCTGAGGGGGTTTGACATAGAAAAGAAATATAGAAAATGGGAGGGAGAGCAAAATTGGGAAAAAAGTGTCAAACCGGGGAACAAAGTTCAAGGATGCTTTAGGGAGTTTATAACAGGATGCCAAGAGTGGTTAACTCCCTAACATTTGTCTCCATTAAGATTGTTGTTGGAACGTTTGTTGATCTCAATGGCTTCTCTTAAGTGCCTTTTGAAATAGTTGTCTTCCATTGGTAACACCCTAGTGTTTTCAATGTAGATTTGGTGTTTTGTCTTGGCTTTATGCTCAACTAGGTGATTTTTTATGCATTCGTGTTTAATGTCGGCGCCATGTTCTTTGATCCTAGTTTTTGTGGAGCATCCCATTTCACTGATATAAAAAGTTTCACAAGATTAGACAATCTTATAGACACTATAGTTCTGAAGGGGGTCATTATGATCATTTGAGGATTTGATCAATCTTCTTATTTTGTTGTGGTCTAAAAGATGTGATGATGCCTTTTCTTTTGAGGATTTTAGAAATTTTATCGTAAAACATTTGATGTAAGAGAGGAAAACAATAGGTTTACTTGGAGGGTCATCTATATTATAACAGTCAAGGAGACAAGATTTGGATTGTTTAATAGCTTTGAATATATATTTACGATTGTAACCATTCTTGGTGAAAATCTTGGATAAGTGCACAATCTCTTGGTCAATATGATCTTCATCACAGATTCTAAAAGGCTCGAGTAGTGAGACTCTTGAGGATTCCCACTTTCTAGGTAGGGCGATGATGAGAAGATGTGAGATAAAGGTTAGGATGAATGGATTTCTTCTAAACTTGATGAGGGAGGGATCCATCTTGTTTACTAAAAAGGAGTACCTCTAAGAGAGGTAAATTGTTATTATTTTCAAGTTCCTTTGTAAACTTAATTCCTTTTCTGTTGTTTAAGTGAGAACGAAAGTCTTCTAGGTTTTTGAGGCTGTGCTACTAGCAAAGGTTAGTGTTGTCTACATAGTGCTTTCACCATTTTGGTTTTTGTGGAAAGGTGTTGTGTGCCTTTTCCTCAAAGAATTCCATGAAGAGATTGGTGACAATGGGAGAGAGTGGGGAACCCATGAACACCTTCAGTCTGTTCAAAGGTTTATCCTCTAAAGGAGAAAAAAGTTGATTTAAGGCACAATTCAACAAAGGGAAAAGAAAAGAAAACATTCATTTGCTGTTCCTTGAAGTAGGTCAGTAAAAATATTCGGTTCAAAGTTTTCAAATCAAAAGCAGATCAAATCAAATCAAAATAGCACATCAAACCTTTCATTTCATACTAAATTCAGAAAAACCACAAACTAGTTGTTGAGAGTAAAAGAGAACTCACTTATTGTTCATTGCTTCATTATGTCTGATTTCTCGTTCTCTTTTTGCCTGAATCTATTTGTAGAAAAAGGGAAAAGAACAGAAAACATTCATTTGCTGTTCATTGAAGAAGATCAGTAAAAATCTTTACTTTTCAATAGTACAATTTTTAGATTAGTTGCACACATTTATAAAATCAAACTTGAACTTGAAGTATAAAAAAAAAATCGTTTACTTAAATTTCAGCATACTTGCATAAATTAGTTAATTTATTTCAGCATTGTTTTAAATATTCCAAAAATATTAAAAACACTAAAAAAGACTCCAAAAATATTAAAAACACTAAAAAAGACAAAATTCACAAAAAACAGTTGCATTCCATACATCTTTCTGATCAATTCCTTGGCAAACAACCAGCATTTCATATTCAGACATCAAACTCAAACATCAAAATGAACAAATGATTGAAACACTTGAACATTCGAAATCCAAAGACAATCAAAGCTCACATGGAAATACGTCGATTAAACCAAACACATTAGAGGAACTTTGAACTATCCTTTATAGCTCTTTCAGTATACTGGGCATTGCACGTCTGTGTCCAGGGGTGAGGCAGGGTTTAGTAAAGGAGACTTTGAAAGAGCTCAGGGAGATTTTATCCACTCCCGCGGCTATTGAGGTTGAAGAGCAGATCTCTGTTCTTGAACAAATCTAGTGAGAGAATGCTCTTGGAGGTGACTGAGATAGTGCACCTTACTGAGATATTTGAATGTGCAACTACTCGTTTGGATGCTCTCTTTGAATTAAACTAGAAAAGAATTGATACCCTCTGCATTGAAATTGCATGCCAATAAAATACCAACAACATCTTCCATATACTCCTTCCACATGTAGAGGGTAATCCACCTCACTCATTGCCATTATACCCACTTTTGCCATGCAAGCAAAAGTAAACTTGCCACCTATTCAATCAACGTGAACTATCATCTGAGCCATTTTTTGGTCATACAGTACCATAGTTCAAAAACTTGCAACTCGCTAAAACTTGGCAGACATAATTTTGACTCGGACTTGGGGACTTGGCGAAACTTGGCAAATTAAAAAAATACTTAATTTCCTTAAATAAACATAAAATTTCATGCAAAATACAATTACACAACATATCAAGTGAGTCTGTAGAATGTTGTGGAAGTATTTTCTCTTAGATTTGAATAATAAAAGGGTACAATATTGCATCAACATACAAATACGATAGCCGATAATATATGTTTTATGATGATTTCAATCATCATAAAAAATTACAATTCCATGCAAGTTACAACAATTTATAATTTTCTCTTCCCCATATACATCCTAGGGGTCTTACTTGTATTCGGTTGTAGATCCACCCTCGAACTAGAAGGTAAGGACTTCTTAGGTTCAACATCATTATCAACCATGGTGTCATCCAATCCAGTAACTCTCGTTTCTGCTTCTACTACACCCCACCTTGCGTGCCTCTCAAAATTAGCAATCTTATCTTCTATAAACATGGGGTTCTCCTCTTGTGCAATCCAGTTGATATATGGATCAATGTCATCTAAGACCATCAATTCATGACTAACTGAGCTCTCCACCTTTTCTGAGCAAAGGCAAAGGTTGTATTGCATGAAGATGAGGCCATTTAGACACTTTTGTGCCAACTTCTTGTGCTTCTTTGTGTGAATGATATCAAATAAGCTCCAGTTATGCTCACATCCAGAAGCTCTACAAGGTTAGGATAAAATTCAGAGGGCTAACTTTTAAATATTTTCGGTTTTTCCACTCCAATCTTCCCGTGAAGCAATCGTAAAGAAAATATTCACAAGTTTGTAAGCAAGCACTAATTGTATACATCAAAGATTTGAGAATTTGAAGTGGAGTAAAGTGAAGACTGAAATTTTTTGTTGTGTGGTGCTTGGGTGATTCTCCCTTGGATAACTAGTGGCAAAGCAAAGAGCCACCCATCAACATGCTTATATTTCTGCAATTTGTATGTAATCAGGTCCCTGACCTCGACCTCATACTACATCCTTTGAATGTATTTTGAGAGGCCCTCCATAACCTCCTCATCAACATCTCTAAAGTCATTTGTAAAGAAAAATTTGGGGTTGAAGTAGTACTTTGCTACATGAATGGGTTGATTGAGTTGATTGTTCCACATTTGATCAATAATGTTTCAAATGGGTTCATATTTTTTCATCTCCCATGTAATAGTTTTGGATGGCCTCCTTGACCCTGTCCATGGCCTCATAAACGTACCTTATTGAGTTTTGTCTCCATCCATTAAGCACAAACCTTTGACTAAAGGATTTAACACTTGCAAACAATTTCAAATTACAATTAAAAACAAAACTTCAAAAATTGAACACTATCTTATAATTAGAATTGAAAAAAAGTCAACTTGAGTGATACAATTTAAAATTTAAATAGCAATTGGAAGTTACCTTGATGATCTTATCATCTCTCTTCCCAAAGCCATCATCAAAAATTGTCTGTGACTTTTTTTTCATCCATCTTCTTGGAATAAGAAGAATCCAACCATTGTTGGCTCACAAACATCTACTTCAAAACTGTTATATTAAAGTGCTTTGCAAGGTGATGAAGTTAGTTGCAACTGTGGCACCAATTTGCACAAGCTCTTTCTCCTCAATGTGATCTCTCATCAAGCTAAGTACCCAATGGTTATTGTAGTCTGTAGATGTATTTGGTGATGTTCTTGGTGTCTTCTACCATGGATTTCACTCGATCAGGTTTGCCTATGTCCTCCAATAGAAGATCAAGGCAATGAGCAATGTAAGAGCTCCAAAAAATATGTTTGGTATGTCTCCTTAAGTAGTCTCAGATATGCTGTTGCATTCTTTATCACAATTTGGACTATGTTTTCTATACCAACCACAAAACCTTCTCCAACATTAGACTCAAATTTTTTGCATTCTTGATTTTGTTTGAGGCGTGATGACCTTAACACTATCTCCCCATTTGATGCCACTAGAAAGTTGATAAGTATGTGAGTCCTATCTGTTACCATCTAATAATATGGCGCATCCATACTTGCGCCGAAGTCATCGCTGGATTTCATCATCGAAATTTGAGATCCGGCGAACATTAAAAACCCTAAAATTTGTTTGAAATTCCCATTAAATTTGGTCCGTATGCAGTCATATGCTTTGACATAGAAAAATCGGGCTGTGGCACCAAAGATTTTCTAGATCTGCAGGCTACAGCAGTGCCAGTGTTGGATCTATAGCAAATCGGGCTTAGCTAGGTAGGTTTCGTTTTTGTTTTTGTTTATAAAAATAATGGAATCCATCGGCTATGATGCGGAATCCGATTGAATTGTCCCCTATCCTTGTCGTGGAAAGCTAGGGCAGAATGGATGCGGTAGCGGGTGAGTTGCGCTTGGTCTTTGACGTTGTTAAGCGGGCCTTCATCGGGCTGGTGATATATTTGTGTATTGGCGTGAGCATTTACATGTGGTTGGGGGACAAATTCATGGGCGGCGTGACGTACTTGGTGGTGGACGTGCTGTATTTCTGCATATCCATCGGTTATGATGGCATAGTGCCATGCATTACGTTTACAAGACGTTTTGCTGTGCATTTATACTGGTGGGGTTTGGCTTCATCGACATTTTGCTGGCTATCTGAAGGAGATGTCCGTAAGGTGGCTGGCTAGCATTAATGCACTGCACTCGGAAGGGTTCATTACTAAATTAATGATAATTAATTAGTTTTACATTTAGCCTTTATGTTGGGCTTGCTTGTCAATCTTAAGAGCTTACTTCAACGAAGAACTATTATTGGCCAGGATATGTAGATAACTTGCAGTTATTCAGGGATGGAGCATATAAGAAATTCAAATAGTTGATAGCAGAGAAATTGGTTAAGGTTGATGGCTTTTTTCTTTGTGGCTGGGATTGTCAAGAGATCAAATACCATGGGGGACCTACTAAGCATATGATTCTATCAATAAAGGTTATGATGGTTTTATAAAAGAAAATTAAGTTTCATTAAGTATACCATATGCATGAACTGTGTAACTCTTTTCCTGTAGGTCACTGGCCATCGCGTTAGAGCTTGGATGCTTGAATTTGTGTGTATGGAAAATGGGTGCTTCAGGCGCCCACAGATTTAATTCTTCTAAAACTTTAATATTACTGACAGGTCATCTATGAAGCGGCCAAGGAAATGACGGGGGTAGATGCTGCAGAATGTATTGCAGTTGGAGACTCCCTTCATCATGATATCTTGGGTGCAAATAATTCAGGTATCCAGTCAGTGTTTGTTGCAGGGGGCATTCATGCCGATGAGCTTGGAATTACTCAATTTGGAATGGTTCCGGAGGTAGCAGCTTTACAAGCTCTTACCCATTCATATGGTGCTTATCCTTCATGTATCATTCCTTCATTTACATGGTGACTAACATTTGTTTTAATTAGCCGATAGGCTTATTAGTGGGAGCTTTCGCTCCCGGAAATTTGTCATCCTGTATGCCTGCTTTTGCTGGAAAAGTCCGCCGTTTTCTGCTGTTTTTTCCTCCGGCTAAAAAACAAAAACCGCGCCTTCCTCCATTGGTGAGCCGCTATTATTAGCTGATAGTTTGATTTCTTTCCATTATTAATAACAGTGGAGGATATTTCCATTTGGCGGACTACAGATTAAAAAGGCGATGATGCTCAAATCATACATGCCCAACCTTATTACAGCATGGTTCCTTCAGAAAACAATGTCAGGCCGACCATATGAAAAGGTTTCTCCAATTTTCAACTAACTTTCAATGCATGAAGAGATTGAAGAATCTTGTTCTGCAATATAATTTGAAACGTTCGCAAAGACTTTTTTTTGACTGATTCTGTTGACACATCCAGGATTATTGCCTTCTATATTTAATCAGGTGGAATTCCTAATGATTCTAGAATGAATGGTTGTCCACATAAATCTATTTTTTGAGTTCTGTTTAATTCTTATAAGATTTAAAATTTTAAGCCATAGAATTTGAACCAAGATGTTTTGCAGTGCTTTCCATGTTAGAGTTTTCTAAAATCATAATTAGTAAATTGTTCATCTCATTTCATGATATAAATCTAGCCAGCTATTGAAACATTTCTTGTGAACAATGTGTCTGAGTCTCTGTGTGATGGCAGCAATTTGGCAGATTGAAGCAGGCTGGTTCGATGATGATGTAACACTATCAGAATTCTTTGATTTTATATTAAAAAAAATTAAAAACAATTGACAGAAATTCTTTTTTTTTTCCTGTTCCCGCTCCCTTTCACCTCACCTCAAATCTTGCAGTTTGATATATTCGTTATTTGATTTTAACTGTTTTTTTTTTTTTAAAACCACTTGCATCAGAAGGCTATTAACACTATTGACAGAATGCTTTGATTTTATATAATTTTTTTTTAAAGACAATTGACAGAAAATCTTTTGAGTCTGTTCCCACTCCCCTTCACCTCACCTCAAATCTTGCAGTTTGATATATTAGTGAAATGATTTCAACTGTTTTTTTTTTAAACTACTTGCATCGGTTCTTTAATCTACAATTTCATTAATCAATGAAAAACCGAAACCCCATTACTGTAGCATGATCATACTCTTATTTAAATTAAACTTATATATTTAAAATATGATCACATTGTTATTTAACATTTCACCCTATGGGCTACATCGTTGCACATAAATTCTGTGCAACTGCTAGTGTTCATATTATTGGAATTTACAACTTGCCAAAAGCAGTGAGTCTGATTTTCATTTATTCATAAAATAATAAAGGTTATAGAATTATTTATTGACATTGTTAAAAGAGATCTATGAGGTGTTGCTAATTCCATTCTAGACTAAATTGTACTAAATTCTAATTTTAATATATGCTAAAAATATTAATGTGCAATTGTGCATGTCTGAACACTCATCGGCAGTTACTGATTGTTGATGAGTTCCTTGATTAACAACACTCAACAAACTGTTGGCAAGGAATTTTTTTGGGAACTACATGCAGTATCCTCTATTGTATACTGAAACTCTCTACGGTCCATGTGTTAACATTGTCATCTCATTTATTACTTTAAGCAGAAGTCCATAGCTTGGTCAATACTATAGATTCTTCGAACCTTAGTCCAGCACCACACATTTTTTTTGCCAAACACTTGCAGACTACCGAAGAGTCCTCTTCTGGTTACCTTTTACTGTTTACATATGCTTGTTCTATTAGAGAAATAATTGAACACGACAGGATATTTTTATTCAAACATATATGGGTATTTTTACAAATGATATAGATTGTTTCATATCCTATTTTCTAAGATGTAATCCCACTTCTTTTTCTGACAATTTCTCGTGGTTTCAACAACTCACTCAACAAACATATTTATCCTATACCTATTTTCTAAAGTTGGATTCCTATTTTTCAACACCCCCTTTGAACATCCAACTTGTGTACATTTTTTACTGCATCCAACCCCACCACTATTACATCATAGTCTCACACTTGGGTAGAAATACTAATGACCACCTAACGAACTAGGGCAAACTCAATAGTTCACTAACACATAAAGATCATGGACTAGGACAAACTCTATGATCCATGACTTACAATGATTTGAACATGGACAAGCACAATTGCTCACATCTCATTGAATTCTCAATCAAGGATAGGGACAAACTCAACTATTTGTGATTTTACAACAAATGTGAATAGGGACACACACTATCCATTCAAACCAACAAAATTATGAACAAAGACAACTGCTCACAACACCAACCGACTTGTGACTGGAGACATACTAATTACACATCTTGTGAATAGGGACACACTCAGCTCCTCACAAGGACATTTGTGAATTGGGACACTCTCATCTATTTGCAACAATCTTCATATGTACAAATAGGGACAAACTCAACTATTTGCAGAATCAATAATTTTAACTTTAGGGGACGTTGAGCTGCGCCGAAAATTACAAAACAACAATAGTGGGATTGGGTCATCACTACACTTTCTCAGTGGGTGTTTGACCACCTCATTGGTCATCTTGTATGTAGATGGAGTATGGTCTAACATCACTATCACTTATGATCATTGTCTTTAGCTTTGTAGTCACTTTGGCTCTAGGTTTTACCACTGTAGCAAGAAACTAATCTTAGAGTTAGTGACAAATTCAAGATTGGTGATTTTCCTCCAACCTCCTAATTCTCCCTCCTATTAAATGCTTCTCACTTAGCCTGGTAGATTCCAATGGTCTTGTCGATCACAGGCCATTGCATAACTTGCATTGACTGTTTCAACATTGTTTTTCTTGGTACTTGTCTTGTTCATGAGAATCGGATTCCCTCCAATCAAAATCTTCTTTTATGGGTGTTGGGTACAATTGACAATGCACCCATGTACAACATGAGTCTTTAAGCTCACTTTTTACAAGAAAAAACAATTGTTTCTCTCAAACCATAAGGAATAGAGAAGCCCTTTTGCTAGATGTTTTGGAATTTTTTTGTTTGAAACTGTGATTACGAGAATTTGTTTGTTCAATTTAATTTAGTTTTTCTTTTGTTTGTTTTCTAGGTTTAGAATTTTGACCAAAGGAATTTTATGGGAATTTAAATTTGAACGACAACTGTGATTATGCAAATAAAATTGATAGAAAATTTGACCTTATAATAGAAATGATGAGGCAAATGTTATATAAGGTAAATAGCGAAGAAAAGTCGCATAGTCAAGATAGTGGGGAAACCTCTAACAGTAATAATAGTAAACAAAAAAGCTCCACACAAAGTACAAAGACTGGATTGACCGATAGACCCCTTCATCCTAAATTCATTCAAAGGGGAGAAGAAGCTTCCTTTGAAACACAAAACTCAATGCAAGATGATATCACTGCATGTTATGAATAATATAGAAATCTTCCTGAAGAAATTAGGGAGGCAATGTCTCTCACAAATTAAATGAATATGAAGAGAAGCAGAATGGGTCGAGAATGGAGCTTAAGCCCCAACTAAGACAAAATGAACATCAACAAGCATTGGGTAAGGTAATATTATCTACATTCAATGGATCTAATAAGTGTATTGCCTGTGCATGGGTGCCGAAATTAGACACATACATATCATTGAAACCAATGATCGAGGATGATGCCATAAAATTTGCAACCTTACACTTGGAAGGATCAGCACACGAATGGTGGTACCATGGGTTGGTTACCCAAGGTCACTGACAAATAGACACATATGATGAATTCTGCAAGAGATTGATCGAGAGGTTTGATAGAAAGAACCCAGAGATCCACTTTAGAGAGTTGGCACAATTAAAACAAGAAGGTATAGTAGAGACATGTAGAAGAATTTCAAAAATTATCAGTGATGGTGCAAGATGTTTCAGAAAAAGGATTGATTGTCCTTTTTATTGAAAGACTAATTGAACCTCTCAGGGGTCTAATTAAGGCATTTGATCCATTAACCCTTCAAGATACTATTAGAAGAGCTTTGAATTTGGAAACTTCTGTAACCAATATTATGTTCTTTCAAAAAACTCCTATAGGGCCAAATATGAAACCTTTTCAAAAGGGTTATTCTCAACAAAGGACCATACCACCAAAGAACAATATTGATGGAGTAACCAAAAATTAGCTACGACAAAACAAATTATGTTTTCATTGTAGAAAACCATGGGAACTGGGACACTGTTGTTTGGGAAAAGCCAAGTATATTACATAGAAGTAAGATTTGACGGGGAGGAAGAATCATAATCCAAAATAGATGAAGATGAAACTAAATCAGAAATAAAAGAAGGTAAAAATCAAATGGCACACTTGCAACTTTGTCAGTGGCTCCTAAATATCACCATTTTCGAGTTTGAGGAAGCTTTCAAGGGCACAAAGTTACAGTCCTAATTGATAGTGGAGCAACACATAATTTCATTGACAAAGGTCTAGTTGCAAGAAGAGGGTTACAAACATAAGATTTCAATGGATTCAATGTTGTAGTCGTTGATGGTTTTACCATCCCATGCACTAAAAAAATTCAACAATTGGAGGTAACTCTTGGTAGGCACAAAATGCAAGATGACTTCTACCTGATAGGTATAGGAGAAATTGGTTTGGGAGTGCAATGACTACACCCTTTGGGAGAATTTACACAAAATTATCAAACTATGGAACTAAGGTTCAAATCCAAAGGTAAAGATGTAGTGTTACAAGGCATTTCTATTGGAGAGCCTAGAATTGTATCTGCAAAAAGAATGGAGAGATGTTTTAAAAGTGGGCAAGTAGCATGGGCAGCTCAAAGTTTAGTAACTTCTACAAGCGCTAAAGTAAGAAAAACTATCATATGGACATACAAGCTATCTTGGACAAGCATAGCAAGGTTTTTAAAGACATTCCTTAAGAATTGCCTCCTTATAGAGGGTTTCAACATATTAGAGAACTAGAAACAAGAACAAAACCTATAATTACTACTCTCTATCGGCATCCAAGAAGATTCAAGGAAGAAATTGAAAAAATGATCAAGGAACTTATGGAAATGGGTCATATTACATAGAAGTAAGATTTGACGGGGAGGAAGAATCATAATCCAAAATAGATGAAGATGAAACTAAATCAGAAATAAAAGAAGGTAAAAATCAAATGGCACACTTGCAACTTTGTCAGTGGCTCTTAAATATCACCATTTTTGAGTTCGAGGAAGCTTTCAAGGGCACAAAGTTACAGTCCTAATTGATAGTGGAGCAACACATAATTTCATTGACAAAGGTCTAGTTGCAAGAAGAGGGTTACAAACACAAGATTTCAACAGATTCAATGTTGTAGTCGTTGATGGTTTTACCATCCCATGCACTAAAAAAATTCAACAATTGGAGGTAACTCTTGGTAGGCACAAAATGCAAGATGACTTCTACCTGATAGGTATAGGAGAAATTGGTTTTGGGAGTGCAATGACTACACCCTTTGGGAGAATTTACACAAAATTATCAAACTATGGAACTAAGGTTCAAATCCAAAGGTAAAGATGTAGTGTTACAAGGCATTTCTATTGGAGAGCCTAGAATTGTATCTGCAAAAAGAATGGAGAGATGTTTTAAAAGTGGGCAAGTAGCATGGGCAGCTCAAAGTTTAGTAACTTCTACAAGCGCTAAAGTAAGAAAAACTATCATATGGACATACAAGCTATCTTGGACAAGCATAGCAAGGTTTTTAAAGACATTCCTTAAGAATTGCCTCCTAATAGAGGGTTTCAACATATTAGAGAACTAGAAACAAGAACAAAACCTATAATTACTACTCTCTATCGGCATCCAAGAAGATTCAAGGAAGAAATTGAAAAAATGATCAAAGAACTTATGGAAATGGGTCATATTACGCTGAGTTTTAGCCCTTTTGCATCTTTAGTTGTTTTGGTAAAAAAGAAAGACGGGACTATGTGGATGTGCATAGATTTTAGGGCTTTAAACAAGAAAACTATTAAAAATAGATATCCAATTTTTGGAATTGATAAACTAATTGATGAATTACATGGGGCAATATATTTCTCAAAAAATGATTTGAGATCGAGATATTATCAAATATGGATGAGGGAATAGGATGTGCAGAAAACTTCCATTGTCATTTTGGGCATTTTGAGTTCTTAGTCATGCCCTTTGGTTTAACTAATGCCCTTGCTACCTTCCAATCATGTATGAACCATGTGTTCAGAAATCAGTTAAGGAAGTTTGTCGTAGTATTCGTCAATGATATTTTGATCTATAGCAAATCATGGAAGGAACATCTTTAATATTTGGATGAAGTTTGAGAATATTGGAGAAACAATCCCTTTATGCTTAAGAATCCAAATGTGAGTTTGGGTTGATAGAGATTCTCTATTTAGGACATATTATTAGTGCCCAAGGAGTACAAGTCGATCAACAAAAGATAGAAGCTATCCTAGATTGGCCCCCACCAACAAATTTAACTCAATTGAGAGGGTTCTTTGGACTTTGCAACTTTTATAGAAGATTTGTCAAAGGATTCTCTCAATTAGCTATTCAATTGACAGATCTAACTAAGAAGGGGGCATTTGTGTGGAGCGAGATTGCTCAACAAGCTTTTGACAAACTCAAGGAAGTAGTAAGTTCATCTCCCATACTAGCCATTCTGGATTTCTCACTTTCTTTCGTGCTAGAATGTGATGCCTCAAGTGAAGGCATTGGAGCCGTATTAATGCAAAAGGGGCACCCAATAGCTTTTGAGAGCCAAAAGCTAGGACATTGAAAAGAGTTACTCAATCTATGACAAGGAAATGTTAGCCATAATGAATGCACTAGACAAATTTAGACAATATTTGGTTTGTGAAATATTTGTGGTCAAAATTGACCACAATAGTTTGAAGTTCTTTCTTAACCAAAGTAATTTAAATGACAGACATCAAAAATGGGTAAGCAAGCTTTAAGCCTATGACTTTGACATTGAATACATAAGGAAAGAATAATATAGTAGTTGATGCTCTATCAAGAAAGCCTTATGTTCTTTATCGGAGATTTCCCTTGATTAGAAGACTAATATAATAGTAGAATATGGGAAGAACACATTTACTATGGATATCTTGGAAGGAAAGACCCATGATGCAAGGTATAAGGTAGTAGATGACCTTATTCTTTACAAAGATAGAGAATATCTTATCCCAGGATCGAAGGTTAAGGATAAGATTTTAAAAGTGGCACATGATACACCATTGGCAGGACACTAAGGTTATTTTAAGACCTACCGACAAATTAGGGGGAGATTTTCATGGAAAGGTCTAAAGGAGATGTTCTTAACTATGTCAGAAAGTGCCTTATCTATGAACAAAATAAAACAAAACATACTTTTCCTGCAGGGTTATTACAACCATTACCAATCCCAAACCAAAAATGGGAAAGCATATCAATGGATTTTATTACTAGACTCCCTAAGTCACAAGGTAAAGATTGTATATATGGTGTGGTTGACAGACTTACCAACTATGAACATTTCTTTGCCATATCCATAGAGTTTAAGACGCCTCAAGTAGCCAAATTGTTTTTCAAAGAGGTTTTTAGGTTACATGGCTTACCAAAGAACATAGTAAGTGACAAAGATAGTCGGTTCCTCAACTTATTTTGGCAAGAACTCTTTCACTTAATAGGAACTAGATTATCCCCTAGTACCAGTTATCATCTCCAAACCTCTTATCCAACATGAAGATCTAATAACCTCTTAGATTGAAGAGGCAATCAGTACCAGTTATCCAAGATTTTCATGTTCTACATAGCGAACAAGAGGCAAGCAAAGATTGCGTCTACGTTTAATTTCAAAACTAAATTGTTGCCAAGTAATTATTTAGGAATACCTCTTTTCAACGGCCATCACAAAAAAGTCTTGTGGAGGGGAGTTACTGAGAAGCTAGCAAATAAGATTACTGCTTGGAAAGGGAAATTTCTCTCCCTTGCAGGTAGGTTAACTCTGGTTAAAGCCGTTCTCTCAGCAGTCCCCACTTACATGTCCGCTTTACAGGGTTCGAAGGGCATCTTTGAAGAGATAGCAAAGATTTGTAGAAAGTTTCTTTGGCAGGGAACCGCAGATCTAAAAAAGGTCCATCTTATTTCATGGGATAAGGTGTGTTTGCTGAAAGCTTAGGGCGGGGCTGGTGTGATTAATCAGGACATGCAGAATTTGGCGTTGGGCGCGAAACTGGCATGGAAGATGTATAAAAACCCGCAGTCAAAATGGGTTATGTTTATGTAGAATAAGTATCTGGATTCTAATAGCCCAGAAAGAATCTTCTCAGTAGCTAATCCACCACACGGCTCCTCAGTTTGGAATTTTATAGTGAATAGTAGAAATGTCATCCTCCCACATATTTCTTGGAAAATACACAATGATAGGAAGGCAAATTTTTGGGATGTCTCCTAGAACGGTTGGCCAAAGCTATCTTCCAAAAAGGAGTTAAAAGAAGCCAAGATTTACCTAAAATGTTTTTGGGGTCATAAGGTATGTGACTATTTCTCTAAAGATTCGAATGGTTCTTCAATGACAGTGGCTTGGAAAAGCTTTAACAACTGTAACTTTCCACTTAATCAAAAATTGATTTTAAAGGAGCTGTTGAATGAATGTATTGTTTTCTTCTCTCCAATTGAGGACAAGCTGATTTGGACTGGCGACGGGCCGGGTGACTACAAGGTCAGCCAAAGATACAAGTCATTGTTCAAAGGGAATAAAGTAGGCTGGCCCACGCATTTGTGTTGGGGGGATGAGATTCTTCCAAACCTTTCACTTGGCTGGCCATAAATAACAAAATTCTAACTGGTGAAAGAATTGAAAGGCTAAATCTGGGTTCAAGTTTTAATTGTGTTCTTTGTCAACATGATCTTGAGACAACTGATCATCTCTTTTCCCAATGTAACTTCACGCAGGACTGCTGGAAGTTATTAAATTGGTGTTCACCCATACCTAGTACCTTGGCACAGCTTATCAGAGGTTGGCCATCTCTTAATCAAGAATCAACTTTTCACTCTTTATGGTCAATCAGCTCCTCATTGTTAATCTAGACTCTTTGGAAGGAGAGGAATATTAGAATCTTCAAAGGAA
Source organism: Cunninghamia lanceolata (assembly GCA_027924645.1). Taxonomy (NCBI): domain Eukaryota; kingdom Viridiplantae; phylum Streptophyta; class Pinopsida; order Cupressales; family Cupressaceae; genus Cunninghamia; species Cunninghamia lanceolata. The sequence continues at coordinate 3,043,013 of BSBN01000515.1, forward strand.
AATCGAAGACCACGGAGGTTTTTCTGAGTGATCTAAAAACATCCATCATAGAGATGGTCAATGCAAAGCTCTGAAAATCTCCTAACATACATGCTAAGTGGACCGATTGGGACGAAAAGATGTCTCATAATTGGAAGGGCCTGGAAAGAGCTTCTAATGGTTCGATTATTTCTTCTCCTCAAAAGATAGACAGATCAAAAGTTACATGGATTCCGCCACACAGCCCATTTGTGAAAGTTAATTTTGATGGCGCCTGTCGTGGAAATCCAGGTCCTTCTGGATTGGGTTGTGTTATTAGGGATGAAAAAGGAAAATTGTTAGTGGCCAAGGCTGCTAAACTACCTAAGGGGATGAATAATGTAGCAGAAGTTTATGCTCTGGTGCATGCCCTTCAGCTTGCAGCGGCTAATGGCTTTAAGCGAATATGGATTGAGGGTGACTGAGATTATAATCTCAGCTCTCCAAAGAAGACATTCAGACAATTGGACCATTAGCTATATTCTGGATTGGGCGTGTTCCCTCCTAAATTGCTTTGATTCCTTCCAGATATCACACTGCTATAGGGAAGGTAATAAATTTGTTGATTGGTTGGCCAACCGAGCGATTGATATGGAGGAAAATGAAGTTGTTTTAGACTAGCATGCACAGGTCTGGGAGAACGATCTATTGGTCCTCTCATCTCTCTTGACTCTGATATTCTTTCAAGCTCTATTTCGGCGTAGAAGTATGTTTCTTCAGTGGGTGGATATCAAAAGGAGGGGTGACATTAGACTTTTGCCAACTTCTATGTTTCGTTGTTTGATGCGTGGTGTTGAGCAGAACTGGGGGGGGTTCTTATTGACTTGGAAGGTATGTTCTTTAGCATGGTTTCTTAAAGAGAAGGGTGACTTCAGTCTCCTGCCAGCTACCTATGTTCTTTGGCTGGGATGTGGAGAGGTGAGGTGGTCAATTGGCAGGGCCCTCTCCGTGATAGAAGTTGGGGTTTTTAAAAGCTGGGTAAGAAAGACACTAGCCGTTGCTCAGAATATGGCCTTTATATCTCTTCTCCTCCGCCCAAATAGATTTCAGGCTAGCCTTTAATTACCTCACAATGGGCCTCATTTATTTTTTCAAGGATACGGGAGATGCATTTATTCTTTCATCTGGCATAGCCCCTTCAAGTTTTCGATCGCCCTCTAGTCGTTGGATGTCCCAGTTTTTCATGCCACTTGTATTTTCATCCTATCACCAACTCCTTACCTTAATGGCAGATGTGATTAGAAGAGGTATTAGGACAGTCATTTAATGCTCCAGAGAGCCCAATATTCATGGTTCGGCATAGGCATATCATTTCGAGTGTAGCGGGTTTTATTTCCCATAGTTGGCATTAGAGGATGACAAGACTCCATGGTACTGTTCTCGTTTTTGTAGGTTGGCGAGTGGCATTCTCGTCGTCACCACATCAAGTGGAGTTATTTCTTGCCGGGGAGCCCATATTAATGAGAGTGCAGGGGGCTCTAGGGTCTTTATAGTCATCGAGCCATCTCTCTTTTGCTTCATATCCTCCGCTCTGTGTTCCTCACAAGTTCTGTTTCTTTGCTTGCAACTCTTTTGTTCTGTGTGCTTGTGTGTTTTTTGCGTGCAGGTCAGATTTCAAATGGAGGGTGAAGTGTCTAATTTTTGGATTCGTTTCCATCCCCTACCCTGGGACCCTATGATCAAGGGCATCGTCAACTTGCTGGACTTGAACCAGATTTTTGAGATCGACTGCTCTCAATCCCAATTTGCCATTGTCAATATATGCAATCAATGATGGTTGGAGGGATCCCATGAACGAGAGCTGAGGTGGTCAGAGGTTGTTTCTGTCTTTATATCAAACCTTATGGACATTGTTCAAGATTTCAGTTATGCACTTCCCATAGCCATGAGAGTGGTGAACAAGAGGCTACTAATTGATGAAAGATGGGACGAGGCCTTGAACTTTTATGACGTCTCAGTGGGGGATGCTTGGGTTGGAGGGATCTTTTCGGCGCATAAACTCCGTTCTTCCAAGTCTTATGAATGTATTTATCAGATAATGCAGCGTGGCCTTGGATGTGGATGCATTAACGAGTTGGAAGGGGCACTTAAGGGGCACGTCCCCACTGGGCCAAAGGTGATAAGAGCTCGATGTAAGGAAGAATTTGTGGCTATCCACTTATTGTGTCTTCACACCGCTGATCTCTCTCCGCACCTTCTAGTGAATTCAGACACCTTGGATATAGAATCAGACACGGACAAGGGGTTGACCAACTTGATCCTTGAGGAGGATGCTGTGGCTGACGCAAGCAGGGTGGTTGGCCCTATGGCTATGGAGGGAGATTAGGATGCTAGCCCTACGTAAGATCTTCTGGGATGGTTTTCTTGCTTCTGTGCTTTTTCAGGGCTTTCTCTTGGTTTGTTTTCTCTTTTTTGGTGTTGTCTTCGGTAGGGGTAATCCATGTTTTGCGGATGTGAAGTCTTTCCTGCGAAATTTTGTAAATGGTTCTATTTTTTGTTGTGTTATACCAAATGGCTCATTCCTGGTTATCTCTTAGATATTGTAACTACGCTCCTTATATTGTAATTACACTCCTTATATTAATATAATCGTCTGGAGCTTCGTCACCTTAAAAAAAAATTGTATTTGATAATTTTCCGCAAAATGAGCTATTTATTTTTAGGTAATACCCTTGCTACTCTTAATAAAAGATTAAAAAGCAAGTTGTTATTCATAGTTACTCTTATTGCCGAGGATTTATTTTTGCTACCGACTGTCAAAAGGACGAGGAAGTATGAGGTATGCAGAGAAATACAAATTTGGCCAAAACGAAAAGATTAATCTCTTTATTTTTCAGTCTTTCTTGTATGAGGAAATGGTATTGATAGTCATTATTATTACTTTTGTTACTGCATGATTTACATGAAGATTTTAGACATGCCTGAAACATGGACACTTTGAAAAAATTTAAGGTTTAAGTAGCTTTCTAACAGCTGTAAAACTTTATTATTTTGCCTATAAGATGGTCCTTTTACGTCATCATTTTTTATAGGGTCTTTTTCTATTTTAAACATAAGGGGTTTGAAGAAAATTTCAAACTACATTTTCATAACCTTTGTTTTATAAAGCATCAATGATGAAAAAAAATTTACATTATACTGTTGTAAGCCTCTTCAAAAATCTCAGTTTGGCTGCATAAGTAAGCTATCAAAATCCAAGATTATCACAAGCTAAGGTTCCTACTTATTAATGCCGAGAGGCATTCTATTGTGGCAGATTTGATAGCCATTTGCACGTCAAATAATTAATATTTAACAATAATTATAATATTAATATAAATAAATATTATAGATATCTTAAATACATCTATTTGAAAAATGGAAAAAGCTATGGTTGTAAGCAAATCCTAAATTTTGGTGTGTGGTATGGTTTACTTCTATTGATTTTTCAATGGAGTCCAAAATTCATTTTTCCCTTTCAATTGGTTTTTTCTTAATAAAAAGGTGACGGAGCACCAGACCATTACATTGACATTAAGATCGTAGTATATCACAACAAAAAATCCAAGTACATTCATATAGGAGCATAACATCACATCTCAAAGAATAGCCTTAACATTAACTTCCCCTTCATCAGACATCATCGGGTAGGACTCAAGATGAACTAGGAAAAGAACCATGAGATGGCACGATCAAAACCAAACTAACACAAAAAATAAGAGAACACAGGGCTAGCGCCTTAATCACCCTCCATAGCCATGGGACCAACCACCCCGCTCGCGTCTGCAGTTGTATCCTCCACCACGTTCAGCGCCAGACTCTCATTTGAATCCAAGTCTGTGTCCTGCCCGTTTGAATTCGCAGGAAGATGTGGAGAGAGGTCTGCGGCATGGAGACACAAGAAACAAAATGCTACAAAGACCTCCTTACAACAAACCCTTATCATCTTTGGCACTGTAGGAGCATGTCCCCTGATAGCCCCTTCCAATTCGTTGATACAACCACAACCAAGACCTCATTGCATTGTCCTATATAAGCATTCATAAGACTTTGAAGAACGCAATTTTTGCGCCGGGAAGATTCCTCCAACCCAAGCATCCCCCATTGAAACATCATAGAAACTCAAAGCCTCATCCCATCTTTCAACTATTAAGAGCTTGTTCAACACTCGCATGGCTATGGGAAGTGCATAATTGGGACCCTGGACAATGTCCATCAAATTTGATATAGAAACTGACGCAACCTCCAACCACCTCATCTCTCGATCTGGAGACCCCTCCAACCATTGCTGGTTATAGATATTGACAATGGCGAATTGGGATTGGGAGAAGTCAATCTCAAATATCTGATTTAGGTCCAGAAGGTTGATGATGCCTTTAATCAATGGTTCCCAGGGGAGAGGGTGGAACCGGACCCTGAAATTCGTGACTTTGCCCTACATTTGAAAGACAAACTTGCACCCAAAAGCAAACACACAATGCAAATGGCCAAGGGATAGAAGATAATCTTCAGGAGAATGCAGTGCGGAAGATGGTGCAAAAAAGAACTGAATCGAGGGCTTTATAGACCCGAGGAACCTTGTTACACCCTTCTAATTAACACCCCTTGAAGTGAAATTAAATCCCTTAAGCTGACGCCAGTGAGAATACCTCTCGCCACTTAGAAAATCAAGATCTGTACCATATAGTCTTCTCGCCACCCTAGAAAATCAAGATCTGTACCATATAGTCTTGTCATCTTCTGATGTAAAGCAAAGGTATTAAATCTCGCGGGGCTTAAAAGGATGTGTCAAGGTCAGAAATGGGATTTAGACTCCCTTTCAACTGGTTGATAATTTGGTTTTAATCCACTTCTGTTTAAGGGAGAGGGGCCGGTAGCCACCCATGCCCCAATAACCGCTATGTTTTTGTGCACCCTACCCCCCAATAATTTTTTTAAAAAGAACCATTACATGTAAAAAGAATACCTGGTAAATTACCACATATGCACCAATACATGTTCACAACTTCATGTGTAGTTTACCATTGCAAAAAACTAACACACATGCTTTTCCATTTGCATTTACAAGCCAACTTGATGCAAATTGCAGAACTTCCAATTTAAATATACACTTTATTATTTTTATTACAATAGGTCATGTTTATAAACGAACACCCATTTGGACATTAAATAAAGTCAAACTGGTCACATTCACATACTTTTGTGCACAACTATTGGTACCTAAGCTACCATAAACACACAACACTCCAATCCCAAAGGGTTGTCAATCACACATTCTCCATACTTGCTATCACATCCCCCCCACTTGCTGTCACATTCTCCCATACTTTCTATCACATCCACTTGCACCTGCACAAACACATAATGGTGTCAGGCTCCCCATCCAAGCATAAATTAAATAAAAAAACAAAATTAAATCAGTTTAAATAAAAAAAAGTGAGATTTATAAATCACATCATTGAATACAATAGCTCCTACGCATTTAATCAAATTCAAATCTCAACAGCCAAATTCAATTCTGTGAATCATAACATCGAATACAATATCTTCTACGCACTTATTCAAATTCAAACTCACCAACCAAATTCAATGCATTCCTTTTTCAAATATCAATCCATTATAAGATGAACATTATGCAGCGTACAGATTGTTTCAAGCATAAATTTCCTGAAAAAGTGCTACAAACCCTGTCTGCTGCCAAGAGAAATTTTGCAGACTTCCACATTTAGGTTCAGGTTGGTACATCACCTTCTTATATTCCTTCCTTTTTATGCTATGTTTCCTTTTTTTTTTTTGTCTTTTACTTCCTTTTTATGCTATGTTTCCTTTGTTTTTTGTGTATTTTTACTTCCTCTTTATGCATATGTTAAATCTATATTAATGTGAATGGGTATGATTTATTTTTTGTCTCTTACTTCCTCTTTATGCATATGTTTCTGTTCATGTTAAATCTATATTAATGTTCATGCATATGATTGTGTTTATGTTTATTTTCTTTGTCTTTTACTTCCTCTTTATGCATGTATCATCCATATTAATGTTACATTTGTTCATATGAAGCAAATGTAATATCTGTTCATATGCCATCATTAAATATGTTAATATGAAGTAAATGTATATGTTACTATATGTTAATATGAAGTAAATATATCTGTTAATATGGTTTCATTATATTAAGGTTTCAAATGTTTTGAATCCTACAGCTTTGTCTCATTAGTAATTTTATAGTCAGATTTTTCCTAGTTTTGTCTGAATACTATTTATTAATTATTGTTATATTAAATATTTACAATTGTTTTCCTATGTTGTAATATAATATATTGAGGGTTTCATTTTACATAATCTATCCAAGGTTTATATAAAAAACTTTTACATATATTCAGATTAGACTGTTAATGTACTGTATATATACATGTCTATCTATATACATATGTATATCTATAGACATGTATCTAGATAGACATGTATATCTGTATACATATGTATACATATCTATATATTTGTACACATTTGTATATCTATACATATCTATATACATATCTACATATCTATATACATATTTATATATCTATAGACATATGTAGATCTATAGACATATGTAGATTGATATACATTTGTATATCTATAGATGCATACATAGGTTTCAACTTTAGTGTAGATGCATACATAGGTTTAAACTTTATTGTAGATGTATAATTACGTTCAGTGTACTAAGCATCTGAAAGACCACATTGTCCAAGAGAAGGATTTGCTTTACAGAAAATATATTCTCACAGCCTCTAAAATATGGACTTGACATTTCTGTCTTCTTTGATATTGGAGAATTGGAGCCCGTGAACCAATTGCCTTTCCATCCTATAAAATCTCTTGGACATGATGAACTCTCCAAACACACAATGCAATGGAGGTCGCTAGTGGATGTGCTTGCCTGGAAGAATAGCACAAGACCCAAATCAAGCGGTTGTTCAATGCTGGTTCAGACCAATTGGTCACTGCAATCCAGCAAGTTGTAGGAATGCAACACTTCCAGGGAGGGCATATATGCGACTATGTCATCTATGAAAAATTCTTCTCCGTAGCAATCCAAATTCTAGGCAACAAAAGTCACGGAAACAACCTGGCCAACAAGTTCGTAAAGGAGGAACACAAAGACACTGTGACGAATGTCATCTCCTATTTCGACGAGTTTCCAGAAGAAGGTATGATTGGAGGTGTGTTTGAAGTTGAGGCTGTTAAACAACAAAATGTGACAACATCTCTACAACTATTCTGGGAAGGAATACTAAAAAACAATCTGGAAAGATTTCAATTTTATCTGGTAATTATGGTGACTTGCTCTCTCCTACACACATTGAGAGAGCAAGTGAAGTGGCTCAAGGCCTTCGGGTATTGATCCACTGGAAGCCATAGTGAAAGTCTATGGTGATAAATCTTCAGCATTGTTTTTTTTATTACTTGACAAGCAGTGCTATAATATGATAAAGAAACTATATAAAGGCTTTTATTTTATGCAAATCTTGCTACATGTAAACATATATCTATTTACAGTATGTATCTCCTACATTAATAGACATGATTTAAAAAAATTTTGTTGGACATAGATATCATTTCTCCTTGTGATTTCAGCACTACTTTCATTCCATTCTATTGGTTTCATACGATGTTGTTTATACAATCATTATATAGTCGTTTACCTTCGTTTTTGTCTCATACAACCTGTGAGTTGAGTATTGATATGTAATTTTGTTATTCACATTCGAATACATATTCATCTACACACCGATTTTATATATATATATATATATATATATATATATATTCAACTACACATCAAAAACCTAATCATTTTACTAACTTGAGTTTACCAATTTAAAAAAACTCATTAAATTTGAACAGCATAATATACAACCTGTTTTGTCTTAGACAACCCTTGTACTGTGATTATTTTGTTGTACAGAATAATAAATTGTTATATAATGAGGGTTTTATTTTACACATACAGATGGGTTCATATATTTTTAAGGGTATATATTTTTCAGTGGCATTCTTACTTATTATGTCTAAGACAACCATTTCAGGGTGGCACTTAGCATATAATGGGTAGCTTCATTCAATAGATTAAATCATGTCTGTTAATGTACTCTCTCTCTCTATATATATATAAGGGTATATATTTTTTAAGTTTCATTGTCAACGGTTAAGAGTTTCATCATATCATTGTCAATGATTAAGGGTTTCATTATATCGGGGTTTCGAATGCTTTGAATCCTACAGCTTTGTCTCTATAATAATTTTACAGTCAGATTCTTCCCAATTTTGACCGAATATATATTTATTAATTATTGTTACATTAAATATTTACAATTGTTTTCCTATGTTCTAATATAATGTATTGAGGGTTTCATTTTATATAATCTATCCAGGGTTTATATGAAAAGCTTCTACATATATTCGAATTAGACTGTTAATGAACTGTATATATATACATGTCTATCCATCGACATATGTATATCTATAGACATATGTATGTCTGTATACATATGTATACATATCTAGATATCTGTATATCTATAGACATATGTATATTGATATGCATATGTATATGTATAGACATATGCAACGTAGACAATGGAAACATTTCAAGCTGGTACTTAACATTTCAACATTTTACAATTCTAGAAATACATGTTGGAAAGATTAGTCCAATTTGTTTGTTGAACTTTGCTACATCTTTTCCAGTTGTTTGTTGCATGGGTAATTTCATTGAATTGATTAAATCGTGTTTGTTACTGTACTGATTATATATTGGAAACACATAATGATGAAACCCTCAACCGTTGATAACATAGTCTAAAATAGAACAACACAATGGAACATTACATAATGGAACACGTTATGTTTGTCGTCCATGTCAGTGCAATAATGATGCCTCAATATGTTTTCAGTCATTGCACTAAGGATGCCATTATTTCTACAAATCACTTCTAGTACTTATTATGTTTGCATTTCTTGCAGGTGTATAGATACTTATGGCTCGAGGTAAAAAGGGGAGGAGAACTTCTGAAAGGAGGACAGTCAGAAACCCTGGGGAGTGCAAGTTTCCTAATGTGGTGTCTGGGGACGAAGATACACATACCACAGAACCAAATCATGTTGCAGTGGAATGTATATTTCCCTCCGCACATATAGAGGATTTGGAAACCAATACAAATTACCTTCAAATTGCTGTTGTGGAAACAACTTCTTCAAGGTTGAACATAAGTATATGGACAAACAATGACATCTAGAGTGTTATGGTTGATGTCGAGGATAAACATATGTCAATCAGAGCAACTGCAAAGAAGTGGAGAGTGTCTGCTAGCAGTTTGAGGTCCTGGTTACTAGGTCTCACGAGCACCAAACGCAGGGGCCACCGACCATCCTGACTGATGAGGAGGAGGCATAAATAGTTCAATGGTGCAAGGACATGGCCGACGTAGGCCATGAGCTTGAAATTTCACAACTGAAATCTATTGTGGCAGAGGTCAATCAGTCTAGGCCAAATCCTTTCACAAATGGGATGCCATGGAGGTCATGGTGGAGGGTTTTAGGAAAAGGCATCCAGATCTAACTATTCACACTGTACAGGGTGTGGACACTGATAGAGCCATTATGCTAAGGCCAAGCATAGTAAATTCATTCTACGACAATCTGAAAAATCTTTACAAGACACATGAGTATGGGTCCAGCAGAATATGGAACTGCGATGAAACTGGGGTACAAGCTGGAAAAAACTATGGAATGTGATTAATAGCAAAATTGAGATCTCGCTGTGTGCCCCACCTCATCTCGAAAAGCAGGGAGTGGATTATTGTTTTGGCATGTGTTAATGCATCGGGTTGCAGTATACCTAGTTTTTATCTATTTAAATCCAAAAGGCATATCAGAAACTACATAGCCAACTATGCGTTGGGTGCATGCATGGCAGCTCAAGAACATACGTGGATGACGAAAGAACTATTTTTGAATTGGCTGCAGCATTTTGCTGCATCTATCCCTAGAGGTGTTTCACCAACCAACAGAGCTCTTTTGATATTTGATGGTCATGGAAGCCATGTTTCTTTTAAGACCATAGAGGAAGTACGACATTTAGGGATTGACCTCATCACCCTCCCAGCACATACAAGCCACATATTACAGCCACTAGATGTGAGTATTTTTTCACCATTCAAAAACTATTTCAAAAAGCAAAGGTCTGCATGGATGGCAAGCCACTCGCAAATAGAAATTGGAAGAGAAGAGTTGGCCACTCTTGCTAGCAAGGCATTCAAGCAGGCTTGACCCCTGCTAAAATAATTAGTGGGTTCAGAAGGACAGGCATTTGGCCACTAAATAAGTTTGCGCTTCAAGAAGACATGAGGCCAAGTGATGGCTTCTAAGTATCAAATGAAGACAGTCAAGATTCTATGGCCACTGCACCAGAGAATCAGACCTTCGCAGTGGATGAGGATCCCGAGATAATTGCACTTGAAACCTTTTTGCAATTCGCTGGATATACAGATGCACAAGTTGAGGAATTCATCAGCACATACAATAAAATTGGAAGTGTATAGAATCCAACGGAAGTACAAGAAGAATGCACTGAAATGCCAGGAAGTCAAACAGTTTCTAATGCTGATGAAATTCTACAGCCACTTCCTAATACTGTTGAAACTATTTCTAATGTTGTTGTTACAATTCCTAATGCTAGTGATAATGTTTCCAATGCTGCTGATACAGTGTCTAATGTTGCTGATAGAGTTCATAATGTTACTGATACAATTTGTAATATGGAAGGTCTTAGTTTTCCACCTCAAGTTAGCCAACCAGAATGGATGGGTGAAGCTGCTAGAAACATGGGGATACAAACAAATTTCAGTCAGGTGGATGTCGGCCTTTCAATACCTTCACCACCAGATCATGATCCAGCTGACATTATACACTACTTCACTACTGCATCAAATTGGGATCCACAAATTGAGGACATTGCAAAAGAAGAAGAATGCATAAGTGATTTGGAAGAAGATTATGCGCCTTGCACCCAAGACAGTAAGATGCAACCACAACCAGTTAGTCAATTTCTCAAGCTCCCGGTTCGAAGGGTACAAGCAAGGGGTGGTAAGAATAGGATAGGGGTACTATGTTTAAGCAGGCAGTCCCAGATCTTAACATTTGATGCATACATTGAAATGCTCAATGAACAGGAGAGGGAGAAAGCTCGTCAGGAAGAGTTGCAGTTGAGGAAAAAGGAACAAATGTTGGAGAGGAAAGCTAGAAAAGAACTCTAACAAGAGAAAAAAATTGAAAAAACTATTAAAAAAACAAAGAGTAGCAGAGGAAAAACGGGAGAAGGAAATTTGGCGTGAGCAGGTAAAGAGTGCTCAGGGGACAAAGACAGCAAAAAAGAAAGGGAAACAATCAGTAAATGAGAGACCATTGAGTACCCCAAATTCTCCTCTACCGGGGCAACATCTCATTCTAATGGACATGTTTGCCATCTTGAGCCCAGCCTTTGCAGCTCTAAGCAATCTGCAGGCAGGGTCTAACTCAGAAGCTGAAATGAGTTGTTTGTAAATGGAGATTCTAATTAGGCTTTGCTTTCCCAGATTGTTGCATCACTACAGAGTATAACTGAGCCACTCAGTTTAACTCGGATTGCAAATGAATGTGCTGCTCCATAACCTGAACAACCTATTCCTTTTCCTGGATTTATGGAGAATTGAAGGTTTTTTTTATGGAGATACTTGACATTAGTGAAATTTCTATGCGTACATCTCATTTAGTCATATCGTTACGTAATATTTTGTGAAAAAGGAATAGATTGATGTCATGTTTATATGTTTGTAACTATTTTGGAAAAAAAACAACAAATCGATGTCATGTCTATCTATTGATCATTTTGTAATATTTTGTGAAAAAGGAACAAATCGATGTCATGTTTATATGTTTGTAACTGTTTTGAAAAAAAAAACAAGAGTTCAATGGTTATTTATGAAATATCTGTGTTGATCTCATGTTTGTATGTTTGTATGACTGTAACTGTTTTTGGAAAAAAAAAAGACTTGAATGGTTTCTCAGCATGGTACTACAAGTTGTCTACATAATTTTCTTGTGGTAGCATGTTGTTTTAGCATTCTGTTCACATAATTCTACCTTAATTGAAATTATTAAAGCATCCAAGTAAATGTAGTTCCATTTAAGCAACAAGGAAATTTAAACTATTGAAAGGAACCTAAATTAAAGTATTGTAAATTGATTGATTGATTAAAAGTAAAGCAAAGGAAAATGATTGAAAAGAACCTAAAATTAAAGTAAAGTAAATTGATTGATTAATTAAAAGTAAAGGAAAATGATTGAAAAAAACCTAAAATTAAAGTAAAGTAAATTGATTGATTGATTAAAAGTTTAGTAAAGGAAAATGATTGAAAAGAACATAAAACCACTATGAAGAAAAACCTAAAGCCTAGTGGGTCATTGCCCTAGTAAAGTCTTATAAGACTTTACCTGAGTTGATTTCTCCCAATCGAAGGTGTTCTAGAAAACATTGACCATGGTTGTATGCCTGCAAACATATAAATGACAATCGGGGCAGTAACGAACATACATCATAAACAAAATCATTAAATTGAACTGCAAGTGCATCTATCTAAACACATCGTTCCATAAGACGTAATAAACAGAAAAAGGTAAATGCATTGTTCCATTTATATTACATATCACATGTGTATATATATATATATGCAGATTATTGTTAACAGATAAGATTGAAAATATCAACTGCATTCAGGCATTTTAATTTTAATATCACACCAAAAGGAAAATGCATTATTCCTTTACACATTCATATTATCATCTTGCATTTAAATCCATTAATAATAAATGTTTATTAGTCCGAGCATAATATTCATTTGTCCATCATTATCCTTTTGCTTTAAATCAGAATGAACTAAAATGCATAGTTCAATTTATATTAGACATTGAAATACATATACATATATTACATATACACATATGTTATGTATATGTATATACAAATATATGTATATAGATAGACATATACATATAGATATACATGCATATACATAGATGTATACGTCTATATAGATATACATGTATACATATAGATATATGTGGTTTTTATCTATTGAAATACAAATTTACATGAATTTATATTATTTGTTCACATATGTATACATTCACTTTCACTTAATCGAGGAGATTAAATAATCACATGCAATAATTGCAAAAGAAGACTGTATATAATAAGGTATGAGAGCAAAATATTCCATCAGAGCCATCAGAGCAAAATATTCCATGAGTAGTGGTGTGTAAACAAACACAATTGTATAGTATAATTCGTCAACCAGTGTTTTAAGTAAAGTCTTATAAGACTTTACCTTCATTGAGTGCTCGCATTGCAAGGTGCTCTACAAACCTCTCACATGCTTGCAATCATAGAAAATCAAAAGCCGGGTAGTCATCCGGGTAGTAACAAACAAACATCAAATCCTCCAAATAATCTCATGCATATGCAAAAGAAAATATAAACTGCATTCATACATTTTAATTTAAATAATCACATGCAATTGCAAAAAAAGACTATAATATTGTAGCAGAGCAAAATATTCCATCAGAGCCGTCAGGGCAAAATATTCCATGAGTAGTGGTGTGTTAACAAACACAAATGCATAGTACAATTCGTCAACTAGTGATGCAAGTAAAGTCTTATAAGACTTTACCTTCATCGAGTGTTCGCAATGCAAGGTGCTCTGCAAGCCTCTCACGTGCCTGCAATCATAGAAATTATGTCAGGTAGTCATCCAAGTAGTAACGAACAAACATCAAATCATCCAAATAAATTCAAGCAATGCAATGATACTGTAGTGCCCCTCACCTTGCTTCCGTCAGACTGATAGTATTCCTAGTAGGATTAGATATCATGACATGGATTCCTTGTTATTACGTTGAGTTGTTTATGGACCTATTTCCTTGATGACGATTGATGATATTGGATCATTGATATTTTATGTTTCGTAGTTTGATGGACATATTTGATATAATGGATTAATGTTATTTCTGAGTTTAAAGTGATATCTAATTAGGGTTATGATGCTCTAACAATAATTGTTTTACTAGATCCTATTGTTATTGATTATTCTATTTTCTTGTAGACAACTGAATATTTAATTGTGGATGTATGTGAACAGAATAGTGTCGCATTACTCATGTCCGAGTACCCTGCCACGCTGCGATTTCTGTTTACTGTGTGCATGACTTCATGTTGTATATATATGTTTAACCTTGAGGTTTGCTGCAGGATGCAGGTACCGGGCATCGACTCCACCTGAACTAGCAGGTCTGAGCGTGCCCTAGCCAATGGAATTGTTGATGGGAGTTAGCATAAGGTTCCCTAGTTATCCATCATCCTTGTAGAGGATAAGTCTTCAAGTTTTGCGTCTAGTCATTGTTCTCAATTTCGTTTGTCTCTATGGGTCGTCATCTTGTTTTCTCTGCATGCTTGATGGTCGAGTAATTGCATGATTATGATTGGTTAATTGTGGTATATAAATAGATAAATTTGATGAAGATAAATTTGATTAATGACTATTAAATAGATTTATAAATAATTATTAGTTGTTATGTAATAAATATATATTAAATATTAAATTATTTTTGTATGGTTGTAAATAATAAGTTGTGGAATTGTTTTATAATTAATAAAATCAACATGAAAGTATATATATGTGGCCAAGTAAATGAATGATTAAATAAAGTAATATATATATATATATATATATATATATATATATATATGAGTTGTTGTATATTAAATATCTGTATAAAATACTAAATTAAATAAAGTAAAAATTATAAGTTGTATTATACTAAATGAAAGTTACCCTTGAGTAAATAAAAGAATAGGGGTTATATGGTAATATTATTAAAAAATTAAAAGAAAGTAAGCTGTATTTTCTGTTTGCATTGGATCGTGTGTTTACTCCCTAATGGTGGAGTACAAACAATTAGGGTAGGGAATGCTATAAAACAAGCAGGGAGAAGGAGATCTGGGAGGAAAAAGCGGAGTTGGAGATTTGAGAAGGAGAACGGAGCTGCGAAGAACAGAGAGAGGTCTTGCAGCGTAAACAGGTTCTTTTTATTGTGTGAATGTCATTTTCTCATTTTGCTTAATATCTAGGGTTTCTTTAATGAAATTCTTAATCTGTGCATTCCTCTGCTAGAGCTTTGTTTTTGTTCTTGATCCCTTTCAAATGTCTACTCATTCAAAATCATTTTTGTTAGTATATTATGTAGTCATGATATTCTGAATTCTGTCAGATCGAATTCGCCCTGCCGAGTGCATTTGCTTTAAAGTTGAAAGGCCAGTATAAAAAATTATTTCGTTCTCCGATTATGTTGATGGATGTTTATTCCTATTCTAGAGCTCCCATTTCAGGGCGATCTAAGGGATGCTGGCAAAGGTAGTTTCCATCTAGATTTACTCATACCGGTTTCATTGCTAAAAAATGTTTCCAAACCCTTTTCTGTGAATCTATTATCCGCTGATCTTGCAATCATTACTTTCTTAATGTTTTCTCTCAAATATATTATTATTTCCAATAATTTCATTTGTAAGGAAGCTTTATAGCCTTTGCAACGAAGTTACTATGCGTATATCCTGCAGCTATTGCATTCCGTATAGATCAAGGCTGCCTTCATCGTTCCAGCTAATTTCCCCAACTTTGCAAAAACTCCTGCGCCTATGGATGTGATGTCTGCTACATGAAAAGTGCATGCCTTTCTACGGCCTGGAATTCCAGCGGTACACAGAGATCTCATTAATCCCTCTACCTTTCATCGATTCTCCTTACCATTGAAACTCGCCACATCAGCCCACTTCTGCATCGATGTTTGAAAAAAGAACATAAGTTGTGCAGACCAAAGTAGTGTTACTGTAAATACTCCTAGGCCGATATTCATATGTGAGCTACGGGAACCAAGAAAACACCTTGCAGGTTTGACAGGGATCGCAATGACAAAGTTTATGGTGTCTTCAAGATAACCGCACAGCCAAGAAGTCAACCATGCACACATATTAAATAGCTATAGATATAATGTTATAAGGGTTATAGATGTATATACAACGCTCGTCCTTTCAATGGATCTCATTTCCTATTATGATTTTATACTTCACTTAGAACTCAGCTATATGAAGTTGTCTGAATCGCTCTTACCTGTAGTTTTTCTTTTATCTGGTAATCACTCAAGCTGCCTTGCATACTAGGCGCCAATGTTAAATATTATAGATATTAAAATTTGGGAGATTCGTTACACAGTCCACAGATTTGCTATGGCAGAGATTCGTTACATAGTCCACAGATTTCAGCGCTATGACAGTTTTTAGTTACCGAGAGCTGCAAAAGGCAACCGATGATTTAGAGCTCTCTTAAGGGATTGTTCTATTAGACATTTCATAACCTCCAGGGACCAATGTTTTTTATTGGTTCCCAAGTGCAAATGAACCTAAATTATTAAAGCTTAAAATAATGAACCCCCAAAATGGCAACAAAAATATGTTAAATATTTACAATAACTTTTCAAGACTCTACTTAAATATCATCCATTTCAACGGTCAATCAGTCAATAGCAATTTTACACCTCATTCACAACAAAAGTGCATGATATTTAGGAATAAGGAGGAGTATGAGTCAAATTATGAAGGTGACTGCCATTAATCTCTGTACAGCAAACAGAGAGTCAACGAATCTTTGCAGTTAAGTTTTCTGTGTTGGAGAGACTTTAAATTCCAGTAATCTTGCCGTGTAAAAGAGAATGAGTTAACGTATGAGAAAGATTGCCATTAAACCTGTAGAACAAACAAGTCTTTCGCATGTAGCATAGTGTATTCTTCTGCAATTATTGTTCTTCCTCAGCCCATTAAATATGCACAGCAGTAGGAAAGGTTACTCAGCCAGAGTTTGGAAAGCGTAGATATTTCACTTCCAGTTGAGACGCCTCATATAAGGTGATTTGTTAGTGAAATAAATCTTTCAACACTACTACTGAAAATTAATACATTTTATTCAAAATCTAGATTGCAATAGTAAATTTAATAAGGAAATTAACGATACATATATTTACTTATTCTCAGATGGAAGATATTTGCTATCCAATGACTTATAGTATTCACTATTATTGTTTTGTCATTATAATTGTTAGTATTTTATTATTATAATTGTTATTAATATTATTATTATCGGCTCAACAATATATATATATATATATATATATATATATATTTATATATATATAAATTATAGTTAAATGTTCAAACTAATTAATAAAACATTATTATTGTAATTCTATAGTCGGGTTGGTTAAATTATACGACAGGTTAATTAGATTGAATATTTTTATCTTGTGTGAGAGAACGTTTAAGGTTAATTATGAATTCCATATTTAGTAAGTTGTGTGATTCTTTTTAGAATGATTTATTGGAATTCATTTAGTTAAACCTAGTGAGTTATCCATAGTTGAAAGTTAACAAAAGTAATTTAAATATGTCTTCATGGACCCTATGTTATTGCATGTACCTGAGTGGTTAGTTCCAGAGGCATAGGTTGTTTGTGTTTTGATTTCATGAGACGTGTTGATAAGTGTTCGGGACCATGAAGTTATATAAGTGTGTTGCTGCTTGTTTGATAATGTGATATGATGAATATTCGATGTCGTGAATGCATAATGAGGAGGTGATAATCCTCTTTGTGGATGTATTGACTTTAATTATCTTATATTGAGATTTGTGTTATGGAGAGACATTGAGTACTAGAATAGGAGTAATGTTTATGTATTGCTATGGACAAGGTTTTGTTAGTTGTCCTTGTGAATAAGTTGATATGCAAGATGGATAATTCCTTGCATTGTTATATATACACCTTGATATGAGGATAATGGTGATGCAAGATGGTTAATGCCTTGCATGGTTCATGTATCATCGTTGTTATGATGATGTTTGTTGTGCTTGTTGAGTAGGGTTTTCTAGTTGCAGGTAGGGGAGTGGCTCTCAATGGGGGCCGGAGCCCAAAGTGGTGTCCAGGACAACCCATGTGGGAGTTTGATAACTCAGTGATAACCTAAATAATGAATTAGGGGGTTGGGTAGTTAATCACACTAAATAAAGATAAGTGGATGCCTCACTCATGGCTCAAGTGCTCGTTTAGACTTGAGATGAGATGAGAAGGCCTGGAATGGCAAGATCAACTACCTTGTCCTCATGAAAGGTATGTTGATTCCGCATGAGCATTGTATGGGGGCCGGGAGTCGGGAGAGGCTGCCAGGACAACCCAAGATGGGGGCCGGGGCCTAGGAAGGCTTACCAGGACAACCCATGACAAGCCATGTGATGACACTCCTCCCTACTGCAGCCTAGCATTCCCTAGTTGTACTCTCCCCATTCGTTATGTGCTTGCCTCTGGAAGTGTTGTTTAGTTGTTTGTGTTATTGACTTGTGTTGTTGGAGTTAGGTCTTATCTTGTTCTTATAGTCTACAATCTACCTGACTGTTTGTTGTAGTGGGAACCTTATGTTAACTCCTAGCTCGGGGGGTGGACCTCAGGGTTCCACATGGTCGGGTGGAAGAGCTTTTATCCATTGGTTTTTCTCCTTGCTTTTGTTCGTGTGCGAGGATGTTGGACTTGTGTATCAGCCGTCAGATCTTGTACCAGATACGAAGTAAGTGATTTGTATTCATGTACTTGTCTGTGTATCAGTTGATTTATATTATATGTGTTCAGAAGGTGTTAAGTAACAATGTAATGATGTTCTCGTATGTGAGAAGAAATTGTATCTATGTACCAGATCCTGATGATTACTTATCTGATGATTAGGGAGATGTAAATGTTTATTGATTTAATGTGATAGGTTTAGAATGATCTACTAATGTTAATTTATGATGTGTGTTAGATTATGTTAAATGTTTTGTCAAGTAATGCAACCATGAAAATCTTAGAGTAACAAGTTGATAGTTAATGATGTGTAGTGATGTGTTATTTTATTCATTTAAAAAAAAAATTATTTTGTTTTGCATAGTGTAGATGTGTTATTCTCTAAGGTGTTCATGCGGGGCGTTACAGATACAACTATATATTGCAGACATATATAGTGATACATATACATATATGTATACATAATAAAAATATACATGTATTCATATATATATATATATCATTTATATCCACCCTTCACTAAAAAGGTAACACACTTGATCACTTTTATAGTTAGAGTAGGTTAAAAGTACGTTTATTAACACCCCACCATAAATCAAGTTGGTGGAGCCTTGGAACTTACCCACCCATTTCCTAAACTTGTTGATACCCCTTTGATGTGTTTAATAACATATTTGGAAATTAAACCAACACCTTTATTTTTGTTCATCCATGATAAAGTGAATGTGGTGGCATGAACGACAAACATAACGTGTTCGAATTTATATAATTTATGCACACACATAGAAATACATGTATAATATATACATGTATTCATATATTTGTGTATATATATATATATATATATAAAATATTATGGCATATGTATTTATTTTTAAGGGTGCATTATAAACGTTTGAGGGTTTCAACAATTTCTAGGAAACAACTCGAAAAGATGTATCAAAGTTCAGCAAACGAATTGGACTAAAATTCCCTACAGAGTTTGAATTGTAGATGTATTTCTATAATTGCAAAGTGCTGAAATGTGAAGTACTGAATTGAAATTTTAACATTTTCTACGCTGCATATGTCTATAGATATACATATGTATATAGGTATACATGTGTAAATATATACAGATATGTACATATAGATATACATATGTATATTTATATGTACAGGTATACATTATGTGACATGATTTAATCAATTGAATGAAGGTGTAAAGTTTAGTGCAAACAAATTGGACTAAAATTGAATATAGATGTGCTGCAATTGTAAAATTCTAAAATGTTAAGTACCAGACAGGTTTTGCAGCAATCCTTCAGGAAATTTATGCTAAAAACAATGTCTACGCTGCATAATGTTCCTCTTATAATGGATCCAAATTTAAAAAAGGAATGCATTGAAATTGGTTGTTGAGTTTGAATTTGATTAAATGTATAAAAGCTATTGTATTCGATGCTATGATAAGCAGAATTGAATTTGATTGTTGAGTTTGAATGTTGAAATATTAAGTACCAGCCTAAAATGTTAACACTGTCTAGGCTGCATATGTCTATAGATATACATGTATACACACAGATGCACACACACACACACAGAGATCTATCAATATACATATGTCTATCTATAGATATACAAATGTATATCAATATACATATGTCTATAGATATATAGATATATAGATATGTATACATATGTATACATATATGTATAGATATACAGATGTGTATACAGATATGTAGATATGTATAGATATGTATACAGATATACATATGTCTATCTATATACATATGCCTATAGATATGCATATGTATATAGATAGACATGTATATATATACAGCACATTAACAATCTAATCCGAATATATGTAGAAGCTTTTTATATAAGCCCTGGATAGATTATATAAAATGAAACCCTCAATATATCGCATTACAACATAGGAAAATAATTGTAAATATTTAATGTAACAATAATTAATAAATAGTATTCAGACAAAACTAGGAAGAATCTGACTATAAAATTATTAATGAGACAAAGCTGTAGGATTCAAAACATTCGAAACCTTGATATAATAAAACCCTTAACCGTTGTCAATAAACCTTCGATTATATATATATGTATCTATGTATGTCTATTAATAGACATGATTTAATCTTTTGAATGAATGTAACAATCTACCCCTAATTTTTATTTTCTTTCAAATTGAATACAATGAACAACAATACTAACATGAAATAGCATAACCCATCTAAGCCTCACACTTTCTGATCACCTAGATCCCAGGATGGGCAAGGTGAGAGTATACGGTGATATGGCTACAAATTAAACAATGCAATCTAAAATCTATGATTCATCCGCTGCGGCGGGCATCCACATAATTTGGGGATTCACCACTTTGCGTGGGTAGAGAGCAAAAGAAAGTACAATGCCATCCACTTATTCAGTGGGAATACTCCACTTTCCAGTGGGTAAAGAAAATAAAACAAAGATTCATTCTCCACATTGGCGATAAACCATCCAGGG
Source organism: Cunninghamia lanceolata (assembly GCA_027924645.1). Classification (NCBI taxonomy): domain Eukaryota; kingdom Viridiplantae; phylum Streptophyta; class Pinopsida; order Cupressales; family Cupressaceae; genus Cunninghamia; species Cunninghamia lanceolata. The sequence goes on from BSBN01000515.1 coordinate 3,064,258, forward strand.
GTATTTAATGTGATAGAAGTTACAATGAAATTCAAAGAAGCTCAACTAGATCAATAATAAGCACTTGAATTGTAATTTGATAATATTTTCCCTGTGGATCATGTATAGAGGAGAATACCCTGCATGAATAATACTAAGAAGAACATGAATTTGCAGATGAAGAATGAATGACTAACAACTAACTGAAATATGAGTTAGCACTTATTTGATGTCTGTCCCCTGCTGGTATGGCTGCCATGAATGGGCATTGAAAAACACATAAACTGATCCATACAACAACTGACCAAAATAACCATTCCAAACTAATAAACTGACCATATAAGGTAATTTTGAGCAGTCAAACAAGTTTCATATCAATAAAATCAAATCTGCATACTTAATACTCCCTGACTGAACTGTACGGCCCAGAAATGGTACGACTATCATTAAAAATTCATCTCTGCCTTAATCAACTCCAAATTACTTCCAAAATGGTTGTCTCAAGCATGCAAAAAAGATACAAACAATAGACATTCCAAACATCTCCACATTTTTTTCTTATGAGCATCAATAGCCCAACAGCAATGTACGGCTAGTGCAAGTACGGACACCTCCAAATTTCACAGAACTACATCAAATCTCTCCAAATAAATTGCAATGGAGTCGTTTATCATAGACAGATTATGCAATCAACATAAACTTCAAAAATATCAATTACAATTTCTGATGATCATCAATGTTTTCAGCATGTGTACGAACAGAGATGTACGACACATGCATGAAACATACAAACACACCAAATAACTCCAAAAATCATACAAATATGCATAGAAACATCACATTACATTCCAAAATTGATCACAATACTAAACTCCATAGAACTCCCCAAAAAACCATTGAGCACCATGTGATTCCTTGAGTGGAAATCATCAAATACCAGCTAGGGTGGATATCTCACCACCGAAACTGAGCATCTTCAAGTGGGATTTTGTCCACAAGAAGGCACAATTGATCTTTGGTTCCAATCCAGTAGCATAACAATATCAAATCCAAGCATAACCCTCAAATGAGCTCTCCTCTTCTTTTTATAAGCACCTGGGAGTTACAAACCCAATCTTTCTTGAAAATAGAACCTTTTTGCACTTCCATTAATAAAAAATTCTAATATCAAGTTATGTGCACACTTAAGTGACTAGAGAATTAAAAATATAACATTTCCCTTTTTTCCCTTCAATTAAAATAATCCACCTTAGACTTTAATGCACAAAAATAATAAAATTAATCAGTTTAATTATCAAATAAAATAAACCTTATAACTCCAATTTGATAATTAAACTAAACCAAGAGATCAACCACAAGAGATCCCAAACCATCCACTAGCCCATCGGGATCATAAAATAAGCTAATGGCCCCATCACTGACTAGGCTTGGAAGGGGACATTACAATGGAGCTGCTCATTATATGCTATGTGCCAACCCGAAATGCTTGTCTTACACAGAATAGGTAAGAGTACAACTGTAAAATATATACTTTTAAAAATAAACGAAACCATTCTAAAATAGAAAAGTTTAATTAACGTATAATTATGTGAACATAATGCTAAAACATTATTCGGTGAAAACTAGGAAGAATAATGTGAACAGAATGCTAAAATAACACAGTAAATGTTAACCATTATAAGCTTTTTATGTAAACCAGGAATAGACTATATAAATGAAACCCTCAATATATTATTCGGTCAAAACTAAGAAGAATCCGACTGTAAAATTATCATGGAGACAAAGCCGTAGGATTCAAAACATTCGAAGACTTGATATAATGAATCCCTTAACCATTGACAATGATATGATGAAACCCTTAACTGTTGACAATGAACCCTAAAAAATAAGGTATACCCATAAAAATATACGAACCCATTTGTATGTATTAAAAAAAAACTATCATTATATAACAGTATATTCTTCTATACAGTGAAATTATCACAAGACAAGGGTTGCCTCAAACAAAATAATGAAACCCTTAACTGTTGACAATGAACCCTCAAAAATATATACCCATAAAAATATACGAACCCATTTGTATGTATAAAAAAAACCCCTCATTATATAATAGTATATTCTTCTGTATAGTGAAATTATCACAAGACAAGGGTTGCCTCAGACAAAATAATGAAACCCTTAACCGTTGACAATGAACCCTCAAAAATATATACCCATAAAAATATATGAACCCATTTGTATGTATAACAAAAAACCCTCATTATATAACAATATATTCTTCTATATAGTGAAATTATCACAAGACAAGGGTTGCCTTAGACAAAATGATTAGGCATTCGGTGTGTAGTTGAATATGTATTCAGACTTGAAAAAGTAAATTACATAGCAGTACCCAAATCACGAGTAGCATGAGAGAAAAACAAAGCTAATATGAAACCAAAACAATGGAGTGAAAGCAAAGCTGAAATCACATGGAGAAATGATGTTAACTCGTTACCTGCACGGAGACGGATCTGCATGGAGAGCGACAGTCGGCGGACACGGTCAAACCCTCACCATTCCATCGCACCGTGGAGAACAAGGAAAGCAGTCAGTAAAATGATTAGGTTTTTGGTGGAAAGTGGAATATGTATTCAGACCCGAACGATGTTTGAATGGATTTAATGTTGTTTCTTATCCACGCCTAAGCAAACACGTTACCATGTTCGAATAATCTTTAAAGATGTAAGGGGACGCAACAATGGGTGTGGGGATGTTTAGGAAGGGGGCGGGTAAGTTTGAAGGCCCCACCAACGTGATTTATGGTGGGGTGTTAATAAACATATTTTTAAACTACTCTAACTATAAAAGTGATCAAGTGTGTTACCTTTTTAGTGAAGGCGTGAATTTTTTGGGGGCCATGGTGAGCGGTTACTAGCACATCGGTGAGTATGTATGGGGCGACATGTTGAAATGACCATTTTTTGACCCATGTGCACATAACGCGTCCTACAAGGAAATGTATAAGTGCCCAGAAGCTGAAAGAATAGCTTTAAGCTCTTCACTCGCATACGGAAAAACCCAAAAAAAAATCATCGAAATTTGATATGTCTAGCTATGTGCTTGACGTGCGTGAAGTTAGGGTGTGCGGCTACTGGCCCATCTCCCTTAATTGAATATTTTTTTTTTGGGAAAACAAGTGTTTGATGCTACATTCATTCCTTCAACTACCTCTCTTCTTATTCTTAGGTGGTAATAATCGAGAGGTTTTATTTATTTTTTGTTTACGTGTATGGTTAGAAAATAATTTTATTGTTCATCATAGATTAATAAATGAATGTAATTTGTTTGATATTTATTGAAGATTTATAGAATAATGTACTTTATACTTAATAGGAATATATGAGTCAATCATTAGATATTATATAGAATATAGAATAAAATTTATTTGTCCATGTATGTAGTAAATTAAATAGTTCTAAAGTAAAATAAATTAACTCATTAAGTAAATAAAATATCTCCAATTTGATATTTGATATCTCTTGGCATTTTTTTACGCCGAGAGGCGAAGCCTAGAGGCATTATACAACCACAACACGATTGCAAATTTTATTTTGCCGATTTAAATTGACGGTTTGTTGGCTGTCAAATGGTAAATTAAGGTAAATGAATTAATTTGAAATGGTAAATGGATTAATTTTAAATGGATTTTTATTGGAATAAGTGGGTTTTTAGGGTTTGACACGATTTCCTGGGTAGTTATTTGGGTTGGACGTGATAATGGGAACGCTGCATTGCAAGCTAAGAAATTTGCACCACCCAGCTTTCTAAACATAATAGATATGGATTCTGAATTCCAACGACAACAATACAGATTTGTTGAGGCAGATTATCAACCCACAGAGCAAAATGTAGAGGAGATTATACAGCCTGCAACCAAAAATTTCAGTGGAGAACAAGGATTAATCACTCAGCATCAACTTCAAAAACCTTCAGGTAAGCAAAACTAAATATGTATGTCATATTGAGACATTTTTACGGTTAAATTGTTCTGATTACAAGCATTTTATTCCGAACAAATATTGACCCTCAATAGCATTCCAGGCCTTGCTCAATCCTTGAACACCATCAAGGAAGACAATGAGAAAGAGAAGGAAAAGCAATTTCAAGTAGAAGAAAAATTTCCCCAAAAGATTGGAGTGATTGATTACCTGCGAGAGAAATGCTTTGTAATTTGCAAGGACTGTGATCCTCTCTCTGATGAAGACAAAGAAAAGGTCGAGGAGAAGTTAAAGTCTTAAAGTGAGGGTTACACATAGAAGGTGTTTACAAAAATACACTGTAACTGGTCTAACTAAGGAGATAACTAGAGACCTCAAATTTGATGTTATAGAAAGTAACGGGTTAAAGAAGAGTGTTGGCGTCATAGATTACTTAGTCTCCACCTTGGAGGAGGGAGCAGCTTACCCGACTTGACTATGGCTCTGTTCTAATTAAGGAGGAGAACTCCATTATCATTTCATGCATTTACGTGGACGAAGCAACAACGTCTCATTGGGATTGATAGAGCCATGTCGTTCTACTCAGAGCAATTGTACTGCATTTCTTGTTATCACTCCCAAACTTCAGTATCCAGGTAGGGTTCTTCTATATATCCCTATCTGTGCAAACTTTTGTTCATGGGTATTGGAATTTCATGCATTTTTTCAAGTGTCTTTCGCAAATACCATTTATAAACTTAGAACAATTGGGTTCCTCCAATTCCCTCATTTATGCCACTATTTACAGGTTTGGTGTATAAATAAGATCACTCCTAGGTTGTCATTCTACAAGAGTGGAGTGCTTAGTCTACGACAGTCTCAGAATTGGAGGTATTTTGCGAGGGCTTCTCTTTTGAACATTTGTCAATTCTCTTCGAAAGGGGTCAAAATGCTATTTATTGGTTGCATTCATTGGGGACTATTTCCATCCTGGAACATGCATTGTCAAACAAAATTTCCACTAGAACTGTACATGTTTAGAAAACAAGATTCTTTACATGTGCATATTATTGCATTTCTGTAGCCCTTTTGGTCATTTCTAAATGTCTAGCAATCAGCTATAATTGAGAATCTTAAACTGAGGATTATTCATCACTCACAACTACAATCTTGTGTGTATCTATACTGGGTTTTAGTTGTAATCCTTATGTGCACTCATTAGATTGCGCAAATGTGTATTGTTCTTACGGTAGGGGCTCGATCAATTGTTGGCAAGGGCAAGCCCTCTAAAGGGTTTAGAAACGGTAAACGAGGAGATGAAGATTATAGGACAGCCTGGGAAAGAGAATTGGATGAAGCAACTTGTGTCTGGTCTACGAGTGATTCAGATAGCTCAGATGACAAGAAATTGTGCCTCAGGCAGTAAAGAGACATTATAATTTGACTGATAGTGATGATGACAGTGGCGATGAAGACAAGAAAAAAGATGAAGGAAAGAAACAGGATGTCAAAATTATTTTGATAAAGGTGAAGATATAGGGTTTTATGAGTCAATTGCTTGGAAATGATTGTGTTTGTTTTGTTTGCATTTTAGAAGCAAACTGCAAATTTTATATTTATGAAAGGGTTTTGAAAGTTTTGGTGTCTTGGTGGAGTTAAATCACACACCATATAAATTTTACCGAGTGTATACTAGAAAGAATGAGATTCAAGTAATAGTAGGTATGAGTTTCCACAGTCCATGAAGATAGTAATTATATTTTTGGATTAGTTTTTTTAAACATTTTGATTTAATATAAATTTTACTTGAGTGTATGGGTCTTATATTAGAAAGAATGAGATTTCAAGTAATGGTAGGTATGAATTTTCCACAGTCCTTGAATATAGTAAGTGTGTTTTTGGATTAGTTTTTTAAACCATTTTGATTTAATATAAGTCAAGATATTCTGAATTTTTGACATTATACTAAAAATATCCACTTTACTTAAATATTATCCATATCAATCAATAGTAATTTTACACCTCATACACAACAAAAAATGGTAAATATTTGTCCTACTTTTATTGGCCAAAATTGACCTTTAACTATTGAAATAGATAGATCTATGGTAATTCATAAACTAAAATAGATAGATCTATGATAATTCATAAGTTGAAATAGATAGATCTATGACAATTCATAAACTGCTAAAAGCATCTGGAATGTTTATCCCCTCAATTTATCACCCTAAAGCTATTTCATTTTTTAAACTATCCTACTTGAAAGGAAAGCCTTGGTGTCAATGCATGTTTAGGTGTGGACACTTTTAAGGGTGTGGACAAGTGCAAGATACAGAATTTATTGTTTTTCAATGTATTTTGAAGAAGGCATTTAGCTCAGTAGTAAGTATAGGGTTTAGAGGGTTCATTTGTTTGGGGAGCTGCTAAATTCACGTTTTCCAGGATGAGGTTCAAGTAAATCTACAGATTGTAGACATTTATAACTTATTTTGATACTCTTGACAATGGGGTTTAGGTATCTCTAGTTAATGGTGTATACAATTGCAAGATGCAAAATTTAATGCTTTTTAAGGTATTCTAGAGGCATCTAGCATAGTGGTTATTACTAATTATTTTAATAAAGAAATTCAAGCATTTTTTAAGAGACATTTATCTTACATGACCATTTGTATTTGTATTTGTATTTAGGTTACATGGTTTGGGGTTTCACTACTTCATGCTCACCCCGTATGGTACTCATGTTTTTTAATATTTAATTTTATAACCTATGGTTCTTTTTGCATTAGCACTATGTTGTTGTATCAAAATGTATTTTTGGGTCCCATGAATGCTTTTGATCACTTGTGGGCATTGATGTATATTCTTCCCTTCTTTCTTTGTTGATAACTAGAAGCTGCAGAGTTCATTGTGTTTTTGGAGGATGGTGTAGTATTTGTATAGTTAAGTGCAGGAGTTTAGTTGAATGGTCTTTACCAAGCAACGGGGTTTAGGCATCTCTGCTTATGGATAATATTCAGGGTTTTGAGGGCTTCCTTCAATGAATTATTTCAAGTTGTAGAATTCAGTGCTTTATGAGGTATTTTGAAGGATTTTAGCTCAATAGTTGTTAGATTAGGGCTCAAGCTTTTCTGAATTATGGTTAATATTTGTAGTTTTAAGGGTTTTTTTGGTATGGATTACTGTAGGTTCATAAAAAAAGAGTCAATGGATACTACCGAGAAAGAAAAATAGGCTTATAAAGTTGTAGTCACTCTCTATGACATGCATGTGGCATATGAAGAAAAAAAAGATTTGATAAGCTAAGTCTTGCCTTTAAAAAAGGCTTCCAATAAACTAGCCCTCCTTCCGACTTTCAACTATCCCAGATTATCTGTTGGGAAGTAAGGAGGAAGGAGGTGACCAGCACTGAGAATGGAGACGCAAAAGGAGGACAAGAATAGTCAGATTGTTAAGCTTAGGCAGTTGATAAAGAAGTGGCGCTCATCATCAAACGATCCATGTGGATACTTGTGTGTATATAACACAAACCCTTCTTTTTCCCCTACTCTAGATGTGCCTAGAGGTTAGCTGGCTATTCATGTTTGCAGAGAAGAAAAGAAGTGCTTTATAATCCCCACCACCTATTTGAGCAGCCCACAATTTAAAGCTCTGCTAGATAAGGCCAAGGAGGAGTTTGGATACAACCACACTGGCTTGCTCACAATACCCTGTCAAGTCACTGTGTTTGAGCAACTGGGTAAGTGCAGGAAGATGGGGGGCCAAAAAGGGGTCTTAAGTGGCCACTTTTTTTCTGAAATCAGGAAATACTGGCCTTGGATGAGAAATTGAGCATAGTTACACTCAAAATTTGGAGATGCAACCAAAACAATGTTCGTAGTGCTCCGAGTCTACTTTCTAAACTACTATTTTGTTTTGAAAATGGCATAGATTAAGGGGTTCAAAAGAGGGAGCCACATAAATTGGTGTTGTTTCTGTCAAAAAAACATAACATAGCATGTTTTGTGGCTCCCTCAAAAGGTCAACTTTTTTTGGTATTTTTAAAATTGCTTTGGTGAGAAATTAGCTAATAGCATGTAGTTTATGCCTGATTTTTCTGATAATTTTTTGATGAATATTTGATTTTTTACTAATTTTCAAAGTGGACACATCCTAAAAAATAGAATTTTGGTCGTGCTACCCTTATAAATTTTGAAAACTAATTGAAAATCATTTTTTTATTTTTTTAATATTTGTAGAATCGAGTCTAGTTTCTAAATATGTAATTTTTTTGAAATTTGAATGAATAGTTAATTTACAATGAAAAAAAGACCAAACAGTGGTTTTTGCCTAAAAACGGACACAAACAAAAGAAATTAAAGATGAAAGGCTTAACATTGTTAAAATGTGAAAAAAATCACATCGTCAAATAGCTAAGAGAAAGCCTAACATTACCCAAGTGTTCGATTTGTTTGACCTTGAAACATGTGCAAATCTGAGGGTTAGCACGAACAAAATTATGTGAAATTTTGAAGAATATGGAAAAACACGTCTGTGACTATTCATAAGGCACTCTAAGCCTTTGGGTTGGAAATCCAAAGCAAATCCCAAGCCCAAGGCTTGGGATTCCCATAGCAAGACATAACGCGAGCGCGTTATAACGCGCTCGTGTTATGTTTTGCTTTGCATTTTTCTTTTCCCGTAAGTTTGTTGTTTGTCATGTTTGACATAATGCGAGTGCGTTATAACGTGCTCGCATTATGTTCCCCTTAATTTTTTTTACGTTCAAGGCTATTAATCATGATGGTTAAGGGATGAGGGATAGGGTTGGAGGGTTTAGGGATAAGGGATTAGCATTTAAGGTATAGTATCGAGCCCGTTGAGGGTCTAGGAATAGGGATAGCGTTTAGGGTTTAGGGATGAGGGATTAGAGTTGAGGGATGACAGTTTAGGGTTTAGGTTTTAGGGTTTAGGGTTTAGGGTTAGGGTTGAGAGATGAGGGATCAGAGTTAAGGGTTGAGGGATTAGGGTTTGACGTCGACGGTTGAGGGTTGAGGTTCGAGGGTCAAGGGTTTAGGGATAGGGTTGAGGTTCAAGGGATTAGGGTTAAAGTAGAGTGTGGAGGGTGTAAGGATTAGGGATAGGGTTGGAGGGTTTAGGGATAAGAGATTAGAGTTTAAGGTATAGTATCGAGTTTGTTGAGGGTTTAGGAATAGGGATAGCATTTAGGGTTTAGGGATGAGGGATTAGAGTTGAGGGATGATGGATTAGGGTTAAGGGTTGAGGGATTAGGGTTTAAGGTATAGTGTTGAGGGTTGAGGGTTTAGGATTAGGGTTTAGGGTTGACGGATTAGCATTTAATGTCGAGGTTAGGGTTAGAGTGTCGAGGGTAGAGGGATTAGGGATAGGGTTTAGGGTTGAAGGTTTAAGGATTGAGGGTTGAGGCTTTAGGGATGAGGGTTTAAGGCTTAAGATATAGTGTCAAGTGTTGAGGGTGTACGGATAGGGTTTAAGTTTTAAGGGTTAAGGGTTGAGGGATAGGGATTAGGGTTTAAGGTATAGTGTTGAGGGTTGATGGTTTAGGGATAGGGTTTAGGTTTGAGGGATTAGGGTTTAGGGTTGATGAATTAGGGTTTAATGTTGAGAGTTGAGGGTTGAGGGTTGAGAGTTGGGGTTGAGGGTTGAGGGTTGAGGTTGAGGGATAGGGTTAATGGTCAAGGGATTAGGGTTAAATAAGAGTGTCGAGGGTAGAGGGATTAGGGTTTAAGGTAGAGTATCGAGCCTGTTGAGGGTCTAGGAATAGGGATAGCGTTTAGGGTTTAGGGATGAGGGATTAGAGTTGAGGGATGACGGATGACGGATTAGGGTTGAGGGTTGAGGGATTAGGGTTTAAGGTATAGTGTTGAGGGTCTAGGGATAAGGTTTAGGGTTGAGGGATTAGAATTTGATGTTGAGGGTTGAGGGTTTAGGGATAGGGTTGAGGGTCGAGGGATCATAGTTAAGGGTTGAGGGATTAGGGTTTGACGTTGAGGGTTGAGGGTTGAGGTTTGAGGGTCAAGGGTTTAGGGATAGGGTTGAGGGTCGAGGAATTAGGGTTAAAGTAGAGTGTGGAGGGTATAAGGATTAGGGATAGGGTTGGAGGGTTTAGGGATAAGGGATTAGGGTTTAAGGTATAGTATCGAGTCTATTGAGGGTGTAGGATTAGGGATAGCATTTAGGGTTTAGGGATGAGGGATTAGAGTTGAGGGATGACAGATTAGGGTTGAGAGTTGAGGGATTAGGGTTTACGGATAAGGTTTAGGGTTGAGGGCTGAGGGATTAGGGTTTAAGGTATAGTGTTGAGGGTTTAGGGATAGGGTTTAGGGTTGAGGGATTAGAGTGAAGGGTTGAGGGATTAGGATTTGACGTTGAGGGTTGAGGGTTTAGGGTTAGGGTTGAGATGAGGGATCAGAGTTAAGGGTTGAGGGATTAGGGTTTGACGTCGAGGGTTGAGGGTTGAGGTTCGAGGGTCAAGGGTTTAGGGATAGGGTTGAGGTTCAAGGGATTAGGGTTAAAGTAGAGTGTGGAGGGTGTAAGGATTAGGGATAGGGTTGGAGGGTTTAGGGATAAGGGATTAGAGTTTAAGGTATAGTATCAAGTCTGTTGAGGGTTTAGGAATAGGGATAGCATTTAGGGTTTAGGGATGAGGGATTAGAGTTGAGGGATGATGGATTAGGGTTGAGGGTTGAGGGATTAGGGTTTAGGGATAAGGTTTAGGGTTGAGGGTTGAGGGATTAGGGTTTAAGGTATAGTGTTGAGGGTTGAGGGTTTAGGATTAGGGTTTAGGGTTGATAGATTAGCATTTAATGTCAAGGTTAGGGTTAGAGTGTCGAGGGTAGAGGGATTAGGGATAGGGTTTAGGGTTGAAGGTTTAAGGATTGAGGGTTGAGGCTTTAGGGATGAGGGTTTAAGGCTTAAGATATAGTGTCAAGTGTTGAGGGTGTACGGATAGGGTTTAAGTTTTAAGGGTTAAGGGTTGAGGGATAGGGATTAGGGTTTAAGGTATAGTGTTGAGGGTTGATGGTTTAGGGATAGGGTTTAGGTTTGAGGGATTACGGTTTAGGGTTGATGAATTAGGGTTTAATGTTGAGAGTTGAGGGTTGAGGGTTGAGGTTGAGGGATAGGGTTAATGGTCAAGGGATTAGGGTTTAAGGTATAGTATCGAGCCTATTGAGGGTCTAGGAATATGGATAGCATTTAGGGTTTAGGGATGAGGGATTAGAGTTGAGGGATGACAGATGACGGATTAGGGTTGAGGGTTGAGGGATTAGGGTTTAGGGACAAGGTTTAGGGTTAGGGTTGAGGGATTAGGGTTTCAGGTATAGTGTTGAGGGTTTAGGGATAGGGTTTAGGGTTGAGGGATTAGAGTGAAGGGTTGATGGATTAGAATTTGACGTTGAGGGTTGAGGGTTTAGGGATAGGGTTGAGGGTCGAGGGATCAGAGTTAAGGGTTGAGGGATTAGGGTTTGACGTTGAGGGTTGAGGGTTGAGGTTTGAGGGTCAAGGGTTTAGGGATAGGGTTGAGGGTCGAGGAATCAGGGTTAAAGTAGAGTGTGGAGGGTATAAGCATTAGGGATAGGGTTGGAGGGTTTAGGGATAAGGGATTAGGGTTTAAGGTATAGTATCGAGTTTGTTGAGGGTGTAGGATTAGGGATAGCATTTAGGGTTTAGGGATGAGGGATTAGAGTTGAGGGATGACGGATTAGGGTTGAGGGTTGGGGATTAGGGTTGAGGGATAAGGTTTAGGGTTGAGGGCTGAGGGATTAGGGTTTAAGGTATAGTGTTGAGGGTTTAGGGATAGGGTTTAGGGTTGAGGGATTAGAGTGAAGGGTTGAGGGATTAGGATTTGACGTTGAGGGTTGAGGGTTTAGGGTTAGGGTTGAGAGATGAGGGATCAGAGTTAAGGGTTGAGGGATTAGGGTTTGACGTCGAGGGTTGAGGGTTGAGGTTCAAGGGTCAAGGGTTTAGGGATAGGGTTGAGGGTCGAGGGATCAAAGTTAAGGGTTGAGGGATTAGGGTTTGACGTTGAGGGTTGAGGGCATTTTCTATCAAGAACTTGATTATGAGGGCTTGCCCCTTCATTGTTATGCCTATCATATGGCAAAGCATCTGGCAAGCTCTTGCAGGAAAGAGATGTGATCAATGCAAAGGATGTGATAAATCTATAGCAGGACAAAACGCAAGCGCGTTATAACGCACTCACGTTTTGTCTTTCTATTGAAACGGTAAAAAAGTGGTTACCCCCGTGATCTAGGCCCACATGCTTTGTTTTCTTACTAATTCTGCGCATGCTCCGACAAAAAAGAAGTGCTTTCATGCTATTGGGAAGTTCACATGCACATTTGACACATTGTACCACCTTGGCATGATCTTTCCACCACCTTTTCTGCTTTGCCAACTTGAGGAGGAAATAACATAGTTTTCACACCAAGTTTGATATATATCTATTCAAATTTCAATTTTTGTAGTGTTGCAATGTTAATTATGATTCAATTTTAGGAATTTAACATTGTAGATTGGTTAATAGTATTGTTGTTAGTAATGATATTTGAGTGTTATTGAATTTAACATTGAAAAGGAAGCAAGTGGTGAAAAACTCAAATTGTTGAGGAGTTTGATGCAAGAAGATAAAACCACTACATAATTGGGTACTCTCTCCATTCAAATCTTCATTTTTTAGGTATGTCAAGTCTTTACATGCATGCTCTTTACATTTTCCTTATTTCAGATCGAATTACTTTATCATGCTTTATCATACATGTTTAAAATAGACACATTCCCAATTAAGAAAGCAACCTACAATCTCACATGATGCCATGTATATTTTCTACACTTGGGCTCTTTAATAATTATGTGTAATAAACAAACCTTAACATACCATGATGTCAAACTATACAAGAATAAATCCTTACAACATAAAAAAATACAATCCCACTATTATCTTGTATTCATTTCTTAGGAACTAATATTGGTCTCTTTATCATGCTACAGACAAATTCTCCGTCATGCCAAGGAAATGATCAAGAATTAAACCAACACAGGAAGAGATAGAAGCTAAGAATGCAAAGAAAGTAGTGGCTATGAGGGAACTTCGTGAGAAGAGGAAATTGGACACGATAAATGAAGACATACCAATTGAAGAGGAACCACAACCATAACAAAGAGATATGGTATTGGCAGCACAAAGAGAACGAATGCAAAAACTTTGTGGTATGAGAGATTTGAATACCATAGTTGGAGACACGTCCTCTACCGCAAGTCAACATGTAGGGACACCATCTACCACATCTCAAGTTGAGAGTACATCATCACTCACATGTGATAAATGAGGTATGCCATCATTCCCACCTTAACCTCAAGGTATGTCATCTATTCCATCTTCGATCGAAGATATGCCATCTAACCCATCTCATTTAAATATTGATGAAATTTCTAATGTTGAGATGAATTTACCTAACTTGACACCACCTAGAATTTTGCATAGAAAGCCAAAGTATTTGATTGATATTGATGAGAATATTTTGCAGCCAATGGAAGGTAAGATTCCAAAACGCACTTGTAGAAGATATGCTAATAAGATTTGGAGATTGTTCTTTGAAAAGTTAAATGAGACTGCAAGATGTCAACTATTCATTGAGATGATGCGAAGTATAAAGTATAGGTCTATCATGAAGATTCTTGGGTTGAGAACATCAGAGGCTTCAAGTGAAAAAGCTATTGTCAAGAATCTAATGAGTGCGTATGAGAGTGTGGGTAACACCTCACGCACAAAAGATAGTAATGCAACACGGCGTGTGATTACATCGACTATAGTAAGTAGTCAAACGAGGAAAGCTCATCTCATTAGAAAGACAAGTCAAGAATTGAGAATTAATAGAAAAACTTTATCAAGAGCCGTTGGAAGACGCCAAAGAATTGAAGACACTAATGCCAATGAATTATGGGCGTTCTCGGGGAGACTACCACGAAAAGATAAACCAATTGTTGAAGCATTGAGATCACCAATTGAAGACTTTTGGAAGAATTACACAGGGGTATCTCCGAATCAAAGGGATGTGGTAAGAAGGAGAATCGGTAGTAAGAACTGTGAGCCACATCCAAAGCATTTTTTGGATGAGACTCAAACACAGTTTTATGGTAAATTTCTAGAGAAGTATCCTCAAATTAAAATTTGTCAAAGATATTTTGAATTGCTAAAACCTTTCTATGTTAAGATAAATCACACACGCACTACTTGTTGTTGTAGATTACATATTGAATTTTCTAACCATTTTGAAGCTAAAGGTCTATATGTTTAGATATGCATACTAACAATGATTTGCAGGGTTGTGCCATATGTGCCCCACCAACATCTTCAAGAGACTTCATATCAAGAATTTTATGTGAAAGAGAGGAAGGTCAAATATTCTACAAGAAATTATGCTTGGATGGCACATGTCATCGTTGCGGTGGCTTGCAACATTTGCCAATATGTGAACATATGGAAATAACACATGCGGTTGGAAATGAACTAGTAGAGTTTGGCAAGTATAAAACAGTGGCATACAATACAAAAGATGGTAAAGCAGCAAAGAGGTGTGAATTAGTTATTGAAAAGATTCCAGTGTATCAGTTTGTGCCTATATTTCATGACAGCATAGTGTATGAGTATGCAAGACATGCCCATAGAGCTCGATGGTTGGACTTGCAATTCAGGTTATGCAAGGACACATTTTCGGTTGGTAGCATTGTTTCAGTCGTCGACTTTGCAGAGAACTACAGTCTACAGCCACAGCGTGAGGTGCAATCACAATATTACAACTCCACACAGGTTTCTATATTTGTACACATCGCATTCATTCATGTGAATGATAGTACAGAGGATGACAGAAAGATCATAAGGGAGTATAATTTCTATATTAGTAATGATCGCACGCATTCTACGGAGTTCGTGCAAGGTTGCTTTCAAGTGTTCTACAATGATTTGGCTAGAAGGGGCATATCGTTCAGTCAGCATATCATATGGTTGGATAACTGTGCGTCACAATTCAAGAACTCGCGAAATTTCTATTGGCTGAGTAGGAGGCATAATTTTACAAGTATTCAACATATGTGGAACTTTTGTGAGGCTGGGCATGGAAAGGGGGAGTATGATGTTGCAGGAGCATGTATCAAAAGAGCCATAGCACGAGAAGAGTTAAAGTATAAAGACAATGCAAAGTTGACAGATGCAAAATTGATTGTCGAGTGGTGTGATGCTTCCATGGGTCCAGGTAATGAAGGTAAGTATTTAGTTCGTAGATTTTTTTGGTTGATAGATGATACTAACATTGCACCATATGAGGATTGTTGTATACTGACAGGATCAAATGAGATGCACTCTTTCAGAAGCTCAATTGTAGGTTCATGGAGTATCCATACACGAAAGATGTCATGCTTTTGTTCTTCCTGTACAATTCAAGTCTGGGATGAGTGCGAGTCAAAGGAGTGGGTTGACGAATGGTAGTTAAGTTATCTTAGTCCACTTGACACATATCGACCCCCGACGGCACTGGAACTAACACAGATGGAATCGTCAGTTGACTTTGACCACATATCAGATTTAGTTTAACCAGGTAATATAGGGCACGTATATGCATTTAATTTCATCTAGTTCAACCAGGTAATGTCATCTTACTTTGTAGTGTTTTTGTAATGTTGACTAATTTCATCTAATTTGCTACACATATCAATGTAGGGCACGTAGATGCAGTTATTGCAGATGAAGATAATGAAGAGGGAACAGATTATTACTTATGTCGTTGTGTTGAGGCCAAAAAGAAATTGGAGGCCCCTGTTATAGATGGAGAAAACATCGAATACCCTACAGGCTCAGTGGTTATTACTGAAACATGGCTTAGAAGGTACCCACATAAGAGTGTTAATATTTGGCTATTTCAGGACTTTGACATGCATTAGAAGATTCTTCATTACTCGAACCTTGTCGTGGCATCCAATGTTCATTTGATAAAGTATCGGGGTAGACCTTTGAACAAAATATTGTGGAAGGTGCGTGAGTCTGACCATGAAGCAATACTTGACACAATAAAGAGTAGAGCAGACCCGGATGGTTCATTGGATTAATTTGTAAGTATTCACATTGATTTTGTAAAGTTATGTTATATTGAGTTGTAAGTATGCACATTAATTTGTAAGGTTTGTCTTTTTTTTATTTCCTCCTGCATTTTTACACATATGTACACATTTTTACATCATCATGTTATGCATTTTTGGTGTCCTGCTCCTGATGTGACCAAATTCATAACTCACCCTACTTCCTCTAGACACCATTTGATGATCTCTCCAACACTCTGGATCCAGGGCACCCAATCATGATGATGACCTATATACCATTCTCCCAAGGCGCTCATAACAAATGAAAAGAAGACCAAGGGCGCTCAAGCTTAATAGACTTATTTCTTTCAATTTTGATGATCCAAACTCTTGCAATATGACATCCACTTTCATGCCTTTAGATCTTCCTTCACATACAGGGCGCCAAATCAAGTTGAAAAATCTACATAAGGGTGCCAAAATGGATGAAAGGAGACATGAAATGCGCCTTAGGACTCCATGCTAAGGTTTGAGCCATTAAAGTCTCTTGATATTAGGCGCTCATGATGATGAAACTTAGAGCTTTTTCCTTTCCTATGAGCTCATCTAAGATGTTTGAATGATAAGGAGCACCTCGACCTCTATAATGTACATTGGGTACCAAAATAAAGGTGATTTTAAGTCACTTTGAGTCATTTGGGGTCAGTTTGAGTCTTTGAGTCATGTTGCAAAAAAGTGTCAATGTTGTCAAGTTGCACAAAGCAACTTTTGCATTTTTGGTGTCCTGCTCATGATGTGACCAAACTGACTGTTCCAACGCATCTGGATGGGTACATTTACGCTAGGCATGGTTCTGTTTTTCACCCAAACATGTCAAAACAGTCCGGGCTACATTGTACCGATGATATCCCTGAAGAGTCCAAATTGTAAAAAGGTAGCAATCTTTGATGAGATGTTACTCGAAAACCGTGTCACTTAGAAACATTCTATCTGAGGCAACACGATCATGTAGAGTGCCTCTACAATAACCTCTCTCAGTTTTTTATATCTCTGGGGCATTTGCCCATGGTGAAAGGTTTTCTGCTGCCCCAAAAATCGTCAGAAGGAGGCAGTGTAAAGTTGCAAAGGGGTGTAACTTTCGTCTTGCTCCTGATGTGACCAAACTGATTGTTCCAATGCATCTAAATGGGTACATTTACGCTAGGCATGGTCCTGTTTTTCACCCAAACATGTCGAAACAATCTAAGCTACATTGTACCGACGATATCCCTGAAGAGTCCAAAGTGCAAAAAGGCAGCAATCTTTGACGAGATGTTACTCAAAAACCGTGTCACTTAGAAACATTCCGTCTGAGGTAACGCGATCACATAAAGTGCCTCTACAATAACCTCTCTCAGTTTTTATATCTCTGAGGCATTTGCTTGTGGTGAAAGGTTTTTTGCTGCCCTAAAAATCGTCAGAAGGAGGCAGTGTAAAGTTGCAAAGGGGTGTAACTTTCATCCTGCTCCTGATGCGACCAAACTAACTGTTCCAACGCGTCTGAATGGGTACATTTATGCTAGGTATGGTCTTGTTTTTCACCCAAACATGTCGAAACAGTCTGAGCTACATTGTACCAACGATATCCCTGAAGAGTCCAAAGTGCAAAAAGGTAGCAATCTTTGACGAGATGTTACTCAAAAATCGTGTCACTTAGAAACATTCCGTCTGAGGCAACGTGATCACGTAAAGTGCCTCTACAATAACCTCTCTCAGTTTTTTATATCTCTGAGGCATTTGCCCGTGGTGAAAGGTTTTTTGCTGCCCCAAAAATCGTCAGAAGGAGGCGGTGTAAAGTTGCAAAGGGGTGTAACTTTCGTCCTGCTCCTAATGCGACCAAACTGACTATTCCAGCGCATCCGAATGGGTACATTTACACTAGGCATGGTCCTATTTTTCACCCAAACATGTTGAAACAGTCTGAGCTACATTGTACCGACGATATCCCTGAAGAGTCCAAAGTGCAAAAAGCAGCAATCTTTGACGAGATCTTACTCGAAAACCATGTCACTTAGAAACATTCCATCTAATGCAACACAATCACTTAAAGTGCCTCTACAATAACCTCTTAGTTTTTTATATCTCTGAGGCATTTTCCTGTGGTAAAAGGTTTTCTGCTACCCTAAAAATCGTCAGAAGGAGGCAGTGTAAAGTTGCAAAGGGGTGTAACTTTTGTCCTGCTCCTGATGCAACTAAACTGACTATTCCAACGCATCCGGATGGGTACATTTACACTAGGCATTGTCCTTTTTTTCACCCAAACATGTCGAAATAGTCCGAGCTACATTGTACCCACGATATCCCTAAAGAGTCCAAAGTGCAAAAAGGCAGCAATCTTTGACGAGATGTTACTCAAAAATTGTGTCACTTAGAAACATTCTGTCTGAGGCAACACGATCACGTAGAGTGCCTCTACAATAACCTCTCTCAATTTTTTATATCTCTGAGGCATTTGCCCGTGGTGAAAGGTTTTCTGCTGCCCCAAAAATCGTCAGAAGGAGGCAGTGTAAAGTTGCAAAGGGGTGTAACTTTCGTCCTGCTCCTGATGCGACCAAACTGACTGTTCCAACGCATCTGAATGGGTACATTTATGTTAGGCATGGTCATGTTTTTCACCCAAACATGTCGAAACAGTCTGAGCTACATTGTACCGACGATATCCCTAAAGAGTCCAAAGTGCAAAAAGGCAGCAATTTTTGACGAGATGTTACTCAAAAATCATGTCACTTACAAAGATTCTGTCTGAGGCAACATGATCACATAGAGTGCCTCTACAATAACCTCTCTCATTTTTTTATATCTCTGAGACATTTGCCCGTGGTGAAAGGTTTTCTGCTGCCCCAAAAATCGTCAGAAGGAGGCAATGTATTAAGTCAGGATGAAAGCCTATTCACTCTAGGCGCCTATTGTGACCAAATCACACATCGCACCGGAGAATCCCAAACATGCGCCTTGAACAAGTGATGCTACAAGTGGTGAACAAAATGAGCGCCTTAAAGAATTGAGCCCTCCAAGACATCTTGCAATTGCCTAAAAGTCCAAAATTTACATAAGTGAGTTAAGGCACCATTTTCCATCTCCAGAGCCTCCTTTGAGCGCCTTAACATGGAGTGAATGTTTTAGTCTATGAAAGATTGCGCCTAAAGAATATAACAACCCCTTGAGTCACTAAGATGAACTAAGTTAACAAAATGAACTTCATTGATTGAGGCGCACTTGTGCATCTAGACAACTCCAGTTTAGCGCCTAAGAAAAAGCATAGCTCAAGATCCATAACCATGAGAAGATAAAGCATTAAAAAAATTCATCTAAAGGATGGGAAATACCTCTTAGATGATAGCATGCCGAGTAGACCAAGAGTGGGGAATGAGAATGCTCATCGAAGATACACCAAGCCACAATGACTCTCTCCAATAAGAATCTTCTCTAGGTCCATAATTAACTCACGCCTATATCCAAGTGAAAATCTGCTTGGTCTTCCTGCTAAAACCTCTAAAGGGTAACCATCTCAACAAGTGTCTCTAATCCCAAGAGAACTCTAGCCTCGCCCAAGTCTCGAAGTATGTATGAGAACCTACAACCAATCAATCCATGTTAAGCTCCAAATGCAACACCACATTATCATGAAGCTCCCAAGCACATGACCAATGTACTCAGTACCAAGAGAACCAACAAGACCACTGTCAAAACTCCAACTACAAAATTAGGTTTCCAAACATGACATCATGATCTAACATCTCCTCCTAGAAGATCACATACACCAATATAGACATCCTAGTCTCAAGAGAACTTGTATCATGCTAATACTCTAATCTAGAATCAAGAGTCCACCAAGACACACTACCAAACACCTCTAAACCAAGGATCAACATCTACAACCACATGAACATAACCATCTCCTAAAAATAGTAGCCAAGATGTCAAAGCACTCTCACTACAAATAATAATCATAATCCAAGAGTTTGTCCATTACACCCAACCACTATATAAGATCATCCATCACTAGGTAACGAATACACATCACTATCAAAGCTCCCACTGAACCATGATATAAACTACACATGGCATTGTGATAACCATCTCCTAAATGAAGATCACCATGGTCCACACACACTCGACTATAATACTAATAACTCCAAAGTAGAACCAAGATCTCCAATCTAAGAAGATAAACCATCATTACTGTCAAAAGCTCACACTAAACTATGCAACTAAGATATCCATGACATCATGATAAACATGCTACAAGTCCCAATAACCAAATATCCAATCATTCTCATCATCCATCCTCTCATCCCAATGCAACATACCAATGCGCAAATGAGCATAGACAAGGAAAAATAACAAAGTCTACATCAACACTGAATCAATCCCATGGATATAGGCAATATGCATTCAAGTCATCCCACTACAATCAATGAGGTGTGCATCCCAAAAAAATGCATAACTTGTAGATCCCAACCATTGAAAACATGCAAAATCATCATCATATTAGTAACTTCCAAACTGAGATATCAAATAATATAACTTATAGACTTCACCAAATCAATCATAGATTCAACTTTCTAAACAAGTTTATAAATGAGTAACCATAGTCAAGGAACTAATCAAGCATCTAAGAGATAAGAACAATGTGCTAAAAGTAAACCACAACACCACCTGTAATCATGAATCAAACATCATAACCCATACCTATCAACTACAAACATGGTCAAGTCTTGCCAATGCTCAAATGTACCTACATATCCATGACACCATAATTATCATCATTGCTATACCTATGCTCAAATCCCACTGAAACAAGACTCCTAGTCTCACCATGTATCAACCATGTCCTCAAACCAAAATATTGTTGAGCCCATGGAGATTGATACACCCACTTCAATAGAATAGGCAATTAATGTACCTGATGTGTCTTCATTTAATAAACTAGTAAACATCATTTGCATCCATACTTAAACCAATCTTATTGTTGTGTTTGATGTGTCCTCTTTCAAACAACCATTTAACAAAATTTGAGTCCAAACAATAAACATTTACAACCATAAACATCTCAAAGTCCAAAATCCAAACATTCTATCATCCTTAATCATTTCCATCACGGACCCTTGGTTTGAAAAAATCATTATGCAAGATAAAAACCCTATGCCTATTACCTTGTGCGAGGCTCATGCAAAACCCAAAATCACAATCAAAATAGGTCCTCAAACCATGCATCCTTTAAATGAGATCTTTTATCCAAATCAATCAAAAAATCCCTTTGACAATGATGATGATGATAGTCTTGTAGATCAAGATGATATCAAGATGACAATAGCATTAACTATGAGATTATTACATGCAAACTTTCCATAAACCTTTATCTCCCACTCATGAACATGCAAGAATATTTCAAACAAGAAATGACTAGCACTAGCTATCATGCCAATCCTAAATACACATCTAATGGTCATCCTTATGGTACCTTTGGTAAGGGAAAAACCACTTTAGACCAAGGTCCTCATATTCAATTCATATCTCCAATCCCAACCGCATGTGAGAACTGTTTATCCTATGTATCCTATTCAAATCCTCCATCTCATAATCCTTACATTCCAACTTATCCCATCAATCCAAACCCACTACATCTAAATCATCCTTTTTAGATTTCCTCCAAGGACTTCTAGTGGAGGAAAAATCTGAAACTAGAAATCACAAATTCAATTAGTGTACCTCTCCCAAGCCTATCCAAAAGTCACATAGTACCATGCCTATCCATCAAACACCACAATGCAATTAAAATCCTAACAACATGCCCATGATCCAAGATCAAGTGCAATCATGCAAAGATATTATCAATCACAAGCCTATTAAGAATGAACTAGAGTCTTCTAGTACCATACTTTTCCATCAAACACCATCATGTAATCCATGGCCTATCAAGCCTATCAAAGAAAATGCAAACATCCTATGTAGTACAATCGGACTTTAAATATTTGAAGTAGCCATCTACAAATATCCATTCAAACGTGGATTTATAATGCAAGTATGGACGCCATCAATAAAAAAGATTTGTATTAACCAAATATCCATATAGGCATACATCAATATCTGTCAATATAAGTATAACATATATACAAAATAGCCATATAGGCTTACAAGAATGTCATAGAGGCATACAATGTCAACTATGTACAATACAAAATATATGTCCACAAATGCCATATAGGCATACAACAAAGGAACACAATAAAAAGTCATTCCCCTCTGGCTGGTGAAGAGAATAAATCACGAGCAGCCTTTGATCTTCTAGGGGATGGAGACGCGCATGTGGGTGGTCTACTACGAACCCGAGGGCTACTCCTCCTATTTAGGTCTTCCTACATCTTTACCTGTTATAATAAAAAGTATAGACATTAATATATAGAAATTACATGTTATAAAAAATGAAACATTTAACAAAATAATCACTTATCGCTAACATATAATCTGTCTCCTCGCTTGCCTCAGTAGCAAGAATAGGCCCTGGTGATGTTATGTCCTATAGAAACCATCCAGATAGAAATTAAACTTCAAATCAATAATCTTTTGATTTTTCAAAAATAGACAACTATAACAATGAATGTAAATTAAAATTTACTAATCTGCCTCATACCCCTGTCAATGCCATGGAGCTATGAATCACAGAGGCCACACCCTGCTCCATTGCCCTATGAACATGGGGAGGTGTCTCCGCAACCTGCATCATCTGGAAATAAAACAACATTATTCAATTACGAAAACTATAATAGTGATGCAAATCATGGCTCCTAACATACACACACGTTCATCTAAATATGGAAGTACACACAAATCACATACAAAAATTTAGTAAGTACAATTCATTCATTAAACTATTTATTTTATTACCTCCGTAAAGCTTTGAAGTCCACCACCGCTGACAGGTGTTGCCGTGAAATCTATAGTATTAACCTATTCAACATCCAAAATTAGATATTAGAATACCATTCATATAACGATGCTATTCACATGTAATATTTATAATTGTTTACTAGTTACATACCTCGACAGTAGATGATCTAGTAAAAAATGCAGGTGGAGAACCACTGAAAACTGCATCGACGCTATGACCCTGAAATTTTATTAAAATCAACAATTTAAATTAGTTAATCTTGTATTTCAAAAATAAAATTTAATAAATTAAATTCAATAAACTTGCTAATATTTACCTGAGTATCAAGGCCGAAAGTCTCACTCAGGAGGGTATCTATCATCACCATCTGCTCAGCTGCAGATGTAGCCTGTGCACCTGCGTCCTGACTGTCCATGGGGTCATAACCACAGGCTGACCCGCAAGCCTGGCAAGTATGGGGTGGGACCCTACTCCTCGCACTATCTCCCAACCCACTCTGTCTTGCAGGACCGGCATGCTCTATGATGCTCTGGGTCAAGGCACTAATCGACTGAAGTGTATCGACCTCAACACTCTCCTTCACAATGGAAGGGATAGAAACATGCTCGTGGGCTGGTCTACTAATTACTCGTCTCACTACCCGCTGTGGGTCAAGACGTGCCCCTAGACTATCTTGTGCTGACCCCCCACCTCTACCCTGGAAGTCCCACATATCAAAATAGTTTGGCACTTTATTGAGGACAAACTCGCAGTAGAGTTTCCTCAAAAAGTATTGTGGGACCTCATTATTATTGCATGGAGGATGGTCAAAAACCATCCACCACCTCTACCCGAAATTGTCCCTTATCGCTTGGTTGTTGCACCAATGGATAGGGAACCTCTTGCATGTAATGGGTGGAGGTTGATTTGTTTGTGGGTTTGTGAAAATTGAACATAAGTCTAATTTTGTAATTTGTAATTTTTTCACATCTTGGTATGACAACTTGTCTGCATAGTAATCTCTAAACTCTCTTTTTATCCGTCCAACTAGTTATTTGCTTGCTAATTGAATCTACATTTGATAACGTAGACTCAAGAGATTCGGCAAGCGTGGACCTATGCAAGGTTGAAGTGGAAGGATCTTTCAACCTTGCAATTATATCTTCAGTTTCCTTTTTGTTGTTTTCAATTTGCCCCATTATATTTTCTTGTGTTCCAGGGGCATGTCGAGGAATGAATGGAGGAGGTTGTTGTTCTGCAGGTATTTCCTCCTCAGGATTTTGTGGATTTTGAGGAGGAGGAGGAGGAAGAGGTGCATTAACATTTCCTGACAATTAACGAAATATACATCAAAAATCAATAAAAACCTACCTATTTAGAAACAAATTCAAACAAAAAAAACAAATATAACTCACCCCTTTGGTGTGCTCGATGTCGTGGTGGCATTTTGGCGACGAATCGATAAACTTTTTGTGTTGAATGGTGTTTTGCAAAACGCGAGCGCGCTTTCGAGGGTTTGCAAGCCGCGGGTAGAGAGGAGAAAACAGAAAAATGAAATTGGAAACCCTTTTTTTTATTTATATGAAGTCATAACGCGCTCACGTTATGACTTAATTTTTTTTAAATTAATTTGGCCACTTTTTG
This sequence comes from Cunninghamia lanceolata, assembly GCA_027924645.1. NCBI lineage: Eukaryota > Viridiplantae > Streptophyta > Pinopsida > Cupressales > Cupressaceae > Cunninghamia > Cunninghamia lanceolata. Next base: position 3,088,837 of record BSBN01000515.1, read on the forward strand.
GCCCCCCATCTTCTTGCACTTACCCAACTGCTGAATCATCTGGAGGGAAAGTAGTTTATAGCTTTCCCCATCTCTCAAATCCTCTCTATTTTCAATTGTTTCTCTAAATGTAAATATCATACAGAATTGAGCCTACTACTACTATTACTAATATTACTACTATTACTAATATGATTTATCAATCTGCTATAGAATTCAAATTTAGATTGTGGAGGATTCATTGGTTTATGAGCTTACCTATATAAGCCATGCCCATATCTAGATTAGTCAAGTCCAGCTTTCCAATGCCCATATCCAGATTAGTCAAGTCCAACTTTCTAGATATTAATACCTCATTGGTATATTATCAATCTATTTTGGTGTGTAGCTCTATTCCCATAATGTTTTGTAAAGGCTAGAACAACTAGAGATGTTGTTACACATCAATTCTACTTTTGTGCGAAATGTTTTTTTCTTGGTGAGATTATTTTGTATAAATGGTTACCCAATCTCATCATTTTTCAACCAATATTAATGTGTGAAGATGATGTTTTTTGCAGTTTAACTGCAAACTTGTCATCTTGGTATTATTATACTTCAATTAATGTTTATAGAGATCAGAGAATTGGGATTTTTATTATTTTTTCTTCAAATCAAGATTTTCCAGTAACGAAGTGGGATGATGTTGTGGTGTAATGCTTTAATCCTTCCAATCCATGCATTTGCTTATGTACCAGCAGCTGCAAGGCTCTAATAGAATTTAGGGTTGTGGGAGAGCTATGTTAAAATAAATTAATGGCACACATAAAATCAGGTCTTGAACATTATAATGGCCTTGAGTTTGTGTTTCCTTCAAAAACAAATTACAGCACAATAACAGAGGTAGTGGTAGATATAGTGTTTGCATAATGATAGTGGTTCAGTTTAAATTTTAGAGGATATGATTGAGAGTTTGAATTAGCTTGGTTCTACACGAGTTTTGATTGCAGATGTTTGCAGATTCAAAGACATTAGTCATCCCAACTACTCTCATCGAGTTCCATGACATCAAGCTTTATGCTCAATTTGATCTTTGAAGCTCTCCATGTTCACTCAGATGCCCAATGGAGTGAAGGCATTTCATCTGGGGTTCAATGTGTATGACCACACTTCCCCATAAGTCACCAAAAACTATAGTGCCCTTTTCAGGCACTTTATTTTTAAACTTTTATTTATTAGGATTTAAGGTTAAAACCGTGCAATCCTCTTCATAAATACATTACATACTACAAAGCTCTAATGCAGAAATTTTGAATGGTGCACAATTATCTCCAGAGCGTAGAAATGAAGGATACATAGCATCTCTAAGACACTGTGCAATTTAGTTCTCGCAGCCAACATATATCTATACATAAAATAGAAATGGGGCACTACTATTGATAGTTGTTGTTTTCCCTTCAATATTCATTTCAAATGGATAGCACTACCATTATGAGTTGCAGCTCAAGCATTCATGGTATGGGGCAGAGCTCCACAACAAATAAGGTTCTCGGGCAATAAAATATAAAGGTGGCACCATCAAGAAACAAACAACTACATTGCTTAGTCTTATTGAATATATTGAAAAGCATGAGTAATATGGAGATAGGGAGGAATGATCAATTTCATGACACCTAGATGAACATAGACTCTATTAGCATATCAAATGTGTCATGAAAAATAGCATAGCTATAACAAAAAAAATGGTCAACCAAATCGAGCATGCCAGTTTTCAAATGGAGTGTAGGATTTTCAAAGAGTTTTTTAAAAACACTAACACTTCCATTCAAGGCATGGATCCATCCAGTGAGAACAAAGCATAACTTCAAATCATGGCGGACCACGATAATGATCCACATCTTTTAAAGATGAATACAAGTTGAATAAATAATGCAGCCATTTCAAAATCTAATGGAGGTTCTGAAAATTGTATGCAAGAGTTGAAGATAATGGCATGGCCAAAGGGAAAACTCTAGCACACCATTTAAAAAACCCACAAGCCACCATTGAAATATATAGCACAAAGCTTTGGCAAAAATGACACTGCCATAGGTACATAAACATTGTGCAGTCCTCTAAAACAAGACACCACTATGAAGCAAGCACTTCAAAGCTTCTACATAGACCAAATAAGAGGTGCACCCAACTATAGAATAGGGTGCAGAAGAAGTAATGCCTAGAGGCTCTAAAAGGAAGCACAACTATATAGGAATGGTGCACAACATATGAAGGGAAAGATAACTATACAAATCATAATGTCGTCATTGCATCTTTGGGAGAGCATAGTGCGAGCACATTACAAAGCATCACGAGCAAAAAAATTTCTTGGCAATAATCTCACAAAACAAAAGATAATTTTTTTTTTTTAAATAAGGATTTAATTGGGAAAAAATTGGGTTAGGCTTAGGATTAGTTAAAAAAATTGGATTAGAATTAGGGTTAGGGAAAAATTAGGTTGGAATTAGGATTAGGATTACAATTAGTGTTAGGGTTAGAATTAGAGTTAGGGTTGGCATTACATTTAAAAATTGTTCTTGGCAATAATCTCACAAAACAAAAGATAAATTTTCTTCAAAAAATAAAGATTTAATTGGAAAAAAATTAGGTTAGGCTTAGGATTGGTTAAAACAAATTGGGTTAGAGTTAGGGTTAGGGAAAAATTAGAAAAATTGGGTCTGAATTAGGATTAGGATTACAATCAGAGTTAGGGTTAGAATTAGAGTTAGGGTTAGAATTACATTTAGGATTAGGATTACATTTAGGATTAGAGTTAGGACTTAAAATTAGGGTTACAATTAAGGTTAGCATTAGGGTAGTATTGAGGCAAGAGTTAGGGTTACAATTAGGATAATTGTTAGGCTTAGAATTAGAGTTAGGGTTAGCATTAGTATTAGGATTAAAGTTATGGTTAGTGTTAAGATTAAGGTTAGGCTTACGGATAAAATTATGATTACAATTAATTATATGACTAGACTTAGGGGTTAAAATTAGGGTTACAATTAGACTTAGGGTTATGGAATATAGGATTAGAGTTAGGAGTTAAAATTAGGGTTACAATTAAAGACTAACACTAACCCTAATTTTAACCTCTAACTATAATTCTAAATATAATATATAATATAATTATATTTAGAATTATTATATAATATATTATATAATTTTAATTATTACAAATAAATAAATTAATAGTATATTATATTTAATAATTATTATAATATATCTAATCTATATTATAATTATAATAATTCATATAATTATATAATATAATTTATAATATATATTAAATATATTATTATAATATACTATTATAATACTATTATAATTATAATAATTCATATAATTATATAATATAATTTATAATATATATTAAATATAATATTATAATACTATTATAATTATAATAATATTAATTATCATTAAGTAATTTTCTTTATTATATTTATTACTATATTTATTATTACAAACATTCTCTGTAATAATACAATAATATAATATACAAACTTTAAAATAGTTTTACTTTAAAATAATTATTCTAATTTAAATTATTTATAGTGATTTAAAATATGAAACTATTTGTACATAAAATAATTAATATTTATAATAAAATAATAATATAAATACATTATTATAATGTTTATTAATATTATACTACATAATTATGATTTAAAATTATTAAATTATACAATAATTACAATTATAGTTTAAAATAAATTGATTAAAAGGCACTTCAAGATGGATCCATCTCGGCGTACTTTAGATATATTTTTTAAATATAGCTATACTGGTAGGTAGATGTTTTAAAGATATCTATACTAGTTTTAGGATTCACAATAACCTTCAACAATGTTTGGAATTATAGGTTGTTGAATCAAAGGTGGTGGTGTAGATAAGTCAAAAGAACCATATGAGTCACCACAATTAATGTTACATTTTAACTTCTTGTTATTGGAGTGATTTGTAATTTTGTAGGAAATACAAACTTTTACTATATATTTTCAAATAATTAAACAATAATAAAAATTTAAGATTTTAAAATTAGGATTGATAATTAATATTATAATAAATATAAAAATAAATGTGATAATTAAATGAATAAAAAATAAATAAATTTATTTTTAATTTTAATAAAGAAATGATAGTAATATGTTAGAAATTAATTTACCATGGTACTAGAAAATTAGGTTTTTACAATACAGTAACTAAATAACTGTATTGTAAATTTAAACATTATAGTTAGTAAATTTAAACAATACATTTACAGAAATAATAACATGTCACATATAAATTTGATTGGGCTGAAATCTGAGAATTAAAATTTACTCACTATAACCATATTTGAAAAGTGGTAAAAAATTATTTAATAACCCAATTACTCTCAGCATAAATACCATTCAATACACTTGCAGCATAAAATATTTAACATAACAGACCAATTACAATAGACAGCAGTAATAAAAATCTCATGATCAAACCTATAACTTGAACGTATAGTAAAAATTAACCACCATAAAATAACACTGAATTGTCTGATTTGAATAACTTATTACAAATGATAGATGGGGTGATTATTATATTCTTCAAACCCCAAAATACAACTAATAAAGAATATCTTTTAAAACTAAACTTATCCCATGCAATTGGGCTATAAACTACTAAACTAGGCAGAATATGATATAAACTTTAAAAAAATCTGCACTAAACTTAGCTCTACTAACTACCCAAAAATAACAGTGGCTGAATATTAAATATTTTAAAAGCAATAATTAAATTTAAAATTAAACTCCTAAACATAGACATTTAAAACAATAATTAATTTATACATATAAAAGATAAAATAGTATCTAAAATCAACAAAACTGTACGAACTCTCTTATTTTAGACTTTTAAAAATAGAATTTGGTTTGTTCCAAAATTAAGAATAATTTTTTTTAAAAATAGTTATTGATTATTGAAAAGATGATATACAAAAATAAAATATTTGCTACTTTGAGTCATGTTTAAAAATAGATTTGTTAAAAATAACGAATTGTACGATCAACATTTTGTTGATTTGGCATCAAATTTTTCTATATTCTTCCTTTTGAATTGTAGCTTTGTCTTTAAATATGAATGTGTTATCTTCCTAATCCTTTAGTTAAGATATCAATCAACTATTCTTCCCACCTACAAATTGAATTTCAATTTTTTAATCTTGTAACAACTCTCCCACATAGTGGTGCATTAGTTCTACGTGTTTTGTTCTTGCATGAAATACTTGATTCTTACATAATTGTATTGTTCCACTATTGTCACAAATACTTGATTCTTACATAACTGTATTGCTCCACTATTGTAACAAATACTTGATTCTTACAAATACTATTGTCACAAAACATCACTGTAGGATTTCGTAGTTCTCTTAAATCTTCCAAAACTCTTTTTAAACCAAACTTCTTGTGTACATGTCATTGTTAATGTAACATACTTTGCTTTTGTATTTGATAATGCAATTGTATCTGCTTCTTTGAACTACATGTAACTAATCCACTTCTTAGTGTAAAACAATGTCATGATGTGCTTTTTTAAAATCATTTGATGATTCATTTCAATCTGTATTTAAATAACAAAACAACTTTGAATTTTCAACTAAATAAAATGGATTCCATAATCCTTTGTTCTTTTCACATACTTTAATATTATTTTTGTTACTCGTAGACGTTTTTTAGTAGGTTCACTCATATAGCTTGAAACCAATGATATTGCAAACATAATATCCGACCTTGTAGTTGTCAAATACATTAAACTCCCAACAATACTTCTATGTTTCCTTTCATCCACCTTTAGTGATCTATCTTTTTTCATTAATTTTTGTCCATGTGCAATTGTTGCATCAACTCCTTTACAATCTAGCATGTTAAACTTCTTCAACATATCTGGCACATATTTAACTTGAAAAATAAAGATCTTACCATGAGATTGGTGTACCTTTATGCTAAGAAAATATTGTAGAAGCCCCAAATTAGTCATTTCAAGTTCTTTCATTATTGCCTCCTTGAAATCTTACTTCATGTTGTTTGAGCTTCTTATATGGATTAAGTTGTCAACATATAGACATATGTAAATCGTTTCATTATCATCCTTCTTGAAATGTAATGTAGGCTCAATCTTGTTTTTGCACATATCCATTTGCTAAGAACCATGTATTAATTCTTGAATACCATGCTCCTGGTGCTTGTTTGAAACCATAAAGTGCTTTCTTCAAAGTGCAAATATATCCTTGTTTGCCTTTTTTAATAAAATACACATACTTTCTCTTCAATGTAACCATGCAAAATGCACTCTTCACATTTAGTTTGTGTACTTTCCATCCTTTCTGAGCTATTAATGATAATATCAATCTTGTAGTGTCATGCTTTGCAACCATATATCTCTTCATAATTTATACCATACCATTGAGCATACCCTTTTGCAACCAATCCAACTTTGTACCTTTGAATGGTACCATCACTTTTGTACTTTATCTTATAAATCCATTTAGTTCCTATCACTTCTTTGTACTTTGGTAACTTTACAAGATCCCAAGTTTTGTTTCTTTCAATAGTATTTATCTCTTCCTTCATTGCTATAATCCATTCTTTCTTTTCAATTGCATAAATTCAAACTTAGTAGGTTCCACCTCAATATTTGAATAAATTCATCTTCATTGTTTTCCTTAACTTGACTTCTTATTAATTGTCTTTCAAAATTTTGATCTATTATTAGATTTGGAGGATGAGTTTGCATTACCTTATTTTTGTAACAACGTTGCTTGTATTTGATGTAGGTCTTGAACTTTCAACTTTTTCTTCCTGATCCCAAACTATTCCTTGACTTACTATTTCATTTTTTTCTTCAAATGATTTGCATAAACTCCTTTAACAAATATTGCATCTCTAAAAATAATGTTTTTCATACCTCAAGGGGAATACAACTTGTAGGCTTTGCTTTCTTGATGAGGGGCTACCCCACCCAACACTCACACACGAAACACCAACATAGATTCCCACCAAAAATGTGAGGAATGGAATCAAGCAACTTTTATTTCTTTAGCAAAATAGAGTACAAAATCCAGTATTACATGCTACAATAACATTGGTTGTTTCACAATAGAGAAAATCCTACTCTATCAAAGATTTCTACAATCTAGAGCCACAACTACACTTTTGGAACTGTCCTTTGTAACCTTTTTGTTTCCCCTTTTTATTTGGCACCAATAACTTCCATGCCACTTCTCCACTACCTTCTTGAATGTTCTAGAAAGTGTAACTCCCCCTTTTGGGTGCCAAGTCCAGTTGTCCATTTTTCCACCCAAGGAATTGGAGATTTGAAATTTTTTAAGTTTTTGAAATCTTGTAACACAACTTCCGGGGGCAATAACTTTTGAACCGAGCATCCGATTAACAAACAAAACCAGGTGTTGGAAAGCTTGTGAAGAGCTCTATGATGCACAAAATGATCCAAAGATCATTTACTCCACTTTTCGAACCCCAACAAGGATTCTAAAGGCCTCAAATTCAAATATGAAGTTCATCAGGAGCAATTTTCCAAGACGAAAACATTAATATCTCCTAAACTACAAATGATATTCCTATGATTTCTTCACCATTTGCTTATTTTTACAATTCCACTTCTTGAGGTAAATTTTCAAGTCCATACGTACCCAAATAGGCCAACTCACTAATAATAATAGGTTACTATTTTTAGCCTTTCTGAACTTCTGATAGTCGTAAACCACCGAAGTGTCAACATGGAATCCAACACAACTAAAGAAACCTCCAAAAACAAAGAAATTCAAAACAACTTCAAATATTTTTGAGTGATGCAAGATTGCCCTTACACTACTGGATGCTCCTGCATCAGACACCCATTGTAATTTGAGAAGTGACCTTGTCACATCTCAGGTGTTTGAGGAATCCATCACCAACTAGTGGCACATTATACTCACATATAGAAGTCAAAATTGTAAAAGATCTTCATGTTGTTCTTTATCCTCATCCATGTCTAAGTCATGTGTTTCTTCAATAGAAGGCGTAGAAGAATGTGATGGAGATTGATTGTCATTGATGTCAAAAAGGTGTGAGTTGATGCAAATACATCATAATGAAATTGGATCATGCTTTTAGGAGTTCACAAGAGTTCACTTAGTGAACATGCTTGATGAAGTTGCTTCATGTCTGTTTAAGATGAAGTTCATATCTTGATGATCATGCTTCATTTGAGAAGGTTTGATTTCTCATTTCAGGAGTCATCTCTCATGTTTCATAAGACTTGTCTTATCATTGATTGTGTCACTAGTTTGATAATGTTGGATTGTCTTGATGTTGTTGGTTGATGACATAATCATATACAATGCAAAGTACAAGTTGCTTGATGGTTGAGTCAGGAGATGCAGATGGTCTAAGAAATGCAGGATGTAAGTTTGTTGTCTTGGCTTACAAAGTTCATATTGTTCAATGTTGCTCATTGGTTCAATTCACATGCTTATATACAAGGAGTTTGTATGATACAGTTGGTAATATGTTCAAGATGAATATAGTAAAGTTGATATTAAATGTCATGAAGTACACAGGAAGGTTTGTCATGATATTATTTTTCATGATATCAAATGTCATAAAGTTGATGATACAAGGTTGGACACAAGAAGGTTTGAGGAACTTGTTGAGTTGATGATATGACTTGATTGGTTTCATTTGCAAAGGTTTCATTCACAAATCATCAAAGGTTTACATAATATGGTTGTATGTTGTGGATGCTTTACTTCAAGATGTCTTTACTTCAAGATGCTTTACTTCAAGTTGTCAAGGTAGTAGATCTTATGGTGTTGATATGATTGACAAAGTAAAAGGTTGATGGCATTTTTTTGTCAATAATGTTTATCTCTGTCATATCAGAGATTATCAGGGTTTATATCTCTCTCTCTCTGTCATGAGTGTCTAGAGTTTTCCTACAGTCCAAAATATTCTTCTAAAACTCTAAACAGTCCTAAATTACCAAACTCATGGAGACCCTTCATGCTCATATGTGCCTTTGTTACTTTTTGGTCTAATTTTTTGTTGACCTATTACTAAAGGTTATAACTTAAAGTGTCACCTGCTGAAGTGGTTCTTACACATTGAAGTGACCAACCTCTTCTATTTGTTACCAATTGCACCAGTCTCCATCACATGAGCATGGGCGGTAAATGAAAATCAACGGTCTTCTTTAAATATGTAAAGAGTGCGCAAGTGAAGATCAAAGGCACTAATTTAAACTTGCCTTCCATGATTAGGTGTTCAACATTTGACATGCCTATAAATGTCAGAAGCTTTTACACTGTAGTATAGTGTTTTTATGAGGCTATTTTTAGCCCGATTTAAAGGCAGATTTTGTGAGTTTTAAAAGCCTTATTTTTGGGAGATTTATTTTCTATTTTTAAAAACTTCTATAATGGATTTTCCTCATGATATGAAAGATCAAAAAGAAGTTTTTAAAAAGGAAGTTTTTGTAAAGGAAAGATATTTTTATTGGCTTTCTAAATTCTTGTTATGAGAAGTTTAAAAGTTTTTTTTGGAGAATTCTTTTATTCTTTTTTGCAGATGGAGCTATTCATTAAAGAGATAGATTTTTTTTATGAGGAAGTTGATTTTTGTAGAGAAGATGAAAATATTTATCTTTGCAGATTGGAGAAGATGAATGGTTTTTTTTAAGTATATTGAAGATTTTTTTTCATGGATGGAGAGAAGATATTTATATTTTTATATGCAGGATTCAATGAAGGAGAAGATGGAAAGAAGATATTAATTTTGTTTGAGAGAAGATTATGAAAGATTATTTTCATAACATTGTGAATAAGATTTTTTTCTTTGCAGGTGAATGGATTTTTGTTTTTGCAGGAAGATGAAGAGATTGTAGGGAAGAGGAAGATGAAAGATTTTTCATCTTAATGACATTGTGAATAAGGTTTTTGAATGAAAATGGATTTTGTGTGTACAGTGAAAATGAAAATATAGGTTGATCTGAATCTGGAAGCTCAAGGGTTTAATTAGAAGTAATATAAATATGCAGATTATGAAAATGAGGATGTGTGTGTGTGTGGACAAACATGCAGTATTGAAGACATTTTGTGAAAATTATGTTGAAGAGAAAATATAGATAAAACATTATGTTTTGTATGTGATGAATAAAACACAGGTTGAAGATATTATGCAACAAACTCACAGATTGAACCATGTCAAACATGAAGATAATATGCAATTGATTGTGCATCAGGTGAATTGATTGTGCAGAGATCATGAGACTGATATTTAGATTGGATTGAGTATGATTGCAAAGGTATATGCAAACTCAGAGAAGACAGGTTATGTAATGGTGCAAATCAGATTGACTTGCAATCATTTCTTGCACACTAAGCAGTATGTTTTTGATGATGGTAATTGTATTTGCCAGTGAGGTTTTATGTGCCAGTGAGGGTTGTATGGTCAGTGAGATCTCTTTGTATCCAGTAAGGCTTGAATGGTCAGTGAGACTTGTTTGTAACCAATGAGGTTCTTGATTAAGCTAGTGAAGAATTTCAGAGTGGTTTTTCTTCCCCTAGAGGGTTTTCCACTCATCAAAACCTGCGTCATGTCTTTTTCTTGTGGTTGATTATGTTGCACCTATTTGATCATCTTTATTTAAGTTTTGCATATCATGATGATTAAGTTCTTCAGTGAACTCCTTTGCACAACCTTTTTGAATCAAGTTTTGAAATGTTAAAAATTACACAATATTGATTCACCCCCCCCACCAATGTTGTCCTAGACTCCAACAGACTAGGACAACAACCGAATGTACTCCAGAATCATTCAAACATACATCATAACAAGGCACATAAGGATCTAAAGAAGAGTCCCCATGGACATCGAAAAGTGGAATATCATCATGACGCATAGAAAAATCCATGGGATTTGCTAAAGAAGGGCCACTAGAAGGGAAATAATGAGAATCATGAGTAACACATACTCTAGAGCCAAAAATAAATTAATTGATAAAAGAACATGACAAAACATAGAATATTGTATGATAAGTTTAACGTGAATCAAACCACAAGTTAGCTCTACCAACCAAACTAGCACCAAATGCAAGTATCAAAGTACTATCATCATGTATATTAGCATAATATAAAGATAATAATGATCTAACACATCATTTTGGATCTTCAATTCTACTAAAGGACTCTATCATTAGTGTTGGAAAATGATGTACATTATAAATTGAGTCATCATGAAACAAAGAGTCATCAACCCCATTCTAAGAAGATAAATAGCTATCTCTATGTTTATCACTGAATATGTCATCAATAGACAATGAGCCAAAAGATACAGAAGAAGGGATAACAACCTGATGTGAAGGTGAAACATGTGTACCTACATCACTAGGGTCCTCAAAGAAAGATGAATCAAGAGAGACACAAGTAGGAGAACCCATAATTAAACAAGGAAATCAAACATGAGATGTATAAAAGATATGCTCACTAGGTATATCATCATACAAAGGAAGATTCCTAGATGTATTATTAGAGGTTAGGGTTAAAGTATCATCAACATAATAACACTAAACCATTTTGTAACCCTAGTTGCACTCACTTTATCTATATAGTTTTCATATCATTGAGGTATCTAAGACATTGGGTCAATTTTTTTTAAGAAAAAGGTGGTAACCACCCATAATTTATTAATAATATAAAAGAGAGTACATAGCATATGAGCGGAAACAAAATAGGCCCTAAGGGCCACATAAGCCTAAATAGGTACAACAGGAGACAACAACCAAAGAAAAATATTAAATAAAGGCCCTTTGGAATGGCCAGATAATCTTGAGCATAAACAATAGACAGCATCAGGAACCAAAAACTTGTAGAAGAAAGAACACAAACACCCAGGAACCATTACAAGCGAGCAGAAGAGATGGAAGTAGAGGGCTCTTGAGCATCAGGAGCAACAACCGAAACCAACACTGGGAGGGGGTGAGGAGGCATACAAGTTGGAGCATGGCGATGAAGAAATTGAATTGCCTCAAAGAGGCCTTTCACCTTAGTGATTACAACATGATCCAGTTGATATTTGTGAGAGCCGAGAGAGTTTTTAAGAAGAAAACCACAATCTTTCAAAAGACCTGTATACATTGCATGATACACACACAATAAAGCTGAATCATCTTTCAATTGTTTAAGAGAAAAGAGGCCAGCAAACGGTTTAGAACCAACGAACAATTCATATTCATCTATAGCCTGACGGAACATTTCTTTAGGGAGTAGATACTCTTGAATGTAACCAAAACCTATGACCTCTAGAAAAGTAGAGTTTTGAACCACATCCATAATGTTGGAAATAAAAATAGAAGCTACCTTTGTGTACTACAAAGACCTGGAAAATCGACATCATCTCCTCACCCACGACCTCATGAATAGATTGTTCAATCCTTGGGCATTCATAGGAGAAAACATGGGAGAGCATGATAGTTTCATAGGCACCAATTATTGAAGACCCTTTTATTTTTCTGAAACTGATTCATCTTTGTAGAAACACCACTCGCAAGGAAATGAAAGAATGATGTGAAAAGAAACAAAGGCACCTCTTTAAAGAAACAACTCAAGCATGGAAATAAAGGAGAATTAATCACCCAACTATTACCCGTCAGATTGAATCTCCCTAGGTGCTATGGAGAGGACAAAATGATCGTTCCAATTAAAGGAAATAATGAAATGTTTTAGGTCTCCAACCAACAGAATAGTACTTCCAATTTCTTTCATGTTCAAATGCTATATGATGACATGAGGAAGCCTTGAATAGTGTTGGGTACGTGGCTTATGAAGCCCAATGTAACGGCAGGTTCTTTATCTCTTTCTGACAGCATCTCCATGTTTGAAACCGTTCTCTTCTAACTGCCAGCTTTTGGCATTCATTGGTTATTTTTCTGATTTTGAATCATCTAGAGCTGAACGGTTGGTGTGAGAGAATATGTTTTTTTTCTGGGCTGAACGTTTGGAGTTGGAGTGAGTTTAGAGTATTGTATTTTTATCTCTGTAGCCAGAGTGCTGACTGTATTGTATTACTGAAACAGAGTTTAATAAAATTTGAATCCCCTGCTGCTTGAGAGTGGACGTAGCCATTTTAATGGTGAACCACTGTAAATCTCTTTTGTCTTCTGTTCTTTCTTTTCTGTGTGTTCTGTTTTAAATTTCTGCTACTCTTTTTGTCTATGTTTTTAAATCTACAATTGTTTTAAATCTACAATTGGTATCAGAGTTGTGGTTAAGTAGCTCAGCGAAGAAGCTCATTTGTGAAGCTTGTTCGAAAACCAAATGGAAGATAGAGAAGTTCACGGGGTAGAATTTTGGGTTGTCGAAAGTGCAAATGGAGTCGCTGCTAATCAAGGAGGACCTCTCACTCATACTGTTAGGAAAAGCCAAAGGACAAGGTTCTATGAAAGACGAAGATTGAGAGAAAATGGATATGAAAGCGAGGGCAACAATTTTTCTTTCACTGTCCAACAACGTGCTATTCAATGTTTCTTCTGAGAATACTACGAAAGAGCTTTGGGATAAACTCTCCAACATGTATTGGATAGCATCGGCATCGAATAAGGTATTTATTATGAAAAAGTTATATAACTTGAAAATGAGAGAAGGTGGGATTATGTCAAACCACCTGAATGAATTTAATACCTTAGTTACCCAATTGACTTCAGTGGGTATAAAGTTAGATGATGAGATTAAGGCAATTTTGTTGTCGTGTTCCTTACCAAATCGCTGGGAAGGTGTTGTGATGGCTATGAGCACTTCGGTAGTAGCCAAAAGTAAATTAGCTTTTGATGACGTTGCAGACACCCTTCTCAGCGAAGATATGAGGAGGAAGAATCAAGAACCCTCTTATTGTGACGCTTTAACAACTGTAAGTACCGGAAATAGGGGAAGAAGTCAAGAAAGAGGTTGAAATGGTAATCGACAAAGATCTAAATCTGCTCCACAATCCAAGTCCAGGGGCAGAAACAGTGCTTGTTGGTTTTGTGGAAAACCTGGTCACGCAAAGAAAAATTGTTGGAACTTCAAGAAGGCCCAAGACAAATTGAGTAAAAACAATGAAGTAAACACCTGCATGTGACGATGTTTTGGTCTTATCAGCTAGTAACACATGCAGATTCGTGGGTCCTCAATTCCAATGCCTCCTTCCATGCTACTTCATGCCGGGAGGCTTTTATAAATTTTCAAGAAGGTACATTCAGTAAGGTTTTCCTTGGTGATAATAAGGAATGTCAAATTTTAGGTAAGGGAGATATTACTTTGCATTTGAAAAATGGAGATAAATGGATCTTGAAGGATGTGAGATATGTTCCTTTGTTGAAACGAAATTTAATATTTGTCAGCCAGCTTATTGCTCGTGGGTGTAATGTTAAATTTTCTCTAGATACTTGGAAAGTAACCAAAGGGGTTTTAGTGCTTGCAAAGGGAAAGAAGTTGGGTAATCTTTATATTTTAGAATGCGATGGTGAAGTGGGAGCTGCCTTGCTAGCAATGGACAGTGGCTCAGAAATTTGGCATAAGAGGCTCGGTCATATGAGCCAAAAAGGACTTCGAATTATGCTTCAACGAAATCATCTACCAAGCCTCACATCAGTTGATTTGGAGTTATGCAAACATTGCCTTTACGGCAAACAAACTCAAAGCAACTTCTTGAGAACGGGGCATGATAAGAAAACTACTCCATTAGAGCTTGTTCATTCCAATGTTTTCGGCCCCACTGAGGTAACTTCTTTCGGTGGTGCTAATTATTTTGTTACCTTCCTTGATGATTGCACTCGCAAAATCTGGATTTACATGATGCATAGAAAATCAGAGGTATTTTTCAAATTTAAAATTTTCAAGATTATCGTTGAAAATCAGATTGGGCATAAAATTAAATGTCTACTAACAGATAATGGTGGAGAATACTGCTCTTCAGAGTTTGACGCTTTTTGTGTAGATCATGGTATTCGTCGGATTAAGGTAGTTCCTTATACTCCTTAGGAGAATGGTGCAGCAGAGAGGTTAAATAGAACAACCCTTGAGCGAGCTTGGTGCATGCTCTCGAATGCCGGATTGGGAAAAGAGTTTTGGGTAGAGGCTTGCAATACAGTGGTTTATCTTATTAATCGAGCTCCCTCGTCTCGATTGGATTTCGACATTCTAGAGGAGCAATGGCTCGGAAAAAGAATTTCTTATAATCATATTCAAGTGTTTGGCTGTGAAGCATTTGTACATATTCCGAAGGAGCAGAGAACAAAACTTGATTTCAAATCCAAGAGATGCATATTTCTAGGCTATGGAGAGGATCAATTTGGTTTCAGGCTGTGGGATCCCGTCGCCAAAATGATTGTTCGTAGTCAAGATGTCATTTTTAACGAAAAAGTCTTTCCAGGTTTGCATAAACGAAGTTTATCTCCAAAAGAATGTATTGATGTTGATTTGTTTGACAATGGCATGGCCTGGCAAACCACTGTGTCTTTTTTCGCAGCCTTTAATACTTCCTCCGCAGCCATTTAATATTGGCACTCTGCCTTCCACTACTAGCGCACCTATTTATACTATTGTGCACTCCTCACAAGTTCAGTCGTAGCCTTTATTTTCCCCTACTGTGTCTTCTCAAATCCCAACACAACCTCTTTTGGGTGAAACGCTACCCCCTAATGTTGGTTCTCTGCCATCTTGTCCTCAAATGCAACATGTGGCAAGTCCAAGTCAATTGAACTCTTCACATCCTTATCCACAGCCAAATCAACTGCCAGAAGGCAAAACTATAGGTGACGTTGGAGGTAATTGTTCAACGCAACACTCTACTTTTCCATGGCTGCCTTCACAAATCCAAACGCAACCTACTTCACAGTTTGTTGAATATTCAATGGTGACCTTTGGTTTATCATCACAGCCTGCTCTTTTTAATTCATAGCCTTCTATTGGTGATTCTCAGTATACAATAGGTAATTCGTAGCTTTTTCAATCTCAAACATTGCCTTTCACAAATGCTATGCAGTCTTCCTTTGGGCATTCATAGCCTCCTCATCACCAAACAATGCAAGATATTAGATCAATGCCTTTGCAAACCCATTCGCTCCCTTTGAATGTCAATACACAGTCACACATTCAGGGCCATAATATTGGTGGTAATATACAGAGGACTCTTAATATGCAACAGGATAGTGTGCAGCCATAGAGGAGTATACAACAAGGTAATTTACAGTCTGAAATAGATGATGTTCAAAATATTTTACATAGACTACATTTGAACACAAATTTGCAGCCACAACAGGGTCCTCCATTGAGAAGGTCTACCCGTGAGAAGAGGTGTCCGACGAAATATGATGACTATGAATTGTTGCTATCCAATCAATATGAGCCCACAACATTTAAGCAATCTTGTAAAGATTCAAATTCTATGAAGTGGATGGAAGCAATGACAGACGAGATGGAGTCTTTGAGAGCAAATGATGTTCAAAATATTAAATCAAAATCTCAAACGTTGCCTTTCATAAATGCTATGCAGTCTTCCTTTGGGCATTCACAACCTCCTCATCACCAAACAATGCAAGATATTAGATCAATGCCTTTGCAAACCCATTTTCTCCCTTTGAATGTCAATACACAGTCTCACATTCAGGGCCATAATATTGGTGGTAATATACAGAGGACTCTTGATATATAGTGTGTAGCCATAGAGGAGTATACAACAAGGTAATTTACAGTCTGAAATAGATGATGTTCAAAATATTTTACATAGACTACATCTGAACACAAATTTGCAGCCACAACAGGGTCCTCCATTGAGAAGGTCTACCCATGAGAAGAGGCGTCCGACGAAATATGATGACTATGAATTGTTGCTATCTGATCAATCTGAGCCCACAACATTTAAGCAGGCTTGTAAAGATTCAAATTCTATGAAGTGGATGGAAGCAATGACAGACAAGATGGAGTCTTTGAGAGCAAATGATACTTGGGATTAGTTGGGTTTCACGCTTGCAACGGGTCATTGCTCTCTCATCAATTGAGGCAGAATACATTGCTCTCATTGAAGGAGCAAAAGAAATGATATGGCTACAGTGTTTGTTGGCTGAACTGGGGTGTTTGAAATCAACTATTACTTTGTTTTGTGATAGCAATAGTGTTATTCACTTGGCCAAAAATTCCGCATTTCACAGTCGGACAAAGCATATTGAGCTGTGATATCATTTTATTCGTCGTGTTCTTGACGAGGGTAAGCTGAAGGTGGAGAAAATTGACATGAAGGTCAATCCAGTGGATGCATTAACAAAGATTGTACCACGAGAGAAGTTTGAGTTCTGTAGAGCTTCTCTCGATCTTGTTTTGATGTGACAATGTCCCTGTTATGGGGGATTTCTCTATTCAGTACTTTTATCGTTCCCATTGGTCTTCAAGTGGGAGATTGTTAGGTACGTGGCTTATGAAGCCCAATGTAATGGTGGGTTCTTTATCTCTTTCTAACAGCATCTCCACATTTGAAACCGTTCTCTTCTAACTGCCAGCTTTTGGCATTCATTGGTTATTTTTCTGATTTCGAATCATCTAGAGCTAAACAGTTAGTGTGAGAGAATTTTTTTTTTCTGGGCTGAACGTTTGGAGTTGGAGTGAGTTTAGAGTATTGTATTTTTATCTCTGTAGCCAGAGTGTTGGCTGTATTGTATTACTAAAATAGAGTTTAATAAAAGTTGAATCCCCTGCTGCTTGAGAGTGGACGTAGCCATTTTAATGGTGAACCATTGTAAATCTCTTTTGTCTTCTGTTCTTTCTTTTCTGTGTGTTCTATTTTAAATTTCCGCTACTCCTTTTGTCTGTGTTTTTAAATCTACAAATAGAAGGCATGCAATCAGAGGAATTAAACCCGTAAAAACAAATCATGAATTAGGCATCAAATCACCTCGACACTTGGAGTGTGATTCATAAATGAGACGAATCCTCTTGAAGGATCTTCTGTAGTTGCAAATTATTTTCAAGGTCCATTGTTTTAAAGTCTTTAACTCCATCCTCTTGAACAATTGCAGTGTTAGCAAGTCAATAGTCCTAGTTGCCTCCCTATAGTAGTGGTTACATACAAAATATTCTAATCTATCTAATACATTCTAGATGGATTGCAAAATATAAAGCAACTGCCAATTTGTCACCTCTCTATTCTTGACTACATTTATAATAATCATGGAGTCACCTTCAATGTAGACTCTTGACTTAGTTTGCTTTGATTGTGATTCTGGTTCACTAGTACACTCTATGGATGATTACTTCTATCATTCAAGAATTCATGTGTTTCAATCATTATTAATTATTACTAGGTTATTATTATTACATTAGTATTATTAGGTTATGCTTATAACTCGCTTGTGTGTTTTCAATGTTGATGATGATGGTTCCTCATTTTGGTTATGGTTGCGATGATATGAATTGTTAAGTATGTTTCAATATACATATATTAGGATTTTGTGGCGCGCCTCTTTACAATTTCTCTAATTAAATGAAATGTGTTAATTCTTGTTGTGATAGAATAAAGATCTCTTTGAACTAACTTTCTATACTCTTGTGGTCAATAGAACTTAGCGATGCCTATGTCTTATGATCATAATAATTGTAGTTACCAATGTTTAGTGTATTATAGTTTTGCATCATTAAGATAGATTAACTTAATAATTGTTTAGATGGCTAATTATACTTTATATTATGCTTCTTTGAGATGCACAATTGTTGTATTGAATAGTATGTTGCATTCTTTGTGTTCTAATTGGTTGATCATTGTGTAATGTCAAAGATCTTGGTATTGGTTTCGATGAGTGTTCTTGCACTTGAACGCCAATGTGGAATTTTATGATTGATTAATTTGTTATAGTATAATCTTGATGAATACATGTTTTAGGGTTGCTAATTTATGCCCATGTCATAATGACTATGTTACTTTAGATATATTATATCATGGATGTTTATGATGTGCAAATTGAATATGCAAGTACAAGTTTGGTAAAATAGGAGACAAGAGGGACTCCAAGTGTGGAGATCCCATCTTGATATTGGTTGAGTGAGACATTTTTATTATGATAAACCCATAAATTTCATTATTAGTCTTGGCCTTGTGTTGGCTAGGACTACCTTGTTCAAATCCTCATCTTGCCTAACTTGCTAAACCTTAGCCTTGTTTGAGATGTTTTGGTCATGTGGTTATTTTTGAGTTGCATGTGTATGTTGTGTTTGGACCCACAAGGCCCCTTCAATGAGAAACTCAAATAGACTATTTGCATGTATTTTAAAATATCCATAAATCTTATTTTTAGTCTTATATAGGATTTTTTTAGATCTTAAGTGTAGTAGTTATGGGTGGAGTGTGTTTAGGGAAAATGTTGAAGTTGTATAGGGGTTATGTAAGGTACTTTATTGACTTTGGGATGAGCAAGGCATATGTGACAAGTGGGATGGAATGGTGTGAACTCCAATCCCTCACATGTTACCATCTTGCATTTAATTTGTGTAAAGAGGTGGAGTTGAGTACACTCTACTTCTTGGGAACATGTGCACCCATGTGAGTGCACATGGGTTTGTAAGATCATTTATGATCTTGGGAGAATGATAGAGTGATTGGGACTTATGAATTCCATGTGGCCCCACCTCATTGGTTGAGGAGTTATATGACACTCCTCTTTATATACGATCCCTTGGCCTTTGAAGGAGCCCTCTCATTTTTTTTAATTTGTGATAGTTTTGGGAGATTGATTTGATCATCTTGGAGTGGCTTTATTTTTAGTGGATTATTGTCTTTGAAGAGTTGAAACTTGTTTGGTCTTAATGAGAGATAGAAGCAAATGAAATCTCTTAACTAAGCTATGTTACTTATGTCCTTGTGATGTAAATCATTTTATTGTTGAAAGAGTTGAGTTAACATGTTTTGTAATTTGGGGCTTGTGGTTATGATAGTGTTTTTTAGTTTGTAGTTTATCCACATATCTTCCTCCAATCATGGAGTCTTCTCTTTGTGGTTTCTCCCTCATTGATTTGTCCTTTTCTCCTTGCGAATTTTGTCTCCTTGATCTTTTTTAGTTGTGAACCTCCTTTCCTTTTTACAACACTTGGTTTCCTTCTTGGCTTGGGAGGTAGTTAGAGCACCTAGCTAGAACCATGGTGTTTCATAATGTCAAGTTGGTTAGGAGGTGATACCTTATTTGACCATTTTTGGGTAGATCTTCAATGTTGTGAGGAGCTTTCCATTACATCTTTAATGTGATTGTATAAAGTTATGAAATAAATCCATTGTATCTATTTCCTTGTTGTAAGAAGTTGTAAAAGAGGAAAAATGGTTCATTTTGAAGGATTCCTTTGTGTCATACCATTTTTGTATTGTTTTAGATGATGTTATTGAGACCCCTACGTTGCTTTGAATGGGTGTAAAAGATGTAATGCAATATTTTACTTGTTCTATCATTTAGAGAAAGAGTGGTGTAGTTGATGAATCACATGTTTGTGCATTGTTATTATTGTTAATATTAAGAAAGCAAATGAGTTTGTTGATTTTAAGTTCATTTTATCCTTCTTGATAAAATGAGCTCATATAGTTGTATAAGTTTTTATAATGAGGAGACAGAATGTTAGTTGTTTTATGATAAGGAATTATAATAGTTGTTTATTACTTGTTATATATGATATGTTGTGAGTGGTTGACAGTCATTCCACTAGCTCTCTCTATCTTGGAAGGTTTAGTACAAAATGTAATTTTTTGTACTTAATAGATTAGCTACGTGGAGAATTGGAAAGGTTGGTTCGTATAGAGTTAGTAGTTTATGTTAGAAATGAAGGTGCAAACCACACAACGGAAATCTGATTCAAACCTTATTTATGTCTTCTAAACAATGTAAAATCAATGGAGATTGCAACAAAAATAAAACCCACTACACAAAAATAACATGCATTAAGAACTGAACACATAACATAGTATGTAACGTAGAGAAAACTCTTTCGAATAAAAAACTCCACCAAGAAAAGAGGCTCCAAGTTGTATTATCTTCAAATATGAGATTACAATACATGCACTTCCTTTGTTTCTTTAGTCCTTCAATCCAATAGCACATGTAATACACTGATACACAGCCTAATGCCATATCCTTAAAAAAGGGGGTTGCCTTCTAGGGCAAGACAAACCAACAAAATCTCCATCGTTAGATCTACGACCTAATGATGAATGGTCTAGATTTACAATGATCAAATATAAAAAAAATATGGTTTCAGGGGTGTTGCCCCCGGACCCCTTGTCGGAGGGATGATCCCCCTGAACCCCTCGCAGAGGGGTTTTCGAGGACTGGATATAAACATGTGGCTAAAACAAGATCGCTGCTAGTGAAACCTTTCATCCCTTATGGGTGATTTACAAACAATAATAGAAACAAATTACATAGGATTTACAAGGTTGATGGCACCTTAATCCTAACAGTTTACTAGGCTTCTTTCATCTTGTTTTATCATTTAGAGTGAATAATTTTGTTGTTAAATTATTTATATGGAAGATAAAAGAGTTAGTTGAGCTCTCTTATAGTTAAATGTCCATATGGAGAAAAAAAAAAGGTGATTTAAGTGCTAGTATCAATGTAAGGAAAATCATAATAGTTAGTTGCTCTAGCTCAAAATAATTTTTGGTTTTCCCCTTTACTATTCTACTAAGTTCTAAGAGAAATATTATATAGTGTGGAAGAGAGAACTTAATTTATATCCTTAAATTAATGTAATGTCCCTTTTTTGGCGCATAGATTTTTGTGTGCATTATGCTTATTCCTAGTCTCTCGGAGGCTATTCGGCATGTTTGGGAGAACTCCAATGTTCTTAGAGTGGTCGCGGTTCAGTCTGCAGATGGGAATAGACTAATTTTGCCTTGGCATTGAGCTTAGTGGATGTTCAGGTTCATAGAGATGCTTTCTGATGATTGATCAGGTTCACGAATTGCTCTCCAAGATTCTTGGAGGAGCCGTCTATTTTTAGAAAGTCACCTCGAAGGTATCGTTGCGCTTTCCAAACCTTATAGAGCATAATAGTTCAATTTATTTGGCAGTTGGGTGAAGTTTGGGATTTTCCACAAAATGGTGTTATTTAATGTGCTATTTTTATTATTATTTTCACTTAAGCTCCTAGGAGTGAAAATAATTAATAAATACCTAAGTGTTATAGCTCATTGGAAAGGTTTTTAAGTGTTCTAAATGATAAGACACTTAAAAAGAGGACCTTACACTTGATGTTTTATTATTATTTAAAAAAAGGTCTTTTGGAGAGGGGAAATATGAAGAGTTAAAAAGAAAATAATAATATATTCCTCCCAAAAAGTTATAAAAGGGGAATGAGAGCTCATTTGAAAGGTTATGTTTTTAGAATTGATTCTGTTTGCAGATGGATTGAACCTATGAGTTCTTCCATATTCTCTTGAGGACGAAAACCCTCTTGAAGTTGGGGGTGGTTTCACACTGAAATCACATTTGTGCCTTCATGGATTTATGAAGTTTTGTAATGTTTTTGGTGTATAATGTTTATTTGATGGATTTGGAGTGGATTTGATGAAATAGTTTCCTCTATGATTAAAAAAAACAGTGATAATTCCCTAACTGGTTGTACATGCCTGGGTCATACTAGCAAGGTATTGATCATATTTTTTGGGAGTTTGTTTGATAGATATGTTTCAATAATGTTCATCAATCTTTTCCTTATGTCTTGGGATCCATTTTGCAAGAGTTTCCCATTGATATAAGTGTTGATTTATGACCGGGTGTAGTGGTCGTACCAACAATGAGGGCAATTTGAATTTGATAATGTTTGATGATAGTTGGAGTTTTGTTATTGTTTGGCAATGATGTCCTAGTGTTGGCACCTAAACTCCCATAAGATTTCAGTGACTTTATGCTGTTTTGATTGTTGGGTGAGGATTTGTTCTTGAACATGTCCATATTTTCAAAGTACAATTTGATTTGTGACCAAATATTATTTATGAGGGTAGTTTATGGGTTTTACATCCTTTGTTATCGGATGGTGACTCTATTAGCAGTGTTTCCAATTGATTTGATGCTAAGTATATAGTGTTGGAGTAATCTGGTTCTATAGGGTCGTACGACATTTAACAAGGGCAGTCTGTTATGAATGCAGATTTAATTTGACGATGGTAGTTTATGAATATGTGTGGTATCTAATGTTTATGACTGATATGGAGACTGAATGATGACATTTCGATTATAAACATTCGTATGGATAATGGTCAGATGCAGGACTACTGATTCAAGTGAGAAGTTGAGACAATTTTCAGATTTGTTCCTTAATGGCCATATACACTGATTCCTAGATTGGTTATTTATGCTTTTGTGCAACTTGATCAGCCTTCTTGTGCAGGGTATAAGATGATGCTAATCACAGGGCATTGATAATTGATGATTATTGTATTCTTTTTGATATAGCTCTCAGCTGATATTATTATTTCCTATCTTTATGTTGCATAAACACATAATAACCCCTGGATGGTTTACCGCCAGTGTGGGCAAATTGGAATTCTTCCTTTCATGTTTCTACCCACTAGACAAGTGGTGAATACCCACTGAATAAGTGGATGGCTATGTAATTTTCATTCTTGCTCTCTTACCCACTGAAAGTGGCAAATTCCACTGCATAAGTGGATACCTGCTCATAACAGATAAATTGTAATTTCATGTTGCACAATGCTTTAGCTCTGTAAGCCAAGACACAGTATGCTCTCACCTCACCCAATTTGGGAACTTGGTGATCAAAAGTGTGGAGGCAATTTGGTTGTTCATGCATGATTGTGCTAACATTGTGTTACCATTGTTTTTAAATTTTAAAAAAAATTGGGGTAGTTTGTTACAGTTAACCATTTATATAAAATCAATGCAATTAATGATGTTTTCCATAAAACTCTAGAAATAGATGCTAAAGTTTCATTATTTTACTTTGATTAAAATAAAATAAAATATTTATATTTTTTTATGCATATGCAATATATATTTTGTAATGGTGAAAATTGCATACCCATGCCGATATCCCTTATATTTTGGGTTCACTTTGATTAGAGTTTCCTAAATGCAACAACTAGAATATAAATAGAATAGTCTTACATAAATTTAGCTCATTAAATCACCATATCCTAATCCCATTATCACGTATCCTAAAGATTTGGTCATGATCCATAGATCCCCCATTTGTCACCTTGGATTAGTTTTGTAGGTGTAAACTTGAACCAAGTCACTTCTATAGTCACAAATCTCAACCCTGGAGTTTTAAAATTTAAATTTAAAATAAATGCCATTGAATCCATTATATTAATCCCATTATCACTTATCCTAGAGATTTGGTCATGATCCATAGATCCCCCATTTGTCACCTTGGATTAGTTTTGTAGGTGTAAACTTGATCCAGGTCACTTCCATAGTCACAAATCTCAACCTTGGACTTCTAAAATTTAAATTTAAAATAAATGCCATTGAATCCATTATATTAGCCATTGTGAGTTAACCTAGCATACATTTGTGTTGATTTTTGTGCATGGTTGTATTTAAGGACATTCATTTTGAAATCATGTAGAAATCTATTGAACACATCTAAAATTTGATTTTCAAAAGGGATAAAAAGAATCTAATAACATTATTAGAGAATTACATCAACACAAATCATTCTAGGTCCATTACACGCTTGTTATCTTGAAATATTTTCTTAGAGCCATTAAGATGATCCGAAAAGGGGAATGACAAAGGAGAACATGATCCTTTCAAAACTTTGAAAGGTGTTCCTAGAATCAGTTCCAGTCCTTACACAAATTTAGATATTAGGAGACTAAGGTGAGAAAAATCCAATAGTCCAATTTTAGTCATATCAGTTCTATAGGTACATGGTAAGGTTTGCATGCTAATTTAGTTCCACAAGGAAGATATGAACTAGATCAATGCACAATTAGTTTGTAGATTCTAAGATAGTCATTTGAGTGAGCCCTAAAAATTTAGTATTATGGAAGATCAATTCCTAACATCTTTAGCATCTCCTTTTCATCTTCAAAATCTAGTTAATTATTGCATTTTAGTTTATTTAATTTCAACATTTAATTTTGTAAGATTCAATGGGAATTCAAACACATGCGCTAAGATCTAGGTGAGAAGAGGCAAATTACAAAAGGCTAGCAAGAAAACAAAAGATGCAGAATGCTAATAAATAACTATTCCAATATAGAGGATGTAAAAAGATACAATGTAAAGGATTACTTACAAATATATATGCCTCTTGGATCCATGAACCAAGGAGATGGTGTATATAAGAGGTCACAAGTTTAACTCACAATCACTTCCAATCAAGAGGTGAGTTAACTTAGTCTAACTGAGATGGCCTTGAATAATCATAAGTGGCTCCTAATCTCTTTTAATCAAATATTGATTAGGTAGTTGTGGCACTTTACTACCACAAATCAAGGTGTACACATGTCATTATTAGCTACCTAGGTGAGGGAAATTAAATATTTCTAATATTCTAAATAAATAGGTACAATATCAAACTTAGGATAAATTAGTATTCAAGGTAAAATGTGAATATTACATCAACACCCCACATAAGCGCAACTTAGGAAGATAAAGGTTGGTCCTGACCAATGTGTAGCCATGTTAGGTTCCCATGTATAACTTGTTCCCCACATAAGAAGAGGAAAAGAAAGTCCCTAGGAAAAAACTCCCTCCCTAAGAGAGGAAAGATGAGGACAATGCCTCCCACCCCAAATATGTGATTCCTTCTACACTTGAGATGGAAGGATGAGATTGAAGGTTGATCACGATCCATGCACCTCTAACAAAATTCCTTCCCTTAGGAAGAAGTAGACCAATAGGTCCATGTAGAAAGGCCTTCCGTATCCATGAACGAAAAAGAGAAAAGAAAACACATGTATGTCTCTAGAAACTATGCATTGATCCCCAAGTTGGTGATGAGAGGTGCCAAGATTAGATCAGGTGTCCTAGGGCTAACTAAAGAAGATGACATCTCAAACCCATGTGTAAGTTGACATGAAGCATATGCCAAATATGTAGTGGATGTAGTCGTTGGAGCACTATCATCAAAGATGAAAGCTATGTCCTTGATGGTGTTTTATAGATCTAAAAGATGAGACTTAACAAACTAATTCAAAAGATCTATCAAACATTCATCCTAATGAATGGTATCTAAAATACAAGATTGGTCTTGTTGAATAGAATCACTAGAAGCCCTTGGTGAAATAACACTAAACTTAGTAGAGTTAATAGGTGGAGGTGGAATCTCAATGCATGACTACTTACTTATTCTATGATGTGTTCACATTAGATGCCTAAGTCTGATTGAATTTTGAATCTATAGGTGTTCAAAGAGGGGATGATTCAAGACTGTCCAAAGGTGTCAGACTATCCAAGATGGCAAGATCATTCAGAATCTTTGTACATCCTCCATTTTTTGTCCAAAGAGTACAAGGGCACTTAATGTGCTAGATGAACCATCTTGTATACTCATCAACATTACAATCAGTCAATCCTAAGACATGATAATTATTGTCAAACCATTAACCCATTCATCCATGTAATAAATTTTACTTGGTTTGGGAATGAGTCCATAGAAATAGGGCAAGAGGTTCTTCAATTTACAATGCTTTAGGATTTTGACTCGCTAGAACTTATAGTTTTGTCTATGCAAGGTTCTTTAAAACTTCTTATTATTTTGTTTTATTACAATATGCCTAAGAACAGACAGAAATGGATATTGAAGGTCTTGTAACTTGTTAGTAGTTCAAAACACCTAGCCATGACATGAAGAAGATTCTTTATTGCAGAAAATACTTACTATGTTTAAAGCAATTGTTTTATTCACTTTGGAGTCTGAACCACAAGTCACAAAATCTCAAAATCTCTATCAATACAGCCTTTTCACAAACCAACCAGTAACACAATATATATCACACTCCAAATGGCTTTCCTTGTCACTTGCTTCCTTGTGAATGACATAAATTGAAATGTTAGAAGGCTGAAGAGGCTTGGCAAACTTTCAATTAAAATTCCATTCACTAGTCTTTTAGGGATAGCTTTGGCTAACTACGTTGTTCAATGTATGAGCCAGAAATTCCAGAGGTTCCAAGAAGTGTAACCTGACAACCAAAAAATTGGCAAGTTCAGTTCATAAAACAGCATAAACTAGAATGAATAATCAGTGAAATACACAAATAACAACAACTGGGTTAACAGTGACAATTTTGCATCATCAACATGAAATTCGGCATCTCATATTAACTCTAACACTAATAAATGGTACAACTCAAGAAAAATGCCAGAATCCTCCTTACAAAAACTGTTGTTAAATTCTATTCACCTTTCCCCACTCAGAATCAAGCCCAGCACATCGCATCTTTATATGAATCATACTTGTGCCTAACTCATTTTCAACTTTCTTTTTCAAGTATGTTTCTTCAGGGCCAAATGCATCCAAGTAATTGCTGTAGCGTTTATATGCAGCCCATAAAGCACCTTGAAGTTCATCTGGTAAGGGTCTCACATTCTGCACAAGAAGCTCCCTTTTAATAAGAAATATGAGAACATATTTTCATGTTACACAGGAAACCAACTCCAGACTAGGATGCATGCTTGTAAGATTGCAAGCCATGGTGAATTTACACAGTATTATTTAATGTTGACATATTTAGTCTGCCAAACCTTGACAACGATTATGTTCAATTTGAAAATCGTGCCCATATTTTCCGAGTGTGTATATGTATTATATTCTAGCTTTGTTTTTATAACATCTGCATGTTTATCCCATGGACAAACATTTTCAAATTTTGATCTCAAAGATGAGATCTACTTCAAAAATATCTCAAAAATTTAGAAAGACAATACAAACCTCGCCTGTAGACCCACTTATTTCATCTATTTCCATTCTCAAGGATTCTAAAACTCCAGAGAAGTGCTCCACTGCCTCTGCTGCACGCAATGCATTGGCCAAAGTTTCTTTTCCGGACTTATCATCTGTCTCTTTTGACAAAGCATCCATAACAATAGACTTAACAGATTCTTCGAGCTCACCCCAATCAGAAGCCAATATATCCTTAAGTGCCCTCTTAACATCAGGGTCTGTTACTGGGGGAAACGCACTAATGTCAGAGCTAAATGCCCGTATAGGAGTACTGCCTGAAACTGGAAACCTGCATTTCGTATCTGCATAGGATTATTAGTTCCTTCAACATAATTTACAGAGATGATTCAGTACATACTATATCTAATGACAAGTTATGAATTTTCTAATTGTAAACAAGAGTCTGAATCAATTGGGCTCCTGACTACCATGTGACATAAGCAATAACCATTTAATAAATAATAAGTATGCATTCTAATCAAAATTATGTAAACAAACAACACAAAGCTTGCCTCTTAACTTCTTGAATGAAGAATTAGACAACACAGTTGCTTGTTATCAAGGTTTGACTGCAAGCAGTTTGACAAGGAAAAAGAAAGCATAGAAGCCAGAAATTGACAATTCTTATTCTGTTCATTGTCAATCTCTATTCCTTTGGGCTCAGCCTATCTCTAATTTATCTAAATATCATATCGTATATTTATTCTTAACTTCTACAAGAAATTCTGAGGACATCTAACCTATGTTAGAAGATGGCAAATTCTATTAAAATAAAATTAGATAGTTTATATTAATGGTCATCCTCAGTCGCGTTTTAAGGTTCCAGCTTTACACGTTGTTTGTTGGGCCAGTGTCGGTATTTTTCTTTTGTGCATCCTTCTGTAGTCGGCATCAGCGGCTTGTTGCTTCAGCATCCCTTTGACAGGCTTTTTCGCTCAACGCTTAAAAGCACTAAACCCTTAAGCAAGAAGCTCCCAGTCACAGCGGGCTCTAATTTCCAACCCGTGTTTTTTTCTTTGAAGATCATGTTTTTCATCTGCCCAGTTTTTGATCAACTTCGAATTCCTCGGGATTTGTGTTTCGGAACTCGTGCTAGGGTTTGAGTTTTGTTCTTTCTCTGTGTCGTCAACCTGCCTTGTTTCTGAGCCATCAATTTGTATTCTGTTTTTTTGTGCGTCGAAAAACGTCAAAAATGGCATCTCTATCCAACATTGTGTTGGAAGGCAATCAAAATTTCAACGGCCGTAACTACAACACATGGAAGCAATGCATGATGACAATTTTCGAGTATCAGTGCCTTGACCAGATCGTTCTGGGCAAAACTAAGCGTCCTCCAGTGGCGGGTAAAGATCGGGATAAGTTTGATGAGCAGAATCGGGAAGCGGTCATGCTCATTAAATTGTCGGTCACCGATGATCAGCTGCCTCAGGTTCCGTTTGGCAAGACAACTACAAAACTCTGAGATCATCTAAAGGACTTGCATGAAACGTCCGACAAGAGCCGCGCATTATTTCTAAAGAACATGTTTTTTTCGATCACGATGGATGAAAAGGTGTCTCTGCAGGAGCATCTCACAAAAATCAAGGACATCCATGATCAGTTGGAGGCAATTGATCGGAAGATGGAGGAAGATATGGTAGTCATTACCTTGAAAAATCAACCAAAATCCTATGAGCACTTTATCAAGACACAACATTACTTCAACTAATGTTGACTTGAAGTTTCCCGAGCTTTGCAACAAACTTCTGCAACAAGATCGTTGGAAACAACAGTTCGGTAGCAGTGCTAGCGCATCCTCCACAGAGCAGGCATTTATTGCCAAGTCCTTTCAGCAAAGTAAGGGCAACAATCAGCCCTCTCAGCCATCCAGTCAGGGTCAATCCCAAGACCCTTCCAAGAAGAACATTCAATGCAATTACTGCCATAAGTATGGCCATATGAAGAAGGATTGCCGGAAACGCTTGGCTTTTAGACAGTCCAAGCAAGGAGAGTCCACACCATCTGCTTTCTACGCCTTTATGGCCAAGACACCAACAGATCCTGTCAAATCTTCTGCTTGATATATTGATTCAGGTGCATCTCGGCATCCTGGACCAGACTGCAGATCTTCTCATCAAGTCTCTGAGCCCGGATAAGTTTGTCAGATTTAGGGGGCACCTTGGTGTAGTTGATAGATTGACCATTAAGAGGGGGTATTAAAATAAAATTAGATAGTTTATATTAATGGTCAACTTTGTAACATATTTAGGTTGTTTATATTATGTTGTTTAGATTAGCTTTAATCTAATTTAGAAACATTTGTAGTTTGTATTTTAGAAACCTCTGTTTGTAACTCTATTTTAGAGCATTGCTCTTTTGTAAATAAATATCATTCTGATTTATTTCATTACAAATTCAAAATTAGTTTGATCAAAATTTACAACGAGGTTTCAAGACACTCTACCGGTTGTAGATTATAGCAAGAGCCACTAGGAAAACTAAATAAAAAAGTAGGAAAAGTTCAGTAATCCCTATGATGTATATACCCCAGCCCTGAATCAACATGGCCAACTAAGGAAAAGCAATAGACAATACTCAAAACTAAATAAAGTTGTAGGGAAAATTGAATGGGCTGAGCTCAAGTAGTAAAGACATTAGAACTTCAATTAAAAAAAAAATCTAAGTTTATGAGACATCATAATGTATTAAAATTGGATAAAAAGTCGTACCCAACTTTTTGGTCAGATGAAATTTTTTTCTAATACCCCTCAAACAAGATGGTCCTAATCAATTTTTAGCCTACCAAGAACCAGTTTCTGCTTATAAAAAGAAATTTTAGCAAAAATTGAGAAGGGAAGAAGTAGAGGTGGAGAAAAAATAGGGTTGATGGGAAGATCAAATCAAAAAGAGAGAAGGGGAAATCATTAAGGTGCCTCATGCCCTAATTTCCTTATTCTATAACATATGAATTTTCTCAGTAATTTGTGTAAAGAATCTGCTTTGATACCATGTTGGCAAAAGGTAGTATGGGTTCTCATGTCATGCTAGAAGTATAGGAACTAAATCTACTTTAAAAAAGGGCCTAGGATTATATCTATGCAACAAATCACAATAAACACAAACCAAATTCCAAAAAATCTATATTTTTACGAAGGAAAACAAAATAGTAAGATTACATCATAAAGCTCTTGAATAAGCTCCTCTGGTGGAGACTATATCATAAAATGTTTCCTCACACTCTCATGTGTGATCTTTCAAGTTCTCATGTATTAATGTGTTTCTAAAGGGAGGAACCCCTAAATTATCAAAATCTAAGCTAACCCTAAAAGTCATTTTATTGGAAATGTTACATCACCCTTGATTTTGTTTGGACAGATTACATTAACTTTTATTGGTTCTCTCACCCTTGATTTTGTTTGGACAGATTACATTGTTAAACTTTTATTGGTTGGCTTACACACCTACTTACTTTTTCTAATTTCTTGATTTTTGAAATAGGAAAATAATAAAGAATTCTATCTTAGGATAACTTTACTATCAAAAACTTTACTACCAAAGTAGGCTTAAGTATGATGGTTGGTACCAGACAACACCAACAATTTCCACATTACAAACAATAAACTACTTAATCGAGTTACATTAGGGAAGAAAAGAATTTGTTTAGATGAAACAAGGTGTGGAACAATTTAGTGTCAGTTGTAGTGTAGGTTTTTTATTTTCCTTATGTTTGGGGATACTTCTTTTTCCTACACATATTATTAAGCTTGCTTAGGTTAATTAAACATTGTTATTAAGAGAGCACATGGCATAATCCATCAATTACAAGTGTCACTCTCACCCACTCTAGGTAGTTGAGTCTCACACCCTCTTTTGACTTATTAGATGTATTTTGGCATCTACAAAGTAGGTGAAACTCTTACCTATTCATAGAAATTGGAGTTATTTCTCCTCTTCGATATATATGCCTCTATTTTAACTATATATACACCACTCGCCTCCCATATCTACTAGTCAGATGGAATAATGTGAGCTTTTACCTAAATTCTCTTGCATTTTTGTCACATGAATTCTCTCTTTTTAGGGCTTCTCTCTATTCCGCTATTGTGATCTTCAATCATATGTTGACTGGAGTGCATGTGATCTACGACCGACAACAAATCTTGGTTCAGATTCTTGTTTTCCATAGAATCTAACACCTCCAAATCTACAAGGTAGGACTCACAAAACAAATACTTAAGATCTAGCAAATACTCGTCCCAATGAACTCTATGGACAATAAGAATGGTCCTACTACATTGAATCACTAGAAGCCCCATTGGAAACAACACTAAACTCAATGAAAGCAGGAGATGAGAGTGATGGAATCTCAATGCATGTCATCGAACTACACCACTCATCCACCAATGCGTCCACATCAAATGCCCGGGTATGAACAACTTATAAAACTGGCAATGCTAGGATAGAGGAGTCCTCAACCTCAAAATCACTTAAGCCTTTGGAGAAAGGAAATCAAGAACATCCACAAGTACAAGACTATCCAAGGCAAGAACAACTGGGATTGGATGATCATCAAGATCTCCATACATCTCCCAAATTTTGGTCCAAAGAGTGCAAGGGCACTCAATGTGCCATCCACAGAGAAAGGGCAAAAGATCCCTACTCTCAAGATATTTCAGGATCTCAACTCGCCAAACCTTATAGTTCCTTCTTTGCAATATGACAAAAGGCTTACTTTTACCCAAGTTAACTCCTCGCAATAAGATAAAATAAGAGATTAAACCAGCAAAAGCAATATAGAACCACAAGAGCAAACCACCCTTCCCCCTCTTCCTCCCCCAAAACAGGGGAACTTTATATCATTTCACGGAGTACAAAATGCTCAACACATAAACCCCCTCCCCAATGATTACAAAGTGTTGGCACTTTATCTCAATGCAACTATAATGCATAAGAGATAATTTCAAAGTGAAATTGAAATCACCCTAATCAAAATTAGATAAAAGTAAAACGATTTACACCAAATTGTAGGGCTCATAGAGAACTTTTGACACCTATAAGTTGTCAAACATCTCACATTCTAGGCAAAAATTATGCCCGTTTCTATACAAGGTGCTTGAAGTAGGCAAAGAATCACGCTAAGAAATATTCCAAAGACATGGCAATGAGAGCTGTTGACTTGTCTACTGACTAGCCATCCTTGTTCAGGTGGAAAGAAGTGCACTCTCCTTCACAAAGAAACAAAAAATATTCCTTTTGTTTTCACAAGCACATGGTATGCTCCTTTATATTTTACTTTTTTTTGGCATGAGAATTTTAAAAGCAAGTCATATAGCAAGTAGTCCTTGCCATTGCAATATAGTTAAAAGTATAATTGATGGTAATTAGTTAAAGTACTACCAAATATTGATTGCTTGAGAAGTTCATTTATTCTATAATTTGCAATAGTAATTGGAAAACAAAAACAAACAAACTTTAGCAATTGATTTAATCAAATAATTTAGATTTGGAACATAGAACAAAATGTAGGTGAATAAATTTGATGCAAGTCTGGAGCATCCAATTCATGATTTTGCAAGGTAATTCTCCTTTCTTTGCGGTATAAATAGAAAATACTAATAGGACCTCAAGACCTTATGTTTTCGAAAATCAAGTTTAAGAACAAAATAATAATGACCAAAATTGCCCCATAATTAACTAATTCTATAAAACCTTTGCTCATTTCCCAATTTGAAAACCCAACTCAAAGGTAAAAATGCATGTTAACAAACTAGGTCCAAAAAGTTGTGTTGTAACACACATAGGATATATTTCAGTCTGGCCCACATTTAAAATCTTAGGAATCTAGTGCAAGTTTACCCCAAGCAGCAATTTCAGCTGCCCATATTCTCATCCAAACCACCCAAAAAAACAACAAAACCTAGCCAGCTTCGTTTTGTTCAAACAATTCCAAATTTGAAAACCCAACTCAAAGGTAAAAATTTATGTTAACAAAGTAGGTCCAAAGGGTTCTGTTGTAACACACATACGATATATTTCAGTTTGGCCCACATTTAAAATTGTAAAAATGTAATGCAAGTTTACTCCAAGCAGCAATCTCGGCTGCCCATATCCTCATCCAAACCACCCACAACCAAAAAAACAACAAAACCTAGCCTGCTTCATTTTGTTCAAACATTAGTTCTGAAATCACCTTGCTCAATCCCCTAATTCAGGCTATTCAATTCAATTTTTATTTTTTAAGCAAAACGTACAACAAAAAAAGAAAAAAAAGTAGACCAAACCTAACTAACATCAATTTCTTTAATAGTGAAGGAATTGAATTAGCAGGCATGTGAATGGCAAACATAAAGAAAAACCTTTACATACCCCCATCAACCCCTTGCATCCCCACCCAGAAAAAACCCTACCAAAAGATTAACCAACATGCATTGCAACATTCCAACATTGACCCACTTCTTAAACAGAAACAAAACTTGCATGAAAAGAAACTTAATTCTAAAATGGCCTGCTCCAAGCCCGAGTTCAAATTAACTAAGTTCAAACAACAACAAAAAAAACTAGGCTGCATGATTTTCTTCAGTAATTATAATCAACAAACAACAGCAGAAACATTGCCAATTATACCACCTGAAAAGTGAGCGAGCATGATGAATTAGTACAAATACAATATAATACTGACCAGGATGAACCAGTTGCAGGATTCCAGAGTTGAACATAGTCTCACCAAACTCAATATTCTCCTTTGCAGATGGGTATTTGTCAGCACTAAATTGATGGCCAATACCACTCCCATGTATGTTAAATTTTTCAAGCAAAACGTTTGCCATTGACCTTACTACAAAGGGATGGCACGGGACAGCTTTCCATGTCCCACCATAGAGCTTCTTTCTCCATAATCCTCTACAATCTACTTATACAGGCCCCTTTCCTCTTCCTACAGCCAAGATATATAAACTGATATTCCAATGTTTTGTTCATGATTGATGTTGGCCTTGGACACACTGTACTTCGAAGCCTACCATCAATGTTAAGTTCCCACTTGACTATTTCTATGCTCATGCATTTAAAGAGGGGAGAGGAATTACAGACTACAATGCAAATCATGGAGGACTGTAAGGATGACCAAGTCATGCCACAAAGACCATCTGTGCCTTACATGTAAAGGAGCAATAGAAAAATAGCTAATAAGTACAAAGGAAACATTAAGCAATCAGGAATTTCTACCTACTGCTCTGGACAAGATGAATTCTTTAACTACCCAAGTCACTTTTACTGCTAATGAATGAACAAGATGAATTTGTGATCAATGATCAATTCGTTTCATGGTCCTGTGTCATTTGACATTTGTGAAGTGAAAGGTATGTGTAGTCACCTTCCTTCATATTCCCAGTGGTAAAAAGCATATTTGGTTTGCAAATCGCACCTCTGTGATTTGGAAAGGGGATACCAAATACTTACTGAAATAGCAAGTTAAAGCACTGGGCCCCGCTGTTCATAAGAGCATCTATAGGGGTGTTCTCCCTTTCCGAATCACAGAGGTGGATTGCCTGCATCACTGCATTTATAGACTGTGCCTTTGAGATAGTGGGGAGTCCCCATCTATACAATCATACATCCGAGATTTCTTCTAGTTTGCAACACATTCATCGATTTGGTTCCAAACTTAGCTGATTCAAAAGCTGACCCCTACTATCTATAGGGCTCATCCAGCCAGGATTGGACAACCACTACTAACGATAGTGAGGGGCCTTGATTGTAAGTACAAAGGAAACATTAAGCAATCTGGAGTTCTCCAAATTCAGTTTCCTCCAAAGTGTACATCTTGAATACAGCCAGTGGAGTTCTACTTAACAAACAATCGGCATTGCGTGCAACATCACCCATAGCAGGATTCAGAATAGAGTCTAAATTGTTACATCACTGAGTCCTTAAGCCATCCCACACAATTACAGCAAGACCTTAAACTGCAAAAATTCACATCACAAAGGCTTAGTAAAAGCAACTTTATCTTGATACTGAAGCAAATAAGGGAGAATGATAGTTTAGTGCTTCAGGCTTCAAGCCCTTAGTGATTGCAATCTATAAGAAACTGTAATCATTAAGAAATTAAATATTAGAACAGTGGAAAAGCAACGAACCTTTGCAGAAAAAACTTCTGCACCTTGTCAATGAAATACAAAACTCTATTAATGCTTTATCCAACCAAACAAAATTGATTTGGATGCAAAAGAATCTAATATTGGAACAAGAAGGTGCAAAAGACTCCCAATCATTGATCGAGATTGAAATAGCCCGGGTCAAGAACAAGCAGTATGATGTCCATTGCTAAAAGGGCTGTTATACCTTACAAATTTCATGTCTTTCAAGACCAGGAAAGACAAATAATTAACCAAAACTTGTTATGACTAAAGTCATGCAACAGTAATTTTGGATTGTTTATGACCTATTGCAGATGCCAAAGGTTGAGCTGGTTGATTATGACAGATCACAATGTACCATAAAGGAGGCACCATTGAGTAGCTTCATTGTGAATCTAAACACGAACAAAAGGATGCAGTTATGAATAGGTGTTTTGTCCAAAACCTGCCACATTCTTAGTAGGTCAGGATTAACTACAGAATGATTTACATGAGCAAATCATATAGGAAGATAAGAGGAAAGCTCTTGTATTTAACGTTGGAGCTGTTCAAGACAAATACCCAAACTCTATTAAAACCCAAGACAAGGACAGACCTGAAAATAAAATAACAAGTTCCTATGGAGCAGTCACAAAATACTAAAGATCTGCCTTGGAAACTGCATGAAGGGTACAAAACTTAGCTTTGGGAGAACTCAACAACATTAAGAGGTTCAGATAAGTGTTGCAGATTTTTAAGGGAAAACCAATGCAAAATCACATATGCAAGTTGTATCAAAAAACAACAAATTGAAATGCTGAAAAACTGTGGTGCACTTAAGAGAAGTAACATGGCAAGCAAATGAAAATATAGTGCCACAAAGCAAAAAGAAGGCAGAATAAGAAATGAGTAAATTCTAGAATATGTAAAAGCAATTAAGACTTGCACAAACCTACAAATAACAGAGATATACAAGTAATGTTGCAATGTGAGAAAATGGCACAGTAGGATGCACTTCCAACACACAAATGAGAATCAATAAATATGAAGAATACCAAAATGCGAATGCAATGAACAGAAAAGCCAGAGACCAGCCACAAACCTCACAAATAAAGAACAGCCACAGAGACAAAAACCCAGAAAATGTATTGAGACTTCAAAACTGCATCAGAACTCTAAGGATTTCTGTATCTACAAGGAAGACCAATATCAGGTAAATAATTAATCTTTGTAAAGTCCAACATGGCTATCTTTTTGGGTCTTGTCTGTTACAAAGTCATTTTGTGTAGCAAGATGAGACTAAGGTAATCTCATGATATAACCAAAGTACCTGCATCAAGCATTGGATTCTACATTGGTTGTTTGGCTCATAAACTCTGAAATCTATTGGGCCTCAAATATTTATGAAAAGCAATTACTTAACACCCACTGCAGTTTGTGGAATGTCCTTTGTTAACTTGCCTATATTGTGATATTCTCTTGTCAATGCATAAGGTTTATCCCATCAATCAGTTTGACTAGATAGTAGAGATTTTATAACCTATCCCCTGGGTGCATAAGCTGGAGAAGTTAGCTTATTAAAAATTAAATTTATATAAGAAGATCTAAATCTAACAAGAAAATAAAAAAACAAATTTATTTTATCAAACATTTTACTATCTTGTCAGTAGTGGCTTACTTACACTATTTGATACAACATATCTTTTAGCCATAGAGTCTGATACATATATCAAACATTATTGATTTATGTTTCAGAGTCGACCATAATCAAAATTTTGTCCCAAACGATAGTTTCCAGGCCAACATATTAGATGTAGCATGCCTGCATCCATACCACTACCAGACATAACTACAGGAACAAGACAATATGGAAGCACCTGCACACCCAAGCATAAAGGATTGCATCTGCATATCAAGAAAATGGAGCGAAGTGTGAACACTTCATAATCACACTGACTAAATACAATGAACCTACTAGTATAACTACACTGGGAGTATTATTCTATCCCTATTCATTCTCTGCCTAGCACCACTACCTGCCATCACTTATATTAGCGAATGTACGAGCTTTATAACAAATTAGCTTATTTATCTTATAGAATTATGAGACAAGTATGACTTATAAGGCATTCCATGCTCCAAAGGTTTTGCCAATAGGAAAGAGGTTAATGGGTGAAAATCCCAAATTTGTGAAATTATTCATTGTTCTTGCCCACTACTAGCAAATGCTTAAAGGTGTTTGTGCACTAGGTAGTTTCCTTACATAGTTATTATTACCACCATAAATGAGAAAAAATGGCATTACTGTAGAAATAATTAATACTTATTGAGGTCACCTTTACAAAAATTGAATCCCACAAAAATTAAAAATCTAATTAAAAAGGCCCATGAAAGCCTTTGCCTACTAACATAAATACATGAAAGGGTTGTAATTGGATTAATTCCACATTAATAAGAATTATGAGACAACAGTGACTTATAAGGCATTACATGCTCCAAAGCTTTGCCAATTGGGGAAAGAGGCCAGAAAGTGAAAAGCCCAAAGCATTGAACACATTTATTATTCCTCTCCCCTATTAACAAAAGCTTAATGGTGCTTGTGTGCTAAGTTAATCCCCTTACCTTGTAATTATTACCAACATGAATGAAAAAAAATTCATGAGTGTAATGACTATTTAATGACGATGACTAGAGACCACACAAGTCAAATTCCACAAAAGTTTAAAAAAATAATCAAAAAGGCTTGTGAAAGCCTTCACCTGCTTAACATAAATACAATGTTCCAAGGACGGAGGTTTTTGAGACATGGGAGCCTAGGGAAAACATCCCCTTGTCATCTCACCACCACTGCCACGAACATGAGGACATTTCTGGGATGTCCCCTTCAATTTTGCTGTCCTCCAAGACTCTGAGACGTCTCCGAGACACTTAGGGGACTCCCTCACGTCTCCTAACCGTCACGTCTCCTAACCGTCCCCGAGACTCCCATACGTCTCCCATGGCAACTAAGGCAAAAAGTTTATTTTTTTGGATCTTCATGCCAATAACCCTAACCCTAATGGTCTATGGGCCCCTAAGCAATCACAAAAGTGAAAATACTAAGAAAGGCTAAAGGCTGCAAGAGTGAGAGTATTAGGATAAGAAAAGTGAGAGCAATAGCAAGAGAGAGCATTAGCCAAGTCTTCATCGGTTGAGTGCAAGCATTAGGAAGAGTGAGAGCAACAACAAGAGGAAGAGCAAGTGCGAAGTCTTTATGGAACACTAAAAAACTGTATAGCACTCATCATTTAGATTGATTAGATTCTTTTGCTTCACTGTTAGTTTTTGAAGAATGAAGATTTGGTTAGAAATAGTAAGGACTTGGTGTTGCAGATAACATAATGATAAAATTGTGAAAAATGTTAGTAAAACTGGCAAAGAAGAGAGATGAGAGCAATTTGCAAGAAGGCTTAACTTTACAATGAGTTGAAGCAGCATTTTATAATGTAAAGAAAGTTACTATTACAACTACCATTATTAATTGTACTACCTACTACAACTAACAACTTTAATAACTATACCTGACTACCAACCTAATTAAATACACTTTATTACATTAATATACTAATACCCCCCGCCCTTAATGACTAAACCAGAAACAACACCAAGCTTGTCCCAAAATTTGACAAAGCAACCAAGACCAAGTGGTTTAGTCATTAAATCAGCAATCTGCTCCTGAGAAGAACAAAAGTGGAGAGAGATGTCTTCACAATCCACCAGTTGTCGAATGTAGTGATGATGAATCTCGATATGTTTGGTCTGAGCATGATACGCTGGATTCTTCACCAATTTCAATACTCCCTAATTATCGCAAAAAAGTGATGTTGGAGTATGTTGAGGAAGCTAAAGCTCTACCAAGATTCTACGTAACCAAACTACATCACAACTGGCACTCACAGTTGCTTTGTATTCAACTTCAATGGCGGATAAAGCTACTATTTGTTGAAGCTTACTTTGCCAAGAAATTACTCCTGAACCCAAGGAGAAGATGTAGCTGGTTGTAGATCGCCAAGCATCCATGATCCTACCCAATCGGAGTCCATATACCCAATTAAACCAAAATCTTGTCCTCTTGTAGAGTATGCCAAAGTCAAGAGTACCTTTGACATATCGCAAAACCTGCTTTGTAGCTATCCAATGAGTGAGCTTTGGTTTCGATAGAAATCGAGAGAGATAGCTAACAACAAAGCGAAGATCTGGTCTAGTGGTTGTCAAATATATCAAGCTGCCCACCAACTGTCTATACTATGATTCATCGACTGGGGGTGAATCATCAAAGGCTGACAACTTCATCCCAACCTCCATAGGTGTAGAAAAAGAGTTACAATCTGCCATCCCAAAATGCTCCAAGAGACTCATAGCATATTTGATTTGAACCATGAAGATGTGGTGATTAGATTGCCAAAACTCAACCCCTAGGCAGTAATGTAGGAGGCCCGGATCTAACATGTCAAAAGTTGCACACAATTCTGATTTTACTTGTTGAACTACAGTATCTGTGCTACTCATGATGGCAAGATCATCAACATATACAATACAATTACAATCTCATTACCATCGCTTGCTTAAGTCCATATAGGGACTTAATTAACTTGCAGACCAAATATTCACGTCCAGGAACCTGAAAACCCTTAGGATAAACCATGTATACTTCTTCATCCAAGCCCTCGTTCAAGAAGGCACTTTTAACATCCATTTGATACACCTTCCAACCATATTGAGCGGCAATGGAGAGAAGTAACCGGAATGTAACCATCTTTGCAATAGGGGCAAACGTTTCTTCAAAGTCTATACCTTCTTGTTGCAAAAATCCTTTAGCAACGAGACGTGCCTTGTATTTGTCCAATGAACCATCAACTTTGCATTTGACCTTATAGACCCATTTGCACCCAGTGGGCTTTTACCCTGGAGGCAATTCAACCAACTCCCAAGTTTGATTTTTCATCAATGCATCATATTCCACCTTCATAGCAACTTCCCATTCTGGTTTCCCTTGTGCCTTAAAAAACTTTTGTGGTTCAAAAACCTAAAAAAGATCAGAAGATAGGGCAAAATGACTATGCTCAATAGTTGAACCGGCTATGGTTGGGTCTTCTCTCCAAGGACATTCACTTGATGTAAGAAGTTCATCCACACATACACCTTCAATAGTAGAGGAATACCAGTTAGGTTTCTTGTGTGTCTCATGTGAATCTTGCAAAGGCAAGTGGCTCTAGAGTCTTACTTGGAGTGGAAGCATTTTTAGTTCTTCGTCTTTGATAGACAAGCGATGTAGAACCAGCCGCAGATTCACTTGCAGGCTAACTTGATGAATTAGAGGGTTCCTCCTTCAATGGTATCATAATACTAGATTCAATATCTTCACTGACTTCCTACTGAACATTTGAAAAATACAGCTATGTTTCTTTTACATCAACATCCTGACTAACAATAACCTTGTTAGTGGAAATATCAATAAGCCTATATGCCTTAAGACTATTCACTATAGCCAACAAAGAAATACCTAATGCTTTTGTAATCTAGTTTATGCCTCTTTTGTTTAGGAACCAAAGTGTATGCCGCTGAACCAAAAATACGAAAATAAGTTACCTCGGGTTTGTGACCGGTCCAAGCTTCTTCCGATGTGATTTTCTGTAAAGCTTTGCATGGACATCTATTCAGAATGTAGATCGATGTGTTAACAGCTTCTCCCCAATACTGGTAGGGAACGTTCCTGTTGTGCATCATGCACCGTGCCATTTCCATGATGGTCCTGTTGCGCCTTTCAACCACTCCATTCTATTGCGGAGTGTATGGTGTTATCAACTGGTGTTAAATACCTTCTTTTTCACTAAATTCCTTGAATTGAGTGGAGGTGAATTCCCGTCCATTATCGGACCGTAGAGTCTTGATCCGACGCCCTGTGAATGTTTCCACCAACACCTTGAACTTGAGGAAGGCACCATAGCATTCAAACTTCTTCTTTAAAAAGTAAACCCACATCTTTCTGGAGAAATCATCCACCAATAACCAGAAGTACCTTCATCCATTGACAGTGGGAGACTTCCAAGATGGCTCACAAAGATTTGCATGAATGAGATCCAAAAGACCCTTAGCACGCCATACACCTTCAATAGGAAATGGTTTCCTCTTTTGCTTTCCAGCCAAACATCCAGCACATGAATCCTGTTTTTCCTATATAAGGGGTAGCTCGTGAACCACATGGGCTCTGTTTAGCCAAATACTGAAGATTCAGGTGTCCAAACCTTTCATGCCAAAGGACACTGGTATTATCTTCGACAACTAAGGCATGCAGATTAGCTATAACAGAATCAACTAGCTTATATAGACCTCCTTGCCCATTGTCGATGGCAACGACCTTGCCTGTTTCACATCTAATACAATGCACTTCTTTCCACCAAACCTGACTTGGATGTTAGGGTTCTCAGTAAGCTAACTAATAGATAGCAAATTCTTGTTCATGGCAGGAACATACCAGACATACCAGAAATTTTCGAGAACCATTCAATACAACCCTAACATCTCCCTTCAACATGTGATCTACCATCACCAAGTGAAATTGTATCTTTATGACTAGAATAAATAGTAAACTTTACATACCAGTCTTTGTGACATGTGAAATGTCAAGATGCTCCTGAATCAAAGAACCAGTGTCTGTTGTCAACACTGTCTGTTATCAACACTATCTAAAAGAGATGCCATGAGTGCAAACTCATCATCGAACCCATGCTCTTCGTCAACAACCACCAAATTAGCTTCACCATGCTTCTTTTGGGATAGATTGTATAACCTTTTCCTGCATTCCTTTTTTACATGTCCAAATTTATTACAATAAAAGTGTTTCACCTTTTTCTTGGACGAAGTGGAAGAAGTGTTACCAAAAGAATTTTGAGGTTTGTTGCCAAATGAGTTCTGAGGTTTGCTCTTATACCGAACAGCAAAAGCACTTTCCGTGGACGCGGATGTAGATTCCCCTATCTACTCATATCTTCACTCCTTCTGCAAGAGATACTGATTCACCTTATCAAAAGTCAAAATTTGACTTTCAGCTAATAGATTCAGTGACTCCACAAAGGTCTCATAAGAGGGTGGCAAGCTGTTAATGGTCAGAGCAACCATGTCTTCATCATCCACTGGTTTATTGACAACGGTAAGCTGATCACTTAGGTCCTTGATTTTTAGGTCTTTTGACAATGATCCACCCTTGTGCAGTTTTGTAGAAAATAACAGATTTTTCAAGTACAAAACCTAACTTTTCTCAAAGACCTGATACTTGTTTTTGAGGTGCATCCATAGTGTAGATGCAGATGTGGCATTCCGGACTTCGGGGATTAAATCATCAGACATTGAGAGCTTGAGTAGCAGAAGGGCTTCCCTGTGACGCTTGTCAAAGTCATCTGAGTTAGTTGCAACCCTGGTTTCGGTCTCAAGGATAATACCGTCACACATCCTATACTCAGCGATAGTGAGTATTTTGTGACTCCGGATGTTGTAATTTTTCCCGATGAACTTTTGTGCCTCCGGTAACACCAAATTTTGGATATTTACCATTATCCCAAAAAAAAATTAATTCCCGCAACCCTTTCAAATCTGAACCAGAAAATATTTTTCCCAGAAATTTTAAATTGACTCCGCAAATTT
Organism: Cunninghamia lanceolata; assembly: GCA_027924645.1. Classification (NCBI taxonomy): domain Eukaryota; kingdom Viridiplantae; phylum Streptophyta; class Pinopsida; order Cupressales; family Cupressaceae; genus Cunninghamia; species Cunninghamia lanceolata. Next base: position 3,132,553 of record BSBN01000515.1, read on the forward strand.
AAAAATCCACAGATTTAGGCACCCTGGATATTATAAACCCACCCCCCCCCCCCCTCTCAAACTAATATTCTGAAAACCTAGAAAAATAACTGAGGGAAAATTTGAAAAGATGAATACCCGAAATTTTTATTTAACGTCGTGCCCTAGCAGCCGCTGTTTTTGGACCTGCATGCTGAAATGAGGGTTAAAAACCCTAGCTGGAACCTTCTTTTTCCAAAAAGAGACCTAAAAACTCGAATTTGTAAAAAATCAGTCAAAATCAGCCTTTAAAACTCTAGGTCGCCTGATTTATGCCCTAACAATCATGATTTTTGCCCTAGCAGCACTATTTATAACCCTGAAATCACGTTTTTTGACCTGGCCGCGCAATTTTAACCCCTAAAATCATGATTTTCGCCAAAAAAATGTGCTTAAAAACACCTGCACACAAAACTTTGTGAAAAATCCTTGATTTCAGCTCTTCTAGGGCACAATTTTCTCTGAAAATGACCCCCAAACTTGCAAAAAAATAAAGGACTGCGATTTTTTCTGATTTATGGGCGCGATTTTAATCAAAAATATGTGGCTGATTTTAGCAGAAAATGGGGCACGAATTTTTGCAACTTCAGACCTGCGTTTTTACCCTAAAATTTGGCCGCAATTTTACCCTAAAATTTTACCTTCAAACCCTATGAAATTTTTTAGGAAAGCCTAGGCAATTTTTCAAGAAACCCTAGGGGAGATTTTTTACCAAAAACCCTAGCCGTGAATTTGGAAACCCTGGCTGGCCTTGCACGACCTCCTTTGCACAAAACCCTAACCCTAGCGACATGTTGGCTCTGATACCAATGTTAGTAAAACTGACAAAGAAGAGAGATGAGAGCAATTTGCAAGAAGGCTTAACTTCACAATGAGGTGAAGCAGCATTTTATAAAGTAAAGAAAGTTACTAATTACAACTACCATTATTAATTGTACTACCTACTGCAACTAACAACTTTAATAACTATACCTAACTACCAACCTAATTAAATACACTTTATTACATTAATATACTAATAAAAATGATGTGTGCCATGAAGGTTTGTGTGGTATCAAAGGCCTTAATTTGGCTTTGGTGGCGAGGGCTCCACCCCTCGACCCCTCTAGGGGCACTACCCCCAAACCCCCACCATCCCCAAATCTAGGCCCTTGGTCCCCTTGTCTCAAGACTCTGTGGAACACTACATAAATACAAGAGTGGGTTGTAATTGGCTTAATCCCACATTAGTAAGAATTATGAGACTATAGTGACTTATAGAGTGTTACATGCTCCAAAAGCTTTGCCAATGGGGAAAGAGGCTAGAGAGTGAAAAGCCCAAAGTGGTGAATTTATTCATCACTCCACTCCCCTACTAACAAATGTTTAATGGTGCTTGCGTGCTAAGTGGATTCTCTTACCTTGTAATTATTACCAACATAAATGAAAAAAAAAGTCATTGGTGTAGACTGCTTATTGAGGTAATTTTGGAGATAACCAGAAACCACATAGTTTAAATCCCACAAAAATTACAAAATCTATAATTGAATATGTTGACAAAAGGGGTTGCATTTTGGCATGCACACAATCCTTTGTCAAATAAGTGATCTCTTCGACATAACAAATTGTAACACATCCTAAACACCTCAAACTACAACAAAATATGAGCTTTATATCGAATAGCTCATTACATCATAAAGCATGTTGTTTCAAGGTACACTACAACAAGATTTGAGATAAAATGGATAGAAATAGATTTTTGATTTCCATGAGATGGAGGATAGCCTTTCTTTATAACAAGAGAAGTATCTTTATAACACAAGCCACTTCATAACCACAATGACTAAAACACAATGAATCTACTCATGCAAACCACTACACAACCACATTGGGAGTGGTATTTTATCCCTATTCATTCTCTACATAGCACCATTACCTACCATCACTTTACATTAGTGAACATATGAGCTCCATAACAAAATAGCATATTAATATTATAGAATTATGAGACAAAGGTGAGACTTATAAGGCATTGCATGCTACAAAGGTTTTGTGAATGGGAAAAGAGCTAAAGGGTGAAAAGCCAAATGTGGAGAATGTATTCGTTGTTCCTCCCCCTAACAACAAATGCTTAAAGGTGCTTGTGCACTAACCCATCTACTCACCTTGTAATTATTACCAATATAAATGAGAAAAAATGTCAAGTAATGACTACTTAATGATATCACCTTCGAGATGACTAGAAACCACATGGGTTAAATCCCACAAAAATTTAAAAATCTAGTTAAAAGCCCCAAAAAGTTTTCACCTACTTGACACAAATGCATGAATGAATTGTAATTGGTTTAACTCCCGATGGCAAGAATCTTGAGACAATGACTTATAAGGCATTGTATACTCCAAAAGCTTTGCCAATGGGGAAAGAGGCTAGAGGGTCAAATGCCCTAAGTAGTGAATTGCCTTCATCGTTCCTCTCCCATGTTAACAGATGCTTAAAAGTGCTAACGTGCTAAGTGGCTTCCCTTAGCTTGTAATTATTACCGACTATATTGTCAAATCGACAGGAAATCATGTTGATTCCAAGCTTAGAATGTCCTTGAATCATAATCCGATTCGGATTCAAATCAGATTTGGATTCGACCAACATTCTCCATTTTTGTGGTTAAAACACTTCTGTCAAACAACTTCTGAACCCACGTGAATCAAACTGTGACATGGTGCTTTTAGACCGATTATGTCATGATTCCAAGCTTCAACGTTGATTTGAACCAAAAAAAATTTACTTCTTGACCATAGAAAACCCTAAACATCAACCTTTTTGTCATTCCATTTGTTGTACACTGATTTCAGTTGTTTTAAGGTCATTCCATTTGTTCTAGACTAATTTCAGTTGTTTCACAAGTCAAAGAAAAGGAGCGACGCCAATGCAAACCACAGCCACCAAGAACAAAGACGTGAATACCCTTTGTTGCTCAAATTATCTTCACGGTTTAATTCTGCCACTTGTTTAGCCTTTAGTTTTAAAATTTACCACACTAAATGTTGTTTTAAGGTTAGGCTTTAGCATTTTATTAATTGAACTATACTATATTTATTTTAGTATAGATATTAGTTACTATAGATACTATGGTTCGTATCTATGTAATAATATCTAAATAGTAACACTATCGATATTAGTTTCCATATTTGTATAGGATAGATAGTATGGTCTTAACTTATTTTTCGAATATAGTTAAAAAAGAAAATTTAATATAGTATTAGTTTTATATAAATATACTATAGTTTTTAGGGTGCAAATATATATATTTATGATTTTTATGTTTTTGTATGGGCGTACCCAAAATATACCCTGCCTTCCACAAAAATATTGTCATACTGGCATACCATATCCACGTACCCGTATTGTACCCGATTCCAATTTGATAACTTAGATTACCAACATAAATGAGGAAAAATGTCATTACTGTGGCAACCACTTATTGAGGTCATCTTGGAGATTACTAGAAACCACACAAGGTCAAATCCCACAAAAATTAAAATATCCATACTTGAATATGTTGACAAAATGGGTTTTATTTTAGCACATAGTTCTTTGTCATGTGTGACATAAGTGGTCTCTTCTACATAACAAGTTGCAACACATTCTAAGAACCTAAAACCACAACAAAACACTGCAATAAGATATGAGCTTTATACACAGGAGCTCATTACATCATAAAGTGTGTTGTGTCAAGGTACACGGCATAGACCTGCCTGATCTCGTGTCTTTACCCCACATTAAAAACAGAGGATCTTATCATATCTTTGATTGGTCATTTGCTCAGAGAAGAATGGATCTATGATAGATTGAAAAGTCCATCATAAAGACTGCAATGCATCTGTTCCCAAAGTCTGTCCCTGAGTTCAAATGTAAAGTATATCTAAAACTTCTTAATAAAATGGCTATTACTATGGGAGATTTTACATGTACAAATTCTTCTGCCCACACAATAAAAGTTAAAACTAATATATCCCACCTAAGAATGTTTAGCCAAAACAGGTGTTCAAAACCAATATCCCAATCTCTAACGATCCTGCAAAATCTATATCCCACTGATCACAAGGCTTAATGGGCAGAATCAAATAAAGCTTCCAAGAATCACTTTTTTAAATCCAATGATTTGTTCATTGCAAAATATCAAATTTCTTTAGCTAATTTTCAGAAATTTTCACATGGAAAACCACAGTTCTCTAGAGCAATATTTTTTCAACTGTTGGAAAACAATGTTGAGCATTCCTAAGTCCATCAAGCTGTGCTCTAGAAGTTAAGACAGTGCACTTATAGCAATATTGTCACAGTTTGAAGGCTCAGCAGGCATTCCTCAAAAATAATCTTGGGAATTCCCATTGCTTTTTGTAAGCAGTTAGCAAATTTTATTGAACACCTAAGCAAGTAGGTGGACAGAAAATCTTTATCTGTTCTGGTTAGTTTTGACCAGACTGGTAACAGCATTTTGATAGACTATATAGAAAGTTGAAACAAAAAAGTTTCAAAATTTTAATCGCACTTATTGAACATCTGAGATTGTAGGTAGATGGTAAATCTTTAGCTGATCTGGTTAATTTTGACCAGACTGGTAATAGCATTTTGATAGAATGGAGAAAAGAAATCATTTTATTCGTACCCTTGGGACTGAAATAGTCTATAAAGACCACAATGACACCTTATTTTGATACAATTTTATAGAATTTGAAGTATTTACAGATAGAGATTCAAGGGCAGCAAGATAAATTTCAGAACACTGCTGCTTCATTCCGAAGGGTAGCCCTCCTTCTATTAACTCTGATCAGAAATCCTCTTGTGTTTTCTACCCTCACCTCCTCAAAGAGGGCAGGTAAAGAGTCACCCCTAAATGTGTGAGCATACTTGACCCGGATGTTTTAATTAAAAGGTCTATTTTAAACGATGCATTTAAGATGACGAAAGTTTTGGATCTGAAATATGCAATCATTGCTTTCAGGCTGTCCATAATGCAAACGTTTTTTCTGGACATATTCCCCCGCAAATCAAAAATAATAATTATAACCACATACAAAGATGAAAATAAACCGCCAAAATTTACTTCACATTAATCCCTTAAGGAAAAGTAATAGACAATAGTGAAAACTAAACTAAGATGCAGGGAAAATTGAATAATCCCTGTGATGTATATACCAAAACCTTGAATCAACATGTCTGACTAAGGAAAAACAAAAGCCAATGGGAAAAACTAAATAAAAATGTAGGAAAAGTTCAACGATCCCTATGATCTATATATCCCAACCCTGAACCAACATGGCCTTATAAGAAAAAGCAATAAACATTGATCAAAACTAAATAAAGTTGTCGGGAAAATTGAATGGGAGGAGCTCAAGTGGTTCAAACACTAGAGCTTTGATAAGTACATCCAAGTTTAGGAGACATCATAAAGTCTTAAAATTGGATAAAAAGTCACACCCAGATTTTTGGGTCAATTGGGATGAGCTCAAGGGGCAAAAACAAATGGGCTTCCGCAGAAGAGTCCCGGGTTGCAACCCATGAGACATTATAAATTCTTGAAATTGAATAAGTTACTGCATCCAACTTTCCAAATGGGTTGAGTTCAAACAGTAAAAGAAAGTAGTAGGCTTCAGTGTGAAGCCGCAGGTTCAAATCCCACGAAGAAGACCTCACAAAATATTGAAATTGAGGAAAAAAAAAAAAATATGACACATGTATCATGCGCCCAACAGATAAAAGCCGAGTGAAAATCCAAGGTTACTCTGAGCAAAAGATTTAATTAATAATAAACGAAAAAAGAGAGAAAAATATACCAAAAAAAAAAAAAAAACCTCGACTGTGGCATCTAAGCCAAATGCTAACTTGAGCAGAGAATTTACCAAATCAAAGAATGTGGAGCCGGTGCGAACTATGCATACAACCGTTGTTGGCAATTAGGCCTAAGGTAACCCAATAATGGAGAACTTACGAAATCAAGAGTAATGAAAAAGGAGATATGATCTACTAACCGCGGAAAAGAAAGCGAGATTTCCATGAGGCATTAAATCCCTGAGTGTTTCTTTCCTCCTTTAAGCCGATATCATCATTTCCCAGCAGGGTCGCTGATAAACATGGCGACGTCGATGTAAAGCGGCCTTGCGAGATTAGCCTCCGTGCAGCCCCTCGCAGCATCCTTCCTATGGCCGATCCTGCAACTGTCGCAAATTAACACAAATGCCCGGCCAAATCAACACAAAATACAGACATTTTGCGCCTCATAAATCCAAATATGCTGTAAAACTTAGACTGAAAATGAAATAATCCTCAAAACGCAAAAAGAAAGAACCTCTGCTGAAAAAGAAGAAAAAGTGCTGTGGCTCCTTCCTTCCAAGGCTGTAGAATGAGAACAAGGATTATTCGTTTTTTTTTAATCTAACAAAATTTGCTCAATTACAGTAGACTGTAAAAGACGAGAAAATAGGGAAAATAGTGGCCTCTATGGGCTGATTATGTCTTCCAAGCATTTTACGGGCTGATTTGGGTCACCCGTTCCACTCCCATGGGCTGCTAAATTTGCTAGGTTGCAAGAAGAAAGGGAGAGGCTTGTATAGGCAAACATTTTCATTTACACTGAATGAATGAATTTTAATGACGTCCACAACACCAACAGCCTAAGGGATCAAGAGCCGCAGCCCTAAGACACTTTCAGACACTAGCACTTGCACCCATAAGAGGTTCAAGGGATATACTGATAGAAAATTGAAGGTAACATTTAATTGTATAATTAGCCATATAACAATATATTTATATGTGCTTTGAAAATAGAAAAATATTAAGAATGAAAACAGAGTTAATTCCATCATTAGTTCCACATAAGACTCAAATTTGGGAATTGGAGATCATTACCAACAGTGTTTTTGGTGACAAGCCAACTTCTTCATATGGAAAGCAAACAAATCTCAATGGGCTTTTGCTTTGGCCACCCATATGGGAATCCCATCCATAAAGACATCCACTCTATCCTTTCTTTTGTGAGTCTCGAATAATCCACACAATAATTTATTATCAACTCCTATGATGATGATCCAAGCTACAATACAACAAATTCTATGGCACTTCCTAGGGCAATCTTTTTATATGGGTGAGGGGGTGCGGAAGTGGATGTCATGGAGAAGAAAAGTGTGACCAACAAGTGTGATATCATACTTGCATGAATAGGAACTTTGCATTTGTGGGCTCAAATAATTCAAAGTGATCTTTCCTAAACTTTGAAGAAAAAGAAAGGATTTTTTTTTTTTTGAAAATATCAAGGTGAAGGCATGTAGAGTATGTGGCATGGGGTTGTGCACTTATCGACTACTGCTCTTCTAATGTACTTTGATTTTAGTGTTTGTATGCCAACATGCGAGGGTGAGGCTCCGAAGAGATATTTAAGAGCAATGGAATCACAAAGAAGGTGGTAGTTGTTACATGTTTATACACTCAAACTAGATGTGATAGCCAGACAAGCCATTTTGTCATTAAATCACAAGGTGGAGTCTGATGTTCAATAGGACACCTCTTGTGAGAGGAGAGCTCTAGCCTGTATTATATTGGATTTCTTGGGTATTATTCTGAGAATTGACCGGTTCTATTTCTATTTGTGCATGATATTGTCCTTTCGTCTGCAGGCATAAATATGGGATTATCTAGGAATTTCAAAGGAAGAGGGCTACTAAAGAATAGGAGTTTGTTTAGGATGATGAACATAAGCTCTATAGGCCTGTTGGGAGATAGTAGGAGTTTATTTATGATGATGGACATAAGAGGCTCTATAGGCCTACTTGGAGATAGTATGAATATGGTCTCTATGAAGCTTTAGTGATCTCAAATGACAACAGATGGGGATGGAAAATTATATTCAATCTCTTATATAGAGTGATGATATTTTTGTATATAATGGAGTTTCGCTCCCTATAAATAGCATTCACATTTGCCTTTCGTTGACTTATCAGGGAATACTGAGGATCTAAGCATTTATGTCTCTGTGAGATTCATAATGTTTTATGGTCAGAGCTTTGTTTTGTTGTGGCTATATGTGTTCGGCTCCTATTTCTGTCAATTAATGCAAAACCAGATGATTACACAAAATTAGCGTTGGACAACATAGAGCAGGAAGCAACATACAAGGTGTCAGAGGCCATAAATTCTGAGATTGAGTGGATACAAATATACCCAGATAATATGTGCACAAGCGGCCCTCATGAAGTGCTGTGCGAGTGGGACGCAGGCGAGTGTAACAGGGTTTCAATTTTTATGTGTGTAATGAAATTGCAGCAAACAGATATTAGCTTTTGTGCTAGAATAACAAAGAACTATGCAAATACCTCTTTTTTAAAAAGAAGATTTCCTCCACGGTCTTGGATCGATTCCTCGGAAGGTGATTCTTTTGTTTTCTATTTGCACTCCCCTTCAGCTCACCTCAAACCTTGCAATTTGATATGCTCACCTGAGCTATTTTTTAAACCCTTTTCGTAGAGAACAACTGAAGAGTTAAGAAAATTTCCCAGCGTGAATTTTTTTATGGCGTGAGACAATTCTGAGCACTATAATGCTCATATATAAAAGCCTATCGGCTAAATATGGTTGGACCAAGGTGATAATATGTTTGTGCTTTCTCATCATTCACAATTGTTGTACCTTAATCAATTATATGTCCAATGTGAGCAATTGTGACTGACTTATTTATATTCTCAATCCAATCAATCACTTACAGCATGATTGTCAATATGCTTGATGTGATCAATTTACTTGTCCATGTACTCAATGGAAACAATAATATCATGGGAAGGAGGAATTGTGGGATGATGGATAGGATTGGTTTGGGTCTCTTTCTCCTAGTATTTTATTGTATCATGGATGGGATTATCTTGGATTCTTGGATCTTAATTCAGTTGGGAGCAAGTTTGATCATGTTTTAGAATGATAGCTCTTGACATATCCTTACTCTCTTTGTCAACAAGTTGGATGTACTTCATTTTGCTTTGATATCTCTATTACACATATGGTTCTTAAGGTTGTCATTGATGTCATAGTTCATGGTTGGATGTCATGTTGATTGTGGTTACCGAAGTTCATGATTGGATGTCATGTCCTATCCAACAAAGAAGATATAGTTCATGGTTGGATGTCATGTTGATTGTGAATACTGAAGTTCATGATTGGATGGCATGTCCTATCCAGCAAAGAAGATATAGTTCATGGTTGGATGTCATGTTGATTGTGATTATTGAAGTTCATGATTGGATGTCATGTCCTATCCAACATAGAAGATATAGTTCATGGTTGGATGTCATGTGGTTACTGAAGTTCATGGTTGGATGTCATGCCTTGATCAATGCAGAGTTGAGTATGAATTTATATTAAGATGGAAATTAGAAGCATCAAGAAGATACAGTAATATGGGAATTAGAAGCACTAAGATGATCATATGTGTAGCTAATGTTGGGAAGATGTTACTGGTGGCCTTAAGCATATTGTATGATCTCTCCTAATGTTCTTAAGAATACACGTGTTGATACAAAGAAGGTTTGGCCTCTGAAAGTGGGTGAAAGTTCCTGCTACAGGATGATTGCCTTTGAATTATGTTTGGGAGATTGCTCCACATTTTTATTCTCATGATGTTGTGCCTTTGTAGATTGCAAGATAGATTCATATAGTGTCAAATCATGTATGTTCCAACTTTCATAATGTTTGGATTATTGGAAGAGAGTTTTGCAGTTCACAATGTGAAGACAGTGTTGATTTTGTGAAGGTGTTCTTAGTAGGGTAATGGAATACTCCGCAATCCTCCACATTTGCAGTTATGGCTATGCGGTTCTAGAACTATGTTCAAAGTGCAGTGAAGGTGATAATTCCAAAGTTTCATATCATTTTTCCTTCTGCTGTGAAATTTATGCATGATAAAGTACCAGCAATATCTATGGCAAAGTAAAGTGGTGTTGAAGGCATGTTGGAATTCTTCGCATTCCTCCGGATGTGAATGTTTGCCTTTGCAATTTTGTGGACATGTTTATGGATGTGCAGTACATGCTCTCTTGCAGTTTCAAGGTTCTTGGTGGTCTGCAAGCTCAATTTTTCAATGACAACATGTTGCAGTGTGTTCCAGATGACTTGTTGCTCTCAGAGTTCATGGTTGAAGATGTGCAACACAAAATCTTTGATGTGCAGAGGTAAAGGAGTGTTTGGAGATGTTGTATGAGTCATGTAGACTCATCTAGAAAAGTTTCATGAAGATATTTTTTGTTTCTAGTATTGCACAAGGTTTTCAAGTTGTTGTAGTCGTTATGCTTCGAGTTTCATATGTTTTTTTCTTAAGGCTATCCTATTTTCAAATGAGCGGAGTGTGTGGATGTAATTCATTGACATTTAATGTTGTGAAGAATGTTTTGGACTTGGTTAAGCAAGTGTTGATGTCCGCAAGGCATGGATCTTCTACTGGTGTAGTGTGTAGTCTTGTTTAGGACTTGTCCTCTACACATTTCGTGATGTATGTTGTATGGCCAACTTGTAAATGTATTTTTCATGTTGTCTCTGGCCAAAAAACAATGTAATCAATGTAATATCATGTATAAATTGTAAATCAAATTGATTTAGGCGAGGTATGATTGCAATGTGATTGATAAGGTTCACAAGTAAGATAAGGAGCAGAATGAATGCATTATGATGTGCGACTAAAGGAGAAAAAGTACAAGTTGTAGATGTTGTCCTAATTCATCTTGAAGACATATCTATGACAGTGATCAAGTGTAGAGTGTGCCTAACTGATCCGATCATCACAAGGAAGTGTGAAGAGGTAGAATTACAATCATCAAGGGTGTGAGCTTCATTGTCAGTTTTCAGGTAGTAGAGGGAATGTCATGCTGTAATCTTTTTTGAGCTTGTTCTCAATTTAGGGAGTAGTTTCTTCCTTGGGTTGTAGCCCTAAAACAAAGTTAGCAAGGAGTTTTAGCTTCCTTGGGAGTGACCCTAAAACCTTTCTTCAGGGATTAGATGCTTCCTTGGGTTGTAGCCCTAAAATAAAGTCAGCAGGGAGTAGTAGCTTCCTTGGGTTGCAGCCCTAAAACAAAGTTGTTGTTTTGAGCTTGATATATTGTGAGTTAATCCTCACCGTGGTTTTTCCCTTCTTGAGTTTTCCATGTACATCTGGTTTTATGTGTTGATGTGCATTGCGTTAATCTTTCATGTTTATGTTAAATGTTGTAATGCTTAAAGTTTAATCTGCTCCAGAGAAGTTGAAGTTTGTTTAGATAATGATTCACCCCCCCTCTCAGTATCCTAGTGTGTTCAACAATATCCTTTATTTATTATCTCTTGGATATACTCCCTTATTCTTGTGCATCTATTAGCAAGGGACCTTTCACTCTTATGGACTTTGGATCCTATGGATTTTATGGACCTCTTGAAATATCTTCATTTACCTTCCCACATTGGTTGACTCATAGGGATGAATAGGGGATCTTGGACATATTTAATAGGATTTGGATTGATGAATCTATTGTCTACAACATGCTTGTATGATGGTACTTGACTTTGGGTGGGAATGGTGCTAGGAGGCTCTTGGACAACTTGAATAGGCCTTGAATCTATAACTCTATTGTCAACAACATACTTGTACTTGCTAAATAATGACGATATTGAGTTGGAGGTGTTGCATAACTCCTCCTCTTTGTTCTTTCTATTTTGATTATGATTCCTTGCTAGTAGTATTTGGAGAAAATCCTTCATAGATAAGTTGTATAGGATAGGATTATATTGTTGATTGGATGTAGGGGATTGTGAAGGTATGGATAATGAAGGACTTACATGGGAGGATAATGCTTTGATTTGTTCTTTGAGGATTTAGAATTCAAACATGAATTAGCTTTGAGGATTTTGTAGGAAAAGCTTGTCTCTCATTCTATGATGTTTGTAATGAGGTCATCTAAGTTTTGGTATTGGAATGAATCAACTTGGATACATTCATGTTCAAATTTGAACGTCATAGGTATCATTTCTATTTTCGCTCAATTGTACAAAGCCATTATTATCATGATCAAAGGGCTTTCTAGCTTGCTTAATGAACTCATCAAAAAAGGGGACCATGACTCTTGTCTTGATTAGGCTAGGCTTCACTTGTTTTGATTTTGGCTTCTCATGGGTTTATACAAGGGGATGATGGAAGACAAAGAAGACATGACACCAACCTAACTAGTTAAGAAAGAGTATTTGGCTTGTGAGCTCACCAATTCACACAAAGGTACGAGGTGAGTTACTTCCCAGGGATAACCACTTACCTATGCATCAAAAGTTACAAGTGACTGATGGCTTCCTATTCTAGGCTAGACAAGGTTCACTAAGGGAGTCCTTGATATACCCAAAGGTATGTGTGGCTCAAATATGTAAAAACAGACTATTGTCTAAGGTGTGTGAAGATGAGTTCAAATCCCCTCTCATTTTACTCCACACCCTTCAACTGGAGCTTCACCAAAAATAACAATTCCAACTCAAAGGAGTATTGTCTAAGGCCTAGGTATTGGTGGGATGAAACCACCTCACTTCATGGTAATGGTAAAATAGGTCATTAATAAGCCTTGAGCTTAGATGTCAATTCGAAGGTCACTGGGCCCCTAGGAAAATAATAGAAAAGAAAAGGAATAGTCATTTTTAATCCTCAAGATCACATGAAGTGCAAGAGGAGAGAGTACATGAACTACCTTGGGATACACAAGTGAAAAGACCATTTATCCTCAAGATCACACTAAAGCACGAGAGGAGATCATACATGGTCAAATCATGACAACACACACACAAGACAAGAAAGAGGGTTGTTTTTTATCCTTAAGATCACACAAGGCATGAGAAGAGAGCATATGCAACCAACTCACACAAACAAGTACTAGAAAGAAAGAATTATTCTAAGATTAATATTTAGTTTGAAATCAAACCTTTGACTCACAATCCCACAAAACAAAAAATTTAGTAGTTTCATTGTTCTAGGTGTTGGACATACAAAAAAGCTACACAAGGATGGTTAAGATGTCATGAAAACTAGAAGAATAGACCCTAAAAAGAATTTGGAAAATTAATAAAAGTGGATGGTTTCAATGTGCTTAGAACCAACTTTCCAATACCCTTTAAGAACATGAAAATATGATACCATATGCAAAAGTTATTATTTCCAGATGAAAACTACCTACAAATAGAAGCACACACACCAATAATTAATTAGAAATGTCAAACATTAAATAGAAACACCACAAATATTAGCAGAAATGCAACAACCCCAAATGTAGGCCTTGGGAGGCAGCAAAAACATTATAGATTGAGTAGAAATATTGAACATTAAGAAAAGATGCCATAAGGGTTTAGCAAAAATGCCACAAGCCCAAATGCAATTCCTAGGAAGTAGAAGAAACATTGTAGATTGAGCAAAAATGTTGAACATTAAGTAACAATGTTGTATTACAGTGCATAGATGTTGCATAAGCTAGAAATTTGGGAAATTTACCAAAAAAGGTCATAGAAGGTTATAGAAACATTGATAATTGGACATAAATGTTGAACATGTAGGGCACAAACATTGAACTGGAAAAATAGTAGAAAAATGACAAAACATACAAAATCTACAAAGTGGTTAGAGACATGCAAAACTAATGTTAGATTGGGACCAAGAGTCCCACAAATCATGCCATAAATGTGTACCCTATATTGGAGCAAAACAAGAGGGAAATACATACAAATTAGAGAATCCCCATTCCAAACCCAAGAATACCTTAGATTTATCTAAGAAGGAAAAAACACAAGTGTCCAAAGAAAACTAAATGTTTCACCTTCTTGTTGATTGGATGTGCTTTCGGATGTGGTTTCTCATGTGTTGTGCAAGATCCCAATTGATATGCACCTACATTGATGTTGATTTGATGGAGGCTTGATGAAGATCCTTTGGCATATCAACATGTAACTAAAAATCTTAGTGAAGATCCTTTGTCATTTCAAAATGTTGATTTGATTAAGGATGAGGGTTTATTTATAGATGTATTGATGAAAGATGGATGGTTGAGATTTGATTGAAATAAAGAGTTGAGATTGATTAGGGTAAGCTTGTTGTCTTGTAGGGAAAGCTAAGAGGATGAATAATTGAGATTGACGGTGGATGGAGGGTTAAGATGCATTGGCTTGTAGAGCAAGCCAAGGAGGATTGGTTGGGATTGATTATGGATGGAGGGTTAAGATTGAATGAGAGGGAAATGGGTTTTGAATTATTTATTAAATGACAAAGTGGAAATTAGACTAGGGAAAGGGATTTAGTTATTCATTCAAGTGATAAAGTGGGACTTTAGACTAATTAATCAAAGAATAAAATATTTAATGAATTAGTGACATGGAGATGTAGTAAATTAGCTTTTTTTGAAAAAGGGGTAAAATTTTTATTGAGAAATCACCAAAGAGTACAAAGCAAAGGCCCAAGGCCCAACCAAGGAAAGAACACAAACAAAAAAAGGAATTTCTAAAGGGGGCTCCCCCGAAGGAACAACTACAAAGCTTTTTCCTCCATAATTAACTTATCCAAAGTCTCTGAAAGTTCAGGGGGCAAACTCCCCCACTCATCTACATCCCAACCATCACCATTCTCCGAAGCTCATTTAGCCAGACAGTTGCCACTCTATTCCACTCTCGAGGAATATGATAGAAAGAAATATTCTCCAACGAAGAGCACGAGTTCAAAATCTGCTTAGCCACCAATGCTAAATGCCAATTAGCTCCATCCAATCTTTGTTCATTTAACATGTACACCACAATTCGTGAATTAGATTCACAGATGATCCTCTTCCAACCCAACAAGCACCCTCTCTCTATAGCATAAGAATAGCTAGAGCCTCCATAAAGTTATTGGAATGTTTCCCTTTATACGTAGAGAACAAAAACACAACCCCCCATCACTGCCTCTACCAATGCCACCAATTTCGGCATGCCCAGGATTCCCCTTGGAAGAACCATCCGTGTTAACCTTCAAAACTCCCTCAGGGGGAGGGAGCCAACACCCTTCACAATGAACCTTTTGTTTGCCCTACCTTGACCTTCTACTAGTAGAAACTCCCAACCCGTTGTCTGTCAAATTCAAGTTCCGTACAATAGCTAGATCACTAGGATCTACTGTCTCAGAAAGATCACACTTTGCCTCAATAGTCTCTTGAAGCTTACTAACAATCCTCCGCCACAAGAGATCCCTCCCCATCTTAGAATCTTGAAAGATCCTATGATTCCTTTCTAACCAAAGATTCTAGATAATGAAAGTGGGGCCAATACTCCAAGCAACATGTAGAAAAGAGGTCTTAGCTAGAGCTCAACCCATACTCTCCCAGAACTCAACTAAAGAGGTAGCATGGATGCAAGCATGATTCCACACCCCCCACTAAAGGTACCATATCTCCCTAGAATAAGGACACTAAAAGAAAAGATGTGAAGTGCATTCCTCACTATGACCACACAGAACACAGATAGGACCCTGAAAGCCTCTCTTTCGTAGATTCTCCCAGGTGAGGCACTTGTTGTGGGCCACCAACCAAAGAAAGAAGTTGCATTTAGGCCAATAAAAGTTGTTCCACACCTATTTCCACCAAGGAACCCCAATTTGACCATGCAAATGTCTATCCAGCTCCTAATACCCTGAAGCCACAGAAAAATGCCTTTTGGATCAAGACCCCAAGCCAAAACATCACTCCCTTTAAGGGAGCTACAAAGTTTGCCAGCTAAAATCCCAGCTAGCTCCTGACGATCCTCCACACTACCACACATCGGCCAATCCTGAGGGTCCTTCTAGCAAGCCACCTCCAACTGACCCTTAACCCTAATAGTCTTAAAATTCTCCACCTTATGCCAATTGGCCTCAGATAAAATGTTACAAAGGGTCTGAAGATGAGGAAACTTAGAAATGATCAAGGGATTACCATCCCACGAGTCATGCCAAAAGAGTGCATCAGAACCCTTATTACAAATCTAGAAAAGCCCCTCCTTAATGGGCTTCACCCCTCTTTTGAGAGTATCCCAAATCATGGAGCCCTTCCCCTCCAAGTTGAATCGAGGCACATCCGAGCTGTCAGCTCCCCTGAGATACTTGTGGGTAAGAATTTCAGCCCAATACTAATCCTGGCAAGTACACCATCTCCAATATAACTTGGCTGCAAGAACCTGACCAATCAAGCTAGCTGGCTAAAACCTAAGACCACCCTCTTGCTTCAGTCTACAAACTGAATCCTACTTGACCAAACTCCATTTCGAAGAAAGGAGGTTACCGGACCAAAGAAATTGGCGAGAAAGAGCATCAAACTCTTTAACAAAGCTGGAGGGAGCCACCTGCACAAAGCATCTATAAATAGGGAGAGCCTGCACCACCGACTTCAAAAGAGTCACCCTTCTAGTAGAAGAGAGCCATATGCAGGTCCAATGGCTAACCTTCATGCGAAACTTATCCAGAACCTCTTGCCAGATCTCTCTGCATTGAGAACCAATAGTCAGGGGAATCCCAAGATAAACCAGAGGGAGAGACCAATTTGAAATCTGAGAATCCAAGCAATCCTTCTCTGAATAAGTTGAGGGGTATCGAAGAAGAAGATAGAAGACTTAGCCTCATTAATTGCTTGCCCTAAGGCAGCCAAATAAATATCCAAAGTGCTCCTAAAACTAATGGTTTCATTGATTTTGGCCATTCCCATCAAAGCTGTATCATCCACAAACTGGAGGTGAGAATGAGGAGGCAGGTAATTGCACCAGTTCCACCCCTGAATCAGTCCTTGTCTAACATGGGATTTGATAAATCTACCAAGCCCTTCCGCCATAATAATAAACAAATAAGGAGACAAAGGATCCCCTTGTTGAAGGCCCCTAGAAGCACTAAACAACTCAGATGGTTTGCCATTAATAAGAATAGAGAAGGAAGAAGAGGTGACACAACTCATGATCCAATTGACCCAATCACCCCTGAAACCAAAATCCAGCAGAACTTTTTGTATAAAATCCCATTTGACTCTGTCATAAGCTTTTGCCATGTCAAGTTTAATAAACATGCCCTTCTCCTTAGAAGTCACCATAGAATGTATGGCTTCCACTGCAATCACAATCCCATCCAAAATCCATTTACCAACAACAAACCCTCCCTGCTCATCAGAAATTAGGACTTTGAGGCACGGCTTGAGTCTTTCTGCAATCAACTTAGTGATAACTTTATAAACCACATTGCAAAGAGCAATAGGTCTAAATTGATCCAGAATGTTTGTAGCATCTTTTTAGGAATTAGGGCCAAAAAGGTAGAGTTCATGGCTCATAACATCTGTTTATTTCTTTGCGACTCTTGAACCACCTCCAAAAGATCCCATTTGATAATCTCCCAAAACTCCTGGAAGAATTCAATATGAAAGCCATTAGGGCCTGGGGCTTTACCTTTTTTCATCTGAAACACAATCTCCTCTAGCTCCTGAAGCACAATGGGGCAAATGAGAGCTTCATTCCTCTCATTAGAAACTAGAGAAGGGATGCAATCCAAGATAGAGACTTCTTCAACCTCAACAGGGGGAGAATCCTCAGTGAATAGAGCCAAAAAATACTGAGAAGCCTCCCGAGCAATATCTCCCATTAAAGAGAGTTTAACACCTCCTGAAGTCACAAGAGAAGTAATGAGGTTCCCACTTCTGCGAGCTTTAACAGAGTTATGAAAAAAGTTGTATTCCTGTCTCCTTCCTGCAGCCAATCAATACGAGATTTCTACTTCCAGAAAATCTCTTCACAAAATTCCCACTCCTCCAACTCTTTAACAGCCAAATTCTCCTCTTTGCTCAAATCCAAAGTAAGCCCCTGATCCCGAATCTAGTTAGTGATGGTATCAAACTAGGCCTGAGCTAACAATTTGTTGACGTGAAGATTGCCAAAGCATTGCATGTAGGAAATTAGCTTGAATAAATATGATTTATTGAATTAATTTTGTGATGTAGGAATATGAGAGATTATCTTAACTAATTAAACAAGACTAATTTATTTATTTAATTAGTAGTGAGGTGATATGATCATGTGGTTATATTTAACTAGGATGGTGTCGGAAGTGTTGAAACTAGTAAATTAGAGTGGTGATAATGTTGACATAGAGTTAGAATTGTGTTAGGATGCAATGTTAGGTGTGATGTTAGGATGTGGTAAAATTTAAGTGTCTATAGTTGTAAGCCACGTAATTGGGACAAGGATGATCTATTAGATGATGATCCATCTAACATTGTTGGTTGAGATTCAGAGCTTCCATGCTCTACATACATATATCTATATATACTTTACATTATTCTAATGGTGTATCCCACTTGGGGGTCTATCATTTATAGCATTGACCACTATTCTACTATATTAACGAGATACTTCCATATTTTTCCATATGCTTAGAATGATTATGATTACTATTTCACTTGATTATTGACATGATCTTTCCTCATGATGACTATAGGATTTCTAATATTTTCAACATGATTCCAATGATAATGATTACATTTTTCTCCACATGTTACTAGCATGGTATTTCTTTACATGGTGATTACAATACATCATTCTTGATTCTCATTATCACATCCTATGCTTTTGTACTTAGTTCATGTTTATCCCAACCATGAAATTATGTCCTACTATTATGTTTTTTCATGATGATGTATAACACTCTTGTTTGTTTGCATAATGCTTCCTATATTCACATGATTATCTTTTAGCATTTTGAACACATGTATTGCTAATTATTACTTTTCTATGATTACAAATCATCTATGGCTATTGTGTTTATCTTCTACAAGTTTACACAAATTCAATTTATTCTTGTTATCCTTATCATGCTTATATTTTATGCTCACATGATTATGAGGCTTATGATTTTTATAACGATATCTCACCTTTGCTTTATCTTGCAAGATACATATATTTCTTGTCATACTAGGTTCATCATTGGGGGCACATTGTTGCCTATCATTATATGTGCTTTCATGAGCATATCATTAATATCCTTCTTGTGGTATTACATGAATCTATATTTACATTAATTATTGAGATTTTTTGTATCTTTATCTACTCTCCTCCAATCTATTTGCATTCTTTGTATGTGACTATTTGAAGGGAGTATATGAGGTCAGTAATGTTCCTTTTATTTAAGCATGGTCATAAGACTACCGCATTATTCAAAAGCTATCTATGGATAGTATCACATCTCTTTGGGTGAACATGGTACTACTTATCCAACATGTTGCTTCAAGGGTGGTATCTCTAACCCTAACTTTTTTCTTTTTCTTTTCATTTTAATTATGGACAACATATTATTGTTTTAAATTCCTATATCATGATACTCATTGCTTTCATTTTTGTTTTGTAGGTTTTCAAGATGAATTGCCCATTTCAATAGAACAAGTACCAAGTTTGAATCTTCTTCCATATTAGTATCCTTTTTATGAGTATTTATGCATTTACTTTCTTGTTGGCAATGTGCGTTTTTATTTTGATATGCATCCTCATAGTGGTTTTGGACCCACTTGAATTGAAGTGACCATTATGCAATAATAAGTATAATAAGTATAATGTAATAACATGCTTTTAGCTAAGAGTGGGCACACAACACAAGCCTTATCCATTCATATCTACACTCATTCCCAGGGACTAGACTTGATACTTAGTTTTAACGTTTCTTGCCTCAAATTAGATCTACAGTTGTAGAATTAATCTCTCACTTTTGCACTCACATAAATGATCCCTTTAATTTAAAATTCAAATTCCACTTTCGAGTCAAATTGACCTATTATTTTGACCATTGTATGCCAACTCTAACTGAAAAAATATTTCATTTATGGCCATTAGTGTTGTATTTAAAGGGCTAGTCCTATTTCATTTTAGATGTCATGCTAGATCATTTGATCTAATTATTCCTAGAGATATCATTACCACTTGCACACATTACTAGGAATATTTATCAGAGAATGTGTAGGTATGTGCATGGAAATGGGGGAGCAAAAGGGGTCAAAAGTGGCCTTTTTTTTAAATCAATAAAAACTAATCTTGGATAAGAAACTGAAGATAACCACAATCAAAATTTGAAGATGTGGCAAGAACAAGACTTGTAGTGCTCAGAATCTAGTTTTTAAACTACTATTTTTTTTTAAATGGTGGAGAATAAGAGGTTCAAATAGGGTTCACAAATCACTTTAGTGGAAAATTAGCTAACATCACATAGTTTATGCCTGATTTTTTTGCTAATTTTTTAATGAATATATGTTTTTTTATGAATTTTCAAAGTGGACACATCCTAAAAAAATTGAGTATGCCCCCCCCCCCCCCCCCAATTTTTTTGAAAACTAATAAAAAATCAATCTTCTTCTTTTTAATGTGTATAGAATAGAGTCTAGAATCTAAAAATGTAATTTGTTTTAGATTTGGCTGAATGGATAAAACGTTACACCAAAAATACTATACATAGGTTTTTGGCAAAAATAGAAACTTGCAAAAGAAATTGAAGATGGAAACCTTAATGTTTTCAGATTTTATAAAAAAATATATGGTTAGAAAGCTAATAAAAATTTGAGATCATCTTAGCATTTTTTCATATTAACATTGAAAAACATGTAAACTTGGTGGAGAGCACGCTCGAGATTGAGTTGTTTTTCTAATTTTTCTTGAAAACACATCTTTGGACAGCTTCCATGTAGGCCCAACCATTTGGCTTGAATATCCAAGCCAAATCCAAGCCTAAGGGTGTGATTCCAAAACAAGTTTAAATGAAACATGTGTGCATTATAATGCACACGCATTATAAATTCAAAAAAGTGTATTTTTCTTTGTTTTCTATGAAGAAATAACGTGAGCACATTATAACACAAGCGTATTATAATGAGCTTACATTATGGCTCAAGATTTTTGAGTCATTCTGAGCCATAATGCTAGCACGTTATAATGTGAGCGTGTTATAACGCGCTCGCGTTATGCCATATTTTTATTCAAATTAATTTATGGCCACTTTTTGGCCCCTCATCTTGGTGTACATGCCTGTGCATTACACAAGCATCTAGGGCATCTTCCATGTTTAATAGTTATCTCCTTGATCTTTAACCTAGCCATTGATTCAATATCATTACATGGTTTGACATAAGGGAGTAATTATCCCTATCATGTGCAAACTAGCAAGCACCATAACAAGTTTTTAAGTTAGGAAATAATGCATTCATGGACAGAGGATCCAATCAAGGACAATCCAACCATGCAATAAAAACTTAAAACACACAACGCTCACAACAAAACTCAATGAAACAATAACACGATCTTTCTTAAATTTGAACTATTTAATGATTACAATATGTTGCAATGGGATTCCTAAATGCTAGGCCACATTTGACTACTAATCTGGAAATTATTATTGTTGGCAATAGAAATAATAGGACACAGTCTAGAGATCTAAGCCTAGCTTACTCTTATGTAGTCTTTATACCTGAACAGTGACAGTGATAGAATAACATTTATTTGCGGCAGGAAATAACTTAATGCGGTAAGATTACATCATATTCAATATATAATTAATATCATAAATGTTCAAATATTACACAATAGTTCTCATATCATATATATATATATATATTCCCTCTTCTTATCTTCCATGTTCCTCTCTTATTATGCTTCTTCACATCATCATGCTCTTCTCTCTCACATTCCTCTTCCTTATAAAGGCTCGTAATACCCTTTCATGGTGCCTTTCCCTTATGTCCTTTCCTAAATACTCTTAATTAACTCCCTTCCACAAATTCACCCTTTCCTTTATGATATTTATCCATATTAAGGCTTTTTAAGGTGTGTTAGGGTGTGTTTAAGGCTATTTAAGGCCTATATGACCCGTAAATGGGTCTAGGAATTACCCAAATGATATCGCAAACCCTTTGCTGCATATGATAATGTCATATAAGGTACAGTGGTGTATTTTACGATACTCTTGATCACCTGCTAACATTGTCTTGTCCTCAAGACAATATTTCTTTCGTTTGTTTCAGTCAGTAATAGTCTCAGTATAACCCACCACATTTTGCCACATGATCATATACACATGGGCCCCAAATCAAATGTGGTGATGTAGGAATGGAATAACACCATGTGCTTCATACCATAATCTCTACTTGACCCAAATTAACTCTGTACACTCTTAGTTCTTGGTGCACAATCCCAAATCACTGGCACAAGCTCCTCGCCTTTTAAACAATCATTCTTCATGCAACCTAGTAACATAGTCTTCACCCTATTGTCTCTGGATATCTTTTTGGTAACTCAAACCTCCTAAAACTTAGATCAAACATGCCTTTAGAATAGCTCTGTCTATCCTCGAAACCACGAGACCAGAAAACTAACTATGGTAAAATGTGATGGTTTCCAATGACACCTCTTAGTACCCTACAACTCAACACCTACTGACCCACATCAACTGAAATGACTTCTGGATGCCCCTACATTGGACTCTCAGGGTTAATTAAAAAGTGAGCCTCTTCAATTTGACTTTCTATCCTCCCCAAACCACGAGATCATACAACCAATTGCGGTGAAATGCGGTAGTCTATTTGCACATGAAATTGATAAGTTCGGTGATCTGCTCATAAATACTTGCAACTGCCTTAAGCAGTTTGGCGATCTGTCTACGAGATTGTAACTACCTCATAGTCAATGTTTTGTTGAAAAAACTTACAAGTTGCCTCAAGTTCTTTCCTATTTGTGGTAATCTAAGTTCAACACTCTGCTTATAAATTATCGCACTGCCTCAATGGTTACTAGTTTGAACAAGTCCTCTTTGTAAGTTGCCTCAAGTTATTCCTTTATGCTGGTTCCTTTTTATTTGTGGTGCTTTCTCTTCATTTGTGGCACTTCTTCTCCATGTGCGGTAGTTTCTCTCCTTCTATGGTGGTGCTTACTATACTTGTAGGGTACCGCACATTCTTCCAACACTTTCTTCATTCTCAATAGATTCGCAAATAACCTCAAGATCCTAAAATATTGCCTTACTTCAATACTTAATTAGTCAAGATATTCTTGATCTTTCTCCGTGGTGATTTATACCCTCTCGTATTTGGTTGTAACTCCTTCCGCATATGTAGAAATTATTTGTTCCCTCTCCACACACATTGCCTCTATACTCTTCTCTAATTCTTTATCACTATTTCATTTCAGTGTGATTTCTTCATCTTTTGTGGTAGAATCTCCTGTAATCCCTTCTTTCACTGTGGTATGGGCTTCTTTTCCATTATGCTCCGCACATGGCCCCTTGTTGGCCACATTTCAATCAATGATCATGTTCTAGATTCCTTACCATCCCTTCTAAAACCAAATTATCTGCACTGCTATTATCAGTGATCAATTTACAACATTTACTTCTTGATTTACACAAACCTTTCCCTTGAGATGTTTCCTCATTTGTTTTAGTCTGGAACAAAACTCTCCTCATGATCAATGATTCACCCTCTTCTAATTTTCCTACTAATCTTGGTGATCCAACAAATTCTTCTTCTTCCACATAAGTTATCCCTACACTATTTTCTACCCTCTTGTTAACAGTCCCTCAGTAACATTCAATGCTCGATGTTTTTCACCTCCACCATTAAAAACAAGTTCCTCTAAATGATCTCCTAT
Source organism: Cunninghamia lanceolata (assembly GCA_027924645.1). NCBI lineage: Eukaryota > Viridiplantae > Streptophyta > Pinopsida > Cupressales > Cupressaceae > Cunninghamia > Cunninghamia lanceolata. The sequence goes on from BSBN01000515.1 coordinate 3,156,230, forward strand.
CAAATCCCTTTTCATCTCTTTTGTATCCATCATTACGGTAAGAATTATGACTTCCTCTATTATTGTGGTAGAAACTCTTTATCATCTCTCCCTCGGTAGTGTTAATTGCTATCTCTTTTGCGGTAAGAGCTTCTATCCTCATTATTCTTTGCATGTAATCTTCCTTATCCACATCTTGATCCGTGTTCTCTCTCTCCTTCTAGCTGATTTGATTTCTTTCCCACACATGAATACTGATGTCTATACAATTCATTGATCATTCCTATAACATGTTACCAATTCGACCCATCAACCTATCCATAATTCACTTATATATGACTTGTCATAGGTTCTTCCTTCCGCATTTTATTCCAACACAACTTTTCAAAGTGCTTCTTCAACCCACAAATACTACAAGGATGTAAATCCCAACACATTCCTTTTCTATGTCCTTGTCTGTTACAATAAGTACATTGTATACATTACCTTCTTTTAATTGATTTGTTTGAACTAGTGATATCCCTTTTATTTCCTTTACCCCTGGCATATCCAAGGCCTTCATTCCTTGGTCTCACTATTGGATCAATAGGGTATCTAATTTCTTGTTGATACTTTTCCAATCCTTTTCCTCCATATCCCATCTTTTCCATTATCTTAAAACCAACATTCTTTGGAGAACTTTTTGTGTCAATATCACAACTAAAAAAAATTGCTAATTCAATCTCCTTATTATCTTCAATTTTAAACTCTTTAGCTTCAAGTATATCACACAAATCATTTGTATCACATGAGACATCACAAAGTACATGCTTTAATTATTTTCCTTTAGACATGATGCAAGTGTTTGATCTAGTTGACTATTTTCTTCTTTCAACCTTGATATTTCATCTTTTTGTAAATTGTTTTCCTCTTCCAATTTCTTCATCTTTTCTTTTAAATCTTCATTCCTCTTTTTAACTTTATCAAACAACTTCAACTTTTCTTCTAATTCTTCCTTTTCTTTTTCAAACCACTTCAATTTTTATTCCTGATATTCATTACTATTTTTAACCTTCTCTAATTTTTCCAGTTTATCATTTTCACATAAATTTTCATAAACATTCATTGTTGGCATTTTTATGGTTTCTATCATTTCTTTATTATCCTTTTTAACTTTCACCAATTCTCCTTTAAGTCTTATTAATTCTCCTTCCAATAAATCATTTTCAATTACTAAACTATCATTTTCTTTCTTTACTCTTTTTCCAACTTTTTCCATTTGTAATAAATGATTTTTTTACTAGGTGAACTGTGTTGCTGCACTTGTCTTCGATTGTTTGGCATTTCTTTCAGTGGCTTCTCGGCCCTTCACTCTTTCCTTTTTTTGCAATGTCTTCAAACTTCACCATCTTGCTATCTACCTTCTAGCTACAATCTCTACGATTTGTATCGTCTTCTTGTAGATATCCGATTATTTGTTTACTTCTTCTATGGAAATCCTTCTACTTTTAAAAGGCATAAAGGGTGATCCTAGTCTGGGGTTTGTAACTGTTCAAAGTGCCCCTTTATTTTGGGAGATAACTTTTTGTTTGTAAACAACATGTCATTTGTAACATTATTAATTTACTTCCTTCTCTTATACTCCTAGGATCCAAATTGTCAAGTACCGCGGTTCCTTCTGTATCTCTTATCCGTAATATAGTTCGCCTTAAACCACATCATCTAGGTATTCTTCATATAAATTTAAGGATTTGTTTATGGATTTATTATTTGCGGAGGTTGATTCCCTTCTTTACTCATCATTTCGGTTGCACCCACAATGGCACGCTTAGCAACACCCTCATTGGCGCACTCATCCTTTCTCTCTTTTCCTCCTATATTCTTCTCTCCGGTAGCACCCACCTTGGCATGCTCAGCAACACCCTCATTGGTTCTCACCCTTATTCTATTATTTTTCTTCTGCAACCCTTCTGGTGTGTTCCTCCTCTATTTCCTTTGCCTTTTCAATTCTTTTGTAGTACTGCTCCTGTTGATCCTAAATATGTTTTCTCCTTTTCTCTTCCATATTCATGTCCATTGCAAATTTTATGATTTCACCAATCTCTCTTAGTTTCTTGTTATCTCCCTTGGTCATGGGTGTTTTTGATATGGTGTTTCATTAATCCTTATGTATGCCATGGTTGACTTACTTTAAACGGTTAGATTTTTTTTGGGGTCTCTTGAGATCCCTTCCACTTTTCATTTGTCATCCCTTAGGTGCCTGCCCCCCTCTCACAAGGGTAGAACCTAGCATATTTCTACCGCAACTCTTGAACAAGAAAATTATGTCTCTTTCTTCCTTCCTTATTCTCCACTGCCCTTACCAAGGTCCCGGCAACAGAACCAAATGTTGGCAAGAAAAATAATAGGACACAGTCAGGAGATCTGATCCTGGCTTACTCTTATGTAGTCTCTATACCCCAGCAATGACAATGATAGAATAACATATATTTGTGGTAGGAAATAACTTAATGCGATAAGATTACATCATATTCAATATATAATAAATATCATAAATGTTAAAATATTACACAAATAGTTTCATATATGAATATATATTCATTCCCTCTTCTCATCATATCTATATATGTCTTATCATATCTTCCATCTTCCTCTCTTATTATGCTTCTTCACATCATCATGCTTCGTCATGCTCTTCTCTCTCACATTCCTCTTCCTTATATAGGCTCTTAATATCCTTTCATGGTGTCTTTCACTCATGTCCTTTCCTAAATACTCTTAATCAATCCCCTTCCACGAATTCACCCTTTCCTTTATGATATTTATCCATATTAAGGCTTGTTAAGGTGTGTTAGGGTGTGTTTAAGGCTATTTAAGGCCTATATGACCCATAAATGGGTCTAGGAATGACCCAAAAGGTACCGCAAACCCTTTGCAGCATATGATAATGTCATATAAGGTACAATGGTGTAGTTTTTGGTACTCCTGATCACCTACTAACAATTACATTCAAATGAAATTCAATACAGTTTATGACATATGTATCCTCATTCTCAAACTCCATCCTAGACCTTCATCCTTATATTCACAAGTTGGACCTCCAACTCCCCAGTGTTGAATTATTCCTGAATCTACTTGATGATCTCAAATGATTGTGAAAGATATATTTATAGAAATCTTAAACCTTCAAAATGATCTGTGTCAGCTTTAAGGTGGCATAAAGTTTAATGCTTCATGAAACATGTGGTTGATCAATGTAAACAAGTTCTTTGATCAAAATGGTGATAATGAAAAGGGAAATTTGTGTGGTTCTCAATGTTCATCCTTCATGGTCCAATGAATCTCTTCATATACTCCTTTATTGGTGCAAACTCCAAATAATCTGATGCAAGTGGGAAAATTACAACTATGCAAATCTGTCAGTCTGGTACACATTTAGAAACCAAGTTATGTCGTTATGTTGATCTAGTCTTCCTCATACATGAACATAACATCCAATTATCACTATAAAGCATACTCTTGAAATCATGAAACCAAATATCAACCAGTGATACAATGTGGTGACTTCTTTTGCAATTAATTGGTAAATGAAAATAGGCAAATAGGCAAACAAAGTGAAAGAAAATATTTTGGTTGATGCAAGATTGCTCTTGTTCCGAAGGATGCTCTTGCACCATACACTTAAGGTTATTTGAAAAGTGAGTCCCTCAATTTTAGAAACTAGAGGAAAATTGAGATGGTCTACCTCAATCCTAGAAATCTAGATTGAGTCTTCTTTCATCCTTCCTCTCCATTTCACCAAATATTCCTCATATTTCCTATTCCTAGTGCTCTTTCTAATTCTACTATCTAATATATCCTAGATTTTTTTCTTTTGGATATCGTGGTATGGGGGTTTTCTCTTGTTCCTCTATGTTACTTCATTTCAAGCCTCCTTGATATTGGTATAGGTTTGTGATGTTAAAAATTGGAGATATACATAATCCTTCTTATAGCTCCACCTCATATACATTTCTCAGATTAAATCTTCTTACAATTTTACAAGGACCAAAAAAATTCTTCATCTTCAACTTATTGTATGTTCCAAATGGAAATCTTTCCTTTCTAAGGTACACCATTACTCCACCTCCCACCACAAAATCTTTGTCTTCTTTTTTTGTCAGCTTCTTTTTTGTATTTATCATTCATCTTCTCCATCTGGCTTCTTACCTCTACATGCACCTTCTTCCTATGTTTTGTGAACTCCTCTACCTCTACACTCCTTTCGTCTTCCTTATTGATGTTACTTAATTCTAATACATTCCTTGGGTTGTTATTGCTCATAATCTTAAATGGTGTTTTTATGGTACTTTTATTCACTAAATTGTTGTATATAAACTATGCTTGACATAGGACCATGTTCCAATTTTCTACCTTCTCTCCAATGAAGCATCTAAGTAAGTTCCCTAAGATCCTATTCACAACTTTTGTTTTCCCATCAGTTTGGGAGTGGTATGTTGAACTAAACTTTAGATCTATCTTCATATTTTTCCATAATGTTCTTCAAAAGTATCCCACAAACTTAGTATCCTAGTCTGAAACTATGCTTCTTGACCGTAAACCATACAATCCTCCAACCTCCCTGAAAAATAGGTTTGCTATGTGTACTACATCATTGTTCTTCTTACATGGGATAAAATGTGTCATCTTAGAAAACTTATGCACCACTACTAGTATTGAATCATTCCTACTTTGTGTCATTGGAAATCCCAATACAAAATCCATACTTATGTCCTCGCAAGGCCTCTCTAGTACTGGTATTGGTAATGGTTAATATAATCCCACATTCTAACCATTTCCTTTGGCTACTTGGTAGGTTCTGCAACCTTGAACAAATTTTCTAACATCCTTGTATATTTGTGGCCAAAAATAGTTCTCACTAACCAAGGCAACTGTCTTGTCTATCCCAAAATGTCCAGCCAAACCTCTGCAATGCTTTTCTTTGATCAAGTTCTCTCTCATGGAGCTTCTTGGTATACATAATTGGCTTCCTTCAAATAGTCTAACCATTTACTCCTATCCATGCTTGCTAGCTCCTTGCATGCCTTCCATGCTTCAACAAAATTAGGATCAACTTCATACAAATGTTTTAGCTCCTCAAAACCAAGTACTTCTACTCTAAATTTTTTCATAGGTTTTGTCTCCTACTCAATGCATCAACAACCTTGTTTGACTTCCCACTCCTATGTTTTAGCGCAAATGTATAACTTTTCATGAATTTCACCCACCACATATTTATGGTTCAACTTACTTTGGTTATTCAAGTACTGTAGTGCCTGATGGTCAGTATACAACACAAAGTCCTTGGGCAACAAGTAATGCCTCCACTTCTTCAATACTTGCACTATGACTTAAAAATTCTTGGTCATAGATTAAATATCTCCTTCTGGCATCATTCAATTTTTCATTGAAGTAGGCTACTATTCTTCTCTCTTGGTTTAGTACCACCCCAATTATATTTCCACTTGCATCACAATCAACTTAATGCCAACATTGGTTGTTCTATTACCTTTTTCTTTAGAAACTCAAAGCTCCTATCTACACCAATAGTCCATTTGCATTCCTTCTTATATCCTCTCATTGTCTCAGACAATGACACACAAATGTTACTAAATTTTCTAATGAACTTCCTATAGAAACTTTCCAACCCATGAAAAGATCTTACTTACCAACATTTGCTACTGTAGGGCACTCCACAATGGATTTGACTTTCTTCAAGTCCATTTTCAAACCTTTAACTGAGATTACAAATCCCAAATACACCAATTTTTCCTTCATGAAGCTACACTTTTTCAAATTGATTAGTAAATTTTCTTATTTCAACCTTTGTAATACTAACCTAATATGCTCTAGGCATTCCTCTTTAGTCTTACTGAAAATGAGAACAACATCCAAGTAAACATTTACAAACTTACCCAAAATTTTTGTCAATACCTCATTCATCAACTACATAAACATACTCAGTGTATTATTCAATCCAAAAGGCATAATTAGCCACTGATACAATCCTTCATTATTCTTTAATGTTGTCTTCCATTCATCTCCTTCCCTTATTTTGATATGATGATAATTTATCTTCAAGTCAACTTGTTAAAGTACTTTTCTCTACTCAAGCAGTTCATTATATCATCCATCCTTGGTAATAGGAATCTACACCTTATTGTGATCTTATTGATTGCTTTGTTTAATTAGTACACATTCTCCACTCACTATCCTTTTTTTATGCTAGTACTGTGAGTATCACCCATGGGCTTAACCTCTCCCTCATCAAGTCCTTCCTCAGTAAATCTTGTACCTACCTTTCCAATTTCTCATTTTTTGTTGGCATCATCCTATGTGGTGCTTTATTTTGCAAATTGGCTCCCTGAATTAGACCCATGTAACGATTGATACTTCTTATTGGTGGCAATCCCTCTGGCATGTTTGTTAAATATTATGTTCTTATACTTAGTCAACATCTTTAAAATCTCCTATGATGCTTCCTCATCACTTGCAGTTGTGCTCTCTACATATCCAATGTTGCACACCTTGGGAATCAATGCAAAACAAATACTTTCATATCTCAATTCATCCAAAAACTTGCTTCCATCCACCAAGCATATTTTGGTGTTGCTGTAAACTTGGTCTTCTCTATCTTTTAGTGGAATCAACCTATGTCTCTAGCTATCCTTGGTTATAATATATGTAGTTTTCCTTCTATCATGTGTAACATTATGATCAAATTGCCATGGACCCCTAATAGTAGATGACATACATCCATTGACGTTATATCATGCAAGACTTCATCATGGTAACCCCCTATCTTGAATCTTACCCAATTTTGCTCATTAACCATTACCTTATGTTCCTTCTGTATCCAAGCAATCGCATGAGGATTTGGGTGTTTTAGCCTCTTAAAATACAATTTTTCAACCATTTACTTAGATACTAGGTTATATGTACTTTCTCTATCAATAACAACTTTACAACAATTGCCTCCAACTTTGCATCTAGTTCTAAACATGTTATTTCTTTATATCAGTCCTTCTTCCTTATGACACTTTAAGAAGACCCTTCTCATCACTAGTGATTCTTTATGTTCAAGGTCGTCATCCAACTCATATGGTCTACGGGGTTCCTCATCCCCAAATGCAGCTCTGGTGCTACCTTCAGCTTGCTTTCTTTGACATTGAAAACACTCGAATGCTCTGTTCCGCTCTTCTCTGCACTTGAAACATGTTCCTTTGAAACATCTTTTCTCATTCCTCCCATATCCTCCTCTTCCCTTCTGATATCCATCGTTGTGGTATGTATTACCCTCTCCTTTGTCTTTGTGATATTAGTTGCCATCTTCCTAGATTTTGTGGTAATTGTCATGACTCCTTCATTGAGGTAAGTGCCACCATCGCTATAGTTGATATTGTCAGTTCTCTTATCTTCATAGTATGGTCTTCTATTATTGCACCGTGATCTCTCCCTTTGGGGTCTCTCCTCTCTTCCTCTTTATCAATTTTGCCTATTCATGAACCTTCTATTCAACTTATCTTTTACCTTGATTGCAAATTGGTATTGATTCTTTTATGGTGGTCAATTGGACTAGACTTAGCTCCTTCTTGGATACTTTCCCTCAACCCATTGATGTATCTTGCAATCTTTTCTTTGCCTGCTTCATTATGCCTTGTTCTAATGACCAACTTGTGAAATTCCTTAGTCTACTCCTTCACAGTCCTATCCCTTTGTCTCAAGCTTTATAATTTCTTCAATAATTCCAATTCATAGTGCATTGGTATAAATTATCTTTTCAACTTTGCAACCATCCTATCTCATTTTTTTGTTCTTTCCTTTCATCTCCTATTTCTTTCTAATTGTACTTATTTTAACCAAACAATAACATGTTCTTTTAGATTGGTCTTTGCAAACATAACCCTCTTGGGGTCCTCAAATTCCTCATACTCAAAATACTCATCCAAATCATTTATCCAATCAATCAGTTCTTTAGGGTTGAAATCACCATAGTAGTTAGAAATATCAATCCTAGGTCTCTTTAGATTTTGGAAATGGATTTTGACACCTTCACTTGATTTGATTCTTCTTCTAGGTATTTTAGATCTTGCACATCTTCTCTTGCATCTTCTTCCATGTTGCTCTCATCATCATCCCTCGGGCTTTGACCCCTTTTCGTATCTTCCTCCAAAGCCTTCAATTGAATTTTGTTCTCCCTTACCTCTTTCAATACTTCATCTAATTTCTCCAGTAATGTTAGAAACACATTGGACTCTTTGTGTGAGCATCTTTCTTGGGATCTAGTATAAACTGCCTCAAGTCAGTGTTCTACTTACAATCACCACTTGCAATTGCCTCTCAATCAACGATATGTTGACAAGCTTCTTGTAGGCTGTCTCAATTCAGTGAATTGTTCACAAGTAGAACTTTGGAACGTTGACTTACTCTCCTCAAGGTTTGAACCTTATGCTTTGGTACCACTTAATATAGTCATGGATGGAGGATCCAATAAAGGACAATCCAGCCATGCAGCAAAAACTCAAAACACACAACATTCACAACAAAACTCAATGAAATAGTAACATAATATTTATTAAATTCAAACTATAAAATGAGTACGATCTACCACAATGGCCTTCCTACATGCTAGCCCATAACCATTTGATTACTAACATGGAAATTATGACATTCAAATAAAATTCAATACAATTCCTGAATCTTCATCATTATGTTTGTGCTTGGACCTCCAACTCCCTATTGGGTTCTTCATGACTCTCCTTGATGATCTCAAATGATTGTGAAAGATATATTTATAGCAGTCTCAAGCTCCAAAATGATCTGTATCATCTTCAAGATGGCACAAAGTTTAATGCTTCATGAAATGTGTGCTTAGCCAATGTAAACAAGTTCTTCAATCAAAGCAGTGATAATGAAAAGAGGAATCCATGCAATGCTCAACATTCATCCTTCATAGTCCGATGAATCTTTTCATATAGTCCCTCTATTAGCGCAAACTCCAAATAATCTGACACAAGTGGGAAATAACAATTGTGCAAGTCTGTCATCTCGATATACAATTAGAAACCAAACTACACCCTTATGTTGATCCAATCTTCCTTAGATGTGGACATAACATCCAATCATCACTATAAAGCATACTCTTGAAATCACAAAACCAAATATTAACTTGTCGTAAAATGTAATAACTTCTTCTCCAAGTAATTGGTAAATGAAAACCTCCAAACAAACAAAGTGAAAGAAAATATTTTGGTTGATGAGAGATTGCTCTTGTTCTCTAGGATGCTCCTTCATCAGGGAAGATTGAGAACATTGACGCAAACCAAAAGTGACAATCTAAAAATTAGCAAAGATGAAATCTACAAGTGCATATATTAGATCTACATGTCAAATCAAATCCATATGCGCACGAACAAATTTGTACTCACAAAGATGACCTGAAAATAGATAGAGTGTTCACTATTTCTAAGGCATTCATTTGATCATCACTGAAATTTCCACATCATTAACAACTCAACATCTAACATTTTCAATTCATTGTTTTTCGACTAAGTACTCTCATTGTTTCATTTATTTTGCTAAGTATTTTATTTATTCATTTCAATGCATTTATCTATTTATCATTTCTACTCCTTACGTATCTAAAGTAGAATTTAAATATTAATACCATTTATTTACACTAGATGTATGTAAAAAGGGGTTTTATTCTACCTTTCAATTTAATAAGGATTGTTTATTTTCCTTTTCACTTAATCAAGACATCTTCACATAAATAATTGACACACATTATATCAACCTTATAAAAAATAATATTAAAATTTAATCTTACACATTATACTTTAGAAGCCAAACTACTTAAAAGTCTTTGTCAATTGGGGCTATTCTTAAACATCATCCACTTCAACTATCAAAAGTTAATTTTGGCCAATAAAGATAGGACACATATTTACCACTTCTTATTGTGGATGAGGTGTGAAATTACTATTAGCTGTTTGACCATTGAAATGGATGATGTTAAGTAGAGTGGTAGATTCATATATGAATGAGGTGTGAAACTACTATTAACTATTATATCGACCTTACAAAAAATTATTTTAAAATTTAATCTTACACATTATACTTTAGAAACCAACAATTCTTTGTCAATTCATATATAGGGGTCATTTGAGAAAGTGGGAGAGCTCATTGTATCTTTGAATAAAAGAAGAACTGAAAGGCCGAAGCAAATATAACTAGACTGAATGTCTTATAAACTATTTTTAGCGTAGTGGACGTTAATTAGCCAATAGGCTTTTATATGTGACCATTATAGTGCTTGGAATTGTCTCACGCTGTAAAAAAAATTCACGCCGGAAAATTTTCTAAACTCGTTAGTTGTTCTATCGGCATATTCCTTGAACCTCCTATGGGTGCAAGTGCTAGTAGTTATTCTATTCCATTCTATTTATATATGAACATTTAACCATTCCACAAACTCATTTTGGTAGGATGTGATGGTTGTTTAAGCTCTTCCAAGGGGAAGCATTGTAATGTCCGCTTTGGACTTCAATTCCAAGACAACCCCATTCACAAAATGGACAAAACTACCTACTCTGAATACAGAGCGAGATCATCAATAAATTTCCAGAATCAAAATCTTCATCTTCATCGATCTCTGTATCTGTATCTGGAACCAGAAGTAAGAATTTCCAGTAAAAATGAGGGCATTCGAGATGTCCAAGTCGGGAAATTCTTTCGAAATGTCTACAGACAGTTCCAGCACCACACAGTACTACAACATCACACCATTCAAAGAATACATTGGTGTTAGCAGTAGTAGGCAGAGTCCAGAATCTGGATATGGTAGAAATATGTCCAGGCAAGAGATTGAAGAAACCCAAAAGAGTTGGCTACTCCATCCCAGAGAACAGGGTGGCCCTAACAAGACTGTAGATCTGGGTATTTTTCTGTGCAAGAAATCTATGTTTGCAAAACTGATTTATGCCATTTTCATAGCAGTCCTGGTAGCTGGATTCGTTGCTGCAATTGTCATATTTGCACCCAGAAAACATCACCATTCCCCTTCCCCTGATAACTACACACTCGCTCTGCAACAGGCGCTCTTGTTTTTTGATGCCCAGAAATGTAAGTAAAATTTCTGATGCCATCTTGTAATGATTATTAAATTGTGTTCAATCAAACTCTTGTAATGATTATAAATTCTGTTCAATCAAACTCATAATTGGTTAACTAACTCTGTGACTGCTCTGTTCATGGCAGCTGGTCTTTTGAATTTCTCAAGCATAAGAGTTGAATTCAGGGGAGATTCCGGATTACAAGACGGTCTTTTGGGCACCAAACCAATTGATTTGGTGGGAGGATATTACGATTCAGGAAACAACATAAAATTTGGGTTTCCGACGGCTTATACCATTACATTGATTAGCTGGAGCGTGATTGAATACAGAGACAAGTATGAAGCATCTGGGGAGCTTGATCATGTCAAGGACATAATCAAATGGGGCACCGATTATCTGCTCAAAACTTTCAACTCATCGAATCCTCAAATCGACACTATATTTTCTCAGGCGAGCAAAGAAACCTTATTTATGGTTTCCACTGTGCAAAATTTAATCTTGCAATCGGAATAATGAATTTTTTTTTTGGCAGGTGGGCTCTAAGAAAAACGATATAGAATGTTGGCAGAGGCCTGAAGACATGGATTACAAAAGGCCTGTTTCAGAATGTGAAGAAAAGGCCTCTGATTTGGCAGGAGAAATGGCTGCGGCTCTGGGCGCTGCCTCCCTTGTCTTTAAGGGCGATGATTACTCTGTCAAATTGGTCCAAGCTGCCCAGAAACTCCATCAATTTGCCCATGAAAAGGGAACAGGAAGATATACAGATTCTGCTTGTGGTGAGGCCGCTGTGGGTTTTTATAATTCCTCTGGTTATTATGACGAGCTCGTCTGGAGTGGAGTTTGGGTTTTCTTTGCAACGGGAAATTGGTCTTACCTGCAAGATGCGAGCGATGGATATAACAGAAGCGTTGAGGCCGATCGAAGTGCGTCTGTAAAAGGAGTTTTTGATTGGGATAACAAACTCTTGGCAACACAGGTAAAACCCATCTTCATTCATCTTCTATTGCCTTTCTCTATTCCAAAGTGTCTTAGGGTTGCGGCTCTTGGTTCCTTAAACCGTTTTGGCCTCGTGGACATCATTAAAATTCATTCATTCATTCTAACAAATACATAAATCAACATCTGTCTATGTGCCAATATACCTCATCCAGTCGGCATGTTGTAAAATTGATTAATAGTTAAAATATTTTGGGTGTGTATATGTAGAGCAATTAGTTAAGTCAACAGGGTATACATGCAAGGTCACCTAAGCTTAAGTTTTTGAACAGTCAATATGACGACGTGTCATTTGTCATATTCACCTCTAATTTGACTATAGTCTTTGCCTCTTCAATGAGAATTGGCTATTATATTCACCTCTAATTTGACTATAACCTTTACCTCTTTTGCCTCTTCAATGAGAATTGACTATCATATTCACCTCTAATTTGACTACAATCTTTACCTCTTTTGCCTCTTCAATGAGAATTGGCTATCATATTCACCTCTAATTTGACTATAACCTCCTCTTTTGCCTCTTCAATGAGAATTGGCTATCACATTTACCTCTAATTTGACTATAACCTTTGCCTCCTCAATGAGAATTGGCTATCATATTCACCTCTAATTTGACTATAGCCTTTACCTCTGTTGCCTCTTCAATGAGAATTGACTATCATATTTACCTCTAATTTGACTATAACATTTACCTCTTTTGCCTCTTCAATGAGAATTGGCTATCATATTTACCTCTAATTTGACTATAGCCTTTACCTCTGTTGCCTCTTCAATGAGAATTGGCTATCATATTTACCTCTAATTTGACTATAATATTTACCTCTTTTGCCTCTTCAATGAGAATTGGCTATCATATTTACCTCTAATTTGACTATAACCTTTGCCTCATCAATGAGAATTGGCTATCATATTCACCTCTAATTTGACTATAACCTTCACCTCTTTTGCCTCTTCGGTGAGAATTGGCTATCATAGTTACCTCTAATTTGATTATAACCTTTGCCTCTTTTGGTTCTTCAATGAGAATTGGTTGTCATATTCACCTCTAATTTCACTAAACTTTTGCCTCTTTTGCCTCTTCAATGAGAATTGGTTGTCATATTCACCTCTAATTTGAATACAACCTTTGCGTCTTTTGCCTCTTTAATGAAAATCAGCTTTCATGTTCACCTCTAATTTGGCCATGACCTTTACCTCTTTATCAAGAATTGGCTATCATATTCACCTCTAATTTGACTATGGTTGCATTGGTTGTCATATTCAGCTCACCACATATCAATGGACAACACTTCTAAATTTAATAATTTAGATATGATGTATGTGTAGAAACAACATTAGTACTATAAATCAGAGGTGGGTTAATTAAGAAAATATATTTAATAGCAATATATAATACATTTTTTAATATTTTGCTAAACGACACTCCCTTTATTTTAAGAGATTTGGGTTTAGTTTTAATTAGATTAAACGAACTTAAGATTGAAATAAATAAAGATTTGAGTATTTGAGATAGAGAAAATGAAATAGTTGATAAGGGATAATGGAGAGCTTATTTAATTTTTGGCATATTGTCAACTTTGGCCTCTTTGATTGATTGTCAAATTTGACCTCTTTGACAAACTGAGATACTGTAATTGAAGACTAGAAATTGAAATTTGCTACTAAAAGTAAAGACCAAGAGATTATGACAGATGTGTTGGTCAATGCAAATCTTGCTGCAACACTGTAGGGAAGAATTCTCACGAGAAGGAGATGGACCAAGGCCTCGGGCACTCACAGACAAGCACGAGTCCTTGATTCTCCTAGGTGTGTGAACCTAAGTCTTTGATCACCACTTACCAAATCTCGTGGAAAGATGTTTGTACCCGTGTATTTGCTAGTTTTGAGAACCTTCAATAGTATAAAAATCCATGCAACTACATTTTTCACAAATTCATATTTGAATTTGTGGAGAAAGTTGGCTTCCTCTTGTATTCTACTACTAACTAATATTAATTAAAAATTACTCTAACAAATGTAGAACAATGTAGAATAGAAGCAAATGTAATGGCTAATATACCCTATTCAATGACGACTGTAGTAATGGTGCATGCCAGATGTGGACCTCTATATAGGTCGTTAGAGTGTTGGAGGAAAGGGTCAAATAATCTTGGCAAGAACACATATTGCAAGGAGAAGTAGCTTCCTACACAAATCTTTGAGGGAAGGTCTAGCTAAATTTCACAAACGGGAGCCTAAGGAGATCCAAACCATTAGATTATAATTTGCTACATTAATTATGCTGAGAGGCATTCTACAGTCATAGCAAGGTGAAGATGAGAGCACTCATTTTTCCTATGTAAATATATAGAAAATAAAAATAAAAAATAAAAAATAAAAACCAAAAAAAAAATTGGAATAAATAAAAATAAAAAATAAAAAAATTGGAAACGATTAAAGGAAAAAAATGTGGATAAAATTAAAAAACTATGGAACCAAAAAAAGAAATCAGAAAAAATAAAACAAAATGAAGAAAAAAAGTGGAAAAAATCACAAAAGCCGTGGAAAACGTAAAAAACACGGAAAATAAAAATAAAAACCAAAAAAGAAATTGGAAATGGTTGAAGGAAAAAAAAAGGCGAGAAAATCCCAAAAAAGAAATAATGAGAAATGGTTGAAGGGAAAAAAAGTTGGAGAAAATCAGAAAAGCTCTGGAAGAACAAAAAGCACCACAAACTTGGAGAAGATATGTCTCGGCATACTATAGATATATATTTTTTTAAATATAAATATACTAGTGGTTAGTGCCACTAGGAGGGTGCTAGTGTGGCAAGAACTACAAAAATCTCTAAAGAGGAGAAAATGACAAAAGACAACGAGGGCATACAATTGTGTCAAGTCTAGTAGCATATAAGAAGGAAATGTGTTGAGATCTACACCATTGGATGCTGCTTGAGATCCACATTTTGTGCAACCAAAGGGTGCCGATATACCAAACTTGGAGAACCTCCAAAGAGAGAGAGAAGGAACTAAAGAGGGTGGGACCTATCACAACTACAACATTACAAATGAATCTACTTGAGATTTTAGATTTTATAATGAACAACCCATGGGAGGCTTGGTTATCGAGTCATCAAAAGGACACCAAAGGCCATTAAAGCCAATTGGAGAGAAAAGTGAGACTCACATGAGTGGAAGCTCACAACATGATTTTTTTTGGACTTGTGGATCTAACTTGAATTCTTATAAGAAGAGCTTGCTATTGACTTAGCCGAAGCAACCACAAAGGGTTGCGAGTGACATTGAAGAACCAAGAGCCATAAAATCTTCATTAGTACCATGCCACCCACAACTCAAACATGGAGTCACAAATATTGCTAAGAAGATCCAGTACTTGAAGAAGGAAACCCAAGAGACTATTAAAGAGAATCCAAGGCTTGAAAATAAATCCAACACTAAAGGGAACTAGGGGAATCCATCAATAGAAGCATGAATTACCCAAAGAGAATAAGCACAAAATACGCTACATTTTTGGTGACTTGTGGGGACATCTTAAAATTGAGATCTCAAAACTATCATCAATTGGGCTCAGAGTCACAAACTTTGAAAACACTATCACACAACTTATTTTTTGTTCTTTCTTGGATGGACTATTGAGAAAGGGGTCTAAAGTGCAAACCTTATCCATCACTCCACTTGTGGTTCCTTTGACATTGAATAACCCTTTCAAGAAACAAGCTTCAGTTGCTCCATAGCTATGTTCAGGGATGCACCATAGTGTTGGGGTTTTCAACACCAATGTTGTGAGTGCTCTCCTACAAAGGAAAACCCCATGCAAGACTAAGACCCCTTAGGTAGATTAGAAAAAAAGAAATACTTTTGGAGGTCAAATCAATCAAGCAACCAAACATATCCCCTTGGATGGCAATGCTCTATAATGTTTTCCTTGAGCTCATTGTCAAAAAGATGAAGCCTAGAAGATCTTTTAAAAATTCTAATAGCTTCTTACTAGAATGGGATAAGTGTGTCTAGGCTCTTAATGGAGGGCTGGTTATGCCTAGCCTGTGCTACCCAATATAAATAATAACTAGGCCCTTATAAAAAGAGAAGGCACCTTTGGGGGTGCCAACTAATATTCTTCTCTACATATTAGTTCTTTGAGATGACTTTCACTATTACAACAAGAACCAAAAAACAAAATATCTCCAAAGAGAGAGGGGTGAGCAAAGATGGGAACCTATGAGGTCATGTTGAGAAACATCTATAGGGACCACCCATAGTTTAGGGGGGGCTTATAACAAGCTAGAATCTCATGACATTGAAGGATTGAATTTCTTCATTCTCCTTTCTTTCTAAACACACATGACCTAGAGAGAAGATAGCCATCTTGTCACTATACTTGGATTGTCATTAGGCTATCATCTTTATAGGTGAGGATCCTTGGGGCACACGCTAACTAATTCTTAACTTGGTATGTATTTTTCTTTGCATGCATGAAATATACTTACACTACTATGCTCTTCGTATTTTCATCAATGATGAATCTATGGATCACAAAGTACATCTTCCACTTGGTTTTGTCTTGGCATGACTTAAGCAAGTTATCGTAACCATTCCTTAGATTTGGCTAGTGTTGAGAATAGTTAGAGGCTAAAAAGTTAAACTTAGGTAACACAAATCTTTTCATTCCTTTAATGTCACAAATTTAATGTGGGTCCTATTAGGTGGACACAGTGTTTTGGCTATACATTCATAGCAATTCCAAGCAAAGAGGTATATATTATGTCTATCAAGAATTCATAAAAGAATTCAATTAATATGTCTATCAAGAATTCATACATAGTGTACATAGAAAATTATTAATAATTACCTATTAAAATTATAATAAGGTATATATTATATTTTTAGAGTCTTGAGAGTTTCCTTGATATACCCTTTTTGTTTTATCAAATTTGCATTAAAAAAACCATGTCAGCATCAAGGGTGAAGTCAAGGAAAATCTGTGAAAACATCCCAACTCTTCATTTGCATGGAAAAGGCAGGTTCAGATTCCCAAGCCTAATTTCTATGCAATTTTTTTGGGGAAAATTTTTAAAACTAAAACGGATTATCCTTTTCCCCCCATGTAATTCATGGTTTTTGGGGGCAAAATAAAGATTTCCAAAATAGATATTTGTTTTGTTTTCATAATGAATATTTGTTTTCCCAAAATAGATATCCATTTTGGAAAAGATAATATCCATTTTCTTTTCACTTACCAAGCCAAAGTCCAAGCCTAAAAAAGAGTTTTGTAATTCTGGCTAATACTTTCATGCATTTTTTCCCTCCATTGCCACTTTTTTTTCCCACGATGATCTTGCACTCCCCCTCATGTACTACCATGTAAACATACACAAGGCCAAAAGACTACCCACAAGATTCCCCATTGGTGCTCTAAGTAACCACAAGGAACTATAAAGTTGCCCCTAACTACCTGTACCTTCACTAGAGTCATTACTGGGCACTTATGCAAGGAAACCTTACAATGATAGCATTTGGTATGCAAATATAGTCAAGCCTAGAAGTTTTATAATGCTTTTGAAGTTAGTATTGCATCAATGATCGGTATTGATTATCTTGGAGATTGTGCAACAAGTGCACAATGACAAAAAGAAAAAGAACACAACAAAGTTTAGCCATTGGGCTAAGTTTGGCCACTAGCAAATGGAAGCACACCATGATATATATCTACCCAAGAAATAAAGCACTAGTTGCTAGCAAATAGTCATCAAGCCAGCCATAAGGATGCTACACAAATGTACACCATGGGCCCATGTCATTCCACATATTGGTCTAAAGGACTAATAAAATATTACTAAAATAAATGCAACTTGCTCATAAGGGAAAGAACAAACACATAACATAGAGGGGCCCACCATAGTCTCTAGCATGGAGATACTTGGACCAAATCTAGTGGTTGTCATACATCACTCAAAGCCAAGCTATTTGTTGAAGCACCCATGGACCAATAGGATGGTGCTAGGCATAGAACACATGCCACCTCATGCCATGCAAGAGATAGCAACCACCACAACACTATAGGTAAAGGATGAGCACCTTTGGAGAGGATCGATAGTAGGTGTGACTAGAGAGGGATATTAGATATCTAGGGCACATGGCAAATGAAGAAAATTAGCACATGAAATATTAAGCCATTGGGCATGTTTTGTGTACCAACAATAGTAGGATGACACATTACAGAATATGATGTAGGCGCACAATCAAGGAAACTAATAATAAGTATTAATAGACATAGTGGGACAGCCAATTTCATAAAGGGAAAGCATTTGTGCATGTGCTTTAAGTTGTGAGTTCATGGGCAATAGCTAATCAACACAAAATAGAATGTGGGGGCATAGAAGGCATGAAAAAGGGTCTCACTAGGTAAAATAGAGCTAGCAACCAAAGTGAATATTAATGATGGAATAATTATCCATTGTGAAAAGGTTTGTTTACTGACTAGGACGCAGTGGTGAACATAAAGTGAGAAGGCAAAGGATTTTAAAAGTGATCGAATTGTAAGAGGTCACCATGCAAATAGAATAAAGGATGAGTTAAAACATAAATTTTGGAACTGAGGAAATTATAAGTTGAGCGAGGTAGGAAGCATATAGAATTAGGGTTCAAGGATATAGACCTACCATGAAAGTGCTTTAAAAACTCAAACTAGGGACACAATTAGGGCACACCACATGACCACAAGGCCACCTAGAATACAAAGAGGGCATTGAGAATAAAGATGGCACCAAGGCCATAATCCACTTGGGCTTGGATAGATCAATCAAAATGGCCTTGATCCCGATAGAGTGACATAGTTGAGTTTCAAAGCTAAGAGAACAAATGCATATGGAATCCACAAGTGCTACAACACAATAGGAGGGAGAACAATAGGGACTTAGTTTTACATTTACATAAATATGATGAGCTCTACATGTTCCAAATGCAACACCATAACATTATAACATCAAAGATGGGGCGTACTTCAAAGATACATAATCAAACTAGCACATTTTCTATATTATGATGATAAGATGCTTTGTGATAGTTTCACAAAGGCTATACAATCTCCATGTTGATTAACTAATCATGTATAATGTTCACTCATATTAGCAAATGCAATAAGATGAAGACAATGCATTCCTAAAAATACACATAAAGCTCATTGGAGACATTCACAATGATATCACTAAACATTTAATGTTTCTCCTTTAGTAGATTGTAAAAATACACATGTAAGTGGTGTTGAAGCTTAAAATTATAATTTTATAATTATCCTAAATCAATTTTAGAATGGAAGACCACCCTTAAATATGATGCTTCATTGTCTCTTTCTTGTAGTTAACTAATAACAACCACCTCTTTGTTTCAAACTTGTATACTATCACTTAGTTCCTTCATGGCATGGGCACATGTGCAAAATGCATTTTGCAATTTACAACCATCTCATGTGTTGTCATATTCAATACAATATTTAGGCAAGGAAGAGTACTCACAAATGGAGGATGGAAACTTCTTTAATCATGTAAGATCAATTTGGTCATAGGCTTGCAAAAGTACATTTTTGTGTGCATACATTCCTCAAGTCACCTATACCATGTTACATCATTAAGAATAGGACCTATACATGTATCCATGCTACCCATAAGGGTTTCTTATATTTTCACATGGATTAGATCATGTTGAAGCATCATCCCACAACTATAGGTCATTGGGTGTACATTAGCAATTACATGCAAAGAGGCAAATGTGGACAAACTTGAAATCATAAATAATTCATTAGAATAGCAATAGATATTTTTCAATTTCTCAACCTCACCCAAGCCCTAGTCACATCCCTATAGGGCCATTATATGCTTGTTAGTACTTGCATTAGATTGAGGTATTGACTTTTGTTTGAATGACAGAGTTGCAAGGCATGGGTGTATTTTCCAAGTGCAAAGTTAGGGCCTAGTTCTACCAAATGAGCGCATTGTAGGCTTATGGGCTTGGAATGCATGTGTTATAGTTTACATGTACAAAGAGGAGTGACGAGTCAATAAAGTGAATCATGTGAGGGCACAAGATCTTGAAGTAGGGACATAATTTATGAACTGCATAGGGGAAAGATAATTTTGTGGGACAAAAGTGTTGTAGTATCTGAGGATAGGAGTGCAACTCACAACATGCAACATGCAAAGTGGGTAGGGAAGCTACAAGATAAGGTTTTAGGGTTCAACAACAAGAGTGCAACATACACCTTACACATTGCACAAGTAAGGGATAGGTTGGCCAAAGAGGTTTTGTGGGGTTTAGGGATTAAGGTACAAGTAGTAGTTTGCAAGGGTGCAAAGTGCAAATGGGAGCAATAGGTCCACATGCATAAGTGAGTGTAGGGTGGGAGGTCTAGAAAGCACATTGTAGTTTGCAATATGCAAACTACAAAGTACAATTACACTCATGACTTAGCCCTAGATTGCATTGTGGGCTTGCAGGGATAGAATGCAAATATGTAGTTGCATGAAAGAGCATTAAGTTTGATAAATAGTGAATAGCGAGGTGTGGGGTGTAATTGTAATTTACAACATGCAAACTACAAAGTTAATTACAATTTACAACCCAGGCGCAATATACATTATGTGATTCATGGGGGTGAGAGGTGAGTTTGTAAGTGCGAGTGGCAGGTATGAGTTTGCCAAGTGGGTAATAGTGAGGTGCAAGGCAAGGAGTGTACATTGCATTTGTAAAAAAAGTCCAAATTGTAAAGTGCAAATGCACTCTATAGGCTGAGCCTTATAAGCATTTTATAATCTTATGGAGTTGCAGGGTGTAGAGGTAGGAGTGCACTTTGCAATATGCAAAGTGCAACCTAAACCCTAATCTCAGTGCTAGAGAGGAAAACACTTAAAAAAAACACAAACCCCTAAAATCATGAAAAATTTGAGACAAAGAAATAGTGGAAGGACCCAACAGAGATAAAACACACCACAAAGCGCAATATTTCACTAGGGCTCACTAAAGGGAATCTTAGATCAATTTAATTAGTGATGGACCAAATAGGGAATACACACAATAATGAAGGCATGGAATTTGCAATTTGGGTGACATGCCAATAAGTTAGACTAAATATATAAAGGAACACTTAGATAACTTGGAAAAAAGAAAAAAATATAGAAAACCAAAAGCTCCTCTTCTTTAATGGAAATAGAAACTAGTGTGAGATTGGGATAATAAAGCAACTAAAATTTCACATAAATATAAAGTTTAAACCAAATCAAATGATACAAAACTTCACCAATCAAACATTACCATCAAAAAGTATATAAGAAAAAGAATACATGACATGCAACTAAAAATAACTCTCTAAATATAATTAAACTTTATTCAACAAATTATAAAAATTATAAAAAGAAATTTACCCTGCAGCCATTTATGAAAAATATTAGATTCGATCATGTTAACATCTACATTCTATTAATATTAATAAAAAACTAAAAATAGAGTTGCATAATTAAAGAAGAGTTTACTAATATTTGAATAAAAACATGCAACCTTAGCACCTTGGAAAAGCCCCACTTCTCACTTCTAAAATTTACTACTCTATTATTCATATTTTAAAAATTACATTCTAACTTCAATTACTTCAAACTTCAACTTTAACTTTACTTTACATTAAAAATTATTGCACTAAGGTTTTCTTCTAATTACAATTTCAATTACATATTAAAATTTTTACACCTTATAATCTATAATAGAATATTTCCACCCAGCCCGCATGTAAGTAGTTGGCTTGAGTCTTGGGTTTGCTCCCCAAGGTCTCACCCCTTCGAGTCCCCAACTTGACAATATGTAAGACCAAGGCAAGGCTGGTTGGACGCTAGGTTGGGTCACAGGGATACCCCTGCCGTTAATAAAAAAAAATATGTATCTCTACCCACACTCTACTCTATTTAAACATTATCCACTTCAATGATTATATTACTTGTTGTGGTAAATATTTGTCTTGATTTTATTGGCCAAATTGACTTTTGACCATTGAAGTGGATGATGTTAAAGAATAGACCACCACACATGATGATCTTCCTTTAGAAAGCTATCCTCAATCACTGGTTTCTTTGCAGGAAGACCCACCTTCCTTTCTTCTTTTGACACTATGGTAGGATGTGTTCAATGTCTTATATTTTAGCTTGTAGCTTCTGGTTCTATTTTTCTTGCTTGCATTTTGATGGGCCGTGCAAATAGATCTATGAGCATTATACTTTTAAAAAGAAATGAAGTCCAATTGTGGGCCGTGGTCACTGTAAGAAAAATACACACTGGTTATTCACCGAAGGCAGCTGGGCATTTGAGATTTACTTTTCTATTGTAGTTTTGGATGGTTCTCTAAGTTATTTTGCATCATGAGCTTGCGTTATTGTGTATACCTGGTTGGGTGTTTTGGTGCAGGTTCTGTTAACAAGGCTTAGGTTTCTTGTGGACCCTGGCTACCCCTATGAAAACGTGCTTAAGCTGTCCGCTGAAACAATCCAGATGACAATGTGCTCCTACCTTCCAGACTACTCTAATTTTGATCGTACGCCAGGTACATTTAGCAACTTACATGTACCTAAATTACGAGGTGTAAAATTGTTATTAATTATTTGATCATTGAAATAGATGATGTTTAAATAGAATGCTATCAATTCAATATATTAATACAGATATTCACTGGTTTTACAATTCCAAAGGTGGACTAATACTTGTGAAGCCAAGTGAGAGTAATGGACATCTCCAATATGCTGCAACCTCAGCCTTTCTGAGCAAACTATACAGCGACTATCTATCGATGATAGGGGTCGATGGATGGACATGTGGACCTAATTATCACCGTTCACAACAACTGCAACAATTCTCAGCATCTCAGGTCACCATTACAATCAACTCAACCCTTGAAATCATTGGATTTATGTTTGTTTGTTTGTTTGATATGAATTTTGAGGCATGTATTTGTGTATTCTATTTAAATATCATCCATTTTAATGGTTAAATAGATAATAGGAATTTTACACCTTATTCACAATAAAAAGTGGTAAACATTTGTCATACAGATCGATTACATTCTAGGAAAGAATCCGATGAACATGAGCTACGTTGTGGGGTTTGGAAAAAGTTTTCCAGTCCACGTACATCACCGAGCTGCATCAATCCCTTCAATCTCCATTGACAAGCAACATTATGATTGCACACAAGGGAAGAAATGGTTGACAGAGACAGCGCCCAACCCAAACAGTTTGAATGGCTCCATGGTGGCTGGCCCTGGATTTTCAGATGATTTTTCTGATGATCGGACTAATGAAAACTTCACCCAGCCCAGTATTGCTGCGAATGCTGGATTAGTTGCTGCTCTTGTTGCACAATCTATGCCAGTGAAACCATCTTCATCTTCCAGAGGTGGAGGGATGATTGACCGCGACACCATCTTTTCCAATATTCTCCCAGTTTCAACTTCTTCACCTACCCCTCCACCTCCTTGGAATCCCTGATCCATATTCTCCTATTCCTGCTTCATTAGTTGACAATGTCAGTCTTTATTTTTTATTCTTTTGTGAATGCATAAATTGATTAAGGATGTCTTTTGTTTTATTTTAAAGGTATTGATGAATTAGGTAACATGGAAGCTAATTTTAAATAATTGATAGGAAAAGGCTATGCATTTTTATTTCAACAAAATTAAGACTCCTACAATGTTTGGAAGTAAGAAATGGAAGAATTTATGAAAGAGAAAGGTCTTATGGAAGATAGCCAAAGGTATAGAGAATAACCCAAATAAATTGATCCAAGTCAATAATATTATAGATGGGACTTTGAGACCCACATCTCTTATGTATTTGGGTAACTTTGGGAATTAACACTCTATTTAAATATCATCCACTTCAGTCGTTAAACAGTCAATAGTAATTTTATACCCCATTCACAACAAAAAGTGGTAAATATTTGTCCTATTTTTATTGGCCAAAATTGTCTTTTAACTGTTAAAATTGATGATATTTAAGAATAGCCGGGAATTAATATCTACAAGAAGGATTTTTGTAAATATTATTGATAAAGGCGGGTTTTTGAAAGTGCCCAAACTCTTATACAACAAGGCACCACAAACAACAATACAAAAAGAAACCGAACTAGTGCCCAAACCCTTATACAACGAGGCACCACAAACAACAAGTCTCGACAATAGTACAGAAAGAAACTGAACTCCATGAGAGATGGAGTTCAAAAAATAAAAATAATAGCTAAAAATTGTAGCATAGCGAACCAACAACAAACAAACAATAAAAGAATAATATCAAAAAGAAAGATTTTATCCTTAAGCCTCTTATTTTTTAAAGGTAAGTAATTACTTTCCTTAGATCAAAATGATTTAATCTCAACTAGACAGATGTAGAAAAGATTGTAAGAAGAATTCCAAACTATTGAGATTATAATATCAAACAAACAACCAGCAACAAACAAACAATAAAAGAATAATATAAAAAAGAAAGATTTTCTCCTTAAGCCTCTTTTTTTTAAAGGGAATCAATTACTTTCCTTATATCAAAATGATTTAATCTCAACTAGACAAATGTAGAAAAGATTGTAAGAAAGATTCCAAATGATTGAGATTATAATATCAAACAAACAACCAACAACAAACAAACAATAAAAGAATAATATCGGAAAGAAAGTTTTTCTTCTTGAGCCTTTTATTTTTTAAAGGTAAGTAATTACTTTCCTTAGATCAAAATGATTTAATCTCAACTAGATAAATGTAGAAAGGACTGTAAGAAGTATTCCAAATGATTGAGATTATAATATCAAACAAACAACCAACAACAAACAAACAATAAAAGAATAATATCAAAAAGAAAGATTTTCTCCTTAAGCCTCTTATTTTTTAAAGGTAAGTAATTACTTTCCTTATATCAAAATGATTTAATCTCAACTAGACAAATGTAGAAAAGTTTGTAAGAAGGATTCAAATGATTGAGATTATAATATCAAACAAACAACCAACAACAAACAAACTATAAAAGAATAACATAGAAAGAAAGATTTTCTCCTTAAGCCTCTTATTTTAAAAGGTAAGTAATTACTTTTCTTAGATCAAAATGATTTAATCTCAACTAGACAAATGTAGAAAAGATTGTAAGGAGGACTCCAAATGATTAAGATTATAATATCAAACAAACAACCAACAATAAACAAACAATAAAAGAATAATATCAAAAAGAAATATTTTCTCCTTAAGCCTCTTATTTTTTAAAGGTAAGTAATTACTTTCCTTATATCAAAATGATTTAATCTCAACTAGCCAAATGTAAAAAAGATTGTCAGAAGAATTTCAAATGATTGAGATTATAATATCAAATAAACAATCAATAACAAACAAACAATAAAAGAATAATATCAGAAAGAAAGATTTTCTCCTTAAGCCTCTTATTTTTTAAAGGTAAGTAATTACTTTCCTTAGATCAAAATGATTTAATCTCAACTAAACAAATGTAGAAAAGATTGTAAGAAGGCTTCCAAATGATTGAGATTATAATATCAAACAAACAACCAACAACAAACAAACAATAAAAGAATAAAAGAGAAATATTTTATTCAAAATGGAAGTTATTATTAAAAGAGAAATGTCAAATTAAAAATTAAAAAGTATGAAGAAGTTTAATGGGTACAAAATTCATGAGAAATGCTAAAACAATTATGGAGTGGAAGCATAAATTTGTGTTTTACTTGTAGGTCACATGTTGATCTATCAAAATTTACATAAAATTGGATAATGCCCCAATTTTGGGAAACAAGAAAAAATAGATTAAGTTCATTGTAGATGACATTGTTAATATGTATATGTGTGTCCCTTAAACATTCTATGTGGTACCCTTTTCCCTCTAATTCACATTGAAAAGATTTCATTAGACACAAACTATTAATCTAGATCACATTTTTCATGATCAAACAAAGTTATCATGACATGAAATTTTGTAGAAAATAACCCTAAAAAATATAGACTTTAATATATTCATTTTATTATTATATTTATTTTTATCTTCTAATTAAAATAGGTTTATTACAAAAATCAAAGAACAATGTTCCACACAAGTGGAAAAATATTAACAATGAAAAAATTCTAAAAAATAAGAGTGCCCTTCATATTCATATCCTTCTTCCAACAAAAAATAATAATCAATTTGAGTATATATGAGAAGAGTTATGCATTATAAAAAACATCTATTTAAATTCATAGTTGTTCTCAGTTAAAATAATAATAAATAAAATATGCAACAAAAAATTACAAAAGAAAAGGTGTGCCCTAGTGTTAATAATCTACATCTAAAAAATTATGAAAAGATCTCAAAAAATATTACTTATTAAAAATATTGCTTTATCAATAAGTATTTAAAACATGAGATAAATTATTATTTAATTTTTTAAATTAGAAATAAAATTTACATAAAGAATATCACAAATAATAATTTTTTTTTTGTTGATTTATGTGACCCATCTAAAATAAAAAGTGAGACATGCCTTTATACTATCACCCTATGTAACATCCCACCCTGCAACCCTGAAGGGTAAGGGCCAAAAGAGGGCAATAATTTTTTTTGAATATAAAGAGATAACATGCACATAATACGATTGCCGATTTGATAGATCGACAACATTCATGGCCAAGTATGGCTGAATGCACAACCCAAAAGGAGAGGACTAATTCACCCTCCAGTGAAACATTGTTAAAACTACATTCATTTTAAACACCAACCCAAATGTTCCTATAACCCAATCCAAATATAAACATGAATCCATAATCATCATAGTACAAGCGGATCTGATACCTACATCAGAATCTGTAAGCCAAATAAAAAACATCTCATTAGATTCTCATTAAATTATATGATTACATCTTCTCTCTCAAGAGAGTACAATTATATAAAAGAATATACAAGTACAATGGCATAGCCATGAATATGATATAATAACTGAATGAGTACAACAACAGATAAAGTAATGGAGAGAGAGAACATCTCCAACTGGTGCTCCAATAACCTGTTCACCTGTCCCCAATGGTGGTGGCAATGCCTCCCAACCATGTGGACTTAGAAGAGACCACCCCATTGTGCTCGGAGGTAGTCACAAGGCCCAAACAGAAGTAACAAGGCAAGGGTATACAAGATGGCCAACACTTACATCAATCACGGAACAGACACAGAAAACAATGCATAAAGCCAAAGTCATAACATAGAGATGCTCATCCAATCATAGGTTAGGTACTACTCACGACTACTAAGGCCCTAGATACTAGAGTGTAAATCAGATGGAGTGTCATCATGCATGCACGAAGGGATGGCACCACATGGAATCAAGTACACTTCTCATTTAGACGAGGAGACTCAATCATGCCGGAATCAATGCCCCGCAAACAGATAACTCGATGCCTCACAGATAGATAGGCCTTCTCGTGTGCATCCTTAGCCTTTACAAGCACTCAAGGCCATGCACAAGGACTCAATAGCCTAGACCTAAGCTCATTTTGTTTAACCAAACGAGGTATACAAAACTAAATTAAAACAATTCAACAAAAATAGGTGACACGGTGAGTGTCCCATCTGCATCCCCAAAGTATTTGGAATAGCCACAGAGGGCAAGGGACGTGTCCCAAAGACACCACATCTAACTCAGCAGAAACACAATATGTTTTAAATATTAAATACAAAATTACAAAATGTGATCTACAAGACAAAAGCTTTCGATGACTATAATTTTATTAAAAAATAGCCTTTGTCAGTTAGGTCAGTTGTGTAATAACTCTAGTGACCCCAATTGGTCACGATTCACAAAGGAATGCACGGATATAATAAGAAAAGCATGACAAATGGTATTGCAAGTCTACTCACGGCCTGAATTTTGCATATTGTCTGCCATTTTTAACATAACCAAAAAAATGTAAAAAACACATACTTA
The DNA here is from genome assembly GCA_027924645.1 of Cunninghamia lanceolata. Lineage (NCBI taxonomy): Eukaryota > Viridiplantae > Streptophyta > Pinopsida > Cupressales > Cupressaceae > Cunninghamia > Cunninghamia lanceolata. The sequence goes on from BSBN01000515.1 coordinate 3,184,312, forward strand.
CAAAATTGAGATCTTAATTTTCCTCCTACAGTAGTTCCCTTAGATCCTTGAGTTGCGGAACAGATTTTCCTAATTAGAGATTTTGTGACAAACATAGATTGATAAATCTAAGGTATTTTAGTGCCATGACATTCTTTAACTCAAGGATGACGTTTTCCACAAGGTTGGCGATTAGCAGAAAAAGACCGTAATGACCAAAACAGAAGCCACTCAATTTTCTAAGTAGAGTTGTAATGAAAATCCCATCAGAGAGGTCAATGTATGACAAAAGGGTTCCATGGGACTAGATCTCTTCAATCTCTACCATTGCATCCCAGTTTTTCTGTATGGCTACCCTCATTATATTCTCTAAAAGATTGAACCCTCAGTTGCCAAAAAAATTTATAAAATAGAAACCACATAATCTTTCATTGAAAACCCTTTGATCCACAGAATAAGGAAATAGTTCTACATGGTAATAAAATAAATTCAAGGTAAGAGGTGATGAAAATATCTTGCATTGAAATAAATTTCTGGCATATTAAAAATTGATTCAAGGAAAGAGGCGATGTAAATTTCTTGCATTGAAATAAATTTATGGCATATGTAATAAAACACAATAATGGGGTTTCAATTTTATTCTGTTGTGGTGAAGGAAATCACAGCAAACAGAGTTTAGTTCCTATGCTGGAAAAACAAATAACAAATGCACCTACCTTTTCCTGCTCAGGCGATTCTAATTTCGCACTCCCCTGTTGGAATTAGGCCAGACAACTAAGAGGGGGGTGAATCAGTTGTCCCACAAATATAACCTTTTCTTATTTTAATCTTCTTTCACAACTTACAAATAGATTAATGATATAAACATTAAAGCATGAATCAATAACACATGAGTAGAAACACAATGAACACTCTTGACACCAAGAATTTTAACATGGAAACCTAGTTACGGGAAAACCATGGTGGGGGTTAACCCACAAGATTCGTACCCTGTTAAAAGTACTTAAAAGATGTGCGAAGGCATTTGCCTTTGGGCGCACTGCCTAGAGCTCACTACTCAAAGAGGCTCACTGCCTACAGAAATTTATGTTTAGTATAGAAAGATTTAACTGAGAAATAGCATCTTCAACATGGTTGGTTCAGTCTCATTGAATGCTCACAAAACTTCTGCTCTTCTCTCAAATACTTCATCACTATCACTTCATCCTTTAATGTTCTTGTTCCTCTGCTCCTCTTCTCTGCTCTACCTCTGATCCTTTCTTAGGATTTGATTATTTCGCACAAGGATCTGATTTTCAACAACTCAACTACATGCCTTTATATGCTTCATCAACCTTGGAATAAACATCAAGGTCGACACTACAAGTGTCTGACTTAATGCGAATCACTAAACTGTCAACCAAACATAACTGGGACTCAAATCTTCCTTGATCAACACGCCACGCTCCATATAATTGCTCTTAGATCATCCGCAACATGCTAGAATCATTCGATCGGCCAAGACTAGAAAGAACAACAACACCAAGAAGGAAATCTTCAACAACGAGCTCGATCTTCAATGCGGACCTCCAACACAACAAGCACATGATCCAGAGACCTCCACAAGCATATTGAATTCAACAATAACATCTGCACTACTCCAAATCAATAAAATCACTTGCATCTTCATCCGGTACCTTAAGAACACTACCTGTCATGACTATTACACTAGAAAGATTGCTTGCGGACCTCCAAACCACGAACCACTTAAGTTGATGACACACATTGACTTCCCAAACATGTCTCTAGATCCACAGATCATAGTGTTTCATTTGCGTAGCAATCCGGACCAATTTCCTGTCACTCTTTCTTTTCTGAACACTGCAAAACCCGGTTCAACTCAAAAGGCCATAACTTCTTCAAATCTTTATGCGGACCTCTCAAATCTTAGCTGGAGCTTCCTCAGACAATCCTCTACATAGCCATATGGTCTGCGTACTTAGATCTTCATTAATTTTCTCAATATCCTCAACATTTCAGTCTTCTAACCAGTCAATAAAATAGGATATAGTTGACACCAATGGCAATAGGGATATGTTGACATCAATGACAACACCGATTAAGCACATATTTGCAACAATCTCCCCCTTTGTCATTGATGGCAACATATGATGTGAAAAACTGATTCAACCATCAAGACTAGAACATCTCCCCCTTTCTCTTATCACACCTGCAACCATTTTTCTTTACAGCTCCCCCTTTTATCAGCAACTAGTTTTTCACATGACTTCTCTCCTCCTTTGACATCAATGGCAAAGGGCACATATTTGCAACCTTTTCTCCCCTTTTTTGTTTCAGACTGATCTCAAAATTTGCATACTGACTACTCCCCCTGAGTAGTATCTCCTTAACATCAATCTGGATCACAAGATATGACTGTGAATTCCACCGGATTGATGCACCCTAGTGCATCTTAGTTCTGATCAAGAGGGGTAATAACCCCTAGCTTCTCTCCGCGATACTCAAAAGTATCCTTGGGTAGAGGCTTAGTGAAAATATCCACAATCTGATCCTTTGAAGAAACAAACTCCAATCTGACTTCATTCTCATTAACCTTCTCTCTCAAGAAGTGAAACTTGATTGATATATGCTTTGTCTTTAAATGCAACACTGGATTTTTTGAGATGCTTATTGCACTTGAATTATCACAGAAGATTGTAATAGGCTCGTCAAACACAATTCTGATGTCTTTCAACATTTGCTTCATCCACAGAACTTGAGTACAATTGTTTGCTGCTGCTATATACTCTGCCTCTATAGTAGACAGAGATATTTCCTCTTTCTTTTTGCTCATCCAAGAGACCAATCTCCTTCCCAAGAAGAATGCACCACCACTAGTACTTTTCCTGTCACCCACATCTCCTGCCCAATCAGCATCTGTGTAAGCATGAAGAGTGAAGTTATTGTCCTTGGGATACCATAAACCATAATCAAGTGTCCCTTTGAGATATTTGAAAATTCTTTTGACTGCTACAACATGGGATTCTCTAGGATCAGCTTGAAATCTAGCAACAATTCCAACTGCATTCATGATATCAAGTTTGGTCTGAGTCAGATAGAGAAGTCCTTTAATTATTGATCTATACCTTTTTTCATTTGCCTTAGGGGAATCATCATCTTTACTTAACTTACATCTGGTTACCATGAGTGTACCTACTGGCTTTGAATCTTCCATTCTAAACTTTTTCAACAATTCTCTCACATAATTAAATTGAGATATGAAGATACCTTTATCTGATTGAATGATTTGTAGACCTAAGAAGAAATTCATTTCACCAAACATGGACATCTCAAATTCACTTTGCATTTGATCAACAAATGTTTTGCACATACTCTCATTTCCACCAACAATGATATCATCAACAAATATCTCAACAATCAGAATGTGCTCATGATCAATCTTGAAGTAAAGATTACTGTCAGCAGTGCCTTTGTTATATCCTAGCTTTAGCAAATACTTATCTAATCTTGCATACCAAGCTCTTGGGGCTTGTTTGAGTCCATACAATGCTTTTCTCAACTTGCAAACCATATTTCTCTGATCAAACAATTGAAATCCTTTCGGTTGCTCAATGTAGACTTCTTCCAATTCTCCATTTAGGAATGTTGATTTGACATCCATCTGATAGACCTTGAAATCTTTATAAGCAGCAAATGCAAGAAATAATCTGACTACCTCTATTCTTGCCATCGGAGCAAAACTTTCTTCAAAATCAATTCCTTCCACTTGAGAGTATCCTTTACACACCAACCTTGCTTTGTTTCTCACAACTTCACCATCCTCATTTAGTTTATTCTGGAAGACCCATTTAGTGTCAATCACATTTTTTTCTTCAGGTCTAGGAACAAGATCCCAAGTGTGATTCTTTTCAATTTGCATTAATTCTTCTTCCATTGATTTTACCCAATATTCATCATTGCAAGCTTCACCTATTGATTTTGGTTTAATATTTGAAATCAAACAAATCTCCTCTTGATCTTCAACAATTCTTCTTCTAGTTTGAACACCTTTATTTCTATCTCCTATGATCTGATCTTCAGAATGATTCAACCTTACATACCTTGGAGTTTTAGGATTTGTTTGAACTTCTGATTCTTGAGCTTGTTCCTCAACATCTGCACTAACTTCTTGAGTTACTGGATATTCCAAATCAATCTGGATCTGAGTCTAATTTTGAACTTGCCTTCCTTGATTTTGACTTTCATCTTGATCATCTGAATCATATCTGCAAGACTTGAAAGATTTCTCTTTGCTCTCATCAACTCTAACATTAGCACTTTCAACAATCTTTTTCAATCTCTTGTTAAAGCACCGGTATGCCTTGCTTAGAGTAGAGTATCCCAGAAATATTCCTTCATCACTTCTTGTATCAAACTTTCCTAGATCCTCATCTCTCTTGATATAGAATCTACTACCAAAAATTCTAAAATATTTCATAGTAGGAGGATGACCAAACCATAATTCATAAGGTCTCTTACCAGAATTGCCTTTGATCTGTACCCAGTTAAGAGTATAGACAACAGTACTCACAACTTCCCTCCAATAGACTTGTGGAACATTTGCTTCCATCATCATGGTCCTGGCATCTTCTTGAATGGTTTAGTTCTTTCTTTCCACAACTCCATTCTGCTGGGGAGTCCTAGGAGCAGATAACTATCTTTTTATTCCATGCTTTTCACAGAATGTATCAAACTCACCGGAGGTAAACTCTCCACCTCTGTCGGATCTCAAACACTTTATTTTTTCACCAATCTCATTTTCCACCATAACCTTGAACACCTTGAACTTGTCAAGAGCTTCTAATTTTTCTTTCAAGAAGGTTACACACATCATCTGGGAGTAATCATCAATCAGCAACATAAAATATCTGTCTCCTTGCACACTCCTAATTCTAGCAAGGCCACATAGATCAGTATGCACAAGTTCTAGTTGTCCACTTGAAAATTGTTCTTTACTCTTGAATGAAATTTTGTTCTGTTTACCCAATTGACTGTAGGAATTAAGGACAACACTGAGAGGGGGGGTGAATCAGTGTTGTGTGAATTTTCTAATCTTTTTCAAACTTTAACTTGGAGAGCACAAGGAGAGAAAATTATCATTGAATTGTCAAACACATATGCACATAACTGAGAATGAAAAACAAAAACTCATGAGTAAAACATACAACCACAAAGAGATGATCAATATGAATCAAGATACAAGAATTACACGAGTGGAAAACCCTCCAGGGGTAGAAAAACCACTCCAGAACTACCTCACTGGCTTAACTGATAAAACATGCCTCACTGGCTACAAAGAAGCTTCACTAGCTACAATATGTGTCTCACTAACAAATGTTAAGGTCTCACTGACCTGTAAGCCTCACTGGCATACTGTTTAGAAGCACCAGCTTCAAGGAGCACCAACCCCTACTACAGAACAAACTAAAAATAAGAATTCAGAGGGTTTCTCTGTTTCAATACAAAACATTTCTTCTCTCTCATGTGTCTGTCAAATGTCCATTCTATTCAAAATCAATCCTACATACGGATACACTCAACAACACTGCATTTCGGTCCTTACCCAAAACTCACAAATTCAATGCATCTGAAAAACCATTATATGTAAATTGAAAGTCTTTTCACCTTTCATCTTCTGTATGTTTCATCTCTGTCAAATTATAAAGTTGCATCAATGCACCTGAAAAAAATTATTGAAAATAATAGGACTCTTGATATTCCTCTTCTCTGCAAAACAACATCCATCAATTTCCATTCTAAAAACATATGACAAATCATCTTCCTCTATCTGTAAGATAATACCAAATTGTCTTGTCATAAAAATATTTCATTTTGAAATTCCCTTCAATCTGCAAAATGATGCTTCATATTCTTTCTTTTCAAATTCCTTCAATCTACTCAAATTTTGATTCATATTCCTGCAAAAACACATTCTCATTCTCTGATTGCAAATAAATAAATAAATCTTCATTTATTTTCTCACAAGAAAATCTTTCATTTTATCTTCATAAACCTTTCATTTCTTTTCAACAAGACTTCAAAAATTTATTTTGCCTTTGCATTGAATGTCCTTCAACTTTTTTATCTGCAAAATATCTTTCATCCGTCTGCAAAAAATAAAAAATCTCTCCAAGAAAAGTATTTGAATCTTCTCACAAGGAAATCTCTCCTTAAAAAAATATCTTCATGAAAACCTCTCACCTTCTCTAATAAAAATCTTCATTAAAAAAAAATCAATCTTGTCATAAAAAATATAGTCTTCAATTAGGATGTAAAAACCCATAAAAACTTTCCAACTTGGATCTCATATCTTTTAAAATAGAAATTAAAAATAATTTCTAAACTTTTAATTACATAGCCTTTTATGGCTAATCCACATACTTAAAAGGAACTTTTGAAAGTTTTATAAATCTTATATGCCCACTCGTAAGAAATAGAAAGGATGCCCTTTTTAAAACATAAAGTCTCCTCCAAGGTAATCGGGCTCCACCTTATGCTTTCTAAAAACAATTCGATGCTCTTTTTCTAAAAAAACATGAACCCCATTGATAATGCCCGCTCACCTCAAGATTTGAAAGTCTTTAAAATAAAACCATGGTCTCCTTATAAAATTAAGCGCTCCACATACACAACTAACCTTACCTTTTTGGCGCATCACATATATATTAAAAAAATGGACTTTAGTTAATTCTAGAGCCCAAAACCTTATGTGTTTAGACCGCTTCATACCGTGAGTGAAGGAGAGGACCGGTAAACCAACGGCTTCAATACCCTCTAGTAGGTCACATTTAAGTGACAGACCTGTGATAACAGGTCAACAGTGGATTAAATAAAAAAAGGGTAGTTTCTATTGTGAAGGGCAGAGGAGGTATAACAGGGCATAGAGCTCATTAAGAGCATGTTAGTGCTCATTTAACAAGATTTTCCCAAGTTTAAAAAACTTTATACAAAATGACAAGAAGAACATTACAACAAGATATGTAGGCTTATGATGGTTTGATGCTTTGAAAACTTAGACCTAGATTTATGGTTTAGAGGCTAAGGAAAGCATTGAATCAATTATGGATAGAGAGTATTATGGCATGAACCATTGTCTATTTGATCATCATGTTAAAACAACTTTGGAACTTATCCATCCCTGATGTTATTGCTATGTCCTGACTTGAAACTGCTTGCATAGTATATAGTGAATGTCACTGATGAACTAAGCAGAGAAAGCCACTTCCATTTCATGAACCAAGATGATCCATTATGAAGCAAATCTCCTGATAGAACCTTGACATATCAAATGCAAGGAAGTAGTAATGAAGACATAAAACAAATTGAACTGGATTGAAGATCACATCTGAATTTACCTCAACCTTTAACATTGTCCTCAAACCATCTTCTTTATGCGAAGCTTCATCCTACCATACATCCTACTATATCTGCATTATCATCAACTCAATCTGAATGTCACAACACTTTAACAACATATTGTAGATAGATACTAAACCCAACTTATATGAGCAAACTAATCAACTGACAAGAATCTTGATCAACAACCCACCAATACTGACACTAGCATGATTCAACATAGATCCTCTTGTCCAACCTTTGACAATTTCACATAGTACATGATGACATCACTTGATTTCAACATTACACATCTTGTTCTCACACATGATGCTAAGACATCCTGAAATATGACCTGAGGACCAAACACCTTTTTGTCATCAATGACAACCTGACGCCATCATTGACATTCTCTACACATGCTATCAGCAGGTTTCACAAGTTTTGGAAGATCTCTCACAGCCTAAGTAGAACTTATCTTGACAATGTTATCAAAATTCACATGATACATTCTCCTATGCCATAAGCAACTCTGATCAATCTGAGCAATCATACAACTTTTTCCAGAACTACTTAAATAAAAGATGTTACCTCTAGTCTAAGTACTAGATGCAATTGTAGTTTCAGAGCTTTCCAAGATTCTGCATTTTCCATCCTTGAACCAGAGATCATAACCCTTGTCAACCAACTGTCTAACACTAAGAAGATTATGCTTCAATCCTTGCACATACAGAACATCATTAGTGTTATTCTTACCATCAAAAGAGATGGATCCTCTGCCACAGATTCTACCAGCTGAGTTGTCTCCAAATTTCACAATTCCGCCTTCATATTTTTCAAAGCTTACAAACTTACTTTTATCACCAGTCATATGATGAGAACATCCATTGTCAATTACCCATTCATTTTTTTCTACAACCTAAGCAGCCAAGGCACTTTCCACATTTGCACAGCTAGTAGATTCAGTAGGCACCGGATCTTCTTCTTTGATAGCAATGAATACCCAATCATTTTTAGTGGAACCTCCACGATCAGATTCATCATCTATGACTCCTCCTTCACCAGCTTCTTAGACATAGTAGCATTTCTTCTGAACTCTAGGTCTGTTAGGGTTTGGCCTTGAACCCCTCTCTGGACATCTTGAGGCAAAATGATCAATCTTATTACAAGAAAAACATTTGAATGGCAACTTTCCTTCATACTTACCGGATCCTCTTGGCAATCTTTTGGCAAAAAGGGCTTTAAGTTCATCGAACTCAGTTTCATCATCTTCAAGATCCTTCCTTGTCCTGTTGAATCTGTTTGATCTTCTTGAAGAGCTTTCACCTGGATCATATTTTTGTTTTCCATGAATACTGGCCTTAAATGCAGATTCAGACTTAGGAAGAGAATCACCAAACTCGCTCATTTCAAATGCTGAAAGCTTACCAACCAACAGATCCCTTGTAACAATTGTCACAATTTTGATTTCTTCAATGACAACAACTTTATGCTTGTATGTCGGAGGTAAGGATTTGAGCACTTTGCAACAATCTTTGATTCATCCAATACTCCACCAGCACTCCTGATACCAGTCACAAGTTCATTTATCTTCTACATGTAGGAAGTAATGTTTTCATCTTCACTCATCAGCAACCTTTCGTATTTACCCTTCAGGCTATGTAGCTTGGCACATTTGACATGTTTATTACCTTCATACAGAGTTTCCAACTTATTCCAAATTTCATGAGCAGTTTTGAATTCCAGGACATTTGGCATTTCTGTATCATTCAGGGCACTCAACAATGCTTCTTTAGCTCGAATATTGTGTTCAACATCCCTGAGTTCGTCAAGATTTGTAGGACAATTCTTCAGAATCTTGTACTCATTCTTAGTTATTGACCAAAAGGCATCACCCATACATTCCAAATGACACTGCATGCACACCTTCCAAAGCGATAATTTGTTCCATCAAATCTTAGACTTTCCTTCTTGTAAGTCAACATATTGGATCTCCTCAAGCGGTCAAGCTTCTTTTAGAGGAACTAGCTCTGATACCAATTGTTGGAATTAGGATGGACAACTGAGAGGGGGGGTGAATCAGTTGTCCCACAAATATAACCTTTTCATATTTTAGTCTTCTTTCACAACTTATAAATAGATTAATGATACAAACATTAAAGCATGAATCAATAACACATGAGCAGAAACACAATGAACACTCTTGACACCAAGATTTTTAATGTGGAAACCCGGTTAAGGGAAAACCACGGTGGGGGTTAACCCACAAGATTCATACCCTGTTAAAAGTACTTGAAAGAAATGGGAAGGCACTTACCTTTGGGCGCACTACCCAAAGCTCACTGCTCAAAAAGGCTCACTGCCTACAAAAATTTATGTTTAGTATAGAAAGATTTAACTAAGAAATAGCATCTTCAACATGCTTGGTTCAGTCTCATTGAATGCTCACAAAACTTCTGCTCTTCTCTCAAATACTTCTTCACTATCACTTCATCCTTTACTATTCTTGTTCCCCTGCTCCTCCTCTTCTCTGCTCTGCCTCTGATCCTTTCTTAGGATTTGATTATTTCACACAAGGATGATTTTCAACAACTCAACTACATGCCTTTATATGCTTCATCAACCTTGGAATAAACATCAAGGTCGGCACTACAAGTGTCTGACTTAATGCGAATCACTAAGTTGTTCGCCAAACATAACTGGGACTTAAATATTCCTTGATCAAAACGCCATGCTCCATATAATTGATCTTAGATCATCCGCAACACGCTAGAATCATCCGGTCGACCAAGACTGGGAAGAATAGTAACACCAAGAAGGAAATCTTCAACAAGCTTGATCTTGAATGCGGACCTCCAACACAACAAGCACATAATCCAGAGACCTCCACAAGCATATTGAATTCAAAAATAACATCCGCACTACTCCAAATCAACATAATCACTTGCATCTTCATCTGGTACCTTAAGAACACTGTCCGTCATGACTGTTACACTAGAAAGATTGCTTGCGAACCTCCAAACCACGAACCACTTAAGTTGATGACACACACTGACTTCCCAAATATGTCTCTAGATCCATAGATCATAGTGTTTCATTTGCGGAGCAATTCGGACCAATTTCCTGTCACTCTTTCTTTTCTAAACACTACAAAACCCGGTTCAACTCAGAAGGCCGTAACTTCTTCAAATCTTTATGCGGATCTCTCAAATCTTAGTTGGAGCTTCCTCAGACAATCTTCTACATAGCCATATGGTCCACATACTTAGATCTTCATTAATTTTATCAATATCCTCAACATTTCAGTCTTCTAACCAGTCAATAAAATAGGATACAGTTGACACCAATGGCAACAAGGATATGTTGACATCAATGACAACACCGATTAGGCACATATTTACAACATCCCCTTCACCTCACCTCAAATCTTGCAAATTGATATGCTTGCCTGAGTGATTCACTTTTCTCCTGAGTTTTCTTTCCCATATTTTTTTGTTTTGTGTCTTTTTTTTAAGAGCCTCTCCAAATGAGGCGTTCCCTCCCCTGAAGAAAGGTGACTCCCTATCTCTCTCACCAGTTGCTGACAAAAAACAAATAAAAATCTCTCTCAACCTTCTTTCAGGCATCTTTTTCCCAAGGGCGCAGGGACTGAGTCCATCCCTGAGCGTGGGTTTCCAAATCCCCCTATACTATCGGTCGATCCTCCCAAAAACATAAATTCGCTCACCTAAACTCCCAGATATTTTCTAGTTGCAGCATTAAACAAACTCACCCACCCATTTTCAAGAGCCATTGAATGGCAAGGGCAAATTAAAATAAAGAAATTGACTTTAAACAAAATCCAACATTAAAATATCAAAGCTCTCAAATAAGATTAATAAAACCATTTAAAATAACGTATTTAAAACTTCATGGTTATAACAAATCAAATCTCCAATAAATTAAACACTATAACATACTGCATTAGCAACCACGTAAAGAAGCCACATAATAAGATTAACGGAAACCATGACAAAATCCCTCAGCAAGACAAATTGGTAAACCACATACGACCGTATGGGGCAATCTAGACATTACTGTTAGGTAATCGGATGATAAGAAAACCACACTAGAACACTACACTAACAGGGTACAGTGGGCTAGGCTAGGGTATAGGGCCTGTGACTATCTCCAGTAACCACCATTGGGGAATACGAGTACGCTTGGGCCTGTGAATCTAGGCGGAGTCGATACTCAGTACCTGCAACACTCCAAGCACATGTCAAAGAACATGTGCATATATCATATAATAGCCGAAGCATCAATGGACATCAGGAAGAGGGTCATGACATCGTAAGCCTCTCGGATACAAGTGTTATGACATCATCCCTTTCCTGTCCATAATCATACAAAAGCAATCATATTAGTATACAAACATATAAGCATGTAATCCAACATGATAACCAATCCTGTCAACATCATAATAGTATTGGAATCCATCAAGGAAAAGCAACAACCAAAATGCGAACATGGGGGTCGTTACACCCTATGACAAATCAAAGTTTACAAAAAGAAATTTAGAATAGTTTGTGTTTCAACAAAACATCTTAAAAATACTTGAAGAAACTTTTTAACGATACTAAAGAAACCCTAATGGGTTGGTTAGAAGCTATGCATTAATAGTCCCAAGTCAATTAAATAAATTGATGAGCATTATAAATGTAGTGTACACTTAACATGAATGAGACATTGCTCCCTCTTCCCTCAATATTCTCTAATGTTCTAAATTTCATTACTCCTTTAAAAAATTCATATATATATTTGTTCATGAATTCCAAATGTTATTTTAGAAGCTTCCTAGATAGGAATGGCAAATCAATTTCTAACACTAGCTAATTTATTGGAAAAATAATTTGTATCAAAATAACATTACAATTTTAATCATTACTATCAAAATTCAAGTTATTTTAAGTATAATTAATAAAAATATAAATATCATATTAAATTGTTAAAAATTAATTATTTATCAAAATCATTAAAGTAAATATGTATAATAAACATAACCATAAATTAATAATTTGAACCTATATAATGTTGGAAAGCTTTGATACTATGTTAGAAAGGAAGGGGGCATAAACTCTCATTATTGCAACCTATTTTTGGTTCATTTTGAGAAAGACCCTTTATAATAAATAAACTATATTGTGAACATAGTTAATCAACATTTGATTATATTATTTTGTTATATTGAATTAAATGTTAATGATGTTTCATTTAAATTAAATTGGTTGAATGTAGTTGTTTATTAATAAAAAATATCTTGATTTAATTATTAGTATTATTTTGAGTTAGACTAACTACATGTCAATTGACTAAGGTGGATATAGGATAGCTTCCCTCATAGCGGTGAAACCCAAAGGGACAATATCATTGGGAAGATATACAATAGATTATAGCTGGAGTGTTAGAGAGGTTATGAGAACCATTGTACACAACATGTTTGATTTAATGAAGTATTATTAATTTGAATTTCTTACTTTCTTTAGTTATGTGATGGGTACTTATTTGAATCTATGTTCAATGTGTCATTCTTGTAAGTGTCTAAATGTACATGGTCATATATCTACATGATCCTATGATGCAAGGATAAATTTAAGAAAAGGCCCCTAAATTTTTTATAAGATCTTGGTGAATCTTAATTGAGTGTATTAATTCCCATGGTAAATCTTTTTCTTATTTAAATTTTTTTTTATGAATTCATGTACATTGCTTAAAAAAAATTCGTTAGTGTATTACCAACTAATACTAAAAAATAAGATTTTTTTTGGCAAATTATCTAATGATAGTAAGAATAAGTTAATTGTTTAACAACTTTCTTCCTATGAAAAAGGAAATTATTAACTTGGACTAACCATATCTAAATTGTGGGTCCATCAATATCTGTATAGTTAGTTGGCACTAAATGCTCCTATATTCTTTTGTTTTTCCATAGCACTAGTGTGGGGGCCCAAGGGTGGTAGCCACTAGCAAGGTCAATGGGTAGTGCTTCTTATGGAAGTCAAAAGGGTAGCACCACATTGTGAGGTTTGCGGACAACAACGTCGAAGCACATGTGGAGATCAAACATTTGAAAAATATCATGCCATATAAAGGACAATGATATATGTCCCTACTCCAAGTTATGAATGAATCTACAACTTATATTGTCTCATTGACCAAACAATTGTGATTTCTTTTTGGGAAGTAATAAGCACGTGCCATTTAAAATGTTTACCCAACCTAAAATTTCTTTTCGACCATTAGATTATTTATTAATTTTAGTAGTATTAATAAACAATCTAATGGTCCAAAAGAAATTCTGGGTTGGTTTACAAACATTTTAAATGGCGTGTGCTTATTACTTCCTAGAAAGAAATTAGAACTATCGGATTAGAGAGGAAATTGATGGTGGGAAATGAATATTTATTTCTTCAGATATCTAGGGAGAAAAAGACTCTTAAATATTAAGTAATGTAAGTTGATTTATTTTGACATGCAAATATTTTGCAAGTGGTGTATGAAGTGATCTAAATGTGGCCTGAGTTGTTTGCACACAACCTCCCCAAAACATATTTTTCTTAAACATTTTCATAATGATCACCTAATTGCCAATGAAATCAATGTAAGGTCCAAATAAATATTTGGAAACAAGTTATGTCTAAATAATGCATCATAAATACCTTTCCCAAGTTGGACTACCAAGAAGACAAATGCTATCACAACCATGGCTAGACCATACTTGTCACAATTTATAGACAAGATCTCAATTTCTTATTTGTACAAACATTAAAAAAAATATTAGTACATGAACTCTATGCTACATGTATTTTTTGTAATCATGGAATCTGAGACCCCATATACCCTAGTTATTAGAGGCCATGATAACAAAGGAGAGAAATGATGAATACAAGTGTTATGCATCATACCACAATATTGGCAAGTCATGTTGTCATAATAGGATTGTGAGGTTTGTTTACAACTTAGCCTACAATAGGGGCCACAACACACACCTTGAAAACCTAATTATATAAATGAATTCTAAGGGGCAAATCCTACCAAATTTTAATTTCAAAACGAGTATAGTCCCAAAAGCAAGCAAGAATTTAATAGTAATAATGATATGGCCCCAAAACAAGTAGTAATTTGACACTGCTGATAGATATGATTTAAATTTGTAATGTGTATTATAATTTTTAGGTTATTAGGCTCCAATCGTACATCATTTAATGTGATAAAATGATTCAATTTAGAACTTTAATAAAATCATGATAGGGAAATTTAATTGTTGCTAAAATAAATTTTGGTAAAAATTTGGTGATTTAATGCCCCTTATTGCTTGTCTTATTCATCATAAATTAAGGCCCCAGTTTGAACTATTCACCAATTGGCAAAGATTAGCCACTAAAAATTCTATTCTATGATGACACATCATCATGAAAGCACTTCTAGATCCCATAAGTAAGCAAGCATTCATTCATTTTTCCTATCTTATATTTGCCTCTAGACCCCTTCTAGGCCTTCTGAGCATGTTTTAGAATCATATTCTCTTTGTATTCCTCTTCCCTTATCTTTTGGATTTTTCTCTCCCTAGTTTTGTTGGAAGTTTGGCAAAAATGTGTAATATGTCGTACCTATTGGTTCTTTTTAAAATCTTTTTAGTGTTATTTTTAAATTTTATTTTGTGTTCTTTCAGACTAGAGAGAAGATGCAGAAGGGGCTTCAATTTTCTTGCAATGTGTGTTGCCGAAACAATACAATAGATAGCATATATTGAAAACCCAAAAAAGATACAACTAATATGAGCAAAATAATAACAACCTAGATCATAGAATCACCAAATATGAATTATCATCACATACCAACATGGAAATATGAAACTTCGTACAAGTGTTGTAGCTGAACCAGTAGTTGGGTATGACAAAAATCACTCCAAATCTCTAAGGAATACAAATGATCTCACTTATAAATGATAGCAGCAGTATAAGAGGCCCTAGACACCCCAAATAGAGAAGATGAACAACAACTAACAAGGGAAACTGAGTCCCAATGACCCCCATGTCCTCTTGGTAGCTTGTACGGTTGGGCTAGAATGTATAGCAGCTGCAACCAGTACTGAATCTCCCTAAAATATCTTTGTTTTTGATCTGCGACCAAGAATGAAGCTTGGCATCCAAGATAGGGAGGTTAAACGGGCACAAACCAACATCAAAGTCCTCACAAGAAGGTACATCTTGCTCCTAGAGATGTACAGCCAGCAATGGCAGAATATAGCTGCTCCAAACTCCACTAAAATCTCTCAAATCTGCCTCTATTCTATTGCCTTCAATTGATCACACAAAGTCTGCAAATGATGTAACATTAAATCCTCAAACCCTTAATATTTTGAACTCCATTGAAGCCCATATGCAAACACTATGTGTATTTGCCTTAGTAGCACCTTTGGACGGTCTTTCACATTTGTAGAATGTTGTTACTAGAGGGAGTTTTCATTCCCAATAGCCTCTTGTTCAAATCCTCTTCAAACCCTCTCAGAAAACCCTAGCAGAACAAAATAGCCAACAATATCATAAACTCAAGCATATGAAATGAAGCGAACTTTTCACCTTTTATTTCCTCTCCAAGAGGGGCGTTGACTTTTTGGGGGAAAATATTTGTTTTTAAATTACTCTATTCTCCCCTAGGGATGGGCGTCCAACTCCACAAGTGACATTTTATATTTTATTTTCATAGTCACTTTGTCGTTAATATTTATAAAGTCCCAGTTAAATAAACATTATTAAACTTCAGACTTTAAAATATCTATCAAGATGAACTCATAATCTAGAGTTCTATAGCTCGTCGAAAAGGTCTCGACGAGACAAATCCATCGCAACTCTAAAATCCTGAAACGGAACCAATCCTGAACTTACTAAAAATAGCAAATATGGGCCATAAGAAAACAAAGCCAACTCTGAGAGCGCCAACTAGATCCACTGAACTCAAACTACATCTACACCCCTGAATTACACATCCAAGGCCAAACCACAATGGTTCCCTAACCAAATTGTCAGTCTACGGGAACCCAATGATAGACTAACACTGTGAACAAAAAGGGGACATTACAAAATGTCACTTTATGCAACTAATAATTGCAAAACCAATGTAGCAATTACATAGGTGTTACAGTGGTCTCATTTTTATTGAAAAAGTATTTATATATAAAAGCATAAAGATAAACATGTTACATTTGTAAGTCATCATCAAGGAAACAATCATATAAGATTATTTGTATTTTAGAATTTCCTCATTTAGTTGTATTCATTCTTATTGCACTAGAAACTCAAAAACATTCATTCTTATCACATTTTTGTATTTCACACAAGTTATATTTATTTGTTAGTTTTCATATTAAATATTTACGTTTAAACAATACAAAAACATCAAAACAACTACAAAACTAAAAATGTTAGAAAACCCATGTATAAAAGAAAACTATAACCAAGGTCATTACACACTACATGCACCCTGAACTCATTCCAAACCCCCCCAAAATTTATAATTTAGAGCAACCAGAGCTTCTATCGTCTCATATACACATAACTCAGGGATTATGTGAGAACAATTTTGCTTCTGCTTGTATTTTACCTTTTATCATTAGTAATATAAATGTCCTTTATCAACAAGAGAGATTTGCAAGAGGTCAACAACCACCTAGAGTGATCATTGAGATAAGGAAGAGGTGTAGATGACTTCCACCTAGTGGTTAATCCCTAGGCACTAGATTTATTTTTGATAGCCTTTTACAACTTACTCTAGCCCATCCCCAAGTGTTGTAGTTTTATGTATACAAAAATTTAGTGAACCTTATTTGAATCCTTACCATCTTTCTAGTCACTCTCTTCTTTCCTCTTTTCCTTAATTTCTCCCCACCTCACCTCCCTCTCTCTCCCAGTTTATTTTTTGGTGCTTTATAGTCCATGAACATGGTTGGTGCAGAGACCCAATCCTACAAAGCATCCTCCTCCTCCAGAAGACCCATTCAAGTTGTATATTAAGGATGATGAGGATAACTACAAAGTCTATTATCAAAACCTTAACTCTCCTTTTAGTAGGGGAGATAATCAAAATAATTCACTTAGACATGTCATCCATCCTCACTTATAGGTGTAAATTCTTAGACAATCTGATAGATTAGACAACTTCTTTATTGTAAGAGAAAGATAAATAGACCAATAACTTGTAGCCTTGGTGAAAGATAGAGATAACCTCACTAACCAACAAGGAGAGAGCTAATAGGTTGAGAAGAATTTTCAACCAAATATTCAACAAAATCATCAACCTAAATATCAATAGAATTGGACAATCAAGGACCATGATTTAATCAGGAACCTCCTTGATCCATAAATTATCAAGACCTATGCTTATAGAAATTACACAATTTGTATTGTGCTACTTAATAGCAATTAAATGATAATGAGAAGCCATTTTGCAATGATTCATACCACTTCCTAGCTTTACCTGCTAAGCATAGAGGAATAAATTATTTCCAATATTTTTTTCCATGATTTTTTTAATATTTATGCCACCAATGTAATGCATCTCCACTTCCTCAAAAAATAGGACACCCATTGAAACTAGGGTTTCTAAATTTTTCCAGCATACTTGACTTTGATTGAATTATTTCATAATGTTTTGAGCCTCAAAAATAAAAATACAAATAATAAACCCATGATAAATTTTGATGAGCTTTCTAGAAATGTAAAAATATCATAAAAAAATCTATGATTTGTAGCCTAGAAAGCAAAGTTATGAAAAATCCTAAAATTGCAATAACTCATTCAATATTTGATTATAGAAACGTGATATTTGGATTGTAGCACCCTTAGATTATCATCAACTTTAGTAAAAAAATTACAAAAAAAAATTGTAGTTTTTTGAAAGATATAGGCAAATCTTCAAAAATTAGGGTTTTTTCCACATTTTCCCAAATCGTAGCTCTGATGTACCACTTGATAAGATCCACACATAAAATAATAGAAATAATATAATATAGAAGATAGATCTCACACAACACAAGAGATGTTTTCGGGCCAAGATGCCCTAATATCTAATAATTGTAGAAATAGAATAAACCCTTGAGGTAGGGTAACACCGTACAATACTCCTTAAGGAAGAAGTCACTCCATGGGCTATATCTCCAAGAGATCCCAAATACAATATCATACTCAACACACATCCTTAAAATGATATTCACTATCTTTATATAGACCTCCTCCTAATAACATAATGGAGGGGTAACCCCAATGTCGGCCTACTCATCACCTAATATAATTAATTACACAATTTGTCCACATGATCCAATATAACTAACTTAAGGGGTGTGTGCCATGTGTCGACATCTCCATCCACCTAAATAGATTATAATATCATATCCCTAGGTACATAATATGTTTGCAGACAACTAGAAGCTAGTCTAGGTAGCATCCTCCTACACAAACAAGGTGCAAGAGTTAAAACCACACAAAACATACGCAATGAACACAAAACCAGAGGTTTCCTAGTAGAGCATGCAACTCTAATACCACATGTAATACCCAATTTTAATGTCAAACATTATGTGCAAAAATATGAGTCCCAATAAATTTTTTGCATGGAGAATTATGACACTTTAATGAAGTTATGTTGCCTCACATGCTAGTGTTGTCATTCCAAATGACAACATCAACACAACACATCCACCATACATGAAAGTTACATGGAGATGTTGAACAAATCAAAAGTTTAACATCTCAACCTAAGAAGATGACAGTATGCCAAGGCGACACAACCATATCAAAACCTTAACAAATAAAGTTACCATAATCACTTTCAACATTCAATTTCTCTTGAAGACAAAGTGCTACGTTTTGGTACCTAACATTCAATATTATTCATAAAGCATTTAAACATGATTTCAAATTAAGGGAAGTAAATTAGGACTAGTGTACAATCACATCAAAAGTATAATAAACTAGAACTGCATTATCCTACTTCATTTCTACAAGATCATATTAACATTTCATAGCATAGATATATCATTTACACAATGTGGATAATTCATTATAAACATTGAATTTCAAGGTAAAAGAAGTACAATTTCTTAAGTAATAACATTATAAGACTATTTCAACTTTCATAATCATTTTAAAATAATGATCATACAAATTATAAAAAATTAAATAATTAAATACAAAATCAAGATAGTATCTCACATTCATACAAACATTCCATTTGCTTATATAACTAGTGAGGTTACTCATAAATTTTAGAGAGAGAAAGAGAGTAACAATACATTAATTCAACCCGCACAAAATGTCCATTATTTTTTGCAATGACATTAAATATTAACTTCAAAGTCCTAGCAAACATAAATGTAAGGCGTGAAGGTAAATAATTGCACACTAATTGTTTGATGAAATGCCTCAATGAATTACAATAATATTTGACAAAATGCCTGCAAGAATAAATACAAGACTGGGACTATTTGCAAAATGTTCAAAAGATTTGTTTGAAATATAGAGTGAAAACAATTGCACAAGAATTGTTTGACAAAATGCATAGCAAGAGTTATTTGATATGAATAGCTGGCAATTATTTGTTAACTTGTTTGAAGGAAAACAGTCAGCACAAATGGTGCTCAAATAAGAAGCATTTATCCCAACACTTGGTAATATGCCCAATCCTCCGGCCACAATGGTACATAAAACAGAACATAAAAGGCTCCCAACTTTCAAATATAAAAACACATTTTTATCAGTAATATTACCAGCACAAGAACATATTTTTACCAGCACTTTGGCACCCAAAACTCAGCGATTAATGGTGGTTCCTGGCACAATAAAAAGAACCATAAAATGGTGGCGCCCTAAAAATGGCCATGAATGATGGTGCCCAAGCAGGCACAAATTCAACCAAATTTAAGCATGCATGAAATTAGTTTGTTTGTTTTTTTAAAACATTAGAAGATTTTGCAAATGAAAATGACCACCTAGAGCAGATGCATGGTAATTGTAGTGGCAAAATTCCTCGCTTGGCTGAAACAAACATGGCACCATACATTTGTCCAAACAAAAAAATGATTTAAATTCTTTAAAAAGCATGAATTCACTAGCAATAAATGGGATCTCAATGGCAATAGAGTCCAACAATATCAAGCCTCAAAAGAGAAATATGATTGAACAGCAGTATAAACTCATTAAATTTATTTAAAAAGCAGTTTACAACAATAATAATATTGATCCCAACAACATCCCAAATCTAATGTCTTACATAACCTACCAAGAGGCATAATTATAATACAATTTCAAGTTTGCAGAGAATGAACGAAACCATTAAAATCTTCAGAGTAGGGTTGTGATCTTCAAGCTCCTTTTTAAGGCAACATGGGTTATGCACCCACTCAACTATTGCAATACTACTAGAGTATTGCCCCACCTTTCTAGAAAAAGGTAAGTATGAACAACACTCGTATAATTAAGATGGCTAAATTGATATGCCAAGCAAACATTGCCCACCGTAAACAGCTGGCACGTTGTGTACCGGTTGTTTTTTCAATTTTTCAACCTGTAAATCTTTCGACAAGATCAATCGACCAATTCAAATGTTGTAATTTGTCAAAAAATTTGTCGAAAATAGACGAGTCGACAACATTTCGACTAGCCGATCGTTTTACAACGTGCCGGTTGGTTAAGGTTTACCAACAAACATCATGAATTTTTTACATAACACACATGGTCCTTCAAATAACCATAAAAGGAGGACCTTGGAACAGTAGTGACCCTCAGTTTGTTTGCAGGCTTCCAGGAGTAAGCCTAATCCTAGAGGGGGAGGATGTAGTGCCCCTCATTTTGGTTTTCTGATTTATTGTTAGTTAGAACCTCTTGGTTAGACTTGATGGTATATTTTGATGATTTTATTGACATGTATTTATGCCTTCCTTGATGACATTTCTGATGCTTATGTTATAGTACAGAATGACTATGTTATGATTAATTATGTGTTCAATTAATGTTCATAAGAATAGCTAACATTTGATTATTGCTATGATGATGATGTTGAATGAATCAATGTTTAATTCTTAGTTCTTCTATGGATTTAATTAGCAATGTAGATAATGTGTTATGTCTTGTTTGTGAAGGGACGGCTACACTGCGATTCCCTGTCACAGTGTGTATTTTGATGATGATTTATGTATATGTACTCGACATTTGGTTTGTGCAGGTTGCAGGTACTAGGCATCGACTCCGCCTGAATTAACAGGTCTGAGTGTGCCTTAACCAATGGAAATTGTTGTGAGGAGACAACGAAAGGTCCCTGCCTGATTGGTCACTAACCTTGAGGAGGATATGTATCTGGTTTAGAGTTTGTCATTTTGGCCAAGTTGGGTTGGGTGATTGTATGTCTCTGTAGTGTGGCCTTGTTTGGATGTCAGTTTGAGTCAGCATGTGGGTTTTTATGTTTGTGTGAAGTGTTCTTGGTTGGGATTAATTGTTTTGGTTTTGGTGAAATTGTTACTCCTCCTTGTTTGTCAAATAATTATGATAATAAAATGTTTGAGGGCTGTTGTTGGAAGACATTAATATCATAGCTAATATCTTGGTAAATAAATAGATTTTCTGGAGCAGAGGTCATTTATGTCTCATTGGTAGTGTGTTGTCGTGGATAATAATGATATTGATTTTATTCTATTATGGGAAAATCTCCCGTAAATTACTTTTGTCCGAGGGTGTTAAAGGGGGAAAAATTTGTCTTTGTTGGGGGTACCTGTTCTAGAGGGTTGGAAAAGGAATTGTTTTTGGAGGAAAAAACAAGGCATAACTGGGGAGAAGAAAGTGTATTCTTAGGTATGTGTTTTGTCACTGTTTCTTGAGGTTTGCTGTTGTTTCAACTCTGGCTAATGCATGATTTTGTTGTTGTTTTGGTTAAGAAAACCGTGTTGGTTTGTATTCAACCTCCTTGTTTATACCTCTGGGAATTCCTCTGATTTCTGCTTGTGATACACTCTTTATCCCTTGTAGCCTGTTGCATCAGTCAAGGCCTGTAGTCCTCGGTGCTTTCATCTCAGAAAACTTCTCTAGTGGTCACAACTCCAACTACAAACACATAAGTTTGGGGGTCGCCAGTCATGTGCCTTCTTTGTGCCTTGTCAGAACTTTTAACCTGCTGTCACCCTTCTATTCACAAGTATAGCCCTCAGAAGTGCCGTCCTAAAGGAGTACTATTACCTTCTCATCCTTGTGCACACTTTAAAGGGTGTATGTTCATGAATGTTTGAAGCCCATCAGTATCTGCCAAAACAATTCGCAATTTGGTTTCCATGAAAGAAATATGGAGCCCAACGTAAGAGCATTTTGTTTCCTAAATCCCTCGATCGTCACTTTTCATAACTGTGAGGTTCAATGTTGGGCATCAGCCACAACCTCACCATTCGCACCCTTTTTGGTAAAGATCTCTTTAGATTGAATATTGTTGACCTTCGCTTTTCATTCCTCTTTAACAATCTACAACCGTAGCAGCGCAACCTCCTCTCTTCTTACAACATTGATTTGTTCTTCCTTTAGTCTCTGGATTAATTCAGCGAACCCTGAATTTAAATCCTAGCAGCTGTTCTCCAAATCCCTTCAAACATGAAACCTTATGGAATGATTCACTTGAAGTTGTTTAGTTTCTGGTTTTGTGCGTATTCTCTTGGTAGCTGAGTTTTAGAGAGCTTGTGTGTGACATAGTAAGTTTCTTTAGATGATGCAGCTCTGCCTGTTCACGTTAGTTAAACCTCAGTTTTGACTCTTGCAAAATTAGTATTGTCGCCATGTTTAGTTTAACCTTGGTCGGTGTTAGATAGCAAAGGTTAGCGAACAGTTGTTATCTAATTCATCGGTTTGTGATGGTTTCGAATGCAGCTTCCAGTGGGTCGAAGGTCAGTTGACGGGATTGTTTGCCTCACCGTTTTCCCTTATGTGTAAGCCCGACACCTCAGCTGCGTAGATCCCACTTCAGCTAGTCGACCTTCATATTCGCCTGATGTAAAATAGTATGGTTGGCATGTGTCTGTAGTCTCTCTTCCTTGTTCGTCGCCGACACTAGAGTCCTCTTTCTGTCATGTTGTGCGTCCTCATTTCTTTGCCTTTTTATCATTCTGTGCCGTGGCAGAGACAATCATCTCCATAGAAGGCGCGTTAAGTTTGTCTATTTTCTGGCCTTGCAATAACAACGGTGGAGATCATAAGTTTGGGCCGACGTAAGTTTCGAGTGCGACTAGATATGTATTTCAGTGACTCCACCTTTAGTATTTAGAATCAGCATGTCTAAAGTGCGTCGGTGGGTATAGTAGTTGTAAACTTCAAGATTTCTAACATTGAATGGTGAGCCTGTCATAAGTAGGGGATATTTGTCTTTAGGTAAGTGTTCACTTAGGACTTGATAGTGCAAACCTTCCATATGTTTTAATCTTTAGGCGATTTAAGTAACAACTTGAATGGTTTAGTTGGTGCGAATAATAGGATGGTCACACTCTGTTTAAAGAACTTATCTAGTAGGATGAGTTTTTGGCATCGAGTAGATATAGAATGTATTTTAGATTTTTTATTTTTTTTATGTTAGTATAAATAAAGGTAAGTATAGTTAATTTCCATAATTAGATGCTTGTTTCTTTTTATACGATGTCTTTGCTCATAGAGTCTTATTGGATGTAATTAGCAAGTAAGGGTGTAGGAATTTTAGTAGTTCTTATTTCAGATGTAAGAAATTGAGTTGAGTTTTCCTTTTTTTTTTGAAATGTGTTTAGATTTGTTTACTTGTTAGGATTTTGTAAATTTTTTTAAATTTAATTAGTATTACCATATTTAGAAATGATTTTTTTATTGGAAATTAAAACAATGTTTTTATTTAGGCTTTAAGAGTAAGTCATGTCTCTGGTTGTAGTAAAGTATGTTCGATCTAGAGGCATCAGGTGTCTCTCTATGTTCGTGTTTATGCCAAGAGAATAAGATACCACGGGGAAGAATGTTGTATATTTTGGGTTGGTTTATTGTTGAGTATGTGTGTAAGTCGGTTTTTACTTCTAGAAAGTTCTTTAGATAATTTTATTATAAATAAGTATGTTGTTCCTAGTTACCTTCCATAGAAGCTCAAATTATAAAGGTTAGTAAGTGTCTTCAGTACAAGTTCCCTTTTTATAATTGTTTCAAATTCCTTTGTTTCTTTTGGGTTTTGTTGGGAGTACCTGCGTAGTCTTGTCATTTGCGGGACTAGAGTCTTGATGTTTAGTGCTTGTTCCAGAGGCATAAGCTATGTTGTCGTGATCTTCCTTTTGTGGTCATGTTGTAAAGGTCCGAAATGGGAGATTCGAGTACTCCTTGATCGTGTTGATCCATAACCTACGCTATGACGGTTATGTGTTTGAGTGGAACTTTAAAACTTACTTGGTTGCCTTGGGTCTCTTATGGTATTGGCAAGGCAGCGAGATGTGTGGATTTGGTCATTGTGATAGTAGTGTGATGAGATCTATGGTTATGATGTGAAAAGTTGTTCCTTGAGTATTGGTGGTGCAAGAGGGTTCAATGCTCTCGTGATTCTTGAGTGCTTATCTTTTCTAAGGGCTTTGAGTGGGGGATTCTAAGATACAGCTGGGAAAGTGGCTCTCGATGGGGGCCGGAGCCCCAAAGTGGCGTCCAAGACAACCCATGCGAGAGTGCCTAAATAGTGATGACCAAATATTAAATCAAGGGGTTTTGGGTTGTTAGTGCACACTAATTAAGATAAGTGAATGCCCCACTCATGGCTCAAGTGCTAGGTTAGGCTTGAGATGAGATGGGAAGGCCTTGAAAGGCAAAGTCAACGACCTTGTCCCCATGAAAGGTATGGTTAATTTCTGCATAAGTTTGCATGGGGGCCAAAAGTCGGGAGAGGTTACCAGGACAACCCAGGATGGGGGCCGGGGCCTAGGAAGACTTGCTAGGACAACTCATGACAAGCTATGTGATGACACTTCTCCCTTCTGCAGTCTGACATCCCCCAAATTGTCTTCTTTCCTCATGTTTGGTGGTTGCCTCCGGGTGTGTTGTTAAGTTGCTTGTGGTGTTGTTGTGGTCTAGGTTGTAGTTGTGTGTTGTCCTCTTTACTTCTAGTTTGTCTACCTGACTATCCAGGTCATGGGATCTTATCGTTATCTCCTAGCATGGGGGGTGGGCCTCAAGGTCCCACATGGTCGGGTGGATGTGCTATTTCCATTGGTCACTTTTTGGCTGTTCGTATGCATGGAGAACTTATCTTGTAGCAGATCTTGATCTTGTTCCGCTCAAGGAGGCAGATAGTTGTGTTCTTTTTCAGCTTTGTTTATCTGTTGTAACCTTGTAATATTTATTAATGCATATCTTTAAATGTAAACTGGTGGCAGTAATGTAATCTTGTATTGATGTATCCTTTTGCAATGAAATTGTAATTCTTTTATTGTTATCTTTTATGCTAAACCTTGATGTCGTCATCTAATGTCTTTTTAATGGAGGTAGTTATGTGTTGACTCTCTCATGCTCTTGGTTTCAATTTGATTCATGAATGTTAATTTGGTTATGTTAGTTCTAGTGATGCAGTCCTGTGTACCCTAGAGAATAAAGTTTAACTTGCATGTTTGGCTATATTGATTACATTGTGTTATTATTGCTTTAAAAAAAAAAAAAAATTAGTGTTGCCTTTTAAATGCATAGTTAAGCTTTTCTCTAGAGTTCCGAGTCGGGGCGTTACAGGTTGGTTAAGGTTTACCAAAAAACATCATGAATTTTTTACATAACACACATGGTCCTTCAAATAACCATAAAAGGAGGACCATCCAAAGCTCTCCCATTTGTTAAGATTAATCAACTATTGGCAAGGCTCTTACCTTTGGTAATGGAATCTTATACACCATGGCAAGGCTATCATCGTTACAAGGTAATCTTACCTATTCTTGGAAATACACTACAAAACATGTTAAGGGAAGGATCATACATTTGGCAAGGCTATTCCGTTGCTAGATATCCCATAAACACATTGACAAGGTTCTTACTACTAGCATGGCAATCCTAAACACTTTTGATATGATCCCCTAAACATGATAAACACAAACCAACAACCCATAACCATTCTTCAAGAAAATAATTCAAAAAGGTAAACAAGGGTTAAGCATTAAAATCCCTTCCCAAAACAGGAATAACAAAGAGAATTACATGTTTAAATGGAAGAAATCAACACCATAAATGCATTCGAAGACAACATACATCCACCTCTTCAAAAATCAGCAACTACCCATGAGAAACATTATCAATAACTCAATCAAGACTTCATTCAAAACAATGAAAAAAAGGGGCAAGACTCATAAGCTCTCAAGAACTCCACTAATAGAGGTTTCACATGCAATTTTCAAGCTCACAAGAATATGTAGAGATAGAAATAATTCTTTCCACTTTCGTACACACATTCAAGCATTAATTATATTTACAAATCTACACATGTTAAAAAACTATGAGCATAAGAATTCTTACCTCTTATCCAAGCTTGTGTGATACTCCAATAAAAGTTGGTTCCAATTCTCTTGCAAGCTTCCTTTGAAATCCTTAATTCCTTGCAAGTTTCCTTCAAACCCTCTTCCAAATCTTCAATCCTTCCTTCCGTATCTCCCAATTCTCAACCCTCAATTGTCACTATGAATCCTTCACAAGCCAACCCCCTTCTCTTTTCTAGCCTTATTAGTTAATATAACTCACCCCTTTAGTTGGAGTTGAAACCTAAGATTTTCTCTTTCTAAAGTTCAATTTGTTGAATAAAAATTATTTTTTTAATCTCTAAAATCCAAAATCTAATGAAATTCACAAGAGATTAACTTGAAATGACATTTCACCCTCCATTAAATAGGTCTCAAAATATCCTCCAAGTGTCATCGAAATTCCTTACAAGTGTCTTCCCCATTGTTGACAAGAGAATGGAGTGAGTCACCAAACTTGGTAAAGACTCTTGTGTTAAACTTGGAAGACACTTGAAGGATTGTTGGAGACTCACTTGGTGGAAGGATGAAATGTAATTTCAAGTGAATTTATGTGAATTTCAAAGGAGTTTGAAATATATAAATTTAAAAAGGTAATTTTTATGCAACAAGAGGAAGCTTAGAAATAAGAAGTCCTAGGTTTTAACTTCAACCCAAAGATGAATTATATTAACCAAGCTTGGTAAAGGGAAAGGGGTTTCCATGTGAAGGTTCCATTTTATGACATTTGAGAATGGAGAATTAGTAAGAGAAGAAAAGAAGGATTGGGGACTAGAAGAGGGTTTGAAGAAAACTTGCAAGGATTTAAGAATTTCAAGAAAACTTGGAAGAGAATTGGAGCATCACCTAAAGCTTGATAGGTAAAATTGTATATGAGCATAATACTTGAATGTGTATGAAATTGTGGAAAAAATTACTTCTATCTCTATGAATTTTAGCTTAAAATTTGTATGGGAAACCTCCATTAATGGAGTTCTTGAAAGCTTATGACTTTTCCCTCTTTTGCATTGTTTAGTATGAAGTCTTGGTTGAGTTTTGATTGTGTTGATTTTCAAAGAGATCGATGTATGTTTCCATTAAATGCATTTGTGATGGTTATTGCTTCTATTTTTTGACATATTTCCCCTTGTCTATTGTTGTTTTAGGAAAGGATTTTAATGCTTAAACCCTTGTTTACCTTCTTGAATTGCTATGGGTTGTAGATTTATGTTTATCATGTTAAGGGAACCATATCAAGAGTGTTTAGAATTGTCATGCTAGCTGTTAGAGCTTTGCTAATATGTTTATAGGATTACCTAGCAATGGAATAGCCTTGCCAAGTGTCTGGTATTAGTGTTATTGTTAAAATAGATTTATGAGAGTATGTAGGATTATCTAGTAATGTTAATAGCCTTGTCATGGTTGTGTAGGATTCCGTTACTAAAGGTAATAGCCTTGCCAATGGTTGTGTTTGATCTCAACAAATGGGTAGGTTTAAATGGCTACCATATTTGGTGGCTCTTGATGAAGCCATAGTATGTTATATGAAGAAATCTATGATAGTTGTTTTGTATATAAAGTAGCCCAACCTTACTTTTGAGTGTTATGAGTTCTCACTTGTCTCTCTCTTAGTAAAGTGGGACAATATTTTTGAAGTATTGCATGGTTGGGTAATAAAAAAATCTTCTCTTATTGGCTTGAAAAGGAGCTTGAAGATCACAACTCTTCCATGGAGTTCGTCATTCTTTTGATGGTTTCATTCTTCTTTGCAAATTTAAAAATTATAGTATGTTTAAGTCTCTTGATAGGCCATGTAAGAAGTTGGTGATTTGAAATACTCTTGGAATTAATGCTATTCAAAGTTAAACCTCTATGTGGATATAATTGATGAAGTCTATTTTGTTGTTTACAATGTTGAATATTAGCATTATCATTGATTTCCATTTAGTATTGTAATGCATTAAATGTATTAATATCATTAATGGTATGTTTCCTTTGAGATTTGAGACTTGATTTTGTTAGTGTATATTGCCATTTGAATCCCATTTTTTTTTTCATAAGAATAAAATAGGATTTTTGAAAGGTCCCAAACCTTTTACAAAGATTAAACCAGATATAACAATAAAACCTGGAGCTCAACAAAAGATCACACAGGGAACAAGAAGTTATAAGACAAAAAGAGGCAGTCCACACCTAAAGAACAGCCCAGCAGGGACAAAAGAACAGAAACTAAGTTCAAGGTTATATTAAGAGAACCACCGAATCATGGTGGCTTCCCCATTTGTTGTCATTAGATCCATCCTTTATTAAAAATGTATAGTGCTGATTTATTTCGACGAATGAATGATATCATGTTTGCTTCAGCCTGGCAAGTTATTTCGTCAAACAATTCGTACGCAACTATTGTAGAGGAGTATTTACACTTGCAAATTTTCCAAGACATTTTGCCAAACATTTCACATGCAACCTTAATCTGTTGGTTGTCATTTGTGTTCCATTGTTGGTTTGAGGGCATGTTATGGAGCATTTTTAGAGCAGATGGATGCCATTGTTTATGGTTGCAGTTTTATTGAATGTTGTTGTATTTTGTACAGGTTAGGCGCCCAGCACCTCTGAGTTTGGAGGCGCCATTAATGGTGGTTTTGGGGTTCCATTACCAACATGCTGGAGCAACCATGGGCACCATGTTTGCCTTGTTTGGGGACGCTTGTACTTTGTTTTTTGGGCGCCACATTTATGTCTGGTTTTGGGGTGCCATTGCTCTGCTATTTTGCTAGTTTAGACGCCTTTTGTATGAGATCTTATCTTCCTCTCTCTAAAAGTATGTGAAATCTCATGAGGAGAAATGGCAAATGAAATGTTTGTATAAATAGACGGTAATGTCTTGATTTCGTATTTAATTATTTAATTATTCAAATAATCTTGTAATATTCTTTTTTAAGAAATTGTATTTCTTTTATCTCCCAATTCAATAATTATAATGAATGATCTTGGTTGGATAAACATTATCTTGCTTTAAAATGCAAATATGATCTTTTGAAAATGAAGTAAAATATTGTAGTTTTAATTTGTCTCATTTAATGTGATTATGTATTAGTTTTAATTTACATATTTTTTTAGTCAAATAAAAAAGAATATTAAGTTACCAGTTCATAGTACCTTATGTTTTTAAAAGAAACTGAATGGTTTAAGTGCTTGTAATAAATCTAATTGTCAAGGTTTTGTTATGGTTATGTCGTTTTGGCGCACAATATCTTCTTAAGTTGAAATGCACCCTCCCTATTCACTCAAACATCCCCATATAACTTATATGCATGGTGCATGTGTCATGTCGATGTTGTCATGTGGAATGACAACACTAGCATGTTGAAGGTGATTGCAAACAAATGCACAAACACAAAATATGCAAACACACAGAAATTTTCCTTACATACCCAATACCAATGTTTGGGGATCAAAGCAATTACAATTGCTTGATGTTTAAACCATTACATAATGCCTCTATTTATAGAGGGCTTTAGAACAATCTAGACTCGTGGAATATAGTCAAAACACATGGTCTACAGTTCAACACACATGAAAGAACTTTTGGTCGGTGAGGGATGAGTGAGAAGCTTCTATTATAAATGATTGTCTACAGTTGGTTGATGTTCACTAGTGTTGGTGGGAGAAATTAATACCAACACATGTGAGATGTCATAACTTCACTAAAGCGGATTTTGTATGTTTGCATCTATAGTTGAAACTAAAAGAAACATTTGTTATACTTAACTATGGTAGAATAGATGACTTTTAAATATTCTCTTTCAACTAGTGGAGCTTTGGTTATGTGCCCATATCTAATGAAACATGTGATTATTGATATTTTTGTTTTTTATACTTTAAGCATGGTGTGTTATGATGACAACATATTCTAATGGTGAAATGAACCTTGAAAGAAGATTTAATAAGTAATGATTTTAGTGTTAATGGATTGTTTTTATAACACAAGTGTTATTATTTAATGTTGCATTTCATTTCTTGTATGAGATAGATGAGTTTACAATTGTTATAGGCTTCCTTTCGCTGAACTTATCTTTTTTCTGTATGAAAATGAAACCCAAATTTTAATCAATATGTGGTTTGAATTTTTTCGTGTTGGTAGGGCCCAAGGAACAAATGGGGTCTAGTCAAAAGTAACGAACTACATTTAAAAAAAAAAGTCATCACATTGTCTAGTAGTTCGATCAAGGGGTCATTATATTCAAGCCATGCTAAAAACACATAAGAACTTCACGTACTTAAAAAAAGAGCCCAAGATTATATATGTACAACAAATCACTATAAACACAAACTAAATACTATAAAACTATATTCAAATGACAAGAAAACAACATAATTACTTTACATAAGTAAGCACCTCAAATAAACTCCTCTCTTTTAAGTAAATCCATCTCCATTAATATTACATTACATTATAAATAATACAAAATATATTACTAGTCAAATATTAATGAGTAGATTCCAAGCCAACACCATTTATTTTACCAAGAGTAATCTAGCATTATCATTGGAAGAGTCATGAC
This sequence comes from Cunninghamia lanceolata, assembly GCA_027924645.1. NCBI lineage: Eukaryota > Viridiplantae > Streptophyta > Pinopsida > Cupressales > Cupressaceae > Cunninghamia > Cunninghamia lanceolata. The sequence continues at coordinate 3,215,758 of BSBN01000515.1, forward strand.
CAAATTATGCCCTCATTTTAACATAACGAAGAGATAGCAGCCTCATCCTCAAGTAAATTAACTTGTGGATCTTGTACACCATATGCAACTACATAATTGAATTCTAAGGAAGAGTTTACAAAAACTAAAGGCAGTCTTGTGAGAAGAGTTACCTCATCCCATGATTTCTTCTAAATAATGAAACAGTTGAAAGACGGAGAGCATTCAACAACACGCAAAAATAGTTGTGATTATGTCCTAAATAAGTTTTCTATTAACTTATTGGCCTGGCAAGTTTAACTTTTGATACATTTAGTGGTGTTGAAATTGTAGGTTCTTTTTGAAAATATCCATGAAAAAATTCAACAAGATTGTTGGCAACCAAGTAAAATTAAAAGGTCAATGTGGAAGGTTTATACAATTACAAATCATTATATTTTGCAAACGTGTTGTTTGGGACGAGTGAAAGAATGAAAAAACTCAACAAGATTGTTGGCAACCAAGTAAAATTAAAGGGTCAATGTGTAAGGTTTATACAAATACAAATCAATATATTTTGCAAATGTGTTGTTTGGGACGAGTGAGAGAAGGTAAAAAGGAATTGTAATCTCAAGTTTATTGTTTCATCAATAGGCCTCAATCGTAATGAAAATTTTATCATTTACTAGATGAAGTTCTAGAAAATATTTAGTATAATTACATATCACAAAGAGTGATGCAATAAATAAAGCTATTCTTTACAATGTTGAGGATTCGAACGTGTATTGTATTGTATGGAGTGAGAAGGAACGATAAGAAAAATGCACCATTTCCTTGGTGTTAAACGAATGTTTGCCATCAACGTATGATTTCATGTGTGAAAGACATGATTATAAAGAACTATGGGCCATGCACACATGACCATATGCAACACAAAAAAAGATGCCTTCAACATTCGAGTCAAATGCACCAATTCATTAAAATTGAAACTTATTCAATTAAACAATGTGCATATCATTTTGACGTATTTATTAACTAAATTTTTCTTGGCATTTGAAAATTGTTCTTGTGCAACCGACTTCATACCTCTCAATGTGGATGTCTACACACCATTTGAAAGTAAGAACCCGAAAAAGGATCAAGTCACTAATGATTGTGGGGTGGATGTGATGTTTCACCAAAGTAATTGATACAATCACCATCACACTAACCTAATTGAGGGTAAATTGTAAGAATCCTCTGTCATGCCCCTGAATAAGAATGAAATTATAAACAATAATGATACATTTTGGCCGACTCTCCTGTAATATCCCCTCAAGATAGAGTTGATATAGGAGATAGCTTAATAAAGGAAGCGAGTAAGATAAATGAATAAAAAAATTAAATTAAAGATTTAATTTACAGACATGGCCGACTTCAAATAGAGACTGATTTTCTGATGTGAGCGCCAAAATGGATTTGAAATTTAATATAAACCAAGGTTACTATTATGGCCGACTCCCCTAGGGATGATATTGATTAAATATCAGCACCAAAGATTTAAATATGATGAGGCCAACTCCCTCATATGAAACCGCCACTACTTAATAAGAAAATTAAGTACGATGTAGTGTAATGAATAAAACATAAAGATAGTCTAATGTCCCTTCTAGTAAGCCAAAATTTTCACAACCTTGTACAAAATTTCAACTTACAAAAAGAGAACATTAGTATTCAATTCTTCTTTTCATATCATAATTAGAGTTAATAATCAAATTTCAAGTCCATATACTTTCCATATTTACACTTAAGTCATTTCATATTTACATTCTTTCATTCACAATTCCCATGCATTATCTAGAGAGAGTTCTTGGTTAGCCCTATTATTAATCAACCTTATCTTCCACTTGATCATGGTTTGTTAAGACATTAACCATCCCACACAGAGGCCCAAAGGTTTCTCCCAACACCCGGGGTCCTTCACCATTTGGCTTAATGGGACTTCACGCAACACCCGGCATTCTTCATCCCATTGAGAGTCACCTACCATCGGGCACATTTATTTTGAGCTCATAATACCATAGGCCCAAGAGCTTCACTCACACCTGGAGTTCTTCGTCTCTTGGCTCAAGGGACTTCACACACACCCGGTGTTCTTCATCCACTTGAGGGTCACCTAGGTCCAATTCACATCCTTAACTTAACCCCATACTCATAGGTTGATAAGATGATTAAGGATGAGGCTTGAACATCCCTTTCGAACATGTCATGAGTTGTGAGTTATCAATCATATTTGCTGATCGTCGTTCATTGACATTATATGCTTTTCATCATTCTAATCAACTTCCTTATATCATACGTTATTTACATGATAGTCATATCTATCATAGAGAATACACTCCATTTATATGTTGATCCTTCTTTATACAGTTGTTCTTTATTATTTGATTTTAGATATAGTTAAGACATTTCTTATGAGCCATAATGATTTACATAAATTCTTATTAACTATGCCTACCTGGTTATATATATATATTTACACATATATATGGATATATTACATCTTGATAGTTAAATATATTAAAATACTTACCTACTGTTTAGATGGATCTGTAGATACCTTTCTTATTAACTATGCCTACTTGTTTATATATATATATATATATATATATATATATATATATATATATATATATATATTACATCTTAATAATTAAATATATTAAAATACTTACCTGTTGTTTAGACGGATCTACAAATACATTTTTAGGCTGCGGTAAATATTTATTCTTTTATCTTCCTTTTTCTGATTGATTGTTTATAATTTTATCACTAAATTTTCTTTTCTTTCGATGATGTTTTCCTTCTATCTCACAACCCTTATTTATTTCTCTTTCAAGGGATATGTTCGAAGAGGCATGTCTCTTATTATTCTTGGTGGTAAAAGACACACTTACCCTCTTATAATTTTTTTATTATTTTATATTAATTCCCTTTTGTGGTAAAACTAGTTCTAACCATACGTAACTCCCATATCATAAGAGGATAGGTTAAAAAATGTTTATTTATATTATTATTTATTTATATTATATCATTATAATAAATGATATATTATTTATATTATATCATTATAATAAATGATATATTATTTATATTATATCATTTATATCATAATAAATGATATATGATTTATATTATATTATTTATATGTGTTATTTAATAATAATATATTTTGTTAATTGTTTTAAATAAATATTATTTAAATATATTAAATAGATTCCATTTATAATATTATTCATATCTTTAATTTGAATGAATAATACATAATGGATTCAATTATAAATTACTAATATAGGGACATGATAGATAGTTGACCTTCCTCTATGAAGCACTCTACATATAATAAGACAAAAGTCTTAATAGGAAGGAGTACGATTAGGAAGAATTAAGAAGAGATGTGATTTGCTAAGAGGTGTTGAGGTGTGTCTCTTGATTGATCACTTCTGTTGAGGATGTATAAGAGATAGATGATAGTGTGGATTGAAAGGGGGGAAAGAAGAAGAAAACATAATGGACATCGATCAGATCTATCCATCGATCAAGCATAAGGAATAATAGTCATTGAATTGAGAGCAAACATTGGATCTATAGAAAATTATATATTTACACAGTCATATGGACTGTTAAGACAACAAAGGATATATTATAAATATTATTGGGTAAATATAATAGGTCAGATCATTGACTATTGACTAATTTATTTATATCATTGTCATATATATATATATACACATACATCATAAGACTCACCAATCCTAGAAGAATGGTGAGGGGACTATGTAGAGGGAACCCTGCCATGCCTCCCTAAGAGCCTATTTGGAGGAAGGACTAATCATCACCCCTGCCATGCCTCCCTGAGGGGACTATATGGACGCCTTGTTGACAGCCTATATCTTGTCAAGTCCCCCTAGGGACCGTTTGGAGGGAGAACTGAGCAACACCCTACCATGCTTCCCTGAGGGGCCTGCGTGGAGGTATTGTTGATAGTCTATGCCCTGCCATGCTTCTTAGCACCATCTCCTTCTATGACTAAGTTGAGTGAATAAACTAAGTTAACTGCATAGTAATAAATAGATGATCTTTCTATATGAATATTGTTTATGAATTTGAATGCAAGGAAAATCTTATCTAACACTAATATTTCAAGAGGTACATTTGTATATCTATATTTTGTATATGTGTTTTCCTATGTCATGATTGTAGAATTAAAGCACAAGAATTATGCAGTTTGAAGGTAGTCTAAATGGTAATTCCAAAACCCTAAACCTAACTTGTGGCATTTGAATTTTCTAGGGCAAATTAGGTAAGGGACATTACAATTGGTATCAAAGCATCATTCCTGCCATTCTGTGAATGATAATTGATGCAATGTATATTCAAGTGTATACTTCAAGACATAAGTGTATTCAAGTGAATACTTCATGACTTATGTATATTCAAGTGTATACTTCATGACTTACGTGTATCCAAGTGTATACTTCATGACTTACATATATTCAAGTGTATACCTCATGACTTGCGTGTATTTAGGTGTATACTTCGTGACTTACGTGTATTCATGTGCATACTTTGTGTATTACATGTATTTATGTGTATGCTTCATGCCTCGTATCTTACGCGTATACTACATGTATGCTTCATGCTTCGTGTATTACGTGTATTTATGCATACTTCCTGTATTGCGTGTATGCTTCATGCCCCATGTATTACGTGTATTTATGCGTATACCTTGTGTCTTACGTATACTTCGTGTATCACATGTATTTACGTGTATGCTTCATGCTTATTGTATTACGTGTATTTATGCGTATACTTCGTGTATTTACGCATATGCTTCATGCTTATTGTATTACATGTATTTATGCGTATACTTCGTGTATTACGTGTATTTATGCATATTTTGAGTATTACGTGTATGCTTCATGCTCCATGTATTTATGCGTATACTATGTGTATCACATGTATTTACATGTATGCTTCATGCTTATTGTATTACATGTATTTATGTGTATACTTCGTGTATTATGTGTATACTTCATGTTTCATGTATTACGTGTATTTATACATGCTTCATGTATTGCATGTATGCTTCATGCTTCACATGTACATATGTGTATTATATATGCTTCATGTTTTATATATTTTGTGTATCACATACACTTCATGTATTACATATATCTATGTGTTTGCTTCATGTCTAATGTTTCTTCAACAAGTTTAGTCAAACGCTTATTGAAGCACTATCAAATTAACAAGTATGTAATAATGAAGAGTTGTAACTAGTGAAGTGAACAAGTATGACTCCCTCAAAACTTGAGGTATAAAAAGAGAGAACATTTCATTTAAGAAAGACATCCAAAACATCATTGAGGAATTCAATTGAGAATAGAACCCTAAGTAATTTTCTAGATAAATTAAATTAGGTTCTCAAGAATAATCATGATGCAAGAAAGGATGAAACCCCAAATACAACAAGTGTGACCTTTCGAATGTAGGAGTTCCTTAACAATAAAATATAAAAGGGGAATCATTTCCTTGTGAAGAAACCATCAATATGAAATAAATCTAACAATCGACTCAAAAGTAAAGTATTATTCTCAAAAAAAAAGTAGCCAAGAAGAGTAGTGACTCCTTCAAGAAATAGATATAAAGGATAAATCAATTCATTGACATAAGCAATTGTCACTCATCTATTCATCAGGAAATCAAGCAATCAAAATATCAAAAAGTTTCCCAAGGAAGGAACAATCAATCATAACCACTCAACATAGTTGAATCTAACACTATAATTTGACGACCCATTCTTAAATGAAAATCCATACATTGCCACAATAGTTGTCACAGAAACTTAGGCATAAGTAAAGATACAAAATGGATTAAGATTATCTTTCAAACTTTGAGAGTTAGGTACACTGAGGTATCATCTTGACCTCAAATAGTCAATCTCTTAAAATCCAAAACAACAATTTGAGAGAATGTAATGAAGACAAACTCAATTCTTTAGGAGCCAACAAATTTGGACTCTTGAGAAATCTTAAGAGGAATGTTGGACATCTATTGTAAGAGGAACATCCTTAAGAATAAATTGTTCTATTCCTTTGGAAAAAGATCAATTGTACAATCAAGTGATCTATCCCACACTCATTGAAACAATGGTGACACAATCCAGGCCATACCACATATGATCTACCTTGTAACCTATAAAATTGATCTAGTGAACCTTAGACCAAATTCATTTCTATATGTAATATCGAGAGTAGACCATTTCATCCAAGGGTCTTCTCCTAAGTTCTTTTTCTTGATTAGAGTAACTCTTCATTCATGATTAAAAGATCAAGGACATCAGTATTAGGCACATAAGTACCTTATATAAATTTCAAACACATCAAGTTATACCAAATTTGTTACATTATGGGCCATAACCCACAAATCCCAGGATCATTTTCACCTCTTAAACTTTGGGAAAAAAGTAAGATTGTTGAACTAGATGGAATAAAAATCATCCTAGTATTAACAAGGGAATATGTCAAATCTTTACAAGAGTGACAACCTCCCATTGATATGGAAAGTGGATGTTAATCTATAAATTCAAATTCTATAAAGTGTTCGTGAGTGATAACTGTTGCTATGAAGTCTAAGACTTTGGTACATCCAATAATTTATACTTGAGAATATATACTCATAAGGTTATAACATGTTATTAATGAGTCTATGACAAGATGATATATGTTGAAAAATGTTTGAACCCAATGTTACAAACACCTATAAGATATTTTCAATTACACTGTCAATCTTGCCTCAAGCCATGTTTGAATGATTAATAAAATATACTTACTCCCAGTTGATGATATGGAAAAAAGGATTCAAACTATAGTAAAGGATATTATTATTCACAACACTCTCCTAACCTCTCATGACGAAAGATGTGACATTTTTTCATTGTAGATTTCAACCAGGGGTAAAGAGGAATTTGTATCATTGCTTAGGATACTTGAAGTAATGAAATGAGAAAAAACTTGTCTTAAATGACGAGTTGTATCAATTTCCAACTCTTGGTTTTGTTGTTAAGAGTTATTGAAGTACATAAGCCAAAAGAATTGTCCTCATACTTTAGAGGATAGTATTGACCTTACTAGTAGTCAAGTTGAGGCAAATATACTAACAGCTACTCTCCAAAGACATAGAGTTAAACATAAGCAAAATAATCATCACTTGGTTAAAAATTTCCCATTCCTATCAAAGCATCATAATAAAAGTAATGACCTCACAAGAATACAAATCTACAAGGTTGATTTAGAATCTTGGTAATTTCAAGAGTTTCTTGGCTTGTGATTGCTTGAGGACAAGCAATCTTGGGCAGGGAGGACTATCATGCCCTTGAATAAGAATGAAATTATAAACAATAATGATACATCATGGTCGAATCTCCTATAATATCCCCCACAAGATAGAGTTGATACAGGAGATCGCTTAATAAAGGAAGCGAGTAAGATAAATGAATAAAAATAAATTAAAATAAAGATTTAATTTACAGACATGACCAACTTCAAATAGAGAGTGGTTTTCTTATGTGAGCACCAAAATGGATTTGAAATTTAATATAAACCAAAGTTACTATTATAGCCAACTCCCCCAAGGACAATATTGATTAAATATCAACACCAAGGATTTAAATATGATGAGGCCGACTCCCTCATTTGAAACCGCCACTACTTAATAAGAAAATTAAGTATGATGTTGTGTAATGAATAAAACATAAAGATGGTCAACCTTCCTCTATGAAGCGCTCTACATATAATAAGACAAAAGTCTTAATAGGAAGGAGTGCGATTAGGAAGAATTAAGAAGAGATGCGATTTGCTAAGAGGTGTTGAGGTGTGTCTCTTGATTGATCGCTTATGTTGAGGATGTATAAGAGATAGATGATAGTGTGGATTGAAAGGGGGAAAAGAAGAAGAAAACACAATGGACATCGATCAGATCTATCCATCGATCAAGCATAAGGAATAATAGTTATTGAATTGAGAGCAGACATTGGATCTGCAAAAAATTATCTATTTACACAGTCATATCAACTATTAAGATAGCAAATGATATATTATAAACATTATTGGATAAATATAACATGTCAGATCATTGACTATTGATTAATTTATTTATATCACTATCATATATATACACACATTATAAGACTCACCAGTCCTAGAAGAATGGTGAGGGGACTATGTGGAGGGAACCCTACCATGCCTCCCTAAGGGTCTGTTTGGAGGAAAGACTGATCAAGACCCCTGCCATGCCTCCCTGAGGGGATTGTATGGAGGCCTTGTTAACAACCTATATCCTGCCAAGCCCCCCTAGGGACTATTTGGAGGGAGAACTGAGCAACACCCTGCCATCCCTCTCTAAAGGGCCTGCATGGAGGTATTGTGGACAGTCTATGCACTGTCATGCTTCTCAACACCATCCCCTTTTATGATTGAGTTGAGTGAATAAACTGAGTTAACTGCATAGTAATAAATAGATGATCTTTCTATATGAATATTGTTTATGAATTTGAATGCAAGGAAAATCTTACCTAACACTAATATTTCAAGAGGTACATTTGTATATCTATATTTTGTGTGTTTTCCAATGTCATGATTGCGGAATTAAAGCACAAGAATTATGCAGTTTGAAGGTAGTCTAAATGGTAATTCTGAAACCCTAAACCTAACTTGTGGCATTTGAATTTTCTAGGTAAGGGACATTACATCTTCACAACATAAAAAATAACACATATTGTCGAGATAGTAAAGAAAAATCACTTTATAATATTAAAATAGAATTGTGGGTGAATGAATTAATTGAAATGGTGGGGGGCACAACTTCCATTTATACACCAATCAAGTATATAAAATAAAATAAGTATAAATTACAAAAGCACTACTTAGAAGTGTTGGTACATATGTGACTTGCACCCCAATCTTTGTTTGCCAGTTAGCAAAACTTTGTGCATGAAGTACCATATATGCCTTTATTTTTAGATGTCAGATAAACATGTGCATGACACCATTTTTTAAAATTTATATATGTTCTTTAATGACCCTTTAACAAGTCATTAAGATGAGATAAAATTTTCAACAAGGGATATAAATAATCACAGTGCAAGGAGTCCCAAAAAGCAACAAGATGTTAGTATGAAATGCACAAGAGACAGGGATGCCAACCCATCTACTTATGAATCTATAGAGTTAGTGCATGTTGTGCCTTATAAACCTGTCTTGTCTCACAATTACCATTAAATATGGGATAGTCTCACACACCCAAAACTTTTTTTTTCACCTAAATTATTTTATAAAAAAATAGGTAGATATTAAGGTGGAACCAAATTATCCACAAAGGGCATACAATTTATTTGTACTGAAGCTTGTAATTTTTTAAACAATATCCACACTAGAAGAGCCAAATAGTTAAGGGAAGTGGGAAGTGCAATACTATGCTCCCCCAAGTATTGGGGATGGGGACGGGGACGGGGGACAAGTTTCGGGGACGGCATTTTTTTGGGCCATTTTTTAGGGGACGGCTACTAAAAAAAAGGTTTTTTTTTTTTTAAACATAAGGAAATTTCAAATATTTAGATGATAACATTGATAAGGCATTCATTATAAACATTATAGAACATTAAAACATGCATACATAGCCATAACATTACACTTGAACTTAGTTTTCAACTTGTCACATGAGAATTGACAAACAAATAAACTAAATTTAATTGTTTTCAATGACAATCTGCATATATATTATATCAAAATACCCAAAGGCTACAAGTTTCAAGTTTCAACAACAAAATGAGAAAAACATAGAGAGTATATAGCTGTCCCTAATCAGCCTCTCCTAATACTGCATCAAAATCAGAATTTGAGTCCGAATCACTACCACCATGAGGGTCTACATCATCTAGTGGAACCCCAACCAATCCCTCATGTGCCTCCTCCTCGTCAATTTGCATAACATCCTCTAGATCAACATCCCAACATGCAGCTGGAGTCTGACAATTCTCAGGTCTGTCGATCCTATAGCCGCAAGGCATTATGCACTGCCACCAACTTCTCTGATCGTCTAAAGGTAAGGTTGTTCCTCTTCACTGACTAAATGAAGCGATATGTGGACCAATTCCTCTCTGCAGCAGAGGAACTAGCAATCTGTCCAAGAAGGCGAGTGGCAAGTGTCCTCAATTCTAGTGCATCCGTGCCATGCCACATCCACCATCCAATAGGGTCAGTTTGAGCTAATGTAGCTCTATCTATCCTCACCTCTTTTTTCTAAAGTTTGGACCACGTAGATTGACAAAGGCCATCCATTGTGAGCGAAGTATAGAAGCCTCCTCCTCGGTATACATTTTTTCAAGGGCCCTCATGAACCCTTGTTTCACCTCATCATCATGAGATGGAGGCACTCTTCCAAGTCTAGCTACATACCATTTGGGATTTAGAGCATATGCTGCCATATGAAGTGGGGTGTTCATAGTGTCCCACCTCCGCGTCACAATGGGCCTAAGATGCTCCTCATAAAATCCCAAAGTAGGATCCTTGCTCTGAATGGCTTGCTTCATTTTTCCAAGCATGCTATCAAATGTCTCATAAATCTCTCCAAGACTAGGAGAATCTGTGTCAGCATATCTTATGACATCCACAACAGGTGCAATGAAGGAGCAAACATAGCTACAAGTGAAAACAAGTTACAAAAATCAGCAATTTAAGAACAAGATTTAAATTTTTAATGAATTGATAATATTATAATATAAATAAAATGAAAATCAGCAATTTGAAATTTCAATTTCATACCTTATTGTGGACCACCATTCATTGTCAAGGACCTTTTGCCTCACACTTTTTCCTTCGGCTGAATTTGACTCTGGCCATCTACTCCATTCTAAATTAACCACCAATAATTGTAGAGGCTCCTTCACCTCAACCATCCTCTCTAACAAAATGAAATAGCTGGCATATCTAGTTTCCACGGGCTTGAGGAATTCCTTCTTTGATAAAGTTCTGAACAATGCAAGTGAGGTTTGATGGTTACAAATGAACATCTGTATATCTCTAACTTCTGCTGCCACTTCCTTCACCCAAGCAATCTTCCCAATATCTTTCAATGTGTTGTTCAATGCATGAACACAACATGGGGTCCAGAAAATGTGCTTATAAGCACCCTCCACCATCAAATCAGTTGACTTACATACATGGGCCGAATCTGTTACCACTTGGACAACATTAGATGCCCCAACCTCTTCTATGGCATCCTTCAAAATCTGAAATTGGAAGTGAGCATCCTTCTTCCCTATACAATCAATAGCTCTAAGAAAATAAAAGCCAGCTGGACATGTGATAATATTGATGAGTGGCCGACGTCTAATGTCGGTCCACCCATCCATGACAATAGAGCAACCATCCCTAATCTAAGTTTGTCTCATGTCCTCCATCAAGATACTCACCTGAAAATATTCATTCTCTAGTAAGGTGGTGCGTAGCTTATGTTCTCCAGGGGGCATATGAAGGACCAACAGCTGTAATATCTCTACAAATTTGTTTGAAACAGGGAGAGTGTGCCACATGAAAGGTATGGCATGGGCATAGAAAAATCTAGCAATGGAAGAATCAGCCACCTCTCGTGTTTGTGCATTGAACAACCCTGTAACAGTAGAACTTCTTTTCTTTCCCTTACTAGAAACCTCTTCCACTTGGCTTTGTGAAGGCAATGACTCAGACACACTAGGCATACTCTCCATTGACAATCTCTTAGATCTTGCCTCCCCCTCCATGTGCAACCTAGTTGTCTCAACCTTCTCAACTAGGGAGATAGTTTTGCAACCCTTTACCCCTACTCCACCCAAATGCAAAAGGTGAGAATAAACTCTTGTATAGCTGCCCCTACAGGTCTCATTGCAAATATGACAAAGCCATACTCTACTCCCCCCAATATTCTTTTTCTTGTCAGTGTCTATGCGGGTTGCAAATTGTAAAAGAGATTTTTTAGGATTAAATGGGTTTTGTGCATAAGTGGCAAGTGTTTTGGAGGGACATTCAAATGGATTAGATTTGGATGAACCCACATTCTCTGATGTACCACTCCCACTAGCACAACCCCATTTCTTTTTACGGCCTCTAGTACTAGTTCTACTTAGTTGCACTTGAATTTCAATCTCATTTTCCAGAACTTTCACTACTCTCATTGCTGCTCATTGTTTTTTTGTTTGAAAAATGATAATAGACGGCTGCAAGCAAACATAAAACAAAAAATTAAAAAACCTTCCCCATGTGTTTGAAATTTAAAAAAAAAAAAACTAAAAAAATACAAAGGAATATGAACAAACAAACAAAAAGAATGTCCATCTTACCTCAAATGACGATGATTTGATGCCCTAATGCCTTCTCTTCACTGCTATTACCCTCCTCCAACTGCTATTGCTCCTCTTCAAGTCATTCAAAAATGCCAAAATGAGGTAATGAGTTTATAGTTTTTGTTTTTGGATGATATAAGATATTTTTTAGGTTTAGGTTTGTTTAAGAAGGATGTGGGGGTCCTTGTGGGCCCCCCCATTCCTCTTTTTTTAAAATATTTTTTTTTCTTTTTTTGTGTTTAAAATTTGCTGGGCCCTGTCCCTGGTATGGTTGGGGATGTCCCGGCTGTACCGAGGACGGCTAGCCATCCCCTGAGTTTCTTAAAAAAAGGGCAACATCCCCGCGTCCCCCGGGATGTCCCAGAGACGAGTACGAGCAGGAAATGGCAGGGGATGCATCCCCGGGGAGCTTAGGTGCAATATGATGAGATACTTCTAAGATACAAGCAGAATCCTGATTCAATAGCATTAGAAACATTTTTTTTTAGATGTTTGTCTAGTCTTACATTATTTTATGTTTGAAGCTTTATGATCGCCATGTAGTTCTTTATTTTTTTGTTGATCAATAAGAGGAGATGGGAAACCTACCCATTATATTAATAATATCACACAAATTTTTCAGACTTGCCAAAGAGAGGAGCTCTTCACAAAACAGTCCAGAAAAACTAGAGCAACTATTATTGATCGAACCTATATACAAAGTGAAGTAGTTATAGGATATTAGCATAAACAATCGTTTGATATTAACCTGCCCTGATGGCATTATCATTACTAGCAAATCAGAGAAGAATACTAACAACCAAGAGAGCACTTTTGAACCTATTACGATCGGCAAAAGAATGATCAAAGATAAATGGTTGACAAAGCTCCTCCAGTACCCCACCCCTAGCAGGAATCTCCAAGTCACCAGTTTCAAAAACCTGACAATGGCATTCGTATTCTCAGCAATGAGCATGACGTCACTCCAGTTCATAGAGAGTATCCAAAGACACAATCGCCAAAATTCTGCACCCACTACTGAAAGAATTTTGAGCTGCAAGTCCTAATCCATTGTCATAATCTCCTCCAAGCCTATATTGGGGTTTGACGAAAACTTCAACCACCCTAACCATGGCTTCCATAGAATGGATCAGCGTCGGGGATTTTGAAAAAAAAGTACAAAGCCACCTCTAAAATTTGCATGTCCAACTCCAAATAGTCCACCTCCATGACTGCTTTGATAGCTTCTTCAATTTGGTTCAACCAAGAATTGAAGATGATGTTGAAGCTACTACTGGAGATCACCATGAAGTTTTGCTTGGTGACCTGTTGGACAAGTTTTCCAAGGCCTCTTTGAGCTTTTTGAAGCTTTCATATTTTTATACTAGTTTTCACCTAAGCACAGTTCTACATTAAGCCAATGCAGCCAACTTTGAATCTTTTTCTTCATAGTCAGTCTTAAGAGGTCAGAATGTAGAATAGAAGATCCAATCACTCCCCTTGGGACCCAAATAACACTTCTACTCGACTCAGCAAAACCATCTAATTTCTGTAATTTTACTGTATAATACTCAATTATTTGGCCACAATAAAATGATTATTATTTTATATGCATAGTAAGTTCAATTATTCTCATCATAAATTCTAAACAACAATATAAATATCTGAAATGATCCCCACCTTTGGCGTCATAAGATAAACTATTTTTACACTATGTTACCCCAAGTTTCTGAGACGGGGACAGCAAAAGACAAGGGAACAAATTTCAGAGACAGTCTTTTTTAGGGCCATTTTTTAGGACAGCAGGGATGGCTATATAAAAAATAGGGAAAATTTCAAATATTCATATATTAACATTGATAAAGCATTCATCATATACATTATAGATCCTTAATAGAGAATATTTGTGTTGAATTGAGAGTTCACATGAGAGTCGAACAAATTAACAAATGTCACAAATCGCTTTCATAATTCGTTGTCAATAGACATGTGATATTAAAAAATAGTATACAAGTTACAACAAAATGTCCAAAGGCTACAAGTTTCACTTTCAACTACAATATGAAAATACAAAAACAAAGAAAGTATGTTGCTGCCCCTAATCTGCATCTGCCAACACTACATTAAAATTAGAGTCCTCCTCTGAGTCACTGCCACTGTGAGGGACTACCTCATCCAATAGAATCCCAACCAATCCCTCCTATGCCTCCTCATCAACCTGGGTGGCGTCTTCGGAATCAACATCCCATTTTAAAGCTGGAGTCTATCAATACTCTGAAATTTGATGATCCTAAAATCGTAGAGCACTATGCACAGCCACTAGCTTCTCCACTCGTCTAGAGGTAAGCCTATTCCTCTTAAGGAGTGGATAAAGCCGTATGTGGACCAATTCCTCTCTGCAACAAAAGAACTGGCAACCTGTGAAAGGAGACGAATGGCAAGCATCCTCAACACTGGCATATCCTTCTCGTGCCATGTCCACCATCCAATCGGGTTAGTTTAAGCTAATGTAGCTCTATCTATCTTTGCCTCTAGTTTGTTGAATGTTGAACCACAAAGATTTGTGAAGGCAAGCTTTTGTGAACAAAGTATTGTAAACTCCTCAACTAAATACATCTTTCAAAAGGCCTTCATTAACCCTTCTTTCACCTCTTCATCATCACAAGGAGGCAACCTTCCAACTTTTGATGCATACAATTTGGGATTTAGAGCAAACGCTGCCATATGAAGTGGGGTGTTCATGGTGTTCCACCTCCACATCACAATGGGCTTGATATGTTACTCATAATCCCAAAATCCTCAACCAAAATTGTTTACTTCATATTTCCAAGCATGTTGTCAAATGTCTCATATATCTCTCCAAGACTAGGAGAGTATGTATCAACATATCTAATGACATCTACAACAGGTGAAATGAAGGAGCAAACATATCTACAAAGTGAAAACAAATTTCAAAAAAGAAAAAGATTATGACACTCAAAGTTAATTGACAAGTTAGAAACTTTGAAAATGGAAACATTGAACAATAAAATTAAAATATTAAAATCAGAAATTTAATAATAAAATCAACAATGTCTTACCTCCCTATCGTCGTCAAGGATCCTTTGTTTGATGGCTTTTCTTTTAGTAGAGCTTGAATTGGGCCATCTACTCCACTCTGAATTCACCATCATCAATTCTGAGGCTCATGCATCTCAAGCATCCTCTCTAACAAAATGAAGTAACTGGCATATCTTATTTCCATAGGTTTGAAGAAATCCTTCTCTGAAAAAGTCCTGAAGAGAGCAAGTGAGGTGTCATGATTGCAAATAAACATTTTCACCACTTGCTTCACTCTATGTCTTTCAATGCATGAACACATGGGGTCCAAAAAATGTGCTTGTAAGCACCCTACACCATCATATCAACCAGTTTGCACACGCGCGCTAAATCATTGACCACCTGTACAACATTTGAGGCCCCAACCTTCTCTAATGGCCTCTTTCAAAATGTTAAATTGGAAGTCTGCATCTTTGTGTTTCCTTGAACAATCAACGGCTCTAAGAAAATAAGAGTTAGTTGTGAATGTGACTATGATGTTGATGAGTGGCCAACATCTAAATCGGTCCACCCACCCATAACAATAGAACAACTAGGCCTAATCCAAGTTTGTCTCATATCCTCCATCACCAAACTAACCTTAGAATATTCTTTGTCTAGGAGTGTAGTGTGTAGTTTATGATCTCCAAGGGGGGCAAAAGAGGGACCAATAGAAGCTACATCTTTGATCATTTGTTTGAAGGAGAACAAACCACACGAAAGGGATGGCATGCACATAAAAAAAATTAGCGATAGAAGACTGTCACATCTTGTGTCTACACATTGAACATACTTGCAACTGTCCCTTGCCTTTCACTATCACTAATCTTCCTCTTTCCTCTTGTGGCAATATCACTACTACCACTACCAACCATGGATAGCATAGGCATAGATGATTGTGCGGAAGAATGTACTAGCATTAGCACACTTTTAAACTTCATTTTCGCTTCCATATGCAATCTATGAGCCTCTACCTTCTCGTCCTCCGTTATTTTTAGACAAACCTTAACTCCACAACCTATAACACCGAAAAAATGAGACCATACCCTTGTGTAGCTCCCTCTAAAATCTTTAAGGTAAATGTGACACAACCACACTCTACTCTCCCCTAAATTTTTCTTTTTAACATCTAGGGTTGTCACAAGTTGAAGAAGAGGTTTTTTTGGAGTTGAAAAGACCATTTGCATAAAATTTCAAGACAATGGAAGGGCACTCAAATGACTTTTGTGGCTGTTCTCCAACCCCAACACTCCCACATCCTGATGAGGCTGAAACTCTAATATTTATTTTATTTTCTACCACTTCATGGTCGCTACTCTCACTACCAATGCTGCTCATGTTGTTTTGTGAGAATATAATGCAAAATTAAACTGAAAAATGAAGAGAAAAAAAGCACATTTCATCCTTTAAACGTTGAAAAAAAATTGAAAAAATAAAATAAAATGAAAAATGACTTACCTCTTTCACTATTTTGTTGTCTCTCTCAATGATGCCCTAGATTCAACTTCTCCTTAAAAAAATTTATTTCTCCTTTTTGGCTGCAATGTTTTTGGATAAACAAAAATCAAATTAAAATGAAAATGAAGTAGTTTTTTTCTATTTAGGGCGACATGGGATGTGGGTACCCACCTTAAAAACATTAAAATACCTTTTTTAAATGTTGTGTTTTTTCTTAAATGTTTGTTTTTAGTTAGAGGCGACAAGCCATCCCCTTTTATTTTCAGGGACGTCCCCACATTTCCAACACATCCGCTGATTTTTTTCAAATTTTAGGGACATCACCATATCCCCAGAACGTTCCGGAAACGAGGATGCCCCAAAAAATGCTAGGGACGCATCCCTGGGTTTCCCACTTTTACAAGTTACTAGAAGAACCTGAATTTACAACCATCCAAATGCCTCCCCGCATTAATTATTTTTTGTGCCAAACAATCTTTGACATGCACTTGCAACCAATATGACTCTTGCCAAGTCATGAAATTACTTGGGAGCCTAGCTAACATGCAAAATACACAGAAATGATGCAACTCTTAACTAATAACTCCACCCGCATGCAATCTCTCTGTCAACCTGTGGGGAGACATACAAGATACAGAGTATGGACATTGGGATGTGAAAAGTCAAATGGCATTACAATGTATTGTTCCCCACTTTTAAGAGATCTCCATGGCATAAAAAATATATGGTTGAATGAAATCCAAAACAGTGTAGAATGTGCAGTAATCCTGCATTTCTCTCTTTTTCATTGAACAATGATCGAAATTCTGGTGTATCTAAGCAAACACCTCCACTTAGGGAGACTGACAATACCTGAATTGTGGTTCAGAATTGAACTAAGAACTAAGGAAAACTTTGTTTTGCTATTCCAGGTGAAAATAATTGACTTTGATTTCCATTGGGCTTAAGAGACTTGTACTCTATAAACACCTTCATTTAGGAAAACTCTCAATGCTTGAATTGTGGTTCATAATTGAACAAAGAACTGTAAAGAAAACTTAGTTTTGGTATTCCAGGTGAAAATAATTGACTTTGATTTCTGTTGGGCTTAAGAGACTTGTACTCTTTTGGTCCTCATTTTAGTATTTTGTTCTTCCCTTCACATTTTACATTTAATCTAATCTTAGGGTCGTCATACAATATTATCCAAATTAAGATAAGTATCTTAGGGTAGTAGAACTCAATTAAAGATAAAATTCAGATAAACTTGACTAAAACCTGTTGTGTTTGTCTCTTCAAAGTTAAAGTTCACTTTAAGATGTCAGCTAATTTAAATATGAGACATCCTCCACACAAATGTTATCTAAGTTTAATCTAAATTATAATCCAATGGAAATTGGTCCTTCAGAAAATGAAATAAATACACAAATATCTACAATAAGGTTTAGCCCTTTAACATGATTAGTAGGCAAATTTTCCTTTTTAGTTAAAAGGCAAGATGTAAACCATCATATTCTGAAGGAGATGCAAACATGATGCCAAGAAATCACACAAATGTTCTGTTACATTATTAACACAAAAAGTATATGTCAGCTAATTTTAGTATGAGATATCCTCCACAAAAATGTTATCTAAGTTTAGTCTAGAGTCTAAATTATAATCCAGTGAAAATTGATCCTTCAGAAAAAGAAATAAATACACAAATATTTACAATAAGGTTTAGCCCTTCAATGTGATTAGTGAGCGAATTTAATCCACCATACAAGGAATGACATTCTGAAGGAAATGCAAACATGATGCCATGAACTCACACAAATGTTTTGTTACATTATTAATACAAAAAATGGGTGTCCAAAGAATTGATCCTAACACCTAAAAGTTGAATTGAGCATGCCGGCAAAAGGGATAATACAGGCAACTCTTTCCAAGGATACATCAAAACAGAATCAAAGAACTAATCGATCCTAAAAAATTGCTAAGGCATTAGGAACTAGAGATTTACCGTGAAACAAAAATTAAAATGCCTATAGGATTTTGTTAAAACTTTGTGCTCTGTATTTGGCCTTAGGGAAACACAGAATAACTGGCCTCCCCTCAACAGTCATATAAAAGTTGAGCCTCCTCAAGCAATGTCTTTGGAAGATCTGTTATACTTCATATGACTTTTAACAAGCTGACCTGCAGCAAGTGCTGACATAAGTGAGAGTTCTCCAGCCAACACTGCTCCAGCAATAATTCTTGCAAGGCAACGGGAATTAGATCCTGGAAAATCTGTATTTGCACCCTTTACACCAAGTAGATTCAAGCAGGCTGCTTGAGAAGCCAAATGAGTACCTCCGCCAATGGTTCCAACCTGCAAAATTTACATAGTAAAAATGCACTTCGACCTCATTCACAAAGACTAGCATAGATATCTTAAACAGATCTATCTAAAAGATGCCAACAGATATCAGTCTCAAGTCACCTACATAATTGCAGCGTAAGGTTAGATAGGTGCCTTGACATTGATATCTCTGAGTGTCTTTTAAATAGATGTATTTAAGATATCTACGCTAGTTGATTGGTTTTCTATATAGATGTATATACAATTGGGTATAATGAATGTTTTACCCGTAAAATGACTGTCAAATTTATGTTCGGGTTTTTTGTTACCATTCACTCCATTACAACCCTCCCTTGCTACCATTGTAGTTATGTGTAATGTCCCCTTTCCGTCGGTAATTACTGTGGTGACTGTTAGCCTTGTTCCTTAATTTTTCCAAAGGCTAACTAGGTCATTTTAAGGGAAATGACTTTTAAAATAAGTAAATTTAAGTTGTCCTTGGGTTTAACTTTATATTTTAAGTTGACAACTTTATTTATTTTAAAGTATTCTTTTTGCCCAAGTTGAGCACTAGGACATGGTGGGCAACTTAAGTTATGTTTGGCGCTCATAAAGGATGTTTAAAAGGGGTCTTGTGTGGCGCCCAAGTTGAGGAAGCTAATTTAAGACAAGTAATATTTTATTATTTTGTGTTTGGCGCCCTATCTGGAGGGTATTTATGAGTGTTTTTGGCTCATTTGCAAGCTTATGCATTGGAATATGATTTTGCTTCTTCTGTGAGCTTGTATTGTTGAGCAGAGTTTATTCTTGGGGTTGTTTAGCCTCAAATAGATTGCTGGTTTCGGTAGTGAAATATATACCCTAGCTGGTACAGTTTGATTTTATACAAAAATCACCAAAGAGCTTCAATGGAGATTTGTCGCAGTGCTTGGGAAACAAAATTCTTTGATGTTTTTTGATGTGCATATTTTGCTTTGGTGTTTGACGCCATTTTTGAGAGGATCCTTGCAGAGTTTGGTGCTGTGGTTGCTAATTCCCTTGCAGGCCGTACAGCAAGAGGGCCGTACAAGGCTGAAGGAGGGCATGAGCTTTTAGAAAATTATTCTCAGCCTTATTTCTTGCTCTATAGATGGGAATGGAGGCACCAACACTTCTGCAATCATTTCAAACAACCTGAAAATGAAAGGGAAGTGTATTCATTTAGTGGTGAGAGTATCTTTCCTAGGGCTGGGCATACATCAGCACCTAGCCGTGAGGTTTGGGTAGCCTAGTCGCTCCACTTTAGGGGCATATTCCTCCTTGTTTGAAGGTGTCTAGAGCATCCTTTGCCTTATGGATTGGTTTGGAGCTGGAATAAGTTGTTAGTGAAGAGTTTTGTGGTGTTTATGTGAGTTCCTGTGCATTTCCAGTTTGCTGGGTATGTATCAGACCTGTGTATTTTGCTGTTAAGAGTGCTTTCAGAGGTGTATTTTCAATGTTTGAGCTTCCTTACATCCATAATCAGCAACAGAGCTTCATGGATATACTTCAGGGTGATGTTTGGTGATTCTTAACTCTTCATATTCTGATTTTTATGCTACAACAGTGGTAAACAATAAAAACCAGAGTTATTATAATTATTGCAGCGTGCCCTAACCCTTTGTGTTACTATTATTAGTTGCAATATTTATGAATGTAACCTTGGATGGTATTACCGCCAGTGGAGTAGTTGTTTTCTGCTCATTTCTCACCCCACTAAATAAGTGGTTTAATTGTTAATGGCTTCCCGCTGAATAAGTGGATGTGCCTAACTTCACTTTCAGTTTTTCCCCACTGAATAAGTGGTGATTCCCACGATTAAGTGGATGCCCGCTGCATAACTGGAAGTTGTTATTATTGCATGTTGGTTTGAAATGCTAACTCGGAAGCACTTGTATGCTCTCACCTTGCCCGCATAGGGATCTGGGTGATCAAAAGAGTGTGGAAGAACTCAACCATTGCATCTTGCTCTTTGTGTGGAACTTTGAGATAAAACTAGGGTGTTCATTACATTATGCCTATCAGCATAAACAGTAAAAACAGCTTCTTACCTCAATGCATGGCATCGTCACAGAGACATGCAGATCCTTCCCATTTGTTGCTTCCATCATTGTAATGCATTGAGAACTTTCAACATTTTGAGCTGGATCCTGTCCAGTTGCAATAAATATTGCAGAAACAATATTTGCAGCATGAGCGTTACAGCCTCCAATGGCACCAGCCATAGCAGACCCAGCCAGGTTCTTGATCATATTTAATTCCAAAAGTGCAGGCACGGACGTCTTTAAGATCTTTGTCACTACCTCCTCCTTAATAACAGCCTCACATACAACTGATTTACCACGGCCCTCAATCCAATTCACAGCAGTAGCCTTCTTGTCTGCACAGAAATTACCTGCAAAATTCCTTTCACACTTCAATTCTTTGTTGCTAATGTAAATATTTATAACAGCGGAAAAAAAAAAAAGATGTTCCTTCAGAGATATAGATAAATGGGTGACACCTTAATGTCCCATGGAGACAAGCATAAAAACTCAAAATTTCCTTAGATTAAGAATAGGTTGGGGAATGAGAGGGCAAGGAGTCTGCTAAGAAAAAATAATTGAAAGTCTACAAAGAAGCTATATTTGCAAATTGCCACTTACCTGAAATGCTAATGACGTTCATGTCGGGAAAAATATCCTGAAGATATTTCAAGACCTTTTGTACACCCTTGGATACCATGTTCATTCCCATGGCATCTCCAGTGGAACAATTAAAGCGTATGTATGCATTCCGACCAGCAAGAGTACATCGAATGCCCTGCAGCTTTGCAAATCTGCTTGTCCTGTTATGATTAAAATCCAACAGAGATTCTCTAAGTACAAATGTAAACAACATACAACAACCAGAATACAATTTTTCACATTGAAAATGTGCTTTAAGAATTCTTGTGAAAGAACAGAACATTAGTCCACACAAATTCCCTATTGAATGTGATATCAGAAAACCTAGCATTAACATAGTCTAGTTCAAATTAACAGATGAAGCAACCCTAAGTTTGCATCTTTTTTACATGCTTTAAAAAAGATCTTTATATTTTCACATCTATGATGGCAGATATTTTGGTTCTTAATTTTTTGTATTCTGAATTATTTCAGAAATTTACTAGTCTGTCCATGGCTTCTACAGGAAGGTTACATAGTTTATGTTCAGGTTCAGGGGTTCAGTTCACGGATTTGATCAAAAAAAAATTGGAGTTGTGTTCATCCAAACAAAAACATATAAAAATAAAAAATATATACATATTTGCAGCCTAATAACAAAAACATATATATTTCCTAATATTTTTAATGCATAGAAATATTTATAAACCTTGTACAATATTAATAAAATTAATATATAATATAAAATAAATTATAAATAAAGTTTATATTAAACTAAATACTTGACTCTGAACTTTTCATCATTAATCTTATAAACAATTAAAACATATCTAAAAGGCTAAAAATGAGAAAAAGACATGTTTATCTTATTACTTGCATCTAAGCTGTATGAAACCTATCTCCACTATTCAAACTCTCATGTGAAGGGCGAGAGGCAGAAGAGAGAAACACATAGCCACAAGAGGCATTTCCAAACAAAGGAATAGCCACCGGTTAGGCCATACCTTCCAAACATTGTGCCATCTACATCTATTCATAATAGTAGGCTATCAGGGGCTGCCCATGGCTGTGCACTCTCCCCACTGGCAGTCAAGTCCATGCTTCCAAGTGCATCAGCTGAGCGCTGAACTTGAGAATAAATCCACGTGATCGCTAGATAGCAGCAACCATTAAATTGTATCCAACAGTCTTCCTTTAGGGTTAGGGATTTGATTTTATGACTTGGAAAGCAAAAGGTAAAAATAAAAAATTGTCAGGTTTGTCATGGAACCAGAAAAACTCGTCCAAATTTGTCGCAGGTTCTCCCTGGTTTGTCCGGGACGAATCCACAGGTGAAATTCCAAACCCTGGCTGCACCCCCACCTGCACCAAACCAGGCTCCCAACCCGAAATGGATCGTACCCGAACCGGCAGGATTGCAGGGCTGAACTGGTAACTTAGGTTTTAACTTTACCTTGAACAAAAAAGTTAGTCCGACCATGCATTAAACATGAAACAGAAAGAAACATTACAGCATTCTAGGATTAATAATTTAGCATGCCCTCTTCTAACACATTGTACAAGGAGAATTTGGGTTATAATTTATTATTTAACATGCTTTTAGTTGTAGAAAAAGACATGAATGTGATACAGTAAGCCATTTTGTATGACAATGTTATGGAATCATACCACTTCAATCTTACTTGATGGCTAGGCTGTATTAATTAATACATTGATTATAGATGTACATATAAATATACATGTGGCACACACAAGTACATACACAGAGAGATGTTTCTATACACATAAAGATTCAGACGAGAATCAAAAGAATTTGGCTGTAATAACTTAATAAGCCAATTCTTACAAAATTCCATTAAAAACAAGACAATGAGCCTACTTGGAAAATAAAAAGAACTGTCTGAGGCAATCAATACTGTGATTTAAAGCACTTTCAGGGTCACTGGAATCATATTCCCTGCAGGAGAATTTCTCCCCGGCCAAGTTTTGAACTAGAGTGTCCAAGTAAGTGTTAATCAGCTTTTAGCCCTGAGCCTACCAGCTCAAAATTATTTATATTGAAACAATACAAACTTTCCAAAATCAGTAAATAAAAGAATGGAATCAAAATAAAACAAGAAATCTCCCATGATCTATGAATTTTGTAAGTTAGTAGAAATTTAAAAGAACAAGAATTTTATTTTGAGACAGCTGTTGAGGTTTTTCTCTGGTATGTAAAAGCGAGAAGTACAAAGAGTATAGATATTGGTTTTTCTCCTTTCTTAATCTGATACAGGAGCTCATCGTTCAAGACCGTGATTGCAATTCTTCTGTCACAAATTTAGTTGAAATCCTTCGATTTCATCCAGTTATGATTTTCAACTAAGCTATATGAAATATAGTTGTCTGCAGTTTTTTATATTTTATTTACACTGAGGACTCTATTGCAGATGCCTCTTGAGAGATGGTCCCCATGTTGTTGCCGATTCTGGGTGAGATCGCCAGAGAATTTCCCCATCAGGTTTTGGATTGATTTGGTCGAGTAAAGGTGGCAGAAACAAAATTGTCATTTGATAGTGCCCATGGATGCTTGTCATTTGTTGTTGGGTAAACCAAGGCAGTTTGATAGAATGCTATTCATAATGAAAAAGAAAAAAGCAACAGTGTAACCTGGGGGCACGTCCCCTGCAAAAATGGACCCATCCCCTATAGGCACAGTTACCAGATACTCCACCCCCTCTCCCTTGGTACGCGTATCGCCGTATTGGATACGGATACTCATAGGATACGGCTTAGAAAGTTCTTGGATACCGTATCTGGCCATACCAAAAAAAAACCCTATTTTTTTCCCGTGTCTGATATGCACAGATGAGGCATTCTCATGATATTTGTGTCGTATCCCAAAAATATTAACCCTAGAATGTCAAAAATTGCCGCAAGCAACTGTTCCATGACCTGGCATGCTGATTTCTTGTTGTAGGGAACTACTCTGGACCACAGAAGTATGTCTTTCTATGTGATTGTATTTACTCAAATAATCGCATTCATTCTAAAGTTAGGAGATATAGTGTCAATAAGCAATGGAGGAAGAGGCAAATTTTATTAATTGGTGATATTTTTTTTTTTTTTTTTGGCTTTTTTGTTTTACTTTACATTGTAAACTTTTATTTATTGATTAAGTTTAATACATTTAACTTTTAATTTAAGTTTAATTTATTAATATATAATATATTTGTTAAATATATATTTTTTATATGAAATCTCTCTCTCTCTCTCTCTCTCTCTCTCTCTCTCTCTCTCTATATATATATATATATATATATGTTGTATCTAGTCGTATCCATATTAGGGGTTTTGAAAAATAGCCGTATCCGTATCTGTATCCGATACCATATCCATATCCGTGTCCATGCAACTCTGCCTATAAGGGATGTTTCAGGGATGTGGGGACGGGTAGGAAACGTCCCCTCCCCGTCCCCAATTTTTTGAAAAATTTAGAAACGTCCCAGGGACGCCAAAACAAAAATAGGGGACGACAAGAAATGTCAGGGGATGGCTAGCCATCCCCAAGACGGCTAGGGGATGTCCCCAACATCTCGAGGATGGCTAGCCGTCCCCTACAGCCCAACAATCAAAAGTCTCCATTTTTCTTTACAAACACAAAATTGCTAAAAAGAAATAAAGGGATGTGGGGGACCACAAGGACCCCCACAATACCCAAACCCTAAGTTACCAATCCTGATACTGATTCGAATTCGGATTTGCGGGTTCGATTCGTGGATTTGGTCAAAAAAAAAATTTGCTGTGGATTCATTTTGGATTCGTTAATACAAAAACATATAAAAATCAGAAATATATACATATTTGCAGCAGTAATTAAGCTCAGAATACCACATAGCATATTGTTGCAACCTTCCACAAAAATTATGAGTTGATGCTTTGTTTCTCCAATTATTGAAGTTTCTTCAGTCATTGTTGTTATAGCTTCTTTTATTTTATATACTTACTTTTTCGATTGGCACTTAAAACAATAAGTAAAATGTTTTGTTCTCAATGCCAGTTGTTTCAGCAGCTGTATAGTTACAACCTCCAGTTTTGTTATAAATAGAGGCCTACCACTCTTAACTATTCTATTTTCATATCAACTCTAGCATGCATATATGTCAACTTTTAGAATACACTTCCTCTGTCTATTTGAGTACACATGCATTCCTAAATCTTGGATGTACAAGTGAAAAAAAAGAGTTGTCGAAGCATAGTTTCTTCAATCACTAAAGCTTCTTCAAGCATTGTCGTTAGTTTCTTTTATTTGATATACTCACTTCCTCTATTGGCAGTTTTAAGACATAATTGCTGAAATGTTTTGTTCTCAGTACCAATTGTTTCAGCAGCTGTCTAATTACAATCTCTAATTTTGTAATAAATCTGAAGCATACCACTCTGTAACTACTCTATTTTCACTTCAACACACTAGTATGTAATATGACAACTTTTAAAATATTACAAATTTAAAAGCACACTTTCCACTCCACTCCACTTGCTTTCACAATGAGGTAAATAGACGTGTTTTGTGTCTTTAAAATGCATTGGGAGAAGTTCCTAGGGTTAGGGCGAAGTCAAACGGTGGTCAAAGAAGTTGCAATATTAAAAAATTGCAAAAGCAAGTGTTGACCCATCAAAGAGCGCGGATTCGTCCAGATTTGGCCCGGGTTCTGCTTAGATTCGGCCCGGATTTGCCCGGATTCGCGTGGGAGGAATTCGTGGGTGGAATGCAAGATCCTAGACGAACAAGATACGGGATCGGATCAGGATCAAGATCCAAACCGAATCCGATCAGGACCCAGGGGCTGGGGTGAAGGATCCGGTAACATAGCCCAAACCTAAAACTCATTTTGTCATTTTCCATATTGTGAAGAAGAAAAGTTGTGAGAAGAGAAAAGAATGGCAAAACTACATCATTAACCTAAAACTTAGAACCAATAAAATCATGAAAAATGGCATACACCTTGAAGGTATGTGTGGTCCCAAAGGCCTTAATTTGGGCTTGGTGGTAGGGGCTCTACCCCTTGACCCCACCCTGTATCGCGACAAGGAGCACACCAGGGGCACTACCCCCAAACCCTACAAGGGGCACTGCTCCTTGACCCTACTTACAACTTCATATAGTCAATCAAGAGGAATGGGCTTACCTCTCAATGATTGGAGAAGTTGTGCATGGTGCCTTGTGACTTCAAGACCAACAAAGTCTTGAGTAACGTCTAACTCCAACCACATGTTGTGATGTTAATCCCGAAGATGCCACACAAGGTGATGAGGAGGAGACACAAAAGGGATTGGTTGGAGTTCCATCGGATGAGGTTGTCCCTCATAGTGGCAATGACCTAGACTTAGACTCCAATTTTGATGCAATGTTAGTAGACGTTGATTAGGGGAAGCAACATATTTTCTATGTTTTTGTCATTTTGTAGTTGAAACTTGCAGCCTTTGGGCATTTTGTTGTAATCTTTATACAATATATATGCACATTGACAATGAAAGCAATTGAATTTTGTTAATTTGTTATATATTAAGATTCTATAATGTATATGATGAATGCCTTATCAATGTTATCATATGAATATTTGAAATTTCCTATATTTTTAAATTTTCCCTTTTTTTTAATAGCCTTCCCCTGTCATCCCCTAAAAATAGCCTCCCTGCCATCCCCATCCCAGAAATGCATCCCCCTGTCCCCGCCCCAGAAACTTGGGGTAACATAGAACAAAAATTATTAAGTTCATAAGGATGGAAACTCTAGACTAGTCAATTTATCAATCTTTTCACTATGCTGGAAGTAGTCTCAAAATGATGCTAAGGGTTAAAACAACTTTCAATTGATTCCAAGAAAACAACACATTTAGGATGAACCTCCTGAATTGGTGAGACAATTGTTTATAGAATAAAAAGTGTAAAAGTAACAGAACTATAGGAGCTCAAGGCATGGAAATGGGCATGAAGAAGTTTGTAATCAAAACATCCAATGCTTTAGATGAGTTCAAGAGGCTAGCAGTAGGATGCAAAGATGGACGCTGCAGAAACTATGAAAACAACAATCACGTGTCAAAAAGGCAAACTTCCACTCTTTATAGGTTTCTACTTTCTGGTCATATAAAATTACAAGAAGTTTGTGTTTATAAAGTGACTATACCGGAGATTTGATAGCTAAACTAAATGCCTTTGCTACAGCTTAAAAGTATTTTATATTGCTAAACTCCTTATGAATGCAAAAGAATCAACAAACCCATGGTTTTTTTTGAAAGCAATTGATTTTAAAAGAAAAGTAACAAATCTAAAAGATGGAGTTGGGACTTGGTACAGCTGAACATCTGTATAAACTATAATGATATAATGTCCCTTTATGGCAATTGGTTAAGCAAACAAAATTCATTCGGCAACTACAAATGTGACGGAAATAAGGTGCTGCCAGATTAACAATCTTACATATTGGATGAGTACATATGGTGCTATGTCTGGCATTGGGAAATAAAATTTGGTAGCAAAAATAGACTAGACCAGACAGCATAGACAACATTAGCAGACCTGAAAGGTAAAGGTAAAGGTGATTTAGTAGAACTCACCCTAGTCAACACACCAACTTCAGGCATGATATTCCCTTTTTGGAACAAGGGGCCTTTTTAACTTTTTTATATTTTTCAATTGACTAGAAAAACTGTTTAGTGTTAGCATTTATTGCTTTATATTTATTACGTTTTGCTGTTTAATTTTTTGCATCTTCTCTTTCTTATATTTATAATAAATGTTTTGTGAAAAAAACATGAACCACTCAAGTTCAACCAGGGTATGGGGTATACCCAGGCAGGGTTCTGTGAGCAGAACGAACCTGGGTTGTTTTGTTCCTTGGAATGCAAACTAGCTCAAGAACAGAACCTGGTTCATACCCAAACTGTACCCTGTCAAGGTTCTGTGAGCAGAACAAACCTGAGTGGTTTTGTTCCTTGGAATGCAAACTAACTCAAGAACAGAATCTAGTTCAAACCATGTACATGCCCCAGGGAATCTGTTGGTGGAACTCAATAATTTGGATGATTTGATTTTCCAAGATCTAGCTAGCTATGTGGTTTTGAGTTAATGTATTTTATGAGTGGTGCTTTACAAAAGCCCGTCTCTCATAAGCATGAATGGTCCACATGGCAATCTTTGCATCTACGTGATAATCTCAAGGATGAAGCACCAGGCCTTCCTAAGAGATCACCCATCTTAGTAAAACTGTAGTGTGCACTTAACCATGAAGTTTCTTCCACGATCTAGCTTTCTTAGTGTGCTATCCCCTTATAAATTGTTCATTGTGGAGCTCCCTAGTTCGCCATTTTTAGAAAGCAGCACTTCTATTGTGCATCATTATTTAATATTTTGTGGGTTGCAGCTACATAGTTTGAAGTCAAGTTACACTGACCTATTTGTTATTACGAGTAATTATTCACAAGAACCCATCTCTCATGAACGCGAATGGTCAACTTAGCACTCATTGCATCTAGGTGATACTTTGTAGCCCTCAAGTCTTGATCTCATGACTAAGCCAATACGCTTACACACCAAGGGTGATCTTGCAGACCAGAATCTGCATTGAAAGAAAGAAAGAAAGAAACATCCACAAACCAGTGCAGTAGATGATTATCTTAATATCCTATTGGGTGATCCTAATAATACTGAGGAAGTTTATTTATTCACCATACTAATCCTCAAATCCAAATATTTTTATAAACGATTTATTTGAATATCAAACAAATGAGTACAAAGGTTATGATGAGTGAAAGGAAAGCAAAGTCTAACAAGGCTGTTAAATCTTTTGAAAGGAGACAATTGACAAATGTCATCCATCGATGATTAATAAGTGTTCCATAGTGACATTTCCCACCTCTAAATCATGATGTTTCCAAGACGGGGGCATCCCTGAGACGCCAAAGAAACACCCTTCCAACCGCCACCAACAAAGAGGAGATATCCCCAAGATGTTCCCCTCCCTAATGGGGATGTTGGGGCGATGGCATGGGATTCCTGACTAAAAAATTGTTTTGAAGAACGCTCTATATTTTTTTATAATTTTATTCACCTTCTTTGAGTCATTCGAGAAAAGGCTAAGTTTTTTTTGTAATGAATGGCTGAGGTTATTCAAATATATTTTCAGAGTCATCCAAGAAAACTTCAACCAAAGACATTGGGGGCTATTCATTGGTGTAACTAATTAGTAGATTATCGCCTCTAGCAGACGAGTAGAGCTCACATAGGGTGGAGGGCAGCATTCTCGGCCCAAGAATTGCTCGCAAGCAAAACAAATGCGCAAAGATTCCAAAAATTGAACTAACATCTCTTGTATCATATAAGCTCGTCTGATCAGAATGAATGGCGAGAAGAAGGGTATTTCATAAGCCCATACAAAAGCAATGAGGATGATTCCTATATCTAATCCCCATGAACTGAGAGTAGGACTGAACCGATGAACGTGACTAAACCCTAATGGAGTGGAAGGAAAAGATGAATAAGCCAAAGCAAAGATGAGTAAGCTATATAATAAATCGTTACATAATAGTATACTAATAAAAAAATCATTATACATAGTACTAAGTTTTTACTTATCAACTACATTAAATTTAATTATTAAACTACATATTAAATAATTATTAACCTGTGTTAGGCACCCAAGGGCCACAAAAAAGAGCATGGAGCTCAGATTCCAATAGCAGAAGTTTACTAGATACATCTTATTAAAAAATAGATTAACCTATTTGGAAGAAACTTATAAGAAAAGCTAGTCCCTATTAGCTATCTTAAGTTTGCTATACATCTTGATAAGGAGCTTTGCCAAGATAGGCATGTTAAACCAAGGAAACCCACATACAACCACATGTGCCACTATGGTGCCTTGCCAAATATCTTAAAACACCAATGAAAGGTTTAACATAGTGTATGAAGGTAGATTGCAAATTGCACTGGCAATCCAAACCCCTAGAACATATACAACAATCTTAAACCAAGGGTTGGACAAAGCTCTAGAGGTCTTCCTTGCAACATTTAACTTCTTCCATAGACAAAGTATCTCTAAAATTTGTGCATGCAAAAAATTACCCACAAGCTTTAAGCACTTGAATAGTTTACCTTGATTGCCTAGAATCATATGCAAGTGCTCCACTACACGGTCCAGGCGAACATTCGCCTACTCTTTGATATTCTCAACATCTTCGTGTAACATGAACGATCCCGTGGCCAAAGACAACATTGTTGCACTATTCAAGAATTGAGCAATATTGAAAACATTCCTCTACCCTATTGATTGCACAAGGTCAAGCATCAACTTGCCCATAGCTTCCCAAATCAATACGCAATCTTCTCCATCCATTTCCTTGACCATCCCCCACAGACAAAGCATCCAAATGCATAGCTTGGGGTTGATGGGCTCCTAAGAAATATATTCAACAAACCTATCTGAGACCCTGTCAACATCCACTTTGCCTCCATCCAAATAATTCCCAACTTCTCTCTCCACCTACACACAAAGTTTTTTCTTCCCCTTCTCACAATGCCTTTTATTGCCATCTTGAAACGTAGAAGCCATACCACCACCTATACAAGCGCTCACCTAATACCTACTCTCGAGGTTTTGAAAAAATGACCACACTAGCTTATTAATAATACAATTATTGTCGTTTTAATTTATATATAATTATTAATATATTATATTTAAATGTTTAATATATTAATTAATTAATTATCAATATATATGTATATATATATAATTTTATTTTATTAATATATAATTAATTAATTAATTATATTAAATATATTATAATCTTTGGTCCCCCGTCCCCACCTTCCCTTCGAAACTCTATGGAACTGATTATGGATGAGTTCCCAAGATGGATGAAATATGACTCTATACCAGGAGGTGCAAAAATTTCCTTTTGTACAGGGAAGAATAATGCAAGCCAGATGAGACAGGACCTCCGAGAGATTGAGGTCATCAGTTAGGTGAGATTGGGATTTAAAATAGAGAACATCTGTTGGCTGAAAACTGTTCGGATATATTACTGTGCCATGATCTATATGTGCTGGAAGATAATACTCTTAAGGAATTTCTTAACTGCAATATTTGAAGTAATGGTTTGGGACAGTGGTTGTCATCTAGCCCTTCTGAATTCAATTAAAAACCTCTGTTTGATTCCAAAATCCTTTTTCAATTGCAAAAACATACCAAACATAGTATCGGCAGCCGCATGCAAAGAGAAAATGGGGTGGTGCTGTGGACCCAGAGGGAGATGAGAGTGATGGTTTGTTTACAAATCGGTTAGAGAAGAAAAGGAAAAGCTTAACTTGTATGACTGTCACAAATCATGAACTTGAAATTCAACTCTCCAAGGACAAAAAAATCACTTTCAATTACCATAAATTACAAAACAATCAAACCAACAAAACAATCAAACCACCTGCACACTCACCTGTTGAACAATACCGACAAGGTATCAAAATTGTCCGGATCATCGACATAATACTTAAGCTCAGCAGCCCTCTTGACAGTAGCGAAGCTAACAACGGGTGCCCTAGTCATCCCATCCTTGAAAAGAACACTAGTGGCCCCACCAGAGAGACAAATGGCCTTACAGCCTCTATTAGTACTAGCCACCAAGCAGCCCTCCGTAGTGGCCATAGGAACCATGTACTCTGCTCCATCGAGCAGCAGGGGACCCACAACTCCCACCGGAATCTGTACATACCCTACAGGCAACTCACAGCACTGACCCACAATGGCATCATAATCAAAACCCTCTAAGGGCAACCCCTCCAGAGACCTTCTGCTCATTATCTCCACAGCCCTACGCCGCACAGAGGCCGCCCTCCTGGCATTCCCCACCTTCTCCTCCAACGCCTGAGACGCCACGCTTCCATTGGCAACAGCAACTGCAATTTCCTCATCCGTCCAATTTGTCACATCAATTGCCCCTTTTCCAGCCCCCGAAACCGTCTCTTCTTTAGGTTTTCTACAATTGGGCATTGATTCTTCTCCATGGTTGTCGAATTCTCCAGTGTTTTGCACGAAGGCGATGCCGAAGAATCCAAGAAGATAGCCAAAGGAAGCCACCACGGAAACGAGGGCCCCAATTTCCAGCAGGCTCAGAGAGTAGAGAGGAACGGAGATTCTGACCTTTTCCCTCCATCGCCCAATCAAGAAGTATGAGGCGAGGAAGAAGAGGAGCAGGAAAACTCTGTTGGTCACCGCCATTGGAAGGGGCAGCGCATCAGAGGCCAACTTCGGCTTTGAATTCTTCTTCTGCTTCCCGTCAACTTCCATTCCCCACTTCATCATCCACCCCATTTTTCTACCAAAATTGGACGAGAAAAAAAACCAAAACTCTGGGTTTGGATCGTCACAAGCGCTTCAAAGAAGCGCAGCGCCTGCATGCAAGCACTGAAAAAGTTGCCTATAGTAAGAAGTGGGGAATTTTAACGAACGCCGCCCTTTTCTCTACAGAAGTGGAAACTTAAAGAGCACGGCACCGTTTTGAATTGGAATCTCGACGTACGCGCTACCTCTGTTTAATTCTTATAATAATAATAATCTATAGTTGCATTATTTTTAAGAAACGAAAATCTAGATTGAAGGCACTTAGGTGAAGTCGCTTAACAACATTGGCCGATATTATCCAAGGAGTGGAGTTTTCCATGAACAATGGCTAAGAAGAATCTCTCATATTCATAATAATCCATATCTCTATGTTTCATGTTTAGATTCTAGATTGAAGTAGATTTTGACTCTTTGTTCTATTCTATTATTCTTTTTGTCAATAAAGCTTTTTTAGAAAAAATAAATTAAAAGGGTCGTTTTTATATAGTTAAATTTGATAGTCGTATAGTCGTATTTAGACATTTTTGTCGTAAAATACAATCAAAATTTTAAAAAGATTGAAGTCGCTTAACAACATTGGCTGATATTATCCAAGGACTGGAGTTTTCCATCAACAATGACTAAGAAGAATCTTTAAGATACATAATAATCCATGTCTCTATGTTCCATGATTAGATTCTAGATTAAAGCAGATTTTGACTCTTTGTTTTGTTCTATTATTCTTTTTGTCAATAAAGCTTTCTTAGAAAAAAAAAATTAAAAGGGTTGTTTTTATATGGTTAAATTTGATGGCCGTATAGTCGTATTTAGTCATTTTTGTCATAAAATACAATTAAAATTTTAAAAAGATTGAAGTTGCTTAACAACATTGACCGATATTATCCAAGGATTGGAGTTTTCCATCAACAATGACTAAGAAGAATCTCTAAGATACATAATAATCCATGTCTTATGTTTCATGATTAGATTCTAGATTAAAGCAAATTTTAACTCTTTGTTCTGTTCTATTATTCTTTTTGTCAATAAAGCTTTCTTAGAAAAAAAATTAAAAGGGTTGTTTTTATATGGTCACATTTAGGGTTTAAATTTGATGGTCGTATAGTCGTATTTAGGTGTTTTTGTCGTAAAATACAATTAAAATTTTAAAAAGATTGTATCACATGAAAGGAGACATTTTGAAGAGATTGTCAAAATTTATCTAGGATTTCAAGTAAAGACTTTGTGTGGTCTATATCTATTTGTAGTCGTTCAATTTCTTGTTTGAGAGAATTTTTAGAACCTTGATATTGGTGTTTCAACCGTGAGTATTGTTTCTTACCTTCGTTGGCCATGTGTTGAAGTTCATTGGTTTTTTGTTTCAATGTTCTATTCTCTATAAGCAAAGCTTCCAACCTCTTTGCTGACAAAGCTTCTTGTGAATGTCTCGCATGCTTGCATATCTATTATAATCCTATATAAATTTTGACAATATGTTCAAAATATCTATTATAATCTTATATAAATTTTGACAATTTGTTCAAATTATCTGTTATAATCCTATATAAATTTTGACAATATGTTCAAAATATCTATTATAATCTTATATAAATTTTGTCAATTTGTTCAAATTATCTGTTATAATCCTATATAAATTTTGACAATCTATTCAAGATGTCTTCTTTCATGTGATACAATTGTGTGTGTATAATTTTACTTATATTAAGGTATATCATAGTATTTTAAGGGCACCTTTGAATGGATAAAAGTCACAAAAAACTTGCTTAATAGGCAGGGTCGACCGTCAAAATTAAGCCCTGGTCATAATTAATTAATAGAGTTGGGTAGGCAAATCAAAAATATTTAGATTTTAGTTTAAGAAATTAAAATATAATCTGAGATTTAAGTATTTGGTTTGTAGAATAATGATGAAAATAAGATTTGATGTAGTGTAGATTTTTATTTGTTTAGGTATAGAAAAATAGATGTCCTCGTTGTTGTTCTTACTATCTAGAATTTTGTACAGACTTTAATTATTCTTTGGATCAATTTCATTGTTCTAGATCAATCCCATGCTACGTAGATTTGATCCCTGACGTGTAATTCTAATTTAGTAAACGGTGTACTTAGGTTATTTGATTCATTGAATTGTTTACTCTTCGTTAACTATTAAAAACTAGCAGTATTTAAAAATACCTTAGGGAAATTATCAAATCATAAGGACCAAGTTCTCTTAAGTATACCCTTTTGATTAAAACAACATTTACGATCATGGAAATGGTTAAGACAACACCCTTCACTCATGCAAATGCCCTAGAATGATTTGATGTAGAATTGGATTCCTCATAGTGCTCCAAAGTGAAATGTTTCTATAGTGATTCTTCTCTTAATGCATAGGGTTTTTGAATAATAATTCAATGGTGAATGAATGTACATTGAAAGCCTTTAAATACCAAGACATAACAATAAATCATGCAAATGTGTACCAAGTCAACTCAACTAGTAGAAAATGTGGGAGTTACCAAAGATTTGAATTTTTGAATTTTGCTTCAATTCCTTATGGTGCAAGATCAATCCCACACTCAACAAGATTGATCCAATACAAGAAAGTACTAATATCAAGTTGATATGTGAATGTATGGGAGTGTGTACAAACATGGGTATAACAGAATACTAATTATGGCAAATGTATTAGTATGAGTGTAGGTATGGATATGATAGAGTTAATTGTATGGGAATGAGTGTAAATGGAAAAAGATGATAGATAAGGGAATGAGTCTAACTTTGCATGAGAGTGCACCATTTTGTTATATGTAATTTATTAAGCCATTCCCTCAAAATGTAATATACTCAACCAATTGGAATATAATATTTACCACTTTCTAATCACCAAGATCCCATAATGGCGAGGTGAGAATATATGGTGAGTAAACATTATTATTCACCACTTTTTTACCACCCAGATCTCATGAGGGCAAGGTGAAAGAATATGGTGGATGAATATAGATATGTTGAAGCTTCAAAGAATAACACACAAATATGAGTAAAGGTTTCTCCACAATAAAATATTGCTTTAATGATTACAAAATATATGCTTCCATAACATGTTGAACCTTCATAAATATAATACTTGTTGCAAATACCAAATACCAAAATATATGTTGAAATCCAAACAAAGTTTTGAAGTACAGATACAACTTATGTGTAAAAATACCCTTAAGAAATCAAAGGGTTTTCTTCCTCTAATCTCTAAGAAACCAAAGGAGTCACGTCTCAAACTTCTAGACTTTCTAAACTCAGCTATAATTAGAGTATTAGATGTTTATTTTTTATTATGTTATAAACGAAAAATTTGTCTATGGATAAAGTGAAAGTTATTTTT
Source organism: Cunninghamia lanceolata (assembly GCA_027924645.1). Classification (NCBI taxonomy): domain Eukaryota; kingdom Viridiplantae; phylum Streptophyta; class Pinopsida; order Cupressales; family Cupressaceae; genus Cunninghamia; species Cunninghamia lanceolata. The sequence goes on from BSBN01000515.1 coordinate 3,252,346, forward strand.
TTAGAAAATGATGAAAATGGATATTATGCGATGCTTCGGCTATGGATTTTTGGTCACTAACCTATTAATGGAAAATCGAGTTGAATGATTGCAAGTAAGTGTCGAAGGTAAGGGCTTGGTTAAGGCAGAGGTGACCTAGCCACCTAGTAGGGATGGGATGGAGAAAACCTCGATGTAGCACACACAAGCACTTAGTTCTTATTGCATTGCATTTCATCGTTCATAGAATGGTCTTTATGTTTGATGGAATTGATTTATACTCATGTTAGAAAAATTCCTCCATTATGCTCTCTTAGATGCGTAACTAAATGAATTAATCCAATGTCTTCTTATTTGAAATAGAACAAGTTCAAAAGTTCATATTTTTTTTATTAAAATGGTATAAATCTAGGTAATGATTGTAATGTCCCCTTATCACAACTTGAAATTTCTCAACCTTGTCCACAAATTTCAACTTGCAAGAAGAGAACATTAGTACACTAAATATTTTGATCACTAAATAACATAAGATATATTCATCATATTGCTCTTTTACTCTTATATATATTTCATGATTCTAAGATTCACAATCTATGTTCACTATTTACAATATAACTTTCCTTATGATCATTTCATTTCATATCTTCTACTACTAGACATTATTTCTCATTCACTAACTTTGAACATTATATGCATCATCATTACATAATGTACACTCTCTATTTATATTTCTCAATTCTCTATTCTCATATTCACTTTATATTTCACTTTCTCTATTATTCTCTATCACTTGCATTTCACATGCACTATCACTTGATATCTCATAACATTATAACATCTTGCACTAATTCATGGATATCATATGAGAGTAGGGAGGGAGTATCTTTGTCATTTTCCATTATGGGGCTCTATTATATCCTTGGTGTAATGATGCCTTTTGCATCCTTTTGTAGCCAAGGCCTCTAAGGTGACCTATCCTTGACACAATGATGCCTTTTGCATCAATTGTAAACAAGGCCTCTATGTCACATTTATAGGATGACCTATCCTTGGCACAATGATGCCTTTTGCATCACTTGCACACAAGGCCTCTATGTCATAAACCTTTGCATACGGCGCCTTTTGTACTCATAATGTCAAAGGGCTCTAAATACCCATTGGTTAATGGCAAGGATCCTCTTCTACCTCCTCTCATATGAGGTTTATGTGTTATTTCCTCAAGAAAGATATATTCATTCATGCTTATTGAATTGAATGTATTGGCTATCTCTTCTTATGTCACTCATTAACAGCCTATGAGAGTTGAGATGAGAGTTGCCACTATCCACCATGGGGCTCTAATGTCTCCTATCCTTAGACTCAAGTTCCATACTCTTAGAGGCAAGGCCTCTATGAGACTAACTACCCATGGATGGCCTCTTAGGCACTTACTCTCACTCTCATAAGAGGTTAATGGGTCACATAAGATCCGTACAAATTACATTACTATGGTATATGACTGTCTAAAAGAGATGATTGCTTACAAATCTGAACTTATCATAATGATACAAATTTGAACTTATCATTGGAAATAAATGTAAAGAGGCATTCGTACCTGATATACATATGATCGATTGATATGGAAGTGATAAATAATAGAAACTTACTTGTTGACGTGGTGCTGGCTATTGCTATTTGCTCAGAAATATCAAAAATTGACTTATTTATATGATAAGTTCTTGCAACAGATTGTTGATTCTGATTGATGCTCTTCGTATGTTCTTACAAGGATCAATTGACTAGTTTCCTTTGATCAATCTCTTTTTTTCCTATATTGATGATGTGTTCTTCTTCCAATGATTAGATGACTGAGTGTATTGTTTGAGACTATTGTGTTTATTGTAAATTTTGTATTCATCATTCGGTGATATGATATGCCTTTCTTTCATGAGATCCCCACCATAATTTATATTTGATTCCTTGGCTTATATCCTGAATAGTCACCACCCTTGAACATTGGTCCTTTCCTTACTAATTGGTAGTTCTAATTTCATTAAATATATTTAAGCGGTACCTTTCTTAATCGCCTTTTGCAAGTCGATGGCTTATCTTATTAATCATTATTGTGTTTGATTAAACGTTGATATTCCCTTCTGATCGATGGCTTATCTTATTAATCATTATTGTGTTTGATTAAACGTTGATATTCCCTTCTGATCAACGGCTTATCTTATTAATCATTATTGTGTTTGATTAAACGTTGATATTCCCTTTGATCGATGGCATATCTTATTAATCATTATTGTGTTTGATTAAACGTTGATATTCCCTTCTGATCGATGGCTCCTTTTATTTCTTCCCATCGAATGTCTTATTTGCTGACCCTCTTGACTAATTGACACCACCTTAATCATCCCCACGATACCCCTTATTCGCTACTGACTTTTATTAGTATGAAGCTTTGTCTTTATTTGATCAGTCTCAATAATTATTTTTATTAACTGTCTTACCCAAATTCGGTGATCATTCTTATGTATTCTATTGTTATGTGGGCATCGACAGCCTTGGTCATAAGGGAAAGAGCGCTACCATATGCCTTTCTTCTAATCGTTGATTCCTTTCTTCTAATCGTTGATCTCTTATAATTAATATTGATAATGATATTATTAAATAATATATAATATCTATATTATATTAATAATTACACCTATAATAATATTGAATTTATATTTATATTAAAAATATTTATATTATTAATATTTTTCATTTTATATCTATATTATTTATATTTGCATATGTCATATAACAAATCTGATATGTATATACTATACTAAAATATTAATATGGTAGTATTATAAATATATTAATTTAAAGGTTATGCACAGAATCGATTTAATTGTAAAGGGCCGATATGGGGTCATGACAATGATATTTAAAATTGTTTACTTATCTTATATGGGAACATAAAAGTTACTCTTCTTTATTTCCTAAATAGGATAATCTAGCGTAATTTAAAAATTATATATACTAAATGAGTTTCTCTTTCTAAATTTCTTTAGATAATGACTAGATTTAAAGATAAGATGAAAACAAAAATAATGGAAAGAAAACGAAAAATAGAAGAAAAATGAAAAAGAAAGCAAAAATAAAAAAGATAAAAAGATAGAAACAACAATAATAAAAGAGGAGAAATCTCTTAAAAAGAGGACACATGCAGAAGGAAAAGAGGAGGATTTCTGAGGAGAAAATCAGAGATAAGAAGAAGCAGCGAGGAGACCAGAGGGTCGATTGGCACATACTTAATTCAAAGTTACATGTGTTCCTCTAAGGGCATGAATCTTGTATATTAGTTTTAAAAGGTATTTCTATTGTTTAGTTATGCCTGAATAGATGAATCGACCTCTGTGTATTGTCGATTGGCCTCCCTCACCTAAGTTGATAATCTTTAATCGGTTTCTTTCATTTCATCATTCTTTGGTTCGACCTTCCTCTTGCATGTCAAAAATAACCTTAAATAGGTTCTTTTGATCTTTGATTTATATTAAAATTGTTGCCATTTTTATTCAAACAGCCTTTTCCTCTTTTCTTTTGTTTTATCCTTGTTATCCTTAACATATCTATATGTTTTGTATTTCTTAGCATAGCAATTTTTTCCCTAGCGTAACTCCTCTTAAGACTTTGTCGGCCTCCATACTGAGAGAACGACCTCTTTAATGTTTGTTTGCCTTCATCCCAGTAGCTCATTAGGAAATATTTGAGTGACCTGAGAATTTCACATTTGTCAAACTTGATCTAAATGCCAAACTATAGGCCTAGTAATATATTCAATCACCCTTTTTAAGCATGACCAGCCTCTGATGGAGGGACGCCAGTCTCATTTTTGGCCAACCATTACGGCATTTTTATGTTAAAGCTTGATTTAAGATTCTTTGGCATGATTAAGACCTCCTCGACCTATATTAGGAACTCAGTGGCCTTTACATTTTATTCAGTCTTTTTTTAATGTCTGGTTTTCATTTTCCTTGTGTTAACCTTTGTAGCTGAACCTAACTGTCTCTTCCAATCATGACAGTTTGTGCTCTTAAAATGCTTCAACTTATATTTAGTGACCCGTATGCCTTTGTTCGGTTGGTCACCTATTCCCAACGGTCTGGTTTGGTTGCACGTTTTTCCTTGCAGATTAATAATTATCTACCTTTGACGATTTCTTAGTGGTGTTCGGCCTCCTTTCAATGCAGCTCCTTACTTAGTCCAACAGCTTGATATAAATTTAATCAGCTCAATGATTCTTCTGGCCATGTTTTAAAACCATTGACCTCATGATACAACAAACAATATTCTTTTAACTGATTTCATCATCCTCTTATCTATTCAAATCAATTTTTCTGAATCAATCCTACCTTTCATATGGTCCCTTATAAACGGCTTTTAGATAGATGTTTGTTTTTGAGCTTCGAATGCTAAAATGTGTAGACTTGGTAAAAAGTAGCTAGTTGTATGTTCTCTTTAATTTCTCCTTATCGTTAAATTCCAGTTTGACTATTGTTTGCAATAGAACCTCTAGTTTTTTGTTTTGACCCCATTGTTTTCTTTCATGAACTAGAGATTGTCTTACTTTAATTGTTGAGCAGTCTCTTGTTAAACATATCAACACTTCATCTTCCACCTTTAGCAGCCGTAGAAATATGCAATCTATTATTAGGAAAGAATCTGGATAAGACTAAGAAATTGTATGGCAAAGCCCAAAATGAATAATGGTGGGTTTAATCCACGTTTTGTAGAACTTGTTTAAGGATTATGAAAAGGTTTGGTTTTTCATTATGCATAATTATTTTTAATTTATCTATATATATATGGGTACATAGTGTAACGTCAGAAAATGTCCCCTTGGGGGCTTTTCCATATAAGGTTTAGCTCCCGGGTCTTTAGTATGCATTTAGGGCATTTTAGTTCATATTTTGGCATCCCGATGGAATGAGACCTAGGTTCCATGGCAAATTGGACCTAGGTGGACCCCTTGAGCTATACCATGCCCAAAATAGGGGGGAAGACTTGGGTGCCCACGCCCTAGTCCTACCCTATTTTAGGGCAGCCCTAATTTTTGGGTGTCGGTTTGTGACTGTTATTAGGTCCCTTTGCCGACACGGTAAGTTTGAATTATGAAAATCTTGGCAGGAGTGTTTGTAGTTGCATATATAAGCATGCTTGGGCATTCATTTGTAAACTAAATTTCAATTAGATGATTACTAGCAAGCTATTGTGTTCTCAAGGTGATTCAAGGCTTCTATTATGTTGCAAGAGCATACTTGTATGTTTTGTGTGTTGATATTTATAGATTTGAGCATCAATTTCCTCATGGCATGAAGAGCATCTTCCTCTATGAGAGCTTCACTACAAGGTGACATAATATTATGTTTTTATCATTGTTTCATTTGGTTTTTGCCTCTGCCTCACAAGGGCACGCACTCTTTATCTGACAACGGTGTTCAGAGACTTAAGTGTCCTCTAGGGTTTGACTGAGGCAAGCCTCTAAACACCACAACCCCCAAACCAAGTCTTGTGATTGTAGGTTACAGGTGTCACATCTAGGAAAAGTGGAGTTGCTACAAGAAAGATTGGCAGGCATCAAGGATTTGAGATCTGAAGAAAAGACAGACACAGGAGCACTTCCAGGACTTAGGTGCTCGCTCTAGTGTCCTCCGCATCTGAGTTTCAAGAAATAGAAGTTACAGGGTTGATCAGTGTCGGAAGGAGGTCCAGATCCCACGAAGAAACTGGTACCTTGGACTTGGACGCCCACTCCAGTGTCCCCGACTGTTCTGCTTCAGAACCCCAAAAATAAGTATTTTGTGATTTGGTATTTTACTCTTGTTTGCCAAAGCTTTTTCCATCATTTGTCAATTTGTTGTCGTATTTGCATAATTAGGGTTTTAATGGTTAATTAGGCATAAGAGAAGGAAAATTAATAATTAAATACCCTAATCCAATCTTCCATTCATTTGTAAGTGACCTAGGGTATGATAGTGCTTTCCACTCGACCCTAGATCCTTGAATGTGAGGTGGAAAGGAGGATTTAAACATCTAAGCATTAGAACATTAACAAATCCAAATTTTCCCCTAAACATTTTGGCACAAACCCATATTTTTGGACTTAAATTGCAACTTTTTGAGTGTGTGCCTTCAGACCTGGATTGATTTCATTCATTCATATAGTCATTCATTTTATTGCATTGAAAAAAAAATTGAAAATTTTCAAAAAATCAAAAAAAATCGCATTGTTGAGCTTACTAAATTGCATCAATTCTTCCTAAATTTTCCTAATTCATGATTTTTGCATCAGATTTGATATAAACCCCAGAAAAATACAAAAATTCAAAATTTTTCTTTGCATTTTCATCATTTAATTGCTAGGGTTTTGTAAAAATTTTGACAATTTTTTATAACCTAGTAATTCCAAAATCTAGGGTTAGTAGGCAAAATCTTTTCTCAGATTTTTCTACTAATTTTAGAGACTCACTCAAATTAACATTTGTTTTTTGTCTTGCATTTTAGTGTAAATTTCCATTTAGATTTAAAATATTTGCATTTTTGCATAGAAAATTTCAACAAAAACTAACAATTTTGATGCATTTTCATTAAATTTGCATGGGCATTTTGCATGTTCAAGCTTGAAAATCATTTTCAGGTTTGAAATTATTTAATTTCCATCAAAATTCAGACTTCAAAACATTTTCATAGCATTTTGTCCCAAGATCTCAAACCTAGGGCTTCAAAAACAACGATTTTTACTATATTTGGCCTTATCGACTTTATAAACTTGCACCATAGGTGTGTTGTGAAGAGTATTTTTGCATTAATTTTCTGCTATTAGGGTAATCATTTTCTTCCCCTCCTAAAAATCTTCACAACACCCTTTTATCGGGCTCTTGTAGTGAAAATTCGGTGAAAAATACACATTTTGGCTATTTTGGCCCTAGGGTTTGACCTAGTTTGCACGCCAAGTGTGTTGTGATCAATTTTATGGATTGAGGTGACTGATATTATTTATATTATTTTCTGTACCTCCTTAAATTCCTTAGAACACCTCTTTTACTAGGTCTTGGAGTTGAAAAACCGTGAAAAATAGCCTATTTTTGCTATATTTTCACTAGGGTTTGACCTTAAGTGGCACTTAAAGTGTGTTGTGTTCAATATTTTAGCACTAAGTGGCTGGTATTACTGATATTATTTGATTTTCATCATCATTTTTCTCACAACACCCTTTGTTATGCTCTTTTGCATTGAAGTTTTGGTGAAAAAGTGTCTATTTTGACATATTTTCACTATAATTTGACTTGGCATTATCTTGGATTTGCATCAAGAGTGTGTTGAGAGTGATCCTATTGCTTTTTTGGACTTATATCAAAGATATAACTTGCTTCCCTTGACTGAAATCCTTACAACATCCTTTGTCTCATTCGGTTGCATTGAAAACATATCGAAAAATCAAGTAGTTTAGGTTATTTTTTGCTTTAATCTTTTGCACAAATTTTGAAAAGCTTTCAAAATCTGATTTGGCATTGATTTGAGCATATAAAAATGGCCTCTAATTACCATAACAATAATAGGTTCTCTCTTAGACCTTACATGAAAAGAAAAGCACCTGAGCCTGAAATTGTCTTTACACCTCATGATAGAACAATCGGTGATTTTGGAGGACCTCTTTACATCACCATGAAAATAATGGGAAATAACATGGAGGGAACTCTTATTGATCCTAATTACATGACTAATGTTGCCACTAAAAAATTCCTCTTTTCGAATCAATTAATACGAGGAACCTATAGCACTTCGAGCTTGATGATTAAGACACATATAGGAGCCTTAAAGAAACCATTGGGTAAGATATCATTGCTAGTAACTGTATTTGAGAAACACATTGAACAATGGTTTGATATTACTCCCAATTATGATACCTTTGACATAAAACTTGGAATCCCTTGGTTAAAGGTTATGAAAGCGGTCCCTTCGCATTGGATTACTTTTGCAACAAAAATAACGACAAATTAGAGCTACAAACAGACTTCACATTTTTGAGCTATAGAAATTACAAAGTGAAACTATTACATCTAGCACCTAGTTCTCCTACACAAGAAATGACAAAATAAAAACAACCCGCGTGTGAAGAGAACTTTAGACCAAAAGGACAAGGTCCCTATGCTGAGGTTCCTCCCCCAAAATCCTTACAAGGATCGGGAGGCCATTGTCAACAACAAAATGTTCCACCGCGATAAATGAGGTTTGATCCTGGTGCTTCATCTTCAAAACCTATGAAAGAGCAAGGCCTTGTCTTACAAGAGATAAGTGGTCAAAGAAAGAGAAATAGAAAAGCAAGAAAAAGAAGAAAAAGAAGACAAGAATATGCTATAAACCTTGCCTCTCAATAGGAAAACATTGATCCCAATATTCAATCAAACAATAATGATCTTAACAATGAACAACATGATGAGCATGATATGAATTTAGCCATGGTACGGTATGTCCCACTATCCTCTAACATTAGGGGGTGGGAAGATGACGATGATGATTTGCTTATAGATAACCTCTAGCACAGCAGGGGCCCTGCAGGTAAGTATCTCTAACCCTTTATATCTCTCGTTATGTGCTTCCCCCGTGATGTGTTATGTGTTGTTTAGGCCTCCTGGAATGACCTTGGATTCTCCCATAAGGTTTGGGATACTAGAAGACCGCCTCTATTGTGACCTTCTATTTGTATCATCGTTCTTCTAAATTGACTATCTCTGATTTCATTGTTGTGTTTTGTGTCTTACGGATATAGTGTTGCGATTGGTGACTTGAGGGCACCCTCCTATGTGGCTATCCCTAAGACACTTGTTTCTCCTCTCTTATTTATTGTTTCCCTTCCTCTAGTGTTTCCACATAGCGGGCGGATGATGACAAACATTTATACTGATGCAAACCTAGTGTCCCTTTCGAGAGCAATCAAAAAATGGACTTAGTTCCTAATATGACGATGGGGTTGGTTGTATATCTTATCCAATGCTTGGCTAGTGGAAGCACTCGTGCTTTTCATGTAGTGAATTTTATGATGTTTCTATCGAATTTACAAACCTTAACAATATTGCTACTCTGTGCACCTTTGTTCATCTTTGAATCTGGCCTTGGTGGTACTCAATTCAGAGAGCTTCATGATATAGCCCCACAGTTATCCTCGAACTCTAAATTCATTGTATAGCCTTAGCTCTTTGTGTGGTTAATCATATGCATTGATGTTGTTGTTTAACATGATCTCGTAGAACCTAGCATGTTTCTTGCAGGGATGTGTTTGTGGGAACATTTGGTGATCATAAAGTACATGTCACCTTTGAGGGGCATGGGCTTTGCAAAAGTCAGTGTTCCCTTGTGTGTTTTATTCCTACCTTAACGTGCTTGATATCAATACATGATATCAACCACCTTAAGGTGGGGGCATATATAAGGTAAGCTATCTATTGTAGATGTTAGGTTCGTGCTTGTCCTCAGGTGTAGTCTAAAGACTTGCTTGATGAGTGCATCCTGCATCCTGAGTTTGTTTGCAATCAATCAATCTATCTATTACGTATATCTCCTTTTCACTATAAGGCATCTCTGTGACGTGGGTGGGGTTGCATATTCAAAATTCCTCTGTGGAGGCGGGGAGTAGTTCTGTGACTAACTCAACCCTTAAGCGTGTCTTCGGTGATTGTTGTGGCGAAGCCCAATCGTCGGTGTGTGTCTGTAATGTGCCTGAGATGGTGTTAGACCTAGAAATAGGTACACTCCATCGCTTGTCTGTCATGTTTTCTCCATGTCTTCAAGTGTGTGTGTTTTGGTGTGCTTGTTTTGTGTGGCATGTTTGTTGCCCCATATGCAATCTAAAGACTTGCTTGATGAGTGCATCCTACATTTTGGGAGGTTTTACGTGTCTTGCATGTGTGTTGCCCCATACATATAGTCTAAAGACTTGTTCGATGAGTGCATCCTATATTATGGGAGGTTTGTTTACTTTCCAGTATTTGCATTTGCATTTTATATATATGAGAGAAAGAAAAGAAAAGATATCATTTATGTCTTCCATGCATTAATTTGTCTTCTATGCATTGACTATCTTCTTCGTGTTCTGTGTGACTATAATTATCTTCTCCGTGTTTTACGTGTATGTTATTGTCTTCTATGTGATTGGCGTGTCTTCTTTGTGCTTGATGTGTTTGTTGTGTTTGTGACCTTACTTTAATGCATGTATTGGCCTTGCATTTATACATACATTAAGTGGGGGCTAAATGTAACGTCAGAAAATGTCCTCTTGGGGGATTTTCCCTCATAAGGTTTAGCTCCCAGGTCTTTAGTATGCATTTAGGGCATTTTAGTTCATATTTTGCCATCCCGATGGAATGAGACCTAGGTTCCATGGCAAATTGGACCTAGGTGGACCCCTTGAGTTGTACCCTGCCCAAAATAGGGGGGAGGACTTGGACGTCCGCGCCCTAGTCTTGCCCTATTTTGGGGCAGCCCTAATTTTTGGATGTCAGTTTGTGACCGTTATTAGGTCCCTTTGCCGACATGGTAAATTTGAATTACGAAAATCTTAGAGGGAGTGTTTGTAGTTGCATATATAAGCATGCTTAGGCATTCATTTGTAAACTAAATTTTAATTAGATGATTACTAGCAAGCTATTGTGTTGTCAAGGTGATTCAAGGCTACTATTGTGTTGCAAGAGTAGACTTGTATGCTTTGTGTGTTGATATTTGTAGATTTGAGCATCAATTTCCTCATGGCATGAAGAGCATCTTCATCCATGAGAGCTTCACTACAAGGTGACATAATATTGTGTTTTTATCATTGTTTCCTTTAGTTTTTGCCCTTGCCTCACAAGGACATGCACTCTTTATCTAACAATAGTGTTCAGAGACTTAAGTGTTCTCCGAGGCTTGACCAAGACAAGCTTGTAAACACCACAACCCCCAAACCAAGTCTTGTGATTGTAGGTTATAGGTGTCACATCTGGGAAAAGTGGAGTTGGAGGAAGGATTGACAGGCATCAAGGATTCAGGATCTAAAGAAAAGATGGACACAAGAGCACTTCTAGGACTTGGGCACTCGCTCTAGTGTCCTTTGCATTTGAGTTTCAGGAAACAGAAGTTACAGGGCTGATCAGTGTCGGAAGGAGGTCCAGATCCTGCAAAGAAATTGGTACCTTAGACTTGGGTGCCCGCTCAAGTGTCCCTGACTATTCTGCTTCGGAACCTCGAAAATAGGTATTTTGTGATTTGGTATTTTACTCCTGTCTGCAAGAGCTTTTTCTATCATTCGTCAATTTGTTGTCGTATTTGCATAATTAGGGTTTTAATGGTTAATTGGGCATAAGAGAAGGGAAATTAATAATTAAATTCCCTAATCCAAGCTTCCCTTCATTTATTTAAGTGACCTAGGGTATGATAGTGCTCGCCACTTGACCCTAGATCCTTAAATGCAAGGTGGAAAGGAGGATTTAAACATCTAAGCATTAGAACATTAACAAATCCAAAATTTCCCCTAAACACATAGATACATGATGCAATGTCCTTAAGTTTGTGTTATCTTATCGTTATGTTATTTGTTGAATAAAATATGGGTGGATTGCAAGGAAATTGCCTTTTAAAAGCCAGTTATTTAGTATTTATATAAAGATATATCTACATTTTATTGAATTAGAGCAACATTTTATCAAAAAGCAGTATTAGGTATAGGTATATGCTTCCAAAATTAGTTTACTATTACAAATACAACTAGAAACCATCATAGAATACATATATGTGCAATTATGTATATGTTTGCAATATAGATAGTTTATTTTGCTTTATGGAATCTGTGCTTACCTTCCGGGATAGGATGTTGAATGTGGGCTTACAAAGAAGGTAATTTTCTTTTTCAAGATTATCAATTTGTTTATGTTTTAGCCAAAGCTATATTGTACCATTGAAATAGATGGATAATGAATGCCTAGTTGTTATTATTGTTCTCTGCCACATCTTGTTGCAAGAAATATGTTCATTCTAGATTAGACTGCATATAGGTATCAAGCATGCATTGAGAGTTTCCCTCCTGCCCATTTGTTCCAGTTGCTAGGCATCTCATGCAAGGTTGGATATTCTTCAAGTTAGGAAAGATTATGAGGAAGTGTAGTGCTTCATGGTTGGGTGAAAAAAGCACCTTAACCATGCTCTTAACCTTCAGCTTGCGGAAGACCAGTGTGTTATGGCGGTTGAAGATGGATTTATATTTATTATTCTCTATGTAATTCAGGAAATCGATATATTATTATTTTGAATATTTGTATGGCTTGTTTACCCAAAATATGTAATTTTACTTTTCCATGTTGTGCCATTTGGATGCACCTGAAATATTGGAAAACTTGAAAGATATTATACATTTATGGATATCTCTATTAATAGAAAGATTTATTTTCCATTCTTAGATTGAGATTTGCTTTTCGTTGATAATTTTAGTAAATGGTTTTATCAAACTTTACAGTTTTGTCCTTTGATCTCTAGAATCCAAGGGTTTTGTCCTTAAATCCTATAGCTAAACACAAGGCTCAAACTATGATAGAAAAGACTGAATAAATTGGTAGATCTAAAGGAAACTGTTGTCACGTGAAATTACACCCTGCTTGAAGCCTACTCAAGCATTCCGATGACACAATGGAACTGATCTCAAGGTGTGGGACCTTGCAAATGAGATCAGACCTCCATAGAAGGTTGGTTCCTCTGTCTAGACTTAAGGTCTAAAAAATTCAACTAAACCTATGCTATCGATCACCAAGGAAAAGGGAGAGAAGGAATACAGAAAGGGAAAGGTGATAAACCAAGATTTAGTATGTTTAGTTGGAGCTGACATAACACAGTAGTGATTTCAACAGATGAATAAACTAACACAAACTCATCCAATCTTCAACAAAGACCAAAACTAAATGTTGAACTTATAGAGGGACCGTTTTATCTACAAAATAAATGAGCAACATTCAAATAGACACGGTGTAAAAGAAAATGAGAGAGGCAGAATCAGTTGCTTGTATTAATCACACAGGTTAAATAGTCATTACAAATATAGAAAAGCTAAATATAGATCGGAAAGACATAATGATAAATTTCCCCTCATAGTTGAACTAGAAATGAAGATAGAGAGGTCCTAAAGAGGACACAGTCGATCAGATTCATTTAGTTCTAGGAAATATCATGAGGTCAAGACTAAGTATCAAGTGCTCCAGTCTGAATAATGATCCAGTGACCAACCAACATAAATACATCTTTTTACATGCATGTATAGCTTTTACAAATCACTGTAGTAGCCATGGAAGAGGGAAAGAGTGGTCAACAAGAAAAAATTGTCGTCCATGCTGCAATAAATTCATCCTATGGGCCTCTCAGAAGATATTTTTGTAAAGGAATGCCTGGATACATTTGTTTGTCTTTGACATAAATGCAAAAAATATCTTGTCAAAAGTAGCCGAACAAATATCTACATTGAAACCTTGCATCTTCTTCTACCTACAACAATAAATGTCCAACAACAAATTCCAGCTGGAGCTAGACATTTGACTTTCAATCTAGCTTATATTATGCCTTATCAACAAGATTTCATCATGATTAACCATGGAAGATCCTAGATTCCACGTCTTTTCCCTTCATTTCTGAAGATCGTGAAAGTCGTCAGAGATCAGGCCTTGGGCCTTCAACGTTCTGCCTTCCAAGAGAGAGGGAGAAGGGAGAAAACCCCACCCCCAAGCTCTGCTATACAAAGAAATATCACAATATCAGTGGACTTTGGGCCTCGGGCCTTCCGCCTTTCATCTTCCCAGAGAAAGAAGAAGACAAAAAGTTTGAGTCGTGCAAGTCTAAAGACTTAGACATTTTTTGAAAGTTTCGGTAGAGTTTGAGCCTCAGGCCTTCCGTCTTCCATCTTCCAAAGAAAGGAAGAGGGAAGAAGAAAGGTCCAAGCACCAAAGTCTGAAACACTTAGAAATATTTTGAAAGAAAAGAAGTAGAACTCAAACTTTAGGCCTTCCTCGGTAAAAGTTAATCGAGATGATGTCACGGCCACTAGGTAGCTTCCTGCGGTTCCATGGCTATAGACAAAGCTTCATTGAAATGTTACGTGGAATGGTAGAATGCCACAAAGTAGACTACGTGGCACCCATCGGGTCTCTTGGATGATCAACTGTTGGATCTTGCCACGTGTCTTCATTTCACGGTTCTGCAAGCCTATCGTGGGTCCCCCCAAAAGGCTCAGCAAAATGGCATAATGCATTACACTTAGAATTATTTTCAAAGGGAAAGAGTCAAAGGTCAGACTTTGGGCCTTCTACCTTTCTCCTTCCAAAAGAAAAGGAAGAAATAAAGAAAGGAAGTCCGACCCCCGACATCCAACGAACTTTGAACACTTGGAGGATTTTTGCAAGGAACAAAGCGAAGTTGGAGCTGATTAGGATGGTATGATGAAGAGAACTCTAAACTCTGAAGCTCTGAAACTCTGAAAAGGTTAAAATGGAAAAACTCAAGATTTTTCGACTTAGTCAATTTAGGATGATTTTCCTTGCATTTCTAAAGGGGAAAACACTTAGAGATTTCATGGATTTGGGCTATTTGGCTAGGGAGCAAAATAGGACAACATTTTGGTGACTTCTCAAGGGTGTTTACCTACTAAACAAAAGGGAACCAGTGGCCTTAGGCATTCATTGGGCATAGAGTTAAAGCACACAGCAACAAGAACAAGGGTTGGCTAGACCAACACAAAACTAAACACTGCCTCCAGAGAACACAAAACACGCAAGACAAATAATCTCCTAATGAGAATGATGCTTGTGCAAAAGCACTTAGAGGAAGGGAAGCCTAAAATAGAAATGAAACTACTTAAACCTAAACAAACCTTAAATAAAACCATTAACTTGTTCTTCAAAATAACTGCCCTTTCTCAACAATTTACAATGCTTTACATGCTTGTGAGCAGTTAATAGGAGGTGGGGGAGGGATGGCCATACAATAAATTAACAAAACACTTCTCCTAAAATGAGGACAAACTCACTTACCCACTTGAACTGATTGTTGATGCAACTGACTAGAAGTGGATAAATGGGTTGATCCCACTTATTTTGATGCTCAACTTCATGCGACTTAGGAGTGAGCATGACAAGAGGTGACTCTTCATGATATGTCCCTAGCTGGGCCAAATGCCTTATAGGGCATCCCCTTGAAATGACATGCAAATCAACAAAGTTGATCTCATGCCTCTACTTTGTTTATTTCTCTTGATGCTGGTCTGAATGCTCTGATCCTTGTATATCAATCAGAGGAATGATTGCCTCCTCAATTTGCTCAAACGGCTCAGGATTTACCTCATCTAGAGGCACTGATTTACTATCTAGGTTTGAGAAAAAAAACATCAAGCTCATCCCAGAAATGAGCCTCCTCCAAGTCATCTACACTCTTTAGTATAGGACTACTTATATACTCTTCTTCATGGGCTCGAATCTCACTGTCATGTTGGGCCTCAACCTGTAACAATCTTCCATCATTTTCACTGCCCCTATGTTGTTGCGTATCCATTGTCACCTACCTATCTTCTTCATTTTTAATGTAATCAAGCAGTTCATGAAATAGGGCAGCATCATCCACTTGCTAATTTAAAAAACACACATTCAACATGCATTTGCCTTTGTCCCACCATAGCCCACTGACTAGATCCAATCTATTGTTTTGGGATTGCTAATAGATTGTATGGATGGCGCCACTCATAACCTTGAGTCAGGTTGTTCTTAATTGGAACAAGCACACTTGATGTACTTGTAGCAGCTGAGTTTATGGAGTTCAAGGGCCTAACATGGCTCACTTGATTTTGTCTTTAATTGTTCCCCTGACAAAGCTACTCGTTAAGCTGATAGGGCTGATTAGGAACATGATATGGCACGTTAGCTATAGGAATCGGTGCCATAATTGGTTAAATGACTGGGGTTTCCAAAAGTAATGGCATTGGAGATCTGGGAGCAATCTTTCTAACCAGAATCAAACAATTTTCTGTCTTAATAGCTACCTCTCAGGCATCAGGTAACACATCCCCTCTTAGAGACTGGATCATGACAACGATA
Organism: Cunninghamia lanceolata; assembly: GCA_027924645.1. Taxonomy (NCBI): domain Eukaryota; kingdom Viridiplantae; phylum Streptophyta; class Pinopsida; order Cupressales; family Cupressaceae; genus Cunninghamia; species Cunninghamia lanceolata. The sequence goes on from BSBN01000515.1 coordinate 3,268,443, forward strand.
TCACTGTTTAAGGATCTCAATTAATACAAGAAGGCAACACTAGAGGAAGGCCTCACCAATGGTGGAATTCTGTACCAAGTCTTTTGAAATATCATGATCACTGTTATCTTCAAAATGTTGATAGAGCCTATCTCCTAACTCATCCCATTCATGAATTGAATTTGCAGGTAACCCCCTATACCACTAGAGAGCTTTTCCTTTCAGGAAGAAGTAAGGAGCCTTACTGCAACATTATCTTGGGTAACATTATGAACGGAGCATACATTGGCAATGTCTTGGATGTGCTCAGTGGGTGTAGTGGAATTTTCACCAGTGAAAAAGGGAATAGCCCTCAAAGCTAGAATTGGGATGTCATCATATTGTGCAAGGTCGAGAGGGCTTCCACCATTGAAGCCCACAAAAGTTTTGTTTCTTAGCAGGGCCATGACAGTGGTGTGAATATTATGATGGGTATATGGAAGCCTATTCTTGATGGAGGGAAAGGGTTGTGACTTCCATAATAGCTTGACATACTAGAACATTCAAAAGCATAGATGTATTAAAATATTCTTTGAAAACAAGGGTAACATCTTTGCTTTTGGAGACTAGAAACATACCAAAAGAGAGTTGTCGGGTGATTTGAGATGCTCCTGAAAGCTGGAAAAGACTAAAAGTATCACCAAACTTCTATCTTTAACAAATATTTAAACACTTGGACTGCTTTCTCCAATGAATTTGTTTAGCAGAGTCACCATGGTGTTTGTGAAGATTACCTTGAATGGTAAAATGCACTGAAGAACACACCAAATCCTTCAATGGATGATAAAGCTCATCATACTGGTCCCACCAAGTGTGCGAGAATTGTTGTCACATGAAATTGCACCCTACTTGAAGTCTGATCAAGCATTCCAATGACACGATGGGACTGATCTTAAGGTGTGGGACCTTGTAGATGAGATCAGACATCCAGAGAAGGTTGGTTCCTCTTTCTAGACATAAGGTCTAAAGAATTCAACTAAACCTATGATATCGATCACCAAGGGAAAGGGAGAGAAGGAATATAGAAAGGGAAAGATGATACACCAAGATTTAGTATGTTTAGTTGGAGCTGACATAACATAGTAGTGATTTCAAAAGCTAAATAAACTAACACAGACTCATCCAATCTTTAACAGAGACCAAAACTGAATGTTGAACTTATAGAGGGATCATTTCATCCACAAAATAAATGAGCAACATTCAAACATATATAGTGTAAAAGAAAATGAGAGAGGCAAAATCAGTTGCTTGTATTAATCACAGAGGCTAAATAGCCATTACAAAGATAGAAAGGCTAAATACAGATAAAAAAGACATAGAATGATAACTTTCCCCTCATAGTTGAACTAGAAATGAAGACAGAGAGGTCTTGAAGAGGACACAATCGATCAGATTAATTTGGTTCTAGGAAATATCATGAGGTCAAGGTCAAGCATCAAACGCTCCAATCTAAATAATGACCCAATGACCAACCAACAAAAATACATTTTTTTTTACATGCATGTATAGCTTATACAAATCATCGTAGCAGCTATGGAAGAGGGAAAGAGTGGTCAACAAGAAAGAACTGTCGCCCATGGTGCAATAAATTCATCCTTTGAGCCTGTCAAAAGATATTTTTGCAAAGGAATGCCTGGATACATTTGTTTGTCTTTGACATAAATGCAGAAAATATCTTGTCAAAAGTAGCTAAACAAATATCTGCATTAAAACCTTGCATCTTCTTCTACCTGCAATAATAAATGTCCAACAACAAATTTCAGCTGGAGATGGACGTTTGACTTTCAACCTGGCCTATATTCTACTTTATTAGCAAGATTTCATCATGATTAACCATGCTAAATCTTAGATTTTGCCTCTTTTCCCTTTGTTTCTGAAGATTGCGGAAGCCATCAGAGATCGGGCCTTGGGCATTCAGCATTTTTCCTTCCAAGAGAGAGGGAGAAAGAAGAAAACCTCACCCCCTGAGCTCCACTATACAAAGAAAGATCACAATATCAGTGGACTTTAGGGCTCAGGCCTTCCACCTTTCATCTTCCCAGAGAAGGAAGAAGAAAGAAAGTCTGAGCCCCACAAGTCTAAAGACTTAGCCAATTTTTTTTAAGTTTTAGTGAAGCTCAGGCCTTGGGCCTTCCTTCTTCTGTCTTCCAAAGAAAGGAAGAGGGAAGAAGAAAGGTTCGAGCACTGAAGTCCAAAACACTTAGAAATATTTTGAAGGAAAATAAGCAAAACTCAAACTTTTGGCCTTCCTCGGTAAAAGTTAATTCGGATGACATCATGGCCACTTGGCAACTTCTCGCGGTTCCACGACTATAGACAAAACTTCGTTGAAATGTTCCATGGAATGGCAAAATGCTACAAAGTAGATCATGTGGCACCCATCAGGTCGCTTGGATGATCAACTTTTGGACCTTGCCATGTGTCTTCATTCTGCGGTTTTGCAAGCTTGTGGTGGGTGCCCCCAAAAGGCTTAGCAGAATGGCGGAATGCCTTATACTTAGAATTATTTTCAAAGGGAAAGAGTCAAAGCTCGGACTTCGGGCCTTACGCCTTTCTCCTTCCAAAAGAAAAGGAAGGAAGAAAGAAAGGAGGTTCGACCCCCGACATCTAACAAACTTTGAACACTTAGAGGATTTTTGCAAGGAACAAAGCAGAGTTCAGAGCCGATTAGGATGGTATGACGAAGAGGAGAACTCCAAACTTTGAAACTCTGAAAAGGTTAAAAACACAAGGAAAAACTCAAGATTTTTGGACTTAGTCAATTTAGGATATTTTTTCTTGCATTTCTAAAAGAAAAAAACACTTAGAGATTTCATGGATTTAGGCTATTTGGATGGGGAGCAAAATAGGACAACATAAACCAAGCACCTCAATATATAGCACCAATAGGGAACAATTTTCCAACACCCCAATTTCCCTCTCAAAGATAGCAACTAAAATATTAATGAGATTCTTTTTCCAAAATAGCCCCCACTTTGTCATGAATGCCAACTTGTAACACCTCATTAATTTCTTGTCATGGAATTTTCCATGAAGAAGTTGCCAAGTGTCTTGAGGGTTACCACAACTTTTTATAGAAACACACACCCCCATATTAATGACCCCTTTATTAAAATACTTTTATCCCTATCAAGAAAATAAAGACATGGCCCACAAAAGCTAATTAATTAAAAAGGGACATTACACAAAATGGGCCTAGAACTAAATGGGAATTGGTATAGATATGCAAATTTCACCACATTAAGGTGCATGTGAATCCTAAAATAATCGTGTATCTTAATGTATATGAGCACTCATAAACATGCATGTAAGGCAAATATTCAAACATAAAAGGATATCAAGGTCAATGTAAAGTAACAGACTTCACTACATCTCATTGTGTGTATTTATCTTCTAGCATGTGTGTTCCATGGGAATTAGTAAAATAAAGAAAAAACGTGCAATGAGTAGCATCTATCACACAAGTAAAGATTAAAAATCAATTGCAAGCTAAATTTCGTATCTATAATCATGAGAGAGAGAGTAGGGTTAGAAAAAAATCTTCTCATATGACAAGTGGAAATGGTATATTGAGCGCTACCATTGTTATGTGATAATGATATGCCTGGACATAGTAGTGAGTCTCAGTATTTGTAATTGTCTGCAAGCTCAACAAAAAAATGCTAGCGACGAGATATGTTGACCCTTCAATTGGTTGCATCCATTAAATGTAAGGAATAGGAGGAGAGGGGGAAATAGTATATGAAATGTAAATGTAAGCTAAGCATAAAGCACATGTATCATGTAAAATAAATTAATGTCATGAATGCATCATGTAACAATCAAATAAAACATGTCAAATGATAAGAATGGTAAGCACACGGGCTAGAGATAAGCATGAAGGAAGATAACTTTGCCTTAGGTAAATGAAAATGGCCATCCAACCCAAATGGGAAAAAATACCCATGTACGTACATAAAACACTAGAAACAAAATATGCCCCCAATGTAGCTCCAAGAGCATGAGCACATGAAGGTCAAGGTAAAGCAATAGGCCCCTAGTGGTGAGATCAATCTAGGTGCATGGCATATTAGGTGTTGTCACATGACCAATAGTGTAGGGAAGGTTATGGTGTCCCTAGTGTGACTCCAAGAGCAAAAGCATACATTAAAAATGGTGTAAGGCATGATGCCCCTAATGTTGTATGATAGTGAGACAAGGCTCAACGAATGGCATGGGTTGAAGAAAGATGATGATGATGTGTAGTTGGCCAAACAATAAGGTAAGATGGCCCACTTAGGCTAGATTATGCCATGTGATAATTCAAAATAAGTAATTGAATCAATAGATAAGTGTATAGGCACATATATGAGTAAATACATATCATCATGAAAATACATGTAAACCCATTTTCCCCCAATATAGAGCAAGATGGCATGATAAAGCTCAAAATGGTATAAAACAAATAGAAATAATGATTAGTGAACCACCCCCCTATGGATAGTAATGAACAGTAGTATTAACATAGATACATATTGTTAACCAAGTCTTTCACCAATATTTTGTTAGGAATAGGTAGGCCAAAGGCACTTATGCCAAATCAGGAAGGAATAATGAATGGTCTTGTCTAATTAGGTCATAATTTTCCATGAAGTTATTTCTTATTAATTGTATTAGTAAGGTTCGTTTGAAGTACCAAAACTTCTGATTAGAAGTCTCTTAGAGGATTCCCTTAAATTATATGTTTTATTTAGTTGCCTTTGATATACTTGTAGGTTATCCATTGCATTTACTCTTCACTCATAAAGTGTCTCAAGCTCTTGCAAACGGTGTTCCTAGTATGTATAATCATCAAGCTCTTTTATATTTTCTGTTTTTCATCATATTGTACCAAGTGACCCCTAATATTAGACTTGGTGTCTAATACATATAACAACAAGGGTTTCCCATGAATGACAGGCATGAGAATAGGTGGATTTAGAAAATATTATTTCATGTCCTCAAATGTCTTTTGATAATTAGTATTTGACATTTTTATTTAATAATCAGGGAATGGTAAAGTGTGGTGTGCTAATTATGCAATGGATCACCTAATAGCTTGTATATCCCCTTGTAGAGTACATGATTGTGAAAAGTTCTTTAATGGAGGCATGTTGACAAAAGTATAAATCTTTTTGGCATCCAACTCAATAACTCACTGAGACATAATGAATCTTAGCTGGCAACCATTGTCAACTCTAAAGACATGTTTCTTAGGATTTAATATAACCTTGTATTGTTAAAGATATTAAAAAAAACTTTCTTAAATCTTAGATGTGACAAAGCCATTTCTTAGATTTCCCCAAATTTTCATCCACATAATATTCTAAAATGTCATGATTGAGATCATGGAGATTAGTATCACGGCTCTTTGATACATGTAGCTTCAACATTTTTTAATCCAAAGGGTATGGCATAGCAAACAATTCACCATGGTGTAGTAAATACATTTTTATGTTAATCTTGTGGGTTTATGAGGATTTGGTTATACTCGAATAATCCATCCATAACTGATAGCATTCCATGCTCAACAATGGAGTCTACAATTGTGTTAATGTTAAGTAACAAAAAAATGTCCTTGAGTGATGCTTTTTTAAGATCTTTAAAATCAGTGCAAATCCATACACAACCATTAGGTTTTGCAACAAGAACTATATTAGATATCCATGGTGAGTAATTAATTGGTTACATAAAGCCTTCTTTTAGCATCTTCTCAAGTTCCTCAACCATTAAATCAAAATTTGGGTGCATATTGTGAATCTTTTGCTCGACAAGTTTTGCATTAGGCTCTAGTCCATCCCCAAAAATAGTGACTAAAGTAAAAACATTTTTAGGCTACACCAACTATCATTGGAAGTTCATTAATGAATATGTAACAATTGTTGGGCCTATAGAAGAGATTATAAAAAAGAAAACAAACAAGACCTTCTAGTGTACAGAATAATGCCAAGAAGCATTTGATACACTCAAAAAGAAAATAACATAGGCACCAATCCTAGTATTCCTAGATTAGAATATCCCTTTTCATGTTCATGTAGATGATTCAAGCACCACATTTGGAGAAGCATTGGCACAACCAAGAGGAAACAAGAACCACCCAATCATGTTTGCTAGCCGTAAACTATCTTAAGTAGAAAGGAACGACACCACAACAAAAAGGGAGGTTCTGGCCATGGTCAATGCACTACAAAAGTTTAAGCAATACCTCTTGACCACCCCATTCACATTCTTCACAAACCATGAACCACTTAAATATTTAGTGAATAAACCAGTTATACAAGGAAGAATCTATTGATGGATGCTCCTATTCCAGGAGTTTGAATTTAAATTTATGGTCAAACTAGGAAAAGCAAATCAAGGACCAAATTATATATCTATAATTAATATATGAGAAGAGGCATGGCCTATTGAGAAAGAATTACCTGATGTAAATTTGTTTTCAAGTAAATGTGGTACTAGAAGAGCTTATAAAAGTAGCACAACACTCTCTACAAGACAATTTCTAGAAAACAACTCCAAAAGTGAGAAAAACATATTGTTACAGAAGTCTCTACCTTACACCTTGATTAAAGGAGAACTTCATGTCATAGGATGGGATAAAATTATAAGAAGAGTTGTGCTTGAAGATGAGAGAAAACATTTTGATAGAAGCTCATGAAGGAATATTCAAGGGATGGATGAACCCACAATAACGTGTCCCACTTGGGGGATGGGGAAAAAAATGAGCCCAAGGAAGCAAAAAATGAAAGACACCTTCGAATGAAGGTAAGGACCTTCATTCAAAGCTCTGTTTTTAAATTTTTTTCATGTTTTTATGTTTAAAAGGTAAATGACCATTGAATGAAGGTGCCTTTGAATAAAGGTCCTTTTCATGACCTTTTTTCTCACTTGTTTCTCTGCAAAAATTTGTGTGGGTTGGACCATCAAATTGAGTCACTGGGGCATGAGATTTTGTAGGATCATAGCCCTTGGTTGAATATATTTAATATAATTATTATATTTATTTTCTATTTTCTAGTGAACATAGGTTTTTCACCAAACATCAAGGTCTCTGTTCCACACACAAAAAATAGAAAAATAGAGAAAAAATATATAAAATATTTGTGCACTAGGTATTGATGTCCTTGTTTCAATTAAAAAAATTGGATATATACAAAAAAAGTTATAAATGATGGAATAAAACTATGTCTAAATTATAATTAATCTCACATCAAAAATTAATAATAAATAAAATATGCAATAAAAAATTGAAAAATATGTGTGCACTAGATATTGGTGTTACGAATCTATGTTTAAGAATTTATAATTTTATCATTTTTGTAAAAAAGTTATGCATGATGGAATAAATGTTAGTTTTTAAAAATATTTCACAACAAGTTATTAAAAGTTACATAAAATATTTCACACTATTTTTTTAATTTAAAAATATGTATATTTATAATCTACACATGAAATCTCAAAAATCACTAGTTCATATCATCTTCAAATTCTTAATGATTTAGTTGCTATAGGTGACTGGAAGTGAAAATTTGGTTTAAAATGTTGATTTCAATGTCCCTCTTTGGCCAAAAAGTGGGACACACTATTGTGGGATCACCTAAACAGAACTCTAGAGAAGGCATCGCAAGTAAAGTATTGTTAGCAGATTTATGGTGGCCTACACTCTTTAAGGATGTAAACCAATATGTAAGGCATTGTGATGTATGTGAAAGGCTAGGGAAACCTACCACAAGAGATGCGATTCCCTTGTAGCTAGTATTAGCACAAGCCCCATTTGAGAAATGGGCAATTGACTTCATTGGACCTATTGATTCCTCGGCCAAGAAATTAAAAGCAAGGTTTATCATAATGGGAGTTGAATACCTTATGAAATGTGCTAAAGTGGATGCAACAAAAGATTATACTACTAAAATTGTTGCAAGATTCATTTATCAAAATTTCATAACAAGGTTTGGTTGTCCTCTTAGACTAACAAGTGATCAAGGAAAGCACTTTGTGAATAAGATAATTGTGGAACTATTGGATAGCTTCATTGTCACCAACAATAGAAGTAACCCTTATCATCCTCAAGAAAATGAAGCAAGTGAGGCTTTGAACAAGATTATAGGCACTATGTACTTACCAAGATGTGTGATAGAAACACTACTAATTCTAGTAGTCTCATGGCATTACAGAATAACTTACAAAAGACTAACTAGATTTTACTCATTTGAACTAGTATATGGAATTGATGCTGCACTATCTATGTAGTTTATTGTACCAAACTTAAGATTAGCTACTATGTTACAGTTGAATGAGGAGGAATGTTTACAGGAAAGATTTATAGAATTAGCAAAATTAGATGAAAAAAGGCTATCGATAGTTTATCACCAAAGTTTCGAGAAGAAGCACCAAAAGGCATGGCATGATAGGAATTTATGGCACAAGATCTTTCAAATTGAAGACATGGTTATGTTATATGATAGAAAATTCAAGAAATGGGGCAAATTAAGAATGTGATGGTTGGGTCCATATAAAATTGTGAAAATATCTAAGTTTGGAGATGTTAAGCTAAAAACACTGCAAGATGAACTATTGAATAGTTATGTAAATGACACAAGATTAAAACATTATTATGAAGGAACTTAAAAAACTAAGACCTAGAAAAGTGTATCATATGTATAATAACTTGTATTGTAAAGTAACGAAACTATCAAGTAAACCCACTGTAAAGGGAAATTGCGAGATCAAATAGCACTAATGAAACATGCAAAGTAAATACAAAATACAAGAGGAATACCAGATTGTAAATTGCAACAAGGAGACCAAGACCAAGATTGTGAAGGGGGAAAAACAAAGAAAAACCCCCTTGTGTATATGCAAGTGGCAAGAAGCCAAAAAAGAGATTATAGAGATATCAAGAAGCTTCTCAATGAGAGAAATGATAAGATGAAGAAGAAGAAGAAGATATCCGTGAAGAGAATATGTGCAGAAAGAGAGGAGGAGACACCTCTTAAATAGAGGTGAAGAATGGAGTTATTTGTAACTCCCATATGCCACCTTGCATAAGGTGTGTGCCACATTTTTCCTCTTAAGGAGGAATCTACCAAAATAGATTATTCCTACAGAAGGAATAAAAGAGGTGTTATCCGACATGTGGGGATAAAACACCAAATTAATAAAATACAAAAATATAATATAATCTTCACTAAGTAAAGCTTAATTTCTAACACCCCCCCTTAAGCTTTACTTGGGGAGATTTACAAGAAACCCATCAATGGGATATAGACCAAGAGATTTAGAATGATGAAGATGTTTGTCTTTACAAATGGATTTAGTAAGAATGTTTGCAACTTGATCTTCACCCTTGCAATATAGAAGAGAAATTTGTTTGTCTTCAATTTGCTCTCTAATTAAGTGATGTTGAAGAGCAATGTGCTTGGTCCTTGCGTGAAAAATAGGATTCTTCGCTAAGGCAATGGCACTTTGGTTGTCACAATACAAAGGAGTAGGGTCCTTTTGGAGTAGACCAAATTCTTCAAGTAATCTCTGTAACCATAAGGCTTCTCTGGATGCATTAGTACAACCTTTGTATTTAGCTTCAGTAGAACCAAGAGAAGTGGATTGTTTCTTTTTACTATTCCAAGATATGGCACTTGATCCAACAAAGAAACAATAACCACAAGTGGATCTCCCATCATTGGGATCACCTCCTAGATCTGAATCAGTATAAACATATAAAAAAAATTTACAATTTGCATTATAAAAGAGACCAAGATTAATGGAACCTTTAATATATCTCAAAATTCTTTTTGCAATCTTAAAATGAGTTTGTTGTGGTTTAGACATGAACCTAGAAACTAAACCAGCACTAAAAGAAATATCAAGTCTAGTTAGAGTTAAATAATTTAAACTACCAACTAGTTGCCTATATAAAGTGGAATCAATATAAGGAGTTCCCATATCAATCATTAACTTGGTTCCTAACTCACAAGGAGCAGATACAGGATTAGTATCATTCATTTTAAATTTGTCTAAAAGATCTTGAGCAAATTTATGTTGTGAAAGAAAAATTCCATTAGGAGTTTGCCAAACTTCCATACCTAAAAAATAGTGTAACAAACCTAAATCAGTCATTTAAAATGAATGATTAGTTGTGACTTAGTATCAATAATCAATTTGTTAGAACTACCTGTAAGAATTAAATCATCAACATATAAAATAACTATAACAATATCAGTTTCACTATGTTTGATATAAAGATTTGGATCATTTGGACTCCTAGTAAAACCTTTAGAAGTAAAGAAAGCATTAATTTTAGCATACCACTCTCTAGGTGATTGTTTTAAACCATAAATAGATTTCTTCAATTTGCATACAAGATGTTCTTTACCTTTTTGAACAAAACCCTTAGGTTGAGACATATAAATCTCTTCATGCAAATCACCATTTAAAAATGCACTTTTAACATCCATTTGTTGAATGGGCTAATGCATATGAGATGCTAAAGCTAAAACTAATTTAATGGTTGGCATTTTTGCCATAGGAGCAAAAGTTTCATTGTAATCTAGGCCTTCTATTTGAGAAAAACCTCTAGTGACTAATCTAGCTTTGAATTTGCTAATTTCATTGTTAGCATTAAACTTGGTTTTTTACAACCATTTGCATGAAACAAGATTTTTACCTTGAGGTAGAGGAACAAGATCCCAAGTTTGATTGGTAATCAACATGTCATATTCATCTTGCATGGCTTTTTGCCAATGAGGTTGATGTTTGGCTTGCTCATAAGTTTGAGGATCATTTGTGTCCATAATCTTAGACATTAAGACATAGTTGCAATAATTTGTTTTTCTAGATCTATTCATTCTAGTGAGAATGACATCACTTTATTGAACAAAGTTTTTATACCATTTAGGCATTCTTTTAGAGGTAGGTGTATCATTACTTGAAGAAGAATCATGATGAGAAGGTTCACTATCACTTTGACTAAGAGATGGATTAGGGGTGTTCAAAGGAGGATTGATTGAAGGAGGATCATCCTCAATAACAAGAACATTCTTTTGAGAAGAATCATTATTAACTTTAGAACAATCACGAACCCCATTTTCAGCAATGCAAACATCTCTAGCAACTTCAACTTTATTTGTAATAGGATCATAAACTCTATATGCTTTAGAATATTCATCATACCCAACAAAAAATTGAGAGGAAGACTTAGAATCTAACTTTTGTCGTTTTTGTTTAGATGTATGAACAAAAGCAATAGAACCAAAAATTCTTAAATCTTTAAGATTGGGCTTTCTACCTGACCAAGCCTCTTCAGGTGTGATATCACTTAGGGCTTTGGTTGGAGTGCTGCTAATAATATAAGTAACACAATACATAGCTTCAACCCAAAATTTATAAGACATATTTTTAGCATGTAACATGCATCTAGCCATTTCAACAATGGTTCTATGTTTCCTTTCCACTACACCATTTTGTTGAGGTGTATAGGGAATGATTAGCTCATGCTTAATACCAAAGGACTTTAAGTAGCTATTGAATGCATTATTCACATATTCTATACCATTAGTAGTCCTTAAAATTTTAAGTTTAAAACCAAATTGCCTTTCAACAAATTTATGAAAATCAATGAAAGTATCAAGAACTTGATCTTTATTTTTTAGAAAATAGATCCAAGTCCTCGAGAAATCATCAATAAAAGTAAGTGCATACCTTGATCCTTAGATGGAAGTATTTTCCATGGGTCCCAAAAGGTCACTATGAACGAGGTGCAACTTATGTTTTGCCCTCCATGCTAGACCTTTAGGAAAGGGCTCCCTATGCATCTTACCACTCATGCATCCTGTGCATATAATTTTAGAAGGTACAATACCAGACAATCCATCTACCATATTACATTTTTGCATCAAGGCAATTTTGTCAGCATTGATATGATTAGAGTCTTTCATGCCAAATATTGAAATCAATGGTAGATAATAAAGAGTATTTAGAAAAAGTAAATTCATAGAACTTGAATAAATTATCATTGTCTAATTTAGCATTAGCAATGACTTTGTCATTTTGATTAGGATCAATGACATAACACATATCTTTGTAAAACTCTATCTTGTAATCTTGACAGAGCTTAGCTACAGAAAGCAAATTTGTTTTCAATTCAAGAACATGTAAAACATCATGTAGCTTACCATTTGGAACATTCACATCTCCAACTGCTTCTACTTTACAACTATGATTGTTTGCTAGTTGAAGAGGAATATTAGTAGTATCAGGGTGCATTGACTGAAATACCTCTTTATGAGAAGTAACATGTTGAGATGCACCTGAATCAATAATCCACTCAAGTGGTTGAGAACCCAAGAAGGCACAAGTAAAAGCATGCCTCGATTGATTATTTTGTTGAGGCTTATGATTTTGTTGATTATTGTGCCTATAATTTTGCTTCATATTAACATTTGGCTTTTTGAAACAATCTGTCACATCCCTCTTTTTGAAAACAATTATGCTATTTACTTTCTTGCGAATTTTAGTAATTTAATATGTTGTGAATGACATGGAAATTGACGATTTATCTTACAAAATTATAATATTGATTTGTGGAATCTAATGATTACGATCAAGGTGATATTGTAGACTAAATGTCTTTATAATAAATGCAATGATGTTTGGATATATTATGTTTTGATTTGAACATAGGTGCTTTGACCACAAAATTGTATGTGAGTCTGTCGATGTAGGAACAGGTGGACCGTGTTCGACGGGAAGAGAAAGTATCTTCGAGAGAGAGAATAGACTCTGGAAATTAACCATGGGCGTTTGTTACTGAGATCGCCAAACAGGTAGATAAACCTTGGAACCAACCAGTTAGTCTTGTTTGTCAATTGGGTTAGTTAGCTAGATGTCGACGTCAAAGGATAATGTGTGACATCCTAGTCGAAAGTCGTCATGTTGAATCTTGGAGTCATCGATGTCATTGTAAGTCCATCATAGCAAGTCGACTTATTTAGACATTTAATATTTTCGTTTATAAGTATTTATTGAACCATCTTGTGGCGAAATTGTAATTCACGTCTCGTAGTCGAAATGTGCGGGAAGTCGGCTTGGTCCGTCTAACGTTGTAAGAACTTGTTGCGTTACGATCAATCCGTCGTGATTGTCGTAAAATGCGTCGAACTTGTGTTGTGAATTTATTCTTTTCCTTTTGGCCAAAAAGTTGCTCTAGACACTTGTTAACCGTCGTCTTGTCAAGTTTAACCTCTCTTTTAGCTTTTAGATGCTTTGTGTTCGAGTGAGTTTTGGTCAACGAAGTCTTCGCCATGATTGGATCTGTCGCAATGAGTTAAACGTTTACCATGGTAATCCGTGAACCTTGGGCCTATGCATGTCATCATGACGTGTGTCCTTATGCAGGCAATTGTGTGATGTTGAGATGCCAAGCGTGTGTAAACCGTGCAAGAATGGCTTAGATTTTATGCCATGTATTCTTTTCTTTCCTTGATATTCTTGTTGATTGTTAAGTTGCGCAATGTTATTAAAAACCATTTTCCCATTCAAACCTTTATGCTTAGCCTCGTATGAGAGTTAAGATTCTAATTCACCGTGAGAGAGAGAGAGAGCCAGCTTAGTGGTTGTAATGAAGTTTAACCAATGTTTTTAATGCCAAAAACTGTCTCATAGATGAGGGAGCGAAATCAAGGGTTGCTGTTGTTGAGAGGTCATCAAACCACAGTCTTAGAGGAGCAGTTTCCTTCTCAAAACGCGGCAGAGAGTGATGGGAGAGGGAATCCGTTATGAGTGGAGAATGAACGATGTAATCGACATTGAGTGGCAAGGAAACTGCAGATAGAGTTCCTTCGAAGTAGGAAGATAGGCCGGAGATAGTTAGAAGAATGAGATGGAGAAAGGGACGTGGGAGAGATATTTGAGGGCGAGAGAGAGCAAGACGGAGTAAAAGGCCGTCGTGGTTGGTATGGAGGGGAAGTAAGTGCGGAGGGGAAGGAGTTTTAGTGGCCTGGCGGTGGCAAACAGAGGGGTTGCATTTTCTTTTGAGAGGATTAGTTTTTCTAGAGAGTGGGGAGTTGCTGAGTAGAGAGCGACGGAGAGAAATATCTGTGGGAGCATCGGTGCAGTAAAGAACTTCTACGTAGTGAACGGTTCCCTGAGGAGGATCGATTTATGGGGAATTAAGAGTGAGCGTTTCTTCTAAGGAGTGAACAGATTTCTGAGTGGAAAGCAACAGAGAGAGAGAGTGTTAACTGTGGGAGTTGGGGTCTTCGCTTTGGGTAGTAATCCGCAGAATTTGGAAGTGGTAGAAGAGTGATAACCGTGGTAGTCCATTGTTGTCTGGAGGAGAAACGACAGAAAGGCATGAGTGGAAGCTTTTGTGAAGTTACCGGACAGAGAGGAGGATAATTAGCCAAGAGGAGAAGTCGAATTTGCCACAGCAACCTCCATCATTGTCCGCAGGTTCATTTCTTTTGTTTTCTTCTCGCAGTTTAGACCAGTACGTAAGCAAGTTTCATGTTTGCAAAAGATGAGTACGTATAATATGAGTAGAATAGAATGACAACGTAATTCAACTACGATTTCAGTGTACGGTTAATCCATGAAATAGAAGTATTGCTGTTTTCATTATTGCTATGTTTGTGAATTTAAAAACTCAAAAAAAGAAGTATGCTGTCTTCTAGAATCCGTAAACTCAGAAATTGTAGCATTTTTGCCATAAATTAAACGATGTAATATAAGAATGCAGTTCTCTAACGTTTATTCATTTATGAACGAACTTATCTTGATGCAAGATGTAATTTACCTTCTTTGAACGATAGCTCCACAGCAAGAAAACACGTTGCTCCACGTGCATGTTGTGTAGGAAACAAAAGCCACAGTTTTTAAGCATGTTTTGACATAAAATTTAGTATGTTGATAGCCGGATAATGCAGTTGTGAACAGCTGATGTACTAACCGTCATACATCTTTAGTTAGAGGTCGACCATGCGTTGGTCATCTCTATTGACATAAGAAAGATTCCGAAACCTTTTATATTTTATTTACGACTCTCATCTTGATGAATCATGTGAGACTAATGACACGGAAAGAGGAGTAGGAAGATGAAGTGCTAGTAATGATTAGGAAACCGTCATGGTTCTGAATTGAACAATTTGAGTTAAAAACCCGCATGTGAGTCGAGATTTCGTTGCATGCGACGGTACTAGTATCGTTTTACCTTGTAGACCACATGAGTCTAGAATCCTCGAATTTGGGAATAACGGGAACAGATTTAGATATTTGAGTATGTTGTGCAATTTTGGAAACTGTGTAAACAAATATGAAACCCCTTAGGAGTGGGCGCTTATAAGTAACGTTTTTAAATGAAAATGGATTATGAAACTCTGAACTCGAGATTAGAGTTAAAAGTGCACCATGCGCTATTGTAGGAGGATATCCTAAACCCTTGAGGTCATCAAGGTTGTCAAATATTTAAAACTATACAAATAGGAAACTGTAGGATTTCGACCAGTTCAAGTCGAGCAGGGTGGGTGAACCAAGTTCATGCGTTCTTAGAACGCTAATTAAAAACAAATCCTTTGGCCAAGGTGATGTACTATCCTCAAGTGCATCGAACGTTCACCGTAACTGGATGGCATTTCTTGTGGAGTGTCGTGCATGAATAGAGGGTATCTAGGGATCTGCGCGATAACAAGACACGTAGGTTACAACACCAGAGCTCAGATGGCAAACACCGATGGTTATCCTAAGTCTATCCTCTTGAGTAGGGTAGGGCCACTTCCGGTTAGGAAGGAGTGCGGGTGACCGACGGTCTGTGGTTGGAGGTTAAGCTCCTTGAAGATACTTTCTCTTCCAAATGCTGAGGAATGCCGAGTCTTGAATATGATGGATCGACAATCGAGATGCATGATAATGGTATGTTTCCAATATTTGTTGTTTCAAGAAAATTTCATCTGTTAGAAAACAAAATGTTTAATGTATATCATTTCTTTCAGCTTTATAAAAATGAGATCATGTTTGTGATAAAATGAAAAATGTTGTATGGGATTATAGATGAGTAACTTTTGTATTTGATTTCCTAGTAAAATTTTTTTTTACCATTGTGAAAACTTAGTTTCTTCTTGTCATTTCGGATTTGTATGTTACACAATCACTAATCTAATGACCATCTTTGTTACAATAGTTACAATGAGGCTTCTTAGGAGTATTATTTTGTCAATTATTAGAAGGATTATTCTTTTGACTATCATAAGTATTATTGTTATAATTTCTAGAACTATTATTATTGTTATGAAATTTTGGATTGTAATTTTAATTTTTATTAGGTGTAGAGTGAGATTTATTATTATGTTTAGACATAAAAGCATGCTCATTAGTTTTAAGAGTACCAAACTGAATCAACTTAGCTTCTTTTTGTCGTAACAAATTTTGAAATATATCAAAAGATAATTGAGTAGCTAAGGTAGGAATAGCTAATTGAGAATGAATATTTGTAATAAATTGTTGAAACGGTTTAGGTAAACATTTTTTAAGAATGAAATGAATCAATCTAAGATGTTCAAGCTTAACTCCTAAATCAGTCAATTGAGCATTAATATCATTAAATTTTAAGAAGAAATTCATCCATGGTTTTGAAATCTGTATACTTGAGATCTTCGAGTTGATCTTGAAGTTGAATCTTCCTAGATTCATTTGCACTGTCGTAAATATTTTTAAGAATCTCCCATGCAGAATGGGCTTTTGTGCATGCCCCTATGTGAACATAGAGTTCATGTGACATTGAAATACCTTTCAATTCGAGAGCTTCGTCGTTTTTTGCCATCCATTTGTCTTTTTCATCCTGGGTTGTTGTAGCTACAGGTTCTGACTTTAGATTTGTAGCTACATCCAAAAGATGCTTAAAGCAAAAAATAAAACTAATATGTTGCTTCCAAGAATGATAATTAGTCGAAGTTAGTTTGATCTCAGGAATTAAGGTAGACATTTTACAAAAAATTATAAACGAATAGAAATATACCTTCTTATGAAAAAAAATGCCTAATTACTTAAACAAAAGGCAATTTTTTTTTGGAAAAAAAAAAAAAAAGAATTACCTTATTAGATGAAGAAAAGCAATTTTTTTTTTTTTTAAATGACCTAAAAAAACAAATTTTAAAATTGATTGAATTTTTTTTTTACAAATTGCCTAATACAATTGATTTATTAACAAATCTTTTAAAATATTCTTTAAAAAAAAAACATATAATATTTAAAAAGATTTTTTTAAGGAAATTTAAAATAACTTAAAAATTTGATATAAAAAAATATATATTAAGAGATTAAAAAAATAAGAAATTAAACTATATTAAAAAGATTCTAAAAAAATTTCAAATTAGATAGTAATAAGAATTAGAAACCTTATAAAAGGAGGGTTATATAAAAAGCATGGGAGGCTGAAATTGAGGTAAAGTTAAATTTTATTGTTTTAATTCGCAGCTCGTGATGATAGAGGGGCTGTGGAGCACCGAGGCAGAGGAGCCGCCTTAAAAAAAATGCTTATTATTATTTTTGATTAAAACAGAGGTAGATAAAAACAGAAGAGGGCCGAGGCCTTCAAGTAAAAAATTAAATTTGTCTTAAAGTATTTAATTTTTATTTAAAAAAAGGTTTGATTAAAAAATAAAAATAAAATAGTTTATTATTTTTAATATATAATTTGTAAAAATTATGGATTTTTTTTTCTTTACTAGAGGAAAGCTACAAATAAAAAATTCTGAACATTTAAAACTTGTGAATTTTTTTAAACTTAAAACTAAAAAAAATTGGAGAAATAACTACAAATTAAATAGATTAAATTTTTTGAACAAATATAGCTTGTAAAAATTTGAATAAACTAGAATAGAATTTTTTTCTACAAGCTATATTGATTTTTTTGTAAATTTTTTTTTTGAAAAGATAACGCTTCTCTTCTATCTCTGTTGTTCTCCTAGCTCTCTGTTACTGCAGGTCTCCAAGGTCACCTACAACAGATCTATCAAAAATACTTGCACACAATGATTAGCAAAATCTCTGATACCATGTAAAGGGAAATTGCACTAATCAAACATGCAAAGTAAATACAAAACACAAGAGAAATACTAAATTGCAGATTGCACCAAGGAGACCAAGACTAAGATTGTGAAGGGGGGAAAACAAAGAAGCTTCTCAATGAGAGAAATGAGAAGATGAAGAAGAAGAATAAGATATCCGTGAAGAATATAGAGGTGAAGAATGGAGTTATGCGTAACTCCCATATGCCACCTTGCATAAGGTGTGTGTCACATGTTTCCTCTTAAGGAGGATAGGTGCGTGCCACATATTTCCTCTTAAGGAGGAATATACCAAAATAGATTATTCTTGCAGAAGGAATAAAAGAGGTGTTATCTGACATGTGGGGATAAAACACCAAATTAATAAAATACAAAAATATAATATAATCTTCACTAAGTAAAGATTAATTTCTAACCCCTGTAGACACCTAAAATTGGATTGCTCTGCAAACCAATTTTCCGTACCTCTGCACTAATCAACTCCCCCCATCTGCATGTCTCTTGTGATCAATTGACTCACTCAATTAATCCACTTAAATCTTACTCATCAATTGAATGAATATTGCTAATATTTATTTAGATGATTTATCCATTTCCCTAATCCCTGTTAATTAGATAAATCATGCTTATTTGATTAACCTAGGCTTAAGTTAATTAAGATAACACTTAATTAACCTTGCTTACCTCATCCTCCACTAACTGAATTTAAAATTTAGTTGTCCCCCACTATCCTCCGCTAACTGAATTTAAAATTCAGTTGTCCCTCACTATCCTCCACTCTTCCCAAAATATGAATTATTAATTCATCCACTATGAATAAAAGATTCACTTTTATTCATAGCCCTTGCTCTCATCAACTGAATCCTCACCCTCCATCCTCATCTCCAAAATTCTATAAATTAGACCCCTCTCTAGGCCATTAAGGAAGACCTCTTCATGCATCAGACCTCTGCCCAAATCACTCCACAAATCTCATAATCCTACCATCCTAATGTCAAAATCTTGTCTCAATCCCATCTAATCTATCAATCCCCATCTCATTTACATTGTGTTGAGCATTTGAGCAATCTACATCCTCGTTCTAGTCATGGGTACAATCTGAGGAGCTCTCTTGGGTGCAACTCCTTCCCTCCTGGATCCATGAGTCAAAAGGAAGGTAAAATCGTGTTATTTTGCATTTGATTCTTATTATAATCTCCATTTTGATTTCATTGATTACATTGGCATGCCCGGTCTTGGATCATAATCGTCATTTTGTGAAGGTTTTGTTGTCAAAATCTTCGTTTTCTAACAGTTTTTGTCAAGTTTTGGAGGTAAAGTGTTGAAGGTTGCGTCTAGGGCAAAAACGGACTGCATTATTGCGATCAGGGCATTGTTTTTGTGAATTTTGATAGTAAACTTGCCTAGATTATGTGTCAAAATTTTTGAAATTTTTTTAGGGTACAGTCTATACCGTACGGAACCGTACCACATGCCGTACTAATATGTACAGGGCTGCTATTTGAAGTTGCAGGTATTTTTCAAGTTGCAAGTTTTAAAATCTCTGATTTTGGTCGCCACCTATATTTCTATCAAACCCCCACCACCGCTTCACCACTCGTCCCTCGTCGCTCTGCCTATCTCCTGGCAGCCACCATCTCTTGCGCCGCCGCCCGATCTCCGCTAACACCATTCCCCCCGCCCCCCCTCCTCCCGTGCGCTCCCACCCTGCACCCCACGCTCCCTCCTCCCACGACCGCCCCCACCTCTACGTCAACCTACCTCCACCGCCACCCCCCGCGCCACTCCAACGCCATCACTCCCCCTGTAACCCTTCCCCGCAGCCCCTGCATACCCTTCCCGCCACCTGCAGCTCCCCTCTCCCCTCCCCCAAACCCCCCACCACCATTCCCACCTGCCACGGCCTCCCCACCCCTCATCCATCCCCCCGATCCCCCTCTCCACTGCTTGACCTCCCCTGGTCAACACTCCTCATCCTTCCTATCGCCACCGCGAGACTTCTCACCCCCCCTCGTTGCCCCCTGGTCGACACCCTCCCCTCCCTTCGGCCCTACCCCGCGGCCTCCCTCCGCCCACGCAACCATCCCCACCCCCCCTTCAGGCCTCCCCATATCCCCTGCCCCTCCCTCTGCGCCGCTCCCCCTGAACCCCTCTGCCCTCATTCTATCACAGCTATTCTCTAACGTCAAAAGTTAATAGTTAGCTTTTAGGGTTTGAGCTTACCTAAGGTCTTTTTTATTTTTGTCTATATTTTGCCCCTGGTCATATTATAGACCAGGGGCCCAATCTAACATAAACTGCCAACATCCAACCCTTAACCGCCAAAATCAAACATTGACATCTGACTGGTTTTCATTAAACAGCTAATGGTCTATTTTGATAGTCAAGCTTATCTCTGGGGCTTCCCACATACCAAAATAGGCTATTTTTTTCAAACTCACACAACTTTCGCATACGGAGGCAAAATCAAGCAAACAAACACTCATCGGAAAGAGGACTCCGCAAACTATGTAGTTGTGAGGATTTTATCAGGTGACTGTACCTTTTTCCTGCCTTTTTCGCAGTTGAAGTCAAAGATGCTACAAAAATTTAAACGCTCATATCTTTTGCATTTTGTATCGAATTTTCATAAATTTTTTTTGAAATCGCATAAAATTTCCTAAATTTTCTATTCATATGATCCATTTTTCTGTATCAATTCATTTTTCATCAAATTTTATCAGATTCTTGATTTTCACATAACAATCTCCTTGGCTAGTCTACTTGCTCTGTTTTCGTTCTTGTGACTTGCAGGTGATCATTTGGGGCTGGAACAACATCAGGAGCAAAATCTACATCAATTTGGACCAGCAATTTAATCAGGTGCATCCATTTTCATCCTTTATCTCTCACTCATTGCTTACAAACACACTTCGCTTTGGGTTTCTAAAACGAACTTTGTTTGATCCCACATCATTGAAATTGGGCATAAAATCAACCAATGTCTTCAATCACATCTTCAAATTGGGCTAAAAAGAACCATTGATTGATGTGTTTTCCTCATATTTCATTTTCTAAAGGTCAATTAACCAACTACAAGTGTGAATCAAGTGTGTGTGTGTATGCTCTCTCCTCGCACCGCCCAGTGACCTTGGAGATCAAAAGCACCTCACTTGATTCGCTTTTGTCAACCCCTTTCCTAGGAGGCCTGCTAGGGGATTTCATCACCCCTAGGGACAACCTCATCTGAGGTTGAATCGAAAGACACCCTCATTTGAAATCAGAATCCTGTTACTCTTGGCTAAGCCCCAAAGAACTTTCTACCTTTGGGAAGTGAAGGTGAAGGGTGGGTTACCCCCTTCTCCCGACTGTGTGACAGGATTTCACTTTAAAATCATTAGTCAACCTCGTCTAAACATTGCCCAAACCTAACTGGCCATACCCCATCAAACTAGATATTAGGGCATGTTGATGTGTCTTGCACATGTGCTTGTTTAAATATTATCATATTCTTCAAATTCAAAATTCAAAATTGCTTGTGTCTTGTGTGAGTGATTCTTGTTTGTACATGTGATCATTTACTAAACATTGCCAAATCAAACTAAAACATCAAACACATAAGACAAGTCATTCATCACATTTAAATCTAATCACACTCATCCTAATCACCCATTCTTAACCACCTCAGTCCTAATCACATCCAAGTCATCCTAAATCAATCCTAATCATATCCTTGTCACCCTACACCATCAAATCATCATCATTCTATCCAAATCATTATCCAATCAACATCATTATCTCCATCCTCATCAAATCAACCTCAATCCCAATCATCCCTAAGCCCATCCTAGTCACATCTCCATCATTCATCCTCATTCTATCAACATCATCCTAACCATTATCCTAATCATCCCTAATCACTCCATACCGAATCCTAACTATATCCAAGTCACTATCACATCACATCAACATTGATCCCAATCATTATCCAAGTCTCCCAACATCATTATCAAAATCCACATCCTAAAATCCCAATCAAAAAAATTAAGACCTTAGTTGATCACATCAACCCTTTTGCTTAAGATCATTAGTCTATCAAAAGCATAGAGAACCATCCAACACAAACAAATCAAATCAAATCATCTTAAGGACTTGAAATTTGGATCCCACCATCACAATCATCCATTATCCCCCATCATCCCATACCATCTCCAACAAAATGGATCTTTATGAAACAATACAACAATTACAAAGATGTAGAAAAGTCTATGAGAACATGGATCCTAATGCTAAGGAACAATTCAAAAATGACATTAAAGATATGCCCTTAGCACACCTCATTATTGGAGAATCCCAAGCCCCTACCCAACTTCCATCATATCAACCAACACCCTACACATCATTCCCATCCACATCATATCAATCTTCATTCTTTCAAACTTCATACCAACCTACATCTTACACATCCACTCCATCAACCTCACATCAACCTTCAACCTCCTACCAACTTCCATCATATCAACCTTCATCATGTCAAGCTTTACCCCCATATCAATCACCATCCCTTTACACATCCATGCCATCATACCTACCCCACCAATCAATACCTCCAACTTATCCATCCCCCAACCTTTGTCATTCTTACTTTGACCAAGGGAACACCAATCTAGCACACCTTCTCCCTGAAATCCAAACCTTCTACCAACAACCATCTCCCCATGTAAATCCCCCATCCCCTAATCCTCATCCTCCAATCCCTATATCACCCTACCTACCTTACAATCCATCCATCCCAAATCTCCCAACACAATCTCCCTCCAACCTTATCAACCTTAATCCATCACCTTATGTATCTGCCAATCCACCAACCCCTATCACATATCCACCATCTAATCCACCGTCAAATCTTCCAAATCCCAACCCCACCACATCCAACAAATACTTGTGGGATTTCCTTCAAAGCACATCACCAAGCCACACAATGGAAGACCCCAAATCTCCCACCCCTCCAACACCACCATCTAATCCCACACCTATCCTTGAACCCATCCAAGAACCATCATTACCTAATCCTATCACTCACTTATCCAATCCCAATCCTAACCCCACATCAACCTCCATCATTATCCATCCATTACATTATTCTTCAACACATACACTCATGAAGGATGCCATCCATTGGCTATTACCAAGGAATCAAACACCCTCATGTAATCCAACACCCACCGAACCGCTTGAACAATCCCCTATCATAAGTCAAGAACCATCATGCAACCATGTTCAAGAACCCATAAGCCAAGAACCTACCATTACCACCCAAGTCACTCCCACTTCCATTCAAACACATGACCTATGTCAAGAACCAAATCCAAAGCATGTTGAAACATCAACCCCTTCTCCTAATCAAGATCTAATCATCCCATCTAATCCCATCCCCGATCCCCTACCATCTATTGATCACCTTATTCATCCCACATCAACCTCTACCACCCCTTTACCATCCCCCATGAATCCTTTACCTCCATCTACCAATCCCATCCCAAATCCATCCTCCTATTCACTTGGAACAAGCACTTTCATATGTGGTGACTCCCTTGTAGGAGGTGAACAACTTCCATCCACCATATATTCTTCTCCAACAAATAATGGACTCGCGTCTTGTTTCCAAAGCAACAAACATCCCATTGCATGTCGCATGCTCCAACTTATGAACTATCAAGGCAAAGGCTTAGGCCTTCATGAACAAGGCATCTTGGAGCCCATTCACATGACATTCCATCCATCCTCGCATGGCCTTGGCTATCCATCTCAAGGCAAACAACCTAAACATGTTGGTACCATCCACCCACCTCCCAAAATCCATTCATCCAATCCCAAACATGGTGCATCTCATCGCACTTCCAAAACACATGTCACCATCCCTCCTCCATCATCCTACCATTTGCAAAAGCATGTGACCATCCATCTCCCTCCATCCAATTTACCTCCACTACTTCCAACTCCAAAGATCCCTATCAAATCCACTCTATGTCCTATCCTACCAACTCCCAACATCCCTATCCATAAATCCTCTTATCCTCCCATCCTTCCAACTCCTAATATCCCCATCCTCAAATCTCATTATCCATTTATCCAAAAATCCACTTTTTACCCCTCCACCCATAAACCCCCTAAAATCCTCAATCAAGACCAACAAAAGCACACATCTTTCAAACATGAAGCTTCCACCAAATCCATGGGATTCAAATATTTGAATGCCTCAACTCATAAAGCACAAAAGCCTAAGGATATTATCCCTTCCAATCAACCTGAAAAATCAAAAAGGCTATCAAATCCCACACCATCACAAGAAAAAGCAAAAACAAAAATGGTGTGGGTCCCTAAACGAAAAGTACTCAACTCTAATGAGGCATCCACATCCCAATCCACCCCAAAATCCCAAATATCCCCCTCCCCATCTAAAAATCCCATAATTCCTAAGTCCATTTGGGTACCTAAAACCCAAAATCGACCATCCATAAATCTTCCATCCTGAGTCTCCTTACTACCCACCCCCCATCCAAAACATAGGCTTCAAAATCCAACACGGTGTGTGCCACCATTGGTTTTGGTTCCCCTCCACCACTTGCAATTCCCACTTACCTCTATCTCTCCATCGTTCATTCATTATCCTACATATCTTCCCCATCACATTCCTATGGTCCATGCTTTTGTATAATCCACATTATACACACCATAATCCATTATCCATAATCCATTCCATCTTCTCCTATCTACCAACATCCATGCAATCATCATCCATAATGCTATCCAACATGGGACCATCTTCTCCTTGCTATGGAAACAGACGCTAGAGTCCCCATTCCATCAAAAACGCAAAAAAAAAAAAATCAAGAAAATAGTAAAGAGAAAAAAATCCGTCCAATGGTGAAAACCACTCCTTGTGGCGCCTTGGGCAAGTACCATGATGAAAACCCCTTGTGGGTGTCATGCGTAATCCCTTCTCCATCCATTTTGTATCCCTACACTTTGGGGCAAAACCATATCCTTCATCCACGTCCATAACATCCTTTTGCATATCATATCCACGTATCCTTATCCTATCATATTCCCATCCACTACCCCATATTTATCCTATCATTTCCCATCCATCCTATCCATTATGTCTTGTTTTTACCATCTCCCACCTTAGATCTTGATAAAGACAAGGGGCAACATATCAACAACATGCTTTGGAGGCCTCTTGGCATACTCCCTTTATCAGTATCTCCTCCATCCACCTACTGCAAAATTCATCCATTCAAACATGAACCCATCATGTAAAGTCCTAAGCATTGGGGCATATGATTCCTTGCAACCTATCCCTTGGAGAAAATCCTTATCCCCATCTCCCATCCATCTATCTTGCAATCCATCTATCATGAATCTCCTCTCTATCACCTTCCACTAACAATCCCTCCACCTACTTATCATGTCTCCCTACTAGATCCTTCATCCCCCATCCTACCCCTTATCTGCATGTATCTATCCATTTATCAAAGTCTCCTATCCATTATCCTTTTATCGCCAATCCCCCTATCCAACCCCATCACCTTCACCTCTAGACTTGGTGTTCCCTTGTCATTGGTATCTAGCGCAAAGGCTATCTACATGACATCCAAGGCAACCATCTCATAATAAACCATTCTTTTTCCAAAAATCAAAAAATCCAAAAACATCACAAAATCAAAAAATCCAAAAACATCACAAAATCAAAAAATCCAAAAACATCACAAACATTAAAAAATCCCAAAACAATCGAAAACACACAAACTTCCAAAAATAATCTATCCATCACAAAAATCAAACTTGCTCCATCACACTCTCATCATCATCACATTTATCATCATCCCGCATCATCATCACATCTATCCTCAATAAGCTTACACTAGATCCAAGCATCACATCACTTATCAAAGCATTGTCCCTTAATCAAAATCATCAACTATCAAATCAACATCAACCAAAACTTGTCACCATCATATCTTGAGACAATCTTACAAACATCAACTAAACATCATCCAATCATTATCAATTCCTGCCTTAGGATATATCTTTCCTACGATAAGCAGAATTTATCAAATCATCATCCATCTTCGCAAAAGATACAATAGGTACTTGTTTGCTTCGTTGTTCTTTTGGTTTCTGATTTTTATCTTTTGTCCTATTCGAAGATCACATCAAAGCTACCTTGATCTTATTATATCATGGTATGTGGCGAAAACATCTAGAATGGGGCATAGTCTTGCTTTTGTATGCTGTGCTTGTGGGTTGGTCTCATTACTCCAAGCTAGTATTCATATCTTGACTGATCATAGGGTCAGTTCTAGCATATTGATCTCCTTGTGCATCTAAGGTTCATCATACCTTTTGTGTACTAAGGGCTTATGCTATGAGTCCCCTTCCCTCGTCTAGACAAGGTTGTACTATCTTGAGCATGCATGGGATCATCCCTTTGTTTGCGTGTCTAGTCCATGCAAATGTTGGATAGACATCATCACCCTGGTCTTCTATACCTTGATGAACATATCCACTTTGCTATATCAAACCTAGGATTGCTCTAAATCGGTTTCAGCACAATGATCATCCACCAATCATCTCAGAACATCATCATCCTTTCATCCCACCACTTATCCATTTCGAGAGCACAACTGTGTTCTTGCCACCCACCTATCCTCTCGAGGGGGCATCACCCTTACCAATTCTCCCCAAACCTTACTCTATTCTTCCAAACCAAAATCTTCTTTCTATCCAATCCAACTCTATGTTCTAACTTCTTTGAAATGATGTTACTTAGCCGCAACACCATCTCAAAGAGGGGCAAATGTAGACACCTAAAATTGGATTGCTCTGCAAACCAATTTTCCATACCTCTGCACTGATCCACTCCCCCCATCTGCATGTCCCTTGTGATCAATTGACTCACTCAATTAATCCACTTAAATCTTACAACCTTATCCTCATCAATTGAATGAATATAGCTAATATTTATTTAGATGATTTATCCATTTACCTAATCCCTGTTAATTAGATAAATCATGCTTATCTGATTAACCTAGGCTTAAGTTAATTAAGATAACACTTAATTAACCTTGCTTACCTCATCCTCCACTAACTGAATTTAAAATTCAGTTGTCCCCCACAATCCTCCACTAACTGAATTTAAAATCCAGTTGTCCCCCACTATCCTCCACTAACTGAATTTAAAATTCAGTTGTCCCCCACTATCCTCCACTAACTGAATTTAAAATTCAGTTGTCCCCCACTATCCTCCACTCTTCCCAAAATATGAATTATTAATTCATCCACTATGAATAAAAGATTCACTTTTATTCCTAGCCTTTGATCTCATCAACTGAATCCTCACCCTCCATCCTCATCTCCAAAATTCTATAAATTAGACCCCTCTCTAGGCCATTAAGGAAGACCTCTTCATGCATCAGACCTCTGCCCAAATCACTCCACAAATCTCCTAATCCTACCATCCTAATGTCAAAATCTTGTCTCAATCCCATCTAATCTATCAATCCCCATCTCATTTACATTGTGTTGAGCATTTGAGCAATCCACATCCTCGTTCTAGTCATGGGTACAATCTGAGGAGCTCTCTTGGGTGCAACTCCTTCCCTCCTAGATCCGTGAGTCAAAAGGAAGGTAAAATCATGTTATTTTGCATTTGATACTTATTATAATCTTCATTTTGATTTCATTGATTACAACACCCACATTAGAAAAGAAGTAAATTATCCCAATGGGAAGATTAGTGAGAAGACAAGGGGTAGGTAGGAGAAATAAATGAGAACCCTACCATTTAAAATCTATAAAGGAAGCTTGGAACGAAGAAAGAATCACTTGTGAGAAGTTGCTAAGTGTTTGCACTACAAACCCTAGGCATAAACAAGCTACTAGTTAGATTACTAGCTAAGAATTCAATTGCAAAATGAGAAAAGAGAAAATAAGACTGAGATAATGAAAACTCCCATTCTCATAGATGTGCAGTACAATCCGTGACCAAAATACAGAAAGTACCCTTTCAAAGCAATGGAGGTAGACCTTAATGGCACTTTCTCTAATGTGCATGTTGATGTAATCTATGCAGAGGATGTTAGGAAGTGCATACACATGGCATTAAGAGAAATCAACTAGACTAAATTTGAGTTGTGCAAAACCTTGTTGAAACCAAGGCAATAAGAATATTGGACCAGTGCAAGTAGGTGGGTGCGTTTAAACTTGATATATGGAAGGATTTCCTAGACTTTTGCTCAAAAGAGGGTTGGATCAAGATTACCTTTAGTAGAACCCATGATGACTATATGTATCTAGACTAACCCTACCACATCAACAAGGAAGCAATTCATATCATAGCAGGTCTATGGGAAAAGGATTACTTTCCATCAAAGAAGAATGTGAGCAATCAAAAAGTCACAAAATAAATGAGAGTCACACTGGATGGACAAAATTTGGTAGTAAAGAAAATCACAAACTTTGCATTTAGCTATGCTACTTTGGGCATTGCCCACAAAATCCACTACATGAATAGGGAAGGATCTTCCATAGGCATGGCCATTCTTACCACATATCAAGTGGTCATACAAGGGAAAGAATTTGATATGTGTGAGCTTCTTCAAGAACAACTAATGGAGACCATAACCAAAACAAAAGGAAGCGACTGCTAACAATTTTGGTCTTGATCTTTAATCATTTGCCTCACATTTTACTTTATGAATAGACAAACTAGATTTACTGGTAAAATCTAGTCCCAAGACACCCCAATAGCTACACAAATCAACACACATGTCAAACACTTCATTGATGCCACTTCCTATAACAAAGTCTATTGTGATTTTTTCAAGAGTATTCCATCACAAATGCAAGCAAGGAATTACATCTCATATAATTTGGTGATGAAGTATGCAAACAATATTACCTTTGTAGTGGATAAAGACCATGTCTTTATGGAGGTAGTGGAATTGTGTGTATCATGGATACCCATGTTATCCTATGAAATAAGTGATGAACTAGTACATACAAATGCTAAGGTGTTATTAGCTCTCACTATGGACCCTAAAGTGGAGAGATTTGGAATGTATACGGATTTTATGGATTAAAAAAAGCAAATAGAAGGTTGCAAAGTATATAGAGAAAAATAAGGAAAATTTACACAAAAAAGTGAGGAATAGTGAAGGATCCCACCCCACCAAAGGTTACATAAATCTCTAATTCTCCTACCTCACTTGAAGTGAGGCCATCCCAAGTGTGATGCTCTAAACAGCTAAAATTTGAATCTCCTAGGTTTGAAATAAGAGACCCTCAAACACACAAAGCACTAAGGAAATAAAAGGTAGAGAGGCGCTCACCGCTAACCTCCACAAGGAGAAAACTACCCATTTCTTCATTGCAAACACAAACAAAAGCACCTAACTCACTGGTGAGGGAAGCCGCAAAGGATTTTTATAGATGGGTAATGAAAAGAAGAAAGGGGAAACCTCTCAGCCAAAGAGGAAACAAGAGGCTAAATCCAAATACATCCCTTCACAAACAAAGGATATAAAGGAAACTAAACATGGAGAGACAACATCAACAGAAGAAGAGGTGGGCACAGAGAAACCTCCATTGTAGAAGAATTCAAAAGAGCCTCTACAAAAAGAGGCAACTCTAGAAAGCATTGAGGAAGAACAAACTAAGCAAGTAATGTATCCTACTATGTTGTATAGATCTCTTTTCACACTACGAATGCTAATGCAGACTTCACAAATGTATGTGCAAGTAGGTGCATAAAATATGAAGGTAATTAAACAAGCACTTCTAGACACTGTGGGTACACCTCATACCTTAGCCAAGATTATTGAAGAGTTTTTAGAGGAATTGGCTATAATCTTAAAATAGAGATGAGAAGAAGTGATAAGGGAAGAAGAGGAAATTAGAAAGGAGGCACTAGATGAAGTTGTGGTGATGTTGTCAATAGAAAAAAGGATAAGATTAATACAGCTACATAAGTAGGATCTTAGGTTGAAGCATAGGATGGATACACTCCTCTCATAGGCAACAAAAGCAAAGGAGAAAGTTAGACAAGAGAATGTAGCAACTACATAGAAAGCCTATACAACACTACTAGAAGAAGAAAAATGAAATACCAAAGGAAGAAGTGCCAAAACATAAAGAAGAGGAAAAATAAGCATAATAGGAGGAACCATAGCAAGAACCCTATTCACCTAGACAACCTCCTTCATCCACCCTCACATCTCCATCACATGACCCTATTTCAGAGATTGAGAATTTCTTGGCACAACAAAGGCAAATGTAGCCTATCCCATCACATCTATACACTTCCCCATCACTAATCTCTCCCACATATCTCCCTTACAAAAGTCCCACTTGGGAGACATGCTACAGACCATTATAAGAGAGAACATATTGAAACAATAGGTGGACATTATGCACAACATTGACCATGCTCGTAATACACTACAATCAATAACATTGCATGTCATGAAGGACAATTCGACTCCCTTAGGTTAATAGTTAAGAAAATTCATTGATGATATGTTGCTAGAAATATAGAACTAAGAAGATAATATTAAGAAAAGGTTACTAGCAGATATCAAGAGTAAGAAAATAGAAGAGATGAGGAAGAAGTGTGCTGCCACACACTCAAATTAGAGATAGAAATAAAATATATATAGAATGAAAGGAAAAACATCAACACACTTTACCAATTTTATTTAGGATGGCCAACATCAATAAAGACTCTAAAGGAATAATTAGACACATTGAACATTAGATAATGTAAGCCTCTACCACTTACAATGCTATGAAGGTGTTCCTAGTTTTTTGTTCACACTTAAAATTAGTTGGACCTAAGTGCAATTGTTCAGAAGGAATAAAAGAAAAACTTTAGAGTTATGCATTCATTGAACAGTTGATGCCTTGACAAAGTAGAAAAGGATATCCAGTTGTCAAGATAACCTATCAGTCCAGTCAGGACTGATGAGTTATCATGACAAGAGAATAAGATCGTCAACAAATCAAACATTCAAGGAAATATAGTTGTTCTACACAGTTTGATCTTTCAGGAGTTATAAGTTAGATTAATTATTTAGTTAATCAGTTTTGAGTAAAATAAAGAAAGATATTTTGTATTGAAGTGTTATTTCATGTCATGTTTTGAACATACATTCAAGTATCTGTTACTTTATCTCATGCATTGATTGAAAAAGGAAATACATATACATCATATGCATAAGAGAAATTAACTAATCATGTTTAAAAGAAGTGTTCAAATGTGTCCCACACAAGCTATGGGAGTAACTAGACTGAGCAAGTGTAGACATACAAGCTATGTATCTGTTTGATAAAAGGAAAATAAATGAACATCTGATAAATATAAACACCCATCATTGCCTGGTGATGAAGATTGTTTACCAATGTCGGCCTTCAAGTCTTCATCTTTCAGTCTTCACTCCAAACTCCATCATCAGTTGAACCTGCAAAATTTTGGGGACAGCTCTGTTAGTGCTCTGGATGTTTAAAATTATCACATGCTTTTATCAAATAGAGACATCTACTTATCATATCATGCATTCAGATAAGAGATCAGATCAGATATATGACACAAATCAGGAAGAAATCATGAAGAAGATCAATCAATACTATCAGGTACTTTTTTATGCTAATTTGTTTGTTCATTGTGCAGGTATAGGACAAGTTTTGTTGCTGCTTTGAAGACAAATAAACATGTGGGTTAAATGTGGCTCCCACAAGGGTTTGAGCCCAGCATGTTTCTTTCATTTTTTGAAAAGAGAAGAGAGACAAAATAAAGAAAGATACAAGAACTTGTGTATCATTTGAACAAGTTGCAGAATAAATCATGTGAAGGTATCATCTCATTATGACAAAAGAGTAAGAAATAAGTGACATGATACATATATTCAAAACTTCAAACCATCAAGGTACAAGGAGATAAAGATGAAACAGTTCAAGTGGAGCAGATAGGTCTTAGTTTTCAAAGATGAAGTAGCATTCTATACCAAGTATTTCGCAGTCACATGCTAGAGGCCAAAGAGGCAAATGACAGATACATACAACATGCTCTCTGAAGAGCATTCATCGAATGATAAAGACTGTCACTTAGTACCAGAGATCTTATAAGAAGAACAAGCTCGGAGAAACATACATATATCATCACTTACATGACAGTCAGATACAAAGTCAAAAGAAAGAGACTGTCATGTCTAGAGAAAAGAAGGATTCAAATACACTGAGCAAAGTGGAGTGTTAGCAATGCCACAACCCAAAGATAACAAGGTGGCTTCCATGCACCTCATCATTGTTTTGATCAAATGAGCCTTACCTCATACACCTTGAAGCTTCAGTGATGCCATGGTACAGTCAACAAATGTAGTAAAGAAAGATACATTGCAAGAACAAATATAAGTACAATCATCTTCATTATAGACAGTCAGGGAAGTGATCAATAAAAGTGGTTTATACAAGCAAGATATAGTTAGAGTATATTACAATTGCCATATCCATCTACAGGAGTAGATCAATGATGAAGGAGAAACAGAAGAAGAAGAAGAAGACTTATGCCAAATGCTACAGATGGTGATTGACAATTCACAAGGTAAACATCCCTCTTTCTTTTATACCATTGTTCTGAGTGAGACAGTCATAGTAAACAGTGCCATGATAAAAAGCCAAGGAGAAGAATGCTTCATATATATGATACTATGACATCCAAATCATGAGATAGACAACAAGTATGCAAGAATATGTTATCTATGCTACAGGAGTATCTTATGAATGCCACAGATAGCAAAGAGAAGATAACATGATATCTATGCTATAGTAGAATCCAAACACATATGACAGTCAAGAGATGATGCCATAGTCACACATGACAAGTGATTACAGTTAGAAAAGCTGAAGAGATATATCATATGCAAATAAGCTAAAGAAGACATTTGTGCAATAGGAGAGCCTTCATTATCCAGAAGTATCAAAGTACAACTATAGGATGGAGATGTTGTCATATGAATAACAATCATTCTTTTTTAATATCAAAAGACTTGTTATTATACCCAGTAGCTATAGTGGAGGGTAGATAAGGTAATGTATCATCATCAATAGCCATGACAATCACATGGAGTAGAAGGAGAAAGTTTTGTGTGAATAAAAGTTATCTTTCACTTATTAATACTTTCAAACCCTAGTGCTTTTGCCTACAAGAAAATACAGTCAAGAAGTTTCAGATAGAGAAGAAGATGTCATAGTCATACAGGTAACAAGCATTCATGAAGTATATATGCTTTGACAAGCTACAGAAGCGGATATAGTACTTCTGTCTAAAGTAAATGAAAAGTATCATATGATAGTTGGGGACTATAATCTTCATAGCATAATAGATCAAGGAGAATAATGTATCAATTATCAAGAAGGGTTCTAAACCCTTTATAATCTTTGTTGTTACAATTACAAAGCCATGGCCTTATGACCTATATCACAGTATGCTATAGTGAAGAGTAAGTACAAAAGGGAGGGTTTCAAACCCTAATATAATTCTTGTTTCCTTTACATCTACAGTGGATTTTTGGCCTATACATACAAAAGATGCTACAAATCACAACATGTTGCATTTTGTATAGAAGGGCACAAAGAGGCCATAGTAATAAGAGCCATAACAACAAAATGCTACAGTAAGTGAAAGTGAAGGAAGAGAAGTTACAGTGAAATCTTATAGCATGGTCGTGACAAAAGGAAGGTTTTCTGAAGATACCCACATGGTTTTTTATGAAACCCTAACCTATCTTTTGCCATTACAAGAAAAGAGTAATGATATAATGTGTTCTGTCAAGGCCGTGCCATAATATGGCAAATACATACATTCTTGAGGAAACCCTTGTCATAGTTTTTACAAAAATTTTCTTTTGCAGAAAGCAGTCAAAAAGAAGGGTAAGACTTCATGGCCACGACCTCCTGATGATAGGTCTTTATTAATTCTTGCAAGTTCCTCACATTTTACCCAACATATAGAAAACAACAAACACACAGACAATAATGATATATCAAGAAATGCTACAGAAGGAACATAAAGGGTGAAATGGTTGTGACCATGAGGAACCTTTGTAGAAAGAAAGAAATAAAGAAAACCAGTTAAAAATAAAGGATACAATGCTTACCATTTCTTGTCATCTTTCAAATGCAAGGAACCAAGAAGAAAAGTAGAGAACAAAGCCGAAAGGAGGAAGCCGTCAATGCAGTCAAACCCTAGATAATAAAAAAAGTTGCAGAGCAAGGTGGTGGCCAACGTAGAAGAATAAAATGAAAATGAGAAGTGATTAGGGTTTGGCCATTCTTTTGTTCAAAGTTATTTTCTCTTCTCTGGATTTTTGACTTCTACAATATTAAATCATTGCCTTATCTAAATTCAAGTGGGGTCAAAACCTTCATGTCTCCTAGCAATCATGGTTATGAAGGGATGATAGAGGGTATATTCTACATTTTGTTTGAAATTAAATGGTGGCCGATAGCTATATGGTAAGTATTATACGTTATAAACATTCAATAATACCCATTACCTTATGGCTGACTATCATATGGTCAAGGTGAATATGCCTTATACCTTGAGGAGTCATCAAATGAAGTCAAAAACAAAAGGAGAAATAAAGATGGTAGAATTTTGACTTTTTGTTTCTTGTTATTATAGTGATTCTTGGAGAATATGCCTTACATGATGGTGTATATGGCAAGGTGATATGGTAACTTAGAGATTTATCTTACATGGTGAGAATATATGGCAGTAAGGCCATTTTGCATTGTAATTGGAGTGATAAGGCAGAGTTATATATTTGTTTTCTGATCATGCAAATTGGAGTCATAAGGGTTTGTAATGTGATACCTTAGTATTTTCATGAGTTGTATTTGGAGAAATAAGGTTACCTTTTGATGCATATGGCATGCAAATGGATGAGATAATGTTTTGCATGGAGATATAGGGGATTTTCTTTTTCTTCTAAGTCCTAATTGTGCTCTAATCATGCAAATTAGGCAAGTGTAATTGGAGTGATAAGGAGTGATATTTTTTCTCTTCTAATCATGCATGATTTTACAAAGTTATTAATTGTAAATAAATAATAAAGTAATATTTTCCAAATTACTTTATTATTTTCCACAAGTTGTAAAATCATAAATAGAAACAAATTGTAACCAATAATGAAGTAATTATTCCATTACTTTATTATTTACTAACAATCAATTTTGCTCATGCAAAATTATGCAAATTGATTAGTTGAGTTAACTAGACCACCTAGGGGGTTTTGCATGATTTTTAGGAGTATTTTTTGGGTCCTTGGTCAACTTTTTGGTCAAGCATATGGAGAGGCCCAAATTGGAGCTATTTTTGCTCAATTTGTGGCTGTTTTAGACCCTAATTTTGAGGATTTTGGAGGTTGCTCGGGAATGATTATTTTCAGAGGCAGTTATCTACAAGTCCATATTTTTTGCATGCCTCTTGGAGAGAGCAAACCTATATATTGTAAAGCAAAAGTTTGTTTTTGCTAGTTCTTGATTCTCATTCTGATTTAGACAGATTGGAGAATTCTTGTAGCTCATTTTACTGTTTTATTGAGAGATTGACAAGTTACAGGTTATACTTTTGTCTTCTTTGTAGAACTTTCTTTTGTGTCTTTGAAATCATTTAAATTACCTTTCTTTTTAGTGCTATTACTGAAGTGAGTTTGATGAAATTTTGCTGTGTTTTATCATTAAACCTTTAAAATTATTGTCTCACTTCCTTGCTTGCAGCATTAAGCATATATTCATCATAGGTCTTAGGTTGTGTTAACCAGAAATAGTCTTTTTGTGTTGTGAAAAAACCATTTCCTTCATAAAAACCTATTTTCAAAACATTCCTTAGAATCATTTATGTGATATGTATGCCAAGTTTGGATTGTGTAAAAGTCAGATTTCTAGGTAAACATTGTGGATCAAAGGGCACCCATAACTTGAAATTAGTCCCATGTTACATGGAATTGTAGTGCTTTACCAACCTTGCATACGGGTGCAATTCCCAGTGATAACAATTTTTGACATGCTTGGTGGGACATTGAACTGATTATCAGTTCAAAAAGAACTTATCAGTTTGTTATTTTGGTATGATCAACAGTTAATTCAACCTTGCATTACAAATACCTGGCTACTCTATCTTTTTGGTTTGATAGATCAAACCTTTTGAATGAGTAAACATGTCTTTCCTTCATGGAAATATGCCATATCATCCATCATATGATGAAAATACTGCCAATCCTTCATCTTATCAGCCATATCAGATCAGCCATGCTGCTGGTTTTAGCCCAAATTCCATGGTTTTTCAAAGAAACCAGCATGCACAGTACTCTCACCTCCCACCCACCCTTGCTCATCCTTCATATCAACATTTACATGTTAAAAATCAGTCCCAATGGGTTAAAGATATAAGAAACAACATGGATGATACGAAAAACACTTTGTTAGAAATCACAAAGCAGATAGAGGAGTTTAAGAGGCAGCAAGAATATGAGTAGGAGCAAGAAGAAATGGATTATCAGGTGTATCTCCATGAGCAGGAATTGGAGGCACAAAGGATATAGTTTCAAGAAAGTCTTAGGAGGGAGATTGCAGCAAAAGAGGCACAGATGAAGTATTTGCTTGCACAGATACAAAAGCAGAACATCCGGATAGCTGCATTCATTCCGAATCACACTTCTCAAAATGAGGTTAGTAGATATCAAGTTTCAAGTTTTGGGAATTCTGATTGTAATCAAGAACCTATTCAAAAGTAGTCTATTAGTCCTCAATATCAATCATATCAAGTACCTGAATCAAACCATCAGGCTTTTGAACAAGTATGGCAGCCCTTTTGGACCAAGCATCTTGATTACAAAATACCAAATCTTATTAAGGCTACTCCTTCCATACCAATCCAAAATCAGAAAGAGGAAAAGGTAGTAGTTTTTGAACCAATCCAAATTCCAAGCTGGTATATTGAGAAAGAACTTGTTAAGATTCCAAGTTTCAACCCAGCAGTTGAGGTTTGTTGCAGTCCTTCTTGTCACACCAAATCAGAAAAATCAGATGTAGAGCAAAGGGTTGCTATTGTTTTTACTGTGTCCCCGGCTGAAAATGAATATAATGCCTATGAAGGGGATGCTAGTTCGGATTTGGTACTCAATCCTTTACGTTTTAAATCATTTGAAAATTTTTCTGATGCTGTTTACAAGATTAATGAAAGCAGGATGCAGATATTAGGACAGAATCTTCAAATGCAAATATAGGATGCCCATGTTCTAGTGGAGAATAAACCTGACAAACAGGAGGAGCTAATTTCTTTATTTAATCAGCTACTCAGTTTCATTGAGCCTAATGAAGAGCTCATACCACAAGAAGAAATAACAAAACAATAGGAAGACATCAAACAATATGAAGGGTTGTTGATTGAAGCTAAGCAATCTGACAATCTGATATTGGATCAAGTAGAAGAGTGTACAAGTAAACTTGTCACACAACTTACACAGCTAGTTGAGAGCTCTTATGAGGT
The DNA here is from genome assembly GCA_027924645.1 of Cunninghamia lanceolata. Lineage (NCBI taxonomy): Eukaryota > Viridiplantae > Streptophyta > Pinopsida > Cupressales > Cupressaceae > Cunninghamia > Cunninghamia lanceolata. The sequence goes on from BSBN01000515.1 coordinate 3,306,126, forward strand.
AATAAATAGTTCTCTTTTACCAAAAATTCAAGAAGACTGTGATGAAATTTCATTTTGGGATGATCTTGAATCCATTGTGTCAAATTTAGATGGCAAACAAGATCAGGTTGAATATGTTTTTGCAAAAGTAACAGAGGTTGAGTCTCATGAGCTAGCTAACTTATTTGATGAACCTCCTGAATCTATGCCTAATATCGAACAATTGAATGATATAACTCATTTGGATTCAATGCAAGATTGTGAGTTAGAGGAGAGCATGTTTTCAGGCATCATCAAAATCTTTTGTTCTAACATTGATGATCAGCTAATATCAGATGAACCAACGATATGGGATCATCAGGATTAGGCCAAAGAGTCAAGCTTTCCTTCATTTCATTCATCTGATCTAATTTTTTCAAAGTAGGTTGAGATTGCAGGCAAAAACAAGACAACATATCTAAATCAACATATCAAGAGTGTTAGCCAAAGATTCATCATTGCAAGAGGCTATCTAATTAGAGATGTAGCTGATAGAGAGTTAAAAAGGGAGATACAGATTTCTGTTGTACCAAATGAACAAATTTCAGCCTCAGAACAACAAAATCAGATCATCTTTTTACCCCATGACAGAGATTTGCATGATCAGTTTCAGTCGGTGAGTAAATTTATCTACATCCTTTATCAAGTATTGCAACAATTTATTGAGTACTTTCTTGTACTTCATCATATTTCAGCTACTCATAAGTATGTAAATTTGTGTTCCTTGTTGAGGAAGGGAAGTTATTTCAACCAGAAAGTTAATGGATTTGTTTGACCGACACCTTCGGCTGGTTAGAGTAGGGTAGAACATAATTTTAGTTCAGTATTTTCATTTCCAAGAAGTGCTTTTGCACATGTTGCTGGTTTTGTTTTAAGCATATTAGTTTTAGTTTCAGTTTTCAGTTAGTTGCTGCTGTTGTGTTTCAGTCAGTGTGAGTTGCAGAATTTCTCTAAGTTCTGGGCAAAGATGACTCTATGCCCAATGGAGTTGAAAAGGCTATTGGTCTAAACTATTTAACAGGTAAACACCCCTGAGAGGTCGCCAGAAATGTTACTAATTTTTTGTTCACACTTAAAATTAGTTGGACCTAAGCGTAATTGTTCAAAAGAAATAAAAGAAAAACTTCAAAGTTATACATTCATTAAACAACTGATGCCTTGACAAAGTAGAAAAGGATATCTAGTTGTCAGGATAACCCATCAGTCCAATCAAGATTGATGAGTTATCATGACAAGAGAATAAGATCGTCAACAAATCAAACATTCAAGGAAATATAGTTGTTCTACACAGTTTGATCTTTCAGGAGTTATAAGTTAGATTGATTATTCAATTAATCAGTTTTGAGTAAAACAAAGAAAGATATTTTGTATTGAACTATTATTTCATGTCATGTTTTGAACATACATTCAAGTATCTGTTACTTTATCTCATGCATTGATTGAAAAAGGAAATACATATACATCATATGCATAAGAGAAATTAACTGATCATGTTTAAAAGAAGTGTTCAAATGTGTCCCACACAAGCCATGGGAGTAACTAGACTGAGTAAGTGCAGACATGCGAGCTATGTATCTATTTGATAAAAGGAAAAGAAATGAACATCTGATAAATCTAAACATCAATCACTGCCTGATGATGAAGATTGTTTGCTGATGCTGGCCCTCAAGTCTTCAGCTTTTAGTCTTCACTCCAAGCTCCATCATCAGTTGAACCTGCAAAATTTTGGGGACAACCCTGTTGGTGCTCTGGATGTTTAAAATTATCACATGCTTTTATCAAATAGAGACATCTACTTATCATATCATGCATTCAGATAAGAGATCATATTAGATATATGACACAAATCAGGAAGAAATTATGAAGAAGATCAATCAATACTATCAAGTACTTTTTTATGCTAACTTGTTTGTTCATTGTGTAGGTATAGGACAAGTTTTGTTGCTGCTTTGAAGACAAATAAACATGTGGATTAAATGTGGCTCCCACAAGGGTTTGAGCCCAACATGTTTCTTTTCATTTTTTGAAAAGAGAAGAGAGACATAATAAAGAAAGATACAAGAACTTGTATATCCTTTGAACAAGTTGCAGAATAAATCATGTGAAGGTATCATCTCATTATGACAAAAGAGTAAGAAATAAGTGACATGATACATATATTCAAAACTTCAAACCATCAAGGTACAAGGAGATAAAGATGAAACAGTTCAAGTAGAGCAGATAGGTCTTAGTTTTCAAAGATGAAGCAACATTCTATACCAGGCATTTCTCATATTGTTAAAGATGTTCAAAGTTTAACAGTTATATCACATTCAAGTTGCAAGTGTGTCATAGAGATAGTCAATTCTACATGGAACATCAGATGAAACAACATCCAAGGCAAGACAATCATATATACACTATGCCAACTTGACTGTCATAAAGGAAAGCCTCACAAGAATATCTGAGATAAGTGTAGCAGTCACATGCTAGAGGCCAAAGATGCAAATGACAGATACATACAACATGCTCTCTGAAGAGCATTCATCAAATGATAAAGACAGTCACTCAGTACCAAAGATCTTATAAGACGAACAAGCTAGGAGCAGCATACATATATCATCACTGACATGACAGTTAGATACAAAGTCAAAAGAAAGAGACTGTCACATCTAGAGCAAAGAAGGATTCAAATATATTGAGCAAAGTGGAGTGTTAGCAATGCCATAGCCCAAAGATAACAAGGTGGTTTCCATGCACCTCATCATTGTTTTGATCAAACAAGCCTTACCCCATACACCTTGGAGCTACAGTGATGCCATGGTACAGTCAACAAATGCAATAAAGAAAGATACATTGCAAGAACAAAGATAAGTACAGTCATCTTCATTATAGACAGTTAGGGAAGTGATCAATAAAAGTGGTTTATACAAGCAAGATACAATTAGAGTATATTATAGTTGCCATATCCATCTACAGGAGTAGATCAATGATGAAGGAGAAACAGAAGAAGAAGAAGAAGACTTATGCCAAATGCTATAGATGGTGATTGACAATTCATAAGGTAAACAACCCTCTTTCTTTTATGCCATTGTTTTGAGTGAGACAGTCATAGTAAACCGTGCCATGATAAAAAGCCAAGGAGAAGAATGCTTCATATATATGATACTATGACATCCAAATCATAAGATAGACATCATATTGCAAGTATGAGGATAACCTGTGTTGTCATTGATGTCAACATACTCATATTGCTCAATAAGAAGGATTGGATGAGCTGTGTGCTGAGGATATTGAGAAAATTAGTCTCAATCAGGAACAGTGAAGAACAGTGATGACCTAAATGTAAAAGCCCAAGATAAGATGAAGATCAGAGGATACGGTTTAAAGGGTTTGTAGATATGAGTCTTGAGATGATCCAGTTAAGATTTCAGAGGTCCGCATGAAGATATGAAGAAGTTGTGATCGATCAAGTAGAACTAGTTTCGGGAGATGCTTCGGAGTGACAGTGTTACAGAAAGGTCTGGTGAGATCTGGAAGTGCATTATCCTATTCTGCGGATTGGAAGGAGTGTTTGGGAAGTCCTTGTGATGTGTCATATTGATTTATGCATAGTTTGAAGGTTTGGAAGAATCTACTCCTTTGTGACAGTCATGACAAACTGTGTTCTTAAGGCACCGAAGGTAGGAGAGAAGAGATTCTTGTAAGTAGAGGAAGTGCAGATGTACCTGGTCATTCAAGAAAGCTTATGAAGGTTCTTGGATCATGTTGAGGTTGTGTTGTTGGTCCACATTAGTGTTAGAGCCCAGAATTGGAGATATACTTCCGGATGAAGATGTTCTTGTTCAAGCTGGCCGACCGGATGAGTTATTCATCTTGCGAATGTTCTTGTGGATGATTTCTGACTTAGATGATTGTTCCTAAGTCGATGCCTTGTATAAATAAAGGTTTGTGAATTCATTTCGAAGTGTGTCTTGGTGCGGATAAGAGTGGAATAGCGAAGAGAAGTGCGAAAGGCAGAGCAGGAGTTTTTGGGCTTAAATGGAACTGATCCAGACATGGTAAAGATGTCCATCTCTAGTTCAAGTTTGTAATACTTGTTACTTTGTAGACAGTGTGTCTCTTGTAGGCAGTGTGCCTCTTGTGAGCAGTGAGCCCTAATTGGCATGTGCCATGTATTTTTCTTATTCTTCTAACAGAGAATAATCCTTGGGTTAATCACCCCGTGGTTTTTCCCTTAACCAGGTTTTCCATGTCAAAATCTTGGTGTCTCATGTGTTAATATATATCTGCTCTAGTGTTTATGGTTTATGCTTTCATGAATGATTAATTAATATACAATTAAATAACAAAGAGGTTTTTAAGTGTTTGATTTGGAAGCAAGTTTTGGACAACTGATTCACCCCTCCTCTCAGTTGTCAGTCATGAATCCAACAATTGGTATCAGAGCCAAGTTCCTTTGAAGGAGCTTAATCGCTTGAGGAGATCCAGGATGTCATCATACAAGAAGGATAGTTCGAAGTTTGATGGAACCAACTTCTCTCTTTGGAAAGGTCACATGAAATGTCACTTGGAGTGTATGGGAAAGGCGTACTTGTCCATGGTCACAAAAGCATATGTACCTCCACAGGGTGGTCCGACAACTCTGAATGAAATCACAGATGCTGAAAACAATCTACGGACCAAAGAAGCTCTTCAAAGCACATTAATTGACTCAGAGCTCTCAAATGTTATTGACCTACCAACTGCCTATGAGATCTAGATTAAACTGGAACTTCTGCATGAAGGAGATGAGTATGTTAAGAGTGCAAGACTGCAGAGTCTCAAATGGAAATTTGAAAGACTGAAGATGAGAGATGATGAAAATATTACTACCTTTATGCCAAGAGTAAATAAGCTGGTTTGTGGAATTAGGAATGCTAGTGGAGTTTTGGATGAAAATGAGATTGTTGGCAAAATTCTCAGATCCCTTCCTGCTGTCTACAAAATCAAGGTTGCTTCCATTGATGAATTCAGAGCCCATACAACTGTCACAAGAGACCAATTGGCTGGCAAACTGGCTGCATTTGAAATGACCGAGTTTGGAGATGATCCCCCAAAACTGAATCTACATTCAAAGCCAGTGCCTTTGTGAAAGGTAAACAAAGATTTGATCCGGGAGAAAACTCTTCAAGGAAGCCATCATGGTATGATCAAGCAAGAAGAGACATGGAAGAGGAAGAAGCAGAAATAGCTTAACTTGAAGCCCTCATTGCAAAGAGACTACCAAGAGGATCCAGTAAGTATGAAGGAAAATTACCCTTTAAGTGCTTCAACTGTAATAAGATTGGTCATTTTGCCTCAAGATGTCTGGAAAGATCTGCAAGGTCAAATTCTAACAGACAAAAGTTCCAAAAGAATTGTTATTATGTTCATGAAGATGATGATAATGAAGGAGTAACACATGATGAATCAAAAATAGGAAACAAATCCAGAAATGAATGGGTGTTTATTGCCATCAAGGAAGAAGATCCAATATCCTCTGAATCTGTCAATCATAAGGTTGTAGAAAGAGCTTTGGCTGCCCAAGTTGAAGAAAAGGATGATTGGGTTATTGACAGTGGATGCTCTCACCATATGATAGGTGACAAAAACAAATTCTTAGACTTGGAAAGGTATGAAGGAGGAATGGTAAAGTTTGGTGATAATTCTGCTGGTAGAATCAGAGGTAGAGGAACTATTTCTTTTGATGGAAAGAGAAAAACTGGTAATGTATTGTATGTTGAAGGGTTGAAGCACAATCTTCTCAGTGTTGGACAGTTGGTGGACAAAGGTTATGATCTCTGGTTCAAGAATGGAAGATGCAGGATCTTTGAAAGCTTCAGAACTGAGATTGCATCTGGTACTCAAACAAAAGGTAATATCTTCCATCTAGTTGGTTCTAATAAAAGTTGTCTGTTTGTTCAAGTTGATCAGAGTTGGTTATGGCATAGAAGAATGTGTCATGTAAATTTTGATAACATCATCAAGATAAGCAATACTCAGGCTGTAAGAGATCTTCCAAAATTGGTGAAACCTACAAATAGTTTGTGCAAAGAATGTCAGCTAGGTAAACAAAGCAGAGTCTCATTCAAAAGCAAGGATCAGTCCTCTACCGGATTATTGGAATTAATTCATACTGATCTATGTGGTCCGACAAGAATCAAGAGCATGCAAGGTGATAGATATTTCATGTTACTGATTGATGACCATTCCTGGATGATGTGGGTTACCTTTCTGAAAGAGAAATTATAAGCTTTTGAGAAGTTCAAAATCTTCAAGGCTATGGTAGAAAATCAAACCGGATTAAAACTTAAATGTCTGAGGTCTGATAGAGGTGGTGAATTCACATCCAGTGAATTCATAGATTTTTGTGAGAAACATGGTATAAAGAGACAGTTATCTGCTCCTAGGACTCCACAACAGAATGGAGTAGTGGAGAGAAAGAACCGGACCATCCAGGAAGTAGCCAGGACAATGATGATGGAAGCAAATGTTCCCCAGATGTTTTGGAGAGAAACTGTTAGCACTGTAGTCTATACTCTCAATCGAGTTCAAATCAGAAGCAATACCAGTAAGACTCCTTATAAACTTTGGTTTGGCATCACTCCTACTGTGAGATATTTTAGAGTCTTTGGTAGCAAATGTTACATTAAAAGAGATGAAGATCTAGGAAAGTTTGATGTTAGAAGTGATGAAAGAATTTTCTTGGGTTACTCCACTCAAAGCAAATCATACCGATGTTACAATAAGAGACTGAGAAAGATGATAGAAAGTACAAATGTGAAGGTTGATGAAGGAATTGAGAAGCCCTCAAGGTTTTATGAATATGATGAAGATGATCAAAATGGTTCTCTGGTTCAAGGAGCTCAATCCTCCTCTGAAAGTCAGATTCAGACTAATCCGGTAAATTAGGAAGAAGAGGTTGGTCTTAATGAGCCTGATCAAGAAACAGTAGTGCAAGAAACTCCCAAAGTTCCAAGGTATGTAAGACTGAACCACTCTAAAGATCAGATCATAGGTGACAAAAGCAAAGGTGTGCAAACTAGAAGAAAATTTGCTCAAAATTCAGATGAATGTTGTCTAATTTCAAAGATTGAACCTAAGACAATAAATGAAGCCTGCAATGATGAAAATTGGACCAAAGCAATGGAGGAAGAGTTGATGCAAATTGAGAAAAATCACACTTGGGATCTTGTTTCTAGACCTAGAAACAAGAATGTGATTGGAACCAAATGGGTCTTCCGGAACAAACTAAATGAAGTTGGTGAAGTAATCAAAAACAAAGCCAGACTAGTCTGCAAAGGCTACTCTCAAATAGAAGGGATTGATTTTGAGGAAACCTTTGCTCCGGTGGCAAGAATTGAAGCAGTCAGACTATTTCTTGCATTTGCTGCCTTCAAAGATTTCAAAGTGTATCAGATGGATGTCAAATCTGCTTTCCTGAATGGTGACTTAGAAGAAGAAGTGTACATTGAACAACTGGATGGATTTCAGTTATCTGAGCATGGTGATATGGTCTGCAAATTAAAGAAGGCACTGTATGGTCTATAGCAAGCCCCAAGAGCATGGTATGAGAGGCTAGACAAACATCTTTTGAAGATTGGTTTCAACAAAGGTACTGCTGATAGTAACTTATATTTCAAAATTGATCATGAAAACAATTTGATTGTTGAAGTATTTGTTGATGATATCATCTTTGGAGGAAGAGACAGTATGTGTAAAACCTTTGCAAATCAAATGAAAAGTGAGTTTGAAACGTCAATGCTTGGTGAAATGAATTTCTTCTTGGGTCTGCAAATTACTCAGACAAAGAAAGGAATCTTTATATCTCAGACCAAATATGTGAAAGAATTGTTGAGGAAATTCGGAATGGAAGATTCAAAGCCAATGAACACTCCCATGGCAACCGGATGTAAGTTGAGCAAAGATGATGACTCTCCTAAGACAGATCAGACCAAGTACAGATCAATAATTGGAGGATTATTGTATCTCACTCAGACTAGACCAGATATAATGCAGGCTATTGGTCTTGTGGCAAGATTCCAGGCTGATCCCAGAGAATCTCATGTCATGGCAATCAAAAGAATTTTTAGGTACTTAAAAGGAACAATTGAATATGGCCTATGGTATCCTAGAGATCAAGATTTTTCTCTTCATGCATATACAGATGCAGATTGGGTAGGAGATGTGGATGGTAGGAAGAGTACAAGTGGAGGAGCATTCTTTTTTGGGAAAAAGGTTGGTTTCTTGGCTAAGCAAGAAACAAGAGGCAATATCCCTGTCTACAACTGAAGCAGAATACATTATAGCAGCAGGAAGTTGCACTCAACTTTTGTGGATGAAGCAAATGCTAAGAGATATTCAAGTAGAATATGAGGAGCCTATCACAATTTTCTATGATAATTCAAGTGCAATAAATATTTCTAAGAATCCGGTGTTGCATTCTAAGACCAAGCATATATCTATCAAGTTTCACTTTCTGAGAGAGCAAGTGAACAAGGGTGAAGTTAGATTGGAGTATGTACCCTCCAAGGATCAGCTTGCAAATATTTTTACTAAGCCTCTTCCCAAGGACTCTTTTGAGTATCTCAGGGAGAAGTTAGGGGTCATTGCCCCTCTGGTGATGAACTAGGATGCACTGATGTGCATCAGTCTGGTGAATATCACAGTCATATCTTGTGATCTAGATTGGTGATGGGAAGTTGCTACTCAGGGGGAGCAGCTGATATGATTCTGATGTGTTAAAGTTGCAAGTATGAGCCCTTTGCCATTGATGTCAAAGGGGGAGAGAAGACATGTGAAAAACAAGTGGTTGATCAAAGGGGAGTAGTAAAGGAAGAGAAGATATGTGAAGAGTTGTTGCTGATAGGGGGAGTTGTGACAGAAAGGAGAAGTTCTTGTCTTGATGGTTTTTCACATCATATGTTGCCATCAATGACAAAGGGGGAGATTGTTACAAGGATGAGGATAACCTATGTTGTCATTGATGTCAACATACTCATATTGCTCAATAAGAAGGATTGGATGAGCTGTGTGTTGAGGATATTGAGAAAATTAGTCTCAATCAGGAACAATGAAGAACAGTGATGACCTAAAGGTAAAAACCCAAGATAAGATGAAGATCAGAGGATGCGGTTTAAAGGGTTTGTAGATATGAGTCTTGAGATGATCCAGTTAAGGTTTCAGAGGTCTGCATGAAGATATGAAGAAGTTGTGATGGATCAAGTAGAACCAGTTCTGGGAGATGCTCCAGAGTGACAGAGTGTTATAGAAAGGTCCGGTGAGATCTGGAAGTGCATTATCCTATTCTGCAAATTGGAAGGAGTGTTTGGGAAGTCCTTGTGATGTGTCATATCAATTTATGCATAGTTTGAAGGTTTGGAAGAATCTACTCCTTTGTGACAGTCATGACAAACTGTGTTCTTAAGGCACTGGAGGTAGGAGAGAAGAGATTCTTGTAAGTAGAGGAAGTGCGGATGTATCTGGTCATTCAGGAAAGCTTATGAAGGTTCTTGGATCATGTTGAGGTTGTGTTGTCGGTCCACATTAGTGTTAGAGCCCAGAATTGGAGATATACTTCTGGATGAAGATGTTCTTGTTCAGGCTGGCCGACCGGATGAGTTATTCATCTTGCGAATGTTCTTGTGGATGATTGCCAACTTAGATGATTTTTCCTAAGTCGATGCCTTATATAAATAAAGGTTTGTGAATTCATTTCAAAGTGTGTCTTGGTGCAGATAAGAGTGGAATAGCGAAGAGAAGTGCGAAAGGTAGAGTAGGAGTTTTTGGGCTTAAATGGAACTGATCCAGTCATGGTAAAGATGTCAATCTCCAGTTCAAGTTTATAATACTTGTTACTTTGTAGACAGTGTGTCTCTTGTAGGCAGTGTGCCTCTTGTGAGCAGTGAGCTCAGGCAGTGAGCCCTAATTGGCATGTGCCATCTATTTTTCTTATTCTTCTAATAGAGAATAATCCTTGGGTTAATCACCCCGTGGTTTTTCCCTTAACCGGGTTTTCCATGTCAAAATCTTGGTGTCTCATGTGTTAATATATATCTGCTCTGGTGTTTATGGTTTATGCTTTCATGAATGATTAATTGATATACAATTAAATAACAAAGAGGTTTTTAAGTGTTTGATTTGGAAGCAAGTTTTGGACAACTGATTCACCAGCCTCTCAGTTGTCAGTCCTGAATCCAACACATCAAGTATGCAAGAATATGTTATCTATGCTACAGGAGTATCTTATGAATGCCACAGATAGCAAAGAGAAGATAACATGATATCTATGCTATAGTAGAATCCAAACACATATGACAGTCAAGCTATGATGCCACAGTCACACATGACAAGTGATTATAGTTAGCAAAGTCGAAGAGATATATCATATGCAAATAAGCTAAAGAAGACATTTGTGCAATAGGAGAGCCTTCATTATCCAGAAGTATCAAAGTACAACTATAGGATGGAGATGTTGTCATATGAATAACAATCATTCTTTTTGAATATCAAAAGACTTGTTATTATACCTAGTAGCTACAGTGGAGGGCAGATAAGGTAATGTATCATCATCAATAACCATGAAAATCACATGGAGTAGAAGGAGAAAGTTTTGTGTGAAGCAAAGTGATCTTTCACTTATTAATACTTTCAAACCCTAGTGCTTTTTGCCTACAAGAAAATATAGTCAAGAAGTTTCAGACAGAGAAGAAGATGTCATAGTCATACAGGTAACAAGCATTCATGAAGTATATATGCTTTGACAAGCTACAGGAGCAGATACAATACTTCTGTCTACAGTAAATGAAAAGTATCATATGATAGTTGGGGACTAGAATCTTCATAGCATAATAGATCAAGGAGAATAATGTATCAATTATCAAGAAGGGTTCTAAAACCTTTATAATCTTTGTTGTTACAGTTACCAAGCCATGACCTTATGACCTATATCACAACATGCTATAGTGAAGAGTAAGTACAAAAGGGAGGGTTTCAAACCCTAATATCATTCTTGTTTCCTTTACATCTACAGTGGCTTTTCGGCCTATACATACAAAAGATGCTACAAATCACAATAGCATGTTGCATTTTGCACAAAAGGGCACAGAGAGGCCACAATAATAAGAGCCATAACAACAAAATGCTACAGTAAGTGAAAGTGAAGGAAGAGAAGTTACAATGAAATCTTATAGCATGGTCGCGACAAAAGGAAGGTTTTCTTAAGATACCCACATGGTTTTTTATGAAACCCTAACCTATCTTTTGCCATTACAAGAAAAGAGTGATGATAAAATGTGTTCTATCAAGGCCATGCCATAATATGGCAAATACATACATTCTTGAGGAAACCCTTGTCATAGTTTTTACAAACTTTTTCTTTTGCAGAAAGCAGTCAAAAAGAAGGGTAAGACTTCATGGCCGCGACCTCCTGATGATAGGTCTTTAATAATTCTTGCAAGTTCCTCACATTTTACCCAACATACAAAAAGCAACAAACACAAAGACAACAATGATATATCAAGAAATGCCACAGAAGCAACATAAAGGGTGAAATGGCCGCGGCCATGAGGAAGCTTCGCAGAAAGAAAGAAATAAAACCATTTAAAAATAAAGGATACAATGCTTACCATTTCTTGTCATCTTTCAAATGCAAGGAACCAAGAAGAAAAGCAGAGAACAAAGCCGAAAGGAGGAAGCCGTCAATGCAGTCAAACCCTAGATAATAAAAAAAGATGCAGAGCAAGGTGGCGGCCAGCGTAGAAGAACAAAATGAAAATGAGAAGTGATTAGGGTTTGGCCATTCTTTTGTTCAAAGTTCTTTTCTCTTCTCTGGATTTTTGACTTCTATAATATTAAATCATTGCCTTATCTAAATTCGAGCGGGGTCAAAACCTTCATGTCTCCTAGCAATCATGGTTAGGAAGGGTCGACATAGGGTATATTCTACATTTTGTTTGAAGTCAAATGGTGGCTGATAGCTATATGGTAAGTATTATACTTTATAAACATTCAACAATACCCATTACCTTATGGCCGACTATCATATGGTCAAGGTGAATATGCCTTATACCTTGAGGAGTCATCAAATGAAGTCAAAAACAAAAGGAGAAATAAAGATGGTAGAATTTCAACTTTTTGTTTCTTGTTATTATAGTGATTCTTGGAGAATATACCTTACATGATGGTGTATATGGTAACTTAGGGCTTTATCTTTTACATGGTGATAATATATGGCAGTAAGGCCATTTTGCATTGTAATTGGAGTGATAAGGCAAAGTTATATATTTGTTTTCTAATCATGCAGATTGGAGTCATAAGGGTTTGTAATGTGATGTTGTATATGGAGAAATAAGGTTACAATTTGATGCATATGGCATGCAAATGGATGAGATAATGTTTTGCATGGAGATATAGGGGATTTTATTTTTCTTCTAAGTCCTAATTGTGCTCTAATCATGCAAATTAGGCAAGTGTAATTGGAGTGATATTTTTTCTCTTCTAATCATGCATACTTTTACAAAGTTATTAATTGTAAATAAATAATAAAGTAATATTTTCCAAATTACTTTATTATTTTCCACAAGTTGTAAAATCATAAATAGAAACAAATTGTAACCAATAATGAAGTAATTATTCTATTACTTGATTATTTACTAACAAGCAATTTTGCTCATGCAAAATCATGCAAATTGATTAGTTAAGTTAACTAGGCCACCTAGGGGGTTTTGCATGATTTTTAGGAGTATTTTTAGGGTCCTTGGTCAACTTTTTGGTCAAGCACATGGAGAGGCCCAAATTGGAGCTATTTTTGCTCAATTTGTGGCAGATTTAGACCCTAATTTTGAGGATTTTGGAGGTTGCTTGGGAATGATTATTTTTAGAGGTAGTTATCTGCAAGTCCATATTTTTTGTATGCCTCTTGGAGAGAGCAAACCTATATATTTTAAAGCAAAAGTTTGTTTTTGCTAGTTCTTGATTCTCATTCTGATTCAGATAGATTGGAGAATTCTTGTAGCTCATTTTACTGTTTTATTGAGAGATCAGCAGGTTACAGGTTATACTTTTGTCTTCTTTGCAGAACTTTCCTTTGTTTCTTTGAAATCCGTTAAATTAGCTTTCGTTTTAGTGCTATTAGTGAAGTGATTTTGATGAAATTTTGTTGTGTTTTATCATTAAACCTTTAAAATTATTGTCTCACTTCCTTGCTTGCAACATTAAGCATATATTCATCACAGGTCTTAGGTTGTGTTAACCAGAAATAGTCTTTTTGTGTTGTGAAAAAACCATTTCCTTCATAAAAACCTATTTTCAAAACCTTCCTTAGAATCATTTATGTGATATGTATGCCAAGTCTGGATTGTGTAAAAGTTAGATTTCTGGGTAAACATTGTGGATCAAATTGCATTATTTTATCCAAATCAGGTGCATCACCATTTTTTACCTTTTTTTAATTCATTTAGTTTCTTTCTTCCCTTTTCCAAAATAGTAAAAACATACATCTCAATAGAACATGTGAAGGGAACCAACCCATAATCTAGAGGTCTAATTTCATCATAGGGCACCCACAACTTGAAATTAATCCCATGTTACACGAAATTGTAGTGCTTTACCAGCCTTGCATACGGGTGCAATTCCCAGTGATAACAAAAGGATTTGGATGGAAGCCTTAGAGTACATATTGAAACCCTCCACAACTAGTATCAAGTACAAGATTAGAGAGAAGGGTTATGAGCACAAATCAAACAACTTAGAGAAGTGGCCAGCCATTGACTTGCACATGTAATGGGGTTATTGATAGAGGCTATCAAAGTGACTAATAATTAGATCCTGTATACTCTAGAAGATGGGGAAAATACTCTATTGACTATCAATGACCAAATACATTTTTTACAATAGGTATTCATACAATGGGACATATTTTGCAAGTATGAGCAATAAGTGTTGTCATTGATGTCAACACATAAGGAAGTTATTTGAATAAGTCTAAACAAGTATATGAGGAATTAGTACAAGTATAGAATTGCTTTATCTCTCAAGAACAATGCAACGTTTTACTCCACATATCCTGTAGATTGAATATCTTTGCCTTTGGATTGGAAGGAATGTTAAGGGATGTCTGTAGAGGCTATGTTTCAAATTTAAGCCTCTGGTGTGAAGATTTGAGTGAGTTGTGTTCACCAGAGTAAAAACTATTTTTCTGTGTATTTAATGGTGATAGGGAGAATGTATTCTGCTTTGCATTTCTCCGTATTTAAGTTTCACAGTTTGCGGTTCTGGAATTAAGTTTGTGATAATGTTATGTGCCTTCATCTCAAATGGTTCATGATTTGGTGCTCCGCAAGTGATCTTTCCTTTATGATAGTGGCTAACAATAATGTTCAAGTGCTCTGGTTTGAAGAATCTTATGGATAAAGTGTTTAGAGATTGTGTGAATGTTCTTAGTGATTGTAACGTGCTTGTGGGAGTCTCTAGATCGTGTTCCTACCTTTTGATTGATCCGCAAAGTATAATCCGGATCATACATGAAGCGTGTTCTTAAAAGCTTTAGTGTTAACTCTAGTCTTGGCCAACTTGGTTGTTCTCACTACTTACAGTTACGATTTGAAGATTGTGGAAGTGTGTGGCTGCATGGAAGATTGCAATTGAGTCCCAACTAAGGCTTGGTGTGATTCACATTCATTCTTTTCTCTCCTAAATCTGTTTATGTCCAAACCTATCTTAATGTATATATGTTTTCTGACCTTGGAGATTGTTCCAAAGGTTGATGATTGTAATGCTGACCTTGATGTATATTCCAAGGTTGATGAATTATATAAAAACATGAAATGAAGTCATGAATTTGTATGAGGTTGTGAAAATGAGAAGATAATTGTGAAGTGTGGAAGTAGAGGATACTTATTGTTCTTCAATGGAACTAAATCCTAGCATGGAGTAGATGCTAATAAATCAGTTCACCAATCTAGGCAATGAGCCACTCATCAGCAGTGAGCCACCCCATTGGCAGTGAGCATTTTTGGCAGTGAGCCTCTAATTTTTGATATTGTTATAACATATTATATTGTGAGCTAACACTCACCATGGTTTTTCCCCTATGGGGTTTTCCACATAAAAAATTTGTTGTCTCCTGTGTTGAATGTGTGAATGTGTTCAAGTTTCTATTTCATGCTTTTATGAATAAAATATAAACACAGTGTTGATTGGTTAATGTGTTAATGGTTTTGAAATATTGGTTACAAATGATTCAACCCCCTCTCAGTTGTATTATGCTTTTCAACAACATATACATAGCTTAAGGGGATATACAAACATATTTTACTGTGAAGATTAGATACCTCCAAAAATTTGAAGTTGTAGGGTCTAGTTTAGAAATTCCAAAACATTTTGGTGGATAGAGCAAGATGTCTCAAGGGCAAGACATCATTTTCAAAGGGGGATGATGTTGGAAAGACGGAGCTAACTTTACAACAAGCTACATCCACTATAAAAGAGATGCAACATAACTAGCCAACCACCAACACATCCAAAGGTCACAACATGTACAAGAAGACACACTCCTTGGTGTACTTATACTTAGGTATAGTAAGGCTTGATAGGATCATTGTAGTCATCTAATTCTTCCTATCATTTAATTCTTATCAATTCGGGTGGTGTCTGGAGCTATCTGCGGCAAGATTTTGGGGGTTTCAAAGTTTTGATCCTATTCATAAGTCTCAATGATGAAAATGTAAATCAATCTTGAATCTAACATTATTCTACATTACTTGCAAATGTGAAATATCAATCTATGCTATTGCCAATGTAACACACATATAAAGATAAATACTAAATTAAAATTAAAGCAATGTTGAATTGGAACTAAAATTGGAAATGAATACTTGATCTATACTAAACACACATGTTGAAAATATTACTAAATAGAATCAAAGCTGGAAAGAAGAAACATTTTTATGGTTTTCCTTTAATCACCCGCAGGTTAACAACTATAATAAACAATACAGAAACTGCTCTAATCATTCCAAAAGAAAACAACTAACTTTAAACACATAACAAAGAGATCAAGCACAAGAAAATAAATACTAGTAGATCACCTCTTTTGGGTGGAGTGGGTCCAACTCCCCTTGTGGAAGGATCCTCTTATGTTAACACATAATTAAGAGAATTGCCTCCTTATTTTCATTCAATGGAAACTCCATAGGTCATGCTTACAAAAAGAATAAAATTGTTGCTACTAAAAAGAAGAAACAATGCTGGGAAAAAGGAACCCCCTTTCTACTCTAATGGCTTATTGTTATACACTTGAGCCTTATTGCAAAACCGAGACTGATCTGGACTGAAACTAAACTATACTAGACTTTTCCCCTCCTTTATTCTTAAGATTGAAGTATTTTATTCTAAACAAGAGATACCAATGATTTTAACCAAGACATATCCTTGATTAAAGGTGTGCGAGCATGCAAGTGAAGCCTAAATTAGAGGAAAACTCTATTGAAGAAGGACTTTAATTATTTAGACGACTCAACCTTTGAATTGGAAGAACAAGGTGTAGAGAAAGAGAATTGGGGTTAACCAAAGGTGTTGTGATGACCAACTTGAATAGCTAAAGTCATTTTGGGTCACCTTATCCTTTACAGGACACCTACCAAGACTACAGTTTGGCATAGATTTTGTAGAGTAGCACCAACCTAGAAGAAAGATGAATGATGATGATGTAGAGTGCCACTCTGAAGCTATCTAGAGCTAGTTGTTTCTTCCTTATGAATGGCTCGGGAGAGATCTAAAATGTTCAATCCTTAGATTCAACAATTGCTTTTATCACAAAATCACAAATATAGATGCATAGAAACAAGAAATCATAGAAAAATTCAAACAATTTTAACCATTGAAAGAATAAGCACCAAAAAACATTATCCATTCATTCTAAAAACAATTATAGGTATTAATTGTGTATTTAAGTGTACCAAGTTCATATGAATTAAAGAAATGCAACAACATTTGTTATGAAAGTAAAGTATAATTATCAAGACTCATCGAGGCTCAAAGATGTAATGAATACATATGAGAGAGAGAGAGAAAGGAGAAGAGACAAATATACTATATGTAACATAGAGAAGGAGATAGATAGATAGGAGGAATCAGATAGATTGACAAATGTGTAATAAAATATGAGATGTAATGAGAAATAGATGGTTGATGTATTGACAAACTTTGTACTAGTTTATGTATGTTTTGATATTTCTTGGAAATAAATGTAAAAATTAGTAAAATAGCAGACCACTTCGAGGGGGCAACCTCCAATAATTAGAAAATAATATATTAATTCAATATTAGAAGATATGATGGTTTGGGAGAGTCTCTCTCTTCCTTATTTACATGCATAACTATGTAGAGACACACCCCTTCATCCTAACTAAGTTATCTTAGGGAATAACTAAGGCTAATAAATAAAACTATTAAGGTTAAGCATGCCACAAGTGCTTATCCTTATTATAATTAGAATATAGCATATTAAGATCATAACATTCCCATCCCCTTTAGAAAAGTGTTGTCATGAATGCTTAGCAACTAAAGAATCTTTTATGTTAATTGTTCATCATTCCATGCTTTATTATAGATGAAGATGTCATCAAAGAATACCAACACCAACTTTTGAATAAATGGGTGGAACACTGAATTTACGAGGCTTTGAAAAGTTGATTGGGTACTAGAGATACCAAATGACATAAATAATAATTCACAGTGACCCTCATGTTTTCTAAATGTAATCTTATTTATATCCTCTTCCTTAATTAGTTGAATTTGATGATAATCTAAATTAAAATCTAACTTAGTAATGAAAACTACATTATTAGATTCATCTACCAATCCATCAATACCAAGAGTATGAAACTTATCTTAAAGAGTGAGCTTGTTAGCTCCATGTAATATGGACACTGTTGTCATGTGAAATTGTAGCCTGCTCGAAGCTTGTTCGAGCACTCTAATGACACAATGGGATTGATCTCAAGGTGTGGGACCTTGCTAATGAGATCAAACTTCCAGAGAAGATTGGTTCCTCTTTTTGAGCTTAAGGCCCAGAGAATGAACTAAATCTAGTGCTAAAACTTGCAGGGGAAAAGGGAGAGAGGAAAATGCTGAAATTAAAGAGGTGATGCACCAGATTGAAGATGTTTAGCTGCAACTGACTCAACACGGTAATAATCTCAAAACTAAATGGAACTCACATAAACTCATGCCAATTCAAACAGAGGTCAGGAAAGAGAAGTGAAGGAATGAAAGGGACTATTTTATCCATAATACACAACTCACATCAATTAAATAGACATAGTGGAAGAATAATGAGAGAGGCGAAATATCGATTTATATTGATCACGGAGGCCAAAGAGCCATTACAGAAGAGAGAATTATTACAGAGAAATTAGACACAGAATAACCAATTACATTCATTGGTAAACTATCAACGAGAGACATCAAAGGCTCAGAGTTGAGTACAATACATCAAATCTAGTTGGTTCGTGCAATTGTATTACCAAGTTTGGCCACAAGAATTCCCTATCTTGTATAATAACCCAGAAGAACAACTAATAGAAATACATTATTTTCAAATGTATTCATAACATTTCATCATTATTCTTCTATGGTGGATGTTGAATTTTGGTCAATCGACCCAGGACATGCCCAACTTCATTAAATTTTTGGCTCAGAAGCCCTGTAAACTGGAATGGTGGCCATGCCTCTAATAGGCCTACAAACTTGCAAAAGAGATTGCTTGCACACATGGGTGATAGGTACATTGAAGAGGGAAGGCCTGTAAATATATTTTGTCCCTGCAAACCCATCCTACAACTTCATTAGTACCTCAGCATTGAAGAATTCCACTGTTTCAGCTACATGCATTTGACTTGGCCTGTGAAATTTTAATGTTTGGCATCTCTCCCTGAGAAAATGACATGATTTAAGGGAGAGCAAGCTTTTACAACACTTTAAAATGTTGTACCTCTTAAAATATTACATGGTGCCTTTGAACTTGTCATGGTAGGCAAATTTGCCCCAAGTAGAATTACCTGCGTTTGATTTACCTTTGATTGGTGAATTCTCTACTTACAAAACCATCGAGCTCTACCTTCATTTCCTTTATGGGTGATTTTTTTTTTTCCGAACTACTTCCATTTGGTTCATTTTTGCCTTATTAGCGAATTTTGCATTTTGCAAACCAAGCTTTGTTTTATTTTTTACCTCCTTGGCACTATTTTTGCCTTATCAACAAATTATCCATATGGCAAAATTTTCTTATCTTTGCTTTTTCCTTTTATTAGAAAAACTTGACTCTGGCAAACCATCCTTTCTTCTTTATCAACAAAATTCTATTTTGCTAAACTTTGCCTTTTGCTTCATTTTATCAGAAAACTCCAACTCTTCTGAACCTTGGTATTGTCTCCTTTTGTCTTCATTTGCTTTGTCGGCAAAAGTACCTTTTGTCGAACCTCTTTCGCTTGCTATCCTCCTTTATTATCTTTTCACCCTATCAGTGAACCATGAGAAAACTAGACTTTTAAAGAGTTCTCTACTTTGTCAATTTGCTGATTTTACCTTTCCCTTAGCTACTTTTCACCTTATTGGTGAATTATCCAATTCTCAAACTGGGCTTGCCTTTGACTTTTTTGACCTTCGCCTTATCGGTGAATTTTTGTGTCCATGAACTTAGCTTGCCTTTTGCCTTATCAGCAAAAAACTTCATTTCCTGAACTCTACCTTTGGCCTGCTTTCTCTTTTATTGGCAAAAGTCACTTTGTTGAACTTGACCGCTTCCCCCTTCTTCTCTATCGGTGAATTGCCTTATCGACGAACTTGGGGAATTTTGAACTTTTGAAAAGTTCTCACTTTTACTGATTTCCAAATAAGGCCTCTTTCCTTTGCCTTATCCATTTCCATGCCTTATCAGCAAAACCTTCAACTTTTGAACCAAGTCCTATTTGTTAGCAAAACTTCACTTTGCCAAACCACCTTGCTTTGCCAATGTCTTCATTCTTCCTTTTGCCTTATCAAAAAAATCTCTATCAGTGAAACCTACTTTTGGTGAACCAACTGTGCCTTGGTTGAATTTCCTTCTATCGGCCTATTTGCCCATTTGTGAACCTTCCCTTTGGCCTTGCTTCTGCCTTTGTCGGCAAAGTCGTCGATCGATGAACCTGCCGATCGGCGAACTTAAGGTTCATCGAACCATAAGTTTTCTGACAAAGCAAACATTTTCTCCTTCTTTCCTCTACCTTAGTTGATATCTTGCAAGTCTTTCCTTTGTTGGGAAATTTCTACTTTCTTGAACTTGTCTTCTTCTGCTCTCCCTTATCGGGGAATTGCCGAATCGGTGAATTTGAGAATTTGTGAACTTTTTGAAAAGTTCATGACTTTGGAAAATTGCCAATAAAGGCATCATTGTTTTATTTATGCCTTAGACAAACCTTCGAAGAAACCCACTCACATGGCCCTTTGTTGGCAAATCGCCGAATCGACGAATTGATGAAATTTTGAACTTTTTGAAAAGTTCGTGAAACATGAGAATTGCCAATAAA
Source organism: Cunninghamia lanceolata (assembly GCA_027924645.1). Taxonomy (NCBI): domain Eukaryota; kingdom Viridiplantae; phylum Streptophyta; class Pinopsida; order Cupressales; family Cupressaceae; genus Cunninghamia; species Cunninghamia lanceolata. The sequence continues at coordinate 3,326,711 of BSBN01000515.1, forward strand.
AGGAACATGCTCTCCTTTCCTTAGTGAAATTTTGATTTTTCCTGCCTTAGTTGGCAAATTGGTTAGTTAGTGAACTGGTTGGTTCACGAACTTGAAGTTTTTTCGATAAAGGCCAAAAGGGGCCAAAAAACTAAGACAAGAACTTAGAAAATTTTGGGTTTTTCTGGGTTTTTTGCAAGGATTCTCCACAAGAATTTTCTAAGATTTTTGCAAGGTTTTACACTAAAAACTGATGGATATCAATCTTTTTTAAGGGATTTGAACAATATTTCAAGCTAGGCTATTTGACTATGGGAAGGAGAAAATAGGACAATATTTTGGCGACTTTGCATGGGTGTTTGCCTACTAAAGATAGAGATACAACTACCTTATACAATCCATTGGGCACAAGGTCAAAAGAAAGCAGCTTCATGACCAAACAAAACTAAAAACGCCTCCACAAAACAAGAACAAAGCAAACAAGGCAAAAATTCTCCTAATGAGAAAGTTGTCTGTGCAAAAGCACTTGGAGGAAGGGAAACCTAGAACAAAAAACTAATCTACTCTAAATATTTACAAAGATCTCAAAGCCACTAAGAAGTATGGTCTGAGATGAATCCCATTCATTGGGATCGGAAGTGCTTCACCATTCAGCTTGGATAGTTGAAAGGCATTAGCATGCTTGCAACTAGTGATGATGTAGGGGCCACTCCATATGGCGTCGAATTTAGAATGACTTCCTGCCTTGGCCCTATCTTTGTCCCATTTCAGCACCAAATCTCCCTCTTGGAAGACTCTATCAATTAATTTTCTATCAAATGTCCTCTTGACATGTTCTTGGTGTCCTTCAAGGGTTTTCATGGCAACATTCCTCTTTTCTTCGAGCTCCATCAGCTTAGCAAATCTGACCATCATGGCATCATTTTCAAGCCATTCAAGCTGATGGGCTAGCTCAAGGGAAGGTAACTCTGATGACAGTGGAAGTCTTGCTTCCTTTCCATACACTAACATGAAGAGCGAATTGCCAATGGCCCTCTTAGGAGTAATTCTGTTAGCCCAAAGAGTTGTCTTCAACTTAGAATGCCAAGTTCTCTGATTATCATCCACTTTTCTCTTGATGATCCTGATCAAATTTTTGTTTGTGAACTCAGCTAGACCATTCCCTTGGGGGTAGTAGTTGGATGATGTTTTCAAGTAAATTCCATAGTTCAGTACCCATTCACTGATGTGTGCGCCTATAAAGGCCTTAGCAATGTCAGAAATAATGGTGAATGGAACACCAAACCTAGCAACTATACTTTCAAGAAAATCTAAAATGGAGGCCTTCGTGGCATCCTTCAATGCAACTACCTCTGTCCACCTTATAAAATAATTAGTGGATGCTAAAATACACTTGTGGCTAGCACTAGAAGGTGGATTAATCATCTCAATGAAGTCCAAACCCCATTGGGCAAATGGTTGATCAGTTTGAATCGGATGAAGAGGAAGAACAACCAACCTTTGTTTACCTTCAAAGACTGCACATTCTTTGTAGCTTCTGTATACACCTAAAAATGACATGACTACTTAAATAAATATTTTAAATATTTATTTCATCTTCATAGTCCTCTATCAATAAATAAATAAATTTATTTATTTATTTGATTCAATTCCTCCCATTTAATTAAATAAATTTCATTTATTTAATTAATTTCATCTACATTAACCTTATTCTTCTAAAATAATTAAATAATTTTAATTATTTAATTAAATAATCCATTCTTCTAAATTTAAATAAAATGCAAATTTATTTAAAGTAAATCTCCACAAAATAAAATATATTTAAATATTTTATTTATTCTTCCAAAATCATATGCAAATAAATTAAATAAATTTATTTATTTAATTTTCTTTCTTATCTTCTAAATCTTCTAAAAATAAATTAAATAAATTTATTTATTTAATTTGCTTTCTTATCTTCTAAATTTTCTAAAAATAAATTAAATAAATTTATTTATTTAATTTGCTTTCTTATCTTCTAAATCTTCTAAAAATAAATTAAATAAATTTATTTATTTAATTTGCTTTCTTATCTTCTAAATCTTCTAAAAATAAATTAAATAAATTTATTTATTTAATTTGCTTTCTTTTCTTCCAAATCTTCTAAAAATGAATCAAATAAATTTATTTATTTAATTTGCTTTCTTTTCTTCCAAATTATCCACAAGTAATTAAATAAATTTATTTATTTAATTATGCTTTCTTATCTTTTAAAAAATCTTCATATCTTCTAAAAATAAATTCTTCTTGTCATACAAAAGTAAAAGCTGAGTTAAAACAACTTTGCTCTTAAATTAGAAAAATAAATTCTAATTTGAAGAAAATGAAAACTCATGCTCATCAAGAAAGTTTTTATCTCAACAAAGCTTCTTTTCGAATGACACATGTCTTTCTTCCATTTGTTGCACGTTCCTCAACAATTCTCCTCCGTTGATCTTCTCTTTTCTTCTCAACCATTCTTCTTTTGTCATCTTCAACAAGCAAGCAAGCAAAAACGCTTCTGAGGGCTTCACAATCAAGATCAAAGAAAGATAGGCGAACTACGGAAGGCGAAAGGTAAAGGTGTAAGTATTATTTGTCATTGTTTTAATCTCCTTTTATCTTCATATTCTGTAGATGTTTGGGTTTTTATAATCTTATTGATTAACCTGTTTTCCCCCTCACATTTGGGCGCCCACCGTGGGGCCCTTGCCCCTCTGCTAATAAAAAAAATCTGAGTTTTCTTGTAGACAGGTCCGTACAGGTGACGAACAGGTCTCTGATAGAGAGTTTTTGCGCATTCGACTTTTGAAACGGCGCATACACCTCCCGAGGTTGTGCATCTACTTTTCTGGCGCATCTGACCTTCGCAGTTGTGCATCCAACCTCCAAAGTTGCATATCCAACCTTGGCTTCGACACCTAAGTTCAACTTGCGCATACACTATCTAATTGTGCATTTCTCCAAGTTGCGCATTTACCCTATCTTTTTGCGCATCTGTTCTGTCAAATGGTGCATCTATTTTTATTGCGCATATACCTTGTGATCTTGCGCATCTACTTTCTATTCTTGCGCTTTTGTACAAAGATGCATACACTCCCTATTTCTACGCATTCAGGCTACAGTGTTGCACATCTGTCTTATGCTTTTTTTGTTGTACGGTTTCTAGTTTTTGCATGTTGAGCTAACGTCAGTTTTGTAGGAGTAGTGGCTGGATTAGGTCATCTAGATATTTTGCCTAAGTTCACTTAAACTAACTAGGGGTGAAAGTAACAAGTGCATTTCATAACAAACTTCACATAGTTTTCTAACTAGGAAGGAAGTAACTGAACCTTATTGCTATCGATGCATTGTTGATTTATTTTCTAGTTTAACCACCGCTATGTTTACAAATGGGAAATGAACAATGCTATGTCTTAATCACTTTCAAAGTTAACAAATGGGAAATGAATATTGCTATGATCTAAACACTTCCAAGTTAACAATCGTGTGAGTGCACAAATAGAGTAGCCCATTTAGTTTTTCTATTTTTAACTAGGTTGGATTAACAAGTGTCTTATGTGCTTGCGAATGACAATAGGCTTATGCTCTCCCCTTAACTGGGTGATCAAAGTGCCAGACTTGTCATTCTATTTGTCAAACCTTTAGGGGGGCCTGCCCTTGGATGCATGCTTGTCCAAGTGGGAATGACCCTGAGTGATAACAGGCTAAAGCCAAGCCCTACCAAGCCACTTAAAATAAATTGTGTTTGAGGTGAAAACCTCAAGCAACGAGTGCTGCTGTGTTACACCGACGACCAACCTCCCCCAAAGCCCTCATAGGTGTAACCCTTTGAGGCTGGGAGACTCCATAACGGAGAGTAGTGCCGCTACATGTGTAACCACTCGAATGGTTGCCCTAACTAAGAACCAATTGTGTAGCAAGCCAAAAACCCCTATTCATTGATGCAAAGGGCAGAGCTCTTGAAGTGGCCTCGATTCAAGTGACTCTTAGTAGAGGTAGCAGGGACAATCTCAAGGTTCGGTGTGGGTACGAGCCTAAGGAAACCCGGATCTGGTATGCGTGAGAAGTGAGTGCTGTGGAGGGGAGCCGGTGCTACCAGATCCTGGAGCTACACGCTTTGAGTGGCACAGCTAGAGGATTCAACGAATATTGTCTCATCCAGCCTAGGTTGTACTTGTTTTGAGTCATAATAGTCCAAAAACACAAAAAAATATAAAAAGATAAAAATCATGAAAAACTTCTATGTGTTTGCTGTGTTTTTGCCATAATTGAACGTCAACCTCATCAAAAACACCAAGTTTTTCAAACCAAAAACACTGAAAAATCTTGAAAAATGATCTAATTTTTTTCTAAAATTCAGAGAAAACAAGCAAAAAAGCCAGAATTACGCATTTGCCTCGACTTCTTGTGCATCTGCTTCGACTTCTTGCGCATTTGATTTTGCGGCACATTTAAACAAACATAGAATTGCGCATTCACTCCAACTTCTGGTGCATTTGATTTGACTTTCAGTGCATTTGAGCTCTATTACAGTGCATTTGAAAAACACCAGACTTGCGCATTGATCCAACTTATAACACTTTTGCACTCTGTTCTAGCACATTTGTTGCTACTCATCCAAACCAGTAAGTTTTTTCGGTCTTGTGTCAATGGCAAACCAATTAGAATATATTGATCAAAAATTCAAATATCTGCAATTGCAAATAAATTCAAGTCCCTCACCCCAAGAGTGTATAGCAATTACCCAACAAATCCAAGTCTTACAACAAGAAATGGTAATCTTGCAAGCTGAACGTGCCAGCACTAGCTATGCCTCATGCCAAAATCATACCTTCTTTTCCTGTCTTAATGATACTATTGACAAGGCAACCACCACCTCAAGGGGAAAATCATATACCACTTCTACTAGTCCTCCTTCGCTATCTTCTAAGACACATATTCCAGAACATACCAGTTCTACACCAACACCACCATCTAGTTCCTCAAACTCTAAATGGATGACCAAAAAAGAATCAGATGAGTGGTGGGAAAGAGTTTTTCCAAATTTATACAACCAGAGAAAAGCTAGGGAGAAAGCTAAAACCCCTCATTCACCTCATCCATGTACTTTGACACCTGCAAAGGATGTGATCCAAGGACTATTAGCAAAAAGTCAACCATGCCCCCAAATTCCGGTCCTTGACCTTACCAAAGATTCTTCCAATCCCATGTCAAATCCTACAACACCTTCATGTCATCTGCAAACCATTGAGCTTATCGAAGAACCTCCTACCATGAACCAAAGTCAAAGTCCATTAAACATCCATGTTGTCAACCAAGAAGCTATCCAAGATCTATCTGCTTCCATTCAAGAAGACCAAGAGCTATGTCAAGAGCACACCTTAGAGCATGTGGAAACATCCACCCCTAATCTATGTCAAGATCAAATCACTTTCATGCAACCTATCCATAATATGTGTCTTTTCTATGATCAAGATGATATCCATAAGAATGAACCTCTCCATGAGCCACTTGATCCTATCCATCTCCCAACACCTATACATCAGAAGGAAATCCAATTCCAACCCATTCATAACCTTTATCTCTTCCACGATCAAGATAATACCTATGAAGAAGCTATCCATGAGTAACTTGATCCTATATAGGGGAAAGAGATCCAATTCCAACCTGTCCATAATCTATACCTTCTCCATGATCAAGATATTCCCTATGAAGAAGATGTCCTTGAACAACTTGATCCCATACCCATCCGTGAGCAAGAAACCTCCATTACTTCTATCCCTCTTCCATTTAATCCCATCTGTGATCCAACAACTTCTGCTTCCTCTGATGAGACACTTGCCTCCCAAGTGCACATGGATGATCAACCCAATAACTTGGACCCTAAAGAGCATAATGATGATCAAGATCCAAATGATCCTTCACCATCCATTATTGACCAAGCTACAAATCTATCATCTTATATCCTTGGGCTTACTACCTTCATGCATGAATGTTCTTCCTTAGAACACCAACAACCATTATTTGCTATCTCACCTTCCTCATCCAATAAGGAACTCGCTGCTAGTGCACCTATACATAATCCCATGGTCCACCGCATACTCCAGAATATGAACTATCAAGGTAAAGGCTTAGGCCTTCATGAACAAGGTATTTTGGAACCTATCCATGTCAATGTTCCTCCACCTTCATATGGCCTTGGATACATACCCCAAGGTGAACAATCTCGAGATGTTGGTCCTTCCTCCACTCCTCCTAAGTCTACCACTTTCCATCGCAAACCCTATCATATCCCCAAAACATATGTTGCCATTCCACCTCCATCATCCTATAATTGTCAAAAGCATGTGACCATACACCTTCCACCATCCAATCTACCTTCGCTACTTCCAAATCCTAACACCCCTCCGTGCTTTTTACCACCACTTCTTCCAATACCTTATCCATCCATCTATAAATCCTCTAAATATCCCAATCATGGCTGACAAATGCACACATTGTCTAAATAAGGAGCTTTCACTAACCTCACTTCCACCATCCCATGGAGATTCAATGACAAATATGTGGATGCCTCTACCTATAAATTCACAAATCCTAAGAGACCTCATGACCTAGGATATAAAAGCCAAGAATCAAAGAATTATCCATATCAAAAGCTGCATACACCCACACACCTCAATGCCAAACTGAAAAAGGTGCGGGTCCCCAAGCGACAACTAATTACTTCTGAAGCTGTACAAATGCCGCATATAACCAAGCCCATACCTTCATAGGTAAAATCTAAAAACAAAATGGTTTGGGTACCCCAACATAAAGCCTTAAAGTTAAATGAGGCATCCACCTCTAAAGCATCCCAACCATCCACTTTCTCCCATGCCATCCAAAAGTATCAAATCCTTCCATCCCACATGACAAGCAAAAATCAGAAAAATACTAAGTCTATGTGGGTCCCTAAAGGCCTATTTCATTCATCCACCAAGCAAAACTCTTGATTGCTTCCTACGCCACCTTCCTATCATAAGCTTCAATGCTTATCACGGTATGTGCAACCGTTGGTCATGGTTCCCTTCCATTCCACAACACTTCCATATAACTCCATCTCCCCTCCCTTCCACTACTATCCTACATATCTTCTTCATCCTATGGTCCATGCTTTTGTATAAACTTTCCTTCCATCCTTGCATAAGTCCTCCATATTCTGCATTGTCATCCACTATTGCACCTTCCATAATCCACTATCTACCTACTTTGTCTTCCTTTCATGTACTCTCTTGCCAACATCTATGAGCACACTTGACATAGTCCATGCGACAACATCCATCTAGAGGGACTATCATCTTTCATGGAACTCCATACTTGAGTCTCTCCTTTCTGTGTCCACCTTCTCCCATCCAAATATTCAAAAAAAAAAAATGAAAAAAGTAAAGAAAAATCCCTTCGTCCAACGGTGAAAATCTAGCAAACAGGCACCTTGGATAAGTACCATGATGAAAACTTGGCAAACAGGCATCATGTGTAAGGTTGATCTCCTATGTCACCTACACTTGGGGGCACTTTGTCTCATCGGCACATCACTCTTCTCCTATTAGTTTCCTTCTGTACCATTTCCTATCATATCCTTCTATCCATTACATACCTATCCTGTCATGTCCATCCATCCTAAATCTTCCTTTCCTCTTTCTTTGGTCTTGATAAAGATTGGGGGCACAATGTTGACAAATGCTTTAGATGTCTCTTGACATACCTTATCCCTCCCAAACTAAGAAAATCATTCACTATCCTCCTATCCTCCTATTGTCATAAGCATTGCCATGAAAAATCCTAAATATTCTATCTACATTGGGGCACGTTATTCTTATGCAACACAGTCCTTGGAGATCACATCCTTGGTTCCTTCTACCTACCACTCGTTCATTCCTTATCACCTATGCATCTACCTATCCATGGTGTTTCCTTGTCATAGTATCATTTGATCCATATATGTTCCATATCTGATCCATGTTTGTTCCATGTCATGTCTTGTCTGATCCATATTTGTTCCATATTGTGTCTTGTCTGATCCATATCTATTCCATATCGTGTCTTATCCAATCTATATCTTAGGTCCATCAGAGTTCCCCCTCGAACTACGTTGCCTCTGCGTCGTCACGTAGGGAAGGCCATTGTCAATGCACCCCCGAGGCTCCGCTTCCTGTCCATCCCATGTCTTGTCATCTATCCCTCTATCTGCACTTTGTCACCAGGTATGCACGTGCAACAAAGCAAGCTACCCAACAACAAAGTTCTTGGCACAAACCATCAACCTGTCCTAAACAAAGCAGAGCACCATACCATAACACAAACAATTCTATATTAATTATGGCAAAAGACACATCTAATGCAAGAATGTTTTGTCAACAAGTTAACTTACAAGGTCTTGAATTTTTGTCATTATGTCTTCCTATGCTACTCGAGGATGCCAAAAGCTAGAGATGTTATGATGGGGGCATAATTTTTCTTTGTCTGCTACTTGTGGATTAAACTTTAGTAATGTGACGACTTCTATCTAACAACGTGATCAGCAAAAGATCATCGAGGACTCCGAGGTCTAAACATGAAAAGGGGCAATCCTTGCCTATTGAAACGCAAGAAGTACTCAGGTCATCTAGATTCAAGTTTGACTAGATGCTTGTATCAACTTGCTATATCAAAATCCATGTGAGGAATGCTTAGGTCATCTCGGTTTAATTATACCTCGATGCTTGTACTTCCTTCCAACATTTCAAAAAATAAAAAATACCAAAAAGCGCCCAATGATGAAAGCAAAAGACTTGCAATATCAAGATGACAAATATCTATATCCATATCCATACCGTATCCAATTGCATTCCATATCCATATCCGTATCCATATCCATATCCATATCCCATGCAATAAAATTCTATGCAGCGTATCAATGTTTACAAAGAAAATCTTGTGATTTCTTCTGTCGAGTCATTCTTCTATCAAATCAAATTTCTATATATCATCATCTCTTTCATCTTTGTCTAGTCAATTTGAACAATGATCCAAATGCAAGTCTATCCTTAATCCATACCAATCATGTTCGTCAATCTTGTCAAATGATCCACTCACAATCAGTGGTCTTGGTCCTAATCTTGTCGTAAACCATATCAATAAATCATAACTATCAGTGGGATACATCTTTCCCACACCTATCATGTTGCTCTAGGGATATATTGTTCCCCGCCATGACAACATTGTCATATATTGTTCTCATATCTAATGTCTTAGACAGGATGTTGCATTGTCGAAACCAGACCCAGAGTCTTATACGACATGTTTCATTCCTGACAACAGACATCATCGATCTATATCGTTGGTTTACCACTTGACCGAGGCAATACCTTGCCTGTTCTTGTATCATTTGTGCATACTTACTTACTTTCTTGTGTTACATATCATTCACCTCTTTCTTCTGCATCCAACCATTTCTTCTCCTGTCAACCTATCTCATCGTGAGATTGTCCGTCTCACACCTTCTACCTTCTCCCCGTCCAATCTCCCAAGGGGGCATCCTGTCGTTAAACTTGTACCAGGGGCAAACTGGGGCATGTATCATTTTCAGACAATCTTATTCTTTGAAACAATGTGATAAAACACATTGCATCAAAGAGGGGCAAAATGTATACACCTAAAAATGACATGACTACTTAAATAAATATTTCATCTTCATAGTCCTCTATCAATAAATAAATAAATTTATTTATTTATTTGATTCACTTCCTTCCATTTAATTAAATAAATTTCATTTATTTAATTAATTTCATCTACATTAACCTTATTCTTCTAAAATAATTAAATAATTTTAATTATTTAATTAAATCATCCATTCTTCTAAATTTAAATAAAATGCAAATTTATTTAAATTAAATCTCGACAAAATAAAATATATTTAAATATTTTATTTATTCTTCCAAAATCATATGCAAATAAATAAATAAATTTATTTATTTAATTTTCTTTCTTATCTTCTAAAAATAAATTAAATAAATTTATTTATTTAATTTGCTTTCTTATCTTCTAAATCTTCTAAAAATAAATTAAATAAATTTATTTATTTAATTTGCTTTCTTATCTTCCAAATCTTCTAAAAATAAATTAAATAAATAAATTTATTTAATTTGCTTTCTTATCTGCCGATGATGGCATGGTTCGGTGGTTAAGTCGCTCAGGATGTAGTGGCGGCCACCAGAGTTCAAACCCCTGCTGGGCCAACGAGCTCGCAAGGCTTTACGCCTTCGCTGGGCCAATGAGCTCGTGGGTTTGAAGTGTTCTTCCTAGGGGATGAGGTCCCCCAGTTGTGGCCTCACCGGTTCATTGCTCCGAGCAAAAGCATTCACGTGGAGCCGGAGGGCGTGTCGCACCAGCGTCGCCGGTCATGTTAAAAAGTTTACCAGGCACATTATCAAAAAAAAAAAAATTTGCTTTTTTATCTTCCAAATCTTCTAAAAATGAATTAAATAAATTTATTTATTTAATTTGCTTTCTTTTCTTCCAAATTATCCACAAGTAATTAAATAAATTTATTTATTTAATTATGCTTTCTTATCTTCTAAAAAATCTTCATATCTTCTAAAATAAATTTTTCTTGTCATACAAAAGTAAAAGCTGAGTTAAAGCAACTTTGCTCTTAAATTAGAAAAATAAATTCTAATTTAAAGAAAATGAAAACTCATGCTCATCAAGAAAGCGTTTAACTCAACAAAGCTTCTTTTCGAATGACACGTCTTTCTTCCATTTGTTGCACGTTCCTCAACAATTCTCCTCCATTGATCTTGTCTTTTCTTCTCAACCATTGATCTTCTTCTACACATTTCTATAAATACAACCCTCTCCTTCTTCATTTCAGAATCTCTCATTTATACAAAATTATGCTGCAGGAATACAAGTGCGCCTTTGGCACCCTCACTTCCTAAAGCACTTCATAGCCTCCATTGTTATTGTGTTTGAAGCTCATCTTCAATCACATAAGTATCACAGCCATTCTTCCTTTGTCATCTTCAACAAGCAAGCAAGCAAAAACGCTTCTAAGGGCTTCACAATCAAGATCAAAGAAAGATAGGCGAACTACGGAAGGCGAAAGGTAAAGGTGTAAGTATTATTTGTCATTGTTTTAATCTCCTTTTATCTTCATATTCTGTAGATGTTTGGGTTTTTATAATATTTTGGATTAACCTATTTTCCCCCTCACAACTTCTTACCCATTTATGGGCATCTCTGAATAAATTAGGCCAATAGTAACCAGCCCTCATAATTTTAACAACAGTTGTTCTTGGAGAATAATGGCCACCAACAGGGCCATTATGAAATTCTTCTAATATCCTAGAAGTCTGATCTTGAGTAACACATCTAAGAAGAACTCCATTGATGTCTTTTCTAAACAAGACACCATCTACAAGAACATAGGGGATAGACTGAAGTTTGAAATACTTACTTTTTGCTTGATTCAGTCCATCAGAGCATCTTCCTAATTGTAGAAATGTGATCATGTCATGATACTAGTCAGTCGGGGACTGGGGATCAGCTGGTTGTGCCTACCCTTGAACACATACATTATTATATGTCTTTAGCATCTATAGCCATCTGCTCACACAAGCCTCTACCTCTCACTAGCTTGGTAATGTTGATGTTGACATCGTATTCCATCACCTTTGTGATCCACCCAACCCTTTTTTCATTGATGTCCCTACTCAAAAGGAACTCTTTCACACCGGTGTGGTTGACCATCAACTGTATTTTGCTGTTTGAAAGCATATATCTAAACTTTTTTAGTGCTTTCACCACAGTAAACACCTATTTCTCAACAAAATCATACCTCAATTCATAATCTTTGAGAGGCTGGCTGAAGAAAGCAATTCGTTGTTCCAATTTTCTTCATTCTAGTGTGTTAGAACCACTAATATACCCTCCTTGCCTCCAAAGGCATAAAGGATAAAATCTTTCTCATAATTAGGATTTATCAGTGTTGGAGCTTGTGCAATGGCTTGTTTGATAGCTTCAAAACTGTCTCTACCTTCCTTAGACCATGTGAAGGCAACATTCTTCTTGAGCATGGTTGTGAAGGGTTTTTCTATTGAAGCAAAATTTGGTATGAACCTCCTCATGAAATTGATCTTTCCCAGGAATATCTATAGACCATTCTTATGATTGGGAAGAGGAAGAGATAGAATGACACTTGTCCTTTCAAGATCAATGGCCAGTCTTTTTGAGACTACATGCCCCAACAATCTCTCTTCTGGGACAACAAATACACACTTTTTTGGATTTAATGATATTCCATATTCTCTACACTTTTCAAAGACTTTTCTTAAGTGACCTAAGTGGTCAGCTACATGCTTAGAATATATGGTTATATCATCAAGATACACTAGAATAATATAATTGATCAGGCCTTTAAAGGCCAAACCCATTGCTCTTTGAAAAGTTGTTCCAGTATTTGTCAACCCAAAAGGCATTTTTTGATAAGCCAATGTACCCCACTTGGTGGTAAAGGCTATTTTATACTGGTCTGATTCTTTTACAAGAATCTGATTGTAGCCTGAGTAGCCATCTAGGAGTGAAAACCTTTCAGCTCTTGCTATTTTTTGTAGGATCTGTTCCATGGAAGGAAGCAAATAGTGGTCTTTAAGGGAGGCCCTATTCAAGTTTGTAAAGTCCACACATAATCTTATTTCCCCATTATTTTTTCTAACTGGAACTAAGTTGGCCACCCAAGAGGAATGTTTGTGTTGCAAATATGTGCCTATGATGTGTTGTCATTGATGTTAATATATCTCTTTGTTAGAGACAGTGAAGACAGTGTAGTTCAGTAAAGTAGATTGCTCCGCATTCCCAGTGAGACGAAGATCAGAGTCTGTAGATTAAAGGGTTTGTAGAGGATTGTCTGAAGTTGCTCTAGTTAAGATTTGAGAGGTTCACATGAAGGATTGATGAAGTTATGGCCATCTGGGTAGAACTGGGTTTTGCAGTTGTTTAGAGGTAATAGAGTGTTAGGAATTTGGTTTGGATTGCTCCGCATTAGAATATTATGGTATGTGGTTCTAGAGGTATGTTTGGGATGTTGGTGTGTATCCTCAACTCAAGTGGTTCAGGGTTTGGAGGTCCGCAAGCAATCTTTCTAGTGTGACAATCATGATAGTTAGTGTTCTTAAGTTTCCGTATGAAGATGCAAGTGATTCTGGTGATTTGAGGTGGTGCGGTTGTTCTTGTTGATTTCATTGTGCTTGTGGAGGTCTCTAGATTATGTGCCTATTGTGTTGGTGGTCCGCATTGAGGGTTGAGCTCGTAGTTGAAGATTTCTCCTTGGGTGTTGCTGTTCTTTCTAGTCTTGGCTGACTGGATGCTTGGTGCATGTTGTGGATGATCTAAGAGAAGTTCTATGAAGCGTGGTGTGTTGTTCGAGGAAGATTTGAGTCCCAACTATGTTTGGCTGACAATGTAGTGATCTGCATGTAGCATTTTGTATTAAGTTGATTGTAATTGCTTGTAATGCCTATCTTGGAGAATGTTCAAGATAGATGATTATAAGGCTGACTTTGATGTTCATTCCAAAGTTGATGTGTTGTATAAATAAGCGTAATGAAGTCGTGTAAATGTGCTCATGTGTGTGAAGATGCAGAGGTAGCGAAGAAGTGTTTGGGGGCAGAGCAGAGGTGTTGTGAGCTTCAATGGAACTGAACCTTGGCATGGAGAAGATGTTGTTTCTCAGTTCAACCTTTCAGTGCTAACCACATGAATATTTTTGTAGACAGTGAGTCTCTTGGAGCAGTGAGCTCTAGGCAGTGTGCCCGAAGGCAAGTGCCTTCCCATTTTTCTATTTTTTAAACAAAAAAAAATGTTGTGGGTTAACCCCCATCATGGTTTTTCCCTTAACCAGGTTTCATGTAAAAATCTTGGTGTTATATGTGTTGATTGTGTTTCTGCTCATGTGTTGTTGATTCATGCTTTCATGGTTATATCATTAATCTATTAATAAGTGGTAAAGAAGATTTAATGCAACAAAAGATAAAGTTTTGTGACAACTGATTCACTCTCAGTTGTCTGCCCTAATTTAAACAATTGGTATTAGAGCAAGGTTCCTCTAAAGGAATCTTGATCGCTTGAGGAGATCCAGGATGTTGACATACAAGAAGGACAGTTTGAGATTTGATGGAACAAATTAATCTCTCTGGAAGAATCGCATGGAGTGTCATTTGCAATGCATGGGTGATCCTTATTGGTTGATAACTAAGAATAAGTATACTCCTCCAAAGAATGGTCCTACAACTCCAAATGATATCAAAGAAGCTGAATACAACATTTAGGCTAAAGAAGCATTGTTGAGTGCCTTGACTGATGTAGAAATGCCAGATGTATTGGAATTGCAAACTATTCATGAAATCTGGAAGAAGTTGGAAACTCTGTTTGGGTGATGCATATGTCAAATGTGCTAAGTTACAGAGCTTGAAGGGTAGATACAAATGTTTGAGGATGAGTGAAGATGAAAACATCACTTCCTACATGCAGAAGGTGAATAAACTTGTGTGCAGTATTAGGTGCGCTAGTGGAAAACTGGAAGAATCAAATATTGTTGCCAAGGTGCTCAGATCCTTACCTGCTTCATACAAACATAAAGTTGTTGCCATTGAGGCGATTAGGACTGTGATAGATGTTACAAGGGATCAGTTGGTTGTCAAGCTTTCAGCATTTGAAATGAGCGAGTTTGGTGATTCTCTTCCTAAATCAAAATCTACATTTAAGGCCAATATTTTTGGAAAACAAAGATTTGACCTAGGTGAAAGCTCTTCAAGAAGACTAACCAGATATGAGAAGGCAAGGAAGGAACTTGAAGAAGATGAATCTGAGCTTGAAGAACTTGAAGTCCTTATTGCTAAAAGATTACCAAGAGGATTCGTTAAGTATGAAGGAAAGTTTCCTTTAAAATGTTTTGCTTGCAATAAGATTGGTCATTTTGCTTCAAGATGTTCGGAGAGGGTTTTAAAGCCAAACCCTAACAGACCTAGGGTTCAGAAGAAACGCTACTATGTCCAAGAAGTTGCTAATGAAGTAGTCACAGATGATGAATCTGATATGGGAAGTACCTCTGGAAATGAATGGGTGTTCATTGCTATCAAAGAAGAAGATTCGGTGCCTACTGAATCTGCTAGTTGTGTGAATGTGGAAAGTGCCTTGGCTGCTCAGGTTGAAGAAAAGGATGAATGGGTGATTGACAATGGATGTTCTCATCATATGACTGGTGATAAAAGTAAGTTTGGAAAGATATGAAGGTAGAATTGTGAAGTTTGGAGATAATTCAGCTGGTAGAATCTGTGATAGAGGATCCATCTCTCTTGATGGTAAGAATAACACTAATGATGTTTTGTATGTAGAAGGGTTGAAGCATAATCTTCTCAGCGTTGGAGAGTTGGTTGACAAAGGGTATGATCTCCAGTTCAAGGATGGAAAATATAGAATTTTGGGAAGCTCCGGAACTGAGATTGCATTTGGTACATAGACTAGAGGTAATATCTTTCATTTAAGTGGTACTGGTAAAAGTTGTTTGATTGCTCAAATTGATCAGAGTTGGTTATGGCATAGGAGAATGTGTCATGTAAACTTTGATAACATTGTCAAGATAAGTACTACTCAGGCTGTGAGAGATCTTCCAAAGCTTGTGAAACCTGCTAATAACATGTGTAAGGAATGTCAGTTGGGCAAACATAATAGAGCTACATTCAAAAGTAAAGAACAATTTTCAAGTGGATTGTTGGAACTTGTGCACACTGATTTGTGTGGTCTTGCTAGATTTAGGAGTTTGCAAGGAGACATATACTTTATGTTGCTGATTGATGATTACTCTCAGATGATGTGGGTCACTTTCTTGAGAGAGAAATTAGAGGCTTTTGACAGATTCAAGGTGTTCAAGGCTATGGTGGAGAATGAGATTGGTGTGAAGATAAAGTGTTTGAGATTTGATAGAGGTGGAAAGTTTACCTCCGGTGAGTTTAGTGCATTTTGTGAAAAGCATGGAATAAGAAGACAATTATCTGCTTCTAGGACTCCTCAGTAGAATGGAGTTGTGGAAAGGAAAAACTAGAGTATTCAAGAGGCTTTTAGAACCATGATGATGGAGGCAAATGTTTCACATGTCTATTGGAGAGAGGCTGTGAGTACTACTGTCTACACTCTTAACTGGGTGCAGATCAAAGGTAATATTGGTAAAACACCTTATGAACTATGGTTTGGTAATGCTCCTACTATGAAATACTTTAGAGTTTTCAGTAGTAAATGCTATATCAAGAGAGATGAAGATCTAGGCAAGTTTGATGCAAGATGTGATGAAGGAATATTTCTAGGTTATTCTTACCAAAGCAAGGCATATCGGTGCTTTAACAAGAGATTGAAAAGGATTGTTAAAAGTACTAATGTCAAGGTTGATGAAAGCAAGGAGATACCTTCCAAGTCTTGTGGATATGAATCAGTTGATCAAAATGAAAGTCCAAATAAAGAAAAGCAAGTTCAAACTCAAACTTGGATTCAGATTGCTCTAGAGAATCTAGTGACTCAAGAAGCTAGTGCAAATGTTGAGGAACAAGTTCAAGAATTAGAAGTTCAAGAAAATCCCAAAACTCCCAGGTATGTAAGGTTGAATCATTCTGAAGATCAGATCATAGGAGATAAAAATAAAGGTGTTCAAGCCAGAAGATAAATTGCTGAAGAACAAGTGGAGTATTGTTTGATTTCAAAGATTGAACCAAAATCAGTGAATGAAGCTTGTAATGATGAAAGTTAGGCAAAAGCAATGGAAGAAGAATTAATGCAAATTGAAAAGAATCATACTTGGGATCTTGTTCCTAGACTTGAAAACAAAAATGTAATTGGAACTAAATGGGTCTTCCAGAATAAATTGAATGAAGATGGTGAAGTTGTGAGAAACAAAGAAAGATTGGTGTGCAAAGGATATTCTTAGGTAGAGGGAATTGATTTTGAAGAAACATTTGCTCCGGTGGCAAGAATCGAAGCAGTCAGATTATTTCCTGCCTTTGCTGCTTACAAAGATTTCAAAGTTTACCAAATGGATGTCAAGTTAGCATTCCTAAATGGAGAGTTGGAAGAAGAAATCTACATTGAGCAACTGAAAGGATACCAGTTGTCTGATAAAGGAGATATGGTCTGCAGATTGGGGAAAGCATTGTATGGACTTAAAAAAGCCCCAAGAGCCTGGTATACAAGATTAGATAAGTATCTGCTAAAGTTAGGTTTTAGCAAAGGCACAACTGACAGTAATCTTTATTTCAAAATTGATCACAAACACATCTTGATTGTTGAGGTATTTGTTGATGATATCATCTTTGGTGGAAATGAGAGCATGTGTAAAAAATTTGCTGATCAGATGCAAAGTGAATTTGAGATGTCCATGTTTGGTGAAATGAATTTCTTCTTAGGTCTACAAATCACTCAGTCAGATAAGGGCATCTTCATATCTTAGTCTAAGTATGTGAAAGAGTTGTTGAAAAAGTTTGTAATGGAGGATTCAAAACTAGTGAGTACTCCTATGATAACTAGATGCAAGTTGAGTAAAGATAATGATTCCCCTAAGGCATATCAGAAAAGGTATAGATCAATGATTGGAGGACTGCTTTATCTGACTCAAACTAGACCTGATATTATGAATGTAGTTGGCCTTGTTGCTAGATTTCAAGCTGATCCTAGAGAATCTCATGTTGTAGTAGTCAAAAGAATTTTTAGATATTTGAAGGGGACATCTGATTATGGCTTATGGTATCCTAAGGATGATGATTTCACTCTTCATGCATATGCAAATGTTGATTGGGTAGGACATGTGGATGACATGAAGAGTACTAGTGGTGGTGCATTTTTCTTGGGAAAGAGTTTGGTTTCTTGGTTGAGCAAAAAGCAGGAGGCAATATCTCTGTCTACTGCAGAGGTAGAGTATATAGCAATAGCAAATAATTGTACTCAAGTTTTGTGGATGAAGCAAATATTGAAGGATATCAGAATTGTGTTTGAAGAGCCTATTACAATCTTCTGTGATAATTCAAGTGCAATAAACATCTCAAAGAATCTAGTGTTGCATTCAAAGATAAAACACATATCCATCAAGTTTCACTTTTTGAGAGAGAAGGTAAATGAGAATGAAGTCAGATTGGAGTTTGTTTCTTCAAAGGTTCAGATTGCGGATATCTTCACTAAGCCTCTACCTAAGGACACTTTTGAGTATCTTAGAGTGAAGCTAGGGGTTATTACCCCTCATGTTCAGAACTAAGGTGCACTAGTGTGCATCAGTCCAGTGGAACACATAGTCAAATCTTGTGATCCAGATTGGTGTTAAGGGGATGCTACTTAGGGGGAGTAGTTAGTATGTTAATTCTGGAGTTTAGTTTGGTTTTATCTAAGAAACAAAAAGAGGGAGAGATAATTGCAAATATGTTCCCTTTGCCATTGATGTCAAAGGGGGAGAGAAGTCATGTGAAAAACTTGGAAGTAAGTAGTTGGTGGTGAAAGGGGGAGCAGTGAAGAAAGTGGTTGTAGGTGTGATAAGAGAAAGGGGGAGAAGTCCTTGTCTTGATGGTTGAATCAATTTTTCACATCATATGTTGTCATCAATGACAAAGGGGGAGATTGTTTCAAATATGTGCCTATGATGTGTTGTCATTGATGTCAACATATCTCTTTGTTAGAGATAGTGAAGATAGTGCAGTTCAGTAAAGTAGATTGCTCTGCATTCCTAGTGAGACAAAGATCAGAGTCTACAAATTAAAGGGTTTGTAGAGGATTGTTTGAAGTTGCTCTAGTTAATATTTGAGAGGTTCACATGAAGGATTAGTGAAGTTATGGCCATTTGAGTAGAATCAGGTTTTGTAGTTGTTCAGAGGTAATAAAGTGTCAGGAATTTGGTTCAGATTGCTCCACACTGGAATATTATGGTCTGTGGTTCTAGAGGTATGTTTGGGATGTTGGTGTGTATCCTCAACTCAAGTGGTTCAGGGTTTGGAGGTCTGCAAGCAATCTTTCTAGTGTGACAATCATGACAGTTAGTGTTCTTAAGTCTCTGTATGAAGATGCAAGTGATTCTGGTGATTTGAGGTGGTGTAGTTGTTCTTGTTGATTTCATTATGCTTGTGGAGGTCTCTGGATTGTGTGCCTATTGCATTGGTGGTCGGCATTGAGGGTTGAGCTTGTAGTTGAAGATTTCTCCTTGGGTGTTGCTGTTCTTTCCAGTCTTGGACGACTAGATGCTTGGTGCATGTTGTGGATGATCTAAGAAAAGTTCTATGAAGCATGGGGTGTTGTTCGAGGAAGATTTGAGTCCCAGCTATGTTTGGCCAACAATGTAGTGATCCGCATGTAGCATTTTGTATTAAGTTGATTGTAATTGCTTGTAATGCCTATCTTGGAGAATGTTCCAGATATATGATTGTAAGGCTGACTTTGATGTTCATTCCAAAGTTGATGTCATGTATAAATAAGTGTAATGAAGTCATGTAAATGTGCCCATGTGTGTGAAGATGCGGAGGTAGTAAAGAATTGTTTGGGGGAAGAGTAGAGGTGTTGTGAGCTTCAATGGAACTAAACCTTGGCATGGAGAAGATGTTGTTTCTGAGTTCAACCTTTCAGTGCTAACCATATGAATATTTTTGTAGACACTGAGTCTATTGGAGTAGTGAGCTCTGGGCAGTGTGCCCGAAGGCAAGTGACTTCCCATTTTTCTATTTTTTTAACAGAGAATAAATGTTGTGGGTTAACCCCCATCGTGGTTTTTCCCTTAACCGAGTTTCCACGTAAAAATCTTGGTGTTATATGTGTTGATTGTGTTTCTGCTCATGTGTTGTTGATTCATGCTTTCATGGTTATATCATTAATTTGTTAATAAGTGGTAAAGAAGATTAAATGCAGCAAAATATAAAGTTTTGTGACAACTGATTCACCCCCCTCTCAGTTGTCTGCCCTAATTTCAACATGTTTGATGGGGTAGATAATCTTTGCCTCTATGAGCTTGGATAACTCCTTTCTCATCAATGGCTTTATTTTGGGGTTGACAGGCCTTTGCTTTTGGCAGACAGGTTTTGCATTATGGTCCAAATCAATAGTATGTTGGATTAACCTAGGATCAAAGCATTTTAGATCTCGATAATCACAAGCAATTAAATTATTAAATTCATTGCAAACCTCAATAAAAGCTTGCCTTTCAACTTGGTCACATACCTTGCCATGTTTAAGGAATCTATCTTGTGCAATTTCCACTTCTTCATAGTCCTCTTTTTTGAGTCATGTTCATCTTTTCTTTCTTTGGCTGATCATCTACACCAAATATGCTCTCTAAGGTGATCAATCCCCTGGGTAGTTTGTTGGTCTTTAGCTGGATCACTTGGTCACCATATTTCTCTTGCAATATCGATTGGTTACTGATAGCATACTCTGCCTCATCTTGCAAGAAATTCACAATTTGCTGGTCATTTTCAAATACTTGCCAGCTTATGATGTTATCAGGTATAGCAGGTCTCACAACAACCTTTACATGCTGATTTGAATTTTGTTTGACATTCTAGGGAATGTGAAACTGTGCACCAACTGTAGCCAGTTTGTTAGCATCCTTATTTTTCTACCTGGGAATGACCTAAATATTGAAGGCATCAAAGTCTTTAATTAGGTCCCAGACCCTGTGTTTGTATGACTTCAACAAGTCATTCATTGAAGCGTTAAGTGATATGATTTGGTGAACAACTAGCTCGCTGTCACCAAATACTTGCAAAACTTTTATTCCTCTTTTTTATGCCAGTTGTATGCCCTGAATCAAGGCTTCATATTTAGATACATTGTTAGTACAGATGAACTGCAATCTGAACAAAGAGAAATAACTTTCCTTTTGGTGTGAAATTAGTACAAACCCAATGCCTGCTCCATTTATGCTTCTGGAGCCATCAAAAAACATTTGCCACATCCCACTTGGATCTGCTATTGTATTTTCAATATTGGGGATGACGACATCATCTTCATGGATACAATAAGTACCTCACCTTGTTTCCTCTATATGAGCAGGGGTATCAAACTAAAAATAGTTTGCTCACTCATCAAGTAGTATGCCGGGGATCTACTCCACTAGGGTGGCAACCTCATTCCTACTGCTATTTTTGTCCTTCTCTAACTCATGGATTGTACAATTCATATTGGTGGGATTAGGAGAGTAGGGCTCTATATGGTCATTGGCAATAGGCTCAACTTTGATGGTTACTTTGGTGTCATACCTAGTTCTAAATAACATGTGGGACCAATCAGAGGATAGGTACCCACCTATTTTGGCTGTGATGTCCCTAGATAGGCATATGCTAAAGTAGGCTGGGAGATCAATGACTAAAATATCTTGGGAAATAAAGCAACCAAAGCATGCATGCAAAGTGAGTTTTAGATCTTTAATAACACCCACTGTGTTAATAACAGTGCCATCTAATTGCACTATCCCCTTGTTCACAAGCTCATTTTATACCCAACTTATCAACTATATCCTTGGCCATGACAGAGGTACCTGCCCCAGAATCTATCAAACAATTATGTAACAATTTGTTACCAATAATTAAAGAAACATAGAATGGAGGGGGCTTACTGGTTTGCTTGTGCTTGCTTCCTCCTTTTTCAGCTGACATAAGCTCGTTGGGATCATGACCTTTTCTTTTGTTGCCTCTACAGCGAGCTGGTTAAAGCTCGTCAAGGCTTCCTTCAACAAATCTCTTTATGCTGGAATCAACAGAGTGTCCCACATTGTGACACTTATATTGGTCTTTTTCATCCAATCAACAATGCTGAAGGGGATTTAATTGCCCTTCAATGATGCTTTGGGAATAGTAGGGTCGATCCTTGCTTGTTGGCCAGCCTGGGGCTGCTGTTGTGGTATTGAGTTTACCTGCCCAGTAGATTAATCTGCTTGTCTTGAAGGAATCCTGGCTGCTACTCCTTCACTTGTAGCCATTTGGGGTATATGGGAAGAAGATGTCTATTGGCCAACCGTAGGTACCAAGGCATCTTCAGTAGCCCTTCTCTTGACTCTTGTAGTGTGTGCTATTGGGCCTGCACTTTGATTAACACCATAGAAGTCATCCTATGTCTAATTCATTAGAATTGTTTTGCATTTGTTCATGCCCTCCTACCATTTTTTGACTAGAGCTAACTTGCTGCTTTGAAGGAGCTGATCGGATTTGTACTATTAAAGTCTGATTGAACTATCCACTTTGGAACAAATTCTGATCATGTGGATGATTACATGGATATCACCAATTGTTATCTTGAGCCAAGTTGTTTTATATAAGCACAAGAGGCTTGAATGTACTAGCAACATTAGGATGCACATCATTCAATAGTCTAATGTAACTGGGCTGATTTTGCCTCTGTACATTACCCTAATATGGCGGTCTATTCTATTGGTAACTCTAATTGAATGGCTGATATGTTTGGTTAGATTGCTAATTCGACCTGTTAGGTTGTGTAGGTTGTCTTCTTGCTAACATAGGTTCATTGCCCAATTTTCTGATCGGAGCATCTTTCTCATCCTCTTTCTCCACTGTGGGTGTAATTAAGAGACCAACAAAGGTAGCGGTGGGAATTGGAGCCATGACAAGCTGAATAACAGGGGCCTTTAGAAATAGAGGCATTGGTGGCCTTGGAGCAATTTTTCCAGCTTGAATCATTTGCCCTAATTGCTATGTCATATGCGTCAAGTAGTACAGTCCCTCCCATGGATTGAATCATGATAACAATGTCATGATTCAGTGATCTCAAATAGTAAATGAATGTCATTTTCAGGGAGGGCTTCACCAACAATGGGATTCTATCCCATGTCTTTTGGAATCCATAATTGAAGTACACCATATATTCATGGGGGGCTCTCTTGATTGTAGCTAGCTACTCATTAGTGACAAGTGGTCACTCTTGTCTTTGAAATGTTGGCACAATCTAGTGCCCAAATCATCCCAGTTATGGATGGAATTGGATGAAAGACCCTTGTACCATTGCAGAGCTTTTCCCTTGAATAAAGAGGCCAGGAGCCTCACTGCCACATTGTCAATAATGACATTGTGGATAGAGCAGACATTGGTGATGTCTTGAATGTGTTCAATAGGGGTGGTGGAGTTTTCACCAGTAAAGAATGGTATAGCGTTTAAGGCTAAGGTGGGCATATCATCATATTGAGCTAGGTCCAATGGGCTACCCCTGTTAAAAGCAACAAATGGAAGATTCCTTGCCATATTTTGGATATTTAGGTTGATTCTAGGTATATGCAAGGTTCTTCTCGAATACTCGAACCTAACTTGGAATCTAGCTGCAGGGGGAGTAGATTGAGCTCTTTGATGGAGATGGAACCGTACTCCTATTTTCCCTCACAGGGGACCTAGATAGTCTACTTCTTCTTGACTCAGTGAATGAAAGTTCTGTGAATTGAAAATTACCTCTGGAAGAAGATCTTGTCTACACTCTAGGCATGAAATGTTGACTTGATATGGATACTGGACCAACAGAGTCACCAGGTGCTTGAATGCTTCCATAGTAGTGAATAAACTAAGAATAAAACTAAATTTTGTAGCTCAACTCCTACTAAGAGCAGAGAGTCCCACCAGGCGTGCTAAAAACTATTGTCATGTGAAATTGCACCTTGCTTGAAGCTTGTTCAAGCACTCTAATGACATAATGCGATTGATCTCAAGGTGTGGGACCTTGCTGATGAGATTAGACCTCCAGAGAAGGTTGGTTCCTCTTTCAACTTAAGGCCTAGAGAATGAACTAAATCTAGTGCTAAAACTTGCAGAGGAAAAGGAGAGAAGAAAATGTTGAAATTAAAGAGGTGATGCACCGGATTGAAGATGTTTAGTTGCAACTGACTCAACATAGTAATGATCTCAAAACTAAAGGGAACTCACATAGACTCATACCAATTTGTACAGAGGTCAGGAAAGAGAAGTGAAGGTATGAAAGGGACCATTTTATCCACAATACACAACTCACATCAATTGAATAGACACATTGCAATAATAATGAGAGAGGTGAAATATCAGTTTATATTGATCGCGGAGGCCAAATAGCCATTACAAAAGAGAGAATTATTCCAGAGAAATTAGACACATACTAACCAATTACATTCATTGGTGAACTATCAGTGGGAGACATCAAAGGATTAAAGTGGAGCACAATACATCAAATCCAATTGGTTCTGCATTACTAGGTTTGGTCACAAGAACTCTCTATCTTGTATAATAGTCTAGAAGAACAACTAATAGAAATACATTGTTTTCAAATGTATTTATAACATTTCATCATTATTCTACTACAGTGGTTGCTAAATTTTAGTCAATCAACCCAGGACATGCCCACACTACATTAAATTTATGACTCAGAAGCCCTGCAAACTGCAACAGTGGCCATGCCTCTAACAGGCCTGCAAACCTGCAAAAGAGAGCATGCATGGGTGCTAGGCGCATTAAAGAGGGAAGGCTTGCAAATCTATTTTGTCCTTGCAAACCCATCCTACAGCTTCATTTGCACCTCAACATTGAATAATTCCACTATTTCAGCTACCTGTGTTTGACTTGGCTTGCAGAATTTTGATGTTAGGTACCTCTCCCTAAGAAAATCATGTGATTTCAGGGAGAGCAAGCTTTTACAACACTTTAAAGTGTTGTACCTCTTAAAATCTTACATGGCACCTTTGAATTTGTCATGGTAGATGAATTTGCACCAAGTAGAATTATCTGGGTTTGATTTTCCTTTGATCGACAAATTCTCTACTTATAGAACCATCGGGCTCTACCTTCATTTCCTTTATTGATGAATTTGTTTTTTGTTGAACTTCTTCCATTTGGTTCATTTTCGCCTTATCGATGAATTCTGCATTTTGTGAACCAAGCTTTGTTTTATCTTTTACCTCCTTGGCATTATTTTTGCTTTATCAACAAATTATCCATATAGCAAACTTTTCTTATCTTTTCTCTTTCCTTTTATCGGCAAAACCTAAATCTGGTGAATCATCCTTTCTTCTTTATCGACAAAATTCTATTTTGCCAAACTTTGCCTTTTGCTTCCTTTTTATCAGAAAAGTCCCACTCTTCTGAACCTTGGTCTTGTCTCCTTTTGTCTTCATTGCCTTGTTGGTAAAAGTCCCTTTTGCTGAACCTCTTTTGCTTGATATCCTCCTTTATCAGCTTTTTGCCCTATCAGGAAACCATGAGAAAACTAAACTTTTGAAGAGTTCTCTACTTTACTGATTTGCCGATTTTACCTTTCCCTTAGCTACTTTTTGCCTTATCAACAAATTCTCCAATTCTCGAACTGAGCTTACCTTTGACTTTTCTAACCTTCACCTTATCAATGAATTTTCACTTCCACAAACTTAGGTTGCTTTTTGCCTTATCAGCAAAAAACTTCATTTCTTGAACTTTGCCTTTGGCCTGCTTTCTCCTTTATCGACAAAAGCCACTTTGTCAAACTTGACTGCTTCCCCCTTCTTCTCTATCAATGAATCACCTTATCGGTGAACTTGGGGAATTTCTAACTTTTGCAAAGTTTGTACTTTTACCAATTTCTCAATAAGGCCTCGTTTCCTTTGCCTTAGCCATTTCCATGCCTTATCAGCAAAATCTTTAACTTTCAAACCAAGTCCTCTTTGTCGGCAAAACTTCACTTTCCCGAACCACCTTGATTTGCCGATGTCTTCATTCTGCCTTTTGCCTTATCGACAAAATCGCTACCAGTAAAACCTACTTTTGTTGAACCAACTATGCCTTGGCCAAATTTCCTTCTATCGGCCCATTTGCCAACCTTCCCTTTGGCCTTGCTTCTGCCTTTGTCAGCAAAGTCGTTGATTGGCGAACCTACTGATTGACAAACTTAAGGTTTGTCAAACCATAAGTTTATCGACAAAGAAAACATTTCTCCTTCTTTCATCTAACTTAGCTGATATCTTGCAAGTCTTTCCTTTGTTAGGAACGTTCCACTTTCTTGAACTTGTCTTCTTCTACTCTCCCTTATCGGGGAATCACTGAATCAACGAACTTGAGAATTTGTGAACTTTTTGAAAAGTTCACGACTTTGGAAAATCACTGTTAAAGGCATCATTGCTCTCTTTATGCCTTGGACAAACCTTTGAAGAAACTCGCTCACCTGGCCCTTTGCCGGCGAATCGCCGAATCGATGAACTGATGAAATTTCAAACTTTTTGAAAAGTTTACGAAACATGAGAATTGCCAATAAAGGGAACATGCTTTCCTTTCCTTAGTGAAATTTTGAGTTTTCCTACCTTAGTCAGTGAATTGGCCAGTCGACGAACTGGCTGGTTTGTGAACTTGAAGTTTTGTCGATAAAGCCCAAAAGGGGTAAAAAAACTAAGGCAAGAACTTAGAAAATTATGGGTTTTGTTGGGTTTTTTGTAAGGATTCTCCATAGGCATTTTTTGAGATTTTTACAAGGTTTTACACTAAAAATTGGAGGATATTAGGATTTTTAAGGGATTTCAACAATATTTCAAACTGGGCTATTTGACTTTGGGAGGTGGAAAATAGGACAACAAGCATCATTGCCCAACTCCACTTGTATGCCATCCTTCCATTCTTTAAATTTATTAAACACCTTCTTATTGAAAGTCAGATGTGTAGATTCTATGATGTCCACATACCACCCTACAATAGAAACAATGTTAGTGGATAGACACAACACCATGGAGAAAGATGTCTAAATTTTGAATGCTAACTAATCCACTTCAATAGCAGTTTTTTGCACTCGCTGCAAACTCTTTTTCTTGCTTTCCTTTCTTCTCATGACACTGAGATGCATAGTGATCCATCTTGTGGCACTTGAAACACTTCACATGATTCAATTCTTTCTTCCCCTACTCCAAAGAATTTGATTTTTCCTCCCTACCCTCTTGACCCTTCCTGGGTTGTCCTTTGTTACCACCTTTCCTCATCTTCCCAATGAGGGATAGGTTCTAACTCTCCTTTGCTCTAGTTGAAATAATCTCAAGTTTGGTCTCCTCCTAGATGAAATTATCCCAAGGCTTCTTAAAGGTGGGAAGCTTCTCACAAGCACAAACACCCTAAGAAAATAGTTCCTAGCATAGAGAGGATCCATTTAAAGCTATGGGTACCAACTCATCTTGCTCCACCTTAACCCCAATCATTGCAACCTGATCATGAAGTTTTATGATCTTAATCAAGTAGGTGGCTACTATGTTTTTATCACTCGTGTGTGACATTGATATTGTGTAATGTCTGCATTTTCAGAATGATCACAGAAGAAGACCTAAGAGGCCAATCTTCACACTTTAGGATTTTTTGTGGGAAAATTGAGTGTAGAAAATGAATTGTCATTTTTCTAATGATTTTGATGTATTTATTTGAAATAAATAAAATTGCCCTCAAGTGGAGCGAACCATCTAGGGATGGAAAAATAAGTGTGGAAATTGTCATTTGATGGAGGCTTGGTGTAAAGAATGATAGATTTCATCTCATTTGATCTTGATTCGCCCTTGGAGAAGATAACATGTGACATCATTCCTTATGTTGGCACCTTGGAGAAGATTAAGTTACAATTTACAAACTAAGATTGGTCTCATGTGAGCGCCCATGAGAGAGGGGCAAGTTTGAAGACATTAAAATAATATTAATTCAATTTTGGGTGCCCTTAAGGAGGATGACTTGAGAAGGAGAGGAAATATAATATAACAATTCAAATCTTTAATTTCAATTGGGTGCTCAAATAGGGTCAGCCTAATTGGAGGATAAAGACAACTTTAAATTAAAAAAATAAACTCACGCCTAGGTCAGCTAGAAGGGAGGATGACGACTTGTATAAATATAAGGTAAATTGGTGGCATTTGATCATATCATTCATACTTCATTTTTATTAAGTTTTTACTCTTTTGGCTACAACGAAAGTTGAGCTACAGAGGCAAGGATGAAAACCCTTGTGTTTCAAGGTGAGTTGGATGAAAACCTAGCTCATCCATTGGAGATTCCATGACAGGGATCTATTTGGGCTTCATTGCTATTTGGCAGAGGAGCAGAGCAAAATTCTAAATCAAATTTGCAGATCAGACTTGAGGGCTCCAATTTTTGGCAATTTTGTTACATTGTTTGCTAGGGTTTCACCCTAGGATTTGAGTGCCACCTTCTAGGAGAGGAGTGACTTGCTTTAGAGGGTGATTTTGGTGTTTTTGAGGAGTATCTTCAAATTTATAGAAGTAGTAGATCAGACCTGTTCACCCTAGTTTGTGGACTGATTTTGGTGCTTATTGATCATCATTGCTTAGGGTTTTTCCTACCTTTGGAGTGCCATCACTTGGAGTTGATTTGGAGGGTTGTTGTGGCATATTTGGTCATCATTTGTCATCATTATGGAGTAGCAAACCCTATCAGACCCGAGCGCATTATTTGGAGAAACTTCCTTGTGTGTTTGAAGATCATTGCACTAGGGTTTCAAGCCCTAACTTGATCGCCACACCTTGGAGGGCGATTCCATCTTTTTTGGAGGTCTTTGCATTGTTGGCATGTATTAACCCTAGGGTTTATAGCTGGGCATATTTGGCTTGTTTGCCCATGATATTTTGATGTAATTGCAAACTTCATTATTCTGATTTATAACAACAAACTTCTGATTTGGATTTCCAGTCATGTGTTGATTCACTATGTAATTCAACTATGATATTGGTACATGTTAGCATGATTATTATGATGTTTTGGCATGTTTGAATGGCTGTTATAAGTGTTTACATAAGTCTGATTCAGAAAATTAGAACTGTAGAAATTAGGGTTTTGGATCAGATTTTGAAAATCATAAAGTAGGGCAAAAATCAAAACCCTAAAATCAAAAATTTTAGTTAATATCCTATTTGGGATATTACAGTTTGTTCTTTAGAAACATCTTCCAAGAGATTTTCACTCTCTGATAAAGAGTGTTCAAGGCATTAAATATCTCCTTTGCTAATTTATTTTCAGCAATAAGAGGAATCAAATGATCCTTCACAAAATCCAAGATGATATGCCTTGTCTTGGCCATTTTTTGGTAGATTAGATAATTAAGTAGGATCAATTAGAGATGTCAACACAATTTCCACAAAGACTCAAAGATCTATTTCTTCTAGCAATAGCTGCAACCTACATCTCTAAAAAGTAAAATTTGAAGCTACCTCTAGGTAGTCACACTTTCGGAGACTAAAAGCAGTCATGTCTTCAATGATTGGAACATGCTGAAGTTGAACAAATCAACTAAAATTAAATTAAATCAGCAACATATCACAAGTATAGATCAACACTCCAATCACTAGTGAAACTAGGGCATCACACCCACTAAAACCCTCTGACAACTCCCTCTTACGAGCAGTAGTCATTTCTATCTATGGAAACTTTGGAAGATTCAGATTATCCACTTTGATACTATGTTAAAATTCAACATATGGCATGCAAATTTTGCACATTAGGTTTAACATAAATTGTCTAACTTAAAACTTCAATCAAACCTATAATTTCAAGTGCTATAAGCTACATACACACACTTCTAAAAGTAAAAGAAAATAGAATGATAAAATTGAAATCAAAATTTTGTAGCTTCTAGAAAAATAGAATTTTATTATTTTGGAATAAATTCTACAATTCTAATTTTCTATCCACAGTCTAGTTTTGTAAAAGAGAAAGTATCCAAGGTCTTAAATAGACCTCCAACCTGGGCAACCCATAAAAAAGAAACCCAATATTTTTAGTTGTCTTCATTACAAAGCAATTGCCATAAAAGTGTTGATTGGTTGTAACTGATGACTAGATTGAAACACCTACAAAGAATGGGTTGCAAAATGGTGATGGAAGGATAAATGCAGTGGCTGTGAGACATGAGAAGTAGATTACTTGGCTTCTCTTCTTAAAAACAATGAAGAATGGATCACTAAAAAATGACTCAATCTCCTCTCATTTGTTTGAAAAGCATAAATATATAGAAAGGGAGGAGGAGGTAGCAAAAACACACTCAAAGAAGGTAGAACAAAATGTTGGGTATCAATAATTCTAGAAAATTCACATTCATGACACTTCAAATATAATTTTTAGAAAATGGGGCGAAACTATCGCATTTAGCAAATAGGCAATTTCAAAACTATTGTAGTGGTTACAAAACTGTTGGGGCATAGGAAAAACTAGCTTGGCAATTTCAAAATGACATGCCAATTTTGCAACTTCCACTTGTAAAAAGGGTTTGTTTTGTCATGGGTCAAAACATAAGGCAAAAAAAACAATCAAAATGAACACAACAATTTTAAAACCACTACCTATCAAAAGGATCAGTATCGTCATGGGTCAAAAAATAAGGTAGAAAATACAATCATTAACCAAACAAATTAAGTCACTGCTCTATACCCTGGTCCAACTAGGCTCTAAAAGATGAACATCATGCCTAAAGATGAAGTTAATGCTGCATAGGAAGCTTTCTAGGGAAGACCTAGGGGACTTGACTGATGGGAGATGTTCTAGGAATCAAGACCAACTATCACTTTTATATGCTATAGTTGTAGTGCCCCTTCATTTTCACCTTGGATGTACAGGTGAACTGATCAAGGCGCATGAAGATGAAGGTAAAATAACAGGAATAATTAAGGTAAGGTAAACAATTGATGTTGTACAATATAGATAGATGTTTCATCCATGTGTGGTTTCATATGATAGTTAATGTGTTTTATTGATAATCTCCATTGCGACACTGATAATGTAGGCTTTGACATTGTTTTGCATTCCAATGATTAAGATGTCGATCTTACTACAATTGTTATATGTTAGAATGGATCTCATGGACTGATTTTGTTAGATTTATTTGTTATGATGATACTTCTGAGACTTATTCAATTTCATGCATCTATATGTTCAGTGTATGGTTCTATTCAGATAATGAGGTAGATTCGATTTGGTTATGATTACGTGTTATCTAATCTAGATTGATATGATGTGGAGAGGACGATGTCGCATCACTTGCTTGCAAGTGCCCTGCGATGTTGTGATTCCTTTTTCACCTAGTGTCAGCTTTTGTGCATCTATATATGCTTGACTGTGTCATTTGTTACAGGATGCAGGTATCTGGCATCGACTCCACCTGAATTAACAGGTCTGAGCGTGCCCTGAACCCAATGGATAAGTTGTTTCAGAGATAACTTAAGGTCCCACATCCCAAGTCATCATCCTCGATTAGGATGCATGACATGTCTAGTTTAACTTATCAGTTCTGTTAGTATGTCAGGTCTTGCAATTGAGTTATATTTGATGGAGCTTGTTGGTTAAGTGTGTTTTGGCCTGGCTTGTGAACATGTTTGATTTGGCTTCTAACGGCTGTCCTACTCAGTGGGTTATGTTGTATGCCTAGATTTTGTTATATAGTCATGCTATTATTTGATCCACTATAATACTTAATAGGATTACATCAATTATCATTATTAATATTAAATAAGATTAAAATGATAACTGATAATTACCTAGTTTAAGGTAATTATCCAAAGTTGTTTGAATGTGAATTATTTTATTACTGTTATTAAATTGATTTATTTGGGGGTATTTATAGATTCAAATAAGTTTTAGTATCTTAATATTTTAATGTTTTATTATTATGATTTTGCAATATTTATTTTAGTTTAGGGAACAATATTTCTCATAGTTATGTTTGTAAAAGGTTTAGATTATTAGTCAGGTTATACTAAATAAAATGCATTGTCATCATAGATTATTTCTCTTCTATTTACCTTATCTATTATTTGGGTATTGGCCTCATTCCCATATTTCAAGGAATTCAACCTCGTCAATCCACTCATTCATGAACATGGGAATATTTGTGAAAGGAGAAATACTGTGATTTTCAACGTACCTCATGCTTAATTGGTTTTTATATTAATAAAATTAGAATATGAAAATAAAGTGCATAGTATTGTGATTCAAAGGTTATAAAAACAAGGCATAAATAATTATTAAATATATGTATATTAAAATATATCTATAGTAAAATATTAAAATAAATAAAATAAAACATTATAATATTTAGTTCTAAATTACATCATGAGGTGTAAGTGATAAATTTAGTAAATAGTTGTTATATGGTTGGCATGGGATCATGTGTCATCCTCCGAGAATGGTGGAGGAAGGTTCTGGAAGATAGTAAGGGAGAACATTTCATTATTCCAGAGGGATGGTAGTTGGGGATCTTCTTGCATATCCATAGGCTGCTGTTAGAAATTGGGGGAGGGGAATCGACTTGGGAGGAGGCTAGAGCTGCAGAATAGAACCTGGAGCAGCATCAAATCCTCCACCCCATCCAGTGAGCAAAAATCAGGTTCCTTCGTATCTGAATTCTAACTCAGTTTTATTTGGAAATGAATGCGAGATTATTCCTTACCTCTGTTTATCTGATATAGTGAACATAGTTATTTTATGAATCTAGTGTTCATGTTGTTTCTTTTAGCATCACCAATAAATTGTACTCGAATAATGTATCTATTTTTATGATGGGATTGGTCCACATCTCTCAGCAATTTCTGTTGCCACATTCTATGAAATGACATAGATCAAACTGCTTTATGTTTTGACGGATGTCCATTGATTGTTTTAATCTCTCCTTATTGGCCTGCGCTGGCATGATGATGGCAAAGGCCGTTGATATTGTAGTAAACTGCCTCTCCATTAACCTATTCCAGATATATCCTGTAACCATTGCATATCTAGGGATTTCATTTTCTGGGACAGTCACAATCAGCTCGCGTGCTTGGTGCATGCTTCTACTTTCTGCATACATGCCTTGTAGGGTGATTGCAATTTCAAACCCTCGAAGACTCTAATAACCTTCATGCTCTGATGGTAGTCCACATCGCTTTTCCAAGCCCATTTGGACGTGGGCAGAAGTGGCGGATCTAGCTTACCTCTGCCAATTCCATTTGTTTAACAGTTTACTGAAGTCTCATAACATATCTATCTTGAGCGAAACCTACAATCATTGTAATTAAAGTTGTTGATAGTTTTAAGGTCTTGTTAATTCTTAAATTTAGTTTGAACTCAACCACATTCTGCAAACCACCTGAGCATATCCTGCAATCATTCTTTTGGCGTTGTGTGAGGAGGGCAGATATATTACAACATCTGATATTATTTTCCCCTATTGATGATACTTGGTCAACGTCCATACCCTCTATCTTTTATCGATCTCCTTAGTCATTCATTGGCTTACGTGCAATAAGATCATTCATTAGCTTACGTGCTCAGGTGGAGAGAATGTGGAAAAAGTTGTGCTAATTGCCCTTACTTAAAAGTTTCTAAAGTCTTTTTAACGAATCCATTTTGGTGTAAATCCTGCAACCATCGTATTTCGAAGTCATCTCCTTGCTGTGTTCTGTCAAACAGTACATGTGACTTGCCGATGCTTTTACATTCTGCATACATGTTGTTCTGAGCATTTCCAACTGAATTATCTAGAAAGGTTACCTTTTTCTTCATGCATCAAGGGATGTCATTTGCTATTTTGAAACAACTTCAGCGCTGGCAGAAGGTGTGGAATATGGTGTTCCATCTGACAGATACACTTGCCTTTAAAACAAATTCATTTTGGTTATATCCTGCAACTGCAGTAATTCCTTGATGGTGACCTTTAGTAGTGAGTCGATCCTCCAAATATACTATCTTTCAATGGCTGGCATAAAGGTTAAATCTCATCGGCTTGGGAGTAGTTTATCCAACGGCCTTATCTTGTTCTACCAATATTAGAAATTGGTCTCTCACCAATGGATTGTGACCTCACCTAAATAGCCTGTTCATAATTCAACCTAAACAACCTCTGTCGAACCGTGTGGAGCAGATTACTATTAGAAGGATCAATTTTAGGTCAGCGTTCTTAATATAATGCTTTAACCTACTAAATCACCAGATCGGACTTACTAATTGAACGTCTCAGTAAGCCCTCTTTCATATGTAAATTCAAGCTGAATGTAAGTCATACAGTCTTTGAAAGATTAAAATTGGAAAATGTTCAACAGGAGATATAAACTGTTAGTATTTGATATGAATCTTATGAACTTACTGTAGTGGATGACGAATTCAATACCACAGTTACATTCTCGCAGCTTGTACCAATCGGTGATTTCACCAAAGTGGCAAAAACTCAAATCTCATCTAATGTGGTTAGGCATCAACTTGTTTTCTATGTTGCTTATCTATGATTGACCTCTGTCTATAACCATTTTTGATAGTTAAATTGTAACACTTACTTTTCCATCAACTAAATATGTGGGAATGCACCACCTATTCTAAAACATTTTTCAACTTACAAGCCACGATGGAGGGGTTTCTTTTCCATCAAAGCTCGTGTAGAATTTGTGTTGCTCACATCTCTGCTGCTACTTTAACATGGTGAGCATTCTCAGCGGAACTTGAATGTAGGTAATCATTATAATGATGGCTCTGATATCTTTGTAGTTGCTTGATTTGTAGATATTATTTTATTTTTGGTTAGAATGGAAGTAATGATGCATCCATAGTGTTCTGGATCAGAGTTTCAGATCCTTCTATCGAGTGAATTAAGCACGAGGGTCTTACGGATAGTGCTGTACTATTTGTATAGGGACATATTGCTTACCCTTGCTAACACCCACGGTGACCCACTTCAAAAATCCGTGCCTATGGTATCATTGATAGTCTGCCTTAGTAAAAATGGGGGATATTGACAACATAATTTTAAAATCTACAGAATGTATAGTCCCTTGGTTTTGATCGGTCACAAATATTCTTGTGTGTTCTCTTGTTTTAGTTTAACTGAGTTAGGGTGCAGATTCCAAGATACACTTAACTATCTCTTGGAGCACACTATCTCATCTCTTCTTGTAGATCATGCAAATCTTTAGTTTGAAGTTTAGTTTGACTTGTGATAACTCTTATGTATGCCCCTTGACAGTTCTATAAATTGAAAGGGCAAAGGTACGGTTTTGTATGAGTAGTTTATTTTTCTGTAGCAGATTTTAGTTTTAGAATTAATGAAACCCAGAGATCAGGTTTTGACAGTCATTCATTGAGTTATATTTATTGTTTTCTATAGTATGTGTAATTGTAAATAGATTCTTGCATTAGATTAAGTTAAAGCTGTTTTGATAAGTTTAATTTCTATGTTATTCCTGTAGAACTTTAGTCATAGTAATTTAGTTAATTAAGCTAAAGTTATGCTAACTCTTTAGGTCATGGGTTATTATATCCTAGTTTTATTAAGTGGTGGGCCATATGCAGTGTCTCGTATTGTCTTTTGATAAACATCTTATGTCTTGTTATTGAGCTATTTACTAGGATGTTGCCCTCTTGAAGTGCATGAATAGAAATCTGCTCGTTTCTCTTCTGCTATGTTGCTAATATCTTGCTTATTGAAGACACTTATTCTTTTCTTTGGCAATTACTATATCTGTCAGATACTTGTAAGAAAGGATCTCACATATCTTTACACATGTTATTGCCAAAAAAAAGTTGGTAGGAATGTTTAGGTATAGTGCTCTGGTTATAATGTGTCATTATTTGAGGCAACATTCGATAAATGTGTGCCATATAAGCTTCTTCATCTATTGTAGTTTTTTTTAAATGATTTTTTTGTAAGTTAAAGAATATGATACCAGGATACCTAAACTTTATACTTGATGGTCTGACACATGAGCCAGAGATCTATTACCTATTCTAGCGAGAACTTAGTTGACTTCTTATTTGTTTAGCTTGACGGTTATATGTAATTGATGATTGATTAATAAAATAGATAGAAGTAATATTATTTAAACTAGACCTAGGTTTTATGAAATTCTTGGTGGAGATATAACTTGAATCCAGTTGCTAATTTGATTAAATGGAATTGGATATGATAAAATAATTAGTGTAGATGAAATTTAATCTAGTTTGATTTGGTTTTGTAAAGATCTTTTATAATGATTTTGTTAAGTCGAAACTGGATTTAAAACTTGGAATTAGGATGTACTTGAAAATTTAGCCTTATAAGTAAAACTTATAGGTAACAAGATAACTAAGAGATTGAATTGCTCTTGTAAGAAAAAATTATGTTGTCCATGAGTTGATTTGTTGAAATTGCTTATTGCAAGCAAAATTTTCCATGAGAGTTGGTCTATGTGTAAATTATCAAGTTTAGGTTCCAGAGGCATAGGACAATAAGAATTGATTGCATATATTGTGTTGATAGGTGTCTTGAAATGAAGATGTTGTAAGAACATGATGTCTCTTATCTATGTATGTGCGTCTTAGTAAATGATAATGTGAGATGATGTAAATACTCTGTTGTGAATATATTATGATGGGTTTAAATCTCTTTCAAGGAAGTGTTGATGTTGAGTTTGTGTGTAGTATTGTAATGGGGAGATCTTGGAACTCGTAATGAGAAATTATTTTGTTTATGGTTGAGATTTGAAGAGCAAGATGACCCATACCTTGCTCTGGATATGTTTTATGGTTATTGCGATTGATGAACTGAAAGTTTTGGGACAATGATCTAAAGGTTGGTCATTGTGATTATGTTTTGTATGCAAGAAGGTAAATGCCTTGCATTGTTTATGTATACTTATCAGTATGATAGTGATTGTCTTGCTTGATGGTTAGGGTTTCTAGATGCAGGTAGGGGAGTGGCTTTCAATGTGGGGCCGGTGCCCAAAGTGGCTGTCAGGATAACCCATTGAAAGTGGTTAATTAAGTGAAAACCTAAAAATGAACTGGGGGGAAAAGGGTAAATTACACATTAACAAGATAATTGGATTTCCTCTCCCATGCCTATAGTGCTCGTTTAGACTAAGGATGGGTAGAGAAGGCTTGGTTGGCAAGATCAACTTCCTTGTCCTCACGAAAGGAAGGTTGATTCCGCATGAGTCACCCTATGGGGCCGGCACCTAGTGACAGGCTGTCAGGATAACCATAGATGGGGGCCGGCGCCTAGTGAGAGGCTGTCAGGATAACCCATGTTAGGACCATGTGATGACACTCTCCCTACTGCAGCCTAGCATTCCCTAGTTGTACTCTCCCCATTCATCATGTGTTGCCTCTAGAAGTGGTTTTGAGTTGCTTGTAATATTGTCATGTGTTGTAATGGAGTCATGTTTAGTCCTTGTTCCTGTTAGGCTAATGTCTACCTGATTGTTTGATGTTTTGGGACCTTATGTTATCTCCTAGCACGGGGGGTGGACCTTAGGGTTCCACATGGTCGGGTGGATGTGCTTTATCTCCATTGGATTTTTCCTTGCCTTTATTCGTGTGCAAGAAGGTTGTAACTCCTGTAGTAGATTCAGATCTTGTACCAGTCTATAAAGATAGTTATTTATGCTCATGTACTATCCTGTGTATCAGATTATTCATAATGTATGTAATCCAATGTAATCGAAAGTTGATGATGTAAACAATATTATGTTGTATCCTCATGTGTATGGAAAAATTGTAGTTGTACTTGATCTGGATGATTATTTATCTGATGTCATGGAAATATATATGGTTATTCATTTAATGCAATAGTTATAGAATGAATTATTGTTGTCAGTAATGCAGCTATGGAACCCTGGAAGAACATTACTTAGTATAGATATGTTAAATGTTACCTCGTTATTTCTTTAAAAAAAAAAATTGTCCTGTTTGTGTAGTGTAATTGTGTTGTTCTCTAGAGTTTCATGATGGGGCATTACAATAGTGGCTTATAATAGGTGTTTAATCATCATTGGACACAAAACTATCGACCCAAGTTATGATGTGCAAAAATAGGTACTTATAGAACCAAACTTAGCCAAGGGAAAGATCAGAACATAAGAGTGATTAGGTCTTGAAATAAAAGGACAGGATCTTACAAGGTACGACCTTCATCCAAACATGAAATTCTTACAACTCACAATATTTGAAACAACCCAATTTATTCTAGTGTCAAATAAGACATACAATCTAAAATGGGTTGGATATCCACCCATGATGTATTCAATAAATGCTATCCATAAGCTCCTACTTAATCCTCTTAATCCTATCCATGAATTTCCAATAGATAGGGGGAAAGGTAGTGAGAGAGGGATGGATGGGGGAGGTGGTGGGAGAAATAAGGCATTCCTAAGAAAAACTAAAACTCCTCCTTGTGGTTGACCTATAGAAGAAATAAAACAACTCAAGATACATTGCTGGCTATTGGGTTCCTCAAACCATCTCATTATTTTTTTGTCTGGTCAATGAAGAGAGCCTTGACCATCTTCTTCTTCACTTCCCCTTTGCTTCAGAAATCTGGACTTGCTTTTCCCCATAAAGGAATTCAAAATGGATATGCTCAACTAATCTTGTTGACCTCATGCATGGTCAACACGCTCAATTTAGGTCAATTGTGGCTAAGGGACTTCAAAAGATGATTCAAGATACACTACTGCATATTGAATTACTTAGATCTTTGCATTGCATTTTTTGTCTAGTTTGTGAGGAGGGCCCTTACAATCTCCTCCTTCACCGCCCCTTTGCTTAGGAGACCTGGGTTTTGTTTTCCCTATAGTAGCATTGCATTGACATGACATTGAAACAACAAACTAAAATCATGCTAGAATCTATTCTCCTAGTGGAAGCTCTAAGATTTGCACAAAAGAACAAGCATAACATTGTCAAAGTAGAGAACAATTCATAGATCATAAGAGATATGAAATAAAAAAAACTCTAATGGACAAATTGGTTTCTATGAAGTCACCTAGAGGGATTTCCTTTTATTCCAAAATTTGAATGGATAAGTTTCACATGCTACTACCATAAGGTTAGCAATATTACTGATTTCATGGTCAATTGCGCAATGAGTATCATCCAAATTTTTTGAATTCATTCATATTGAGATGACATAGAGCATTGACATGTGTCTTTTCCTCTGTAAGGCATGATCTAGAAGCTGTTGATTTCATGACCAATTGTGTAGTAGATGTCATCCAAAATATTTGAATTCATTCACACTGAGATAACACAGAGGATTAGTGTCTCTTTTTCTTTAGTTAGGCATGATCTAGAAGCCTCCCCGTGAATATCCCACTCTTATAAGTGACCCCTCTACTTACATAAAAACATAAGATAGATTAAACATCCCATCCTCTCGAGTCTTTGTTGCTAAGTCATGATTAATGGAATCCATGTAAGCTGGAAAGTGTTTGAAATGGAGAGGTTGTTGAATGTCTGCAAGCCAACAATTTCAACAACAGTACTCTTGAAATATGGTGGTAGGAAAGATCGTTGATAAAAAACTTTGTCGTATGTTTGATTCTTCTTTACTAGATGAAGTTGATATTATCAACTACATTATTGAACTAGAAATATTATGTTCTGGAATAGTGTCAAACTAGAAATATGGCTTGCTAAGAATGCCTTTTAAAACTACCTTGGCTATAGTTACTAAAGATGTCACGGTTAAGAGTAAATTATGGTTGTAAAATCATAGGGAAAGGGACACTAAGGTAAACTCTTTGGAAAACAACATTATTCATTGTGCTACCTCAGGATTATGCATTTTATTCTATTGGATAAAGGGTGCCTTTTTGCAATGAAAAATACTCTTATAATTTGATGGCAACTCAACTAGTTACAAACCCAAATAGGACACAAAGGACAATAATAGATAACAGACTTAATTACATTATTATGTTCAATTGATTAGATCAACCAAGTGACAGGAACAACTCATAGAACAACTCTGCATTAAATTGAGATGCATTCAATTACAAGAATTTTGTTCAAGAAGAAACTGTTAACCAAACTTAGCCAAATTAGCCACGAGCACAGAGCTAGCATAGATGCTACACATAAATAGATACTAAGTCTTTATAGGATTTCTAAACTTGGTTTATCATGGGCTTCACGCCCATCCTGAATCACCTACTCCTCCCCTTTTCACACACAATTTGATTGGTTTATATCTACCACAACGATGTCATTCCTTGTCACCACAATCTTCTCTTCTCGATGGTGACTACTAATTTCTAATCTAGCCCCAATCCCTATCAAAAACTCCCTTTCTCTGTTGAGACGTCAACCTCCCTCTCAATAGGCCCCCAATGCCAGCCATTTGTCCTCTTCACTATTTTCTCCTGTTTCCCCAACGTCTTGGTAGTTTCCAAAACTATTTTGGAACATGAATCAACCATCCCAAATTTGGCGACAAGAACTAAATTACAACTTATTTAACTTCCCTTGCTTGACCGGTCAATGGGAGGCTGACTACATAGACTTGAGGGAGTTAACAAAATTCTTAAACAAGTTGAGATTATATAAAATTCAAAGAGTTCAACAAACAAAACTAAAAGAGTCTTCTAATAACAAATCTTAAACAATAACTAATCAAAACCAAAAGTTAATGGGGAAAATGCCCTTGCATCAGGCTCCCCCATAGAGAAAACATATTCATGAGCTCCTTCTCATTAGATCCTCAACAGAGTACCCAAATTGGTGATTTTAGGTGTAGAAAGCCATGAAGCATCCTCCAAAGGATGGTGTTTCCATTTCACTAGATACCTAAAATAATCCTTGCCTTGGGTCTGTCGTAACAACTGCTCATCAAGAATGCTTTCAATTTCTAATGGAGTTGATGTGGTTCCTTGCTGATTGACAATAGTTGGCAATTCCAACTTTGTTGTTTCATCATTTGTAACAGCTTTGTATGGAAACAAGTCTACCACATTAAAAATGGGTGAAATATCTAGACTTGAAGGAAGACTTATTTCATAAGCATTCATGGAAAACTTATGAAGGATCTTACAAGGACCAACCTTTTTCATTTTCAGTTTGTTTTATGCTCCTGTTGGAAATCTTTCTTTTTGAAGATGAGCCATCACTAGATCACCCTCCTGAAAATACACTTCTCTCCTCTTCTGATCAACATACTATTTGTATTGCCAATTGCTTCCTTCAATGTTCTTTTTAACCTCCTCATGAAGGTCATGAATGATCTTTGCAAAATCTTCTCAATCTGCACTTCTTTTCTCCATATCACCAAGATTTCTAAGTTCAAATAACCCCTAGGATGCATGCCATACACAATATAAAATGGGTTGAAACCTGTACTTCGATTTGGAGAATCATTACAAGTAAATTTTGCTTGTGCCAACTCCATATCCCAATTTCTAGGTGTGTTTCCAACAAGGCATCTCAACATATCAGCAAGACTTCTATTGACCACCTCAATTTGGCCATCCATTTGGGGGTGATAGGTTGAACTAAAACTAAGATGTGTACCCAAATTTCTCCATAAAGTTCTCCAAAAATGCCCTACAAATTTGGTGTCTCTATCAGATATGATACTTCTTAGAATGCCATGCAACCATACCACTTCCTTGAAAAACAAATTTAAAATATTAGTAGCATCACTAGTCCTCTTACATGGAATAAAATGAACCATTTTAGAGAACCTATCCATGACTACAAATATCGAATCATTGCCCCTTTGACTGTGAGGCAAACCCATAACAAAATCATACTTACTAAATCCCACGGTCTAGATGGGATTGGTAATGGCTGATATAAACCAACATTTTGACTTTTTCTCTTTGCCATTTGACAAACTTTGCATCTTTCCACATACTTCTTGACATTCATCCTCATCTTTGGCAAATAGTAATGTGTGCTCAACTACAAACAAGTTTTATCTTGACCAAAATGTCTTGCTAGGCTATCACAATGCTTCTCCTTCAATAGATTATCTCTCATTGAGCCTCTAGGTATGCACAATTTAGTTCCTTTGAACAATAAACCCTCCTATAGCATAAAATCCAGTCATGGTCCTCTATCCCTGCTGATATGACTATTGCAAGCTTCAAATGCTTATTTGAAATCTATATCATTAGCATATAATCCTTACAAACTATCAAAACCCACACCGTTAGCCTGAATTTCATGAAACAATAGGCTTCTTCTACTTAATGCATCGATAACTTTGTTTGTTTGCCCACTCTTATGTTTCAACACAAAATTAAAACTTTGAAGATACTCTACCCATTTGGAATGTCTTTGATTTAGTTTATGTTGGTTGTTTATAAAATGTAAAGCATGGTTATCTGTATAGACAATAAACTCCTTAAGAAGTAAGTAATGCCTCCACTTTTTCAAGGATTGCACTAATGCATAAAACTCATGTTGACCCTCAGTTGTTGTCCTTGATGACAAATACACAACTTGGTATCACTTGGTATGGTGTGCATGGTATATCGTTGATAGCTGAACTTGGTATGGTATGCATGATATACAGTTGATAGTTGACACAGTTGTTATGATCATTGATGCACTTGATATTTGATGCCAGTTCATATTTGATGATATGTTCTCTACGACAGTTGATATAGTGATACAGTTTGACATGGGTTCATCTCAGTTGATATACATTTACATGTTTGACATTCAGATTTGTTCATGATTAGTTGATGTTGATACATGCTCATTATATTAGTTATTGTTAATGGTCATCTCTATATAGTTGATTTATCTCCTGTGGTTGTTGATGGTCTGCTCATAGTCATACATGTTCTATGATAGCATGGTATAAATGGTAATATGGATATAGCATTGCACTTAGCATGGTACTGACAACATGGTATAAATGGTAATATGGATATAACATTGCTATGGACATAGCATTGCCATGGACATAGCATTGCTATGGACACATACCACTTATCATGGTGATATGGTGACATAACTCTCAGGTTATCTTGGTATAGATATGCAATGTAAGTATTGACAATGGCATCCTTAGCTGTTTGGTATGGACATCCATGGTAAGTTCATCATGGTGACATGAACACACTGTAAAAACATTGATATCTTATGGTGATAGCACATTGATATCATATGGCATCTTCAGTTTGGTTATTGATCATGGCATCTTCAGTTACTATGTTAGTACTGTGTTACTACAAAGGTATGATCACCTTTAAAGGGGATACAAATATAAATTGTTTCATCTAAAGTTTAATGTTGACAAAGGTGCTTAATTATTTCCCTTGAGCCTATATGTAAATAAGTAATATTAAAAAGGGTGTTTCAAGGGTTGCTAAATTTGCAACTAGCCCAGTAGGTTATGACTATTTCAAATAGGTGAAAAGGCTTCATTTGATTCATTCTTCCACATACCCTTTTAGGGCTCACCGACAGTGTAGGTTGCAGTACTTGAAACATGTAAAAGGTGGTTGTTGTTTAAAGTTTTTCACCGGGCCTTTTTAGGGCATATTGGCATCACATGTTGCTATGCATATACTCAGGCAAACAACATCAAAACTAAATCATTTTTCAAAGTGGTTTTTAGGGTAGGAACTTTCTTTCGAGTAGGGTTTGACAACTTTTGGTTATCATTGAAAATCATTGAAAAATTTCGTAGAATCCTTGTAGACTTTGGAGAAGAATCATGGGCAGTTAAGATACTCATTCGACTGGTTTTCAAGTGATTTTTTTTTCTTTCATTCTTTCTCAATAGTTGTTTGCAGTTATGTTGATGAAAAATTGATTAAGGGATTGTTAAGGATTATCACAGCTTACATATGGAACAATTGCTTTCATTTTGAAAACACAGTTGTTTGTGATTCAGTTATGGGTTTTTTGAAATTGTAAAAAGGTTTTTAAGGTTTTGAATGGCTTGTGTATATTCTACTTAGACTATGATTATATGTTGTTAAAGACAGTTTTGGAAAAGGTTTCATTTAGTTGATTAGTTTGCTTTCATTTTTGTAAACACAGTTGGGTTATACCCATTACAGTTTGGTAGTTGAAAAGAGTGATTATCTTTATTTACCCATAAGCAATTTATGCTAGGGTTTGAGATATTTTTGAAGGATATTGTTACATTTCATTATCTATGGACAAATTTGTCTAACTATGGTTTCATTAATAGTTAAGGACTTTATGTTGAGATCTTGTGTCCAGTTCAGATTAACCATGATTTGGTGCAATCATTAAATGTAAATATCATTTTTTATCCAGTTGCATGACAGATGAACCATGGTTGATATGATTTGAGTAACAAAGATTTTGATGAAAATTTGTAATGACATTGTGGAAACCATGACATATACAATTTGAGGTTCGACTCTAACCATGGCAAGTTACCTAGACTGTTTCAAACAGTTACAGCAAAACAATTATGTCTTCAAACTATTCTGTGAAACAATGAGAGACATTTCTGAGAAATGATAAATAGATTATATTCTATTGGGTTTGATGGATCTGATCAGTCATTGCAAAATCAAACAAAAGTAATATATTATAATAGAATATCACATTGTATTCAGTTGTATATGTGCACAAGTTGTATTTCTTGGAATCTCAAATATTCAATGATATATTCAAGAATAGAGCTTTAAGAGAAACAAAGTAACCCTCTCTATTAAACTGTATTATTCATTGTATGGATTGAAATATGCCAGTGAGGCACCAATAGCCAGTGAGGCACTATTGCTAATGAGACATTGTTAAAAAGCCAGTAAGGCAAAATTGTATAAAGCTAGTGAGGCAAGAAAAATTGTCAGTGAGACAAAAGAAGTCAGTGAGACTGCATGATTGGGATTTGATTTTAAGCTAGTGAGGCATCTTTCCTGAGTGGTTTTTATTCCCCAAGAGGGTTTTCCACTCATGCAATTTTTTGTGTTATGGTCTCTTTGTGTGTGATCCATTGATGTCTTATGTCTAAACTTTCCATTACATTCATTGTTCAGTGTTTCATTTTTTGTCTTGCAAAACATTCAAATCAACATTGCAATTTATTATTTCAAGTTTAAAAAGGAGGTGAAAAGAAGTGAAAATTTATTTGTGTTTGTCTCCAACACTGATTCACCCCCCTCTCAGTGTTGGTTGTACTCTAACAACTCAAGATCATAGGCAAAATATTTCCTCC
This sequence comes from Cunninghamia lanceolata, assembly GCA_027924645.1. Taxonomy (NCBI): domain Eukaryota; kingdom Viridiplantae; phylum Streptophyta; class Pinopsida; order Cupressales; family Cupressaceae; genus Cunninghamia; species Cunninghamia lanceolata. The sequence continues at coordinate 3,371,630 of BSBN01000515.1, forward strand.
TAGTATCATTTAATTTCTCACTAAAGTAGGCCACTGGTTTTCCTTCCTGACTAAGTACAACTCCTATTGCCAACCCAGTAGCATCACATTTAACTTGAAATACCTTATTAGAATCAGGTAATGTAAGGATAGGGTGCTCGCTCACCTTTTGTTTGAGAAATCTGAAACTTCTTTCAACCTCTTGTGTCCATTCAAATTGTTTTCTATTCCCCTTAATTGTTTCAAGTATAGGAGCAACCACATGACTGAAATTTTTAATAAACTTCCTGTAAAAACTAGCAAGTCCATGAAAAATTCTTACCTCCATTGCACTCCTAGGTGTTGGCCAATCAATAATGGCTTGCATCTTTTCCTTGTCCATATTCAATCCATCTTTAGACACCACAAAGCCCAAATAAATCAGTTTGGTCTGCAAAAACCCACACTTCTTAAGGTTAATCTACAATTTCTCTTCATACAACCTTGTCATAACCATCCTCAAATGCTCCAAGTGTTCCTCCTTTGACATGCTAAACACCAAGATGTCATAAAGATACACAATAACAAACTTTCCAAGAAATGGTTTTAAGACCTCATTGATAAGTCTCATGAAAGTACTAGGTGCATTAGAAAGCCCAAAAGGCATAACTAGCCATTCATAAAGTCCATCATTAGTTTTAAATGTTGTTTTCCACTCACCCCTAGGTCTGATTCTAATCTTATGATAACCTCTTTTCAGACCAATCTTTGAAAAATACATTGAGCCACTTAAATAATCCATCAAATCTTCAATCCTTAGAATCAGAAATCTATATCTAATAATTATCTTATTTATGGATCTAGAATCCATGCACATTCTCCATTCACCTCCTTTCTTAGGTACTAGGACTGTAGAGACATTGCAAGGGCTAAGGCTCTCTCTTATCAAACCCTTCTTGAGTAACTCTTCCACTTGTTTTCTAATCTCCTCATTCTCTTTAGGATTCAATCTATAGGCAACCTTGTTTGGAAGGCTAGCACCATGTATCAAATCCATATGATGATTAATACTTCTCATGGGAGGCAACTCATCAGGAAAATCAACTGCTACAATGTCCATATGTTCTTTCAAAATATCATGTAATTCATTAGGCAAATCATCTAGTTTTGTAGAGGTAAACACAGTTGTGGGTTTAAGTACCAAAGCAAATCCTACTTTTTCATTTTTCATCTCATGTAAAAAAACTTTTCCACTTACCATCATTACCTTATTGTTGCTACTACTATCATTGTCCTCTACTTGATCTCACATAGGCAACAATGTGTGCTTGATTCCATCCATCTCAAAGGTGTAAGTATTCGCTCTTCTATTATGCACAGCTTTCCTGTCAAATTGCCAAGGTCTACTAAGCAACACATGACACACATCCATGAGCATGATATCTATTGGTAAGAGACACTGCTTTGATGGTTAAGGTAGAATGTTGTCATTGATGGCAAAAATGATTGATAACAGATAGGGATGTTATGGAAGTTGTTAAGTATGCTCTTGAGTCAAGACCGGTAAAGGGACTTTTGGCCCAAAAGAATAACTTAGTCAGAATGACTAAGTATGAATAGAATACAAAGTAATAGAGATTAGGATAGTATGCCTCCGTAGTTGAAGATCATTGCATGTAGATTTGGTATGTTATTCATAGATACCTAGTGATGACATGTTCTAGTGTTCAAGTTCTGACTTCCTCCGGAAGCCATACTATGATTTCACTAAGTCTAGGAAAACAAACTTAAGTCAAAATTAGTGCAGAGTACCCAAGCAATTTGGTCCACATTCCTCCCCTAATGAATATTTTGGTTTTTAGTTTTGAGGCATTGAAGATACATGTCATGAGCATCTAATTCCAGGTTTGTAGAGATTAAAGTTCACTAGATCACATTCTACAAGTTCTTCAGTATCGACTTCCAGTTTGACAGTATCTCACAGTGACAACAATAGTTCTGAGATCCACATTTTGCTGAAGGAGATTATTATTTCTTACGGTTATGAAGGTATGATAAGAAGTCAATAGTGAATGTCAGGTATGAATCTTAGAGTCTCATATGGTCTGCATTGAAATTTATGATATGATAGTTGAGTGAGTTGAGTATGCACTTAAGGACAAAGTCAACACTCATGTGAAATCAATATACGGTGAAGACAAAATGTTTGAATTGTCATTCTAAGTGGCTCTACTATAGGTCTTGACCTATATGAAGATTCCTGAATGTTTTTTTGGGTCCGCATTACTGTTTGTGCCTAAGATCGAGCCAACAAGGTACAATATTTGTGTATACGTTTCATATTAGGCTTGCCAACCTAGTTGTGAGATTAATCTTGTTGTGGATATATATACTCAATAAATTTTAGTATTGGAGGTGTGTAGCAATGCAAATATAATCCAAATTCAATGTGTATACAATATAAGGCAATTTTTTGATAAGAAAGAAGCAGTAAGGGCAGAAGAATAAAGTATATGTAAAGGAGAGTAGAAAAGCAGGGCAGATATAATGAAGACTTTTGAATCTGTGTATTGAACTATTAATGGAATTGTACTTCAAAATTTTGTAGATGCATTTGTAGCAGTCATCTCTTGGCAATGAGCCAATCCCTCTTCTATCTTCTCTTCTATTTTCTTGGCAGTGAGCCTATTGCATTGAGCACTTCTTTGGATAATGAGTCCTTGGGTAGTGAGCCTTCATGTAATTTGGTTTTGATATCATAATATATTGTGAGCTAACACTCACCTTGGTTTTTCCCTTTTTGGGTTTTCCACGTAAAAATCTTGGTGTCTATGTGTTATATCTTTATGGTTGTTCTTATGTTTATTCTGCTTTCATGTTATTGAATTTGGTAATTGGATTAAAGAACATGTGAATAAGTGGTTTTGTAGAATACTGATTCACCCCCCCTCTCAGTATTCTTTGTGTTCAACAATATCACATACAACACTATCCTTATAACTATCAATTTGAAATTCAACCAAAGCCTATTCATTAACCAAAAATTGATGCCCTTTCTGTAGCCAAGAAACTCTATAAGGTGTAGGATGTTTAATTCTCTTAAGACCCAATTTATCTACCATTTCAATAGCCACTAGATTATTCGTACACCCACTATCTATAATCAATTTGCAACACTTACCTTTAGCCTTACATTTTGTCTTGAACAATGCTCTCCTTTGTGTTGGTTCTTGGTTCTCCTTAGGTGGCTTTAACAGCACTCTTTTGAACAACAAGGACTCTCTGGATTCAGGTTCTTCTTGGTGATGAGAAGGTGACCCAACACTCTCTTGATCCACTTGGACAATTTGATTGCTTCTCTCGGTCCTTGTATGGCCTCGTTGTGAGAACTCAAGACACTCCCAACTCTTATGACCAACATACTGATTATGTTTGAAACACTTACTGGAAAAGCCTCTTCCTCTTTCTTTAAAACCTCCTCTTACATATGATCTATCCCCTTTATTTTGAAATCCTCCTCTTTCTTGATTGGCTGTTCCACTTTAACTTCTAGCCACTTCTTCATGGTGTTGTTTCTCTCCTGTTCCAGCTTGCTGTCCTCTTCCTCTATAACCTCATCCTCTATTCCTTCCTTATTGATTTTGCTTTCTTAAAAGCTTCTCTTCTGCATTTATGGCAAACTGGTATGCCTCCTCAAGAGTTCTAGGGGATGCTAGACTCAACTCATCTTGCAAACTATATTCAAACCATTCAAATATCTTGCTACCTTCTCCAAATCTTCTTCACTATGGCCTGATTGAATCACCAACTTGTAGAATTCTTTCGTATATTCCTTCACTAACATGTCCTTTTTCTTGAGATTCTAAAATCTTTTGAAAAGATTAGTTTGGTAATCTCTTGGAAGGACCTTGGCCTTCAACTTAGCAACCATTCTATCCCACAAGGTAATCTTCTCTTTATTCTTCTTTCATCTCTCAGATTGGACATAGTCCCTCCACATAGCAATGTGGCCTTTTAGCCTTGTACAGGTGAACTTAACCTTTATTTCTTCTGCAACTCCTTCATACTCAAAATATTTGTCCTAATCATTGATCTAGTCAATGAGTACTTCACCATTTAAACTCCCAGAATACGTAGGAACCTCAATTTTTGGTTTGGCTCCCACACTCATAACTGTCTTCAACAATTTATCTTCAAATCCTTCAAGTTCTTCCTGAACTTCTTCATCATCCCTTAATTTCTCTTCTTCGGCAACTTCACTAACATCATCTATTGCTGCTCCTCTTTGTTGTGCCCTCTCTATGGCTTCCATTCTCACTGCCAAGTTCTGCAACATTTAAAAAATTCCTTCATCATGACCTCTTCGGCCTCTACCTCAAGTACCTTTTCCTCTCATAATGCTCAGTGGCATTCTGCCCACTCCACAAAAGCCCAATTCTTAGGCTCTGATACCAATATGATGGTAGCCCAACTAGTTATAGACCCAAAGAGGACACATAGGACAACAACAAATATTAGAATTAAGTTACAGTATGATGTTTAATTGATTAGATCAACCAAGTAACATGAACAACTCATAGAACAACTCTGCATTAAATTGAGATGCATTCAATTACAAGAATTTTGTTTAACAAGAAACTCTTAACCAAACCTAGCCAAATTGGCCACGAGCACAGAGATAGCACAAAGGTTACACATAAATAGATACTAAGGCTTTACAGGCTTTCCAAACTTGGTTTATCATGGGCTTCACCCCATCCTGAATCACTCACTCCACCCCTTTTCACACACAATCTGACTGGTTTATATCTACCACAACAATGTCATTCCTTCTTAGCACAATCTTCTCTTCTTGATGGTGGCTACCACTTCCCAATCTAGCCTTGATCCTGTCAAAAACTCCCTTCCTTTGCTGAGATGTTGACCTCCCTCTCAACATGCCCCCGATGCCAGCCATTCGTCCTCTTCATTATTTTCTCCCGTTTCTCCAATGTCCTGGTAGTTTCCAAAACTATTTTGGAACAGGAATCAACAGTCCCAAATCTGGTGATAGGAACCAAATTACAACTTATTTAACTTCCCTTTCTCGAGCGGTCAATAGGAGGCTGACTACATAGACTTGAGGGAGTTAACAAATTACTTAAACAGGCTGAGATTACATAAAATTCAGAGAGTTCAACAAACAAAACTAAAAGAGTCTTGTAATAAGAAAACTTAAACAGTAACTAATCAAAACCAAAACCTAATAGGGAAAATGCTCTTGCATCATAATTACTGGTCATATGTAATGCAAATTGGTTGTTGATGATGATGTGAGATGCAAGAGGTAGAGTACTTGGCTGCTCTTCTAAAAAACAATGAAGAATGGATCACTAAAAAATGACTCAATCTCCCCTCATTAGTTTGAAAAGCATAAAGATATAGAAAGGGGGGAGGAGGGATGTGCTCAAAGAAGTTAAAATAAAATATTAGGTATTAAAAATTCTTGAAAATTCACATTCATGACACTTCAAATATCACTTTTAGAAAATGGGGCGAAACAGTTGCTTTTAGCAAATAGGCAATTTCAAAACTATTGTGGTGGTTACAAAACTATTGGGGCATAGGCAAAACCAGCTGGGCAATTTGGAAATTGACACGACAATTTTACAACTGCCACTTGTAAAAAGGGGTTATTTCATCATGGCTCAAAACATAAGGCAAAAAAGACAATAAAAATCAACACAATGATTTCAAAACCACTACCTATAAAAAGGGTCAGTATCGTCATGGCTCAAAAAATAAGGTAGAAAAGACAATCATCAACCAAACAAATTAAGTCGCTTCTCTAAACCCTAGTCCAAAAGATGAATGTCATGCACAAAGATGAAGTTAATGCCAGATAGGAAGCTTGCTAAGGAAGACCTAGGGGACTTGAGCAATGGGAGATGTTATGGGAATCAAGACCAACTATCAATTTTATATGCTATAATAGCTTAGAATAGGTGTTTAATCATTGTTGGACACAAAACTATCAACCCAAGTTATGATGTGTGAAAATAGGTACTTATAGAACTAGACTTAGCCACTTGAGGGTAGGATCAAAATATAAGAGAGATTAGGTCTTGGAAGGAAAGGATAGGATCTTACAAGGTCTAGCCTTCATCCAAACATGAAATCCTTACTACAACTCACAATATTTGAAACAACCCAATTTATTCTAGTGTCAAATGAGACAGACGATCTAAAATGGGTTAGATATCCACCCAAGATGTATTCAATAGATTCTATCTATAATCTCCTACTTAATCCTCTTAATTCTATCCATGACTTTCCAATAGATAGGGGAAAGGTAGTGAGAGAGGGATGGAGGGGGGAGGTGGTGGGGGAAATAAGGCATTCCTAAGAAAAATTAAAACTCCTCCTTGTGCTTGACCTATAGAAGAAATAAAGCAACTCAAGATACATTGTTGGCTAATGGGTTCCTCAGACCATCTCATTAATTTTTGTTTGGTCAATGAAGATAGCCTTGACCATCTCCTTCTTCACATCCCCTTTGCTTCAGAAACCTAGACTTGGTTTTCCCCACAAAGGAATTCAAAATGGATATGCTCAACTGATCTTGCTAACCTCATGCATGGTCAGTAGGATCAATTTAGGTCAGTTGTGGCTAAGGGACTTTGAAATATGACTCAAGATACATTGCTGCATATTGAATTCCTTAGATCTTCTTAATGCATTTTTATCTAGTTTGTGAGGAGAGCCTTGACAATATCCTCCTTCACTGCCCCTTTGCTTAGGACACCTAGATTTGGTTTTCCCTATAGTAGCATTACATTTACATGCCATTAAGACAACAAACTGAAATCATGCCAGAATCTATTGTCCTAGTGGAAGCTCTCAGATTTGCACAGAAGAATAAGCACAGCGTTGTCAAAGTAGAGAGCAATTCATAGATCATAAGGGCTATGAAATAAAAAACTCTACTGGACAAATTGGTGTTTAAGAAGTCATCTAGAGTGATTTCCCTTTATTCCAAAATTTGAATGGATAAGTTTCACACACTACTACCATAAAGTTAGCAGTATAGCTAATTTCATGGCCAATTGCACAGTGGGTAACATCCAAAATTTATGAATTTATTCACACTGAGATGACATAGAGCATTGGCATGTCTTTTTCCTCAGTAAGGCATGATATGGAAGTTGCTGATTTCATGACCAATTGTGCAGTAGATATCATCCAAAAGTTTTGAATTCATTCACACTAAAATAATAGAGGATTGGTGTGTCTCTTTTTCCTTTCTTAGGCATGATCTAGAAGCCTCCCCGTGAATATCCCACTCTTATAAGTGATCCCTCTACTACATAAGATAGATTAAACATCCCATCCTCCTGAGTCTTTGTTGCTAAGTCGTGATTAATGGCATCCATGAAAGCTAGAAAGTGTTTGAAATGGAGAGGTTGTTGAATATCTGCAAGCCAATAATTTTAACAACATTACTCTTGAAAGATGGTGGTAGGAAAGATTGCTGATAACAAAATTTGCCTTATGTTTGATTCTTCTTTACTAGATGAAGCTGATTTCATCAACTACATTATTGAACTAGAAATATTGTGTTCTGGAATAGTGTAATGCCCTGCCAAGGAACCCAGAGGATAACACAACTAAGCTTACAAAAAGGTCAATTTTTTTTTTTAAAACAAAAGAAATAACAACAATCATATATTTATCCATAAAATTTAAATTAAGCTTTATCCTCTAGGGTTCCATGACTACATTAGTAACGAACTAAAACAAGATCTAACCAACATTATGAATTAATTAACAAACACAGTTCATTCTAAGTCTAATTGCATCTAATAAATAAACACATAAATTCCATATTATATCATTAGATAAGTAACATCAGGATCCTACACATAGGATCATGAGTACATAGACAAGTTCCTTTACAATAGAGTACAAGATTACATTGTTTACAATATCGCTATCCAGATTACATTGGAGTACATATATCAAGATAACAGTACATGATTCAACTGATATACAAGACTGAAACATGATCATAAGTATCTGTCTCCTCAAGCTACAGCAAGATCTGAAATCTGCCATACAAGGTACATCCTTCTCATTCATGAACAACAACAAAGGAAACTAATGGAGATAAAGCACAACCACCCCACCATGTGGAACCCTAAGGTCCACCCCTTATGCTAGGAGATAAAAAAAGGTCCCACAAAGACAATAGGCAAGAAGATAATAGGATAACAAATGCAAGGACTACACATGACTCCAAAACAACACTAGTCAAAAAAGAACATCACAAGTAAATCAAAGAACACTTCTAGAGGCAATCACACAATGAAAGGAAAAAACACACATTAGGGAGTGCTAGGCTGTAGGGAAGAGTGTCATTGCATGGTCCTAACATGGGTTATCCTGGCAGTCTCTCACCGAATGCCAGTCCCCATCCATGGGTTATCCTGGAAATCCAGATGCTAGCCCCCATCTATGGTTATCCTGGTAGTCTCTCACTAGACGTCGGCCCCATAGGGTGACACATGCAGAACCAACATTCCTTTCGTGAGGATAAGGAAGTTGATCTTGCCAACCATGACCTTCTCATCCCATCCTTAGCCTGAACGAGCATTACAAGCATGTGTGAGGCATCCAATTATCTTATTTAGTGTGGAAACTACTCAACCCTCTAAATTTATTATTAAGTTATCCCTGGATTAAAAACTTCCAATGGGTTATCCTGGCTGCCACTTTGGGCACTAACCCCACATTGAAAGCCACTCCCCTACCTGCATCTAGAAGACCCTTACCATCACAATGACAAGTAACATATATAATGCAAGGCATTTACCTTCTTGCATACAAATCATAATCACAAGGACCAATTCTTGTCCCAAAACATAAACCAAGCATGAACTACCACATTCTCATCATGATGCATTTACAACACAAAATACATATCATTTCACATCACACAGAGCAAGACATTATCCATCTTGCACAGTCATCATAACCACATGAATAGGTACACTGAGCAAGCATTATCCATCTTGCACAAGTATCATACCAACATGAATAGTTACACTGAGCAAGGCATTATCCATCTTGCATAGTCATCATAAACACATGAATAGGTACACTGAGCAAGGCATTATCCATCTTGCACATGTATCATACTAACATGAATAGGAGACAATATTTCAAGAATGTATTTCATATGATGCACACATAGCCAACCCCCACACAATCACACCCTCCTAGGCCTCTAGAAACAAATTCCCCAAATGACACAACCGTTGACACCATTAAAAAAACACAATGGTTTCACATCATATTCACTCTCAAAGCACATCATAAACTAATACCTTTCAACAATATTTTTACGGAATGTAACATTAATCCAAGCATGATCAGTCATCTAACAATTATAAAGTGAATCTATCTCAATAATACAAAACTGTAACTTTCTAATCACCAATAGTAGTTATAATATGATCATAAGATATAAGTGTCCATGAGCAACAATATTTTAAATAATAAGTCTCAAGACTTATGTTAATTTTATTTAATTAAAATGATTGTGAACAACATGCAAATAACCCTAAGGCATACCAATTAAACACAACAATTACTTACACTATTTACACTGATGTAGATTTCATTAATAATCTAGATAATTTTGTAAATACTATTAAATATAACTATATAAGCAAGGCTAAAAGCCTATAATATAAGAATGCTATAAATTTCTTACACTAGTTAGAATCACAAGATACAAAACTTGAAGCTACAATGAAAGAACCTTGTTCTAAGGTTAGCTTGAGAGGAAAGGAATACAAAACAATAAAACATTCCTATAGATCTAACATCTTCATCAAATCTACCACTTTTAACCACATGCATATGATAGGATTAGTAAAAAATGAATTTGTTGAAAAAATCTTAGAGAAACCCAGTTCGAAAATATAAAGTTATTGGTGACGCAACTAATTATTTTTAATAGAGACGAAACGGATGAGAGGTAGACAGTCACAAAATATTTATATCTCAAAAATGACAAATTGGGTATAGCCGATTTTTGGATATGATTTAGATTTCTAGGTCATGCACCATATATAAAAAATTAGAGAAACCCAGTTTGTAAAAATAAAGTTATGGCTAACACAACAGATTGCTAAAATAGAGACGAAATGGGTGAGAGGTAGATAATCACAAAATATTTATATCTAAAAAATTACAAACTGAGTATGGTTGATTTCTGGATATGATTTATATATCTAGGCCTTGCACTATATATAAAAGAATTAGAGGAACCCAGTTCGTAAAAATAAAGTTATGGTTGATGCAATAGACTATAAAAACAAAAATGAAATCAATGATTCCTAGAAATGCAATGATACAAATATGCACAATTGGATATGATAACAAGGCTTCTAACCTCTCAAGAAAATTATGATCAATAGGAAAAATCATAAATCAAACATTTGCTTCAATAGAAAATTGAGACAGAAATTAGAACCAAAGAAACCTAATTTCGCTTGCTTGACTGGGTTGAAGATTCGATGTCGGGTTCAACTGCTGTAGCCACAAACCAGTCTCTCCCATCTCCTCTCTCCCCCCAAAAGTTCCATTTGCTAAAGATTATTATGAGAGAGAAATCCCCCCCAATATCTTCTAGAAGATTCCTCCCAATAAAGGCAATAAATTATGCCTAAATCTCTTTCTTACATTTTGCTATTTTTAACCAAACAATAATTTCTCTCTGATTTTATTTATTTTAGAATTTGCTATTTATTTCATTTACAACCAAACAAAAATAGTTTCTTTCTACTATTCTAAAATTAGTCTCTTACACAAAAAAAATTTATTTCTAAGATTCCCTCTTGAGGTGCGTAACTGCCACTTCTTCCAAGTAGCTAAAATGGAAAATAATTACTCAAGGAAATAATAATAAAGAAAGAGAATCTTTTTCAGACATAATAATACATATTTCCACATAACTATAATTTACATAAAAGCATCTATATTTATTTATCAAAGTGCCCTCTTGACTTGATAATTTTATTGTAATGAAGTAATTAACCAAAACATTAATCAAATAATTCCAAACAAAATAACCCAAATGCCAAACAATACCTAACACAATGTACGATCGAAAGTATGACCACAATGACAGTGACTGACCATTACACCCATACAGACAACACTGACTGGGTGCAAAACTGAATACTCATCCTTTTCAAGGATGATGGCTAACTAGGGGACCACATGTTATCTCCGTTCAACAGTTTCCATTGGGTTTAAGGCATGCTCAGACCTGTCAATTTAGGTGGAGTTGATGCCTGGTACCTGCATCCTACAACAACCAAACAATCAAACAAATAGACATATATATATACGTAGTAGGGTACTCACGCATGAGTAATGCGACACTGTCCCTTTCACCATCACATCAAACACGTAATCACAACACCCATAGCAATCAGTTACTGAACGACTAAATAAGAACCATCATCAGATAATCACATGATACACATAATACGATTAATCCACACAAAACATCACAACATAACATCCTATGATACATAATCAATTGCATAAAAATCAATTCTAACATATGACAATCATAGTAAGATCAACATCATAATCACTTGAATGTAAAACAATGTCAGAGCATATAAATTATCAATGTCGCAACAAAGATTATCGATAAAACATACTGTCATATGAAACCATACATGAGCATAATCAAGAATGTCATCAACATGAATGTAGCATCTACCAACATCATATAATGTACAACATCAACTGTCTAACATACTCTAAATATTCCTATTATTTTACCTTCATCTTCATGCTCCTTAGCCAGACCATCTACACATCCAAGATGAGAATGGAGGGGCATTACAAATAGTATCAAACTAGAAATATGGCTTTCTAAGAATGCATTTTAAAACTACAACATCTTTTAAAACTACCTTGTCTATGGTTACTCAAGATGTCATGGTTAAGAGTAAATTATGGTTGTAAAATCACGGGGAAAGGGACACTAAGGTAAACTCTTTGGAAAGCAACATTATTCAATGTGCTACCTCAGGATTATGCATTCTATTCTATTGGATAAAGGGTGCCTTTTTGTAGTGAAAAATACTCTTATAATTATTGGTCATATGTAATGCATATAGGTTGTTGATGATGATTGAGGTCTTTGGGAGGGGCAAGTAGTTGTGTTACAGAGATGATCATGTATGAAGATGCAAATAATTTGACCTATTAGAAAGAACCTATAATTGGTATGAATTTGGGGCTGCTGTAATTTGCTTGATGGTATCTAAGGAATCCTCTGTTAGTGTCCAAGATGGAGTTTCTGAAATTGGAAAACATTTTAGGTTTAACCTTTGCCTACACCAATTTAGAAACTGCAAAAAAGTGTACTATCGTTGAGAGGATAATACATGTTGTAGTAGTTGGAGGGTTCTCCAAAAGAAAGAATGGGTTGTTAGGGAAGCTAGATAGTTCAAAGCCAAACCTAGCCACCTTTGACAGGGCATAACACCTAGAGAATCTGTAGAACTTGCTGCCTTAGAATAACTCAAAGCAATTCGTGCTCATGGAATTAGTCAGGATTAGATGTTAAAATGGGAGATGGAGTGTTTGACATGAATTACAAATGTGTAGGTATGATGGCTACTAGTATGGTTTCAAACCCTTTACCAAAAATGGTATTATAGACTGAAATGTGTGTAGGGTGTACGCACATCAGACAAGGTAAAGAGACACTTGTTGTAGCTGTGACTGCCTTGTTAGACATGCATAGAAGGAACACAAATCATGAAATGAGATGATTGCATATATGCACTATATGGGCTTGGTAAGAAATTCTTTGGAGTTCTTTAGGAAGTGTAATTGGCATGTATACACACAAAGTCTGCATGCTTGGCTAGTAACTCTGAGTGTGTGCCAACAATGGAGGCCATGCAATAGTGTAACCAAAACATCCATGTGCAGATCTTTCAACTTTTTAGAGTTGTGAATGCTCTCATATAGATGAAAGCAATATGGGGATTTTTAGTATACTCCCTTTAGCATGCTTAAAAAATAAGAGGATGGAGATCCATCAAATTTATTTTAAGTGAATTTTGTCAGTGATATTTTTCTTGCTATTATCTTGAATATAAGCTACTAGGCACACATATATTGGCTTCTTGGTATGCAATGGGTGTTGGACTGGTACAAAATAGGCTGCTAAAATTTCTTTGGAATTGTTTTTGCAAAGACAGTTGCAAAATCATCATATTTAATCTTAGGATTTTCTCAGCAAATACTAGTTTGAAGAGGGTACAAAGATCCACCAAAAAATATTGAAGATCAGATTGAGACATTTATTTTGTGGCTTCCCTATTTGGCATATATACAAAATGAGAAAACTCAGAAGGCACACAAATGATTTGACAATGATCTCACATAATGCAAGTCTCTTCAATCCATAAAAAAACATAATTCAAGGAGGGTTGTTGTCAAGTATGGATGTGTTTGCCACAGTAGATAAGTGTGTATAATGGGGCTACCTTTAATTTGTAGGGGATATATTTGATAAAATGCCTCAATAAGATGTGGAGTCATGACTGACAATCTTACTATAAAACCATGGTCTATGGTCTCTGTGGTTATTGTGATTAAAACAGAGATGTAATTGCAGTAAGGGCACTTTTGATTTTCTTCTTCCTAATTTTATTAAGGGTAGATGACCCATTTTCTACTTCCATTGATCAATTGAAAAAAAATAGTATCGAGTTGTAACTGCTATCACAGGTCTCAGTTAAGGATAGTTACGATAGAAGCTCTTATATTTTATTTCTAAAGGCCTCAATTGTCAATAACATTCAATTCATTTTTCTCTTGTTTCCTTCCTATTTCCTTTTCTTGTTTTAAACAAAATAGCACATGGGCGTGATTGACTTTATGTAAAGTACTTATTCCATAAAAGAAGTTACTGTAGTAAATAATCCATTCATTTACATCAACTCAAGTAAAAATGATAGCTCTCATAAACATTAATCAAGAATATCATCAAATCTTACAAATCACATGCTTAATCCAAATGTTAGTACTATAAATAATATACAATGTCCATTTGGCTTTCTTGCCATAAATCATCCAATGATAATTACAAGGTACAATAATCAAGTACAATATAAGAATAATAAATCAATCACACTGTCCGGGCACCACCGACCCACATGGTCATCCGCAAGCCGAGAGACGGGAACATGGCCCAGGTGTTTTTCTGCCCAACCATGGAGCAATTACACTTCCCTAGATCCCTTCATGATACAAAGAAAACCTAGCCCTGCATGAAATGTCTAGCAACCTGGAAACAACTAGCAGGAGGGAACACCTGATGCAACCTGAATTCTAATGTACAAAGCTAAATAATGATATGAAAATTGTCTCACAACATGATGTGGCAGAGATATATATAAATAAAGTTTTTCTAGACAAATATTCCTCTATTTCAATGAATTCCCAGCTTGACCAAGCATAAAAATAGTTTAAGGTCAAATCTTGAAAAGAGGAAAAGCCATCTCTAATGTTCCACATTCGACATCCTAGCCTAGGAAGTAACCCTAATCACACACAAAAGATAAACTACTTTCATTTAGAACAAACTAATTCTTTTCTTTTGCACAATCAAAATGAATTCACTTTCAAGCAATTAATTATAGCAAAAAAGCTTACGTATATGTTTATTCAAGATACATAAATAAGACATAAACTGAAGATAACTCATTCCATTCTTAATTACCTCAAAAGAATCTCGTGTCTAGATCTTATAACACATACTTTTGCCTAGATACAGTTACTACATTTCTTTACTCAATCAATGAGAATACATTTCTAGCAATATTTCTATCAAAGAGCTGCATTTAATCATTCAAGATATACATAGATCACTATAAAACTAGTTATAATCTCTATCCCATAATTCATTCTTAATTTCTCAAAAATAAAATAAAACAAATAAATCTAGATTTGCCTAACCGCAAGCAAGATCATATTTATAATACCGTTATGATTAAATTTGTAATAAGGAATAAAGGAGAATAATCTTTTCTAACAATTTTATATTCATGTTTGTCAAACAAGAACACCGTTTAAATGAAGGCATAACTAGATAAGCTAGTTAAATTAAACTATAGGTGATCAAGATGTTGCTACAGGAGGCAGAATGGTAGGACAACAAAATTAAGCATGGACATCAACATTACAATTGACTTTACATGTGGTCTGAAACACTATAATTTCCAACTCATGCTCACACCCTCATAACTAATATCCACATAGAAATTTCAACATGCTTACAAAGTCACAAAACCATGTTTGGAGATCACACATAAGCCAAACATGACTTTCATGACAGCAACTTAGATTTATATTGCATAAAATATAGTTTTCACTAAAACATACATAACCTTCTCAAAACAAAACATTTCTCTAATTTTTAAAATGTGTTGGAAAGATAATACAAATATATACAGAACCCAATAAATATTTTCATAATAACTATCTTTAATGTAATTTTATAAATACAATATAATCACATATAAACATCATGTTAAAAATAGCACCAGAGATAGACAATCACTAATTAATACATATCTCAGAATTGCAAAACTGTGTAAGGCTGATTTTTTTATATGATTCAAAATACTTAGTTGTGCACCTTTCATAATTTTTTTAGAAAAACCCAGTTCATGGAAATAAATTTATTGATGTTGTAATAGCCTTATTTTTCTCATGACAGATTTACCAGGTTTTTAAAAAAATAGTCCACTTGTTTTAATAACTAAAAACAAACTATAAAAGATGAAATCAAATAAATTGGAGATAAAGTTGATCCCTTAGTTTAAAACTATATATATCTAGAAATTAGAAGTATCCAGATCACGGTTTAAGAGATATGTCTAAACTAAGATAGGTTACCATTTTTCTTTTCAGTCTCTTCCTAAGTCTTCTATTATATATTTTTTTTCCTCCTATACAAGAAATTAATATTTCAATATTCTAAAAATCATATTCATATCAAATAACCTATCAAATCTTCCTACTAACTTTTAAGAATTCCCAACAAATCCAATCCAACAAAAATTCTTTTCTAATAAACTATAATTTGTTTAAATCTTTTTTTATACAAGAAGCATATAAATCACAATTTCTTCACACAATCCTATATTCAGTTATTAACCAAAGTAAGTCTTTGCTAAAACCTTTCATGACAAGAATCTTACATCAATACTTGTAGAAATTTGGTAAAAAAATGGAGATGAACCAATCAATTCAAAAAGCACAACAATCTTTCAATTCTTCACCAAAAAAAAAAAACACTTTCAAATCCCTAAGCTTCAATAACCTGTTTTCTTTTTCTTCCCTTTCCATCATAAAATTGATAACCAAAAAAAAGATTGAAAAAAGCCAATTCTCTTCTTTTAATAATTCTTCCTGTTTTTTTCAAAACTTAAAAAGCAAAATATAATATTATATTCTTAATAAAAGAAAAATAATATTAAAAATGACTATTCATATTCATGCACATCCTACTTAAAACTAATATTAGAAAATATATTTTTCAAACTCATAAATATGATAAATTTAATAATGATTCTTTAAATATTTAAAATAGACATGCACATTCAATAATTAAATAAATTAAAAAATTAAAATAATTTAACTTATTTCATTTTCCAAAAGAAGTTAATTACCAAAATAAATAAATAAAAGAAATAATATAATGCTTATATGTTTATATAATTATATATTATTTTTTTAATATATTTTAAATTATAAATATGTATCTATAAATATATGTTTATTTTAAGTCTATCTAAAATATCATTTCATGCAAGAGCATAATATACAGATATTTATTAATTTATATATATATATATATATTAATTTAAATTGTATATATATATATATTTATATATAAATAGATAAACTCTTTAAATAATAGAAATAAATCAAATTGAATTCAACTTATACAATTCTATTAAATCTAAGTCAAAAGAATGGATAAATACATGGATAACTAATGCAATTCAAATGAACATATTATAGCAACAAATTCACATATTTGTCTAAGCATTAAACATCAATCACATCCATTAACCATATAATGCTCAACATAACTAGTAACCATATAACGATGCATAAATAAAGTCACTTAAAAATGCAATATGACATGAAGCTAATTGAGTGTGTGCATGCATCAAGTTTATCCATCATGCTAACTCTTTTCTGGAGGCTAGAACATTTCTACCTCAACCATGTTCTCATCTTCGACATTCTTCCTACACTCAGTTGCACTTAGATTTCCATTAATAGGTTAGTCCTTATAATCATAGACGAAGCAAGAGAAGATATACATCCATAATCTTAATAATAATTGGTCATCAATCAAATTAAAATTTTTTGTACATTTTAAATATCAACTATTTTACCTTTCACACACATGGAATCACTTAATAGTGAAACAATCATAGTAAAAATGTCCCATAATTTAAAATATAAATAAAGTCCAAAACAAGATGTGACATCCTTCCCCACTAGGAAGAGACATCATCCCAATGTGTTATTACACACATACTAGAATAATAATATCTCACTATAACAATCAAAGTATCAATAAAGTATCATCAAATCAAACAAGGTATCTCTACTATGCAAAAATAAAAGAATATTTGTTATCTAATAAGAAAAAGATTTGTCTATCTCTTTTGCATCTTCCCATGTGGCACTATCCACAAAATATTGGTCCTACTCGACCTTATACTGAGCAATAACTCTATTACGCACTTAACTTTACGTCTATCAAGAAAAATTCAAGTATATAACCAATCAATACAATCAATACACATGACACAACTACCAATACAATGTATATAATCCAACACATGGTACAACTACCACTCAATTACATTCATTCTAGCATAAGGATAATAATCACATCTTTAATGTACACTAAACGAGGCATAAATCAGTTCATCATAGACACATACAAGCATGAATTAGCATCAAAATGCACATGCAATCTCATGGCAACACGATATAATAAAAAAATATCAGTCCTCCAAACCAACACTAGGTCAAGGTCTCAAAACAATAAAATAATTCCAAAGGTGCACCAACTAGGTCATAACCAATAATTGTGCATACAACTCCTCTAAGACTACTCCACTCCATCCTCCAACTGCTATTGCAATGAGAAGATGCTCTAGCCAAAAAGGTGCAACCAACTACAAGCAAGTCAAGTCCGCCAAAACTCAAGACCACATCTATGCTAGGATAACAGGTAAAATCACAAAGCTGTGTCACACTTTTATAAAGGAAATGACCAACGTTGATCTAAATTTTTAACTTGAATCATTAAAAAGTGACATACATTTTGAATTTTGAAATGATGTAAATTAATGAAATGTATATTTTTTTAGTGTATTTATGTTTGTTTTTTTATAAAAATTAAAAAATTATTTGAATACATTTTTTTGTAAAATTGACACTATAATTTAGTTGTTGATAAAATGCTGAAAAATGAAGTTAAGTGGGACGTCGCTCTTTTTATAGTAAATTTTATTTTATTTTTCCTTCAATTTTTTTGTGTGTATTTATAACTTGAAACTTTAGTGCATGGATTTTTTTTATGCATTTTGAAAAATATATATTTTTAAATAAATATTAAAAGTTGTGTGTACTGAAAAATAATTATTTCGATGGGACGTCAGCTTTTGTCTTGACTATTTATCCAAAATAGAAAAAAAATTATATCATCTTGACATGGAATCTCTTCTCTAATGCATCATATTTTTTAAAATTTTTTTAATAAACATTACTATTTTCTCTTGATAAGACAATCAACCTTATATTTTGGTGCTGATGACCTATTTTTACTAAAAATAAAAAATAAAATATTAACAATAATTAGACTATTAAAAAAACCACATTTTTTAAAAACTACACTTACAAATCTACAAATGGGTATTTTTAGATTTTAAAAAAAAATTATTTACATGAGTAGGAATTGTTGAAACATCAACTTTTTTAATTTTTTTTTTTTTTGGTAAATTGGCCTCCAAGTGGTGCTACATATGTATTTAGTGGACACTTCTAGTTGGAAAAGTTGTGGCACATATCTAACTTAGCTAGAATGAATCTCACTAGACCATATGTTTGAAAAAAAATAATTTTTAGTTAGAAATGTTTAAATTCACTTGTGCTGATAAGTCAGCCAAAAGTGTGACACAGTTCTATGCTTTTACCCTAATATTAACCTCTCAAGATATCTAACAAAGATTACTCTCTCAACATTCCTTCCTCAAGCACTACCCGCAATAAAAGAACTCAAGGTTCATGAAAAGTTAACTCAAAAAGGTTATAGGTATCATCCCCACATGAGGTACTTCCTCACGTTTCAACACTCCTAAAAGAGAGGGTTTCTCTAACACTCAAGATCTATACTACCAAACATAGGATCAACCAAATAGGTTCTTAGAGGGAAGAATCTAACCACACCCTCTAACAACATAAGCACTTCCATCAAGTAAGGCTTATAAAATTGTTACTCACTAGGAGCACATCTAAAGATGCTACAACTCACCAACAAGGTGTAAGACTACTCGCAACACCACTTAAATGACTCTTAATTAAGCTAGACCTAAAGGTCAACAACACAACACAATCATGAATTCACGATCAACTAGGCAACACAATGCTTCCTTGTGGCCTAACACCAAGTATCCATAAAATGGAATACAAAAGACAACTTCATCACACAAGAATTATATCCCTTCTAGTATCAGGTTAGAAAACCTCCAACTACTAAGGAGAAACTCTAGAGGCAACCTAATTCCCAAGGTTGGAGAACTCAAAAGTAAGAAGACAATTATAATACCATAAATATATATACATTATGTGCTCATGCACTAACTAAGGTTCCATCTCACCCTACACTATGTCAAAACATAAGTGTAGTTATGAAACTCTCAAACAAAGGACACACCAACACAACACTCTCCAAAAGCAAGATTCAATCCAACAAGCTCTCTACACATCTCGTTCCCATAGACAACATTTAATTTCATACAAAATTCATTTCATATCAAGTGATCCATAGTGACACAAAAATCCTTTTTAGAACTTCCTTAACACTTCAAACAATGTTCATTGTATCTAACCACATTTATTGAATTCAATCTACTAAAGCTCTTAGTAACATGCATGCCACACAATAGTATATTCTCTGCATCCTACTCCGTTATACAACCCATCAGAGGCCCATCATGGACATGATAGAAAACATAACATGATACATGACCAATAGTTTAAAACATTCAAGCATAGCCACAAATAATAAATAAATAAATAAATAAATAAATTCCAAAGAAAGTCAATTCCAACAATAAGGTACAAAATGCGCACAATTTCAATAGTAAAGCCAACATGACCATCAAGGTCACAAGATAAGTAAATATAAAATTTTGATGGCTATAATTTTTCATAAATAAGAATTAAAATTTCAATGTTGGTCCTTACAATGTTTAGAGAAATTATCAAAGTCAAATGAATAAAATATGAAAATTCAAAAGTTCCACATTACATGAACTATGTGACTAATTCTAGCCACTAGAGAGGGAGTACAATGCTACACTACGCCTAGATCCCCAACTAAGGTGAGTAAGAGAACATACTCAATCACACCAAACAAACGAGTCTTTTAAGACTCCAAACACATTTATAACATAAGATCATTTCTACTTAACCACACAAACATCTCTCAAGTTGCCTAGCAACAAAAGTTGCATTCCATTCAAAGGAATCACAATCACTATGCAATGACACACAAGGTCTTACACTAGAAAACATCCAACAACCAAGATTTAAACTAGGACAAAATCAGGTTCACAAGCCAAGTTATCTATAACACATCAATCTCACCAACAAGTAGCGGTTAACACTTCTCACCAATCAAGGATTCCTCAATCATATGGATAATGCATTAATGTAACATTCTTATGAGACTAAAATTTCTTCACAATGTGATGAAAAGCATACTAAATGCACACTAAACAATGGGGAAATCACAACTCAAAGTCACAAGATGTAGGGTTTGCTATTTCACTCAAGATTCTAACACCTCAACATCACAATGACTATGCAAATGACCTTTTTCACAACCCCCTTTTTTTTAACTCTTCAAAAATTGCAATGCAATAATCACACCTAGGTTCCCACATGAATCCTAGGGAAGAATGCAATCTAGGAACATAAGTCATTAGCCTAAATGATCTATCTAGCAATGCAATGCAATACTATCTTTCTTACAACCACATAATGAATCCATACTCAGGGACATGCTCTCAATAAGACAATGCAATATGCATATCAAGCAAGCATTTACTATTCACCAGGCATAGGCAATTATTAAAATATGACAAGTATTCCAAGGCATACACATTTATAACATAAGATCATTTCTACTTAACCACACAAACATCTCTCAAGTTGCCTAGCAACAAAAGTTGCATTCCATTCAAAGGAATCACAATCACTATGCAATGACACACAAGGTCTTACACTAGAAAACATCCAACAACCAAGATTTAAGCTAGGACAAAATCAGGTTCACAAGCCAAGTTATCTATAACACATCAATCTCACCAACAAGTAGCGGTTAACACTTCTCACCAATCAAGGATTCCTCAATCATATGGATAATGCATTAATGTAACATTCTTATGAGACCAAAATTTCTTCACAACGTGATGAAAAGCATACTAAATGCACACTAAACAATGGGGAAATCACAACTCAAAGTCACAAGATGTAGGGTTTTCTAATTCACTCAAGATTCTAACACCTCAACATCACAATGACTATGCAAATGACCTTTTTCACAACCCCCTTTTTTTTAACTCTTCAAAAATTGCAATGCAATAATCACACCTAGGTTCCCACATGAATCCTAGGGAAGAATGCAATCTAGGAACATAAGTTATTAGCCTAAATGATCTATCTAGCAATGCAATGCAATACTATCTTTCTTACAACCACATAATGAATCCATACTCAGGGACATGCTCTCAATAAGACAATGCAATATGCATATCAAGCAAGCATTTACAATTCACCAGGCATAGGCAATTATTAAAATATGACAAGTATTCCAAGGATATGCTACTCTCGCAACAAACATACTCACAATAGAGTGAACAATGCAAGGTGCATTTAAACTAGAATTATCACAACAATTTTCTTCACATATCAAGCATATGATAAAAATCCTCTTTCACATGCTAATGCATAACTCTTAAAAGAGTAAACCAAGTTCAATCACATTCAAGAACATGGTATTTTTCTTTCACACAAAGATTCTCATAACTTCACTTTCAAAAAGTGGTCACACATGCATCAACATGACCCTACAAAGGTCACTCGAGCATTCACACATACTGCAAGGGTTCATGCCAAGCATTCAAGACATCTAGAATAAAAACACACAAGCAACTTCTCGACAACCAACAGGGTCTATCTAACCTTGAACAATGTATTCCTCATCACACACATGCAAGGAAGATATAACAACAGAAGGCACATGCTACTCACTACAAGCCAACACACAAGGACCCACACATGATCAAACAACCGAGCAACACACACCCCAGAGCTCCTAATGTTGGAACCGTGCTCTGACACCAAATGTAAAGTACACATTCCATAACAAAAGTTACTGTAGTAAATAATCCACTTATTTACATCAACTCAAGTAAAAAAGATAGCTCTCATAAACATTAATCAAGAATATCATTAAATTTACAAATCGTGTGCTTAATCCGAGTGTTAGCACTATAAATAATATACAATGTCCATTTGGCTTTCTTGCCATAAATCATCCAATAATAATTACAATGTACAATAATCAAGTAAAATATAAGAATAATAAATCAATCACACTCTCTAGCTGCCACTGACCCACATGGTCATCCACAAGCTGAGAGACAGGAACATGGCTCAAGCACTTTTCCATTCAACCATGAAGCAATTACACTTCCCTGAATCTCTTCATGACACGAAGGAAACCCAACCTTGCATGAAACATCTAGAAACCTAGAAACAACTGGCAGGAGGGAACACCCAATGCAACCTGAAGTCTAATGTGCAAATCTAAATAATGATATGCAAATTGTCTCACAATAGGATGTGGTAGAGATATATATAAATAAAGTTTTGCTAGACAAATATTCATCTATTTCAATAATTCCTAGCTTGGCCAAGCATAAAAATAGTTTAAGGTCAAATCTCAAAAAGAGGAAAATCCATCTCTATTGTTCCACATTCAGCATCTTAGCCCAGGAAGTAACCCCAATCACACACAAAAGATAACCCAACCTTGCATGAAACATTTAGAAACCTAGAAACAACTGGCAGGAGGGAACACCCAATGCAACCTGAAGTCTAATGTGCAAATCTAAATAATGATATGCAAATTGTCTCACAACAGGATGTGGCAGAGATATATATAAATAAAGTTTTGCTAGACAAATATTCATCTATTTCAATAATTCCTAGCTTGGCCAAGCATAAAAATAGTTTAAGGTCAAATCTCAAAAAGAGGAAAATCCATCTCTGTTGTTCCACATTCAGCATCTTAGCCCAGGAAGTAACCCCAATCACACACAAAAGATAAACTACTTTCATTCAGAACAAACTAATTCTTTTTTTTTTGCACAATCAAAATGAATTCACTTTCAAACAATTAATTCTAGTGAAAAAGCTTACGCATATGTTTATTCAAGATACATAAATAAGACATAAACTAAAGATAACTCAACTCATTCCATTCTTAATTAACTCAAAATGATCTTGTGTCTAAATCTTATAACACATACTTTTGCCTAGATACAGTTACTACTTCATTTCTTTGCTCAATCAATGAGAATACATTTCTAGCAATATTTCTATCAAAGAGCTACATTTAATCATTCAAGATATACATAGATTGCTATAAAACTAGTTATAATCTTTATCCCATAATTCATTCTTAATTTCTCAAAAATAAAATAAAACAAATAAATATAGATTTGCCTAACCGCAAGCAAGATCATATTTATAATATCGTTATGATTAAATTTATAATAAGGAATAAAGGAGAATCATCTTTTCTAACAATTTTATATTCATGTTTGTCAAACAAGAACACCATTTAAGTGAAGGCAAAACATATAAGTCAGTTAAATTAAACCTACAGGTGATCAAGATGTTGCTACAAGAGACAAAATGGTAGGACAACAAAATTAAGCATGGACATCAACACTACAGGTGACTTTAAATGTGGTTTGGAACACTATAATTTCCAACTCATGCTCACACCCTCATAACTAATATCAACATAGAAATTTCAACATGCTTACAAAGTCACAAAACTATGTTGGGAGATCACACATAAACCAAACATGACTTTCACGACAACAACTTAGATTTATATTGCATAAAATATAGTTTTCACTAAAACATACATAAATTTCTCAAAACAAAACATTTCTTTAATTTTTAAAATGTGTTGGAAAGATAATTTCATAATAACTATCTTTAATATAATTTTATAAATACAATATAATCACATATAAATATCATGCTAAAAATAGCACCAAGATAGACAATCACTAATTAATACATATCTCAAAATTGCAAAACTGGGTAAGGTTGATTTTTTTATATGATACAAAATACTTAGTTGCGCACCTTTCATTAAAATTTCAGAGAAACCCGGTTCATAAAAATAAATTTATTGATGCCGTAACAGACTGATTTTTCTCATGACAGATTTACTAGTTTAAAATTAAAAAAAAAACAGTCCACTTGTTTTAATAACTAAAAACAAACTATAAAAGAAGAAATCATATAAATTGGAGATAAAGTTTATCTCCTAATTTAAAACTATATATCAATAAATTAGAAATACTCAGATCACGGTTTTAGAGATATGTCTAAACTAAGATAGGTTACTATTTTTCTTTTCAGTCTCTTCCTAAGTCTTCTATTATGTTTTTTTCCTCCTATACACGAAATTAATATTTCAATATTCTAAAAATCATATTTCGTTCAAATAACCTATCAAATCTTCCTACTAACTTTTAAAAATTCTCAACAAATCCAATTCAACAAAAATTCTTTTCTAATCTTCAAAATCAATGAAACTATAATTTGTTTAAATCTTTCTTTTTGCACAAGAAGCATATAAATCACAATTTCTTCACACAATCCTATATTCAATTATTAACCAAAGTAAGTCTTTGCTATAGTCTTTCATGAAAAGAATCCTGCCTCAATCCTTGTAGCAATTTGGTAAAAAAAAATGGAGATGAACCAGTCAATTCAAAAAGCACAACAATCCTTCAATTCTTCACAAAAAAAACTTTCAAATCCCTAAGCTTCAATAACATGTTTTTTTTTTCATCCTTTTGCATCATAAAATTGATAACCAAAAAGAAAGATTGAAAAAAACTAATTCTCTTCTTTTAATAATTCTTCCTATTTTTTTCAAAACCTAAAAAGCAAAATATAATATTATATTCTTAATAAAAGAAAAATAATATTAAAAATGACTATTCATATTCATGCACATTCTACTTAAAACTAATATTAGAAAATATAATTTTCTAACTCACAAATATGATAAATTTAATAATCGGTTCTTTAAATATTTAAAATAGACATGCACATTCAATAATTAAATAAATTAACAAATTAAAATAATTTAACTTATTTCTTTTTCCAAAAGAAATTAATTACCAAAATAAATAAATAAATAAAATAATATAATGCTTATATATATATATAAGCATTATATTAAGTCTATCTAAAATATCATTTCATGCAAGAATTATATTTTGCTTTTTAGGTTTTAAAAAAAATAGGAAGAATTATTAAAAGAAGAGAATTAGCTTTTTTCAATCTTTCTTTTTTGTTATCAATTTTATTATGCAAAGGAATGAAAAAGAAAATAGGTTATTGAAGCTCAGGGATGTGAGTTTTTTTTTGTGAAGAATTGAATGATTGTTTTATATATATATATAAAACAATCATTCAATTCTTCACAAAAAAAAACTCACATCCCTGAGCTTCAATAACCTCTTTTAACTCTTTAAATAATATAAATAAATCAAATTGAATTCAACTTATACAATTATATTAAATCTAAGTCAAAATAATGTATAAATACATGGAAAACTTATGCAATTCAAATTAACATACTGTAGCAACAAATTCACATATTTATCTAAGCATTAAACATCAATCACATCCATTAACCATACAATGCTCAACATGATTAGTAACCATATAATGATGCATAAATAAAGTCACTCAAAAATACAACCTGACATGAAGCTAAGTGAGTGTGTGCATGCATAAGGTTTATCCATCATGCCAACTCTTTCCTGGCGGCTAGAACATTTCTACCTCAACCATGTTCTCATCTTTGACATTCTTCCTACATTCAGTCACATTTAGATTTCTATTAATAGGTTAGTCCTTATAATCATAGTCGAAGAAAAATAAGATATACATCCATAATCTTAATAATAATTACTCATCAATTGACTTTCAAAATTTTATGCATTTAAAATATTAACTATTTTACCTTTCACACACGTGGAATCACTCAATAGTAAAACAATCATAGTAAAAATGTCCCATAATTTAAAATATAAATAAAGTCCAAAACGAGATTAGACACTTTAAGCAATACAAAATATCTATAACAAAAAAATTATCAATCATGAGAAAATACAAAATTAAGATTAGGTAAGCCCCAGTAGGCATGTTAAGAGACATCTCACTGGTTTGATTCCTCAAGCACATAAAGTTAGAATTATAGCTATTACCTTGGTTCTCCACCTCATTGCTTGCCATTGCTATTACTAAATTGTTAGTCTTCTCTTAACCTTGGGTCATTGCCAGGGACAATACTACATTTGTAGAAGGGGGCATAAAACTTCACGAATTTCATCTAGACATCATAAATCTTCTCAATCCTTTGGCACCTCTCTTTGAGTTTCCACATCTTTTACAGGAATTCATTGGAGCTGATTTACCATTGTCAGGTACATGATTTTTTTTTGGTGCAAACTTGTGTATGCTCTGTAAATCTGAACTTACACTTGGAGAAGTGGAGGAAATGACATGAGGGTCATTAGATCCCAAAATATGTATCTTTGGAGGAAACACTTTAGGTGTTACAGCTTCAGAGACCTTGATAATTTCAAACCCATCATCAACTAAAGCTTCTAGAGTTGATGGTTCATTATCTCCTCGCTGTTTAATATTGGTGAAAGTATATTCTTGAGTGGCAACATGCCCTAAATTGCTTGAGTTATCTTCTTTCACTTTAGAATAATCATCAAGTATAGAAAACTTTTACCTAGCCTTTTATGTCTATTACTGTGGGGGAGTTGATTTCATAAGATGAGGATTTACTTGAATTTGTAATCCATAATTGTTGTTATGTTGATTTGTAGCATGGACATCCATATTCTTTATAGACAAAATATTTTTGACACCATAATCTTGAGTACTTCTTCCACTGCTGAGAATGGCTTGCTTTCCCACATTCTTATTCAAATCCACATGAAGTTCTTGGGAACCCTCTGTTGATTTATTTATTGATTGTTGTTTTTTCTTGATACAACTAGTTTTTTATTCAAATCAGAGTTATATGAGGGAGTTGAATATGACATGGTGCCATTGGTTTTTAATTTGAGACCTTTTGTTCCTTGTTGAAGAGTTAAACTTTGTTTCTTATTCTTTTTGACATTAGATGTATTGTTGTTTTCTTTCTTTTCTCTTTCCAAATCATAAAATTCATCTTAACTAGTGAAAACCTTTTCAACATTTTTGGGAGAGACAAACAATACATTATTGTTAGCTTCTAGCTTACCATGCATGTCCATCTTAGTAGGATCAACTTGCTTGTTGTTTTTGATTAGTTCAGCTGGAAAAGAGGGTCCAGAACCCTTTACAAAGCAACCCCTAGGGCAAAATAAGGCCTTGCACAAAGACAAAGCTACAACAACGCAAAGAGGTTGTGAGGAACAACCAAAAATTAAACAACATAACCAGATCTGTAAACACCCTTGACTCGAGTGTGGGTTAGCGAGACATGCTTAGGAAGACCATGCTTCCTTCTTTGGACCACAGCCCACAAAAAATCATTGTCTCCATCTACAAAGAAATGAGATGAAGGGGGTGGAACTTGAGGAGAGGAGGAAGACTTCATAATAGCATCAGCTCCATCAACAGACGATGCACCAATAATAGTAGATCTAGTCGTAAATAGCTTCCTAATGACAGGGGATGACACAACAGCAGCCCCAATAGTAGAAACACTCATTTTTATAGGTGGCGCACAAGTAGTAGCAACAACAACAACCTCTGAAATAGATGGCACATCAGCAGCAACATGCCACACCCTAGTAGCAGCAACAACAACCTCTAAAATAAATGGCACAATAGCAGCAGCAACATGCAACATCCATAAACTTCCTTATTGTTATTCTTTGTGAAGGATGCAATTTGGTTTTCTTGAACAACTAATCACACGTGTTTGGAGGCAATGGAACTTTTCTTTCTGAATGCCACCCTAGGAGAAACAAATTGATTGAGTGCATCCCTAGATGCCTATGATTTGTGTGAACTTAATCGTTTGATTGTTCCATTGGAAATATTAGTGATTGGCCAAGGGAGATAATGTGCCACCAAAAATCTTTTGGGAAAAATTTTGACAAATCAAAAGTATAAGATTTTTTCAAAAAAATGTGAAAAAATTGAAAAAAAACGTAAAAAAATGGGATTTCTAAAAAATTAAAAAAATTATAATAAAATAATAAATATTAATAATATATTATTATATTTTAATAATATTATATTAGAATATATTAATAATATAAATATTATATTATAAATATAATAATATATTAGAAATATTATTATATTTTAATAATTATATATTATAATATTAAAATATAATAATATTTATAATGTATTTTGGCAAATATATTTTGGGTTATATATTTATATATAATAGATTAATGATATAAATATTATATTATATTAGAATATTAAATATTATAATAAATATTAATAATATTATATTAGAATATATTAATAATATTATATGATTAATATTTATTATAAATATAATAATATATTATAAATACTATTGTATTTTAATAGTTATATTAAAATATAATAATATCTATAATATATTTTGTACATTAATATATATAAAATATTATAAATAAAAATAATATAATAATATATTATATATTATTAATAATATCATATTATAATATATTAATAATATAAATATTATATTATTAATATTTATTATAAATATAAAAATATATTATAAAATACTATTATATATTGTATTATTAAAATATAATAATATTTATAAAATATTTTGTACATTAATTTAGTATAAATATTATAAATATTAATAATATAATAATATATTATATATTAATATATTATATATTAATAATATAAATATTATATATTAATATTATAATATATAACTCTTAATAATATAATTATTATAATAAATTAATGTATGTAATTTATAAATATTAACAATATTTTAATAAATTATATATATAAATATTATATATATGTTGTAACTTTGGTTTTTGCTGTCCTGTGGTGGTGACAACTATGTTTTGCTAAGGCTTGGCCTCCTTGTATTGGATTCATTCAATTTTTAATATAAAATATTATAATATATAACTATGAATCATATAATTATTATAAAATATAATAATATAAATATTATAATATATATAAATATAATAACATATTATAAAATTTATAATGTTATATACTATAATATTTATAACGCGAGTAAAATCTCTGCAACACTTATACTCGCAGCAAAGCCCTACCTCCAATTTATAATAATATTGCTGCACGCATGAAGCCCTACCTCAGTTTAAACCTAATTTACGTTGATGGTGTTATCTCAATGGAGGAAGTAGGTCTGAAATGCAGATTTAAGCCTAATGGAACTGTAAAATTTTTGCCCAGTTGACCATTCAACGATTTCTATGTGAAATTGTGATTTTTTGGGGAAAAAAATAGGAAATTTGACGATTAAAAAAAATCATGATTTTAACAAATTTTTCCCAATTTATGCTTCTATGGTATAAAGAATAACTCCCTAGTTATTGCATCCTTCCCTAGTTGTTGCTTTGAGAACTCAGTGTTGGGTGTTGTTGAATTTGTCCTTCTTGCAATTCTATTTTGCCTCTACATCTTTAGATTTTCAATCCATTTCCTATCCTCCTTTTCCTAAATACATTAAATTCTCCATGAGAGAGCTCTATCCATTATATGTCTTAATGAAAAAATATGATTGAAACAATGAAACAACAAAACACAAATAGAATGAAATTGGGAGATTAAATAATACCTTCTCCTTTTTGGTCATATGTAAGGTAGGTTTAAAGGCACATAACTTTCCATCTTGTGCATGATGTTTTGAGCCTACAGTAGACATGCCACTTGACTCTGACCTTTGGGTTGGACAAAATATTGGATACTCAAAGAATAGCGGCCAATATGAGTTTCCAAAACGATGACAATATGGAAAACCAATATCAAAACCTTGCTCTGGATACCCATGAAAACCTCCATGTTTATGTTCAATTACAGTTTTAGGATCACTATCACTTGTAGGATCTAATTATTCTTCCGATATTCCATCATGTTGGTCTGCTTCCTTGAAATCAAGGAGTACCCTTCTTTTTTGATGGATTATATTATTTTTGTGTTGTTGTGTTTGTTAACAGTAATTGTTTTAACCCCACATACAGACAAGACTGGTATCTTGTTGATGCATGAGGAATGTCTTCCCCAAGCTCAAGGGTTGTTTGGGCACACAACTCTTTGAAGTGCTACTATGAATCTCTTCATTCAATTTTTTTTTCTTCAATGTAAGAGTGGAGAAATACAAGCAAATGTTAAGAGCAGAGAAATACCAGCAAATGTAAGAGCAGAGAAATACAAGCAAATGTCAAGAGCATAGAAATACCAGCAAATGTATGAGCAGAGAAATACAAGCAAATGTTAAGAGCAGAGAAATACCAGCAAATGTATGAGCAGAGAAATGTAATCTTTCAAAATATTTTTAATAAAAGAGGGTAAAAACTTTATTAATCAAAGATCGCAGTATAAAGCATAAAAGCAACAAGAGGCCCATACGAGCCCTGAGATAACAAACAAGAAGTCAAGAAGTGGTCATCGAACATCTCACATCCTCCGTGACCAAATCCACCAAATCCTAAGCAAGATCCCTAGGTAAACTGTCCCAATCATCCACTAGCCAGGTCCCATTCTTCTCAGAAGTCCATTTGGCCAACCCATCAACCACCTTATTCCATTCCTGAGGGATATGAGAGAAGGTGATAGAATCAAATAAATCTCCAAGATTGGTGATTTGCTTAGCCACCACCGCAAGCTGCCAACTAACATCATCAAACTGCCTTCTATTTATTAAGTCTATTACCACCTGAGAATCTGACTTGCAGATAATCTTATTCCAGCCAAGGGCATAAGCCTTCTTCAAAGCCAAAAGAATAGCCAAGGCCTCCATAAGATTATTAGAGTGCAGCCCCCTATACTCTGAGAAGAAAAACACAACCACCCCAGAACTATCTCTGCCCACCCCACCAATGCCAGCATGCCCATGGTTACCCCTTGCAGACCCATCAGTATTGATTTTCAAGACTCTAGTGGGAGGGGGCAGCCAATGTCCTTCCCTAGAAACCTTCCTTTTAGAACACCTGCTCTACCCAATCTTGGGCCTTCCAGGACCCCCAACAAGAATCCCCAGATTACGAATCACTCTAGTATCACCAGGATCCACCAGGGCTGACAGATCACATTTAGCATACAAGGTCTCCTGCAAAGCCCCAAGAATGCGAGACCAAACTTGACCCACCAACAACTTCTTATCCAGAAAGATCCTGCGGTTGCGGTCCAACCAAATGTGCCATATAATCAGACTAGGGCCAATTGGCCAAGCTATGTGCAGAAACAAAGTCCTCACCGGAATAGGCCCAAAGTTCTACCAAAACTCCTCCAGAGAAGAAGGGTGCCTGCACTGTAAACTCCAAGCCCCCCACCAAAAATGCCAAATAGTCCTAGCAAAAAGGGCACTGGAAGAAAAGATGTGAAATAGTCTCAACATTTTTTAGACATAAGAAGCATAGGGAAGGACCTTGGAAGCCACGCTTATAGAGGTTATCCCAAGTCAAACACCTGCCATAAACCACCAACCAAGAGAAGAAATTGCATTTTGGCCAAGAGAATTTATTCCAAATATTTTTCCACCAAGGAACCTCAGCACTACCCCAGGCCCATCTGTCCAAAACACGATACCCTAAAGCAATAGAGAACTTCCCTTTTGGATCCAGACCCCAAGCCAACACATCCTGCTCTGGGAGGGAACAACAGACTCTATTAGCCAAAATAGAGGACAACTCTCTCCTATCCTCCAAAGATCCACCCATGGGCCATTCCTGCATTTCCTTCCACTGGTAAATAATAGTCTGCCCCGAAGCCTGAGAGGCTTTGAAATCCATCACTCTACTCCAACTAGCCTGAACAAAATCCTACATAAGTCCCCCAAGTAAGGGTGCAAGGAGACGATAGGCGGCAAGCCATCCCAGGAATCATGCCAAAAAAGAGCATCAGATCCTCTATTGCAGATCCAAAACATGCCTTGTTTAACCAGCGCAACCCCCCTCTTAAGAGTATCCCATATCATAGAACCTCTCCCTGAAAGACTAAAGCGAGGCACCTCAGCGCCCTCTACCTCCCCAAGGTACTTGAAGGTAAGGATCCTGGCCCAATACTGATGCTGATATGAACACCATCTCCAGTAAAGTTTAGCAGCCAAAGCCTGTCCATTCCAATCTGTCCTACGCAAACCTAGACCACCATCCTGCTTTGGCTGGCACACAACTTCCCACTTAATTAAGATCCACTTCTTCGAAAGGAGATTACCTGACCAAAGAAACTACCAACAAAGGCCCTCAAAATCTTTGATGAAACTTGCAGGAGACATCAACACAAAGCACCTGTATATAGGAAGGGCCTGAACCACGAACTTCAACAGAGTAACTCTACCCGCCGTAGATAACCATCTATAGGTCCAGTGACAAACCAACCCATGAAATTTATCCATCACATCTTTCCAAAAACAACTGGGAAGTGGGCCCACATCCAGAGGGATGCCAAGGTAAATAAAGGGAAGTTTCCCCACCTAAAACCTTAAGATCCTGACAATACATTGCTGAATAAGCTTGGGGGTATTAAAGAAATAAATGCAAGACTTACTTTCATTAATGTTTTGACTAGAGGCAGCCAGGTAACAATCCAAAATCTAATGCAAAGCAACCACTTCAGCCACCTTAGCAACACCCATCAAAGCCGTATCATCTACAAATTGAAGATGAGTTTGAGGAGGAAGAGAATTGCTCCATTTCCATCTTTAAAAGAGCCCATTCATAACATGAGACTTAATGAATCTCCCCGAGACTTCAGCCATCAAGATGAACAAATATGGGGATAAGGGGTCCCCCTGTCGAAGACCTCTAGAAGCACCAAACAGATCTGAAGACTCCCCATTTATGAGAACAGAAAATGAGGAGGTCCTTACACAGCTCATGACCCAATCAATCCACTCACAACTGAACCGGAAGGATATGAGAATTTTGATCAAAAAACCCCAGTTAACTCTATCATAAGCTTTAGCCATGTCCAACTTTATAAACATAGCCTTTTCCTTAGAAGAGGCCATGGAGTGAATAGTCTCAGCCGCAATAACTACTCCATCCAAAATCTGTCTACCTGCAACAAAGCCCCCTTGTTCCCCCGAGATCAACTTATCGAGACATGGCTTCAAACGTTCAACAATTAGCTTTGTAATAATTTTATACACCACATTGCACAAAGCAATTGGTCGAAAAAGATCCAGAGAATCAACACCCTCATGTTTTGGGATAAGAGCAAGAAACGTGGCATTCATGGCTCGTAACTTTTGTTTATTTCTAAAAGACTCCTGCACCACCTCCAATAGATCAAGGTTGATAACTTCCCAAAATTCCTGAAAGAACTCAGCCGGAAACCCATCAGGACCAGGAGCCTTCCCTTTTTTCAACTGAAACACCACATCCTAGAACTCCTTCAAAGAAATAGGTTTAAGAAGAGAGGCATTCATATCTGTAGTCACCAGAGAGGGAATACAAGCTAGGATAGAAGCGTCCTCCTCACTAGCAGGTGGGGTATCTTCAGAAAAAAGAGCAGAGAAAAAATGAACTACCTCACTAGAGATCCCCAAACAGGAAGAAAGAATAGAACCCTCAGGAGAGCGGAGAGAAGAGATAAAGTTACCTTGTCTTCGAGCCTTCCTTGATTTATGAAAGAAGGAGGTATTCCTGTCCCCTTCCTGAAGCCAATCAACACGGGCCTTCTGTTTCCCAGAAATTTCCTCACAAAGCTCCCATTCCTCAAGGTCTTTAACCGCACTAACCTCAAACCTACTTAAATTCGCATCCAGGCCCTGGTCTCGAATCTACCTGGTAATAGAATCCAAGTGCTCTTGGGCAACCCTTTTTTGCTGAAACACGTTGCCAAACTGATACTTATTCCAATGTTTCAATTTATACTTCACATATTGAAGCCTCTTCACAAAAGAGTACATAGCTGTACCAAAAGTAGGTCGTCCTTCAGTCCACCATCTAGAAACCAAGTCAAAAAGACTCTCCTCCCTAAGCCACATAAGCTGAAATCTAAAAGTTTGTTTCTTAGGACCATCGGCCAAATAGGTAGAGAATTTGATCGGCCAATGGTCTGATCCTCGCCAATCTAAAATTTCAAAACTTGACAACCACTTGTCACCCACCCAAAAACAAGAAACAAGAAACCTGTCTAACCATTTAGAAATGGCATCATCCCCGAGCCTCCTTTATTCTAAGTAAACATACCATTCGAAGGTTTGATATCCACAAGCTGGAGCTGAGCCAAATTATCCCTTAAAAGATCAGAAGAGGGGTCTAAGCGAGGCACACCCCCCCTTTTCTCCTCAAGGGAGGCAATTGCATTAAAGTCACCTTCCATAATCCAGGGGAGGAAGGGATCCAACAACCTCAGAAGATTGATATGAGACCACAGGAGAGTCTTACCAGGGACATTCGTTGGAGCATAAATGTTAGAAAGAAGAATTCTTTCCCCTGTCTCCAAACTAATTGCAACCAGAGAGATGGAAAATCTACTAGAGATCCACCAAACAGGAGAAATTCACCGAGGATCCCAGAGGCAAGCAAGACCCCCTGAGCTGCCTTGCACACCCACACACTGGAAAAACCCTCTGTTCCAAATCTTAGAAACACACTGCATTATACCATCCACATATAACTTTGTCTCCTGGAGGAAAACCACATCTAGAGAATGAGCACTAACCAAGTCTTGAATAGCCTTTTGTCTAGGGATGCTATTCATACCCCTTACATTCCATGATAACACAATCATCGCAAAGGGTGAGAGAAGTGAGTATCTAATGTCTTCACTGACCCAGATTCCACCAATGTCTCTCCAGCCATCTTAACTTTCTCCTGATCCTTCTTC
Source organism: Cunninghamia lanceolata (assembly GCA_027924645.1). Classification (NCBI taxonomy): domain Eukaryota; kingdom Viridiplantae; phylum Streptophyta; class Pinopsida; order Cupressales; family Cupressaceae; genus Cunninghamia; species Cunninghamia lanceolata. The sequence goes on from BSBN01000515.1 coordinate 3,407,324, forward strand.
CTCCCCACCTTCTGGGGCTTATCAGGAGCACACTTTTTCAGGGATTTTTGCTATAAACCCAGAATAGGAGAAGAAGAGAGGGCTTTTTTCTTACCAGATTCTTCCAAACCTGGTCCACTAGTTAAACGCACCCTTTCTTCTGAAGAGGCCATGGGGGTTTCCACCAAACCACAAGAGTCCCCAAACCCAGCATCGGGGGGAGAAGCAACTGAATCCATCACCACCCTTGAAGCCACCATAGGAGCTAGGACCGAAGTAGTGACAGGCAAAGACTCAGAATTATGATCAACTAAAGGAGAAGCTTCAACATGCATGTCAGAAGAAACCCCCTCCTCATGGACTAATTCATCCAAAGCCTCAAACTTGTTAAAAGTCTCCTCCTCTTGACGATCCCGAAGAGTCCTCTTCTGACCCTGATTCTTGTTTCGTGCCTTAACTGGCACAAAGCCATCTTTATCCGGTACCACCCCCTGCATGGGTGCTTTACCCTTTTCCGCCCTTGGATTAGATGGAGCCTTCACATTATCTGAACCACCATCACCCGAGGCACGAGGGCACCTCCTTTGAAGATGGCCATATTCATGGCACAACCGACACTTGAAAGGTAAAGTCTCATAGTCTAACTATTGAGTCTAGGAGCTAGACCCAATAGTCAGATCAATAGAATCTAGCAGAGGTTGGCTTAGATCAATCTCCACACAGACCCGGGCATAGGAAAAAATTTGCTTCTCTAGAGTTTGCTGAGACAGGCCAATAGGCTTCCCGAGTAGCAACGCAATTGATTGCAGAATATCTTGTCTCCAACATTCCAATGGCAACCAAGGAAAATGAACCCACATCGACACCTTCAAGGGCAGCTCCATTGCCGAATTAAAGCCTGCATGCCAAGGCTTCATGAAAAGGCCAACTTGATTATAAAAGTAGGGCCCTCCCTCAAAAACCTTGTTACGATCAGAGATACATGAAAAGACCACCAGAAAGAAGTTATTCGCAGCTAGGAAGATTTCAAAATCACCTTCCGAATTCCATGACTTGCGAATCCAAGGTTCCAAAAAAGGCATCAAAACCCTCAATCCCATAAATTTATAGATTAAAACATGTTTGCTATAATACTCCAGGTCCTCGGCTACCACCTCTATTTGAATCACCAGCTTCAGATGAATTTGAGCTCTTTCCAAGCATCCATTTATCTATTGTAATTTCAAAGCACCAGTGCTAAAAACCCCAACATCAGGTGGGGATGGATGAGGAAACCCATCACCAACTCCTGCCATAGCAGCATCCCTCGACGTCTCACCCAAAAGCATAGACCCTTCCATTAGAAAAACCTCTCAAACCCTCGCACCCCCCACCTACATCAAACAATGCACACACTAAAAAAAAAAGCCCACCCCAAAAGCTAAAAAACCCCACCCCTTGCTGAAAACAGCCCCACAGAGCCCGATTTGCAAAGAAAAAATGCATGCAATAGAGAACAAACACATGCAAACCGCGACTTGCTACAAGTCGCGGGATTGCATAGAGCTCCCACGCACGCGCTCCATCCCCTGCCTAGAAGTTCACTCGTAATCTTTCAAAATATTGAAAGAGGGAGACATTAACAATTTCTTATTCAAATTCAAAATATGAATACGACATGGTGCCATTGGTTTTTAATTTGAGACCTTTTGTTCCTTGTTGAAGAGTTAAACTTTGTTTCTTATTCTTTTTGACATTAGGTGTATTGTTGTTTTCTTTCTTTTCTCTTTCCAAATCATAAAATTCAACTCTACTAGTGAAAACCTTTTCAACATTTTTGGGAGACACAAACAATACATTATTGTTAGCTTCTAGCTTACCATGCATGTCCATCTTAGTAGGATCATCTTGTTTGTTGTTATTCTTTGTGAAGGATGCAATTTGGTTTTCTTGAACAACTAATCACACTTGTTTGGAGGCAATGGAACTTTTTTTTTTCTGAGTGCCACCCTAGGAGAAATAGATTGATTGAGTCCATCCCCAGATACATATGATTTGTGTGAAATTAATCATTTGATTGTTCCATTGGAAATATTAGTGATTGGCCAAGGGAGATAATGTGCCACCAAAAATGTTTTGGGAAAAAAATTGGCAAATAAAAAATATAAGATTTTTTCAAAAAAATGTGAAAAAATTGGAAAAAATCGTGAAAAAATGGGATTTCTAAAAAAATTAAAAATTATAATAAAATAATAAATATTAATAATATATTATTATATTTTAATAATATTATTTTAGAATATATTAATAATATAAATATTATATTATAAATATAATAATATATTATTAATATTTATTATAAATATAACAATATATTAGCAATATTATTATATTTTAATAATTATATATTATAATATTAAAATATAATAATATTTATAATGTATTTTGGCAAATATATTTTGGGTTATATATTTATATATAATAGATTAATGATATAAATATTATATTATATTACAATATTAAATATTATAATAAATATTGATGATATTATATTAGAATATATTAATAATATTATATGATTAATATTTATTATAAATATAATAATATATTATAAATATTGTTTTATTTTAATAGTTATATTAAAATATAATAATATCTATAATATATTTTGTACATTAATATATAATATATTAATGCATAAAATATTATAAATATAAATAATATAATAATATATTATATATTATTAATAATATCTATTATAATATATTAATAATATAAATACTATATTATTAATATTTATTATAAATATAAAAATATATTATAAAATACTATTATATTTTAATAATTATATATTATATTATTAAAATATAATAGTATTTATAATATATTTTATACATTAATTTAGTATAAATATTATAAATATTAATAATATAATAATATATTATATATTAATATTATAATATATAACTCTTAATAATATAATTATTATAATAAATTAATGTACCAAATATTATAAATATTAATAATATTTTAATAAATTATATATTAATATTATAATATATAACTATTAATAATATAATTATTATAAAATATAATAATATAAATAGTATAATATATATAAATATAATAACATATTATAAATATTATAAAATTTATAATGTTATATACTATAATATTTATAACGTGAGTAAAATTTATGCAACACTTATACTCGCAGCGAAGCCCTACCTCCAATTTATAATAATATTGTTGCACGCGTGAAGCCCTACCTTAGTTTAAACCTAATATGTGCCGATGGTATTATCTCAATGGAGGAAGTAGGTCTGAAACGCAGGTATAAAGCCAAATGGAACTGCAACATTTTTGCCCAGTTGACCATTCAACGATTTCTATGTGAAATTGTGATTTTTTGGGGGAAAAAATCAAGAAATTTGACGATTCGAAAAAAATCATGATTTTAACAAATTTTTCCCAATTTATGCTTCTATGGTATAAAGAATAACTCCCTAGTAATTATATCCTTCCCTAGTTGTTGCTTTGAGAACTCAGTGTTGGATGTTGTTGAATTTGTCCTTCCTGCAATTCTATTTTGCCTCTGCATCTTTAGATTTTCAATCCATTTCCTATCCTCCTCTTCCTCACTCCATGAGAGAGCTCTATGCATTGTATGTCTTAATGAAAAAATATGATTGAAACAATGAAACAACAAAACACAAATAGAAAGAAATTGGGAGATTAAATAATACCTTCTCCTTTTTGGTCATATGTAAGGTAGGTTTAAAGGCACATAACTTTCCATCTTGTGCATGATGTTTTGAGCCTACAGTAGACATGCCACTTGACTTTGACCTTTGGGTTGGACAAAATATTGGATACTCAAAGAATAGCGGCCAATATGAGTTTCCAAAACTATGACAATATGGAAAACCAATATGAAAACCTTGCTCTGGATACCCATGAAAACCTCCATGTTTATGTTCATTATAGTTTTAGGATCACTATCACTTGTAGGCTCTAATTCTTCTTTCGATATTCCATCATGTTGGTCTGCTTCCTTGAAATCAAGGAGTACCCTTCTTTTTTGATGGATTATATTGTTTTTGTGTTGTTGTGTTTGTTACGAGTAATTGTTTTAACCCCACATGCAGACAAGATTGGTGTCTTGTTGATGCCTGAGGAATGTCTTCCCCAAGCTCGAGGGTTGTGTCTGGGCACACAACTCTTTGAAGTGCTACTGTGAATCTCTTCATTCAAATTTTCTTTCTTCAATGTAAGAGTAGAGAAATACAAGCAAATCTTAAGAGCAGAGAAATACTAGCAAATGCAAGAGCAGAGAAATACAAGAAATGTTAAGAGCAGAGAAATACCAGCAAATGCATGAGTAGAGAAATGCAATCTTTCAAAATATTGAAAGAGGGAGACATTAACAGTTTCTTATTCAAATTCAAAATATGAATACGACATGGTGCCATTGGTTTTTAATTTGAGACCTTTTGTTCCTTGTCGAAGAGTTAAACTTTGTTTCTTATTCTTTTTGACATTAGGTGTATTGTTGTTTTCTTTCTTTTCTCTTTCCAAATCATAAAATTCAACTTTACCAGTTAAAACCTTTTCAACATTTTTGGGAGAGACAAGCAATACATTATTGTTAGCTTCTAGATTACCATGCATGTCCATCTTAGTAGGATCAACTTGCTTGTTGTTATTCTTTGTGAAGGATGCAATTTGGTTTGCTTGAACAACTAATCACACTTGTTTGAAGGCAATGGAACTTTTCTTTTTGAGTGCCACCCTAGGAGAAACAGATTGATTGAGTGCATCCCCAAATACCTATGATTTGTGTGAACTTAATCGTTTGATTATTCCATTGGAAATATTAGTGATTGGCCAAGGGAGATAATGTGCCACCAAAAATGTTTTGGGAAAAAAATTGACAAATAAAAAATATAAGATTTTTTCAAAAAAATGTGAAAAAATTAGAAAAAATCGTGAAAAAATGGGATTTCTAAAAAATTATAATAAAATAATAAATATTGATAATATATTATTATATTTTAATAATATTATATTAGAATATATTAATAATATAAATATTATATTATAAATATAATAATATATTAGAAATATTATTATATTTTAATAATTATATATTATAATATTAAAATATAATAATATTTATAATGTATTTTGGCAAATATATTTTGGGTTATATATTTATATATAAGAGATTAATGATATAAATATTATATTATATTAGAATATTAAATATTAATAATATTATATGATTAATATTTATTATAAATATAATAATATATTAGCCGATGATGGCATGGTTCGGTGGTTAAGTCGCTCGGTTGTAGTGGCGGCCACCAGAGTTCAAACCCCCGCTGGGCCAACGAGCTCGCAAGGCTTTACGCCTTCGCTGGGCCAATGAGCTCGCGGGTTTGAAGTGTTCTTCCTAGGGGATGAGGTCCCCCAGTTGTGGCCTCACCGGTTCATTGCTCCGGGCAAAAGCATTCGCGTGGACCCGGAGGGCGTGTCGCACCAGCGTCGCCGGTCACGTTAAAAAGTTTACCAGGCGCATTTAAAAAAAAAAAAAAAAAATATAATAATATATTATAAATACTATTGTATTTTAATAGTTATATTAAAATATAATAATATCAATAATATATTTTGTACATTAATATATAATATATTAATGTATAAAATATTATAAATATAAATAATATAATAATATATTATATATTATTAATGATATAATAATATATTATATATTATTAATAATATCTATTAAATATATTAATAATATAAATATTATATATTTTTTGGATTGGTAAAAGGCTGAGGCCATTAATATATATAATTAATAATAAAATACAACTCTATTTAGTTTAGGCACCGGTAGGAAAGAACAGAGCAAATAAAACCTCCAGTTTAGCCCAGGACTTTTGTAGTCCATTTCATTTGAATTTATTCATTTTATACGGGGTCAAGCCCCACAAGGATACATCCTTTCTTATACAATTTCTGAAATACAAGTTAAGACATTACTCATATCCAAGGCTTTTCTTCCGATATCCTCTTGCCGAATGTCTTTTTTGTTCTCTAGCACCTAAGATGTCCTCCATGACATATATCATTAAATCAGCTATCTAAAATCCAAGTGAGGGGACTTCTCCTATCTTGCTCTTACCGGTATACCTGTCTTACCTAAAACCACAGGAACAAACTTCCAATTATTTTTGCATGTTAGCTATACAAAAGAGATACATAGAAATAATTTTCCTATAGACACCTAGTAGTTCTCTAAATCCTTTGCTAGAGAGGTAAGAATAAAAGCTTGCTCTTGCCAAGTTTATCAAAATACTAAAACACACTTGCATCACTATTAACTTAAATCCAGTTGTAAGGGGATATCCCATACTGATTGACTAATCCATTATATATACCAACATCTAAAATTATATACTTGTGTAAATACAAATATATATACCTAAATGTGGGCATAGGTAAGTGACCAACCATTTCACTAAGTAATGTTGAAAAATTAGAATTTCCAGTCCAGATAAAATCTTACCCCTCATAGAGAACGATATTTCCTATCAAATAATAGTAGTTAAATCTCTCAAATGAGCTGAAATGATAGCCAAAGCTAGACTCAAGGCACTGCGAGGATCTTGGTGAAGGTTATGGATTCTAGTTTTACACCTACCTTATGCATTTGTTTCTCTTTCTGCAATAATTGACACATCAATATTTGGAAGTTGAATCAACAAAGGGCGTTGTTGGCATAATTTAATTCATGGCTTCACTTGTTTAAAGGAAGGTTAGTAGAAGCTTCCCCCTTAACTTCTATGATAAACAACCATTATCCCTACATGTTTCATTCACTACTTAATGCATCAGTATGACTGTCATCGAAAGCTCTTTGGTTTTCATGATCGGTGTAACTCATGTAGTCGGCAAGACCCAAAGCTTCTGCTCCGATCATACAAGTCTTCCTAACATGTCTCACTTGTCATTCAGTTGGAAGGGATAAATCGGTGTGACCCTTCAATTCTCTCTTCGATGATATATTTTATCAGTGACTTTGTATCGGCTAGATAACTTCAAGATCTCCCCGATGTAGGAGTGGGCAAGGTTATCATCGGCGTGACTTTCTTCATCGTTGTGTGAATAACCTTCTTCCGTGATCTCCTAAGTGTCACCAAAAGCTCTTTGGTTTTCATGATTGGTGTAACTCATGTAGTTAGCAGGACCCAAAGCTTCCGCTTCGATCATACAAGTCTTCCTGACATGTCTCCCTTGTCATTCAGTTGGATGGGATGAATCGGTGTGACCCTTCAATTCTTTCCTTGATGTTATATTTTATTTGTGACTTCGTATCGGCCAGATATCTTCAAGATCTCCCCAATGTAGGAGTGGGCAAGCTTATCATCAGCGTGACTTTCTTCATTGTTGTGTGAATAACCTTCTTCTCCGATCTCCTAAGTGTCACTGAAAGCTCTTTGGTTTTCATGATCGGTGTAACTCACGTAGTCAGCAAGACCCAAAGCTTCCGCTCTGATCATACAAGTCTTCCCAACAAGTCTCCCTTGTCATTCAGTTGGATGGGATAAATTGGTGTGACCCTTCAATTCTCTCCTCTATGTTATATTTAATTTGTGACTTTGTATCGGCCAGATATCTTCAAGATCTCCCCGATGAAGGAGTGGGCATGGTTATCATCAGCGTGACTTTCTTCATCGCTGTGTGAATAACCTTCTTCCTCGATCTCCTAAGTGACACCGAAAGCTCTTTGGTTTTCATGATCGGTGTAACTCATGTAGTCAGTAGGACCCAAAGCTTCTGCTCTGATCATACAAGTCTTCTCAACATGTCTCCCTTGTCATTCAGTTGGATGGGATAAATTAGTGTGACCCTTCAATTCTCTCCTCGACATTATATTTCATTTGTGACTTTGTATCGGCCAGATATCTTCAAGATCTCCCTGATGTAGGAGTAAGCAAGGTTATAATCAGCATGACTTTCTTCGTCGCTGTGTTAATAACCTTCTTCCCTGATCTCCTAAGTGTCACCGATAGGATTGTCAGGGAGAGTCTCATCGATGAGTGTAATCCTTATTGCTATCGGAGTAAGATATGTTATTGGAGTAACCTTCTTCAATGGAGGATCCCAAGAAATTCCAATTCGTTTCACAAATCCAATGAAGTCCACGATTGTATAAAAGTGTATACATGTGAAATAAAAGGAGATACAAATAGATACATACAAGTCCGGACCCAGATAGAAAGTTTAAATTCTGAGAACTTTATTTGAAGTCTGTGCTTGTATATTACGATGTATCTATACAGGATACAAAGACAAATGCATATGAGAAACAAAGGAAATGTATATACAAAGAAAATATACAAAAGAATATGCAAGTATGCATTTTGGAAGGTACAATCTAAAAAGTGATGTGGGCTCCATCAAATGCATATCGGGTTTGTATAAATAACTATATACAAGCTGATATATAAGTCAGAAGGATACAAATAAGAGATACGAACCAGACACGAAGAGAAAGTTAAATCCTGAAAAATCTTTGTATGTTCAGGGTGCATGTATATTTATAATATACATACCCGATATACAAATGAATAAAATCATCGCTGGGAAAGACATGCTTTGTATGTGCGCTTGTACAAGATTGCATACAAACGACACTAGACAAATAAAATATACAAGAGAGGGTTTGTATAAGATGCTTTGTATGTGCGCTTATACAAGAACATACAAATGCCAATATACAAAGAAAATATACAAGAGAGGGTTTGTATAAGATGCTTTGTATGTGCGCTTGTACAAGGTAACATACAAAGGACAATATACAAAGAAAATATACAAGAGAATATTAAACCAAACCCGACATCATTGGAGATATAAATAATGAGTGGGGGCCACGTATGTATATTGGAGATGATTGTACAACAAGATAAATACAATGGAGGATCCCAAGAAAATTCCAATTCATTTTACAAATCTAATGAAGTCCATGATTGTATAAAAGTGTATGCATGTGATATAAAAGGAGATACAAATGGATACATACAAGTCTAGACCCAGATAGAATTTATTTGAAGTCCATGCTTTTATATTGTGATGTATCTATATAGGATACAAAGACAAATGCATATGAGAAATAAAGGAAATGTATATACAAAGAAAATATACAAGAGAAAATACAAGTATGCATTTCGGAAGATACAATCCAAAAAGTGATGTGGGCTCCACCATATGCATATCGGGCTTAGATAAAAAATAATATACAAGTAAGAAGGATACAAATAAGAGATACAACCGGGCGCGAAGAGAAAGTTAAATCTTGAAAAAGCTTTGTATGTTCGGGGTGCATGTATATTTATAATATACATTCCCGATATACAAAGGAAAAAAGCATCACTGGGGAAGACATGCTTTGTATGTGTGCTTGTACAAGATTGCATACAAATAGCCATATACAAATAAAATATACAAGAGAGGGTTTGTATAAGATGCTTTGTATGTGCGCTTATACAAGATAACATACAAATGGCAATATACAAAGAAAATGTACAAGAGAAAACTATACAAAACCCGACAACATTGGAGATAAAAATAACGGTTCCAATTCGTTTCACAAATCCAATGAAGTCCACGATTGTATAAAAGTATATGTATGTGATATAAAAGGAGATACAAATGGATACATACAAGACTGGACCCAGATAGAAAGTTTAAATTCTAAGAACTTTATTTGAAGTCCGTGCTTGTATATTGCGATGTATCTATACAAGATACAAAGACAAATGCATATGAGAAACAAAGGAAATGTATATACAAGAGGTATGCGTGTGATATAACAAAGTGGAACAAATGGAAACATACAAGTCCGGGCCCAATTAGAAGTCTGAGATTGTATATTGCGGTATATGTATACAAGATGCAAAGACAGATGCACATGAGAAACAAAGGGAATGTATATACAAATGCACGATACACCAAAGATACCTATGTGGGCCCCATCTCTAATGTATATACAAGTTTATGCAAACCTAGATTTGAATGACAGATTAAGTAATGTGAATTTTAGCTGGGGTTTGCTATTGTATATAAAACACATGCATTCGATATACAAGAAGGTGATGCAGATGCGAATTCAAAGGTGATTTCACTTCATTTCATAAAACTAGTCGGGCCCACTCTTGTATATAGAAGAAAATGTATCTGATATACAAAGGATATGTATGCGATATATAAAAGGAGGATACAGGAAAATCTTAATTGCTCTATTATACTCCCTTGCTGTCTAAAGGGTAGAAAATCTAAAGATGCTCAGAGTTTGTTCACCCTTCATGGTATGTTATTAGACCAAGTGATGAGCTGATTGGCCTCAAAATAACTTTCCTCCAAAGTTTTAGATTGATTCTGATAATACTTCAGCGATGTTAGCTCTAGTAGATAGGTAGAGACCATCCGCCCCTTTGTTGGCAAGAGAGTCTGCTTTTCTATTACCCTCTCTGTAAGTGTGATTGAATGTGCACCTCCTTAAAGAAGAAATGATGTCGAGGGCATTTGCCAGCAGGGAATTCAGTCTCCAATCAGGCATGTTCTCTTTTCGTAAGCCATTAATGACGATTGCGGAGTCTCCTTCGACCTCTATTTTTTCAATTTTCGTGTCTTTACAGATTCTTAGACCTTCAATTAGGGAAGTTAATTCTGCTGTATTATTTCTTGTTTCTCCTAGGGGTTTGGCCAAGGTTGCCATTTCTCTAGATTCAGAATCATGGATTACACAACCTATTCCTGCGACTCTCGGGTTGCCCCTAGATGCCCCGTCAAAATTTAGCTTGAACCACCCTTCTTTAAAAGGTTGCCACTTACATTCGTTTCTCTTGTTGGTGGAGTTGTGGTTGCCTGGTCCCACAAAGGAGGGAAGTTTTAGTCTTGCCCATCTCCCCCGCATCTTTTCATCCCAGTGCATCATTGTGGATTCTTTTTTGGAGTTATTTAGAATCCTACTATTAACTATTTCTATTAAAATGGCCTCAATTTTAATGATTAGCTGACCAAAAGTCATTTTCCTATCTTTAAAGATTTTTCTATTTCTTTCTTTCCACAGCTCCCAAACCATGATCGAAGGGGAGATTGTCCAAAGCATATGGTAGATGCTTTGTTTGTGAGTCTCAGGCCAGCATTAGAAAAGGTTCAAAATGTTATTAGGCATGGCAGTAATCCATCCCATCTTATTACTTAGCCAATTCCAACATTTATTAGAAAATTGACAATTGAGGAGAATATGGTCTGCTATTTCTTGATCCTCTTCACAAAGGGGACATCTGCTAGGCCCCTCATATCCCATTTTGGTGAACCTATCCACCGTTAGGATTTTTTTCTGCAAGGCTATCCAAGTAAACAACCTAGCCTTTGGGAGACAGTTCTTATCCCAACACAATCTTAGTGGTAACTCCAGTTTTGGTCTTAGTTGCTGTCTGATTAAAGTTTTGTAACCATCCTTGGTTTTATAATTTCCTGATTTAACCCCATCCCAAACTAATTTGTCTAAGTCTCCTTTGAGAGATACCCTCCTTTTGTTAAGGCTATCAAGAAGTTTCTCTTTCTCATTATCCAGAATGTTCATATTATCTAGGGGTTTCCATTTCCACCCCCTATTCTCCTCATGATTGGGAAAAATCTATATAATCTTTTACATATTTCCCCCAGTAGGATTCTAGTATTCTTTTGGCATTCTCTAAATTAACCAAGCTGCTTATCGCCTCATACCTACCCCATGAGTCATCCCAAAAAAGTGCTAGGGTCCCATCACCTAAAATCCAAGTCAGTTTGTCCATTATGAGCTTCCTACAGTCCATCATAAAATTCCAGAGGTGAGATCCTTTAGGTGGGTTAGCCATTCTAAAAAGGAATGCCAGTTCCTCCCCTCTAAGATATTTGTTTCTAAGAATTTTAACCCACTTAGAATCAGGTTGCTGATACATTTTCCATACAAGTTTAGCGCCTAAAGCCTTACTCTGTTCTCTGAAGTTTTTTAAGCCCAGGCCTCCTTCCTCTTTTGGTCTACAAATCTTGTCCCAAGCCACAAGTGCCATTTTGTTTTTATCCTCCAAACCTTGCCATAGGAAAGCTCTTAGAATTTTGTTGATTTCTTCCTGTTTTCCTACTGGAAGATTCATATAGGATAATTGGTAAATTGGGATGGTTGAGAGAACCGATTTTAACATTGTCACTTTGCCTACTGAGGAGAGCCATTTGCCTTTCCAAGATTCTTCTCTATTCTTGATCTTGGAAGTAATATGGTCCCAAAGATCATTGATCTTGTTGCTTTTACCCAATGGTATACCTAGATATTTACAAGGCATTTCCCCTTTTTTAAAAGATAGGATTCTACATATTTCTTTTTCAGTTTCAGGATCCATGTTGAAAAAATAAATTGCTGATTTATTAGCGTTTACCTCCTGTCCAGAGGCCCTACAATATGAGTCCAAGATATCTTTGAACGCCCTAGCTTCTTCTATGCACCCTTTACCGAAGAGCATAGTGTCATCTACAAACTGTTGATGTGTTGTAGGATCGACACCGGAAGTGATTTGGATTCCTTGGATCTTTCCTTCTTCCCTAGCCTTGGTGATCATTCTCCCTAATACATCTGCCATTATAATAAAGAGAAAAGGGAAAATAGGGTCCCCTTGTCTCAATCCTCTTGAAATTCCAAAAAAACCTTCTGGGGTTCCATTGATTAATACTGAGATCTTGGTATTAGAAATACATGCATAAATGAGGTTTATCCATTGTTTATTAAAACCAAAAGCCTCTAGGGTTTTGCAGAGGAAATGCCAGTCTACCTTATCATAGGCTTTACTTATATCTAGTTTAATTAACATGCTAGGTTTTTTGTTTTGCTATATGGTATGAATGGCTTCTTGGGCTGTAATAACTCCATCAAATATAGATCTACCCGGAACAAACCCTGTTTGTTCACCACTAATGATGTTTGGAAGTACTGCCTGAATCCTATTAGCCAAAGTTTTAGTGAGGATTTTATAAATAGTATTACACAGAGATATAGGTCGCAGGTCCCCTAGACTTTCTAGCTTCTCTTTTTTTGGAATAAGTGTAAGGAAAGTATTATTTACCTCTTTGAGAATACTTCCCGAATTTCTTACCCCTTCTAGTGCTTTGACTAATTCATCTCCTATGAAGTGCCAGCATTTCTGGAAGAAGAAGGCTGGGAAGCCATCGGGACCAGGAGCTTATCTGGTTGCATTTGAGAGATTGCCAGCTCTACCTCAGTTTTGGTCAATTTACCATTAAGAGCTTTGTTTTGATCCTCTGAAATAATCCTTGGGATATCTTCCAGAATGGCTTGTTGGTGCATGCAATTTGATCCCTCCTGATTATTAAGAATATTTTCAAAGTACCTAACCGTTTCACGTGCAATTTGTTGAGGATCTTCGATCGATTCATTATTTGCATTTTTAATTTTGAGGATTTTGTTTACGTTTCTATGTGCTTTGGTGCTATTATGAAAGAACTTAGTGTTCTTGTCTCCCTCTTCCAGCCAAGTTTCCCTTGACTTTTGACGCCAAAAGATTTCCTCTTTGGCTAGGATATCTTCATATTCAATTTTCAGCTGTTTTTCTTTTGAAAATGTTTTAGCGTCCATTCCTCTGGTAATCACGATTCTGTTTAGGTTTTCCAGTTCTTCTTCTAGCTTAGTTTTAGACTCAAAGATATTACCAAAGTTAGTTCTATTCCTATTTAGAAGCTTACATTTAATAGTTTTCAGTTTGGATACTAAACAAAAAAGCTTAGATCTAGATATTCTAGTTTCTTTTCATCACTGCTCAATTAGGGTAATAAGTTTACTATCTTTAATCCACATTTGTTCAAATTTAAAGGGGCAATGTTTGGGTTGGCAATCTTCTGAGATACTCAGCTGCACTGGGTAGTGATCAGAGCCCAAGTATGGTAAGATCTCTGCCATCAGAATATAAGGGAATTGGGCCCAATTACCTCTTAACAAGAATCTATCAAGTTTTTTTGCAATATTGCTAAAGCCTTCTCTTCTGTTGTTCCATGTAAAACCTTCCTGTGCAGTTTTAATTTCCAATAAATTGTTCTTTTGAACCCAATCTTTAAAGTCTTTCGCTGCTGTAGATAACCTAACATGACCTCCCAGTTTTTCTTTAGGATCCAATATTGCATTGAAGTCTCCCTACAGAATACATACTTGATCTTGTAAAGTTACCAAGAATTGTTCTATTTCTGTCCACACTGCTCTCTTATCCTGGTTTTGAGGAGGACCATAAATGTTGAGGAGAAAAAAGTGTAGGTTGCTTCTGATGCTTTTGACGAACCCCACCATCTAGTTCTTCTTGCAGCTTAATATTGTAAATGAAACCACTCTGGGGTCCCAAATTATCCCTATGCCTCTCGAAGCACCCTCAGCCAGAACTCCAACTAGCTCCCATATTCATAACTTCTTGTTTAGAGTGTCAATCTCTTCTTTATTTAGTTTAGTTTCTTGGATCATCAGTATATCTAGTTTTGTGTTGGTTATACAACATTTTATGATACGCTGTTTGTTAGGGGCATTGAGACCCCTAACATTCCAGGTGTGGACTCTCATGGTGCCGGGGGAAGGCACTTCCCCTTCCCTACATAGAACAGTGTGGTGATCTTAGTTTGATCAGTAGCTTCATCTGCCTTCTCTCTTAGCTCCAATAGTGATTTCCTATCCCTTTTCTTATTACTTTTGGCACAGTCTGGGGTATCCCTATTGAAATCAGTTATGGCAATTCCCAACCTCTAATCTGCTTCATCCACTTCTCTATCTCCCTGATCTTTTGGGTCCTCTTTCTTTCTATCTTGCCTTTCCTCTTCATCTTCAAGTTCTATAATCTTGGTGATGAGTTTTTCCTTCTCTTTGTTAACTTCCTCGATTACCACTTCCTCTAATGCCTTATCGAAGATCTCATTGCATATTTCTTCTATAACTGAATGGCTAAGCTTGTTTGTGGATTTCTTTTGATTCTCAGAGTCTTTTTATTTTTCTTCTATTTCAAAAGTGTTTGGAACCCATTCTGGGGTTTCTAAAACCTCTGGGTTTATACTTCCTTCTGCTGCTATGGGGTTATTGTCTCTAGCAGCTTCTGAAGGAACTTCCCCCTCCTCTAGTTCCATCCTCTCTTTGCCTATCTGTGGTTCATAATTTTGATTTGGGTGCTTAACCGCTGTGATTGTTTTTTGTCCCCGAGATGACCTAGCCAGGATTCATGTTCTGTGTAGTAACCTCATTACTGTGATTTAGGGTATTTTCTTTGTTATTTTGGGAAGATTTAGGGCTTCTCTTAGGCTGGGCTATTACCATACTTGGGTTCTGATTTTATCCAGACAATTCCTTGATACCACTGAGGTGCTCCTAAAGGGAATAAGAGTTGTTCCTGTGATAGTCTACAATAAATCCACCTTTATTATCATTAAATCTGATGTTAACATCCCTAGGCTGAAAAATGGGGCGCACCTTAGTAGGCATTGTTGGAATTCTGTTGTTAGTGTTTCTAAGGATAGGTCCATGATGGAGAGCTACCTTGATGTAGTAATTGGCCAGATTAGTATTAATTTCAAGAGGTTCAAGGTCTTTGGTGCTAATATCCAATTTTTCTAATAGGAAAACATCTGAGTAGGATAAGAAATCCTTCTCCATTCCCATGAACTCTCCCAGGTGATTCCCTATCTCCCTCAAGATTTTACTATGGATGAGCTCGACCGAGAGATTCGGTAGCTTGACCCACCTAGCTACTTTAAGTTTCAGTTTACTAGGGTTGAAATTAGGTATCCAATCTAAGTACTCAAAATTATGCCCTTTGTAAAACAAGCTTCTGCTATTTAAAATTTCTTTTTTTAGGTTTGCACTCTTGCAGACAATGAATATGAATTCTTCAGAAGTGATAGTGATACTTACCTGGTCTTTGTAGAGGGTTTGGACCCATTTTGCAATTTCCTTCACAGGCTGCCCTATCCCACACCATCGAATATAAAAACCGCGGGTTCTACAATGCATCCCTAGACCATCTGTGTAGATATTTTTGATATCAATTGATACTTTTCCAGAGCCTCATAATTTTGATGATATATTGAACTTATTTTTGGTCTCGACCTAGGGATTCTAGGGTTTGCCCGTTCACAGAGTGTTGCCTGGTCTAAGCCCTTCCAAAGAGTGTTAGAAGCCGAGTTGCCGAATTCAGGGTTTTTAGTGATTTTCCAATAGTGGGGTGCCCTAAAATTTGATATGCTGCCTGTATGGGAATATTCCTTTGCATGAATGAGCCTGAGGGCCAGTTTTGAAAAACCCTCCGCATATCCTTGTCTTGGATAGCAAGGATAGGAAACAATAGGGGGTTGTCGAGCACTTCAACTTCTTTCCCAGCCTAGAGTGGTGCAGTTTGCTCCAGTTACAAAAGCTAAGGTTGTTGAGGTTATTGGGATAGCCCACATTCCTGCCACCCTGGCTTGAGCTATTACTCTTGTTGTTGCCTCTGCCCTAACTCCCCTCTGCTGCCTCCTACTCTTCACAGTTTACCAGTCCTGTTCGTCCTGAGGTGCGGAGGGGGAGCCCTGCCCATGTAGAAAACCTTCTTCCCCTATATAATGCTGCATGGGTGCTTTGCCCTTGATTCATTTCTTGCATTCTTAATATTGCTTTGTCACTGACTGCTTGCTCTTTTTCGCATTTTGTTTTTTTGCTATGTTTGCTAAATATTAAAAATTAGTATATAAATATTATATTATTAATGTTTATTGTAAATATAAAAATATATTATAAAATACTATTATATTTTAATAATTATATATTATATTATTAAAATATAATAATATTTATAATATATTTTGTACATTAATTTAGTATAAATATTATAAATATTAATAATATAATAATATATTATATATTAATAATATTAATATTATATATTAATATTATAATATTTTATATATTAATAATATTAATATTATATATTAATATTATAATATATAACTATTAATAATATAATTATTATAATAAATTAATGTACAAATATTATAAATATTAATAATATTTTGATAAAGTATATATTAATAATATAAATATTATAATATATAAATATAATAATATATTATAAATATTATAAAATTTATAACGTTATATACTATAATATTTATAATGCGAGTAAAATCTCTGCAACACTTATACTCGCAGTGAAGCCCTACCTCAGTTTAAACCTAATCCGCATTAATGGTGTTATCTCAATGGAGGAAGTAGGTTTGAAATGCAGGTATAAAGCGTAATGGAACTGCAGAATAATATAATTATTATAAACTAATAACTATAGAATGGCACGACAATTTGCAGAGCAACAATTCGTAGAGACACGCATTCCAGAATGGCGATGGAGAGAGATGAAGGGAAGCTTTGTGGAGCAAAGAGATGGGAGATGGTTCCCTCGCCGAGAGCATGAACATGCCAAATTTCAGGATAATAGGTTTGGCAGATTCACCGATGCTGGTCGAAACTTTCCACAATAGGAGGAAGACTTGCGAAGATGGCACAGTGCTCGGCTTTCTATGGGAGGAGAGCGACAACTAAATGGAAACTCACACAGACCAAGCCATTGGAATCAAAGACAACAACAATTTTGACAATTCAGGGGAAGAAGAAACCCTAGAGGCGGTGGACGATGCAGGGATCTCCACAGACATAATCTGCAACCCAGAAATCCAAATCACGGAAGGAGGGAAGATGACAGAGAAGAGGAAATATCAATTACTCTTAGTGCAAATCGAATTCAGAATCAAGTGATGAAACTGGAAAATACAACACTAATAATGAAATGGCACGGTAAAGATTTAAATTGGCAAAGTCTGGAGACTTGGTGGTTTGATAAATGGGGAGAAGATTTGTAATTCAAGAGATTGGCAAATGATTATTTCATGGTCATTTGCCCTACGGGAGCCATTAGGGCTCAAATTGAAGAAGGGATTTGGATTCTTGACGGTTGCGGCTTTTACATCAGCTGGTGGAAGGCCGGGTTTGATCCAACTTCACACCATTTGGATAAAATCCACGACTGGTATATTTTGCCCAACCTCCCCCTTGAATATTGGGACTCCAGGGTTCTGGAAGAAATTGGAAACGATATGGGAACCTTTTTGTGCGCAGAGGAAAGGCTTAACCCAAAAGGGTCAGGTACAATGGTTAGGATAGGCATCGAGAGTAATCCAAATCGTAGAATCTTGAGTGAAATCAAGATTTCGTTAGGATTAGGTATATGGACGCAGAAATTGATCCATAACCCCCTTCCCACAGATACTTTGGTCAAAGTCTTAGGGTGGAAGAGCGATCCTCATCCAAAGGAAAACTCTGAGCAATCGTCAAACAAGCAACCCATATCTCTACAGGAGGAAGTTCAAGCCGAAGAAGGCCTTCCTCTTCACTCTAAAGTGGCACTTCAGAATGAATCCAAATCAGCCTAGAGATATGATGATGCTCAGAGCGTCAGATCCATTGATAAAAAATTGTCGCAGGTAATTGAGATGATTGGTAACAAAGTGAGCAAGGAAGATCTAGACTCCCTCATCAATGTGGGCAATGAATTGGTGGACATTGCTAATGCGGCCAAAAAAGGAGAGATTGATATCGACAACTTTGAAGGCGAAGATTGGTTTGCTGAACAAGAATTTGAGCTGATGGGAAATGAAGCCCTTCTAGCTAAAGAGGAAGCTCCAAGCACAGTTTTGAACAACCCCATAGAACAAGGAGAATTCGGATTGAGAACTAAGGAACCAACCAAAACATTACCAGATTGCGGAGAACATAGAGGAAAAGGCAGGATCCCGAATAAGGAAAAACTCAAGTGGGATGGGGAGGCTTCAGGACAACTAAAAATTCAAACTTTATTGAAAGTAGGGAAGGGGAATACCCTTCCTGAATAGCAATGAAAATCCTAACTTGGAATGTTAGGGGCTTAAATGCCCCTAACAAAAGATGTCTGTTGCGGCAACATCTGAATTCATAGCAACCAGACATTTGTTTGATTCAGGAATCTAAGTTAGGAGAACAAGAAAGAGCAAACCTTAGTTTGAAGTTGAGGAATTGGAAGATTTGTGGAGTCAATGCGGAAGGAGCCTCAGGAGGACTGTGAACTCTCTGGAAGCCGCAAACAGTCATGATTGAATTCATGGCTTCAAGCAAGTTTTGGCAAGCCTGCAAGGTAAGGAGCCTAGCCTCCAATTTAAGTTTTTTTCTGGTAAATGTTTATGGGCCTAACAATTACATACATAAAAGAATTGTTTGGAGCGAATTGGACAAAGTATGTAATTCCCAAGGGTTCGAGTTTTTTATTTTTGGAGGGGATTTCAATGCAATCCTAAAAGAAAGTGACAAGAAAGGGGGAGTAGGAAGGAAACTTCAATCCTAGCTTGATTTCGAGCATTTTGTAGATAGAAATGAGCTTCTTGATATATAGATGGGGGGTGGGCAGTTCACCTGGATGAATAGAAGGTTACGTTTTTGCAACATAGCTGAGAAATTGGATAGATTCCTTCTCAAAGGAAATCTCAGTAGTTTTGCCTTTACTCTTGACTTTCAACTGCTACCATTACCAGGATTAGACCACTACCCAATTTGCCTAGAAATATTGGGAGAAAAGGCAGCAGTTAGGAGCCCCTTTAAGTTTGAAAATATGTGGTTCCAGCATAAGGATTTTCTGGACCTAATCAAATAATGGTGGAATGAAACATAGCCAGTAGGATCCAAAATGTTTAGCATTGCAGTCAAGTTGAAAGTAATCAAACAGAATCTGAAATCATGGAATAAAAACAATTTCAAAAACATCTTTGAGGAGAAGAAGCAATATGAAACAGAATTAAAAGCCCTTTTAGAGAAGATTATTAGAGATGGAATGGACAATTCTAGTTATCTGCAAGAAAAAACGCTGATGGAAAAAATGAATGATATTCTTTCCAAAGAAGAAGTGTTCTGGAGACAAAAATCCTGAGAAGTTTGGTTATCTGTCGGGGACAGAAATACAAAATACTTTCATAATGCAACAAAGGTGAGAAGGGAGGTAAACAGAATATCCAGGGTAAGAGACAAAAATGGAAGACTTGTGGAGGATGTGGATGAAGTCAAACAAGTTGTGGTGGATCACTTTCAGAATCTTTTGAATGAGCCGGAAGGATCTCTCCTCATAGCCCAAGAAGAGCTTGTTGGATTTATACCTAAGTTGGTAACTGATGAACAAAATGACATGCTTAATAGTAAATTTACGGAAGAGGAAGTAAAGTATGCACTCTTCTAGCTCCATCCAAACAAAGCGCCTGGACCCGATGGTTTCCCAGCAGGTTTTTTCCAAAAATGCTGGGACATAATCAACAATGATATTGTGGAGGCCCTAGAGGAGTATAGGACATCAGGACAACTTCTAAAAGAGGTCAATAATACATTTTTAGCTCTAATTCCAAAGAAAGAGAAGCCTGAACTTTTGGATAATTTCAGGCCCATCTCTTTGTGCAACACTTTCTACAAGATTTTGGCTAAAACAATGGCAAACAAGTTAAAAACTCTTCTTCCAGATTTGATTTCAGAAGAGCAAACAGGATTTGTCTCAAATAGATCCATCTTGGATGGGGTAATTATTGCTCAAGAAGCCATCCACTCAATTCAAACCACACGAAAGCAGGCAATGATATTAAAACTTGACATAAAAAAGGCTTATGATCGTGTCAATTGGCATTTTTTGTTTAAAGTTCTGCAAGGGTTCGGCTTCACTAAGAATTGGCTTGACTAGATTTTTTCATGGATTGCATGCCCGAGATTCTCAGTCCTCGTGAATGGAACCCCGGAAGGTTTCTTCAATGTTTCCCATGGGTTAAGACAGTGAGACCCAATCTCACCCTTTTTGTTCATTTTAATGGTTGAAGCGCTCGGTAGATCACTTACCAGAGCCTGGAACCTCAGGGAGATCGAGGGAGTTCAAGTCACAAGTGGCACTCCACACATTACTCATTAGCAATTTGCTGATGACACCATGCTGTTTGGGAAAGCCCAAATCAGGGAGGCCCGGAGTATTAAGACAATCCTCCAAAAGTATACAATTACCTCTGGACAAGAGGTCAGTCATGAAAAATTAGAAGTTTTTTTCTTCAACACATCAGCGAGAGTGGAAGTTCAGATCTTGAGGATACTTGGCTTTTTGAAAGGATATCTTCCTTGCACTTATTTGGGGATTCTGCTGGACAGGGGTCTTCGACCAGGTAATGTCTGGAACAATTTACTGGAGAAAGTAAGAAACAAGGCAGCTTCATGGAAAAATAGATGGCTGTCTTGGGCAGGCAGGCTAACGAAACTCAAGTTAGTTATTTCCGCTCTGCCTACCTATCTTATGTCTTGTCTACCTCTATCAAGCAAGGCAAGCAAATAACTAAATAAGAAGATGAAATTTTTTTTTTGGCAAGGGTCGTCTGAACAGTTCAAATACCCTCTTGTAAAATGGAAGCAAATTTGTGAATCTAGACAAAGAAATGGATTGGGAATCAAAAATCTTTTACTCCAAAACAAAGCTCTAGGAGCCAAATTAGTTTGGACAATCTTCTCCAACCCAGATCTTAAATGGGTTCGAATAGTGCGAGCAAAATATTTGGATGAAGGGGTAGATAGTATTTTCACTTCAAGGGAGCTACCTTCAGGCTCTAGAATTTGGAATTTTATTCGCAGTTGTAGAAACCTTATTTCTGATCATCTCTCTTGGGAAATCAGGAGCAGGGATTCAGCCAACTTTTGGGATGATTCTTGGCAAGGATTACCTAAATTGGTCAATGAGGTGGGATTGGCTAACGTCAAATCTATAACTACCCAGGCATGGGGGGATAAGGTAAGAGATTTTATGATTCTGTCTTTTCACAATGGCTTCCTAACAGCCATTTGGAAGAGTCCACAAAACCTCCAGTTAAGTCAGGCAGAAGTGGAATTATTTGACAAAACTCTGGCTAACAGACAAATCAGCTTTAGGCAAGGCTCAGACATTCTCAGATGGATAGGAGCCCCAAACAGAGTCTACAATGTCAAAGAAGGTTACAATAAGTTAACGAACAACCAAGAGGATGTTTCTGTCATTCCAAGGGAGTTGTGTTGGAATCCCAACTACCTGCCAAAGGCAGGAGTTTTCTTATGGCTAGCTTCACAAGGGAGAGCATTAATAGTTGATAGGTCAACCAAACTCGGATTCCAGGGTCCTTCAAGATGTTGCTTGTGTAAATAAAATTCAGAGGATGGAGATCATCTCTTCCTCAGCTGCCCTTTCGCAAACTCTTGCTGGAATTGGCTTATGAACAAACTTTTCTGGAAATCTGCCATGCCAATGGGTTTGTTCGAATGGCTTTCTAGTTGGCCCAGTTTAAATAAAAATGTGGTGTATCATAAGCTGTGGGCAATTAGTCCTTCATTGCTGATTTGGGAGCTCTGGAAAGAAAGAAATAGAAGACTCTTCTAGGACAAAGAACTGCCTCTCCCCACATTTCTAAATAAACTCGAGAGTAGCATAGTTGAGGTTTTTAACTCAACGCTGGGCAATTCAACCCAAAAGAACTTCTCAGTTTGGGATGCCAAGATAAGACAAGGCTGGTAGGGTCTTAAACTACCGTCTCTCAGTTTGGAAGGCGGACAACAAACAGGGCTTAAAAGACAACTTGCCAAATGGTCTCCTCTGGAACCCGAGTGGTTCAAATTAAACTTCGACGAAGCATCATGAGGGAATCCTGGTAAATCAGGAGCGGGTTGCATCATTAGAAATTGGGATGGTAAAACAATTGGAAGTATTGCGGAGCCACTAGTAGATGGAACCAACAACGAAGCAGAGTTGGAGGCCTTAATATTAGGCTTAAAACTCTGCCATGAGCTAAATCTATGGAAAGTTGCCATTGAAGGAGATTCCCTCTTGGTGATCAATGGGCTACGCACAAGGAAACTACAAAATTGGAAATTGCTCACGAAACTAGAAATAGCCTTGGATTTGATGGACCGGTGTGAGTTGACCACTGTTAATCACATCTATAGAGAGGCCAATTTAGAAGTAGACTCCCTTTCTAATCAGGGGGCAGATGGAATAAGAGCCAAATTTTTATCCAGCTGAAGAAGTTTGATTGGGTGGTTGGGTGGGCACCCAATCCAAGCATAATTAGATGGGTCGTTGCCATAAGGATTCATTATGGCCAAATTCTATGTAATAAACCTTCATTAAGGCATTCATGAATCAGAGACACTTCTTCCCCTTGCTGAGTTCACAGACCTCCAATGTGAGCCATCGCACGCTTCACTTTCGCCAATCTTTCCAAGTAATAATTACAGGCATTGGTTAAGTGAATGTGACCCCTCCTTGGTGCAGACAGAAAGCCACCTTCGAAGTTTTCGCCTTTCTTTCAGTCCGAGTGGTCCTTTGCTGTTCTTATTGGTGGCAGTAGCGGACAGTATGGAGAAGGGTTCAAGCTTCATCGCAAAGATTTCGGTGCATGGGATGATTAACTTGGGAATTTTGATCCCTATCCAGTTGGAGAGTTTAGTTCGACAGATGGTCTTTAAAGGCGTTGTCACAGATTTAAGGCTAAAACGCATCCTACGAAGGCATGAAGGCCTTCTCCTCCTGGCGGTCAAGATTATCTTGGGGGTGGATTTTCTGGTAGCAGACGAGTTCTATAGGGTGGACTCTCACATTTCATCCCGTTTCCTATCGTCAATCGTGGACGCAGGGGTGTCTACAGAGGCGGTGAAACTTACCATGATGAAACTGTTTAAGCCAGAAATCCTCTGGGGCCTCAATGCCATTCTTGAGGTGGTCATTCTAGGGGTAGGTATTCCCTGACCAAAAGACATTGCCGCTCATAAAGATCATTTGGAGGTGATAAAGGTCTTGCCATTCATCCTCGACCTGAAAGGCTTGGCATTGGTAGAGCATCAGGATTGAGTCCTCCAGGTTTTTGGTTTTCTACAGAGCATCTTGCAAGAGGACGTGGACTCCGGGGAAGGGGTTTGGGTTGATAGGCTGCATGCTATGGCTATGGAGCTTGGCCTTTTCTGACTTTTCGAATGGTAAAATCCTCAGTTCGGTGGGCTCTTCACCAGTAGGCCTGCTTATAATATAGTTATTATCAGAATAGTAAGCCTAATGGCTAATTTTGTATAGCTCCAATAGGTTCAAGGAGGTTTTAGGGGTTTTTTGGTAGTCTGACTGTTGCAGGTAAACTGCTTATAGGCACCTGCTTGTTCATACTCTCTTTTGATCAATACAACAACTTTATATTTATGAATAAAAAAAATAAAAATAATATAATTATTATAATAAATTAATGTCCCAAATATTATAAATATTAATAATATTTTAATAAATTATATATTAATATTATAATATATAACTATTAATAATATAATTATTATAAAATATAATAATATACATATTATAATATATATAAATATAATAACATATTATAAATATTATAAAATTTATAATGTTATATACTATAATGTTTATAACACGAGTAAAATCTATGCAACACTTATACTCGCAGCGAAGCCTTACCTCTAATTTATAATAATATTGCTGCATGAGTGAAGCCCTACCTCAGTTTAAACCTAATCTGTACTGATGGTGTTATCTCAAAGGAGGAAGTAGGTTTGAAACACAGGTATAAAGCCTAATGGAACTACAAAATTTTTGCCCAGTTGACCATTCAACGATTTCTATGTGAAATTGTGATTTTTTGGGGGAAAAAATCAAGAAATTTGACGATTCGAAAAACGTCACGATTTTAACATTTTTTTCCCAATTTATGATTCTATGGTATAAAGAATAACTCCCTAGTTATTGCATCCTTCCCTAGTTGTTGCTTTGAGAACTCAGTGTTGGGTGCTGTTGAATTTGTCCTTCCTACAATTCTATTTTGCCTCTGCATCTTTAGATTTTCAACCCATTTCCTATCCTCCTCTTCCTAAATACATTAAATTCTCCATGAGAGAGCTCTATGCATTGTATGTCTTAATGAAAAAATATGATTGAAACAATGAAACAACAAAACACAAATAGAAAGAAATTGGGAGATTAAATAATACCTTCTCCTTTTTGGTCATATGTAAGGTAGGTTTAAAGGCACATAACTTTCCATCTTGTGCATGATGTTTTGAGCTTGCAGTAGACATGCCACTTGACTCTGACCTTTGGGTTGGACAAAATATTGGATACTCAAAGAATAGCGGCCAATATGAGTTTCCAAAACTATGACAATATGGAAAACCAATATGAAAACCTTGCTCTAGATACCAATGAAAACCTCCATGTTTATGTTCAATTACAGTTTTGTTGTTGTGTTTGTTATGAGTAATTGTTTTAACCCCACATGCAGACAAGGCTGGTATCTTGTTGATGCTCGAGGAATGTCTTCCCCAAGCTCAAGGGTTGTGTCTGGTCACACAACTCTTTGAAGTGCTACTATGAATCTCTTCATTCAAATTTTCTTTCTTCAATGTAAGAGTAGAGAAATACAAGCAAATCTTAAGAGTAGAGAAATACCAGCAAATGTAAGAGTAGAGAAATACAAGCAAATGTTAAGAGCAGAGAAATACCAGCAAATGTATGAGCAAAGAAATGCAATCTTTCAAAATATTGAAAGAGGGAGACATTAATAGTTTCTTATTCAAATTGAAAATATGAGTAGGACATGGTGCCATTGGTTTTTAATTTGAGACCTTTTGTTCCTTGTTGAAGAGTTAAACTTTGTTTCTTATTCTTTTTGACAATAGGTGTATTGTTGTTGTCTTTCTTTTCTCTTTCTAAATCATAAAATTCAACTTTACCAGTGAAAACCTTTTCAACATTTTTGGGAGAGACAAACAATACATTATTGTTAGCTTCTAGCTTACCATGCATGTCCATCTTAGTAGGATCAACTTGCTTGTTGTTATTCTTTGTGAAGGATGAAATTTGGTTTGCTTGAACAACTAATCACACTTGTTTGGAGGTAATGGAACTTTTCCTTCTGAGTGCCACCCTAGGAGAAACAGATTGATTGAGTGCATCCCCAGATACCTATGATTTGTGTGAACTTAATCGTTTGATTGTTCCGTTGGAAATATTAGTGATTGGCCAAGGGAGATAATGTGCCACCAAAAATGTTTTGGGAAAAAAATTGACAAATCGAAAATATAAGATTTTTTCAAAAAAATGTGAACAAATTGGAAAAAATCGTGAAAAAATGGGATTTATAAAAAAATAAAAAATTATAATAAAATATTAAATATTAATAATATATTATTATATTTTAATAATATTATATTAGAATATATTAATAATATAAATATTATATTATAAATATAATCATATATTATTAATTTTTATTATAAATATAATAATATATTAGAAATATTATCATTAATTATTAATATTTAATGTAATTTATTTTTTATATATATTAAAAATCAAGAGAATCGAGTACAAGGAGGCTAGGCCTCAGCATAACATAGCTGTCATCGCCACAGGACAACAAAAACCAAAGTTACAACAGGGTGCGTTATCCACACAAAAGAGTATTAACAAACTAACTGCATCATGAGAAGAAAGTATATACAAAACATCAACAAAAGCATCAAGAGAGGATGTCGTCATGGGCTTCAACACATGCTGCCCATCCCTGAGGTCCTTCCATCCAAACAATGGTCTTCTGGCTCTGAATCTGTGTCAGCATCTCAACTTGGGCGTAGGAGGGCTCCCTGTTGTCTTTAATTTCGTTGTTCAGCTTCTTGAGAGCCTCCTCAAAGGAGGATAGGTTGTCCACGTTGCACCTCCACTCATAATCATCCTTCATCTCATAGATGAACATGGTGGCGTGTCCATCCTTGAGAAACCTCAGGAGCTTGTTCCTCTCAACGTTCATAGTAGAGGCGACCTGCACAACAATTTTAAAGAATGTGAGTCTTCGAAAAGACTCAGTAAGGGCCCTGGCTTGGCCTTCAAACCTATCAACATTCATAATTTTCCATATATACCAAAGAATATTAGTAGATAAAGTAAACCAAAAGATATTAGCATCCTTTTTCAATCCTTGAATGTGCCCAGAAATAATTTCCATAATATTCACAAGATTAGGGATAGAAAAGCCAAACATTAACCAGATCTCCTTAGCAATGGAGCAATCAAAGAAAATATGCCTACCAATCTCAGGAAGTTTACAAATACGGCACAAATCATTATTATCATAATTCCTCCTGAGAGGAAGTCTATTAAGTATCATAAGCCATTTAAAGCACTTGATTTTTGGCTTGATTGGACTTTTCCAGAGCTTGTTGAAGGTCTTTTGCCACTGCATAACAGACATATTAGAATACCATAATATGTTAACATCATTAATAATGGAAACCTCATAAGTCAAGACAGAATAAATATTACGAGCCTTAATTTTAGCCAAAAGAGTACCGTCAGCCCATTTAAAAGACAGAAATCTATGAGAATCAACATTACAGTCTTTAGGAAGACCAAAATCAATACAAGCCTACTTAATCATGTTGTAGGTTCTTTTTTGAGTGGGGGGAGGTTAAATTTTGAGCCAAGATCTTCCCACGTGATAAGAGTATCATGTTCCAAAATGTCAATAAGATATTTGATCCCTTTGCTGGCCTAGGCTCTAGCTGAGCATCCCTGAGTAAGGGCCAAGGGTTTGCCAGTGTGGAAGAGGTTCCACCATAAGGATCTCTCACCATGAATCAGGTCGCCATTGTTGACACTAGTGTTGACCAAAAACCCCCTAACATGTTCCCAGGGTTTCCAAATAGAGTTGAACACACAAGTGGCTTTGTAATGTATTTTGGGTTATATATTTATATATAATAGATTAATGATATAAATATTATATTATATTAGAATATTAAATATTATGATAAATATTAATAATATTATATGATTAATATTTATTATAAATATAATAATATATTATAAATACTATTGTATTTTAATAGTTATATTAAAACATAATAATATCTATAATATATTTTGTATATTAATATATAATATATTAACGTATAAAATATTATAAATATAAATAATATAATATAATATAATATACTATTGATAATATCATATTATATCAAGGGAAAATCTAATTTTTGGTTTTCTACATATTTATATTCAAGACCAATATCACATCAATCTCTAGAAAAGCAAGCAAAATGCGAAAAAGAGCAGAACTCCCGCGACAAATCTACAATGACAATAGAATCAAAGTTGAAGATAGGGCAGAGCACCCTAGCAATAATCTGCCATGGAAGGAGAAGAGGGCTTATGGGGGCTGGGCTCCTCCTCTGCAACCCCACACAGAACAAGGCTGACAAGTTGTGAGGAGGAGGAAATCGCAGTGGGGAATTAGGGTAGACCATGCTTTAAGAAGGAATGACCAAGCTAGGGTTTCTGGGATTTGGGCTATTCCAATTACTGCAACAATCCAAACATTTACAACTGGAGCAAACTGTACTTCAATAGGTAGGGAAAGAAGCCATACTGCTCAATTCCCCCCTGTTGTCTCTCAACCTCTCCTTCAAAGGTAAAAAGTTGCAGAGGGTTTCTCAAAACTGGCCCCCAGGATCTCTCATTTGAAGCCTTCTTTAAACAATACGACAATTCCAAGAGTACCTCCCCATCGATCAATTACCCAAAACCTTAATTTCAAAATTTATGCGGCCAACATTCAGAGGAGGGGCAATAACCAATTTGCAACTCAAGAGCAAGCAATCCCCAACCCCCCTTGGTCAAGGCTACAAATGAATTCAAGGCTGTATCAAAACCCCGAGACCTTGGGTAAGAGAGCTTTGGTAAATATAAGCAGTATCTACTCAGACGCTCTGGGGAATCATTGTAAAACCTATGGCTTCTTTATACGGTGGCGTGGGATTGGGCAGCCTATGAAGGAAATTGTGAATTGGGTCTAGACCCTCCTCAAAGATCAGGTAAGTATCACTATCACTTTCAAAGATTTCATTTTCATTGATTGCGAAAGTGTAGACCTTAAAAAAGAAATTGTAAATAGTAGAAGATTGCTCTTCAAAGGGTATAAATTCGAATATGTAGACTGGCAACTGAATTTTGACCCTAGTAAAATGAAACTTAAAGTTGCCAGATGGGTCAATTTACCAAATCTCCCGGTTGAGCTCATCCACAGCGAAATCCTAAGGGAGATAGGTAATCATCTGGGAGAATTCACAACAATTGAGAAGGACTTCTTAATTCATTCAGATGTTCTCCTGTCAGTAAAAATGGATATAAGCATTAAAAACATTGAACCTCTTGAAATTAACACAAATATGGCTGATTATAGTATCCAACCAGTATTTCACTAAGGTCCCCCCCAGTAATACAATCAATAGTACTTCAAAGAGACTAACCAACAAGAATCCCAATCCTCAGCCGTCGGGTGTCAACATTAGATTTAATGATAACAAGGACAGATTTATAGTGGATTATCAGAGAACCAGCCCTCTAACCCTTAGTGGCATAAGGGATTTGGCTGGACAAACTCAGAACCTGAGTATGGTAAAAGCTCTATGTAGAAAAAGCTGTAAACCCTCTCAAAATACCATAAGAAATAACTAGAGTCAGAATCAAGATCTCATTTTATAGAACTTTAACCTCACACAGGAAAACATAGGCAAAGAAACATATGCAGGAGCTAAGTCTCTAGAGCATAGTTATAAACCTCAGATAGGCAAAGGTAGGAAGGAGCTTGAAGAGGGAGAAGTCACGGTTGAAGAAAGCAGAAATAATATTCATCTAGCAGAGGAAGGTAAAACAGAACCAGAGGTATTAGAGACCCTAGAATGGGTCCCCAACACTTATGAAATAGAGGAAAAACATAAAGAGACTGGATATCAAAAGATAACCACAGATATGGTCAGCCATAGGGAGCTAGAAGAAATATGCAATGAGATCCTTGATGAGGCATTAGAGGAAGTAGTAATTGAGGAGGCAAATAAAGAGAAGGAAAAGAATAGGGAGATAGAGAGTTAGAGGAAGCAAACCCAAGGCTAGGAATTGTAATAACTAATTTCAGTAAGGAGACTCTAGATTGTGCCAAAAGTAATAAAAAAGGGGTAGGAAATCATGTCTGGAACTAAGAGAGAAAGCAGGCGAGGCAACTAATCAGACCAAGATAACCTCACTTTTTAATGCAGGGAAGGGGAAGTACCTTCCCGAGGTACCATGAGAATCTACACTTGGAATGTTAGGGGTCTCAAGGCCCCTAACAAATAGGGAATCATAAAACGCTGTATAACCAACACAAAACCAGATATACTAATACTACAAGAAACTAAACTTAATAAAGAGGAGATAGAAGCTCTAAATAAGAAGCTAGGAATATGGGAGCTAGCAGGAGTTCCAGCTTAGGGTGCTTCGGGAGGCCTTGGGGTAATCTGGGACCCTAGAGAGGTCTCATTCTCAGTCATAAGTTGTAGGAAAAATTGGATGGCTAGGAATGTTAGAAGCATCAAAAGCAATCTAAACTTTTTTCTCCTTAACATTTATGGCCCTTCTCAGAACCAAGATAAGAGAGTAGTCTGGACATAAATAGAACAATTCTTGGGAACTTTACAAGATCAAGTATGCATTCTGGGTGGAGACTTCAATGTGATATTGGATCCTAAAGAAAAACTGGGAGGTCATGTAAGGCTATCTATAGCAGCAAAAGACGTTAAAGATTGGGTTCAGAAGAACAATTTACTGGAAATTAAAACTGCAAAGGAAGGTTTTACATGGACCAACAGAAGAGAAGGTTTCAACAATACTGCACAAAAACTTGACAGATTCTTGTTAAGAGGTAATTGGGCCCAATTCCCTTACCTTCTAAAGGCAGAGATCTTACCATACTTAGGCTCTGATCACTATCCAGTTCAGTTGAGTATCTCAGAAGATTGCCAACCCAAACGTTGCCCCTTTAAATTTGAAAAAATGTGGGTCAAAGATAACAACCTTAGTACCCTAATTGAGCAATGGTGGAAAGAAACTAGAATATTTGTATCCAAGCTTTTTTGTTTAGTATCCAAATTGAAAATTATTAAATGTAAGCTTCTAAGATGGAACAAAACTAACTTTGGTAATATCTTTGAGTCCAAAACTAAGCTAGAAGAAGAACTGGAAAACCTAAACAGAAACGTGATTACCAGAGGAATGGACGCTGATTCATATTCAAAAGAAAAATAGATGAAAATTGAATATGAAGATATCCTATCCAAAGAGGAAATCTTTTGGCGTCAAAAGTCAAGAGAAACTTGGCTGGAAGAGGGAGACAAAAACACTAAGTTCTTTCATAACAACACCAAAGCACAAAGAAATGTAAATAGAATCCTCAAAATAAAAGATGTGAATAATGTCTGGATCGAAGATCCTCATCAAATTGTTCGTGAAATGGTTAGGTACTTTGAAAATATTCTTAATAATTAGGAAGGATCAAATTGCCTGCACCAACAAACCATTCTGGAAGATATCCCAAGGATTATTTCAGAGGATCAAAACAAAGCTCTCAATGGTAAATTTACCAAAACTGAGGTAGAGTTGGCCATCTCTCAAATGCAACTAGATAAAGCTCCTGGTCCTGATGGCTTCCCAGCTTTCTTCTTCTTGAAATTTTGGCACTTCATAGGAGATGAAGTAGTCGAAGCACTAGAAGGGGCAAGGAATTCAGGAAGTATTCTCAAAGAGGTAAATAACATTTTTCTTACACTCATTCCCAAAAAAGAGAAACCAGAAAGTCTAGGGGATTTGCGGCCTATATCTTTGTGTAATACTATTTATAAAATCCTCACTAAAACCCTGGCTAATAGGATTCAAATCATTCTTCCAGAGATAATAAGTTATGAGCAAACAGGGTTTGTTCCAGGTAGATCTATATTTGATGGAGTTATTACAGCTCAAGAAGCCATCCATACCATACAGCAAAACAAAAAACCTAGTATGCTAATTAAACTAGATATCAGTAAGGCCTATGATAAGGTAAACTGGTGTTTCCTTTGCAAAACCCTAGAGGCTTTTGGTTTTACTAAACAGTGGATAAACCTCATTTATGCATGTATTTCTAATCCTAAGATCTCAGTTTTAATCAATGGAACTCTGGAAAGTTTTTTTAACATCTCAAGAGGATTGAGACAAGGGGATCCCATTTCCCCTTTTCTCTTTATTATAATGGCAGATGTACTGGGGAGAATGATCTCCAAGGCTAGGGAAGAAGGGAAGATCCAAGGTATCAAAATTACTTCCGGTGTCGATCCTACAACTCATCAACAATTTGTAGATGACATTTTGCTCTTTGGTATGGGAAGCATAGAAGAAGCTAGGGCATTCAAAGATATCCTAAACTCCTACTATAGGGCCTCTGGACATGAGGTAAATGCTGATAAATCAGCAATTTATTTTTTCAACATGGATCCTAAAACTGAAAAAGAAATACGCAGAATCTTGTCTTATAAAAAAGGGGAAATGCCTTGTAAATATCTAGGCATACCTTTGGGTAAAAGCAATAAGACCAATGATCTCTAGGATCGTATCACTTCCAAGATTAGGAATAGAGCAGATTCTTGGAAAGGCAAGTGGTTCTCCTTAGCAGGCAAAGTGACAATGTTACAATCAGTTCTCTCAGCTATCCCAATATACCAATTATCCTGTATGAATCTTCTAGTAGGTAAATGAGATGAAATCAACAAAACTCTAAGAACTTTCCTATGGCAAGGTTTGGAGGATAAAAATAAAATGACACTTGTGGCTTGGGACAAGATTTGTAAACCAAAAGAGGAAGGTGGTCTGGGCTTAAAAAACTTCAGAGAACAGAGTAAGGCTTTAGGCGCTAAACTTGTATGGAAAATGTATCAGCAACCCAATTCAAAGTGGGTTAAAATCCTTAGAAACAAATATCTTAGAGGGGAGGAACCGACATTCCTTTTTAGAATGGCTAACCCACCTAAAGGATCTTGCCTCTGGAATTTTATGATGGATTGCAGGAAGCTCATAATGGACAAACTGACCTAGAGTTTAGGAGACGGTAACCAAGCACTTTTCTGGGAGGACTCTTGGGGGGTATGAGGTGATAAGCAGCATGGATAACTTAGAGAATGGCAAAAGGATCCTAGAATCCCATTGGAGGAAATATGTAAAAGATTATATAGATTTCCCCAATCATGAGGAGAATAAGGGGTGAAAATGGAAACCCCTGGATAATATGAACATTCTGGATAATGAGAAAAAGATACTACTTGATATCCTTAACAAAAGGAGGGTATCTCTCAAAGGAGACTTAGATAGATTAGTCTGGGACGGGGCTAAATCAGGAAATTATAAAACCAAGGATGGTTACAAAACTTTAATCAGACAATAACTAAGACCAAAATTGAAGTTTTCACTGAGATTGTGTTGGGATAAGAACTGTCTCCCAAAGGCTGGGCTGTTTGCTTGGATGACCCTGCAGAAAAAAATCCTAACTGCGGATAGGTTCACAAAGATGGGATATGAGGGGCCTAGCAGATGTTCCCTTTGTGAAGAGGATCTAGAAACAACAGACCATATTCTCCTCAATTGTTAATTTTTAATAAATGTTGGAATTGGCTAAGTAATAAGATGGGATGGATTACTGCCATGCCTAATAACATTCTGAACCTTTTCCAATGTTGGCCTGAGACTCACAAACAAAGCATCTACCATATGCTATGGACAATTTCCCCTTCGATGATGGTTTGGGAGCTATGGAAAGAAAGAAATAGAAGAATCTTTAAAGATAGTAAAATGACTTTTGGATAGCTAATTATTCAAATTGAGGCCGTTATTATAGAAATTGTCAATAGTAGGATTCTAAATAACTCCAAAAAAAAATCCACAATGACACACTGGGATGAAAAGATGTGGGGGAGATGGGTAGGACTAAAATTGCCCTCCTTTGTGGGACCAGGTACCACAACACCACCAATAAGAGACATGAATGTAAGTGGCAACCTCCTAAAGAAGGGTGGTTCAAGCTAAATTTTGATGGGGCATCTAGGGGCAACCCAGGAGTCATAGGAATAGGCTGTGTAATACACGATTCTAAATCTAGAGAAATAGCAACCTTAGCCAAGCCCCTAGGAGAAACAACAAACAATACAACATAATTAACTGCCCCGATTGAAGGTCTAAGAATCTACAAAGACATGAAAATTGAAAAATTAGAGGTTGAAAGTGACTCAGCGATCGTCATTAATGGCTTACGGAAAGGGAACACGCCTATTTGGAGACTGAATTCCCTGCTGGCTAATGCCCTTGACATCGTTGCTTCTTTCAGGAGGTGCACATTCAATCACACCTACAGAGAGGGTAATAGCAAAGCTAACTCCCTTGCCAACAAAGGGGCTGATGGTTTCTACCTATCTACTATAGCTAACACTAATGAAGTATTATCAGAATCAAACTAAAACAATGGAGGAAAGCTGTTCTAAGGCCAATCAGTTCATCACTTGTTCTAATAACATACCTTGGAGTGTGAACAAACTCTGAGCATCTTCAGAGTTTCTACCCTTTAGACATCAATGGAGTATAATAGAGAAATTAAGAACACTTCTCAGATTCCCAACCGGATGGGTAGATCTCAGACCCTTTCTAGTCAGGTGTAGATAATGACAAATTAAAGATTTGAAGTCTGATAGCGATGGTAAGTCCATTCTTTCAAACTAACTAAGAGTTAAAATTAGACTTCTTTGTAATAGGTGGCAAAGCATATTAAGAACTATGGTAATTTCAAGATCCCAAACTGCCTAAACAATTTTATATGATGTTGGGGAGAAACATTGATCCTCTATCCTCTGAACTCAATTTTGATTCCCTATTTCTACTCTCATACTTAGCTATTTTTTCTGATTCACATGCTCCAACGACT
Organism: Cunninghamia lanceolata; assembly: GCA_027924645.1. Taxonomy (NCBI): domain Eukaryota; kingdom Viridiplantae; phylum Streptophyta; class Pinopsida; order Cupressales; family Cupressaceae; genus Cunninghamia; species Cunninghamia lanceolata. Next base: position 3,442,280 of record BSBN01000515.1, read on the forward strand.
TATATTTACTTCAAACCTTTACATTTCTTACAAAAGTAGAGATATCACTAAATCTGTCTAGGTCTATTATAAATATTACATATTTATAGCCTAAGATCTGACTCTAGATTATCTACAACAATCGAATCCCAATGGCCCAACCGAATTAGAGATAACTGGAAGTCTCCGGCGGTTATGATCCTTCAAATCTGAATAGTTTTTTTTGCAAGCTCATTGGTTGGAGCAAAATATATGTGGCACAACTCCTTCCGTTAAGGGACAGACACATGGCGAGACCCATGTACTTGAAATTTGAAACATACTATGACAGATGGCAGCGTCCATAACAGAATGAGAAACTCCTTTGTCTCTTAGAAATGAACATGACAATGACACTTGTCGTGCACCGTAGCCTTCAAAAACATCTACGTGTCTTCTTCCACAAAGCCCTTAAAATTGTGTCTTTATGCTCGGGTGAACTCCATTGTTGACAACTATCACAACCCACATCAGTTTAGAAATAATCATATTAATAATGGGACCCACAGCTTTGGCGTTCACTAACTTCAAAGGAGAATATTGGGACAGGTGGCATCTTCTGTGCGCACGCTAACTAACACATGGAATTCCCTACATTACTGCTTGAAACATTATGAAACATTGGAAACTCTCACGGAAGATGACACTTGGCGGGTTCCGCATCACTTTAGAAACTTTAAGTTTCTCGTCGGAAAAGGGTCATAAACTAAACAACTTTACCTCTGCATCCACCATGTGGCGTTCTCCGCTTGCTTGAAACTTAACATCACTGTGGCACACTATCTTTCATTACTAGTGATAACATGATACGGAAAGAACTCGCGGCACCCTCCGCAACAAAGCATAAAGACACACGGCACCTTCCAAAAACACATAGAAACTTTAGGGACTGCCTTCACATACTACACGTGGCGACCTCCACAGATTTTATTGTTTCTCTTTTCATTTCGCATCCTGCACGTGGAAGGCTCCGCATAAATTTTAAAAGTTGCTCTTCTTTGTTGCACTTGTGACATTTGGTAGCCTCTACAGCCTTCATTATTTTGTTTCCGCACCATTAGATCTATTTGCATCTTACGATGGTTGTGACTTTAATTTATTGTGTCTAAATTTGAAACATATTGTGACAGATGGCAACGTCCGTAGCAGAACAAGAAACTCCTTTGTCTCTTAGGAATGAACAGGACAACGACACTTGTCGCTCTCCGCAGCCTTCAAAATATCTGTGTCTTCTTCCGCAAAGCCCTCAAAATTGTGTCTTTATGCTCGGGTGAACTTTGCTGTTGACAACGATCGCAACCCACATCAATTTAGAAACAAACATATTAATAATGGGATCCACAGCTTTAGCGTTCACTAACTTCAAAGGAGAAAACTGGGACAGGTGGCATCTTCCGCACGCACACTAACTAACATGTGGCGTTCTCCACATTACTGCTTGAAACATTATGAAACATTGGAAACTCTCGTGGAAGCTGACACTTGGCAGGTTTCGCATCACTTTAGAAACTTTAAGTTTCTCACTGAAAAAGGTTCATAAACCAAACAACTTTACCTTCGCATCCACCACGTGGCGTTCTCCGCTTACTTAAAACTTAACATCACTGTGGCCCACCTTCTTTCATTACCAGTGATAACATGATACAAAAAGAACACGCGGTACCCTCCGTAACAAAGCATAAAGACACATGGCACCTTCCACAGACACAGAAAATTTAGGGATTGCCTCCGCATACTACACGTGGTGACCTCTGCAGATTTTACTATTTCTCTTTTCATTCTACATCCTGCACATGGAAGGCTCCGCATAAATTTTAAAAGTTGCTCTTCTTTGTTGTGCTTGTACCATTTGGCAGCCTCCGCAGCCTTCATTATTTTGTTTCTGCACCGTTAGATCTATTTGCATCTTACGGTGGCTGTGACTTTAATTTATTGTGTCTAAATTTGAAACACACTGTGACAGATGGCAGCGTCCGCAGTAGAATGAGAAACTCCTTTGTCTCTTAGGACTAAACAGGACAACAACACTTGTCGCACTCTGCAGCCTTCAAAACATCTACGTGTTTTCTTCCGCAAAGCCCTCAAAACTATCTTTATGCTCGAGTGAACTCTGTTGTTGACAATAGTCGCAACCCACATCAGTTTAGAAACAAACATATTAATAATGGGACCCACATCTTCAGTGTTCACTAACTTCAAAGGAGAAAACTGGGACAGGTGGTATCTTCCACGCGCACGCTAACTAACACATGGTGTTCTCCGTATTACTGCTTGAAACATTATGAAACATTGGAAACTCCCGTGGAAGCTGACACTTGGCGGGTTCCGCATCACTTTAGAAACTTTAAGTTTCTCATCGGAAAAGGGTCATAAACCAAACAACTTTACCTCTACATCCACCACGTGGTGTTCTCTACTTACTTGAAACTTAACATCACTGTGGCCCACCTTCTTTCATTACCAGCGATAACATAATATGGAAAGAACATGCGACACCCTCCACAACAAAGCATAAAGACACATGGCACCTTCTGCAGACACATAGAAACTTTAGGGACTGCCTCTGCATACTACACATGGCGACCTCCACAGATTTTACTATTTCTCTTTTCATTTTGCATCCTGCATGTGGAAGGCTTCGCATAAATTTTAAAAGTTTCTCTTCTTTGTTGCGCTTGTGCCATTTGGTAGCCTCCGCAACCTTCATTATTTTGTTTCTGCACCGTTAGATCTATTTGCATCTTACGGTGGCTGTGACTTTAATTTATTGTGTCTAAATTTGAAATATATTGTGATAGATGGCAGCGTCCACAGCAGAACGAGAAACTCCTTTGTCTCTTAGGAATGAACAGGACAATGACACTTGTCGCGCTTCGCATCCTTCAAAACATCTACGTGTCTTCTTCCGCAAAGCCCTCAAAACTGTTATCTATGATGGGTTAGAATTTAGATGGAATGGGAAATTTTGGTTTATCAACATTATTAAGTGAAATGGTTGATCACTTACTTATGCCCACATGTAGATATATATATATTAGTATTTATACAGTATATATATAGTTGTTGGCATATACAGTGGATCAGTCAACCGAAATGGGATGTCCCACATAACCGGATTTAAGTTAACATTGAAGCAAGTGTGTTTGATCATTTATGATAAGCTTGGTAAGAGCAAGTATTTTATCCTTTCATCTTAGGCAAAGGTTTTAAAATACTAACAGATGTCTGCAGGATAATGAATTATATGTTTTATGTATAGCTAACATGCGAAAAGAAGTGGTAGTTTTTCCTGTGGTTTCAGGTTAGACAGGTATACTGGTAGGAGCAAGACAGAAGAATCCTTTTCAATTAGATAATAGACAGTTGATCTAATGTTATATGTCATGGAGGTCATCTCAGGAGCCAAAGAACCAAAAGACATACAGCAAGAGGATATCAAAAGAAAGACCATGGATAAGGGCGATGTCTGTACTTGTATCTCAGTAATTGTATAAGAAAGGATGTTTCCTTTTTGGGCTTGACCCCGTATAAGTTCTTTAAATAAATAGTATGTACTGGACTGCAAAAGTCCTAGGCTAGACCAGAGGTTTTCTTCACTGTGTTCTTTCCTACCGGTGCCCTCACTGAACAGAGTTGTATTTTATAACTGGTTTTATATATTAATGGCCTTGGCCTTTTACCAATAAAAAATAATAATCATATTATAATATATTAATAGTATAAATATTATATTATTAATATTTATTATAAATATAAAAATATATTATAAAATACTATTAAATTTTAATAATTATATATTATATTATTAAAATATAATAATATTTATAAGATATTTTATACATTAATTTAGTATAAATATTATAAATATTAATAATATAATAATATATTATATATTAATAATATAAATATTATATATTAATATTATAATATATAATTCTTAATAATATAATTATTATAATAAATTAATGTACCAAATATTATAAATATTAATAATATTTTAATAAATTATATATTAATAATATAAATATTATATATTAATATTATAATATATAACTATGAATAATATAATTATTATAAAATATAATAATATAATATTATAATATATATAAATATAATAACATATTATAAATATTATAAAATTTTTAATGTTAAATACTATAATATTTATAACACACTTATAGTCGCAGTGAAGCCCTACCTCCAATTTACAATAATATTGCTGCACGTGTGAAGCCCTACCTCAGTTTAAACCTAATTTGCGTTGATGGTGTTATCTCAATGGAGGAAGTAGGTTTGAAATGTAGGTATAAAGCCTAATGGAACTATAAAATTTTTGCCCAGTTGACCTTTCAATGATTTTTATGTAAAATTGTGATTTTTTGGGGGAAAAAATCAAGAAATTTGACGATTAAAAAATAATCATGATTTTAACAATTTCTTCCCATTTTATGCTTCTATGGTATAAAGAATAACTCCCTAGTTATTGCATCCTTCCCTAGTTGTTGCTTTGAGAACTCAGTGTTGGGTGCTGTTGAATGTGTCCTTCCTGCAATTCTATTTTGTCTTTGCATCTTTAGATTTTCAATCCATTTCCTATCCTCCTCTTCCTAAATACATTAAATTCTCCATGAGAGAGCTCTATGCATTGTATGTCTTAATGAAAAAATATGATTGAAACAATGAAACAACAAAACACAAATAGAAAGAAATTGGGAGATTAAATAATACCTTTTCCTTTTTGGTCATATGTAAGGTAGGTTTCAAGGCACATAACTTTCCATCTTGTGCATGATGTTTTGAGCCTACAATAGACATGCCACTTGACTCTGACCTTTGGGTTGGACAAAATATTGGATACTCAAAGAAATAGCGGCCAATATGAGTTTCCAAAACTATGACAATATGGAAAACCAATATGAAAACCTTGCTCTGGATACCCATGAAAACCTCCATGTTTATGTTCAATTATAGTTTTAGGATCACTATCACTTGTAGGCTCTAATTCTTCTTCCGATATTCCATCATGTTGGTCTGCTTCCTTGAAATCAAGGAGTACCCTTCTTTTTTGATGGATTATATTGTTTCTGTGTTGTTGTGTTTGTTACGAGTAATTATTTTAACCCCACATGTAGACAAGACTGGTATCTTGTTGATGCCCGAGGAATGTCTTCCCCAAGCTTGAGGGTTGTGTCTGGGCACACAACTCTTTGAAGTGCTACTATGAATCTCTTCATTCAAATTTTCTTTCTTCAATGTAAGAGTAGAGCAATACAAGCAAATCTTAAGAGTAGAGAAATACCAACAAATGTAAGAGTAGAGAAATACAAGCAAATGTTAAGAGTAGAGAAATACCAGCAAATGTATGAGCAAAGAAATGTAATCTTTCAAAATATTGAAAGAGGGAGACATTAACAGTTTCTTATTCAAATTCAAAATATGAATATGACATGGTTCCATTGGTTTTTAATTTGAGACCTTTTGTTCCTTGTTGAAGAGTTAAACTTTGTTTCTTATTCTTTTTGACATTAGGTGTATTGTTGTTGTCTTTCTTTTCTCTTTCCAAATCATAAAGTTCAACTTTACCAGTGAAAAACTTTTCAACATTTTTGGGAGAGACAAACAATACATTATTGTTAGCTTCTAGCTTACCATGCATGTCCATCTTAGTAGGATCAACTTGCTTGTTGTTATTCTTTGTGAAGGATGCAATTTGGTTTGCTTGAACTAATCACACTTGTTTGGAGACAATGGAACTTTTTTTTTCTGAGTGCCACCCTAGGAGAAACAGATTGATTGAGTGCATCCCCAGATACCTATGATTTGTGTGAACTTAATCATTTGATTGTTCCATTGGAAATATTAGTGATTGGCCAAGGGAGATAATGTGCCACCAAAAATGTTTTGGGAAAAAAATAGGCAAATCAAAAGTATAAGATTTTTTCAAAAGAAGGTGAAAAAATTGGAAAAAATCGTGAAAAACTGGGATTTCTAAAAAAATAAAAAAATTATAATAAAATAATAAATATTAATAATATATTATTATATTTTAATAATATTATATTAGAATATAATAATAATATAGATATTTATTATAAATATAATAATATAGATATTTATTATAAATATAATAATATAGTTTTTTATATTAAAAATTGAGAGAATCAAGTACAAGGAGGCCAGTCCTCAGCAAAACATAGCGGTCACCGCCATGGGACAGCAAAAAAGTAAAGTTACAATAGGGTGCGTAATCCGCACAAAAGAGTACTAACAAACTAACTGCATCATGAGAAGAAAGTATATACAAAACATCAACAAAAGCATCAAGAGAGGATGTCGTCATGGGCTTCAACCCATGCCGCCCATCCCTGAGGTCCTTCCATCCAAACAATGGTCTTCTGGCTCTGAAATTGTGTCAGCATCTCAACTTGGGCGTAGGAGGGCTCCCTGTTGTCTTTAATTTCGTTGTTCAGCTTCTTGAGAGCCTCCTCAAAGGAGGATAGGTTGTCCATGTTGCGCCTCCACTCATAACCATCCTTCATCTCATAGATGAACATGGTGGTGTGTCCATCCTTGAGGAACCTCAGGAGTTTGTTCCTCTCAATATCCATAGTAGAGGCAACCTACACAACAATTTTAAAGAATGTGAGTCTTCGAAAAGACTCAGTAAGGGCCCTGGCTTGGCCTTCAAACCTATCAGCATTCGTAATTTTCCATATATACCAAAGAATATTAGCAGATAAAGTAAACCAAAAGATATTAGCATCCTTTTTCAATCCTTGAATGTGCCCAGAAATAATTTCCATAATATTCACAAGATCAGGGATAGAAAAGCCAAACATTAACCAAATCTCCTTAGTAATGGAGCAATCAAAGAAAATATGCCTGCCAGTCTTAGGAAGTTTACAAATAGAGCACAAATCATTATTATCATAATTCCTCTTGAGAGGAAGTCTATTAAGTATCATAAGCCATTTAAAGGACTTGATTTTTGGCTCGATCGGACTTTTCCAGAGCTTGCTGAAGGTCTTCTGCCACTGCATAACAGACAGATCAGAATACCATAATATGTTAACATGATTAATAATGGAAGCCTCATAAGTCAAGACAGAATAAATGTTACGAGCCTTAATTTTAGCCAAAAGAGTACCGTCAGCCCATTTAAAAGACAATAATATATGAGAATCAACATCACAGTCTTTAGGAAGACTGAAATAAATACAAGCCTGCTTAATCATGTTGTAGGTTCTTTTTTGAGTGGGGGGGAGGTTAAATTTTGAGCTAAGATCTTCCCATGTGATAAGAGTATCATGTTCCAAAACATCAATAAGATATTTGATCCCTTTGTTGGCCCAGGCTCTAGCTGAGCATCCCTAAGTAAGGGCCAGGGGTTTGCCAGCGTGGAAGAGGTTCCACCATAAGGATCTCTCGCCATGAATCAGGTCACCATTGTTGACACTAGTGTTGACCAAAAACCCCCTAACATGTTCCCAAGCTTTCCAAATAGACTTGAACACACAAGTGCCCTGGACAGAAAGAGGAAAACCACTGGCCACAAGGTCGGTGAGTGGTAAATCCTTCCAAGACTTAGCATTCTTAGGGACAACCCTCTCAATATTATGTTTGATTAAAACCTTCCAAGGTTCCTGACCTTTGAGAGAATGGAAGATCCATTTAGCCACAAGGGCAATACCTTGGATCCTAAGATCTTTTAATCCAAGGCCACCAAGAGATTTCTCAATATGGTACCACTTCCAGTTAACAGCGTGTAATTTATTATTACCTTTGCCATTAGACTAAAGGAACCGCCTAACAGCCTTTTGAATTTCAAAGATCTGATAGTTGCTAAACATCCAAGCAGAGGAGTAGTAGATATTATAGGAGGAGAGGATTTTTTGGCACACTTGAACCCTGCCAGCCATGGAGAGAAATCTATTGTTCCATTTACTAAGTTTCTTATCAATTTTCTCCTTAACCCAGAGCCACATATCTTTGAGGGAAGGGGACACCGAGAAGGGAACTCCAAGGTATCTAACGATTTTGTTAGGACCACCCCATTGGTAGCCAAGGTGTCCAAACTAGTTAGGGGGGTGATCCTTCCAGCTAAGGAAGGTAGACTTGGTCTGGGAGATCTGAACTCCAGAAATTGACTTGAAGCATTAGATTTTAAGGCTAAGGTTATCTATGTTTTGCTTGGTGAGCTCAAGAAAAAGAGCTGTGTCATCAACAAATTGAATATTCATCAATTCATTATCATCAGGGAGCCTAATCCCATTAACCTTTGGGGAGAGGGAGTTATCCCTAAGGAGGTAGAATAAAGCGTCATAGGCAATAACAAAGAGAGCAGGGGCCAAGGGGCAGCCCTGCCTAATGGACCGAGAGAGCATAATGGAAGAGGAGAGGGAGCCATTAACATCAATCTGAGCAGAGGTATCTTGAAGGAAGACCTTGACATAAGTACAAAATTCACTAGGAAAGCTAAAGGCTTCAAGCATCGTAATAATAAAGTCCCATTCCACCCTATCATAGGCTTTCTCAAAGTCAAGGAGAAACATAGCAGTGTCTTGACCAGAAACTTTAGACAATTCCATGGCTTCCCAACTTGTGATGAGATTTATCAGAATATACCTACCTTTAATGAAGCCGGTTTGGGTGGGGTAGATGAACTTGGCTAGGATCTTTTCCAGTCAGACGGCCAACATTTTAGCCAGGAACTTGTAGGACACATTAAGAAGGGTAATGGGTCTCCAGTTCTTAACGAGGGCCTTGTCACCATCCTTAGGTATGAGTTTAATAATGCCCTTATTAATAACATCGCCAAGGGAACCCTTACCCAAAGCCTCATTGTAGATATCAAGAAGATCAGAGCAAATCCAGTTAAGGTTGGCTTTGTAGAACTCAACTGGGAGCCCATCAGGCCTTGGAGCTTTGTCATCGTGGAGGGAGTTGATGGCTTTCTGAATTTCATCAATTGTGAAATTCTGCTTAAGGAGGCAAGATTCCCCCTCGCAGATCCTACAGGGAATGATGGATTTGCATTTAAGTCTAAGGGCCTTGGCAGACTCAGAGTCTTTAGAGGTGAAAAGTTTTTGGTAGAAGAGGGCAAATGTCTCTTTAATGTTGTCCAAATCAACAATTTCTTGATTATCAACAATAAGTCTATCAATCTTTTCCTGGTTTTGTTTATGTTTAAGAAGATTAAAGAAAAACTTGGAGCCTTTATCGCCAAATTGGAGCCAATGGCTACGGCTCTAATCATGGCCCCCTTGATCTTAACTTGCTGATGCAATCTAAGGGCATCCCTAGATTTCACCACTTGGTTGGTAAGGTCAGGGCAGGAAGGAGTCAACTGAATTTCATTTTCAAGGTGAAGCAGATTAAGATTAAGAGTCTTTTCCACAAGTCTGAAGTCTTTGACCCTTTTTTGACCAATAGTTTGCAAGAGTTTTTGCTAGGAAACAACATTATAATTCCACTTATCAATATGCGAAGTTAATTTCTTATTATCCTTATTTAAGAGTTTGATGAGGTTAATGGCAGCAAGAACGTCAAGATCTTTCAGTAAATTAGTGTTAAGAATGAACTTCTTAGGCCCCACCACATTAGTAGGTAAGGAGTTAGCAAGTTTGATGTGAGCAGCAATAGGGTGGTGATTTGAGAGAGTAAAAGGCCAAACAACAACATAATTGCCATGCTTACTAGGGATAAATGAAAAAAACATCTTTATTGGCATAAAAACGATCAAGTCTGTAATAAATTCTATTACAACCTTTTTGGAAATTGCACCAAGTGTTCTAGAGACCCCTGGTATCGGCCTTATTACCGAGAAGAGGATCAAACAGGTTTTTCATAAATTTCATTCTATCCCAATGGGATTTTTCAGAGCCTATCCATTCAAAAGCATTACCCCCCATTTTATCATCACAATTCTCAATCATATTAAAGTCTCCTGCAAGGATTCAAGGAATATCAGGTAAGGATGCAATCCAATCCCAAAGGGCAATTCTTTCCTTATAGTCATTGGACGCATAGATAGAGCACACCCCAATGAGGGTGTTGTCAACATTAATAGAGGCCCATACAACCCTGTTACAGGGGGAACAACCCTTGTCAGTAATATGGTTTGACCATCTGGGATTAATGAGCAGTCCAACACCACCTTTACCCCTAAGGTGATTGGAGCAAATTTTAGTGGAGTCTTTCCAAATGAAATTAAGGTTAATATCCAAGGTAAAATTAATAGTTTTAAGCTCTTGAAGCATCAGAAAATCCAAGTCTTTATGAGAGTCCAAGAAACGTTTAACAATCTGCTTTTTGTTTGGAGCTTCTAGACCTCTCACATTCCATGAGATGTACTTCATGGTAAACAAGGGGGGGAAATTACGAGCTCTTAGTAGCATGAAGGCTGCTATCACAGGCAGGGAGACCCTTGCCATTCTTTTTCTTGCCAGAGGGGGCCTTGTTCTTTGAGCCCATGGGGCATCCTCTTCTATTGGGTTTGGAACAGCCCTCAATTTGATCATCATGGTCTTCACCAGAATCGTCATCTTCTTAAGAGACATTTCCAGAAGGAGGTTCCGCGTAGGTAGTAGCTTGGACAGGGGTATCATTCACTGCCATCCAAGGCATTTGTGTGGAGGATAGGTTAGAGGGAAAAAAAGAAGAATTTCTATCAACACTAGTATCAGCAGTGATGACCCGAATCACGTCATCATCATCAAGTTCTTTAAAGACTTTCAGAGGCAAACTCCCACTAGATTCACTAATGACACTAATACTGGGATCGATGAAGCCAAGGTTATCAGAGATACGATTAGCCCTCAGGGAAGTCACATAGCCATCACCCATATTGAAATCACTAGTGCATCTACCAGGGGTTTCAAAATTATTAATAATACTCTTAACTTTTGAGAAATTAGCATCAACTGTGGGTGGGGTGAGATTGACATTATTCTGAGCAGGGTTAACACCAAAATTATCAGGCCTAATCTTATCAATGGTTAATTGTTGCGCATTCTTCCTTCTGCACTTCTTAGACTTGTTTGTAACCATTTGAAAACTATCTTGTTGTTCCCCACCCGGTTGCTCTATGTTATTTGCAATAGGGGAGCGGGGGGGAGTTGTATTGGTTTGAGAGTTTTTAGGGCACATATCCAATATGGGTAAGTCAGGAATAATAGCAGTGGTGCTACCCATGACAGGCTGGACCATAGGGGAGGATGGAGCCATAGGGTTAGGGGGGATCCATATTATCCGTATGGGTTCTCTGCAAGTTCAAACTTGAGGATTTCTTATTAAGAATAAGGTAGTTTTTATGAACATGGCCATCTTTTTTATAGAGGAAACATGCATTTAAACCCCCTAAAATTTCTAGAGGGCAAGAGAAAATATTTCCCTCAATATTGAGATTGAGAGTGTTAGAAAGATCAATCCCAAGTTTAATGGAAATGAGTACTCTGGCATCGAGATGGGGCACGAGCCGTGGAGAGTCATCCATACGGATGAATTTACCGATGGGTTCCATAATTTGAGGGATAAATTTCCACAAAAATGGAGGAATGTTCTTGATAATGACCCACCTAGGGCACGCCAGAGACAAGATTTCTTTAGAAATCACCTCAGGAGACCAACCTAGGGCACAAAATGAAGTTTTACCAACATTCCAATACAATTTTTTAAGAACCTCTAACTGCATCTCATGAGTTTAAAAAAAATAATGAACAATCCTTTTTGAATTTGCCTATAGAAGGAGATTCGAAACCCTAATTTTAAATTCCAGTAGTTATGAAACCAATCATCCATAAATTTTTGAGGAGGGCATTTATCAACATCCACACAAGCAAAAAAAATTGCAGTCTTTCAACCTATTTTTTTTAATAGCAATTTCATTGGCCATAGAATCATTAGGTGAAATGGAGATAGAGTTGGAGTCGAGGCCAAGGTCCATACCATTTGGACTCGCTCCACCATCTCCACCGATGGCAACGAATCTGGCATCCTAGGTAATTGACGACGAACCCTACCCACAGCTTCACTGAAGGTTTTTTTGGGTTGCAGAGTGGGTTGGGAAGAGGTAGGCGAAGGAGTAAAGAAGAACAATAAATGAAAAGCATAAGGAAGAATTGTATGCAAACCACATGGAGGAGGGAGTCCTCCTCCAAAACCACCGTGTCTTCACGCGCCTGGGTCAGCGCCAGATCATCGATCAAGGAGTAGCATCCGAAAACCCGTCACCTATCAATATAATAATATATTATTAATATTTATTATAAATATAATAATATATTAGAAATATTATTATATTTTAATAATTATATATTATAATATTAAAATATAATAATATTTATAATGTATTTTGGCAAATATATTTTGGGTTATATATTTATGTATAATAGATTAATGATATAAATATTATATTATATTAGAATATTAAATATTATATTATATTAGACTATTAAATATTATAATAAATATTAATAATATTATATTAGAATATATTAATAATATTATATCATTAATATTTATTATAAATATAATAATATATTATAAATACTATTGTATTTTAATAGTTATATTAAAATATAATAATATCTATAATATATTTTGTAAATTAATATATAATATATTAATGTATAAAATATTATAAATATAAATAATATAATAATATATTATATATTATTAATAATATCTATTATAATATATTAATCACATAAATATTATATTATTAATATTATTATAAATATAAAAATATATTATAAAATACTATTATATTTTAATAATTATATATTATATTATTAAAATATAATAATATTTATAATATATTTTGTACATTAATTTACTATAAATATTATAAATATTAATAATATAATAATATATTATATATTAATAATATAAACATTATATATTAATATTATAATATATAACTCTTAATAATATAATTATTATAATAAATTAATGTACCAAATATTATAAATATTAAAAATATTTTAATAAATTATATATTAATATTATAATATATAACTATTAATAATATAATTATTATAAAATATAATAATATAAATATTATAATATATATAAATATAATAACATATTATAAAATTTATAATGTTATATACTATAATATTTATAACGCGAGTAAAATCTATGCAACACTTATACTCGCAGCGAAGCCCTACCTCCAATTTATAATAATATTGTTGCACGTGTGAAGGCCTATGTCAGTTTAAACCTAATATGCGCTGATGGCGTTATCTCAATGGAGGAAGTAGGTTTGAAATGCAGGTATAAAGCCAAATGGAATTGCAAAATTTTTGACCAGTTGACCATTCAACGATTTCTATGTGAAATTGTGATTTTTTGGGGGAAAAATTTAGGAAATTTGACGATTCGAAAAAATCATGATTTTAACAAATTTTTCCCAATTTATGCTTGTAAGCATTAAAGAATAACTCCCTAGTTATTGCATCCTTCCCTAGTTGTTGCTTTGATAAATTAGTGTTGGGTGTTGTTGAATTTGTCCTTCCTGCAATTCTATTTTGCCTCTGCATCTTTAGATTTTCAATCCATTTCCTATCATCCTCTTCCTAAATACATTAAATTCTCCATAAGAGAGCTCTATGCATTGTATGTCTTAATGAAAAAATATGATTGAAACAATGAAACAACAAAACACAAATAGAAAGAAATTGGGAGATTAAATAATACCTTCTCCTTTTTGGTCATATGTAAGGTAGGTTTAAAGGCACATAACTTTCCATCTTGTGCATGATGTTTTGAGCTTGCAGTAGACATGCCACTTGACTCTGACCTTTGGGTTGGACAAAATATTGGATACTCAAAGAATAGCGGCCAATATGAGTTTCCAAAACTATGACAATATGGAAAACCAATATGAAAACCTTGCTCTGGATACCAATGAAAACCTCCATGTTTATGTTCAATTACAGTTTTAGGATCACTATCACTTGTAGGCTCTAATTCTTCTTCCGATATTCCATCATGTTGGTCTGCTTCCTTGAAATCAAGGAGTACCCTTCTTTTTTCATAGATTATATTATTTCTGTGTTGTTGTGTTTGTTATGAGTAATTGTTTTAATCCCACATGCAGACAAGGCTGGTATCTTGTTGATGCTCGAGGAATGTCTTCCCCAAGCTCGAGGGTTGTGTCTGGGCACACAACTCTTTGAAGTGCTACTATGAATCTCTTCATTCAAATTTTCTTTCTTCAATGTAAGAGTAGAGAAATACAAGCAAATCTTAAGAGTAGAGAAATACCAACAAATGTAAGAGTAGAGAAATACAAGCAAATGTTAAGAGCAGAGAAATACCAGCAAATGTATGAGCAAAGAAATGCAATCTTTCAAAATATTGAAAGAGGGAGACATTAATAGTTTCTTATTCAAATTGAAAATATGAATAGGACATGGTGCCATTGGTTTTTAATTTGAGACCTTTTGGTCCTTGTTGAAGAGTTAAACTTTGTTTCTTATTCTTTTTGACATTAGGTGTATTGTTGTTGTCTTTCTTTTCTCTTTCTAAATCATAAAATTCAACTTTACCAGTGAAAACCTTTTCAACATTTTTGGGAGAGACAAACAATACATTATTGTTAGCTTCTAGCTTACCATGCATGTCCATCTTAGTAGGATCAACTTGCTTGTTGTTATTCTTTGTGAAGGATGCAATTTGGTTTGCTTGAACAACTAATCACACTTGTTTGGAGGCAATGGAACTTTTCTTTCTGAGTGCCACCCTGGGAGAAATAGATTGATTGAGTGCATCCCCAAATACCTATGATTTGTGTGAACTTAATCGTTTGATTGTTCCATTGGAAATATTAGTGATTGGCCAAGGGAGATAATGTGCCACCAAAAATGTTTTGGGAAAAAAATTGACAAATCAAAAGTATAACATTTTGTCAAAAAAATTGGAAAAAATCGTGAAAAACTAAGATTTCTAAAAAATTAAAAAAATTATAAATATTAATAATATATTATTATATTTTAATAATAATATATATTATAATATATTATTAATATTTATTATAAATATAATAATATATTATTAATATTATTATATTTTAATAATTATATACTATAATATTAAAATATAATAATATTTAAAATGTATTTTGCCAAATATATTTTGGGTTATATATTTATATATAATAGATTAATGATATAAATATTATATTATATTAGAATATATTAATAATATTATATGATTAATATATATTATAAATATAATAATATATTATAAATACTATTGTATTTTAATAGTTATATTAAAATATAACAATATCTATAATATATTTTGTACATTAATATATAATATAATATTTATATTATTAATAATATATAATATATTAATGTATAAAATATTATAAATATAAATAATATATTATATATTATTAATAATATAAATATTATATTATTTTTAATTCAACATGGGTAAATGCTTTTGACCGGAGCTATGAACCGGACTTACAATATCAGGTGGGCAGGGGGGAGATTGGACCTTGTGACCTCGTGCCTAGCAAGTGCTCACCAATCGAGCCAGCCCTCCTACCCAATATAAATATTATATTATAAATATTCACTATAAACATAAAAATATATTATAAAATATTATTATGTTGTAGTACCCCTCAACTTATCGTCTTTTGGACTGATGGTTGCTTAGTAGTATTGGACATTTTGACAGTATTTTTAGATCGTTGATGATGGATTTCTAGTTATTTTGCTATTTCAGTATGAACTTAATTGTTATGATAACAGATATTGATGATGGATTATGTCATTTTATGCTTTACAATTTGATAAAGGAACTGATGTTTTAGATGCTTTGATGTTATTCATTATATGGGATTGAAAGTTAGCTGATCATTTTATGTCGTAGATTAGTAATCTGATATCTTGTTCAATTTAGTTGATTATTATTTTAAAACGTGAATGGAACAGTGTTGTATTACTCGTTCTCTAGTACCCTACCTCACTACGATTTCCATTCACGATAGGACTGCATGTGATGTATATGTATATCTTGTTACGGTTAACTGTGCGTTGCTGCAGGATGCAGGTACTTGGCATCGACTCCACCTGATTGCAGGTCTGAGCGTGCCTTCGCCAATGGATTAGTTGGTTGGAGTTAACAGGAGGTCCCTAGTCAGTGTTCCTTCATCGTCAGTTTACCCTTGTGGTTATTGATTGTCATTCGCCCATGTCTCACTGTCAGGTAATATTGTATTTTGGAGTCAAACCAAGTTCAAAGGTGTTTAAGTATGTGCGGTAATGTTGTGCTTTAATTAGAATTATTCTACGGAAGAGTTTAGTGTTGTTAAATAGGCATATTGTCGTTAGTTGTCGATTTAAGTTATAAATAAATTATTATTTTAATAGAAGTGTTGTTGATAAATAAGTTGTAAGGAGTTTGTATTATTCGATATAATATTATTTATAATAAATATTTAAATAAATAAATAGTTATAGCCACACTTGTAAATTGTGTTTCACAACTGGATTAATAAAATAAATTATAGGATAGTACAAAATTATAGATAGTTGAAGTAGTACTATTCTATTAATGATAATATTTTGGGGTCGGTTATAAAGAAAATAATAATAAAATAAAGTATCTAATAATTGGGAATCATTATATTAAATTAAAAAAATACATATTCTTAAAAAAAAAGAAGTTTCTCGGAATCTTGTGGGAAGCCCTAGGAGAAGAGAAAGAGACTGAGTTATAAAAGAATTGTCGGTGCAACAAGGAGGACATCACAGGGGTAAGGAAAGAAGCAGCTGAGAACTGCAACAATTGGAGCGGGTTCGTCGCGGTGATTGCGAAATCAGGTCCCGTCGAATGCCTTATCTCTGAACTTCCTTTCAATCTGCAAATGTTTTTATAGTTTGTTTGATCCCGCATAGTTCGGCAGTCTGTCCTTTCTGTGTGTGAACAGCATCCTCTCTTAGGGTTTAAACATTTCGCTTCTGCTCAAGGATTCTGTAAGTCAAATGTTTTCTTTCCTTCCATTGGTTGCCGAATTATTCTGTATGCATTCTCAGACCGGCGAGATCTTGGTAGGGTTTGTAGGTGTAAAATGACACCTCCTTAAGATCCATTAGAATTTCATTTTCTGTCATCATTGAATCTAAAACAAAAGACGTCTTTGATTTGTCAACAAACCCTAGTTTTCTTCCTCGAAAAAGTGCAGGTATAAGAAGTAATAGTTTTAAGGCAGTTGTTCCTACAGTAATCCTTCACCATGATTTTTCCTTGTCTTCTGAGAATGTCTTCCTTCGACCATGCTGAGACGCTCTCCTCTGGCTTCTGCTCATACTGTTTGAGGAGGCGCTTCTGGTATAGGTGTTCACCTACACTCTTTCCATCGAAGTCCTAGCCGTTGGGTTGAGCGTACACTTTACGGAGGCTAGTCGTGAGGTTCGCACCTGAATTGCGAGTGTAATCCTGAAATACTTAGGCGAATCCCTCTTATACTAGTTGTGAGACGGGCGAGCAGTAGTGTCAAACTTGTCTATCGGGCTGCCTGAGATTCCTTTTGTGTTATATTGTTTCGTTAGGTATTATTTACTAGCAGATGGATGCTATCAAGCATCGCTGCAGATGGTATACGGGGCGTGAGAGAGAGTCCGCTGTTTTTTTTTTCTCCCTTATCAATCATTGTGAAGCCTTGTCACTTCATTTTCATTCTAAGATGTGGGATGATACGCTTTTTGCCCAGCTGGTTGTGTTTGGTCTTATCTCTTGGTGGACCGATAATATTAGGCAGTTCGCTGCCTTGTAATCATTTGTTTGAATAAAAGAACCAAACCCCTTCCTTCGCCATTTACCTAGTATCACTCTATGGTTCCGTGGACTAACCTACTCCATAGCTGGAGTGAACGAAATCCTTTCATTAGCGATTATGGGAGGTGATGGATTAGTAAGTTCGCTGCCGTATTGTTCATTATTCGCCCTTGTTGAAGTCTCAGAAGTCTTTCCAACATGTCCACCTTGTGGCCTTCGTCAGTCACTCGTAGTAATTGAACTCTATTTACTTTGTTTTGCTGTGGATCGGTTATGTTTAGGTCACACTGTAAGTATGCTGGGGCGTGGCGATTTTGGTAGTTCACTGCCTTATTCTGTCCTGAATGAAAGTTCTGATGCCTTTTCATTCGCCACTCACCCAGGTGATGCTGCCCTTCATTCGTCCATTCTATAACTGAATTGTCATTGATCTTCAATCAGCTATGCATTGTTTGAATGAATTCATTTACTATGCATTTAGTATACTACCATGTCTCGAATACTGACCACCCTCATAAGCGCATCAGGCCGAGGTTTCCTGTGTGCTGAGCATTAACATCAGAAAAGGGCAGTCTATTTAATTTGTAGAGCGCCCTTGCTCTGGCTGGCACACTGCTGGAACAGTTTGAGGTGTTCTCTGGATAGCCAGCGAGGCAAGGTGGTCAACAATGCACAAATTATAACCAACTGTGGGTAGGATACAAAAATAGTTTCAAATGCAGTGATGTAATAACAGTTCCAAATGCAATTTGACCAGCTGTCTTCCTCTGATAGCTTACTGTCCCATACACAGACAATCCTTAACACCTGAATGTTTCTGAAACTCGATAACAGACCCGGCAGCGACAGTGTGATGGAAAGGTCATCGTCATAGTTCGTCTTGTAGGTAGAAAGCTTCCTTGGTAATCTAACAAATGCAGTTCACACACAAGTTGAAATGAGATTGCTGTATTGGCAAAACCGTTATCTTCTTTTCAGATATTACGTCATAACCATTCTCCAGTTCCCTAAACATTCAGTGATCAGGTTATTTGGCGTCTACATCTTTATTAGTCCTCTGTAAAAACATAGATTAAACTGGTGTCTAGCTGGTTACTCTGGCAGTTTCATTGCCGTTTGTGCTTTGCCTACCGCCTTGGGTGAAAGTGATAGAAGCTGTTTTAGCATATCCTTCCTAGAGGTCTCCGTCACTCAGCAAATGATGGCGAGATGTTTTCCTTGACCAGTTATATTGTAGATTGGAATGCCATGACTTCGCTGGCCCACAACAGTTGTTTACCTTTGAGCTGGGCGAGCATGATCAATCGCCGAAGATGAAAGAGGCCAAGTTATGCGCCAAGTGTTATTGCACCCACACCGTCTGGCTGGGATAATAAGAATTTACGTTTCCTGTAAATAGTTAGAGTTTAAAATCTAAATTTTAGTCAATATGATTGGGCAGTGCAGCGAGAAAGTTCAACTGAGTACCTACAGAAATTAACTGTCGAATCTTACGGAATGAATCAGCGGCAATAGTAATCAGAACGCCATGAAGATAAACATAACGGCATATGTATGGCAATTCTGATCTTCTGTTTGGACAGACATAAATCATTTCGTTTTAGCATTTCTGAGTCACCATTACGGCGAAACCATGTCATAAAACCATTACACCGTCTTTGATGATTTTTCCTAGATATGAACGTCATGCAGTAATATGGTGTTATTGTTCATTTCACTACTCGATAGGTTAAGGTCAATTGGACAAGATTAAAGGAAGTATATGAGATCATATCATTTGAAAGTGTCGAACGGTAAACAGAAATTAAGTGGTTCTTATGTCAATTGTTATAATGATTTAGTTAATCAATTTATTTATCGTTAGAAGCAAAATAAAGATTAGTTAGAGATTTTGATGCAAGTGTTATAATATCATGTTGATCTTATTTCAGAAGTTGTTTGCATTAAACTGAGAATGAGCTGTAGTATTTTACCTCCTGAATCTGAATTGTGTTGATTTGTATGAGTGTTGTAATGAGTCGTATCGAGGTTGTCAAACTCGTATCCCAGAGGCTAAGTTGTCGTTGTTAAGTATTGGCAACTTGTGTATTGCTGTTTTATGATTGTGATGTAATGGCGTTTATATGTAACAAACAAAGTGTGTAGTATAATGAGGTACTGTCACGGTTGAATGTTGTGTCTTGTAAAGTAATAATCTCGGGATGAGATATCAATCCTCTTGTGACCTTATTGTACTGTTTTGTCGTAAGGAGAGACCTGAAATTTGTAAAAGAATAAAGTTATGTAATGTTAAAAGTATTGGATCACAATTGATGTTATGATTCTATTTTGATGCAAGAGGGTTTATGCCTTGCAGTGTTCATTTACGTGTATGGTTATAAGTCTTGCATGATGTTTTAAGGTTTACTAGGTGTTAGGAAGGAGAGTGGCTTTCAACGTGGGGCCGGCGCCCAAAGTGGCAGTCAGGATAACCCGTTGGAAGTAGATTAATCAAGTGATAACCTAAAAATTAACTAGGGGGTTAAGGGTAGATCTCACATTAATAAGATTAATGGATTCCTCTCCCATGGCCTGTAGTGCTTGTTCCGACTAAGGATGGGTAGAGAAGGCCTGGTCGGCATCATTGACTTCCTTGTCCTCATGAAAGGAAGGTCGATTCTGCATGTGTCACCCTATGGGGCCGGCGCCTAGTGAGAGGCTGTCAGGATAACCATAGATGGGGGCCGGCGCCTAGTGAGAGGCCGTCAGGATAACCCATGTTAGGACCGTGCGATGACACTCTCCCTACTACAACCTAGCATCCCTTGTTCGGTCTCTCCTCGTTTGCCTTGTGTCGCCTCTGGAAATGAAGTGAAAGTTAAGTTAAGTTATGTTGTGTTGTATTGTTATAGCCATGTGTTGTATTGGCATTGGTCGTCCGTTGTTCTTGTCTGTCTTTCGTCTACCTGACTGTCAGTGTTGGGACCTCATGTTAACTCCTAGCTCGGGGGGTGGACCTTAGGGTTCCACATGGTCGGGTGGAAGAGCTATTTTATCCATTGGTTCTCTTGTCAGGATCTTATGCAGAAAAGGATTTGTTTCAGTTGTATTTGTTTCAATGATGATGATGTAAGTGTACAACCTTGTACCAGATTTATGTAACAGAATATTCTTTATGTATGTGACTTTAGACGTAGACTAAAAGTGGCATTGCAATGATGTCTTGATGTACTTATATAAAAGCATTTCAGTTATGTATCTTATCATGCTGATTCCGTTATCTGATGTTTGCAATGAATGTGAATGAGTTATTTATTGAAAAAGAATTTGGATCAATTACTGATGTATGTTAATTGTATGTTAGTTGATTGGTAAAGTGATGCAGCCTTGGTCCCTTAGAGAATATGTTGTAATTAGTTGTGTAACTTACTTTATCAGTTTTAAAAAAAAATTTCCTGTTTTATATTGCATACATGTGTATTCTTTAAGGCGTTCAAGGCGGGCGTTACATATGTTTTAATAATTATATATTATATTATTAAAATATAATAATATCTATAATATATTTTGTAAATTAATTTAGTATAAATATTAATAATATAATAATATATTATATATTAATATTATAATATATAAGTCTTAATAATATAATTAATATAATAAATTAATGTACCAAATATTATAAATATTAATAATATTTTAATAAATTATGTATTAATATTATAATATATAACTATTAATAATATAATTATTATAAAATATATAAATATAATAATATAAATATTATAATATATATAAATATAATAACATATTATAAATATTATAAAATTTATAATGTTATATACTATAATATTTATAACGCGAGTAAAATCTATGCAACACTTATACTTGCAGCGAAGCCCTACCTCCAATTTATAATAATATTGCTGCATGCATGAAGCCCTACCTCAGTTTAAACATAATCTGTGCTGCTAGTGTTATCTCAATGGAGGAATTAGGTCTGAAACATAGGTATAAAGCCTAATGGAACTGCAAAATTTTTGCCCAGTTGACCATTCAATGATTTCTATGTGAAATTGTGATTTTTTGGGTGAAAAAATCAAGAAATTTGACACTTCGAAAAAAATTATGATTTTAACAGTTTTTTCCCAATTTATGCTTCTATGGTATAAAGAATAACTCCCTAGTTATTGCATCCTTCCCTAGTTGTTGCTTTGAGAACTCAGTGTCGGGTGTTGTTGAATTTGTCCTTCCTGCAATTCTATTTTGCCTCTGCATCTTTAAATTTTTAATCCATTTCCTATCCTCCTTTTCCTAAATACATTAAATTCTCCATGAGAGAGCTCTATGCATTGTATGTCTTAATGAAAAAATATGATTGAAACAATCAAACAACAAAACACAAATAGAAAAAAATTGGGAGATTAAATAATACCTTCTCCTTTTTGGTCATATGTAAGGTAGGTTTAAAGGCACATAACTTTCCATCTTGTGCATGATGTTTTGAGCCTGCAGTAGACATGCCACTTGATTCTGACCTTTGGGTTGGACAAAA
The DNA here is from genome assembly GCA_027924645.1 of Cunninghamia lanceolata. Taxonomy (NCBI): domain Eukaryota; kingdom Viridiplantae; phylum Streptophyta; class Pinopsida; order Cupressales; family Cupressaceae; genus Cunninghamia; species Cunninghamia lanceolata. The sequence goes on from BSBN01000515.1 coordinate 3,464,634, forward strand.
TATTGGATATTCAAAGAATAGCACCCAATATGAGTTTCCAAAACTATGACAATATGGAAAACCAATATGAAAACTTTGCTCTGGATACCCATGAAAACCTCAATGTTTATGTTCAATTATAGTTTTAGGATCATTATCACTTGTAAGCTCTAATTCTTCTTCCGATATTCCATCATGTTGGTCTGCTTCCTTGAAATCAAGGAGTACCCTTCTTTTTCGATGGATTATATTGTTTCTATGTTGTTGTGTTTGTTACGAGTAATTGTTTTAACCCCACATGCAGACAAGACTGGTATCTTGTTGATGCCCGAGGAATGTCTTCCCCAAGCTCGAGGGTTGTGTCTAGGCACACAACTCTTTAAATTGCTACTATGAATCTCTTCATTCAAATTTTCTTTCTTCAATGTAAGAGTAGAGAAATACAAGCAAATGTTAAGAGCAGAGAAATACCAGCAAATGTAAGAGTAGAGAAATACAAGAAAATGTTAAGAGCAGAGAAATACCAGCAAATGTATGAGCAGATAAATGCAATCTTTCAAAATATTGAAAGAGGGAGACATTAGCAGTTTCTTATTCAAATTCAAAATATGAATACGACATGGTGCCATTGGTTTTTAATTTGAGACCTTTTGTTACTTGTTGAAGAGTTAAACTTTGTTTCTTATTCTTTTTGACATTAGGTGTATTGTTGTTTTCTTTCCTTTCTCTTTCCAAATCATAAAATTCAACTTTACCAGTGAAAACCTTTTCAACATTTTTGGGAGAGACAAACAATACATTATTGTTAGCTTCTAGCTTACCATGCATGTCCATCTTAGTAGGATCAACTTGCTTGTTGTTATTCTTTGTGAAGGATGCAATTTGGTTTGCTTGAACAACTAATCACACTTGTTTGGAGGCAATGGAACTTTTCTTTCTGAGTGCCACCCTAGGAGAAACAGATTGATTGAGTGCATCCCTAGATACCTTTGATTTGTGTGAACTTAATCATTCAATTATTCCATTGGAAATATTAGTGATTGGCCAAGGGAGATAATGTGCCACCAAAAATGTTTTGGAAAAAAAATTGACAAATAAAAAATATAAGATTTTTTCAAAAAAATGTGAAAAAATTGGAAAAAATCGTGATAAAATGGGATTTCTAAAAAATTAAAAAATTATATTAAAATAATAAATATTAATAATATATTATTATATTTTAATAATATTATATTAGAATATATTAATAATATAAATATTATATTAGAATATATTAATAATATAAATATTATATTATAATAATAATAATAATATATTATTAATATTTATTATAAATATAATAATTTATTAAAAATATTATTATATTTTAATAATTATATATTATAATATTAAAATATAATAATATTTATAATGTATTTTGGCAAATATATTTTGGGTTATATATTTATATATAATAGATTAATGATATAAATATTATATTATATTAGAATATTCAATATTATGATAAATATTAATAATATTATATGATTAATATTTATTATAAATATAATAATATAGTATAAATACTATCGTATTTCAATAGTTATATTAAAATATAATAATATATATAATATAATATATTATTAATAATATAATATTATAATATATTAACAATATAAATATTATATTATTAATATTTATTATAAATATAAAAATATTTATAAGATATTTTATACATTAATTTAGTATAAATATTAATAATACAATAATATATTATATATTAATAATATAAATATTATATATTAATATTATAATATATAACTCTTAATAATATAATTATTATAATAAATTAATGTACAAAATATTAATAATATTTTAATAAATTATATATTAATAATATAAATATTATATATTAATATTATAATATATAACTATGAATAATATAATTATTATAAAATATAATAATATAAATATTATAATTTATATAAATATAATAACAAATTATAAATATTATAAAATTTATAATGTTATATACTATAATATTTATAATACACTTATACTCGCAGCGAAGCCCTACCTCCAATTTATAATAATATTGTTGCACGTGTGAAGCCCTACCTTAGTTTAAACCTAATTTATGTTGATGGTGTTATCTCAATGGAGGAAGTAGGTTTGAAACATAGGTATAAAGCCTAATGGAACTACAAAATTTTTGCCCAGTTGACCATTCAATGATTTCTATGTGAACTTGTGATTTTTTGGGTGAAAAAATCAAGAAATTTGACGATTCAAAAAAATCATGATTTTAACAATTTCTTCCCAATTTATGCTTCTATGGTATAAAGAATAACTCGCTAGTTATTGCATCCTTCCCTAGTTGTTGCATTGAGAACTCAATTTTGGGTGTTGTTGAATTTGTCCTTCCTGCAATTCTATTTTGCCTCTGCATCTTTAGATTTTCAATCCATTTCCTATCCTCCTCTTCCTAAATACATTAAATTCTCCATGAGAGAGCTCTATGCATTGTATGTCTTAATGAAAAAATATGATTAAAACAATGAAACAAAAAAACATAAATAGAAAGAAATTGGGAGATTAAATAATACCTTCTCCTTTTTGGTCATATGTAAGGTAGGTTTAAAGGCACATAACTTTCCATCTTGTGCATGATGTTTTGAGCTTGCAGTAGACATGCCACTTGACTCTAACCTTTGGGTTGGACAAAATATTGGATACTCAAAGAAATAGCGGCCAATATGAGTTTCCAAAACTATGACAATATGGAAAACCAATATGAAAACCTTGCTCTGGATACCCAGAAAACCTCCATGTTTATGTTCAATTATAGTTTTAGGATCACTATCACTTGTAGGCTCTAATTCTTCTTCCGATATTCCATCATGTTGGTCTGCTCCCTTGAAATCAAGGAGTACCCTTCTTTTTTGATGGATTATATTGTTTCTGTGTTGTGTTTGTTACGAGTAATTGTTTTAACCCCACATGCAGACAAGACTGGTATCTTGTTGATGCCCAAGGAATGTCTTCCCCAAGCTCGAGGGTTTTGCCTGGGCACACAACTCTTTGAAGTGCTACTATGAATCTCTTCATTCAAATTTTCTTTCTTCAATGTAAGAGTAGAGAAATACAAGCAAATCTTAAGAGCAGAGAAATACCAACAAATGTAAGAGTAGATAAATACAAGCAAATGTTAAGAGCAGAGAAATACCAACAAATGTATGAGCAGAGAAATACAATCTTTCAAAATATTGAAAGAGGGAGACATTAATAGTTTCTTATTCAAATTGAAAATATGATTATGACATGGTGCCATTGGTTTTTAATTTGAGACCTTTTGTTCCTTGTTGAAGAGTTAAACTTTGTTTCTTATTCTTTTTGACATTAGGTGTATTGTTGTTTTCTTTCTTTTCTCTTTCCAAATCATAAAATTCAATTTTACCAGTGAAAACCTTTTCAACATTTTTGGGAGAGACAAACAATACATTATTGTTAGCTTCTAGCATACCATGGATGTTCATCTTAGTAGGATCAACTTGCTTCTTGTTATTCTTTGAAAACCTCCATGTTTATGTTCAATTATAGTTTTAGGATCACTATCACTTGTAGGCTCTAATTCTTCTTCCGATATTCCATCATGTTGGTCTGCTCCCTTGAAATCAAGGAGTACCCTTCTTTTTTGATGGATTATATTGTTTCTGTGTTGTGTTTGTTACGAGTAATTGTTTTAACCCCACATGCAGACAAGACTGGTATCTTGTTGATGCCCAAGGAATGTCTTCCCCAAGCTCGAGGGTTTTGCCTGGGCACACAACTCTTTGAAGTGCTACTATGAATCTCTTCATTCAAATTTTCTTTCTTCAATGTAAGAGTAGAGAAATACAAGCAAATCTTAAGAGCAGAGAAATACCAACAAATGTAAGAGTAGATAAATACAAGCAAATGTTAAGAGCAGAGAAATACCAACAAATGTATGAGCAGAGAAATACAATCTTTCAAAATATTGAAAGAGGGAGACATTAATAGTTTCTTATTCAAATTGAAAATATGATTATGACATGGTGCCATTGGTTTTTAATTTGAGACCTTTTGTTCCTTGTTGAAGAGTTAAACTTTGTTTCTTATTCTTTTTGACATTAGGTGTATTGTTGTTTTCTTTCTTTTCTCTTTCCAAATCATAAAATTCAATTTTACCAGTGAAAACTTTTTCAACATTTTTGGGAGAGACAAACAATACATTATTGTTAGCTTCTAGCATACCATGGATGTTCATCTTAGTAGGATCAACTTGCTTCTTGTTATTCTTTGAAAACCTCCATGTTTATGTTCAATTATAGTTTTAGGATCACTATCACTTGTAGGCTCTAATTCTTCTTCCGATATTCCATCATGTTGGTCTGCTCCCTTGAAATCAAGGAGTACCCTTCTTTTTTGATGGATTATATTGTTTCTGTGTTGTGTTTGTTACGAGTAATTGTTTTAACCCCACATGCAGACAAGACTGGTATCTTGTTGATGCCCAAGGAATGTCTTCCCCAAGCTCGAGGGTTTTGCCTGGGCACACAACTCTTTGAAGTGCTACTATGAATCTCTTCATTCAAATTTTCTTTCTTCAATGTAAGAGTAGAGAAATACAAGCAAATCTTAAGAGCAGAGAAATACCAACAAATGTAAGAGTAGATAAATACAAGCAAATGTTAAGAGCAGAGAAATACCAACAAATGTATGAGCAGAGAAATACAATCTTTCAAAATATTGAAAGAGGGAGACATTAATAGTTTCTTATTCAAATTGAAAATATGATTATGACATGGTGCCATTGGTTTTTAATTTGAGACCTTTTGTTCCTTGTTGAAGAGTTAAACTTTGTTTCTTATTCTTTTTGACATTAGGTGTATTGTTGTTTTCTTTCTTTTCTCTTTCCAAATCATAAAATTCAATTTTACCAGTGAAAACCTTTTCAACATTTTTGGGAGAGACAAACAATACATTATTGTTAGCTTCTAGCATACCATGGATGTTCATCTTAGTAGGATCAACTTGCTTCTTGTTATTCTTTGTGAAGGATGCAATGTGGTTTGCTTGAACAACTAATCACACTTGTTTGGAGGCAATGGAACTTTTCTTTCTGAGTGCCACCCTAAGAGAAACAGATTGATTGAGTGCATCCCCAGATACCTATGATTTGTGTGAACTTAATCGTTTTATTGTTCCGTTGGAAATATTAGTGATTGGCCAAGGGAGATAATGTGCCATCAAAAATCTTTTGGGAAAAAAATTGACAAATCAAAAGTTTAAGATTTTTTCAAAAAAATGTGAAAAAATTGGAAAAAATCGTGAAAAACTAGGATTTCTAAAAAATTAAAAAAATTATAATAAAATAATAAATATTAATAATATATTATTATATTTTAATAATATTATATTAGAATATATTAATAATATAAATATTTATTATAAATATAATAATATATTATTAATATTTATTATAAATATAATAATATATTAAAAATATTATTATATTTTAATAATTATATATTATAATATTAAAATATAATAATATTTATAATGTATTTTGGCAAATATATTTTGGGTTATATATTTATATATAATAGATTAATGATAAAAATATTATATTAGATTAGAATATTAAATATTATAATAAATACTAATAATATTATGTTAGAATATATTAGTAATATTATATGATTAATATTTATTATAAATATAATAATATATTATAAATATAATAACATATTATAAATACTATTATATTTTAAGAGTTATTTTAAAATATAATAATATCTATAATATATTTTTTACATTAATATAATATATTAATGAATAAAATAATATAAATATAAATAATATATTATATATTATTAATAATATCTATTATAATATATTAATAATATAAATATTATATTATTAATATTTATTATAAATATAAAAATATGTTATAAAATACTATTATATTTTAATAATTATATATTATATTATTAAAATATAATAATATTTATAATATATTTTGTACATTAATTTAGTATAAATATTATAAATATTAATAATATCTTAATAAATTAGATATTAATATTATAATAAATAACTATTAATAATATAATTATTATAAAATATAATAATATAAATATTATAATATATATAAATATAATAACATATTATAAATATTATAAAATTTATAATGTTATATACTATAATATCTATAACGCGAGTAAAATCTATGCAACACTTATACTCGCAGTGAAGACCTACCTCCAATTTATAATAATATTGCTGCACGTGTGAAGCCCTACCTCAGTTTAAACCTAATCTGCGCTGATGGTGTTATCTCAATGGAGGAAGTAGGTCTAAAACGCAAGTATAAAGCCTAATGGAACTGTAAAATTTTTGCCCAGTTGACCATTCAACGATTTCTATGTGAAATTGTATTTTTTTGGGGGAAAAATCAAGAAATTTGACGATTTGAAAAAAATCATGATTTTAACAAAATTTTCCCAATTTACGCTTCTATGGTATAAAGAATAACTCCCTAGTTATTCCATCCTTCCCTAGTTGTTGCTTTGAGAACTCAGTGTTGGGTGTTGTTGAATTTGTCCTTCCTGCAATTCTATTTTGCCTTTGCATCTTTAGATTTTCAATCCATTTCCTATCCTCCTCTTACTAAATACATTAAATTCTCCATGAGAGAGCTCTATGCATTGTATGTCTTAATGAAAAAATATGATTGAAACAATGAAACAACAAAACACAAATAGAAAGAAATTGGGAGATTAAATAATACCTTCTCCTTTTTGGTCATTTGTAAGGTAGGTTTAAAGGCACATAACTTTCCATTTTGTGCATGATGTTTTGAGCTTGTAGTAGACATGCCACTTGACTCTGACCTTTGGGTTGGACCAAATATTGGATACTCAAAGAATAGCGGCCAATATGAATTTCCAAAACTATGACAATGTGGAAACCAATATGAAAACCTTGCTCTGGATACCCATGAAAACCTCCATGTTTATGTTCAATTATAGTTTTAGGATCACTATCACTTGTAGACTCTAATTCTTCTTCTGATATTCCATCATGTTGGTCTGCTTCCTTGAAATCAAGGAGTACCCTTCTTTTTTGATGGATTATATTATTTCTGTGTTGTTGTGTTTGTTATGAGTAATTGTTTTAACCCCACATACAAACAAGACTGGTATCTTGTTGATGCCCGAGGAATGTCTTCCCCAAGTTTGAGGGTTGTGTCTGGGCACACAACTCTTTGAAGTGCTACTATGAATCTCTTCATTCAAATTTTCTTTCTTCAATGTAAGAGTGGAGAAATACAAGCAAATATTAAGAGTAGAGAAATACTAGCAAATGTAAGAACAAAGAAATACAAGCAAATGTTAAGAGCAGAGAAATACCAGCAAATGTATGAGTAGAGAAATACAATTTTTCAAAATATTGAAAGAGGGAGACATTAACAGTTTCTTATTCAAATTGAAAATATGAATACGACATGGTGCCATTGGTTTTTAATTTGAGACCTTTTGTTCCTTGTTGAAGAGTTAAACTTTGTTTCTTATTCTTTTTGACATTAGGTGTATTGTTGTTTTCTTTCTTTTCTCTTTCCAAATCATAAAATTCAACTTTACCAGTGAAAACCCTTTCAACATTTTTGGGAGAGACAAACAATACATTATTGTTAGCTTCTAGCTTACCATGCATGTCCATCTTAGTAGGATCAACTTGCTTGTTGTTATTCTTTGTGAAGGATGCAATTTGGTTTGCTTGAACAACTAATCACACTTGTTTGGAGGCAATGGAACTTTTCTTTCTGAGTGCCACCCTAGGAAAAACAGATTGATTGAGTGCATCCCCAGATACCTATGATTTGTGTGAACTTAATCATTTGATTATTCCATTAGAAATATTAGTGATTGGCCAAGGGAGATAATGTGCCACCAAAAATGTTTTGGGAAAAAAATTGACAAATAAAAAATATAAGATTTTTTCAAAAAAATATGAAAAAATTAGAAAAAATCGTAAAAAAATGGGATTTCTAAAAAATGTAAAAAGATTATAATAAAATAATAAATATTAATATATATTATTATATTTTAATAATATTATATTAGAATATATTAATAATATAAATATTATATTATAAATATAATAATATATTATTAATATTTATTATAAATATAATAATATATTAGAAATATTATTATATTTTCATAATTATATATTATAATATTAAAATATAATAATATTTATAATGTATTTTGGCAAATATATTTTGGGTTATATATTTTTATATAATAGATTAGTAATATAAATATTATATTATATTAGAATATTAAATATTATGATAAATATTAATAATATTTATTATAAATATTAAAATATATTATAAAATGCTTTTAAATTTTAATAATTATATATTATATTATTAAAATATAATAATATTTATAAGATATTTTATACATTAATTTAGTATAAATATTAATAATATAATAATATATTATATATTAATAATATAAATATTATATATTAATATTATAATATTTAACTCTTAATAATATAATTATTATAATAAATTAATGTACCAAATATTATAAATATTAGTAATATTTTAATAAATTATATATTAATAATATAAATATTATAATATATAACTATGACTAATATAAATATTATAAAATATAATAATATAAATATTATAATATATATAAATATAATAACATATCATAAATATTATAAAATTTATAATGTTATATATTATAATATTTATAACACACTTATACTCGCAACGAAGCCCTACCTCCAATTTATAATAATATTGCTGCACGCGTGAAGCCCTACCTCAGTTTAAACCTAATTTGTGCTGATGGTGTTATCTCAATGGAGGAAGTAGGTTTGAAACGTAGGTATAAAGTCTAATGGAATTGCAAAATTTTTGCCCAGTTGACCATTCAACGATTTCTATGTGAAAATGTGATTTTTTGGGGGGGAAAAATCGAGAAATTTGACGATTAAAAAAAATATCATGATTTTAACAAAATTTCCCATTTTATGCTTCTATGGTATAAAGAATAACTCCGTAGTTATTGCATCCTTCCCTAGTTGTTGCTTTGAGAACTCAGTGTTGGGTGTTGGTGAATTTGTCCTTCTTGCAATTCTATTTTGCCTCTGCATCTTTAGATTTTCAATCCATTTCCTATCCTCCTGTTCCTAAATACATTAAATTCTTCATGAGAGAGCTCTATGCATTGTATGTCTTAATAAAAAAATATGATTGAAATAATGAAACAACAAAACACAAATAGAAAGAAATTGGGAGATTAAATAATACCTTCTCCTTTTTGGTCATATGTAAGGTACGTTTAAAGGCACATAACTTTCCATCTTGTGCATGATGTTTTGAGCCTGCAGTAGACATGCCACTTGACTATGACCTATGGGTTGGTGGTGCAGGAGCACCATTTGTCAAAAGTGGACAATTATTAAAATCTAGGCTTTAGTTTTGAGTTTTGCATAAAATAAGGTCTTAAAAGACCATTCATTATTGTAATAAAGCCCATTTGAGGCATTTTTGTAGTGGGGGTAATTATAGGACTAGGGTCTTTACGTTTTTGCTTAAGTTTAGTATTTTCTGTTTTGGTAGCCTTAGTGGAGAGGCTATTTTTTAGCCTTTCTTTTTGAGTTTTCTAGATGGAGGAGTGGAGTGAAGTTATATATTGTAAAACATGCTTTTTATATGACATACAGGTCATGGAAAAAAGATATGAAGCTTTTGGGATGAAGGAAATGAGAAAAAAATGATTCTTTTTGCTATTCTAACTACGTTTTTCACAATTTTTCTGCATTTTTTTGTTGTTCTTTGCACTTTTATGGTCTAGTATGGCCTTGTAGCACCCTGAAATGTACATGGTTGGATGGGGTATTGGATTACCTTTCTTTTGCATATACTTTTATGGTCTGGTATCATGTTTTGTGGATTTTATGCTCATTTTACTAAAAACAGCCCAATAACTTAAGTTTTGATAGTCCTAGAGAGAAATTTTATGTTTTTGAGTGCCACAACCATTGGAAAATGGCACAAAATGGTGGAATGAAATATTTTGAAGTCCTTCAAAATATTTATTCACTTGTGGAGCAAAAAAATGAGTTTTCTTGGTGTTTTGAAACGTTCTTATTGCTACAATTTCCTGTTTTTTAGGAAGAATGAGGGTTTCTAGTTTGCATGTTTGAATTTGATGAGATAAGTGAGGGTCCTGATCAAACAAATAGTGGATTCTTCTATTTTAATACATAACTAAAGACTATCCATTGAGTTTGGGTAAAAATTTGGTGATTTTGAGGCACCTCTTTGTAAAAGTGGCCTAATTAGGCCTATTAACAGAATTACCAATCATTTTTAAGGCCTTATGTTACAAAACAATCATACCTGCATGAAATATATGTTATGTAAGGGGATAATGGGTACTTAAAATAGGTTTTAGTTTGGGTTTGAGTCATTTTATGAAAGTTATGCCAAAAATACTTCATTTGCTGTCCTAATTAAGCTTAGGAACAACAGGTATAGTCCATTTTTGAGGATTTTGTTCCAAAACAACCTACCCTGCATGTTAGATATGTTGTGGAGGGGCTTAATGGGTATTCAAAAAGGTAATTTATCCATGGGTTTGTCTTAGATTCTGAAAGTTATGCCCCAAAAACCCTATTCCAAGGGCTACAAGCAAAGTTGACCTAGTTGTGAAGGGACAGTAGGAACAACAAGTTACTAAGTTGTTTTGTGAGTTTTGTGAGTATCCCCTGGTCATTTTAGTGTGGTCCAAGGTGGTTGGGAAGTTTGGTGGGTAGCTTATGTGTTCAAACCATGAAATGGCATCTTTTCCTAGTCTTAAAACAATGCATCCTAAGAGGACAGTCAAGACAATGTGTGAACAGTCAAGTGGTAAATGAAACCTTGCATTTGTGTGTTTCCCTTGCCTCTGCATCAAGTGGTATCAGAGCATAGGAAGTAGATATTTTGAGAGTTGAAGATTGGAGTTTGAACAAAGTAGAATCTAAGGAGTCAAGATGCCTCCTAAAGGAAGTTCAGTTGCAAGAATGATCAACAGGCTAGAGAGCTAGAAGCCTTGAAGAAGGAGATTGCTGCATTGAAGTCTAAAGCTAGAGGCACCATGAGTGAAAGTGAGTCTGAAGAAGAAGAAGAAGCTTCTAGTGAAGAAGAAGAGTTGGATCCAGAGGATGTGAGGATGGTAAAGTTTTTGAAAGCTGTGAAAGGTGATGGACATAGCAAAATGGATTTGCCAATGTATGGAGGCAAACTAGACGGTGAAGAGCTCTTAGACTGGATAGGAGCCATGGAAAATTACTTTGAAAGTGAAGAGATAGATGAAGATCACAAGGTGAGGAAGGCTAAAACCAAACTGAAAGGACATGCTTTGCTGTGGTGGAACTTTGTGCAAGAGGAAAGACATAAACAAGGGAAGAACAAGATCACTTCTTGGGAGAAAATGAAGGCAAAACTGAAAGGTAAGTTCCTTCCTGGTGACTATAATGTTCAATTACTGAAAAGATTACAAAATCTTAGGCAATAGGACTTAGATGTGCAAGCATACACTGAGGAGTTTTATAGGTTAAGTATAAGGACAAAGCATGAGGAGGATGAGGAAGAAAGAGTGGCTAGATATCTCAATGGCCTAAGGTATAACATTCAAGATGAAATCAGTTTATTGGCACCAAAAATAGTGCAACAATGTTTTCAAATGGCAATAAGAGTAGAAGAAAAATTCAAGAGGAGACAGGAGAAGGCAACAAGAGGAAGAGGTAGTACTTCTAGGGGCAGAGGTACATTTTTAACACCAAGACAATCCAAAGAAGATTTTGAAAATGTTGATAAGAATAAAGAACAAGCACCCGAGTCTAGAGGAGGATGGAGAGGTGGAAGAACAAATTTTAGGGGTAGATATGTAGATCAAGGAAGAGGTTCAAATTTGTTTACTGGAAAGTGCTATCACTGTGGTGAGTTTGGTCATCCAACCTATAAGTGCCCTGACAAGATTGGTACTACTTCAAGTGGAGGTTAAAGAAGAGGTGAAAAGAGAGTCCAAATTGTACAGGAAGATGAAAGAGAAAGTATCCATGCTGCACCAGAAGTGGGTGAATCATTGATGGTGAGAAGACAACTCTTGAAGACATCGAGGGAGAAAGAGCTAATTCAAAGAAGAGCCTTATTTAGGATAGCCTACATATGCAAAAATAAGGTATGTAAAGTAGTAGTTGATTCTAGATGCACTGATAATATGGTATCTAGTGATATGGTGGGCAAATTGAACTTGCAAACAGTGCCTATAGCGAAACCTTATCAAGTGTCTTGGGTTAGTGAAAATCAAACCATTTTGGTGAGTGAACAAGCTACTATTGAATTTCAAATTGGTCAATACAGAGATAAATTCGTTTGTGATATTCTACCTATGAGTTGTTGTCATGTTTTACTTGGAAGGCCTTGGCAGTTTGACATGTCAGCAATGTATAATGGGAGACAAAATACATATAACATTGAAAAGGATGGGAGATCATTCATTCTAACTCCATTAGTTGAAGAGGTAAGAGAGCAAGGTGAGATCATCATGATAGGGAGAAAAGAATATGTGAGAAATGAGGAAGGTGAGAGTATGAAATTTGTAGCCAAGTCATAGTTTGATGCTGTTGGGACAACAAATGAGAAGGAAAAACACAATGTGCAGACAGAGATGAAGAAGAATGTTTTTGTATGGAAAGAGGACGAATGTGGCATGATATCTCAAGTTAGTACAGACAAGATTAAGTTTGAAGTACAAGAAGGCATATTGATAGGGACAGTCATGTGTCCTGTGGTAATGAAACATGTACAAAGGTAGCCTAGTGATGTTGAAACAAGAGTTTGTAGGGCAGTGAATAGAAGGACAGTGGATTGTGATGCTGGTTGGACAGTGGAAAAGGTAGGTGCAAGTTTGACAGAGACCACTAAATGAATTGGCACAGATTTTTGTAAGGCTGACAGAGAAAAACTTGAAGAGGCAAAGGGTATTGAGCATGGAACTATGCATGAAAGACAGAAGAAGATGGCAGTATTGTATGACAGCAAGAAGCTAGCTTCAAAAGAAGACAAGAACAAGGATTACAAAGACAATGAAAAGCCAAAGCAAGGTGAACCTATTAAAGGCAAGCATGAAGGTCAGAGACAAGTAAAGCATAATGGAGGACAAATTGATAAATTCTTTCCAAGGGACTTGGAAAAGTTCTATGTTGGGGTGTATGGTGCAGGAGCACCATTTGTCAAAGGTGGACAATTATTAAAATATAGGCTTTAGTTTTGAGTTTTGCATAAAATAAGGTCTTAAAAGACCATTCATTATTGTAATAAAGCCTATTTGAGGCATTTTTGTAGTGGGTGTAATTATAGGACTAGGGTTTTTAAGTTTTTGCTTAAGTTTAGTATTTTCTATTTTGGTAGCCTTAGTGGAGAGGCTATTTTTTAGTCTTTCTTTTTGAGTTTTCTAGATGGAGGAGGAGTGGAGTGAAGTTATATATTGTAAAACATGCTTTTTAAATGACATACAGGTCATGGAAAAAATATATGAATCTTTTGGGATGAAGGAAATGAGAAAAAAATGATTCTTTTTGTTGTTCTAACTCTGTTTTTCACAATTTTTCTACATTTTTTTGTTGTTCTTTGCACTTGTACAGCTTGGTATGGATTTGTAGCACCCTAAAACATACATGGTTGGATGGGGTATTGGACTACCTTTCTTTTGCATATAATTTTATGGTCTGGTATCATGTTTTGTGGATTTTATGCTCATTTTACTAAAAACAATCTAATAACCTAGGTTTTGACAGTCCTAGAGAGAAATTTTACATTTTTGAGTGCCACAACCATTGGAAAATGACACAAAATGGTGGAATGAAAGATTTTGAAGTCCTTAAAAATATTTATTCACTTGTGGAGTAAAAAAATGAGTTTTCTTGGTGTTTTGAAATGTTCTTATTGCTGCAATTTCCTATTTTTAGGAAGAATGAGGGTTTCTAGTTTGCATGTTTGAATTTGATAAGATAAGTGAGGGTCCTGATAAAAAAAATGGTGGATTATTCTGTTTTAATACATTACTAAAGATTTTCCATTGAGTTTGGGTAAAAATTTGGTGATTTTGAGGCACCTCCTTTGTAAAAGTGGCCTAATTAGGCCTATTAACAGAATTACTAGTCATTTTTAAGGCCTTATGTTACACAACAATCATACCTGCATGAAATATATGTTATTCAAGGGGATAATGGGTACTCAAAACAGGTTTTATTTCATGGGTTTGAGTCGTTTTATGAAAGTTATGCCAAAAATACTTCATTTGTTGTCCTAATTAGGCCTAGGAACAACAGGTACAGTCCATTTTTGAGGATTTTGGTCCAAAACAACCTACCATACATGTTAGATATGTTGTGGAGGGGCTTAATGGGTATTCAAAAAGGTAATTTGTTCATGGGTTTGTCTTAGATTCTGAAAGTTATGCCCCAAAAACCCTATTCCAAGGGCTACAAGCAAAGTTGACCTAGTTGTGAAGGGACAGTAGGAACAACAAGTTGCTAAGTTGTTTTGTGAGTTTGGTGAGTATCCCTTGGTCATTTTAGTGTGGTCCAAGGTGGTTTGGAAGTTTGGTGGGTAGCTTATGCATTCAAACCATGAAATGACATCTTTTCCTAGTCTTAAAACAATGCATTCTAGGAGGACAGTCAAGACAATGTGTGAATAGTCAAGTGGTAAATGAAACCTTGCATTTGTGTGCTGCCCCTGTCTTTGCATCAGTTGGACAAAATATTGGATACTCAAAGAAATAGCGGCCAATATGAGTCTCCAAAACTATGACAATATGGAAAACCAATATGAAAACCTTGCTCTGGATACCCATGAAAACCTCCATGTTTATGTTCAATTAGAGTTTTAGGATCACTATCACTTGTAGGCTCTAATTCTTCTTCCGATATTCCATCATGTTGGTCTGCTTCCTTGAAATCAAGGAGTACCCTTCTTTTTTGATGGATTATATTGTTTCTATGTTGTTGTGTTTGTTACGAGTAATTATTTTAACCCCACATACAGACAAGACTGGTATCTTGTTGATGCCCGAGGAATGTCTTCCCCAAGCTTGAGGGTTGTGTCTGGGCACACAACTCTTTGAAGTGCTACTATGAATCTCTTCGTTCAAATTTTCTTTCTTCAATGTAAGAGTGGAGAAATACAAGCAAATATTAAGAGTAGAGAAATACTAGCAAATGTAAGAACAAAGAAACACAAGCAAATGTTAAGAGCAGAGAAATACCAGCAAATGTATGAGTAGAGAAATGCAATCTTTCAAAATATTGAAAGAGAGAGACATTAATAGTTTCTTATTCAAATTGAAAATATGAATATGACATGGTGCCATTGGTTTTTAATTTGAGACCTTTTATTTCTTGTTGAAGAGTTAAACTTTGTTTCTTATTCTTTTTGACATTAGGTGTATTGTTGTTTTCTTTCTTTTCTCTTTCCAAATCATAAAATTCAACTTTACCAGTGAAAACCTTTTCAACATTTTTGGGAGAGACAAACAATACATTATTGTTAGCTTCTAGCTTACCATGCATGTCCATCTTAGTAGGATCAACTTGCTTGTTGTTATTCTTTGTGAAGGATGCAATTTGGTTTTCTTGAACAACTAATCACACTTGTTTGGAGGCAATGGAACTTTTCTTTCTAAGTGCCACCCTAGGAGAAACAGATTGATTGAGTGCATCCCTAGATACCTATGATTTGTGTGAACTTAATCATTTGATTGTTCCATTGGAAATATTAGTGATTGGCCAAGGGAGATAATGTGCCACCAAAAATGTTTTGGGAAAAAAATAGGCAAATCAAAAGTATAAGATTTTTTCAAAAGAATGTGAAAAAAATTAGACAAAATCGTGAAAAATGGGATTTCTAAAAAATTATAATAAAATAATAAATATTAATAATATTATATTAGAATATATTAATAATATAAATATTATATTATTAATATTTATTATAAATATAATAATATATTATATTTTAATAATTATATATTATTTAAAAAAAAAAACAAGGGGTAAAAACTTTATTGAAAATTAAAGAGGAGCATTACAAAGAAAGCAAAGGACCAAAAGCCCAAGAGCCAACAAGAATAGAAGAACTAAAAAACACCAAGGTTAATCATCACCAAAACCCTCCCTATCCTCATCCAGAATTCTCTCCAAATCATGGCGGAGCACTGGAGGAACCAGGTCCCACTCCTCAGTTCTCCCACCATCTAAGTGCTTAGATGCCCATTTCGCCAAACAATCCATAGCCCTATTCCATTTACATGGGATATGAACAAAGGTTACCCTTTCCATTAACAAGCTAACCTGCAAAATCTGCTACACAATCAAAGCCAAATGCCAACTGACATCCAACACTTTTCGCTTAATGAGCAAATTGATCAAAACTTGAGAATCAGCAGATTCACAAATAATCCGTCTCCAGCCCAAAGCAAGAGCCTTCTCAAAAGCATAGAGGATACCCAGCCCTTCCAACATGTTGACTGTCTGCATCCCCTCAGGGACCGATCATGTGAGGCAAAGGCCTGGAAATATCAATCAAGGCACCAACTCTAACAAACCTTCTGGGCTCCGTCCCTTCCTCAATTTTAATGAAGGTGCCGAAATTGTTGACCAAGGATTCGATTTGAGAAGGGTTATGCAAAACCAAAGGCAAATTATAAAGGCACATCCAAATTGGGATGGAAGGAATTTGGAAATTTGTAGGATCAAAGAAAGGAATCCATGGAGTCATAAATAATCCTGTTATGCCAATAAACCATGGTCCATTGTCTTGGACAAACCTGCAATCCTCAACATTTTGAAAGATGACCAGAAAGAAACCAAAATCTAATAAATCCACGGAAGGGGAAGATAATTTATCCCACCAGTGCTTGCACCAGGCCAAGAAATCAATTACCGAAGGTCAACGCCCCACAAATCTAAAAACTAGAGCTCTAGATCCCATATATAAGGAGACTTTCCTTAAGCTCTCATCAGAAATATGGTAATCAATAGGGTCAGTGCACAAATCCACTCTACAATCACCCAAATGCCAAGAAATGAATGGATCACGAGGAGGAACCAATGGAGGAGGCAGAGGATTCGGAGCCGTAGCCAAAGACTTAATAGGTGTAGATGCCCAAGCTGAGACAAACCCTAGGTCTGCTGAAGGATCGAGGGAGAGGATCCATTCTTTGCAATAATTAGAACAAACACGGTAAGGATTCGAGGAATTCTTGCAATGCATGAAGATTCTTGTCATGTGAGCCATTGCAGCGGATGAAACAACAGAGAAACTAACCGGGGGAGGAGATCCATCATTCCTAGCAGTGCCCTGCTCCTTTTGATGCTTGATGAACTCCACCTTTTGCCGAAGAGAAGCCACCAGTTGCTTAATGTCACCGCTGTACAAATTCTTTGTTGACAATGTCCCATCTTTCACCAGCCTACGAACAATCTCTAGTGCCGAATGCTCCTTGCACACCTCTGCTCCTCACTCCGCGTCTGCCATAAATATATAATACATATAAATAATATTATTAATATATAATAATAAATATTAATAATATATTATTATATTTTAATAATATTTGATTAGAATATATTAATATTATTAATATTTATTATAAATATAATAATATATTAGAAATATTATTATATTTTAATAATTACATATTATAATTTTAAAATATAATAATATTTATAATGTATTTTGGCAAATATATTTTAGGTTATATATTTATATATAATAGATTAATGATATAAATATTATATTTTATTAGAATATTAAATATTATAATAGAATAATAAATATTAATAATATTATATAATTAATATTTATTAAAAATATAATAATATATTATAAATACTATTGTATTTTAATAGTTATATTAAAATATAATAATATAGAGAATATATTTTGTACATTAATATATAATATACTAATGTATAAAATATTATAAATATAAATAATATAATAATAAATTATATATTATTAATAATATCATATTATAATATATTAATAATATAAATATTATATTATTAATATTTATTATAAATATAAAAATATATTATAAAATACTATTATATTTTAATAATTATATATTATATTATTAATAATACAACACTATAATATATATTAATAATGTAAATAGTATATATTAATATTATAATATATAACTATGAATAATATAATTATTACAATAAATTTATGTACAAAATATTATAAATATTATTAATATTTTAATAAATTATATATTAATAATATAAATATTATATATTAATATTATAATATATAACTATGAATAATATAATTATTATAAAATATAATAATATAAATATTATGATATATAAATATAATAATATATTATAAATATTATAAAATTTATAATGTTATATACTATAATATTTATAACACGAGTAAAATCTCCGCAACACTTATACTTGCGACGAAGCCCTACCTCCAATTTATAATAATATTGCTGCACGCATGAAGCCCTGCCTCAATTTAAACCTAATCTGCGCTGATGGTGTTATCTCAATGGAGGAAGTAGGTCTGAAATGCATGTATAAAGACTAATGGAACTACAAAATTTTTGCCCAGTTGACCATTCAACGATTTCTATGTGAAATCATGATTTTTTGGGGGAAAAAATCAGAAAATTTGACGATTCGAAAAAAATCATGATTTTAACAAATTTGTCCCAATTTATGCTTCTATGGTATAAAGAATAACTCCCTAGTTATTGCATCCTTCCCTAGTTGTTGCTTTGAGAACTCAGTGTTGGGTTTTGTTGAATTTGTCCTTCCTGCAATTCTTTTTTGCCTCTACATCTTTAGATTTTCAATCCATTTCCTATCCTCCTCTTCCTAAATACATTAAATTCTCCATGAGAGAGCTCTATGCATTGTATGTCTTAATGAAAAAAATATGATTGAAACAACAAAACACAAATAGAAAGAAATTTGGAGATAAGAGTTAAATAATACCCTCTCCTTTTTGGTCATATGTAAGGTAGGTTTAAAGGCACATAACTTTCCATCTTGTGCATGATGTTTTGAGCCTGCAATTGTAATGCCCCGCCCTGAACACCTTAGAGAAAATACATTTACACTATAGAAAACAGGAATTTTTTTTTTGAAATAAGATAACAAATAATGTCAACTTAACTAATTACTCCATTAAACTACAACATGTCTCTAAGGATTCAGGGACGCATTACTTATACATTAACCCACATAATAACACATGTCAGTGTCTAATCTGAAACCAAATGCATGATTAATTAGCATCTTCAAATTTATTGCATGTCATCAAAATATAATGTGCATAATCACTTACACAACTACAATGTTTTTCCCTTACACACAGTTACTTCATTACATCATTGACATCCTCTATCTACGCCAAATTACATATAATAAAAATGATCTGGTACACAAGTCAGGTATGCAATTATCTTCTTAACTGGTACAAGTTTATTTGTCTGAATTTGAGATAATCCTTTCCTGCACATGAACTCCGACAAGAAACAACCAATGGATAAGAGAGCTCTTCCACCCGACCATGTGGAACCCTAAGGTCCACCCCCCGAGCTAGGAGTTAACATGAGGTCCCAACGACAAACAACAGTCAGGTAGACAATGACTAACAGGAACGAAGGATGACCAACTTCAATTCAACACAAGACAACAACCCAACACAACTTCCATAACACATGTGGAGAGACCATACAAGGAATGCTAGGTTGTAGTAGGGAGAGTGTCATCGCACGGTCCTAGCATGGGTTACCCTGGCAGTCTCTCACTAGACCCCGGCCCCCATCTATGGTTACCCTGGCAGTCTCTCACTAGACTCCGGCCCCATAGGGTGACACATGCGGAATCGATCTTCCTTTCATGAGGACAAGGAAGTCGATCTTGCCGACCAGGCCTTCTCTACCCATCCTTAGTCTGAACGAGCACTACAGGCCATGGGAGAGGAATCCATTTATCTTGTTTAATGTGAAATCTACCCTTACCCCCTAGTTCATTTTAGGTTATCACTTGATTAATCAACTTTCAATGGGTTACCCTGGCGACCACTTTTGGGTGCCGGCCCCACATTGAAAGCCACTCTCCTTCCTACACCTAGTAAGCCTTACCCATCAAGCAAGACAGATAACATCCTCCTACAGATACATATGATCATGGCAAGGTGGTATCCCACCTATACACCAAACATACTCATAAGGTAACTCTTAAAGCATTGTCCAAGGCGACGCATGTTTACTGGCCTTTTAGGATTTACCGGTCTCTCCATGCGACGTTTATGACAAAATGGTTACAATAAGATCATAAGTGGTAAGATACCTCATCTGGAGAATATTGTTTTGCAAAACATATTAACAATTTAACTCATACTTCATTAAACTTTATATCAACTAAGACCACAAGATCGTTACAACACCACAATGTTAAAACTCCACTACGACATACTAAGCCCCTGGAATGGTCATTCACAACTCAACACTTACAACGACAGAACCCCTTAACTCACGCCGCATGATTAAGTTCTAGAGTTAAAACTACAACCTTACTTAATTCAATGCAAACGAAAAACAACTATGAATTACATTAAAGCAACTAATTAAATGCAACAATTAAATTAATTACAACTACTTAATAAATATTCTTTATTTTGTTTCAATCCATAAATTAATAAATAATTAACAACACCATCTAGATTATCTTTCCCATAAATTGACTAATTAATCTAATTCTAAAGCAAAACAAAATGCCTATTTTCTAGATCCATACCCTAATAGTTTGAATTTACCTATGTGATTAAGATTAACTAAAAATACATTTTGAACAACTAAAATTCGTTTGTAACTAATAATTTCCAAAAACCTCAACCCGGTTTAATTATAGTTTCTCCAAGATTTTTAGAATAATTCTATTAATGAATAATAAATAAATCCATTTTATCAAATACATTAAAAATAGGCTTGATTTTCTCAAGAGTTAATTTAAATTTCATCTACGAAATCAAAGCCTAATTCTAGCATCAACTAATATATTACATCCCCGAAAGTGAAGTCAATTAACAAGACAAATTAATATTAAACTAATTTTATAAAAATCATAATTCTAACTGCATAATTACTCTATGTAATTAAGCTATTTTCCAGAAAAGATTTAATTCCCAAAAGAAAATGTAGATTCCAATAACGCCAATTATCTATCCATTTTGACCCACTCACATTAATTTGTACTAACAAAGAATGATCTAAGTATCTAAATATTTCGAAATAAGGCATTTATTCCCTATTGTTTTTAATGCGAACCCTAAACCTAGTGCGTATCCGGTAGGTTGAGCTAGAAGGATATTTGTAGATAATTACGTTGTTGCACAAAACAATTTTGTCTTCTAATGGGAAGCAATGTTTGCCGAAATTGTAAAAATAGACTTATTGACAAGCTGTGGGAACTCCTAAGAACCGCACTGCCCAAAATGATAGCCACATATGCACAAAATCGATTGCTGCACAGCCTGAAGGACTCTAGGCAAAAGCGATGGGCAAATTGCATGTATGCACAGAATGGATTTGCTGAGATGCCCTTAGAAAATTTTAAATAACGCAACTGGATATGAATATACAGAGAGAGAGATGTGGAAGCATAGACAAGGCAAGTGAACTGCTTGACGAAATCCTTGAAAGAAGTGTGGTCTCATGGACTGCAATGATCGCGGGATATATATAAAATGGAGTTTTGAATAGATTTTTTTTTTTAAGCCTTCGAGCAAATGGGTTTGGAAACTCTTTTCTCTGCCAGCGACACCCCCAGCTGCTACAAAAATGGGAGATTACGGGCAGTGTAATGAGGATTCAAGTTAGATATTATAATTTGCAAATCCAGGCATCTTATGGAATGCGATAATTGTAGAATATCACATGAAACAGACTTTTTTTTGAAGGAACCTTTAAAAGCTTTCAAGCAGATGCCATTGGAAACATATAAAATCAGGCGCTATAATTTGTTGGCATTCTCTTGCCCACACACCAAAAATGGGAGTTTTGGCATAGCATAAAGACGTCAATCAAAGCATCATGGAATGGAAATTTCTGTGAGATATTATATTTGGAAATGCTCGGGTAGACATGTATGTGGAATGTGGAAGCTTGGTCGAGAAACACAAGATCACCTTGGGTTGAAACTAGTGAAGTCGCTCCTTTTGAAGCTGCATAAGGAATTGCCAGGATATGCACCAAAACGGATTTGTTGGAAAGGCTTTAGAAAATTTCAAGCAACTGCGATTGGTAGGTGGAAAGTCAAATCCCACTTCCAGTGTCCTCCCTGCCTTTGCCAAAATGGGAGCTTTCGAACAGGGTATGGACATCCAACTAAACCTAATGTGCACACCCAAAAATAAAGGATTGCACCTACAGTTCTAAAGATAGAGAAAATTCTACAGTAATATACGTAACCTCCCTTTACATTAAAAAGTTGTAAACTTCCTAAGGACATAAGAGTAAAGACCACTACAGATTCAACAAAAAGGGGCACAAGATACTAAGTTAGTCAATATTTACTTGTAAACCACAGTAACAAAATTTAACAAAAATTTCACTCCTATCATCCCATGGGTCTCAACTGAATAGAAGCAATAGTATAAAGTATGGATACATATGATTTAGGTATTTTCCCATATCGTTAATAGCTCAAACGATGATACATGCAGCACAAACTTTCCAAATATTATAGATACAAAAAAAAAGGAAAATGAAACAAGATTCAAGGCATACCCGAATTATTAGAGATTTTGTTTCCAAATCTGAAAACTTCCAGCTCCCACCTTTCCTTCCTCTGAATTTTTTTTTAAACCTCTCCTCCCCCCTCCAAGTAAAAATTTCCCCTTTTTAACAAGATATTTGATAACCAATTTACGGGAAAGGAAAACTAACTTTCACAACCCGAACTAACTTCGTATTTGTTAGGTCCAAAACATAATAGTTTGGTTTGATTAATTCAAGGCAACGGTAAAGGTATTTACACAATATATATATATAATTATCATTAAATCAACTTTATAAATATATATTAATTTTTATAACTATACTTTGTTAACCAAATTGCGACAAGCAACTTATTTACTGACTCAAACGTGATTTACGAATTTCTACTCAACTTACAACTAATTAATTTATTTACCACAGTTATAAACAAATATCCAAATTAACAATTATGTTAAGTTATCAATATTATATTTTCCGTTCATCAATTCTATTTAATGCACAACTCTACCTTACCCATATAAACACCCTCTGACCTTGCTAACTTCAAGGTATGACATCCCTGCTAGCAAGTTATGATCAGACGACAGACAAGACCACGGAGGTAACCTAACAACTCAGCAACAATGACAGGGGACCCCACATTAACTCCATACAACCATTCCATTGGCGGAGACACGCTCAGACCTGGTAAATCAGGTGGAGTCGGTGCCTAGTTCCTGCATCCTGTGGCAAATACATGGTTAAACATAACGAGATACATATATCACATGCAGTCGTCTAGTGAATGGAAATCGCAGTGGGGTAGGGTACTCGAGAGCGAGTAATACGACACTGTCCCATTCACGTTCCTAGATAAACAAGGCACAACATTTAAACAAGATACTAAACATAGAAATCAAAATATCTGAAACATCTAGTTTACTTATCAATTGTAAAGCATGAAATAACAAGATCCAATATCACAACTAATATCATGATGATTAGTTCCATAGTGAATTAACAAGACAACAAGTGCTCCATGATCTAAGAAACTGTCAAAATGTCAGAAATAAACAACTGTCAACCAGACTGATGACAAGGTGAGGGGCACTACAGCAATAGACATGCCACTTGACTCTGACCTTTGGGTTGGACAAAATATTAGATACTCAAAGAATAGCGGCCAATATGAGTTTCCAAAACTATGACAATATGGAAAACCAATATGAAAACCTTGCTCTGGATACCCATGAAAACCTCCATGTTTATGTTCAATTACAATTTTAGGATCAGTATCACTTGTAGGCTCTAATTCTTCTTCTGATATTTCCTCATGTTGGTCTGCTTCCTTGAAATCAAGGAGTACCCTTCTTTTTTGATGGATTATATTGTTTCTATGTGTTGTTGTGTTTGTTACAAGTAATTGTTTTAACCCCGCATGCAGACAAGACTAGTATCTTGTTGATGCCTAAGGAATGTCTTCTCCAAGCTCGAGGGTTGTGTCTAGGCACACAACTCTTTGAACTGCTACAATGAATCTCTTCATTCAAATTTTCTTTCTTCAATGTAAGAGCAGAGAAATACAAGCAAATGTTAAGAGCAGAGAAATACCAACAAATGTAAGAGCAGAGAAATACAAGCAAATGTTAAGGGCAGAGAGATACCAGTAAATGTAAGAGCAGAGAAATGCAATCTCTCAAAATATTGAAAGAGGGAGACATTAACAATTTCTTATTCAAATTCAAAATATGAATATGACATGGTGCCATTGGTTTTTAATTTGAGACCTTTTGTTCCTTGTTGAAGAGATAAACTTTTTTTCTTATTCTTTTTGACATTAGATGTATTGTTGTTTTCTTTCGTTTCTCTTTCCAAATCATAAAATTCATCTTTACCAGTGAAAACCTTTTCAACATTTTTGGGAGCTCGACAAACAATACATTGTTATTAGCTTCTAGCTTACCATGCATGTCCATCTTAGTAGGATCAACTTGCTTGTTGTTATTCTTTGTGAAGGATGTAATTTGGTTTGCTTAAACAACTAATCACACTTGTTTGGAGGCAATGGATCTTTTCTTTCTGAGTGCCACCCTAGGAGAAACAAATTGATTGAGTGCATCCCCATATACCTATGATTTGTGTGAACTTAATCATTTGATTGTTCCATTGGAAATATTAGTGATTGGCCAAGGGAGATAATGTGCCACCAAAAATCTTTTGGGGAAAAAATTGGCAAATCAAAAGTATAAGATTTTTTCAAAAAAATGTGAAAAAATTGGGAAAAATCATGAAAAAATGGGATTTCTAAAAAATGTAAAAAGATTATAATAAAATAATAAATATTAATAATATATTATTATATTTTTATAATATTATATTAGAATATATATATAATGCGCCTAGTAAACTTTTTAACGTGACCGGTGACGCTGGCGTGACACGCCCTTCAGCTCCACACTAACACTTTTACCCGGAGCGATGAACCGGTGAGGCCACAACACGAGGGACCTCATCCCCAAGAAGGAACACTTCAAACCCGCGACCTCGTGGGCCCAACGAAAATATTATATTAGAATATATTAATAATATATTAAAAATATTATTATATTTTAATAATTATATATTATAATATTAAAATATTAAAATATAATAATATTTATAATGTATTTTGGCAAATATATTTTGGGTTATATGTTTATATATAATAGATTAATGATATAAATATTATATTATATTAGAATATTAAATATTATAATAAATATTAATAATATTTTATTAGAATACATTAATAATATTATATGATTAATATTAAAATACAGTAATATCTATAATATATTTTGTACATTAATATATAATATATTAATGTATAGAATATTATAAATATAAATAATATAATAATATATTATATATTATTAATGATATCATATTGTAATATATTAATAATATAAATATTATATTATTAATATTTATTATAAATATAAAGATATATTATAAAATACTATTATATTTTAATAATTATATATTATATTATTAAAATATAATAATATTTATAATATGCTGATAAGGGTGTGGTTCAGTGGTTAAGTCATTTAGTTGTAGTGGTGGCCACCAGAGTTCAAACTCCTGCTAGGCCAACGAGCTCGTAGGCTTTACGCCTTCGCTGGGACAATGAGCTCATGGGTTTAAAGTGTTCTTTTTAGGGGATGAGGTCCTCTGTGTTGTGGCTTCACTGGTTCATTGCTTCGGGAAAAAGCATTCGCGTGGAGTCAGAGGGCGTGTTGCACCAACATCACCAGTCACATTAGAAAGTTTACCAGGCGCATTATTTATAATATATTTTGTACATTAATTTAGTATAAATATTAATAATACAATACTATATTATATATTAATATTACAATATATATTTTATACATTAATTTAGTATAAATATTATAAATATTAATAATATAATACTATATTATATATTAATAATATAAATATTATATATTAATATTACAATATATTGTTGGTATGTGGCGACTGATCATGCAAGTAATGTACACAAGTTTTGTATCCTCACCGGGGTTCCGGGCCGGGTTGGGCCCCAAGCAGGGGTTTGTGGGCGATAGCTCGCGAGAAGCGGGGGTTTGTGGGTGATAGCTCCCGAGAAGCGGGGGTTTGGGGGTGACAGTCCTTGAGAAGCAGGGTTCTCTGAAATTTTTTTCCCCTTTTTTTCACGATTGGAGTCAGTTGTTAATTTTTTGTTAACCGACAAAAGAAAAATGACATTGCAAAAACCTAATTCTAGAAGCTTCCAAAAAGCTTGTTATAAGTGGCTAGGATGTATGGTACAGCTATGTATTCACGAGATTATAATCTGTTTTGCATTGGATAATAAAATCATTGGTTGGCTGAGTTTTCGTGGATGTAGCCCATTTTGGGTGAACCACGTTAAATTTCTGTGTTGATCTCTTTTGTGTTATTCCTCATTGTTATATTTGGGTTATTTAATCTGCATATAATTGTTAGTGTTTATTGCTTTGATTTGCCCTAACCCTCACATATACAACTATTAATAATATAATTATTATAATAAATTAATGTACAAAATATTATAAATATTAATAATATTTTAATAAATTATATATTAATAATATAAATATTATATATTAATATTATAATATATAACTATGAATAATATAATTATTATAAAATATAATAATATAAATATTTTTTTTGATGCGTAATAATATGGCTATATTGAAATTCCCAAAAAACTTTACATTATCTGTTGCCAAAATGGCTATCTGATATATCCATGCCCACAGGCTACCACCCTACTATGACCACGTAGGGTCGTTATATTTTTCAAAAACATCACAGGGTTTATTTTATATACATCTAATTTACTATTGCTATCTGTGACCACGAAGGGTCTATATTGTATATCCTTCTTTAGTTGGCTTCTGCTATCTCAAAATGAAGCCAGAATCAAAATAGAAAAAACTAAAACATAGGAAGCATCACCCACGGAACATACTCCTTGTCAAAGTTGATCAATTGTAAATTAAAATCTACCACCCTTTCAAAGCCTTCATCTGCAACCATCCTTAAAACCCTTTTGATGAAATTGACTGCAACCATAGTCGTCTCCTTAGCCATCATTAGGTCTGGACCTTTGAGGTCGAGAATAAATGGATAGAGCTTCACTATCATGTCAGGATCACTGAATGAGTCCATGTCTCTCAGTCTGGGAATTCCAATGCCCATGTTGGCCACTTCCACGGTTAACTCTAATTCCCCCAAATGCTCGGGAAAGATGAGCCCCTTCATGATTTGTTCCGTCATTGCCTTATCAATCTCCAGTTCCAGTAACATTGCCAGCACTCTAGAAGTAATGTCATTGTCGACACGTGATACCTCTAGATACATTCTCCATGAATTTCCTACCAACAATCATCCTTATAGCACCCACCATTAGCTCATCTAATCGACGAAGCATACGCTGAAGACAGAGAGAAGTCATTAGTTTGAGAAAAGCCATCTATCTCTTGCTACTTACCAGCCTAACTAGGGTTTCCATTCCCCCACAGTGAATAACTTCCGCTGAAAATATCACTATAAACCTATAGGGCATTTAGTTTGGCAGGGAATGAAAACAAATTTGTTAAAGCCTTGGAGTCTTCTTTAATAGGTGATGGAAGTTTCTCGAATTCATATTGCCAGCTTTATGCCAACAAATATCTTGCTATCATAATCATTTAACCGTCTCTTGAAAATCCCATTGAAGCCTACGTGCCCCAGTCTTGCCACCTGTATTGGTGAGGTGGCAAGGCTCCCTCCCATCCGCCCACTATGAAAATGGATGACTAAAGTTCGATTAAGTTATTCCTCTGTCTTTGGGATATAAAATTTCTTTAATTGCCACCTGAATTAGACAAGTTGTCTGCCTCTATATTTCATTCTCTAAGAATATGATTAAAATTAACTTGGTCAAAATCTTCTATCAACTTTAAAGCCATTTCTAATTTAGCCTGGAGTCTCTAATTAATAAGCTTTCTTGATCTTAACCCACTGATCACCAACAGGGAGTCACCTTCAATTGTTAAATTTTTTATTTGAATTTCTTTACACAGGCTGAGTCCTAGTATGAGAGCATGAATTTTTGCCTCATTATTAGTTCCTGGAAGAAGAGGAACTGCTAGTTTTCCCAACACTTCCCCTTTAAAGTTTTGAACTATACAACTTGCTCCCGAGGGTCCCAAGTTTCCTTTTGAAGCCCCTTCAAAATTTAATTTGAACTAACCTTCTGCCGGAAGGGTCCAAACAGTGTTCTTCCTGGCCTCCAATGTTGCTTGTCCTCTTGAAAAGGTAATCTAGATAGGTTTGAGACTAATCCATCTTTTTATCATTTCTGTATCACATTATGTGAAGAATTGGTGTGCCTGCCCTCAATCTGATAACCTAGAATTCATTGTTTCTACAATACTTGTCTCTATTTTACTCAACAGGGAAAGGATTGGCATTTCTTTCTCCTGAAAAAGTTCTTCTGTTGCATTCCTTCCACATTTTCCAAATTAAAATAGAGGGGCCTCCAATCCATAATCCTCCAAACATGGCTTTCTAGTTTAAAACCAACCAAGCGGAAAGCCATTCCAAAAGGGTCCAAGAGGGGGTAGAAGACCATCCTAACTTATTCATCAACCAATACCAGCCTCTTGAGACAAAGGGGCATTGAAGAAATAAATGATTGCCATATAATAATATAAATATTATAATATATATAAATATAACAATATATTATAAATATTATAAAATTTATAATGTTATATACTATAATATTTATAACGCGAGCAAAATCTCTGCAACACTTATACTCACAGCAAAGCCCTACCTCCAATTTATAATAATATTGCTGCACGCACGAAGCCCTTCCTCAGTTTAAACCTAATCCGCGCTGATGGTGTTATCTCAATGGAGGAAGCAGGTTTGAAATGCATGTATAAAGCCTAATGGAACTATACAATTTTTGCCCAGTTGAACATTCAATGATTTCTATGTGAAATCATGATTTTTTGGGGGAAAAAATTAGGAAATTTGATGAGTTGAAAAAAATCATGATTTTAACAAAATTTTCCCAATTTATGCTTCTATGGTATAAAGAGTAACTCCCTAGTTATTGCATCCTTCCCTAGTTGTTTCTTTGAGAACTCAGTGTTGGGTGTTGTTGAATTTGTCCTTCCTACAATTCTTTTTTGCCTTTGCATCTTTAGATTTTCAATCCTTTTCCTATCCTCCTCTTCCTAAATACATTAAATTCTCCATGAGAGAGCTCTATACATTGTATGTCTTAATGACCAAAAATATGATTGAAACAACGAAACAACAAAACACAAATAGAAAGAAATTGGGAGATAAGAGTTAAATAATACCTTCTCCTTTTTGGTCATATGTAAGGTAGGTTTAAAGGCACATAACTTTCCATATTGTGCATGATGTTTTGAGCCTACAGTAGACATGCCACTTGACTCTAACCTTTGGGTTGGACAAAATATTGGATACTCAAAGAATAGCGGCCAATATGAGTTTCCAAAACTATGACAATATGGAAAACCAATATGAAAACCTTGCTCTAGATACCCATTAAAACTGACATGTTTATGTTCAATTACAGTTTCAGGATCACTATCACTTGTAGGCTCTAATTCTTCTTCCGATATTCCATCATGTTGGTCTGCTTCCTTGAAATCAAGGAGTACCCTTCTTTTTTGATGGATTATATTGTTTCTATGTGTTGTTGTGTTTGTTACGAGTAATTGTTTTAACCCCGTATGCAGACAAGACTGGTATCTTGTTAATGCCTGAGGAATGTCTTCCCCAAGCTTGAGGGTTGTGTCTGGGCACACAACTCTTTGAAGTGCTACTATGAATCTCTTCATTCAAATTTTCTTTCTTCAATGTAAGAGAATAGAAATACAAGCAAATGTTAAGAGCAGAGAAATACCAGCAAATGTAGGAGTAGAGAAATACAAGCAAATGTTAAGAGCAGAGAGATACCAGCAAATGTAAGAGCAAAGAAATGAAATTTTTTAAAATATTGAAAGAGGGAGACATCAACAATTTCTTATTCAAATTCAAAATATGAATATGACATGGTGCCATTGGTTTTTAATTTGAGACCTTTTGTTCCTTGTTGAAGAGTTAAATTTTGTTTCTTATTCTTTTTGACATTAGAGATATTGTTGTTTTCTTTCTTTTCTCTTTCCAAATCATTAAATTCATCTTTACCAATGAAAACCTTTTCAACATTTTTGGGAGCTCGACAAACAATACATTATTGTTAGCTTCTAGCTTACCATGCATGTCCATCTTAGTAGGATCAACTTGCTTGTTGTTATTCTTTGTGAAGGATGCAATTTGGTTTACTTGAACAACTAATCACACTTGTTTGGAGGCAATGGAACTTTTCTTTTTGAGTGCCACCCTAGGAGAAACAAATTGATTGAGTGCATCCCCAGATACCTATGATTTGTGTGAACTTAATCATTTGATTGTACCATTGGAAATATTAGTGATTGGCCAAGGGAGATAATGTGCCACCAAAAATCTTTTGGGAAAAAAATTGGAAAATCAAAAGTCTAAGATTTTTTCAAAAAAATGTGAAAAAATGGGAAAAAATTGTGAAAAAATGGGATTTCTAAAAAAATAATAAAATATAATAAAATAATAAATATTAATAATATGTTATTCTATTTTAATAATATTATATTATTAATATTTATTATAAATATTATATTATATTAGAATATTATATATTATAATAGAATAATAAATATTAATAATATTATATGATTAATATTTATTATAAATATAATAATATATTATAAATACTATTGTATTTTAATAGTTATATTAAAATATAATAATATCTATAATATATTTTGTACATTAATATATAATATATTAATATATAAAATATTATAAATATAAATAATATAATAATATATTAATATTATAAATATTATATTTTAATAATTATATATTATATTATTAAAATATAATAATATTTATAATATATTTTGTACATTAATTTAGTATAAATATTATAAATATTAATAATATTTTGATAAAGTATATATTAATAATATAAATATTATAAAATTTATAATGTTATATACTATAATATTTATAATGCGAGTAAAATCTCTGCAACACTTATACTCGCAACGAAGTCCTACCTTAGTTTAAACCTAATCCGCATTAATGGTGTTATCTCAATGGAGGAAGTAGGTTTGAAACGCAGGTATAAAGCGTAATGGAACTGCAGAATTTTTGCCCAGTTGACCATTCAACGATTTCTATATGAAATTGTGGTTTTTTGGGGGAAAAAACTAGGAATTTGATGATTTGAAAAAAATCGTGATTGTAATAAATTTTTCCCAATTTATGTTTTTATGGTATAAAGAATAACTCCCTAGTTATTGCATCCTTCCCTAGTTGTTGCTTTGAGAACCCAGTGTTGGGTATTGTTGAATTTGTCCTTCCTACAATTCTTTTTTACCTCTGCATCTTTAGATTTTCAATCCTTTTCATATCCTCCTCTTCCTAAATACATTAAATTCTCCATGAGAGAGCTCTAAGCATTGTATGTCTTAATGAAAAAAAAAATGATTGAAACAACGAAACAACAAAACACAAATAGAAAGAAATTGGGAGATAAGAGTTAAATAATACCTTCTCCTTTTTGGTCATATGTAAGGTAGGTTTAAAGGCACATAACTTTCTATCTTGTGCATGATGTTTTGAGCCTGCAGTAGACATGCCACTTGACTCTGACCTTTGGGTTGGACAAAATATTGGATACTCAAAGAATAGCGGCCAATATGAGTTTCCAAAACTATGACAATATGGAAAACCAATCTGAAAACCTTACTCTGGATACCCATGAAAACCTCCATGTTTATGTTCAACTATAGTTTTAGGATCACTATCACTTGTAGGCTCTAATTCTTCTTCTGATATTCCATATGTTGGTCTGCTTCCTTGAAATCAAGGAGTGCCCTTCTTTTTTGATGGATTATATTATTTCTATGTGTTGTTGTGTTTGTTACGAGTAATTGTTTTAACCCCGCATGTAGACAAGACTAGTAGCTTGTTGATGCCTGAGGAATGTCTTCCCCAAGCTCAAGGGTTGTGTTTGGGCACACAACTCTTTGAAGTGCTACTATGAATCTCTTCATTCAAATTTTCTTTCTTCAATGTAAGAGTAGAGAAATACAAGCAAATGTTAAGAGCAAAGAAATACCATCAAATGTAAGAGCAGAGAAATACAAGCAAATGTTAAGAGTAGAGAAATACCAGCAAATGTAAGAGCAAAGAAATGCAATCTTTCAAAATATTGAAAGAGGGAGACATTAAAAGTTTCTTATTCAAATTCAAAATATGAATATGACATGGTGCCATTGGTTTTTAATTTGAGACCTTTTGTTCCTTGTTGAAGAGTTAAACTTTGTTTCTTATTCTTTTTGACATTAGGTGTATTGTTGTTTTCTTTCTTTTCTCTTTCCAAATCATAAAATTCAACTTTACCAGTGAAAACCTTTTCAACATTTTGGGAGAGACAAACAATACATTATTGTTAGCTTCTAGCTAACCATGCATGTCCATCTTAGTAGGATCAACTTGCTTGTTGTTATTCTTTGTGAAGGATGCAATTTGGTTTGCTTGAACAACTAATCACACTTTTTTTGGAGGCAATGGAACTTTTCTTTTTGAGTGCTACCATAAGAGAAACAGATTGATTGTGTGCATCCCTAGATATCTATGATTTGCGTGAACTTAATCGTTTGATTGTTCCATTGCAAATATTAGTGATTGGGCAGGGAGATAATGTGCCACCAAAAATCTTTTGGGGAAAATTTTGGCAAATCAAAAGTATAAGATTTTTTCAAAATATTGTGAAAAATTTGAGAAAAATTGTGAAAAAATAAGATTTCTAAAAAATGTAAAAAAATTATAATAAAATAATAAATATTAATAATATATTATTATATTTTAATAATATTATATTAGAATATATTAATAATATAAATATTATATTATTAATATTTATTATAAATATAATAATATATTAGAAATATATTATATTTTAATAATTATATATTATAATATTAAAGTATAATAATATTTAGAATATATTTTGGCAAATATATAATAGATTAATGATATAAATATTATATTATATTAGAATATTAAATATTAATAATATTATATTAGAATATATTAATAATATTATATGATTAATGTGACCGGAAAAAAATGGGCAAGCAGCAGAGCAATGGCAGAGGAATTCCAACAATAATTTTTTTAGTTTGCCCCAAAATAGTTCTGAGGCTAGTAGTCCTGTAATGACCCAACTGGCATTCATGAACATAATCCAAAAGGCACAACATTTTTTTTTTTAAAACTTAAAATGAACACATGATAAATATATCAATACTCAAAAACTGACTCAACCATGAGGTGCATCATCACCCTGTTGTCTAGATAGATAAAACTCTGGGTTAAAACATAAGGGATGATTTACATGCACATAAAGAAGAAGCTACACTCTCAATGAGTTATCATATATACCAATCTCATATAGGGAGGTTAGTGACTAATAAAGGGTGGATATCAAAAATCTTGATAAGACTAACTTGACATAGTATTATTACAGAAGCATTACATATATCAAGACAATAGGTCAACTCCAATAATATTAAAAGTGTCAACAATGACAGTAGTAGCAGAACAACAGTGAATAAATCATTGACAGTCGTGGTAAAATAGCACTGAATAATTTAATGACAGTAGTAGTAGAACAACAGTGAATAAATCATTGGCAGTGGTGGTAAAACAGTACTGAATAATTTAATGACAGTAGTAATAGGACAACAGTGACATCACTAAAATAGTAAACAAATCAATAGCTTTAGTTGTAACAGCAGTGATACTAACAAAACAGCAATCAATTTAACAATTTTTAGTTGAAACAACAGTAACAATTACTAGAATGGTAATAAAACCAGTAGTTTTCAGTTGTGACAACATTCCCAAAACTACTCAAGGCATGAATTACAATGACATCCTGTCAGCAAGGTGGATAATGTAAGTGGAAGATAATCACAATACAACTATTGCTGAAGAGTACATTATGAACATTTATTACAATGAACTCCACATTAGAAGTGTCTCACAGGAATTAATTACATTAATACAAGATCTCAATACCTATCACTCGGTTCACCGAGTTGTACAGATACATAAGAAAATACATCTAGAATACTGGAGGTAAGAATGGAACAGCCCATGCCGACATCATTGCCGAAACTGATGTCGATGACTGGATCCCCAATGGTGGGTGCAACACCACCCTACCATGTGGAACTCAGAGGCCCACCCCCCGTGCTCGGAGATGTTCACATGGCCACATACAAACATAACAATAGTAGGGACAAGAAGGCATGTATACTTGGCCACACAAGAGATACCACAACTCTCATACTCTCAAAGCCATCAACACCAATTACACAAGGGAGACCACAAAATCACATAGTTCACAAGGAGCAAATCATAAGCATAAAGTAGTCATGCCAACAAGGTACTACTTGAAGTCAAGGGGTGAGAGGATAGGGCCACATTAAGGGAGTAGATAAACTAACCTACTCATCTCAAATTCACATCTTTCCTAATAAAGATGTCATAAACTATCTAAGCCATGACTTCAGAAGATCAAGATGGCAAGTAACATAATTATAATCTTAATTGAGCTCCAATATGGAAATGACAGTGTCCAGGAATCATTTTCATGCATCACTTTAAGAACATCTCTATTCCTTCTTGACCATACTTGATTCTGCATCATTAATGTTTGAGGGCACAATTTTAAAACTTAAGATATCTAAGAGGAAAAGTAAAAACTAAAATTGCAAGTTCCAACTTCCAAATAAGAAAATAATCCAGTCATAATTTTGTATGATCCGTCCAGTGGGCCACAGTCAAGTGGTAAAGATAGAAGCAATAACCATGATGATGAAGAGGAGATAGGAAAGTAAAAACAATGTGGCAAGGACATCAAACACAAAATGAGGCACCCACAATAAATTTTAAATTTGTTTGACAGAGATGCAATGTGTAAAGACAGTGGTGGAAGAAAAATGTGACAATTTCAAATGTGGGTCTTTTCCTAATAGGGAACCCCCTGGCTACCAAGCTTATTCAATTATGTGCAATGTTGTTACCACCCAACTAACTTGTCTCCTCCATCTCCCAAGTATAATTTGTTTAGTAGACAAGGATAGGAAGTCAGTTCAGAAATCTGTAATTGTACCATTTTGCCAATCAAGAAAAGTTGTTTCTGCACATTTGTAGGACAGGGGACACAGGAACATGGTTTCAGGACAGAAAAAATGTTTCCATATTTTGGGTACAGCTTTAAAAAAATTTATATAAAAAAATGTTAATATTTGCACTAAAAGGCAGAAAATAAAATAAAATAACTGCATCCCAACATCATCAATATAAAAGGAAAAATTTGCCTCTAAAAATTTACCCAAAATTCAGAGTACCTTCTAGTGATGCCATGTGGATTAAAAATCCCTAAAACTGGTGGGGTTTATTTCCAGCCCCACCTACAGACAACCGCTGAAAATCTTAGAGCTTAAAAGTAGGAGCTCCTATATTTGAGGATAAGATTCTAATTTATCCTGTAGCAGTTCTTTCTTGATATCATGGGACCTGTTTGGAATTCTAGCAAGCGATCTTGAATCTCAAGAGATGTCTGTGGAACAACACTCTAAATTGCTAAAACCTGGATCTGTTATATGAGGAAGAAATATTAAACAAGAACAGAGTACCATTCGAAACACAAATTTTATTAATCTAGTAGATGTATGGTTTTCTATCTTTCTATATCTGTATCCTGCTTGTCATACCTAGCCATGTAAGATATATATATTTCCTATATCTGTATCCTACTTGTCATACCTAGCTATGTAAGATTTATATATATTCATACAATACTGAGAAAGGTAAGAAACCATAATGGAAGATGAAATAATTGCTCTTTCACATGTGACACTTCACCTTCAAGATATAACAGTATGGGGGCCTCTGCCCAAATAAGGACAGGAAAAACACTGTTGGCTCTCAGCGGTGGCACGTGTACAGGATTAAGTGAGCATCTTGGACCATGGGGAGCTGAGAAAGGTAGCTGAGACCATGACATGGCCAGTGGTATAGGTCATGTAAGCTTTGGTGCACAATCAGATCCAATCTTCGTAGACTACCCCTAATATCATGGGAGTCGTCACCTCATAATTATAGATCTTGAAGACCCCTACATAGGACCACTTCCAAAGGCATACCTTATTTATAAAAGAAAGCATTTTAGACTTAATACATATATACAACCGCGGTCCTTTAGTATTTTTTAAGGGTATGCCAAAAAAACTCCCCTTTCAGATGATACAATTTTCCTAAAATTTTGATTGTATTTTAGGGCAAAATGCATAAATGCAGCTACACAGCCATCAAATTTAGCTAGCCCCTGATTGATTCACTAGTATGGCAGAAAAGATGCCCAGTGCCAGCAGAGGAGAAGCAAGAACATAAATTCTAAAACTATTGAGTTCTTAACATTCATAGTTCAACAAGAGAACTGTATGTGTTACTCCTCAAATTTCTGTATTGGGGTATCCAGTCTTGTCTCTAGAAGAGCAGCAGAACTTACATATGATTAATTGTCAACCTAGGAAACACACATTTTAGCATCAGGAAACAACCACATAATCAACAAGTGAGGACAAGACACTGAAGATTCAATAGATGAAATATGTGGTGCAGGAGCTGGTGGCAGTGAAGAGATTTACATTCAAAGCATGACAGTTATATGAGACAATCATGGGGCTGCAACAGATAATGGATGTTCTAAATGCCTTAATAGCTGCCAATAAGAGGGTCAACAGTCAGATATATTGGCTATCATTTTACGGGTTGATATGGTTAAATAAACTCATTATTAAAAAAAAGAGTAGAAAATTGGTCCAAATAGTCCACCCCTCCATACATAAGAGCACAGGTGCTGAGAGCAAGCTAGTTGGGGAAGCCTGGGGTTGCCTCAGTACCTCACATATCTCACTGAAATTTCCCACTTGTGAAACATGCGATGCAGATCATATTTTATACATTAAGACCATTTCCATATATCAATAGCGCATATCTTATTAAGTGCCACTTTGGTTTTACATGTAATACAATTATCCATAAATGGGGATACACAATCATTCATATCTTGTTTAAATGGGGGGGCGCTTTATGAAAATGAAAAGATACACAGTAGCATGAATTTGTTTTAACACTAAAAGGCTTCATAACCTATCCAATGAATTATACCCTTACCTGCCACTCCGATGCTTCGTGCCACCCACCTCTCATTGAACACAGCCAGCTAGCAAAGGCATACATTTGTCATTTCTCCATTGTTGAGTTGTGTAAACAGAATAGAAAGAGTTGTCCATAATAAAGGCACAAGCACGTTGAGAGCATTGCATTTTTTTTTGGTCTCTCCCCATGGCGAATCCCCCCAGGCACTTCTCTTTCTTTTTTTTTTTTTGTTTTCATATCTGTGCCCTCGACAGATAGTCAAGAAGCAGTCCCTAGCTGTTTGGGCAAATCCTGATAAATTCTCAATAAGACCATCACACCTATGCCAATGCCACGTTAGGCAACATGCAATCCAAATGCCATGATAGGAAAACATGCAATTCAAGGAAGAAATAATCTGAGATTTCTATGCCTTTAAAGGCTTCCTAAACAAAACTTCTAGAGACCGATCTTAATTTATAGAGGATGATTTATTATCGGCTATGAAGGCGCACAAGTAATACTCTCATTTTGTTAGGATACTCATATATCTATAATATAATAGGGATAGCTTAATTTAGGGCTTTTCAAAAATGTCAAAAGATCCAAATCATATAGTATTTTGTTAGGATCGGGAAAGACATCAATGCCTAATCAGGACATCAAATTTCAAATCAAAATAATTAAGGACTGTAGGATAACTCCATATCAAACTCCAAGATAATGATCTCTGCCCATAATTGCCTACTCCAACAATCTCAACAATAACAGATACTTGCATAATAGCAATGACTTATGACAATGATAACTTACAACTGAACTCAAGGAGAGGGAACGTGATCAAGATGATCTTATCACAATTCCATAACAACCAAGATCTCAAAATGACCAAGAACATTTCAGTTGTACCTTGTAGCTGTTGCTTAAATAGAATCAATGCTTTGCAATATTTTCTCGACCCTTATTATTACCAATGCCCATTCACAAAGCCCTTTTGCACGCTTTGCCTCCACCAAACTTCATATTTCTGTGTCCAACATAACACGAATAATCAAATTGGTGCCCAACTTGTAGAGGCTTCGAAGCCTTGATAAGGTGGAACAGTTTATTCATATGTTGAGCAGATGCGGCTGCACTCAAGTCCAAATTGCCAAGATAATGAGGACTCATCCCAAAACTATTCTAATAAATACAGAAAGAACATTGGAATCATATCAATACTAAACAAGTCATAACAGTACTACTAATCCATGATAGGCAATGATAGAGGAGTTGGTATAACCTTATTCGAGCAATACAAAATAACACAAAGCCAACAGCTAAGGATCCAAAACAACAAGCAATGGTAATTATTTAACCAGAAAAGCTCCATGAAAAATGGATGTATAGACAAGGCATGACATCAAACATGAGATTATGGAAACCTTATCATTCATGCACGAGATCCTATGAATTTCTGCCTATGAAACTAAGTCGCACAGATAAGAGAATGTGAAAGACATAGATGCGAACATGATCTTTTAGACAGAACGCAACAAGGGAATACCATCTCATTGAACCCAATACTACAACTTCAAGATGTATTAGACCAAGACAAGGAAAATATTGCTACAAGAAGACCATTAATTCTTCGTTCACGCAGGAGATAAAGGCAGAGACCCCTTCTGCAAGACCTCACCAACATATCGCCTTCTAATATAAATTCGATCAACTCCTGTATCTCCAGTAAAGAGAAATGAGTGCAGAGGGGATAGAGGGAAGGGCTATCGGTGGAAATGAGAAAAGGAAAGCAATGGTGGGTGATGAGTTCTTGAGCCAGAGTGGTAGCTTAAGATCAGGGTATCAACATTAAGGAAAGTTATTGTTTATCAGACATTAAAACTATAATGAATTAATAGATATAGAGAATTGGAGAGTTTGAATTGAAATTGAAGTGTAGAACACGTGTTGAGAGATTGAGATGAAGATTTAATTAGTACTCCAAGTGTGGGCTCGTGCATCAAGTGCATGTGAAACTAGGAAATCAAGGTATTCCTCGTTGTTTCCCCAATTTAATTAAAGTAGTCAAAGAAGACCAAGGCTTATAAAATCCTCTCGATAAAACAATACAGAAACAAGGCACGAGCTCAATTTTCTAACACCATGCCGAATAAAATTACAAATAACAAAACATCCGACAGCAACCCACAAGGACTAACTCAACACCAAGATCATACGGAACTGACTCACAAAATGATAGAATAATCAAGCAATAACCAGACGGTGTCTGAGGTAATACATGACCTCGGAAACTCATCTCAACATAGAGACGATGATAAGGCTAAGTTGGTATATGGCCAATGTGTCATCTCCATCTTACCACCATTGGGGCATTAGGCACGCTCAGACCTATGTAGCCAAGTGGAGTCGGTGCTTGGTACCTACACCACTTCAAACAGGTTATAACATCTGCATGTACGTATCATATAATAGCCGAGGCAAGAATAATCCACAATGAAGGATTCCAACATCCGTGATCATTCGCATATTATGCCAATGTCAAGGTGTCATCCTCTCCACATGTACACCCAATCTAATCATGGAATCTAACCTAACAAAATGTTAGTAACACAATATCATGTAAAGCTTGAATTTCATACCTTGGTGTCGCCTCGGTTAGGCCAGGACCAGGGAGGCATTACACCTCCAGGTCTTCATGTGGTGCTAACTAGTGCAAATGTCATTCCTTTAGGGACGAGACACCCAATTCAGGTAGAGGGGAAGAAGTTTAAAAGCCTAGAGTGATTTGAGTTTGTTGCAAGTAAAAATAATTTAGGGCTCCTAAAAAGCTTCATCCTCGAGGAAGAAAGCTCTTCTCATTACCCTAGAGGCAATAGCCTCCTCAATGGAGCTTCTAAATGAAAGAGGAGTAATAGTTAAATGGTGTGGCAATGGCGGCCCTTCTCAGGCCATTACTGACTGGTGGAAGCTCCATTTCAATGATAGTGTTAGTATTAAACAGATTCCTAACTCCTTTTTTCTTATTGAATGTGAAGATTTGAAACTAAAGCAAGAAATACTGTATGGGAAACCCTTATTTTTTAATGGGGTGAGCTTTCATTGCATCAAATGGGTTCCGAACTTCAATCCTTGAAAATATTCCATTAGAAAAATCCCTACATGGATAATCTTACAAGGGTTGTCAGCGGAGTACTGGGGTCTGGAAGCTCTTATTCGTATTGGGGATGCCTTTAGATCTTGTGTTGGGGTTGATGAGGATTTCATTAATGGGAAGGAAGGTTTAGACCCTAGGATTTTAGTGGAGGTTGATATAGGAGTTGGTATTTGTGGAACTCTTGAAATACTCACTCCAAATGGAAAATGGTTGCAAAGGATTATTCCAAGTGATGGGCAGATCAACTATAAATGCCTTCCTGGATATTTATGTGCTATAGGCTATTCAAAGATTTCATTCCCAATGATTGAAGAGCCTTCGTCGCCTGTAAGTTAAAGGCTAAGCAGGAGCTCTTCGATTTTAGAGAAAGAAGAGAGGCTACATTGTGGCCTCATGGAAGATTCTAAGCTTGTGGATGCTGAACCATCTTCAGAGGAGATATCTCCAGA
Organism: Cunninghamia lanceolata; assembly: GCA_027924645.1. Lineage (NCBI taxonomy): Eukaryota > Viridiplantae > Streptophyta > Pinopsida > Cupressales > Cupressaceae > Cunninghamia > Cunninghamia lanceolata. The sequence continues at coordinate 3,505,976 of BSBN01000515.1, forward strand.
GGTAGAAATGGTAAAGGAGACACAATTCTAAGACCTCCAAAAAAGACAAGGAAGCCTTACCCCATTTAATGGTTGAGTAAAATCTGGCTCCAAAGACAGAGGTTGAGCTTGTTCACCTCCTTCAAGAAATAGAGCAACTTCAGAGAGACATCAGTTTACAATTGGTTGAGTTGGGGAAAGATGAGGTCACTTCGGGATATGGTAATACTATTATGAGCCTTCATCAAAGTCTGGCTAACAAAGAAATTGTCTCAAAAAGTCCTCAAGCTTTAATAATGGACAAGGATGAAGCAAAGCTTCAAAAGTTAAGTTCGGTATGTGAACTTTTTGGGATCTTTCATAAGGATGGGGTTGATCTTGCTCAGGGTAGGCTAGTCTCCTTAGAAGAGCATAGGATCAACTCAGCCCTCATTCAGGAGTTGATGGAAGAAGATGGACTTGAACAAAGGGAAAATGATCTCCTTTTCTCAAACATGGAAGAACAGTATGAGCATCAAATCTTGGGCATTCAACAAATAGCTTCTAACAAACTCAAGCCGGATTTGGAGGCCACTCAAATAAGAAGGTTGGAAGGAAATCCATGACAAAACTCAGGAATCTGGATGGAGTTATAGAAGGGAAAATGAAAATAACATCCTTATTAGATTCAGGGAAGGGCAAAACCCTTCCCCGGGGGTCATGAAAATCTTATCGTGGAATGTTAGGGGCCTCAAGGCCCCTAACAAAAAATGCTTGGTTAAGCACAGGATTTGCTTAACCAAAGTGGATATCATTATTCTTCAAGAAACCAAGATGCAGATAGTAGATATGGAGTCCCTCTTGTTCTCTTTCAAAAACTAGAAATTGGGTTCAGTTCCTTCAGATGGTGCTTTGGGAGGTTTGGCCATTGCCTGGAATTCAACTAGAACTTCTTTTGAATTGTTAGGGGAGGGCAAACATTGGCTGGGAGGTAAGGTGAGCTTGATTTTTTCCAAATTCTTGTTGGGCAATGTGTATGGGCCCAATTCTTGTCATGGAAAGAAGGAATTATGGCAAGAGTTAGATTCTTTCATGAATAAGTTCTGTTTGCTACACAAAGTCATTGGAGGGGATTTTAATGCAACTCTGCATATTGGAGACAAAAAGGGAGGAATATCCCGTCCTAAACAATCTCAGAAGGATTTCAAGGATTGGGTGTTGAGGAATGAGCTACTAGAAGTTGAATTTGAAGGTGATTCTTTCACTTGGAATAATAGAAGAACAAGATTTTGTAATATTGTAGAGAAATTAGACAAAGTTTTCGTCGAAGGAGATTTGTCAACCTTCCCTCACAATTTGGTTAGGAAAATTCTTCCTTGCTCAGGCTCTGATCACTTTCCTATAAGTTTAGATATTTTGGGAGATGAGACTCCTACACGATCTCCTTTTAAGTTTGAAAATATGTGGCTAAAGGATGAAATTTTTTTAAGTTTGGTAGAAGGTTGGTGGTCTAAAGATCAAATAGAGGGATCTAAGCTTTTCTGTTTCATCTCAAAACTGAAATATGTAAAGCAAAAGATCTTGGAATGGAATAGATTACATTTCAAAAACATTTTTAAGACCAAGGAAGACATAGAAAAAAAATTAGCTCAAGTGAATGCGGAGGTCATTTTAAAAGGGATGTCCTAGGACTCCTTCCTCAAAGAAAAAGAACTTTTGGTTGAATATGAAGTTGTTCTAGCAAAAGAGGAGTTATTTTGGAAATAGAAATCTAGGGAAATCCAGATAGCTGCAGGAGATAAGAATACAAAATATTTTCACAACATTACCAAACAGAAGAGGAGTGCCAATAGAATTCTTAGTCTGGAATCAGAAAATGGTACTCTTTTGCAGGAGCCAAATCTCATCAGAAATCAGATTGTTGGTTTCTATCAGGATTTGCTCAACAATCGGGAAGGGTCCAGCAGGTTAGATCAATAATCTTTTCTTGATTTAATACCTAAGCTAATAAGTGTGGATCAGAACTCTTTTCTAAATAACAAGTTCTCTTTAGAGGAAGTGGAATCAGCTCTCAAATAGCTTCATCCAGATAAGGCCCCAGGCCCAGATGGCTTTCTAGCTAGCTTCTTTCAGGCATGTTGGCCTTTTTTAGGTGGAGAATTGACAGAAGCTTTGGAAGCTGCAAGGAATTCATGCACTTTATTAAGAGAAGTCAATAATACCTTTATTGCTCTTATACCTAAGAAGGAGAAGGCATGTAGGTTGGAAGATTTCAGACCTATTGCACTTTATAACACTATCTATAAAATTTTGACAAAGGTTTTAGTAAACAGACTCAAATCAGTGCTTAGACACATAATCTTAGATGGGGTGATTATTGTTCAAGAAGCTATTCATACTCTTCAGTGTACTAAGGTGGCTAGGATGCTGATCCAATTAGATATTTGAAAATCTTATGATAAGGTTGATTGGCAGTTTTTGTGTAAGGTTCTAGACTCTTTTGGTTTTAACAAAAAATGGATCAACTGGATTTTTGAATGCATTGCTGGCCCTCGCTATTCAATTCTAGTAAATGGTTCGTCTAAAGGTTTTTTTGGATCCTCACAAGGACTAAGACAGGGAGATCCAATTTCTCCTTTTTTGTTTATCATTTTGGCAGAAGCTTTAGGGAGAGCCATAAAAAATGCTCAACTTTTATCACTTATTGAAGGGATTAAGGTAGCGAGAAATATTAGTGTCACGTATCAATAGTTTGCAGATGACACTATGTTATTTGGGGCAGCTAAGTTGGATGAAGCTAGGCATTTGCTTAGGATCCTAAATTCTTATGCGTCAGTCTCTGGTCAAGAAGTCAATAAGAATAAATCTGAAGTTTTCTTTTTCTCAACTAACCCCACAATAGAAAGAGATATTTTGAATGTCCTTACTTTTAGGAAAGGAGTTTTTCCCTGCTCTTATTTAGGCCTTCCAATTGATAAAGGTGTCAAGAACACAAAGTTGTGGGATCCTCTGAAGGATCGAATGGATAAAAGGTTAGACTCTTGGAAGGGTCGATGGTTATCATGGGTAGGAAGGCTTCTTTTGCTGAAAACAATTATCTCCTCTCTTCCAATCTATTTGTTATCATATCTGGCTCTCTCCAATAGAATCAATCAGGAGTTAGTTTAGAAAATGCAAAAGTTTTTTTGGCAAGGAAATTCTGAGAAAAACAAGATTGCTTTGATAGCTTGGGAGAAGGTAAGCAAGCCATTATCTCTAATCTCATCACTTGGGGTATACATGATGGAAATTTAGCTCTTTTTTGGGAAGATTCTTGGGGTGGTGGTAAGTGCTTGGAAAATGAATTCAATTTTGAGCATTCAAAGGCTTTTCTTAAAAACCTCTGGGGGAATAAGGTGTCAGGTTATGTACTCTTTCCTCAGCAAGTCTCCTCCTTAGAGCGGAAATGGAAAGACTTCTCATCTCTCCCTTTACCAAGGGATGAGATCCTGATGTTAGGCAGATTCCTTAAACAAAGGATCTTAGTGTTTAGAAGTGGTGTTGATAGATTGATATGGGTTGGTGCTAAATCTGGATCATTCAATGCAAAAGATGGCTATAAAGTGGCAGTAGGGTTTTCTCAAATGGAAGACTTAGTTTTACCCATTCAACTTTGTTGGGATAAGTTATGTGTTCCTAGGGCAAGTACCTTTGCTTGGGCAACTCTTCAGCAGAAAATTTTGACAGTAGAAAATTTCAAAAAACTTGGTTTTGAAGGTCCTTCTAGATGTGAATTGTGCAGAAATGAGGAAGAGTCTATAGATCATTTGTTGTTGGGATGCCCCTTTGCTCAAGAATATTGGATATGGTTATGTGCCAAGCTGGGGTTGATCTCTGCTCTTCCAAATGATATAAATAGTCTTTTTTTAGGCTGGCCGATTAGACCTTGGTCGGGGCTTCTCAGTAGTTTGTGGACAGTATGCCCCTCTCTCCTTTTATGGGAGCTTTGGAAAGAAAGAAATAGGAGATTTTTTTTGAATAAGGAGATGTCTCTAGTCTCTTTTCTTAATAAAGTGGAGGCAGCCATCGTAGAGGTGGTTAATTGCAAGGTAGGTTTGAGCTCCAACAAAGGTTGTGCTTTTACTAATTGGGACAGTTGTATGAGATTGTCTTGGTTTGGGCTTAAGATTCCCCCTCATGTTGGGGCTGGAGGGTGTTAGTGTAGGTTTTTATTTCCTAGTTGGGTTATTTATTTTTCCCTATATTCCTAGGTTTTTCCTACACTTCTATTAATCTCGCTTAGGTTAATAAAGCATGTCTTATTAGGTGAGTGGTTGTGAGGTGTCACCTTCCTACATGTGAGCATCCATTAGCTATCTTGGGAAGATACTTTGCTATCTTTAGTCCGATAGGTGGTTGCTCCTCATTGGTCGGTGTTGCCACCTCATCCCTCTTCCTAGTCTATATAAGCATGCTACCTGGCTTGTATTTTGTATCTTTTGCTTTTGCATCCTCTTAATGCTATTTTGCTTCTAGCATTTGCATTACTCTATTGGAGACTGACTCTATGTTGCTATTTTGATTTCGCATCATTTGCATTCATAGTTTAGATATCTATTCGTTTGCACTAGTTTTCTGGGTTATTAATCTTTTCAAATTCTAACATGGTATCAGAGCTATTCTATGTGCAAGAGTAGATTTTAGTTTCCATATTTGAGAGATTCAGGGGGGGCTAATAAATCTTATTACAATTTTTTGAAAAACCTAGTATGCTCTTCTCTTGCATCTTCGGATGATCTTGAGAATCAGAAAAGTTTGACGGAAACTTTTTTAATCTCTGGGGTTGCAGATGTGTTTTATGAAATTTGGGTGATTGCAGCATTTTTGGTTATACTGGTAGCATTTCCGGCTATTCCAACGCATCCAAGAGGCTTGAGAAAGTCAGATTTGGCTTTTGTTTCACCGAAATCAGAGATCGTCATACACAGTTGCGGAACCAGGGTTTCAAGCTCAAATCTGACAACCAACTTGCATATTTGGTCTTTTGAATCAATATTGTAGGTTCCAGCATCTGATTCAGCCTTTGCATGTCATTTTTTTGGTTGCTGGGGTCATTTTCTTGTAGCAAAAGGTGTTTTGTTTACACTGGAGCAACATCTTCTGTGCATCTGCAAGAAAAATGCCTTCTGGGTTTTGTTTGCAGCACAGAAAAACCATCTAGGTATCTTTCCATTTTTGCATGTAGTCTGTATATTTTGTAGAAATGCGCTCAGAAATCTACAATAGGACCCCTCTCTGTTGGCAGTTGCAGTTTTGAAGGCAGTTTTCAAATGCTCCGTTCTTGCTCATACGGACTCCTTTTCCCACGATTTTTTTTTTATTTTGGCTATTTTTTTGTGCTCTATGCACTAGTGCAGAGGTTTTTTGATTTTGATGCCAAAAGTTTTTAGAAATTGCAAATTCTCAGTCATGACATTGCATGGTTCTCATTTTGGAAACTTCAGAGGATCATAACTTTCACATATGACCTCGTATCGAGGCGATTCTTTTTTTGAAAGTGCATGATTTTTCAAGTAGATCACAGTGGTACTGTTTATCTCTTTGAGTATTGTGCCAAAGTTGTATTTTCAGTATATGCTCTTCATGAGGGTTTTGTAATGTATTGAAATCAAGACCACTTAGTATTTCTTACTAGTGGCAGTTGTAAACGCACTAATATAAAGTGCGAAATCATATTTTCTTGGGGGGGTTCTTTGATTGAGTGAAAAGGGGGGGGTTGTCTTGGTTGGGTTCTCTTCTTTTTAGCACTTCTTCTCTGCATTTCTTCATCGTGGATCAAACAAATCTGCCCATCCTAACTCCATACAATTACTTTGAGTGGAAATCACGCATGACAATTCACTTAAGGAAAGATGGATTAAATAGGATAACTATGGGACTTAAAACTGAACCTACTAAAGATGAAGATAAGCCTAAGTGGTTTAACAAATGTGATGAGGCATATGGAACAATGTGTTTGTCTATTTCTCCTGATTTGCTCTTTCACATTGAGTCTTTGAATACACCAAATGAAATCTGGAAAAAGCTAGAAACACTATTTGGCACACAAGATTCAATGAGGGGTCATATGTTGGAAAATGAACTAATTAGTTTAAGTCCAGGCAATTTCAACACAATCCAGGATTTCTTCACTAAATTGAAATCACTAAGGCTGTAGTTAAAACAATGTGGAATTGAAAAGAAAGATGAACAATTGATTCTTAATATTCTCTCTAAGCTAAGTTCAGAATATTCTGTGTTTGTTTCTACTTTCTATGCTACTAAGGGTGCACTTGGTACTCAATTCACCATGCCATCTTTAGATGATTTTGTTGTCAATCTCACTCAGGAACAAGACAAGCTAATTCAAATGGGCACTCTTAAGTCCTCTAAGTCACATGCCTTAGCCGCCAACCAAGGCACAAAAGAACAAAAAGGACAAAGTAGTAACAACAATAGTAAGGATAAGAAATAGAAGAATAGCAAGGAGAAGAAGGATCAAATAACGGTTGCTTCAAAAGCAACTAATGAGACCCAATATTCCAAGGGTGACAAACCTAAGAAAGAGAGGGTCCAATGTGCCTATTGTAAAAGACCCGGTCATGATGAACATAAATGTCTGAAGAAACAAATTGATCACTTGACACACATTCTTGAGAAGAATATATCAGTGTTCCTGAGTCTATCAAACAGAGTTCTAATGAGGGGTCTAATAAGGCAAAAGAAAACAACAAGGGGAAAGGAAAGGGCAAGGCCCTTGTTGCAGTTGCTTCTTCACCATCCACTTGGGTTCTTGATTCGGGTGCTTTGCACCACATGGCTTCATCTAAGGAAGAACTTGCATCTTTGGAGTCATGTACTATGCCTTCTATTTTGATGGGTGATGACACTCCTGTTGAGGTGTGTGGGAGAGGGTCTGTTGATGTGGGGGATGGCACATTCCATGATGTTCTTTGTGTGCCCTCATTATCAACTAATCTCCTATCGGTATACCAGATCACTCACACAGGTTTAGGCAAGCGGGTTGAGTTCACACCTGATTCAGTGGAGATTCGTGAGTTGCATAGTGGTTCTACAGTTGCAGTTGGGAGAGCAGATCATCAGTCACGGCTCTATCTATTTTCTCACTTTGTTCCTGATCCTCCTTCGACTGTTTTGCTCACTCATTCTAATGATGTGAGTAGATTATGGCATGAGCGGTTTGGCCATCTTAACTTCCGCTACTTGTAGCAGCTCAACCAGTAGAGCATGGTCACAGGGTTGCTTTCAGTTTAGTTTTCAGGTGGTGTTTGCCAAGGTTGCATTCTTGGTAAGAATCCTAAGGAAAAGTTTGACAAAGGTAAGGCATGGAGAGCTTTACAGATATTGGAGTTAGTTCACAGTGATTTGGCTGGTCCATTTCAGCATCCTTCTTTCAGCGGAGCTAGATATGTCCTCACATTCATTGATGACTTTTCTCTATATACTTGGGTGTACTTTCTCAAACAGAAGGCAGAGGTATTTGATCATTTTCAGGACTTCAAAACTTTTGTAGAGAAGCAATCTGGGAAAGCCATCAAAGTTTTGCGCACTGACAATGGTGGTGAGTATGTCAACCATCAGTTTGATAGGTTTTGTACTTCAGAGGGGATTGATTTGCAGCATTCAGTTCCATACAATCCTCAGCAGAATGGTGTTGCAGAACGGAAGAATAGGTCCTTGAAGGAAATGGTGAACTACATGATTCACTCTAGATCTCTTACACCACAGTATTGGGCAGAGGCCATTAACTGTGCTTGTTATATCCAGAACTGTGTTCCTCACCGAGCCTTGAAGGGAGTGACTCCCTTTAAAGCTTGGAGCGGTCGGAAACCATCAGTTAAGCACTTTCGAGTTTTTGGTTCTCTTGCATGGGCCCACATTCCTGTAGAGAAATGCAAGGCCTTGGATCCGCAAAGCAGACCTTGCATATATTGTAGGTTATCCTGATGGTGTGAAGGGTTATCGGTTGCTCCACCCTACTACACATGAGTTGTTCATTGAGAGGAGTGTTCAGTTTGAGGAGGGCTCTTTGAGCTCACTTTCTATCACTTCTCCTACTCCTTCTACTTTGATATTGGAGTCACTTAGGATACATGACAGATCTTCTGATGAGTCAAATTCACCTAAGCAGTCTTCTACCTCCACTTCCGATGCAGAGAGTGATTCAGAGGACTCACCTCCTTCCTCTCCTAGTCATCATTCAGAGGTTGATGATTCTCCTCCAGATTCTCCATCTTCTGGTCCACTTTGGGCTAGACAGACCTTGCAGTCTGCAGGTGATTGGGTTGGGGATCCATCAGACACCAGGCAGACTCATTCACAATTTCAGGATGCTCCACATGTCTTCATTGCTACTGCCTCGGATCCACAGTCTTTTCATGAGGCTTTTGGTATTCCTGAGTGGGATACAGCTATGGAGGAGCATAGTTCCTTGATGAGGAACCACACTTGGGATCTTGTCCCTCCTCCTAAGGGAAGAAAACTTGTTCGATGTAAGTGGATCTATCAGACAAAATTTACAGTAGATGGGTCGGTTGATAAGGCTCACTTGGTCGCCAAAGGATTCTCCCAAGTTCCTGGGATTGACTACTCTGAGACTTTTGCGCTAGTTGCCCGAATGAATTCCATCTGACTTGTTCTTGCCATCGCTACAGCTAATCGTTGGGAAGCACACCAGATGGATGTGAAGAGTGCTTTTCTTCACGGTGACCTTCAGGAGGAGATCTACATGGAGCAGCCACAGGGGTTCCTTTAGGATTCTTCACTTGTGTGCCATCTTCGAAAGTCTCTCTATGGCCTCAAACAGGGTCCTCAGGCCTGGTATGCCAAGATGGACTTCTTCCTTCTCTCAGTTGGGTTCACTCGGTGCCATTCTGATCCCAATGTCTACATTCTGCAATAGGATGATTCACTCCTATTTTTGGTTCTGTATGTTGATGACTTGTTGATCATAGGGAGTTCTTCATCCACCATTGGGGCTGTCAAAACTGCCCTTCGTGACAGGTTTTTGATGACTTACTTGGGCTTGTTGCATTACTTTCTCAGGATTGAGATTTACCAGTCTACTTCCAGGATCACCATCAACCAGTCCAAGTATGCTCTAGACTTGCTCTCGAAGTTTCATATGGCTGACTGTAAGCCTGCTCCGACTCCCTTTCTTTCTGGAGTCAAACTTGAGGCTCAGTGTTCTTCTCCACTTGTTGATGGCACTTTGTACCAACAGCTTGTTGGGAGTCTCATTTATCTGACTCATACGAGACCTGACATTTCATATGCTGTAGGCATGGTCTCTTGATTCATGTAGGAGCCTCATGGGCTGCACTGGAGAGTAGCCAAGCGGATCCTTCACTACATTCAGGGTTCTCACAGTTTTGGGATTCACTATGCAGCGGGCATTGAGCTTGACTTGGTGGGCTACACAGATTCAGATTGGGTAGGTGATTCTCAAGATTGCAAGTCTACTTCAGGTTATAGCTTCTCACTTGGTTCTGGTCCTGTTTGTTGGTCGAGCAAGAAGCAGTCTGCTATTGCTCTATCTTCTACTAAGGCCAAGTATCGAGGGGCTGTGAATGCTGCCACTGAGGCCATTTGGCTTCAGAATCTTCTCACTGAGTTTGGTATCTAGATCAGATGGCCATCAGTCATATTTGGTGACAACCAGAGTGCCATTCAGATCTCACAAAATCCGGTCCATCATTAGCGGACCAAACACATTGAGATCCACATGCACTACATCTGGGAGCTCATCCATGGCCACGTCATCGACCTTGGCTACTGTCTGACTTCTGAGCAGGTTGCTGATATATTCACCAAACCCTTCACTGAGAGCAAGTTCCTTCATTTGCGAGCTTTGCTAGGGGTGCGGGATGCTTCATCTTCTGGGGGGCTTCTTCCTCTCACTCGAAGTCCTGACTCTCTCTACTTTTGGGGGGTCTCCCTTCTCTCTCTATTTGGGGGGGGGCTTTTCTCTTTCTTTGGGGGGAATTTTATGTACATGGGTACCTCATCAGGCTTGGTTTTCTGGGACCCATTTCTACATCCACCTAAGCTTCGTTTATGGGGGGGTGTTAGTGTAGGTTTTTATTTCCTAGTTGGGTTATTTATTTTTCCCTATATTCCTAGGTTTTTCCTACACTTCTATTAATCTCGCTTAGGTTAATAAAGCATGTCTTATTAGGTGAGTGGTTGTGAGGTGTCACCTTCCTACATGTGAGCATCCATTAGCTATCTTGGGAAGATACTTTGCTATCTTTAGTCCGATAGATGGTTGCTCCTCATTGGTCGGTGTTGCCACCTCATCCCTCTTCCTAGTCTATATAAACATGCTACCTAGCTTATATTTTGTATCTTTTGCTTTTGCATCCTCTTAATGCTATTTTGCTTCTAGCATTTGCATTACTCTATTGGAGACTGACTCTATGTTGCTATTTTGATTTCGCATCATTTGCATTCATAGTTTAGATATCTATTCGTTTGCACTAGTTTTTTGGGTTATTAATCTTTTCAGATTCTAACAGAGGGTTGGCTTTAGCTTTAGACAGAAGGAATGCTCAATGGCAACCCCCCAAAGTTGGTTGGCATAAATTAAATTTTGATGGGGCTTCAAGAGGCAATCCAGGCCCTTTTGGTGCAAGTTGCATCATCAGATCTTGGCACGGGGATATCATTGGCATGCCACCAGTTCCCTTGGCGGATGATACTAATAATGCTGCTAAATTTCAATCTTTGGTTTTGGGTCTTCTCTTTAGTAAGGAGCTCCAAATTGAAAACTTAGACATAGGAGGGGATTCCTCTTTAGTGGTAAATGTTGTAAGATCAAAATCAATGTTTAATTGGAAATTAATCGCTCACTTGGAGCGAGCTCTGGATATCCTGAAGTTTTTTAAGGCATTTACCATTAATCATATTTTTCATGAAGCTAATGGGGAGGCAGATTCTCTTTATAATGTAGCTACCGATGGTCAAGTAGTCAAGGTGTTAAACCTAGGGTTACGAGAAACTTAGATCTCAGCTTCAAATGATAATCTCATTTTTTTTGAAGGAGACTTATCAATTTTAATTTGAAGAGGATGGCTTTCCCTTTTAGGGCCATTAATATGATTTGATCGACACAGGATTGCTCTTGGGTGAAAAAGATTTTATTGGGAAAGTAGAGCCACCTTAGTACTTGGTGTACTAATTGGCTAATACTTCATATGCCGTAGGATTTATTTCCTACGTGGGAAGGTAGTCCCTTCGCTTGTGCGGCTGACAAACTCCATCTGCCGATGGGACGTTCACTCAAGCCTTTCATAAATTTTGCAGGATTGGGTATTTATGGTGATGCTTTCAATTCTCTTTATATTGAGGATTGGCTAAGGCTTTTTCCATTCATTGCCAATATGGAGACGCCCATCTGGCTAACCTACACTAAAAGACAATTAGCATTTCTTGGGCAAATTTTGGATAGTCAGCTGAAGGGCATGTGCAAAGTGAGAACAAAGTGGTTTATTGATGCTATGAAGATGGTTTTGGGTTTGTGTTTTCTTTCCTCCATGGACAGATATCGTGTCAACACAGACATCTCCTCCCGGTTTCTTGCTTCATTGTTGGACCTGGGAATGCCAAAGGCAGATGCTCTAGTTTGCCTCCGAGAAACCTTCAAGGATTCTATTTTGGGAGATGATGTTGAGACGATAGTTTTTGCAGACTTGGAAAATGGAATTCCAAGGGTGGGAGATCTTCCAAAGCTGCTTGACCCAGATGTAGAGGTGGTGTATTTGCCTTTCCTAACTGATCTGGATGGGCAGAGGCTTATTACTCATCGGCTTTGGGCGATGCAAGGGAGGGACTTCATTATCTGTGCTATCGGCATGGTTCGCGAAGACACTCCACTTTAGATCTAGCTCTTTGCAGTCTTCGTGGAGTCGGATGAATTCTACCAACAAGAGTAGCTTTGTTTGTTTCCCCTATTTTGTATATGAATTTTAATTCGTAGTCGTTAATGGTTATGCGAAAAGAAAGTTTTTTTGCTACTATTTGGAATGGGCAAAAACGGATAGTATATAGTCTATAGTGCTTATACTTGGCTTTTTCACAGTTACGCGAATATTTTGTAAATAACATATGCTTTGCAATTATGCTACTCTTTGTAATTAGGATTTTTTTGGATAAATATATTTTGGGCTCTCACAGCCTTTTACCAATTAAAAAAAAATTATATGATTAATATTTATTATAAATATAATAATATATTATAAATACTATTGTATTTTAATAGTTATATTAAAATATAATAATATCTATAATATATTTTGTACATTAATATACAATATATTAGTGTATAAAATATTATAAATATAAATAATATAATAATATATTATATATTATTAATAATATCATATTATAATATATTAATAATATAAATATTATATTTTAATATTATAATATATAATTATTAATAATATAAATGTTATATTATTAATATTTATTATAAATATAAAAATATAATATAAAATACTATTATATTTTAATAATTATATATTATATTATTAAAATATAATAATATTTATAATAAATTTTGTACATTAATTTAGTATAAATATTATAAATATTAATAATATATTATATATTGTGGGTGGTTGGGAGGGAGCCTTGCCACCTCATCACGGGTGGCAAGTCCGAGACATATCAGGAGGATATGATGGTTCACAGAGGCAGAGATTAGGCATGAGTGGAAGGGTTGGCACATTCATTAAGGCTAGTGAGAGTCTTGGAATGAGCTGGGAGTCTAGTTGGACGTTGAGAAGCTTCGACAGGCCCTTTGATAAGCAGTCTGTGGAGGTTGCAATCTCTACAAGTTTTCTCCCTCTGTTAGTAGTCAAATGCCTTCGCATTTTGTGGTTATTATTTCTGTAGAAGCCATTCGGTGTGGGGGAATGGACACCCCAATTAGGCTTACTAGTAAGAAAAGGCAGATGGCCTTTCTTGGGGCTATTACCGATTTGAGATTACAACGAATGCTTCGCCGCTCAGATGAGCTGATGGTCGGGGCGGTGAAAATGCTGCTCGAAAAAACCTTCATGAATAACAGTGAAAGATATAGGGTGGATACTAATATTTCCTCACGGGTGTTGGCCATGCTCCTCGAAATTGGAACGGATAAAGCAGAGGCAGCGATGATAATGAAAAGAATCTTCAACTCTGAGCATTTAGGAGACTTGGATTTCTCCCTGCAGGTTGCTAGGCCAGGCGTTGGTATCCCACGGCCAAGAGACTGGCCTTTGCTCGCAAATCCAGGGGAGGTTATCAAATTGTTTCCATTCATTCTGGATTTCAGAGGCTTTGAGTTGGTGTTGATGAAGGATCAGGCTGAGATAGCAACGGATTACATTAAAAGATCCCTTGGGATGACGCCGGTGGATGGGCTCGACTGGGTTGAAGGCTTTAGTAGGAAGCTATCTGACTATAGAAATTAGAGGTAGTTGGTGCCTTTGCTTCCTTTTGTATAGACGAAGCAAGGTTTATATAGGCTTTTTCAAGAGATAAGAAGGATATTAGTTCTAGTGAATAGATAGCGGGGAATCCCGTGTGGTTAAAATAATTGTTCCCCAGTTTGGGTGGGGCTCCTGTATGGTCCTCTTTACCAACCATGAATAGGCTATAATCTTTGTATCTTTTTGCCAGACACTTTAATATAAATCTATATTACGTATCAAAAAAAAAATTATATATTAATATTATAATATATAACTCTTAATAATATAATTATTATAATAAATTAATGTACCAAATATTATAAATATTAATAATATTTTAATAAATTATATATTAATAATATAAATATTATAATATATAACTATGAATAATATAATTATTATAAAATATAATAATATATTATAAATATTATAAAATTTATAACGTTATATATTATATTTATAACATGAGTAAAATCTCTGCAACACTTATACTCGCAGTGAAGCCCTACCTCCAATTTATAATAATATTGATGCACGCGCGAAGCCCTACCTCAGTTTAAACCTAATCCACGCTGATGGTGTTATCTCAATGGAGGAAGTAGGTCTGAAACGCAAGTATAAAGCCTAATGGAATTGCAAAAATTTTGCCCAGTTGACCATTCAATGATTTCTATGTGAAATCATGATTTTTTGGGGGAAAAAAATCATGAAATTTGATGATTCGAAAAAAAATCATGATTTTAACCATTTTTTCCCAATTTATGATTCTATGGTATAAAGAATAACTCCCTAGTTATTGCATCCTTCCCTAGTTGTTGCTTTGAGAACTCAGTGTTGGGTGTTGTTGAATTTGTCCTTTCTGTAATTCTTTTTTGCCTCTGCATCTTTAGATTTTCAATCCATTTCCTATCCTCCTCTTCCTAAATACATTAAATTCTCCATGAAAGAGCTCTATGCATTGTATGTCTTAATGAAAAAAATATGATTGAACAACGAAACAACAAAACACAAATAGAAAGAAACTGGGAGATAAGAGTTAAATAATACCTTCTCCTTTTTGGTCATATGTAAGGTAGGTTTAAAGGCACATAACTTTCCATCTTGTGCATGATGTTTTGAGCCTATAGCAGACATGCCACTTGACTCTGACCTTTGGGTTGGACAAAATACTAGATACTCAAATAATAGCGACCATTATGAGTTTCCAAAACTATGACAATATGGAAAGCTAATATGAAAACCTTGCTCTAGATACCCATGAAAACCTCCATGTTCATGTTCAATTATAGTTTTAGGATCACTATCACTTGTAGGCTCTAATTCTTCTTCTAATATTCCATCATGTTGGTCTACTTCCTTGAAATCAAGGAGTACCCTTCTTTTTTGATGGATTATATTGTTTCTATGCGCTATTGTGTTTGTTACGAGTAATTGTTTTAACCTTGCATGTAGACAAGACTGGTATCTTGTTGATGCCCAAGGAATGTCTTCCCCAAGCTTGAGTGTTGTGTCTGGGCACACAACTCTTTTGTTACATCCCCCTTTTTGGAATCGATTATGCTATTTACTTTCTTGCAAATTTCAGTAATATAATATGTTGTGGACGACATGGAAACTGATGATTTATTATACAAAGTTAGTTCTATAAAATTATAGAATCTATTGATTATGATCAATGTGATATTGTAGACTAAATGTCCTTTTTGTTAAATGCAATGATGTTTTGGATATATTATGCTTTGATTTGGAACATAGGTGCTTTGACCACAAAATTGTATGTGAGACTGTCATTGCAGGAACAGGTGGACCGTGTTCGACGGGAAGAGAAAGTATCTTTGAGAGAGATTATAGACTCTAGAAATTAACCATGGGTGTTTGTTACTGAGAACGCCAAATAGGTAGATAAACCTTGAAGCCATCAAGTTAGTCTTAATTTTTGACTGGGATAGTTTAAGACTAGATGTCGACGTCTGAAGATAAGGTGTAACATCCTTTTCGTAAGTCGTCATATAGAATCTTGGAATCGACAATGTTGTCGTAAGTCCACCAAAGCGAGTCGACTTAAATAGACGATCATTATTTTGTTTATAGATAAGTAAATGAACCTACTTGTGGCAGATTCGTGAATCACGCCTCGTAGTCAAAAGATGCGAGAAGTCAGCTTTGCACATCTAACGATGTAGGAAACTTGTTTGCGTTACGATCAATCCGTCGTGATTGTCGTAAAACGCGTCGAACTTGTGTTGTGAATTATTCTTCCTGGAAATCGACGAATGTCGAATTTGAAGCCATAGTGTGTAATAATTTGTTTTGGTCATTGTTTAGCATGAGTCATGTCTTCTAGCTTTGACCGCGAGATATTATTGATCTAACCTTGAGTCTCTTTTCTAAAGTGGTCTTTATCTCTTCTTCTTATTGGACCATAGAGATGCTTTAGGATTTTTTTATCCGCTACCTTGTTGTGTTTAATTCCTCAACTCAGCTTTAAGTTGCTCTTGAAGGATTAGATGCCTTTTTGTTCGAGTGAGGATGGAGTTGTTATGTCCTTTAGCAAGCCACATCGCCGAAGGAGCCTTAATCTTTCTAGTGGTCGTAGTGAGTAAGGAAGTCGGGTTATATTCAGTTAAATCGACCTCCCTGAGCTTAGGCATGTTTCGGTAGTCATTTAATGCCTTAACTTTCTTCACCATGGTGCGAGAGGGAGGAAGTTGGGCAGTTGTGTTTAGAGTAACTGCAAATTAATGGCAGATGCTCCATCTTCATGGAGAGTGCGAAGGCATCGGATTGGGGGGTGGTTGAGAAACCAAAAAGGAAAATGCAATAGTGGGAGAGCCTTTTGCTGCGTTATGTGAGGTCTTAGTTATGCGGTGATAGGAATGTTGTTGGAATCCCTCATTGTGGGCAATAGGTGGTAGATTAGAAGTGGGAGAGTCGAGTGTTAGAGGGTGAGATTCCATCGACGAAGGGGGGCTGTCGTTGTATAGCAGAGAAAACTGTGGAGAGTTAAGGGTCGGTCGTTGTTTTTGAGGGAGGATAGTTAGTTTGAGGGGGTCGTAGTGTACAAGGGCAACATGGCTATCGCTGATTGGAAAAGAAGTTAGAAAACGGCAGAGAAAAATACATTTTTTTGACTCTTGCATCGTGGAAAGAGGGGACAATTTTAGAAGTTGCAAAGCGAGAGTAAAAGGGAGAGTGATTGAGTAGTCTGAGGGAGTTTAGAAGTGGGAGAGACAAGAGTTAAGGGGGATTCTGTCATTGTCTTGAGGGAGAAATGGCAGAGAGTTAACTGGGGGAGCTTCTGAGTAGTGATCAGCAGAGAGATAACTGTGGGAGCTTCTGAGTAGTGATCGGGCAGAGAGGAGGATAGTTTTGAGTGGACTATCGTTGTTTTAGAGGGAGATAAGAGAGAGTTTTGAAAACCAGAGGAGGATGACTAGCCAGAGGAGAATGTGGAATCTTGCCACAACAATCTTTATCTCTGTCAACAGATTCATTTCCCTTTCTCTTCTTTTTCACAGTATCGACCAGTAAGTGTGTCTCATCTTTGCAACGACAAATACGTTACAATGAATAGAATATGATGACAACGTAATTCTATTGTGATTTCTGAATGAGGTTTATTCATAAAATGGTATCGTTGCTGTGTTTTGATATTCAAAAACTCAGAAATAGTTTCATTGCTGTTGTTAGTATTCAAGAACTCTGAAACTAGATCATTGTCTATTATGATTGACATTGTATGATGAAAGAACATAATTCTCAATGTGTACCCATCTAGGAATGATCACTGCATGATACAAATGTAAACTACAACTTCAAACAGTCGGCAAAGACGTAAGTTATAAAGAGTTTCCATTAAGACTGTGATATCAACTTAAAACTGCCTTTGGTGCATTTGAAATGATAGCTCCACAATGAGAAAACACATTGCTCCAAGTGCATGTTGTGTAGGAATTTAAAACCACAGATTTAAAGCATGTTTGACATAAACTTTAATGTGATTGACAGCCGAAGGTGTAGTTGCAACCAGCTAGTGTCATATTCATCTTATATCTTTAATTAGAGGTTGACCATGTGTTTGGTCATCTCTAAAGTCGTAAGAAAGATTCCAAATCTTTTATTATTTTATTTTACGATTCTTACCTCAATGACTCATGCAAAATTAATTGACTTGGAAAGGGGAGTAGGGAGTTAATGTATTTGTGTTGGTCGAAAACCGTCATGGTTTTGTAATGAACAAGTAGGTGGGGGAAAACCCGCTTTTGAGTCTAGATTACGTTGCATGCGATGGTACTAGTATCGTTTTATTTTGTAGACCTTATGAGTCTAGAATCCTTGAATTTCAGGATAACGGGAAACTGTTTTAGATACATGAGTATGTTGTGCAAACTTGGGAACCGAGTAAACAAGTATGAAACCACTTAGGAGTGGGCGCTATTAAACAATGTTTTTACATGAATATGGGATTATGAAACTATGAACTCAGGATTAGAGTAAATGTTGCGCCATGTGCTATTACAGGAGAAAATCCTAAACCCTTGAGGTCATCAAGGTCGTCAATTTGTTCGAACTTTACAAATAGGAAACTGTAGGATTTTGATCAGTTCAAGTTGAGTAGGGTGGGTGAACTAAGTACATGCATTCTTAGAACACTATTTAATAACAAATCCTTTGGCCAAGGTGGTGTACTATCCTCAAGTGCATCGAATGTTCACTGTGACTGGATGGCATTTCTTGTGGAGAGTCATGCATGACTAGAGGGTATCTAGGGATCTGCACGATAACAAGACACGTAAGTTACAACACCAGAGCTCAGATGGAAAACACCGATGGTTATCCTAAGTCTATCCTCTTGAGTAGGGTAGGGCCACTTCCGGTTAGGAAGGAGTGCGGGAGACCGACAGTCTGTGGTTGGAGGTTAAGCTCCTTGAAGATACTTTCTCTTCCAAATACTGAGGATTGCCGAGTCTTGAATGTGATGGGTCGACAATCGAGATGCATGTTAATGGTATGTTTCCAATATATTATTTGTTTGAAGAAAATTGCAAATTGTTAAAGAACAAAATGTTTATTATATATCATTTCTTTCAGTTTTATGAAAATGAGATCATGTTTATAATAAAGTGAAAAATGTTATACTTGGTAATAGATAAGTTCTTTTGTATTTGATTACCTAGTTAGAAAAAAAAAAAAAAAATTCCCTATGTGAAAACCTAGTTTTTCTTGTCAATTTGGATACGGATGTTACATCTTTGAAGTGCTACTACGAATCTCTTCATTCAAAATTTCTTTATTCAATGTAAGAGCAGAGAAATACAAGCAAATGTTAAAAGCAGAGAGATACTAGCAAATGTAAGAGCAGAGAATACAAGCAAATGTTAAGAGCAGAGAAATACTAGCAAATGTAAGAGCAGAGAAATGCAATCTTTCAAATTATTGAAAGAGGGAGACATTAACAGTTTCTTATTCAAATTAAAAATATGAATAATGTTGTTGGGTTTTTGTAAGTAGATATATTTTGTTTTTTCACTCAAAACCGCGCCAAAGAAAAATTAATGTGCTTTTGCAATGTTTGTTAATTTAGTGTATTTTGTATTTTTATTTTCTGATTTTCCTATTGATGTAGTTTTTTTGGGGGTGATTTAAAGTATTTTTTATTTATAAAATTAAATGAAAATATTCTAATGTTTTTTATTTAAAGGTAAAAAAATTGAACAATAAATTTTAGATTTATATGAAAAATATTTGTTGATATATAGTGTGTATATTTAAGGACACTTGTACTTTGAATGCTGAGACATGAATTAATTTTACTTTTATTTTTGTTTTCAATAAGATACTATATTATTTTTAGGAGGCAAGATAAAACAATTTTTGGGAGAAAGGGGAGTTGTTTAATTTTTATTGTATAATCTTATGAGCTCATGCATAAGGGCATTTTCTAGGCATTTTTCAGCCTCTATCATCAAGGAAGATTTCATTTGAGCATGAAAACACAAAACTCATTTTAGTTGATAAGCTCATCACCATTGAGATCAACTACTTCAATCATCCCTTGAAGTTGACCATTGTTAATATTTGTGTCCCTAACACACTTGTATTCTTATTCAAACTACGCAAAGTTATTATGCCTTTCTTCGCTTCTTCCAAAAGACAAGGGCCATTGCACAACTCCCCCATTAATTCCTCTCCCCCCTACTTGTTGGCCATCACAAGCAATTAATCCTCAAATCCCATTGTCGCTTCGGCCATGTCTTGTCATTTTTGCCATCACCCAAATACAACTTCTTTTTCCTTGTCCAAATGTGGAAGCTCTATGAGAGTGGTGTTTGACATTACAAGCCTTAAATAGGTTTGAAGACTAATTTTTATGGCTAAAGGCATTAAATATTCTAAATTATTTTAGTTATAATATTTGGACAAATATATTTGCCTATGTGTTTCCTATTCTAAATTATGTGCTACAACATTTGAATATATATTTACAATCTAAATTCTTATAATTAAAGCATTGGGAAATATATGTGCATATAAGTTTCCTCTTTTAATTATATACTTAAACATTTTATAGTAGCAAAAATCTTTCGGAAAAAAAATTGGCAAATCAAAAGTATAAGATTTTTTGAAGAAATATTATAATAAAATAATAAATATTTAATGGTTTTCGACTCTTAATGGTTTTTGAAGGGATGTTTAATGGTATGTGTACCCAACACCCTCAGCAATATCAACCAACTTGGCCACTACATTTTGGTCAATTCAGAAAATCAGTGATGTCATTTGATTTTTCCACTCCCTTTTTGAAAAGTACCCAGGCTTTATGCAGTTTGGTCTTCTTGTTCTCCTCGTTCACGCTGAAAATAGACAGAGAAAGGCCTTGTTCAGGCTCTACTTCCACAGCATCTAGGGCAGGCCTGATAGCTTACAAAACCTCCTCGTGGGCCAGCCTCATAGCTGCTCTCAGACCCCACAGTTGGGCACTCACGACCTGCACGTAATTGGTGAAAAACTTTTCCAAGACCAGACCATCGTGGGAGTGGCCACCAGACCAAAAATCTTTCTCGATGACCTTCAGAATTGCATCCTTCTCTTTTTCTGAGGCCTTGCTGAAGAGATAGGTGATCTGCGCCTTGTTGGATTCATCCTCTTTGCAGTGGCACGTTACACCAAAATGCTGAGTCATGCTTGCCAAAAGAGAGAAAGCTCCACACCGAATGATGCCTCTACTCAAGGAGTGTGCCTTAAATAGAAGCTGGGTGTAGAACCTTTCATGAAACTTCATGGGGTTCCTGTTCCCCTTGAAGTTACACTTTCCTACAAGATCGTCCTGTGAATCACACCAAGATTGTCCCTGTGATCATGTTGCCTGAGCAGAGGGATTTTGATGGATACTTCCAGATTGGGAATAAATTATGAGGCTCAATTGGGATTTGGAATGAATCTCTAGGGACACTTGAAGACACATAGAAAGGCTCTTTACTCGCCTGCCAAGAGTAAAATCAATCTTGTTTTACCTCTGTCACCTTACGAAAAATAGGTGATAGTTATTTCAAAGGAACAATCGGCCCTTCCTTGTCCAACTGAACTAACTCTACTACTCCAGTGGGCAAATTTGATGTGTTGTATTCCATGAAGGAATCTTTTTGTGAGTTTCCAAGGTTGGCTAGAGCATTGGCCACCTGATTGGCCTCACGATAAACATGTGTAACTGAAAAACTTCCTAGGCTTGCCAGGGCCAGTACAATCTTTTCCAGCCATCCTCTCAATTTCTAGTTATTTATTTGTTTGGACTTTATCGCATTGATACAGAGGAGGGAGTCCCCTTCAATATCCATTGATTTGATATTCAGTTTATCACAAAGCCACAGTCCACTGTGAAGTGCTTCAAATTCTGCTTCATTATTGGTCAAAGTCCCAAAGTGACAATACATGGCCCCACTACATTGCCATGAGCATCTCTAATTACCACCCCCCTCCAGCCGAACCTGGATTTCCCTTAGCGAACCCATCAAAATTGAGCTTAAGACAATCCTTTTAAGGTTTGATCCATTTTGTTGTGCTCCTATTTGGACCCTTCTTAATATCTAAGGATATGATGCATCTTAGCTCAGGCCAATTCTTCCTTAATTCCTCATCCCATAAGGTAAAGGAGTGGTTTTGGTTCAAAACTATTTTGTCGTTGAGGGTCTCACAGATGTCAGTTCAAATCCACTTAATGATCTCTCCTAGGTTGAGGCTTTGCTTTGAAAGATGCGACAGTTACGTTCTTTCCAGATTTTCCATGTAACCATCGAGGGAGCGATAAACCAGACCTCACTCCACATGGCTTTAGAACCCATGTTTGGCCAGCTCACCGGGAGCTGCCTCAGATCGCTCTGTCTGGCCGTGGGCCATCCCACCGAGTTAAGCAGCCAGTCCCAACAACTTGAGGCTATCTCACAATTCAGCAAAAGGTGGTTGGCTGATTCTTCTGCCTTTTCACACATAGGGCATCTGTTGGGTCCCTCAATACCAATCGACCGTAATCTATATCCTGTGAGTATTCTTTTATGGAGGGTAGTCTAGAGGAAAGCTCCTGCTTTTGGGAGTAAACTTTTATTCCAACAAAGTTTCTTTGGCCAATCCAGATCCACGTTGGGAATTGTTTGAATTAAGTATCCATGTTTGACCAAGTAATTTCCTAATTTAGAGCCACACCAAATGATTTCATCAGCCCGACTGGAAAGGAAGATATGTCATTCACTTAGAATATTCTCCAATCTGCTCTTTTCATCATTTTGAAGCGAAGGGAGTTCAATTGTTTTCCAACTACGATCAAAGCCTTGCGAATCTTTTTCCACATAATCATCCACCATAGTTCCCAATGTTGATTCCATTTCCCCAATCCAATCTGGAAAATTGAGAAGTTTAACAAGTGGCTCTTCCCCATTCCAGGAGTCATGCCAGAAATGGGCTTGTTTACTGTCGCCCACCTTCCAAGAGATATGATCTGTAATAATATTCCTAGATTCACAAATAAACTTCCAAATGGCTGAGCCCCCATGGACATTCGTAACCAAGAGAATTTAGCTTGGGTCGTCACTATCTAGATACTTTTGTTGCAAGATCTTACACCATAGTCTCTCTGGGTTCCTATACATTTTCCATGCCAGTTTGGCACCTAATGCCAAGTTCTAGGGAAGCAGTTTCCTGATCCCAACTCCTTCATGGTCTTTAGGGAGATAAGTTGTGTCCCAACTGAGAAGGGGAATCCTTTTATCCTCCTTAGCCCCTTCCCACAGGAATTTTTTCAAATTTCCTTCATAGTCCGCCACCACTTTAGAGGTCATTTTGAGATAGGTCATGACATAAATTGGGACTGCCGATAAGATTGATTTAATCATTAGGATCCTGCCCCCCAACATGAGCCATTTATTTTTCCAAGCATCTGATTTTTTGTGAACATTGCTTTGAATCTCTTCCTAGAGATTCGACCTGCATGCCCCAATAAATAGGCATACACTAAGGTATTTAGAGGGTAGCGAACCTATTGCAAAGCCAAGAATACTTGCAATTCTTTTTTGGACTACTTTTTTTGTAACGCCCCGCCTTGAACACCTTAGAGAAATTCACATTTATGCTATATGAAATAGGAATTTTTTTAAAAAGTGATTAAGATAACAAGTAATGTTAACATAACTAATTACACCATTAAACTTACGACATGTTCTCCAAGGTTTCAAGGCTGCATTACTTAACAATTCAACTAACATAATTTAACATACATTAGTAACTGATCTAAATCCAACGCACAATTAAATAACTTATTCATATTCATTGCATGTCGTCAAATAATATAATCTACATGATCAAATACATAACTGAAATGCTTTCCTTACACATAAGTACATCATTACATTGCCATTTTTAGACTACATCAAAATTACATATATTATGAATGATCTGTTACACAAGTCTGGTACAAGATTATACACATACATCTTCATCAACTGGTACAAACTTACAATTGTCTGTAAACTGAGATAAATCTTTTCTGCACATGAACTTCGACAAGGAATAACCAATGGATAAGAAAGCTCTTCCACCCAACCATGTGGAACCCTAATGTCCACCCCCTGAGCTAGGAGTTAACATGAGGTCCCAAACAATAACAGTCAGGTAGACAAAGACTAACATGAACAAAGGATGACCAAACTCCAATACAGCACATGGCAATAACATAAACAACACAACACAACTTCTAGAGGCAACACATAACATAAGTGGAGAGACCATACAAGGAATGCTAGGTTGTAGTAGGGAGAGTGTCATCGCACAATCCTAGCATGGGTTATCCTGACAGCCTCTCACTAGGCGCCGGCCCCCATCTATGGTTATCCTGACAGCCTCTCACTAGGTGTTGGCCCCACAGGGTGACACATGCGGAATTGACCTTCCTTTCGTGAGGACAAGGAAGTCAATCTTGCCGACCAAGCCTTCTCTACCCATCCTTAGTCTAAACGAGCACTATAGGCCATGGGAGAGGAATCCATTTATCTTGTTTAATGTGAAATCTACCCTTAACCCCCTAGTTCATTTTAGGTTATCACTTGATTAATCTACTTTCAATGGGTTATCCTGACTGCCACTTTGGGCGCCGGCCCCACGTTGAAAGCCACTCTCCTTCCTAACACCTAGTAAACCTTAACCATCATACAAGGCATTATAGCAATACACAAACATGTTCACTGCAAGGCATAAACCCTCTTGCATTACAAATAGAATCATAACACCAATTATTATCCATCGCTTATAACATTACAACACTTTACTCTTTTATAGATTCCAAGTCTCTCCATACGACAATTTCGACAAAACGGATACAAGATAGTCACAAGTGGTTAAATATCTCATCCCGAGATTATTATATCCACAAAATACATTAACAACTTTCGACAATTCTACATTCATAATAAATTGTACTTCATACTCAATTAGAATCACATGTTCAAAACACCACAACACTAGAACACCTATCCACATGTTGGTTGTACTCAAAACACTACATACTATGCCTCTAGAATTTTGACCATTAACAATTTACCATATTACGACAACAAGAATTCTTTATTCATTCAAATCAATTCAAGTTCTAGAGTTACACTAAAATTCCTTCTTGTAAATAACTTTGTCATAAAATCAATAGCGAATTACATTAACTCTTTTAACCGAACCAATTGATTTTAAATTTAATGCAACAATTATATTAATACATTACAACTTAAATTATCTAATTACTCTTCGTATTGTTTCTAAAAATAAATCACAAGATTTAACCAAACAAGCTTTTACAATCCATTCGAAGAGAATCTTTCGACTGAACTACATTATTTAGTTGTGTTATCCTCATTCAAGATATACGTTTACAACTGTTTTCCCTATCATGTTTAACAACCGAAACAAGGTATATCTTCCGACCCTCTCGAATGAATTTCTTCCGACTTGAGAATAATCTAACGATTTAACCAATAACGCTTCAACCGAAAACAAATTATGATAACAAATTGTTTACCAACCAATTTACCATTTCCAACGATAAACAGAATATGCTGACAATATTCGTGATAAGAACATCTTGGGAAATGATTTTATCAACGATGATTTCATTCTAATGGGATGGTCGTTCGTCACTTGGTAGTTGCATTTGTTTCCAAGGCATTCTTGTTTTCACGTAGATGCTCCAAATACAACTATTTTGAAAGTAGACCTATCGAATTGCAAGAATGATCGTGAACGATTTGGTCATCTTTAAGCCAATGAAAATAATAGTAATTCTGGTTAAATACATGAAGCATCCAGATTTCATAGTATAAAAAACATGACTCCTTAAACCATGATTAGGGAGTATCAGAACTCAGAGGAATCAATTCTTTCTAGTCTAGAAAAGCACTGGGTCTACAACATTACCACGACCAGTATTAAAAACTAATGATAAACCGTTTAGTGGGGATTGTTAAGATACATAAAACTTTGTCATCATAAACCATTCTATGGGATGTTAATATATATATATATATATATATATATATATATATATATATATATATATATATATATATATATATATATATATCTTATCATTCATTTCACTTTCACCACAGAATTTCTAGAGAATTTGCTACGTTTGTATGAAGAGGAGAGTAGTTAGCAGATGGATGATTACAAGATGAGCAAAGGCTGGACGGGCTAATATTATTCTTCCTATTGACTAGCATAATGTCATTACATCACCAAAATTTGTCCTTTCCTTTTGGGTTTTACAATATGATGTAAGGCCAAGAAATTTTAGACAATAATAAATTCAGAAATCCACTCACAGGGTATGTGGTGTGATAATGAACGATGGGCAACCATTGTCAATTCATGTCCATGAAAGAGTGGTTGTATATAGACATAGTGACATCTCCTTTAAACCATCTATAAATTAAATAGAAAGGCAAGATTGTTGTGCAAGCCCCTTGATAATTAAGCTAAGAATTAAAAATAAAAAAAACAAATGGCACTCGGTTTAAACATCAGAGGGATGCAGAAAACAACTTAATTGCAAATTGAAATATCTCTTGAAGCAGAAATTCAACCAAGACAATCCATTTAGAATCAAGGAAATGATCAACACCCACAGATTCAGATTCAGAGGGAAGGAATTATGCATTTAGAGGAACTTGGCTGCGACGTCAACTCGACAAGTCTGTTTCAGTTGCTGTAGTTCCAAGCTTCCTTTTTCCAGCCTTCTTCTCTTCTTCTACCTGCAATCCTTCCCCTTTTCTCTCTGCAAACTTCCTTTTTATAAAACAGTCCCTTCCACTTTGTAAGGATACGACATGCGATCCTATGCCTCTTCCTCCTCAAAATATATATTTTTTATTATGTTAATGGTCTAATAGTTAATTATTATCAAAATTTATGATTTTTATTAATATAAATATATGATTCCAACTAAATTTAATCTTTTTTATAACCAACCAACTATTTTTTTATTAATAAAGTTGTAACATAATTACATCTATCTATAATTTTTACAACTCTATTATAATTTATTTTATCAATTAAATTGCAAATCACGAATTACAACATGACTACAATTAATTTATTTATTTAAATATTCATTGTAAATAATATTATATTCAATAATACAAAGTTCCTTACAACTATTAATTCACAATTTTACTTCCCATAAAACTATAATTTATTTACAACAATTATCAACAATTATACTCAATTATCAACAATTACAATTATGCTCAATTATCAACTTTTACAAATATATTTAATTATCAACATTATATTTTCCATATAATGATTCTATTTAATGTACAACACTACCTTACACACTTAGACACCTTATGACCTAGTTAGACTTCAAGGTGTAACATTACCTGTCTGCAAGTCATGATCAAACGACAGACAATGACCACAAGAGTAAACTAACAACTAGACAACACTGACAAGGGACCTCACGTTAACTCCAAACAACTATTCCATTGGCGAAGGCATGCTCAGACCTGGTAAATCAGGTGGAGTCGGTGCCTAGTACCTGCATCTTGCAGCAACGCACGATTAAACATAACAAGATATATATCTAGATGCAGTCATATAGTGAATGGAAATCATAGTGGGGTAGGGTACTCGAGAGTGAGTAATACGACACTGTTCCATTCACATTTATGTATAAACAATTAACTACATTGAACAAGATTTCTGGTTACTAGTCAACAACATAAAACAATCAATTATCTTACAATCAAATATAGCAATTAACATCAAAACATCTGTAACATCTAGTTTATTTATCAAATTGTAAAGCATAAAATAACAGAATCCAACATCAACAACTGTTATCATAACAATTAGGTCCATAATGAATTAACAAAATAACAAGGAATCCATCATCAAACGATCTAAAATACTGTCATAATGTCTAATACTA
Organism: Cunninghamia lanceolata; assembly: GCA_027924645.1. Classification (NCBI taxonomy): domain Eukaryota; kingdom Viridiplantae; phylum Streptophyta; class Pinopsida; order Cupressales; family Cupressaceae; genus Cunninghamia; species Cunninghamia lanceolata. The sequence continues at coordinate 3,533,396 of BSBN01000515.1, forward strand.
CTAAGCAAACATCAATCTGACAGACGACAAGTTAAGGGGCACTACATCCTCGCCCCTAGGATTAGGCTTACTCCTGGAAGCCTGCAAACAAATATGGATATAGCTCTCGCATTCAGGATGTATCTTCCCAAGTAGCTAAAGTCTCATCACTAGGATCCCACTGGACCCTTACCTGCTCTATGACTCTGCCCCTAAGAGCGAGTCTCCTATGCTCCAAAATGCCTGCGGGCTCCAAAGCTAGCTGCCCGTTCTCTACCTGTAAGGCATTCCAATCAAGGACATGAGAAATATCTGGATGATAGGGTCTAAGAATAGAAACATGAAATACATCATGGATGTGTGACAAGCTAGGTGGTAAAGCAAGACAGTATGCAACAGGACCGATTCTCTCCAAAACCTCAAATGGCCCTACAAAGCACGGTGCGAGCTTAGAGCCCTTTCCATAACAGATCGGACTCTTTCGTGGACACACCCGCAAGAACACCCAATCACCAACTGAAAATTGATGATCAAGTCTATGAGCATCTGCATATTTCTTCTATCTATCCTATGCTGCCACCAGATGCTCTCTAATGCGATCAACCTATTGCTCCATCTCTTGGAGCATTTGTGGTCCTAGGAGAACTCTATCCTCAAGGCGATCCCAACTCAATAGGGTACGACAAGGACGACCATATAGAGCCTAAAAAGGAGACATGCCAATAGAACTATGGTATCCATTATTGTATGAAAACTCCACCAAATGCAAATAATCTTCCCAATGGTTTTGTTGATCCATAACATACATTCTAAGCATATCCTCGAGAACCTGATTGACCCTCTCAGTTTGCCCATCAGTCTCTAGATGATAAGCTGAACTGAAGTTCAACTAAGTCCCCAATGCATGCTGAAGGGATGTCCAAAGAGCTGAAGTGAAGACTGGATCACGATCAGAGATAATCTTGCGAGGAATCCCGTGCAATATGACTATGTCCTCCATGAAAATTTTGGCCACAGATGAAGCATTATATGAAGATCGGACAGGAGAAAAGTGTGCTACTTTCGTAAGCCTGTCTACAGTGACCATTATTGTGTCATGATGATGAGAGGACATGGGTAATCCAACTATAAAATCTATTGAAATGATGTCCCATTTCCATTCCAGAATAAGATGTGGCTGGAGAAGACGTGCGGGATGCTGATGTTCCGCCTTAACCCTCTGACATTCTAAGCATCTCGAAACAAAATCAGCAATATCCCTCTTCATTCTAGCCCAAAAATATATCTGGCGAAGGTCTGCATACATCTTCTTGACACCTGGATGAGCAGAATAAGGTGCCCGATGTGCCTCAGACATAATTAAGGTACGAAGACCCTCTGTAGAAGGCACATAAATGTGACCTAAATGTCGCAAGAGACCGTCTGACTTGATAGAATATCTGGCATATCTGCCCTCCAAGGTTCTACCAGACTCAACTTCTGCTTTCACTTCCTGATACCATCTATCTACAGGGAGTGTTGTAAGAATCTGTCCTCTCAAATCCACTCCAAGAGTGATTGATGAAAGTTCATGTCTTCGCCGACTAAGGGCATCTGCCACTACATTCTCCTTACCTTGGATATATTTTACCTCAAAATTGTACTCACATAGAAACTCCATCCACCGCCTCTGTCTCGCATTCAGGTTTGGCTATGTAAAAATGTACTGTAAACTTCGGTGATCACTGTGTAGCTCAAACCGATGCCCCAGTAAAAAGTGTCTCCATCTTACTGATGCATGTACAACAGTGGCTAACTCTAGGTCATGTGTAGGATAGTTCAACTCGTGATCTTTGAGTTTGCGGGACTCATAGGCTATCACACGACCCTCCTACATTAAAACTGCTCCTAACCCTTCCAAGGATGCATCAGTACATACCACAAAATCTCTGGTAGGATCAGGCACTGCTAGAATAGGTGCACTAGTTAACCGCTCCTTAAGAGTCTGAAAGGCTGCTTGACACTGTTCTGACCAAATGAACTTCTTTCCTTTTCTCTGAAGAGAAGTTATAGGGTGAGCTATCTTTGAAAATCCTTGCACAAATTGTTGATAATAGCCTACCTAACCCATGAAACTACGAACCTCTAAAACATTAGTGGGAGCAGGCCAATCCATGATAGCTTGAATCTTTGAAGGATCCACCGCAATACCCTTGTCAGAAATAACATGTCCCAAATATTTCATTTCTGTTTGAAAGAAATCACATTTAGCCAGATTTGCATATAATTGATTTTCTCTTAAACACTGCAGAACATGTCGCAAATGTTCTTCATGCTCCTCCTTAGACCATGAATAAATCAATATATCATCTAAGAATACAAGAACAAATCTATCAAGATAGGTGTGAAATACACCATTCATCAGACTCATAAACACAGATGGTGCATTCGTCAACCCAAAAGGTACAACAGTGAACTCATAATGCCCTTAATAGGTGCGAAATGCTGTCTTGTGGATGTCAGCCTCAAAGATGCGCAACTGATGATATCTTGACTTTAGGTCTATCTTTGAAAACACCTTAGCTCCCTTGATCTGATTAAAGAGGTCATCAATTCGTGGCAATGGGTATTTGTTCTTCACAGTCACCTTATTAAGTTGTCGATAGTCGATGCACAACCGTAGAGATCCGTCCTTTTTCTTCACAAAAATAATTGGTGCTCCCCATGGAGAGACACTAGGACGAATGAATCCCTTTGCTAATAACTCCTCTAGCTGCAACCGAAGCTCCTTAAGCTCCTGAGTAGTCATCCGATATGGAGCTCGTGAAATAGGTTCTGCTCCGGGAACAAGGTCTATCTTAAAATCAATATCACGCTTCGATGGCATACCCGGGATCTCACTAGGAAAGACATTTTCATACTCTTTGAGAATAGGATGATCGTCAAGGGATGTCTCCCTATTCTCCCCAAAATCTAAGTCATTAACTATTACAGCAAACAACTTGCATCCTTGACACAAACATCTCTTCATTTGCATGGTGAAAATCATACGCAAAGAGATGGGTCTCTGAATCCCAACCACTTCTACTTCATTGCCCGATTCATCAACACACCTCACTAACTTGTGGCGACAGTCTATCACTGCTCAATGAGCATCCAACCAATCCATTCCCAACACTATGTCATAGGATCCTAGTGGTATAATGCAAAGATCCGTTGTGGTAGATAAAGGACCTATCCTCAACTCGCAACCATACACAAGAGAGTCTACTGATACCTAGATCCAAAGGCCAATTCCACTTGCCACTTAACATCTTGCTTTGGTGCCACTAATTTGCAACTCTCCACTATAGAAGGGGAAATGAAAGAATCTGAAGCACCAGAGTCAAAAAGAATAGAAATAGTAATACCTCGCAAGACACCTGTAGTCTCCACAACGGTGCCTTGGTGCTCTGCTTGGCGATTATCTACTGCCGCAAACACCCTATGTGACCTGCCTGCATCTCTGACAGTTGGCTCTGAAGCTACGGGCCTTTGTCCAAATCCTGTAGTATTCTTATGCGGACACTGCCTGGCAATGTGGCCCTACTGGCCACAAGAGAAACATCCTATTCCTCTACCAAAACCTCCACCACCTACAAGAGCATTCAATTGCCAAAAACTTCCTCTACTCGCTGTAGACTATGTGCTCTGCGTCGGTTGACTGGCACGATCACGTTTAACTCTCTGCCAACTTTGATCTTTTCTAGAATGAAATCTACTACCTTGTTGATATTGAGAGTTTCTCAATTTCATCTGGGACTACTGTTGTTGTTCTTGTCCACTCTTAGAAGGTACATGATGACTCCTTGAGTTACCTGCTGTATGGGACTGACCCCCTCGGAAACCAGAGCCTGCTTGAGATGTACTACCAATCTGTACACTTGTATGACCCCCTAGTGCCATGGTCAAGTTCTCCTCCACCAGTCGAGCCTTCTCAACTGCTACCTCCATGGTCTTCAGCTCAAAAACATGAACTCCTCCACTGATGCGTGCATTCAGACCTCTAATAAAATGCTGAACCAACATGGCCTCATCGTTTCCAATGCCTGCATACTGCTTGAGTTCATAAAACCTGCGCTCGTACTATTCCACTATCATGACCATCTGTCTCAATCCATGGAACTCGTCTGCTCGACGTTGCCTCCAGTGGTCTGACAGGAATCAAGCTCTGAACCTTTCTAGAAATAGTTCCCAAGATACTATGGCAATATCTAGATGCAACTTTTGTTCCTCTAGTTGCCACCATGTAGAGGTGAAACCTCTGAGATGCATGATGGTACATCTTACCTTAGTGTTGCTACCATAAGGATGCATAGCAAAACACCTCTCCAAATCAATTAGCCATGTCTCTGCTTCCATACCGCTACCAAAACCATCAAAAGTAGGAGGTCGGGTTCTCATAAGGTCCCTCATGTGGCTTGCAAGAATAGCTTCTTGTTCAACTGTGATTTCTCTCCTTTTGGGAGATCGTTCTCTTTCTCTCACTTCTAGTTGATCCATCTCCTGCCTGGGACCAAGATGAGCAAGAACCTCCTCAAGTGCTGGCGTAGCTGAGCACCCTCTAGCTGACCTTGATTCTCTTGATTCTAACTTCCACCTTCTTGTGTACTCTCATGAGGGGAACTAGGAGGAGGGTTGTTATTAACACCTCTCCCATGACCCCTACCTTGTCCACGTCCTCAGCCTCGTACCCTAGGCATCTTCCTGGACAACACACCCAAGAACAACTTCAGGTTGCTAGGCGAGGACTATGAAAGAATATATTCTTCAGAGTTTAAGCAACTAGTATAGCTTAATCGGCTAATATAAAACCAGAGTACCCAGTGTTAAAAACCAAGCTCTGATACCAGATGTAACCCCCCGCCTTGAACACCTTAGAAAAATTCACATTTATGCTATATGAAATAGGAAATTTTTTTTTAAGTGATTAAGATAACAAGTAATGTTTTTGATTACAACAGGCGGCAAAAACAAGGGGCCGAACCCTTAACAGAGGTTACAAAAGACAAGACACAGGCTCAGGAAACAAAAAGAGCTTGGAACCAAAACCTAGGAAACACCAGCTAACAAAAGACAGAAAGTAAGTACCAGCAAAAAACCAGCATCCAGGCAGCAGAAGGCACACTAGGATAGAGAGTCCTCCCAGTCATTAGCAAGAAGTTCAAAAATTTTGTCCAGCTCCTGAGTTCTGTCATTGTCAGTTCCCTGAGAGAAAAGTTGAATATCCTGCAAAAGGGTTAAGTTGATCATGGAAGACCTGCACAACATGCGAGTAATGAACTTATAGAGAGTAGACATCTTGAGCTGCAGATCCACCATCTTGTCCTTTAACTGAGTCACTTCAGCAAGAAGAGAGTTACTGTCTCTACCCTCATTCCCATTGCTATCCTCAGCAGTAGCCCTGACATCCTCTTCAGGGATAGACTGACTGTTCGTTTCAACCTCTTCAGCACCGGCAAGGTTTTGCTCATTCATGTTCCCCTCTCCTTCGCCAGTATCATACTGGGCCTCCATAGGGCTCTGATGGTTAAACTCCTCTTTATCACTACCAGTACCAATCACATTCTTAGGGCTGTCCTTGTAAACATTCTGCAGAGAGTCATGGTCATCAAACTGCTCCCTAGAAACAGGGTTCTCCATGTAAATTTTCTGCAAATCATCACTGTCGGCCTCCTTACTGTGAGAAGAAGCCTCAGAACTTTCAGAGTAGTCTATGAGTTTAACTTGGGGGGCTGGCTTCCCAGCAATTCTGGTAGAGCGTCTAACACCAGTGGAAATGCTTTTCCCTTTGCCCTTCCTAGCCTTTTTAGCAGGGTTCTCAGTAGACATGTTAACACCTTTGGGAGTCTCCTGGCTATCTTTGAGGGAGCTAAGAATAGCCGCTTCCTCAGCCAGCTCAGATAGGCGATGAAGCCGCTTCCTAGACTTGACAGAGCCCTTCTTCTTAGGGGTAGAGTTAGACCCAGGAGTGGGGGTATAAGTTTCCACAAAGGCCGAAGTCGGGCCATCATGGCTATTATTCACAGGGGTGTGGAGAGAATCACATTTGATGGAAGCCGACGGAGTATTGGGGGAGGGTTCCACAGCCGGGAGATGGAGAGTGGCAGGGGGCGTCAGGGCCAAGTGAAACTGGTAAAGCCTATGAATGAGGCTTTGGTGAAGGGGCACAGGCTTCTCCAATGGCCTAGAGGTTAAGTTCTTATGAACCATTTTAATAGAGTGCTCTAAGGAAGATAGCAAGTAGTAAGGGAAACAAATAGACAAATTTCTATGAAAATGATTGAGCAGGGGAAGATGGTAGTAATAAAACCTGGCATAGTGGCCTTCCAGCGTGAAGTACTTCATAAGTAAAAAACACATGTCCGCCCATGGCTGAGGAAGCTTCGCCCTCTTGAACCCTCCCTGGTAGGGAACCAGCTCTTCGCCGTCACCCAAGAAAAGCTTTTGGTTCTGCACTTCAAAAACCCTCTTCTTCCTTGGCAACTTAATGCCTTTAAGGGATAAGCCCATCACCTCAGCAATACTTTTCTCCGAGAACTCAAAGCTAACACTGCCAATGGTGACTCGTCTGTCAACCCACGAAGAAGCACACTGGATGGATAGCGACTCATCATGCCCGTTAAGGCATTCCAGGAATGGAATTATGCCCCCCTCCTTGCAGTAATGCCAGACAATGGCATTATCTTTGAAGTCGCTGCAGTTGTTAGGTGCAGTGCGTATTCTTTCCCCACCCATAATGAAAACCCATGCCACAATACCCAGTAGAAGAAGATAATTGAGTTGCAGAATACCCTTTAGAGCAATCCAGTAAGCGGTATTCATATGAACAAAACCCAACTGATGCCAATCACGAAACATTAAGTTCCAAAAATCAAGCAAAATAATGAGGATTAAGTTCGCATGTAGGGAGTACAGACGCCGCTGCCAATTCGCACGGGACTCGTGCATAAGCCTAGACAGGGTGGGAAAACACACCACCTCATCACTCGACACTTGATTAGACATCATTAATAATAGCATTCTTCTGCTTATGAATAAGCCTTCCATTGTGACCAGGAATGCTGCTAATTTAGCGCCAGACCCGCCAGATTTAGAATTCCTGCCCAAAGTTGGCAAGACCATCAGCAACCGAGTTACCTTCCCTATAAGTATGGAAGAAAGAGACATTCAGGATGCCATGGAGGATAGTTTGAATATCAAATATAATGTCACTTAGCTTCCAACCACAAGTAGAGAGACCAGTAATTGCATCCAGAATGATTTTAGAGTCACCTTATATGTGAAGATGGCTAATCCCCATAGAGATCACCACTTTGAGACCCCAGAGGAGGGCCATTGCCTCAGCAAAGTTGTTAGAATGCTTTCCAAGTCCTCCGGCATAAGCCGCAACAAGATCACCATGTTCATCCCTTAATATCCCTCCCCCGCTGGCGCATCCATCAGCTTTAGCAGCACCATCAAAATTGAGTTTCAACCACCCTGGCTCCGGCGGGGCCCAAATAGTATTAAGTCTTTTATGAAGTTCGTATCATCAAAATCCGGGATGTGGTTCAGCAAACCCCAGTTAGAAGCCACCCAAGAATCCTGTTTGGTCAAAGGTTGATCTACAAGTTTAATGTTAGCATTAGAAACATTTTCAATAATAGCTTTTAATAAAGAGATCCAACCTGCTTCGAAGACCTATGAGTGTCCCTAAAGATCCTATTGTTTCTTTCTTTCCACAGGGCCCACCCGAGAGAAGGAAGGGTCTGCTTCCACAGCTCCCGTAACCAAGGGTGATTAAGGGGAACATTCCAACTGGCGATACAATCACGAATCTCTTTGTTAAAAACCCATTGTATACCAAAATTTTCCATAATTCTACTCCAGACATCACAGGCAAAGTCACAATGAATGAGGAGATGTGCCACAGTTTCTTCTTGATTGCCACAAAGAACACATCTGTTACCAAGCTGCAACCCTCTATGTTGGAGGTTATCCTGAGTCAAAATTTTATTATGGGTGGCAGTCCACCAAAAGAAGTTAATTTTAGGAAGACTTTTACCATTCCAGACTTTCTCCCATATCTCATCCTTGTTAACATCCCCCACCAGCAAAAGGTAAGCAGATTTTACCGAGAACCTCCCTTTTTTGTCAGCATGCCACAAGAGTTCATCCTTCCGAGGGAATAAAGGGAGTCTGATATCCATCAGTAATTGTTGAACCATATTCAGTTTCTGATGAAACTCAGGGTTATTCATGGTGCATTGTAATGGGTTTTTCCATCTTTTAAGCCCATGTTCTTGGGTAAGGTAATTACTAACCTTAGAGCCAAAAAATTGCTTGGCCAAGTCCATAATATCTTTACTATCAACTTGGGCTGAGAGAGGCTGATTAGTTAACTAGGGGTTATCCTAGAAGTTGATGAGAGAACCTTCCCCTAATTTCCATCTCATTCCTTTTCTAATAATGCTCCTAGTTTTTAGCATTTTATTCCAGATGGCAGAGCCTGACAGAATACCTTCATGAAGAAGTACCGAGTAGCTATCAGAATCTTTGAGATATTTGGCCTTCATTATGTCCCCCCAATGTTTATTTTTGTTGATGAAGTTCCACATAACCTTGGACAGTAGGGCTTTATTCATGCTTTGGACAGTCCTGATGTTAAGACCCCCATGAGATTTAGGACAGCAGACCTGCTCCCACTTGACCAAAGAAATCCTCTTCTTTTCCTCCATACTAGTCCATAAGAAAGTCCTTTGTATCTGTTCTAGTTTTTTAGCTAGGTATTTAGGCATCTTAAAAAGAGAGAGGAAGTATGTGGGAATGCCTTGGAGGGAAGCACGTAAAAGTTGAAGTCTCCCAGCATTGCTGAGAAGTTTGCCTTTCCAGCCCATGAGCTTCCTCTGAGTTCTTTCAATAATGTTGTGCCAAAAGGCAAGAGTGACATCTTTAACAGTGAGGGGTAGTCCCAAATAAACAGAAGGGAGATTAGCAGCAGCACAACCAAGAATCTTAACAATTTTTCTTTGAAGATCATCAGGAGTATTGAAGAAAAAAATATTGCTCTTCAGAAAATTAATATATTGCCCAGAAGCCTTAGCATACTCATTCAGTACCCTTTTCCAAGCAGAAGCCTCCACCACGGAAGAAATGCCAAAAAGAATAGTATCATCCACAAACTATTGGATCATCAAGGGAGTAAGGGAGGTGGCAAGTTTAATCCCAGTAATAACTTTAGAAGAGACTTTGTTCTGAAAAGATCTACCCAGCGCCTCAGCAATCATAATAAAGAGGTAGGGGGACTCCCTGTCGAATCCCCCTAGAAGGGGAGAAAAACCCTCTTGGGGTACCATTCACAAGAACCGAATATTTACCAGTAGTAACAGCTTCCTTGACAAGAATGAGGAGTTTATCATTAAAACCAAATTTGTGAAGAAGTTTGAACAGAAACTGCCAGGAAACTCGGTCGTAAGCTTTAGAGATGTCGAGTTTGAGAGTCATGCTGGGTATCTGACTTTTTTCCATGGAATGTATAGTCTCATGAGTAGTAAGAACAGTATCCAAAATCTGCCTGCCAGGAACAAAACCTTTTTGCATGGGAGAAATGATCTTATCCAGATAAGGTTGCAATCTGAAAACCAACAACTTAGTGCATATTTTATTAAAAGTGTTGCAGAGGCTTATAGGCCGGAAATCATTGAACATATCAGGGTTAGGCTTTTAGGAATCAAAGCAATATAGGTGTTATTAAATTGTCTAAGGAGCTTACCAGTCCTGAAAAAGTCTTTAATAGCCGTAGTGACATCAAACCCAATGATATCCCAGAATTCTTGGAAAAACACTAGAGGAAAACCATCGGGACCAGGAGCTTTATAAGGGCCCATAGAAAAGACAACAGCCCTGACTTCCTCCTTAGTAACAGTTTTCAAAATGTCAGCATTGTCATCCACAGTCAAAACAGAAGGAATCTCTTCTAACAGTTGAGAAACACACAACGAATTGTTAGCAATTGGCCCAGACTCTGACAGCAGGTTGTGAAAGAAACTAACAACATTATCTCCAATCTCCTCATCTTTAGTAATAAAACTACCATCCTCCAATTTAATAGAAGATATAGTATTGGATTTTCTATGTTTAAGGGCGGATTTATGAAAGAAGGCCATGTTCCGATCCCCTTCTTTGAGCCATTGGATGCGGGACTTTTGTTTCCAAAAAATTTCTTCCTTGTACATAATGTCCTTCCAATCCTTAATGAGGTTGTCTTCGGAAGTAGCCAAGGACTCGGACCTATCACCCTTGGCAATCCTAAGTTGAATGTCCTCAAGGTTATCAGATATGAATTTCTTCTTAGAAAAAATATTACCAAAGCTGTACCTGTTCCAGCCATAAACTTGATGATGGATGTGGAGCAGTTTCTTGTGAAGACGGAACATAGGAGTACCGGTCACCTTAATTTGCCACCAAGCAGAAAGGAGATTTTTGAAGTCAGGGTGCTTGATCCACATAGCTTCAAATCTAAAAGGAAAAGGTCCTATTCTTCTATCATCAGCCCACTCCAAAACAATGGGGTTATGGTCTAAAATCGTTCTGGGGAGCGCTCTAAGAGAAAGAGCGAAGTTGAGGGGCCAATTATTGGAGGTTAAAACCCTGTCCAGTTTGACTTGAATTAAGTGTTCCCCATTCCTTCTATTGGACCAAGTGAATTGCTGATTAGTCAAATCAATATCCGTAAGACCACAGGTGTTGATGAAGTCCGCCAGATAACAAGTAATGTTAACATAACTAATTACACCATTAAACTTACGACATGTTCTCCAAAGTTTCAAGGCTACATTACTTAACAATTCAACTAACATAATTTAACATACATCAGTAACTGATCTAAATCCAATGCACAATTAAATAACTTATTCATATTCATTGCACGTCGTCAAATAATATAATCTACATGATCAAATACATAACTGAAATGCTTTCCTTACACATAAGTACATCATTACATTGCCATTTTCAGACTACATCAAAATTACATATATTATGAATGATCTGTTACACAAGTCTAGTACAAGATTATACACATACATCTTCATCAATTGGTACAAGTACAATTGTCTGTAAACTGAGATAAATCTTTTCTGCACATGAACTTCGACAAGGAATAACCAATGGATAAGAAAGCTCTTCCACCCGACCATGTGGAACCCTAATGTCCACCCCCCGAGCTAGGAGTTAACATGAGGTCCCAAACAATAACAGTCAGGTAGACAAAGACTAACATGAACAAAGGATGACCAAACTCCAATATAGCACATGGTAATAACATAAATAACACAACACAACTTCCAAAGGCAACACATAACATAAGTGGAGAGACCATACAAGGAATGCTAGGTTGTAGTAGGGAGAGTGTCATCGCATAGTCCTAGCATGGGTTATCCTGACAACCTCTCGCTAGGCGCCGACCCCCATCTATGGTTATCCTAACAGCCTCTCACTAGGCGCCGGCCCCATAGGGTGACACATGCGGAATCGACCTTCCTTTTGTGAGGACAAGGAAGTCAATCTTGCCGACTAAGCCTTCTCTACCCATCCTTAGTCTAAACAAGCACTACAGGCCATGGGAGAGGAATCCATTTATCTTGTTTAATGTGAAATCTACCCTTAACCCCCTAGTTCATTTTAGGTTATCACTTGATTAATCTACTTTCAATAGGTTATCCTAATTGCCACTTTGGGCGCCGGCCCCACGTTGAAAGCCACTCTCCTTCCTAACACCTAGTAAACCTTAACCATCATACAAGGCATTATAGCAATACACAAACATGTTCACTACAAGGCATAAACCCTCTTGCATTACAAATAGAATCATAACACCAATTGTTATCCATCGCTTATAACATTACAACACTTTACTCTTTTACAGATTCCAAGTCTCTCCATATGACAATTTCGACAAAACGGATACAAGATAGTCACAAGTGGTTAAATATCTCATCCTGAGAATATTATATCCACAAAATACATTAACAACTTTCGACAATTCTACATTCGTAATAAATTGTACTTCATACTCAATTAGAATCACATGTTCAAAACACCACAACACTAGAACACCTATCCACATGTTGGTTGTACTCAAAACACGACATACTATGCCTCTGGAATTTTGACCATTAACAATTTAATATATTACGACAACAAGAATTCTCAATTCATTCAATTCAATTCAAGTTCTAGAGTTACACTAAAATTCCTTCTTGTAAATAACTTTGTCATAAAATCAATAGCGAATTACATTAACTCTTTTAACCGAACCAATTGATTTTAAATTTAATGCAACAGTTATATTAATACATTACAACTTAACTTATCTAATTACTCTTCATATTGTTTCTAAAAATAAATCACAAGATTTAACCAAACAAGCTTTTACAATCCATTCGAAGAGAATCTTTCGACTGAACTACATTATTTAGTTTGTGTTATCCTCATTCAAGATATACGTTTACAACTGTTTTCCTTATCATGTTTAACAACCGATACAAGGTATATCTTCCGACCCTCTCGAATGAATTTCTTCTGACTTGAGAATAATCTAACGATTTAACCAATAACGCTTCAACCGAAAACAAATTACGATAACAAATTGTTTACCAACCAATTTACCATTTCCAACAATAAATAGAATATGCTAACGATATTCGTGATAAGAACATCTTGGGAAATGATTTTATCAACGGTGATTTCGTTCTAACGGGATGGTCATTCGTCACTTGGTAGTTGCATTTGTTTCCAAGGCATTCCCGTTTTCACGTGGATGCTCCAAATACAACTATTTCAAAAGTAGACCTATCGAATTGCAAGAAAGATCGTGAACGATTTGGCATATATCATAGAGGAGGTGTAAAATTGTTATTAACTGTTTTACCATTGATGTGGATGATATTTAATCAGTCTAATGACTTCTGGCAGCACCTATCCAACTCCTTCGAACTTGCAATTAATATAATTGATGGTGACACTTCAACAGTTTTCTCTCTCTAACCAAATATCCCACGAAGGCGATGGTCACAGAAAACAGAGGCACAAAGGTTTGAGGAAAGCCGTTTTATGGTTTCCAAGGGCATTCTCTGAGTACACAGCGACTTGTTAATACCTCCTACTATAGTGCAGATTCCAAAAGAGAAGGTGCGACTGCATAATTAACGATGGATTTCATATTTAATCTGGCTTCCTTCACTGAATTTGGAACACTTAGGACTATGTTAAGATTTTCTACAGTACCGACAGTGGTGGATTTGTATATTATTTACCATACAGGGAAGAAAACACAGTAATAAATCTGAACTATACAATTACAACGATGGTGCAACTTTTGGACAAGCCACTAGATGATGGCCGGCAGAAAACCATGGGAAAATACTAGTGATCTGCAGCCTTTGATTTCCCAGTGTGCATAATTGGTCTTCAAAACTTTCTCCAATACCAAGGATTCAATAAACTTTTACTGTTGTCAATTGCTTTGGATGATCCTCCTCAAAGGCAGCGCTACACTTAATAATGAAGTCACTGTTGAGTCTGTAATGGAAGACAATTTGTTTTTAAACAAAACATTGAACTAGTATTGCAGATGTTATCTACCTTTGAAGCCCATACAACCTTGTGTGCCCAGCAGAGAGCTAACATCACTATGAATGGTCGATTGGAGGTTATAAACAATGTAAATATAAATACCACATAACAGATTTTCAAGCAAGATTTTGTCAGGTAACAAGTCCACAATATTGGAACCTCAGTTTTGTCATTGCAAGCGCACCACTCAAACATAGGACTGCACACCAGTAAGTTATGAATATTAGAGGGTATTTATCTTGTGATTTCCTTTACAAGACTGACATTTCCTAGAATCTAGTAAAACACAATGAATGTTTTGAACAGAACTTTAGACAAACTTGTAAGATTGCCAATCAAACGCACAAACTAATAAAGTGACTGAACAACAACAATTTGGGGTGAATTGATGAGACATTTGTCAGACAGGGTATTAACAAGCATGATTTTCACTTTTTTTTTTTTTACCTATTTGCAAGATAGAAATGATTTGGGCATCAACAAAACAACATATAGGATTCTGTCATCTCCAGACACTGAAAACAGCGACAAATCTAGGATGAATTAATGCAACATTTATCAGACTTCGTATAAGCAAACATGATTTATATTCCAATTCTCCCTATTTGCTTAAAAATACTGATTTGGTCATCTTTAAGCCAATGAAAACAACAGTAATTCTGGTTAAATACATGAAGCATCCAGATTCCATAGTATAAACAAACATGACTCCTTAAACCATGATTAGGGAGTATCAAAACTCAGAGGAATCAATTCTTTCTAGTCTAGAAAAGCACTGGGTCTACAACATTACCGCGACCAGTATTAAAAACTGATGATAAACTGTTTAGTGGGGATTGTTAAGATACATAAAACTTTTTCATCATAAACCATTCTATGGGATGTTAATATATATACATATATATATATCTTATCATTCATTTCACTTTCGCCACAGAATTTCTAGAGAATTTGCTACGCTTGTATGAAGAGGAGAGCAGTTAGCAGATGGATGATTACAAGATGAGCAAAGGCTGGACGGGCTAATATTATTCTTCCTATTGACTAGAATAATGTCATTACATCACCGACATTTGTCCTTTCCTTTTGGGTTTTACAATATGATGTAAGGCCAAGAAATTTTAGACAGTAATAAATTCGGAAATCCACTCACAGGGTATGTGGTGTGATAATGAACGATGGGCAACCATTGTCAATTCATGTCCATGAAAGAGTGGTTGTATATAGACATAGTGACATCTCCTTTAAACCATCTATAAATTAAATAGAAAGGCAAGATTGCTATGCAAGCCCCTTGATAATTAAGCTAAGAATTGAAAATAAAAAAACAAATGGCACTCGGTTTAAACATCGGAGGGACGCAGAAAACAACTTAATTGAAAATTGAAATATCTCTTGAAGCAGAAATTCAACCAAGACAATCCATTTAGAATCAAGGAAATGATCAACACCCACAGATTCAAATTCAGAGGGAAAGAATTATCCATTTAGAGGAACCTGGCTGCAACGTCAATTCGACAAGTATGTTTCAGTTGCTGCAATTCCAAGCTTCCTTTTTCTAGCCTTCTTCTCTCTTCTTCTACTTGCAATCCTTCCCCTTTTCTCTCTGCAAACTTCCTTTTTATAGAACAGTCCCTTCCACCTTGTAAGGATACGACACGCGATCCTATGCCCCTTCCTCCTCAAAATATATTTTTTTATTATGTTAATGGTCTAATAGTTAATTATTATCAAAATTTATGATTTTTATTAATATAAATATATGATTCCAACTAAATTTAATCTTTTTTATAACCAACCAACTATTTTTTTATTAATAAAGTTGTAACATTACATCTATCTATAATTTTTACAACTCTATTATAATTTATTTTATCAATTAAATTGCAAATCATGAATTACAACATGACTTACAATTAATTTATTTATTTAAATATTCATTGTAAATAATATTATATTCAATAATACAAAGTTCCTTACAACTATTAATTCACAATTTTACTTCCCATAAAACTATAATTTATTTACAACAATTATCAACAATTATACTCAATTATTGACAATTACAATTATGCTCAATTATCAACTTTTACAAATATATTTAATTATCAACATTATATTTTTCGTATAATGATTCTATTTAATGCACAACACTACCTTGCACACTTAGACACCTTCTGACCTAGTTAGACTTCAAGGTGTAACATTACCTGTCTGCAAGTCATGATCAAACGACAGACAATGACCACAAGGGTAAACTGACAACTAGACAACACTGACAAGGGACCTCACGTTAACTCCAAACAACTATTCCATTGGCGAAGGCACGCTCAAACCTGGTAAATCAGGTGGAGTCAGTGCCTAGTACCTGCATCCTGCAGCAACACATAGTTAAACATAACAAGATATATATCCAGATACAGTCATATAGTGAATGGAAATCGTAGTGGGGTAGGGTACTCGAGAGCGAGTAATACGACACTGTTCCATTCACGTTTATGTATAAACAATTAACTACATTGAACAAGATTTCTGGTTACTAGTCAACAACATAAAACAATCAATTATCTTACAATCAAATATAGCAATTTACATCAAAACATCTATAACATCTAGTTTATTTATCAAATTGTAAAGCATAAAATAACAGAATCCAACATCAACAACTGTTATCATAACAATTAGGTCCATAATGAATTAACAAAATAACAAGGAATCCATCATCAAACGATCTAAGATACTGTCATAATGTCTAATACTACTAAGCAAACATCAATCTGACAGACGACAAGTTGAGGGGCACTACATTTTTTGTATTTAAGAAAAATGTTTTTGATTTCTCTTTGTTAAAGGACTAGCCTAAAGTGTTGGTGTACCTGTCTAAAGCCCTTCTGATGGTTACGGCCTCCTCTACAATAGCATTGCCAAACAAAGAAGTGTCATCTGCAAACTAACTGTGGATTATTTGGTTGAGTTCCTCTACCACCGAAATTCCCTTCCATATTATGTTATCTCTTAAATGCTTGATAAATCTCCCCATAGATTCTGCCATGATAATAAATAGGGAAGGTGAGAGGGGGTCCCCTTGACGATGCCCATTTGTAGCTTCAAAAAAACTGCATAGTTCAATCCATTAACCAGGACCGAATATCTGGGAGTACTAATGCAAGCTAAAATAAGCTTAATCCACTATGGAGCAAAACCAGATCTTTTTAAGACTTCTAGAAGTAATTTCCAACTTACCCGATCATAGGCCTTGCTCACGTCCAGTTTTATTACCATTTCTTTGTGCCTATTTATAACCATAGAGTGGATGACCTCCATAGTCACAATGATACACTGTATTATTTCTCTACCCAAGATGAACCCATTCTGCTCTTTAGCTATTATTTTTTCCAAAACCCCTTTCATTCTATTTGAAAGAGCCTTTGAAATAATTTTGTATATTACATTAAAGAGGGAGATGGGTTTGTAGTCCGAAAAGGAGGAACAGTCTGGTTTTCTTGGAATGAGGGCTATTGCAGTGTTATTAATATCCTTGACAAATCACTTCTTTTTCCAGAATTCTTCTGCCACTTGCCATATGTCTCGCCCTATGAAACTCCAGCAATGCTGGAAGAATTTGGCTATGAATCTGTCAGGGCCTGGGGCTTTTTCCGCCCCAAGTTGTCACATGGCCTACCAAATTTCATCCAAGGAAAAGGGTTCTAAAAGCCTCTTGTTATCCAAATCTTCTATCAGCTTAGGAATACTCGAGATCAGATCATGATCCAGGTTTGTTACTGATTCTCCATTGCCTAGCAGATTCATAAAATGTTTGACTGCCTCAACCCTATAGATTCTTTGTCCTCTACCATCGAACCGTCGCTTCTCCTTATAGACACTATTTTGTTCCTTTCCCTTCAATTTCTTGTTGAAGCATGGAAAAATTTGGTATTATTATCTCCTTCCCTAAGCCATAGATCTCAAGCTTTATCTCTCCAATAAACCTCCTCTCTTGCCAGAACTTCCGCAAGTTGTTCTTTCAAATCTTTTTCTTTCTCAAAGTCTTCAAAAAACATGCCATTTCTGATAAATTTTTCATTCAAACTTTCAAGCTCTTCCTCAATTCTTTCTTTTTCAGCGAAAATATTTTTAAAAGAACTACTATTCTAGATCTTCAATTTATTTTGATAAAACCTAATCTCCTTATAAAACAAAAACTAATTGTACCTTTTATTGAAGCACTTTCTTTCTACCAATTCTCTATTTGGTCTAGTAAATTAGGGTCTCTCCACCACATACTTTCAAATTTGAAGTAGCTTCTTACCAGTTTTTTTGCTCAAACTTATCTCTAACTTCACATGAAAGTGATCTGAGCCTGTAAGTGGAAGAATTGTAGCGTTGCACAGGAAGCCATCCGAAGTCCAACTGGGGACAACAAAGAAATGGTCCAATCTTTCTACTATGTTAGTGAAGCTTGCTCTGCAATTGGTCCAGGTGAAGCTTCCATTCTTGGGGATGCAGTCAATCACTCCCATATTATTGATGAAGTTCCTAAAATCAAGCATTACCTTGTTCACCTTCTTAATTCCTCCACTTTTTTCTCCAATATCTAGGATCGCATTAAAATCTCCTCCCATTATCAGTTTCTGACGATCCAAATTTGCGCAAATTTTTGTGACATCGTTCCATACTGCCAATTTGTCCTCTGTCTTAATTGGACCATAAATGTTGAGGAGAAACAATTCTACTTTTGACAGCAAGCTTTTAACTTTACATAACATCCAATTTTTCCTTGCATCTAATAAAATTACCTCCGAAGTTTATTGCTTGCATAGGACACCCAATTCCCCCAAAGTCCCAGAAGCTTCTTGAAAACATCCTGACCACAGTTTGTAGTTTCTAGTAAAAATACAGCTTTCCTCTATGGTTAACTTCGTATCTTGCATTATTACTATATCACAGATTATTTTATCTAGGTGGCGCTTTATGAGGTGCCTTTTGTGAGGGGCCTTTTGGCCCCTGACATTCCAAGTGAGAAGCTTCATTTCCCTCCAAGGGAATCCCTGGCTCCCTTGTATTTCACAAAAAACTCTTTGATGTTCTTCAAGCCCAGCTCACTCACATCTCTTTCCCTTCTCTACTTATTTGCCTTCCTTCCTCTTTCCTTTTGGGGCTTTTTGAGGAAATTTAGAGTCGATTGGCTAATTTGTCTGATGCCAAGTTCTCTGAGTTCCTCTTCATCATCTATCTCTTCATCTGAGGTGCCAATGTCTGATTCGCTATCAATATTCAAATTTGCAGGTGGATTTTCTATCATCTTTACCAATTATTCTTTGATCGTACATTCCTTTTGAGTCTCTGAATTTAGGGATGAAAGGATTTCAGGCCTTGGTCCCATCTCACTAATCAAGCCATCACCTTTCAGATTTGGAGTTCTTTTTGAATCTTGCTAATTAGGGTTTCCTAATTTTTTAACCCATTTTTTTTAGTTTTTTTCTTTTGGCGGCAATTTCCTTCTAAGTGGTTCCTTCTTCCACACCTCAAGCAATATCTCCTATCCTCCTCGATCTCCAGGCTTTGCATCTAGTGATTGCCATTAACGCATAACATGATCTATTTTGACATCTCTCTGATTGCCGCAATTTTTAGCCTGGCATATAAATAAGAGTCTCTGTTAATTATATCCTCATCTACCTCAATTAGGGTTCCTAGGGATCTTCTGATCTTTTCCAAGAAGTCGTCTACCTAGTATTCAATAGGTAAATTGTATAATCTGATCCAAATTGGCCGATCGTAGGGATTACATGCGACTGGGTTGAAATTTGGCTACCAGTCCTACATGAAAATTGGATCATCTTCCATTTCCCAAAGACCACCTTGTAGGATCTTCCATTTCTCTTCCAGTGAAGCAAAGAGGACCACAAAGAAACCTTTGGGCAGGAATTTTATTATTTTTTGTGCTTACCAGTTCTTGCTTATCCAGGTCCTAATTCTTTCCCTTGGCTGTTTCTTCCCAGTAATTCTACAAATAATTGCTAGGTCTTTCATCATCTCGAGATTTGTCTCAATTTCACCTTCACACTGTAATTCCTCATTTCAATATTCCTTATCGCCATTTTCTTTTGTCACCGCTTTTGAGTATTGTCCATCCTCGTTCTTCTACTTTTTTTTTGTGATTGCTCTCTATCCCAATATTATATAATATTATTATCAATATATTTTGTACATTAATATATAATATATTAATGTATTAAATATTATAAATATTAATAATATAATATATTATATATTAATATCATATTATAATATATTAATAATATAAATATTATATTATTAATATTTATTATAAATATTAAAATATATTAGAAAATACTATTTTTATTTGATAGGTAAGATGTATAGTTTATATTAAAATATCAAAAAGTTGCTTACATTGTTAAAGCCCATGGGCTGCAATTTGACTAATCCATCCCCTCTTAGAAGACTCAAAATGACCACGCAGGGTCTTCATCAAAGTTGCCATTCAAGGCAAAACATTATGCTATAACTACTAAACCACCTTAACACCCAACCCTGACCTTAACAACACTATTGCATATATAACAGAAACATAAATTAAGCAGCAAAGACATGTGACCATATTGCCATCATATTTCCCTTTGCTCAAACAAGTAGTCCCTGAACTCACCAATCCATGCAAAGCCATCAAATAGAGACAAATTAAACATTTTATTCAGAAAATCCCGTCCTTTGCATGCCTTGACCCTGTGTGAAATTAACTCGTTGCCACTGATGTCTAGAATGAAGGGAAAATATCTTACCACCTCACCGAGTTGGTTGATTTTGCAAAGGTCCCTTGGCCTCGAGAGCCTGACTCCTCACTCGGCTGCCTCCAGAACACCATCAATCCCTTCCAGTAGGGCAAGCTTAAACATCTATTGCACCAGGATGTGGACCTCCTTTGACGTCAATAGATTGAGCAATGACGCCACAACCCTTGAGGTGATATCAGAGTCTACTTTGTATCGTTCTCCATTTTAACGAAAGCCTTTCCCAGAATCAATTTTGTTGCCCCAATCACAAACACATCATTTTGATGTAGCACCTTGCATAGACATTGATCTATTATTTTCCCTAAGAAAGCCATCTGCCTAACCCTACTGGTTAGGCAAATGGGTGACTCCTAATGCAGGAGCATCCAAGTCCACAAGCGATCTTGCATCAACCAAAAATATTTTATTTTAATTTTTATTTTGGTGTGTTTTTTGGTTTGTTTTGGTGGTCTTAGGAATCTCTCCACATCAAAAATCCAAATATTTAATCAGATTTGTAAATTTCAAGTTTTCACTATATTGCAGTTTTAAGGCTTCGTAAGGCAGTTTTCATGAAAATAATTGTTTTTGAAGATTTTTGAAGGTTGGGATAAAATCCTTTGATAGGAATATTCTTGAAGACATTTCACTAAATATGTAACAAGAATAAAAGTCATATCTTTCACTGTTTAGGAGATTTTAATGCCAGAAGTTTCTGCTGACAGTTTTATGGGAAAATTAATTTTTGGAGTTTTATCAATGCTGGAGAAAATGGCTTGGTGGGAAGCTTAGGAATGTTATTCTACACATTTGGGTAAGTTTTCATGCAAAAAGGAGCTTCCATTAAAAAGTTATGGAAAAAGTCAAATATCAGACATCTCGGTGCATAGTGTTGAAGTCATGAAGGGGTAAATTTCTTCTCCAAATTTATTTGAGAAGATTCTAAATGTATTATTCAAGGTATTTAAATAATTTTAATTTAGATTCAAATATCAATGTGGGTGGAGGTAGAGAATCTTCTATTTTAATATTTGATTTTATATTATGTAACCCCTTGGGATGAGGTAAGAATATGGAAAAAATCAAATATAAAATAGTAATGCCTCCAAAAATCATTAAAGAGTTACAAGAGTCATTAAAGAAATGCCTCACTTTCTAACAATTATCAGGCATTTCTATTTAGAAAGTAATGCCTTATAGTAATGCCTTTAGAAAGTAATGCCTTAAAGTAATGGAAAAAATCAAATATAAAATAGTAATGCCTCCAATAATTGTTACAAGAGTCATTAAAGAAATGCCTCACTTTCTAAATGAAACAACTATGTTGGAAGAAAGAAAGTTTCCAAAGTTGAACACTATGTCTTGTTCAATTTTGGAATGTTATTGTAAGTTTTAAAAGGCAAATTTTAGTTTTAAAGGTAGATTTTAGAGGGTTTAGAGGGAAGTTTTCAAAAGGAGAGAAAGGAGTTTTTGAGAGTAAGAAATATGTGGATGAGAGGGAATGAAAAAATAAATGAAAAGATGAGAGCATAAGGAAAGAGAGAGATTCTTGTATGTGAATTCATGTTTGTTACATATTTGGCATTTGAGGGTTTGAGTTGTGCTACATCAACTCCATTCCTCCACGGGCTAGTTTATCGGTCGGAAGGTGAAAGACAATGTAGGGCGGAGGAGCGACTGCCATTAACAGGAAGCCTAATTTACTATAGAAAGTTTCCTTTGGCATTGCTAATTTATAGAAGGATAAGTTGTCTCTCCCTTCGAAAATAGTAGTATACGTGATCTACAATTATCACCTCCCCTGTAATGCCCTGCCATGAACACCTTAGAGAACAACATGTCTATGCTATATAAAACAGGATAATATTTTTTTAAATGATAGAAATAACAAAGTAATGTTTAACAAATCAATACACATCATTAAACTTTCAACTTGTTACTCTAAGGTTCCATGGTTGCATTACTCAACAAATCATTTAACATAATCTAACATACATCATTAACTAACATCAGTAGATCATTCTAAATCTATTGCATAAAATGGATAATCATTTACATCTCCATATCATAACATCAGTTAAATAATTGACATGATCAAGTTTACATGTGAATGTAGACATAAAAAATTGACCAAACTTTCATTATCCCTAAATCCACCCATTTGATTTATTATTACCCACATGTGATTTAATTAATGTTAATTAATTAAATCCTTCATTTTGACATATCCCGTAAATAATAAATTAAAATTAATTTTTTATTTACCTATGAGCTAATAACCTCCTGAAAATAATAGATTAAATAAACTTAATTTATTATTTTAATTTAAAACTCGTAAAATACCTACCATAACTCTAACTACCTTTTACCATTTGCTTAACCAAAATCCGTTCAACTACCAATCTCCAAACTTTATAAAGTGAACCCTTATCTTTCATTTTCCACCCCAAGACAAATTTGACATTGGAGTTATGTTGTACTCTGAGCAACCACATTTCAATACTTCGGTAACATTTATATTTATGTGGTTTTTATAGTCTTATCATTATCTTTCTGTTACATTGAACATAGATTTTTAGGGTTTTGTGTTAATTTCAAATCTTTTTAAGAAGATCTATATTTTGCTATAAACATTGGTGAACCTGACGTGAAACATGCTCTTTCGTAATCGGCTGTGTTGCAAGCATTTTAGTTGAGTTTGTGCAGGTTTCTCGAGAAATCGTGGAGATCATCTTTTGCAGAAGTCTGGCTCGTTGGATGCAGGAACTCTAGTCTTTGATGTAACCTACATATTCCTGATCTATATCTTCCATAAAACCTTGCAATTTTTCAAACTCTTTCGTTCTCCTTGATATTATACAACAAACCCGTCAATCTGAACAACTCCCAGCATAGTTGTGATCTCCTCAGAAGTGGTAGCTGGTTTATTGCAATTGTTAATGCCCTATTCATGGCAGTTACAAGATACTTTCTATTCTTCAGTGGTAACTATTTGCTTGATCTGTAACGGTTTCTTTTAAGCCTTATCATTTAGGTTAAAGAGAGGTCTTAACAGTTTCTTTGGAAATCATTTGTGAGTAGTTTATGCCATAATGTTTTACTTATAATAATCACAGTCTTTAGAGATCTTCGCTGTAAGTATCAACTGCAACATTTAAACTTTAGTGATGTTAATTATAATAGTTATCTCATATATTTGAATGTTTAATAGTGGCTTAAATCATAGACATGAAGTTAGAGAATTTGAAGTGTAAACTGTGATAGGCCAAGTGGAAACCTAAGCGTATGAAGTCCTCTATAAACTGTCAGCATTTACAAATATATTTGAGAGGGAAGGTGGCTATTGTATTTAGCCCTTAGGCTTTTATAATTGTGCATTTAATGCTCAAAAAATAGTCCCATGCCAAAAAACATTATGAACTCGCTGTGTGTACCTTGAATCTCATTGCATAAAATAATCCACGTCAACAATTTTCTAAACTTGTCCACTATTCTTATCTGCATGTTTCTTGAGCTTCGTTCACACTGGAAAAATTTCTGAACTCATTGAATGTTGCTCATATCGGCATATTCCTTAAACCTCCTATGGATGCAATTACATTGGTTGCTTCTTATCGGTGTATTCCAAGAGTTCCTATCAGCTTATTGCTACAAAAGTTTATAAAATCGTTGGTTGTTCTTATCAATGTATTCCTTGAGCCTCCTAACTTATAAACATTTTGGATCACATGAACTTCGGTAGCCATATGGAATGAGAAAACTTTGTAGGCTGGGCATACGTGTCAAATTAGGAAGGGCTGGAAATTTGAAAGGTACCCAAAATATCTTAAAATCTAATGCTAATCCCATTATGCTTCCTCTGTTGTTGGACGAATGAAATTCTCCTGATATCTTAAAGTAATTTCCTACTTTACATTGAATTTTCTGTGTGATCTTTGCTTTTGCACAATATTTAGGACTTACAGTCCTCTTGGTTTTAGACAAAATTGCCAAGCCATTGAAAGAAGGATTGTTTCACTGTTAATCAAAATGTCAGTTGGCATATTATGATGTTACTGGAATCATTATCTATTTAGACCAGCAGATATTTGCATTTACACAGATTTGGCAAATTCCAGTTTATGTCCCTAACAAGATTCACTTGAACTCTAGCTATATCAAAACTTCTCAATCATTGCAAACTGTAACCGGTTTTAAATCATCAAATTTTGTCAATTGCCAAAGGTTTATCCATTGTCAGAGTGCCCAATTTTCGGTCCTTGGAGGCTGTTTTGATCAAACGGATATAGCTTTTTCAATTTTCATCAGATTTTCATGTTTTTGTAGGTGGAAAGTTACTTCTGAGCTCTACACAGCCGTGATACGATTTCTAAATCATCAAATATTTCCCATCTAGCATTTAACATTTTGTGTGGACTTTTGCAGGATCGTTCATCTCAGTCTAACATTTTCATTGTAGCTTTACGCCTGTCAAAGACAATTTTTTAAAAAACTGCTAATTAGTGTGTTGCAGGTTCGATTGTCAGAGAATCTAATCTTGAAACATGATGTCTTCTTTTCATAGATTAAATCACATCATAAGCAAGGGTTAAAATTAACAAGTGTTTGCGATGTCTTGTGGGTTGCAATTTTGTCATTGAATACGTATGCTCTTCTCTTGCGCTACTTGGCGATCTTGAGAATCAAAAGCATTCCTTTGGCATTTTGTATAACCACCTACACATTTGGATTTGGAATTAAAATGAACCCCATGCGAGTGCGAGGTAAAGGCGTTGTGTATGCTCTCTCCTTGCGCTTCGTGCAATCTGGGAGATCAAAAACAACATGTTTCCTTGCTTTTGTTACCCTTTAGAGTGGGCCTACTCTTGAGACACATCCTCAAGGAGAACTCATTTGCGACCCCAAGCAGTACTTTCATCCGGTCTTCTATATAAATTGAGGATAAGGTAAAAGCCAAGTCTAACTGGTATTAGTGCTTACTGTACAGTGCTAGCTTGAAAGGAGGTGTACCTTTATACTCCTAGTAGGGTTAGTCAAAGCCTTTAGTGGCTTGCTGGATGCTTGTAAGGTGTCGGTCCCCTCGGATATTCACTACGAACCTTTGTTTAGTGGCCAAAAACCCTCTACTTGTTGATACAGGAGGAAACTCTGATAGTCGTCCTGCATTTTCGTGGCTTATGGCAGAGATAGCAAGGTACCTCAGGATTTGTGTGTCCTAGGACCTAGAACTTGGTGTGCCTGAGAAGTGAGTGCACTGTAAGGGGGAGCCAGTGACCCAAGTTCCTGGAGCTATACACCATAAGTAGGTGCGGTTAGGTAAAACCAAGTGGGAACTCAACAAGTATTGTCCTTTCCTAGCCTAGGATCGTGCATGTTTACAAGTGTTTGCAAAACATCAAGATATCATCAAAACAAAACAACCAATCTGATTGTTGTGTGTTTTATATGATTGATGCGTGTGCTTGCCTGATCATCACCCTTAGACATTCTTTTCATCCATTCATTTCAAATCATCATATTGCGTTTTCTCACCACTACAACTTATCCCCTATATCATTAACTTGGATTTCAGAATTAGGAACCTATCATCCTTTTGTGTCACGTCTCAAGTGGAATCTTATCACTTTGAATCCTAAGGAGCTCTTTCAATTGATCCATCCATTTCCCATCTAATTCATTTTCCACCTATTCCAATCCTTATTCGTCAAAATGGTTGTGACCATCAACAAATTGAGGATAAATCAAAAACCAAAACTCACACTTTGCAGAGGCCCTCCTTGATATAATAATGATGAGAATTTGGTAGATCATGATGCATATTTCGATACCCATGAACCATATATCTCCTCATTTTGGCCTCCACCAACATCACTATCATCTCAAGAATATGAGGAAATACAAGAGCTTCAACATATCTATGATGATCATTATCCACAAGAACATTCTTATCATCTTAACACAACCCAAGATTTTCCTTCCATGCCCTTAACCTCACAAAACTATAATCCTACCTAGGTCTCAACTTCAACATCCATTAATCCCCAAGTCCTTTAGCTACAACAACAACTCGCCCAATCATACCAACAACTCACTCAATCACAACAACTTAATCACTACAACAAGAGGCAGATCTTAGATTTCAATTGGCACAACTACCACAATTATCTTCACAATTTCAACATCCTACCACGTCAACACCCCAACTCTATGAGTCATCTTCATCCACCTCATATAAATCTTTATCACAACCAATCTACGACTCATATCAACCCAACACATCCATACCTCAAACCTATTCACCAATAGCTTTACCTCAAACCTCACAGGTCTAGATCCCTACCCATGCTTCATCTTCACACATACCAAGTCCCCTCACCTTATATCTTCAACAACAAAGCCAAAAAAAACAAGCCCTCCTTCAACAACAACAAATCTTAGCCCAAAAACCACAACCTTCATTTAACAGATCATCCACCATACCTTTGTCCATGCAACAACAACAATTTCCATCTAATTTTAATCCTAATCCATTGGCCCCCTAGCCTTCTCATTCATCAATCCCTTTATTACCTTCATCACCATCATCCATACAACATCAACAAATTCAACCTAAATTCTATGAGTCACCCCCATCATCATGCCAACCTAGTCCCTCCACATCAACCAATATCATGAATATTCCTCAATATCCATCTCAAAATCCTCCACAACATGAGCATGAATTCGCAAGTCTTGTTAATGATACTCTTGACAAGGGAGACACCATCTCAAGTTTGGAATCGTACACTAATCCATCCACTAGTCCTCATCCATCGATCCCTATGGAACCTCCATCATATAATCCTTCCAACCTTCCAAATCCTAATCCATTAAACCAATCCCCAACACACTTGAAGTTTAAACCATCAACTTTTCCATCTGAGCCCAATCCTATGATCCATCAACCTAAGCCCAATCCAAGTCTTGATCCTATCATAGCCAATCATATCATCCCCCCAGCTAACCCAAATCCCAATCCTATTATATCCAGTCCTCTTTTCCATCCACCCAATCCTAATCCCACTCCTATCACACCTAATCCCATTATACCTCCATTGCATTCTAATCCTATACCTTCCACCCTTATTATCCATCCATTATATTGTGCATCCACTCATATACTAATGAAGGATGTGATCCATTCGATACTAGCAAGGAATCAACTACCACCCGCATGTCATCAAATGCCTATCCTTGAAATTATCGAAGAACCTTCAAATGTTCTTGAAGATCCACCTACCATAAGCCCGATTCATTCCCCTCCATACATTAAACCTATCCAAGAGACCTCCATTCCTATCCAAACTCAAGATTTATGTCAAGAGTCAACTCTAAAGCATGATTAATCTTACTCCTTACAAAATCAAGATCAAAGCTCTTCCTTTCAACCTATTCATAACCTATATCTTTTCTATGATCAAGATATTATTTGTGATCAAGAGCTTGTCACTCCTTCCACTTATGGTCCCAATCCTATCCATGCTCAAGAAACTTCCACCAGTCCCATCCATTCTCCTTCAATCCATGATCCCACAACATCCATTTCCCTTGATGAGATGCTTGATCCCCACAAGCACATAGATAATCAAACAAATACATTGAATCTTCATGAGCATAATGAGCATAAACAAGATCCTATTTCTCCTTCACCATCTCATATTGATCCCATTTCAAAACCACCATCATGTCCTATTGGTCTTACTTCCTTCCTAAATGAATGTTCTTCACTAGGAGAGCAAAAACCATTGTCTACCACTGCTCCATCCATTAATGAGCTCAATTCTAGTTCCCCAAGCACACCTAGTCCCATCATCCACCACATACTCCAAAACATGAACTATCAAGGTAAAGGCGTAGGCCTTCATGAGCAAGGTAATCTAGAACCCATCCATGTCAAAGTCTCCCCAAAATCATATGGTATTGGTTATACACCCCAAGGTAAGCAATATCAATATGTTGGTACCACATTTCTGCCTCCTAAATCCACTTCATCTAAGCCCAACCTAGGTGCACCTCATCGCACCCATAAAACATATGTTTCCATTCCTCCTCCATCATCCTACAAAGCCAAAAAGCATGTGATCGTTCATCTTCCTCCATCCACTTTACCTCCACTTCTTCCAACTCCTAACATCCCTCCATCTACTTTACCTCCCCTTCTTCCAACTCCTAATATTCCTATCCTCATGTCCCCTTATCACTTTAGCCACAAATCTAATAATCCCTCCATTCATACATCCCATTCCCATAAATCCCCTACAATTCCTAATCATGGTCAACAAATGCACACATCGATTAAACATGAAGCTATCCTAAACACCCCCATGAGATTCAAAAATAAAAATTTGTATGTCTCCACCCATAAAGCAAAACATCCTAATAATTCTCATGCCACATGGCACCAATCCACAAAATCAATGCAAAATCAAAATTCAAAAATGCTACCCAAGTCCACATCTCAAAAAGATAATTTCAAAACCAAAATGGTTTGGGTCCCCAAGCAAAAAGTATCTAGTTCAAATGGAGCATCCACAATGCTAAAATCCCAAACATCCCGCTCCCTATCACAAAATCCTAAAATTTATAAGTCCATTTGGGTTCCTAAAGACCTAAATAGGCAAATCCCTAAGATAACATCTCCATTACTCCCAAATCCCCCTTCTAAGCTTCAAAATCCATTTCGGTGTGTGCAACCGTTGGTCTTGGTTACCTTCCACTCCACAACATTCCCACATACCTCCATCCTCCCATCTCCCATCTACTATCCTACTTATTTCTTCCATCATAATCCTATGGTCCACGCTTTTGAATAAACTTTCAATCCATCCTTGTGCATAAATTCATCCATAATCCGCATCATAACCCACTATTCCCTATATTTCCATACTAATCCCCATCATAATTCATTATAAATGATCCATACATAATCCACTATCCATCCATACTATGCTATCTCCTTACTTTATTTCCCTCTCATGCAATTCTTTACCAACATCTATGAGCAAAATGACATTTGACATGGTCTCTGAGTGACTTCTATCCATCATGGGACATTAACACCTTGCTATGAGAACAAAATTTTGAGTCCCCATCTATTCCATCCAACTATCCCCCACCACAATAAAAAAAAATTACAAAAAAAAAAATCAAAATAGTAAAGAGAAACCATTTCGTCCAATGGTGAAAACCTAGTAAATAGGTGCCTTGGATAAGTACCATGATGAAAACCTGCCAAACAGGCATCATGCATAGGTGATTATCTATGTGCTTTACACTTGGGGGCATATTGTCACATTTAGCCCATATCATATCCTATCCTATCATTTCCCATCATATCTATCATACCTTCCTCATTACATCATCCATAGTCCCTTCCTTCTTTTGATCTTGATGAGAGTAGGGGTAAGTTGTTGAAAAATGCTTTTGACACCTTTTGTCATAACTCCAAATATCTACACATCCATTTTTAAGAATCTCTTCCATACATCCATCTACATCCTCAGTCCATTCATCCCTTCCAACCATTATTCCTATCATGCATCCTAATCAGAATCACCTTGTTAAATCCTCAAGTATAATATCTAGAGTGGGGGCCGGTTATTCCTATGCAATGTAGTCCTTGGAGATCACATCCTCAGTTCCTTTCATCCATCTATCATATATCTCCCATCCATTATCCTTTTATCACCACTCCTAGTATTCATGTGCTATCTTTATCCTATCTTCACTCCTTGTATCCACCCATACTCCTAGCTTTATATTAGTGCCACTCCTGGTATTCCTGTGCTACTTTTATGCTATCACCACTCCTTGTATCCATCCATACTCCTAGATTTATCTTATCGCCATTCCTGGTATCCTTCCTACTTTTATCCTATTATCCATCCTTTTATCCACCCATCCAATCCTACATTATCCCATTACCAATATTTTTAATCCTACTTTGATCGTATCACCCATCCTCTTATCCATCCATCTAATCCTTTTACCTATCCGATCCATTATTGCTCATCCGCATCCTTTTACCTTTTGGTTTGGTTTTCCCTTGTCATTGGTATCTATCCAAAGGATATCTACACACAATGTCATGCCAAAAATCCAAAAAAATCATAATATTTGAAAAGCCAAAAAATCACAATATTCCCAAAATACAAAAAAATCAAATATCCAACAAAAATCAAATCAATCAATCCAAATCCAATCCAATCAATTCTTCTAATCATTTCCTCCAAATCATCAAATCAAGTCAATCCAATCAATAATCCACGTGCAAGTAATCCTTACTCCATACCAATCAAGTTAATCAATCAAGCCAGTTTATCCAATCACATCAATGGTCTTGTTCCTAGTCTTATTGCGAACCTGATCAATCATCATCATCAATGGGATATATCATTCCCAATCCTAGTGTTGTTCTCGGGATATATCGTTCCCATATCAACAACCCAAACCTCGTGTTGTTCTCAGGATAAATCGTTCCCACATCAACAACGCTATCACTCAATCATCAATCCTTGTGTTGTTCTCGGGATAAATTGTTCCCACATCAACAACACTATCAATCAATCATCAATCATTATCAGCATCAGTCAATCTAATCAATCATTGGTTTTCATCTTGACAGGGGCAATGCCTTGTTTGTTTTTGAATCATTTGTGCATGCTTGCTTGCTTGCTTGTGTGTGTTATCTTTTCATCTCGCATTTGAATCACATCTATATCATTCCACCTAATCTTCATATCTTGTGTATGTTGGAATAGCTTTTTGCATTATCCTTTGCATCTAAGGTCATAGCATACCTTTTGTGCATTAGGATTTTAATGCTTTAAGTTTACTTCCTCATATGTTAGACAAGGTTGTATTACACTGGGGCACAGGACACATTGTCACCTTGATCCTTATACCTTGGTGCATAACGTCAGGTGCCATATCAAACATCAGGTTGCTCAAAGTTTTCTCTGCATAAATCCGTCTCCTTTCCTTGCTTTCCTTTTTCAAGAGCCTATCCATCTCCTTTGTCCCTACATATCCTCTTGAGGGGGCATCAATTGTCTGATCCAATCCTTCATTTGTATCCTTCATTTTGTATGAGCCCCATGTGATCCCTAGCCTACCCAAAATCCGAATCCAAAAACCTATGTTTTAATCTTCTTTGAAACAACATTGCTTCGCAACATAGTCTCAAAGAGGGGCAAAATGTAGACATAAAAAATTGACCGAATCTTTCATTATCCCTAAATCCACCCATTTAATTTATTATTACCCACATGTTATTTAATTAATGTTAATTAATTAAATCCTTCATTTTGACATATCCCGTAAATAATAAATTAAAATTAATTTTTTATTTACCTATGAGCTAATAACCTCCTTAAAATAATAGATTAAATAAACTTAATTTATTATTTTAATTTAAAACCCATAAAATACCTACCATAACCCTAACTATCTTTTACTGTTTACTTAACCAAAATCCGTTCAACTACCCGTCTCCAAACTTTATAAAATGAACCCTTATCTTTCATTTTCCACCCCCGGACAAATTTGACATTGGAGTTATGCTATAATCTGAGAAACCACATTTCAATACTTTGGTAACATTTATATTTATGTGGTTTTTATAGTCTTATCATTATCTTTCTGTTACACTGAATATAGATTTTTAGGGTTTTGTGTTAATTTCAAATCTTTTTAAGAAGATCTATATTTTGTTGTAAACAGTGAATATACACATTCCTATGCATATGAGTATATCATTACATTGATTACATTATCACCTTTCTAAATACATCTGATTACATACATTTTGATCAGACTGATACACAAGGCTTGTACATGAGCATAAACAGTTGTCTTCATAAATAGGTATAAGATCTGATGTCTGAAACATAAAATACATCTTCCTCTCACACGAACAATGGCAAGGGGTTCAAAAAACCAATGGAAATAAGCACATCCACCTGACCATGTGGAACCTTGAGGTCCATCCCCCATGCTAGGAGTTAACATAAGGTCCCACTACAACAACAGTCAGGTTAATATCAACTAACAGGAACAAGGTCTAATCATGACTCCAATACAACACAAGACATTATCACAATCAATACAACACCACTTCTAGCTTTGGCAACACACATCGAATGGGGGGAGACCAACTAGGGAATACTAGGCTACAATAGGGAGAGTGTCATTGCATGGTCCTAACATGGGTTATGTTGACAGCCTGTCACTAGGCACCGCCCCCATAGGGTGACACATGTGAAATCAACCTTCCTTTCATGAGGACAAGGAAGTCGATTATGCCGACGAGGCCTTCTCAACCCATCCTTAGCCTAAACAAGCACTATAGGCATAGGAGAGGAAATCCAATTATCTTGTTTAATGTGTAATCTACCCTTTTTCCCCCTAGTTCATTTTAGGCTTTCACTTAGTTAACAACTTTCAATGGGTTATCCTGAAAGCCACTTTGGGTGTCGGCCCCACATTGAAAGCCACTCCCCTACCTGCACCTATAAACCCAAACCATCAAGAAAGATATATAACATCATAACAATAGGTAATCATGATCATTGTAAAGCATTAACCCTCTTGCATACCAAAACATGATCATAAGGGCAGAACTCCTAAACCATTGCCCATAACAACACATATTCATTACCTCCTTATGATTTCCATGTTTCCCCATTCCACAACTCACCACAAGACTCAATTCAAGACAATTACAACTAAATGGACAACAATACATCCCCAAGGGAATACATTCATCACTCCCATTGTCTTTAAACCATACATAACTAGAGACAATATGCTTCTTAAAATGTCATAAATCCAAAACACAATAACACTTTACTTGAAAACAAATCATTTTATCCTATGCCTCTGGAAACCTAAATCTCAACCACCTAACCCTATAATGACTACTTACACAATTCCATTTACATTTTTTTTAATTCAACTTACAAGTTAAATTTCAAACATATTGTTTACTAATCTAATTTTCCCAAATGCTATATTCATAACTCCTATCTCCATACAATGTTAATAAATCTGATATTGAATCCATTTAATCAAATTTCAATTAATAAATCTTCATAAGGATACTGTAATAAAATCGATACCAAATTTAAATTTAATTAATCAACAATAATCACAATAATTCAAATTAAACAATTGTAACTAATATCATCTACCTTTCTTAATAATTCAATAGTCTAAATAAATATATTTTTAATAATTAGTTGAGTTTTCAAACCTAAGGTTAAACTCACTTCCATATATTCTCTAATTGGCTTGGGAATAACAACTATAACATTTGAAGTATAACAATAATATTGTAAAATAATAATAATAATGATAATTATTATTATTATTATTTCCATGGGTCATTATATAGTAAATATTTTTCATCCAAAGAGAAATAAACGAACATTGAAAATAAATCTAGTTTATTATTATATATATTTTTTACATGACAATTATCTATTCAATTGTGCCTTTAAAATTACTATAACCTACTTCAACATAAGTAAATTATATAAAACCTAATATATATAACATCATAATCCGATATAAATTTTGAAAGTTTGATCAAAATCTCTTCTTTCATATGATAAAGCCTTTTTAAAATTTTAGTTGTATTTTACAACTAAAATGTCTTTATGCAGCTATTCATTTGGAGGTGAAAAAAAATAGCCCAAAGAGATATACTTTACACTCATTTCCTACTATAAATATAATGATGAAGA
Organism: Cunninghamia lanceolata; assembly: GCA_027924645.1. Classification (NCBI taxonomy): domain Eukaryota; kingdom Viridiplantae; phylum Streptophyta; class Pinopsida; order Cupressales; family Cupressaceae; genus Cunninghamia; species Cunninghamia lanceolata. Next base: position 3,567,591 of record BSBN01000515.1, read on the forward strand.
TTATTTCTGCCCGGGATTAAGAAATGGTAGAGATGTCTTGTTAATGGGATTGCAACTGGGAACATGGGACTTCTAGGGCGCCAAACTTACAAAGGCAATTTGACTAATTTTAGATTTTAATGTCCACTAAGTGCAAGAAATATATCTTCTCAAGATATTGATATGTTTAAAGTCATCCTAAAATAAGATGCATAAATGAAATACAACCTCATCACAACCATGAGATGCATGGAGAAATCAGGTTAAGATAGACGCATGGCAGAATAATGAAGAATAGGCTTTAATTAAGGATGTCATCCCTACAAACACAAGGCAGACCCACAACAACAGGAAAAAGAACAGCAGTGCCACCAAATACAAGAATATAATTTTTTAAGGCATTAATGTGCTTTAACCTATCCTAAAATTAAATGCATAAATGGAACTCATTCCTCAGTATAGCCATGTGATGCATTGAGAATATAAGTTATGATAGATGCATAGCATAAATAATGAGATGCATTGAGAGTATATATTATGATAGACACGTGGCAAAGTTAATGAACAACAAGGTTGAATTTGTTGAAACTCAGGCTATCAACGAATTCAGATAAGGAAGGCAATTTGATAAGTTCTCAAATAAAATTACTAACACAGTTTAAAATATTTTAATTAGAAGCATCTCTTCTACAACTATAAACATCGCGCCAGCATATCAGATTGCAAGATTAGATATCTTAATGTGAGATGAAGGGGAGAGCAAACAGAAAACAAAGAATCGCCTACTGAGGAATTGATTCCAGGCTAAGCATTATGTGCGCATGGTTGACCTACTTGACCATGCTGGCTATCAAAAGGACACCCTAAACTTTGTGATTAAGATACCTATTAAATCTGTGCCAGCTGTGTGGATGTGCTTTCTTGGAGAATGCCAATCACATATGAATATAGGCTTAGGAGGATTTACAACTATGCTATTTTTTTTTATTTGGATCCTAAAAATACTATGCAACCTATGTTCTTTTCTTGGACATCTATACAAAAGTGGGCAGGTGAAGTGAGGTTTATTTATGCTAAGGAAATTGATGAAAGATAGAGTAATTAAAAGAACTTGTTGGGCAAATGAATTTAGTGCCATTAAACATGATACTCGCATCATGCAGGAAATAGATTGCATCAAGAGACAAAAGGAGGGTTCTTTGCAAGGTCATTGGAACCATGATTACAGAATGAGCACAAAATGGATTTGTTGAATAGACTTTTGAAACTTCAAGCAAACACACTTGATTGGAGTAAATCCAGATTTGTTTACAATGATTGCAAGATGAACCAAAAAGGATTTATTAAAAAGGCTTTAGAACAATCAAGCAATGCAAATAACATGATTTCAGGGTATGTACAATGTAGATTTATTACATACATGGCTGACTTAGCCATTCAATTGACATGAAAATTCACAAAGAAGCAGAGATGAAAATCAATGGAACCTGGTTACAAGATTATCTGGGCTGAGGATTTGATGTCGTATTGCTGCAGTTGCGATCCAATCCTCCAATCTCCAAATGCTTCTCCGCAACCCAAAGATTCAACCCCCTTCAATTCTTTCTCTTTCTTTTTTTCTATTTTCTAGATGATTCCCCCTTTAGAGAGAGCAATCTCTCCATTTCTTCCAGAACCTTCCCACCATTTTAGGAGGAATGGCTCATGATCCAATGGCCCAACAAAATGACAACCATATTTTCATTAACAATAATCATTAAAATATTATTTTTATTATTTTAATGTGACCTTTAAATTTATTATCAAAATTTATAATTGTTTCTACATATTTATTTATGTATTTTATTTCCATTTTAATTTTATCGATTCACAACTTGTAATTTATTATTTTATTTAACCATTTATCAAATTTATTTATTTTCATATTAATTTTACCAATTATAAAACAATTAAATTGTTTATAATTAGTAATCAACAGATTATTTCCCCTTAAAAGTATTTATTTAACTCTAGCTTAAGATTATCATTGTTTTAATGAAGCACTAACCAAAGATAAAATCAAACATTTCTAATTGGATAATCCAACCTACAGAATGATACCTAACCTCCATGCAAGACCACAAGACAAGACGACAACAAAGGAAACAAACAGTCCAACTGACGGTAACAACTGGATCCAATACTGGATACTCATCCTCTTCGAGGATGTTGACTGAGTAGGAAACCTTATGCTAACTCCGATCAACAATTCCATTGGCTAAGGCATACTCAGACCTACTAATTCAGGTGGAGTCGATGCCTAGTACTTGCAGCCTGCAGCAAACAACAAGGTTGAACATATATATATATATAAACATGTAGTCATATACACAGTGAATAGAAGTCACAGTGTGGTAGGGTACTCGAACATGAGTAATGTGACACTGTTTCGTTCACATAAACACATTAATAAATAACTACATTACACATAATTTCCAATTACTTATCAACAAAATAGAATAATCAATTACATACGATCTAATACACCTATTACCAGGAATGCATCATAATCATGGTCAAATAACACATAGAACTCAAAATTAAATTAAATTAATCTATAACATCTAATGTCCATCAAGCTGTGAAAACTTAAAATACCAATGATCAAACATCATCATAATAATAGGTCCATAATCAACTAGCATAATAACAGAGAGTCCATCATCAAACAGAATGTCATGATGTCTAGTTCTACTAAGATGGCTATCAGTCTGATAGAAGCAAAGTGAGGGGCACTACATCCCTCGCCAGCTAATGCAATTACTTCTCGCCTATGCTGTGAGATGAGGAAATCTAAAAATCCATCAAAAAATGATTATGCCATCCTCTCCTTCGTCCTGGTCCCCAAATACCTAGGCCCTTCGAGTGTGCAAATGCTCATGTTTCCTGCTATGGGTGTTGTCACTTTATTACACATGAATGATGATAATTTAAGCACCCCTCCCCTTTTGTTGTCATCTGGAGTAATCAATTCCTGTTGATTGAGCTTCCACCTCATTGCCCCCTGCCAAATCAGCCACCCCACCCAAATGTGAGGTGGCGCCCACCCTTCCTCCCACAAAATACTATTATATTATATTATTAAAATATAATAATATTTATAATATATTTTGTACATTAATATAGTATAAAATATTATAAATATTAATAATATAATAATATATTATATATTAATATTCTAATTTATAACTATTAATAATATAATTATTATAATATATTAATGTATAAAATATATTTTAAATATTAATAATATTTTAATAAATTATATATTAATAATATAAATATTAAACATAGGTCGAGTGGGTGTGGTCTAGTTGTTAAGGCCACTTGGTCATTATTGTGGAGACCAAGGTTCAAATCCCCCAAAGACATCTTGGCTTCTAAATGGTTGTGGCTCTATGTAGGTGACTCTTGGCACTTCGTGGTTCTTAAGTGGATTGTGTTTGAATTTTGGTGTACTTTGGTCTTCTGCAGCTCGACAAGTCATGACAACAGTGGTGTACAGTGACGGATTCACTAGTGGCGATTCACGCTACAAGCGACATGATTACAATGGTGGCAGACTTAGTAGGGTCACACCATTGGTGATCCGTGCTATGGTGGTGGTGGTAGTTCGATGGGGAGGAGGTCCCCCTTGTGACCTTTGCTAGAGTGGGTCAGCCTAAAAATTCCCACACTTATCGAACAAAAAATAGATAAATATTATATATTAATATTATAATATATGACTATTAATAATACAATTATAATATATAAATATACTAATATATTATAAATATTATATATATATATATAATAATATATTATAAATATTATAAAATTTATAACGCTATATACAATAATATTTATAATGCAAGTAAAATCTCTGCAGCACTTATACCCGTAGTAAAGCCCTACCTCAAATTTATAATAATATTGTTGCGTGCACAAAGCCCTACCTCAGTTTAAACCTAATCTGTTGTGATGACGTTCACTCAATGGAGGAAGTAGGTCTGAAATGTAGGTATAAACCCTAATGGAACTGTAGAATTTTCACCCAGTTGACCATTCAATAATTTCTATGTGAAATTACAATTTTTGGGGGGAAAATTAGGAAATTTGACGATTCAAAAAAATCACTATTTTAACAATTTTTCCTCAATTTCTACTTCTATGGTATAAAGAATAACTCCCTAGTTATTGCATCCTTCCCTAGTTGATGCTTTGAAAATTTAATGTTGGGTGTTGTTGAATTTGTCCTTCTTGCAATTCTTTTTTGCCTCTGCATCTTTAGATTTTCAATCCGTTTCCTATCCTCCTCTTCCTAATTACATTAAATTCTCCACAAGAGAGCTCTATGCATTGTATGTATTAATGAGAAAAATATGATTGAAACAACGAAACAACAAAACACAAATAGAAAGAAATTGGGAGATAAGAGTTAAATAAAACCTTCTCCTTTTTGGTCATTTGTAAGGTAGGCTTAAAGGCACGTAACTTTCCATCTTGTGCATGATGTTTTGACCCTACAATAGACATGCCAGTTGACTCTAACCTTTGGGTTGGACAAAATATTGGATTCTCAAAGAATAGTGGCCAGTATGAGTTTTCAGAATGATGATAATATGGAAAACCAATATGAAAACCTTGCTCTAGATACCCATGAAAACCTCCATGTTTATGTTCAATTCTAGTTTTAGGATCGCTATCACTTGTAGGCTTTGATTCTTCTTCTGATATCCCATCATGTCGGTTTGCTTCCTTGAAATCAAGGAGTACCCTTCTTTTTTGATGGATTATATTATTTCTATGCGTTGTTGTGTTTGTTATGAGTAATTGTTTTAACCCCACATATAGACAATTTTGGTATCTTGTTGTTGATGCTCGAGGAATGTCTTCCCCAAGATCAAGGATTGTGTCTGGGCACACAACTCTTTGAAGTGCTACAATGAATCTCTTCATTCAAAATTTCTTTCTTCAATGTAAGAGCAGAGAAATACAAGCAAATGTTAAGAGCAGAGAAATACTAGCACATGTAAGAGCTGAGAAATGCAATCTTTCAAAATATTGAAAGACGGAAACATTAACAGCTTCTTATTCAAATTCCAAATATGAATAATGTCGTTGGGTTTTTGTAAGCGAATATTTTTTTTTTCACTCGAAACAGCACCAGAGAAAAATTAATGTGCTTTTGCAATGTTTATTAATTTAGTGTATTTTATTTTTTTTATTTTCTGATTTTCCTATTGATGTATTTTTTGGGGGGCTGATTTAAAGTATTTTTTATTTATAAAATTAAATGAAAATATTCTAATGTTTTTTATTTAAAGGTAAAAAAATTGAACAATAAATTTTATATTTATATGAAAAATATTTGTTTTTGATATAGATAAGCTACTAGCACGAGAGCAAAACCTGATAACAAAAGCCAAATGACAACATAACAGGCCCAGGGCCACCAACAACTAACTAAAAGTCAATTAACAATTTATCAAAAACTAACAAAACATTAAACAAGTCTTTAAACCAGTCTTTAATAAAATAAAACAAAAACCACCTAGCTAAGAAGAGATTTCCAGTCATCAGATATCATATTGACAAAATTTTCTTGATCCTTCAGTAGAGAATCCACAGTCTTCTTTTGGTCCACCTGCAGAAGAGAAAAGGCATCAGCAGCCTTGTGGGATGACCTCAGAACCAACTTATCTAGAGTCTTGACTTTGTTCTCCATCACAGACAGGCGAGATTTGATTTTAGCAAGCTCCACTTCTAGTTTCTTGTTATCCCTTCTAGCACTCATCACTTCCTTGTCGTGGGTTTCCTACACCTCAGTATCTTCATTATTAGTATTGTAGAATGAGTTGTTCATAGAGGCAAAGTGGCTCACACCCTCCTATTCCTGCATAGGGGTGGTTTTGGTTCCCTTAATATCAACTTCTTGCACAATGTCTTCCCGATCAGAAGCAATAGAATAATCAACAATCTTTATTCCCTGGGGTGTACCTCCCGCCAATCTAGAGGATCTCCTTATGCTCAGTCTTCTGACAGAGCCATCCTTTCCCATAGATTTTTCTTTTACAAACATCACCTCCTCCTTCCCTTGATTCCCCTGCTTTTTATTTGTCTCTTCAACACCTTTCCTCTCACCCCCTTCACTACATCTCTTTTTATTAGATTTGTTTTGTGCAAGATTCCCTCCCTTACATTTTTTGTTATCCTGAATAGGGTTTCTATTTTTCAAGTTACACAAGCCCTCAGTAGCCATAGCATGAGATTGGTCCTGAGAGGTCTCAAAGGTTTGTCCCAGAAATCGGCTGCCAGAGATAGCCTTTGAAAAAGAGGCTTTTGACATAGGAAAGCTAGACAAAGGACCAGAGGGACCACTCATAAGATGGTTTTATGGGGAAGTGGGTTGAGACATCTTCGGAGTGGTTGGCTTCCTAAGTCTCACACTTAGGGGAATTTTATCTTTGATACATCTTCATTGGAGCTATCCTCCATATGTCGAGCAGCGGGGGTTTTAGTCAGACAGAGAGCCAAATGGTATTGATACAACCAAAAAATTAGGCCTTGGTGTAAGGACAAAGCAATCACCTCTTGGTCACCTTCACGGGCTTTTTTGGTGTGCAAAATAGAGGCTTCAAGGATGGATAGTAGGAGGGAGGGGAAATTTACCAGCGTTTTATGGCAGAAATAATTTAAAAAGGCAAAATGATAATGGTAGAACACTTTATATCTACCCTCAAGAGTAAAATATTTCATTATCAAAAAATATACCCAATTCCACGGAGAGACTAGACTCTCACATTCAAAGCCTCCCTGGAGACAAATTTGTTTCTCACCCTCTTTATAGAACAGTTTCATGCCCTCCATGTCCAAGACACGAGTTTGCTTCTTGAGTCTATTCCCCGAACACGGCAACCTGGTCGTAACAACAATGGAGTCCTCAGAGACAACGAATTGGACCCCGCCAACTTTCACTATTTGCCTCCCATCCCATGATTCAGCAAATTGGGTCAATATATTTTTGTCATAGCCATTCAAAGATTCAAGGAAAGCAGTAACTCCTCCCTCATACGCTATGCTCCAGACTTGTAGGTCCTCCTTGAATTCATTACAATTCATTGGCTCCATTCTCACTTTATCCCCCACCATTTTCCTATGCCTCTAGAGCTCAAATCTAGAATCCCAAAAGCTTACTTAAACAAATTCCCTGTAGAAAAAGCTATTGCAAAGAGTAGGGAGATGTCGAGAAAATAACCTAAAAGTACATAGAAAGATAAACTTAAGTTTCTTTTTCATCATATGCATGCTAATCTAGAACCCGAGCGCGTTCAGATTATAAATGTCGTCAGGACCTGACTCATGTGAACCCCTCGAAGCCAGCACATTAAGCAGAGGTTGACAATACCTTTTACAAATATCTTTCTGCCAAACATGATTTATACTAATTTTATCAAAGTACATATAATACTCAGTCCACCACATCATCACAAAAGAGTGAGTAGGACTCCTTCTACCATCCTCCAAGCCACATCCTCCCTTCGTACTAGGAAGGCACAAAAAAACACTACTCCAAACAATAATATACATCATACCATCCATCATGAGGGGTTAAGGGCCTCCTTCTAAATACAATTATTGATGGTCCTAGGCAGATTATCCAAATCCCTTCAACATCTTAAGGGGTGAATATTAATCCCCAAATTTGCCATAAGGTCTGTGGCCTTATTTCCTTCCATGTAGATATATTTCATTTCTTTTCCTTCAAACTTTAAGAGAAGACCCTTTATATCTTTGATAACATCCTTTATCTACCAACCAACACTACCATTCCCTTTAATAGCTTTAATGACAACCATAGAATCACCTTCAACAATTATGTTTTCAATGCCTATGGACAAGGAAATTTTGAGCCCCCAAAGGAGGGCCATGGCTTCTGTAGTGGTATTGGTGTTTTCCCTAATGCTACCAATAAAAGAAGACATCAGAGAACCCTTATCAGATCTTATCACTCCTCCACCACTAGCCAAACCTAGGTTGCCTTTGGCAGCACCATCGCAGTTTAGTTTTGTCCAACCACTTGGGGTAGGGGTCTTGTTAGTGTTAGCTCTGGGTTTTTTCTTCCTATCATCCACTCTGCAAGTACTTATAGGAATAGTCCATTATTTAATTATGTTGGTTTCTCTGACATTTGGAGGATTTTCAGAAACTTTTATGCAGTTGTTAATGATGTTGTCTTGCAGCAATTTGACAGCAGAGCCGAAAAATTCCTTGGGGTTCCTAAACTTTTTTCTGAAGAGTCTATTGTTTCTTTCCTTCCAAAGGCACCATGACAGAATAGGAGGAGTTTGGACCCATATTTCACAGCAAACCAAATTTGTAAAGGGGGGGATCCAGGCTCTAATGTGATCCACCAAGTTCCCATTCCCGCACCAACGAATGTCCAAAATATTCAAAGCCAAACTCCAAAACTCCCAAGCGAATTCACAGTGTAAAAGAATATGAGAGATAGACTCTTCATCTTTCATACAAAGCACACATCTATTGGGGATTTGGAAGCCCCTTATCTGGAGGTTATCAATAGTAAGTGTGTATATGGAAAAATAGATTAAATCTAAACTAAATAAAACCAAAGAACCCAATAACATAAAGGAAACGAATCTAAGTAAAAGCCATAAATCACAAATCAAAGACACATGAAAGCTCTTACCAAAACCTGTATTGTTCCCTTTTGGAGATATGTGGATTGCTCAATGTAGTTGCAAAGCCATGGCTGCAACAAGCAAGTATGTGCTCAAGAGATCAATGTCAAAAGATCGTTATAGTGCTCAATCGACGCGTTGTGTATGCTCAAAGCGCTGTTAAGTATGCCTGAGAATACGATCGAAGAGAGAGGCTCAATGAAGGAGATGAGGGGGGTTTATATAGATTTCATCAAAGATCGATCAACGGTCCAGATAATTCAGAAGAATCAACGGAGGAGATAAGTTGAGGAATGTGCAATGAATGAGAAGAAGACATGTGTCTTGCTTGCTTTTGCATGAGAGGAGTTATCAAGAATAGAAGAATGAGTTAACTGAAGAGATAAATCAATTAAAAGAATAAAGCAATCAGTTAAGTGATTTAAAACAAGAAGAAGAGATTTGCATGAGAAAAGAAGATATTTTGCTTTATTAAATATAGAAATATTTAATTGATGAGCAAGAAAGCTTGAATTATATTAGAGATAACTCAAATTAGAAGAAAAAACAATTTAAATAAATAATTGATTTATTTAAATTTAGAGAAGATATTTTGGAAGAAATAATTAAATAATTGGGATTATTTAATTTAGACGATTTGAAAGCAAATTAAATAAATAAATTTATTTAATTATTGTGCATGATTTTGGAAGAATAATTTTTGATTTAATTAAATAATTTAAGAATTATTTAATTGTAGATAAGAGGGAATTTGTGATGAATTAATTAAATAATGGGATTTATTTAATTGTAGATTTGATTTTTGGAAAGAGGATAATGATCCAATTAAATAATTAAAAATTATTTAATTGTGGAAGAATATAGAGGAATTTAATTTAATTAATTAAATAAAAAGGATTTATTTAATTAATGTCGCAATTTTGTGATTTAGAAGAATTTGATGAAAATTAATTAAATAATTAGATTATTTAATTAACGTTTGCAATGCAAGTGATTAGACAGATAACGGAATGCCAGTAGCATGACGACACAGTCATTTTAGGGTGTCTACATTTTGCCCCTCTTTGATGCAATGCAGCGTGTAGCGTTGCGTCAAAGAAATTAATTGTTGAAGAGGTGATACAATTTTTATGCCCCAGTGTAGCTAGTTGCCCCAGCGTATGCCCCCTCGAGTGGGAAGACAGGGAAGTGACAGAGGAAAGGTGTTGACGCTTGACTAGAAGATTGCGCGACCAGGTGGAGGAAAAAGCAGAAAACGGGGTAGGAAAGAAAACTAAGGGTGGGGACACTATAAATAGGTCCCATGGGGACCACAATCCTCATTTGCACCCATTGAGAGTCTAAATTTAGAGAGAAGAGCTTCTAAACTTAGTGGAGAGAGAGGTGAGCAAACAGCACGGAGAGATGCCGATTCCAGTGCATAGACATCGGGCGGAGCTGGTGCGGACCTATGGGAGGCCAGCAGGAGCTCCAGCAGCGGTAAGTGATCGAAAACCCCCTTTGAATTTGTCGATTAGGGGTAGAGTAGGGCTAGATTTAGGTAGGGTTTAGCATTTTAGCCAAAAGCGCTTTAGGTTGCTGCAGCGCGTCTGGTATAGGGTTGCAGCGCTGTTGGCGCGCTGTTGGCGCGCTGTAGCGCAGCTGGTAGTCGCCTTCAGCGCATGTGGTAAAATCGCGTCGCTGTTGGCATTAAGTGTCCGCGCCGCAGCGCAGTTGGAAAATCTCGCAGCGCGCTTGGCTGGGCAGTGTAGCGCTTTTGGTTAGGCAGTGCAGCACAAGCGGGGGGAAGGGGAAGAAAACGCGTCGCTTCTGGTATGACAGAGTGGCGCGGTTGGTATGGCAGAATGGCGCAGTTGGAAAAACAAGGCGCATTTGGTTCAAAAATCAAAGCGCAGCTGGTCGAACAGGAAGGCGCGGTTGGGGGAGAGGGACAGCGCGTTTGTATAAAACTAAGCGCTGTTGGTTTGAATAGAAGAAAAATTAGGGTGCAAGTAGAAGAGTGAGGCTGCCAAAGAGGAAAGGGCAAGTTGGGGGTTGCATAGCAGAGTCTAGGGGTAGATAGGATGATGAGGATTTGGTTATGGAAGAACTGACACGTGATTTGTTATGGATGCAGAGGATTTTGCCACCATTGATGTCGCGGGAGCGACACCACGCGATAGCGCATGAGGTGGTTCAGTTGACATGGGAGGAGGATGCATTCTTGGAGCATGCAGGGCTATGGCATGTGGCACACCTGACACACATTAGGGCGAATCTCGCCCTAGTGACAGCAGTCGTGGAGAGATACCACAGTGAGACCTCGTCGTTCCACTTTCTGACGGGGGAGGCTACAGTGACGCTGGAGGATGTATATCGCATCCTACGGATCTGGATAGACGGAGAGATTGTGGACTTCGACCCGGCACGGGGCGAGGCAGGCTTGGAGGAGGTCTTCTGTACAGACGACCTGTGGATAGACGACGGGGAGATCCGATGGGCAGACGTCCTGAGACTCTGTGATAGGATCCATTGGATAGTTGCATCACTGATTGGCGGCTTCCTGTGCCCGGACCGGCGATCGAGAGGACTATCAGTTGGCTGGGGGACAGTACTATCGGGGATGTTCACCCATGGCAGACAGTATGCGTGGGGACCCTGTGTGTTAGGCCAGCTGTATCACGATATGCATTACTGCGTATATAGGAGAGGCAGGAGCCTCTCAGCAGGGGTGACTCTATTACAGGTGTGGGCATGGGAGCATATTCCAGTCATCCGACCCATGGCGCAGCGCCACCGAGACAGAGGGGAGCCGTATGTGTTTTTATATGATGGGGTGATGACACACAGGAGGATGGGATCTATCAGCTACTGGAGGCGGCAGATTGACGAGATGGACATATTCATCTGGAGGCCGTGGTTATTATGCGAGGAGTGGCCGGATGAGCACGAGCAGCTCATGTACTGTAGACAGGCTCGCTATCTGTTCGGTAGACGGACAGATATGATAGAGAGATATCTTCCCGAGCGGGTACTTAGACAGTTTGGCCTACCACAAGGGCTACCAGTGGGGGAGGCCACACATGCCAGGACGCGGAGAGAGACTGGAGATTGGGACGCAGTGATCCCAATGGCGACAGCGTTAGCAGAGGTGCGGGGACTTATCTCTGTGAGATGGGATTGGGACTCTGGGCTAGCAGACCCAGGGACACTGCCAGACTATGATCAGTACTGGTAGACACACAGGCCGATGAGATTGACTACACCAGGTGTAGTAGGGGCAGTGGGAGAGGTGTTAGTCCTTGGCGGAGAGGCCAGGATGAGGCGGCAGGCCAGGGCAGCCGGACAGCAGGCAGGTGGACAGCAGGCAGGTGGCCAGCAGGAGGATGCTGAGATGGCATAGGCATTGGGCCCAGTCATAGAGACTGATCTGCAGAGGGCCGAGCGACTACTGTAGGAGGAGATAGCCCGGAGGACTCGGCTAGAGCTTCGGATGGTTAGACTGAGGAGAGACAGGGATACAGCGCGGGCAGAGGCGAGACAGGCAGAGGCCACAGCCCAAGCACAGACACAGGCAGCCACAGCCGCACAGACAGCCCTAGCGCAGGTGCAGGCGCAGTTACAGGCACAGGTGTAGGCATGCAGGCAGCTGTAGGCCCAGGTACATGCACAGGCACAAGGACAGATGCAGCCGCCGGCCGCACCAGCAACAGACACCGAGGCGGTAGCACAGGCCAAGAGAGAGAGGGATGCAGAGGTACAGCTACGGCTGACAGCAGAGGCCACACTATTCAGAGTGAGGCGCGAGAGAGAGGAGGCACGCCGTGCGCTGGGTGCCGATCAGAGGACCCTATACAGTGAGCTTGTTCGAGTGCAGGGTGAGCTGGTATCAGCGAGCTGGGAGGCAGAGTATTACAAGGGGCTGTATGTGGGTGCGGTGCCGGTAGCTCAATAGGCACCGAGTTATAGGGACAGGAGCAGGTCAGGGGCATCAGGATCCCGGAGGACAGGGCAGTCAACGTCCTCGGTCAGAGGGCCACTTTTGCCGCCAGGGGGAGGAGGAGGACCATCAGGGGGACCTCCACTGAGCACAGGGGGAGGCCAGGGGCCACAGCAGGAGGGCAGCTCTACCCACTAGGGCATATTCATGTATATTGTATCATATTGCATTATTTTGGACAGATGCCTGCGTGCATTCTGATGTATATTTTGAGGGCTCTTGATAGCCGTGATGTACTATATTGGTGTATACTTGGATGTATACACATTTGTATTTTTGATGTAGACACAGACACTTTGTATTATGATGGCCATGACATGATATATATATATATATATGATGATCTATTCAGCTCACTGTTGTTCATGCTTTTTGTGTATGCATTCCTTGATGTCATGAATGTGATGATATGTATGTATGATTATGGATTCATGTGATGACATATGCTGTTTATATGATGCTTATAGATGTATGATGATAGAGATATATGATGATATAGATGTGATGACTAGTGATATCTGACATGTGGGTTTTGCAGATATGCACCAGAGAGGAGAATAGGAGGAGATGGAGACTGTTGATCGATTACTACGATGAAAGCGATATAAAGGATGTGGAAATGGATGAATGAGCTTGTTGCAATGGCTTCGCATTTGTATATAAAGAGCAATCCTTAGTTTGATATAGCACGTGGATAGTTCACCACCAGGGTATAAAAGACCAAGGTGCAGTAATATCCGAGTGCGTGGACGTTGACTCTGCAAGCAAACGGTTTGAACCTAGATCCCTTAGACATAATATCACCTTGTTGGAACATGCGAATAAGCCATAGTCTTGAACATAAAATAAACTTCAATACATGTAAATGCAAGAAGAATTATTAATATGTAAGATGCTAGGGCGTAACACACACAAGATAAATAGAATGCTAAGAAAGATACTCAAGATCATTCCTCAAACACGGCACACAGAAAGCAATGACTATGCCCCCAATCCGTACTTCATCGCAACATACCAAGATTATAGATAAATCAAGGTAGCCTTGAATAGGTACTGGAATAGGGAACAAAAGATAAACCATAACACAAATTGACTGACTTGCAAAGTAAACATACAGCCAACATTTTCTCTTGCCAAAGAGGTTGCTCAGGATAGATTGGATAGGAAAGATAACAGCCTTATCGTAGGAGCTCTGTGTCCGTTAAAGGGGGCTATCTACCTAAAAAGACAATGTCTCACTGCAGGAAATGCCACATGTCGCAGGAGACGCGTGTGTTGGTCTCGACAAAGGAACACGTCGCAGAAGACAAGCTTGTGGATCTAGGGCTTGGTGAAGCGGTACTTAGCTGATGCTGGCAATCGGTATGTAGGACAGTAGATGACTCTGGAAGGAAGCCTCATTGCTTCAAGTTTGTTAAGGACTTGTGCTTTGAAAGGATGCGCTAGCTTGCTGCTTGAGTTAGTCAAGTCGAGGCGAATGGATTTTGACAAACGGAAGACTAGAAGGATGGAATGCTAATGGATTGGGACGGGTGGAGAATGGTGGATCGTGTGTGCCTGAGTACTGGATACATCCTTCGTATTCCAGACTGCCTACATACCCTGTATCCACGGGATCAAGGCACACTTACGATGGAAGATGAACGTGATAAATATGTAGTTCTAGATAGAGTGATGAATGGGTCAAGGTGAAAGGAGGGGATCTTATGTACCTGAGTACTGGATACTTCCTTCGTATTCCAGACTGCCTACATACCCATATCCATGGGATCAAGGTACCTTAAGATTGAAAAGAGATAATATGTAGTTCTGGTTAGTGTGATGATGTGGGAAAAGAGCGGAGAAGAGGTGATCTTATGTACCTGAGTATTGGAAACGTCCTTCGTATTCCAGACTACCTACATACCCATATCCATGGGATCAAGGTACTTTAAGATTGAAAAGATGATATGTAGTTCTGGTTGATGTGATGTTGTAGAACAAGTGTTGAGAAGATAACAGCCTTAACGTAGGAACTCTGTGTCCGTTAAAGGGTGTTACCTGTGGAAAAGAGAAAAGATTGAAGTATGTGCTGCGAACCACGAACAAGGAACCAATCCTAGACCGAAGCTAAGGAAAGAGTTGCCCCCATTCTGGTAGAGGAAACTGTAGGGGTGACCGCCGACGAAGACGCAGAAAGACTTGACCTAGGACAAGACAGTGTTAACTGTAGACACAGATCAAGACATGGGATGATGATGAGGGACACTGACAAATTTCCAAGCTATACTAGATAGGGAGATGGAAATGCAAACAAAGTCAATGGTTTTATTATGGATGGATGGATGGATGCATGTTGCGAACTGGGCAAGGAGTGGACAGGACTCGATAGACGATGGATGCTGACTCTACGCATAGCGCCTGTTTGCCAGGTTTTCACTATGGTACTTATCCAAGGCGCCTGTTTGCCAGGTTTTCACCAGAGGACGGATTTTTTTGGATTATTTTATTTTTTGATTTTTTTGATTTTTTGATTTTTTTGATTTTTTTGATTTTTTGTGGGAATACTCTGAGGATCAAGCATAGAACTTCTTGAGATGGACACTGTTAAGTGGCTCATCTAGAGGAATGCCGTTAGGTGTAGCTAAAGTATAAGCTCCCGATCCATATGCTGCTGTGACAATGAAGGGACCTAACCAGTTAGGCTCAAACTTACCCTTCTTCTCTCGATCTGCTTGATTTCTCTGATTCTCCTTAAGTACAAGATCACCAACTTGAAACCGTCTTTCTTTGATCTTTTTGTTGTAATTACGTCGGAGGCAGTTTTGATAGACATGGAGATGATTAAGTGTGGCAAGACGCCTCTCATCTAGTAGTTCAAGCTCAGCTAATCTGGAAGTGCGATACTCATCTCCGCTGATCAGGTCTTGCATGGATACTCTGAGGGATGGGATCTCGACCTCTATAGGTAGGATGGCTTCAGAGCCAAAGACCAAGGCATAGGGTGTGGCACCAGTTGGTGTTCTGATACTAGTGCGGTAGGCCCATAGGGCGGGATTGAGTTGCAAGTGCCAATCACGACCAGCTTCATTGACCGTTTTCTTTAGGATCTTGAGAATGGTTTTATTGGAAGCCTCAGCTTGGCCGTTACTCTGCGGATAGTAGGGAGTTGAAAAGCAATGTTGGATATTGTATTGTATGCATAAGGCACGAACATCTTGGTTCTTGAATGGTCTCCCATTATCAGTGACAATGGCTTGGGGAATACCATACCGGCATATGAGGTAGTTTAGAATAAACTTGGCTATTTGCTTACCGGTGATATAGGTCATAGGAATGGCTTCCACCCACTTCGTGAAATACTCAGTGGCGGTAATGATAAACTTGTGGCCATTGGAGGAGGAAGGGTGGATTTGTCCTACGAGGTCGAGACCCCATTGAGAAAAAGGCCATGGAGTTGTCACAGGTTGTAACTCGTGAGCTGGTGCGTGAATCAAATCTCCATGCTGCTAGCATTGTAGACACTTCTTAGCAAACTGTGCCGCATCTTGCTCTATTGTAGGCCAGTAATAACCTGTTCTGAGTATCTTCTTAGCAAGATTAGGACCGGTAGAATGTGCGCCACAGACACCTTCGTGTATGTCCCGTAAGGTAACTTCGGCTTCTTCCGCGTTAAGACATCGTAAGAGGATACCATCGAGACTCCGGCGATATAGTGTATCACCCAGAATGATGTAACGAGAGGATCGACGGATAAAGGTTTTGCGTTGGGTGGATGATAGGTCAGGAGGAAAGGTATTGTTCTTGAGGTATTCATAGATATCTTCATACCATGGGGAATTGGGACCAACAAGTTCGCAGATGATTTCAGTAACAGGAACATCGACGGCTGGTATCAACAATTGCTCGATCAAGAATTCACACTTCTGTGTATTAGCAGGCATGTCAATCAGTGACCCTACAGAAGCCATAGAATCCGCAGCTTTGTTATGCTCTCTTGGAATTTTTTCAAATGTGATGGTAGAAAAATGTGGTTTGTAGGCATCCACTAGTTGTTTGTAGGGGACCAACTTTTCATCCTTTGTTTGGTATTCATCCGTGACTTGGCGAATGACTAGCTGTGAGTCTCCATATACTTGTAATTCTGTGATGTCCCATTGAACTGCTGTATTGAGACCTATAAGGAGTGCTTCATACTTGGCTATGTTGTTGGTGCAAGGGAATGCAAGCCGATATGACTTAGGAATGTAGTCATTCTGAGGTGTAACAAATAAGATGCCAGCTCCTGATCCATGCTGTGTGTAAGAACCATCAAAGTATAACTTCCACATTATGGAGTTGGAAAGAGCGAAGAGATTCTCATCAGGAAAGTCTGCTACCATAGGATGTGTATCTTTCATAGGTGCATCTGCTAGTTGATCCGTGAGGGCTTGTCCTTTGATTGCCTTACGATCTGTATATTCAATGTCAAACTCACTAAGGATCATGACCCATTTAGTTAGTCTGCCTGTGAGAGCTGCTTTTGCTAGTAGATATTTCAAGGGATCAATTTTGGCTATCAAATTTGTGTGTTGGTTCAGCATGTAATGCCGCAACTTTTGGGAGGCGAACACTACTGCTAAACAAGCCCTTTCCATTGGTGAATAATTGAGCTCATATCCCACCAAGGTTCTACTAATGTAATAAATTGCATGCTCCTTTCCTGTGTCATCATTCTATGCTAGCAAGGCCCCTAGGGCTGAATTTGTAGTGGAGATGTATAAGATCAAAGGTTTGTCTGCCACTGGTGGAACCAATACGGGCGGTGTAGCTAGATACTCTTTAAGTTGATCAAACGCTGCCTGACACTTGTTGTCCCATTGAAATGAAACATCCTTTCGGAGCAAGTGTTGAAAGGGTTGACATTTATCTGCTAGCTGTGATATGAAGCACCTGATGGACTGTAACCTTCCTTGGAGGCTCCTTAATGCTTTTAGGTTCTTTGGTGGAGGCATCTCCACTATAGCCTTTACTTTTGTTGGATCTACTTCGATGCCTCTGCGAGATACAATGTATCCCAATAGCTTCCCTGATGTTACACCGAATACACACTTCTTTGGATTGAGTCTTACTTGGTATTTTTCAAGCCTGTCAAAGATCTGTCCTAAGACCTGTATGTGATCCGCTCGAGAAGATTTAGCCAATATATCATCAACATAGTCTTCCCTGATGTGATGAAACAGATCATGAAATATCACTGTCATTGCTCTCTGATAGGTTGCTCCTGCATTCTTCAGACCAAACGGCATGACACACCAACAATAATTGCCCCAAGGACAAGTAAAGGTTGTTTTATGTTGGTCTTCTTCTGCTATCCTGATCTGATTGTAACCCGAGAATCTGTCCATGAGAGAAAGCATCTCGTGACCTGCTGTCAAGTCCACTATAATGTCAATGTTTGGTAGTGGAAAGTCATCTTTAGGACATGCCTTATTGAGATCTCTGAAATCATTACACATGCGGATGCGCCCATTAGGTTTAGACACAGGTACAATGTTTGAGACCCAATCTGAATAGTCAATAGGTCATATGAAATTTGCATCTAATAGCTTTTGTACTTCCACCTTCACTAAGAGAGCTATCTGTGGGTGCATCTTTCTCAATTTCTGCTTGACTGGTTTCACCTTGGGATCAACTGTGAGATAATGAACTACCAGCTTAGGGTCTAGCCCTGGCATATCTACGTAGGTCCATGCAAAGTTGATGGTTCGTTGCAAGAAGAAGTTGTTAAGATTTCTGTGCTCTGTATCAGATAATGATGCTGCTAGAAATGTTGTCTTTAGATTCTGTTCTGTACCTAGGTTGATCTCTGTAGAATCCTCCACTAGGAGAGCTGATTTCTCCTGGTACTTAGATGGTAAGGGAAGGTCAAATCCTCCATCCTCAGGTGCCACAGTTGGGTTTTCACCTTTGGATACGTCCTTTATTTTTACTATTTTATGATCAGGAGGTGCCACAGTGTGGTTTTCACCTAGCGATCTTTCTTTATTTGCACTTTTGCGACTAGAGGATTTGGCATTCTCACCAAAATAAGTCGTGGGCTCTAGTTCCATTACAAAACCTGCCTTGTGATCGCCAAGAGGGATACCTTCCCGAAGTCCCATGAACTTAGCTAGAGCTTCGTCATTCTGAAATACATCTATAACGGGGGCCCCTTGTTGGTCCCAATCGATAAGTTCAGGGTAGACAAGCGTGACATTTTGGGTGCTGGTGGTGGAAGTTAAGGATACGGAGGATAGTGTAAAAATGGAGGATTCTGCGAATAGATTGGTCATGTGGAGGGAAGAGTCATCGGTGATATCCTCTGTAGACGTCGTATCGGCGGGAAAAGTGTCAGCTACCTCATCGAGGATATACTTGATGTCCGAGGCGCGCGGAACCTTCTTACCAAATCCTAATCCTTTCTTGTCTAGCTTCTTTGTTACCACAATGGGCTCCATAGTGCCTTGATTCTGTTTCCCAAGGCCACCCTTGCCTTTATAGCCCATGTTTTTCACTATCCTTAGACCATTGCCATATTGCTTGACTGGTATCGTGACTGGTTCTTTCTCCTTGTAGAGCCAA
Organism: Cunninghamia lanceolata; assembly: GCA_027924645.1. Taxonomy (NCBI): domain Eukaryota; kingdom Viridiplantae; phylum Streptophyta; class Pinopsida; order Cupressales; family Cupressaceae; genus Cunninghamia; species Cunninghamia lanceolata. The sequence goes on from BSBN01000515.1 coordinate 3,586,854, forward strand.
GAAGAAATGTCCTCAATAGTTTCCTCTTCCAATAACCGTCCATGTTGGAATTGGGTTAGGAATGTTGGGGGAGGAATAGCTACTTTTTTGGTAACTTTGGCAATGGGTGGTTTGCCGTAAGATTTTGGAGATAAAGGCATCCGCCCTACACAACAAGATTCTAAGATATCATAAGTGCCAAAGCCTATATCTCGGACGCGAGCTGTGATTTTGGGGAGGGGTGCAGGTTCACTTGTAGAGGCTTGCGTGAGAGTTTCAGGGTCAACATAGAGAGGGGATTCAAGGGCTTTGTCATTTTTAGGCACTTGGTTGCAATTCTTATAGCTTCCTTGCAAGACATGGCAAAATTCAAAAGGATTAGGGTCTCCCGGGATGGTGATCTCCGTACCATTGTATGGGAACTTGAGGGACTGATGGTACATGGAGGGAACAGCTTTCATTGCATGGATCCATGGGCGGCCTAGGATAATGTTGTAAGGTAGCTCAATATCAAGAACTTGACACCGGGTTTCAAGCATGACAGGGCCCAGTTGTATAGGCAAGTGAATAACACCTTCTGAACGGCGTTCTGCATCATCATACCCCTTGATTGTAATACTATGATCAGTGTTGACGTGATCCTCAGAGTATCCCAATTGCTTTAGTAACTTTAAAGAACAGATGTTGAGACCAGCACCACCATCTATGAGAATACGTTTGATTTTGCGCTTATGGATGAGAACCTCAATATGAAGGGCATCGTTATGACAAGGATCATGGGATGGGAGGTCCTTCTCAGAGAAGACCACATTGTAAGGCGAAGCAATATTACCCACTATAGATCGAAAATCTGCAACCGCGATGTTATTAGGAACGGAAGACTCCTGGAGGGCTTTTTCTAGCACGACTCTATGTGCAGGTGATGACCGTAGAAGGTCCAAAATAGAGATCTGTGCTGGTGTTTTCCCTAGATGTTCGACAAGATTATAATCAGACTGAACTGGAAGTCTAGGTGTAGGCGCATAGATGGTGACATGACCTCGACGAGTAGTAACAGCACAATCCGTAGATTTGCCTTTGATGGTGAGGGTAGACACTCGACTCTCTTCAAAACGACCTACAATGGAATCAAAAGACGTGGAAGCGTGATTGATACCTTTACCCCTATCCTGAGGAGGAGGTGGACCATGATGAGGGAATGGTTCCTTGTACATATCGAGATCCTTGTTCGTGTGGTGCGCTGGTGATTCATTCTCAAAAGTGATTTGATTACCGTCAATGAGGTTTTGGATGAGGTGCTTAAGCTTCATGCAAGATGCAGTTCGATGACCCTTGCTCCTATGGAACTCACAATACTCATTGTCTCTGTAACGTGCTATTTTGTAGACAGGTTCTCCATAAGGAGGAGCATCAGGTAAGGTGATGAGCCCTTTCAGTAAAGCTTGCTGCAAGACCGATTCGATGGGCACACCCAAAGGAGTAAATTGACGTCGCGGAGGGTAATCTTGTTGAGGCCGCTCCTGTTGTCGTTGTTGATTTTGATAAGGCTGCCTTTGTTGCTGCTGTTGTTGAGGAGGAGCTTGACTTGGTTTGGAGAGCTGCAACGGTGTTTGCAACGTTTGGACATGCTTAGTATCGACCACCCCATCGTTGACCACGTTTTTGTTCTTGTTCCAATATTTGGGTTTATCATTCGATTGTTGATGAGGAGCGTTATCTTTCGTTTCTTTAAAGATTTTGACCACACCCTTAGCAATGAGGGCCTTCTCAATGTTGATACCCTTGTATGTGATTTCATCGAAGGTTGTAGCACTAAGAATTTGCAAATGGAAACCTAACTCTTGGTTGAGGTTCTGCACAAAGATGCTAACAAGCTGTTTCTCTGGAATCTTGAAAGGGAATTTACTAGCCATTTGTCTCCATCGTTGGAGGAAAGAAATGAAAGTTTCACCATTTTTCTGTTTATTGTTGCATAGGTCCGTCATGGAAATCTCATGCTTTGCGTTGTAAGAAAAATGGGTGGCAAACTTCTCTGCTAGCTCGTTGAAGGTCTTGATACCCGTAGGTAAAGGTGAGAACCATTCTATTGCTTGACCTCCAAGACTGCGAGGAAAAAGACGCATAAGATATGTGTCGTTGTGAGAGACCTCGAAGCAAGCAAGATAGAATTCCCTAAGATGGTCTTTTGGGTCACCTTTTCCTTTGTACTTATCGAACTTGGGAATAGTGAAATTTTGAGGAAAAGGGATCATTGGTAGTGACCGATCAAAAGGATAAGGACACACTTCCTCTAAAGAGAAGGTCTTTTTGGTGTGGCCGAACGTAAGATCAGATAGCTGTTGTTGCACCTCCGCAATCTTTAGTTCCATAGTCGTGGGAGGGTTGGTAACATCTCCTATTGTCCAACAAGCGGTTGGTGTTGCCCATATGGAAGACTATAGTGTGAACCATGCACAGTGGTATTATAAGGGTCATAAGATTGATTGGGATTGTATGGATTGTATGATTGGTTCAGATTGGGTTGGAATTGGAGGCCTCGATTAGTCAGAGGTGGAGGTGGCGCTAGGTAAGAATGTTGGCTTTGCGATGGTTGAAGAAACGTATTGGGGGGAGGAAAGCTAAAGTGCGTTTGATTAGGTTGTGATGGTGGCACATAGCTTTGGGAAACCTGATGTTGGGAGTGCTGAGAGTGGCTAGGCAATGTATGAAAGAAGTTGAGCGAGGACGAACGTTGTGGAGGAGGAACATATGTAGACGTGATTTGTGACGGTGGGGGTTGATTGAAGATGAGAGTAGAAGAATGTTGTGGTGGAGGAACATAAGTAGAAGTGATTTGTGATGGTTGGGGTTGCTTGAGGATGAGAGTAGAAGAATGTTGTGGTTGGGGTTGTGTGACTCCAATTGGTTGAGAGACATGCAGGTGTGATGATATAGGAGGTGGCATATGTTGAGACCCTTGTTGCATGGCTACATACATGTTCCCCGGATTGTAATTGGGTGGGAAACCTACGCAAGATGGGGTAACCAAGATTTCGCTTGCGCTTGGGGTCGACACTTTAGGAGGTGGTTGCACATTCGATCGATCTAAGGTGGCTTGCTTAGCTAACTCTGCTTGACGTTGGAGAGTTTCTTGTTGGTTTCGATAGATCTCCATAGGAGTCAAAAGCGGTGATATGGGCCTCTCCTCTGTTGGATTTTGGAAAAGGGGATTCCTATACTGCGAGCCTTGAGTAGGTAGGGGCGTAGTCACCGTGGACATGGTTTGCACCGCTTGTATGGTTTCTTGGGTGTTGTTGCTCTCCTTGAGAGTAAACACATCAAAATCTTGAGGTAACTTGGCACCTTGCTTTGCAAGCAAGCGAAAGAAATGATCCTGATTCTCACTAAGGATTTTATCAAAGGCAGCTATAGCTCTAGGATCTTGTATAAATTCATCAAGATCTTGCCCATCTTCTTGAGAGGATTGACCTATTTCAAAGTGTCGCTCTTCTTGAGATGGGGTTTGATCTACGATATAACCTTGTGGGACAAAATCCGGAGGCAATCCTGTGGTATACTGAGGTGCATTTAGCAAAGGGGTTCTATCCTCATGAGGATTGCTTAGTTCATCTATGTGCGGCATGTTTGGAGAGCTGATTGGTTTTGCCGCGGGTGTACTAGGAGTCACCTTGGGAGTAATGTTGAGACGACCTGATTGTGGTGTGCGAGGGGGTGACTTGTGCTTCTTAGGGACAACTTGCCTAGACTTCATAGTTTGTTGTAGCCTAGTGGTGACCATGGGATACACTTAGGACACAATGTAATGCTGGGAATCTATGAGATGCTTTGAAGAAACAGACAAACTCTGATGCACAAAGTACTGGACCAAAGGCGCTATACTGTTTGACCAGAGGCGCAGGACTGTGCTACCAAAAGCGTGCTACTGTGGGCCAGAGGCGACGGACTGAGCTACCAATAGCGAGTTACTACTATGCCAAAGGCAAGCTACAGTGACCAAAAAGTGAGCTACTATTATACCAAGGGCGCTGAAGTAGAGTTTTTGCCAGAGGCGGGTTACTACTGACCAAAGGCGATCTACTGTACTACCAAAGGCGAGCTGCTGTAATACCAGGGGCGCTGAAGTAGTGTTTGATGTTTTTCAAAGGCAAGATTTTTCTGTTTCTGATTGGATTGGTTTGGCAAGAGAAAACACAGCAAACAAGTGGTCAAAAAAAGGCACAAGGACTGACACAACAAATAGTGTATGTTCAAGGCTCCAAACAAGCCCAATGTTTCCACAGGTCTAATACAGTTGCAATCAATAACAAGCACTTTTTATCCCTAGAGACAAGCTTTCATTGCAGTAGATCAGCTCACAGCTTAATACTCCGTCGATAAAAATATCATTCCATAAAGGTGTCGGATATTTAGTATCTTTGCGAGAGACGATAGGTAGGGATATCTCACCCTCCCCTTGGAAAGCTCAAGTAGGTCACAAGAGCTTTATGTCTGAGGGAATACTATCTCTTCTCAAGGGAGCCAATGGTGAGTGTCTTAAGGGTTTAAATCGATTTCCCTTGCACTGATTATTACCGCAATGTTCGGAGGTAGGTCGGGTAGTCTCTATCTAAATTGGTTCTTAGTGACTTTGAGGGACCAACGCCTTACGAGCAATGCGACAAGCTACTAAAAGCTTTAACCAATCCTACTAAGAGTTTCACACACTGCGCTCAATGTGAAAATCATTTCCACAAAGAGCTAGTACACCTCTTTTCAGTTTGGCACCACAAGGTAACGCTGACGTCGATTAGGACTTGGCTTTCGCCTTATCCCTCTTATATAGCGGTTCAAAGGAAAACTCCGCTTAGGGTCGTCCCTTTTGGATGAATCGCAATCCAAAAGCAGGCCTTTCTAAAGGAAGTACAAAAAAGTAAGAGCAAGCACGTCACACAAAGGTTCAATTGTCCCGTTATAAGAAAAATAAGGTGCAACTAAGCTATGCACACACACGATTGTAGTTGTAAATTGTCCCTTATGAAATGAAGTGTTTGGCATTCATGTCCATTGTCCTTTAGAAAATTGAGGTGTTTGTTCATACATGTCCATTGTCCCTTAAGAAAATCAGTATGTTCCTAAGACTTAGATTTGCAAAAAAGATTTGTTCAATTACTCCTTTTAGGCATGCAATGTGTTTCTAAGACTTAGTGAGATAAAACAAAAGGGTCTTCAACGCTCGTCCTGCATGAACATATTAAGAAAACACCTATTGGCTCTATGTGAGTAATAAGAAGCTGCAACAAGTGAGTTAGTTCCACCAAAAATTTCACAAGTTAGCAAAAAACAAATCAACTTGAACCAAAAGCGTGTTACTATCTTACCCGAAGCGATTCACTGTAAACCGAGAGCGCTGTATTGCAGACCAGAAGCGCTGTAGAATATTACCAGAGGCGCAGCAAAATAACCGAAAGTGCTTCACTGTGTTTTCGAAGGCGCTGCGATAAATACCAAAAGCGTGCAACGATAATAACAAAAGCGCTGTAAAATAACCAAGAGCGCGTCACTGTGTAACCGAATGCGCGATACTGTGTTGCCAAAAGTGCTGTGCTGTCTTAGATACAGAAAATATTAGTTTTTGTCAAAATAACCAGGCAAAAAATGACTTTTCATGGTGGATCTACTGTCTGGATAATGATATCTGATAGATCTGGGTCGTGAAATCTGGAAAACTCAGAAAATGGGTCAACACAATAGATTAGTAGAACTTAAGGATATTCCTAAATAAATCAGCTTAGGAGATATCGAAAATCAGGTTTGGAAGACAAATACAACAGCTTGTGCAACCAAAATCACAGATCCAAAAATGAGAGAAAATCCTGCAAAAGCACTGTAAAAATAAAGTCAAAACCTAATTTTAACTAGAAGCGCTTAACAAAGCCTCTAATAGCGCTTCTCTGTGTCACCAAAAGCGTTGCTCTGTGCGGCCAGAAGCGCGGCCGTGCCGCCAGTAGCACTAAACTGTTCCCGCAAGAGCGCTTAGAGATACTACCAGACGCGCTGTGCAATATCGTCTGCGCTGTGCCGTACTGTGACTTCAAAAAAACAAATTTCTCAAGGAAACAAAGGGATTAGTGGGTCCCACCAGGCGTGCCAGAATGTGTATATGGAAAAATGGATTAAATCTAAACTAAATAAAACCAAAGAACCCAATAACATAAAGGAAACGAATCTAAGTAAAAGCCATAAATCACAAATCAAAGACACATGAAAGCTCTTACCAAAACCTGTATTGTTCCCTTTTGGAGACATGTGGATTGCTCAATGTAGTTGCAAAGCCATGGCTGCAACAAGCAAGTATGTGCTCAAGAGATCAATGTCAAAAGATCGTTATAGTGCTCAATCGACGCGTTGTGTATGCTCAAAGCGCTGTTAAGTATGCCTGAGAATACGATCGAAGAGAGAGGCTCAATGAAGGAGATGAGGGGGGTTTATATAGATTTCATCAAAGATCGATCAACGGTCCAGATAATTCAGAAGAATCAACGGAGGAGATAAGTTGAGGAATGTGCAACGAATGAGAAGAAGACATGTGTCTTGCTTGCTTTTGCATGAGAGGAGTTATCAAGAATAGAAGAATGAGTTAACTGAAGAGATAAATCAATTAAAAGAATAAAGCAATCAGTTAAGTGATTTAAAACAAGAAGAAGAGATTTGCATGAGAAAAGAAGATATTTTGCTTTATTAAATATAGAAATATTTAATTGATAAGCAAGAAAGCTTGAATTATATTAGAGATAACTCAAATTAGAAGAAAAAACAATTTAAATAAATAATTGATTTATTTAAATTTAGAGAAGATATTTTGGAAGAAATAATTAAATAATTGGGATTATTTAATTTAGACGATTTGAAAGCAAATTAAATAAATAAATTTATTTAATTATTGTGCATGATTTTGGAAGAATAATTTTTGATTTAATTAAATAATTTAAGAATTATTTAATTGTAGATAAGAGGGAATTTGTGATGAATTAATTAAATAATGGGATTTATTTAATTGTAGATTTGATTTTTGGAAAGAGGATAATGATCCAATTAAATAATTAAAAATTATTTAATTGTGGAAGAATATAGAGGAATTTAATTTAATTAATTAAATAAAGAGGATTTATTTAATTAATGTCGCAATTTTGTGATTTAGAAGAATTTGATGAAAATTAATTAAATAATTAGATTATTTAATTAACGTTTGCAATGCAAGTGATTAGACAGATAACGGAATGCCAGTAGCATGACGACACAGTCATTTTAGGGTGTCTACAGTAAGGATTTTATTTTGCACGGCCACCCACCAAAAGTGGTTCATTTTTGGCACAAGGTTGTGGTTCTAGATGCTCTTCCATAATTTATCACCTTCTTGGGGAAGGGACAGATTATAAGTAGATTTAACAGTAAACCTCCCAGAATTTTCCTTAATCCAAATCAATCTATCTTTCTAAGGGAAGAGGGGGATTATATATCCTTTTAGAAGCAGTTGTATATCTTCAGCAACTCCAGCCAGCTCAGGATGTCTTTGACAATACTCTGACAGTGGAGCCCACTTAGAGCAACCAGGGAGGAAATAATCCTTAGCCAAGCCTCCAAAGTGATTAACTACTAATTTCATCAAATCTTGAGTGTTTTGATGCTTTTTTAAGGGTCCTCCATTGATCTGGTTTTCGTCCCAGAATCTTATCGATTCTCCATCCCCCATTTTCCATTTGTTGCCTTTTAAAAGAATAGTTCTGCATTTCAGGATATTATTCCAGATCACCAAGCCTCTAGGAAAGTTAGAAGAAAGTAAAATGTCTTCTGGGGTTGAGTTCCCCATATATTTGGCTTTCATAATACTGCCCCAGTCTTTGCCCCTAGCAATAAGGTTCCAACCAATTTTGGTTATAAGTGCTTTATTAAGCAAGTTTAGTTTTCTTAGGCCTAAGCCCCCCTACAATTTAGGTCTACATACTTTATCCTAGGCAACAAGAGCCAACCTCTTTTTGTCTTCCATCCCTGTCCAAAGAAAGTTTCTTTGTATTTTCTCTAGTCTCTCAGCCAGGTACTTGGGCATTTTGAACAAGGATAAAAAATAAATAGGAATTCCTTGGAGTGAAGCTTTGAGTAATTGAAACTTACCAACTTGACTTAGAAGTTTTCCTTTCCACTATGCTAGTTTCCTTTGCATCCTTTCCATGATAGAATTCCAATACTCTGGGGTGGCATCTTTGACTGAGAAAGGAAGTCCCAAATAGATCCCAGGGAAAGATCCTGCAGCACACCCCAGAATCCCCATAATCTTTTGTTGCAAATCAATCTGGGTGTTATAAAAGTAGACATGACTCTTATCAAAATTTATACATTGGCCCACCAAGGTAGCATACTCCTATAGCACTTTTTTCCATTTCTGAGCCTCAACAACTAAAGCAGTTCCAAACAGAATGGTATCATCCACAAATTGTTGTATGACAGTAGGCTCTGCTGTTGAAGTAGGTTTAATCCCTTTAATTTCCCTGGAATTTAGCAAGGAGATGAAGCCCCTACTTAGGGATTCAACAAGAAGGATAAAGAGGTTGGGGAAAAGGGGATCCCCTTGCCTTAGCCCTCTACCAGCATTAAAGAAGCCCCTAGGGATGCCATTGACCAAAACAGAGAATCTGACATAGGTAACACAAATCATAACAAGTTGCAAAAATTTACCCTAGAATCCCATCTTCCTCAGAACAGTAAAAAGGAACTCCTAATTAATGCTTTCATAAGATTTTGAGATGTCAAGCTTGAAATCCATTCCTGGGCTTCTGGTGTTCTCCATGGAGTGGATTATTTCATGGGTAGTAATGGCCACATCCATTATTTGTTTGCCTAGGACAAATCCTTTTTGACAGCTACTCATCAATCTTTCAAGAATGGGTTGGAGTCTCAACACCAGAATTTTGGAGAAAATCTTGTGCATAGTATTACAAAGACTTATAGGTCTAAAATCCCCCATGCACACTGTGTCTTGTTTTTTGGGAATAAGAGCTATGAAGGTATGATTAAGTTGCTTTAGTAGCTTGCCAGTCCTATAGAAATCTCTGGTAGCCTCAGTGACATCTTTTCCCACTATATCCCAATACTCCTAGAAGAAAGAGGGGGGGAATCCATCAGGTCTTGGGGCTTTAAAAGCCCCTATAGAGAAGAGACTAGCCCGGACCTCCTCCTCAGAAATAGGTCTGCCAAGTTGAGCATTATCCTCCCCATTCAACAGGGTGGGTATAATATCTATGAGCTCCTGATTAATACTGCTATCTTGGGCTCCCAAGAAGTTCTAGAAATAGGAACCTGCCACCTCCCCAATCTGAATATCTGAGTCAACCCTAACACCTCTGTCATCCATTAGCTTAATTATGCTATTTCTTTTCCTATGCCTCATCATAGATTGATGGAAGAATGAGGAATTCTTGTCCCTCTCTTTCAGCCATTGAACTATTGACTTTTGTTTCCAAAAAATCTCTTCTTTCACCAACAGTTCTTTCTATTCCCTTCTCACACTCTCTTCCTTCTTAGAAGTATCCTCAGTGGTGTCTCCTTCTAATCTTTTTTGTAATTCTCTCAGTTTTAAGTTGATTCTTCTTTTTTCATAAAAAATATTCCCAAAGTTGAACCTATTCCAGCCTTTAACTTTTTTCTTGACCATCAACAACTTCTGAGTAAGATAGAACATAGGCGTTCCTTGGACATTTATCCTCCACTAGCTAGCAAGCATTTCCTTGAACTCAGGATGTTTAGTCCACATAATTTCAAATCTGAACAGGTAGGGGCCTTTACCATTTCCCATCCTTCCAAGAGAGAAGCAACAGATTATGATCAGAAGTTGTTTGAGGCAGAGCTTCAAGGACATGGGAGCTTAAAAGTTTCCAATTGGAAGATATCAAAACCCTATCCAGCCTGACTTGGATCAGATTCCTTCCTTTCCTTTGTTTTGACCACGTAAACTTATTACCATGTGGTTTTAGATGCATTAAGCCTTCCTTATTTAAAAAGTCATTCACGTCCATCATGTTGTCAGTGTAATCCATAGTTCCCCCCTCTTTTTAGAAGGAAATAGGGGGGTGTTAAAATCTCCCATTAATATCCAACAGCTATCCGGGTCTCTAGAGATCAGAGAAGAAAGGAGATCCCATAACTGCTTTCTTGGGCCTCTATGATTAGGAGCATAGATATTAATCAAATTCCATGAGAAGCTATCAAACTCCATCTTATTCACCATAAATTTTTTATTCTTATCAATAATTCTTCCTTTGATAGTATTACTATTCCACATGGTGACAATACCCCTCGAGGCACCATAGGCATCACAACCAAGGTAATCCACATTAGTCCATAGATTCCTAGCCACCGACTAAAAATTATCACTTTTCATTTTAACTTCTTGGAGCAACAAGATATTAGTTTTATTATCAAAGATACAATTCTTGACCAAGAACTATTTATGAGGGTTATTAAACCCCCAGATATTCCATGATAGAATTCTCATTTGATAAGACCCTTCTTGGAGCGAATCTCCAAGGTCTTCTATCTATCCACAGTAATATCCTTGTTAATCACCTTCTGTCTTGTTTCTCTATGAGATGGTCTGCCCTGCTTGGTGTCCATTCCCACATCCATAATCTTCTTTCCTAGGCCCCTACCTTTCTTTTTAGTTGTATTCCAACCCTCTGAGTCAATGATTCTAGAACCTACCCCTGGAGTAAGGGTCACAGTGTTGTTACTAGGGGATGCAATCCTTGATCTTACCTCACCTCCAGCCTTAGTACCATCCATAGCCGATAATGCGCTAGAGACCCCAAGAGGAGGCACTAACTCAGATATAGCTTGTTTTTCCAAGATTTCCTCTTGAAGAATCTCCCCATCCTCAAGTCTAGTGGGCAAAGAAGTAATACTGCTAATAATACCCATATTAGGGGAAGTTCTCGAGCTTTCGAAGGGGTTGTGGTCAATGGTCTCCACATTATGGGGTTGAGGATTATCCCCAATATCTATAGCAGTCTTGTTCTTTTCTGGGGATTTAATTATATTTAGCAGATCATCCTTGAATGGATAGTCCTCTGCTTCTTCAGCAGTCTGAGACTCCTTAGCTTGGATAGGCTTTTACTTTGCACTGAGGAGCTAAGTGGCCCTTTTTATTACAGATTTGACAAAAGGTTGTGGAGTTTTCATAAATTATGGATTGAACCCATTGGCTAAATTTAGACTCAAGAGTAATATTGTTAGGGAGGATCTTGTTAATATCAATGCTAACATAGATTCTAGCAAATACTAACCTTGATTTGTTTCTTGTGGTGCTATTGAGAGTTATGAAGTGTCCAAGCGAGTTGGCAATCCACATGAAGATCTCTTCATCCCTGAACTCCAAAGGAAGGCTTGGGAGCTGAATCCAAACTAGAGTCATTTTATTTAGGTCCGCTGCACTATCAAAACCTAGTTTACATTTGCATAATGATAAGCTATGCTTCCCATACATCTAGGGTTCCCCCGCTAGCACAGAGGCTAGGTCCTCCCTTGCCATGAATTTAAAGAGAAACATCCTGTTAGCCATAGCATTTACAGAAACACTACCTTTAACTCTCCATTTAGTAGTCACCCATTTTTTAACCACATCTATATTGGGTCTGAAGGAAAAAATTTCCCCACCAGAGCATTCTCCATTGAGGATACACTCTATCCATCAAAGCGTCTAGAAGCACAAGCACGGAGCCATCCTTCGAAGCACGAAATTTTGAAGAGACACAAGTTTCCACTGTCTTCTCCCCAAACATTGCCTTTTTCCAGGCATTAGGCCCCAACACCTGATTTTGCAATGTGTGAGCAGAGGAATCTCCATCTCCATCATAGAGCATGTGACCCACAATGTCCTCATTTCCATTCAGCCCACTTGGGATAGTCCCTATCCCTGAAGCAACACCCAAGAAAGCCTGTGACAGAGGGTCTGGGGGATCGTTCAGGTCCCCGGCAGCCATCCAGATTCAAATTCAAATTCAAATAGCGAGTGGGAAGTTGCAGAGCATGTAGGAAAAATACTACTACACTATAATTTGGGGCTATGTTGGTAAAAAAATATGACAAATATTTGTTGATATATAGTAAGTGTGTATATTTAAGGAGGACACTTGTACTTTGAATGATGAGACATGAATTAATTTTACTTTTATTTTCTCTTTCAATAGGACACTATATTATTTTTAAGAGGCAAGGTACAACAATTTTTGTGAGAAAGGGGAGTTGTTTAATTTTTATTGTATAATCTTATGAGCTCATGAATAGGGGCATTTTCTAGGCATTTTTGGGTCTCTATCATCAAGGAAGCATTGAGTTTGAGCATGAAAACATAAAACTTATTTTAGTTGGTAAGCTCATCACCATTGAGATCAACTACTTCAATCATCCCTTGAAGTTGACCATTGTTAATATTTTTCATCCCTAACACACTTGTATTCCTAGTCAAACTATGCAAAGTTATTATGCCTTTCTTCACTTATGCCAAAAGATAAGGGCCATTACACAACTCCCCCACTAACTCTTCTTCCCCCTATTTGTCGGCCATCACAAGCAATTAATCGTCAAATCCCATTGTCTCTTTGTCCATGTCCTGTCATTTTTACCATCACCCAAATACAAGTTCTTCTTTTTCCTTATCCAAATGTGGAAGCCCTATGAGAGTGGTGTTTGACATTACAAGCCTTAAATAGGTTTGAAGGCTAATTTTAGTGGCTAAAGGCATTAAATATTCTAGCTTATTTTAGTTATAATATTTGGACAAATATATTTGCCTATGTGTTTCCTATTATAAATTATGTGCTACAACATTTAAATATATATTTACAATATAAATTCTTATAATTAAAGCATTGGAAAATATATGTGCATATATGTTTCCTCTTTTAATTATATACTTAAACATTTTATAGCAACAAAAATCTTTTGGGAAAAAATCGACAAATCAAAAGTATAAATTTTTTTCAAAAAATCATGAAAAAATTGGGGAAAAATTGGATTTCTAAAAAATTTAGAAATATTATAATAAAATAATAAATATTAATAATATAAATATTATATTACTAATATTTATTAAAAATATAAAAATATATTATAACATACTATTATATTTTAATAATTATATATTATATTATTGAAATATAATAATATTTATAATATATTTTGTACATTAATATAGTATAAAATATTATAAATATTAATAATATGATAATATATTATATATTAATAATATAAAGATTATATATTAATATTATAATATATAATTATTAAAATATAATAATATTTATAATATATTCTGTACATTAATATAGTATAAAATATTATAAATATTACTAATATGATAATATATTATATATTAATAATATAAATATTTTTTTTTGTTACGTAAGATTATAGATTATATTGATTTGAAAAAAGAAAATTACATCATTGACTGCATATTGCTTATAGTTTTCTCCTACTCTAACCAGTCTCTTATCGACCTCACAGGGTCACCAAAAAGGGAAACTTGGCCATGATGCAAGGCCTGCAACCTATCTAGATACATATCAAAATTTGGCCTATTGACCAACCAATAGCAAGTAGCTACAATGTCCTTACAGGGGGGAGAACAAAACCTTGCATAGACTGCAAACCCTATACACCCGCCAGACTGGAGCCATTACAACAAAACTATCATCTGACTAAACCAAAACATTAGACATCCCTTTTCAAATTAGCAATTACTCAAGGCCTAGAGATGCTTCCCTTACCCTAAATTCTTCAATCCATTCGAAGGAGCCACCATGAGGTTCAATCTGCATCGGCTTCAACAGAAAATCCACCCCCACCACAACTTGTTCCCTGTGCAGAATGAGTGGCCAACCTTTAGGGTCGAGCAGGAAGGGAAAGTAGCGAACCACCACCTCATCATCCTCTATCAGATGGAAATCTGTAGGCCTAGGAATACCAACCCCTAGCCTGGCTGCCTTGATAATCTCTGCCACTCCCACAAGCAAATTGTTGATAAAAAGTCGTCTTACCAAGAGCACAGTTCTTTCCTTTGAAATGTCTACGTTCAACAACGAAGCTAAAAACTAAGACACAATGGAGGTGTCCACTCTGTAGAATTTTCCCACCTCTAGAATTTTTTTCCCCAAGATCACCTTCACAACCAACAAGATAAAATCATCATTTGAGTGAAGGATTCTCTTAAGTCTATGATCAGTCACCGACCCCTTAAAGGCAAGTTGTCTCACAACACTCTCCACCTAAATGAGAGTATCCATTCCCATACAAACCAGGTCTTATATTGAAATCCTCATGATAAAACCAGACCCAACCGCCATCAGAACAGAAATGATGAAATGAACATGCAAAGAAGGATGAAATCCCCTGCACTCGGTCTCTCTATAAAAGTGATGTTGGCTTCTCAAGTCTTTCAAGGAAATCTCATAAGCGAGAGTGTGTGAAAATGAAGGCTACATTCCTTATGATGTCACGTAATGATGTTTGGGTGAGGCAAACCAATGTCACCATTATGCCCTTTGCTAAAATGAATTACCATTTGTTTCAAATCTATCACCCTTGTCACATCAAGTCCCTTCCTTCCAAGTCATATGCCACCTAGTCATAATCCTTACAACTCCAAGGTGCCACCTAGCAAGCCTAGCTGGCCAACCAAGACCCCAGTCCTTTCACACTTGTTGTGTGGAAGGACGCCCGCCCATCCACCCACAATATAAATATTATTATATTAATATTATAATATATAACTATTAATAATATAATTATTATACTATATAAATATAATAATATATTATAAATATTATAAAATTTATAACGCTATATACTATAATATTTATAACCTGAGTAAAATCTCTGCAACACTTATACTCGTAGTAAAACCCTACCTCCAATTTATAATAATATTGTTGTGTGTGCGAAGCCCTACCTTAGTTTAAACCTAATCTACGCTCATGGCATTCACTCGATGGAGGAAGTAGGTCTAAAACCTAGGTATAAACCATAATGGAACCACATAATTTTTGCCCAATTGACCATTCAACGATTTCTATGTGAAATCACAATTTTTCAAGGGAAAAAATTGGGAAATTTGATGATTCAAAGAATCATGATTTTAACAATTTTTGCCTAATTTTTGCTTCTATGGTATAAAGAATAACTCCCCATTTATTGCATCCTTCCCTAGTTGTTGCTTTGAGAATTCAGTGTTTGGTGTTGTTGAATTTGTCCTTCCTGCAATTCTTTTTTGCCTCTGCATCTTTAGATTTTCAACCCGTTTCCTATTCCCCTCTTCCTAAATACATTAAATTCTCCATGTGAGAGCTCTATGCATTGTACATCTTAATGAGAAAAATATGATTGAAAAACAAAACAACAACACACAAATAAAAGAAATTGGGAGATAAGAGTTAAATAATACCTTCTCCTTTTTGGTCATCTGTAAGGTAGGTTTAAAGGCACACAACTTTCCATCTTGTGCATGATGTTTTGAGCTTACAGTAGACATGCCACTTGACTCTGACCTTTGGGTTGGACAAAATATTGGATTCCTAAAGAATAGCGGCTAGTATAATTGGATTCCCAAAGAATAGAGACCAGTATGAGTTTCTAGAACTACATGACAATATGGAAAACCAATATGAAAACCTTGCTCTAGATACCCATGAAAACCTCCATGTTTATGTTCAATTACAGTTTTAGGATCACTATCACTTGTAGGCTCTGATTCTTCTTCTGATATTCCATCATGTTGGTCTGCTTCTTTGAAATCAAGGAGTACCCTTATTTTTTGATGGATTATATTATTTCTATGTAATGTTGTTACGAGTAATTGTTTTAACCCCACATGCAGACAATACTGGTATCTTGTTGATGCCCAAGGAATGTCTTCCCAAGCTTGAGGGTTATGTCTGGGCACACAACTCTTTGAAGTGCTACTATGAATCTCTTCATTCAAATTTTCTTTCTTCAATGTAAGAGTAGAGAAATACAAGCAAATGTTAAGAGCAGAGAAATACCAGCAAATGTAAGAGTAGAGAAATGCAATCTTTCAAAATATTGAAAGAGGGAGACATTAATAGCTTCTTATTCAAATTCAAAATATGAATAATGTTGTTGGGTTTTTGTAAGCGAATATATTCTATTTTTTCACTCGAAACCACGCCAAAGAAAAAATAATGTGCTTTTGCAATGTTTGTTAATTTAGTGTATTTTGTATTTTTATTTTCTGATTTTCCTATTGATGTAGTTTTTTGGGGGGGTGATTTAAAGTATTTTTTATTTATAAAATTAAATTAAAATATTCTAATGTTTTTTATTTAAAGGTAACAAAATTGAACAATAGATTTTATATTTATATGAAAAATATTTGTTTATGATTAGTTCAGCTAGAAAAGAGGGTCCAGAACCCTTTACAGAGTAGCCCCCAGGGCAAAATAAGGCCTTAAATGAGCTAGAGATAGCACATAAACAACACAAACAAAGCTACATCATCGTAGTGAGGCTGTGAGGAACAGCCAAAAACTAAACAATAGCGTAACTAGATTTGATAGATTAAACACCCTGGACCCGAGTGTGGGTCAACGAGACATGTTTAAGAAGACCCCGCTTCCTTCTTTGGACCATAGTCCAAAAAACATCATTGTCTCCATCTATAGAAAAAGGAGATGACGAGGGTGAGGCTTTCCACAAAACCATAGAAGGGAGTGGAACTTGAGGAGAGGGGGAAGACTTCACAACATCAGCTCCATCAATAGACACTTGTATATTTAAGGAGGACACTTGTACTTTGAATGATGAGACATGAATTAATTTTATTTTTATTTTCTCTTTCAATAGGACACTATATTATTTTTAGGAGGCAAGGTACAACAATTTTTGGGAGAAAGGGGAGTTGTTTAATTTTTATTGTACAATCTTGTGAGCTCATGAATAGGGGCATTTTCTAGGCATTTTTGGGCCTCTATCATCAAGGAAGCATTATGTTTGAGCATGAAAACACAAAACCCATTTTAGTCGGTAAGCTCATCACCATTGAGATCAACTACTTCAGTCATCCCTTGAAGTTGACCATTGTTAATATTTTCATCCCTAACACACTTGTATTCGTATTCAAACTATGCAAAGTTATTATGCCTTTCTTTGCTTCTACCAAAAGACAAGGACCATTGCACAACTCACCCATTAACTCCCCTTCCCCCTACTTGTCAGTCATCACAAGCAAATAATCCTCATCCCATTGTCTCTTTGGCCATGTCCTGTCATTTTTGCCATCACCCAAATACAAGTTCTTCTTTTTCCTTATCCAAATGTGGAAGCCCTATTAGAGTGGTGTTTGACATTACAAGCCTTAAATAGGTTTGAAGGCTAATTTTTATGGCTAAAAGCATTAAATATTCTAAATTATTTTAGTTATAATATTTGGACAAATATATTTGCCTATGTGTTTCCTATTCTAAATTATGTGCTACAACATTTGAATATATATTTACAATCTAAATTCTTATAATTAAAGCATTGGGAAATATATGTGCATATAAGTTTCCTCTTTTAATTATATACTTAAACATTTTATAGTAGTAAAAATCTTTTGGGCAAAAAATCGGCAAATCAAAAGTATAAGATTTTTTCAAAAAATCGTTAAAAAATGGGGGGCAAATCATGAAAAAATTGGATTTCTAAAAATGTAGAAATATTATAATTAAATAATAAATATTAATAATATATTATTATGTTTTAATAATGTTATATTAGAATATATTAATAATATAAATATTATATTATTAATATTTATTATAAATATAATAATTTATTATAAATATTATTATATTTAATAATTATATATTATAATATTAAAATTTAATGTGGGTGGTTGGGAGGGAACCTTGTCATTCCATCATGGAAGGCAAGGCTGGGGTAGAGGGAGAATTCATTGAATTGATGTGACTTGTGCAGATTGGAGGAAAACACATTTATCTTCCCATAATATCCAAGCTTTGGCATCGACAGGTAATCATTTCTAGTATTATTTTTGAGAAACTTCACAGAGGGGTCTGGAAAAGGGGTTATTTGGGAAGGAGGGTGATTTCCGTCCGTAGTCTCTTCCTTTGGTTGTTGGCAAATGCCTTCACATTTTGTGGCAATCTTCTCAACAAAGTCCATCCGCTGTAGGGGAATGGACACCCTAATCAAATTGGTTAGTAGGAAAAGGCAAATGGCCTTCCTTGGCCAAATTACAGAACTCAGACTTCAAAGGATGCTTCGCAGGTTGGATTAGCTGATGGTGGGTGCAGTTAGATTGATTCTGGGTAAAAAAGTCATGGTGAATGTAGAAAGATACCATGTGGACACGGATATCTCCTCGAGGGTTCTAGCAATGTTGTTGGAGCTGAACACTCCGAAGGCAAAGGAAAAATTCTTAATGAAAGGCATCTTGAACCCCAAACATTTGGGTGAACTGGAAGTGACTCTGCAGGCTACCAGTGTTGGTATTAGTATTCCAAGGCCAAGGGATTGGCATCTCCTTAGCAACCCTAGTGAAGTGATAAAAATATATCCTTTCATATTGGACATTAAAGGGTTTGAACTCATGGACTTGAAGGAGCAGGCCCAGGTGGCGGTTGACTATTAGGAAGATGCTGGTCTTGGATGAATTCGAAGGCCCTCAGTGGGTGGATGATTTCAATTTGAAGCTGATCAAGTATGATAAGTCACTAGTCCTATGTTTTGCTTATTATGTTTATAATGCTTTGGCTTCATTTTGTTTAGTTGAAGCCTTAATATGTATAGATAGTTATAGGAGGATTTACAGTCCTTGTAATCCATAAGGGAATAGTAGTCTAGACCCTGCGTGGTCTCCTTCTGGTTATAGGGTTCAAACAGTGAATGTAGATACTATATTGTCAAACTGCTAGCCAAGAAAGGGCTGAGGAAATGTACTTTTTTGCCAGCAGTTCAATATAGCTAATTTTCATTACGAATCAAAAAAAATTAATAAAATTTATAATGTATTTTTACCAATATATTTTGGGTTATATATTTATATATAATAGATTAATGATATAAATATTATATTATATTAGAATATTAAATATTATAATAGAATAATAAGTATTAATAATATTATATTAGAATATATTAATAATATTATATGATTAATATTTATTATAAATATAATAATATATAAGTATTATATTTTAATAATGTAATATATAACTATTAATAATATAAATACAATATTATTAATATTTATTATAAATATAAAAATATATTATAAAATACTATTTTTTTTTAAGATAATGCGCCTGGTAAATGTTTTTATATGACCCGTGAGGCCACAACACGGGGGACCTCATCCCCTAGCAAGAACACTTCAAACCCGCGAGCTTGTTGGCCCAGCAGGGGTTTGAACTATGGTGGCCGCCACTACAACCGAGCGACTTAACCACTAAACCATGCCATTATTGGTAATTATATATTATATTATTAAAATATAATAATATTTATAATATATTTTGTACATTAATATAGTATAGAATATTATAAATATTAATAATATAATAATATATTATATATTAATAATATTATAATATATAACTATTAATCATATAATTATTATAATATATTATTGTTTAAATTTTATTTTTTTGTTATGTAAGAAGAGATTTATATATATTGAAAAGAAAGTTTTCAAACTCCTGGTTCAGATAGCATACTAGCAGGAAAGAACCAGGAAGAAAATCTTCGGTTATAGCTCTGAATTACAAAAGACAGACTGACACCACTAATCCCGAACTAACCCACCCATTTTATATATACCAGTTACATGGAGACTCCTAGATAAAACTTACTCCAGGGTCACAAGATAATTTCATAGACAATGGTCAAAATTGGACCAAACTAGACCCAACCCTGCTCCCTAACCACCTTTCAAACCGAGGACTAGTAAAAACCCTTCACTGTCCACCGCAGAGCATAACTAGTAGAACGCCACTGCCCACTCCCACCTTTGTATATATAGAAACAACTACCTTGACAGAGAAAAATGAGCCACAACAAAAAGAAAAGCACTCCTAGAAGAGTCATACCTCAAACCCTAGCTCCCCTGCTTTGTCCCGGAACTCATGAATCTAGTTGAAAGTTCCATCATGAGGAACGATTTACAACAATTTGAGAAGGAATTCAACACCCAAATTCACCTAATCCCTGTGTAGAATAAGCGGTAGGCCCTTGATATCAAGAATAAAAGGGATATATCTTACCACCACCCTACCATCCTCTAGAAGGGGAAAGTTTGTCGGTCTTGGAAGGCCCACTCGTGTTTCAGCCACCCAGAGAATTTCATCCAAACCCCCTAATAGATTGTCAATGAAGAGGCGTCGAACCAGCAATCTAACCCTTGGTTTAGGGAGCCCTGCATCTAAAAGAGAAATGAGAAACTGAGAGACCATAGTAGTGTCAACCCTGTAAAATTCCTCATCCTCCAAAAATTTATTTCCTAAAACCACCTTCACGCCTAACAGTAGCAAGTCATCATGAACACGCAGGATACGTTTCAACCTATGATCGTAAATGGGACCTTTAAAGGCAAGCTGTCTCACTCGACTCTCCAACTACACTGGAGAGCCCATACCCATACAAATAAGGCCCTCCGTGGAAACTCACATTATAAAGCTGGTGCCACCACCACCCACCATTGCAAAGGAATAGGGAGTGGAGACGTGGCAGAAACAAACAAACAATCAAACTGTCACTTTCAAACTTGCCGCTATTGCAAATAATATAATGGTAACCAACATCCCAAATCTTCCACTATGATATGAGTGCGGGAGAAGGCTCGTGACCCCCATTGAAAGAAGGAATGTGGAGCCCACTTCCCTTTGTAAAAGGGTGCCATCTCATCAATGACATGGCCTCCTAAACAACCTCGGTCCTTCCACACCTAAATGTGTGGAAGGATGCCCGCCCTACCACCCCCAACTAGAATTTCTAGATTTCATCTGTAATCTCTGCAATTTCCTTTAAACAATTGTCGTCCGCACCTAGATTTGAGAGGGGGTCTGCCTCTGAATTTCCTTCTCTGAAATTATGATTGATTGTTATCAAATTGAAGGAATCTAAAAGGGCTATAGCCTATTCCAACATACACGGCAACCTCCAATTTACCAACTTTCACAATCTCAAACCATTAATGACCAAAAGCGAGTCTCCTTCTATCTCTAGATTCCTAACGTTTAGGTCTTTACACATTTTCAGCCCAAGTAAAAGGGCCTGCATTTTAGCACTATTATTTGTGCCATACGTCAGAGTCTCCACCAACCTTCCAATAATTTGCCCTTTCTAATTTCAAACAATACAACTTGCACTGAGGGACTCGGGTTGCCGCGTGAGGCTCCATCAAAATTTAGCTTAAACCATCCATACTCCGGTGGAGTCCAAGTAACCTTGTCCCTCCCAATTTGAGTAGTCCCTGTAGGACCAACACTTGCCAAGGGGATCAGGAGCCCTTGCCAGTTCTTCCTCATTTGTTCATCTCAAGGAGTATACTTCTTCTTGGAGTTAAAGCCTTCTGTAATTCTGGCATTGATAACTTCAACTATGTTGATCTCAAGCTTATTCAAAAAAGTGTGAAAAGGCAGCTCCTTGTCTAAAAAACTCTTATGTTCCTTTCCTTCCAAATAGCCCAGATGACTAAAGAAGGGCTGGAAATCCATAAACCTCTAAATAAGGCCTCCTTGCATAATCTCAGCCAAGCTAGCAGATGATCCAAAAGTTTGTGAGGAAAGACTGTTGTCCACAGAAGCTTTGAGCACAGCCAATACCAATAGCTAGAAGCAAAGTTACATCTAAGGAAGAGGTGATCCCCGAATTCTTCCTCCTGCTTACAAAGGATGCATCTAGAAGGACTAGCGTATCACAATCTTTTGAATCTATCCCTGGTGAGGGTTCTTCCTTTCGCCGTAGCCTAGGTGAAGATTCCTCCCTTAGGTAGGTAAAGCCTATTCTAATAGAGAGTGGTAGGTAGGTTCATTTCCCTTCCTAGAGTTGCTTTGAGAGCCTTGTAACCTTCTTTGACACTGTAAGAGCCAAAAGAGGAAGCATTCCATCTTAATTCATCTAAACCCACCCTCAAGCTAATTTTGCGTAAATTTAATTCTGATTCAAAACCCTCTGCTTGCCTATTATCTATACCAATCATCCTTACATCCTTCCAAGAGATCGGAGAGCCTACCTCGAAAGAGAAAGGATGCAAGAAATCCTTAACTTTGCTGCCCCATCTGGCCTTGGTGGTTTGTCTCACATGCTCCAAATTCATCATGTCCACTAACCGGGGCATTCCCCCCCAAGAATCCTCCCAAAAAAGGCACGCACTTTGTTGTGGATGTCCCAAGTTAAGAAGTTCGCTATCAGAAATCTACAATTTCTGACAAAATTCCAAGTCCTTGAGCCCTTTGGTAGAGTATCCATAGTGAAGATGCTAATATCCTCTTCTTCAAGGTATTTGGCTTTGATGATTTTGACCCATCTCAAATCTAGTTTTGAGTAAATTGACCATACCAATTTGGCCCCTAAAGCTAGGTTTTGGTCCTCCAAATTCTTCAAACCAGTACCTGCCAACTCTTTGGGATCACAAACCTATTACCATTTAATCAGGGGAAATTTGTGCACCTCTGAGTTTCCTTTCCAAAATAAATCCTTCATTTTTTTATTCATACATTTCAAAGTGGCCATCGATATAGGGAAACAAGACAGCATATATAGGAATGGCTGAGATTATAGCTTTCAGCATGATCAACCGTCCTACCCAGGATAGCCACTTGCTCTTCCAAGAGGCTAATTTCCTTTTATTTTTTTCCAAAAGATCATTCCACAAATTTCTCGGTCTAACACCTTTAGCCAAAGGAAGGCCCAAGTATTTGCACGTTAGTTCTCCTTTTCTGAAATTTAAAATGCTAAGAATCTTTACTTCTATCTCCCTATCAGAGTTAAAGAAAAAAACCTCTGATTTATAAAGACTTACTTCTTGTCCAGAGACCGTTGAGTAAGAATCCAAGATTCTTTTGAGATTCCTGGCCTCACTTTCCTTAGCTGATTCGAATAACAAAGTGTCATTAGCAAATTGTTGATGAGTGACCTTTGGAAAACCTTGAGAGATCTGAATGCCTTGGATGTATCCATCTTGTTTTGTTGTAATACACATTCTCCCAAGAGCATCCGCCATCAAAATGAAGAGAAAAGGGGATAGCGAGTCCCCTTGTCTTAAGCCATGCAAACAACTGAAAAAACCTTCTGGGGACCCATTAATTAAAACCGAAAACCTTGGGAAAGAAATCCATTCAAAAATCCAGTCCAACCAAAATCTATCAAACCAAGAGCTTCAAGAATTTTGAACAAAAATCTCTAGTTTACTTTATCATAAGCCTTCTTGATATCCAATTTTACCAACATAGTTGGTTTCTTCAATTGGTTACTGAATGAATGGCTTCTTATGCAACAATAATACCATCTAATATTGATTTCTCCAGGACAAACCCAATTTGTTCCTTAGCAATCATTTTAGGCAAAAGGAACTTCAGTCTATTAGCCACAGCCTTCACTAAAATTTTATATAAAGTATTGCACAGGGCAATAGGACAGAAATCCTCCAAAGAAACTAGCTTCTCTTTTTTGGGGATAAGAACTAAAAATGTATTATTTAATTCTTTCAATACTTTACCAGAATTCCTAGAATCCTCAAGAGCCTCGATAATCTCCTTTCCTAAAAAGTCCCAACACTTTTGATAAAAGGAGGTCAGAAAACCATCTGGTCCTGGAGCCTTATCTAGATGTAAACCAAAAAGGGCTTCCTTGATTTCTTTTTCTGAAAAGCTCTCCGTTAGTTTTTTATTATGCTCTTCCAAGACTAATATGGGAATAACTCTTAATATTTGCTACTGCCCCACCAGATTTGAACCATCAAAGTCATTCAACAGATTATGAAAGAAACTCACCACTTATTTGTTTATATCTTCAATTATGTCCAGAATCAACCCGTTTGTTGCTCTAATAGAAGAAATTTTGTTGAGTTCTCTTCTTCCCCTAGTTGAGTTGTGAAATAATTTTGAGTTTTTGTCCCCTACTCTAAGCCAAACTTCCCTCGATTTCTGACGCCAAAAAATCTCCTCCTTGGAAATCAGACTGCCCAAATTGCCCGGTAGATCCTTTTCTCTCAGAAATTTGTGACAGTCCATGCCATCTTTTAAAATTGATTCATTAAGAGACTCAATCTTTGAGTGAACACTCTTTTTCTCTTCAAAAATATTTTTAAAACACTCCTTATTCCACACCTTTATATTCTATTTTATCACCTTTAATTTAGTGGCTATTTTGAACAATTTTGAACCTTCCGGCTTCGTCTCTACCCACCATAGTTTGACCAAATCCAAAAAGTCTGGATCTTTAAACCACATGTTCTCAAATTTGAAGGGACATCTAATAGGTCTTCTTTCTCCCTCAATTTCTAAACAAATCAGGAAATGATCTGAACCTGACAGAGGAAGAATTTTTCCATCTAGCTTGTAAGGAAAATAACTCAGATTTCTTTTGAAAAAGAAGTGATCAAGCTTTTCTGCAATATTGTTAAAACCCAATCTTTGATTCGTCCAAGTGAAAGAACCATTTCCCAATGGAATTTCAAAGAGCTATGTTTTTTCCACAAAACATTCAAAATCTTTCTGTGATTGAAGCTTCCTTCTGACCCCGCCTAGCTTGTCTTTAGACCTTAGGATAGCATTAAAGTCCCCGCCCAGCAGAACAAACTCAAAGGCTTGTCCATTGCAAATAGCTTCTAGTTCCTTCCATAATTCTTTTTTCCCCACACAAGAGTTTCGACCGTAAACATTAACCAAAAGGAAGTTTAAATTTGAAACTAAGCTTCTTACCTTTAAAGCCATCCAAGATCTAGAGCAACAAAATTCTTCCACCAACACTGATTGCAGACGCCATAGGGTGATTAAGCCCCCATAAGCTCCTTCAGCATTTACCCCAAAAGATCTCCATCTCCCAAGACTCCTACTAAACTTCTCTCGGTCATCTTGACTAAATTTGGATTCCTGAATTAACCAAATGTCCAAGGTGACTGATTGCATATGAAGCCTCAACACGCTTCTTTTGTTAGGGGTGTTTAAGCCCTTAACATTCCAAGAACAGATAATCATTTTTATTCAGGAAGGGTGTCCCCCTTCCCTACTTTCATTATATCTTTCAGCTTCAGCTGACCTACAGCTTTGGCTGACCTATATCTTCCTCGTCCAATTTCAATTTCTCTATATTAGGAGTACACCCTATGCCTCTTGATTCCCTGCAATTTGCTATTAATTTCTTAGCCTCCTTTAGTCCCAAGCCAAGGTTGCCTAATGGAGCCTTACCTGCCCCTTCGATTCGAAACAGGCTCTGCAAAGGAAGTGGGGGTTCCTCAGTGGCCAGCACCTCATCTTCTTCCTCATCCGAAGACCATGTGCAGTCATCCTCTAAATCACCTTTCCTTAAAGGAATTGACCCTTCCTTAGCTGCTTCTACCAACACCATTAACTCCTTACCAATCTCAATAAGTGAATTTAAGTCTTTTGTTTGGACCTTAGGTTGAATCTTTTCTAAGGTGGCTAAAATCGGCCTATCCAAGTTTACCACATCCTCCCAAGAATTTTTAACTATACTTGGATCTAACTCCGCCAAAGGTGCCGACTTAACCACTGCTGAGGGGTCTAACTGAGGAACTACCTCTGTATGGGTGCTTGGTAATTCTGTCCTAATGTCCGCAGAGGCCATAAGCCTTTCCTCAGAAGCCTATCTCTTTCTATCAAGACCAGTCTCTGAAGTTTTTTTACTATCCGTAATCTCTTGGTTCGGGATCTTATCCCAAGAGTGCCATCCAATAACTTCCCTAAAGAACCCTCTGGATTTGGGCTCAAAAATTAGCTCTTGGTTGAGAATTCCCCAATCCGTATGAATTTAAATTTCCCTCCATCTCTGGGAATTAGGTTTGTTCTCCACATAGATCTTCACAATGGAACCCTTTGTGCTATCATCTGACCATTCTTTTGCATAGATGAAGTTACCTAAAAATTCCCTATTTCCTCCAAGATTGACTCCTTCCAGAATTCAATGGGGAGATTTGGTAGCCTATACCAATCTTGAACATAACTTAAAATATGCTTTCATAGGTCAAAGCCAATTTCCCAATCTTTAAGATAAAACCCATATCCATCCATCAACCAAATGCCCTCCTTGATTTCTTTTTTAATTTTTTCTGAGGGGCAAATTACAACAAAGAAACCTTTTGCCAATCTTTTCATATTAAGATCAGATCCCCATCGATCTTGCCACCATTTGACGAGCTCATTCCAATCCAGATGAAGACCAAACCATTTCCTAATTACACCAAATTTTTCCATATGCTCAATGGAAGGACCCAAGATCCTTGTCGGTAGAACCATGGTTTTCTTATCCCCTACGGTCCATTTTCCCTGCGGTCTCCCAGAAATCTATTACCAAACTTGCCCTTTCCAATGCCCCTAGGATTTTTTTCCTAATGCCAACAAGATCTCTAAACTTGATGGTTGAAGAAGGGATGAATATTCCTCTTGCCTCCCACATTTCTCCCACCTTTGTTCTGTTTTGATCTATACCGCCAGTCCTCCCTGCAAGCCCTAACCTGAATGTTTGCCAAAGGAATCTCAATTTCAGCTTCTCTTGTCCAAGAAGTCGAACCTTGTCCTTCCTCAAATTTTCTCTGCTGGACTCCAACCTACTTTAACTTTTCCAACGCACCAGCTCCATTCCTTCTTGCTGCCAAATCTTCTTTAAAATTTTGATTTTCTGCATTCGCCTACATTTTGTCGCTATTAAATATATTAATATTACTATATAATATATTATTGTTTAAAATATTATGAATATTAATAATATTTTAATAAATTATATATTAATATTATAATATTATAATATATAACTATTAATAATATAATTATTATAATATATAAATATAATAATATATTGTAAATATTATAAAATTTATAATGCTATATACTATAATATTTATAACGCAAGTAAAATATCTGCAGCACACGCAGCGAAGCCCTACCTCAGTTTAAACCTAATCTGCACTGATGGCATTCACTTGACGGAGGAAGTAGGTCTAAAATGCAAGTATAAACCATAATGGAACTCCAAAATTTTTGCCTAGTTGACCATTCAACAATTTCTATCTGAAATCACAATTTTTTAGGGGAAAATTTTGAGAAATTTGATGATTCAAAAAAAATCATGATTTTAACAATTTTTTCCTGATTTCTACTTCCATGATATAAAGAATAATTCCCCAGTTATTACATCCTTCCCTAGTTTCTACTTTAAGAATTTAGTGTTGGGTGTTGTTGAATTTGTCCTTCCTACAATTCTTTTCTTCCTCTGCATCTTTAGATTTTCAAGCCATTTCCTATCCTCCTCTTCCTAAAGACATTAAATTCTCCATGAGAGAGCTCTATGCATTGTATGTCTTAATGAGAAAAATATGATTGAAACAAGGAAACAACAAAACACAAATAGAAAGAAATTGGGAGATAAGAGTTAAATAATACCTTCTCCTTTTTGGTCATCTTTAAGGTAGGTTTAAAGGCACATAGCTTTCCATCTTGTGCATTATGTTTTGAGCCTATAGTAGACATGCCACTTGACTCTGACCTTTGGGTTGGACAAAATATTAGATTCCCAAAGAAAAGCGGCCGGTATGAGTTTCCAGAACTATGACAATATGGAAAACCAATATGAAAACCTTGCTTTGGATACCCATGAAAACCTCCATGTTTATGTTCAATTACAATTTTAGGATCACTATCACTTGTAGGCTCTGATTCTTCTTCTGATATTCCATCATGTTGGTCTGCTTCTTTGAAATCAAGGAGTGCCCTTCTTTTTTGATGGATTATATTGTTTCTATGTGCTATTGTGTTTGTTACGAGTAATTGTTTTAACCTTGCATGCAGACGATATTGGTATCTTGTTGATGCCCAAGGAATGTCTTCCCCAAGCTTGAGGCTTGTGTTTGGGCACACAACTCTTTGAAGTGCTACTATGAATCTCTTCATTCAAATTTTCTTTCTTCAATGTAAGAGCAGAGAAATACAAGCAAATGTTAAGAGCAGAGAAATACCAGCAAATGTAAGAGCAAAGAAATGCAATCTTTCAAAATATTGAGAGAGGGAGACATTAATAGCTTCTTATTCAAATTCAAAATATGAATTTCATTGGGTTTTGTAAGTGGATATATTCTATTTTTCACTTGAAACTGCGCC
The DNA here is from genome assembly GCA_027924645.1 of Cunninghamia lanceolata. Taxonomy (NCBI): domain Eukaryota; kingdom Viridiplantae; phylum Streptophyta; class Pinopsida; order Cupressales; family Cupressaceae; genus Cunninghamia; species Cunninghamia lanceolata. The sequence continues at coordinate 3,615,212 of BSBN01000515.1, forward strand.
AAAGAAAAATTAGCATGTTTTTCCAATGTTTATTAATTTAGTGTATTTTGTATTTTTATTTTCTAATTTTCCTATTGATGTAGTGTTTTTTAGGGGTGATTAAAAGTATTTTTTATTTATAAAATTAAATAAAATTATTCTAATATTTTTATTTAAAGGTTAAAAAATTAAACAATAAATTTTATATTTATATGAAAAATATTGGTTTTTGATTAATTCGACTGGAAAAGAGGGTCCAAAACCCTTTATAGAACAACCCAGAGGGCAAAGCAAAAGCCTCACACAGACCAAAAACAACACATTAACAATAGACGAACAGCAAAGCCCAAAGACTATAAGGAATAACAGACTAAACAATTTCATAACCTGACCTAGCAGGTCATACACCCTTGGCCCGAGTACGGGTTTGAGAAAATTGCTTTGGAAGGCCTCTCTTCTTTCTTTGGACAATAGTCCAAAAGACATCATTATCTCCATCCGCAGAAATAGGAGATGAAGGAGGTGAAGTTCTCACCAAATCCTTAGAAGGGGGCAGAGCTTGGGGAGAGGAAGAAGCTGTCACAACAACACCAGCCCCAGCAACATACATCACACCTACAATAGCAATCCCAACCATAGAAGGCACTCCAACAATAGTAATAATAGGGGAGGTCCCTATAGCAGTCCCAGTAGTAACAACAGCAGCAGGTGAGGTCCCTGCAATAGTCCCAGCAACATCAACAACAGGGGAGGTCCCTACAATAGTCTCAAAAGTAATGACAACAATAGGGGAGGTCCATGTAGTAGTCTCAAAAGCAACATCAATAGCAGGGGAGGTCCTTGCAGTAGTCCCAATAGTAGAAGGCTCAGAAGCTTCTAAGACATAATCATCATTATCAACATCCACAGTAAGATGTTCCTGTAGAGCATTCTTCCACCAAGATGAAGAATGTGAGACCTTCAAGCGAGGGCATTCAGATGCCAAATGACTCGTATCAAAGCACCTCCAACAATAGAATGGGATAGCTTCATAATCCAAGGGCTGACCCCAAGAGTGATCAACTTGTAAAACAACCTCTACTAGGAGAGGCATAGACAAATCCAATTCCACTAAAATACGAGCATATGTGGTGTGGGAGAAGAAAGTAGTGGCTTGATCCACCATGATAAAATGACCCACCGAGTTACCAATCCCTTCAAAGAAAGATTCACACCAAAAATGAAGAGGTAGATTTGGTAGATGAATCGAAACTAGAAGCCGATTGAAGGATTCAGTGAAAAATATGAAAAATATTGGTTGATATATAATAAGTGTGTATATTTAAGGACACTTGTACTTTGAATGATGAGACATGAATTAATTTTACTTTTATTTTCTCTTTCAATATGACACTATATTATTTTTAGGAGGCAAGGTACAACAATGTTTGGGAGAAAGGGGAGTTGTTTAATTTTTATTGTACAATCTTGTGAGCTCATGAATATGGGCATTTTCTAGGCATTTTTGGGTATCTATCATCAAGAAAACACTATGTTTGAGCATGAAAACACAAAACTCATTTTAGTTGGTAAGCTCATCACCATTAAGGTCAACTACTTCATTCATCCCTTGAAGTTGACCATTATTAATTTTTTTGTCCCTAACACACTTGTATTCTTATTCAAACTATGCAAAGTTATTATAACTTTCTTTGCTTCTACCAAAAGACAAGGGCCATTGCACAACTCCCCCATTAACTCCTCTTCCCCCTACTTGTCAGCCATCACAAGCAATTAATCCTTAAATTCCATTGTCTCTTCAGCCATGTCATGTCATTTTTGACATCACCCAAATACAACTTCTTAGTTTTCCTTATCCAAATGTGGAATCACTATGAGAGTGGTGTTTGACATTACAAGCCTTAAATAGGTTTGAAGGCTAATTTTTAGGGCTAAAGAAATTAAATATTCTAAATTATTTTAGTTATAATATTTGGACAAATATATTTGCCTATGTGTTTCCTATTCTGAATTATGTGCTACAACATTTGAATATATATTTACAATCTAAATTCTTTTAATTAAAGCATTGGGAAATATATGTGCATATAAGTTTCCTCTTTTAAATATATACTTAAACATTTTATTTATATCGCATTGATAAATTGTTTCACATGAAAAAGTAAACAATAGGAATGTGCATCAACCCTGTGAATAGGGTGCAAGAGAGAACCTACTACCTAGAATGTCTTGTTGAAAAAGCTAGGGAATATATCCAAAAATCTAAAAGAATTTGTGTTTCCTAAGGCCCTTGCTTCCCATCTTAACATGGGGATGCAAAGTCATCGTACATTGACCATATTCAAAATTGCAAGATGACCTGTTTTCACCTTATAGTTGTCCATTGGTTTTCTAAAAGGTCATCGCTATCCAACTCTAACTATGATCATTATAGGGGGGTCTCTTTTCAAGAGGGCACCTTGTTTTGAGAAAAGCACTTTCGAAGTCATGGGAGAGGATGACTTAGCCTGTATAGAAACAGAGCCCTTCTTTGGAGAAGTTGTCAAATCTAAAGAAGCCTCATCATTAACATCTTCCCTACTTGCAAGAAAAATATGTTTATGGCTTGAATTTACTAATTTCCACTAGGTATTTTGTTTCAAAGGTTTTTTTTTCCTTTTTGGATGAAGGAGAGATTTTAGGGCATTCATTCACCTTGTTCCCTAATGCATAACATTGTCTACACCTTAATTTTAATCATTTGTAGTCCACCATTTGGTTCCATATTTTGGTGCTTGCCTTGAACCTTATTTATGTCGACAACTACTTAGAGAGGTTCTTTTCCAGAAGGATTCAGGAAAATGTAAATGTAGATTGTGATTTTTCCATATCAGACCTTGAAACAAATTTTTGAATGGTTCCAATTGAAGAGAGATAAGAGGAACTTCAGAAGTGTGATGGTGGATTGGGGAGTCCTACTGAAATTGGGATAGCACAAAATGTTCCTATGATGGGGTTGAAGTTTGAGAACCATGGTTTTAGAAAAATGTATGATTCTCAAGCCTAAGGCCCCTTCTAAAGTTGCAAATCTTTGTCCTCTAAAAACTGCAAATCATAAAGAAAAATGATTTTTCATAGGGCCCAATAAAATTTCAACTTCCAGGAGAGGTTTCTAGGTATGCAAAATCTACTTGTTTAACTCTATGAGACTTGGCCCAAAATTGTAAAAGTGATAGATTAAAGTATTTTCTTTATGTATCTCTTCATGTAATAGAGCATCTTCATCAAGATACAATGAGGGAGTCCTCACCATGAACCATTAAGGAAGCCATGTCTCATTGGTTGCATTCCTTCTTTCATTGGTCCAAGATAGAGAAAATCCCTTCCAAATCAACAACAAAGTGAGCCCTAAGTGAGTGTGTAAGAAAAATCCTACCATCACTTTTCAAAGGCCTCCCTTTACATGAGTCAAGGGAACCCTTAAGTCACAAATTTCCCTAAGGAAATATAATTTCTATAGTTTAGCACATGTAAGGAGTTTAGAAAGAATCTATCGATCTAAAGAAATTGATGTAGGGGAAGGATGAGTTCAGAAGCAAAGCAAGGATGAATCAACTTATGCTTGGTGAGATTGACAAGGTAGCCAAGGACACATAAGAGATCCTCTAGAAGGCCTTCAAAAGATTCAATCTTCCTATCATAGAGGACTTGGGTGCTGACCCCTCGGCCACAAATATTGCAGAAGAGTTCACTGAGAAAATGGCAGAAGAAGTAATGGACACCGGTACAGAAAAGGATAAGGACTTAGAATCTTCTATTCTGGGAAAGGAAGAAGTGGCCCATGAACAGACTAACATCACTCCTCCGGTTTCCCCTGCTAACTCCGGATCCAAAGGAGAAGAAAGAGTAAAGGAGAAAGAAGCAGAGGTGAAGGGAAAAGAAGATATCAGTGCAAAGGTTGTGGAAGGGGAGAAAGCTCCAAAAGATAGTTGTGTGACTGCAAAACAAAAGAAAAATCTGTCTCCGGCAAGAGACACTGCAGAATCAGTCAAGGACTTTTTGACAAAAGCAACTATGGAGATTGATGAACCGGAACTATTAAAAGGGCCACTAGACTTTGACTCTCTATCTTTGGTGCAAACAATGAAGATAGCTTCATTTGCAAATGCGAAGGCCAAAGAGAAACTACTGAAATCTCACATGGAAGACCGTGAGCTTATAGAGGTAGCATCCGGAGTTTTGGAAAAGATCATGCCATCTTTTCAGAAGGATCCCACAGCCTCCTCTTCCGGTAATCTCAAAACTCTAGTCAACAGTGTTAGTACACATTTTGATTCTCTAGAGAAGTCAGTTGAAGAAAAGGTCTGGAAGGAGTTCTTGGATAAGAGATTCTCTGAAGTACAGGGTCTGATAACAAATGATAAGAGAGTTATGGATATTGGGATAAAGAGCTTGGAAAATGCTCTTAAAGATGGTGGAAATATGTACAAATTTTTCTTATCTTGGCCCACAGTGACCAAAGACATTGAGAGAAAAGTAAAAGAACAAGAAGATAAACTCCTAAGTCTGTCTCAAAGTTTTGATCCTCTCTCATCCTCCATAGTAAATCAAGAGTGTCAGTCTATTGCAATCACAAATGCAATAAAGAATTTTGAGAAGGAAAGGAAGAACATAATTAGCAGGATGGGTGAACTTAGAAGGATCATCTCCCTAAGTTAGAGGCCATGCATGAGGCCATAAGTAAGGCTCAGACTACCGCCCGAACCAATGATCCGACAGATCTTAAAAGGGCAGAAGCTTTTGCATTCCTGTTGAGTGGTCACATCTCAATTTTGGATAGAATGAAGCAAAGTTGGGCTACAGAATTCATCCAATTAAAGACAACTTTTGCAGACATTCTTCAGTTTATGTGAGTATGATATATGTGGCTAAGTATAGTTAAATTTTTGAAAATTTTGGTATGCGGACCCCACCCTTTGCCATTGATGTCAAAGGGGGAGTGAGGAGTAGTGAAAAATGAGGAATCCAACTAAGGGGGAGCTCCAGAAAATGTATATAAAAATAGAACATTAGCCAAGGGGGAGCATAGTGTAAACACTTAGTCATTTTTCACTAAGTGTTGCCATCAATGCCAAAGGGGGAGATTGTTGGCAAGAGACACTATATGGATTCATGATTGTTGTCATTGATGGCAACAAAGTTCATCCCACACATCCGCAGGACATAGTATGTCTCTACCGGAAGTCAGAGTGAAGAATGTTGTGGTTCGGTAAACAAGAACAGAGCATGTGGCGAGGTCCGACAGACAGGTCCAGATCTCTCAGAGGAAGTATCTTGGTGAAGTGTGGATTTGGGGAAGTCAAGAGGAATATCTTGACTAATAGATTCCAAGGTTTGAGCCTCTGGTGTGGAAAGGATAAAGAGATATGAATGCTTGAGTGTCGGGTTCCCAAGTGACAGTATGAACAGAGGAAGAACTGACTGGCAAAACATCAGACTTTATTCTGGATGTGTTACTGATGATGGTAAAGGATATTAAGGCATAAGTTATGTTTGGTCGACGTGATTGATGACTTCTACAAGTATATGCTTGATCCGCATTACTTGATGTGCAAGGATTCAGCCGACAGATCAGAGTTTGTGAAAAGATTGACTATTCCGGGTGCCAACTAGAAAGGTGATGAAATCACTTGTGCGGATATATATACAAGATGGATTTAGTTGTGAGAGGTGTTGTGGTTGTTACTGATGTGCGAATAAAAGCAAAAGAGCAGAGCAAAGGCAGTAAGTAAGGTTCGGTATGTGAAAGGAAAGCAACATAAAAGAAGAGGAAAGATGAAATGCAGCAGATCAGTGTACTGAGCCTAACCGGAACTGAACTCCAGCATATGTAGATGCTCCCAATTAGTTCAAGTATTGCATAACGCTCTTTTTGTAGACAGTGAGTCTCTTGTAGGCAGTGTGCCTCTTGTGAGCAGTATGCTCGGGCAGTGAGCCCCCTAATTGGCAAGTGCCATTTTGTATTTCCATTCTTCTAACAGAGAATACAATCTTGGGTTAATCACCCCGTGGTTTTCTCCCTTAACAGGGTTTCCACGTCAAAAATATTATGTCATGTGTATTTCCATTTCACGGTTATGTTTGCTTATTTGAATTAATGCTGCATTGATTAATTTTTGGCAAAAAAAAAAAAACATTCTAAGATATTCTTGAAAATTTTAGTCATCTTTCCTTTGTTCTATTCTCACTATTATTGTAGATTTTGAGATTTCTAGGATGAATTGGTCTTGTATATAGCAATTGAATTATATATTTTTTAACTCTTCAATTTTCTTTAGTTTCTTGGTTGAAATCCTACTTTGTTGTACATTATTTAAAATAATAAATTATTCTTTAAATTTCAAGGGAACACATTCCAATTTAATGATAAAGTGGTGAATTAGATTGGTACACCCATAGTTGAGATTGGGTAAACAATGTAAGCAAACCTTTTAGAATTAGCTAGCAAAAAATAAAAAATAAATCTTATGTGGTCACTTCATTTAGTTAAGTTTGATTTTAAGGATGTTAATCTTATCATGTTTAACTAATTTGGTGGGTTATAGCATGAAATTTTGTTGTGGGTCATAATATGGATGTCCACATTGCAAATTCTCTGGTACTAGCAACTGGTATCATGGCTCAAGAAGTTGCAAGAGATGTTAGGATTATTTGTACTTGTCTAGATGAAGTTGAATGTGACATCAGTATCAAGTCAATTAAAATCTCTTTATATTAGGAGATGATAGAGGAGTCTATGAGTGGCTTCAAGGAGGAGAGAACAAGTAATGAGTAGTTGATAAATCTAATTGATTCTTGAGGTCACATTATGTTCTCATCAGAAGTTACAACTACCACTATTACAGATGTTGCATTGGTTCATAATGGTAGATTGTGTTGAGGAGGAATGTTGATTTGCCTAATTGGAGGTATATTTACAAAAACTCAAATATAAAGGCTTGATGTATCATGTTAATCATGCTCCTAACGATGAAGAAAAGGTGCTTCTAATGCTACCTTCCTTAGAGATGAAAGCTTTATAACAAAGCAAGGTACTATTGTCCTATTTTGCTTCCCAGCCAAATATCCCAAATCCCTAAAAATCTCTAAGAGTTTTCCCCTTTAGAAATGTAAGGAAAAACCTCCCAAAATTGACTAAGTCCCAAAAACCTTGAGTTTTCGTAATGTTTTTAATGTTTTCAGAGTTTCAGAGTTCAAAGTTCCTCCCTTCACCATGCCATCCTAGTCACCTCTGAACTTCGTCAAATCTCTAAGTATGGCAGGCGTCGGAGGTCAGAAGTTTCATCTTCCTCCTTCCTTTCTTTGGAAGGTGGAATGCAGAAAGTGTAAAGCCCAAACTCTGATCCTTTCCCTTTGTATAATACTCTAAGTGTTCAAAACTCTTCAGATGTCAAGGGTCGAACCTTCTTCCTTTCTTCCTTTCCTTTTGGAAGGAAAAAGGCAAAAGGCCAGAAGCCCAAGCCCTGGCTCTTTCTTTTGAAAATTTGGCAAGTGTTTTAGAGTTTCAAACTTTAGACTTTCCTTCTTCCCTCTTCCTTTCCTTTTGGAAGATGAAAGGCAGAAGGCCCGAAGGCCAACTTCTACCAAAGACATATGAAAATAATGCTAATTGTTTCGGGCTTTAGGGATCAGACCTTCCTTCTTTTTCATGGAACCAAGAAGGTGAAAGGCTGGAGACCTAAACTCTGCCGACACTTTCAAAAAATGGCTAAGTCCTTAAACTTTCAGGGCCCAGACTTTCTTTCTTCCTCTTTCTCTGGGAAGGTGAAAGACGAAAGGCCTGAGGCCCAAAGTCCACTGATAATGTAATCTTCCTTTGAAAAGTAAAGATTAAGGGGTGAACTTTCCTCCTTTCTTCTTCTCTTTTGGAAGGCAAAATGTTGAAGGCCCGAGGCCCGATCTTTGACGATTTCTGCGATCTATAGAACAAATGGAAAAAAAGTGGAATCAAGGGTCTGCCATGATTAAATCTTGATGAAATATTGCTGATAAGGTAGAATCTAGGCCAGGTGAAAGTCAAACGTCCAAATCCAGCTAGAATTTGTTGTTGGGAATTTATTGTTGCAAGTGGATATTCAAGTGCAAGTTTTCAATGTAGATATTTGTTCAGCTACTTCTGAGAAGATGTTTTCTTCAGTGATGCCAAAGACAAACAAATGTTTCCAAACATTCCTTTGTAAAATATCTTTTGACAAGCCCATAGGGTGAATTTATTACAGTAGCTGATGGCGCCTCATTGTAAAATTGTATAAAATGCATGAAATCAAATGTATTACATTGGATTTTGGTCTAAAAAACATATCTTGTATCAACTGTAACCATGCCTCTTTGAGAATAAACAAGAGATTTTACCTTTTCATGAATTCTGTTGCTCTGTGTAATACTTGAAAATTCGGCAAGTGTTTTAGAGTTTCAAACTTTAGACTTTCCTTCTTCCCTCTTCCTTTCCTTTTGGAAGATGAAAGGCAGAAGGCCCGAAGGCCAACTTCTACCAAAGACATGTGAAAATAATGCTAATTGTTTTGGGCTTTAGGGATCAGACCTTCCTTCTTTTTCATGGAACCAAGAAGGTGAAAGGCTGGAGACCTAAACTCTACCGAAACTTTCAAAAAATGGCTAAGTCCTTAAACTTTCAGGGCCCAGACTTTCTTTCTTCCTCTTTCTCTGGGAAGGTGAAAGACGGAAGGCCTGAGGCCCAAAGTCCACTGATAATGTAATCTTACTTTGAAAAGTAAAGATCAAGGGGTGAACTTTCCTCCTTTCTTCTTCTCTTTTGGAAGGCAAAATGTTGAAGGCATGAGGCCCGATCTCTAACGATTTCTGCGATCTATAGAACAAATGGAAAAAAAAGTGGAATCAAGGGTCCGCCATGATTAAATCTTGATGAAATATTGCTGATAAGGTAGAATGTAGGCCAAGTGAAAGTCAAACGTCCAAATCCAGCTAGAATTTGTTGTTGGGAATTTATTGTTGCAAGTGGATATTCAAGTGCAAGTTTTCAATGTAGATATTTGTTCAGCTACTTTTGAGAAGATGTTTTCTTCTTTGATGCCAAAGACAAACAAATGTTTCCAAACATTCCTTTGTAAAATATCTTTTGACAGGCCCATAGGGTGAATTTATTACAGTAGCTGATGGTGCCTCATTGTAAAATTGTATAAAATGCATGAAATCAAATGTATTACATTGGATTTTGGTCTAAAAAACCATATCTTGTATCAGTTGTAACCATGCCTCTTTGAGAATAAATAAGAGATTTTACCTTTTCATGAATTCTTTTGCTCTGTGTAATACTTGAAAATTTGGCAAGTGTTTTAGAGTTTCAAACTTTAGACTTTCCTTCTTCCCTCTTCCTTTCCTTTTGGAAGATGAAAGGCAGAAGGCCTGAAGGCCAACTTCTACCAAAGACATGTGAAAATAATGCTAATTGTTTTGGGCTTTAGGGATTAGACCATCCTTCTTTTTCATGGAACCAAGAAGGTGAAAGGCTGGAGACCTAAACTCTGCCAAAACTTTCAAAAAATGGCTAAGTCCTTAAACTTTCAGGGCCCAGACTTTCTTTTTTCCTCTTTCTATGGGAAGGTGAAAGACAGAAGGCCTGAGGCCCAAAGTCCACTGATAATGTAATCTTCCTTTGAAAAGTAAAGATCAAGGGGCGAACTTTCCTCCTTTCTTCTTCTCTTTTGGAAGGCAAAATGTTGAAGGCCCGAGGCCCAATCTCTGACGATTTCCGCGATCTATAGAACAAATGGAAAAAAAGTGGAATCAAGGGTCCGCCATGATTAAATCTTGATGAAATATTGCTGATAAGGTAGAATGCAGGCCAGGTGAAAGTCAAACGTCCAAATCCAGCTAGAATTTGTTGTTGGGAATTTATTGTTGCAAGTGGATATTCAAGTGCAAGTTTTCAATGTAGATATTTGTTCAACTACTTCTGAGAAGATGTTTTCTTCATTGATGCCAAAGACAAACAAATGTTTCCAAACATTCCTTTGTAAAATATCTTTTGACAAGCCCATAGGGTGAATTTATTATAGTAGTTGATGGCGCCTCATTGTAAAATTGTATAAAATGCATGAAATCAAATGTATTACATTGGATTTTGGTCTAAAAAACCATATCTTGTATCAGCTGTAACCATGCCTCTTTGAGAATAAACAAGAGATTTTACCTTTTCATGAATTCTTTTGCTCTGTGTAATACTTATGTTTGAGTGTTCATTTGTGAATCTTTCTTTCCTTCTAGATCTCAATTAGTTTCCTTAACCTCTACAATTCATTTATGATTTGTGTATTCTTGTTTATTGTTTATTGTTATCATGTGCCTATATGGTTGATTTGAGAGCCGATTATTCAAACCTGGTGTATCACCTTTTCCCTTTCAGTTTCTCCTTCTTCCCCTTTTCTACAACAGTGAATAGATTAGGTTTAGTCTTAGCACACTCTAAATCTTATATTTAGACAAGGAACAAGCCTTTCTCTAGAGGTTTGATTTCCTTATAGGGTCCCACACCTAGAAATCATCCCAGTGTTTCACTGAATTGTTGCAGCACTAAACCGCTCCAACACAGGGTGCAAATCTAAGTGACAACAATTTCTACAAAGGTAACTCAAGTAACATTTTAATATGTACAAAGGTTGATTAGATGATTAGTATTTTTTGTGACTTTTCTAGAAAACTCCTAGTTATATTATTTTTTATCCCAAGTAAATTGTCAAGTGATATATAATAGATTTCTCCCATTGAAAATTTCCATTGCTTATGCACTTGTTAACAATGCAACATGCCTTGCAATTTAACTTTTATTAAAATACTTGTGTAAGATGTGAGAGATTATTATAGTGTCATCTCTTTGTGACAAACCACCTATGGCTTTAATAAAAGGTTTAATTTTAAGCAATGAGATGAAATGGTGATATCATGCTAGGTGGCCCAGTCAAGTATGTTTGGTATTTACTGTTGTCAATTTTGCCCAATCCAAAATATTCCAAAATCCCTCCTATCAGAAAAATCTGATAAGAGAAAGCCCAAATAGAAGGAGGTAAAACCTTAAATCCTTTAGTAATGCAATGAATTCCCTTGCAAAATCCCCAAAATTCCTTATGGAGAATCCTTGCGAAAAACCCAGAAAAACCCCAAAAAATCTAGGTCATTGCCTTAGTTTTTGACCTCCTATTGACCTTTATCGGTAGAAGTTTAGGTTCCCCGAACTTGTAGAAAAACCATAAAAATGGCTAAGTAAAAGGCAACTATTTCCCTTTATCGGCAAATTTCATATTTTATGAACTTGTCGTGATTTCACTTTTCCCCATGTTCATTGATTCGACAATTTCCCGACAAAGATAGGTGAGTGGATGTCCTCAAGATTTGGCTAAGGCATGAAGAAAGAAAGGAGGGCTTTATCGGCAAAATGCTCAAAGTGTAAACTTTTAAGAGGTTCGTGATTTCCTTAGTTTTCTAATTGGGTGATTCTCTGACAAGGAGAGCTTGCCTAATTGTATGTTTTTGTAGCAAAAACATACACAGTTAAATCCAGAAGCACTCTCTTGCATTTATTTCATGGGTTGTGGAAAACTCATGCCTGCTAAAGGAGAGCTTGGATCAAAAGTTTGAGATTTTTCTGATAAGGCAAAAGCAATGTGAAGATATTGACCAAGCAAGTGGTTTGGCAAAGTGAAGTTATGCCGATAAGCTAGAGAAGTATGGAATTTGGTGATTTTGCCGATAAGGAAAAAAGAGGAGTAGTAAGCCAAGGGTGATGGTTTGGAAAAACAAGATTTTTCTGATGAAGAGGAATTGGTTCAAAAATCAAAGATTTCACTGACAAAGCATAAAATTGGCTAAGGCACAAAAGAAGGAAGTTTTATCGATGAATCGGTAAAAAGTGAAACTTTTCAAAAGTTCAGAAATCTTCAAGTTCGTTGATAAGGCAATTTGGTGATAGTGGAAAAGATGGGCCAAAAGCAAATTTTGGAAAAAATGACTTTTGTCGATAAGGCAAAATACATTGGCAAAGCAATGAGTTTAGAAAAATGAAGTTTCATCGATAAGGAAGGCTTGGTTCAAAAAAGTTAGCTTTTGCTGATAAAAGGAGAAGTAAAGAAAGGTTTGGCAAATGAATGATTTGCTGATAAAGCGGAAATGACACCATGAAGATAAAAGATAAAACAAAGCTTGGTTCGTGAGATGGATAATTTGCTGACAGGGTGAAAATGAACCCAAATGTAAAGTTTGGTAGAGGGAAAATTCGCAAATAAGGTGAAACAAAGCCAAAAATTTGTGAAGGCAAAATGGGATGAGAATGGAACCCAATGGCTCTGAGGATGCATTTTTTTCATCAAGCGACAAGAGGCAGAATCCAACCCAGGCTGAGTCAGTTGTTCGAATTCAGAGGTGCCATAGAGGAAAAAGGTACAACATGTTGAAGTGTTGTAAAATCTTGCCTTTCCCTAAATCATGCCATTTTTTCAAGAAGAGGTACCCAACATTAAAATTTTGCAGGCCAAGGCCAAATGAGGGTAGTTGAAACAATGAGCTCTTCAATGCTAGGGTACAGGTGAAGCTACAGGGCAGATTTGTAAGGACAAAAAATAGGACTTCCAACATTCCCTCTTTAATGCTTGGCACCCATGCATGCAGGTAATATCCATTGTAGAGTTGCATGCCCATCAGGGGCATGGGTTTCGTTCAAGTTTGCAAGGATCTCTAAACCAAAATTTAATGAGATGTGGGCCTGTCTTGGGCAATCGACCAGCTTTTAGTGCCACTATTGCACCGACTAAAAATGTTATATATATATATATAAAAATGCAATTTATTTCTATTAATTGTTCTTCTGGGCTATTACACAGGTTAGAGAGTTCTTGTGACCAGGCCTCTATAATGCAATTACAAGAACCAACTGGATTTGATGTATTGTGCTCAATTTTGAGCCTTTGATGTCTCTAGTTGTTAGTTCGCCTATGAGTGTAATTGATTATTCAGTGTCTAATTTCTACATAACTATTTCTTCTTTGTATTGGCTATTCAACCTCTATGACCAATACAAACTGATATTTTTGCTTCTCTCATTATTCTTGCACTACGTCTATTTTTTATTGATGTGAGCTATGTATTGTGGACAAAATGGTCCCTTTCATACCTCCATTTTTCTGTTCTGGCCTCTATTAAGATTAATATGAGTCTGTGTGAGTTCTTAGTTTTGAGATTATTACTGTGTCGAGTCAGTTGCAGTTGAACATCCGTAATCTGGTGCATCACCTCTTTTATTTCAATAATCCTTCTTATCCTTTTTTCCTGTGAGTATTATCACTAGATTTAGTTTATTTCTCTGATCCTTAAGCTTAGAAAGAGGAACCAGCCTTCTTTGGAGGTCCGATCTCATCTACAAGGTCCCACACCTTGAGATCAGTCCCATTGTGTCATTGAAGTGTTTGAGTCAGCTTCAAACAGGGTGTAATTTCACATGACAATATTTACATGGGAAATTTTCTAAAATTCATGTACAAGTTGGCTAATAGAGAAAATTGATGTTTTTTATAGTTTGACTACATTATATCCATGTACATTGAATCATGAAAGAAATAAAAAGATTCAATAGTCAACCTACATATATTAAGAGGTGAAAATTGCAAAATTCTATAGTAAAATGAACCAGTTCTTGCATGACTCTAGGAATTCTATTTATAAAGAAAATTATATCATTTATAATAAGGTAGACTTATCAAACCACAATGTGGTATATTTTGGTGCCCATATTTTCTGTGCCTAAAACTTGTAATTTTTTGTTAATATGGGCTCCACTTGTGTTAAATTGTACCCCTGGTGTTCACATGTTTATCCCTTAATCATTAGATGTTTGGCACAATTGAGAAAACCTCAAAAGTCCTTCACAAAATCCTTTAGGTGTTTGCCTTTTGACATGTTCACAAGTTTATGAACCTATCGAAAGCTTGAAAAGCATAGTGTTTCAACTTTTAGGTAGGTTCGCGAACTCGTGAATTGACCAAAAAGGTTTGTGGGTTCACGCTCACCCTAAAACATTGAAAGAGAAAGAAAAAGAAGGCAAGAAAGAAGAAAAGTTGGTAAGGAAGAAATGTTTCAACATTTCAGCAGGTTCATGAACTCACAACCCTGTCAAAATGGTTCATAAATTCTTAAAAGGCCCAAAAGGAGAAAAGAAGAGGAGAGAAGAAGAATGTTTCAACAAGTTTTTCAGTCTGTGAACTTAATGAATCATCGAAAAGGAAGAATGAGGAATGTGAAAAGGAAAAAGAAATGAAATGAAGAATGTTTCAACAAGATTGCTAGTTCATGAACTTGCCAAATTGCCAAAAGACAAACAAAGAGCAAAGAAAAGCTAATGTTCAACAAGTTTGTGGGTTCACAAAATTGCTGAAAAGATGAAAGGGTTTTCAAGTTTGCCAAAGTGTTGAAGGACCCAAGGATGTGCGTGGAAATAGTTTTTTGTGATTTCAGAGGTTTACAAACCTCCAAACTCATTGAAAAGTTTTAAAAGGTTCAACAAGCCACCAATTCCCTGACAAGACATTTTTAATGCCAACAACATGTTTTGATGTGATTTTTTTCACGTATTCCTCTATTCTAATGATTGTATGATGCTTGCATGCCATTAATGCATAATGAAGATGAATTACGGGTAGGTGGGAGGTAGGTGGCTTAATGCGACGAGTATAGAGTTAGCTGGGGTAGATGATTCCTACCAAAACTATAGTAGTAGAAACAAAATGCTATATATTCATGAAAAAGATGTTATTGTGGGGGGTCACTACGCCAATTTGGGTCTGCAAGTGCCTCAAGTGATTTTAGGGCATCAAGCAAAACCAATCTAGGCTATAAATGAAGGAATGCATCTGGTAGAGTGTAGAAAGGATTTGTAAAGCAAATCTGCATGTAATGGTATGTCTCCATGGGAGTTTGTAATGATTGAGAGATATATATAATCACAATTGTATTTTCCCCTACCACATTTGTTGGTATGAGTGTAAATAAGGATTTGATGTATGTGTGACAACATCTAATGCATTTCAAAGCTTTTGTAATGGTCTCTTCTTCATTTCACATGGGTTATTGTAGTTCTTTTCTAGATTATTAAGTATGTTCATTGTATGGGATGTAATCTTTGACTTGTATGTAAATACATATCTAGTTATGTTGATATTTTGCTCGATGTATCTCCTCCCTCTTTAATGTCCATGATTTTGTTTCCCAATGGAGTATGCATCAGTCTAGATTGGTGAAGGGCCAACACCCTCTTTTAATCTTCCTTTGTCCTAGGTAGTTTTAGGAGTAGGATCAGGAGTAGATTAGGTTCCTCATGTTGTTCATGATTTAGCATCACAACCAGGGATTAATCATGTATTTTAAAATTATTTAAATCATTTGTGAATCGTGTTCATGCATGCTTGCACCTTGTAAATTATGTAAGGGATGTTAAATGGATTCATCTCAAGGGGTATTATGTTGTTAATATTTTTTGGTGCATTTGTAGGGTGCAATAATAAACTTAATTAGAGGTTTAATGCAACTAGTTTGTCTTGGCCTGGGGATAAATATAGGGGTCACATGTATGTTGGGTATGGATGTGATTGTTTATTAGTGTTTCATTTGATGCCTCTAGGAACACCCTCCTAGGTCTAATTGATCTCGAAGTGTAGGAGAGCATACCCACTCTTGTTAGTTGGCCTTAACCATCCTCAATCTATGGATGAGCCTTTCTCACCTTCTTGATGACATCCATAGCCTAGGAGGTGGAGAAATACTTTAGGATTGTGGATGAGCAGTTTTGGGAACCAAAAATATCTAGGCAAGGACATGAGTTTCT
Source organism: Cunninghamia lanceolata (assembly GCA_027924645.1). Taxonomy (NCBI): domain Eukaryota; kingdom Viridiplantae; phylum Streptophyta; class Pinopsida; order Cupressales; family Cupressaceae; genus Cunninghamia; species Cunninghamia lanceolata. Next base: position 3,631,074 of record BSBN01000515.1, read on the forward strand.
CTATAACCCTTATTAATATGAATTATCATTTGGGGAGCTACATAATGAGTATCCATAGTCTTAAGTTAGATAAAGTGTATAATGTCATTACTCCAATTGGGTTAGATTCTTAGTGACTTAGACTCAATTAGCCTAATTAGATTTTGCAACAGCATTTAAATTATTATGTTGCAATGTTATGTTTTTATTTTGACTAGACCCATCTAGCTACAAATTTGGGTAGACCTCATCCAAGAATCCCTTAAAAGAATTAGACACAAAATGATCCAAATCCCAAGAGGTTTGATGGGTGATGCTCCAAGTAAGGACCTAGATGTGTTGTAAGCATGCAGAAGCAATATGGAGGAAAATAATTAAACATAGAAGAATACAAGAACTAGAACATATTGTATTATCACCAACTAAATAACATTCTCCATAAATTAATGGTCTACTAGCAACATGTGTTAATGGTTGTATCAATATAATGTGACTTTCTATCAAATCATTAATGGGACAGAAATTGCATGGAGCATTTACTAATAGTTGTATATGTAGGCAAACTAAATATGTGCCATAATACTTTACTCAAATATACAAGATAGGCAAATCTCTTTCCATGATTCATTCCCTCAACATATTTGTTTCATATCAATACATTAATTATGCAAGCATACATGTGATGAGGTATTATTTGAAGGTGACATCTCTCAACCTCCACCCCACCTCATTCCTTTTCACCCTAGTTATTTGTCCTCATGTTTTACAGAAATAAACATGGTGGTAAGTCTTGAAGGTGATACATGCTAGGTGGATTTCATTGAAAGCATCACATACTAATGAATTCAATGAGTGTTATTCTTTTAGGGTGATGATTATGGCATCATTACAACAATTAAATAAATTATAGGATGGAATTTCTTTGAGAAAATTGTGCAGTATTGTGTGAACATGGAATCTCCTCCCAATTTATCTCAAACATTATGTTGATCACAAGAGACAAAGAGATGACAAAGGAACTTGGGAAGAATTAGATATGATAGAAACACAAAAAGAACTTGGATATAGTAGTTGATAATTCTAATTGGACCTTAGGCATCCTTCTACTGGTAACTAGGACATGGAATTTTATGGTCAAGCATCTATGGGGACTATTAGGGAGATTGGGGAAAGACAATTTTCTTTAGTTCATGAGGTGGTTGTGATGCAAGAATGCCTTATGGGTAGAATAAATTTCTACAAACTTGATAGGGATGTTCTAGGTCTCATGAAGCCATTCAAACAAGACACGAGGTAGGAAAGGTTCAACATAGGCAAGGCAATAAAAGCTACAAAATTCATCCTTTGTAGAGTAATACTAGTCAAGGGCATGGATGAGACCTACATATAATATTTCAAATTTAATTAAGACAAAGGATGAGTACTTGTCAACAATATAATACTGTAATACTACCCTTTAAGTATGTTTCTACTTTTTTGGGGGTTGTTAAAATCTTATTATGTCTTTAGCTATGGCCCTATAACATGCCCTCTTCTATGCTGTCAATGCCCCCTGTTCACAAGGTGGAAACTTTATGTGAATTTTTGTTATGATATTAATGAAAAGGGAAAGGGCCCCAATCCTCATTTGATTGATCAAATATATAAATATTTCACATTACCTGATAAAAAAAATTATCATTATTAAATTAGAGGTAACATTAGTCTATAGTAGAATGTACATTGATAAAAGTAGTTTGGGACTTTGCTTTCAATTTTGTTTACAACATCACAAATTCTCATTTCTTAATAATTTATTTTATTTCCTTAATCCTTGATAGGGTTTACTTTCTACAAATAACTCTATATAATCCAAAACTAGCCTATTTATAAGAAACATTTTAGATATTTCTTTCAACATATACTCAAGCACAGTGTCAATAAGTTGCATCTAGAGAAATGTCCCTCATTAATGCAACAAATATCAATTATTGGATAGCAACAATGCTAATAAACTATAATTTAGGTGGACTAGAACTCAATTTCAAAGTCAAATGCACTACAAATAATATTCCACGCTTGGATTCTAGTAATTAGTATAACACTTTCTTCCCTACTTAAGTTAGTTGTCTATCTGTAATGCCATCTATTTAGTTTAAATCCAACAATGCCAACTCTTGACAGATGATGCCCAGCTCTAAAAATAATTTTATTTATGATCCTTGGGTCTTGCAAAAAGAAAGAATGTTGCACAATTTACACTAATGTCAATATTTGTAAAAGTAGTTTTTTAGTATTACTATTCAAGTTGAACCAAAATGTTTTAGAAGCATAAAACTAAAACTATTGATGACATTTGAAACTTAAATTAATGCATACACTTTAAAGTTGACAAAATATACCTTATCTGATTAGCTTTAGTAACAAACAATATTTTAGTGGTCTGGGGGATATGGAAGGAAAGAAATAATAGGGTCTTCAAAGACTCTTCGACTGATATAGATCAACTCTCTCACTCCATTGTTGGGGCCATACAAGAGAGTATTAATATGACCAAATTTGGGAAATCAAAATCTCTTCCTTTAGATCATGAAATAAAAGTCAGTAATGTTGCAAGTATGGGCCTAACCGGTGTTATCATTGATGTCGACATACTCCCGTTGCATTGATGACAAGGATTGGATGAGCTGTATGCTGAGGATATTGAGAAAATTAGTCCTATCAGGAATAGAGAAGAATAGTGAAGACAATGAGGTAAAGATCCCAACTAAGATGAAGATCAGAGGATGTGCTTCAAAGGGTTTGTAGATAAGTGTCTTAAGATGATCTAGTAAAGATTTCAAAGGTCCACATGAAGATCTGAAGAAGTTATGGCCACTTAAGTAAAACTAGTTCTAGCAGATGTTCAGAGGTGACAGAGTGACACAGATAGGTCCGGTGAGATCCGTAAATGAAATATCTTGTTCTGTGGATTTGGTGGAGTGTTTAGGAAGTCAATGTGAATTGACAACTCAATTGGTTCGTGGTCTAGAGGCTAGCAAGCATCTATTCCATTATGACAGTGATGACAGACTGTGTTCTTGAGGTTTCAGATGAAGGAGAGAATGATTTCAATAAGCAAAAGTAGTGTGCATGTTCTTGGTGATTCAGGCAAGCTTATGGAGGTCTTTGGATTGTGTCTAGTTCGTGTTGGTGGTCCGTATTAAAGATTGAGCTTGTAATTGAAGAATTACTTCCGGATGATGATGTTCTTCCCAAGTCAGGCCAACCAGATCAGTTACACATCCTGCAGATGATCTTGAAGATGTTCTGTGAAGATTGGAGTGTTTCTAAAAGAAGATTGAAGTCTCTGATCTATGTGGCCGACAGCATGTTGATCCATGTGAAGTCTTTTTGTAAATTAGTCATGATGTATTTATGTATTTTCTCTGTAATGTATGCCGACTTGGATGATTATCCCTAAGTCGATGTCTTGTATAAATAAGGAGTTGTAAAGTCACTTCAAGTGTATTATGGAGATGAGAGTGTGGTAGAGAGTAGAGGAGCGAAAGGCAGAGCAAAAGTTTTGGGCTTAAATGGAACTAACTCAAGCATGGTGAAGATGCTATTCTTCAGTTCAAGTATGTAATACTTATTATTCTGTAGACAATGTGTCTCCTGTAGGCAGTGGGCCTCTTGTGAGCAGTGTGCTCAGGCAGTGAGCCCTAATTGGCATGTGCCATTTTGATCTTCCTATTCTTTTAATAGAGAATATAATCTTGGGTTAGTCACCCCATGGTTTTTCCCTTAACCAGGTTTTCCACATTAAAAACTTTGGTGTCATATGTGTTAATGTGTTTCTGCTCTTGAATTGTTGCATTATGTTTCCATGACTGATTTGTTATTATTAAGAAAAGGATTTAAGTGATTAGTTGAAAGAAAGTTTTGGACAACTGATTCACCCCCCCTCTCAGTTGTCTATCCTAAATCTAACAAGTAAGCAGTGGGGCATTACACAAAATCTTGATAATTTTGATTATCAAAAGGAAATCATAAGGAAACACACAAGATGGAGAAGACCACAAACATAGTGGGTTAAGTTAAACTTTGATGGCTATTCTAAAGGTAACCTAGGGCCTTCATCAGTGGGAGGTATAAGGGATGATAAAGGAATGATGATTGAATGTTATGCTAAGGCTATTGGTATTGCTTCTAATAACTTGGCAGAAATTTATGCTCTATGGTGGGATATTCATAAAATTTAGACTTATAGTTTCAAGCAGGTTGTAACTGAAGGAGATTCAAAAGTGGTTCCAGACCTAGTTACTAGGTCTAGAAACACCTCTTGGATGCTAAGAGATTATCTTGAGGACATTAAGAATGTTATTTCTAATATTCTCGATATAGGATGTGCTACAAAGGGTTTGTAGATAAGTGTCTTAAGATGATCCAGTAAAGATTTCAAAGGTCTGCATGAAGATCTGAAGAAGTTATGGCCACTTAAGAAAAACCAGTTCAGGTAGATGTTCAGAGGTGACAAAGTGACACAGATAGGTCCGGTGAGATCTAGAAATGAAATATCTTGTTCTGCGGATTTGGTGGAGTGTTTAGGAAGTCAATGTGAATTGACAACTCAATTAGTTCGTGGTTTGGAGGTTCGCAAGCATCTATTCCATTATGACAATGATGACAGACTATGTTCTTGAGGTTCTGGATGAAGGAGAGAATGATTTCAGTAAGCAGAAGTAGTGTGCATGTTCTTGGTGATTTAGGCAAGCTTGTGGAGGTCTTTAGATTGTGTTCAATTTGTGTTGGTGGTCCGCATTGAAGATTGAGCTCGTAATTGAAGAATTACTTCCAGATGATGATGTTCTTCTCAAGTCAAACTGATTGGATGAGTTACACATCCTGCAGATGATCTTGAAGATGTTTTGTGAAGATTGGAGTGTTCCTAAAAGAAGATTGAAGTCTCAGATCTATGTGGCCGATAGCGTGTTGATCCATGTGAAGTCTTTTTGTAAATTAGTCATGATGTATTTATGTATTTGCTTTGTGATGTATGCTGACTTGGATGATTATCCCTAAGTCGATGTCTTGTATAAATAAGGAGTTGTAAAGTCACTTCAAGTGTATTGTGGAGATGAGAGTGTGGTAGAGAGAAGAGGAGCGAAAGGCAGAGCATAAGTTTTGGGCTTAAATGGAACTGACTCAAGCATGGTGAAGATGCTATTCTTCAATTCAAGTATGTAATACTTATTATTCTGTAGACAGTGTGTCTCCTGTAGGTAGTGGGCCTCTTGTGAGTAGTGTGCTCAGGTAGTGAGCCCTAATTGGCATGTGCCATTTTGTTCTTCCTATTCTTTTAATAGAGAATACAATCTTGGTTTAGTCACCCCATGGTTTTTCCCTTAACTGGGTTTTCCACGTTTGGTGTCATATGTGTTAATGTGTTTCTGCTCTTGAATTGTTACATTATGTTTCCATGACTGATTTTTTATTATTAAGAAAAGGATTTAAGTGATTAGTTGAAAGAAATTTTTGGACAATTGATTCACCCCCCCCCCTCTTAGTTGTCTGTCCTAAATCTAACAAGTAAGCAGTGGGGCATTACACAAAATCTGATAATTTTGATTATCAAAAGGAAAACATAAGGAAACACACAAGATGGAGAAGACCACAAACATGGTGGGTTAAGTTAAAATTTGATGGTTGTTCTAAAGGTAACCTAAGGCCTTCATCAATGGGAGGTATAAGGGATGATAAAGGAATGATGATTGAATGTTATGCTAAGGCTATTGGTATTGCTTCTAATAACTTTGCAGAAATTTATGCTCTGTGGTGGGGTATTCATAAAATTTAGACTTATGGTTTCAAGCAGGTTGTAACTGAAGGAGATTCAAAAGTGGTTCCAGACCTAGTTACTAGGTCTAGAAACACCCCTTGGATGCTAAGAGATTATCTTGAGAACATTAAGAATGTTATTTCTAATATTCTCGATATAGGATGCGCTTCAAAGGGTTTGTAGATAAGTGTCTTAAGATAATCCAGTAAAGATTTTAGAGGTCCACATGAAGATCTAAAGAAGTTATGGCCACTTAAGTAAAACCAGTTCTGGTAGATGTTAAGAGGTGACAGAGTGACACAAATAGGTCCGATGAGATCCGGAAATGAAATATTTTGTTCTGTGGATTTGGTGGAGTGTTTAGGAAGTCAATGTGAATTAACAACTTAATTGGTTCGTGGTCTGGAGGTCCGCAAGCATCTATTCCATTATGATAGTGATGACAGACAATGTTCTTGAGGTTCCAGATGAAGGAGAGAATGATTTCAGTAAGCAAAAGTAGTGTGCATGTTCTTGGTGATTCAGGCAAGCTTGTGGAGGTCTTTGGATTGTGTCCAATTCGTGTTGGTGATCTACATTGATAATTGAGCTCGTAATTGAAGAATTACTTCCGAATGATGATGTTCTTCCCAAGTCAAGCTGACTGGATGAGTTACACATCCTATGGATGATCTTGAAGATGTTCTGTGAAGATGGAGTGTTCCTAAAAGAAGATTGAAGTCTCATATCTATGTGGCCGATAGGGTGTTGATCCGCGTGAAGTCTTTTTGTATATTAGTCATGATGTATTTATTTATTTGCTCTGTAATGTATGCCGACTTGGATGATTATCCCTAAGTCAATGTCTTATATAAATAAGGAGTTGTAAAGTCACTTCAAGTGTATTGTGGAGATGAGAGTGTGGTAGAGAGCAGAGGAGCGAAAGGCAGAGCAGAAGTTTTGGGCTTAAATGGAACTAACTCAAGCACGGTGAAGATGCTATTCTTCAATTCAAATATGTAATACTTATTATTCTGTAGACAGTGTGTCTCTTGTAGGCAGTGGGCCTCTCGTGAGCAGTGTACTCAGGTAGTGGGCCCTAATTGGCATGTGTCATTTTGTTCTTCCTATTCTTTTAACAGAGAATACAATCTTGGGTTAGTCACCCCATGGTTTTTCCTTTAACCAGGTTTTCCACATTAAAAACTTTGGTGTCATATGTGTTAATGTGTTTCTGCTCTTGAATTGTTGCATTATGTTTCCATGACTGATTTGTTATTATTAAGAAAAGGATTTAAGTGATTAGTTGAAAGAAAGTTTTGGACAACTGATTCACCCCCCCTCTTAGTTTTTTGTCCTAAATCTAACAAGTAAGCAGTGGGGCATTACACAAAATCTTGATAATTTTGATTATCAAAAGGAAAACATAAGGAAACACACAAGACGGAGAAGACCACAAACATGGTGGGTTAAGTTAAACTTTGATGGTTGTTCTAAAGGTAACCTAGGGCCTTCATCAGTGGGAGGTATAAGGGATGATAAAGGAATGATGATTGAATGTTATGCTAAGGCTAGTGGTATTGCTTCTAATAACTTGGCAGAAGTTTATGCTCTGTGGTGGGGTATTCATAAAATTTAGACTTATGATTTCAAGCAAGTTGTAACTGAAGGATATTCAAAAGTGGTTCCAGACCTAGTTACTAGGTCTAGAAACACCCCTTGGATGCTAAGAGATTATCTTGAGGACATTAAGAATGTTATTTCTAATATTCTCGATATCTTAGTTCAGCATGTTTTTAGAGAAGGCAATAATGTAGCGGATAAACTTGCTAATCTAGGTATCAATAGGATTGGAAGTTGGTCCACATTTGCCTTAGTTGATTTGCCTCATAGTCTACAAGAAATTAGTCTTAATGAAGCTACAAATATAAATTAATAACTTTAATAATGAAATGGAAGGTTGTCCCAACATTAAACATTATGGTTCGAAGGTTGATATGCTAATGTTTGGAATTAAAGGTTTCTTGTTTCATAATCTTTCAGAAATGATGGAAGATGCTAGCAATAAAGACTTTGCAATTATTTATATTCATGTTAAGGCTCAGGAACATTTGAAGAGACATACAAAGTACTGTGAGATGACTAAGGAATTTATTATTAGGCACTCCTTGGTTTGTGTAAACAGGGTTATATTGTTGATTACTCATGACATTTATTGTCATTTGAATACCAGCTTCGAGATTCATCCTCTTAAGGTTTCCAATGTGAAGATTGAGCTTTTCTTGGTAATCTTCCATTGTGTTGTTATTCTCCTCCATTGTGCTATTATTTGTGGGTTGCCTTACATTGTTGTGTTGTGCAATTTGGGGGGTTAGCTTCTGAGAGTGGAACCTACATCCTGTGCGAATCTCAAAAAGAACCCACAGGTCTAGAGTATCTTTGAGTTAGGAGGGATTGGGAATTATGTTTGGGTTCTTTAGGGTCATGATGAGTCGGTCTCTCTACAATTTGTGAATTCATGGAGGAATAAGGAAGTGAACGTAAATGGGGTTAAATTCATAGTTACAAAGGAGCTTATTGTTGAGGCAACATGACTTTCTCTTGATGGAAGAAAAGTGCAAAGGCTTGGAAATGGGGATTACAAGGATTTTATGGAAAGTTTCTTGGAAGGAACAAAGAGTTTAACTAGACATCAGAATGGTTACCTAATGGTTAACAGTTTTGTCACTGCAGAAATAACCCGATTCGCCCAAAAAGGCAGCAATAAAAAGACACCAACAAATGGAGTAATCATTGTGAGTGCAATGATTATCCTCTGTGTTTGAGAGGGGCAGCTCCCTTGTATGATGTGGGTTTTGGGATTTTTGAGTACCTTTAACCAGAAGGTACAAAAAGGTAGCAAAAGAGAGAAGGAGAAATGAAAGGATAGAGAAGTAAACTAAACTAAAGAGAGAAGCACAAAGTCTCCAAGAGAAATAACTACTAACTACAGAAGCACAAAGTCTTCCCAAAACACCTACATACCAAGAGCAAGAAAAGAGATTATAAACATAAATAACTTGACTGGACATAAGAACAATCAAAGCTCCATAAAGAATGAAGACATAGGATCATCAATATTTCTTATTCAAAATGAACTAAAATACAAATTCTCCAGTTATCCCTCCTACAAAGCTCCTAGCTACACAAGTAGCAAAAAGATAAAACCAGACATCTAATCACTACACCCCCCACAACTCTCATATGAGCTCTCAGTTGAACAGCCAAAAGATCCTTACAAATGAATAGCACTTCAGTTTTAAAGAAACCCCCCCCCGACTAGAAGATCGAAAGCCCTCCATTGCTCCAAGAGAAGTTACAAAATCATGGAAAACAAAGAGTCATGTATGACTCTTCACATTCCACTCCAGCTTGTGATCATTCCCAAACAAAGACAAGGAATGCTTCCTTCGGTTTCGATTGCCCCCAGAAATTATGAAATGAAAGAAGATCAAAAGTCACTGATGGCTCTTAGTATTTCACTAGTTGTTGAAGCCTTGGTATATACAATATGATGATTTGCAATAGTTGTCCTTGTACATTAGTTACAGCATCATGACCTCCAATGCATAAGAATTATCAAGATGAAACTTACTATCTATCAATCTATCCCATGAATTCTTTATGCTATCATACCCTCACATTATGTAACATCTCTATAGTCAAGGGTATATAGTCGTCCATTTTAAGTGCCACTTGGGTTTTGGCAACAATTAATCATACCATCCTCAAGATTACAATGACCAAATTCCTTTAACGCCTAAAAGCTTTGTAGATGCCCGCTTATTGGTTCCACTTCCATTGTAAAATGAACTATCCTCATATACTCCAGAACATGTAGCTACTCATTTATGCCTTTGTCTCTCAAGATCAATAACACAAAAATCTACTACGGGACTAGGATTTACAAGATTCTGCAAGATGGATACACATGAACCATTTTGATTAGGCATTCAAGTTGAGTGTTATAAGCCAAAAATTTCCATAGCCGGATCAACATATACATATTCATTATCTAAATGAGAAATAGTTGAAGTGGTTGATGTTTCCCCCATAACTCTTATTTTGAGAGTAGTGACCCTTTCTTATCCATATGTGATGACAAGCAAACTAAGAAATCCCACATGATCACTCAACAAATATCGAGGACCATTTGCAGCCACAATTAAAGAATCAATATCCAGATCTCCATAAAAGATTCATGATAGTGGAGCCCATGATCATTTCTTAGATCATTTCCCTTGCCAAGGATGTTGTTGAAGTTGGACTTGCATTGTTTAAATGATAAATCTAATTTTAAAAGGAAAAAGGTCGCAGTCATTTAGAATGCTTTTATATTTGCATGCATGTATGCCACAAGGCATTCCCAATGATAATATCTGACAAAAAGAACATTAGTTCACAAATCCGCGCAGGCATGTGGAGAGAAAGTCAGCTAAGACTAGGGACTTAGATGCATTACAACTGCTAATTGCATTTGTGTGAAAGTTCTACAACTTTTTCAACAGTTCTATTTTGAGCAAACTCCATGCCTTCGAATAACTGTCACCTTCGATGCTTTACGTATGATAATTCAAGTTCTTTAAAAGCTTTTACAACAAATTCATTTAGTGCATATCCACACAATTATTGCAATCCTTGTAATAGATTTGGTGCGGCTTTTTCCTTGCTTTTACATTTGCAGACTGTTAAGTGCATCAACTTGAAGGTTTCTAAAGCCTTTTCAACAAATTCATTTAGTGTCTATCCTCTGATCATTGCATTCTATTAGATGATATCTCCTTTTGGAAATCTTTAAAGCATATTACATGCTATTTCTATGCTTTAACTAATCTCACTACATGATTGGATTGAGTGGATATTTAGTTACATATCTTACATCCATTATTCAATTTTGATTAATGGAAGTCATGTGGGATTCTTCATGCCTACCAAAGGTCTACAAAAATTTGAGCTGTTATCACCTTTCCTTTTCATCATGATGGCACAAGTGCTTGAGAGAAATAAAAAGGTAGGTTGACATGGGAGTATGGAAAGGGGCACATATTGTAGACAATTTTCCCCTAATCACACATCAATAGTTCATGGATGATACAATTATGTACAGGTCCTTGAATCTAACAGAAGCTCTGGAGATCAAAGACACATTGGACAGGTATGTTATTGCTTTATGACAAGAAATAAAAAAAAACAAATCTTTTATTTATTTCTTTATCACCAAAAAATGATTCGGTGTAGAATACTTGCACTATTTGAATTTCAACCTGTGGATCTCTTGGGAAATATCTTAGTGTTGCTTTATTTAAGGGAGAAATGAGGACTAATCTTTGGGAGGACACCATTGAAAAATTTCAATTGAAAGTAGCTTCGTGGAAGTGGAAATGGCTTATGCTGGTAGGTAAAATCATGATGGTAAAAGGCATGCTCTCATCCATACCAATATACCTCCTTTCCAGCATCCAAGTTATAAACAAAGTAAACAATAAGAACAAAGGGATGCTGAAGAAGTTTTTATGGGACGTTTTTAATGAGGTCAAATGCATTCCTCTTATTGGTTGGGACACAACTTGCAAAGAGAAGGCAGATGGCGGTGTGGGGCTCAAGAAGATCAAAAAGCATAATATTGCCTTAGGTACAAAATTAATATGGAGAATGTATGAAAATCCAAACATCAGATGATGTTAAAATTTGTAACACAAATATATGGGCACAAATGATTCTATAAGAATTCTCACAAATCCCAACCCACCTAGTGGATCACACATATGGAATATTATGATACACTGCCACCCCCTCATTATGGACCATATTTCATGGAATATTAGTAATGGGAGGAAAGCTCACTTCTGGCAGGAGTCCTAGAATGGATACCCTACTATGAATGATGATGATTGACTTTACACTTGCATTAAAACTCTTACAGAGGAGTGGGAATCATTGGTAAGAGACTACATGAGTTTTAATATAGTGGACGAGATATTACAATGGAAATGGAAATCATTAGAAAACATGTCAATTACCAATGAACAAAAAGAAATCCTAAAATAGGAGCTTGTTAGAAGGAATACTTTCATAAATTAAGGACAAGAAAAAATAATACGGACTAGAGCCAAGTCGGATAAATATATAGTAAAACTGGAATACAAACTCCTAAATAAATTGGAACAAATATAGGAGTGGACGGCTAAGCTTTGTTGGAGCTCCTCGTGCCTTCTTAAAGAGGTGCTTTTAATTGGATAGCCATCCACAAAAGAATACTACCAAGTGATAGGCTCAAGGTAATTGGCATTAATAGACCTACAAAGTGTGTTTTGTGCAAATTAGTGGAAGAGGATGTGGACCACTTGCTACTCAATTGCCTATATGTATATAAAGTATGGATTTGATCTACAAATTGTTGTGAATGGAATGGGGAATTCTACAATGACCTCTTATCGCATTTCAAGGATTGGTTGCAACTGAGAAATTTATTATGGGAAGGTGTGTACATAATTGGACCTTCAATGATTTTGTGGCATCTATGGAGAGAAAGAAACACTAGAATCTTTCAAGGTAAGGAATCTTTGGTTGAGGAAGTGATCAAGAGAATATAAATAGGAATTTTTGAAATCCTCATGGCAAAGAAGAAGTCCACTAGTGATAATCCCAAACTGTTTACCAATTAGGTGACAAAATAATGAAAAAATGGTGTCTCCTAAAAGCATCCCCTAAATACAGTGCGACAGGGTCACATCCTTCCAAGAAAAGAAAAGAGAAAATGCAAAGTGGAATCCTCCCCCATGGGTCGTTTAATACTAAATTTTGATGGGGCAGCAAGATGTAACCCTGGGATTTCAGGTGCGGGGTGTGTAATTAGAAATGAAAAAGGAGAGATTTTATGAGATATTTCCAAAAAACTACCATGTAGAACCAATAATGAGGATTAATTTCAAGCACTTTTGGATGGATTGACCCTCTACAAGGACAAGAAGCTAAGTAACATTGACATGGAGGGAGAATTTTAGATTTGCATAATTGCGATCAGGACCCATAATATCACTAATTGGAAACTCAGTAACATAACCTCATCCATATGGTCAACCATGGATATCCTATAAAATATTTATTTTAAACACTACTATAGAGAAACCAATACCGTTGTTGATCAACTAGAAAACAATGTGACCAAGAGGAAACATAAATTATCTCAAATGATATAAAAAGATGGAGGAAAATCCAAATCTAAAGGTAGAATCAATTACAAATCTACAGTTTTAGCAAAATTTAGATTCACAGAGAGATAATAGTAGTGCTATAGTTCCCTTGAAGAGTGAGAAATAGGACTTGCTTATGGCTGACTAACAGATGAAGGGAAAGGATTATATCTGGAGCATTCAACAATGCCATCCTTGGAGTTCATGACCGACATCATGGGTCTAAATTTAGAAGATTATATGAAGACACTCTTGTACCTATGCATCCACAACAATATGGAGGTTGATGTTGGGTGTGGCTATCAACAAGAAGATGCAAAAACATAAATCAAACACCTCTTTAATGCTAAAAAAAATGGAGTGGTAAAGGCAATTCAACAGGTTATTAGGATGAAACATTTTCAAGATGACCATGTACATGATGACCAACTATATGAGGAATCTATTTCCTCTGCAATCCAGATCCTGGACAAGAAAGGAATTTCTAATTCATTTGTTGGATTGAAGACTGAAGAGGAGATATATAGTGTCATATTGTAAACTCTATTGAAGTTAATACAGATTGGTGCATCTTTTCTTGTGTGGAGTTTTTTCCCAAAAGGGTTTCTCCATGTAAACATTGTATTATGTGATTGATCTTATGTTATGTTATTTCTTTGTGTTGATTTCATACTATCTCCATTTTGGTTCTACACTAGATTAATAGTTACAATTGTAATTATATTTCCATTATATCCTTGTTCACCTTCATTTCTAAGATTTGGTATCAAATCCTGACCAGTTTTGTGTCTTGGGTGGAAGTGTGAGGGTTTTTTGAGTTGTAGTGGGAGTTTTGGTTGAACTTATTTTGTAGATTTGTGTAGAATCCATGGCTACATCCTCATCACAATTGGACATTAAAAATTTAATGGAATGGGTTATGAGTTATGGAAGCTAAAAATAGAAGGTATACTTGAAGAAAGAGATCAATGGTTAGCTGTGACAAAAGAGAAGAAATTTGATACTATTAGTCAAGATGAGTGGGACAAGATGGACAAAAAGGTAAGAGGAACAATCTAGTTATGCATTGCAGACTCGGTCCTATTGATTATCTCTACTGAGAAGACTGCACATTCTTTACAGAAGCAGTTGGGTGAAATCTATCAAGCCAAGAACCTAGTAAATAAATTGTATCTAAATAAATTGTATCTCAAAATAAAGTTATTTTTCCTTAAAATGAAGGAGATTGATTCAATAAATGAGCACTTGAATACATTTAATTTGATTCCAAGTCAGTTAGCTTCTATGGATGTTAAGATAGATGAGGAAGATTAAGTTTATTATTCTTCTTTGTTTTTTTTGAGTCTTGGGAGAATTTCATTCTTGCTATCATTGCTAGCCTTGAAGATCCAAACATAGATGCCCTTGTTGCAACTCTTCTATCAAAAGAAATGAGGAAGAAGGTTATGAATAGTTCAGTGGATACTCTTAATGTTAGGGAGGAACTCTAAGGAAAGAGGACCAAAAGGAGATCATAAGGGGCCTAAGGAATCAAAAGGTTGGTCTAAAACTCTTGAGAAGAAGAATAGAGTTAAGGGTTGGAGTTGCAATAAGATGGGACATGTAAAAAAGAATTTAGAAACCCAAATAAATATTGGGATTCTTCTACTTAAAAGTCCTCAAATGTAGGTGATGAAGTTTTACTTTCTACATGTAATGTTATGTCTAATGAACAATGGTTGATTGACTCCGGTTGCTCGTATCATATGACTCCTCATGAAGAATGGTTCTCCACATATGATAAATATGATGGAGGTAATGTCTACCTTGGGGACAACTCTACATATCTGATTGTTGGCTAGGGAAAGGTACAGTTGTGTTTTAGTGATAGGAGGATTAAAACCCTCCCTTGTTGTTTTACATATTCTTGGATTGGCTAGAAATCTTATCTCTGTTTCAAAGTTGAATGATTTGGGAATGCATGTAACATTTGATAAGAATGGTTGCATATTAGTGAGAGGAATCTCGGTGGTAGCCAGAAGAACAAGGATGGGAACTTTGTTTAGGCTTGAAGCCACTACATTTTGTAGATCCACTAATTTAACTAAAACTACTAAAAATATATATATGTTTTGGTTTCATAGCTTGGGCCACACAAGTGAAAATGTTTTAAAAACAATTATGAATAAAAATTTATTGGATGGTTTCTCCTATTCTGATGAGCACTTTGATTTCTGTGAGCATTGTGTGTTTGGTAAATAGAACATAATTTTTTTCCTTTAGGAAACAATAGAGAAAAAGAGAAATTAGAAATTATTCATTCATATGTGTTTGGACCTATAGATAATAATTCTATTGGAAAATATTATTATTTCATTACCTTCTTTGATGATGTATCCAAATTCACATGGATTTATTTTATGAAGTATATGTTGGCAAGAGACACTGTGTGGCTTCATGAGTGTTGTCATTGATGGCAATAAAGTCCATCCCACACATCTGCAGGAAATGGTATGTCTATATCGGAAGTCAGATTGAAGAGTATTTTGGTCCAGTGAGCAAGAACAGAGCATGCAGTAAGGTCTGACAATCAGGTCCAGATCTCTCAGAGGATGTATCTCAGCAAAGTGTGGACTTGGGGAAGTTAAGAGGAGTATCATTACTACTACATTCCATAGATTGAGCCTCAGGTGATGAAAGAATGAAAAGATATGAGCATCTAAGTGTTGGGTTCCTGACAGGCAGAGTAAACAGAGGAAGAACTGACCGGCAGAGTATCAGACTTTTATCCAGATGAGAAATTGATGGTGATCAAGCTATTTGAGGGATCATTCATGGTTGGACGACATGATTGATGACTTATATGACTATCTCTTTGAGACGCATCACTTAATAAGCATGGATTCAACTGACAGACTAGAGTTTGGAAATATCTTGAGTTTTATGGATGCCGACTAGAAGGATGTTGAAATCCTTGATGCGGATATATATACCAAATGGATTTTAGTATGAAGGTGTGTGTGGTGTGTTGTGAAGTGCGAAGAAAAGCATAGAGCAGTGTGGAAGCAGCAATACAGGTCTAGTATGTGACAAAACAACACTAAAGGAGAGGAAGAATGAAGTGTAGTAGATCAGTATATTGAGCCTAACCAGAATTGAACCTCAAAATATGTGGATGCTTCTCATTAGTTCAAACACCTAGTTACATTCTATATACCTTGTAGATAGTGAGTCTCTTGTAGGCAGTGAGCCTCTTGTGAGCAGTGTGGTCAGGTAGTGAGCCCTAATTGGCAAGTGCCATTTTGTACTTCTTATTCTTTTAACAAAGAATACAATCTTAGGTTAGTCACCCCGTGGTTTTTCCCTTAACCAGGTTTTCCACGTAAAAATCCTTGTGTTATGTGTGTTGATCTCTTTTCTGCTCTCATGATTATGTATGGTTATATGTTTTGATGTTGCACTAATTGTTAAAGAAAAGAAAGTTGAATATTTAAGATAATTGATTCACCCCCCCTCTCAATTATTTGCCTTGTTTCCAACAATTGGTATTAGAGCTAAGTTCCTCCAAACAAAGCCTAACAGCTTGAGGAAGATCTGGGAATCTCGATGGATATGTATGGTATGAGGGAACAACTTCAATCTACCCTAGATGATCTTGAGCAATCTCACTTTGAAGTCAACGAATTGAGGGAAAGACTCAAACAAGCTGATGACTTCATAAATAAGCTAAAAGAAAAATTAAGTATCTCTATGAAAAAGAGAAAGGAACTACTTCAGCAATTAGCAAGTCAAAGTGAAGCCAATGATACAAATGAAGATCTGAATGAGAAAAACAAGTTATGTGAGAAGCTATCAAAAGAGGTCATTATGGTGAGACATGAAATGGAATCAGGGGTTATGAAATTCACCCAAGAAATTGAAGAGAAAAAAAATTGAAGATAACCTAAAACAATCTCTCAAGGAGAAGTCAGAAGACTGCCACAAAATGGATAGAATAATCAAGCATCTAGAATCTGATCTTGAAGAAGCTAGAGACAATGAAGAACAACTTGAGAATTAGATAGACACTCTTAAAAGGGATCTTCAAATAGCAAATGAATACAAAGAGAAATTCAAAATAAGCTCTGCTCAACTTGAAGTTCTTCTTGAAAGTCAAAAGAGGGTAGATGACAAGCATGGCTTGGGATATGAAAAAGGTGAAAGCTCTGGATCTGGTCAGAAGAACTCCGGATCAGGAAATCCAAGGAACAAGCCTAGAAGACCTTCGATAAGACAACCAAATGCTCAAAGATATCCATCCTTCAATGGATATTGCTACAATTGCAATAACTCTGGTCATAAAGCAAATCAGTGCAAAAGAAGAATGAATCAGACTAATTCATCCTTCTCTGGATAGTGTTTCAACTGCAAAAAGTATGGTCACAAATCTCATGAATGTAGAAATATGCAAATAAACAAATCATTCAATGGTAGATGCTTTGCATGCAATAGAATGGGACATATGGCTAATCAATGCAGATCAAGAGGATATCAGTCAAATATGCAAAGAAATATTGTTTGCTACAATTGCAATAGAACTGGTCATATTGCCAAATTCTACAGAAGTAAGAATCAGGATAAAAAGGGTCCAGTACATCAAAACCAAGACAAAGGGAAAGGAAAAGTGAATGCAGATGAAGTTCAAAGGGAGATGAACAAGATTTGGGTAAAGAGAAGTACAAAAAATATTGGGGATGGATCCGCACCAGAATCTGGTGCTGATATTCCTTTCGAAAACTAAAAAGATGAGCTCTGGCTTAGGGGGATTCACAAAGGAAAACAAATTCCCCCAGCCAGTCAATTAGTGCCTGAAATTGGCACATGGAATGTTGTGGATTAAAGGGTTCTCACAGAAATATCTAAATAGCCCTTGGTAAAAATATGGAAGATCTACAAGAAGTTTTGAAGAGGTTAATTATCCAAGATTGATCCAGTTTGACAGTCATCCGGTAAAAGTAGGACTCCCATAGTTAGATCCGGTATGATTCAAATATCTTGATCTATGGATAAATGGAATGATTGGAGAAAGGAAGATAGATTTCCATTTATCACCAAGAACCATTCTAAGTGCATCTCAGTGATCCAGAAAGATCTCTCTCAGAACAAGGAGAACAAGGCAACCAGAATGACTTAAGTTATGCATTTATTGTAATATGGAATTAGGGTTTGCGCAGAAATATAAGGGTTCTTTTGTTCATCATTTGCACATTTGCATTCAAGAAGAATAAAGAAGAATCTCTACAACAAGATTGCCTCAAAGCTCTCGAAGATCAATCGTAGAAGTCGATTCAACCAGCAATCTTATCTGGCTCATATCGTGAACCCTAGAAGCGTAAAAAGGTATTTTTGCTCTTGAATATCTCTCTCTGAATCTTTTGAAAGATGGCTACTTTGAATGTTGTCAAAATCACTGATAGGCCACGCCCCAAGTTTAAGAAACATCCTTACAAATCCCTAGAAGTTGATCCCCTAGGTGCATTCTCTAGCATTCCACATGGGGTTCTGCACGTAGAAGATGTTAGGGTATACATTCATGCCAACATTGAGGAATTTGGGGAATCCAAGATGATGGATATCTATCACAAGGAATTAATAGATGAAACATTTGAACTTAAACCCCAATACAAGGCCATCCGGGATAAGCATTTTAGACATTGCATCCATTTCCCCTATTTTATAGAAGATGAATGGGTCCAGTATGTTTTGAGCAGAATGCATGACAACTTCATGTGGTTGATGAGGCCATTTAAGATCACAGAGGATTCTATTAGGGCAGTAACTAGATTGCACTCATCTGGTGGGTTGCCTGCTCTCAAATCGGTCAAGAACCAAACTGTAAGTGAGGCTACCGGATCAAAATTTGACAATAGAGGATATCACAGATCCAGATATCAAATTTGCTTCTATGATAATATGTTAGAAAATATATCACTCCAGCAGGGAGAATTCTATATCTGGGACAGCAATATACACTGCCCTATCAGATGTTAAGGGAAAATGTTGATTATGATCTTTGTGAGCTTCTCCTGAACCAACTATTAGAGAATTTGCAGAAAATAAAGAAGGATAAGAAGAATTCATTTAAGTTCGGTGGCTTGATACTATGTCTATTCTTCTACTATATGAATGAGCTACCCAGATCCAATGGTTGGGTATGGCAAAATGATAGACCGGTTGCCATACATATAAGAGATTATATGTATGGGCTTGGTGATGCCAAGGCTCAAAGCACAGCCCTCTGGGGATATTTCAAAAACTTCCAAAGTATGATGTAGGCCAGAGAAAGAATTCCCCAATCCATGGTTGAGAAATACAAGGATACAGTGTGCTTTATGGTAGACACTGATCAATGCCTAATGGAGGTAGTGGAGCCAAGGACAGTCTAGATTATGCCAATGGGGTATGAGGTAGATGAGAAAATCCTAGAGCTACATATCCAACACCTGCTGAGTCAACCCAAGGACCTTGAGGTAGAAAGGTTTGCAACCTTTCAAGAGTTAAGTGTGAAAATTCATGTTGAGCTAAGACAACTAGAGATGAAAAGAAAAGTGAGAAGAGAAGTAGAGGAATTTGCCAAAAGATATGGCATTTCTAAAGAAGTAGTCGATGCAAATAGAGAGAAACTGGAAAGAGCAAAGAAAGAAAGACAAGATGTAGAAAAAGAAAGTGATCCGGTGCAAGCCTCCTCCCAGACTAGATCCTCAAAGAGTTCTACACCTACCTCTAAAAGCTCAAAATCCTCCAAACCGGAAGCAAAGACATCCATAAAGGGAGAAAAGAGAACAAAAACTAAGGCTACAAGATCCTATACAAGTCAAAAGGATGATGAAGAGACAAACTGATGAGGAGGTCAAGAAAATGAAGAAGAAGAAGAAAACATCCGGTGAAACCTCTACCGGTCAAAACAAGGAAGAAGAGGTAGAAGAATTTGTTGAAAGGCCTACACCCTCCATTGATGATATCATCAAGGTAGTTACTGTGGATGGGAATCTACTACCAATGACAGAATTCTATGATAAGTATAGTGACACAAACAAAAGGATCTTGGAAGAGGATACAGTTAAGTACTTAAACATATATAATAAAGCATTCATTGAAATCATTTCTCTAATCCCCAAGAGTTTAGAGAAAGTACTTGAACTCAAAAAAGACAATGCCAAGGAAAAGGATATGGAGATCCGGGAACAAATAGCTATTCAGCTCTATCCTTCCATCACTTCAAAACAAATGAACATGATCTTCAAGGATTGCAAGGATGAGTTCCGGAGCAAAGCCAGAATGAACAAGCTTATGCTCGAAGAGACTGATCAAGTGGCAAAAGAGACTAAATATATCCTCCGAAATGCATTTAAAAGATTCAATTTTCCTGTTGTAGAAGAGGACATAAGTGATGAACCTTTTGCCATGGATGTCGAAGGATTACGTGCATCTAAGGAAGATTCTATTGAGAAAATTGTAGAAGAGTCAAAGGAGATAAGTGAAGAGAAGACTAAGGACTTGGATTCCTCTATTCCGGAAGAGAAAGTCCATGAAGAAGTAAACATCTCTCTTCCGAATCCCCCAGCAGACTCCAGAACTGAAGGAGAAGAAAGAAAAGAAGAGAGAATCAGTCAAGAAGAAGAGGTAAAGGGAAGAGAAGAAGATCAAACAGAGAAGACCATAGGTGACAGTTATGAGGCTGCAAAAGGGAATAAGACTCTGTCTCTGAAAGGAGACTCTACATAAGTAGTTAAAAACTTCTGGACAAAAGAAATGATGGAATTAGATGAACTGAAGCTATTCCAAGGACCACTCAATTTTGATTCCCTCTCTCCAGTCCAGACAATCAAGGTAGCATCTTTTGTTCAAGCCAAAGTAAAAGAAAAGCTTCTAAAGTCTCACATGGAAGACTGTGAGCTGATAGAGATTGCATCCGGTGTGTTGGAGAAGATCATGCCATCCTTCCAAAAGGATCTTTAGGCCTCTTCATCTGATAACTTGAAATCCCTTGTTAATTCTATTAGCACACATTTTGATTCTTTGGAGAAATTAGCAGAAGAGAAAGTCTGGGAAGAGTTTTTGGGTAAGAGATTCTTTGAAGTATAGAAACTCATATCAAATGATAAGAGAAATTTGGATATTGGGATCAAGAGCCTAGAAAATGCTCTAAAAGATGGCGGAGATTTATAAAAATTTTGTCTATCTTGGTCCACAATGACAGCAGACATTGCCAAGAAGGTAGAAGAACAATAGAGTAAACTATCAAGTTTATCTCAAAATTTTGATCCTCTCATCTCATCCATAATGAATCAAGAGTGTCAGACTATTGCAACTATAAATGAAATAAAGAAGCTTGAGAAGGAGAAGAAGAATAGAATAAACAGGCTAAGTGAACTAAGAGGGATAATTATCCCTAAGTTAGAGGCAATGCATGAGGCCCTAACTAATGCCCAGACCACTGCCCGGACTAGTGACTGACAGACTTAAAGAGGGCAGAAGGTTTTGCATGTTTGCTAAGTGGTCACATCTCAATTTTGGATAGGATGAAGTAGAGTTGGGCAACATAATTTGTCCAGTTGAAAACAACTTTTGCGGATATACTTAAATATATGTAAGTATAACTTGTATATATACTTATGCGGCTATGTATAGGTTAAATTTTGCAAATTTTGGTGTGCGGATTTCACCCTTTGCCATTGATGTCAAAGGGGGAGTGAGAAGCAGTGAAAAATGTGGAATCTAGCTAAGGGGGAGCTCCAGTAAAAATTGACATAAGTCAGAGCATCAGCCAAGGGGGAGTTTGATATGACACTTAGTCATTTTTCACTAAGTGTTGCCATCAATGCCAAAGGGGGAGATTTTGGCAAGAGACACTGCGTGGCTTCATGAGTGTTGTCATTGATGGCAACAAAGTCCATCCCACACATCCGCAGGACATGGTATGTCTATACTGGAAGTTAGATTGAAGAGTATTTTGGTCTGGTGAGCAAGAACAGAGCACGTAGTAAGGTTCGACAATCAAATCTAGATCTCTCAGAGGATGTATCTCAGCAAAGTGCAGACTTGGGGAAGTTAAGAGGAGTATCATTACTACTACATTCTAGAGATTGAGCCTCCGGTGATGAAAGAATGAAAAGAGATGAGCATCCAAGTGTTGCGTTCCTAACAGGCAGAGTAAACAGAGGAAGAACTGACCGGCAGAGTATCAGACCTTTATCCGGATGAGAAATTTATGGTGATCAAGCTATTTAAGGGACCATTCATGGTTGGCTGACATGATTGATGACTTCTATGACTATCTCTTTGATACACATCACTTAATAAGCATGGATTCAGCCGATAGACCAGAGTTTGGAAATATCTTGAGTTTTCCAGATGCCGACTAGAAGGATGTTGAAATCCTTGATGCGGATATATACCAGATGGATTTCGATATGAAGGTGCGTGTGGTGTTTTGTGAAGTGCGAAGAAAAGCATAGAGCAGTGTGGAAGCAGCAATACAGGTATGGTATGTGACAGAACAGCGGCACTAAAGGAGAGGAAGAATGAAGTGCAATAGATCAGTATATTGAGCCTAACCGGAACTGAACCTCAGCATATGTGGATGCTTCTCATCAGTTCAAACACCTAGTTACATTCTATATACCTTGTAGATAGTGAGTCTCTTGTAGGCAGTGAGCCTCTTATGAGCAGTGTGCTCGGGCAATGAGCCCTAATTGGCAAGTGCCATTTTGTACTTCTTATTCTTTTAACAGAGAATACAATCTTGGGTTAGTCACCCCATGGTTTTTCCCTTAACCAGGTTTTCCACGTAAAAATCCTTGTGTTATGTGTGTTGATCTCTTTTCTACACTCATGATTATGTATGGTTATATGTTTTGATGTTGCACTAATTGTTAAAGAAGAAAAGAAAGTTGAATATTTAAGATAACTGATTCACCCCCCCTCTTAGTTATCTGCCTTGTTTCCAACAATATAAATTTGAATTTTTCACTAAGTTTAAGAAGTTTAAAGTCTCAATCAAGAACCAATCAAGACTTAAGATAAAAATATTAAAATCTAACAATGGAGGGGAATATTTCTCTAAGAAATTCGATGAGCTTTGTAAGCATGTAGGTATCATAAGACAAAAGACAACTTCATATATAACACAAAAAAATGTTTTTATAAAAAGGATGAACTGAATAATAAATGAAAGAGCCATAAGTATGTTGAGTGATGCACGGTTGGATAAATACTTTTGGGTAGAAGATGTGATTACTGCTTGTTACATGTTAAATAGATCTCCTTGTAAGGCTCTTGATTTGACACCTTATGCAGTGTGGACAGGTATGAAACCTTCTATTTCACATCTAAGGGTTTTTATTGTGAGGATTTTGTTCATGCACCTAAGGAAAAGTGATCTAAGTTGGATCCAAAAGCACAGAAATGAATCTTCATTAGATATGGAGAGAATGTAAAAGGTTATAATCTTTGGGATCCTCTAACCATAAAATTTAGCTTTTCTAGAGATGTAATTTTTAGGGAACTTAGAGATATTTCTAATCCTATACAGCCAAAAGAAAAATAAAGGAAGAAGATAGTACATTTTGATTAACAACAAGAAAATACACATCAGTAAGAACAAAATGATGGATTAGGGGATGGAGAAGAAGAAGAATATTTTGTTACACATATGGTTCTTAGGGTTTTCATTGATGTCAACACTATCACTAAGTTTTCATTAATGTCAACACTATCATGGCGGTGTGATGGTGTTCATGGTTGGATGTCATGTCCCATCCAACAAGAGAAGGGAGAATATATAGTTCATATTAAGATGGAAATTAGAAGCACAAAGATGATCAAATTTGTTGATGATGCTACTGATGGCCTATAGTATGCATATTCCAAGTTCCATGATGATTTCATTACTGGAAGAGTGTTATATTGTTGATTGTTTGAAGATAGTGTCACCTCTATAAAGATGTTCTGTACAGGACAATGGAATGCTCCACATTCCTTCACAATTATAGATATGGCCATGCGATTTTGGAATTGTGTTCAAGGTGCAGTGAAGGTTGTAATTCCAAGTTCTTAGATCATTTTTCCTTCCACTGTGAAAGTTATGAATGATAGAGTATTGACATGTGTTCTAGCAGAGTACGCTAGTGTTGAAGGCCTTTTGGGATGCTCCGTATTTCTCTGCAAATGAATGATTTCCTTTGTAGTTTTGAGAAAATGTTTATGAATTTGTATTACATGCTTCCTTGTAGTTTCAAGGTTCTTGGTGGTCCGCAACTTAGTTTCTCAAATAACAACATGTTGCAATGTGTTCTGGGTGATAGATTGTTCTCAGAGTTAATGATTCAAGTTGTGTGGCACAATTATATAATGTGTGGTGGAAAATGAGTGTTTGGGGATGTTTTATGAGTCATGTGGACTCATTTGGAAATGTTTCATGAAGATCTTTCTTGTTTCCAGTACCGCACAAGGTTTTCAAGTTGATATGACCGTTATACTTCAAGTTTTCATGTGTTTTCCTTAAATATGTAATTCCTTGGTGTTTGAAGTTGTGAAGGATGTTATGGACATGGTTAAGCAAGTGTTGGTGTCCATAAGGTTTGGATCTTCTACTGATGTAACGTGTGGTTTCAATTTGGACCTATCTTCTACATGTTTCATAATGTGTGTTGTCTGGGTGACTTGTAAATGCATTTTTCATTTTGTATCTGGCCAACAAGCAATGTAATAAATGTAATATTATGTATAAATAGTGAATCAAATTGAGTGATGTGAGGGGTGATTGCAATGTGATTGAAAAGCTCGCAAGCAGATAAAAAATAGAATAAATGCATTATTGATATGCGACTGAAGGAGAAAGAACAGAAGTTGTTGATACTGTCTAGATTCATTTTGAAGACATATTTGTGACATTAATCAAGTATAGAGTGTGCCTAACTAATCAGATCTTCAGAAGAAAGTGTGAAGAGGTAGAAGTGCAATCATCAAAAGTGTGAGTTTCAATGTCAGTTTTCAGATAGTAGAAAGACTATCATACTATAATCTTTTGTAAGTGTGTTCTCATTTCAAGGAGTATTAGCTTCCTTGGGAGTAACCCTAAAACAAAGTCATCAGAGAGTAGAAGCTACCTTGGGAGTGACCCTAAATCAAAGTTACTTAGGGAGTAGTGGCTTCCTTGGGTTATAGTCCCTAAAACAAAGTTATTATTTGAGCTTCATATATTGTGAGTTGATCCTCACCGTGGTTTTTCCCTTATAGGGTTTTCCATGTATAGCTAATGTTATGTGTTGATGTGCATTGTGTTAATCTTTCATGTTCATTTTTATGCTATAATGATTAAGTTTTGATCTACTCCAGAAAAGTTGAAGTTAAAATTAAAGATTGTTTAGATACTAATTCACCCCTCCTCTTAGTATCCTAGTGTGTTCAACAATTGGTATTAGAGCCAAGTTCCTCTGAGGGAATATTAACTACTTGAGGAAGGTCCGGGATGGCACAAAATGGATCTAGCAAGATACCTAGGTTTGATGGAACAAATATTGCTTTTTGGAAGCTATGGATGGAATCTTATAATGCTTTTTGGAAGCTATGGATGGAAGCTTATATTAATTCCTTAGGGTGTGGTGTTTGGGACTCTATCAAGTCTGGTTACATAGTTCCTACTACTATTCATATAGATGCAGATGAAATCAAGAAGTATGATAACAATGCCAAGGAAAAATTTGCTATCATGAGTGTGTTAGGCCAATTCAAAACTTTCAAAAATAATGGGTTGTGATTCTGCTTAAGAAGTTTGCAATAAACTTAAAACCATCTATGAAGGAAATAAGAAAGTGAAACAAGCCAAGATGTAGATCTTCAAGAATAGATTTGAGAATCTAAAAATGACAAAGGATGAAGACATTGTTGGATATATGCTCAAGGTGAATGAAGTGGTCAATGGCATTACAAGACTTGGTGGAGAAGTGAAAGAAGATGAGATTGTGAAAAATATTCTAAGATCTCTTCCCAAATCTTATAGTCGTAAGGTATCTACCATTGAGGAGAATGCAGACTTGGATACATAAACTGTAGACAAATTGTTTGGTACCCTTACTGCCTTTGAAATGAGAGAGTTTGGTAGTGATGCTCCAAAGAAAGAAGTTGCTTTCAAAACTGGTATGAAGACAAAAGAAGAAGTTGCTAATGAAGATGAGAGCTCTAATGAAGTTGAAGCAAATTTTGTAAGAAGACTAAAGAAAGGTACTAGAAAATACAAAGGTAAGTTACCCTTCAAATGTTTCAATTGTGGAAAGGTTGGTCATTTTGCTTCTAAATGTTCTTTCAAAGAATCAGGGGGTGATAACAAAAGAGACAAGTTCAAGAGAAGTTTGTATTCCATAAAAAGTAATTATTCTTTAGAAGATGAGGATCATGATGATTCAAATGATGAAACACTTTTCATGGCCCTGAATATTGGTAACAAAAGGAATGATGCTAGAATTTATGGGAAGACTGATACCTTGCAAACGAATCAAAACAATGAGAGATCAATGGTTGTATGGACTACCTTTCATGCAAAAGAAGAACCCAAGGCTTAGGTGATTGATAGTGGATGCTCAAATCATATGACTGGTGACAAGGATAAGTTTATTATCCTTGAGAAGTGGGATGGTGGTGTTGTCCAGTTTGATGGTGATGAGTAAACACAAATATGTGGAAAAGGTGTTATAACTATTGATGGGAAGAATAGGACTAAGGATGTCCTCTATGTCAAAGGGATAAAACAAAATATTCTCAGTGTCAATCAAATGTGCAACAAAGGGTATAATCTCACCTTTCATGCCAAAGGTTGTGAGATCATGAAGGTAGGATCCAGAAAATTAGTGGCAGAAGGTATCAAGACATATGGTGACATCTATCACCTATAGGAGGTAAATGGAAGAACATGTTTGTTGGCTCAATCCAATGAGAGTTGGCTATGGCATAAGAGAATGGGACACAATAATTTTGATAATATGTTAAAGATCATCTTTACTCATGTAGTGAGAGATATGCCTAAGATAATCAAGCCTACAAATGAATATGCAGAGAATGTCAAATAGGAAAGCAGACAAAGACAAACTTAAAAAACAAGGAGTATTCTTCTTCAAATCCATTGGATTTGATTCACACTAATCTATATGGCCCTACAAGAGGAAAGAGTCAACAAGGTGAGAGGTATTTCATGTTGCTTATTGATGATTATTCTAGAATGACTTGGGTTACTTTCTTAATAGAAAAATCAGATGCCCTTGATAAATTTAAAGTGTTCAAAGCTTTGGTTGAGAATGAAGTAGATGTTAAGATCAAATACTTGAGGTCTAATAGAGGAGGTGAATTTACTTCAAATGAATTTGAAAGATTTTGTGAAGATCATGGTATTAGGAGACATATCAGTTCCTAGGAACCCTTAGCAAAATGGGGTAGTGGAAAGAAAGAACAAGATTGTGCAAGAGATGTCTAGGGCAATGTTGAAAGATGCAAATTTGCCTGATATGTACTAGAAGGATGTAGTTCATACTGCTATCTATCTGATTAATAAAGTGCAACTAAGGGTCAACAACACTAAGACTCCTTATGAGATATGGTATGGAAGACCTCCCATAGTCAGATACTTTAGGATCTTTGGCAACAAATGCTATATTAGAAGAGATGAAGAAGACCTAGGAAAGTTTGGTTCAAGAAGTGATTAAGGAATCTTTCTTGGCTACTCAACCAAAAGAAAGGCTTATAGATGCTACAACAAGAGGTTGGGAAAGATGATTGAAATCACAAATGTCAAGGTAGATGAAGACCTATATCAAATCACACATGAATCAAAGGACTCTGAATCTAATATCTTTCCATGCGTTGTAGATGAAGAAGTAAAAGAAGAAAATGAACAAGAACCAGAGTAGATGCCTAAGACTCTAGAAAAGTATGTTCATAAGAACCACTCAGTAGATTAGATCATTGGAAATAAGGATGAAGGTGTGCAGACAAGGAGAAGGTTTACAAATACACATGAGCAAGTAAACTTGTGTTTGTTATCAAAAGTTGAACCCAAAAATTTTGATGAAACCAGAAAGGATGATGGATGGATAAAAGCCATGGAAGAAGAATTAGATTAGATTGAGAAGAATCAAACATGGGAATTAGTTCCTAGACTAGCAAACAAGAATTTTATAGGAACAAAATGGGTGTTTCAAAACAAACTAAATGAAGAAGGTGAAGTTGTAAGGAACAAGGCAAGACTGGTATGCAAAGGATACACACAAGTAGAAGGTATTGATTTTGAGGATACTTTTTCTCCGGTAGCAAGGATGGAGGAAATCATAATGTTCCTTGCTCTTGTTGCTCATAAGAACTTGAAAGTATATCAAATGGATGTTAAGTTGACATTTTTGAATGGTAACCTATAGGAAGAGGTTTACATTGAACAACCAGCTAGTTTCCAGATATCAGAAGATCTAGACTTGGTTGCAAACTCAAGAAGGCTATGTATGGTCTTAAGCAAGCACCTAGAGCCTAGTATGTTAGATTAGACAAGTACTTACTTTAGTAGGGCTTCAAGAAAGGTACTACATATAGCAATCTTTATATTAAGGAAGAAGGAGGCATGATATTGATAGTTGCAGTATATGTTGATGACATCATCTTTGGTGGAGATGATGATATGTGTAAGAGGTTTGTAGAGGAGATGCAAAAAGAGTTTGAGATGTCTATGATTGGTGAAATGTATTTCCTCCTTGGACTTCAAATTTCTCAGGTAGATGGTGGTATCTTTATTTCTCAAGCTAAGTATGTCAAAGAGTTGTTGAATAAGTTTGGTATGGAAGATTCAAAA
Source organism: Cunninghamia lanceolata (assembly GCA_027924645.1). Taxonomy (NCBI): domain Eukaryota; kingdom Viridiplantae; phylum Streptophyta; class Pinopsida; order Cupressales; family Cupressaceae; genus Cunninghamia; species Cunninghamia lanceolata. Next base: position 3,659,911 of record BSBN01000515.1, read on the forward strand.
CCAGTGAGTACTCCCATGGTCATTGGATGTCACTTGAGCAAAGAGAATGAGTCTCCAGAGGTGGATTAGACTATCTATAGGTTTATGATTGGAGCATTTCTATACTTGACTGCTTCTAGACCTGATATTAAACATACAATATGTGTGGTTGCCATATATCAAGCCAATCCAAAGAAAACACATGAGAAGGTAGTGAAAAGGATATTTAGATACTTGATTCAAGGGACTTCGAACTATGGCCTATGGTATCCAAGAGGTAATGACTTTGATTTAACTACTTATACTGATGCTAACTGGGCTGGTTGTGTTGATGATAGAAGTACAAGTGGTGATGCTTTCTTTCTAGGAAGTAGATTGGTTTCATGGCAGAGTGAGAAGCAAGATTTAGTGTCCCTATCTACTGTAGAGGTAGAGTACATTGCAAAAACATCCTATTGTACACAAGTGTTGCAGATGAAGCAAACCTTGAAGGACATCAAGGTATTGTATGATGAGCCTATTCCTATCTTGTGTGACAATACAAGCGCTATCAACATTTCCAAGAATCCAATGATTCATTCTAGAACCAAGCATATAACAATTAGGTATCACTTTTTGAGAGAGAAGGTTGTAGATAAGGAAGTGAAGTTGGAATATGTTCCAACAAAGGAGAAAATAGCAAATATTTTAACAAAGGCTCTAGAAAAGGATACTTTTGAGGATCTCTGGCAGAGGTTAGGGGAAATTTCCCCTCCTTCTTGCTAGATGCATAGTGGTGCATCTATCCAGGGGGAGTTCAGGCTACATCTTGTTCTTGGATGGATGATGGCTACCTCTCAAGGGGAGCAAGTAGTGGTTGTTGATGTTAGAGAGAGCTTGTTTGCTGCAAGAAGAAGTCATTGCCTAAGAAAAAATGTGTAGGTATGTGGTCTCTGATTGAGGTAATGATTGCCCTTTGTCCTTGATGTCAAGGGGGAGAGATGCAAAGATGTGTTGCCATCAATGCTAAAGGGGGAGATTGTTACACATATGGTTCTTAGGGTTATCATTGATGTCAACACTATTACTAGGTTGTCATTGATGTCAACACTATCATGATGGTGTGATGGTGTTCATGGTTGGATGTCATGTCCCATATAGCAAGAGAAGAAGATTCAATGAGAAGAAGAGTAAAAGAAGAAGATACAGTTCATGGTTGGATGTCATGTTCCATCCAACAAGAGAAGGGAGAAGATATACTTCATATTAGCATGGGAATTAGAAGCACAAAGATGATAGAATGTGTTTATGGTGCTATTGATGGCTTGTATTATGCATATTCCAAGTTCTATGATGATTGCATTACCGAAAGAGTGTTTTGTTGTGTATTGTTTGAAGACAGTGTCACCTCTGTAAAGATGTTCTGTACAAGACAATGGAATGCTCCACATTCCTCCACAATTTCATATATGGCCATGTGACTTTGGAATTGTGTTCAAGGTGTAGTGAAAGTGGTAATTCCAATTTCTCAAATCATTTTTCCTTTCACTGTGAAAGTTATGCATGATAGAGTATCAGCATGTGTTCTAGCAAAGTATGCTAGTATTGAAGACTTGTTGAGATGTTCCACATTCCTCCACAAATGAATGATTTCCTTTGTGGTTTTGAGAATAATTTTATGGATGTGTATTACATGCTTCCTTGCAATTTCAAGGTTTTTGGTGGTCCGTAGCTCAGTTTTTCAAATAACAGCATGTTGCAATGTGTTCCGAGTGACAGATTGTTCTCAAAGTTAATGATTGAAGTTGTGCACTACAATTATCTGATGTGTGGTGCAAATGAGTGTTTGGAGATGTTTTATGAGTCATGTGGACTCATCCAAAAAAGTTTCATGAACATCTTTCTTGTTTCCAATACCGCACAAAGTTTTCAAGTTGATATGGTTGTTATACTTCAAGTTTTCATGTGTTTTCCTTAAATCTGTCCTATTTCCAAATGAGTGGAGTGTGCGGATGTAATTCCTTGGTGTTTGAAGTTGTGAAGGATGTTTTGGACCTAATTAATCAAGTATTGTTGTATGCAAGGCTTGGATCTTCTACTGGTGTAACGCATGGTTTCAATTAGGACCTATCTTTTACACGTTTCATACTGTGTGTTGTCTGGCCGAATTATAAATGTATTTTTCATGTTGTATCTAGTTGACAAGAAATATAATAAATGTAATATCATGTATAAATAGTGAATCAAATTGAGTGAGGTGAGGTGTGATTACAATGTGATTGAAAAGATCACAAGCAAATAAAAAGTAGAATAAATGCATTATCGATGTGTGATTGAAGGAGAAAGAGTAGAAGTTATTGATGTTGTCTAGATTCATCTTGAAGACATATTTATGACAGTAATCAAGTATAGAGTATGCCTAACTGATCAGATCTTCAAAAGAAAGTGTGAAGAGGCAAAAGTGTAATCATCAAAAGTGTGAGTTTCAATGTCAATTTTCAGACAGTAGAAAGACTATCATATTGTAATCTTTTGTAAGTGTGTTCTCATTTTAGGAAGTAGCAGCTTCCTTGGGAGTAACCCTAAATCAAAGTTACTTAGGGATTAGTAGCTTCCTTGGGTTATAGCCCCTAAAACAAATCTATTATTTGAGCTTCATATATTGTGAGTTAATCCTCACCGTGGTTTTTCCCTTCTAGGGTTTTCCATGTATATTTGTTGTTATGTGTTGATGTGCATTGTGTTAATCTTTCATGTTCATGTTTATTCTATAATAATTAAGTTTTGATCTACTCTGAAAAAGTTTAAGATATTAAAATTGAATATTATTTAGATACTGATTCACCCCCCCTCTCAGTATCATGATGTGTTCAACAGACTCAAGTGAAAGTCCAAATTAGGAAGATTTTGTTGTTATAGAAGATGTTGACCATACAAAAGAACATGAGGAAGAATTTCTTACTACACTCTTGATAAGATCCATAAGACAACGAATCCCAGTTGATAGGTATAGCCCACCATATTTTCATTTGCATACAGCTAATTATTCTTCCAAAATTAAATAAATTATTCTAATTTCTTTAAGTTGACTTTTCTAATCTTTTCTGAATAAAATCATTATTTTATTTATTTTCTTCCATCATGCACCACAAATTAAATAAATTTATTTATTTAATTTCAAAACATCTTCTCAATCTTCCAAAAATATCATTTTTTTCCATGCACATATTCATTGCATGTTAAAAAGCAAAATAAAGGTTGATTTAACTTGGCTTTAAAGTCTTTGTTTTTCTCAATCAATTCATAAACTAGAAAATGCATTCTATTTTTATGAAAATTAGTCTTATCTTTAGTCAACAAAGCAATTAACTCAACAAATCATCTTTTTGCATGGACACTTGTCGTGTGCACATTCATCATGATTCCTCAATTTATCTCATTTGTTGATTTCATCTAATTTCCTCCATTGTTGATCGATCTTCTTTGAGAGCTATATATACGCCCATTCACCTCTTCACGAACTTTGAGCTTTTAGTATCCATATCATCATCTCAAGATTTGAGCTTTCGTTGAAGTACCTTACATCCATTGAGATTATCATCCATCCATTTTGCAATCATGGTTATGCTATGGATTTCATTATCATGCATAGAAATCATTTCTTGACTTATGTAGACATTAGAATACTAGGATCTTTCGATGTCTTATTTGCATTCTGATTTCTAGCATATACATTTTTGCATGTCCAATGGGACCTACTCCCTAAATTTAACACATATTGGCTTGAGAAATTTGATTTTTTAGGCTACAAGTATGGAGTTGCACTTTTGGCTAAGAGAGTTGTGCTTCTGGTCTGCAGAGTTGCACCTTTGGGCAGTATAGTTGCACTTCTATTCTACAGAGTTGTGCTTTTGGTCAACATTGTTGCACTTCTGGTCTGTAGAGTGCAACTTTTGGTTTTTTTCTATTTATTGTGTGATTTTTGACTTTTGCATGGTTTCTAGGCAGTTGATTTATCTTTTGTATGCAAGGTGATGTATTTGCAGGGATCCATATTAATTTGTTTCACAAGCTGATGTATTTTTAGACATGTTTATTTGCTTTTTGACCTAATTAATCCATTATCTCACTGTTTGCTTTTTGATTTATGCAGGGATAATAGACTTACACTTTCAAACAACCCGTTGACCCATCTAAAACATACTTATTCACTTTTGAACAACATGATTAAGATTTTGACTGCCTTTGTTTTCTATTTTGCAAGACCTAGATAGATTGCACTTTTGGGAAACAGAATTGTGCTTTTTGCTGACAGAATTGTGCTTATGGTCAGTAGAGTTACACCTTTGGTCAAATTCACTACGCTTCTGGTATAAATCTCTATGCCTTTGGGCAATTCTATTGTGCTTTTAGTTAGTAGAGCATACATTTTTGGTCTATTTTATTGCACGTTTGGTTAATTCTATTGCACTTCTAGTCATTGTAGTGGCACTTTTAGTTTTGACAGTCCTGATTTGTGTTTGTCATCTAACAAGTGTCGTTCTTGGGATCTAAAATCATTTGTGCAGCCTCTTATCACTTGTCAAGGAAGAAAAAGTGAAACTAGTAATGAGTTTGGTGTAGGATGCTTGACAAAGATTCATTTTTTATCACTAATCTAGTATCACACTTCATTTTTATGAAGTGAATTTACAACTTGTTGTTATTTCTTGAATATCTATGTACGTATGCTCACTCCTTGCACTAAAAGGTGATCTTGGATATCATAAATACTAGATTATTCAATTTTATCACTTTATTTGCTTTATTCTCGGGGACTCAAGAGTCATACGTATGCTCTTCTTGTTGAACACTCAGAATATTAAGGGGGGTGAATCAATATTCTCTAAGACCACTTAAGCATTTAAGAATTCATTCCACAGAGCATATTTAATTTGCAGAAAGAAAGGAAAGCATGAAAGCAACCCAAAAAGGAAAAAACCATGGTGAGGATTAGCTCACAATATATAACGCAACTAGTTACAAAAGGGTGGACTCACTGTCTAAAAGAGAAGTGCTCACTGCAGGTGGCTCATTGCCAAAGGACTCACTATCCTAAATAGAAAGACATAGAAGAAGGGGTGGCTCACTACTAAATATGAACTGTTAGTAATGTATTTGACTTATGTTGAAGATACAGTTCCACTGAAGCTTAGAAAACTGACTTAACACACTTCATCTTCACTACAATCTTATCTTGCCTTTCTTTGCATCAGATTCCACTTATACACACACAGTTAGTTCTTTCACCTCACTCAATACTCCACACAAGAATTCAATCTTGTTTATCTACTGCAATCAAGCAAAACATCAAACAAGGTGGCATGATAGATGTACCGTGTGACTTCTTGACCTGTCGGCCCAAAACTCAACCTTATATGCTTTGTAGAGAGAACCAAAGTGTGTAGCACATTTAGATAGGTTGGCATAACATATACTCCTATAACTTTGTTCCATACATGACTTAACTCTACACGACCTTAGCACCTTTGGGTCGGCACCATTGGTGAAGTAATTAATAGAATGAACCAACTGTTAGTTCACAACTCAACACACAGACCACCAAAATGCTTACCACTTGGAAAGCACATGTCACTAACATCTATAAACTTGTTCTCAAAACTGCATAGCAAAATATCCATCTGTGATGGAATGTGGTGCATTCCAATATACCACTAATACTGTCATTACACTATCATTACAAAGTTTAATACTTTGTCAACTCTATCTTCTAATGCGGAGGACTTCAAACCATGAATCTTTGGATATAGACTTCTTCAGTATGTACCAAGATTACCTTACAACTGCATGACAAGATCTTTCATAGTGGAGCAATGCGGACCAAAACTTTGGTTCCCTAAATACTAAAGACAGTACTTTGGGACTTAAACAAATCTACAGAATGATTGGTACTTTGGCCTTCTCTAGACCAATATGACTACTTCTCTAAAATGGGTTGCCATCAATGACAACACCATATATTGTCATGTTCTGCTATATCCATCTGTCTCTCCATTTATCTTATGTTGCCAACACATAAACTTCAATGACACACTTCAAACACTTCTCTCGCGTTGCAAGACAATCTTGAGAATCAAAAGTACTTGATATTCTCTATAGAAGGCCTATTAAGGGATTTCATCACCCTTAAGGATGACCTTAACCACGTGTTTTGGAGTGGGATATAAATTTTATGAGAATTAAAAGACTCATTTCAAAGGAATGAGCCCTTCTTTCTTAGAAAAAACCTCGAGATCCTCAGTCCACCAAGACTTGATTTGGTTGGTGCTTAGTTGGATGTTTGGGACACCCTTGTTCACAAACTTGAACCCCACCATCCCTTGCATATATTTGGGGCTCCCTAGACACCTTGTTAACCTAAATAAGACATTCGGTCATCATATCCTATAGTGCATCATTGTAGCAGAGGGAGAAGAGCTCACGCTATTACCACCATTGTTTGAGTTGGAACACACTTTGGGTAAGAATTTAGTCTCCAAAGTAAAGGGTGTAAGGTGGTACATGACCTTGAATTCCTTACCCATCTAAGAAATGGTAGATGGTATCAAGGGATGGAAGCCACCATTATCTAAGAGTGGGGGTTGACGTCACACTTGAGTGAGTCCACAGGATATGACACCCCTTGATTAAATAAATACTAGGCTTGTGAAAGAGTGTTTGATGTGTTTTCTTGTGATCTACTAGCATTTTTCATTTGTTATCCACGGATGTTCATAGCCTTGTGCACCTAATTTTGAAAGATTTTATAACCATTGTGTCGTATTGTTTGATTCTCTTGCCAAAGAACTCATTCCAACCTACATGCAAGCAAATAGTCACAAAATTTCTACTTTTGAGCAATAGAGTTTCACTTCTAACAGTAAAATTGTGCTTTTATTCCATATAGTTGTGCTTCTAGTTTACAAAGATGTGCTTTTGGCTGACAAAGTTGCACTTTTGAGCTATCTTTCTATTGCTTCTGGTCTACAAAGTTGTGCTTTTGGTCTACAAAATTGTGCTTCTGGTTGATAGAGTTATGCCTCTAGTTCATCTCACTACCGCATTTGCACTATCCTGATACTGCTTCTACTAGATAGTCCTACGCTTCTAGTTTTACACAGTTTCTAGTCAAACAATCACCCATATTTAGATATCTTTCACATTCATTTGATTGTTTCACCAAACTTGAGACTTTTCAGACCATCTACCATCAATCCTTCAGTCATCTTTGAATACATATTCATATAATCATTTAGACTTTAGAGCTTTATCCCCTTGAGACTATAGGATATTATCATCATCATTTAACACATATCTTTGATATCATCTAGCCTTTAGCATTAGTTTGCAAAACCTAGATCACATAAACTAGCTTGTCTCTTATTTGAGAAGTTGCCTCTTTTAGATTAGTAGATAAGTTAGCATATATCAACTAGTGAAATAGCTAGCTTAGGAGAGTGGGTCCTCTTGAGTTGGTGAACCTCACTACCCCATCTTGTCTCTCCTTGAGTTCATTAGTCTATCTCTTGGAAGATAATATCAATCAAAAATCCAAACTAGCATTGATCTAGATTTATCTTTTATCCAAAACATCCAAACAACCAATCATCCTAGAGTCTCAATATTATCATAAAAGATATAAAAAAAACTACATCCATTCATCCATCCTCAACATTCACAAGGTCTAAAATATCATATGCCTCTTACTAGGTCTTAATCTAGGAAAGCTATGGAGACTAATCAAAATAATCCTCAACATGACCTCAACACATCCATTGATGCTACACAATTCACCATGGGTATGAATCCCCATATCTTCCTTCCAAGTGGGTACACACTAGGTCTTTCATCTTCCAATGACTTTGGACAACAATCAAATGACATATCACAAGGCCCTGCTAAAGAATTACAAGATATCGATGTCCTAAACACTATAGATAGGCTCTTAACAACAAACCCCAATAAATTATTTCTTCTACTTGTTAAGCAAGGAGCTAAGTTGCCTAATGACTTTGACACATTTAATATTAAGGAGCAAGACCCCATCAACATTATTATTGCTTCTATGGGAGAATCATGTCATATTTCTATTCAAACCATGTCTCCCATAGTACCTACAATACCAACTACACCTACACATGACATTCCTTCATCACCATTAACCAAGCAATTTGTCAATCCACTTTACCTCCCCCACATCAATTGGTAATGTCTCTTCTAGTATTTCACCATCCATTCCTCTAGTCATTCCATCCATGTCATCTATTACTCAAGGCAATCAACTCATCACTTCACATGCACCTCAAACATCTCACACATCAACATATCAAACATCACAACCTCAATCTTCCAATCCAAACATCTCCTATATACTTCCACCACATACATCACAACCCAATCTTCCAATCCTCACATCTCGTATATCAATCCACCACAATCATCACAACCCCAACCTTCCAATCCTCACATATCATATATCAATCCACCACAAACATCACAACCCCAATATTCCAATCCAAACATCTCCTATATCAATCCACTGCTTACATCACAACTCAAAGCGTCTAATTCTTACACATTACCCAATAATCCACAACATATCTATTCATACATATCACACACAAATCCCCCTCAAGCATCCCAACAACCACCATCATCCAATTACCAAGGTCTTTCTCCAAATCAACGTACCACGTCAAAAATTGATCAAAAATTCTTGTATCTCAAAAAATAGATTTCATATCTCACTTTAGGACATACCAAGAAAACATTTTCTTTAGAAGAAGTTTGTCCTTATCCTTTTGATAGATCACTCCCATGATACTTTTTCTTCCTAATTTTGAAATGCACAATTTGACAAGTACAAAGGCAAAGGTGATCCTAAAGAACATCTTAGGGAATTCTATATTGCTTTTCTAGAGGTAGTCCAGAATGATACATATATTTTACACCTCTTCCCTCATAGTCTTGGAAGGCAAGCTCTAGAATGGTTTTCTCATTTACCTCTAGGTATTAAGACATTTAATGAATTGGTTGAAAATTTTGTAACTCGTGTTTCATTCAACATTGAACATGAGATTTCCCTGATAGACCTATGCAATAATAAACAAAGAAATGGGGAAACCTTTATATCATTCTTACAACGATGGAGAAATATGGCTAGTAAATTTCGATGGTCTATTCCTGAAAAACAATTGGTGAGCATATTTGTAAAAAATCTAAATTTTGAATTAGGATTTCATCTACAAGTTCAATGTGCAAATTATTTTGATGAGATTATCTCTAAGGGAACAAACATAGAAAAGGCCCTAATCACAAAAGGAATAGTCAACATCTTCAAAGAAACCAAAGACAATACTCAAAAATCAAATGCAAAACCTTGTTTCTAGTTTAGAAACAAAAATTTTGTCAATGATGGTGTTGTGGATACTAAACACATTCAAAATGTCCAAGTACCTATCAATATTCAACTAGCTAAAAATGTCACATCTACTCCTAGGGAATAACCCAGACAAGACTCAATGCCTAGACGCAAATTTACTCCACTAGGGGAACCTATCAAATCCATCTTAAGAAAACTTGTCCAAATTAGTCTCATCACACTACCTGAAGCATGCCAATATGATGAACATGTCTTCAAACCCTCTTGGTATAAAGAAAATGAATACTGTGAATATCATATAGTAAAAGGACATAAAACTCCTGGATGCATGAAACTGAAAACCTCATCCAAAATGTTATTGATAGAGGGGAAGTAATTGTCAATGAACCTTCTAAGAAAACTTCAAACAATGATCTCAACATCTAGAAAGATCCATTCCCACCCCATGGTAAAGGAAATACTTCAGACAAAGGTAAAAGTGTCAACCATGCCTTAAGTTCCTATGATTCTATTTTTTGTCAAATATAAGAAAGTCACGTGTCTACTTTCTCCATAAAGGGAAGCCCCTAACTATGCTATTACAACTCATCATGGTCGCGTTAAGCTTCGTGGAGTAGTACCAAACACCCATCCAAATTCTAAGTACAACATTTTAGACCATCTAGGGAAAACCCCAACTCAAATATCCATCTTAGATCTACTTCAAGCATCACCCACACATAAATCTATACTCAAGAAAGCCCATCAAGAGTCGTCTATCCCAAATAGCATTGGTTTTGCTCAATTCTAAGCCATGATAGGGCATATTGCTTCACCTAACCACTTGGTTTCACTGAAAAAGACCTCCCAATTGCAAAATCCCTACCATAATGATGCTCTACATATTGAAGTCCTCATCCATCAACATATATTCAAATGCATTCTTATAGATGGTTGTGTTGGCTTAAACATAAATGTTCTCTCATGTTGCTGAAACAATTGGGATACTCTAAGGATGTTGTTGATTTTGACAAAAGCATAACCATAAAAGCATATAATGATGCAGAACGAGAGTCAGAAGATGTTGTCCATCTACCTATTTAGGTTAATCCCATTGTAATAGAGACTCACTATCAAGTACTAGACCTTGATCTTATTTACAACATCATCCTAGGTCACCCATGGATCCATAATATGCAGGCTATGCCATCCACATACCATCAATGCCTCAAATTTCCTTTCAATGGTATGAAAATTACTATCATTGGAGACCCCAATCCTTTTGAATTTTGTCAAGCCATGCAAGGTCAATACCAGAATTCCAATCAAATCCCTAACAACATTGTAGCTCAACCATCATCCTCATATCTTGATCCATCCACATTAACCAAAGCCACAACTGTTACACCCTTTCCTAAGATCAAGGTTTAGGCTAACCCCACAATATTCATTCATTGGGGTTTGCTAGAAGATGATTCCATTAAAGACATCTCCTCTTGGATATTCACAGAAGTCCAAGATCCAATCACATTACCAATTGAACAGTATAGCAAAGGTCTCCGCATTGTTAATAACATGGGTTACAAAGGGCAAGGTGGTCTTGGATTACATGGAGAAGGAAACATATAACCTATTTTTGTGACAAAGAAAAATAGTAAACATGGTTTAGGATATGGAAAGGAGGTACCATGATCCTCATATGTTGATTTTATTCTCAATGAAGTAGCAAAATCTTTTCTCGCAGTTGCAATTTCTAACAAGGATACCATTGATGACTCCAACTTACACCTCACCAACTTATTTCAAGAGACTTTCATATTCATGTTATCATCCATATCCCTCACATCCACAATAAAAATTCAAATCCTTTCACTCATATACCCTAACCTTATCGATTGGGATCAACAAGAGGATCTTGTTCTTGATATCTTTCATAATTATGAGGCCCTCACAGAATTCATGGGACTATGAGACGATATTCCACTTGGTGACCACAAAGCAGGTTTTGTTATGGAACTATCCCATACATCATACTTTTTCAAGAAGGAGAAATCCTCAAGTCACAAAAGTAAAAATCAAAATATTAGATCCCCTGGTGAAAACCACATTGTGGCACCATCGAATCCTAAAAAGAAGTAAAAATAAAGGATGTATCTGTTGGCAAGAGACACTGCTATGATAAATGACAGAATGTTATCATTGATGGCAACAAGGCAAAGGGATTCTACCAATAAGACAAAGAGACCTCACTCTAGTAGATCAACTTGGTTTGACAACAAGGCATAAAAGGATTTTGGTCCGGAAGCCTAAAATGACTAAGTATGGGCAGTATGCAGAGTAAGTGTCAGAGATTGGGTTAGTATGCCTTTGCAATTGAAGATCATTACATGTGGTTCAGATATGTTAATCATGGCTATTTGATGATGATATGTTCCAGTGTTCAAGTCCTGACTTCTTTCAGAAGTCATATGGTGAAATAGCTAAGTCCAGGTGAACAGACTTAAGTCAAAAATGGTGCACAATACTAGAGAAAAAGGGTGTGCATTCCTCTGCTATGGAATATTTTGTCTTGTGATTCTGAGGAAATGAATATACATACCATGACTACCTAAATCCAGATGTATAGCATCTGAAGCTCAAAAAATCATTTTCTACAAGTTCTCCAATATCAGCTTCCAGTCTAATAGTTTTCCACTATGACAGAGTGACAGTTCCAAGATATGCATTTTGCTATAAAAGTCTATGATGTCTTGTGGTTCTGAGGGTATGCTAAGAGGTCAATGGTGGATGTTGGATATGAATTTTTGAGTCTCATATGGTTTGTAGTGTAAGTTATGATATGATAGTTGAATTGGTCAAGTGTGTTCTTAAGGGACAAGTCGACAGGCTTGATAGATCTAGTGTATGCGGAGAAGATATATTGTTTGTACAATTAATCTAAGTAATTGAATGATTGATGTCGGCCCATATGAAGACTATTGTATGTTTTTTTGAGTCCACATTGGTATTTGTGCACAAGATCAAGCCGATTAGGTACAACAGTTGTATACATGTTTCATGTGTTGCTTGCTGACCTACATTTGAGTTAAATCTTATTGTGGATATATATATTAGATGGATTTAGGTGTTGGTGCTATGAGAGTGTAGGGAACATGTGTGAATTTGATTTGTGCATAATCTAAGGTAGTTTGCAAAGCAGAAAAGGATAAAAAGGGGAGAAAATAAAGTATATGTAGCAGAGAAGAAAAGCAAGGCAGACATTATGAAGACATTTGAGTCTGTATACTAAGCTACTAATGGAACTACAATTCAACATTCTATAGCTGCATATTGGAGCAGTCTATTGGTACCTGAATATGTATATGCAGGCACCTTCCCAAAAAATCCAAAAAGTTCTAAGTCCTTGGGCCTCCTCAGAATTTTTCAACTTCAACATCATTTTTTCTTCCGAGGAGGTCTGTGAGGACCGCCCTTTTTACTTCTGTTCTTATGACTATTTACATTACTGTTATTGATACTTTTTATATTTGTGGGATAGCAGTTCCCAGATTTGTCAAAACTATTAAACTTTATTATGATTTCGGAAAAACTAATTGGGTGATGTTTGGATAAGTTTACATTTCAGAAAAGTTAATTAGGTGATGATGGAAAATTGTAATATGATTTCATTTATGTTAATTAGAACTATGTCATGATAATGCATGTTTTTAAGTTGCTTCGGCTATGATGATTATATGTGGACACTGATCTTGTAATTTAGTGTGCAGGATTTACTAATCGAACCACAGATTTCGGAGATCATTCCGCACCTTGTTATTGTTATCCCTTGTTAAGCCGATCTGGTTCCATGAGGAACCAAGATCTTTCTGTGTTTGATGTGATGTTGTAATGTGGTCTTTCGTATGGTCGAGTGGGTTTGGTTACCGTCTTGTAACAATATTTTATGATTTGTGTTGTAAAAAGTTTGAATTTGAATTTCTTTATTTTATTTAAATCTTTGAGGCCTTTTCATGTGCTTTACCTTGACCATGGGTGTCTTGTATGGGTTAAAGTTGACCCTGGGTTATCCCCCATGGGTCCAGGGGCCCATTTGGCATGGGTAACCCTTGGGTAACCTCCATCTAGTCATCTTAACTTCCCCCTGAAGTTAAGTGGCGAAAATTGGAGGTATGGAGGGGACATGATGGGTTGTACCAACACCCAACCCATCCCTCTTCAATCCCCAAGGTAAGATTTGACTACAAACCCATCCATTATTGAAGGATTGACTTGAAGTCACCCTCTCCACTAGTGAGATTCCCCCATGTGTTGTGGGGTCACCCATGTGAAGGAGGGAAGAAGAGGCATGGGTCACCTGTCTTTTTCTCCTTTAACTCCTTTTATTTCTCCCATGCGTAAGAGAAATGACATGAGGAGAGGGATAAGGAGTACTCTAGGGATGGGTGAGTGACATAAGCCACCAGGACAGAATAGTGGTTTTGGGGGAGGGTGAGGAGGTGACAAGTGTCACCTCCCCATTCCTCTAAACTGAAAAGAATTTGGGTTATTTGTTTTCAATTTTGGGATGAGAGGGAGTTAGTTGAATTTTGGGGAGAAGTTTTATTATCATTGCCAAAAATAGGAAAGTTAACTTGGAGGAGAGGAAAAGAGAGAGGAGTTGGTGGCTAAGGTTGGGAGAGAACTCAGTGGAGCTCTGCAACAGTTTCATTCCAGGAGGGCTTTGTAAGGTTGGTTTGATTTTTACCTTTCTTTCGCATCTCTGAATGTGTATGTAAAGTGTGTGAAAGATGCTTATTGTTGTGTTTTAGATTTGTTTTCTGTGGGGTTTGTTGTCGGGTTGTTTGACAAAGCTTCTCCCACTTGGGAGAAATGCTCATCAAGTTTGGGGTAGGGGAGGAGAGATCCTCCTCGGGTGCATACCTATTCCTTCTTTTGGGATGTTGAAAGCCTTGAGGGCATGTATCTGTGACTGTATCTTTGACTTGAGAGTCAAATACAGATTTCTTAAAAAAATTTGTGATCAAACTTGGTTTGAGGCCAAGAGAAATTGTGTTGGTTAAATTATCTGTAAGGGTGACACTCTGGAGTCGAGTGTGTCCACTCTCCTGCCCCTTATGAAACTCACTGTAGTTGAGTTTCCGTGTTGTGTAATTTACCCACGGGTGTTTGTGTGCTTTGGGTTTGTTGTTGTCCCTGTTGTGAAGTGGAGTGCTTGAGTACCTAGGTGTGAGTATGGTCTCCCTAGCTCGAGGGTGACCCTCTTGCGGGTCTACGGAAGGGAGGAGAGCTAGATGAGTGGTGTTTTCTTCTTTGTTTGTCTTTTATACGCAGGTTTCCTCTTGGAGCTTCTGGTTGGATTTGGAGAAGTTATATTTATGAAGAAACAGTTTATTCTTCTTTGTCAGGAGAAGTAGTTCATGATCTTTTGTAAAGAGGGTAAAAGAGAGCACCTCTCTTGGTATTGTTGTAATTTATTGTCACCCTGGGAGTGAAGGAAATAACCTCCCTGATCATGTTATTGGGAGTGACTGTTACTTAGTGGTTACATAACTTCTTTTGTAAGTTGGTTGGGAGAAGGAAATCCTTATCTTTCATCTTGTTAAGGGTAGTGAAATAGTTAATCTTACTGTATTGTGTATGATGTAATTATTTACCTTGAATCTCATATGGAAAGTTTGAAGTTAATTAGAAAGTCTTACTGTATTAAATGTGTTAGTGAAAGGAAGAGATCTTTAATTATTTGCTATCAAATCTGAGCTGGTTTGTAATTTTAAGAATAGATTGGATTAATTAGTTGAAAGGTCAGTTTTATAGTTCATTGTTATAATGGAAAAGACAGTTTTAAATGTTTAAGTTTATTCTTCATACGTAGTGGTTTCAGTTAATTTGTAAAGATTAGAGGAAATCTATTATGTATTTACTTTTGTTTGTCAATTTGAGAAAATTAAGTGATATTATGAAAATGGAATATATATACATACATACATATATATATATATATAATAGTTGTTATTTATTTACCATTTTTATAGAATATGAGAAACTGAATAAATTGTTTAATCGAGAAAATTAAGTGGTATTAAAAAAATGAAATATATATATATATATATATATATATATATATATATATATATATATATCAGTTGTTATGTAATTATCATTTTTAAACAGAATAAGAGAAACTGAATAAATTGTTTAATTGAGAAAATTAAGTGGTATTATGAGACTAAAATATATATATATATATATATATATATATATATATATATATATATATATATATATATATATATATATATATATATATATATATATATATATATATTATTGATATTTTTTTATCATTAAATAATAATAAACTCGGAATAAACTTTATGACAATCGAAATGAGAATAAAAGAAGCGAAGTTGGAGATCGCTGTGTGTAAAACACAGTCGCAGCTTTGCATGGTGGGCGGTGGGGAGTAATCCCCACCGCGGTTTCCTTTCTTTTAATAGAGGTGTGGGGAGGGGCGGAGCCCCACCCACACCCCACATCGTGGGATGTGGGTGGGGCTCCGCCCCTCCCCACATCCCCCTGCCCTTTACACCCTGCAGAGCTCAAACTCCGCTGCCCCCGCCGCACCTTACACTCTGCGACCTCCGCGGAGCCCCCAGCCCCGCCACCATCTGTGCTCCCCGCGACCTTAGACGTGGTCCTCCCTGCTTCGGCCGAGCCTGCCTCCGCCCACCACTGTCCATAGCAACCTCCGCCGCCATGCCTCTTCCTCCCCTGCATACAATATAAACTTCCTTCTCAATAATGTGTATTTAGGGTTTAAAACCCTATTTTATGTGTTGAACAAAACAACCAAAGGATTTATGTTATATTCCATGGTTGGCTTTTATTTTATAAAGTGGAGAACCTCTTATTAATAACAACAATGGTATATAATTGTATATGTAAATATATATATATATATATATATATATATTATATAACAAAAAACAAATAGAAGATTAATACTAGTTTAATAGAAAGGTAACTTATTAAGATAACTTAATAATTGCAATAATAGTAATTATAATAAACAACAGTAATTATAACAACAGTAATTTTAAATAGGAGAAATGTAATTGAGTATATGTATGTTTATATATATATATATATATACGATCTTATATATATATATACATATAAATATATCGTTACATATTTATAATTTTTTTAAAATGATTACGACTTTCAGAGAGGCCGTTTTCTCTTAACGTTAATAAGAGAAAATAAAATTATAATTGAACGAGAGCATAAAGGAATATACTGTCTTATTCCGGAAAGAGTTTCTCGGAAGTTTCAACTATCAACGTAATTTCAATAACCGGGAAAATGAAGAGGAAAATTACACGTCACCTTGCTTAAAAGATCACTGGAAATAAACTTAAGAAGCCATCACAGACATTCCATGTGAGGCCATTTTAATCTCAACTGTAGTAAACGTCCATATAAGTAAACCTGTAAGAGAGTCGGAAGAAGAAAAACTAACATTGGAAAACACAGAGGAGAAAATGCGTGGCATTTCCCACATGGGATAAGAGAACTAAGTTGATGGACCTTCCTGCCAAAATTTGCTTAGGAACAAGTTTAATTAATACATACGGAGAGGAGAAACCTAGATCAGAGAAAACTAGGAGACCGAGTCCAGCGAAGTAGTAAACCAGTCTATATGACCTGGACCATTCGAGAGTTAGGATTAATGTCAAGAATAGATACAGTGATAACCCTGATTGATGTAAAATATGAAGAAAGGTCCGGATAAACATAAAGAAAGCATAGAAACCGAAAGAGAGAGAGACCGAAATATAAACAAACTAAATTATCAGAGAAATAGTTAAGGTGAGCGCGATAAAAATACAAACAAATTTAAGACCCAGAGAAAAGGGAAGAGAGAGCAAACAAACCGCCTTGTTGAGAATGCTAAGTCGAAGGAGGAGTATATTTTAGGAAACAAGAGAGGAGACAGACAACCGTGCCTTGCTGAAAAATGACTCAATAGGGAGATCACGAGTCGGTTTAGTCGAAACAAGGCGTCGTGGGAAGTTGTTAATCTATCAGTGAACCACGTGCGTAAAATAGTGTTGAGTAATTCCCACTTACGCCGTAAGGCGTTATGCTGCCAAAAATTGCCGAGATTTAGATTTAGGAACCTTGATAAGATAACCCTTGTAGTGACGTTAACGGCATCGTAGAGACCCCCTTGTTGGTCTGCTTGCGTCTGGTTGCACGCAATTGTACTTGTACCCCGCCGACGACTGTAGTGTTTTCGCCTTGAGCGAACACCACCGAGCATGCTTACGCATGCGAGGGGGTTTCTAGGGGAAACATGAGAAAATTTTTGATATTTCATGTCATAACCACATGATAGATGTGGCTATGACACGTGTGATGTGTGTTGTGACCACATGGAAAAATGTGGGCATGACAAGGTCATCATCATCTTATTTCTGGTTATCACCCTAATGTTGCTTGTGAGGGTCATCATATTTTCTGCCTGCATGATCTTTCGCCAGGGTGATATTTTAACATCAGGTGATCTTAGTTAAGATCATCCTGATGATGTTGCTGTAAGGTTCCGTATGACCTGACTTTTCGAAGGGGGTCATCATATTTGAACATCGGGTGATCTTGGTTAAGATCACCCCGATGTTATTTTATCACTTCATGTTCGTTGGATCACCTTGATGCTGCTGACGTCATTCTTATGTCAGGGTGATATCCACTTGTCTAATCAGCTTCATCATATTCCAAGGAAGGGGGTGATATTTTCAAGTATCAATCATATTCGTACATCACCTTGATCTTACAATGGAGCTACAGTGCACCCTGATATTTCTGTGGGGGGTGATATTCTGAAATATCAGGTGATCTTACGAATATCACCCTGATGCCAATATGATGGTGATGTCATCTGGATATGAGGAGATGTGTGGTATGCAGATATGATGGTCACGTCATCAAGATTTTCATCGGCTAGACATATGGTATCGGCAAAGCAGGAGGATCTTCCTCTGATGCATCAGGTTTTGCCGATGAGGGTGAATATCGAGGTGATATTTCACATGAAGATCAGGATGTTCATCGGGATGACTTTTCATATCGGCTGGATAAACATGAGGTTCGCTGATATTAGAGGTCTGGCCGACAGGTGATGGTGTGAGGCTTGCTGATGTCAGGGTGATTTTGTTCATCGGCAGGACATACGATGTCAGGAGAACAAACATGAGGTTTGCCGGTGAAGCGGTATGGCCGATGAAGGATGATGACAAGGTTTATACTGGTGTCGTCGAGAGCAAAAGCACCGACATCATATATGCTCGTGGCCCAGTATATAAAGTATTGAGGAGGTTGTCGCGGGGTGCATGTGGGATAATATATCCTCATGTAGTTTGAATGGAAAAGTCAGTGGGATGCAGCCGCGTGTCATGATATCAATGGTGGCCAACTTTTCAACATGATCAAGATCGTAAATCTCGGTGGGAAGGTAGGAGATCAATGGTTATTATTTAAATATTCAAATGGAGGGTTTTCCACGCTTCCACAATAGCATCCCAAGGCGAGAGAGGGTTTGCAAGGCACGCAACTGCTGCATCCCAAGGCTGTGAGTTGGTATGCCATTAATGGAGGATGTTATAGGGTATGGGTGAAGACGTGGATAGATCAAGTACCCAATTGAAGTTGTGCATCCACGGGCAGCAGCGCAAGGCTCGAGACCTTTCCCTGTCTCCTCTTCCACCTGCTGCATTGAATGTTTGAGTGCCATTTCCTCAGAATGAACTGTATTTGGCAGACTTTTGAGTCACCTAGTGATTAATGCTGAGTACCTACCTTGCTGTATATAGCAAGTTGTGTTGCTCATTTGTTGGTTGTTGAAGGCCTGGGGCATTTTTGTGTAAATAACGAAGAATAGGGCATGATCCTGGTTGTTCTATCTCTTTGGAGTTTATGAGTTGCATGATGAATGTATTTTGCACATATGTTCAGTTTCATTGTTGTTTTCTATGAAAAATGTTGTAATGCATGTGTTTACCTGTCTGTCTCCTTTGTTGCATATCATTCTTCTTCTGAATCTGGTTGCTAAGGGTTTCATAGATTCTAGGGTATAGATTTCTATGCTGCATGCTTAATCTGTAACTTCCATTCAAGGAGTGGATTAAACTGTTTTAGGTCAATGTATGGAGAAGAATGTATGTCAGTTGGGATGTCTGTAAGTATAGGCAGCTAAATACCCATTCTTGGGTGATGTTTGTAAGGCAAGCATTAGCTCCAACCCCATGAAACTTGAATGCCAGTTGCAAACCATCTCTTGTATACATCTAGTTGACTCCTTGCCCTGAGATAGGCACTGGTTTGTTCCTAGGTCAGTAGTTATGAGCCAAAACCCCATGTCTTGCATCTAGGACATCATGTCCAACCATTTCAACACCTCCATCTGTTAGTTGTAGGAGTAGGATTAGGACCCCTACATACTCTCATACCCAACCAGACACATATGTCCAAGAATGTTGCCAACCTTGTGATCTATCATGCAGATCTTGGTCTATACATGAGAGTATTCTGCCTGTTGTTGTCAAGTTAGATCTTTCTATCATTGAGCTAGTCAAGGTTACATCTTTAGCTATAGGGATACCCCCCTTAGTGCGGCAGAACCAGAAGTGAAGGGGAGGAGCTCATGCAACCTCCTGTATTAGTTGGTTGAATCTGCACGTGCATAGGAACTGGCAAACCCTGATGTTGATTCAGAAGAAAAACTGACAAAATGGCGACTCCACTGGGGAGACAATGTCATATCCATAAAGCTTGAGTCTAAGAGATTGAAGAATTAGGCCTGGAAGTGCCTTGTTGCAGCAGATTTAAAGTTTTATATGTGGCTCTGCTGGTGGATGACCCAGAAAGAAAGAAATCAATTTTTAGCTTCAGCGTGTTTGAAGCTCATTCCTCTGCCAAGGAGGTTGCGACTCTATTGAATGAACCTTTCAGCAGCTGCAACATATCCAGGTATTTGTACAAGTTTTTGAAAAGTTCCCTATTTGGTGAAATAGCACTGGTTAAAAGGGAAACATTGGTGAAAGCAAAGCTTGCATGCTTTTGTTAGAACCTACTCTGTATTTCAAAAGGGCATGCAATATTGTTCAAAAGACTCATATAGAGGACTTTAGGCAGGTTGAAATAGCAGTTTGTATTTTGAGGGCCTAAGGTCATATTGTGATTGAAAATCTGAGTAGAGAAGAGGGTTGCAAAAGCATAAAAAGATGTATTGTCAGCCCATGCACCCTTGTGAGGTGTCAAATGCAATAATGTATAGTGGTCAGTACTGATGGTGACAGGTTGTCATTGATGACAAAAAGGTGTTTGGTCCTCATGTCATATTTCAGGATGTCTTCAAGTGGGAGAGATATAATGCAGAGACAATGTATTGGTTGTTTGAAATCTGATGTGTCTTGCAGATGTAGAGAATGGTTTGATACTTCACAAGATGCCTGATGTTTTGATCATGTATCAGGATGTTTTCACAAGATGCCCGATGTCTTCACAAGATGCTTGTTCAAGCAAGGAAATTATCTTCATAATTGATATTACTTTAGTGGAGGTTATGTTGTTCATGAGAGTTCATTCTCATCATATGTTGGTCATGACAAGACATAGTATTGATCTTCAATTTGGTTGGCAAGTACATATCATGTTTGGTTATGCAGTGTAGAGGTACATACTTGTTAAAGGATCAGTGTTGTGAAGTTGACTTTTAATGAATTTGGTATTTTGAGTAATCAGTTATATTGGTATTCTCCAAAACAAAGTATTCAGTGATCTTCATGCTTTCAGGGCAAGGTTTATGCTTCTATGTTCAAGGGTTATCATTCATTGTGTTAAGGTGATATCATATCTTATGTTGAGACCAGTGGTAAAGTGATCAAAAGAGTGCTAAAAGGAATCTTTAGCTTGTTATTACTATTAGGGGATCAAGAAATTTAGATGACATATTCCAGAATTGATATATGTTGATACTTCATTAATGTTGGTGGCATTATTTTTTAGGATTTTGTATTCTTTTGTATAACCTAAATTCTATACCTTCAAAATCCTAAATATCTTCTAAATTATACTCCTCACTGTTTTATTTACATTTTTGTTTTTAAACAGTGACTCCCTATAGAAGGTAAAGTCACTTAAAGTGACTCATCAAAGGGACTCCATAACATACAATCACCGGCCCCTTTTGCTCTTTTTACCGATAGAGCAAGTCTTCCACATAGGCGGGCTTTCAATGTGTTTGAATTTAAACTCAACACCGCCAAAAGTTTAAAAAGGAAACAGTTTGTGTGAGGCCGATGGTTTAAGAAAAAGCTATTTTTCTTCCTTTAAAATTTGTGAGGAGTTTATAGAAAGTTTTGAAGCCCGAACCAACGTTTAAAAGTTTCTTTTTAAAATTTAGTAATTTCCTTCAAATTTTTGGTCGATACTTTTTTTGTCATGAATATAAGGAGTTTGTTTCTAATAAGGAGATTTTTATGAAGAGTTTTTTTTTGTAAAGAGACAAACATCAAGATTTTGTTTTTTTGAGGAGATTTTCTTTTAAGAAAAATTGGTGAATTTTTTAAAGGATCATTTTTGAAGAGAAGATAAACAAATTTTTGTGGAAGATTTTTTAAGTTTTTCCTTATCTTCATACAAAGGAAATCCAAAGAGAGATTGAAGATACTCTTGCAGATTGAGAAGAAGAAGAAGCTCAAGGGTTTTGAATGTAAAAGCTTGGAAGTTTTTAAGGAAATTTTTTTACAGATGATTGGTTTTGAGATGTGGAATATGAAGATTTATTCAAGATGGAAATTGAAAAGAAAATGATTTTATTTTGAAGAAATGTAATTTGTTGCAGGACAAAAAGAGGATACAAGAAGAGTCTTTATTTTACAGGGCACTGATTAACATTATTTAAGATTTCATAATATTGTAAATTAGATTTTTCTTCTTGCAGATGGATTTTTTATTGTACAGATATTATTTTTGTAAGATGTTTACAGAGAAGAGAAAATGAAAAGATTTTTTTGAGACATTGAAGAAAATATGAAGAGGATTTTTGCAGAGGAAAGGAATACGAAAAGATATTCAGAATTTGTATATAATGGTTTTAAAAGTACATTGACAGTGTGAGTGTGAGTGGTGATGCAGATCAGAAAAAGTGTTGTTGAGTGTATCCGGATATAGAGGATTGATTTTGAATATCTGAGTTGGTACATGATTTGCGTTGATGAAATAGAATGGCCATTTGACAGACACATGAGAGAATAAATGTTCTGTATTGAAACAAAGAAACCCTCTGAATTTGTGTTTTTAGTTTGTTCTATAATAGGGGTTGGTGCTCCTTGAAGCTGGTGCTTCTAAACAGTATGCCAGTGAGGCTTGTAGGTCAGTGAGACCTCAATAGTCAGTGAGACATAATATTCAGCCAGTGAGGCTTTGTAAGAAGTTTTCAAAGTTAAGCCAGTGAGGCACTTCATGAGTGGTTTTTCTACCCAGAGAGGGTTTTCCACTCCAGCAACTCTTGTGGTAATGATATGCTTCTATGTGTGTTTTTGCTTCTATGTTAAGATTTATCTCTATGTGGTCCTGCACATAATTTTCACTATCAAACTTGTACATAGTTTATTGATGACTTTCTCTTTCTGAGTCTTGTAAATCAAAAGTTATAATAACTTGCAAAAATCTACACAACACTGATTCACCCCCCCTCTCAGTGTTGTCCGAACTCCAACAAGTACCAACCATGTAATAAAAGAAGTTTCAACATAGACAGATATAAGCCCATAAATTTCAGTGGCATTTGTGGCTATCCAAATGCTTTTCCATCTAAAATTAGAAAGTATTTGCCCAAATTCAATGGTGCAAAGGATGAATCAGCTGAGAAACACTTGCAGCAGTTTATAAATGTTGTAGATGATTTTGAGATTGACCATGAGGATGTACTTATGAGATTATTTGTTCAATCTCTAGATGAAGATGCAAGGAACTAGTTCTCCTACCTTCCAGCTTACTCTGTCAGCTCTTGGCAAGAATTTAAATCTACATTTCTAGAACAATGTGGTGAAAGAATTTCTGAATAAGCAGTCATTAGTGACTTTATGTACATCCTTATTGAAGAAGATGAGTTGATCCTAGCCTTTAACCTCATATTTATGAAGGCATTGAACAAAATACCAAAATGTATGAGACCTAATGATGCATTGTGCCTAGTTGTCTATTTGGGAGCATTTGATAAGAAATGAGTTATAGATTGAGAGATAAGGAGCCCACCACATTGCATCAGGCACAACAGTTTGCAATGGACATTAAAAACAATTGGAGGTATGGAATACAAAAGGGTTATTTTTCTAAAAAATTTTGTTGTCCTGTAGCCCCCAAGGTTAATGAAAGATTTAATTCAAGTGTTGGCAATGAATGTCAAAGCACTCACACCCCTACTGTCTCAGTTTTTGCATCATTCCAAGTTGATGATGTTTCTGTTATAGAGGAGGATGTCTTGATCTGCCCAGCAAATGGAGTTGATTGTATTGATTTCTCAAGTAATATTTGCATGCCAGTCCTAAACAAAGAGCATTCATGTTTAAATGATCCAGTTGTGCAAAGTTGTGATCATGTGGATCAATGGTCAATATCGGTTTCATCAGGAAGTGTTAGAGGGCTGGAAAGTGATATAGATAGTTCAACTTCAGAGTGCATTGAAGTAGTAGAAATTTTATATGTGGGGCAATCAGAGATTAAAGATGATAAAGATGATATCCATGATCAATTCATGGATCAGGTTTGTTCTTCTTATGACTTTAGATTTGGTAATACTAAAGAAGAATTGGATTGTCATGAAGAAGAAGCAAAGACCTTTGCAATGAGTATGAATCCCCTCTATGATGAGCCTCTAGATGCATGTGATGTTGTGAGTCATGACCTTCATTGGTGCAGGATTAACCCTTTGTTTGAAGATGATGATACTGATTTACAAATTGTGGATGATAGATGTTCATCATTAGTTGGTTCAGACATGTGCAATTATGGATGTACAGATCAGGTTTTGTTATCACTATCCATAAGTGATATAAGTGATGATGAGGGTCTCATTTATTTTGAATGTCTTCAGTTTTTGGATCAGCTGGAAGAGTGCCTGGCAGTCTGCAACGGCCAGGTAGATGATGAGGAGTGCCAAGAGCAACATGATGTATTATTTGAGGGATATAACATACATATGTTACCTATTGTTGAGGAGTATTATAATATGTATGGTTATATGTCTAATTTTGAAATCCAGAGTGACAGAGGCAATATTGCAAGTGGCCAGCTTTCAAAGATGGTGAGGTATTTAATGAATAGGATCAACATATGGGCAGGTTGTGTTGATGTTTTCAGTTATGGTTAGGGTTATTCAGATTGGAATCAGGCATTTGACAGGATAAAGTTGTGGTTCTTCCTTTTTGGTTGCCCGAGGCCGCCAAAATGATGTTTTAAAAATATGTTTGGTGATGCAGATCAATATAACCTCATGACTCTATTGCCCAATGGATGGGGGACTGGTCTGCATCCCAGAGATCTGAGGTTCTCGCCATGCCTGAAAGAGGCATGCGTCCCCAGACAGAGCCTGTGTTGGTACCTAAATATGTATATGCAGGCACCTTCCCAAAAAATCCAAAAAGTTCTAAGTCCTTGGGCCTCCTCAGCATTTTTCAACTTCAACATCATTTTTTCTTCCGAGGAGGTCATCATCATCATATTTCTAGTTATCACCCTAATGTTGCTTGTGAGGGTCATCATATTTTCTGCCTGCATGATCTTTCACCGGGGTGATACTTTAACATCGGGTGATCTTAGTTAAGATCATCTTAATGATGTTACTGCAAGGTTCCGTATGACTCGGCTTTCCGAAGGGGGTCATCATATTTGAACATCGGGTGATCTTGGTTAAGATCACCCCGATGTTATTTTATCACTTCGTGTTCGCTGGATCACCTTGATGCTGCTGACATCATTCTTATGTCAAGGTGATATCCACTTGTCTAATCGGCTTCATCATATTCCAAGGAAGGGGGTGATATTTTCAAGTATCAGTCATATTCATACATCACCCCGATCTTACAATGGAGCTACAGTGCACCCTAATATTTCTGCGGGGGGTGATATTCTGAAATATCGGGTGATCTTACGAATATCACCCTGGTGCCAATATGATGGTGACGTCATCCAGATATGAGGAGATGCGCGATATGCAGATATGATGGTGACATCATCAGGATTTTCATCGACTAGACATATGGTATTGGCAAAGCAGGAGGTTCTTCCTCTGATGCATCAAGTTTTGCTGATGAGGGTGAATATCGGGGTGATATTTCATAGATTCTAGGGTATAGATTTCTATGCTGCATGCTTGATCTGTAACTTCCATTCAAGGAGTGGATTAAACTATTTTAGGTCAATGTATGGAGAAGAATGCATGTCAGTTGGGATGTCTGTAAGTATAGGCAACTAAATACCCATTCTTGGGTGATGTTTGTAAGGCAAGCATCAGCTCCAACCCCATGAAACTTGAATGCCAGTTGTAAACCATCTCTTGTATACATCTAGTTGACTCCTTACCCTGAGATAGGCATTGGTCTGTTCCTGGGTCAGTAGTTATGAGCCAAAACCCTATGTCTTGCATCCAAGACATCATGTCCAACCATTTCAACACCTCCACCTGTTAGTTGTAGGAGTAGGATTAGGACCCCTACATACTCTCATACCCAACCAGACACATATGTCCAAGAATGTTGCCAACCTTGTGATCTATCATGCAGATCTTGGTCCATACATGAGAGTATTCTGCCTGTTGTTGTCAAGTTAGATCTTTCTATCATTAAGCTAGTCAAGGTTACAACTTTAGCTATAGGGATACCCCCCTTGGTGCGGTAGAACTAGAAGTGAAGGGGAGGAGCTCACGCAACCTCCTATATTAGTTGGCTGAATCTGCACGTGCATAGGAACTGGCAAACCCTGATGTTGATTAAGAAGAAAAACCAACACAGTCTTCTCCTAGAAGTGAGCCAACTTTCCTCTATCTTCTATCTTTCTTTCTTTGTGGACAGTGAGTCCACCTACGGTGAGCATTTCTTTGGGCAGTGAGCCCCATGGAAGTGAGCCTTATGTAATCCTGTATTGCTATTATAATATATTGTGAGCTAACAATCACCGTGATTTTTCCCTTTTTGGGTTTTGCATGTAAAAATCCTGGTGTCTATGTGTTATGTCTTTATGGTTTATTTTTTCATGTCTATTTTGCTTTCATGTTATTAATTTTGGTAATTGGATTAATGAAATGTTGAAAAAGTGGTGTTGCGGAATACTGATTCACCCCACTCTCAGTCTTCCTTATAATCAACAATATCCAATGGTGAAAACTTCTCTGAGGTACTTTAGGATGGAGGATTTGACCTTCCCTTGCATTCAACATATCAAGAAAAGTCTTCACTTTTGGTCGATAAATTATAGGAAATCAGCTTAGGGACCTCATAAAATCCAAAGTTCACCTTCCTAGCAGTGTCTCTTTCAAAACAAGAGAAAAAGGATTTTACATCTTTCTTTATGAAAAGGATAGTTAACTTTGTGTGGTCATATGCAGACATGCCTAGGTTATATCCTTCATTAGTGGTCCATCACTGAGAAGTATTCCCTAATGCCAAGTCAATTAAACAGAAGCTTCAAAAAATGTATCCCCAAATAGCATTACTAGTTAAGGCAGAATAACAAAAGTTGCTAGATGTGAAATTCATATGCCCTATAGACTATCCAGAATGGGTGTCTAATTTGGTACTTGTATCCAAAGTCACTAGGGGCATTTGTATCTGTACTGATTTCATAGATCTTAACAAGGCATGTCCAAAAGATGATTTTCCTCTGCCTAATATTGACATCATTGTAGACTTGACAGTTGGTCATGAAATGCTTTCCTTAATGGATGGTTTTTCTAGTTATAATCATATTATCATAGCACCTGAAGATCAGCACAAGATAGCTTTCAGATGTCCTTGGGTCACCTATTGTTGGAAAGTCATGCCTTTTGGCTTGAAAAATGTAGGAGCAATATACCAAAGAGCGATGACTATTATATTTCATGACCTTTTTTACACCATCATGGAAGATTATGTTGATCTATTGGGAAAATCAGCTACTAGAGAGGGTCACCTATAGGTTTTGGTGTAGATCTTTGATAGGTTACAAGAGTATCAAGTCAAATTTGACCCCAAGAAATGTGTCTTTTGTGTTACATCATAGAAATTGTTGGGCTATATTATGTCTCGTCGAGGAATTGAAGTAGATGCCACCAAATTCAAGGCTATGGTTGAGATGGATCCACCTTCTAATTTCAAACAACTAAGAAGCCTCTAAGGTAAATTGCAGTTGATCAGGCATTTCATATCATAGCTTGCCAACAAATGTCAACCTTTTTTACACTTACTCCATAAAGTTGTAGCATTCATACGGGATAGTAAGTGTCAGTAAGAATTTGATCAATTGAAAGAATGGCTTGCTACACCTCTAATATTAGTACCACTAGTTTCTAGGAGATCTTTATTGTTATATATCTCTACAACATTAGCTGCAGTAGGTGCTCTCTTGGCACAACATGATGATTCTGGTAAAGAACAGGCAATCTATAACATCAGTTGCACCTTGGTAGGTTATGAGCACTAGTAGAAAAACAACAATAAATGACTAAAAAACTACTAGAAATTGCATATAAATGACTAAGCTTGGTCACATGACCATTAATAGTTTATTGTCGGTCAGTTATAATGTGACGAAATTTATGACTAAACCATTTTTAGTCATTTATTGGTTGTTTTGATTGATCAATTTGATAGATATTTATTTGTTAATTTAGTCATTGATTGTTGTTAACTCGTCATTTATGTAGTCATGGTAGTCATTTATTTAATCATTGTAATCATTAATTACCATCAAGTGGTAGTATATTTAGTCATTTTTATTCACTAATTTCCGTCTATTAGTAGTATATTTAGTCATTGTATTAACTATTTTCCGTCCATGGGTAGTATATTTAGTCATTTTAATCATTATTTTGTCGTCAACTAGTCATATATTTAGTCATATTTATTCACTGATTTTTGTCAATTGGTAGTATATTTAGTCAATTTAATTATTAATTGGCGTCAATTAGTAGTATATTTAGTCATTTTAATTGACTAACTTCCATTAATTGGTAGTAAATTTAGTAATTTTAATTTTTAATTGTCGTCATTTGGTAGTTTATTTAATTGTTTTTATACTGTTATCACTCAATATTGTGCCCTTGCTAAATTGTAGAACTTAGCTTATTGGTGAAACATGGGATCCTTTCTAGGTTTGTGGGTCACCTATGACAAAAAGGAACCTCTAGAGAGGGTTGGTTCCCTTGATACTGTTATCACCAAATAGTGCACCCTTACTAAGTTGCAAAACTCATCCTACTAGTGAAACATGGGATCTTTCCAAGTTTGTGGGTTACCTATGATGGAAAGAACCTCTAGAGTGAGTTGGTTCTCTTGGTTCTATCACCTAATCTAAACTACCTACTGTTGTTTGCAAAGGAAAGAGATAGGAATTGGCATGAAAATGAAAACCTAAGATCTAAGGTGATACACCAAATGACTTTTGATCTACACTTGTTTAATGAACATAATATGATCAACAACCTAAGCTCTGACATACACAACCCAAAATTTCACGTTTCTTGCATAAGTATTTCATGATTAGGTTCGATAACTAGGATGAAATTTAGAAGGAGATGGAAATGTTCTCACAACTTAAGCTATACTCCTAACTGGTTAAACACAAGTAATGGCCTGTAAAAGCACATATTTTGTGCATAAAGGCAATGAAAATTAGGACAGAAATCAAGGGGAAAAAGCATCACCACAAGATCACATCAATAATTTTGAAGCTTGCACAATGAAACAGCTTTGAGAAGGTAAAAACAACTTATTTTATTGATAAAAAAATGCTTACAAATAGCATACAGATCTGAAAATAAGTTACAATGCTTTCTCTTTGCTAAAAAAACCTTCATGGTTACAATACATATCTCAAAGAATGAGCAAGAAACTAATTTTCTAAGTTATAATGCACCAAAAGACAGAAAGAAGCTTGTGTCAACTTACAATGCTTTTCAAAAAGTGAAAAGAACTGAGGAAAAATTAAAGTAAACTCTGCTTTTGACTATCCTACGCTAGAGGAAAATTAGGACAAGTTTAAAATTCATTAAATGTTTCCTTTATGACTATTGTTGAGTGCTTCCTTGAACCTTGGGCGCTTGAAATTGCCTTTGTCTCATGCTTTGAATGCTTGGAAACTTCTTGGTGGCATTGGAAAAAGACAAGTTGATCTTTTAAACTATTATCTACTCCTAGATGCTTACACGTGTCATCTTTATGTTCAAACTACCTTTATAAATGCTCCATCTGCTGCTATATTCCTTCAAACTGGTCTCTAGGTTACCCAAACTACCTTAACAACCCTGTGCAAGATAATAGGACATGTGTACAACTGTCTTTGACTGCTTAACAACCTCTTGGAGGCATAGGAGAACTTCAAGGTTATCTTTGACACATGTTCTCTTGACTCTATCCTATGCCATTTTATTACTTCAGTAACACATTTCCTGACTGAGACTATCACTTGGTAGACCTCTCTATCTACTTCATAAGTGTTGTTGTTGTAGATGCTACCATGATTGTCGTATATTACTGTTACATTCAACTCCTCTCTTGAAGAGCCTTCAGGCTAGAATTAAATGATTTTGTCAGTGGCTTAGAAATTCTCCTATCTACCTTTGATACTAACCTTGTAAACCCTTTAAGTCCATTAGTCCTTACACATATGTTGACTTTACTCTGACTGTGTAGATTGCTTTAGAGGAAGACTATCACTCATAAAAAATAGTGGTTGTCTATATTTAGGCATCACTGACCCTGCTACAGCTTGTCATGGCAACCCTGTGACTATCCCCTAATGTCTTGGAATTTAGCATACCCTACAATAACTTGCATTGACAAATACCTATCCTGAGGTCTACTACTAGGTATCACTAAGCATAGAAGCACAAAGTCATTCATAGATGTCTTCTTCACAAATCCATGACTGTCCCATGAAGCTCACTATCCTAGTTTAAGATCACACTGTCATCTCTATAGAGATCATGTCTCATGCACCTAACTTGCTCTAGTTCATAAGCTGCCACTGTGAATTATTACTTAGGTATGTGGCGATTGATCATGCAAGTATTGTACACTAGTTATGTATCCTCGTCGGGGTTCGGGGGCGCAGC
Organism: Cunninghamia lanceolata; assembly: GCA_027924645.1. Lineage (NCBI taxonomy): Eukaryota > Viridiplantae > Streptophyta > Pinopsida > Cupressales > Cupressaceae > Cunninghamia > Cunninghamia lanceolata. The sequence continues at coordinate 3,690,642 of BSBN01000515.1, forward strand.
CCCAAAAAAATTTTTCCCTCTTTTTTTGTACAATCAGAGTCGGTTGTTAATTTTTTTGTTAACTAACAAAAGAAAAACAACATTGCAAAACCTTAATTCTAGAAGCTTCCAAAAAGCTTGTTATAAGCGGCTGGGATGTATGTTACAGCGATGTAGTCCTGAGATTGTAATCTATTTTGCACTAGATAATAAAATTATTGGATGGCTGAGTTTATGTGGATGTAGCCCATATTGGGTGAACCACGTTAAATTTCTATGTTGATCTCTTTTGTGTTAATCTTCATTGTTATATTTGGGTTATTTAATCTGCATATAATTGTTAGTGTTCATTGCTTTCATATGCTTGAACCCTAACATTACCTATAGCAATAAATTGTCCTTATCTCTGATGATTATGCCTCCGATGACTATCATCTTTGGTAGGATGCCTAAACTCAAGTAAAGAATGCAAGCTATAAATTTGTCCAAAAGAATATTTTTTGGATCACTCCAACAATAAAGAAACTGGGTTGGATTCTCCTACGCTCAGATTTCAATCTACATATTAAGAGGCATTTGTATATAGAATTGCCAAACAAGAAGAAATGAGATCAATAGAGCCTCTTACCTCATCTGAATCTGTGGAATTATGCTCATTCTGTGTAGAAACTATAGGCTTAATGGAGGCAACCAACTTTGAAACTTTCTCAGTGAGTTGACATGATCTGGAGAGGCTCTTACTGGGCATCTAACAGATGGCTATGAAATCTCCATTGATAAACTAGATTTCCACTTCATCTTACTCTTAGATGTCCTCATCTCTTTGATGAACTTTATGATCATCAATACGAATCTCTTTATCGAAGGGACTTCAAAACACCTCCTTCTGATACAACGTAGTCTCCTTGATGTACTTTGTGTTATTAAATGCAGATCCTTCCATCAGAGGGACCTTAAAACTTCTTATCTTGATATATTATATTCTCCTCAATGATGTTCTTTTATATAAATTATTTTGTCAAAGAGACTTTAGAAGAACTCTTACTAATATGGTATGGTGTCTTCAATGATGTTTGTTTTATCGGGGAGACTTGAAAGTAGCTCCCGTTGATAGGGTGCAGTCTCTTCGATGATGCTTACAATCTATCAAGCAAATTATTCTATTAGAGGGACTTTGCAATATCTCCTACCGATATAGTGTAGTGTCTTCAAATATGCTTCTTCATGAAAATTGCTTTATCAGAGGGACTTCAAAATGACTCTCACCGATATGGTAGAGTATCCCCGATACAGGTTTTTTCCTATTATGACTCAATAGTAAATATGAGCTTAATAAAATATAACTATGGGAGAATAGAATGGGATGCTTAAAGTGGCAGATTTATATGACGAACTGGGTGATAGGCTACATAAAGGAATCATAGTAAAATACTATTGGTCACTGGCTCAGGGTTAGGGTTTTAAAAGAAACAAGTCAACCCTATGCTACAGTTAACTCATGCTCATACTCCTTTAGAACCTGGAGTCAAGGGTATAAGCCCTAATTGTAACAGACCTGTGATCTAAAAAGCAGTCAATTTATATTACCAAATTTGGCAATTCAAGAGTTGCATTTTCAATCCAAAGATGAAGATAACTAGTGGACATATTGGTAATCATTGTTTCTATCATAGAATGCATAGCAACAAAGAAGAAAAATTGAAATTGATCATGGTGGAAAGGGTAAAAAGAATTTTGAACTTATAAACCCTGAAGTATGACTAAGCCAGAGAAAATAGCAGGCAAAATTAGAAATTAATACCATACCCATGCATGATAACATGGAACACAAATAGGCAACTTCAAGATATGGTCTTTCTAAGGATAAATTTCTCAGCAACTGTCACACAAAAAAATTTGGAGGTATTTGTAGAAACAAATTTTCATGAAATACAAACTTTTATGATTTATCCCCTTAAGACTCCTTTTATTATGATTTTCATGTAGGAACTAATACCTGATAGAAAGTTCACCAATTTGTTGTTTGTCGTTTGACAATAGCACTTCCTAAAAATTCTTTGATAATTTAGTACAATATGCTGTAAAAGCAAAAGAGAGATGCATAAATATCCATTGTAACAAACAGAAAGAATAGATTGTCTAAGTTCTTACTACAGCATCAACAAGCAGTAGCAACGAAAGATTTAGAAAAAAAAATCCAACAATAAACAAATTATGTAAAGCAATACAAGCCAAATGGGCATAAAACTGTCAAGCAAGCAAGGATAGGAGGATAAATTACACATTCCAATGCATTCAATGTTAAGGTTCACAAAAGTTTGAATAGTCCAGATCACTAGATGTGATGATCCAAAGGTAATTTGTATATTCCAGTGCATTAGATGTGAATGAGTTTGTGCAAATAGATGTTTATAAGATGGGAAAATGAGCATCATTGTGACTAAGTAAAATTTGTGGAGTAGACTAGAAAAAAGTACACCCAAGCAAACCATGAACTAAAGATAAATTACATGTTTTAGTGCATTAGATGTTAAGATTCAAAGATAAATTGCATATTCCTATAAATTAGATATCAAGGTCCAAAGAGAATTTGTATATTTTAGTGCACCCGATGTGAATGAGCAGTGAGAACAGATGTTTATAAGATGGAAAAATGAGTGTACCATTGCGATTTGAGTAAAAGTTGTGGAGCAGACTTAAAAAAAGTATACCCAACTTACAGAATTGTACATTTAAATGCATTTATCAGTCCTTGTGTCAACCCCACAAAAACCACTTATTCAAGCATGTTTACACTTGTACACCAATTAATGCATTGTGTAAAGCAATGTAAAACACCATTGAAAATACAAATGTTCAACTCACCAAAAAACTCAATGTGTACTCAGTTAATATTTAGCATTATAGGATAACTTTATACTTTCTTGTAAATTTGCAACAGACCAAGAAGGAAATATGTTTACCACAAATAATTGTATAAAAAGCTAGTATTGAAAGTTAAAATTGTGTATAAGCTTTCTATGAACTAATAAGCCATATGCACTTGAACTACAAACATAATGCAATCCTTCAATCACCCCATATCTATTGCAAGTTCATGAACTAATATATAATATAATATTATACAATAATGGTGCTACTTGATGTAGACCTTAATTATAGAATAGGAAACATTATCGTTAACATTGAAAATAGTATACAACAAAAGAGTTAAAATGTTTTTGTTTTAGCTAACACACTAATGTCAATCAAAAAATATGACTAGAGAACAGGGTTATTTGAATGTACCCGTAGCATAGTTTGTGAGGCCATCTTCTAGGCCATATCAGGGCAGCTCATGAGAGTAAGCAGCTGCCATTGTAATATCTCCAACAAGTGTTGCATATGCGATCTGTGCAACAATATCCTTGTTGCTCTTTTGTTCGAAAACCAGTCAAGGATCATACAAATTAACATACCCTAACCCTAAAAGCCCATTAGCCCAAAACCCCAAAAGACATTTCTCAAGTAAGATTAGGAATCATACAACGTCTACCTACCCAACACCCCAAACAGATATTCTCTTCATATCAATGTGATTTCATACAATTTATCATATACCTAGAACCCTAAAAAAATTATTTTCAAAAAATAAAGCTCCAGACACACAAATTTTCATATATCTAAAACCTTAAAATAGATTTTTTTTCATAAAAGTAAAGAGTCGTGCATTTTCTCACGTACGCAAAGCCCTAAAATATATTTTTTAACCAAAAACCTCAAGCAACCCAGGCACTGAAAAGGATAAAAATCACACTACAAATTTGTACTTAGGCATATTATATTTATTCTTGTCCTGATTTATCAGCGGATTCTCGCTCTATAATTAGTCTTCCGCTCTGCACAGATCTTAAATCAGCTAGAAGAACAAAAAACAAAACCCTAAAACTCAACCCCATTTTGAAATATATCATATATAAATACCTCGCCTTCGCTTGAATTTGACCTGGTACCTCTTGAAATAGGCCTTGGACTTCTGTGCCTTGACAAACACCTGCACAATTTTTTTTTTATCAAATAATGAATGAAACAATCAAGTAGAAAAAAAAAACACCAAAGGATTTTTTTTGTTTTTTCCAGTATGAAACATTTTTTTTAGGTTTTTAGCCATGAAATTTTAATGGATCTAGTTGTTTACTATGGTTCCTGTGATTTGCTTCTCTTGCAACTCTGACCAAATATATGAAGTTGTATATGCCCATATTCTATGGCCAGTTTCCTAAACTCTTTAATCCTCTAGTTTTTGAAACATAAAAACAACAGCAATCCCCACCAAAACTAAGCTTCTGCACAAACTCACAAAGCATGGAATTAATGTTTACCTCATGTAAAAATTTGGCATAGTTTCTCAGTAGAAGTGGATGTGGATTCTCAGGATTTGCTTCTAGCATCTTCTAGTAATACACATCTGTGTTGATGGAATCTATTGAAGAAATACTTCCCTCACCTCTAGTACGAGCACTCTGACATCAGCATCTCCATTGTCAATGTCTTGGGTTAACCTCTTTGTTTCACATACATGGGCAGGTCTACAACCTCTCTCAGTAAAAACAAGAGCCATTCCTTTTGCCCCAATTTCTAAACTAGAGTAGTCGTCCATCAGATTCTCGGGCATCCTTTCACACACCGATGGACTCTCATCTTCTACATGATACACATGATTCATTTTATGGGTTACTGGTCTTTTATATTCTCCTTCACTAAGAGAACCCACACTCTCTGATCGATCTTGCCCAATACAGACCAAATTCTCAAAGTGGTTTTTAAGATTTAGAGAATTCTTAACAATGACACCTAGAAAATCTTAGAAAGCAATTACCAACCTACGAAAATGAAAAACCTGCTATTAACCTTGCGCGTAATACAACCCACTCCTGCTAATAATTTCCCAATTCGAATTATTTTTTTAAATTACCCACTTTAATAACATATTGTCTAATTTTTATTTGTGTGACTAATTATTTAGTTGTGTTTTTTACCCGATGATCAAATTAGTCATTTATTTAGTCATGCATAGCTGTGTTGCAAAACATTAGTAGAATTTAGTCATTTTTAGTTGTCGTGAATAAAAGTTTTAGTCACATAGTCATTTATTTGCCAAATTCTACTAGTGAGACTCAGTGCCACACCTTCTATTATGCCAGGTAAAGATGCCATTAGCAGGCTTTAGATCCACTAAATGAAGAAAAGAGACATTATCACTCATCAGGGAAGAAGTCGGGCCCAAACACCCCACTTCCCCTAGTTTTTTCTCAAGGGTACAAACAATGTTAAAGTCCCATGCCAAAATCCAAGGGAAACCAAGGGCTAGAGAGTGAACATATCTCGTGTGAGACCAAAATAAAACCTTACCAGGAAAGACTGTGGCCACATAAGTATTAGTGAAAAGAAGGGTTTCTCCTGAGGCAAAGTTAGACGCCAACATAGAGATGGAGTTCCTACTTCCCATACACAAAACAAGCATGATTTTGCTCAGGTCCCACAAGCAAGCAACCCCACCAGCCACACCTTGGGATCCAACACACTGACATAGCTCCTTGCCCCAAATTTTTGAAGCTATGTAGTCCATATCCTCCATTGAAAGCTTAGTCTCTTGAAGGAAAACTAAATTAGGGTTGTGTTCATGAATCACAAGTAACTTTTTATCAAGGGATGCTACTCAAACCCCTTACACCGCAAGAAATAACAATCATTTCTAAGGAGTATTGAAGTGAGTGTCCAATGTCCTAATAACACCAGACTCCACCAAGGACTCGCCCAACAACTGAACCTTATCCTAATCTTTTTTTTGCCACGATAAGTTTATCAAATCCTCCTTTCTTAATGGATTTCTGTTGTAGCCCCAAAGCCAAAGAGGCCTTCATTTTACCATCCTCTTTGGTTGTTCTCATGGACAAAGACCTAACCCTCTTTGAGATCTCCTAAAGATCATGTTGGGCTTCAACTAGAAGAATAGTGCCAAGTGCCTCTGAGGCTGCCACTCCCACCCCCTAATCCTTATCCATATCCTCTAATTGACTCAGATTTAGCCCATCGCTTATCTCTATTTCTACCTGCATCATTGAAGAGGAGTCCAAATCTAGAGGGGAAGTAACAACTAGACCTAGAAACTGCATGTCATGCCCCACTAAATTACCTTCCTTCTCCGTAGCCTCCATCTCCTCAAAATGCTCAAGAACATCAAATATATTGTTGAAGGCTCCCCTAGGGTTAGCCTTGAATTGATGATTCCCCATCCTTCCATTTGCTTTAGATTTTACCTGGATGAAACCTTAAGAATCCAACCCACTAATTTGACCCAAAGATTTTCCTTTTACTTTTACATCGGTTGACTAGGCCACTGGAGCTAGTTGAGGAGGTTTAGCCCCCCCTTTAGGGCAATTCCTCTAAAGGTGCCCATATTCATGGAAAAGATGACAGTGAAATGGAAGTGCTTCATAATCTACCTGTTGAATCCATCTCATACTACCCAATCTAATTTCAATTGACTCAGGGAGAGGATTATTCAAATTAATTTCAACATAAAGATGAGCAACAGTGGCTATTTTCCTGTCGATAGTCTATCTGGATGGGCCCAAGGGTTTATCCAAAACTGTTGTAATCGAGTGCAAAACTTCCTACTACCAAAACTCCATAGGAAAATGAGGAATCCTTATCCAAACCAAAATCCTCACTAGAATCTCTTAGTGTGGATCAAACCCTAAGTGCCAGGGTTTAATAAAAAGGCCTACCTAATTGTGAAAATATGGACCCCCTTCGAAAATAATGTTTTGATCAACAATACGAGAGAACGCTACAAAGAAAAACCCATTAGCTAGTACCATAATAATTGCCATGTTCTCCTCAAGACTCCAATTCTTCCTTGCCCGTGCCTCTAAGAAAGGTAGCAAAATACGAACTCCCATGAACTTACAAATCAAAGCATGTTCTGTAACAATACTTTTCTCTAGAATTAGTTAATTTATTTGCAATGGATTTATTATGGTTAATATTTAGAGTTAGGATATTATAGAATATTAAATAATGTGTAAACAACAAAAGTAAATTACAACATTGATAATTTAATAAGATCTCTAATGTAAATCATTAACAAGACAAATTGGATAACATAATCACATATATATAATATTCCCAATATCCTTGTTAACAATAAGTTCAATACTCATCTGAATCATTGAGCACTTGGATCAACCACTCTCACCCTAGGAAGATTTTAGTGGTCTTGGCCCTAGCTATCGCATACTCTAGGAGGAAACAATTCCTTTCAAAACACAATGTGCTATTATGCTCTCATACAAGTGCTAGTTCTAGAAGAACAATACTCAACATAGTGTTGGTTCTAAAAGAACAATGCTCAACACAAGTACTCTTACACAAGTGTTGGTTCTTAAAAGAACAATGCTCAACACAAGTGCAAACCAAGCCCTAGCCATGACCGTCCCAAGTTGTACGTTGTACCCTAGGTTAGGACACACTCTGTGTGCCTCCTTCTCCTAATGCCCATAGCCCTCCAAACCACTTCCATCTTTCTTGAATATTTTCAATCTTTTTATTTCTTTAAGTGATGCTTCCTCCTATTCCGTGTTTCACATAAATGCTTTATATAACCTTTTAAAGTGTGATTTCTAAACAATCACACCCTTTGACAAAGGTTGTCATTAATAATGGTTTAATAAACATAATAACTCCTCCCTTTTTAAATGGATTTTCATAATTATTATTTATTTATCTCCATTTTAACCAAAAGGATCATAATATCCTTTATTTTCCATCTCCCCTTTAATTATAAAGGGCAAATAAACTTTATCCACTTATTATTTTAAAGGGTTATTCATAAATAACATTATTTTTCCATTTTGGGTAATAAGTCACATAACATGTTTAGTAAAGTACAAAACCTCATCCATAATGGAATCCGAGTTGATTACCACTACAAGGCGATCTTCACTTTTCACCAAACACCTATTAGGTTTGAGGTGATTTTCCACAGTCAAAGCCTTTTGATGCTCTTGAGATCCAAAAGGATGATTAGATTTAGTCGTTGCCACAACATGCATGAGGCTATTTACAACTTCAAAATGCATGGACGAGGAAGGCTCATCCCCTTGAAGAGCTCCTTTAAAAGACCAAGGGAAACCACGACCCAGCCAAAAGAAAGGACTAAACCTACAAAGAGGCCCATGACTGGGAAAATCCCACGCAGGCCTGCATGACCTCCAGTACTGACACACCCCCGCTATCTCACCCGCTCAATTATAACTTCATTATTTAATATTATAAATTTTATATAATAATTTAAGTATGATTATGCAAGATGCAGAGAAACATGCAACGCAAGTGCAACTGAACTTCACAGCACTAAAAAACAAATTTGTAGCCAAATTTGTTAGCGGAAGATAAGACCTCCAAAATGCAAAGAGCAGAAGCGATTAGAATACCAAAGTGGATCTATCATCTAAATCACAGATGGATTGTGACATGTTGAAAGAGTTGAAAATTATTTCTAGATTCATAAGGCCAAAACTATCAAGGGACAAAATCGCTATTTGGGCAGCGAAAAACTAGGGAAGAAGCCATGTTATTATGTTTATGGTGAAGGGTTTCTTTGCTGTGATTTTCTTTAGGAAATTGGAGAGGGATAATATCCTTAAAGGCAAATGGTGGCTTGACAATTCCCACTCTTCTTCTAAAAATGGAATCCACTTTTCAACCCAATTGATTTCGAGCCATGTGAAGGTCTGCTATGGATTAGACTATACAATCTCCCGATTGAATACTGGTCCAAGGAATGCTTAACAAAGATCGATGGTGCCTTTGGATTAGTTATTGAATTAGACAAAGATATCCTCAAATAGAACTCATACATCTATGCAAGAATCAGAGTGGCAACAGTTAGGGCAATCTCAGATAAAATAACCATATCTTCGAGGAATGACGAATAGACTCAAGCCCAAGAAGTTGAGGATAAAAAGACTAATGTCTAATTTGTAAAGGGAAAATCATTCAACATCAAATTGCATGCACTTTCCCACCCAACCTAATCATGAATGGAGGGAAAAAATCAAAGTACAAAACAAACCATTAAAAGCCCTAATCTGTTAGTGTAGAAGAATGTGGTGGTGGCTACTCCTCAAGAAACTGTGAATGTTCCTAAAGAACAAGACATGGAGGTGGAGATAATTCCTCAAAATATTGACCCCTTGCCAAACTACTCTCTCCCAATTCTAGAAGAGCTCAATAATAATCAAGATCCCAACAAATTGGAGACACCTGTGGAAAACTTGAATTGGTTTGACGATGAATCTAGTGAAGAAAAAGAAATTGGATTACTGGAAGATTGTACCATTAAATAATTCACCTCTGGGATATCAAAATCCAACCTAAAGGCAAACCAGAAAAGGGGAAGGAAGTCCAATAGAGAAAAATGGGCCCAAGCTACCTCCTTTGAAGGACAAACATCCATCAACAAATATCTAACTACTAAGGGAGGAAGCCCCTCCCTTAGGAAATAATGAGAATCATCATGTGGAATGTTAGAGGCTTGAATGCCCCTAACAAGAAGTGCCTAATGAAGTGTCATATTTAGAAATGTGGAACGGGCATCATTTTATTATAGGAAACTAATTTTTATGTCGATGAATGTAAAATATTTGTTAATCAATGCTCAATCTAGAATGGGAGGTTTATCCAAGTCAGAGGTGTGTCGGGTGAAATTGGAATTCTATGGAAACCTCAGTGTTTTAGATTGGATAATTGGGTGGAGAGTCAATTTTGGATGGTGACTCAAGTGACAAACATGGCTATAGACTTCACATTTTTCTTGCTTAACATCTATGGCCCAATCAAGACAAATGATAAGGCCAAGGTATGGACTAATATTACTAGTTTTCTTTCTAGTTTAAATTTTGATCTTTTTATTTTGGGTGGGGACTTCAATACTATACTCTCACCCTCTAAAAAAAGAGACAGCTCTTCACAAATATTTCCAAAACATAGAGACTTCCAAAAATTTTCTTTAGATAATGGATATTTTGATATTCCCCCAAAAATGGGGATTTAACCTGGACAAATCAGAGAAAAGGCTTCACTAACATCGCAGAGAGGCTTGAAAGATTCCTATTATCCCTAAATTGGTTACAACATCCTTACGTGATGGAATCCTACATCCTTCCTTTGTCAAGATTAGACCATTACCCAAGAATCCTAAACATTATGAATGATTTGTCTCTAGTGAAGTCTCCCTTTAAATTTGAACACATGGTTGAGGAATGATTCTCTCAAGGACCTCATGAGAACTTGGTGGAATGAGGATATTAGGCAACAAGGCTCCAAGATGTATGATGTTGTTGTTGTCATCTAAATTTGCACTTTGTTGTTGAAGCTTTTGGCAGTTCCAACAAATTTAATGAAACATGGGATTGGTCTCAAGGTGTGGGACCTTGTAGTTGAGACCAAACCTCCAAAGAAGGTTGGTTCCTCTTTCTAGACTTAAGGTCTAGAGAATTTAACTAAACCTATGCTACTGATCACCAAGGAAAAGGGGGTGAAGGACTACAAAAAAGAAAATGGTGATGCACCAGATTTAGAGTGTTAGTTGGGACTGACATAACACAACAATGATCTCAAATATTGACATAGACTCACATAGACTTACAACTTTCATAGAGGTTTGAAGATCAAAAAATTGTAACTACAGGAGGGACCATTTTATCCATAGAATAAGCTTACAGATTTTAAATAAATACAGTGTAAAAGCATAAAGAGGTAAAATATTAGTGATTATATCGATCATGAAGATTGTTGGGTTTTTTCTAGCTGATTATCTGAGTTTCCCTAAAAAGTAGCCATCTTCTATCCATAGGATCCTCAGGTCAGTGGCCAACAAACATGAGACAGACTCTAATGTCTCCTCTATACTTCAGGCTATGTAAAATCTAGGAGGTGTCCCTACTCAATACCCATATGGTTAATCTTGAGTATGACTCAGTATTGACATTTCAGCAGATAAATCCTCTATTATGCAGACCAAAACTGTGAGATGAATGCAAAGGGGATAGGCTTGGATCATACTTTAGTTGTGAATCAGAGGATTTGAAAACCTAAATCCTACTCCTAATATCCTACAGTTTAAAGTTTTGAGTTGATTTAATTTTTATGTGTGTGGTTACTAGATTGGGGTTTTACTCATAAACTTAATGCAGACCTTTGATCGGTGCCTATCCAAGGGTATGGAGTCCAACTCAAAACATGTAAATAAATTTCCATAAACCACACAAACATACAAGTTTTAGAGGGTTTTTAGTTCCTGCCTTACAGAGAACTCCCAAGATTAAGTATTTCTATTAGCTATACTTACAAATATCCCTGTTATCACACATATTTCCCCATATTTGACTTAGAGCATTTTAATTATGTTCCTTAAACAGAAGCAAGAAGTCAATCATGTGATGTAGCAAATATGCACCCCAGAATTTAGAAAACCCTTAGTTACTTCATTCTAAAGAAAGATACAGATAATAGAATGGAGACAGTTAACAGAAACACATGCACATTGCATTACTCATATAAATTCAATCTAAAACTAATAGATAGTTAATGGAAACACATACATACATTGAAATGGAACTCACAAGACCATAGAGAGAACAACCAGCTAAAATTTTGTATTACTTTTACTCCTCAAAATCCCAAAACCTCCAACAACCTTACAATGTGAGGCAACCAGCTCTTTATAGCCACATAATTTGGCGCCAACATTCATTACATTTTGTTGGCTTGGTGAAATTACATTACAATGTGCCACTCAAGGGCATTGAGGCATTTATTACATTAAGCCGAGAGAAAAGATAGAAAATAATATATCACATGGGATACAAATAACTGGAGGAGCCCAGCTACATGAATGCAGGGGAGAGGTAGTTTCTCATTCATTTCAGGTACACTTATCTGTACTTCTCTACCCATTTAGCATATGATTTCTCTGATGGCCATTAGAATGAGATCAACTTTGAAATCTTGTCATTGTGTCATGTGTACCATGCATCCATCAAAATCTTCACCTCCTTATAGAACAGTTCAAAATTTAATTCTGATACATGCAGTTTATCCAAAGTTGAACTCAAAATCTTCAGCTTGGGGTCTCCATCAATGCAGTAGGTAGATATTAGCTGGCCAGCATTGTCAATGAAGTCAACTTTCCACTTGTCAAGATTTTTGACCTGCCCATCAGCCTCCAATATACTAGGCATTATTTTCTTGTCTATCTTTTCCATAAATTGCCTCTTCTCACCCAATACTTTATCTAGATTTAATTGAAAAGCTACAACCCCTTCAAGAATTTCCAGCATGTCAAGGGTTAGCTTCATCTCAGGTGGCGCCTATGCATCAAACTGTGCACACCTGATCAGGTCTCTCAACTCACCATTCCTTGGGAGCCACAATCTCTGCATTGTCTTGAGACATTCCTTATCCTACTCATGTTTATCTAATGTAGCTCTTAAATCAAAATAAGACTTCCATGTCTCATCCATCCTTGCCACAACCTTGGTCACCCTATGGTTGATCAAATTGGTGACCATCTCCTTGAATGAATTTTTCTTTTCATCTTCTAATCTCTTCACCTCCTCTTTCAATTCCCTTATTTCTACCAGAAGGAGCTCTATTTCAGCTGGAAATGATTCTGCTATTGGTATCACAAGTGTAGGAGTAGAAGTACTAGCCCCTAGTGATAGCTACTCATTACACTTATTGAGCTCTATAGTTGCCTGTGCATATTGTAGTAGTAGCTCATCATGATCTTTCTGCAGCTTATTAGTGACTGCCTCAACAAATTGTGTAGTATGTACATTTAAACTTGTAGCCTACGGGGCAAGGGTGTCAGATACCCTCTTGATTATCACATCCCCTCTTAACTCCCCCAATCCAATCCTAGGCTTATTATTTGGGGCCAAATCCCATATTGCCAGTGTCTCAAACCTAGGATTGAAGGTTGCACTAGAGAGAGCCTTCTCCACTTGCTCATCTATTACATCTGAGTCTTCTCTAGTTATTGTGTCAAATGCAATTACATATGACAAAGTCTAGTGAGGGAGGAGCAAGATATTACTCTTAGCAAGTAGTGACCTCCCCTCCTCTAGAGTCATTTTGTTGATGGCCTGATTGACTTCTTTCGACACCCTTTGGGTGATGGCCTCATATTTAGGGGGATCAACCCCACTCTTGGCATCCTCAATCCTTTTCTGAAATTCCTCACTTCTTACTTTCAGCACATAACTCCTGATTTCAGGAGTGTTGACAAATTCATCATCCTCCAAGAATTTGTTGCAAGTGATCACCTTGACATCTTCTATATCTATGGTTTGGCTTGTCATGGTCCTCATTAACCTATTTTCAGGAGAGGAGTGGGGCCTAATTCTGTCAGGTGAATTCACTTGATGAGAAGCTTCTTGTACCTGTACCTATTCCTCTGCCTCTAAGTCTACTACCTCAATTTCCTCCTCAGCCTCCAGATCAATTATCTTTGCCTTCTTGGTAGGGAAAGGGTCAATTGATTCTCTCTTTACAGCATATCATCCCCTTGAGCTTCTAGGTTGATAGGATAGCCTTTCTTCTTCTATAGGAGAACTAGCAATTAGTTGCTTTGCATTATCCAATATCTTTTGAATTCTTTTTATGGGGTCCTGCATCTCTGCAAAGGCACCCTGATATGTAACATTCAAATTATTTCTCATCCTTTCTCCTGTCATTATTGTGTCCCACTTGATCCTCAAAGTATGAACATCATTCATTGTGAAATAGTTTTTGACAGTATCTTCATCACAGTGGACCTAGTGAATGTACCTCAGTCTCTGTTTATTAACCCTAACCCTATCAATGAAACCCTCAGGGTCAAATATCCTAGGCTACTCCAAATACATCCCATAACATTGCAACACTGAATTAATCTGATCCAACCCGCCTTTGTCATCTATCAAAAAGTCACTGAATCTGAGGGAGGTGGGAAAAAATGAACCTTTCTTGTGCTTCCTTAGATGCTCTTTATCTGATCCATTTAGCTACTTAATGATTTCAAAAAATGTAATTCTCTTAGGTACATATTTCAGTAGAATGTGTGGGGGAGCCTCACATCCATAGACTCTGATGCAAGTGGTGTGCTCATGGTAAAACCAGTCACCCCAATTATGATCAATCCCCAAGTGAGGGGTTTTGTCAAAAGGCCTTAAAAAATATAACACATCTGGATGTAACCTTTCTCCTTCTGGCTCCAAGAAACTGAGAACTCTCCTCACAAAATATTCTTCAAAGATTACATAGTCAGCATCGACACAATGCATATCTACCATACATATCCACATCTGCATTGGCAACATATTTCCCTGTGCATCTTCCATTTTGACATGTAAATTTTGGTGCCACATTCCTGACAAGGCAAAAAGAAGCATATGACATAATAATGAATACCATGTGAATTCCACATGGGCATCCATAGTAAATAACTAGCTTTTGAGTGCCATCATTTTGTTTGTGTATCTTATCTATAATATAGGAAGCATAGTCATACATCTCCCTAGTCTCTTGACTCTGAATATCCACTGTCACCATCATCAGAGAGATGGGCATCCTATCTGAGGCATCCCTACCTAGCACCTGGCACAAACTGTGATGTCCTAACAAAATAATGTATGAATAGAGTGCATTGGAAAGGTTCCTCTTCACTATTTGATATCTTTACCAACTTACCATCAACTCCTCTCAGCCTGTGTTTGGTTAAGTTGAAATCTCTATATGCATACTTGACAGTCTAATACCTTTTCTTCAATGCACCTAAGTCAATTAGCTTATTAGTTGTAGGGTTTAAGTTAAACATAGTGGCAATGTATCCCTTTGTGAACTTGATTATTTTTGTGCCATTCCCTGCCAAGACTATCCTTGTTTGAGGATTGTACCTCTATGTTATCGCCCTTACTACGTCTAGATTAGGAAATACATTAGGGCATATTAGCTTGGCTAAATCAAAGCACCAAGCATGGTAGACCAAGGCTTTATAATCCATTCTACGATGCCAGTGTTCAAATAAAACTCAACCAGGAACAGGCAATCTGGCATCCCTACAGATATATAACAAGTTGAGGAATTTATCATCTGGCCCATCGGGACCATGCAAATTCAAGGCTTTTCTAGCAAAGCCTAGGAGTTAGATCACAAGATCCTCATCCAAACATCACTTTGGGGTTGAAGCTTGACCAGCTTGACTTATCTTTTCAAACTATTTGTAATAAACTAGGGCTCCTTGAATTGACAATTATCTACCTTCTTAATCAAGCAGTCAACTTAAAATGCACTAAGCACAGTCAAACAGAATGAAATTACTAGTTTTTTACACCTGCAGAAGCTTGAAATTCTTTCCTTGCTCGCTTGAAAATTTTCTACACATCTAAATGATGTTCATGCTTGAAGAAATAATGTAAAAAGCCCTAACTTTTCTCCTTTTCAAGCTTTGTAGCATAGGTTCTGAGGCATTAATGGAGGTAGCCTCAGCCTTAATCTCTCATTCTTGTCACCGGGTGCCTTCAACGTTCATCATGGAAATTTAAATTTGCACCATTAATCTGAGTTTATCCTTGTGAAATCTACATCTGTCATTTACCTACCATATTTGAAAATCTAGGTCATCATAGTTGAAAAGGCCTTGGCCAATAAGAATAAGCCAAATCATATGTACCTCCTTTGCTGACCACATCACTTTTCATCTAGCTTCGACATGTGGCATCATCTTGTGGCGTTGCAGCCAGAAATGGCCCACCACTTACCTACCCCGTGCAAGTGCAATAGAGCCTCCATGCGTCTACCTTTCATTTGCATTTTACTTCTTTAATAAGACAAAGCCACATGTCACCATCTCGTGACCACGCGATGAATATTCCTTCCTAGCAAGATACCCTTGCGATGATGCACAACCATTAGATTAGAGCTTTCTTGCAGATCACTTCTTAGACTAACACTTGGCAACATACAGTTGCTCAATATGAGATTCTTCAATAAAGGGGGCGTAAGCCTAGATCCTTTGACAGGTGTCACTTTGTCGCAGCCATGCAATGGGATGATGATGTCACCTATGATGCACTGCGACACTATGAAATACATTTATATTAAACCTTATAACCTATGCAAGGATTTAGGACTTAAATTTAACTCTTCACAGGTTATAAGGGCTAAGACTAGGACATGGGGCTGGTCGTCTAACGAATAAAAAGGCTTCAAGTCATAACTTCAAGGATCGGGAACCTACTATAGGTGGTCAACATGGATTTAAAAGATAAAGTGCATGAGCTGAGGAAATTAGGCTTACAAGATTTTTAAAAGCAAAGACTTGTAATTTTACGAATGTAAAACCCTAAACCCTTACAAGTACCACCAAAGGTTAAATAGCCATTAAAAAATAAAAATAAGTATTACAGAAGAAATAGACACAAAATAACAGTTTACACTCATATCTGAACCACAATCAAAGATGTCAAAGGCTCAACTTCAAGAACAATGCATTAGATCCGACTGATTCTTGTAAAGCATTACAAGGTTTGCAACTACAACAAATTCCCCTTGCCCATGGAATGACCCAAAAGAACAACTAACATCAATTACATCTCTTTTACATGTATATATAGCTTTTCAATCCATCGTGTAGCCCTGGATGTTGAAATTCAATCAACTGCTTATGCCCAGCCACCCATGCTACATTGAATTCAACTCATGGCCCCGCTAGGAAATCCTGCCAGGTTAGATGGCAGCCATGCCCTGATAGGTCTACAAGATCACATAAGGAGATTAGCCACATGCATGGGTACCTAGCGCATTGATGAAGGAAGAACTCTAAAATCCTTCCATGGTATCTGCAAATCCATTTTGTCCCTCATTGGTACTAGTGCATTGAAGAATTTCACTGTGTTAACTAACTGCACTTGGAGTTGACCTGAAACATTGAATGTTGGGTACCTTCTCATCCTATAATAATGGTATGATTATAGGGATATAGTAAATTGTGCCTTGTTGAAGCTTTTACAACACTTTAAAAGTGTTTATCCTTTTAATTCTACCTCTGGCGCATTTGAATTTTCCTCTATTGGTGAATTTACCCTTTGGTAAACTTTTGGTTTGTAGCCTATCCCCATTATCTCCTTGTCACCTCTATCAACAAAATTGCCCTATGTTGAACTCTTAAATTTTTCTCTTTGTTACTTTCTTCTTTATTGGCGAATTGCCCTATCGGCAAACTCAAGAAATCACGGACCGATCTCTTTTGCACGTTCACTGATTTCCCAATTTCTCCCTCATTCAGTCTTTGGCTTGCTTTATCTCCCTATTTGTCACCTTGTCGCTTCACCTTATCAACAAAATTTGTAAATCATGAACTTCTCAGCAAGTTCACTAATTCACAAACTTACCGACCAAGAGATCAACCTCACTTTTCTTTATCTCTGCCAGATTTTCTTCTTTCTTCTTTTCCCTTGTCTTACTCTTCACCTTATCAACAAACTTTCCATTTGGCAAACCATCCATCCTGTCGATGACCTATCTTTCTACCTTTCACTCCCTTTGTTGGTAAATCAAAAAATCAGGGAAAAGGCAAACCAACTAATCTTGTCAGCAAAATTGATAGTTCGTGAAGTAGTCAATTCGCCAACAAAAGACTCAGTTTTTCTTTTTTACCTTTGTTTCCTTAGAAACATTTTCCTTGCCTTGTTGAATGCACAAGACAACTGATAGGGGGGGTGAATAAGTTGTATAAAAAAATTTAAACCCTCATAAACATAATCACATCCATATCAGTTCACTTAAACTCTTAATCTGTTATGAATATTAAACATAAAATGTAGATAACAGAGACTTAAAAACATCAATACCATTCACAAGAGAACACCAAATTTTTACGTGGAAACCCCTAAAAGGGAAAAACCACAGTGAGGATTAGCTCACAATATGAAGTAGTAGCAATACCAAATTACAAGAGGCTCACTGCCAAAGGGCTCACTACCCACAAGAAAAAATGCTCACTACAACAGGGCTCACTACCCAAAGGGTTAACCATCCAAAGGGCTCACTATCCAAGGACTCACTGTCCAAGTGGACTCACTACCCACTGAGAAAGAAAGGTAGAAGAGAAAGGTGGCTCACTACTAGTATTTGAACTGATATAATTGCATCTCACACATGCATGGAGCTCAGTTCCACTAAAGCACAATAAACATCACCTTCACAACTATACCGAAAGATGGTAGACACCTTCTACTCACTGCATCCAGTCATCTAACACATGAAACCTCTTACTACCCTTTTTACCATTCTCACACCACAAACATCATGTTCGTGAATCCTTGACACTTATTTATATCATCATCAACCTTGAAACAATCTTCATGGTCAGCAACACAATCTTCAACCCTTGAAACAATCTCCAAGGTTGGCAAACACACAATGTTTGAATTAGGTCAGGACCTAAACATTTCGTGGCACATAGGAATAAAGGAAAACCACTTTACACCTTAACTCAGACCTAAATCCATCCAAGCATGCTACACAACACTCACATAATCATCAAATCAACTCCTCAATCAACACAATCATTCAAGGTCAACCAAACATTATAAACATAGGAAATTCTTCATCACACGCTTCCACATTCACAACCATAACTTGTAGACCATGCACAAAGCTTTAATACATTTTAGAAACATCCACGATCAACTTGAAGTCACCTAAGAATCAAAAAATTCAACCACAACAAATTTCACTTGAAGACAGTTCACAGACTGCTTACAAATAACACTGTCGAACTTTGCTACATAAGAAAATTACTTTTCGGAGTACCAAATCACAAATCCTCTCACATATCTGGCACTGGGCAGATAGAAGATATTTTTAATCTTTAATGCAAGCAGCTTATTCACCAATCTTCAGCAATGCATAAGTGGGAGATATTTTGGTCATGAATGCAAGCAGCTTCCATTACCTACAGAAATGAATGCAAAAAATATCTGCATCCTGCCCCAAAAGTCGTTGAAACATCTAGTCGCCCGAAATATGCAAAGCCAGATCCAAAACTAAAAGGTGACCAAAACCCCTGAAAACCCCGCCAAATGAAAGAGGGAAAAAAAACATGCATCTTTGCCTCTTGCAACATGTCAAAATTTGCCAAAACAGAGGAGATACAGGTGGTCAAAGTTTTGGTCAACCGCCTGTATATATCGTTTGCATCTGTGTATATATCGCTTGAATTTTCCACCTGAATCGACATTCAAAACCTTCTCTGCAACTGTCTTTGGATATGCATGGTGTTTTGTATATCAGGCCCCACCATTTGTATATCACATTGTATCTTGCCTTGTATATGCAAATATACAAGCTGCAAATTTACAAGCAGAAGATACATACAAAGCACTTGTGCCTTGGCGGACCCCACCATTTGTATGTCGCTCCTGTGCTTTTCCTTTGCATGTTGAAACATACAAGCTGCGGACCCTAAAATGACCATTAGCTGCATTTGACTGCCCTGGCGAGTCCGGCTTGTATTACCTTTCCTTGTATATCTCTTTATATGTGCAAATATATAAAGCACTTATATATACAAGCTGGACCTAACGCCTGAATATGCCAGAATTTGATCTTTGATTCAGATCCGCCTTGTATACATCCTTTGTACCTTTGACTTGTATTTCGCAATATACAATTGCCCACATACATGCAAGCCGCGGACTCAATGCTACATTCAACCAAAATGTATATCCATTTGAAATCCGGCTTGCATCCTTACTTTGTATCTTTCATTATATATTGGCATATACAAGCACCATATACATGCAAGCCGCAGATTTCAAATCTTTATGAAGCAAACTGGAAAGACTTTGAAATCCGTCTTGTATATTGCCTTTGTATGTTCTGCTTGTATGTGCACGATATACATTCCACTATTGCATGTGATCTTTTGCATGTATATCGGCCTTGTATCCTTTGACTTGTATCTTTTCTTTGTATATCGCCGATATACAAGCGCCTTTGTATATTGTGGACCCCACCTCTTGCATATTTGACTTTGTATATTTTTCATTGTATGTTGGAAACATACAATGCGAAATATACATTCTCTTTTGTTCATTGCGCTGATGTACCTCTACTGTAACCGATGCATATTATCCTTGTATATCAGCTTTGTATGTTCAGACATACAAGCCTATATACATTCTATTGTTCATGTTCACTTATATCTTAGGCAAAGGTCCCTTGTATATTCCGTCAATGTACATTGCAAAATGTACATTCACCCTTGTATCTTCTAACATACAATATGCCTTGTATGTGTGTGGGCCCCATCTCTTGTATCTCGGCAATATACAAACGCCTTTGTATGTCTAGCCTTTGTATCTCGGTGATATACAAACGCCTTTGTATGTCTGGCCTTTGTATATCGACTTGTATATCCGAATATACAACCCGATATACATAGGCCAAACATACAAGGTGGGAATCTTTGATGGAATATTCCTACGATGTATAACCTGATATGCATCTTTTTTCCTTGTATATTTCAATTGTATGTTTAAACATACAACACAATATGCATTTGAAACCCGATATACATTAAGGGAATATTCCTGGAATCTGCGATAGATTCCCTCAATGTATATGCATCTTCTAAGCCCGATATGCATCTTTTCCTTATATATTTTTGTACATTGCCGATATACAAGCAAAAACTTGTATATAGCCTTTGCATATTCCTTTGTATGTACAAAGGCGAATGTATATACAAATATGCATACAAATACAAGTTATAAAATATGAGAAATCCCAGCGATAGAAAATACTTGAGGTCAAAAGATTTCTGGGTTTTTTGCAGGGAATCTTTAGGCAAGAGCTTGGGATTTTTTAACAAGGCATGCATGAGTACTTGGAAGATTTACACCTTGTATGGTCATTTCTAAAGGATTTTCAAGAAAATGCAAGGTGAACTATTTGGCTATGGGCAGAGGAAAATAGGTCAACATTTTTGGCGACCTCTATGGGATGTTTGCCTGCTAAACAAATGATCAGTGGCCTTGAGCATCCGTTGGGCATGGGGTCAAGTCTAAATCATGCTGGGAAACTGGAACCTGCCTCAAAAACACAAAAAGGGGAAGAGGCCTGCATTCTCCTAATGACAATGTAGCCTATGCAGAAGCACTTAGGGAAAACAAAAAATCTAGACTAAGGTGCAGCAGCACTTATTAAAAGCAAGAAATCTAATCTACTGATTTACAAGGTACTCATACCTCTAAGCACCTCTTCAGATGTATCCTGTTGATTAGGATAGGCAAATTTTGTCCATTCATGCTTGATAACTGAAATGCATTGTGCTCCTTGCATTCAGTAATGAGAAATGGGCCACTCCACATGCTATCAAACTTAGAATGCTTTCCTGGTCTGCTTTTCAATTCATCCCATTTAAACACCATATCACCCATTCTAAAATTTTTGGGGGTGGCCCTTTTATCAAAATATCTTTTTGTTTGAAGCTGATGATACTCCATGGTCTTCATGGCTTTATCTCTGCTCTCTTCAAGCTCCATCGATTGAGCATATCTGACAGCCATGGGGTCCCCTGCTTCAAACATTTCTAGTTGATTCATAATGTCTAGGGTTGGCAGCTCCATAGATATAGGCAATCTTGCCTCTTTTCCATACACTAGCAAATATGGAGAGTTCCCAATAGACCTTTTAGGAGTTATTCTATCTGCCCACAATGCATACTTCAGATTAGTGTGCCAGGTCCTCTGGTTATCCTCCATTGATCTTTTAATAATCCTTATGAGATTTTTGTTCGTAGATTCAGCCAAACCATTATGCTGTGGATAATAATTTGATGAAGTATTCAAATAGATCCCATTCTTAACAGCCCAGTCAGTTATTTTCAATCCTACAAAGGCCAAAGCATTGTCTGATATATAGACTCAAGCACTCCAAATCTGGAAACCAAATCATGATAAAAATTTAAAACAACATTCTCATTGGATTCCTTTAGAGACATTGCTTCAATCCACCTTGTGAAATAATCTATAGCTGTAAGAATCCACCTATGGCCTGCACTTGATGGTGGGCTAATGGGACCTACAAAATCAATGCCCCATCTCATAAAGCGCTGCTCTACCTGAATTGGCTACAAAGGTAAAGCTGGCAGCCTTTCTTTGCCGGCAAAAATGGCACACTTTACACATTTTCTAGCCCAAGCATGGGCATCCTTAAATAAGTTAGGCCAGTAATAGCCAGCTCTCATTACTTTCCAGGTAGTAGTCCTTGGGGCAAAATGACCCCCTGCTATTCCATCATGGAATTCATGAAGCACTTTGTCAGTCTGATCTTTATCAATGCATCTTAACAATACACCATTAAAATCCTTTCTGAAAAGGATGCCATTTATCAAAACATATGGAATGGATTGCAGCCTAAAATATCTTCTTTTGGTTCTATCTAGGCCTGCTGGACATTTACCAGTTTGCAAAAATTGAGTCATGCTATTAACCCAACCGGTACCTACTACTGCTATATCATTTTGATGCTCCTCTTCAATATTCAGAAGCACCTCCTGTTCTTTTTCTATTTCATTCTTTGAACTAGTAGCGAGTTGCTCACTGAGTCCTCTGCCTCTAACAAGCTTGGTTATCTTGATCTCCATGTCATATTCCATGACTTTGGTGACCCAACCAGCCCTTTTTTCACTAACATCTTTACTTAACAGGAACTCTTTCACACTGGGATGAGTGACCATCAAATGTATCTTGTTATTAGAAATAAGATGCCGAAACTTCTTGAGGCTCCTTATCACTACCAGGACGTGTTTTTCAACGAAGCTATATCTCTACTCATACTCCTCCAGCCCTTGACTAAAGAAAGCAATTGGTTGCTCAAAACCCTCACTCTGCTGCTATACCAAAATCGCAGAGATCGTATCCAGGCCGCCATAAGCATATAAAATAAAATCTTTGGAGAAATTAGGGTTTACCAAAGTTGGTGCAGCTGCTAATGCCTCCTTGATGGACTCAAAGCTAAGTTTAGCCTCTTTTGTCCAACTAAAAATTGTGTTCTTCAACATAGATGTCAAAGGCTTCAAAAGATATGCGATGTCGAGGATAAATCTTCGTAGAAAATTAATTCTTCCAATAAAACTTTGCAGCCCCTTCTTGTGACTAGGTAAAGGTAGCTCCAGAATAGCCCTTACTCTTTTAGGATCAATGGTAATGCCTTCCTTTGACACAACGTGCCCTAGCAACTTGCCTTCATGCACAGCGAATATGTATTTCCTGGGATTGAGAGATATCTCGAACTCCTTGCATATTTCAAATACTAGTCTCAGATGAGATAAATGCTTAGATGCATTCTTGGAAAATACTGCTATATCATCAAGGTATACCAGCACCAATTTATATAGCAAATCCTTGAAGGCCATGTCCATATCTCTCTGAAAAGTAGAACTAGCATTTGAGAGACCAAAAGACATCCTTTTATAGGCCATGGTGCCCCACTTGGTGGTGAAAGCAGTCTTGAACTAATCCTCCTCCTTGACTAATACCTTATTGTAACTAGAAAATCCATCAAGCAAAGAAAACCTTTCTGAGCCAGCCACTACCTGCAGAATTTGCTTCATTGAAGGCAATGGGTAGTGATCTTTTAAGGAGGCTCTATTGAAGTCTCTAAAGTTGACGCAGAGCCTAATCTCTCCATTTTTTTTCTCATGGGGACAAGGTTGGAGACCCAAGAAGTAGGCTTGATTGGAAAAATGATTTTCCCCTCAATTAATTTAGTTAGTTCTTTAATCATTAGAGGCTCAAGCTTTGGATTTAGGGGTCTTTGCTTCTGCCTCACAGGTTTAGTACCTGGTTCTAACTCTATGGTGTGCTGGGCAATCTGAGAATCGAACCCTTTCAGGTCTAAATAATCCCAGGCAAACACATCTTCAAATTCTTGACAGAGAGCAATAAAAGCTCTTTTGTCCTCAACTGAGTAGATTTTACCAATTTTAAGAAGCTTTCCTTTGAAAATTTCTAGCTCCATATAATGCTCTTCTTTTACCTGCATACCAGTCTTGCTTTTCTTCAGTTGATCATCTGTACTAAAAATAGATTCCAAGGTTACCAATCCCTTGGGCAACTTGTTTGTCTTCAACTGAACAATTTGATCATTGTCATATTGCTGTTTAATCTTATCTTGGTTTATCACAGAAAATTCATCTTCTTCTAACAAGAAATGCAGGATCTGCTCATCACTTTCAAAAACTTGCCAATGAATATTATTATCAGGGATAGAGGGCCTATCAACTATTTTTAAATGAGGTTGTACCTTCTGCCTTTGAATATCACTGGGGATGTCAAACTGAGCCCCAATTGCAGCTAATCTATCAGCATGGGAGTTTCTGACTCCTTGGAATAGAGATCAGGTTGAAAGCATCAAATTCTTCAATCATGTCCCACACCCTATGTTTGTAGCATTTCAGAACATCACTCTTTGTAAGATGCAGTCCTCTTACCTGATTCACAATGAGTTCACTGTCCCCATACACCTGTAAGCAACCAATTTTCCTCTTCCTTGCCCACTACAGACCTTGAATTAATACTTCATATTCAGCAGTGTTGTTTGTACATGCAAAGGCAAAACAGAAAGAAGAAAAATATTTTTCACCTTGTGGTGACACCAACATTGCCCCACCACCAAATCCATTCTTGTTCCTAGAGCCATCAAAATACATTTTCCACACTTCATTTTGCTACTCTGTATGTTGTTCTGAATCCTTCATAAGGCTTGGTATTGTTGTTTCATACTCATGCAGTATGTATACCCCCATACCAGCTTCTTGGATGTGTCCCTCAAGATCATCAACAACATTTTCCAAGGCCCACTCCCTTAAGAGTACCTCTGGTATGCTTTCAGCTTGTAGTTCTTGAGAAGCAACTAATTCAGGGTCATCAAAAATAATGCAATTTGCATTAACAACACTAGGTGTGTAAGGCTCTATGTGATGATTTGAAAGCAACTCGGATTTCAAAGTTACTTTGGTGCCATATCTAGTCCTGAAAAACATGTGGGACCAGTCTAAGGATAAATATCCCCCTATCTTGGCTGTAAATTCTCTTGATAAGCACATAGCAAAGTAAGGAGGCAAATCTATGATGAATACCTCCTAGGAAATGGAAACATTTGGGAAAGTGTGCAAAGTGAGACCTAGGTCTTTTATTACACCCACAGTATTAACGGCTGTGCCATCTAATTGGAGCACACCCTTCTTGAGAGGCTGGTACTTGAGCCCTAATCGGTTTGCAATCTATGTAGGCATCACAGAACTGCTTGCACCACTATCCACCATGCAATTATGTACTAATTTGTCTCCAATTATCAATGATACATAAAATGGGAGTGGTTTGGCACCTTTGTTTGGCTGTTTGCTGTTATCCTGGGATGAATTGGTAAGGACAACCCTATTTGGGTCAACAGTTGGATCCTTGGACACCTTCAGATCAGACAAGGTAGATTGCAATATGTCTTTTTGGCCCGGGATGGCTAAAGAATCCCACATAGACATTGTCACATTCATCTTCTTCATATTTTCAATAATATTGAAGGGTGGAATGGCACTTACCTTCTGATTTGATTTTATAGCAGCAACCTCTACTTGCAAATGAGGCATCTCCCTTGGCACTGCTAAAGTATTTCTTTGTAAAATATGGGGAATTTGGGATGTAGAAGCATCAGCATGTCCCTTTCCTTTATTTGCAGCTTGCTCAATCTCATAACCCCTCTTCTTGGCTCTTGTATTTGCTGCAACTGAGGTGTTATCACTATTTATACCACAAAATTCACCTTCTTGCCAATTTATGAAGGTAGAATCATTATGAGGTTGCTCTTGTTGTTGTGTAGCTCCGTCATGAGGTGTACTTGGCTATGAGGTTGCCACATTTTGCACCATTAAAGCCTGATTTATCACTCCGTTTGAACAAGCTGCTTGACTGTGTGGTTGATTGCATGGATAGCACCACTCATACTCAGCTACAAGGTTGTTCTGAGTAGGGACGAGGTCCCTTACTACATTGATAGGTGCCAGATTATAAGGTTGAAAAGGCCTTTGATTTACATTTTTCTTGGCACCTTGATAGTTACTCTGATAAGGTGGCCTATTAGCTTGATACAGCTAATTTTGGCCTTGATATGGCTACTGATTTTGCCCTTGAGGTTGCGGTTGATAAGGTTGTCTGCCCTGGAATTGTTGCTTTTTGATGTTTACTAACTCATTTCCAAAGGTCTGCAAAATATTCTCTATTTTTTGCTGACTATTTTTAATATCTTTCCACTCTTGAGATGAGCTAGAAGCAACAGGCTCAGGATTGGCAGTACTTGGTATTGCTGCTATAGTAGGTAAAGGGGCAAAATATGGGATTGGCAATGGCATCGAAGCCTGAATCTCAGGAAATATGGGCACTGGTGGTCTAGGTGCTATTTTTTTGGCCTGAATCAGATTATTTTTTGCCCTAATAGCTATCTCATAAGCATTAGGTAAACTAGTACCTCCTAATGATTGAATCATTACTAAAATATTACTATTTAAGGCTTTCAAAAAATACAAGAATGCATATTCAGCTGGAGGTCTTACCATGGCAGGGATTCTATCCCACGTCTTCTGGAATATGAAATTAAAATCCATCATTTGCTCCTGGGGAGCTCTCTTTATAGTTGTCATTTGTTCAACCAATGACAGGTTGTCTGATTTATCTTGAAATTGCTTGTTCAATTTATCACCCAGATCATCCCAGGTTCCTATAGTCTACACCGGTAGACTGCTGAACCATTGCAATGCTTTCCCCTTGAATGAAGCAGCCAGTACCCTGATGGCTACATTTTCCTGGGTGACATGATGTACTCCACATAGAGATGCTACGTCTCTAATGTGCTCAATAGGAGTAGTTTGATTCTCCCCTGTAAAATAGGGCAGACTCTTCAAAGCTGCCATAGGCATCATGCACTATTAAATTCAATGGGCCTCCATCAAAAGCCACGAATGGTTGATTTCTTGCCATTTGAACAGCTAGGGTTAGATTTGCTTGAGTTGCTACAGGAACTACAGAAACAATTGGTTTGAAACTTGGTGGAGTTGACTGTATCCTTTTTGCAACTGGAGTCCTTACTACAGCTCTACTCTGTCTTCTGGGTGGAGATAGCTGCAAGTAATGGGATATACTTGAACTCCTTGTTTGAATCTTTCTCATAAAAGTATCAATAGAACTGATCTACTTGTTCTTCCTCAGCCTGAGTCGCCAGATATGCAGATTTAACATCTCACAGGTCTAAAAATCACTGGCTGCACATCAAAACCAGAAGTGAAAGTTGTATGGTCCCACCGGGCGTGCTAGAAAACTGTTGTCACATGAAATTGTACCCTGCTTGGAAGGATTCCAAGCACTCCAATGACACAATGGGAATGATCTCTAAGTGTGGGACTTTGCTAAATGAGATCATACCTCCAGAGAAGGCTGACTTCCTTGCCTGATTATCACCTAAAACTACTAAATTTGGAGGGGAAAAGGGAGAAGGAATGCTTTAAAATGAAGATGAAAACTTGAAATCAAAGTGTGATGCACCAGACTGATTAAAAGAGACTTCTACAACACTGAGAAAATGCACAATATAATCAGATACAACAAATAGGTATACATAGATTGAATGATTTCAGTAGAGGCAAGAAGCAATATAATTGAGAGGAACAAAGACATTCACAGACAACCATATGCAGATTCACACAAAACTGGAAAATCAGCAAAGGAGGTAAAATAACTTGCATATATCTAGTGAGAGGCAAGGTTACAGTATATGAAAACTATGTTTGGAAACGGAAAGATCAGAATGTCCAAAAATTTTCCAACCTTATTTACATCATAAGCCTCAGCTTATATAGCATTTAAAAAATGCCCTAAGTCGGTTACAAAATTTTCTCTAAAAGTTGTCTTAGAAAAATATCCGCCCCTGAATGACTATCTATCTGCAGAAGTTATGGCGTCAAATATCTGGCACTGGGCAGATAGAAGATATTTTTAATCTTTAATGCAAGCAACTTATTCACCAATCTTCAGCAATGCATAAGTGGGAGATATTTTGGTCATGAATGCGAGCAACTTCCATTACCTGCAGAAATGAAAGCAAAAAAATCTGCATCCTGCCCCAAAAGTCATTGAAACGTCTAGTTGCCCAAAATATGCAAAGCCAGATCCAAAACTAAAAGGTGACCAAAACCCCTGAAAACCCCACCAAATGAAAGAGGGGAAAAAAACATGCATCTTTGCCTCTTGCAGCATGTCAAAATTCACCAAAACGGAGGAGATACAGGTGGTCAAAGTTTTGGTCAACCACCTATATATCGCTTGCATCTGTGTATATATCGCTTGAATTTGCCGCTTGAATCGGCATTCAAAACCTTCTCTACAACTGTCTTTGGATATGCATGGTGCTTTGTATATCATGCCCCACCATTTGTATATCGCATTGTATCTTGCCTTGTATATGCAAATATACAAGCCGCAAATTTACAAGCAGAAGATACATGCAAAGTGCTTGTGCCTTGGCGGACCCCACCATTTGTATGTCACTCCTGCGCTTTTCCTTTGCATGTCGAAACATACAAGCCGCGGACCCCAAAATGACCATTAGCCGCATTTGACTGCCCTGGCGAGTCCGGCTAGTATTACCTTTCCTTGTATATCTCTTTGTATGTGCAAATATACAAAGCACTTATATATTCAAGCCGGACCTGACACCTGAATATGCTAGAATTTGATCTTTGATTCAGATCCGCCTTGTATACATCCTTTGTACCTCTGACTTGTATTTCGCAATATACAATTGCCCACATACATGCACGCCGCAGACTCAATGCTACATTCAACCAAAATGTATATTTTAATTTGAAATCCGAATTGCATCCTTACTTTGTATCTTTCATTATATATCGACATATACAAGCACCATATACATGCAAGCCGCAGATTTTGAATCTTTATGAAGCAAACTGGAAAGACTTTGAAATTCGGCTTGTATATCGCCTTTGTATGTTCCGCTTGTATGTGCGCGATATACATTCCACTGTTGCATGTGATCTTTTGCATGTATATCAGCCTTGTATCCTTTGACTTGTATGTTTTCTTTGTATATCGCTAATATACAAACGCCTTTGTATATTGTGGACCCCACCTCTTGCATATTTGACTTTGCATATTTTCGTTGTATGTTTCAATTGTATGTTAGAAACATACAATGCGAAATATACATTCTCTTTTGTTCATTGCGTCAATGTACCTCTGCTATAGCCGATGCATATTATCCTTGTATATCAGCTTTGTATGTTCGGACATACAAGCCTATATACATTCTACTGTTCATGTTCACTTCTATCTTAGGCGAAGGTCCCTTGTATATTCCGCCGATGTACATTGCAAAATGTACATTCACCCTTGTATGTGTGGGCCCCATCTCTTGTATCTTCTAACATACAATCTGCCTTGTATGTGTGTGGGCCCCATCTCTTGTATCTCGGCGATATACAAACGCCTTTGTATGTCTGGCCTTTGTATATCGACTCGTATATCTAAATTTACAACCCGATATACATAGGCCAAACATACAAGGCAGGAATCTTTGATGGAATATTCCTGCGATGTATAACCCGATATACATCTTTTTTCCTTGTATATTTCAATTGTATGTTTAAACATACAACACAATATGCATTTGAAGCCCGATATACATTGAGGGAATATTCCTAGAATCTGCAATAGATTCCCTCAATGTATATGCATTTCTAAGCCCAATATGCATCTTTTCCTTGTATATTTTTGTACATTGCCGATATATAAGCAAAAACTTGTATATAGCCTTTGCATATTCCTTTGTATGTACAAAGGTGAATGTATATACAAGTATGCATACAAATACAAGTTATAAAATATGAGAAATCCCAGTGATAGAAAATACTTGAGGTCAAAAGATTTCTGGGTTTTTCTGGGTTTTTTGCAGGGAATCTTTAGGCAAGAGCTTGGGATTTTTTTAACAAGGCATGCATAAGTACTTGGAAGATTTACACCTTGTATGGTCATTTCTAAAGGATTTTCAAGAAAATGGAAGGTGAACTATTTGGCTCTAGGCAGAGGAAAATACGTCAACAATCATGAACCCACAAACCTAGTCGGCAAGTTCGTCAATTCACAATTTTGCTGATTTACTAACAAAAGCCTTAGACGAACCAATTTTTTGCAAGGAAAAACAATAACAAGGGGGGCATTAGACTTAAAAAATGTGAAATAAAAACCCCTATAAATTATCTCAGATCAAATCTAAATACTTAGGAATTTTGGGATTTCCGAAAGGATACTTTCTTCCATTTAAGCTTTCTAAGATTGGATATTTATAATGGAAGAAAGGTGGGATTTTTGAGCTATTTTGGCTTGGGCAAAAATAGGAAAACATTTTGGTGAATATGTAGGGGTGTTTCCTACTAAACACATGGATCCACTGGCATTATACAATCCATTAGGCACAGCATCAAAAGGGAAACTACAGCAACATGACCATACGGAATTGAAAACTGCCTCCAGAAAACAAAACAAAGCAAAAAACAAGGTAAACATTCTCCTAATGAGAAGGCAATCTATGCGAGAGCACTTATGGAAGGGAAACCTAAAACAAAAACAAGACCTATTCTAATTATTTACAAGTATCTGAAAACCAAACTCGAAAGCATGGCTTGAGATGAATCCCATTCACTAGGATTGGCAGTGATTCACTAGTTAGCTTGGAGATTTGGAAGGCATTGGCTTGGTTGCAACTGGTGATGATATATGGACCGCTCCATAAGGCGTCAAATTTGGAATGCCTCCAAGCTTTATCTCTATCTTCATCCCATTTCAACACCAAGTCTCCCTCTTGGAAGACTCTGTCAACTGATTTTCTATCAAAGATCCTTTTGACCTGATCTTGGTGGGCTTCAAGGGTCTTCATGACAGCATCCCTTTTTCTTCGAGCTCCATCATCTCAACATATCTTACTGTCATGGCATCACTTTCTAGTAGTTCTAGCTACTGTGCCAACTCAAGGGAAGGTAACTCTAGTGACAGTGGAAGCCTTGCTTCCTTTCCATAAACCAACATGAAAGGAGAATTACTAATGGCCCTCTTAGGGGTGATTCTATTAGCTGAGAGAGTTGTTTTCAAATTGGAATGCCAAGACGTATGATTGTCATCCACTATCCTGTTAATGATTCAGATTAGGTTTTTGTTTGTGGACTCAGCCAAGCCATTCCCTTAGGGGTAGTAGTTGGAAGATGTCTTCAAGTAAATCTCGTAGTTAAGTGTCAGTTCACTAATTTTTGTGCCTACAAAAGCCTTAGCATTATTAGAAATAATGGTGAATGGAACACCAAATTTGGTAACTATACCCTCAAGGAAATCTAAAATGGAGGCCTCTATGGTATCCTTCAAAGCAATTATCTATGTCCACCTCATGAAATAATCAATGGCTACTAAAATCCACATATGACCAGCACTGGAAGGTGGATTAATCATCCCAATGAAGTCCAAACCCCATTGGGAAAATAGTTGATCAATCTAAATTGGGTGTGGGGGAAGAGCAACCAACTTTTTGTTACCAAAATTTCACCTACAGTTCATTTTGGTAGAGTTGGAACCATTGTCTACATCTAAGGTGAAAGGTATTTATATTAAAATTCTGCTAATCATTATCATTTTGAATACGAAGTTTTCAAAAGAGGTTCAGTTTTATTATGCAGTACTTTACAACAGAAAAGAAATTACAAAAGTTACATAATGTTGTATTTCATTCATTTTTGAAATGCAAATGTATACAATGTTGTTGTTTCATACAACAAGATCAAAAAGTGCTTGAAAGTCCCACACAAGCCATGGGAATGACTGAATTAAATTGATACAATATAGAATGCAAGCTATGTATCTAAAGATTAAATAAAATGAAAAAACACATGAGGAGAGTTCATATCCTTCATTTCCTTGTAGTGTTGGTGTTAATCCTCTTATCTTCAGCTTGATCTTCATATCTTCAGCTCCTCGCTCCTGATCTTCATATGTCCCTGCAATGATTGAAAGATTTGGTTAGAGCTCTGGATATAAAAACTCATCATATGCTTCATCAATAGACATATAACCTACAACTATGATGCATCAATCCAATTGGGTCATTGTCAGATATAGGCAAAAAATTAGACCATCAGATGAAAGCCAAATCATCATGAGGAAGAGCATTAAACTCCATTGTTTTATCTAACTAGTTTGCTCATTATGCAGGAACAAGTTTACCTTTCATTTCATATTAATCTCTTTTGACATCATAGCATGTGGATTGAAATGTGTCTCCCACAAGGGTTGAGCCCAGCATGTTGCCCTCTTGTTTCATTTAAGAGGAACAATCACAAGTTACCAGTTTTACATTTATCATAATTATGTTGGTATAATGAAGACTTCTTATTATCAAGAAAATTCCATTATATCAACATAATCAGGATTGCAGTCAGGAGCATTGCAGGAGGACAATCATAACATCAATAGGAGAAGTCCCTAATGCATGATAACAAAGGACAAGGTGACATGTGATGACAGTGCTACAACTTTGGAGGAGAAAGCTTGAAGTTTTTATTTGTGTTTTCAATACTATTACATGCATTTACAAAGAGAGATTAGATGATAGGAATTGCAACATCCATTGACTACCATATATGGAATAAGCATGCAGAGTTTTTCCATAGTCTACAAGGAATGTTGAAATGTAGGGCAGTCACCATCAAAAGTTAAAATAATACTCACATCAAGAGCATGACAGCCAAAAATACTTCATGGAGCAGCAATACAAGAGCAATAGAATAGGTATTTACCACCTTTGTTGTGAATGAGGTGTAAGATTGCTATTTGAATGCATTAAGTAGCCATAAAGGACAAAAATCAGTCATGATCATGACTGTCCTATCAATCAAAAGGCATATTATCAGCTACAGGATAGTCATATAATGAGAAACAGTCCTATATCTGTAATAAGAGGAACAACTTGAGTCATGATTGATACAATACAGTATAAGTGCCATGTCAGCTTCCTAGTATGCAGGGGAGATCATAAGTAGAGTGAATAGGACTGCCATAAGAAGTAAAGGAGCAACAAACTATCATGATAAGTCAGAGAAGAACTTACAATGTTTCAAACCATGGGATAGTCACCTTAAGGACAAAACATTCATCATATGATCACCATATACTTCTGCAATATGAAGAGGAAATCATATGATACAGGTGCAGCCACAAGGACAAAGAACAGTCTATAGTCATGGTCAACAAGGATGACAGTTACAATTACCATGACAGTGATAATGAAGGACATTCCTTGACACTATAAGTTGTTTTGAGAAGATAAGTGTGCATGTGCATAAAGACTGTATGAAGAACAAGATCAGTGAAGGAACCTCAAAGTACAGGTGAACTGCATTACAGAAGAATAATGAATCATGAAGAGAACTCATAATGCCATCAGTGAGAAGATACAATACACATGATATAATTCTATGCTACATGAATCGTGCAATGAGAGATATAGGTGCAGCATTTAGAAGGTACAGTGAGCCCGAGAGACTATAAATAAGTCACTGTCACTGTCGTCAAATAAAAAATATACACTCCCAAATGCATACACAGTTATATGAGGAGGAACCTCAAGATAAAATGCATTGTTTCAGTTCACAAAGATAGCAAGGAGAAATGAAGTATAACGGTTTCATCCTTATCTTAAAAATGCAAAGTAACAATTGTGCCAATAGCTTTCATCACAAAGTGCAGAACCTACGGTATATATGTGACACTAGATGGAGCAGCAGAGGATAAAAGTGAAGTCATAGTCACTCTTTTAGCTGACTGTCACCACAACCAATGATAAATAAAAGGAAAATTTTCTTTCATCACTTCATTCCCATGAAGGCCTGAGCAAAGAACACAGAGAAGTATACAAAATGCTAAAAGCAATGATATCTTCTTTTGTGACAGAGTAAAGCAAAGATAGAGTATATTGTTCATCAAACCCTACTAGAGTTTACCTGTGCCATGCAACAAAAAAGGAAGCTTGTTTACCTTTTTTGGTTCAATGGCCAAACTAATACAGAGAAGCCTCGAATGCCACCAAGAAAGTAAAGATAGATACAGTGAACTAAAAACAGAGCAAATATGGAGTAGATATAGATACAAAGAGATACTATCTTTCATTATCATGTTACTAAACCAAACTAGAGAGAATATATATACAGGTAGCAGCAAATATTGTGATGTCACCACCATTTTTCTTGTAGGATCACAAAGATATGTAGAAAGGAGACTTACCTAAGAAAAAATGGTGATGAAGATAGCTCATAACGATAGTTAAAACCTTTAGAAAGCCTCCAAAAACAATAGAAACCCTCGACCATGGCGGCGGGACAACAAAATGAAGAAGAAGCAAAATGCAAAAATGAAAAACTTTTAGGGTTCACTTTCTTTTTGGTCAAATGCCCTAGCCCGATTATGGGCTCTTTTGACTTTGTTTTGATAAAATCATTGATCCCAAATACGCCTGAGGTTAACACTTTTAAGTGTTGGAAACCTAATGATACCAAGGAGCCCATGAGCCTGTGAAGGGTCAATTCAAAATCAAATAATGCTTTTGCTACTGCCAATGTTTGAGGATCTTTTTGACCTTAGACAAATAATTAAGTATCGCATACTTATGCATGGAAGTGTCATGATGACATGGGAGTCATAAGGGAATATCATATGCATATGTATGTTGATGCATGATGACATGGGAGTCATAAGGATGCAGTGATTTATATAATCAAATGATATAACATTATGACCTTATTTGACTTGCACCTGGATTGGACATGAGGTCCTAAGATATAGCATGGTGGCATGGGAGATTTAATGGATTAATTCATGATATTTTATTGATCATATCTCACATATGAGAATGTATTTTTGACTTTTGCTTGTGAGGAGGGTGTTTTTTATTGGCATCATCATAGGATGCATGGAGTGATTATGCAAGTCAAAGGGGAGTTATTATTTTCTAACCTTTTGAAAATAGTTTGATTCTCCTCAGTTTACATGACTTGGAAATTAATGAACAAATGTAAATAAATAATAAAGTAATAAATTATAAATTACTTTATTATTTGTTATAAAATTGTAAAGGTCAAAGATAGACAAATTCATAACAAATAGTAAAGTAAATCATGTTGATTACTTTATTATTTGTTCACATTGTTTTCCTCATCCCAAAGTCATGCAAAATTAGGAGATGAAGTTAACTGAGGTATTTTGGGAGATTTTTACTTGTTTTTGGTCAAACTTGGAGAGGTTTGAAGTTCCACATGGTCAAACTGATAGAGAAGGGCAGTTTGGAGCTATTTTAGCTCAAATTGGATAAGTTAAAACCCTTCTTTTTAAGGATTTTTGTTTTTGCTCATGAGAGAGTTTTGTGGAGATATTTTTGATTCTGAGTTGAACTGTAGTGCTTTTTCCATGCACTTGAGGGTTTATTTTTGATATATTGTAGAAAAACTTAGGTTTTTCTTAGTTCTTGCCTTCTTTTCTCTCTTACACATTTTAGAGAGGCACAAGAGTGTTTGTAACTCATTTTTCAGATCTATACAGTATAGCAGGTTACATGTTCATATTTTTGGTCTTATGTAGTGCTTTTCCTTCTATTTTTCATTTAGAGTACACCAAATTTGCCTTCTCAAAAATATGCAAGTGCCTTCATGAATGATTTGATGAAATTATTGTGTTTTAACCATTAAAGCCTTTAAGTTTGTCTCATTTATTATTGTGCATCCATCACAGGTCTCAAGTTGTGCTTGTTTCTTTTTTGCCTTAAAACTGTGAAAATATATTTTCCTCTTGAAAGGACAAACTGGTTAGCCCTCTTTAGAAACATTATTGTTATTAAGTTATCATTTCTGAATTATGTAACCAGTGTCTCTGAGAATAGCTGTGAATTATTCTGCAAGATTTATCATCATATAGGTGCATCACCACATTTTCAGTTTTAGTTTATTATTTCACTACAATTCCTCCTATCTTTTTTCTTGCAAAGTCGGTTTACCATTAGATCAATCATAAGGGAACCAACCCACAATCTGGAGTTCTACCTTCACCATAGGGCACCCACAACCTAAAGGTATTCCCATGTTACACAAGATTGCTAAGCCTCACAACTTTGCATCACGGGTGCAATCCTTGTTGATAACACTTTTGTTTACCTGCAAATAATGCACATTCTTTGCAGCTTCTTACCCATCTATGGGCATATCTAAACAAATTGGGCAAGTAATAACTAGCCCTCATGATTTTGACAACAGTTGTTCTTGGTGAATAATGGCAACCAACAGGGCCATTATGGAACTCTTCTAGCACCCTCAAAATTTGTTTTTGAGCAATGCATTTGAGAAGAACTCCCTTGATGTCTTTTCTAAACAAGAAACCATCAAAAAGAACATAAGGAATGGATTGGAGATTGAAATACCTCCTTTTGGCTTGATCCAGTCCATCTGGGCATTTACCTGACTTTAGATAGGTAGCCATGTCATGATACCAGTCGTTTGAAGCATGAAAATTAGTTTGCTGGACTTGTTCAAGGGCATACACCATGTCATTTCTAGCTCTAATGTCTATTGTCATTTGCTCACATAGTCCTTTACCTCTTACTAGCTTGGTGATGTTGATGTTAACGTCATATTCCATGACTTTTGTGATCCACCCAACTCTCTTCTCATTGACATCTCTGCTCAAAAGGAATTCTTTTACACTAGGGTGATTCACCGTCAACTGTATCTTGCTACTTGAAAACACATGTCTGAATGTTTTGAGTGCTTTCACCACAGCAAACACTTATTTCTCAAAAAATCATACCTTAGCTCATACTCTTTGAGAGGCTGGCTGAAGAAAACAATTGGCTTCTCCAACTTCTCTTCATTATGTCATGTCATGACTATTGATATGCCCTCCTTGCCTCCAAAGGCATAAAGGATAAAATCCTTCTCATTGTTTGGCTTTATTAGCTTAGGGGCCTACGCAATGGCTTATTTGACAACTTCAAAACTATCCCTACCTTTTTTTAACCATGTGAAGGTAGCATTCTTCTTAAGCATGGCGGTGAGGGGTTTTTCTATTGAAGCAAAATTTGGTATAAACCTCCTCATGAAATTAATCTTGCCCAAAAAACTTTGTAGGCCCTTCTTATGACTAGGAAGGGGGAGAGACAGAATGGCACTAGTCCTTTTAGGGTCAATGGCAAGTCCTTCCTTTGAGATTACGTGTCCCAACAATTTGCCTTCTAGGACAACAAACACACATTTCTTCATATTCAATGACACTATATTCTCTGCATCTTTCAAAGACTTTTCTCAAATGACCCAAATAGTCAACTACATGCTTAGAATATATAGTCAATTCATCAAGATACACTAAAATAATATCATTGATTGGGCCTTTAAAGGCCAAATCCATTGCTCTTTCGAAGGTTGCCCCAGCATTAGTCAACCCAAATGGCATTTTCTGATAAGCCAATGTACCCCATTTGGTGGTAAAGGTTGTCTTATACTGGTCTAAGTCTTTTACAAGAATCTGATTATAGCCTGAGTAGCCATCTAGGAGTGAAAAACTTTTAGCTCCTACCACTATCTGTAAGATTCATTCCATGGAAGGGAGTGGATTGTGGTCTTTAAGGGAGGCCTTTTTTAGATCCCTAAAGTCCACATACAGACTCATTTCCCCATTATTTTTCCTAACTGGAACTAGGTTAGCCACCCAAGAGGAATGTTTTATGGGATACACAATTTTAACCTCTATGATCCTGGACAACTCTTTTCTCATCAAGGGCTCCATTTTGGGATTGACTGACCTTTGTTTTTGGTGGACAAGTTTTGCATTGGAATCTAAATCAATGGTATGCTAAATTAAACTAGGGTCAAAACATTTCAAATCCCTATAATCCCAATAAATTAAATCATCAAATTCATTACAAAGCTCAAAAAAAACCTTGTCTTTCAGCTTGATTACATACCTTACCATGCTTTAGAAATCTACCCTATGCAATTTCTACCTCTTCATAGTCTACTTTTTTTATTATCATGTTCATCTTCTCCCTTTTAGCTTGATCATCAGCACCAAATTTATTTTCTAAAGTGACCAATCCCATTGGTAGTTTAGTGGTCTTTAGCTAGATTAGTTGGTCACCATACTGCGCTTGCAACTTGGACTGATTACCAGCAACAAACTCTGCCTCCTCTTGCAAGAAATTGACAATTTGTTGGTCATTCTCAAATACTTGCTAGCTTGTAACATTGTTTGGGATAGATGTCCTCACTACAATCTTCACATGTTGATCTGAGTTTTCTTTGACATTATTTGGAATGTCAAACTGGGCACCAACTGTAGCTAGCCTATCAACATCTTTATTTTTTCCTCTAGGGACTATTTGGATATTGAAGGCGTTAAAGTCTTCAATCAGATTCCAGACTCTGTGTTTATATGACTTCAACAATTCATTCCTTAAATCAATTTGTGACCTAATTTGGTGAACAACATGCTCACTATCACCAAATGCTTGTAAAAAATTTATTCCTCTCTTTTGTGCCAGCACCATGCCATGAATTAAGGCTTCATACTCATCCATGTTATTGATATAATTGAACTATAATCTAAAAGAAGAGAATAATTTTCCTTTTGGGGTGAAGTTAACACAACCCCAGCAGCTGCTCCATTTTTTCTTCTAGAGCCATCAAAATACATCTTCCATATCTCACTTGAATCTTCTTTTGACTTCACAAGATTAGGGATGAAGGCATCCTCATCATGGATACAGTATGTACCCAACCTTGTGTCTTCTATATGATCATGAGTATCAAACTGAAAATAATTTCCCCACTCATCAAGTAGTATATCAGGGATTTCTTCCATAGGTATGGTAGTCTTATGCATGTTGCTACCATCCTCCTCTAAGTCATGGATTGTGCAGTTCATGTTGGTAAGGTTGGGGGAATAAGGCTCTACATGATCATTGGAAATAGTCTCAGCCTTAATGGTCACCTTAGTGCCATACCTTGTTCTAAATAACATGTGGGACAAATTAGAAGATAGGTACCCACCTATTTTAGCAGTGAACTCTCTAGATAGGCATATGCCAGAGTATGTAGGGAGGTCAATAACTAAGATATCTTGTAAAATAGAGTAGCCATGGCATGCATGCAGAGTGAGCTTTAGATCCTTGACTACACCTACTGTTTTAACAAAAGTGCCATCTAACTACACTACACCCTTTGTTACAAGCTCATACTCAATGCCTAATTGATCAACTATATTTTAAGGCATAACAGAAGTACCTGCCCCAGAATCTATCATACAATTATGCAACAATTTATCACCAATGATTAGGGAAACATAAAAGGGAGGGGGCTTACTAGTTTTGCTTATGCTTGCCTCTTTTTTTGGTTGGCACAGGTTTACTGGAGTGGCAGCTTTTCTTTTGTTGTCTCTTTGGTAGGTTGATTGAAGCTTGTTAGGGCTTTCTAAAGTAAATCCCTTTGAGTTGGGATTAACAAGGCATACCACATAGTGACATTCAGGTTAGTCATTTTCATCTAATCAATTATGCTAAAATGGATTTGAGTAACCTTTTGAGGTACCTTTGTGATAACAGTTTCAACCTTTTACTGTTGACCGACCTGGGGTTGTCTTTCTAGTACTAGAGTTGCTTTACCAATAACCTGATCTGCTTGTTTTGAAGGAGTCTTGGTTATTGTACCTTCATTTGTAGCCATTTGGGATGCATGAGAGGTAGATGCTTGACCAATTGTAGGGACTGATGCATCCTCAATCGCTCTTCTCTTGGCTCTTGTGTTGAATGCTATTGGGCCCGCACCTTGATTAACACCACATAAGTCATCTTGTGTCCAATTCATCAAGGTAGAATTATTTTGTATTTGTTCCTTCCCTCCCACCCTAGAACTTACTTTTTGTTATGGGAGCAATGATTGGCTTTACATTGTCAAAGTTTGACTAAACTGTCTACTTTGGCACAAATTCTAATCATGGGGTTGATTGCATGGATAGCACCAATCATTGTCGTGAGCCATGTTGTTCTGTATGGGCACCAGAGGTGCAAATGTGCTTGCAACATTGGGATGGACAACATTTAGTGGCCTGATATAACTAGGTTGGTTTTGCCTCTGTACATTCCCCTGATATGGCAGTCTGTTCTGCTGATACGTTTGATTAGAGGGCTGATATGGTCTATTGGACTAGGCCAGTTGTCTCTCCATTGCCATTAATTTATTGGTCAAGCTTCTAATCAAAGCATCCTGCCCATCTACTTTTTCAATTGCAGGTGTAATCAGAGGAGTGGTAGGGCTTACTATTGTAGGCATTGGAGCCACACTTGGTTGGGTGATAGGAGCCTCTGGAAATAAGGGTGTTGGTGGTCTTGGAGTAATTTTTCTAGCCTAAATCAGACAATTCTTTGCCCTTATTACTATGTCATATGCACCTAGTAACATAGTCTCGCCCATGGATTAGATCATGACAACAATGTTAGGATTTAAAGACTTCAAATAGTATATGAAGGTAGTATTTGGAGAGAGTTTCACCAACAATGGGATTTTGTCCCAAGTTTTCTAAAATCTGTAGTTGAAGTCCACCATGAACTCATGGGGAGTCCCTTTGATTATTGTTAATTGCTCCATAAGAGACAAGTGGTCACTCTTATCTTCAAAGTGTTGGCAAAGTCTTGTTCCCAAGTCATCCCAGTTATGGATGGAATTAGTTGGAATACCTTTATACCACTAGAGTGTTTTTCCTTTAAACAAAGAAGTCATAAGTCTCACAACAACATTGTTAGTAGTGACGTTATGGACAGAGCACACACTGGCAATATCTTGGATATGCTCAGCAGGTGTGGTAGAATTTTCACCATTAAAAAATGGGATGGCTTTCAAAGAAGAGGTAGGGATATCATCATATTGTGCTAGGTCAAGAGGGATTCCTCCATTTAAAGTAACAAAAGGGAGGTTCCTTGCCATATTGGGGATATTCAAATTAATTCTAGATATATACAAGATCCTTCTTGAATACTGGAATCTAACTGGAGGAGGTGTGGACTGGGCCCTTGAAGGAGATGAAACAACACTCCTATTCTCTCTCATAGGAGACTTATCCAATCTACTTCTTGAATCAGTAAAAGTTATACAAAATGGAAATTACCTGAAGAAGAAGCTTTGGTTTGCACTCCAGGCATGAAATGTTAGATTGATTTAAATACTGGACCAACAGAGTCACCATGTGCTTGTTGAATGCTTACACAACAACAAATGAACTATGAACAACACCAAGATTTCTAAGTTCAGCTCTTACTTAGAGTAGAGGGTCCCACTAGGCATGCCAAAAACTATTATCACCTGAATTTGCACCCTGTTGTTGAAGCTTTTGGCAGTTCTAACAAATTCAGTGAAACATGGGATTGGTCTCAAGGTGTGGGACCTTGCAATTGAGACCAAACCTCTAGAGAAGGTTGGTTCCTCTTTCTAGATTTAAGGTCCAAATAATTTAACTAAACCTGTGCTACTAATCACCAAGGAAAAGAGAGAGAATGAATACAGAAAAGAAATTGGTGATGCACCAGATTTAGAGTGTTAGCAGGGACTGACATAACACAACAATGATCTCAAATACTAACATAGACTCACACAGACTTACAATTTTCGTATAGGTTTGAAGCAAAAAATTGTAATTACAGGAGGAATCATTTTATCCATAGAATAAGCTTACAGATTTCAAATAAACAGTGTAAAATCATAAATAGAGTCAAAATATTGATTATATTGATCATGAAGGCTAAATAACCATTACAAAAGAAAAAAATTATTGTAGAAGAAATAGACATAAAATAATAGTTTACACTCATAGGTGAACCACAATCAAAGACGTCACGGGCTCAGCTTCAAGCACAATGTATCAGATTCAACTGGTTCTTGTAAAGCATTACAAGGTCTGCAACCACAACTAATTCCCCTTGCTTGTGGAATGACCCAGAAGAACAACTAATAACAATTACATCTCTTTTACATGTATATATAGCTTTTCAATCAATCCTGTAGCCCTAGACGTTGAAATTTAGTCAACTACTTATGCCTAACCACCCATGCTACATTAAATTCAGCTCATGGCCCCATTAAGAAATCCTGCAAGGTTGGACGATGGCCAAGCCCTGACAAGTTTGTAAGGTCACAGAAGGAGATTACCCACACGCATGGGTACTTAGCGTATTGATGAAGGAAGGTCAAAAATCCTTCCATGGTACCTGTAAATCCATTTTATCCCTCATTAGTACTAGTGTATTGAAGAATTTCACTATGTCAACTATCTACACTTGGCCTTGACCTACAACATTGAATGTTGGGTACCTTCTCATCCTGTAATAATGGCATGATTCTAGGGATACAGTAAATCATGCCCTACATAAGCTTTTACAACACTTTAAAAGTGTTTATCCTTTTAATTCTACCTCTGGCGCATTTGAATTTTCCTCTATCGGTGAATTCACCCTCTGGTGAACTCCTGGTTCGCAACCTATCCATATTATCTCCTTGTCACCTCTATCGGTGAATTCACCCTCTGGCGAACTCCTAGTTCACAGCCTATCCATATTATCTCCTTGTCGCCTCTATCAGCAAAATTTCCCCATGTTGAACTCTTCGGTTTTGCTCTTTGTTACTTTCTTCTTTATCGGTGAATTGCCCTATTGGTAAACTCGAGAAATCATAAACTGATCTCTCCT
Organism: Cunninghamia lanceolata; assembly: GCA_027924645.1. Lineage (NCBI taxonomy): Eukaryota > Viridiplantae > Streptophyta > Pinopsida > Cupressales > Cupressaceae > Cunninghamia > Cunninghamia lanceolata. The sequence goes on from BSBN01000515.1 coordinate 3,733,590, forward strand.
TTGCACTTTCGTTGATTTCCCAATTTCTCCCTCATTCGGTCTTTGGCTTGCTTTGTCTCCCTGTTTGTCACCTTGTCCGTCCTTCACATTATTGGTGAGATTTGCAAATCATGAACCTATCAACAAGTTTGCCAATTCGCAAACTTATTGACCAAGCGATCAGCCTCACTTTTCTTTATCTCTGGCCAACTATCTTCTTTTTTCTTTTCCCTTGTCGTACTCTTCGCCTTATCGGTGAACTTTCCATTTGGTGAACCATCCATCTCGTTGATGACCTATCTTTCTACCTTTGGCTCCCTTTGTTAGAAAATCAGGGAAAAGGTGAACCAACAAACCTTATCAGTGAAATCGACAGTTCATGAACTAGCTAATTCATTGACAAAAGACTTAGTTTTTCTTTTTTTATCTTTGTATCCTTAGAAACATTTTCCTTCCCTTTGTCAGAAACTTTTACCTGCGGCTCACACTTTTCTTTGTCTCTTTCATGCCTTAAATAATTTTACCTTCCACGTTCGCTTTCACTTCTTTCAAACCCTTCATCTTTTACCGCTTGGTTGCCTTATCGATGAATCGGTGAAAACAAAAAACTACACGAGCTCAATCAGCAAAGTCAACAGTTTAGGAACTAGCTAATTCACTGACAAAGGCCACAAACATCAACTTTTTCTCAATTATTTTGCTCCAAACTTTGCCTTTTTCTTCTTCAGAAAATCTCCACCTCCTTGTCACCTTATCGACAAATCAAAGAAAATACAAATGCCTGAACTTAGTTGACAAAACCAGTGGTTTGTCATTTTGTCTATTCACTAACAAAGGTAGCCTTAGAAACTTTGCCGAAGAAGACAACTCTTTTTCACACTTCCCTTTTCTACCTCTTTGTCAATAAACCGAAAACCGGTGATATCACGAACCCATGAACCTAGTCAGCAAGTTCATCAGTTCACAATTTGCCGATTTGCCAAGAAAAGCCTTAGATGAACCAATTTTTTGCAAGGAAAAAAAGCAATGACAAGGGGGACATTATACTTAGAAATTATGAAAGAAAAATTATCTCCTTGTCGCCTCTATCAGCAAAATTTCCCCATGTTGAACTCTTTGGTTTTGCTCTTTGTTACTTTCTTCTTTATCGGTGAATTGCCCTATTGGTAAACTCGAGAAATCATAAACTGATCTCTCCTTTGCACTTTCGTTGATTTCCCAATTTCTCCCTCATTTGGTCTTTGGCTTGCTTTGTCTCCCTGTTTGTCACCTTGTCCGTCCTTCACATTATTGGTGAGATTTGCAAATCATGAACCTATCAGCAAGTTTGCCAATTCGCAAACTTATTGACCAAGCGATCAGCCTCACTTTTCTTTATCTCTGGCCAACTATCTTCTTTTTTCTTTTCCCTTGTCGTACTCTTCGCCTTATCGGTGAACTTTCCATTTGGTGAACCATCCATCTCGTTGATGACCTATCTTTTTACCTTTGGCTCCCTTTGTTAGAAAATCAGGGAAAAGGTGAACCAACAAACCTTATCAGTGAAATCGACAGTTCATGAACTAACTAATTCATTGACAAAAGACTTAGTTTTTCTTTTTTTATCTTTGTATCCTTAGAAACATTTTCCTTCCCTTTGTCAGAAACTTTTACCTGCGGCTCACACTTTTCTTTGTCTCTTTCATGCCTTAAATAATTTTACCTTCCACGTTCGCTTTCACTTCTTTCAAACCCTTCATCTTTTACCGCTTGGTTGCCTTATTGATGAATCGGTGAAAACAAAAAACTACACGAGCTCAATCAGCAAAGTCAACAGTTTAGGAACTAGCTAATTCACTGACAAAGGCCACAAACATCAACTTTTTCTCAATTATTTTGCTCCAAACTTTGCCTTTTTCTTCTTCAGAAAATCTCCACCTCCTTGTCACCTTATCGACAAATCAAAGAAAATACAAATGCTTGAACTTAGTTGACAAAACCAGTGGTTTGTCATTTTGTCTATTCACTAACAAAGGTAGCCTTAGAAACTTTGCCGAAGAAGACAACTCTTTTTCACACTTCCCTTTTCTACCTCTTTGTCAATAAACTGAAAACCAGTGATATCACGAACCCATGAACCTAGTCAGCAAGTTCATCAGTTCACAATTTGCCGATTTGCCAAGAAAAGCCTTAGATGAACCAATTTTTTGCAAGGAAAAAAAGCAATGACAAGGGGGACATTATATTTAGAAATTATGAAAGAAAAACCCTATAAACTATCTCAGACCGAATCTAAATACTTAGAAATTTTGGGATTCTTGAAAGGAGACTTTCTTCCATTTAAGATTTATCAGATTAGATATTTCTGATGGAAGAAGGGTGGGATTTTTGGGCTATTTTAGCCTAGTCAAAAATAAGACAATAGTTGCCAAAAAACTCATTCATGTTGAAAAATAAATTGATGGAATGCAATACTCACACTTTCAAGAATATTTTCAAATAAAAAGATGATGTGATCCAAATTGGAAGCTCTCAATCAAAAGGTTATTTCCTCTGGTATGGGCATGACAGACTTCAAAATTGACAAACAACTCATGGACAATCATGCTGAACTTCTTGTAAGAAAAGAAACCTTCTGGAGATCAAAATCAAGGGAAACATGGTTGAAGGAAGGGGATCTCAACACAATTTTTTATAATTCAACAAAAATGCGCAGATCACAAAACATAATTATGACTCTTCAAAGACCGGATGGGGCATAAATAAGTGATCAAAAGGAAATCCAGGAGGAAGTGGTCAATTACTTTTAGAACCTACTTGGTTGCACTACTACTAACCTTCATGACCAAAATTCTTTTCTAAATCATATCCCCAACATCCTTACAAATGTCAACAACATAATGATTATGTCTTCAGCAAGGAATGAAGAGGTCAAAGAAGTTATTCACCAAATGCACCTAGATAAGGTGCCTGGCCTTGATGGTCACCTCGCTCTTTTTTTCAAGAATTTTGGGATATTCTTGAAGAAGATATATGTGCGGCGGTTGAATATCTAAGGAAGACAAAAAAATGTTGAAGGATATAAACACAAATTTCATAGCATTGATCCCCAAGAAAGAAGATCATGCAACATATGCGCATTTCCTGCCAGTCTCCCTATGTGATACCATCTACAAGATTGTTTCAAAGGTTATTGACAACAGGTTGAAACTTGTTATGACAAACATTATGTCGGATGAACAATGTGGATTCACACCTGGGAGAAACATCATTGATAGTATCATCCTTGCTCATGAAACTCTCCACTCGATCACCTCAACCAATCAAAGTTGTATGATTTTGAAACTAGATGTGAGTAAAGCCTATGATAGGGTTAACTGATGCTTCTTAATGAGCATCTTGTAGAAATTTGGCTTCTACTAGGACTAGCTCTCATGGATTTTTACTTGTATTTCCATGGTTCACTACTCCATTCTTGTTAATGGTAGCTCATGTGGCTTTTTCCAATTGACTCAGGGAATATGCCAAGGGGATCCACTTTCACCATTCTTATTTGTAATCATGGCAGAGGCTTTAAGTAGGGGAATAAAGAAACTTGCTATCTTTGGTGCTTTGACTGGAGTTTAGGCGATGGATGAATTTCCCAATGTTACACACCAACAATTCGTCGATGACACAATTTTATATGGGATTTCAAGTATGGAGGAGGCAATGATGATTAATTCCATACTAGACAAATACACTGCTATGTCGGGTCAAGAAATCAACAAGAATAAATTAAACATTTTTTTCTTTAACACAGGCCATAGAGCTCAACAACAGATCACTTCATTGTTCAACTTCAATAAAGTGGCTTTACCCATAAAATATATCGGCGCACCTCTCTTCAAAGGAGAAATCAAATCGATCCTATGGGATGGTACAATCAATAAATGTAGCTTGAAAACAACATCCTAAAAAGGTCGATGGCTATCCGTTCCAGGGAAAATTCAAATGATCAAAGTAGTCCTATTGATGATTCCAATGATAAAAAATGCATACCTCTGATTGGTTGGAAAATGGTATGTAAGGACAAAGAGATGGGTGGTTTTGGTATTTGCAAAATTGAAAAACAAAATAATGCCCTTGGGGAAAAATTGGTATGAAAAATGTATGATAATTTAGAGGCAAGGTGGTGCAAAATTTGGTAGAAGAAATATTTGGATACGAATAATGAAACCCGCATCCTCACAAACCTGAATTCACCAAAGGGATCCCAGATTTGGAACTTTACTCAGCATTGCCGAACTCTCATCACCAATCACATATCTTGAGCTGTAAATAATGGAAACAAAACCAAATTCTAGACAGATTCATGGAATGGTCTTCCACCCTTTGCAAGTACCCGTGACCTAGAAGAATACTGGTGAACTATTGAGGCACTCAAAGGAGTCTATGTCAAAGACTATCTTAACAAAAATAGTGAAGGCCATGGGCCTTGGTGTAAGTTCAATGAGTTCATGGTCTATTCAGATGCCAAAAGAATCCTCCAAGATGAAATAAATAAAAGGAAAGTGTGCATCAACATGAAGGAAGATAAAATCATTTGGATAGGATCAAAATCAGGAGTCTACGCGAACAAGATGGGATATAAGCTTCAAAATCAAATAGAAGCATGGAATGAATGGTCGTCAAGATTTTATTGGAACAAATGGGTACTCCCGAAGGTTGGTGCCTTCGCTTGGTTTGCCCTTCACAAGAGGGTACTTACATGAGATAGATTGAAGATCATCAGTATTCAAGGTCCTACAAGATATGTGTTGTGCAAATTGGATGAGGAAAATGCTAACCACATCTTCCTCTCTTATCCCTTCACTAACAAATGTTGGGAGTGGCTTTCAAAGCAAAATGGGATGGATAAGTGCCCTCTCGAATGAGATAAATGACTTACTCAAAAGTTGGTCGATGGGTGGGAAGTCTATTTGGTGCAGACTCTGGGCTTCCAACCCATCTATGCTATTGTGGCAAATATGGCATGAGAGGATTAACTGAATTTTCAATGAAAAGGAGATTTGTGAAGAGGAGGTCGTTAAGAAAACTGAGCGGGAAATCTATTTAATTTTAAATGCAAAACTCTACTCATCCTCTTCGATACCATTCACCACTTGGGATGGGGAGATGATGAAGCATTGGACTGGACTCAAAATCCTACAAGCCTTTAGGGTGAATACATTGCAAGAGAAAAGGGACAGGGCCAAATCCAAATGGTTTCCATCGCCTAGTGGGAGACTAAAATTGAATTTCGACGGATCCACCCATGGAAACCTAGGCACATTTGGTATTGGAATTGTCATCAGAGATGACTGTGGAACAATAAAATGGGAAATCGCCAAAAAAAACTCCCAGATGTCACCAACAACGAGGCAGAGTTCCGGGCCTTCCTTACAAGCTTACAATTCTGCACAAAGGAGAAACTGAGGCACATTGATATTGAAGGCGATTCACGTATTTGCATTCAATCTATCTGTAGTAGAAACGTACAAAGTTGGAAACTATGGAACGTTGCAGTTCAGTAATTTGGGAAATCTTGGAGGAAATTGAAGACATGATACTGAACCACTACTTCTGAGAAAGCAACTCCGTCATGGATTTCCTTGCAAATAAAGCATGTGAGCAATCTGAACTGGAGATTATATCAAGCAACAAAGATAGATGGGACGATTGGCCTGCCAAGAAATAATTGTTAGATACGCACGCTCTAGTTTGAGCCATGCTACATGTAAATTTTGTTCTTAAGGCTTTAAAGAATGAGAGTTACCCCCACTTGTAGCAACTATCTGATAAAAAATAAAATAAAAATTGTTATATTTAATTATAATAAACCAATTATTTCATAATTTTTTAATTAATATAATATTTATAATAATAATATTAATATAATAATTTTTTTGATGAGTTAATTTGGCCTGAGGGGGCTATTTGCTGATATTGACTGAGAAAAAAGTTATAGAGCTGCTCTATTGAAGGAGGGCTATTACATCATCACCTAATTGGGAAGCATATTATGTTGTCTATAGGCTACATACAAACTATTAACCGATATCATTTTGTGATTGGGCCTATTACATAAAAAATCCCCAACTGAGCTACATCTTTCTATAAATCCTATCACATATTGCAAATTAAAAACTAATAACCTACATCTCATTGTCACTTCCATCCACATTGTCAGAGTCAAATGCAAAGGATCAGTTAATTCCTTGCATCAAAGCGGCCCCTGTACCAGACTTTACAAAATCAATCCCCCATTTCACCTAGTGGAAACAAGCCTCTTCATTATACCCTGCTACCAGTATCATAAAGGGGATCCATTAACCCATAGACATCTTAGGGAATGGCCATGCCACCTCACCTGGATGGAAGTTGCAACCAATTATAGGCACCTCCAATATGTGTCCAAGTCCTTGCCTCCACTTCAACCTGATAAGCGACTTGACCACCTTTCTAATTACTTCTTTGTTTTCATCAACTTCCAAGAAAACCACCACTAGCATGGAGGAGATGTCAATTTTAACCCTATAATGATGTGCTGAAGACATGAACAACTCTCCTAAATGCAATGTGAATGGAATGAGACATCACACCCCCTGAATCCTAAAAATAATCTTGAGTCTTTGGTCTGATGTCTCCTCCATGAATGCTATCTAGTGCTTCTTCACAATCAAACACACTGTGAGTCCATACTACCTATTTGCTTCAATGATATCAAATGATGAAGTCAACCACATTTAACAAACTCCTCCCATACTTCATCATTATGGTTTGAGTCCTTCTCAAGTACTCTCTCACTTGTCTCGCTTGTGCCCAAGTGCCTCAAGCCATTATGGATCTGAATGCCCATTTATTTCACATGAATTTCGAGGATGTCTAAGTTTGGTGCCAAGTGACACCACATGCCAATGTTGCTATCCTTGTGAAAAACTTTTGAAGAATTGTTTGCCACATTGGCAATGTAGTTCGCATCCACATTTGCTTCTTGATATGTATGTGAGATGGAGAAGGATTAGAGACTGTGTAGTAGGGGTCTACATTTGTCTAATATGTTGTTTAATTTCTAATTGGGTGATGAACCCTTCCTCATAGCATTAACTATATTTAGGGAATCCCCTTCAATTATGACCTGTTTTGAGCCATAATATTTGCAAGTTTCCAGGTCGAGAAGAAGCACTTAGGCCTTTGCCTCATTGTTTATACCCTTTGATAGTCTCTTGGTCACAACATCAATCGATCTGCCATCATGATCCTGAATAATGCAGCTTGCACTTGACAGTCCAAGGTTGCCCCTCAATGCCACATCAAAATTTAATTTGTGTCAACCAATCAGAGGAGGATACCATTTTATTTCTTTCCTGCTCCGGGTATTGTTAAGATTATCCCCTCTCTTCCCATGGATGGGGATAAATATAATAATATTAATAAAATAATAATTTTATCATTTAATATTATAAAATAATAATTTTATCATTTAATATTATAAAATAATAATATAAATATCATATAATAAAAAATTATATTATTATATTTAATTCGAATAAAACAATTATTTAATAATAAATAATTACTAATATAATTATTAGTACTCGCCTTTAGGCAGATACTATTGTAATTAGTTTTCTTATCCAGTTATTAATCTTTCTAAAATAAATGAATCATAAGTGAGTATTTTTTAATGTTAAACAAATATTAATCTTTTACAAAGTATATATGCAAGTTTTTTTTTTAAATCACATTCAAAAAACAAATTATCCATAATCTAATTGGCTCCTATCTTTTAACTCTTATTCAAATTGGCTCATATTTTAGCTCTTGTGGGCAAAAAATTTGAACGAATATTGAAATAACAAATAACAAATTCAATAAATAACATAATACATAAATAAATATAGTTTAAAATTAAACATAAAAGTGAAACAAACAAGTGATTTGCTATCCTTATGACACACCTTTCTACATGACTTGTCACACACTAGTTTTTATTGTACGGAGTGGAGGACTTATTTGGTGATAGATGTTAACTGGTGATCATGACAACCTCTCCTCTACTGAGTGCTAAGTCCAACTCCTTAGCTTAGGATGCATGACAATCTTGGCAATTAATGAATTTGGTGTATTATGCACTTCACTTTGCAAGGTGCGGAAACATGAAGCAAAGATGATATTGTATTGTAATGATTGTTGTAAGCTTTTGGAACTGCGATCAAACTTAGGCATTATATTTAACATTTTAAAGTTTGGAAGAAAAACATTCCACTAAAACATTTTAAAGCTTTTTCTTCAAGATTGCTGATAAATTAGGGGGCAAAGCAAAAACCTTGAAAACCTTCAACAATTTCCTTTTAACTTATTACTATAAATTTTTGAATTGCTAGCAAATTTACATAGTATTTTTAATCACTTTAACGTCTGGCATAGAAATTTTCCCCTTTGAGAGTTTTAATATTTTTTTCTTTCACACTATCGATAAAACAAGGAATAAATAGAAAACACCTTGAAAGCCATTTGCAAATTCTCCTTTAATGGTTAGGGTGAACAACAATCAAATAGAGTATTATAATCAATTTAATAGCTTGGAAAACAAAATTTTTGCTATATTGCATTATCTTTTGAGGACCATAATGGTATCTTTAATGCACATGATTATCATGTTGTCTCATACACATATCTTGTTCCTCAACATAGGCAGAGTCTTTCCTGCCATGGGATGATGAAACAAATAATAGTACAAAGAATGAAACAAAGCAAGTGTAGGTATGAGTTCCAAAACCAAAATACTAGATTGTTCCTTTAGCACACATATTTGTTAAGGGTCCTGCTTTACATGAGGATATAGTTCCATTACAAATATATTATCAAATGGTTAATGTCAATGATTGAGATGACGATGATCTACTAGATGATGATAAATACAATCACTATATACCTATTAATACTCATGACTTGATTTACTTTCATATGCTATACATTTTTATTATCTAGTCCATGTCTTTCTTTGACTCAAAATCAACTAATCAATATTTATGTATCCACTTAATCCTAATTTTTATTTTTGGTGGTTTGAATCACTTAAATACTTGTAAACTTCAAAATTATTTTTTGGGTCACAATAAAATAGAGCAAATATAGTTAGCTTGTGAGACAATAATTATAATAATTGCACTAGAAGGGATAATTTTATGTAGTGTGGGGGGTTGAATATACCAATTTACCAAAATTGTAATACATATGACTTGCAAGGATCTGTTGTTCTCAAACTATTATTCGACCGACCCCTAAACCACTATGTCACAACTCATCTATCATCTAGCCAGCAAATACTATTGTTACAATATTACAAAGGCAAGTACTATTTTTTTCTTTCACACTATCAACAAAACAAGGAATAAATATAAAACACCTTAAAATCCATTCATGAATTCTCCTTTAATGGTTAGGATGAACAACAATCAAATTTTACAGAGTATTATAATCAATTTAATAGCACAAAATTTTTGCTATAATGCATTATCTTTTGAGAACCATAATGGTATGTTTAATGCACATGATTATCATGTTGTCTCATACACATATCTTGTTCCTCAACATAGGTAAATGGATAATCTAGAGGCTTTCTTTCCATGGGATGATGAAACAAATAATAGTACAAAGAATGAAACAAAGCAAGAGTAGGTATGAGTGCCAAAACCAAAATACTAGATTGTTCCTTTAGCACACATATTTGTTAAGGGTCCTACTTTACATGAGGATATATGTCCATTACATATACAGTATCAAATGGTTAATGTCAATGATGACAATGATCTACTGGATGATGATGGATACCATCACTATATAGGTTAATACTCATGACTTGATTTACTTTCATATACTATACATTTTATTATCTAGTCCATGTATTTCTTTGACTCAAAATCAGCTAATCAATCTTTATGTATCCAATTAATCCTAATTTTTATTTTTGGTGGTTTAAATCACTTAAATACTTGTAAACTTCAAAATTATTTTTTGGATCACAATAAAACAGAGCAAATGTAGTTAGATTGTGAGGCAGTAATTAGAATAATTGCAATAGAAGGGATTTTTTTTTATAGCATGGGGGGTTGAATATGTTGAAACAAGGTGGATAACTGAGAGGGGGGGTGAATCAGTTATCTCTAATATCTTTACTTTCTTTTTCCTTTTAATAATTTGTGCAGCATCAAAACATATAAGCATATATAATCATGAGAGCAGAAATAAAATCAACACACATAACACAAAGATTTTAACGTGGAAAACCATGTTAAGGGAAAAACCACAGGGTGACTAACCCAAGATTGTATTCTTTGTTAAAAGAATAAGAAGTACAAAATGGCACTTGCCAATTAGGGCTCACTACCGGAGCATACTGCTCACAAGAGGCACACTACCTACAAGAGACTCACTGTCTACAAAGTTTATAGAAGGTTACCAGGTGTTTGAATTGATGAGAGGCATCCACAAATGCTGAGGTTCAGTTCTGATTAGGCTTAATATACTGATCTTATGCGCTTCATTCTTCCTCTGCTCTAGTGCTGCTGCTCTATCACATACCAGACTTGTGTTGCTGCTTCCACACTTATCTCTGCCTTTCCTCGCACCTTATTTCATCACATCTATATGCACACACACCTTCATACTGGAATCCATCTGGTATATATATCCGCACCAAGAATTTCAACAACTTTCTAGTCGGCAACTAGAATACTCAAGATATTTACAAGATATTGATCTGTCGGCTGAATCCATACTTGATTTGTGATGCGTATCAAAAACATAGACATAGAAGTCATCAATCATGTCATCCAACATTGTATGATCCCTCAAATAACCTGATCAACATCAATTACTCATCCAAATTGAAGTCTGATACTCTGCCGGTCAATTCTTCCTCAGTCTGCTCTGCCTGTTAGGAACCCAACACTCAGATGCTCATATCTTTTCCATGTTTTGTCACCAGAGGCTCAATCTCTAGAATATAGTAGTCATGATACTCCTCTTGACTTGTCCAAGTCCACAACTTGCTGAGTTACACCATCTGAGAGATCCGGACCTGTTTGTTGGACCTTGCTACATGCTTTGTTCTTGTTCACCAGACCAAAACACTCTTCAATTTGACTTTTGGTATAGGCATACTATGTGCTACGGATGTGTGGAATAGACTTTGTTGCCATCAATTCCAATACTCATGAAGCCACAATATCTCTTGCCAACAATCTCCCCCTTTGGCATCAATGGCAACACTTAGTGAAAAATGACTAAGTGTCGCAGCAAACTCCCCCTTGGCTGATGCTCTATCTTATGCACTATTTTACCAGAGCTCCCCCTTAGTTGGATTCCACATTTTTCACTACTCCTCACTCCTCCTTTGACATCAATGGCAAAGGGCAGAATCCACACACCAAAATTTGCAAAAATTAACCTATACATAGCTGCATAAGTATATATACATGTTATACTTACATGTACTTAAGTATATCCGTAAAAGTGGCCTTCAACTATACAAATTCTTTTGCCCAGCTCTGCTTCATCCTTTCCAAAATGGAAATGTGACCACTCAACAAAAATACATAAGGTTCTGCCCTTCTTAACTCTGTCGAATCACTGGTCCGGGCTGTGGTTTGAGCATCTGTTAAGGCTTCATGCATTGCCTCTAACATAGGGATAATTATCCCTCTAAGTTCACTCATCCTACTTATTATATTCTTCTTCTCTTTGTCCAGCCTCTTTATTTCATTTATAATGGCAATAGCTTGGCATTCTTGATTCATTATGGATGTAGTGAGGGGATCAAAATTCTAAGATAAACTTGACAGTTTACCTTCTTGTTCTTTCACCTTCTTTTCAATATCCTCTGTCACTTTAGACCAAGATAGACAAAATTTGTACATGTCTCCACCATCTTTAAGAGCATTTTTGAGGCTCTTTATCCCAATGTCTAGGGTCCTCCTATCATTAGCTATGAGTCCTTGTAACTTCAGTGAATCTCTTTCCCAAAAACTCTTTCCAGACCTTTTCTTCTGCCGATTTCTCTAAAGAATCAAAATGAGTGCTAACAGAGTTTACTAGAGATTTCAAGTCACTGGATGGAGAGGCCGAAGGATCCTTTTGAAAAGATGGCATGATCTTCTCCAGCATACCGGATGCAATCTCTAATAGCTCGCAGTCTTCCATGTGAGACTTCAGAAGCTTTTCTTTTGCTTTAGCTTGGGCAAAAGATGCTATTTTCATTGTCTGGACCGGAGAGAGGGAATCAAAATTTAGTGTTCCTTGGAATAGTTCTAGTTCATCTATCTCCATCATCTCTTTGTTCAAGAAATTCTTCACTGCCTCTGCAGTGTCTCTTGCCGGAGACTGAGTCTTCTTTTCTTTTGGAATCTGAGAACTGTCATCAGAGATTTTCTCTGTTTGTTCTTCTTCTCTTCCCTTTACCTCCTCTTCTTGACTCAATTTGTCCTGTTTTCTTCCTTCTCCTTCAGTTCCTGGACCTAGAGTGTTTGTAGTGGGATCCAGAGGAGAGATGTTAACTGCTTCATGAGCTTCCTCTTCTGGAACAGAGGAATCCAAGTTCGTAGACTTCTCCTCATCTATCTCTTTTGACCCTTCCACACTTTTGTCAAAAGATTCTTTATTTGATGCATTTAATCCTTCAACATCCATGGTTGAAGGTTCTTCATCTATTTCCTCTATAATAGGAAGATTGAATCTTTTGAAGGCATTCTGGAGGATGTCTTTTGTTTCTCTTGCTACTTGATCAGTTTCTCCAAGCATAAGTTGTTCATTCTTGTTTTGCTCTGGAACTTATCCTTACAGTCCTTAAAGATCATGTCCATTTGCTTTGGAGTAATAGAAGGATAGAGCTGAATTGCAATCTGTTCTCGAATCTCTGAGTCCTTTGCCTTTGCATTCTCTTTTTTGAGTTCAAGTACCTTCTCTAGACTTTTGGGAATTAATGAAATAATTTCAATGAATGCTTTATTATAAATATTCAGGTACCTGACTATGGCTTCTTCCAAGATCCTCTTGTCAGTATCATCATATTCATCATAAAATTCTATTACTGGTTGCAGATTCCCATCCACAGTGACTGCCTTGATGATATCATCAATGGAAAGAGTGGGATTTTCAACAAATTCTTCTACCTTTTCTTCTTTATTTTTACCGGCAGAGGATTCCTCAGATGTTTTCTTCTTCTTCTTCATTTTCTAAACTTCCTCATCAGACTTTGTTTCTTCATCATCCTTTTGACTTATGTAAGACCTTGTGGCTTTTGTTTTCATTCTCTTTTCTCCTGTTCCGAATGTCTTGACTTCCGGTTTGGTGGCTTTTGAGCTCTTAGGAGTGGCAGGTGCAAAGCTCTTTAAGGATCTAGTCTGGGAGGAGGCTTGTGCCAGAACACTTCCTTTTTCTGCTTCTTGTTTCTCTTTCTCAACTCTTTCTATTTTCTCTCTATTTGCATCAACTACCTCTTTTGATATGCCATATCTTTTGGTAATTTCCTCTACTTCCCTTCAAACTTTCCTTTTTATCTCCGGTTGTCTCAGCTCAACATGTATCTTTACACTTAATTCTTGAAAGGTTCCAAACCTTTCTGCCTCAGGGTCCTTTGGTTGGCTCAACAGGTGTTGAATGTGTAGCTCCAAGATTTTCTCATCTACTTCGTAACCCATTGGCATTATCCACACTGTTCTAGGGTCAACTGCCTCCATTAGGCATTGATCAGTATCTACCATAAAACACAGTGTATCCTTGTATTTTTCTACTATGGATTGAGGTATCCTTTCTCTGGCTTGCATCATACTTTGGAAGTTCTTAAAGTATCCCCAGAGTGTTGTGCTTTGAGCCTTAGCATCACCAAGTCCATACATATAGTCTCTGATTTGTTTGGCAACCGCTGTCATTTTGCCATACCCAACCACTTGATCCATGTAGCTCATTCATATAGTAAAAGAACAGACATAGTATCAAATAGCCGTATTTGAAGGAATTCTTCTTATCCTTTTTGATCTTTTGCAAGTTTTCTAATAGTTGATTCAGGAGAAGGTCGCATAGATCATAATTTGCATTTTCCCTTAGCATCTGATATGATGTATATATTGCAATTCCAAACACAGAGTTCTCCCTGCTAGAATGATAGATCTTATAACCAATTATCATTGAAGTAAACTTGACATCCGGATCTGTGATGTCATCAATTGTCATTGCTCTTTTGTCAAACTTAGATTCGGTAACTTCAGTAACTGTCTGGTTCTTGACAGATTTGAGTGCAGGTAACCCACCGGATGAGTGTAGTCTAGTTACTTCCCTAATAGCATCTTTTGTTATCTTGAAGGGTTTCATTAACCACATGAAATTGTCATATATTCTGCTAAGAACATACCGGACCCAATCATCTTCTGCAAAATAGGGAAAGTGGATGCAATGTCCAAAGTACTTATCTTGGAGGGCCTTGTATTGAGGTTTGAGTTCAAAACTTTCATCTATTAACTATTTATGATAGATGTCCATCAACTTGGATTCTCCAAATTCCTCAATATTGGTGTGGATGTAAACCCTAACATCTTCTACGTGCAGTACCCCATGCAGAATGCTAGAAAAAGTGCCTAAGGGATCAACTTCTAGGGATTTGTAGGGTTGTTTCTTAAACTTTGGGTGCGTCCTATCAGTGATCTTAACAACCATTGGAGTAGCCATTTTTGCAAAAGATACAGAGAGAGATATTCAGAATGGAAGTACCTTTTTATGCTTTAGGGTTCAAAATAAGCGCTGGAACAAATCGCTGGTTGAATTTGATTTTGTAGTTGATCTTTGAGAGAGTTGTAGAAACTTGATGTAGAGCTCTTCTTTTCTTCTTCTCGAATGCAAATGTGCAAATGATGAGTGAAAGAACCCTTTTATTCTTTTGCAAACCCTAATTTCCTTTTGCAATAAATGCACTGAGAGAGATCCTTTCTAATCACTGAGATGCACTTAGAATCATTTTTAGTGATAAATGATAATGTATCTTCTTTCCTCCAATCATGCCATGGATCCACAGATCAACATATCTCAATTTTGAATCGTATCGGATCTGTCTGTGAAAATCCTGCTTTATCGAATGGCTGTCAAACCAGATCAATCCTGAATGATTAAACTCTTGCAAAACTCCATGCAGATCTTTCATATTTTTATCAAGGGTTATTTAGATAATTTTCTAGAGAACCCTTTAATCTGCAACATTCCATGTGCCAAATTTAGGCACCAATTGACTGGCTGGGGGAATTTATTTTTCTTTGTGACTCCCCCTAAGCTAGAGCTCATCTGTTTAGTTTTCGGAAGGAATATCAGCACTAGATTCTGGTGCGGATCCATCCCCAACACTTTATGTACTCTTCTTCACCCAAATCTTGCTCATCTCCCTTTAAACTTCATCCGCATTCACTTTGCCTTTTCCCTTATCTTGATTTTGATTATGATGCACCGGACCCCTTTTATCCTGATTTTTACTTCTGCAGAATTTGGCAATATGACCGAATCTATTGCAATTGTAACAAACAACATTTCTTTGCATATTTGACTGATATCCTCTTGATCTGCATTGATTAGCCATATGTCCCATTCTATTGCATGCAAAGCATCTACCATTGAATGAATTGTTTATTTGCATATTTCTGTATTCATGAGATTTGTGACCATACCTTTTGCAGTTGAAACATTGTCCGGAGAAGGATGGATTAGTCTGACTCATTCTCCTTCTATATTGAGTTGCTTTATGATTGAAGTTGTTGCAATTGAAGCAGTATCCATTGAAGGATGGATATCTTTGAGCATTTGGTTGCCTTACCGGAGGTCTTCTAGGCCTGTTTCTTTGATTTCCTGATCCAAAGTTCTTCTGACCAGATCCAAAGCTTTCACCTTTCTCATATCCCAAGCCACGCTTGTCATCTACCCTCTTTTGGCTTTCAAGAAGAACTTTGAGTTGAGCTGAGCTCATCTTGAATTTCTCTTTGTATTCATTTGTTGTTTGTAGATCTTGTTTAAGACTATCTATCTGATTCTCAAGTTGTTCTTCATTATCTCTAGCTTCTTCAAGATGCCTGATTATTCTGTCCATTTTGTGGCAGTCCTCTGTCTTCTCCTTGAGGGATTGTTTTAGATTATCTTCAATTTTCCTTTTCTCTTCAATTTCTTGGGTGAATCTCATAACCCCTGATTCCATCTCATGCCTTACCATAATGACTTCTTTTGATAGCTTTTCACATAGCTTGTTTTTCTCATTCAAATCTTCATTAGTATCATTGGCTTCACTCTGACTTGATAATTTTTGAAGTAGTTTCTTTCTCTTTTTCACAGAGCTACTCAGTTTTTCTTTTAACTCATTTATGAAATCATCAGCTTGTTTGAGTTTTTCTCTCAAGTTATTAACTTCAGAGTGAGATTGTTCAAGATCATCTAGGGCAGACTGAAGTTGTTCCTTCATACCATACATATCCATTGAGATTCCCAGATCTTTCTCAAGTTGTTAGGCTCTATTTAGAGGAACTTAGCTCTGATACCAATTGTTGAAACAAGGTGGATAACTAAGAGGGGGGGTGAATCAGTTATCTCTAATATCTTTACTTTCTTTTTCCTTTTAATAATTTGTGCAACATCAAAACATATAAGCATATATAATTATGAGAGTAGAAATAAAATCAACACACATAACACAAAGATTTTAACGTGGAAAACCCTGTTAAGGGAAAAACCACGGGGTGACTAACCTAAGATTGTATTCTCTGTTAAAAGAATAAGAAGTACAAAATGGCACTTGCCAATTAGGGCTCACTGCCTGAGCATACTGCTCACAAGAGGCACACTGCCTACAAGAGACTCACTATCTACAAAGTTTATATAAGGTAACCAGGTGTTTGAACTAATGAGAGGCATCCACAAATGCTGAGGTTCAGTTCCAGTTAGGCTCAATATACTGATCTAATGCACTTCATTCTTCCTCTGCTCTAGTGTTGCTGCTCTGTCACATACTAGACTTGTGTTGTTGCTTCCACACTTATCTCTGCCTTTCCTCGCACCTTATTTCATCACATCTGTATGCACACACACCTTCATACTGGAATCCATCTGGTATATATATCCACACCAAGAATTTCAACAACTTTCTAGTCGGCAACCAGAATACTCAAGATATTTACAAGATATTGATATGTCGGCTGAATCCATACTTGATTTGTGATGCGTATAAAAAACATAGACATAGAAGTCATCAATCATGTCGGTCAACATTGTATGATCCCTCAAATAACCTGATCAACATCAATTACTCATTCGGATTGAAGTCTGATACTCTGTCGGTCAGTTCTTCCTCAGTCTGCTCTACCTGTTAGGAACCCAACACTCAGATGCTCATATCTTTTCCATGTTTTGTCACCAGAGGCTCAATCTCTAGAATATAGTAGTCATGATACTCCTCTTGACTTGTCCAAGTCCGCAACTTGCTGAGTTACACCATCTGAGAGATTCGGACCTGTTTGTCGGACCTTGCTACATGCTCTATTCTTGTTCACCAGACCAAAACATTCTTCAATCTGACTTCCAGTATAGGCATACTATGTGTTGTAGATGTGTGGAATAGACTTTGTTGCCATCAATGACAACACTCATGAAGCCACACAGTGTCTCTTGCCAACAAAATATACCAATTTACTAAAATCATAATACATACGACTTGCAAAGATCTGTTGATCTCAAACTATTATCCAACCTACCCCTAAACCACTATGTCATAACTCATCTATTGACTAGCCAACAAATATTATTATTACAATACTACAAAGGTAAGTATCACCATTACATAGTGCTTTAAAGCCATTGAAGAATTATTTGATTTCATTTATAGTGTATAAAAACTAAAACATAAAGAACATTTATATTTTTAAAAATTAAAACTATAAAATAGCTCTTAACTAAATAGAATAACTCTTAAGTAAATAAAATAGTTCTAAAGTAAAATTATAAAATATCTCTTATGTAAATAAAATACCATATTTTGCGATTTATGTATTGATGAAAGTGAAGGACATTTTACAACACTTTACCCACGATGTTTTTCCTATGGCTTATTAAATTGCATCAATTTTTTGCATTCATAATGATCACCTCTGTTACACTTTACAACTTTGCTATTACCAATTGTATATATAGTCAACCCAAAATATCACCAAGTCAACCCTAACTTGATTCAATTTCTAGGGATTGATTTAGACAAAAGCTCCTTGTGATGCAATGACAATTCTTTAAGGTATTACAATTCTCATTTACAATAGTAAATAATCAATCTACAAATGAGCTCTATGAGGAGTCACTATAATGATAAAATAATCGACATTATTGATCAAGTATTACTTGAGCTACACTTCAATGATGATCTACTACTTCTTTTTGACTTCATTGAATCAATACAATGTAAATTCAAACACATTACAAACATTCTTCAACAACAACAATCTACATTTCCTACTCAATAACACAAAACAAATTATGAACTTGATATTTTCTTAGTTAACTATATAGCCTAAAGAATTAATATGAAATGCTTTAAGATAGACTTGAAACAAATCATGACCAACATCATCCTAAAGGTTTTTATAGAATTCACAAGGAAAATCATCATAGCCAAAAGTTTTGCTGTTATCCATTCCAAACACAATTGACTAAAGCTCCTCCTATGAAAAGAGTTTGCCACTACCAACAACCTATTTTGTGGAGAATTTGCAAGGCACAACATCTAAACAATCCTTAAGATCCAAGGGTGAATGCAATATCTACCAAACTAAAATATAGGATGTTTAAATTGGCCACTGGGCTTATTTTGCCCACCAACCAATCAAGACATGTTAGGTGAATGAAGATTTAGTTGCAACAATCAAACTAAAGTATTTGATGGTTAATTTGCCCCATCTCGTTCTATAATAGTTATGCTCAAGTAATGACAACTCTATCATATTTTTACGACAAATATACCATTTATATAAAATTGTTATGCCCAAGTAATGACAACTCTATCATATTTTTACGATAAATATACCATTTATATAAAATTGTTATGCCCAAGTAATGACAACCCTATCATATTTTTATGATAGTTCTATAATAGTTATATAAAATTTGCATCAAAATCAACACTTTTTTTGGGTTGGTTTAGTAGAACTTAAATTTATATAGTTCAAATTTTCAACGTTTATAACATTTTTTTTATTGAGTGTGTTTAAATTCTTTTCTTTGCATCCTATAAGATTTGTAATGGTGATCTTTTTAAATAAACAATACAAAGCTTATGTTTGGATTTCAAAGTGTTATTGGGTCGACACTTGTCTACAATGCTTTATTTGAAATATTGAATGGGAGTAATTAACTCTTTCACAATCACTTTATCATAGCTCATTTGTCCATGTTTCCTCAAATTATTTATCCAAAACTGCAACTTAACCTAATTATTATATTATTTCAAATGCATTTTCATTAATTTTTCAATTACAAAACAAATACTATTATTGCAATACTAGTGCAACTTAACCTAATTATTATATTATTTCAAATGCATTTTCATTAATTTTTCAATTACAAAACAAATATTATTATTGCAATACTTCAAACAAGGTACTTGCTACCACGTGACACTTGTTTGAAATAGTATTATACTATTTTTAAAAAATAATATAAATAAACACTATTTCATCAATTATTTTAAAAATAAAAAACAACCATTAATTTATTTTATTTTTTTAATTAAGCTGATATGTGTTCCCTTAGTGAGCAACACTACATGAAAATATAGATTGATGGTGTAGATTAAAAGGACTACCATCAAAATCATCTTGACCATACAATTTACAATCAATATATGATTGTGACATGTAAAAAATATCTAAATTTTACTTTTAGTCTTTAAATATCTAAATTTTACTTTTAGTCTTGGTCGCGACAACTACAGTGAATGCCATGGTAGGCAACAGAGCAAAAACAAATAATGATTTTTTTGCGATTCGAATAGGAGGTCTACCCCTTGATGGCAACGTGAAATTGAGGAATATGAGAAGCACTGTTCAGATTTAGTGCCACGAGAGTTACAACCATAATAGCCTGCATTGACATTGCTGCTACTAGAGCTTGTTGCATTTACCAAAGGCAAGTAGGTAAAGAGGTGTAAAATGTGGATCATAGAAAAGGCACATGAACTATTTGACATAATGGACTGCAATGATTGAAGGATATGCACAAAATGGATTTATTGAAAAGGCTTTAGAAACTTCAAGATAATGCAATTGGCAGGTGTAAAGCTAGACTCCACAACCTTTGCCAGCATCCTCCCTGCCTGTGCCAAATGCGAGCTTTGGAATAGGGTATGGAAATCCATCAAAGCATAATGGTATGGGGATTTTTATCAAATATTATAGTTGGAAATGCTCTGGTAGACATGTATGCAAAATGTGGCATCGTAGATAAGGCATGTGAATTGTTTGACATAATGCCTCAAAGAGATGTCATCTCATGGGTCTTGCGGGAACTCATTTATAACTGAGAAGTTGTGAGTTGCAGCTGCACATTTGGGTACCATGTTAGGTAGCGGGTATAGTTAAAAATAAGTTGTGTGCATGAACTATGAGAAACTTGTTTCTTGAAGCATTATCATCTTTGATTTATTTGGGTTTCTTTTTAATTACAAGTGTCCCCTAGGTTTTTTTAACTGTGTAACAAGCTTATTACGTAATTTTATAGACTGTTTAAATTTTATTTTATTTTATTAGTAATGTTTTAAAACCTGGTCCTGAACTATTACAAGAAAAATCAAATAAAGAATAGGCTTCAAAATAAGTTGTCGAGGATGGATTGCTTATGATGGATTATGCAGTGTAATAGGAAACATTGATGCAAAATTATATAACTATCTCAATTGGAGAATAGACTCTTTAACATTATCTATGGGGATTACAATGGCATTGGAGGCATTGTTTATTTGGTTCTCCCTGTCTTAGATGAGGTTTTCAAGTAAAACCATAGCTAATCCATAGGTCACTATTAATTTAGGTACCATATAAATAATATACAGACATTAAGTTATGTGGTTGTTTGTATCATTATTCTCTATAATATGTCATGTCTATAAGTTTCTAAAAAGCTATCAACTGAAACTATTATGAAAAACTAAATAAAGAATAGAATTGGTGAATGAGTGCAAGGGCTAAATTTGATGGGTGTTTGGCTGTAGGTTTTTCCCTTGTAAAATACAATCAAGAAAACTCTATCAAATGAAAGGGAAGATTTAGGAGAGACCATCAAAAGATTCTATAGAATTATATTAATATTGCATCTCTTTCTTTTAGGCATAAATCTCACCTGAGAAGTCCCTTCTGACTTTGCAAGGAATTTAAGACTTTTCAATTTATTACAATACTCTACTAATTTATTGCAGGATATGCACAAAATGGATTTTGCAAGCATGCTCTCAAAATCTTTGAATTAAGGAAACACTCTGGAACATATCCTGATATTGAATACTATCAGGGACACATCATTCTTCCTCCTATAAATAAACAAGGACTATGGAGAGATTTTCACTACATGGAGTTATAGCTGTGGTTGATTATAGTTGTAAGTAAAAGAGTGAGGTTAGAGATGTCTAAGGTAAACTGAATGCGTTAATAATAAGTATTAATTTTGAGAGATCTTTCTTTTTTGAGGAAATAAAAGGCTTGGCTGGGATGAGTGTGGGTCTCTGGTGCAGGGCACCTAGGTCTTCATGGGAAAAGTTGCAAAGTGTTAGTATTTTTGGTGTGGTTAAGTCATTTTGGTTATAATAAGGTCTTTTAAGACCATGTCTTATGTTTTGTATGGGTCATGTGGGGTCAGTTTTTTAAAAGTTGTTAATTTTGCAAAAATTGCAAAAAGTTGCACAAACAACTTTTCATTTTTGGGAAGGTGAATCATTGGGATTCAAAATTCTGGTGGGAACCGTTGAGTATGCTTTGTAATGTTTACATAAGCCTTGTGGAGGTCAAGGCAAGGCACTATTTGGTATTTTGGAGATTGAACAAATAAGATACTCTATTTTTTTGCATTTTCAAGTGATTCTTGCTACTACAGAGATTTGTATGGCCCTGTACGGCCTAGAAATGACCTAAGCTCCATTGGAATTGATGTGGTATTAAATCTTCCATATGTTGCAATTGGTTTCATTAGTTTTCATTAAGTTTGGAGTGATTTAGAGCAATTTGACTGTAAATAGCCAGAAACCCTAGTTAGGGTGGGTTTGATTGAATAAAAATGGTTTTGGGCCCATTCCACCGGTGAAAAAAACATCATAATCGGTGGAATGGATGTCTTGTAGGGTGTATTTTGTGTTTTTAAATGTTGTAGGAGTAGGGGTGGAGTTGGGTGCAAGTTTGGTGATGCCCTAGCCTAATATCATCATGTATTAGGCTTAGAAGTGAAGTAGACTTAGGGTTTGTAAAAAGATCATTTGGAAACTGTTCCAATTGATGGAAGTTAATTATTCAGACCCCATATGACATGTTGAATGCCTTGGAATGAAGAATTGAAACCTGGAGATAGAAAACCCCATTGTTGCCTTGTTGTTCAAGCCTAATTAGGCCTAATTTGAGTGGTAGCAGTCCAAATTTGAGGGCTTCATTACAAAATAACCCCGTTTGCAAATTTGATATGTTGTCAAGTGGCATAAAGGGTATCTGTAAATGTGTTAATATTTTGGATGTTAGGTCTGCCCAGAAAGTTATGAAGGAAAACCCTTGTTTGAAGTACTACTAGAGGAATTGAAGGATTGTGAAGGGAACCCACCTAGTTAAGGTCTAAGATTGTAAAGTTTGATTCTTTATGTTGTGTTCAAGTTATCCAAGCCCTTCTTTGCATCAAATTAGTATCAGAGCATAGGTCTGATATGAAGAAGAGAAGTTGTGTTGAAAGAAGAACAAAATGCCTCCAAAAGGAAATGCCATTGCTAGAGAATTGATTGAGTTGAAGGAGAAACAAGCTAAAGATGAGAAAGAGATGAGAGAATTGAGGAAGATGCTTGCTGCCCTGGAAACAAGTCAGAAGAGAGGTATGGTCACAAGAGACTTGAGTGACCAAGAGGAAGGGGAAAAGGAAAGTTCCCAAGGGTTCGAGGAAGAGAAGGATCCTGATGATTTGAGGATGGCAAAACTCCTAAAAACAGTCAAGGGAGATGAGCACAAGATCAAAATGAATTTACCTACGTATGGAGGAAAGATGGATAGTGAAGAGCTCCTAGATTGGATAGGAGCATTGGATAACTATTTTGACTATGAAGATGTGCCAGAGGATAAAAAGGTGAAGTTGGCCAAGACAAAATTGAAGGGCTACGCTTTGCTTTGGTGGGATTATGTACAAAGTGAAAGGAGGAAGAAGGGAAAGTCTAGAATCACCTCTTGGGATAGGATGGTGGCTAAACTCAAATGTAAGTTTCTACATGCTGATTACAATATTCAATTGTTTAAGAGGCTTCAAAATCTCAAACAAAAGGAGATGGATGTGCAAACATATATGAAGGAAATCTATAAATTGAGTATAAGAGCAGGTCATACAGAAGATGATGAAGAAACATTAGCAAGATATATGAATGGGATGAGATACAACCTCCAAGATGAATTGAGCCTCACCACTCCAAGAATGGTGGAAGAATGTTACCAATTGGCCATCAAGGCTGAGGAAAAGTTGAAGAAAAGGCAAGAGAAGCAAGGCAGGTGTAGAGGAAGAAGTTTTAGAGGTAGAGGAACATTTGGAGGAAGAGGGCAGTCGTAAAAACCACAAGGAGAAACAAGTCAGTCTCAAGAACAAAGTTCTGAATCAAGGGGAAGTTTTAGGGGAATGAGACCCAATAATAGGGGTAGATTTGGAGGACAAGGAAGAGGATCAAATGCATTCACAGGGAAGTGTTATCAGTGCAATAAGTTTGGCCATCAAGCATGGCAATGTCCTAAAAAGCAGCCCTCTACTTCACATGGAGGAGAAAGAAGAACTCAATTGGTATAAGAAGAGGACAATGAGAATGTAAACTCTCCATCACAACATGCTGCTCCAGAAATTGGTGAATCACTTATGTTGAGGAGAACATTAATCAATGTCTCTATGGTGAAAGAACCTCCACAAAGGAAATCTCTCTTTAGAACCACGTGTAGGTCTCAAGGTAAGGTTTGCAAAGTTGTTGATTCGGGTAGCACGAATAGTTTAGTTTCTCTTGAGATGGTAGAAAAGTTGAAAATGAAAAGAATACCACATCACACTCCTTATAAGGTATCCTGGTTGAATAAGGGATAGCAGATTCTAAAAAATGAACAAACTTGGGTGGAATTTAACATAGGAGGGTACAAGGACAAGATTTTGTGTGACATCATCCCAATGGATGTTTGTCATTTACTTTTTAGGGAGGCCCTGGCAATATGATAGGAAGGCTAAACATGATAGGCAAAGGAACACCTATGTGATAGAAAAGGATGGGATCTCATTTACCCTCACACCATTGCAAGATGAAGGCCTAGATACACAAGTAGGGCCTAGTGTAATGCTGGTAGAAGAAAAGGAGTTTTTGAAAACTATGAAGGAAGAGGAAGGAGAAGGTTTTGCCATTATGATCAGAACAAAAAATGTGATGAAATCAACAGAGGTTAATGATGTGCCTAGAGAAGTCTAAGCATTGTTGAACAAGTATAAGGACATTGTGGTAGATGAACTCCCTAACTCTTTACCACCAATAAGAGATGTGAGCCACCATATAGACTTCATACCAGGGGCAAACCTACCTAACAAAGCAACATATAAAATGACCCCAAAACAAAATGAAGAGATTAGGAAACAAATCCAAGAGTTGATTGACAAGGGCCTAATAAGAGAGAGTCTTAGCCCATGTACTATTCCTATTGTTTTAGCACCAAAGAAGGGGGGAGATTGGAGAATGTGCACCGACTCAAGGGCCATTAACAAGATTACCATAAGGTATAGGTTCCCCATACCAAGAATGGAAGACTTGATGGATTGTTTAGGAGGGGCATGTTATTTTTCTTATATAGACCTCAAGAGTGGCTACCCTCAAATTAGAATTAGAGAGGGGGATGAATGGAAAACTGGCTTCAAGACAAATGAGGGGTTATATTCATGGCTTGTCATGCCTTTTGGGCTTTCAAATGCACCAAGTACCTTTATGAGATTGATGAATGAAGTCCTAAAACCCTTCATTGGTAATTTTGTGGTTGTCTATTTAGATGATATTCTTGTTTTTAGCAAAACTAAAGAGGAACATTTGCAGCATTTAGACTTGGTTTTGAAAAGATTGAATGAAGAAAAGCTGATGATAAACTTGAAGAAATGTGAATTTATGAAGGAAGAATTGGTGTATCTTGGCTTTGTAATCTCAAATGGCTCTTTGAAGATGGATCCTAGTAAGGTGGAGGCTATTCTCAACTGGCCTACTCCAACATCAGTAGGTGAGGTAAGAAGTTTCCACGGCCTAGCCAGTTTTTACATAAAATTTGTTAAGAATTTTAGTCACATATGTGCTCCAATCATTGACACAATAAAAGGGGACAAAAGAAAGAAGTTTATATGGTCTAATGAGGCAGAAAAGAGTTTCCAATATCTGGAACAAAGGGTAGCACAACAACCTATCTTAGCATTGCTTGACTTTAACAAAGTTTTTACCATTGAATGTGATGCTAGTGGGTATGCCATTGGGGTAGTATTGAGCCAAGAGGGCAGGCCTGTTGCCTTCTTCAGTGAAAAACTCAATGAGGCAAAGAAAAAGTGTTCATCTTGTGATTTGGAGTTGTATGCTATGGTGCAATCATCGAAGAAGTGGAGACACTATCTCCTACCAAAAGAATTCATTATTTTTTATTGACAGTCATGCTCTACAGTTCCTTAATAGCCAAGACAAACTCAACCATAGACATGTGAAGTGGATGGAGTACCTACAAAGTTTCACCTTCACCATCAAGCATAAGAAGGGGCAGTCAAACAAGGTGGCAGATGCATTGAGTATGAGGACATTGTTGGTCCAAGAAATTCAGTTACAAAGTGTAGGGATTGATGCTTTGAAAGGTATGTATGTAGAGGATAATGATTTCAAAGAGATATATGCTTTTTCTAACTAATTCAATAGGACTTCTCATGAAGAGAATTTTGATTTTCTGATTCAAGAGGGTTTACTGTTTAAAGGGGCTTAACTTTGTATTCCCAAATGCTCTATGAGAGAAAATTTGATTAAGGAAAAGCATAGTGGCAGCCTTGCAGGTCACTTTGGTATTGACAAGACTTTGGAATAGGTAAGAAGGCACTATTATTGAGCAAAGATGCAAAGTGATGTGAGAAAATTTGTAGAAAGGTGTGTTGTTTGTCAAAGGGCCAAAGGTTGTAGTACTAATGCAGGTCTATATCAACCATTGCCAATCCCAAATAGACCTTGGGAGTCCATCAGCATGGATTTTGTGATGGGTTTGCCTAGGACCCAAAGAGGCTTTGATTTAGTGTTTGTTGTGGTGGACCGGTTTAGTAAGATGGCACACTTTATACCATGTCAGAGTACAAATGATGCCTCATACATTGCAGGGTTATTCTTCAAGGAGGTGGTCAGAATCCATGGATTGCCTTTGACCATTGTTTCAAACCGAGACAGTAAGTTTGTGAGCCATTTTTAGAGGACTCTATGGAAGAAGCTAGGTACAAATCTAACTTTTATCTCTGCCTATCATCCCCAAATAGATGGGCAGACTGAAGTAGTAAATAGAAGCCTTGGAAACCTTCTTAGATGCCTAACAAAGGAGCATGCAACACAATGGGATCTGATTCTTCCACAAGATGAGTATGCATATAATGATTCTATGAATAGGAGTGTTGGTAGAAGTCCATTTGAGATTGTGTATGGTCTACAACCCAGGGTGTATTTGAGCTGAGGGACATTGGTGGTATGGAGAGAAGAAGTGTTGAAGGAGAAGAGTTTGTTGTGGCTATGTAAGAGATCCACCAACAAGTGAGAGACCATCTTCAAAAGAATGTTGAGAAATACAAGCAAAGTGTAGATGTAAAAAGAAGAGAGGTTCATTTCAAAGTGGGGGACTTCGTCTTAGCTCATTTGAGGAAGGAAAGACTCCCTAAGGGGAAGTACTCTAAGCTACAGATGAAGAAGATAGGGCCATGTAGGGTGGTCCATAAATTTGGAACAAATGCATATGAGATAGAACTCCCTCCTGGGTTGCTATCTCTCCCATTTTTAATGTTTATAACCTATACCCTTATAAAGGGGCTGTGACTGCAGGTAATGATGCAGGTACATCAAAGGTTCCAGATGAAGATTAGATCAAGGATCTTCCTCCAAGTCAACCTTTGAAGTTGGAGTGCATCTTGGACACCAAAGAAGCCAAAAGAGCAAGGAACAAGGTGTACTATGAGTACTTGGTGAAGTGGCAAGGTATCCCCATGGAGGATGCCACTTGGATGATAGAGGAAGACATCAAAAAGCATGGTGCAATAGTTGAAGTTCTGCTCTCAAGTGGAACTTGAGATTTTGTTTTGCCCGGGAGTATGGTGTAGGGCACCTAGGTCTTCATGGGAAAAGTTGCAAAGTGTTAGTATTTTTGGTGTGGTTAAGTCATTTTGGTTGTAATAAGGTCTTTTAAGACCATGTCTTATGTTTTGTATTGGTCATGTGGGGTCAGTTTTGTAAAAGTTGTCAATTTTACAAAAATTGCAAAAAGTTGCACAAACAACTTTTCATTTTTGGGAAGGTGAACCGTTGGGATTCAAAATTCTGGTGGGAACCATTGAGTCATGCTTTGTAATGTTTAAATAAGCCTTGTGGAGGTCGAGGCAAGGCACTGTTTTGCATTTTTGGAGATTGAACAAATAAGAAACTCTATTTTTTCTACATTTTCAAGTGATTCTTGCTGCTACAGAGATTTGTACGGCCACGTACGGCCTGGAAATGACCTAAGCTCAATTGGAATTGATGTGGTATTGAATCTTCCATCTGTTGCAATTGGTTTCATCAGTTTTCATTAAGTTTGGAGTGATTTAGAGCAATTTGACTGTAAACAGCCAGAAACCCTAGTTAGGGTGGGTTTAATTGAATAAAAATGGTTTTGGGCCCATTCCACCAGTGAAAAAAACCTCATAATCGGTGGAATGGATGTAGGTAGGGTGTATTTTGTGTTTTTAAATGTTGCAGGAGAAGGGGTGGAGTTGGGTGCAAGTTTGGTGATGCCCTAGCCTAATATCATCATGTATTAGGCTTAGAAGTGAAGTAGACTTAGGGTTTTGTAAAAAGATCATTTGGAAATTGTTCCAGTTGATGGAAGTTGACTATTTAGACCCCATATGACATGTTTAATGCCTTGGAATGAAGAATTGAAACCTGGAGATAGAAAACCCCATTGTTGCCTTGTTGTTCAAGCCTAATTAGGCTTAATTTGAGTGGTAACATTCCAAATTTGAGGGCTTCATTACAAAATAACCCCATCTACAAATTTGATATGTTGTCAAGTGGCATAAAGGGTATATGTAAATGTGTTCATATTTTGGATGTTAGGTCTGTCCAGAAAGTTATGAAGGAAAACCCCTGTTTGAAGTACTACTAGAGGAATTGAAGGATTGTGAAGGGAACCCACCTAGTTAAGGTCTAAGATTGTAAAGTTTGATTCTTTATGCTGTGTTCAAGTTATCCAAGCCCTGCTCTGCATCAGTCTCAATCTACGTTGGCTCAGAAACAGATAGAAATTTGAAGATGGAAATCCTTTTCAGATTGGGTTTAGAGTAAATGTTGTGACAAATAAAATGAAATAACAAGATACCGCTTTTATCGAGATGTTGATGATTTTATTTTATATACAAACAAAGATATTTATTTTATAGATATGATATTTTGGATTACGCCTAATCTCTATGGGAACTATCCCAATTTTCTGATTGGAAAAAGCCCAATTTATCAACCTTGTGCAACCAAAAATGGAATTTGACCTATCCAGTTTGACGTCTATAAATTCTTGTGTGGTCCCAGAACTCAAGAATCTTCCTATTTTATTGGGGAGTCTAAAAGGCATCAAACGTAGTATTTGGGAGAAATCTGATACAAAGAACTTAATAGTTGGGATGCCAAAGAAATATATGGTTTTAGAGGGTTTAGAGGATTTCAAAATATATTTGTTTTTTCAAATTCTTTTCTTTAGGTGTTCTCTTCTTGCTTAATACGGATAAAAGAGGTGAAAAGTTTATTATTGAACAGGTAAAAAGTTTCATCCCACTTTTAGGATTAAGTTAAAATGATTTCATTTGGACACTTGTTTATGGTTTAAGGGGTTCTTTAGAATTACTTGATGTTTATGTTATTTAGGGGTCTTACAAGTGTTAAATTGTATACTTCTAAAATATAAGTTTAGGATATATATTTGAAGGTTTTGTTCTCCATTATTTGAGTAGGAGAAGATATTACATCAAACTTTTTTGTATGGAGGATATTATATTTGTAAGACAACTATTAATTTACCCATGCCGGTTAATTAAAACATATTTAGTTATTAAACAAAAGATCAAAAAATACATTACCTATGAAGAACAATATCTACTTGTTTTATTCCCCATTCTAACAACTTCTCTATTGCTATTGCACAAGTAATGCACCTAATTGTTCAAATAACATGTCAGGTTCCAAATATTACATAGCCTAACAAGAACAATTTTTACATCAAATACTATAATCTACCCATGCAATGGAATAAGTTCTACAACATTCATCGACATATCAAATTGTTATGTACGATTTGAAAGAAAGTGTCTTGATAAGGTTGTTTTAGAACCTCAGCTAGATTTAGCAGGAGGTTATTCAAGTGAAGTTTTGATTTTTTTATAAAAATATTGAAACAAAGCAATAAAAAAAATTACATGAAATAAGGAGCAGCATAAAGCTGCCAAAACAGAGGCCTAAACAACAACAGTTCCAAGGATGTTTGATCTCTTTAGCGATGGCGGAGGCGAAGGAGGAAGCAACAGGCGGCACCATAGATCCTACTTCTGTGACGACGATGACGAGGGCGGGGATGACGTGCGGTTGGTTGTGGTGGGCCACTCTGCCATCATGGAGCTCATGCAATATTGAAAATTTCCAATACATATTGCCCTTTCATCATTCAAAACTCTTGGAAAAGCATTTTTTTTATTTCTTAGTTAACATATTTCACCCTCCATTTAAAACATACTTTTTCCTTAGACTGGAAACTAGCACATTGTTTATTGCCTTACCTAAGTGAAAGTTTCATAATGCACTAACGTTATAGATCCTTATTAAACTTCTCAAGGACCATAGGTACACTAGAATTTATATTGTTGATACTTTGTAAGGTTAGAAAGTGTTTGAGATCTCCCAGTAATATGTAAAAACCATATTACATATTACTCTTCAATGTGGCCCTCCTCAAATTCCTCCTATCAAGGCAATGGAGGCCTTTGCCATGGTAAAGAACACCATCCTCCGACATAATTTTTTTGGCAAAGGTTCCATTGTGGAAGAAGATTTTGATAATGAATTGGACACTATGGGTTACATGCACGAGTGTGATGAAGAAGGGTACCCTGTGTGCTACAACATCTATGGCATTTTTTAGGACAAGGAGCTTTATAACAAGGCCTTTCGGGATGATGCCAAACACAACAAGTTTCTACTGTGAAGGGTTCAATTTATCGAAAAAAGCATTTGCTAGCCGAGCTTTAGCCCTAATGAGATTAGCTCCATGGTGCAGATTACAAATTTCAAGAACTCGCCCAACCTCAAGAAGTGGAAGCTCTTCGAGGCCACCAAACAAGTTGTTGCATTCCTACAAGACAATTACCCTGGATTCATTGCTAGAAAGGTTAGTAGTACTTTCATTTTAAAAAAAAAAATTCAAATGGTTGATATAAGTGTTAGATGACAAGATGAATATTCTGGTGTGAGATATTTATTAATGTGTCATGGTGATACTTGGAATTGAATACTATGATATCCCCTTTTTATGTAGCAGACTAAGAGCAAGTTTGTGGTCATGAGGGTTGCCAGGTTGTTCGAGACCCTATTCAAGTATTTTTGTCTAGCCATTGGTGCTTTTACTATTGAGATGTCCTCTGTATTACTATGCAAACCTTCCATCTATGTTGTATGGTTCCCATGCCAAGTTTTATCTCTATTGTGACATGGTTTGCTCTTGATGTGGGAAATATCTGGGTTCTACCATTATTATTTAGAGGTAATGGCTAATGATGATAAAACTTATTTTAGTAGATTTTTTAAGATCATTCTTTTAATGATTGGAGATGAATTATTTTTTGTTACACATGTTGCAGCGATATGGATGTTTGTTTTAGTTTAGATTGTAGGAAAAGATAATATGTTATTGCCAATGTACTAATTTCTTTTGTGCCTTGAGTGTTAGTTGATCGAGTGACTTCAAATTGTTAGAATATGAAATTCATGTCTTTGTCAACTTTAGTGGAATATTTTTGTGTTGAGTTATAGCGGTATGCAAGGGATCATTCATGAAGTATTTGGTTTTTATTAATATAGTGCATATATAGATTACATACAAGTTTCTCATAGTTTTATTGCAAAACATATAGAATTATTGAGTGATTTCCAACAAAAAAATCAATTTTAAAAAATGTGTAAATTTTGTATTATCTTCCATGTAATTAAAAATTTGACTACAGTAAAATCAACTATCTTTAAGAAAATTTTATTATAATAAAAAACCATCCGTGTGCCCATTAAACCTATGGGTCCCTTAAATTGCTAGTTTAATGGAGAAGCAGGCCCCTCCGTGGTCTCCTGCAGGCTGCAAGTGAATACCAAAAAAAAACAAAAAAGATGACTTCAATAACAACTGGGAGGTAGGTAGCCGGTTTAAAAGAAAGAAGAGGCTTATCCACAATCTCATCGCCTATCGTTGGTGTCATTCCAAACTCATCCACATTTCCACATTACTTGAAAGTTGATGGGAAGATTACACCACTATTCCCTGAGTTCACTATCCATTCGGCTTTCATTTTAAATTTCGTTTTTGAATTTGGCAATGGCAGCGCCCATCTGCTGCCCCTACCCTGTAGCACTGAAATGGGTTTCGACTGCTACATCGACTCGTAGGCTTAACCATAATAATTTATTCACAAATGAATTTAACAAGAGGTTATCCAAATTCAGGTTATCTGATTGCATGAGCAGTACCAAAGGTTCTGCGTCGACTTTTTACTATCATGGCATCTCTGTTAGGTGTTCTGGAACTTCACCTAGAAGTCCCCAGGTATCTTTTCCTTTTTTTTCCTTTTCTTTCAATTGTATGTGTTTGCTTCTTGTGTTGTGTGTTTATTCATTTTTAACTGGATTCATTTTGAAAGGATTTTAACTTTTAAAGTAAGGTTTTTTGTTTGTTTGTTTTGGAGCAGAGGAAAGGGTTCTCCTGGAAAAATTGTGCCTTGTGCATTGCCTTGGCAGCAACAATTGCCACAATACAGCCTTCTGTTTCACCTGCCTCTTCATTTGAACCTGGCCCTGTAATACAAGATCTCTCTGTGTTGATCTCTGGGCCTCCAATTAAGGACCCAAAAGCTCTGCTGAGATATGCACTGCCAATTGACAACAAAGCCATCAGAGAGGTACAAAAGTCCCTTGAAGATATCACCGAAAATCTCAAGATTCCAGGAGTCAAGGCATTGGATTCTGTGGAGAGGGTAAGGGAATATACTCTTTACAACACAAAATTAGAGAACATTACTGATTATTGTTTTTAAAAATGGCATTTTTATTGCAGTGAAAAAAATTGACTTTTTCTTTCATCTCTTTATTCTCCAGTGGGATCAAATCTGGTTTGTGGACACATATTGCAATATTTTTTCTCAACAATGTTGCTGTATGAAGAAGAATGTTTCTTAGTAGTTTGAAATTTCCATGGACCAGCTAGGGTTAGAACCTAGGACCTCTCTTATGCATGCTAGGGTGCTCTACCATTGTGGTACTGGCCCTCTTATGGTTTGAGTGTGGCTTATTCTCCAATAATTTGATTCCCAGAGCCAGTGTTATCTATTGCAATCAACGACTGCATAGTGCATTGTCTCATTGTTATCGACTATCCTTTATTTGATGGCAATATTGTTGGAAGCCAGGCAATTTAGAAGTTTATGGTACACTACATTGTTATTGCATGGCCTTCTGTCTCATGGGATTATTGGTGCAATTCATCCATGTTCTCCGAGAGCCTGTGTACCAAATGTGTATATCCTTAAGTAAACTTGGTTTGTATTGGGTGTCTGAGTAAAAATATTGCCATGCAAGGGCAAGCTACCGGTTGAATTTATCCTTTAGATCAAATCATCTTTCTGCCTAAAATGTATAATGATTAATGAAGAATTATTTTAGAGTGTTAAGAATGACTCACAAAGGGAGGTTATCTAATCTTAACGTGTATCCTATTTGTGTTTTTTTATAGATGAGATCAATGATTTTTGTTTGCTTGTTAAGGTTAGCATCCTGCCATAAGTGTGGTTATATCCTTGCTTCAAATATCTTCTAGTCATTTCCTGCACAAATTACAAGCATGCATTGCAACCCCATCCAAAGGGAAGATCCAATAAGAAAGTAGCTAGAGCCTCTCTATGAACTCGGCAACTTCTTGTCTAGAGGAGCTTTAGCTTAATGCTATTCCATTTTTAATGTGTAATCTTTCTAGAATGTTTTGTTTTTAGAAATACTCTTTTAAGTAGGTTTTTGAGCTCAAGCTTACTGCAATACTTCCTTTTTTGTGTGTGAATGATGAGCAGAATGTAAGGCAAGCATCCCGCATTTTCAACCAAAGTAAACCAGCCATTCTAGCAGGTATCGCAGAATCGAAGAAAGATCATGGGAAAGAGTTGCTGGATAAGATAACTGTTGGCCTACAAGATTTTCAAAAGATTGTGGAAGCACGTGAGAGAGATATTGTTGCACCAAAACAACAAGAGCTCCTTGATTTGGTTGGAGGGTAATGTCCAAAGCAATTTCTTACATGCTAAGATTTTAAGGAAGACGGGAGATGTCCATGATATCACATTAAAAATGTTTATAAGAGGGTTGTGCTTTCTTCTTTTGCATTTAATGCTTTGTTTTATACATCTTTCTAGATAAGAAGTCAGCCTGCTTGGACATTCACTTGGGAATGACATAGAACATTCTCAAATTTGTATAAGCATGCGCTCATACTGCATTGTGCCTTGCAATCAAAACCTTAAGGAATATTTCAATGAATCTAAACTTAGTAGGGTCAGTGGCTTTAAATTTCTAGACAAGTAGTCAGTCGGCTGGGCCTTCACTTGGGATTGGTATGAAAATTTTATTGTGAGCAGAAATATTCTCAAATGCCTATAAGTTAAAGCAAGCACTCGTACTTCAATGTGCTTTGCAATGAAAACCTCCAGGAAACATTTGGTGAATCTAAATTTATTAGGGTATGTGAACCTGAACTACTAGCTACAACATAGTTAAATAAATTCAAATTTTCTTATATTGAAACAAGCCTATGATGTTTTATTTGGATAAAAAATAAAAAATAAAAATTCTCCTACATGTCATCATTACTACGAAAATATTTGTCCTTTAGGCTTTAATATGCTATATGGAAAGTCCAAAACGCTACTTTGAAATTTACAGATAACCAAACTATATTATCTCCAACTATCATTCTCTATCTCATACACAGATAAGGACATTAGGGTATGTGAACCTGAACTACTAGTTACAACATAGTTAAATAAATTCAAATTTTCTTATATTGAAACAGGCCATCACTATGATGTATTTGTCCTTTAGGCTTTAATATGCTATATGGAAAGTCCAAAACGCTACTTTGAAATTTACAGATAACCAAACTATATTATCTCCAACTATCATTCTCTATCTCATACACAGATAAGGACATTAGGGTATGTGAACCTGAACTACTAGTTACAACATAGTTAAATAAATTCAAATAAAAATTCTCCTACATGTCATCATTGCTATGAAAATATTTGTGCTTTAGGCTTTAATATGCTACATGGAAAGTCCAAAATGCTACTTTGAAATTTTCAGATAACCAAAGTATATTATCTCCAACTATCATTCTCTATCTCATACACAGATAAGGACAGACTACACCTAAACAATTAGCGCACTTTATGTAATCTGGCTTTCCTAGACTTGGATCTTACTACTTTCTAAGGGTCTGTTCATGTCTCTATAAATGAAATGGTTGAGGCTGTTACAACATAAATCATTGCGTTCTGTCATCCTTTTCTCCTTCATGGTGTAATCTCAACTAACCACTAATTATCTATCACACAATTGTAGTAGAACCCTATTTGGCACAACCTCAACTAATTTGTTGGTTCCTACTGATGTTTCTTTCAGTTTTTGGGATGGGTGCGTGGATGAAGTTTTGGGTACAGCAAAAATTTTCCTGAATTTTGGGGACTATGCAAAAATGTCTAGTAAAATGAGTTAAACAAATCAAAAGCAGCCAGAAATTAAAAAAGTAAATACAATGTGCTGAATTTGCATTGAAAATCCTCCCCCTTTAAGTGTTTTAGGGGTTTTTAGATTTTTTTTTTTGAAGTTACATTTTCTAGTTGCATGCACCAAATGGAACAGGCTATCCAGTCCTGGAAAAAGGGGAGGTCCCTTCCATGTCGTCAAGTCCTTGGGATGTTTGGGATGACAATTGGACCCTTGGGGACTCGTACCCATGGAATTCTGCTTCCTATCCTCATGATATTTGGCTGGCATAGGAATATTGAGCTAGTAAATGCTAGCTATCTAATGCAACCATAACCACTAGCCATCATTTATTTGTTTTGATATTAGTTTAACAGATTGCACATGATCTGATCCAAAACTGGTGGAGTAGTTCAAATTGGAAAGGTTCCAAAAGTCAGGTATACGCTGCAGAGTCACTTGTAGGTCAATTGCAGGCTGCTACAAGCATTGTGCAGGCTGCTATAGGGGTTGTGTGGGCTGCTACAGATGATAATAGGTTGCTGTAGGTATTAAATCTTTTGCATAAAAGGAATGAGGTCATTGAGGAGTGTTTTCTGATCTCATGTAGATTAATCATTATTGAAAACATTGGTTTTCTGTTGGGATCATCATTGTGATGATTGTCATTGCTTTCAGCAATATTGAGAATGCTATAATGATATGTAGCAAGTGTATGGATGGAAAAAATGCATCTACAGGTTCTTGGAAGTGGTTCAGAATGTCGTTGGGATATTTGTGGTGCCAATCATCCATATCTTCATCCATTTCAGATAATTT
Source organism: Cunninghamia lanceolata (assembly GCA_027924645.1). Lineage (NCBI taxonomy): Eukaryota > Viridiplantae > Streptophyta > Pinopsida > Cupressales > Cupressaceae > Cunninghamia > Cunninghamia lanceolata. The sequence continues at coordinate 3,769,942 of BSBN01000515.1, forward strand.
TTGGCAGTTATTGTTGTTGAAAGTCATATAAGGGCAAAAGAACACAAAAGGGACGATTTTGTTCCTTGTTTGGTGGCTGTTTGACTTTGGAAAATCCCGAGTTTGTTGTTTACTTGCATTGGGCAGCATTAAGGCAGCAGACATTGTCTTGGCAGGCTATTATCCTTAACAGCTGTGACTGTTTGTCTTCTGTGAAGCTGTGGTGGCTCATGTCAATTTGGTGGACAGTAAACTCTTTGTTTTCTTTGGTGGAGGCCATTTGGGCTGGAATATGGATCATTTGGATTCCCATGTGGATGTTTGGAGTCTTGGACGGTTGGGTGGTTATGCAAGGGCAGCCATTGCCATTCTTGGGCAAACCGATCCATTTTTCCATCGATGCAAGGCAGAGAAGGATAAAAGACAGTCAAATACCCATTGTGAAGGTTCAGTTGGCTTCAAAGAGCACTCTTATTGCTGTATTGAAGGATATAGATAGTGTGTAATAGGGTTCTTGTGGATAGCAAGGGCAGACCGGAGATAGGGGAAGCTGTACTATTTCTTGTGCAGACCCATAAGACCATTTTATGGTAGAATCTCCTTGTAGTAGCATTGAATAGTGAGTGAGATGCCACAAACATACTCTTCCTGGAGTTTTAACTTTTTCTACCTTGTGTTTTCTCTAGATGAACTATTGTGTCATGTGACTGGTTTTGTGTTTTTGCTCTGTTTTTACTAGTTATTTAATCTATTTTCTTTGCTCTTTTACGTATATTAATACTGCCATGGGTAAGATAGAAGCCTATAGGGCAGTTTGATGAGAGTGTAGATAGAGCTAACATTGGAAATCCATTAATGATGTATCACTAGGATTATCAATCCAGTGATTTATGGATCAAGTGGTATCAAAGCTTGAAGTTCTAGTCGTTGATTAGGGTTGTGGATGGTTTATGCCATCTACAAGGTCAAATGGCAGCAAGAATCTAGTTCCTTATGAACTCAAGATCGGAAGGTTGCAAGAGCAATGACTAGAGAAGGAAAAGAGGATGTGGTGAGAATCTCTAATTCAATGGGAGAGATAGAGCAGATTGAAACCTTTATGCAGGCCTTGGTTGAGAAGTTAGGGATGCTTTAACACGAGGAAGAAGAGGAACTAGTGAAGACTGAACCACGAGGAGAGTCATCCACACGGAGTGTATCTAAGGCTCAAGCAAAGATTGATATATAGCTATATGACGGAGAGATTAGCGTTGAGAAGCTAGATCAGTGGATGTCCCAGATGGAGGTGTACTTCAGCGGTTATCAGCTTACTCCTCACCAATAGATTTCACTTGCTAGGCCTAAGTTATTAGGCCATGCTCTCACATGGTATGAGAGCTATGCATTATCCCTCAAGTGTAGAAAAGTTGCTCCATAAGCAGGAAGACTTCAACAAATTTTTGAAAAAGCAGTTTTATCTTGTCTGTTATGAAGAAGACCAAGTTATCCAATGGCATTACTTCTGGTAGCATCAAGGACAGAGTATACAGGAGTGTACCAGTGAGCTCAGGCTAATTTAATAGCCTAGAATTTAGTAAATGAACTGGGGCTGCAAGTAATGGAGCATCCACAACCTTATGCTCTAGGTTGGCTGAAAGATGGACCGGAAATCAAGTTGAAGAAGCAATGCAAAGTCAAATTCTTGATAGGTGTTGATTTCAAAGATGAAGTGTTGGTGGACGTGGTTCCATTGGATATATGTGGAGTGATATTTGGCAATCTATAATTGTATCTTAGGGATGCTACATATTGGAGGAGGCCTACTTAGTATAGGCTGGTCTTAGATACACTTTGTATGCAGTTGAGAAGAAGACACAAATCACCACATTTAGTGCAGCAAAAGCCAAGTGGTTGATCAATGCTAGTGGCAAGTTTGCTTTGTTGATGTCGAGAAGCAAAGGGGAACAAAGAGTGGCTGAGTTGAAAGGACTACATGGCAGATATACTCATCAAGAGCAGCAAGGTGTGGATGATCTGGTGAGTAAATTTTCTGAATTATTTGTAGAATCCAAGGGGTTTCCCCCAAAGAGAGCTATAGAACATGAGATTCAGTTATTAACTAAGTGTCCTTTATCCAACTTGGGGCTGTATAGACAAAGTGTTATTGAAGCATAGGTAGTCAAAGAGCAGCTCAAGAATTTGTTGCAGAAAAGAGTAATTAGACCAAATAGCTCTCAATGTGGATTTTCTATTGTTATTGTGCTAGAGATTATCAGGGATTGAACAAAATAATCATGAAGAACCGGTATCTATTGCCTTGAATCAATGATCGATTGGATCAATTGCAGCATGCCAAATGCTTTACAAAGTTGGACCTTAAATCTGGATACCACCAACTCCAAGTGAAGGCGAAGGAAGAGGATGTGTGGAAGACAACATTCAAAACACGCTAGGGTCTCTTTGAGTGGTTGGTTCTTCTATTTGGATTGTGCAACGCACTAGCCACTTTCATGCGCCTCATGAATGAGATATTGAGACTATTAATTGACTCTTGTGTTTTTCTTTATTTAGATGATGTATTGGTGTTCAATAGGTCCTATGAAGAGTATTTGTTTCATTGTGAAAGGTGTTTGAGATTTTGAAGGAGAATAAATTGCTCTTGAAAGGTAAGAAGTGCGAGTATGTTAAAACTTGTTTAGTGTAGCTTGGTCATGCGGTGGGTGATGGAAAGATAAGGATAGATCCATCCAAGGTTGAGGCAATTCTCAATTGGCCAAAGCCCACTACCATGAGTGAGACACAGAGCTTTGTACGTGCAGCCCAATACCTTCATCAATTCGTAAAAGACTTCTCATGTATTGCTACCTCATTGCATGAGGTCATGCGCAAAGGAAGTAAGTTGAAGAAAATAAGTATGAGATTGATAGTTGCTTCACCCAAGTTGTAAGCAACTTTTGAGGTAGAGATGGATGTTAGCTATTATGCTATGGGTGTAGTGTGGCTATAGGGAGGTAGGCTTGTTTGTTATCATTTTGAAACATTCAGAGGGCTCATGTAAAACTACAACACCTATATAAGGAACCATATGCTTTGGTTTTTGTAGTGAAGAACTGGAAGCATTACCTCACGGAGAAGGAGATTGTGGTGCACACAAAGCATAAGCCCTTACAATACTTACAAGTACAAATGTAATTTCAACAGTCTAGGCATTACAAATGGACGGGATTCCTTCAATAGTTCCATCTCGTGGTCAAGTATAAACATGGTGTAACAGAAAAGGCAACTGATATGCTATCTAGACCAAATCTTTTATCTGCTATGAGTAGCTTGTCCAAGTTTGAGCCTTTCTTTGGTGAAGTGTATGTAGAAGACTATGAGCAAGATGCAAATTTCAGCGGGGTATATTGGACTATATTAGTGAGAAACATGTTGGGTTTGAGCCTCAACAATACTACTACCTTTAGGAAGGATTCCTATACAAAGTAGGTAAACTTTGTGTGCTAAAAGAGTGTAGGATTTTGTTGATGCAGGAGGCACACACATCACATGTAGTTGGTCATTTTGGTGTAAATAAGATTGTAAGTAATCTCCAACATTATGTTTATTGGCCATGCCTACAAGCTGATGTTGCAGATTTTGTCCATAGTTGTTAGTGGTTCAGTGTGAGTAAATCCAACAATCACAAGTTGGGGCTATACCAGCCATGGCCCGTGCCTAAAAGGCTGAGGGAAAGCATATCCATGGATTTTGTTGGAGTTCTTCCTACAACTAAGTGAGGCAATGATTATATTTTTGTAATTATGGATCGTTTCAGCAAGATGTGTGTGCTAATTGCTTGCAAAAGGACAATGACAAGGAGTGATGTAACAAAACTTTTCTTTAATCATGTGTGGATACATCTCGGTATCCTAGGGAGCATTATATCCGACAGGATTCAAGGTTCTTGAGCCAGTTTTGGTGCATGTTGTGGGAAAGAATGAATGCTAAGCTTGAACAGTCTATTGCCTCTCATCCCCAAATGGATGGATAGATGGAAGTTGTGAACAAAACATTGGTACAACTGCTATGGGGTTGTCATCATAGGTATCCCAAGGGGTGTGATGAACATTTAGTGTACATACAACAGTCATACAATAGGGCCATTCATTCTTCTTTGAATCTTTTGCCTTTCGAGGGATGTTCTGGTTTTATGCCACCAAACCCACTTGAAATTTGTTTGGGACAGTCAAGTAAGGGGATGGAAAATGGAGACTTTGAGGTAGCTCACAGGTTTACACCTCCAGGTCCAAGAGAAACTTAAAAAGTTTCAGCTCAAGTATAAGAGATGTCATTATCAACATAGAATAGAGCATAAATTTCGTGTTGGTGACATGGTTTGGGTCTACTTGGGCAAAGAGAGACAGCAAGGTCTTCATGGAAGATGAAACCTCTGCAGTATGGTTTGTTTTAGATCATTGAGCAGGTGGGGTAGAATGTTTTTTGTTTGAATTGCTGGAGTATATGAAAATATTTTTAGTGATTAATGTTGACTGGTTATGCCTGTTCGAGCCTTCGATGCTGGATGAAGAGCAGGGGGATTTAGTTCTTCCTTCATTGGATGATTTTGCACCTGAAGAGATGGAAGAGTTGGAGGAAGATGTCATTCTTGATAAGAAGGTGAGGCAGACTAGGTGAGGAGAATGGGAGACATGGCTGATTGATGAGAAGAGGTAGTTTCTGAATAAAGCTAAGTGGATGTCTCGTGAAGACATAGGAAAGAAGTTCCGACATTTGATTGTGTCTTGAGGCTTTTGAGGACCAAAAGCCCTCTTGGTTAGGGAGGTGTGGACAAAAACTGGTTGAGTAATTTGGATTGGGAAGATTCCAAAAGTCAGGTTTACACTGTAGGGTCACTTGTAGGTTGCTACAGGCATAATGTAAGCTGCTACAAGTGTGTGCGGGCTGCTATAGGTGATAATAGGTTGCTGTAGGTATTAAATCTTTTTCATAAAAGGTATGAGGTCATTTGAGGAGTGTTTTCTGATCTCATGGAGATTATTGGAGCATTGTTCTGTTGGGAATTGTCATTGGGATGATTATAATTGCATTCAGCACTATAGAGAATGCTGGAATGATATGTAGCGACTGTATGAACAGAGAAAATATGTTTACAGGTTCTTGTCAGTGGTCTGGAACATCATTGGGAGGTTTGTGGCCCCAAGCATCCATATCTTCATCCACAGATCAGTTTTGATGGCCATTTGACTTTGGAAAAGGCCGAGTTTGTTGTTTACTCACATTGGGTGGTGTTAGGATAGCAAACATCATCTTTGTGGGCTGTTATTCCTACATAAATGTGACTGTTCGTCTCCATGAAGCCGTGGCAGCATGTTGATTAGGTGAACAGTATCGATTTGGCGAACAATAAACTCTCTGTTTTTTTTGGTTGGAGGCTGTTGGAGTTGGAACACATGTTGTTTGGGTTCCCATGTGGATGTTTTGATGGTTTGGCAGTTATTCAAGGGTGGTTGTTGCCATTCTTGGGCAAATTGATCCATTTTTCCATTGATGCAATGTAGAGAAGGATAAAAGGCAGTCAAATACCCTTTGTGAAGGTTTTGTTGGCTGAAAAGAGCACTCTTATTGCTGTATTGAAGGAGACGGACAGTGTTTTATAGGGTTATTGTGGATTGCAAGGGCAGATTGGAGACATGGGAAGCTGTACTATTGTTTGTGCTGGCCCGTAAGACCATTATAATGGCAGAATCTCCATGTAATAGCACCGAATAGTGAGTGAGATGCCACAAGCATACTCTTCTTGGAGTTTTTCTACCCAATTGGGTTTTCTCCAGATGAACTATTTTGTTATGTGACTATGTCTTGTGTTTTTGCCTTGTTTTGTTTAGTTATTTAATCTGATTTCTTTGTTTTGTTACCTATATTAATACTGCTACGGATAAGATAGAAGCCTATGGGGCAAGTTGATGAGTGCAGATAGAGCTAACATAGGAAATTCATTAATCTTGTATCACTAGGAATCAGGATTATCAATCCAGTGATTTATGGATCATGATCATTGATGAGTCATAGAACACACAGTTTGTATGATCTTTGCAGCATTTTCATACACATTTCCAATTAATTAATCCACTGAGAAAGAGATCATCACAATTCCATGAACTTTTCTTGGTTTCCTGAGGCATCTGTCAGTATTTTGCTACTGGGTTACCTTTTCTTTTCCATTTTTTCTCAACTTTTCCTTTCTCACTTTGTGGAAAAAAGTGATTAAGAACCCCAATATCCCTATCGTAAGAGGGAGTGACCCTCTCAAATGGAAGCAGAAAGTTGTTTCTAAAAGCCACGGACTAGATTTGCATGCAACAATGGCTCTCATGCTACAGGAGGAATACAACTGTAAAATTGCAGTTTTTCCAGAACTAAGTTGGCAATTTCAGAAAGAACTTATTGCATCAGTCAAAGTTGCTATTGTCTGGTTAGTGGATACATGCTTATGGATGCAGCTTTAGTTTTAGGGGGCAAAAACATACTCAAGATTTTGCCAAATAACTTTTTCCAAGCTGCAAGAAATGTCCGTAATGGTGCATCTTGGAATTGGTGACATTTAGAAGCTTCATTACATTATATCAAGTCATATCAAGAGCAGTTTCTACATCAGAGGGAGTTGTAATGCTGCAGGTTATGGAGTTGATACAAAAATTACTGCTTCATTCTCAACTTTTTCCAACAGAATGTTTGACTATTCTCGATAATTGTTTTCTTTTGGCATCAAGATGAACAAAAGCAACCTTTTGTTTTTGGGGTTTCTGGTGGTACAGCTGCAGGGAGGATGACAGTTTGTAACATGATCATTTCTCAACTACACGATCAACATGTTGATCTTGTGAATCAAGATTTGTTTTATCATGTTTTGAATGAAGAAGAGTGTAAGTGTGTGCCTCACTATAATTTTGTCCACCCAAATGAATATTTCTTGGTGAAAGTTGATCACATTTTTGAACTACATGCTGCCTTATCTCCTCATCATTTGCATTCACAGAGAAATCTGTAGGAACATACAACATAGGTGGAGCATTGAGGATCAAGGTATATTAATTTGACATGGAGCAGCTACTTGATTGCGTGATGATGATAAAGCAATGGAAATCAATTGATATCCCAACACTATAATTACGAGCTTCATCAGAGATGCACAGCTATCCACATGACGCTGCTGTATGGCTTTCAAGGAGAATAACACGTGCTATAGTGAGAGGGCAAAACGAATCTTTTAGTAAGTCTCAAAAACATCAAGGTTGACATTTGCATTTCCTTTTTGATCTCATGTTTGTTAGTCGTGAAGAATTGGTGGCTTTTCATCTTCACAGAAGCAAAACTGTTTAAAGGAAGTCTTGTCTGATGAGAAACCATCATTGAATATAGTTCTGAAAAGAATATCCAAAGTTTTTGCTGCAAACTATAAGCTTGTTACTGCTACCACCCTTCAACAAATTCAGTTCCTAATCAACTGTTCTTGTTTTCATTCAACAGTAGGGAATGATTTTGTGGCATGCTCTTTGAACACAAAGCAAGTAGTCAAGAAGGATTGCAGTTGGCAATACATGAGTTGGCTTGATCTTTGGGTCAGACTATTGTGTATGTATACCAGAAGTTTTGACCTTAAGTCACTCTGCTATGCAATGGCTCAGACCATCACCATAGTTTCTTGCTTAGTGTCCACTGCACACTACACTCCTCTTTAGGCTGCAATGTATCAAATGTTAAACACACTTGGATCTGCTAATGAAATTTTTATTCTTGTGGTTTCTGTACTGTTTGATTGTGCTAGATTGTAAAGATTTGGGCAAAATACCTACAGAGAGCTACCTTAGCATGTAGTGCTTTTCAAGAGGAATGTGTATATTCAGTGCTCAGTTGTCTTGATGAACATTTGGCTCACTGGAGCCATGATGTAGCTTTTCCAGAGCTGGCATTTATCACACTTCTTCATTTACAGTGTGTCCATGAGAAAACCAACATTGACAGATATTGATGGCCAGTAAAGCAATTAATGGACTGGGTTTAGCGTAATACTGAGTATGTGACAAAAGAGCATGAGGAGGTATCATTCTTTCCTAATGATCAGGCAGTTGGATCAATAAAAAGGCAGAACCTAGAAAGGTTTGTCTGCAAAGAGATAATGTGATCACAACAAGAGAAGTCCAATCTTGTTAAAAGGAACAATAGTCACATCTCATGATAATTGTGGCCGTGACATGAAAGAGGTAAGGAAAGAAGCCAACAAAGAGAAAAACGTTGAAAATCGATTTAACCCCGGTACCCTGACAACCTGTGGTGTTGCCAATAAAATTAAAATAGGGGCAAACCTTTTTAATCCGTCACCTTGGTATCCCAGGTTGTTGCCTCTACAAGATTTTAAAGGAAGGAGGAAAATTTTCTTTAAAAAAAATTCCTCACCCTAGCACCCTGGGTTGTTGCATATCCAAAAAATAAATCAAAAATGTAAAATCTATTTGGAATGTTGAGTAGCCTTAAATAATGAATTAAAATGGGTTAACTTATTTATTTGGCATCTTGGGACTTAGCCTATCTAAAACATTTTTTAATAAAAAATACGAAAGCCTATTCAAAATGGCAGAGTGGTGTGTGTGTTGAGAATGGGGTCCACAAGGGGGTTGAGAGATTAAAACAAGCTGATTATCCTTTCAAATAAAGTCGTACACCATCAGTATGTTTGAATGCAAATCATGCACCCTCCGTGCAAATTCCAAACTATTTTCTGTTCAACAAATTTTCATGCAAAGATTTCTTTAGGAAAAAAAAAAATTTGTGGTTGAATAATTCTCATGCAAGTAAGCTTCCACGTCCAGATGCATTAATGATATTTCTCAAACTTCTGTTGCAAGGAATTTTTTCAAACCTGTTTGCACATGCATTCACATAATAGACTTGACAATAATAAAATTTGAATTATTCGTAGGTGTGCGATATGAAGGAAAATTGAGTCTCTTGGGCATTCTTATTCAAAAGACAATGGTGTTTAGGCATAAATTTTGCATCCAATCTTGCTCGGCAACATGTGTTCATTCACATATGGTTGGAAGAGGTGACTTGGTTGTGAATTGGTCAGATAAGGAGGATGACATTTTTGTGTTAGTCTTTTAGAGGTCTATGAGAATCAAGTCCTTGGAAGGATTGTTCATAACCAAAGATTATGAGGTTCTTCTGCATCCAACATAGGTGACCGTGACATGGTCCTTAGAAAGAGCCACTGCTATCCCTCAATTTTGTTGATGGGCATAACACAGCCATCGTGGTATTTCAGAGCAATTGGGGCCCTGTTTTCCCATTATCATCATTTTCAACTCCAAATTAAACAGGGAAGATTTTTGAAAGTACAAAGTGAAAGATATCTTGACATTGGCATTTTCAAAGATTTCTCAGGTTTTCAGGTTCATCAAGGCACTCCATAATGGAAGGCCAATCCATTTATCATGCGACTCATGGTCTCTAATATGTGCACAAATATGTTATGTAATGGTTGTGTCATGTTGTATTTTGTGTTAATGTTAATTTCCATGGTCCTAAGTTAGAAAGTGTCTTGGATCTAGCGCTTTGTCATGTAAATACTAAATTGTCTTGGAATAATGCATTAGTGTCATAGTGTTAACAGTGACTCTCTGACCCAATGGATAAGGCAGTATTGATCTGAAATAATTATGTTTCGATTCTTGCATGTACATTCCTTGATTGATTCATTATTGAATTGATCATAATTTCAATATTAGTGTCAAAGGAACAATTTGTCATTTACGTGTCTCATAGTCAGTTATATGTTTGCATAGCATAAAGATTTAATTAATAGAATAACAGATTAATTAATATTAAGTTGTAAATGTTCTTTGAGTCCTATAATTGTCGTGAGTGCTGATAGCAAAATTATACCAATTATGTAATAGATGGGAGAGTCTATTGGCCTAGAATATTCATGTATTAAAATGGGTTGGGATGTGCACTTTATAATATAAAGTGTAAGTGGATGTAATGTACTTATACATGTGGACTAGGATGGGTGTCACTAGAAGACAAAAAGGAACATCTGGTGATATGAGATTGTGTGTGTCACTTGGAGAATGCATCCTCACTTGGTAGTGGGCCTATAAATAGGGACTTGGGTTCATTGCTGCGGACTCTGATAGTGGAATTAGTAGTATCTTGGTTGTATGTGCAGATTAGTGTGGGGATTGTGGGAGATAGTAGGCAAATTGGGATTTGGCTGGCCCCTTGTCCAAATGGAGTGTTGGCCCATTTGAACAAGGCAGGCTTGATGTAATATTGGAGATCTATATGAATAAAGAAGCTTCCTTTGTGTGCTCTTTCCCTTTGCTGTTATTTGATAGATCAATGGAGCTTGCTAGCGATGCTTGTAACTAAATGGCTGGAGTCATGCAATTGGATGGGGGCTTGGCTCTTTTATACTCTTTGGATGAGATTGTCATTAATGGGGTTTACTCCATTAATTCTTGATAGGTTGGTGCATTTGTGCTTGTTTCTTGAGTATCTACAATGTTACACACTTATCTCAGGTGAAGGCTTGGAAGGTGGTAAAATGTGTCAATAGTGAGCCAAGTTAAATAACGTTGAGGTCTTGCATGATGGTGCCTCTCAAACTAATGCATTATTGAATTAATAACAAAAAAAACGACCATGCAATTGTCAAGTGTGTTGGCTTAAGTTGCAAGTTGGGTTAGAAGGTCTTGGGTTGAGTTAGGCCTTAAGTCAAGATGGTAATTATGCAAGTATGCATGGAAAGCATAAAAAAAAATGCAGTGTTTCTCTGAGTTTTGAGGACACAAAATAATTTTCCAGATTTTGGGAACAGTGGGGAGATGGTTATTAAAATAGTATATAAAAATTTATATTTAAATTTTTAATATTCAAATAAATTTAAATACCAAAAATAACTTAGAAAAATGAAAAGACACTGAAATTTTAAAAACATGAACATTTAAACGTATCTACTAAAAATATAGACATGAGCCCCACACTTGCAGCTTTGTAACATCATGTATAGATATTTGTATCCATATAAAGCACATAAGAGAGCAAGGTAGACAGAAAGTAGGCATAGCTAGAAGATAGATAGCCATACATCTCTCTCTCTCTCTCTCTCTCTCTCTCTCTCTCTCTCTTTCTCATGTACTACTACTAAACGCACAAATATACACTCTTTTTTCTTCTAGTTCTGTCAGCTATTCTATGCATCTTTCTCTAATCATTAATTTAGCTTGTAGAAGATAGATGGCCATACCTCTACCTCAAGAGTTTGGCATGTACTGAATGCACAGAATAATAAACTTTCTTGTATGAGATCTATTATCTTTCCTATGCATCTCTTTCTGATCATTATTTATTTATCTCCGATTTATTAGTAATATTACTTATGCATATAATAAATCTAGATTCTCACAATTTAGAGTTGTCCTCCAGATATTGTATGATAAAACCTGTATTATATTAAGATTCGACCAAATTTTGATTCATACAAATGAAATCTATACTATTCTGGTGAGTGGGTCTTTCCTAAAACTCGAGGATGTGCAAATAGATGGATCATTTAAATAACACAATTATTCTCGACTCACTTATAATAAAATATCTAGTGTCATCAGTAAGCATTAGTCTCATATTAATAATTTAATTCTGTTATTGACTGCAGTTGAGGGGCATTGGATTTCTGCAGTGTTGAAGAAGATATGGTGGATGGCTTCCCGTATGAAGTGCCTGACGAATACTCCAAAAAGCCTCTTCTAAAGGGGAGGGCAACTGTGGAAATGAAGGTAAAGATCAAAGACAATCCAAATCTCCAAGATGTTATCTTTCGGCTGGTTCTCGATGGATACAATGCCCCAGTTACAGCAGGAAATTTTGCAGACTTGGTAGAGAGACACTTCTATGATGGCATGGAAATTCAAAGAGGTAAGCATTTTCCTAAATTATTTTCTTCATTGGTTTTGCTCAAGTTTGGATTCATGACAAGTTAGAACTGGGGGAAGATCTTATTGTGCCCACACTTAGTATCTCCCTAGTTGGGGGTATCTGCCCACAATTGAACATGAAATCTCTTAGTTAAATTATAGGAAGGCTTCATAGATCTCTTAAATTGCTGTAAAGTCACAGGTTCAAGTTTTATATTCTTGTAACTTGTGAGATGACGAGCTCAGAAATGTAATTTGAATCCAATGCATAAATCTTGATTGCATTTCAACTAGTACTTGTAAAGCTGCATGAGTTCTTTGAAGTGGAATATGTTTTCCTGTTTTATGCTTTAATTTGTTTGATTCAACTATTTGGAGAATTATTTAACAGCCAAATTCTATGATCTTCCACTATACCTGTTCAGTGATAGCAGCAAAAGTGTATGCTTTAGTACACAATTGTTTTATCCTTGGTTGAGAAAAGGGGTTGAAATTGGACTCGCTTCTCAATCACAATTAAGTTTAAATTGGAACTGCTTTATGATGCATATATCCTCTATTATATTAATAGGCCATTTTTGGCATTTCTGATCACGAATAAAACATTTCAGCATAAAAAATGCACTTAGAGATTTCTTGTAGGAAGCTGGTTAAAACCAAAGATACAGACAATGGTTTATAGGGTTGATTTGGAAAGATAAACCATAGCTAGCTTTTCTGAATGTAAGTTTCAAGTAACTGGGTTTGCACACTGGATTGATTTGGTACAAGAAATGAACCTACCAGAAACACTTGAGATGAACCTGACTTTGCCTGCAGCACCTATTTTAATGAATTTACAAATATCCCAAGTGCAAGAACACTTGAAACTTTACTTTCTCCTGTTGTTTGACATAAAGTGTGGCCTGCTGGTTATCTTTAATCCAGAATATTAATAGCTATCTATTTTCTAAGATTTCCAGAAGTTCTCTTAGCATTCCTGCATATGTTTGTAGTATTTCTAGAAAGTTTGGCTGTATAACACATTTGTCTATTTTCAAGCATATTTTTCTCTTTATATACTGTACACAGAATTTCTCTCTCAATTTCAGATCCTTACTGAACAAATTTCACTTCAAACTCAAAAGTCTGCGAATTTGTTTCTGATGCATCCTATTCCCCTAAAACAATAAATTCTTGCACCTGCATATGCACCCAGGAGCTATGGGCGATCTAGTTAGTCTTTAACTGAATATAAAGTTCTGTTGACCGACAATAAATTCATGTTGTTTGATCTTGCAGCGGATGGATTTGTAGTCCAAACAGGTGATCCTGAAGGCCCCGCAGAAGGCTTTGTGGATCCCAGTACAGGAAATGTTCGTAAAATCCCCCTAGAAATAATGGTGGCTGGTGACAAATCACCTATTTATGGTGCTACATTAGAGGTAAAGTAGAATTTTTTCCTAGTAAAAACAATCACTGATGCCGTCGCTTCAAACTATAGTGTCCATTACAGATTATTGAAATACCACTTCAATTTGATTAAGCTTGTAGATTCAGTTACTTACATTTTTCTTATACTTCAGGGTTAGTATTGCGAGCAAAGGATCATTTTGTATTACTATTCTGTCATGGTAGAACTGAGGAGGTTCAAACTAAGAGGATAGCTTTTAAAATGGCTTAATGGAGCTAAATTTTTTTACCTTCTCATGTATGGCAGGAGCTTGGACGGTACAAAGCTCGGACAAAGCTTCCATTCAATGCTTTTGGTACAATGGCAATGGCCCGAGATGTAAGCTTCTCTCAACTGTATATATTGCTTTTTGTCAATCTCAGTGCTTGTTGCCCATTTGATTATTGCCTTATTTATAGCTTTCATAGGCACTCTAATGCTTCATATTTGGGCTATATTTTGCTCTGAATATTGTTTCTTTTTTGCACTCTCAGAGGAGAAAAACTTTGCATTGACAAATTATCTCATTTAATCTGAAACAGGAATTTGATGATGATTCTGCGTCGAGTCAAATATTTTGGCTTCTCAAAGAAAGTGAACTTACACCTAGTGATGCAAATATCTTAGATGGAAGGTATTCAGTCTTTGGATATGTGACTGAGAACCAGGATTACCTTGCAGACCTAAAAGTTGGAGATGTGATTGAATCAGCACACGTTGTATCAGGCATTGATAATCTTGTCAACCCAAGCTATAAAATTGCAGTCTGATCCGAAAATGACAGTTTTGTTTTCAAATTTTAGAAGAATATTGAATGATTCATTTCATTATTGATCACCCATCTCAAAATATGCACGCTACTTTACTTGTCCAGTGTTATTGAGAGTGGTGACTGAAACAGGTAGGCATTTCCTGTTGAGTTCAATGTGGATAACAATTTCAAATGATTTAAAAATTTCCTGAGAATATTATACCCGTGCCATTTAATGCGTTTGATCTCTAGCCAGACGCACAGGAGTTTCTTGTCTTTTCCTTTCATAGAAAGGAAAAATTCTTGCGTCATGAAGAGCATTGGTTTTATGGGTTAGTTTAGGTAGTGAAGCCTTTATGGGCATTCATAGCTATTGCCTTGAGTCTAGCTATTAAATTCTAATGTCATTCAAGTGTTGCATTCTACCTCATTTCTTGAGTTGTAGCATAAAATATTTACAGGCGTCTTAGGGGGTGTTTGTTCCGTTGTTCGGTTCCTGGTGGGACTGCGTGCAGTTTCTGGGTCCCATAGGCTGCTGTGGCCTCGTGGACGTTATTAAAATTCTTCATTCATTCACATGTCTTTGTAGACTTTTCATGCGAGGAAGCACTCTAATAGTTGGAAGCTACTCCAATTTGTGCACAGATTGGCTAGTTTTTTTACTATAAAGGGGTTAAATATGAAGTATTTATAGCCACATGCAAAGGAACTCGATTCAGCAAGTGGATAAGGATTTTGGATCTGGGTTTGAAGTGTTCTCTCCAAGCAAATCATTACACTGGAATTTCCTTTATACACAAATAATGTGCAATTAAGAAAATTTTTTAAAAAAATTGGAGATTATGAAGGAAACTATTTTTTTTTATTACTGCCATTTTTAAAGTCTCATATGTCTTAGAGCCAATTTCTTAAGGAATCCATATACAAGAATGTAATGTTCTCAACCAAATATTTTATAAATATTTCGAGTGTAAAAGAGATTGGAACAATATATCATAAAATATATTGAACTAATTTCCACATAAAGTGGAAGTCAAAATATTGACATATATATTGCTTATTTTACACAAACTATGCCATAGATTTACTTAATGTTTGTACACATGAAATATAATTGAATCAAAATGTTAAAGCTGATTTATACTGACCAAAATAATAACAAAATATTGATACAACTTAAAAATTACAGCAAGCCATTTGATAACGAGATCTCAAAATAAATTGTGAATGTTGCACCTGCTTTCAGCATAATCTTGCAATCACAAATACTAGAATTTATGCTGAAAATCTAACATAACTTTGAAGTGTACAATACAACCTATGTATGAGATTGCTCTCAAGAAATCAAAGCCGTTTTATTCTTTGATATCTAAGAATCCAAGGGTTTTCATCTTCAAATTTTGTAGTTGAGCACAAGTGTTCAAATGATAAAAAAATTTGATAAATTGGTAAAAGACAAGAATCGAAGAAGCAGCTTTACTTATATATAAGTTGGAACACAGATTCTAATGTCTTAATATGTTCACACATAATAAAATCTTACAATATTCTCCCTCATAAATAGACCTCATAAAGAGTTGTCATAACTTTATCTTACACATGGTTATATTTAGTTAGTCAAAGATGCTCTTCTTACATTCATGATTTTCATAAATGATTATGAAGATATTTCTCAAATGAGAAAATTTATTGGTTATATTTAGTTAGTGAAAGATGCTATTCTTACATTCATTTATGATTTTCATAAATGATTATGAAGATACTTCTCAAATGAGAAAATTTATGACTCTTTGTTAATTGTCTTGACATAAAATATTCGTCTCACAATAATAACTCCCACTTTGTCATAAAATCCAACTTGTAAGTCCCTAATAATGCATTGCTATCATGGAAAATATCATAAAAGATGCCAAATGATTTGGGAGTTATATTATCTTATCACCATAAGTTCTCACATCCCTCCTTGGACAAATTCTAAAAAATAATAATATTTTATTAATTACTTGGCCCCTTTTGTGGAAAATGAGAAAGAATAATTAATTTGAGACCAAGAATTAATAAATACTTCCTTAACAATTCCCCTTCAGTCCATGGAAAATATGAAAATAGGCTTAAGGTCCACAAATTAAATATGAAACATTACAAAAATAACCATTCATGAAATTGATATGTATGACATTCATAGAGCCAATGTGCAATATCATTGACATACAATAATCATTTTACATATAATATGTCGTGAATCTAAAATGACTTATATAATCTTGTTATTAATGTGAGATAGATGGTACACATAATATACAAAATCATCATAAAAATTAAAGAAAGATGTCAATTTGTCAAAATTGAATGTCGTGATAGATGGTCATTGTTCAATATTAAATTAATTAAATCAACAATCAACATTATATAGGTTTTCATAAAGATCATCACCACTGCCATCATTGACATTAGATGATGTAGGTAGATTAGAAGAATCACAAGGAGTGCCATTAGCATTCACATTAAAAGTATGTTGGCAATCTGACTCTTCAAAAAATGAAATTGTTGGGTTGTGGAAGCATCCAAGTTAGCTAGCTTTGACTCTACATCTCACAACTTTGTTGCGATTTCTTTTTAGTCATTTTTGTTTGTGTGAAATAATGTGCAAGTTAGAATGCATGTAAATTGACTCCTCTTTTTTTTGAAGCCAACAAGGTGTGCTTTAGTAAGTGGATAAATAAATATATACTCTAATTTCATTTAGATTGAGACAAATTGACAACTTATTGAGGCAAAGTTAGAGAGTAGTTATAAAATTCTAAACTTGAAAATAATTATTTCAAAAATGAAAAAATTCAAATTTAGAGAGTTAGATAAAAAATAAAAATCCTTCCTCTGATAAAGATTTGATTGCAAGGGGCTGTAGGTGTTGAAATGTTTGACCTTGGAGGTACCACCAATTATAAGCATCATTCTTATACTTGTCACGAAAAGTGAAAATAATTTGACCATTGGAGTTTAGAAAATCAATAAACTCATTCATAACTAGATCCTTCAAATCATGATAAGGGACGAGTCTAACAAACACTAGTTTGTGCCCTTAGTTGCCAAGTTCTACATTTTTGTATGATGCAACCCTCCTTAACAAATAAAGGATCATGGCGCTATACTATTTTGGAGTCAATGCAAAGGCAAAAAGATGCAATGGGGTGGTCATTTTATTCCATCGTTGAACAAAAATTTTGTGCACCTATTTGAATAAATTTTCTTCAAGATTTTCTCTTTTTCTCATTTATGGTTTATCTTTTCAATCATTGAGTTGATAACATCATATACCTCTTTCAAGATGGCTTATCCATGTGAGTATAATTGATTATACTCATGATGGGCTTGGTGAAACTAAGAAGATATCCCACACAATCTCACCAAGTGTTATTTAGGATCACCTACTTAATATTTGTTGCCCTCTTAGTGTTGGATTGCCTCCATATTGACCAAAGTTACCATACCAAAAAGTGTCTCCCGCACCTTCACAAGTTATTTCAAGATGATTGTGTTAGGGGCGAATCAGGTCTCATTAACCTATTTAACATTTTTAAAATAAATAAATAAAGAAGAAACCATACTTAATTTTTAAAAAATAAACTAGAGTGGAACATAAATGATATTGTTTCATTTAGCTTCAACAACTCCAAATTCAAGAATGATCTAAATATGGCTTGCAACATGTGGTGATTGGTGATGAACATTTGGATCTCTTTGTTCCCAGCATACACTTGTTTGATCCAACTAAATTTTTTATTTCAAATATCGTATAGCATAAGTTTGATTAAGTGGATAGCAAAAGGTGCCCAAAAGATGTGTGAATAGTGTGCCTCAACCAACAAACCAATTGCTTTGCAATTTTTGCATTGTCTGTTATGACTTGGACAACATTACTAGGGCATGCTTCCTTAATGGCCAATATGAGGATGTTGACAATAAATTGTGCATACTTTGTCTGCCTCTCACAATCCATGACTTTAAAAAATTGGCCCTTTTCGGGGACACTGCAATAACATTTATCAAAGGCCATTTTTTGGCATGTTTAACCATTAGTCTATATCTAACTTCCCTACAACATGATTAACTCATCACTATAGTTTCTTGCACGCCAACTTACAGTCACAAGTCTCACCTGAAGTGCGGGAATGGCTCGACACTTTCACTATAAACTCATGTATTGGACTGTCTATCTCAATAAATAACTAGACATTAAAGATTAAAGCAAAGCATACATGCACACACATACAAAGATTCGAATTATTCATATTATGACCTTGTATCCATTTAATTAATGCTAAGCAAATCACTTAGTATTAAGAATATTACAATGCGAGGTTTTATGGGTGCTCTACTTTAGTCCCCAAACTCATGATTAGTTAATCCCTAACACAAGTTATAACAACCTTTGTGTATTTTATAGTTGTCACTTATAATGGTTATCAATTACACACTACACACATTCAAATTGCTTTACAATGGCATTTGTTAACCACAAGTTCACTCAAAACATGAGAGTGACTTTTTTGTGCCAACATTCTCTCGACACAAAACTATTTTCAGTCCTCTAAACACTTTACCAAACAAAACACAAAACCCAAGATCCAAAATTACAAAAGGCCTCAAGAAGCATCAAGGCGTAGGAACCTCTTCTCTGACTTGATTTGTGGTCTCTTTAAGAACTTCCTTTACAACTTGCTTTGTAGGTTCCACTTCCTTAACACTCATTCTAGAACTACTATGGAAACTTTTGATGCGACCTTGATGATTTCTTCATTCAAAATGTGTTGCCATCTTATGTGTGTTGTGAAAAGCATCAACTTGGACCAGTGAAGGAAAATAAATCTCCATATGCCTTTGAACATTCAAGAGTGCCCAAGAACAAATGTGGAAATCAAAAAGTTTGTGAGAGGGAAAGTCAAAGCTGCCATGTGGTCTCAACAACTCGGACGAAAGAGAGAATACTATGTCATTCATTTTAACCCCACATGTGATCACGATCAAAAGTGTTATATCATGGCGGATATCAAGTGGAAATATAAAATGTTATTGGCCCAGCTCAGAACTAGCTCACACCATCTTAGGTGTGAAACGGGAAGATGGAAGACACCCAAAGAAGAGTGGACGGATAGGATTTGCCGTCTTTGTACGTTGGGGTTAGTGGAAATGGAATGGCATTACATCATGGAGTGCAAAGCATATGAGGACATTCGTTTCAAATTCAAGGATATCTTGAATGTTGTGTCTTTAACGGCCTTGTTTGTTGAAACAAAGATTGTGAGAGTCGCTGATTGTTTGGACATAATCCATAGAAAAAGATTGACTATCATCAAGGAGATTGAGAGCAGCAGTCAGGTTTAATTTGCGTGGTCTGCTGCTTTTGCGGGTCCCATAGACTGTTTCGGTCTCGTGGATGTCATTAAAAACTTTCATTTTCATTTTCATTTCTCTTTTGCTTGATTTCTCAATCTAACAACAATCATTTGGTGTCCAATAGATGTAAAATCTTTGGCACTTTATGTCGGTGCGTAGGCGGTCCTACTCAAGATGCTCTACCTTTGCTCACTGAAAGGCTAACTAAACATCAGTCCATGTGATTGGGTTGGGAATGGCTTTAAAAACTAGGTGGATTATAACCATGTCCTTGAAAGATAAGAAGAAATAGAGAACTCTTACACTATATAGTAAAACAATTAACATAAAATTATATGTTGCACTGAAAATTTCTTTGGCATGCATTAAAACTGTTCACATTTACATGAGATATATAATTTCTGTAGCAGTACAGGCTGCAACTTTACAAACATTAAAACAACAATAATAGCAAAAGAAAAAAAAAGAACTAATAAAAACACTGCAAAACCATAGATATGGAGATTACATGCATACTAAAAAAAAATAACAATATTCAATAAAAAAATAACAATATTCAATAAAAAAAATAACAACACTCGATAAAAAAATAACAACACTCAATAAAGCATTAACATACTAATAAAAGAAAAAACTAAAAAAGAAAGAAAATAATAAAGACTGCCAACACATCCGTTGAACAAAATTGCCCTCTAAATATTACAATCCTAAATTAAGCACAATAGTTCAGGAGAAATAATACAATCTTACAATCCCATCCCCTTCATACAATATGGGGAAGGTACAATATGGAAGGGGATGGCATTCTAAAATTGGCCTCTAAATATTACAATCTTAATTTGTGATGCTTTATTTTTCCTCTGAAATATGGAAGGGGTATGGAGCGATGCTTTATTTTTCCCTTTAGAGGCTGCGTGTGAGAGATATCAGTTGACTGTGCTTAATTTTAGGATGTATTTAAACTAGAGAGGGATCCCATCCCCTTCCATATTTCAGGAGAGAATATAGGGAAGGTTTACCTCATGCTTGAAAATAGGCATGTCCTCTTTGCTAGAAACTCATAAAAGAAGTTCTTGCCAATGTGCCGTCAAGCGCTGTGTCAGATGCCTGCTGAAGTTACTAAATATCATTCATTTTAATATTTTGCTGTCTGGCTGCTGTTCTTGAATATCATCCAATTCAATGGTCAAACAATCAATTGCAATTTTACACCTTATTCACAATAAAAAGTGTTAAATATTTGTCCTATTTTTATTAGCCAAAAGCCAAAATTGACCTTTAATTGTTGAAGTGTATGATATTTAAGAACAGCTGCGAGACAGCCAGATATGGTAGGAAGCATTGAAATATAGATACTCTTCATTAAAGCCTTGAGCTGATCTTACATAACTTAAGAACAAAGAAAAACTACTCCGCCCTCAGGTTTAGTTTTGTAACTGCACAGGATAATGTGCAGAGACACTTTTATTTATGTCTGTACATACATACTATTAACAGTTTTGGAGTCCACCAAATATTTCCGGGCATGAAAATGCCTGCCAACACAAACAACAAGAGCGAATGTTAACTACAAAACTGTGGAGAGGAGAGGAAAGGGGATTGAAAGGTTAAAATGTTACCCTGTTGTCGAATGTCACAGCGGCCTGGTGCAGTGTGAAGGGATGTCTCTGGCTCTGTCCAACTGTTCTCGTTGGTTTTCATGCTGTCCATTCAGGAATGGAGTCAGTTCATCTGGCGCTGTTAGTAACCCCTCATGGCATCAACACCTTTCAACATTAACATCAACATTTAACAACAACCTAGCAAAATCAATAAATTATTTAAAACCCAACCTGAACAAAACAGTCGTGAAAGTGAAGACGTAGCAACCCGTCGGCTTGAGTAATATCCTTCTTTAAATAAAACTTGATCCGTTTCTTGACAATGGATTCCAATTTGGGATAGGTGCTCTTATAAAACGTCTATGACAGTCCATTTACAATAGGAGGATCTACATTTGAAGACTGAACTGACTCCATTCTGGAGCTGTTAGTAACCTCAACAGGCATCCGGCGCAGTGCTTGACAGTACATGGGCAAGGGCTTCTTTTATGAGTTTCTAGCAAAGAGGACATGCCTATTTTCAAGCATCGTGCAAACCTTCCCCATATTCTCTCCTGAAATATGGAAGGGGATGGGATTTTAAATGTGAAATATCTATATTGTTTTCTGTTTGTTTTGTGCTTAGGGTTTCATGGGTTGTTTTTGCATGTTTGATATTTGCATTGAATACATGAAATATGGAGCATATGAATAAAACCTAAAAAAAAAAAAATAGATATCTACAAAATATTGAAGACCCAATTTGTATTATAGCAAAATATGATTTATAGTGACATACCCAGATGTAAATCTTCAACTTAGTATCTGTGCTGACGGAGGACCAACAATACAAGCTATAAGAAGATTGCAAAATCCACTTTACAATGCAAGGTATTTCAACTATCAATGCTGCAACTGCAAAATGTATCTCTAGACGCCAAGATATAGGAGATAGATGCTAAGTAATAATGGCAACTATGAATACCCACGAATCCTCTAAGATAGTACAACCTATCTGGTACATATATCAACAACAAACAATTTGTAATCTATCTAAAATCTGATAAAACCTATCTGCAACCTCCTTTGAACTCCCAATGCATAAGGTGAATGCCAATAGACAGCCCCAAACTCCTTATAATCACCACAATGAACAGTATGACCTTTCAAGAGGAGTACGACCAGTCTAGGATATACGTGACCTGCTAAAATACTCTGTCTCAGCAACAAAAATCAGTCACAATATATATGATTCTGGCCCTCATAACCCTGCTTTGACCTGCAACATAAAACTCCATGAAAATATATTCATTCAAGCTCGAAACTCCGTCAAAATACCTTTGGCGAATGTACAACTGAAGCCTCTGAATGAAGCCTCCAAAAAATCTCTTCCTGATGTGATCTTTCACACACGAAGAAGAAGACTATGAAGAGGTTTTCGTCTCAACACAGCCAAGAACAAACCCTAGAGCCAAGCTCCAAAGCCAATGCATGGGAACATCCCAAACACAAGAGAAATCAATAATCCCAAAACACAAGAGAAAATTGGTAAAGATATCAATATTTGGTTGAGATGTGGGAAAAAATTATAAATCTACTTGTCATTCTTGAACCAAATTTTGAATAAAATGATGTTAAAGCTCTGTGTTTCGATCTAGTATGAAACACATGGTTCTTTGTTATTGCAATAATGTTGTTGTTTTTGATAAAGTCAGCTGGAAACAAGGGTCCATAACCCTTTACAAACTATCCCAGAGGGCAGAGCTAAAGCCAAAAAAAAAGGCCCCAAACAGACTAACAACATCACTCTAACAACACAACAACAACATGCTGAAAGACAAAACCAACTAAACAACCCCTGAACAAGGGCCAACAAATCTAACTGCCTTAGCCCTAGGACATAGAGCAACCATAGATTTGGGAAACCCTTTCTTCCTACGCTGAACCACAATCCAAGAAAACTTCGAGTCAAAATCCTTAGAGCAAGGTGAGAGGAGGGGATTCTCAACAGACACCGCAACCGCAGAACCCTTAAGCAAAGAAGAAGGCAAAGCCGAAAAAACAACAAGAGATGATAGAGAAGCAATCAGATTGCGGTCAGAAGGAGCCACAATAGGAGTCAAAGAAGGAAACTTAGCATGCACACAAACGACCGCCAACACACCTTCAGGCTCAGCTTGAACAGGAGCAGAAGTCCCCGCAGGGGGTCTAGAAGCCACAAGAGTATGTGAAGGAGAGGAATCAACTGGGGACTCCTCAACCAACCCAACCTTCGGATTAATAACAGTCAAATATTCCAAACGAGCAACCCGCCACCACGATGATGCTTTACGACGAGAGTGATGGCAATACAAAGCTAGATGCCCAACCATGAAGCAATGAAGACAACAGAATGGCAAACCCTCATAGTCCAGCAATTGGGATCTAGGACAATCCCCCACCATCAAGACAACCTCTCCATGAAGAGGCTTGCAGAAATCAATATCCACAAGAATGCGAGCATACGTACAAAGGCCCATAAGAATCCTAGATCTATTCACCATAAGGAAGCGACCAATAGAGTTGCCAATCATCTCATAGAAGGACATTTCTCAAAACTGTAGAGGCAGATTAGGTAACTTGACCCAAACAGGCCTGATATTAAGCGGTTCAGAAATGAGATTGAACCCAATATTCCAGGGTTTGAGCAGAAGGGAATGCTCTTTCCATAACCACACCCTACCATCAAGCACAATATCCCTAGCCTCAACATAATCAAAAGCAACAATGAAAAACCTGTTAGGGTTCAGGGAAATTGGAGCAATAAACATTAACAATTATATGTAGATTAAATAACCCAAATATAACAATGAAGATTAACACAAAATAGATCAACACAAAATTTTAACATGGTTCACCCAAAATGGGCTACATCCACAGAAACTTAGCCATCCAATGATTTTATTATCCAGTACAAAACAAATTACAATCTCACGAATTCCATACCACAACATACATCCCAACCGCTTATAACAAGCCTTTTGGAAGCTTCTAGAATTAGGGTTTTACAATGTCATTTTTCATTTGTCGGTTAACAAAAAATTAACTACCGACCTCTAACATGCAAAAAAGGAAAAAAAATTCAGGGGTTGCGCCCCTGAACTCTGACAAAGATACGTTACGTGTGTACAGTATTTGCATGATCAGTCACCACATACCAACAATCTCCCACTTGGAGACTGATCATGCTCCACACCAAACGATCTCCCACTTGGAGACTGATCCTGGACGACACTGCTGCACTTGCAGCTCCCACTGGATTACAGACCTGGTTGGTTTCTTATGTCCACCATTATCAGTCGTGAAGGCCAACAGAAACTGATGAGAAAATCAATTTCTCCCATGTAACTACTTTTGTGAACATATCTATAGGATTCTCACTTGTGTGAATTTTCTCCAGCTTCAACTGTCCATCCTCCAAAACTGACTGGATGAAGTGGTATCTGAGCTGTATGTGCTTAGTTTTTGAATGCAGAGCTGAATTCTTAGCAAGATGAATGGCAATCTGGCTATCAGTGTACAAAGGGCTATCTTCTTGTCGTTGTCCCAATTCCTCTAGAAAATGTTGTAACCAAATCATCTCCTTACTAGCTTCCGTAGCAGCAACATACCCAGCTTCAGTGGTTGAAAGCGCAACAACCTTTTGCAGCCTTGAAATCCAACTGATTGCAGTACCTCCTACAATAAAAACATACCATGTAATACTCCTCCTGCTATCAATATCACCTGCTAGATCAAAGTCAACATATCCTTTTGGAGCAGAATTTGTTCCTCCAAACCATAGTTTCTTTGAAGTAGTACCTCTCAAATATCGGAGAATCCATTTTACCGCATTCCAATGTCTGATTGATAATTTGAAACTATTGTAGGAACCTACTAAGATACCACAAATACTCTAGAATTCCTACTCAAATTCAATACGTCAATGAAACTAAAAAAAATGCAGAAAACATAGGATATACCTGGCTAAATTGATTTATCCCGTGAGTTCCATTGTCTCCTATCTTCTCAATGATCTTGTTGATTAATGATATTGCTCTCAGAATTGTACTTCTTTGCTTTCCAAGATGACAATGAGATGAATAGAATTGTGGATTCAATGTGCAATGAAAAGGATTTCTACAATGCAACTAAGATAATGATGATGATTTTGATATTGCCATGATATTGATAATGATGTTAAATGATATTATGAAGCTAAATGATTGTGCAACAATGGAGATTATGAAACTAATGCAAATGGGGGGCCATAGGCACACTTGATTGCTTGATGGAAATTTCTGCAGCATGTAAGTACTATAGCTCTTGTGATGCAAAATGAAGGTGAGGAACCTGCTTTTATAGGCCAAGGAGGTTCAAATCCAAGTGTCAAAAGATCCATGTGGAGGAATAAGTCTTGTCACATGTATGGTCAAGATCAAATTGGTTGGGATGAGGGAGATAAAAGTGGGAGATGTTCCTACTACGATTATAAGGTGGAGGAATATGTGGAACCATAAGCCACATGTCATGATGCTCACAAAGACTATTGAGACAAAGGTGGAAGACCAAGAGAAGAACATGGAGGAAGAAGTCCTTGGTTGTTGGAATGTGAGAGGGAATATAGGATTTAGAAGACAAGTGTCTTTGACCATGTTTGATGGTTGACAAGATATATGGCACATGTTTGAGAGGATAAATGACTAATTAAATATTAGGAATATTTAATTATTGGAGCAACACGATGAGGCGTCCAATGATGTGGAAGATGACATGGATGAGTGATGTAGATTTTAGACAGAGGACTTTGTACTTAGAGGAAATAATTAAATAATTTAGGATTATTTAATTAGATATGACATTAGAAGAATTTAAGATAATTAAATAAATTGATTTTATTTAACTATTGAAAGAATATGATATAAGTGAATCAAATAAATAAATTAGTGTATTTATTTATTGATAGAAGAATAAGAATAAAATAAATATTAAATATTTATTTAATTCGACTTGAGCCATTTTTAGGTGTATACATTTTGCCCCTTTCTGAGACAATGTGTTTTATCACGTTGTTTAAAAGAATAATTTTTTTTGAGTATGATACATGCCCCAGTTTGTCTTTGGTACAGGTTTGATGATGGTAGGATGCCCCCTTGGGAGATTGGTTGGGTTGAAGTTGACAAAAGGATGATAAACGATCTCATGATGTAGAATAATGAATGACACGATCTACGAATGAAAAATTTGGCTGATGGAGAATGAAAAATGGATGAAAAACTTGGTATGTATGTGCAAGGTCAAACACCTCCAATTAGGGTTCACTTGGCTATAAATAAGGATGTGGGGTCTCCTTTCTATTCATTTGCACACTTGTCATTTGAAGAGAGATTATAGGGAGCCCTAGTGCATAGCAAAGTAGAGTAGTCAGCAAAGATGCAGCAGATTCTGATAGAGAACCACAGGTTCGAGAGGATCTGACGATTTGGGCAGCAAGTAGAGTACGGACCCCCGGTATGTATGCATTTAATTTTGGTCAAAGTGCATTTAATACAGTCAAAATCTAGGGTCAAAGTAGTCAGTTTTAAATGCGCTGTTTTGTTGTTTCTGCACTTATGATAGTTAAGTCTACGCATATAACCCAATTCCGCGCATTTGAGAGCTACATCAATGCATATGCAATTTTTTTCGCATTCAGTAAGCAATTTTATGCATATAGGTTAAAGTCACGCATACAATTAGGGTTTCCACATATATGATTGATTTGACACATTTAATCAACAGTCTGGCGCATGTGAGTTAATCCTGCACATACAATAAGGGGTTCGGCGCATGCATTATGGTTCCGCACATTTGGTTTAAATCCGCGCATTTGAAGCTGGATTCCACGCATATGTGTGAATGTGCGCATATGATAAATCTTGTTGTGCATACATTCTTCCTGCACATTTACTTCATCCTGCTGCGCATATGATACATTCTGTTGCGCATTTGTCTTTCTACGCATATAACCCATTTTGCTACACATCTGTTGTCTGTTTCTGCGCATTTGAAATTAGTCAATTTTTAGTATAAGTCTTTTGATAAGTTTTGATGCTAACTCTTGTTGCAGCTGTCATCAATCGTCAAAGAAAGTGTATTTAAACTACTGACAATTGGTTTTTTAGGTTTAGGGTTTGGTTTAGACATCATTTACTCATACTTTGTTAATCTAGTGGCACCTAGTTTAAAATAGGAAAAGTAATCATACCATTTTGCATTACAATCTTACATACAATTATAACTTAGTTTTAATTAGGAGTAATTCTATCTTGCATACAATCTTCACCTAGTCTAAATTAGGAGGTAAATTGGACATATTTTGCATACAATCTTCACATGGTCTAAATAAGGAGGTAAACTGGACATATTTTGCATACAATCTTGCATACAATCTTCACATAGTCTAAATTAGGAGGTTAAATTGGGCAAATTTTGCATACAATCTTCACATAGTCTAAATTAGGAGGTTAAATTGGGCAAATTTTACATCCAATCTTGCATACAAATCATCACATAGTTTAATTAAGAGGCTAAATTTTGACTATCTTTCCTTTTATGCTATCATGCAAATATGGCATTTTGTGTTGTTAGATTAGTCACACTTAGCTTAATCTAGGTGGATAATAAACAAGTGTTTGCTGTGCTTGCAAAAGGTGATAGGCATATGCTCTCTGTAAGATGCTACCCCAATTTTTTTTCAAAAATAAATAACAAGGATGTGATAGTGTTAGCATCAATTGCAATAAACCAACTAAATGCCTCACACTTTCTAATCACCCAGATCCCAAAATGGGCAAGGTGAGAGCATACAATGATTGGCTTACAATGAGCAACTATGCAATCAAGGAATTACAAGCGGGCATCCACAAGCTGTGGGGATTCACCACTTTCAGTGGGTAAAGAACAAGAATGAAAGATTACAAGCCATCCACTTATTCAGTGGAAATACTTCACTTATTCAGTGGGTTAGAACAATAAAGAAGGGTTCATTTCTCCACACTGGCGGTATACTATCCAGGGGTTATTATGTGAATGCATAGAAAGAAATATTACAATGAATTCAAATGCAATAATAATCAGATTTATTGATTAGGGCTTGTTCTAGGGCAACTTGTAGACTTGGAGATCACTGTGATATTACCCTGCAAAGCATTCACATCAGAACACATATCATTAACTATCAAATGCTGATATGCCGAGCTTATCCTTGCTGATCAGATTGCTCTATAGTAAAATCAGACTGTCCTTATGATGTACAACTATCCTGGATCAGTTATGGAATCACAAGTTCATCACATATAAGGAGTTACCTTCACAAACCACCATACACCCTCAAACATACATCATACGATCTCCAAATGCATAATATAGGAAACCAAATGATAAGAAGTCTGCACTTTATGACAATACCCACACACAGGTCTGTACTGCCATAAGAAGGACAAATCATTTCAATTCATAACACATGCTGCCCAGAAGTCTAAACTTTATTGCAAATTGGAAGCCATCACATGACCAAGGCAATAATATATATCTACAAACCAAATGAGTTTTCTTCACACTAAATACATGAGTTTATTTCTAATGCTATACGGCCACCTTTGCTGGTACGACACGACTTTCCTTCACCAAGGCAGACTTAAACTCCTCAAAACCATCACAAAGCTGGTTCCTATATCTCACAAACAACTTCCAACATTTAATGCACTTAACAAACAAGGATCATATCATATTTGCATACAGAAAAGTCCCTTCTTGCTGTACGACACCATTAACAAGACAGTACGGATTTGCAGATTATTCATAATCCAGTCATCATAAAATTCAAACAAAATAGGGAATGGCAGTGCTAGAATGAGGCAATATAAATCCAAACACTAAACTTCAACAAAACTGCAGTTAGGGTTCACAATAATGATTTCTCTCCTCAACATGTACGACCTCAAGAGGTACGACCTGCAAGAAATTCACTCCCAAACTTCATAAAATCTGTACTAAAAACTGAGAAAACCATTCTTCAATCCAAAATTCAAATAAAACTCATCAAATAAACCAAATCAAAACAACTACCCCAAACTCCATGTAAGCTCTATGGCAAACTCTGCATGAGCTTGCTCCAATCTCCATCTTCAGCACAATGGTGATTCTTGTGTGAAATCACACCAAACCTCAAGAGGGTTTTCGTCCTCAAGAGAATATGGAAGAACACACAGGTTCAATCGAACAGAGCAATACAAATCCAAAGCATGTTCAAACAATGAGCCCATCTCCTCATTTTATAACTTTTTTGAGGGAAATAAAATATTATTTCCTTTATTCCTTGATATTTCTCCTCAAAAAAATATAAAAATAACTCATTATGTGTGCACAACTTAAAGTCACTTTTTAAATTAAAAGCTCCTTTTAGCTCCAAAGACCCTTTTTATCAAAATAAAAGAAATATTTGATTTGCAAGGTCCCAAAATGATGCATCCATGATTTAAAATTTTTCATCCCCTTTCCAACAAACTATAACACTTAAGTGTTAAATAAACATTTCTCAACCTTTTTAACTTAAGTGCAATAATTAATTGTTTAGTTCATTAAATCAACTAATTTTATGGAAAATTCCAAATATCACCAAACTACAAAATTAAGCATACCAACATACTCCATGATGTTTGGGAAGATGAATGATGCATTTTGGGTGACTTTTTAAAAATAGATGGCTTCTCCAAGAATCTTGGAGAGCAAACTGGGAACCCGATCAAACATTAGAAAGGATTATTGTGAACCTGAACATCCATTGAGCTCATTGCCATAGAAATTTAGGCCATTTTTAGAAGGAAACCCAATTTTATAATTAATAATACACTAAGTTGCAATAATTAAATATAACCTTAGGCAACCTTAGTGAAATATTAATTAATTATCAGAATAATAGTCCCAAGCCAAAATAAGCACTAGAAATGCACTGATAAATAACTTCGACCAATCCCTGATGAAAAGAATACTTGAGACACGCACAACTGCTCTGCAGATAGAACCACGACCACTCTAAGAACTTTGGAGTTCTTCCAACATGCCGGATAGCCTTCACAAGACTACGAACAAGCATAATGTACACAATAATTAATGCACCAAAAATGGAACATTACACTCTCCCCTTGCAACATCTTGGGTGATAAAAAAGCCAGACTCATCTACCCTTTTCTTGTTTACCCTTAGAAAGGCCTGCTCTCAGATTACACTTCATCTAAGAGGGATGACCTTAAGCGGAGCTTTCCTTTGACCCACTATATAAATGGGATAAGGTGAAAGCCAAGTCCTAACCAGCGTCAGCCTTGCCTTTCGGTGCCAAATCAAAAAGAGGTGTACTAGCACTTTGTGAAAACAATTTTCACATTGTGTGAAGTATTTGATACTTTTAGTAGGATTGGTCAAAGCTTTTAGTAGCTTGCCGCATGCTCGTAAGGCGTTGGTCCCTCAAAGTTACTAAGAACCATTTGTTTTAGAGACCAAAATCCTTTTACTTGTTGACGCAGGAGGTCAGACCTCTGAAGCTGCCAAACATTTTCACTAATCATGTGTAGAGACAGAAATTCCTCTTTTGGGGAATGAAACTTGGTGTGCCTAAGAAGTGTGTGCCATGTAAGGGGGAGCCAGTGCCACCAAGTTTCTAGATATTTGCCTTGTTTAAGTGGCTGGAGAAATCCAAGTTGGGATTCAACAAGTAGTATCCTTTCTCGCCTAGGATTGTACTTGTCTTCAAATTTGTGTTAAACACTAAATGTCACAAACAAACATCAAATTGTACTGTCTATTATGTTTTCTTGCCCAAGAACAGAGAAAATCATCACTAGAAAAATATTAGGTTATCTTGAAAAACGTGCCAAAAACAAGCAAAAATTTGATTAAAAACATAATTGTCTGAATAGAACTGCGCATCTGCCAAATTCTGTTGCGCATATGATACTTATTGTTGTGCATATAAAACATCCTGCTACGCATTTGAACAATATTGCTGCGCATACACTCTTACTGCACATACAAATAATAGAACTACGCATTCAGAATGACGCATATAACACTTGTTCCTCCGCATTTGAACTCTATTTCTGGCCATCCACAACAGTGAGCTATTCCCGAGATTTTGAGAAAATAATCAAACCAGTTTTGGATACCCATTTCTGCCTAGAATCTATTGGTGAAGTTATTTTAACCATAAAAATTCATCCCATACTCATTTTCAAAACATTTCACTCACATCTCATACTTAACCTTTCCAAAATTAAACAAAAACAAATTTTCCCAAAGGTCCCATTGAGATCTTCCTATTCAAACAAACAATTTGGTTAGTTTCCCTATCAGGATCAATGATCCTCTATCTAGAAACTACACTAAAACATCTTGACAAGGTTAGTCTACACCAATAGTGATTACAATCGTCCCTATTTGACTCACTTTGGATCAACACTTTGATAGCTATACACCGTAGCTCAAGACTATTGTTTGAACAAGGAATCAAAAACACCGCCTTTAGAAAATCTTATCACCATCACATTCAAATCAATCTTTCACCTCAAACTATATCCCATCAAAAACATCAGTTACATCCACAAGTCTATCATCCAACTTTATTCATATCACACTTTTGTATGGTTGAAACTAGGTCTCAAGCCAAAAGAAGAAAAGAAATGGATTACACCAATATTAGTGTACACTCTTCTAGTGATGGAGAGGAATAAATCAACCAAGAAGAACTTGATAAGTGCTTACAAGATCCAAAATTTCAAAAATTGATGGATATCCTCACAAATACTTCCTCTTACTTGCACAACAAGGAGCCAAACTACCCATTGATTTTGACATTTCACATTTGAGAACAACAAGCTCATCAAATGAAATAGAAGCTCCCAAAAATGAAAAGGCTAAGGATACGTCAAATCCTTTAGATACACTCACACAACAAATCTAAGCCTTACAACAACAATTTGTGGACTTGCAAATGGGAACCTCCACAAAACATTACTCATTAGAGGATATATCTCCATATCTTTTTGACAAAAGCTTGGTCATGATAGCTTTCCCTTCAAGATTTGAAGTCCCTAAATTTGACAAATATAGAGGGAAAGTTGATCCACCTGACCACATTAGAGAATTTAGCGTTGCATGCTTAGAAGTCACCCATAATGAGACATATCTTATGTGACTCTTTCCACGTAGCCTAGGAGGTCAAGCAATGGAGTGGTTCTCTTGTCTACCTCCCAGAATCCGAACATTCAATGAACTAGTGGACAAGTTTGTCACTCACTTCTCATACAACATGTTGAACATGAGATTTCAATGTTAGATCTATGCAATAACAAACAAAAGAGTGGGGAATCTTTCACCACTTTTCTACAAAGATGGCGCCAACTTGCCAGTAAATGTCCTTATCATATTCCTGAAAAACAAATGATTGAAATGTTTGTCCATAACTTGAACACCGAATTAAGCTATCAAATACAAATCCAATGTCCTACTTCCTTTAGTAACGTCATGGAGATGGGATTACGTATTGAGAAGGCTTTTTTAGCTAAAGGACAAATACAAATCTACAAGGATGTCCCTAGTTCAAGCAACAACATGGATAAATCGAGGTTTTGGACTAAGAACAAGAACATTGTAAACGATGGAGTTGTAGATGCAAAATGTGTGACACCAAAACAACCTATTCTAAATCTATCAAGTCCACACAACAATGCACCTCCAAACAAACCTCCAAACAATGAATCAAGACCAACAAATTTTCCTCCTCGTAGAAAATTTACACCATTGGGTGAATCAATTGAATCTGCCCTAAGGAAGCTCATAGCAAACAACCTCATAACACTTCCTATGGTAAGATAATATGAACCCAAGTTCAAACCCTCTTGGTGGAATGATTCTGATTTTTGTGAATTCCATAGAAGTAAAGGTCACAAGACCAACGATTGCCAACGACTGAAACAAACCATCCAAGACTTGATAGATCATGGAGATATATCAATTGATGGACATGCATCCAATGACAACCATATGGCATTAAAAAATCCACTCCCTAACTATGAGAAGGGAGGTCCCTCTAAGCAAAACAATAATGGTGGTAACAATGCCAATTACATGAATGTATCATATGAATACACCGTTAACCACATCTCTGAAAGTGATTCACATGTAAATGTGATTACTATAAATAATAAGCCCGATTGTAATGTAACCACTGGTTGTGGAAAGATTACTCTCCAAGGGGCTCCACCTAAACCATCATCCGTATCCAATCAGTATAATGTCCTAGACCAACTCCAAAAGACACCCGCACATATATCTATATTGGAGCTTTTGCGTCTTTCACCATCCCATAAGGCTATCTTAGAAAAGGCTCTTTTGGAAACCACTGTGCCAACAAATCTAGCCCAAGAGCAATTCCAAGCCATGGTAGGACATTTTACTACCCCTCACTTCTTATCTTTTACCAAAAAAGATGACATGTCCATTACACAACCTCACAATGCATCTCTTCACATCGAAGCCCTTCTTCTAGTGCCAAAATGTGATTGATAATTTGAAACTATTGTAAGAACCTACTAAGATACCACAAATACTATAGAATTCCTACTCAAATTCAATACATCAATGAAACTAAGAAAAATACAAAAAACATAGAATATACCTGGCTAAACTGATTTATCCCGTGAGTTCCATTGTCTCCTATCTTCTCAATGATCTTGTTGATTAATGATATTGCTCTCAGAATTGTACTTCTTTGCTTTCCAAGATGACAATGAGATGAATGGAATTGTGGATTCAATGTGCAATGTGAAGGATTTCTACAATGCAACTAAGATAATGATAATGATTTTGATATTGCCATGATAGTGATAATAATGCTAAATGATATTATGAAGCTAAATTATTGTGCAACAATGGAGATTATGAAACTAATGCAAATGGGGGGCCAAAGGCACGCTTGATTGCTTGATGGAAATTTCTGCAGCATTTAAGTACTATAGCTCTTGTGATGTAAAATGAAGGTGAGGAACTTGCTTTTATAAGCCAAGGAGGTTCAAATCCAAGTGTCAAAAGATCCACGGTGGAGGAATAAGTCTTGTCACATGTATGGTCAAGATCAAATTGGTTGGGATGAGGGAGATGAAAGTGGGAGATGTTCCTACTACGATTACAAGGTGGAGGAATACGTGGAACCATAAGCCACATGTTATGATGCTCACAAAGACCATTGAGACAAAGGTGGAAGACCAAGAGAAGAACATGGAGGAAGGAGTCCTTGGTTGTTGGAATGTGAGAGGGAATATAGGATTTAGAAGACAAGTGTCTTTGACCATGTTTGAGGGTTGAGAAGATATAAGGCACATGTTTGAGAGGATAAATGACTAATTAAATATTAGGAATATTTAATTATTGGAGCAACATGATGAGGTGTTCAATGATGTGGAAGATGACATGGATGAGTGATGTGGATTTTAGACATAGGACTTTGTATTTAGAGGAAATAATTAAATAATTTAGGATTATTTAATTAGATATGACATTAGAAGAATTTAAGATAATTAAATAAATTGATTTTATTTAACTATTGAAAGATTATGATAGAAGTGAATCAAATAAATAAATTAGTGTATTTATTTATTGATAAAAGAATAAGAATAAAATAAATATTAAAATATTTATTTAATTCAACTTGAGCCATTTTTAGGTGTATACACAATGTTCTATTCCTGAATTGCTCATATACTTGCTCACAACTCCCACTGCATGTGCAATATCTAGCCTTGTGCATACCATTGTATACATCAAGCTGCCATCTGCTGATGCATATAGTATCTTAGACATTTTGTCTTCCTCCTCTTGTGTCTTTGAACACATCTCCTTTGTCAACTTAAAATGACTAGGCAAAGGTGTACTAACTACTTTTACATTCTGCATGTTAAACCTTTTCAACACCTTCTCTACATACTCACTTTGAGACAAAAATAATTTTTTGTTTGTCCTGTCCTTTGTGATCCTGATACCAAGGATTTGTTTTATTGCACCCAAATCCTTCATAGCAAATGAATTTGCTATTTTCTTCTTAAGTTCATCAGTATGGTGCATGTTAGACCCAACAACAAGCATGTCATCAATATGGTGCATGAGTGGTAGCCATATACTCTGCTTCTGTGGTGGACAAAGCAACTGTGGGCTGCCTCTTACTCATCCAACTCACTGCTCCTCCAAATAGAGTAAACACATAGCCACTAGTGGACCTTCGACTGTCTAAGTCACCTGCCCAATCTGCATCAACAAAACCTTATATGTCCAAAGATTTGTCAACACTATCAATACCAAAATAAACCAAACAATAATCAGGAGTACCTGCAATATATTTAAACACCCTCTTCACATAGTTCCAATGTTGTCTACTAGGGTTAGACGTAAATCTGCTCAAAACTCCCACTACTTGGGCAATATCTGGTCTTGTGCAAACCATTGCATACATCAAACTCCCTATAGCACTAGCATATGGCACATTAGACATATCCTTAAGATCATCCTCATTCTTTGGATACATATTTAATGAAATCTTAGTACCAATGGGTAAAGGAACTCTAACTGGGTTATAGTCCTATAGACTAAACCTCTGCAAAATAGTATTCACATACTTTGTGACAACCAAAGCTTTCTGTTAACTCTGTCCCTCCTGATCTCTATTCCCAAAATATACCTTGCAGCACCAAGATCCTTCATCTCAAATGCACCTGAAAGTTGGGCTTTAAGCTCACTGATCATACCCTTAGTATTGTTGAAAAACATGTCATCAACATACAAAGCAATAACCAGTATAGAATCATCAATACAATGAATGTAAACACAATGATCCTCCTGGCTTCTAACAAAACCTAATTTCAACACATATGAATCAAACTTTTGATACCACATTCTGGGGGACTATTTCAGACCATAAATAGACCTCTTTAACCTGCAAACCCAATGTTCTTTTCCTTTTACCTCAAAACCTGTAGGCTGTAGCATATAAATTTCTTCTTCAAGATCTCCATGCAAGAATGCAGTCTTAACATCCATTTGCTCAATCTCCCAATCATAAGTTGCAGCAATGGATAAGAGAAATCTAATAGAAGTCAATTTAGCAACAGGAGAGAATATCTCACCAAAATCAACTCCCTCTCTCTAGGAGTAGCCCTTGGCTACCAGTCTAGCCTTGTACTTCTCCAATGACCCATCTATTGCAAATTTCTTTTTGAAGACCCACTTACAACCTATGGCCTTTCTTCCTTTGGGAAAATGAACAAGATCCCAGGTGTTACAAGAGTCTAAAGCCATCATCTCCTCATGCATGGCTAATTCCCAAGACTCACTATCATATGCAGAAATAGCTTCCCTATAGGATCTAGGTTCATAGTTAGTACCCAATAAAGCATATACACAACGGACATTTGGTGGGCTATACCTGTCAACTGGATTCCATTGTCTTATGGATCTCCTCAAGGGTGGAGCAAGAGACTCTACTCATTCTTCTACATGATCATCTGCACCAACTTCTTTTGTAACAACATACTCATCTTCATCAGAACTACTTGAATCTTCTTCTTCTTCTTCACCCCCAATCCATCATTATGTTCTTCCTGAGGCACATCTTTCTGCTCTAAATTAAAGTGCACCTTTTTTACCTTTTCTTCTTTCTCTTTTAGCTGCTTAGGTTCAGAAATAGCTCTAAGTTCCCTGAAAATAACATCTCTAAAAAATATAATCTCGTGGGTTAGTGGATTCCAAAGCTTATAACCTTTGACATTATCACCATATCCAATGAATGTACACTTTTTAGCCTTTGGATCCAACTTAGATCGCCTTTCCTTAGGCACATGAACACAAGCCTCACAGCCAAAAAGCCTTAAATGTGAAACAAAAGGTTTCTTACCTGTCCACACTTCATAAGGTGTCGAATCAAGAGCATTACAAGGAGATCTGTTTATCAAGTAGCAAGCAGTACACACAGCCTCTGCCCAAAAGCATTTATCCAATTGTGCATCACTAAGCATACTTCTGTCTCTTTCTATAATTGTTTAGGTCATCCTTTCTGCAACACCATTTTGGTGTGGTGTATACGGAGTTGTCTTTTGTCTGATTATACCTGCAATGCTTGTAAAACTCATCAAATTCCTTAGAGCAATATTCCCCTCCATTGTCAGATCTTAATATTTTTATCTTTAAACTTGATTAGTTCTCTATTAAGACTTTGAATTCCTTAAACTTAGTGAAAACTTCAGATTTATGTTTCATAAAATAAATCCATGTATGTCTGGATACATCATCAATGAAGGTGACAAAATAGTGAGATTTTTCAATAGATTCATTATCCACAGGCTCAAACACATCCGTATGAATAATTTCTAATTTCTCTTTTGCTCTATTGCTTCCTAAAGGAAATAATTTTCTGTTTTGTTTACCAAACACACAATGCTCACAGAAATCAAAGTGCTCATCAGAATAAGAGAAACCGTCCAACAATTCTTTATTCTTAATAGTTTTTAATACATTATTCCTTTTGTGGCCCAATCTGCAGTGCCACAATAAACAAGTGTTTTCAGAAGCCTCAGAAACATAAGAGGCATTACAAACTATAATAGATTCAAGCTTAAACAAGTTTCTGAATCTCTTCCCTTTCGCTACCACCAAGTTCCCTCTCACCAATTTGCAGCCATGCTTGTCAAATGTCACATGCATTCCCAAATCATTCAACTTTGAAACTGAAATCAGATTTCTAGCTAACCCAGGAACATGCAAAACACCAGGGAGGGTTTTAATCCTCCCATCACTAAAACACAACAATATCTTTCCTTTCCTGACAATCGGCTATGAAGAGTTGTCACCAAGGTAGATATTACCTCCATCATATTCCTCATATGTGGAGAACCATTCCTTATGCGGGGTCATATGAAACGAGCATCCTAAGTCAACCAACCAGTGATCATTAGAAACAAGATTACATGCAGAAAGTAAAACTTCTTCACCTGCATTCAAGGACTTATCTGAAGCACTCTCCCACTGTTTCTTGGGGTTTTTGCACTCCTTCACATGTCCCCTTTTACCACAGTTCCAACACTTAACTCTGTTCTTTTTACGAGGAGTCTTAGATCGGCCTTTGGACTTGTCCTTAGCCCCTTTCTGATCTCCTTTAGGTCCCCTTTCCTTAGACCTTCCCCTGATACTAAGAGCATCCTCTGAACTATCCGAACTCTTCTTCCTCAATTCCTATGACAGTAGCACTAAAACAAGAGCATCCAACTTTAGATCTGCGAGGTTAGCAGTGATAGCAAGGATAACATTCTCCCAAGACTCAGGTAAAGAACAAAGAAGTAAGATACATTTATCTTCCTCACTAACCTCAACATCTACTGAATCAAGCTGACTCAATAACAAATTAAAAGAATTTAAATGCTCTACAACTGATTCACCTTCTCGCATTTTCATGGAAAACAATTTTCTTCTAAAATAAAGTTTATTTACCATACTCTTGGCTTGGTAGATCTCACCCAACTGATTCCACAATTTGTATGTGGTCTCTTCCTTTGCGACATTCAGTAGCACAGAATTTGAAAGACACAATCAGATGGTTTCCCGTGCCTTCTTATCCAGTCTAGCTCACTCATCTAGAGAGAGATCATCGAGTTTCTTCTCTTTTTGAACAACCAACCATTGGTTTCTTTCTTCCAACAAATCTTCCATTTTCAGCTTACACAACTCATACCCCATTCCGTTGAACTTCTCAATGTCCAATCGAGAGGTTGATGCAATGGTGGATACAACCATAATAACAACACAAGATCTGTAAAATAAACACAACCAAATCTCCCACTGTAGCTACAGCTTCCACACTACCACCCAAGAGTCAAAGCTGGCCAGGCTCTAATACCAAATATTAGAAATGAAAGCAACACTACTTCAATGGAAATCTGATTCAAGATAAATTTCAGCAAACTTTAAGTGTGCATTAACAATGGAGATTGTAATCAAAACATAAAACCCACTACAGAGAAAATGCCAAACATGAAGAACTCAACACAAGACACAATGACACAATGTTTAATGTGGAGAAAACCCTTACGGGTAAAAAAAACTCCACATAGGAAAGAGGCCCAATGTTTGTATTAATCTACAAAAGATTGTACAATACAACAATACCATCAATCTCTCCTTCAGTCTTCAATCCGACAGCATTCTTGCAGTACCTGGGTACCTAAAATATGTATTGTAGCAACAAATACATGGAAAATACTTATAGAAATGTTTTCCAACTCATTCTAGGCGTTCACCTTCTCTCTCCTAAGATTCTCCAACCTGTAAAAATTAATTACCATCTTACAAGCATCTTACACTTGTCCAAAAATAGCCATGCAAAGGTTGGGTGCCCAAGACTAAATCTAGCCTCTTACAGCATCTTATGGCGTGTCATAACCGTCATAGATTCCACAAAAGACCATCTTTCCAAGATAGAAACCTTAGGCTAAATATAGAAAATATACAACTAACATATCCGTCATATGCGTCATAGAATCTTAGAATCTTATGACAACTTGCAGCTCTGATAGATTCACTTAGCAAACATTATGACAGTTTTCAAACATGCCAAAAATAGTATATTCCTCAAGGGAGCATGCCTACCCTCATTTACTTTGAGTTTTTACATTTGCTAATAGTAAAAGTCACTCCGTAATTACCTCTGATTACTCTGAAATTACCCTTGCCAGTGAAACTAGTACATCTCTTCATAGATAATTATGAATTACATATAATAAATGGAATAAATACAATATTGGGATTTACAAGGTTAATGGCACCTTATCCAAACAATTTTTGTTGCAATACTCACCTCCATTATCAGATCTGAGACACTTCAACTTTTTTCCTGTCTCATTCTCAACCAAAGCTTTCCACCTTTTAAAAGTTTCAAATACTTTTGTTTTTTATTTTAGGAAATACACCCATGTTTTCCTAGTTGTATCATCAATAAAAGTAACATAATAGAAAAAGCCACCAAGAGAAGATACCTGAGTTGGTCCCCATATGCCTAAATGCACAAGTTCTAATTTCTCATTCTTCTTCTCTTTCCCAACTTTGAGAAATTAGACTCTTTTCTATTTTCCATAAACACAATTTTTGCAGAACTCCAAGTCAATCTGTTTTAGACCTAGTAGCAACTTTCTGGAGTGAAGGATCTTCATCCCTTTTTCACTCGTGTGCCCAAGTCTATGGTGCCACAATTCTATTTCTGTCCCTGTAGCAAGTGCTATAACTGTCTCAATAGCAACTGTTTCTGTAGAAGCTAAGGTAGAATAAGTATTACCAGTACACAAATACAATGTGCTTACCTTTTCATCTTTAGCTACTACTAATGTACCTTTAGTGACCTTCTAGATTTTGTCTGAAAAAGTAACTATGTAGCCTTCACTACCTAGTTGTCTTGCAGAAATTAAATTCCTTCTCAAATTTGGAACATGCCTTACCTCCTATAGCAACCATTCATTTCCATTCTGCAACTTGATTTTTATCTTTCCTTTTCCAACAATCTCACAGGGTTCATCATTACCCAAATATACCTGTCCAAAATGTAACGCCCCGCCATGCAACTCCAGAGAACAACACAATTATGCTATACAAATAGAACATTTTTTTTTAAATGAAAGAGATAACAAAGTAATGTTTAACATATCTATACATATCAATAAACTAAGTATTATCCTCCACGATTCCATGGATGCATTACTAACAAAACTATTAACATGATCTCATATACATCATGATTTAACTAACTTCATTAGTTTATCCCAAAATTTATTGCATTAAATGGATAAACACATACATTTCCATATCTTAACATCAGAAAAGTAATCAACATGATCATATATACAAATTCCTATACATGAGGGTACATCATTTAATTATACATACTATGACTTCCTGATTACATTGGAATACATACATTATGCTTTAACTAATACACAGGGCTAGTACATGAACATAAATAACTGTCCCCTCAAACTGGTACAACATCTGGAATCTGTCACACGAGATACATCCTCCTCACACACAAACTATGGCAAGGGAAAAACAATGGAGATAAAGTACATCCACCTGACCATGTGGAACCCTAAGGTCCACCCCCAGTGCTAGGAGATAACATAAGGTCCCACTACAACAAACAATCAGGTAGATAGTAGACTATCAGGAACAAGGACTATACATGAATCCAATATAACACGGATCAATATCACAAGAAACTCCATCATCCCTTCCAAAGGCAATCACATAACGAATGGGGAGAGCACAACTAGGGAATGCTAGGCTACAGTAGGGAGAGTGTCATCACATGGTCCTGACATGGGTTATCCTGACAGTCTCTCACTAGATGTCGGCCCCCATCTATGGTTATCCTGACAGTCTCTCACTAGACATCGGCCCTAGAGGGTGACACATGCGGAACCAACATTCCTTTCATGGAGACAAGGAAGTTGACTTTGCCAACCAAGCCTTCTCATCCCATCCTTAGTCTAAACAAGCACTACAGGCATGGGTGAGGAATCCAATTATCTTGTTTAATGTGAAATCTACCCTTTCCCCCTAATTCATTTTAGGTTATCACTTAGTTACCAACTTTCAATGGGTTACCTTGGCAGCCACTTTAGGCACCGGCCCCACATTGAAAGCCACTCCCCTACCTGCATCTAGAAGACCCTACTCATCAAACAAGGCAAATATCATCATAACAACAAGTATACATGAGCAATGCAAGGCATCAACCTTCTTGCATATCATCTTAATTACAAGGACAGTTTCACAATACATTGTCCATAGCTTCCAAGTGAAGCAATTTATAAACAACATAATCCTTTTTACATCTACTGATGTCTCCCCATTCACATAATCCAACACAGTATTTTAATGCATGTTCAATACAAATAATGAACCATATCAACCTTGCAGGACTTTATTTCCACATCATAATACACTTTGAACATAGCATAAACATGAAATCAAAACATCAAAGCCTATGCCTCTGGAAACTAAACCTTGACGACTTACACATAACCCTATTACGACCAGTGATACAACTTACACAAGTTTTACTCACAATAACCCAACAATACTTATAAATCAATTTTCAAATACAATGCTTATAATCCAATACAAATCTATCAATCAAATTCCAATCTTAACATAACCATCATAATTAAATCGATTAAATTTCATCAACATTAATATATATTCATGTCGATTCTCGTTTAACCACATTAAATAAATGCAACAATTACGTTTCTATCTATAATGTTTGACTTAAATCAATACTCGAATACAATGAATAATAACAATGAATAATTATGAATAACAATGAATAATAACATAATTCTAAATTCTAATTTAATTGGGCATTTAACTAATCAACTCTTTTGTCTTGAAATAATAATAATAATGATAATAATAATAATAATAATAATAATAATAATAATAAAATACCTTGGATCATTGGATAGCAAATATTTTTCATCCAAAGATAGTAATTAAATAATGTTAAATTCTATTACCTGACAAATTTAATTTTATGTTAACTCCATTTGACTAATTACTAAAACATTATTTATTCACGCCTATTAATTTACAATATTATTGTTGCTTATGAGCATGTCATCTTATCAAATCTCACATCAACACCAACTTAATGATAGATCATACTCTATGCTATTATTATAATACAAAATAGCAAGTCTAATTAGTATGACTACATTTGAATTTAAGGACATTATTCAAGCTAAAGAAAGATTTACTCCTAATTGAAGAAGGTAGAAGGAAACTAGATTACTAATTTTCAACTCCCTATTTTTACTCACAGTTATCATGTATAAACTTCCAGAACAAGAATAATAGTTAAGGCAAGCAGGCTTTCTCTTGGTATACACGTTTCTCTCGTGCATCTAACACAGAGTAAACAAGGCAAGCTTTATCTCCTAAGCAAATTTGTTGAAAAGGCTTTAGAGACTTTCTAACAAATGCAATTGTGCAGCATATACAGGCACGTGAACTGTCTGATAAAATGCCTCAAAACAATGTCGTCCTAAGATATTAAATTTCACTTAAGCTTGAACAATGGCATATTAGGGTTTTAATAGTTAATACATGAGGTTTTCACGGTCCATTAGATTGAAACGATCTTCTACAAAAACTATGTGAGTTCAGATAAAAATAGGACATATTTTTACCACTTTTTGGTTCTGAATGAGGTGTAAAATTGCTATTGATTATTTAGCCATTGAAATGGATGATATTTAAGTAGAGTGATCACAGTGTAACCTAATGATATTGAAATGCAAGTAGGGGGCGACTGAATTTCCATACATACTGCTCCAAGCAATCATCTATGGAGTGATCTTTTATTCCATGGCCTCTTTTGAGTGGACTGTGGTGAAAATCTTTTGGTATTTCTTCTTCATGTATTTTACTTTCATGTACTTCACATTCTTTGGGATGATGACAGTGGCAATCACCCCGGACCATAATGTTGCCGCAATTATAGCAGCACCGTTCTTTATGCTGTGGAATCTTTTCTCAAGATTTATGACTCCTCATCAGGTAAGATACCTCATCAGGTAAGATACCTTGTCCCCCATTAACAAATGCATTGGAAATATGTGGGAGTGCATTATATTCTAATGAGTGCATGCAACTTGATTGACAGATGATTCCTCCATGGTGGAGATGGTATTATTGGATGAATCCTGTAGCCTGGACGCTCTATGGCCTTTTGTCATCCTATGGAATGCAAGGATTGCAGCATACACCCAAAACATGAATTTGTTTAAAAGACTTTAAAAACTTTCAAATAATTGCGGTTGGCAGATTTTAACCAGACTTGCAACCTTTTACCAGCTTCCAGCTAGCTGGAGCACGTGACCCTGGAGATTTAGTGGATGAGAGCTATACATACTTCGATCAGATTTGAAACTCTTATTGCATTACATCAATTGTGACCATAATGTGTGCATGGTTGACCATTTTGACTTCTTGAAGATGCCCTAAACTTTGTCATTAAAATGCTAGAAAACCAGCGGCAAATGTGTGGATGTTTTCTTCCAAGTGTAGACCATAAATGACTAGATTCTAAATTTGTTTGTTAAATGGTTATAGAAATAATCAAGCAAATGCAATTGGCAGGTATAAGCCAGATCCGCACCCTTTCCAACATCCTATTAGTCCGCTCCAAACTGGGAGCTTTGGAACATGTATGAACAGCCAATGGTGCAAAAAGGATGGAGGACTTCGTTAGATGTATGCAAAATGTGGAAATGAGTACAAGCACATGAACTGTTGATAAAATGCCTTAGAGAAAATCATGTCATTGAACGCAATGACTGCAGGATATTCACTAAACAGATCTCAAGCAAATGCAATTAGCATGATTTCAAGGTACGCACAAAATGGATTTGATGAAAAGGCTAAAGGAACTTTCATGTGAATGCAAGGAATGAAGCCCATTCTAACCCGTGTTGCATTAATTAACAATAATAATAAAAAGAAATACAAACTCAGCGTAACACATATTATAATTGTCTCTTTTTATCATGATTTCTCTTTACCATTTTGTTGCTTTGGTTGTAGTTCAAATCTCCAACTCATTAAACTCTCTTCCAAACAATATAATTCAATTCAATTAACAGGAGAGCAGTTTACTGCAAACAACTGCCTGTAATCGAAGGATCAATGGTTTATTTTTATTTTTACAATTTATGGCAAGCGTGATTTGTGAGAGTTAATTATGTT
Organism: Cunninghamia lanceolata; assembly: GCA_027924645.1. Lineage (NCBI taxonomy): Eukaryota > Viridiplantae > Streptophyta > Pinopsida > Cupressales > Cupressaceae > Cunninghamia > Cunninghamia lanceolata. Next base: position 3,814,921 of record BSBN01000515.1, read on the forward strand.
ATCCTAAATTTATGCAAACAGTTTTAGGTATCCTTTGGCTTTTTAATTGAATTTTTATTTTCCAATTGAAAGGTACAACTATTCGGCCATGCTTTAGATGTTAATATAAATAAAACTATGTTTTGTGCATATATTGTTGAATGCTCTGTAACGACCTTTTAATTCACCCTTGGCCTTCTATGTTTATGCGTTTGGCTTTAAATTTAACATTGGCAGTATCAAGATCTCTAATGATACACATTAATGCAGATTGGGGTAATCCAGAGGGATAAACCATGAATAAAGACAACAACAAACACAATGCAATAATGGATTTATTGAAGAGGATTCGAAAGGAAACTGAGTTGGAATATAGAAATCGAAGGAACTCGGATCCAAACGCTTGTCTAGCTGAGAGGGTGATGTTGCTCCTAGATTCTATCCTGTAGCTCCAGCCTCCTCCTAGGTCGATCCCCAATCAATCCTCCAAATTTCTTTTTAGAGAGAGAGAGATCTTCCCCTTCCTTCTAGATTCTTCCTCCACCTTTTTAGGAGGTATGACACAAATACTCAAGTACCCATTTCCTGTGCATGACAACCAATTTCCCCTTTTATCTTTTTCACAATTTGTTATTTAATTAAATTTATAACATTACAACTATGATTTAATTTACAGCATTTAATATAATTTTATTTTATTTATTAAATTTATAACATTACAAATTGTGATTCAATTTACAACCCTATAATATATATTTTTTATTATTATTTCTATTTCATTATTATTTTTATTTATTAACCTTAGATTACAATATAATATATTTTCCATATAACTATAATTTACATTAGGCATTTATATTTATTTACCAAAAATGCCTTCTTAACACAATAATTTTATTTAAATGTAACAATTAACCAAACATTGATCGGACAATTCCAACTAAATAATCCAAATGCCAACAATACCTAACCAACATGCACGATCGAAAAGCGTGACCACAACAACAATGACTGACTATTACACCCATACAAACAACACTAACTGGATACTAAGCCAGATACTCATCCTCTTCAAGGATGATGACAACTAGGGACCTTATGTTAACTCTGTTCAACAAATTTTGATTGGTTAAGGCACGCTCAGACCTGTTAATTCAGGTGGAGTCGATGCCTAATACCTACAACCTGCAGCAAACAACACGGTCGAACATGTAGCTATATATGATCATTCAATCAAACACACAATGAGAGGAAGTCGCAGTGTAGCAAGGTACTTACACATGAGTAATGTGACACTGTTCCTTTCACAAAGACACATCAACAAGTAACTACATTATGCATAACAATCAGTTACTGAACAATCAAGATAAGATAATCAGTTACATAACGATCAAATACGAGCAATCATCAATAATAGCATCACGACCATGATCAGATAACACATAAAGCTCAGAATTAAATTAATCCACAACATCTAATATGTCCATAAACTAGTCATTGCATAAACATAAACACCAGTAATTAAAGCATCATCAATTGTCATCATAGCAGTAGGCCTATCATCAACTAGGTAACATCAACTAACATCATAATAGTAAATCTATCATCAAGCAAAATGTCATAATGATTAGATCCAAAAGAACAGCTATCAATCTAACAGAAAGAAAAATGAGGGGCACTACACAAAATCACTTTGAACATAATCTACAAAATATTTCCTATGGGGTGTGGCATGAAATGAAGCCCCTGAATCTATTACCCAGGAATCATTAGCATTATCTAAACATAGAATTAAAGCATCCTATAATTTATTACTTGCAACATTAGCTTCCTGACTGTCATCATGTTGTCCGTCTCCTTGTTTGCCCTTTCAAGACCAACAATCCTTCTTCAAGTGTCTTGGCTTTCCACAGTGCCAATGGATTTAGATATGCCTTTCTTTGACTTCCCTTGTGACATCCCACGATGTGTTGGGCTTTTTCCTCTCTCCTTTGTTCTTCCCCTGTTCTCTACAGTCAAAGCATTACCCGATGTTGAACTCTCACCTGTGCTTTTCCGTCGCATTTCCTCACTAAGGATAACACCAACAACATCATCAAATTTCAAAGTATTTGAACCAGAGACAGAGTTACTTACATCCATTACCAAGCTATTCCATGTTTCTAGCAAAGAACATAAAACCAAGAGAGCCCTCACCTCTTCATCAAATTTCACTTTTATAGAAGTTAACCAACTGGTAATCGTATTAAACTCATTTAAATGATTTGTCACAGATCCACCTTCAATCATTTTCAGATTAAACAAACGCTTCATGAGAAATACCTTTTTTGAGGTTGAGGGTTGTTCATAGAATTTACCCAAAGCTTTCATCAAATCATCTGTTGTCTTCACTTCTGTTATATTAAATGCCACAGATGGTGCCAGGCACAAACAAATGCTTCCCAGTGCCTTTCTATCCAGAAGTTCCCAATCCTCATCAGTCATTGCTACTAGTTTCTTGGCTTTTCCTTCCAACGACCTCCATAAAACTTCTGATAGAGATAATCCTCCATCTGCATCTTCCATAACTGATAGTTCTGCCCATTGAATTTGTCTACCTCCAATTTACCCTCATCTGCCATTGCTCCCACTTAACCATGAGATTCCCACTCAATCGTGAGACCTTCCTGCAAACGATAATCGAACACAACCCGCTCTGATACCAGTTATTAGGGTTCAGGCAGATCAGAGCAATAAACATTAACAATTATATGCAGATTAAATAACCCAAATATAACAATGAAGAATAACACAAAAGAGATCAACACAGAATTTTAACATGGTTCACCCAAAATGGGCTACATCCACATAAACTTAGCCATCCAATGATTTTATTATATAGTGCAAAATATATTACAATCTCGTGAATTCCATCCTGCAACATACATCCCAGTTGCTTATAACAAGCCTTTTGGAAGTTTCTAGAATTAGGGTTTTACAATATCATTTTTCATTTGTCGGTTAACAAAAAATTAACTACCGACCCCAAAAGTGCAAAAAAGGGAAACCAAAAAAAAAAATTAGGGGCTGCGCCCCTGAACCTCAAGAAGGATATGTTACGAGTGTACAGTATTTGCATGATCAGTCGCCACATATGAAGAAAACCCCTTACATAGGGAAGAATTTTAATATTACCTTGAACAAGAGGACTCCAAGATTCAGAGATCCACTTATTCAGATCAGGGAGGGATGGCCATAGACCATAAAATTTTCCAATCAAGGAAAGTTTGTCATATTCTTAGAAACTTCTTGTCCACATACCACCGCAGGGGAGGTATGGGAGCAATGAAGTGAGTGAGAATGTATCTTATTGCTCACAGTTGAATGACCATTCACCCCAGCTATAGCAGCAAAAGAGAGACCCCGAGTGCCAACAGAACCTAGGTAGTTTCAGTTGGTAGGGGATGCAGGGGCCTCAACACCCACTCGAGCATTAGAAAGAGCTTTCCCTACCTCTGAGAAGAGCGTGGTAGGGGAGACGATGCATAGTCCAGAAGATGACTAATAAGCACCAGGGGAAAAGCCCACAACGTTCCCAGCCATATAAAGTCCATGGAAAATATGAAAATAGGCATAAGGTCCACAAATTAAATTAATTAGAAATGAAACATAACAACCATTCATGAAATTAATATGTATGACATGCATAGAGAGCTAATGTGCAATAGCATTGACATACAATTTTCACTTTACATATAATATGTCGTGAATCTAAACTAACTTATATAATCTTGTTATTAATGTGAGATTGCCATAGCCCTTCTCTATTACACTTAGCATTTACGCTAAATGGTTATATTTAATGTTATTTTACGGATGCGTGTTAACTTTCTATGCAAGAAATTGTTATAGCACAAATAACTATATATATAAGATACACACATATATTTATATATAAATAGATAATTAAGCTAATAATAGAAATATTGTGATATATCTTGTATTATCTTATAAAAATAATAAATAAATAATAATAATAATAGAAATTATATGAGCATTGAGAGTTATTTAAAATGATAATGTTATCTTGCCAAGTAATTGACAAAGGTAAATAATAATAGGATATAGTAATATATTTTTACTTATCCTTAAATAAGAATGAATAAATAATAATAATAATAATATAATAATAATGTGAATTGTTTTGGCAATAACAATAATATTATTGCAGCCAAGAGCAAATATCGTTTTTATTGCACCACAGGTTTTACTATTTCTTTTACTAGCAAAATCTCATAAAAAACAAGGATGAAGTGATATATATATTTTTATAATATTAATCACTTAAGAGACAAGAGGAAATAATCACACTATTTTAATATTTCATGGAAACATCATTCCCGTGCTTGACATTTGTATAAATAGAGAAATCTGACAAATCGCTCCAATTGAGCTGTTTAGTAGGGATCATTTGGAGTTTATCAAAGTTTTACTTGGCATTTAAATAACATGTTTTCAAACATCTTGAGCCTTGGGAAGAGGGGAAAGTGCTTATTAAATAGAGAATTTTGGAGTTTTAGGGAATGCCAGATAGAGGAATGAAAGTGGGGGAAAGAAAGGAAAAGAGAGATTTTGGAGGATATTGGACAAAGAAATTTAGATTTGTAGAAGGATTGAGGTAAGGATTTTAGTAGACTGTTTAATTTGAACATAGATTACAAGGAATTCCTTTACCAAGCTATTGAACAATAGGGCAATTAATAACTTCTTCTGATCATTTCTAAATTTTGAGTAGCTATAAGATTTCATTTCCTCTAGAGTTTGTAAATTATGAATCTTTAGCAACAACAAGTGTATTCAATTTACTACAGTATGAGATTTCCCTAAATTAGGGTAGCTATGAAATTTATAGCTTTGGCTGATGACCAGCTGTAGAATACCTGCAAGAAAAATAAAACCAGTTAACTAGAAACAAAGGAAAACATTCTCTGTAAAATACATACCTTCATGGTAAATACAATGCATGAATTAGATTTATTACAGAGGTATTGAAACCAAATAATTTAGAAATGATATTGTCAAATTCCTAGAATAACCATGCATTTCATTAAAATACCATAATAGGCATATAAATTAAATAATCTGAAGGCTACTAGCAAAAGTAAATTTGGGCAATCCATGGAGGCCACCCCTCCAATGGAGATGTCCCCATTAGAGAGGCGCTCTCTAATGGAGATGCCTCCATTAGAGGTGCCTCCTCTGTGAATCTAGAGAGTAAAAAAATAAAACTTGCTCTTGATTGAGAGTTAACTTATTTTCTTTTATGCCTTTAGCATATTTAAATGCTTCTTGAGGTCCATCAAATACTCTTTAATATCTACTGTTATAGAAAAGGAAGCATGCTTTATTTAAATAACAAATAAATAAATTAGTTTTATCATAAATACTAAGTTTTATGGATATTTCATAAATTATTCAAGGCTGGAAATAATATAGAAGGAAGGGAAGTAAAGAAATTACTATGTTAAATAGTTTTCATTAGAAAATAACCAATAAAGATTGAAAGAGTTAATTTTTCATTTACTAAAGTTAAGTGAAATTAAATTTTACATTGGACCATAGATGATAAACTCTTATTTATCCTTATCAGGAAGATGTTGTAAAGAAAGTATTTTCCTTGTTAAGTAAAACTTAAATCTTTACTAGTTGGTGTGTAATTATTTCGACTTCTTATAGATATTTTGTTAAAACATAATGCAAGGAGTACTACGAGAACTACTACTAGAAGTTATAATCATAATTGTAGTTTTCCATTCATTGTATTGATCTGTGTGGATTACGAGTAATCATGGTGTATATGGGAGGATCCATGATTGTATATTACTCTCAAACCAATTGAGAACTTTAACTCTTGAACAAATTGGTGCAACAATGATTGTAGCGGCACGGTAGAGAATTAATCATCCATTACCTTCATAGTAATCAAATGCAAATTGAAGTACTTATGTTTTATGACTTCTTTTGTATTACAATGTTAGTCATAAAGAAGAAGTGATTCATGGTGATATCAAAGATTGTTGTTGTTTCCCTTTTGAACCTTTTGGTATATCTCAAAGTCATTAATTAAACTAAATGATTCGCAGTAATTGTCGTTGCAATGTTATGCCTAGGATGAGAATTTTGGCATAGCGTCAGAGATAAGCTTAACTTATTGCCTGTAACCATTTCTTATGCTGGATATGATTGTCCTATGTGGACATATCATATAAACCTAAGGATTAAAATCATCTTTTCATCAATTTTTTTCTCTTACTTAATCTAGTACAATATCCAATATAGGATTGTGATACACAACTATGTACAATATTGCTATATTACAGTGGAATCAAGGAATTGTGTTTCTTGAGAATGGATTTACATCCTTGGCAGATCAATCGGTAAAAATATTTACCCTAGTAATATATTAGCCAAATCAAATTTAAAGATGGAATTTCAATTATGAATGATCCTTTAGATGTTTTATACATCCTGAAGAATGTCAAGATATCATGGCGAGATGATAGGACATTCTTAAGCTATACGCACTGATTACTGTTGTTTATAATGTAAAATTTTATATGTTTATTAAATTTTAAGTGTAGAAATCTAGTGTACTTAGTACATTTGATTATACTGTACCTTTGAGTATTAATGGTAAAAGGCCATAAATTTGTAACTTGATGCAAGGTTGTTCAATGAACTACGAAGCCTTTGCGCATTACATAGGCAAGGCCATCCAGGATGAGCCCCTAAGGCTTAAGTCTTCCCTTAGGATGGGTCCTTAATTGGTTGTAAGTTCTTAAGACCTTGGTGGGGTAAAGTATCAGGTAACTTACTAGGTAGAGAGATGTGGCTAGTTGTCTAGCCTTACTATATTACCAGATATGATTTCTTTACCTCACTGGATTACTATATGACATAAGGTTTTCATGTCTATTATTTCAAAAATCTTTATGAACTACTATTTTCACCATGTACTATTTGCATGGAGTTGATGGAAGAAGAAACCTATTCTTGTAACCTTGATTGATTAAACATGAATTGTAGTAGATCATTATCTAACAAGTTAAATAACACAAATCATTTCAATATGAAGGATTGAATATCGTAGTTGCCTCCTCTTGGATTTAGGGTTGCATACCTATATGTCGCATTTGAGAAATGGATAAAATGCATGGTTAAGTTCATAAGCCCTATTATTCACTCTCAACGAGCTCAATTATAATTGATTGAAGGAAAGGTTAATTTGGTGTTATATAACATCTGAATTGATTATAATGAAATCTTCATTCATCTATTTTATCCTAAGATGATAAATTTTGATGTTGTAGAAACATTCATGGAATCTTTTGGCTTATATGATAAATTTAAGATTTTCAAGTTTTAAGATGCTATTAAGTATTTAATCACTCATTGTTAGTCTTTTCATCACTGCATGATAGACTTAGCTTGGTAAAGCTTATATGATATCTTATATGCATGTTTGGTTGTTTCTTTGATGTGACATAGTATCTAAGTTAAGAGATTAAAATCATTATTTCAAAACATGTGCTCCAAAGCACCTATTATGTCACTATATGTTTGGTTCTTACATGTGAAGTGTGTAATGAAGTGTGGTATTAAGTTCTGTGGTGACTATGGAGAGATATTATAGAGATATTAATCTCTAAGTCATTTGTTAAACCATAAAAATTTGTTCCTAGATATCTATGGTCCAATTAAATTGAAAATATCAATAATCGAGAATAGACTACAATACAATCTAGAAGATTATGTAATTGGTTTGGTTATGCTAGTACAACAATTTTTTGGGGGGGTTGTGCTTGTTTTGGGTATGCCTATATATATCACATAGTACACATAATATACAAAATCATCATAAAAATTAAAGAAAGATGTCAATTTGTCAAAATTGAATGTCATGATAGATGTTCATTGTCAATATTAAATTAATTAAATCAACAATCAACATTATATGGGTTTTCATAAAGATCATCACCACTGTCATTATTGACATTAGATGATGTAGGTAGATTAGAAGAATCACAAGAAGCGCTATTAGCATTCACATTAAAAGTATGTTGGCGATTTGACTCTTCAAAAAATGAAATTGTTGGGTTGTGGAAGCATCCAAGTTAGCTAGCTTTGACTCTACATCTCACAACTTTGTTGTGATTTCTTTGTAGTCATTTTGTTTATGTGAAATAATGTGCAAGTTAGAATGCATGTAAATTGACTCCTCTACTTTTTTTTGATGCCAACAGGGTGTGCTTTACTAAGTGGATAAATGAATATGTACTCTAATTTTGTTTAGATTGAGACAGATTGACAACTTATTGAGGCAAAGTTAGAAAATAGTTATAAAATTATAAATAAAATTTTAAACTTGAAAATAATTATTTCAAAAATGAAAAAAATTAAATTTAGAGAGTTTTAGATAAAAAAAATAAAAATCCTTCTTGTGATAAAGATTTGATTGCAAGGGCTTGTAGGTGTTAAAATGTTTGACCTTGGAGGTACTACCAATTGTAAGCATCATTGTTATACTTGTCACGAAGAGTGAAAATAATTTGACCATTGGAGTTCACAAAATCAACAAACTCATTCATAACTAGATCCTCCAAATCATGGTCAAGGATGAGTCCAACAAACACTAGCTTGTGCCCTTAGCTGCTAAGTTCTACATTTTTGTATGATGCAACCCTCCTTAACAAATAAATTATCTTGGCGCTATAGTGTTTTGGAGTCAATGCGAAGGTAAGAAGATGCAATGGGGTGGTCATTTTATTCCATCGCTGAACAAGAATTTTGTGCACCTATTTGAAGAAAGTTTCTTCAAGATTTTTGCTCTTTCTCATTTATGGTTTGTATTTTCAATCATTGAGTTGATAACATCATATACCTCTTTCAAGATGGCTTATCCATATGAGTATAACTGATTATACTCATGATAAGCTTGGTGAAACTAAGAAGATATCCCACACGATCTCACCAAGTGTTATTTAGGAGCACCTACTTAATATTGTTGCCCTTTTAGTGTTGGATTGTCTCCATATTGACCAAAGTTACCATTCCAAATAGTTTCACTGACATCTTCACGAGTTATTTCAAGATGATTGTGTTGGAAGCAAATCCGGTCTCATCAACCTATTCAAAATTTTTAAAATAAATAAATAAAGAAGAAACCATAATTTTTTAAAAATAACTAGAGTGGAACATAAAATTATATTGTTTTATTTAGCTTCAACAACTCCAAATTTAAGAATGATTTAAATATGGCTTGCGGCATGTGGTGGTTGGTGATGAACATATGAATCTCTTTGTTCTTAGCATACACTTGTTTGATACAACTAATTTTATTTCAAATATCGTAAAGCATAAGGTTGATCGAGTGGATAACAAAAGGTGCCCAAAAGATATGTGAACAGTGTGCCTCAACCAACAAACCAATTGCTTTGCAATTTTTGCATTGTCTGTTATGACTTGGACAACACTACTAGGGCATGCTTCCTTAATGGCCAGTATGAGGATGTCAACAATAAATTGTGCATCCTTTGTCTGCCTCAATCCATGACTTATCAAAAAAATTACCCCTTTAGGGGACATTACAATAACATTTATCAAAGACCATTTTTTGGCATATGTTTAACCATTAGTCTATTTCTAGCTTCCCTACAACATGATTAACTCATCACTATAGTTTCTTGCATGCTGACTTACAGTCACGAGTCTCACCCAAAGTGCGGAAATGGCTCGACACTTTCACTATAAACTCATGTATTAAACTATCAATCTCAGTAAATAACTAGACATTAAAGATTAAAGCAAAGCATACATGCACACAAATATAAGGACTCAAATTTATTCATAGTATTCTCTACAGTCAATTACAACAATTGTATCCATTTAATTAATGCTAAGAAAATCACTTAGTATTAAGAATAGAACATTCTTTTACTATTACAATGTGAGCTTTTATGGGTGCTTTAGTTTAGTGCTCAAACTCATAGTTAATCCCTAACGCAAGTTATAACAACTTTGTGTGTTTTATATCTATTTAACAACTTAACTTTCTGAGCTTTGCAACTTCCCTGCCCATTTTTGAATTTGATTTTGAGTGCGAATGGTTGATGACAGTCCGGGGGGCCCTCGTGGCCCGGTCACCCCTCTCTAGGCATGTGATGCTCAATTCTGGAATGGGTAATAGTGCAGTTCACGTGAATCCGTCCTTGGATTTAGGTCCCAAGAGGTGGAAGGAGGCCCTTGTGGGTGCAATGTATGAGGGATGTGTTGGCAGGTCGAATATTTGAGTTTTTGTTGAGTTCGAGGAAGGAGCAACACTAAAACTGCAATCTAATCATCCAGAGGGAGGTTGCGTCAATGGAAAATACTCTGGTAGGTAAGTTCTTTGCCTATCGCCCCAACATTGACCTATTTAGAAGATGGGTTGCCTCCAAATGGCTGCTGAAGGGTAGTGTTACGGCCAGTGCCATGCCGAATAGTATGTTCCTCTTTAAGTTTACTTCTTCAGAGGATCTTCTTTCGGTGTTGTCAAGTGGCCCATGGCTATATGGGAAGCATTCACTCTCCCTATGTAGATGGAAATCCGGATTCGACCCTAAGGCTGACCTCAACCAGTCAGCTCTAGTCTGGGTTAGGCTCCTTGGGTTGCCCCTAGAATATTGGGATGAGGAAATATTTGCCTGGATCGGCAACTCATTTGGGGATTATGTGATGGTGGATAAGGTCACTAAAGCCAAGGTGAGACTGGTGTATGCAAGATTCTATGTCAATGTTGATATTCTTAAAACCCTTCCTACCTCCATCATCCTGGAATCTAAATTTGGGAGATGGAATCAAAGCATTCTATATGAGAACTCATGGATTTTTTGCCAATACTGCATGAAGCTGGGGCATGTCATAAAACAGTGCTAAGCCCCCAAAAAACCTACACCCACTCCGAAGGATTTTCAGGAGAAAATGAAGGAAATCCCAGAGGACTACCCTTCAAGGAAGATATCCTCAATCTTCTTAGCTCCCCCCTACTTATCCAGAAAAGGTGCATGAGGAGGAGTCAGTTCTAGTCCAAGCTCAAGTTGAAACTGGGGGCGTTGAGAATGATGAACAACAATGAGACAGCAGGGGAAACACAAAAACCAGAAGAGCCAAATGCTGACAGTGGTAACAAATAGAATAGGCCTATAATACCCTCTATCCATATCAAGGAATTGAGAAAGGTTACTTGCGATAGAGAAGAAGGGGAGATTCCTTAGTCTTTGGACAACCTAGAGGTTGCGACTGTCAATGTCCAACGGGAGACACGAGTTAATCAAGTTAGTAGCCCTAAACAGGATTCTGGAGGCTTCAAGTTAGAGGTAAGCATGCTGGGGGATAACTTCTCCCCATCCCCAGGGGCAGGCACTAGTAAGAGTACTGAAGACTCTAAGGGATGATCAACTACGAGAAGAAAGGGAAAGGGTCCCAATTGAAAGACTGCGAATGTGGGGGGAGAAAAAGATGGGAAGACCCTCGCATATCCAAACAAGACAACATGAGATAGTGAGAGAGATAACTAATGGAAAGAAGACCACCTTGGTGGTGCCACCTAGAAGGCTAAAGAAATGAGGGTCCTCTCCTGGAATATCAAAGGGCTAAACAACCCTCATAAACAACTGTTAGTTAAAAACTATATCTTTGAAAATAAGATTGATATTCTTTTTATACAGGAAGTTAAAATGACTGAAGACAACTTCAAGTTGGCTGTGAAGAGTATTTGGCCTAATGCTAATTATGCTATCTATGAAGCCCTGGGGGCTTCAGGTGGTATTGTTATCCTGTGGGGTCAGAACTTGCAAGGGGTGGTGATCTCCTATACTAGGTACTGCCTTGAGGTCTCTTTCTTTTACAGAGACAATTTTTGGACCCTTGTCAATGTTTATGCTCCTAACTCTAGGATGGGTTGAAAGGATGTTTGGGACTACTTGACTAATAGAATTAATCACTCCAAGAAGAATCATTGAATGATTGTTGGTGACCTTAACTCCCCCCTCTACCCCTCGGAAAAGATGGGTGGTATCACTAACTACTCTGATAGCATGGCCGACCTTACAGAGTTTTTGAGTAATGTCGACCTCATGGACATCAAACTTACTAGCTAATCCTTTACCTGGTATAATAGAAGGCAAGGGAAACGTCTTATTCAAGTCAAATTGGATAGAGTCCTTATCTCTTCCAACTGGACCATTTCCAACTTCCTTAGTTTGGAAGCTCTTCCTCGAGTGGGGTCGGATCACAACCCATTGTTATTGAAATGACAAGATAGGAATCTCATAGGACCCTTCCCCTTTAGGTCTGAAATGATGTGGGCGGTTCATCTGGATTTTAAAAGTTGCCTGGCTGATTGGTGGAGAATTCCTATTAAAGGGTTGACTATGATCAGGTTGGTCCAAAAGATACTTAATGTTAAGAATCAGGTTAAGGGACAGAATAAGTATGATTTTGGGAATGTGTTGAATAGAAAGAAGACTGTAGTTGGTCAGCTGCTTGACATTCAATCCAGACTAGAGTAGGGAGACAGTTCAGAAGAGATCGTGGCCCTAGAAAAATCCTTATCCAAGGACTAATTGCTAATTGTGAAAGAGAAGGAGCTATTCTGGAAATAGAAATCCAGGATCCAATGGTGAAGGAGGGGGATAGAAATACTTCCTTCTTCCATCAATTTACCTTGAGGCACATTAAAAGAAATACTATCAGTAGACTCCTTGATATGGATGGTGCTGAAGTTGTGGATGATGACAAGTTGGGGAAGTTGGCTTCCAACTAATTTTAGTCCCTACTGGTGGCCCATTCTAGAAACCTCACGAACTAGGAGGACAATGTTCTCTTGAATTCCATACCTACTCTCCTTTCTATAGAAGACAACTGTCTCCTAACTAAGCCAGTCACAGAGGAGGAAATTCGAGTGGTGGTTTTCTCTATGGGGGCATTCAAAGCCCAGGGGCCAGATGGTTTTCCCCTTGCCTTCTTCCAAGGATTTTGGGATGTGGTTGGTAGAGATGTCACTGAAGTGGCTAAAGATTTTTTAGAACCGGTAGACTCCTGCGGTAGTTGAACAACACTTTCATTGCACTGATACCTAAAAAAGTTGATCCCATTTCAGTGTTTGATTTCAAAGCCATCAGTCTCTGCAATATTGTTTACAAGATTTTTACAAAAAAATTGGTTTTCAGATTTCAACCCCTTTTAGACAATCTTATTGCTGCCAATCAGAAAGGCTTTGTCCCAGGGAAGCAAACTTTGGATGCAACCATCACCACCTATGAGGTCATCCACTCTATCTCAAAAAGTAATATCCCAGGTATGATTTTTAAACTTAACATTTCCAAGGCTTACGATAGGGTCAATTGGGATTTTCTATCTAATGTCCTCAAGAGATTTGGATTCCAAGGTCGTGTGATCAATTTGGTGAAAGAATGTGTCTCCACTATTTGATTATTGGTGCTAGTTAATGGTTCCCCCCATGGATTTTTCTCTATGAGAAGGGGCCTCAGGCAAGGGGACCCCCTTTCACCCTATCTTTTCATTATTTTGGTGGAAATTTTGGGAAGAAATGCTTGTAAGATGCTGGGGAATGGATCCCTTCATGGTATAAAGCTTCCTTCCACAGCCCAACCTTCTGTTATCCAACAATTTGTTGACGAAACTATCTTATTTGGTATTGCTTTTGTTGTGGAGGCTAGAAGATGGAAATGTCTACTCAAAGATTATGAAGATGTTTCTGGGAAAAGCATCAATTTTGAAAAGAGTCACATCTACTTTTTGAACACTCCTGAGGTTCTGCAGCATAAGATAAAGGGAATCCTTGGTTGTTCGAGTGCTTGTTTATTGGATACATATCTTGGTCTCCCTCTTACAGTTACTAAAGTATAACTCCTGACTATTGGAAATTGATTATTGAAAGAATGCAGAGGAAGCTGGTAGGGTGGAAAGGTAAGTTGCTTAGCCAAGCTGGGAAATTTTAGTTCCTTAAAGCCTCTCTCCAAGGAATCCCCACATATTTCCTTAGCCTTTTTAAAATCCTTAAATGTTTAGTTGAGAGGATTGAGCAAATCCAGAAGAAGTTTCTATGGTCTGGTGTGGAAGAGAAAAGGAGAATTACCCTTGTCAGTTGGGAGAAAGTTTGTTTACCTAAGGTCCAAGGGGGGTTGGGGTTAAGAAGAATTCATCTCATGAACAAAGCCCTTATGGTTAAGATTGGCTGGAACCTGATCCAAGATAACAAGGACTAGGGTGATATCATGTATGCCAAGTACTTCAAAGGGGATAAGGTGTGCAGATTACTTTCTGAGCAAAATCTCCCTGAAGGGTCGGTCATCTAGAATGGGACCCTTAAAACCAGGGGTCTTCTTCATAAAGGAGTTAGGTGGAAGGTGGGGGATGGTAGGAACAATAGCTTCTGGGAGGAAAGATGGTTGAAAGAATTGTCCCTTAGAGAATTAAATAGTGGCAGGCTTGCTAACAGAGCCAACAGTTTCTTTGGTAGCATGGTTTCAGATTATATCAGCCACAATGGGTTCCTCTGAAGCTGGAAATGCCTTATTGACTGTGGCTTTGTTCACAATGAGGATAAACAGATTGCTCTCTAGCTTCCGGGGGAATTGAAAAATCTCAAACTCACTTTGTTCCCTAAGCAAGATTAGATGGTTTGGGAAAAGGACAATAGGAGTCTGCTCACTGTGAAGAGTGCCTATGGTCTACTGTTAAACCTGGGAGAAGATATTTTGTGAGGAAAGGTCTGGTTACCGAAGCTCATTCCCAAAATAAACTTTTTTGGTGGACTCTCATTCACAAGAAGATCCCCACTTTGGATAATTTGATGAAAAGAGGGTTTATTTCCCTAATCGTTGTGTTCTTTGTGGTGAAGGGGAGGAGACTATCCCACATTTGTTGTTGTACTGTAATTTTTCAAGAGAAGTTTGGAGCCTTATTTTGTAGTGACTGAATGTGTCTTGGGTTTTTATTGCTAGCTTGGCTACTCTTGTTAGGGAGTGGAGGTCCCCCTTCCTTCCCTCATTCTTAGTGACCAGGGAATTATGGAATCAAATCCCCTACATTTCGCTTGGAATTTTTGGAAAGAGAGAAATAATAAAATTTTTAGGGAGAAATCTAGAACCTCTCTGGAGGTTTTCTAGGCTTTTTCTAAGCTCCTAATTGAAAACATCAACACTTGCAAATTCAAAGTTGTTGATAACCCCTCTGGGCAAGTTGAAGTGAATATGCTGAAACAACGAGCTATTAATCTAGGAATCTGTAGCATTGATACTTCTAAGAATATTACTAGGGCCAGAACTTGATGGGTGCCTCCATAGAAGAATTGGTGTAGCTTAAACTTTGATAGGGCTGCTAAAGGCAACCTAGGAGCGGCTAGTTGAGGGGGTATAATTAGGATTGATTCTAGAATTCTTGTGGCTACCTATTCTAGAGGGATAGGGATCAAGAGCAACAATGAGGCTGAGGCACTAGCTATGCTTTGGGGGATGAAAATTGCTCATTCTATAAACATCAAGAAGTTGCATGTTGAGGAAGATTCCCAACTTCTTATCAATGCTATCTTTAACTCGGCCAACCTAGGCTAGAATTTAATGGATGTAGTAGGCGATATCAAATTGCTCCTCAATGCTTTTGAAGAGTATAAAGTGTCCCACATCTATAGGGAGGGTAATGTTGTGGCGGATGTTATGGCTAACTTGGGCATCAACAATTCTTGCTAGAGATGTTGGAGGCAGTCCTTCAACTTGCCTCGTAGAATACAAACCCTTATTGAGAATGATGGACACAAATCTGTATCATATTCATGACCTTGTGTTTAAGGGGGGAGGGGGATAAGCTGGAGGTGTGCTCTGATTTACCTCTACATTGTTAGTAGGAGCCTAAAGGCTAGTTCGAATGATTGGGTGGGCAGAAAAATTTAAATTGTTGAAGGAGCCGTTGGTTTTCAAAATCCTCTGGGTGAAGGTGATGACATCGTTTGGAAAAGGCTGACTCAGCCGACAACTACTGACTAGATGTCATGGTGGAGGGGAGTCCCATGTGATGAAAGATGGATGACAGGTTGGCAAGTTTGTAATAATTATATTTCCATCCCCATTCTCTAAGTTAATTACTCCCGCACGAGGTGGCAGGTGGAAGTCTTTTCTCAAGTGGCTGAATAGGGTGGCAAGGACCCTTCACATCAGTTTTATGATAACAAAAAATTTAGTTTTAAGATTCACAGGCCATGGATGAGATGGGAGAGCATGGGCTATTTTAATTATCTTTGAGTGTCTTCTATTTGGCCTCTCTCACATAAGAAATTCATTAATGGTCATTACCTGCTTCTACTTTTGCTACTGCACTAGTTCCAGATGACTATCATGGGGGGTGATATTGTGAAAACTGAGCCTTCCTTGTTGGATGAATTTAAACACAATCCTACGGTGTGGCATATTATTCAAGAGGGTGAGGTGGCTTCCTTCCTAGAATCTTTGATTGGCTATGACGATAACCTCCCTAGGCAATTCATAGAATCTTGGGACAAAAGGCAGGTTTACGTGGGGGCATTGGGTTTGAGGTGTCAGAGGAAGTTATCAGGCAAGCCACTAGTATGCCTACTAGAGGAAAAAAACACTACTGAAGGAGTAAAGTGCCACACCCAGAGAGCATGGGGGTGTTTTTTAAGGAAGGTGAAGCTGTAGTCAAGCTCCAAGGAGGTTTCAAAAGGGAGAAGTTGCACTCCCTGTGGGACTAGGTTTGCCTAATGCTTATGAAATACTTTATCCTCAAGGGGCACTTTAGAGTTTTCTACCACTATCATTTTTCTTTACTTAATCATTTTAGACATAGCTTGGAGTTAAGCTTTCCTTGCATTTTATTGTCATCTTTGGAAAGCTCTATCCGGTCCGCCAAAGATATCCCGACCGCCAAAGATATCCCGACCAAGAACCTTAACTCCCCGATTATTCCCCTCCACCAAGGATTCATCCTCTAGCTCTACCACTTTCATTTAGCTTTGTGTCCTCTCAAATAGATTAAGGTGAGCCTTCTTGAAGATTCCCTTCCAATTCTTGTCGTTGTTGACCTCGGTTCTAAAGGCAAGGGAAAAAAATCCATCGGGGCCCCCAAAATCATGACCCCCTCTCCCAGTGGTTCTGATGAGGGGCCCAAAATCGAAGAAGTCCATGACACCCCACCAGCTGGCACCCCTATCCCCAAGTTGGGCTCTAAGTCAAAAAGTAAAACCCCACCCCAAAATTCCAGCAAAAAGAACAAATCCTCGACCCAAGATGTAAAGAAGGGTGCTGCCATTATGGGGAAGAGGGAGTTGGATATGGAAAAGGAGGAGGAAATTCATCTTCACAAAAAGGGAAAAATTGGGAAGGTTGACATCCAAAAGGAAGTGGTTGCTTCGAAGTTCATGATCTAGAGACTATTGCTAAACAAGGGGAAGGAGGAGATTCAGGTGTTGTTGGTAACCCTGTGCAAGGTGTTAGAAGATCAAATCAGATAGTTGGCATCCCTTCTTCCATTCCACAGGGTGTGGAACTATCGAGAGATTCTAAATTTGTTAAAGATACTTTGGGTGAAGGGGAGGATGAGACTGCTACCGAGTCCTATCATGAGGAAGAGAGGACTAGCCACTTCCCCGAGATGAATTTACCGTACTCTGATGATGAGGAGGAAGTTCAAGAATAGGAAGGTGATAAAGGGGGTTTCTCTCTATGTACCAAAATGACCAAAGATGTTGTTGAACTCAAATCCAAGATGGAGAAGCTTTAGAAGAAGTGGCGGGTTATGTCAGAATTCACTGCAAAAGATTTACACTGCGCGACCCCTGTGTTCTCTATTGTCAAATATTTTGATGCTAAGGTTAAGGTAAATGGATTTGATAGTCTGGGCGGATTACAAGGACATGCTCAAGTTCCTGTCCAAGTATGGGATTACTGAGAATCCCTAGCTGGTCTCTGGGTCTTTTTGTTGTTTTTAATTATAGTCTGATTGTGTTTTTTGTTGTTGTTTACCAGCTATTTATGAACTGTTAATGTGTTGTTTCTGGTTTTTGTGAGGCCTTGCTCTACCCTTGGGGTCTTTTTGTATAGGTATCTAGACCCTCTTTTCCAACTGGCTTAATAAAAAATGTTTTGTGTTTTATAGTTGTCACTTATAATGGTTATCAATTACAAAATTGCACACACAAATTCAAATTGCTTTACAATGGCGTTGGTTAACCACAAGTTCATGCAAAACATGAGATTGACTTTTTGGTGCCAACATTCTCTCGATACAAAACTATTTTTAGTCCTCTAAACACTTTACCCAACAAAACACAAAACCCAAGATCCAAAATTACAAAAAGGCCTCAAGAAGCATCAGGGCATAGGAACCTCTTCTTCGACTTGAGTTGTGGTCTCTTTCAGAACTTCCTTTACAACTTGCTTTGTAGGTTCCACTTCCTTAGCACTAATTCTTGAACTACTATGGAAAATTTTGACACGACCTTGATGATTTCTTCATTCAAAACGTGTTGCCATCTTATGTGTGTTGTGAAAAGCATCGACTAAAAAATTGGCCTCATCAATCATTGCTTTGAAAGTCTGCATCTCCTTTGATAACAATAGTGGATTACTCATTTAAATAAAGGAAACGTATTCTTCAAGTTGATTTCTTGTTTGAGATATGTTGGATGACTATACGTGTACAACTTGGACCAATGGAGGGAAAAATCTCCATATGCCTTTCTCTTTTGCTTGATTTCTCACTCTAACACAATCATTTGGTCTTCAACTGATGTAAAATCTTTTGCACTAATGTCGGTGCATAGGTAGTCCTGCTTAAGATGCTCTACCTTTGCTCACTCAAAGGCCAACTAAACATTGGTCCATGTGATTGGGTTGAGGGTGGATTTAAAAAACTAGGTAGATTATAACCATGTCCTTAAAAGATAAAAAGAAATAGAGAGCTCTTACACTATACAGTAAAACAATTAACATAAAATTATATGTAGCACTAAAAATTTCTAATATAATTTTTTAGCACTACAGGTTGCAACTGTTACAAACATTAAAAACAACAATAATAGAAAATGACAAAAAAAGACTAATAAAAACAATTCAAAATCATAGATATGGAGATCACATGCATACTAAAAAAAGAACATCACTCAATAACGCATTAACATGTACTAATAAAAGATAAAACCAAAATAATAATAATAACAATAAAGACTGCCAACACATCCATTGAACAACACCTTCATTTCTCCCCCTTGATGAACGATGGGGTGACCCCCAACTAGTTTCTCAAATCTTCAAAACATTCTTGTGGAAGAGCTTTGGTAAAGATATCAGTAATCTACTGAGATGTGGGAAAAAACTACAAATTTACTTGCCATTCTTGAACCAAATTTCAAATTAAATGATGTCAAATCTCTATGTGTTTCGATCTAGCATGAAACATAGGGTTCTTTGTCATTACAATAGTGCTATTGTTATCACAATATAAATGGTTGGATGCTCTTGCAACAAGTGTAGATCTTCCATGATCCTTCTAATCCATATGACATAACAACTTGCTGCTGCAACGACAATATATTTTGCTTCAGCTGAAGAAAGAGCCATAGTTCCTTGCTTCTTACTACTCCAAGATACAACTTCATAACCAAGTGAAAAAACATAACTAAATGTTGATTTTCTATAATCTATTGAACCAACCCAATCAAAGTATGTATAACCCACTAGTTCACATTTTTTAGTGGAAGAATAATGGATGCCAAAATTATGTGTACCAATCACATACCTTAATATTTTTTTTGCAGCACACCAATGAGACTCATGTAGGTCTTGTAAGGAAGATAATGTAGCAGAACAACTTCCTACACTAATATTGAAAGGAGGACTATGCAAAGCTTTTCAAATCTTTACAACAATTACAAAAATTATACATAAATAGTAGTCATACCACAACATAGTGATTTACGTGGGAAAAACCCTTTTGGAAGAAAAACCCCACACTCAAAAACCAACCCAATATATTATTCATAAATCTTAACAAGATTACAATATACTTATAGATAAAACTTTCACAAGAGTATCACCAACCAGAGATCTCGAGGAATCTTAACAATATCTATAAGACTCACACACAACCTCTATCTCAAGCATCTAACATATAGGAGATACAATACGTGAAGCTGTCAAATGACAATTAGAAAATTATGAGCCAAAACCACCCAAAAGTGACACCCAAATCCTTAGGGTTCCATTATCTCCTATCAAAGATCACTTATGATGTGTTATAACATGTATCATAAGTTGTTCAACATGTGTAACGCCCCCTTACAACTCTTTTCCGTGTCTAACACATTTTTACATTTTCCAATGTGAGAGGCCTAATTTTTGGAGGCCATAACTTTTGATTTGGGAGGCCGATTGAGCCTATTTTTTAAATTCTAAATCTTGAAGCAATCTACACATTGAGTACCACTAGAAGGGGTGCTGGACAACCTAGAACAATTATTTTGGACAAAAACCATCTCTATAACCTAGAAATTGAGTTTATTCATTTTTATAACCTAAAAAATCACACTTTTTGTAATTGCAAGGTTGAGACACTTTTTCCAACCTTTCCCCATTTGTTGAACACCTTTCAAGAGCAAAAAGGGAGTATCAACACCATTATTTAATTGCTAGGGGCCGAAATACCCATAGATTCTAAACACCATCTAAACTTCTCTATGCTCACAGACTTTTAAAATGAATCTACAACATTCATCAAAGTCTCTACCTTAACCAGCTTCATCCTACCATCTTCAACCATATCTCTCGCAAAATGATACTGTACATTAATATGCTTGGTCCTAGCATGAAAAATTGGGTTCTTCGATAGGCAGATCACACTCTGACTATCACAATAAACTATCATTGTACCCTATTTTATTCTAATGTCTAAATCTCTTAAGCCAAATGGATTATTTACAAGTGTGAGTAGCTACCATATACTCAACCTCAATAGTGGACAAAACAACCATAACTTGTTGCTTACTCATCTAGCTAATTGTACCATCAAATAAAGTAAACACATAGGCATTGGTGGATCTTTTTCTATCAACATCACCTACCCAAATCTGAATCTATATAACCACAAATATTAAGGGAATGCCTGTCTCATATCAAATTACCATGATAACACAAGGAATATTTTGAGGTAACCCATAAATATTTGAAGACTCTTTTAACTGCATCCCAATGTACTCTACCAAGATTAGACATATCTGGAAAGAACTCTCGCCACTTGGACAATGTTCAGTCTAGTACAAACCATAGCATACATCAAACTTTTGACTGTACTCTGGTAAGGCACTCTACTCATGTCTTCCATCTCCGATAGTGATGTTGGACATTGTGAAGAAGATAACTTTATTCCAAATATAAAAGGAACACACAATGGTCTA
Source organism: Cunninghamia lanceolata (assembly GCA_027924645.1). Classification (NCBI taxonomy): domain Eukaryota; kingdom Viridiplantae; phylum Streptophyta; class Pinopsida; order Cupressales; family Cupressaceae; genus Cunninghamia; species Cunninghamia lanceolata. Next base: position 3,836,402 of record BSBN01000515.1, read on the forward strand.
CAATCCTACATGTTAAACCTTTATAAAACTTAATTAACATACTTACTTTGGCCAAGCCATAGTTTTTGTTCACTCTATCTTTTCTGATTTTCATCCTAAGAATGGGTTTAGTTGTACCAAGATCTTTCATTTCAAATTTAATTGCAAGTTGAGACTTTAGTTCTGAAGCCATTCCTTTTCCTTTACCAATAAATAACATATCATCAACATATAATACAATAAACAGGAAATGATCACCATCAAATTTATAATAAACACAGTGATATGATTTAGAATGCTCAAATCCCAAACTGAACACATATGTATCCAATTTATAGTACCACATCCTAGGACTCTGTTTTAGGCCATACAAGGATTTCTTCAATTTACAAACTAAATCACTTTTACCTTTCACCACATAGTGCTCTGACTGTGTGATAAATATCCTCCAAATCACCACTAAGGAATGCCATTTTTACATCCATTTGCTCAACCTCTAGATCATAAGATGTAGAAATAGAAATCAATAACATAATGGATACCATTTTTGCAACAAGAGAAAATATCTCACTGTAATCAACACCCTCAACCTGACAGTAACCTTTCACAACCAATCATGCTTTGTACTTCTTAATATCTCCATCTAAACCAATTTTTTTCTTAAACACCCATTTGTAACCAATAGTATTTCGTCCTTCAGGCAATGGTACTAGGTCCCATGTATCATTCTTTTCTAAAGATGTCATTTCCTCATCCATGACAATCTTCTAAGACTTTGCATCATTCATACCTAATGCCTCTTCTATAGATCTTGGTTCATCCATGTTAGTATTCAAAGTAAAAATACATCTCTAGTCATTAGGTGAATACCTTTCAGGTGGTTGTCTATGCATTGTAGACCTTTGAACAAGTTAGGGTGGAGCTTCTTCCTCCTCTTCTAAAGATTCAGAGCTAGATGAGCTCTTCTCAACTTCTTGTCTATGTAGGGGCCTCAATTCAACTTTCTCAAGCATAGAAGAAAATTGAGTCACATATTTTTTCTCACTTTGTTCTAGCTGCAATATAATAGAAGAAGTCTTAGTTTCTGTTGGTTTTTCTTTTGAATCAGCATTAGGGTTTGCCACTTCTAATGCACAGGTAGATTCAGCCAACTGAATACAGGAGGTTACGTGAGCTCCTCCCCTTCACTTCTGGTTCTGCCGCACCAAGGGGGTGTCCCTATTTGATAAAAGTATGACCTTGACTAGCTCAATGACAGAAAGATATAACTTGACAGCAACAGGCAGAATACTCTCACGTAAGGACCAAGATTTGTATAACAAATCAAAAGGTTGGCAACATTTTTGGACATATATGTCTGGTTGGGTATGAGAGTACGCAGGGATCCTAATCCTACTCCTACAACTAACAGGTGGAAGGATGAAATGGTTTGATTTGATTTTTGGATGCAAAGCTGGACATGGTATATAACCTCAACACAGAGCTAGATTGGTGCCTATCCAGGGCTTGGAGTCGGTAGACATACACCTGTGAATGATCAGCATGAACAACTAAAACTGGATTTCAGGGGGATATACATGATATCTGCCTTACAGATATCTCCCAATACAGAGTGTTAAGCTATCTATACTTATGGCATCCCTATTGCAGTATACCCTTCCCAATATTCAATCTGAAAATAGTTTAATCTACCCCTTGAGCAGAAGTTAAAAGATTAAACATTCAACATAGGAATTCTATGTTCTAGAATCTCAGACATTCCTTGAATGCCTGGACTCAGAAGAAAGATACATGCAAAACTGGAGACAGAATCAGCATAACACATGCAAACATAGCATTATTCATATAAAATTGACCATGAAATCAGTGGATTCATGCACAAACGTACAACAGGAGATACATAAACTCGCAAGTTTTACTGCACAAAGCAACCAAAACCAGTTGTATCTTATTACAGAGCCAAAATGTCTAGTTTTCAACAACCAAAACAATGGTAACACAGTCTGCCTATATTAGCCAGAAAGTGTACCACAGCAATTAATTACAAGGTTTTTACAAAAATCTGCCAGATACAAATCCTTCAAAGGAATGGCGCTCAAAATCCATTAATGCAGTAGACAAGGGAGGCCTCGAGCCCTGTGCCACCATCTGGAAGTCTTCATTCACAATCGGGCAGTTTAATCACTTGTACCATCGCCCATACTCCTGCTACAATCACCATTGATGGCTCAACTACCCGCGGCCGCGTGAAAACTGTCGCTGTGTTCAAAAAGAAATTTCCTGCCAAAACATGCTTCTTCGCAGGTTCAAAATACACAGGGGAATAACCCCACATGCATGGTGCCGAGACCACACTAGTACTTTATAAACATAGCTGCATGCATAATAGGTGTCGAGTGTTTTGTCGCGCTCGACACACGACCCTTTGCCAAAAGCCCATCGGCCAAATCTACACCATCGGCTTGCCCCAAAAACCTCTCGCCGATCTCAATCGTCTCACCAACAACACCTCCGCAAGCCTCTGTCAGCCAGACATAGTCTATCGGCCAGCCCAAAAGCTTCCTTGGTCGATAGACCAACTCTCCCCGATGGCCACCAAAACACCCTCGTCAACGAAACCTCCACTGTCGGCCCAACATCTGCCCGTTCACCTGACAGTCTATGTCATGCCGATGACCGTTCCAAATCCCTTGTCGCCAAGACATAGACCATCGGCACACCAATGAAAGCTCCCACCGACCTCAAAAGTCCTGCCGATGCCTACCTTCGCATTCCCCATCAGCCAGAGATAGACCATCGGGCCAGCACAAAACTCCTTTGCCGATGCCCATGGTCTCGCCGATGCCTTCAAAAATCTTGATGACATCATCATCATGTCCTGATGATGGCACCATCACCCGTCTGCATACCGCGCAACTCTCATATTCGGATGACATCATCGCCATATAGGCGCCGGGGTGATATTAGTAAGATAACCTGATATTTCAGAATATCACCCCTAAACAAAATATCATGATGCACTGTAAACCGGATGATGATGATGACCCCTTTAACTCAAAGAACATCAGGGTGCACTGTAGCTCTACTGCAGGATCGAGATGATATCCAAACTCACCTGATATTGAAACAAGATGATCCTGATGACAAATCTGGTCGATAGAAAATCATGATGATGCTGACCACCTCGAAGAAAATATGATGCTGCTGTTGAAAAATGCTGAGGAGGGCCAACACTTAGGAAATTTTTTGGATTTTTTGGGAAGGTGCCTGCATGAAAATTGCTAAATTAACTGACAGTCAATTCAGGCACCAACAGTGGTTCTGATTGGGGACGTGCAGGTGCAAGACTGCAGCGAGAACCCCAGATCTCTGGGATGCAGACCAGTCCCCTATCCATTGGGCACAGAGTCAAACTTGCACTAATCTGCATCACCAAACACATTATTTTAAAATAAACATGGTGGCCCAGGGCCACCAAAAAGGAAAAACCAGACTTTTCCTTTGTCAAACACCTGATTTTCTTTTGATTTCTTCAAATGAAGCCTAAAAGCATTTAACTGTCTGCAGCAAGCCCCTTGGCAATTATTTGTGCTGCTGCTCATTTCTTTTTCTTCAACAAATCTACAGCTAGCTTCATCAGCATATATAATTATCAGTTGTAGAATGTCATCATCATATGAGTCACTGATGTTGCTTGGAAAAATAATAGACTCACATGAAACAAATGAATCCACATCAGAATTTTGCCCTTCCTCAAAAAATAAGAGCTCCTCTGTATCAAACATGCAATATTCAGGCACAAGCAACATCTCATAATCAAATTTATCTTGATGAACATACAGATATCCATCATCATCATGCACGACAGTTTTATCATTAATGTCCACCTGAAATGTCTCAATAGAAGGCAGAAATAACTCAGAATGTAGCCCTACACTGAAAGCTTCATAGTCACCCTTGCAATCAACACTATCCCCAACTGTATGAGCACACACATCTGCAATTTTCCCATCCACCTCTGAATAGTGACCTTATTTTTTATCTTCACCAGTGCCTTGATAATCAAAAGCAAAGTTTTCAACCTCTGCACTATGAAGGTGGCCAAAATCTTCAAGGAAACATTCATAATCAGCATCTAAATATATTTCATTATCTGAAAGGCTCACATATGCATCTGAATGCTGGCAATCACTAGCATATTCACTGCCATCCCTTGAATCAATGTTTTCTATATTCAGAGTGAAGCTCTGCATATCCACTTCATATAAATAATCAGGCATAACTGGGATATGCACACTGCTGCAAGACACAACTTCATGTATGTCTCTCATTTGATCAATTGGAGGGCACCTTGTGTCTGCAGGCTTGTCTTCTAAAGGCTGATAACAATCTTTGTTTTCATTATTACAAGATGTGCTTACATTTTCTACAACATTTTCTTCATGCATCACATCATGGCTGCACACATTATTCTGAAATATATTTCCCTCTATACAATCATTTCTCAATGCACATACTGGGAGAGCTGAAATATATTCACTTTGATAACTGCTTTGACAACTTGCAGCCATGAAACCTACTGGCATTCCATATTTCTCATTGTTTTCTATGTCAATAGCAAATTGGAAAGCCTGGTGAAGTGTGACTGGTTCTTTATCTCTCAACAGATAACTCATTTCTTCATCAAATGCAGCCAAATAAATTGTCAAGCCAATGCATTATTAGGTCTCATATATTCAGGGATCTGCTTGAGCAATTTAATAAACCTAAGATTAAAGGCTGGAACCAGCTCCTCATCTTCCCTTTGGATATTCATAAAATGCATGATTAATGAGGCCACATCAAACCTTTCACCAAACTGCCCTAGGAATGCATCTTCTAAATCTATCCATGAAGAAACTGAACAAACAGGCAGGTCTGAAAACCATATCCTAGCATCATCTTCCAATGACTGAACAAAGAGTCTCATTACTACATCTTCATCCTCTACCTCATAATCTTCTATTAAATTACAAAATCTTTGCAGATGTTTGTTTGCCGATTCAGAATCTGATCCACTATATTTTGGCAAACATATTCTAATTTTATTGGGAATAATATTTGGGTAACCATATATCCCTATGAAATTTAGGGCTTTATATCTTTCAATAAAGAATGGTCTTCTCTGAGAGCACGACTAGGCTTGTTGTTCTAAACTCAACATTTTGAATCAAAGATGAATACCTGGATATATGTTGTAGCATTGATAGGTTCTTTCAATAGAGTCGCCACCTCTCAGAGAGAGGACAGAATGTCAGCAAGGCACTTTTGTTTTCTGGATTCATCACCCCAGCAGAGCACCACATGGTTCCTTTTTTCTGCAACAACTTCACTGGAAACTAGATTTTCCAGCCCTCAGGTTACTTGACTCTCTCTCTCCCCAGCAGAGTCGCCAATTTTGTTGGTGACTCGGATGGGCACACAGATATTTCACCAGGGAGGACAAAAATAACAATTTTCAAATCACCATCCCCAGTAGAGTCGCCATTTTTGTTGGTTTTTCTTCTAAATCAGCATTAGGGTTTGCCACTTCTAATGCATAGGTAGATTCAGCCAACTGAATACAGGAGGTTGCGTGAGCTCCTCCCCTTCACTTCTGGTTCTGTCGCACCAAGGGGGGTGTCCCTATTTGATAAAAGTATGACCTTGACTAGCTCAATTACAGAAAGATATAACTTGACAGCAACAGGCAGAATACTCTCACGTAAGGACCAAGATTTGTATAACAAATCACAAGGTTGGCAACATTCTTGGACATATATGTCTGGTTGGGTATGAGAGTATGCAGGGATCCTAATCCTACTCCTACAACTAACAGGTGGAAGGATGAAATGGTTTGATTTGATTTTTGGATGCAAAGCTGGACATGGTATATAACCTCAACACAGAGCTAGATTGGTGCCTATCCAGGGCTTGGAGTCGGTTGACATACACCTGTGAATGATCAGCATGAACAACTAAAACTGGATTTCAGGGGGATATACATGATATCTGCCTTACAAATATCTCCCAATACAGAGTGTTAAGCTGTCTATACTTATGGCATCCCTATTGTAGTATACGCTTCCCAATATTCAATCTGAAAATAGTTTAATCTACCCCTTGAGCAGAAGTTAAAAGATTAAACATTCAACATAGGAATTCTATGTTCTAGAATCTCAGACATTCCTTGAATGCCTGGACTCAAAAGAAAGATACATGCAAAACTGGAGATAGAATCAGCATAACACATGCAAACATAGCATTATTCATATAAAATTGACCATGAAATCAGTGGATTCATGCACAAACGTACAACAGGAGATACATAAACTCGTAAGTTTTGCTGCACAGAGCAACCAAAACCAGTTGTATCTTATTACAGAGCCAAAATGTCCAGTTTTCAACAACCAAAACAATGGTAACACAGTCTGCCTATATTAGCCAGAAAGTGTACCACAGCAATTAATTACAAGGTTTTTACAAAAATCCACCAGATACAGATCCTTCAAAGGAATGGCGCTCAAAATCCATTAATGCAGCAAACAAGGGAGGCCTCGAGCCCTGTGCCACCATCTGGAAGTCTTCATTCACAATCAGGCAGTTTAATCGCTTGTACCATTGCCCATACTCCTGCTACAATCGCCATTGATGGCTCAACTACCCGTGGCCTCGTGAAAACTGTCGCTGCGTTCAAAAAGAAATTTCCCGCCAAAACGTGCTTCTTCGCAGGTTCAAAATACACAGGGGAATAATTGCACATGCATGGTGTCGAGACCACACTAGCACTTTATAAACATAGCTGCATGCATAATAGGTGTCGAGCGTTTTGCCGCACTCGACACATGACCCTTCGCCAAAAGCCCATCGGCCAAATCTACACCATCGGCTTGCCCCAAAAACCTCTCGCTGATCTCAATCGTCTCACTGACGACACCTCCGCAAGCCTCTGTCGGCCAGACATAGTCTATCGGCCAGCCCAAAAGCTTCCTTGGCCGATAGACCAACTTTCCCCGATGGCCACCAAAACACCCTCGTCGGTGAAACCTCCACTGTCGGCCCAACATCTGCCCGTTCACCCGACAGTCTATGTCATGCCGATGACCGTTCCAAAACCCTTGTCGCCAAGACATAGACCATCGGCACACCAATGAAAGCTCCCACCGACCTCAAAAGTCCTGCCGATGCCTACCTTCGCATTCCCCATCGGCCAAAGATAGACCATCGGGCCAGCACAAAACTCCTTTGCCGATGCCCATGGTCTTGCCGATGCCTTCAAAAATCCTGATGATGTCATCATCATGTCCTGATGATGTCACCATCACCCGTCTGCATACTGTGCAACTCTCATATCCGGATGACGTCATCACCATATAGGCGCCGGGGTGACATTAGTAAGATAACCTGATATTTTGGAATATCACCCCCCAAACAAAATATCATGATGCACTGTAAACTGGATGATGATGATGACCCCTTTAACTCAAAGAACATCAGGGTGCACTGTAGCTCTACTACAGGATCGGGATGATATCCAAACATCACCCGATATTGAAACAAGATGATCCTGATGACAAATCTGGTCGACAGAAAATCATGATGATGCTGACCACCTCGGAGAAAATATGATGCTGCTATTGAAAAATGTTGAGGAGGGCCAACACTTAGGAAATTTTTTGGATTTTTTGGGAAGGTGCCTGCATGAAAATTGCTAAATTAACTGACAGTCAATTCAGGCACCAACAGTGGCTCTGATTGGGGACATGTAGGTGCAAGACTGCAGCAAGAACCCCAGATCTCTGGGATGCAGACCAGTCCCCTATCCATTGGGCACAGAGTCAAACTTGCACCAATTTGCATCACCAAACACATTATTTTAAAATAAACATGGTGGTCCAGGGCCACCAAAAAGGAAAAACCAGACTTTTCCTTTGTCAAACACCTGATTTTCTTTTGATTTCTTCAAATGAAGCCTAAAAGCATTTAACTATCTGCAACTATAAAAATCACACTTCTACTATTTCTCTAAAAATCACACTTCTACTATATATTACCTTTTGTGCAATAGGATCCTGCTTGTATCCTTTCACACCATAACTATAACCAATGAAGATACATTTCACAACATTGTTCTCCAACTTTGTTCTCTTCTCTTTTAGCACATGTGCATATGCATCACAACCAAAAACTCTAAGATGTCTCAATGAAGGCTTGTGACCAAGAGTTGATATAGAAGACCTATTAATCAGGTAGCAAGCAGTGGAAACAACTTTAGCCCAAAAATTTTATTCTAGACCAACACCACTAACCATACTCCTAGCCTTCTCCATCAATGTCATGTTCATTCTTTTTGCAACTCTATTGTGTTGTTGAGAATATGGAGTTACCTTCTATCTCTGAATGCCACAATCTTTATAGAATCTATCAAAATCATTAGAGAAAAATTCACCATCACTATCAATCCTCAAACATTTTATTTTCCTTCTAGTCAGCAACTCAACCATTGCTTTAAATTCTCTAAATTGATTGAAAACTTTAGATTTACTCTTTAGAAAATATACCCATGTCTTGCTATAATAATCAATAAATGAAACATAATATTTGGATTTTTCATGTAAAGTCCCTTACTAAAATTTTCAAATAAACTTGCAATTTCTTCAATTTAAGTACACAGGCATTTCATCATGGCATATATTCCACTGCCTCTTTGTATGCAAATCAAACTTGTACAAGATTTTCTTTCACCTCTTACAATCCTCCAAACTTGGGCACCCCAAATTTACCTAAAATAGATATGACATATGCTCTTACACATCTTACAACCATCATAGAATATGTCATCTATGACAAATCTTACAATTGTAAGAGATTATGTCATAACCAACTAATAATAGTTGATTCTCATACTACTTGTCATAACCAAACTTGGGCGCTCACATTCCCCATGCAATATTCTTTGCAACACTTGTGCATCATGTCATAAAATTTGATTCTTATGCATCATAACTTGTCATAGGAATCCATCATACAATAATGACTTACACATATCTCAAGATGCTGACACATGGAAGATAATATCTACCACAAAGTGGGATGCCTATGTTCCAAGGTAGGAATAAATGCATCCTTGTCATCTTCCATCTCACTTGCCAATATGATGACAACTCATCGTGCCATATCACACTAGATGACAAAATATGATGAGTAAGAAAATACAACATAGGCATAAAATAAATAGACAATAAATAAATATAATGCTAGGAAATAACAAGGTTGAGACACCTTAATTCCCAACATTCTCCCACTTGTTGAACACCTTGTCAGAACCAATCTAAACATGAAATCAACTGCTAGGGGACGAGAGGCCCATGGACTCCAAAAACCTTCTAAACTTATCTATGCTCATAGGTTTCATCAAGGCATCTGCAACATTTGTCAAAGTATCAACTTTCTCAAGTTTCACTGTGCCATCTTCCACCTTGTCATGGACAAAATGGAACTGAACATCAATATGCTTCATTCTAACATGGAAGGTTGGGTTCTTTTCCAAACAAATACACTCAGACTATCACAACAAATAGTAATCATCCCTGCATCAAGCGCAACATTAGAACACAATCTCTTAAGCCAAATGGCTTCCTTACAAGCATGAGTTGCTGCCATGTACTCTACTTCTGTAGTGGACAAAGAGGCTATAGCTTGTTGCTTACTCATCCAACTAATAGCACCACCAAACATAGTAAAAACATAACCACTGGTTGATCTTCTATTGTCAATGTCACCTACCCAATCAGATTTCACATATCCACAAATACAAATTAAATGTTGAAATCTTGTAGCATAACCATGATAACATATGGAATACTTGAAAGTACCCTACAAATATCTGAACACTCTCTTCACTGCATCCCAATGTAGCTATCCAAGATTAGCCATAAATTGACTAACAACTTCCACTACTTGGGAAATGTCTATTCTTGTACATACCATAGCATACATCAAACTGCCAACACCACTAGCATAAGGAACTCTGGTCATGTCCTCCATCTTAGTAGGATATTTTAGACAATCCTCAATAGATAACTTTGTCAACATCATAACAGGAACACACAATGGTCTACAAGATGCCATGCTAAATCTCTCCAACACTGAATTCATATACTTACTCTAGCTAGCCAAAGTTTTTTGTTTGCTCTGTCTCTTCTGATTTTCATTCCTAGAATGTAACTATATGCCCCTAAATATAAAGCCTCACAAGTCATGTAAAAGCCATTAAACCAACTCAAAAGTAAATGAAGTAAATTATCCACTTAAATACAACATCACAATATCCAAATATAAAAAGGTGTAAATAATCCACTTAGATACCACTTTCAAAGATAAAACATGTAATTAATCCGCTTAATCACAATATCTCAAATAAAAGATAATCTCATAAATATGAATCTCAATGTCATAAATATTACATATAATCATGTGCTTAATCCAGGTAACAAGCACGATAAAATAATATACATAAATCTATTGGCAAGCATGTCATAATACATCCCATATAGGGTACAATAAACATGTACAACAATAGTAAATAAATCAATACACTCTTTAGCCACACGAACCAAGTGGCCCACCACCTGCAAGTCGAGAGATGGGAACATGGCCCAGGTGCTTTTCCACCCAACCATGAAGTATTTACACTTCCCCGGATCCCTTCATGAAACGAAGGAAACCCAGCCTTGCATGAAATGTCTAGCTACCTGGTAACGACTGGCAGGAGGGAACACTCGATGCAACCCTGATGTCTAAATGTGCAATTCTAAGTAATGAAAAGCAAATTGTCTCACAACAGGATGTGGTAGAGATATCAATAAATAAGTTTGCTAGACAATAAACATCTATTTCAATGTCATTCTGATTAGATCTAATCATTTATAAGTGTTCAATTCTCGAAAAGAGGAAAAGCCATCTTTGAATATCCACATTTGGCATCTTAGTCCCAAAAGTAACCAATAAAATTCCTAAATGAAAACTTACTTCTTTCCCTAAGAAGCAATAAATAATAAAACAAAAGTCAAATTCACAAATAAATCATTAAAATTCCCTTATCCCAAACAACATTCAAGGAATTACACTCTTCCAATCAAATCATTCATCTTTGCTTACACAATTGCACTCATAAGTACATCAAATAGATATATTATCTAATCAAAAATTTGATCACAATCTTTATACAAAAGTCATTCTAAGTTATAATTTCATCTTGCTGTCATAATAGTGACAGGAAGTCTCAAACAATAAAAATAGTCTTCCTGTTGCAACTACGACAGGAACTGTTTGCAAAAAAATAATGAAAATGAGCAAAGAACATAGTTTAATTCAGTTTTCAGTCATAAAGACGATATAAAAGCTCATTCTCAAACTATTCTAACTTACTATCAATCCAGTGATAGGAACTAATCTATTTATGCATGCAGTTTAATTGCATATAACTCTCAATAACCTTCATGTTGCAGTTGCGACAAGAAGCTGTGGCAGAATTAAATAAATAAAGAACAGAGTTTTTGTATCTTCTATTGTCATCCACTGGAAATGTTTTAAATACTATTTTAAATAGCAAAATGATATCGCAAATAAGCTACAGGAATCAAATAACTCCATCTATTTTTTAGAGTCTTGTTTTCACACATCAAGAGTCGATTCCTAATAGAGAACTGATTTTAACCACTCATACATAAAAATAATAGCTACAATATAAATATCTGACAGAGAATAATTTGATAGCATCTGGGGATTTTGGCAAAATGTGTTTTTCCAATGGCAATAACAAGATCTAGATCTAATATGTCCAGGTCTAATAGATAACTTAGATACTACTCTAGGATCTACAAAGCATTTTGTGGTACCAGTATCAATTAAAATAGAAACAGGTAGTTTATAGAGCTTACCTTGGAATTGAATAGGTGCTTCTTGAAACTTTGCTTGCCGATTATCCACTGTGGGATGAATCTGATGCTACGGTGCTCCTTGTTGATTATTGTTTCCTCTTTTATGTGGACATGCATTTGCATAATGCTCTCCTCCACACTTGTAACATCCACCTTTAGGTGCTCTCAGTCCTTCAGCTCTTTCCCTTTGATTGTTGTTTTTGTTGTTATGGCCACCTCTTTTCTTTCCACCATTTCCATCCTAAGAATTATTACCTGTCTTCAGATTCCTAATCTATCTATTATTGCCTTGGTTATTATTTTTTTGATATTTCTGCTGATTATTCTGTGGTTTCTTGTTTGAAAACTTAGCATCTCTTTGTTTATGGTAATTGGGTGTCTGTTGCAACCTCTGCTCTTGCTTTATTGCTTTCTCAAAGGCGACATCCATAGTGAGTGGGTTATGAATGTCTACCTCAGCTCCAATCTGTGGCCTCAATCCTAGAATAAACTTTCTGATCTGAAATCTCTCATCTATCTGATACTGTGGAACATACTTAAGTAGATGAGAAAACCTTTCCCAATAACTGGTTATGGACATACCTCTTTGAATCAAATTCTGAAACTTTGTCATCTTCTTATCAAAGAATACTATGGTAACCATCTCTTTCTAAATGGTTACAAGAAAATCTCCCAAGTTATCTCACCAGGTAACAACTTCTTATCTACCTTCTCATTATCCCACCATGTTGCTGCTTCACCAGTCAACTGGTAAGATCCCCACATTGCCTTAGTGTGATCTAAAAGGTTTTAGAGTTTAAAGTATTTCTCCATTTCTATTATCCAGGGCTCAGCTCCATCTCCAATTGTCTTTCCATCAATGGTGATACTTTCTTGAGGTCTTTCCCCAATTCTTCCGCTATCTTTGCTTGATTATCAACAATAGCTCCAACTTCAGGAACTGGATCTTCTATCCTTGGGTTCTCATTTTGTACCTCAACCCTTGGGTTTTCATTAGCATTCTTCCCTCTAGGGATTCCTCTGATCTCCTGCTCAAGAGTATTCATCCTCGTGTCATGTCGGGTCAAGAGATCAAGAATACAGTCAAATCTTCCATCTTGGTCATTACTAGCATCTCCACGATCTCCAGTAGTTCGACCACCACGAGCAACTCCACGTACACCTCCACATGATCCTCTACCTCGACTACTTCTTGATCCATCACCACGATTAGTGTTTCTAGTATTCATGATGGATAATTTGTATCAAGTTTGTAACTTTAGCACAATAGTCCCAAAAACAAAGGCCCTAGTGTTAAACCTAGAGCTCTAATACCAAATGTAAAGCCTCACAAGTCATGTAAAAGCCATTAAACCAACTCAAAAGTAAATGAAGTAAATAATCCACTTAAATACATCGCAATATCCAAAAATAAAAAGGTGTAAATAATCCACTTAGATACCACTTTCAAAGATAAAACATGTAATTAATCTGCTTAATCACAATATCTCAAATAAAAGATAATCTCATAAATATGAATCTTAATGTCATAAATCTTACATAATCATGTGCTTAATCTAGGTAACAAGCACGATTAAATAATATACATAAATCCATTGGCAAGCATGCCATAATACATCCAATATAGGGTACAATAAACATGTACAACAATAGTAAATAAATCAATACACTCTTCAGCCGCACAAACCAAGTGGTCCACCACCTGCAAGCCGAGAGACGGAAACATGGCCCAGGTGCTTTTCCCCCCAACCATGAAGTATTTACACTTCCATGAATCCCTTCATGAAACAAAGGAAACCCAACCCTGCACGAAATGTCTAGCTACCTGGTAACAACTGGCAGGAGGGAACATCTGATGCAACCCTAATGTCTGAATGTGCAATTCTAAGTAATGAAAAACAAATTGTCTCACAACAAAATGTGGCAGAGATATCAATAAATAAGTTTCCTAGACAATAAACATCTATTTCAATGTCATTTTGATTAGATCTAATCATTTATAAGTAACCTGGTTCAATTCCTAAAAAGAGGAAAAGCCATCTTTGAATATCCACATTCGACATCCTAGTCCCAAAAGTAACCCAATAACATTCCTAAATGAAAACCTACTTCTTTCCCCAAGAAGCAATAAATAATAAAATAAAAGTCAAATTCACCAATAAATCATTAAAATTCCCTTATCCCAAACAACATTCAAGGAATTACACTTTTCCAATCAAATCATTCATCTTTGCTTACACAATTGCACTCATAAGTACATCAAATAAATATATTATCTAATCCAAAATTTGATCAAAATCTTCATACAAAAGTCATTCTAAGTTATAATTTCATCTTGCTGTCATAACAGTGATAGGAAGTCTCAAACAATAAAAACAGTCTTCCTGTTGCAACTGCGATAGGAACTGTTTGCAGAAAAATAAAGAAAATGAGCAAAGAACATAGTTTAATTTAGTTTTCGATCATAAAGACGGTATAAGATCTCATTCTCAGACTATTCTAACTTACCGTCAATCCGGTGACAGGAACTAATCTATTTATGCATGTAGTTTAATTGCATATATCTCTCAATAACCTTCCTGTCATAGATGCGACAGGAAGTTGTGGCAGAATTAAATAAATAAAGAACATAGTTTTAATATTTTCTATTGTCATCCACTGGCAATGTTTTAAATAGTGTTTTAAATAGCAAAATAATATCGCAAATAAGCTACAGGAATCAAATAATTCCATCTATTTTTGAGAGTCTTGTTTTCACACATCAAGAGTCAATTCCTAATAGAGAACTGATTTTAACCAGTCATACATAAAAATAATAGCTACAATATAAATATGTGATAGAGAATAATTTGATAGCATCTGGGGATTTTGGCAAAATGTGTTTTTCCCACGGTAATAACAAGATATGGAAAATATGATTTGCAAGAACTAAAGGGGCTTGATTTTCTAAGTTAAACTATTTTCAGCTAGCATAAATAAAAGAAAATACAGACATAAATAGGTCTGCAAAGAATATTTATCAGCGATCTAGAGTTTGCAAGAAATCTAGATCTGAGAAAAATGACTGGTTTCAGGCAGTCAAAACAACCAGACAAAGGGTCGATCAACATGGCACTAGGCGTCCAGAAGGAAGGTAAAGACCAGGAAGTATAGGTGGCCAGGAAGAAAAGATAACGATGACCAGAAGGAAAAATAAAGAAAGCAACCAAGATATGTGGGTCGATCTAGGTTTGTAAGTTCACCTAGGCAGAAAATAAGAAGAGGACGACTTAGAAAATGAGTCAATCGGCCTGGCAAAAAGATAAGTGGCCAACATACATAGGGACGACCAACATACATAGGATGACTAAAAAAAAATAGTCACCCAACAAACAACTAATAAAACCATTTTTCAAATAGCCAATCAATGTAATTACAACATAAGAAAAACCAGATGAAAAAACTTGGGGAAATCGGCGATTGGTGAAGAGTATGCAGCTGTTGTCGCTGCCTCTTTATCTATCTCCTGTCGCTGCAATTCCTTCCTACCTCTGTCGCTCAAGAAAGAGCAGCTTACTTCTCTGTAAATCGTGGGTTGTGTTCTCTACTGCCGATCCCCTCCTTTATTCAATTCCCTCTCTTATTTTTGGTGATAAAAAATTAGGTTTAAGAACTGAAATTTGTATTTTTAGTTTGCATGAGAAAATAATAATATTTAAAAGGCTCTCCATTCCAATTAATATAAAATAAAACTATTTACTTAAACCTACTATCACATGAATGACAATAACTAATTTTAATTCCTTCATTCTTTTTCTAAATATAATAATACTAAATTTTAATATAATTTAACTATTGTCTTATAAAAACAAATCCAATTAATTAATCAAGAAGAGAAATGTAATAAAATATTACATATTTATATATAATTTAATATATTTATTTATCTTTAAGGAACATATTGTCTTCCAAACATCTATTAGCAATATTTTATTATTTATTTAAATAACATACAATACATCATTTGAATATATTTTGAAAAGACATTAAATTTAAGTAATCACATCATGCATTCAAAGACGATTAATAACCACACATTAATGCAATAAAAGCCATTCGATAATGCATATGCAACTATGTGATGTGTGTGATTGCATCAGGGTAATCCATCCATCAGTTCTTGCCAAGTGGCTAAAACACCTCTACCTCAACCATGCTCTCATCTTCAACGGGTACATGCACCCATTTGCACTCAACTTGACGTCAATAGGTTAGTGTCTCCAAAACATAGCTGAGACAAATCATTGTAATCATGTCTACAATATTTAGCATTTAAAACAATTTCCAATTTTCATCAATATAACTCATAATAATTACGTCCACGTATGCAAAATTACTTAAAGTAAAGTCAATCAAAATAATTGTTCACTAAACTAGAATAATCATATTGTTCATAAAAACGAGACGTGACACTAAATCTTTAATTTCAAACTGTGCTGACAACTGAAACTTCAAATCAGAAATCAAATTCTTACCATTCCCAAAGAACAACATGTCATCAACATATAAAGCAATAATGAGAATACGATCATTATCCATCTTATAATAAACACAATGATTAGATTTTGATCTCAGAAATCCCAAACTAAAAATAAAGGCATCAAACTTTTGGTTCATCCTAGGAGACTCTTTTAAACCAGACAAAGACTTTTTCAACTTGCAAACCAAATTTTATTTACCTCTTACAAGGTAGTGATTAGGCTGTGACATATGAATCTCCTCCTCCAAGTCACCATGAAGGAAAGTTATCTTCACATCCATATGTTCAACTTCTAAATCATATGCAACAACAAGTGATAACAAGAATATGATAGATGTTAGCTTTGCAACGGGAGAGGAAATCTCACCATAATCTATTCTCTCAACATGGGAATACCCCTTCACGACCAACCTTGCCTTATACTTCTCAACATTGCCATCTGAACCAAATTTCTTTTTGAACACCCATTTACATCCAATAGGTTTATGTCCATCAGGCAAGGACACCGGACCCCAAATGTTATTTTTCTTCAAAGTAACCATCTCTTCTTCCATGACTTCTTTCCAGGAATTTGCATCAGTCATACCCATAGCCTCCCTTATGGTCCTAGGCTCATTAGTGTTAGAAATCAAAGAAAAAATGCAACTAGAATCATGTAATGAATAATCAAACCTTTTAGGTTTCTGCGTTGTCCATGTGGACCTTCTCAATAATTAAGGTTGAGGTTCTTCATCTTCTTTTGAACTTTTAGAGCTGCTAGAGATCTCCTCATCATCAGGTCTAACAAGTGTTTTTAGTTCAACTTTATTAGAGGTAGAAGGAAGATGAACCACATCCTCTTTCTCTTCTTTCTCTAGATGTAGAACAATGGAAGAAGGATTGAGTTCTTTGAAGATCACACTTCTATTATACATAACCCTTTCACCCATAGGATCCCAAAGCGTGTACCCTTTCACACTAATGCCATAACCGATGAAGATACATTTGACCACCTTGTTCTCCAACTTAGACCTCTTCTCCTTAGGCACATGTGCATATGCCTCACAACCAAATACTCAAATATGTCCCAATGAGGGATTTTTTCTGACCATACCTCCATAGGTGTCTTTTGAACATGCACAAATGGAGGAGACCTATTAACTAGGTAGCAAGCAATAGCAATAGCTTCAGCCCAAATTTTTTTTCAAGGCTAGCTCTAGTAAGCATGCTCCTAGCCCTTTCTATCAATGTTTTGTTCATCCTCTCTATAACTCCATTCTTCTAAGGGCTATATGGAGTTGTCTTGTGCCTCTCAATCTCATGTTCTTTATAGAACTTGTCAAAATCTACTGAACAAAACTCACTTCCATTGTCAGTCCTCAAACACTTAATATTTTTATCCATCTGATTCTCGGCAAGAGCCTTTGAATCAACTAAAGACTTCAGATTTGCTTCTAAGAAAATAAACCCATGTCCTACTGTAATAATCAATGAAAGATACAAAGTAAATAGATTTTGAAATTGAAGGAACATTCACAGGGCCAAAAACATCAGAATGTATCAGGTCCAACACCCCAGAAGATTTGTGAGAACTAGACTAAAATTGAACATGGTTTTGTTTTCCATATATGCAATGTTTTCAAAAATCTAACTCAAGATTACAATCATTCATCCCATCAATGAGGTTTTTATTTTTCAAGGCTATAAGACCCTTCTCACCAATGTGACCAAGTCTTTAATGCCATAACATAGTTTTCTCATCTGGGAGTTTCATCTCCATAGATTGAGCACCCTTAGGTACCCAGAAAGCACGACCATTGAAAGTAGATGAAACTATCCTCTTCATTGTTGGTTCCAATGGTGAGGATGAAGACTCTAAAGTTCTCTTCTTTGAAACAAAAAAACTATTACACTAAACCATGCATGCGTCCATCTTGAATAGAGTGCCAATACAAACACCCTTAGTGAGCACCATAGCTCCTCTAGTCATCTTGCATCCTCCATTCAAGAAAACAACTTGCACACCCACATCATTCAACTTACTTACAGATAACAGGTTCCACACAAACCATGGATATGCAGAACACCATTGAGCCCCTTCACTCATCTATTATGGAATCAAATCAAGACTCTTCCATGGCCAACAATCTTCAAATAAGAGTCATCACCCAAATACACCTTCCCATTGTCATATTCTTCATACTTCATGTGAGGTCATGTGAAAAGATGCACCAGAGTCTATCAACCACACATCTTCCAATGCATGTGTTGCCAAGGTAGCGATAAATGCTTCTCCATCATCTCAAGAGGATTTGTGAGAATCTGAATCATACTTCTTCTTCTTCTTCTCCTCCTCCTTGCACTCCTTGTAGAAATTATTAGGTTTTCCGTAGTTCCAACACGGTGCCTTGGACTTTCCAGGAGACTTAGATCTCCCACGAGATTTGGATTTTGACTTCTCTTGCTTCTTGTCCTTGTTCTTGCCTTTGTCTTTTGATCGACCACGAACCGCAAGAGCCTCCCTATCCATTTTAGAATATTTTCTCCACATCTCTTCAGACAATAAAAATGCAGCCACTTTATCCATCTTGAAGGTGGTAGTGGTACTCCCAATGGCCATAACAAGGTGGTCCCATAAACCTAGGAAAGAACACAACAAAGTCATACACTGATCCTCCTCCTCTATTTTCACACCAACAAAGGTCAATTGGACAACAAGCATGTTAAAACTATTCAGATCCTCCATCCTCAGAGAGTACAACTTATTCCTTAGGTACAACTTATTTACCAAGGATTTAGCTTGATAAATCTGACCAAGTTTCTTCTACAGATCTATAGCTGTAGCCTTTTCATGGACATTCAATGTTATGGAATAAAAATTAACCCTATGCCCTTTTACCTCCTAGTTTAGCTCCTAGGTCCCCTCATTTACATTACGCAAGCTTAATACTTATCCCAGAGCAATTTCCCTTGAAACCCATGTCAAATGGGACATAGAGGCCCATTCTAAACTTTAAACAGGACCTAAAAAGTGCCTTGGGACTTGGATGCCCGCGCCCAAGTTTAGACCGATCTGTCGGGTTTAAAATTTTAATGTGTTGGCTTGGGCCCTCTCAAAAGGTTTCCCTTTGTCAGCCTATTCAATTTGAATTACAAAATTTAGCGGGAATGCATATATAAGTGAGTTTATGTCTTCATTTTACAACTAGATGGATAATACGAACTTGTGGTATTGAGCTAAAGGATTTCAAGGCATTCATTATGTTGCAGAGCAGAATTGTGTTGTTATTGTGTTTGTTTGTTGCAGATTTGGCTTCATCAATCCATCTCCTCGTGGTTTGAAAGATATTCATCTCTGTGAGGGCTTCACCTCTAAGGTGACATCTTTTTGTGTTTTCAATCAATCTATTTCATCATTTCTTTGGCCTCTACCCTCCCTTGGGCGTGCATTCTATCTAACAACAGTGTTGGAAGACGTGAATGTCATTCTCGGCCTTGACCAAGGCGAGCTCCTAAACACCACAACCCCCAAACCCCTCTCTTTGTGATTGTAGGTTACAAGTGCAGGATTTGGTAAAGTGTAGATATAGAGGAGAAATTTAGAGGATAAGGATTCAAGATTTTGAAGAAAACTTGTTGATATTTTACCATACTGGACTAGGGCACCCACCCTGTAGTCCTCTTAACTAGAATTTTTAGAAACTCAGGAGTTGAACATCATCCAACACTGCTTACTGTTCTAGATTTGTAGAAAAGTTGCCCTATCAGATTTGGGTGCCTACCCCGAAGTCCACAAAGTTTTCGCCTCTGAAAATCTAACTTCTAGTATGTTTCTGATCCTTCAGTAGTGCCTTCTTGTGCAGTTCTATGTAGCATTTTCTTTATCTTTACCTGATTTCATTATAATTAGGGTTTGAGGCTTATTGAATCTAGGGTTTGACAAATCTATCAATCTAATATATCTTTCCATATCATTCCTGAGTACATCAACCTATAGGTGAGTCCTCTTTTATCTGTAGTGACTTGGCTCAGTTGTTGTCCTTGAGTGTTATTGTGAAAGGAGGGTTTGATTGGACACTTTTAACACTATCTTCCATCTTTCCCACCTTTTTTACCCATAACATTTTGGTGAACCCATGTTTTTACTAAACTTGCATCTTGTTGAGTGTTGTAATCAATTTTTTCATACATTCATATCATATCTTTCATCTTGCATTTAAAAATTTTGCTTACATTTGGAAAAATTAAAAAAAAACAAGCATTTTAGGCTTGCATTAAGACATAGTTTTGCATATTTTGCATTGCATATCATAAAAAGATTTAACTTTCTAATATTTGCATTAGATCTAATATTTATTATAGTAATTTTTTATTGCTTCATTTAAAATTTTACATTCCAAGTTGCATTTGCTAGGGTTTTTCTTAAGAACTTGCATTTTTCACATAACCTAGTCTTTGCAAAACTAGGGTTTGTAGTCAAAATTGCATTTTCAAATTTTAATACTCCTTTTCAACATTCATTCAAATCTTATTTTGAAGTGTAGTGTTGGATCATAGTGCATACTTTTGCATCCTAGCATTAAAACTTTCACCTTTTGCAATTACACATTGTGTATTTCAACACTAAGGGTTTTGCATAGTTTTTTCACACTTGTTTAAGAAAACTTTTAAATCATTCCAAGTTGCATTTGCTAGGGTTTTTCTTAAGAACTTGCATTTTTCACATAACCTAGTCTTTGCAAAACTAGGGTTTGTAGTCAAAATTGCATTTTCAAATTTTAATACTCCTTTTCAACATTCATTCAAATCTTATTTTGAAGTGTAGTGTTGGATCATAGTGCATACTTTTGCATCCTAGCATTAAAACTTTCACCTTTTGCAATTACACATTGTGTATTTCAACACTAAGGGTTTTACATACTTTTTTCACACTTGTTTAAGAAAACTTTTAAATCATTCCAAGTTGCATTTGCTAGGGTTTTTCTTAAGAACTTGCATTTTTCACATAACCTAGTCTTTGCAAAACTAGGGTTTGTAGTCAAAATTGCATTTTCAAATTTTAATACTCCTTTTCAACATTCATTCAAATCTTATTTTGAAGTGTAGTGTTGGATCATAGTGCATACTTTTGCATCCTAGCATTAAAACTTTCACCTTTTGCAATTACACATTGTGTATTTCAACACTAAGGGTTTTACATACTTTTTTCACACTTGTTTAAGAAAACTTTTAAATCATTCATCTTTCCTTGTTGTGTAGCACTATTTCCATCCTATTCACTTGGTGTGTTGTGAAATTTGTGTGTTTGGCTCTTTAAAAACCCAAATTCCTCAAACAAGTGCTTTGGTGTGAAACAATCTCACATACATGGCCTCTCTTAATTGTTCATCTTTGACATTCTTGCATGCATTTATCAAAGATTTTGAAAGCTTTTACAAATTCATTAATATGTATCCTTATGTTTTAACTCATATTCAATCCAAGTGTGATAAGGATATCTTTAAAGGTTCTTCATTTGAAATCCTTGAGTATGTCTCTTATTTTAATAACTTCATAACTCTTACAAATGCATATCCTTCAATTTTAGAAGACCTTACTAATTTCATCTCAATGAAAGATCATGAAGAAGGTAATGACAAAGACATTCCTCCTACCATTCCTACATTCCATGCTGATATAATGGACATCATCTCTAAGACATATGAGGCTAACATAGCCTTGTGTGACTCATCTAATGATTTGGAGTCTTCTCCTAACATAAACTCACCTTGTGAGGATATTTTGGCGTAAGAAGAAGAAATCATTGAGACATTCCTTAACACTACTCTACCATCTCTTCATGCTCTCCCTTGCCAAGATGAAACATTAGATGATGCAGACTCTCTTTGTGAACAACTCCTTCAACCTATTGATACTGAAGATTCATCAACCGATCTTAAAACACTTCTTGATTACATCTTAAATAAAGAAACAAATTATTTACCCTTACCCAAACACTTACATACCTTGGAAACTGCTAATAATTTAGATAAACATAATATTCCTAAGGACCAAGGTATTCCAACACCACCTAAACCATTTGACATGGGTATTTTCTTAGCTTCTGCATCACCTCACTCGACTGAAATGGGAACCTGTGAGACTCCCGTTGTACCATCTTCATATATTGCAAGAGAAACCCTTCAAGAAAGGGGTTTTCCATTGCCACCTACTATAGCTCCTTCTTCACAAATTTAGGGAAATGTGGATAACATAATTCAGCGAGAAGAAAGAACAAGAGACAAAGACTTGACATTAATTGTAAAGATCAAGATCAAGGATAACCAGTAAGTATTTCTAACCTTTTTTATCCACCTTTATCGTAGCACACCTTTTCTCACTTATGTGGCCTCCTAGGATGACCCTTGATGCTCTTGTAAGGTCAAGGATACTGGGAGACCACCTCTATTGTGACCATTCTTCTATTTGTCTCTACATTCTTCTATTCTTCCCTCTATTTTATTGTTGTGTGTCATGTCTTAGGGGCATAGCGTTGTGGTTGATGTCTTGGGGGCATCCTCCTACGTGGTGTTCCTAAGGCACTTGTTTCTCCTCTTTCATTTTTATTCTTTACCTTCTTCAGTGATCCTACCTAGTCAGCGGATGATGAAAAACAAATAAATACTGATACGGACTGTGTGTCCCTTTAGCGAGAAAAGAAAAAATGGAACCAATCCATCTATGAAGATGGGGTTGATATATATATCTGACGCTTGTCTAATAGAATCACTTCGTGTGATATATCATCTTGTGCTATCTCTTGTAACATTTTTTTTTGCAATACTCTCAATCTATTCCATGCACTTTGGATTGTTTTGTATCTCACCTTGTTGTTACACTCGGTTCTGAGGTACCTATAGTATAAGCCCAACGGCTATACTTGGATCTGAACCCATAAGTGTAGCCTTGGTCTTTGACATGATCTAATATATGATTTATGCATAGCTTTCATGATTTGATTTGGTTATTATCTTAGAGTAAGATTTTCTAACCCTCTTGTTATATTATCTTAGCAAATTATTATCAATGTGTTTGTGAGAACATTCGGCGATCATGGCACATGTCACCTTTGGGGGCATGGGATTTGCAAGAGCTCTTGTTCCCTTATGTGTTTTCACTCTACCTTAATGTGCTTTATATCGATAAGCGACATCAACCACCTTAAGGTGGGGGCATATATAATGGAATTTGTTTGATTATCTTTTACACTGACAAAGCGTGTTTGTAAGCCCTCTCCGTGAGGCGGGATGGTGTATCTCTTGAGCAAGTGCACATCCTTTTATATGCAAGTAAAAATCCCTCTCCGTGAGGTGAGATGACATATCTCTTGAGCTAGTGCGTATACTTTTATACAAATCCCTTCTACAGAAGGCAGGATGGTGTATCTCTTGAGCTAGTGCACACCCTTTTATACAAAGTCCTCTACAAAGGCGGGGTTGGATCTTGAGTCATCCTCCCTTAAGCGTGTCTTTGGTGGTTGTGGTAGCTTAGCTCAATTGTCAGGTGTGTTTGGCATGTTTTATATGGTGGGACTTAGCAATAATTTCCTTCCATCGTTTGTGCTTGCTGTGTATAAGACATATAGTGTGTTTATGGTATACTATGTGGAGCTCGTGTATTCTGCATGTCTTCCTTGCATGTTTGCTGTGTCTTCCCCCAAGTGTGTCTAAAGGCGCATGGCGATGAGCCCCCTCCACATTCAGGTATTTGTTTGGCATGTTTTCCTCAGGTGTGGTCCAAAGGCACATGGTAATGAGCCCCCTCCACATTTAGGTCTTTGTTTTACGTGTTTTTGGCAGTCTAAATGCGCATGGCGATGAGCCTCCTCTGCCCCCTAGTTTAGGATTTATTTTAATTGTTATATCAATGTATTCTTCATGTATTTCGTGACTACTCTCATGTCTTCATCATGTAGTATGTGCTTCCAATGTATTCTTTGTGTTTTGTGTGCTTCTTACTGTTTTCATTGTGTCTAGCGTTTCTTCCATGTGTTTTCTAGTGCTTACCTGAGATTTGGGGCTAGAAATAGTCCTCCAAACTTTGGGTATGCCTTAGCTTTATGTGCCTGGTGTGTTTGATGTGTTTTTGACTCTACTTTAATGTATGTATGGATCATAAGATCATACATACATTAAAGTGGGGGCTAAGTGTTATGGAGTAAAAAGTAACCCTATGCCCTTTTACCTCCTAGTTTAGCTCCTAGATCCCCTCATTTACATTATGCAAGCTTAATACTTATCCTAGAGCAATTCCCCCAAACCCATGTCAAATCGGGCTTAGGGTCCCATTCTAAATTTTAAACAGGACCTAAAAAGTGCCTTGGGACTTGGGCACCCGCGCCCAAGTCTAGGATGATTTGCTAGGTTTAAAATTTTAATGTGTCAGCTTGGGCTGTCTCAAAAGGTTTCCCTTTGTCAGCCTATTCAATTTGAATTACAAAATTTAGTGAAAATGCATATATAAGTGAGTTTATGTCTTCATTTTGCAACTAGATGGATAATGTGAACATGTGATATTGAGCTAAAGGATTTCAAGGCATTCATTATGTTGCAGAACAGAATTGTGTTGTTATTGTGTTTGTTTGTTGCAGATTTGGATTCATCAATCCATCTCCTCATGGTTTGAAAGATCTTCATCTCCGTGAGGGATTCACCTCTAAGGTGACATCTATTTGTGTTTTCAATCAATCTATTTCATCATTGCTTTGGCCTCTACCCTCCCTTGGACACACACTTTATCTAACAATGGTGTTGGAAGACTTGAATGTCATTTTGGGGCTTGACCAAGGTAAGCTCCTAAACGCCACAACCCTGATGGGGAGCCTCAGTCGGTAAGACTTACTCCCTCTTCGCTCGGGCTGACAGTTAGTTCAACCATCACCAAACTCTCATCGCTGTGGCCTTTACCATCGGCGAACACTTACAACCTGTTGTCGATATGCTGATACACTAACTTAGTATATGCTTGGCGTGACTTGCTACTATCGGTGAACTAAAGTTTCTTTACCCTGATTTCACCATTACGACCGGTCACCATGCAACCTGTCACACCGACTGTTATAGTCACGCCGACGTGAGGTCCAACAACTCTGACCATCGGCGAGAACAATACCATCGTTCGCCTTTGACCTTATCACCCTGATCTCTTAACTCTCCTTGGTGTGTGACCTACATTTCTCGCCTATCAGTAAGACTGTTCTTATTAGCCATGTTGAGGTGGGTTTCACCGACACGCCGATGTCTTCACCTTCAGTGAGACTACTCCTTGTCGTTCTGAATGTGGAAAGCTTTTCTGATGGCCTCTATCTCACTGATAATAGCTCCAACTCCTCTTATCCAAACCCTAGCACATGGAGATACTAGGTGATCTACTGTGCACACTCCAATTTGGTCCTCTGCGCCGCCGACCAAGAAACAAAAATAGATATCTGTACAACAAAGCCATTCCACTAATTTCGACAGAAATCTTATTAGTGGAATGCTTCATATCGACATTTTGCAACAACAGAAGTACAGAAAGGAAAAGGAATCTACAGCTATGCAATTTGTAATTACAGAGAATGGAAAACAAATTGACGACACAGAATAGTTCAATTTCTCCTTAACACAATGCACAATTACATTCAATCTCCTCTTCGATCTGATTACAATGCTTACAATCCTGATTCTGTTCATTTCCCTGGTTTTTATAAACTCGCCAGAGGAACACCAACCCTATTCCAAGTGGCTGGGAGAACGATTCCAAGCGGCTGGGAGAAAACCAACCATCTCCAAGCAGCTAAGAGAAAACCAACCGTCTCCAAGCGGCTGGGAGACCAACCGTCTAAAACTAACAACTTTACAAATGCAACCTAAATACTTTGGGACTTACAAAATGAACCTAGATACACACTGAAATGACATGCATTGGTCAAAGAGACCTTATTACAACACAAACATGATTTTCTAAACAAAACATGATTTTAAATGCCTCATGGAGGCCACCTTGTGTTAGGTGCTCCTGCACCAAACCCCCAAACCCCTCTCTTTGTGATTGTAGGTTACAGGTACGGGATTTGGTGAAGTGTAGATACAGAGGATCAATTCATAAGATAAGGATTCAGGATCTAAAGAAAACTTGCTAATATTTTACCCTACTGGACTAGGGTGCCCACCCCGTAGTCCTCCCGACTAGAATTTCCTGAAACTCAGGAGCTGAACATCATCCAACATTGCTTACTATTCAAGATTTGTAGAAAAGTTGCCCTATTAGACTTGGGCACCCACCCCGTAGTTCGTAAAGTTTCCACCTCTAAAAATCCAACTTCTAGTATGTTTTTGATCCTTCAGTAGTGCCTTCCTGTGCAATTATCTGTAGCATTTTGTTCGTCTGTACCCAATTTCATTATAATTAGGGTTTGAGGCTTATCGGTTTGACAAATCTATCAATCTAATCTATCTTTCCATATCATTCTTGAGTACATCAACCCATAGCTGAGTCCTCTTTCATCTGTAGTGACTTGGCTCAGTTGTTGTCCTTGAGAGTTATTATGAAAAGAGGGTTTTATTGGACACTTTTAACACTATCTTCCATCTTTCCCACCTTTTTTACCCATAACATTCATTGACATAGAGTCAGCCAAACAGAGTCTCACAAGACCCTTAGCCTTTCGATCCATTAGGTCCCAGTCTTCTTGTTTCATGCATGATGGCATATTCCTAGATATAGTAGTCCATAAGTCTCTGTCAACCAACATGCCTTCCATCTTGAGTTTCCACAACTCAAAGTTGCCTTCATTAAATTTTTCCATCTCTATCCTCCCAAATGTGCTAGCCATTTCCTTATTGCAACAAAGATTTCAAAATCCTCTGCACAAGCTCCCACTCAAATGAAGATCAGTTCAAAAAACCCTCTACCCAACAACTAGAACCAAAGTTGATCAGGCTTTGATACCAACTGAAAAGAAGCAAGGTATGTGGAACACGCTTCCTACACTGATCTAATGAGGAGAGTTGTACAAATTTTTATCCTTTAACAATTACAGTAATGAGATTCACAATACAAGAAAGATATAATAATATCAAATGCAAATACAACAGCTCACAACACAAGATATACGTGGGGAAAACCCTTTCAGGTGAAAAACCCACATTCCAAAGCACAACCCAATGTATTAATCTATAAACAATGAAGGTTACAATATAATTCCAAAGCCAAGCTCTTACAGGAGTTCACCATTATTGATATTTTGGAGTAATTTCGGTAGCATAACAATACCTGCAAATGAACCATGCAAAATACTCTAACAAGCATCTTATTTATAGAGAATAACAAGCATGAAGGAAGCTTCTAGAGGAAGATACAAGAGGTGGGCATCCAAATCCACATGGCACATATTCCAACACCTCTTTGCATGAAAATGACATCTGTAGAAGATCCTCTTTCACCTCTTACAACCCTCCAAACTTGGATGCCCCAAATTTACCTGAAATAGATATGACAGATGCTTTTACACATCTTACAACTGTCATAGAATCTATCATATATGACAACACTTACAGCTATAAGAGAATCTGTCATAACCGACTAATAATAGTTGATTCTCTTACAACTTGTCATAACCAAATTTGGACGCTCACATTCCCCATGCAATATGCTTTACAACACTTGTCCATCCTGTCATAAAATCTGGTTCTTATGTGTCATAACTTGTCATAGGAATATATCATACAATAATGACTTACACATAGATCTCAAGATGCCAACACATGAAAAAGAATCTCTACCACAAAGTAGGACGCCTACATTCCAATGTAGGAATAAATGCATCCTTGTCACCTTCCATGTCATCTGCTAGTATGATGACAACTCACTGTGCCATATCACACTAGATGAAAAAATGTGATGAGAAAGAAAATACAACATAAGCATAAATAGATAGACAATAAATAAATATAATGCTAGGAAATAAAAAGGTTGAGACACCTTAATTCTTGACACAACTATGCATTTTTTATCGCCACATTTTCTAGTGTGATTGTAACCGAGGTTTGATGTGTGTGTGATAGCATCTAATGCAATACAAAGCTTTTGTATTGGTTATTCCTTTGTTGCATATGGGTTATTGTAGTCCTACTTGGGATTATTAAGTATGTCCATTGTCTGAGATGTAATCTTTGATTTGTATGTAAATTCATATCTAGTTTTGTGGATGTTTTACTGGATGTATCTCTCTCCTCCCTACATTCTATGACTCTATTGCCTAATGGAGTAGGCACCGATCCCTATTGGTGAAGGACCAACATTATTTTTAATCAATCCTTTTTCTTGTTAGTTGTAGGAGTAGATTAGGGTTAGATTAGGTTTCACATGATGTCCATGATTCAGTATTATAACTCAAGAGTAATCATAAGTAACCTTCAATGTTCAAATCATTAGAGAATCATGTTCTTGCATGCCTACACCTTGCAAATTGTGTATGTGAAGTTAAGTGGATTCATCTTGTCAGATATCATGTTGTTAACATCTATGGGTGCATCTATAAGGTGTAGTGATCAACTTATTTAGAGGTTATATGTGCAGTACTACTACAACATTTCACATTGCTCACCTTTCCTTGTGATGAAATCCTATTAAGGGATATCTCTAGGAATACCCTCCCAATCCTAGCTGAGTTGAAAGTATAGGAGAGATTATCCACTCTTGTAAATTGGACTTTAACCATCCTTAGTCTATTGATGAGCCCCTATTTTACCTTCTTGACGACACCCCCTAGCCTTGAAGGTGAAAACATACTCTAGCATTGTGGACCTATCGTTTTGGGACCCAATAGTTACAATGTTTGGTTACTTATGTACTCTAATGAGATGGAATAGTGACTAGAGGGACACTTGGTGCTATGTTTCTTGTTTCTTGAATGTATTGTAGGCAAAATGCTCATTTTTTGTAGATTATTGGTGTTAGGATTAACAAGAAAACATATATAGGTTTCAATGCAACTTATTATGTTATATGAAGTGGTCTATATAATATAGAATAACTCATCTAAATATAATATTTCAAGAACAATTTTTTTGAAATAAGGATTTCCATTTATATTTCCTTATACAAAATAATCTTGTTTGTTTTCATTTTGACATTGGACTTACACTCATCACAAGTGATGAGTCTAGTTTATGACTCAATTTTGTTAAACTTTATTATCCACTTGCTGTAGTTATCTTAGACTTTGGTACTTTGATCCTGATCTTTTTATGTCATTGCCTCAAAACTATAAGATGTTGAGGATTGATCATTTCTTATATTCTTTTATGACAAAGACATGCTATATGAACTATCTATGTTAATTTTACATATGGTTAATGAATGTTACTCAAAGGTAGTTATGGATGTGCAATTATTGTGTGTACTAATATTGTTATGCAGGTATAATCAGCATCCATAAACTAGAGGAAGATTCTGCTAGTTGGTTGCTTGCCATAAAAAGTCAAACATGGTGATCGTTCAAATGTCAAATGGAGGGAAGACAACTGCCTTGCAACTAATCTTAAATACTTGTTGAACAAATTTAGGAGTTACTGTTATGCTAGATCTATGTTGAAGCAACTCGCTTGATCAAATTCCACGCATGTGTAACCTCCTTCCCTCTTTCTATGTTTTCCATAAAGAGGCATCCTCCTATTCTGTTGGAGTTGACTGCCTTGCTAGGTAGTTAGTTTTTTAGTTTTCCTTCTATAAATAAGACTCTGATGCTCCTTCTGAGGGGTTGTTGATTAATCAGAGATTGTATTTGCATTATCTAATTTTTGGTAATATAGTTATGATGTTCATTTGTACTCATCTTTTCCAATGAATAAAATGAAGTTATAAGTCGCATTTCTGAGTTTACATTTGTTTGAGGGAATACTCATCCAAGGGGGCTCACTTGGTGGGAATTCCATCCTCTAGTTTAGCTATATTTTCTGTTAAGCATTTAGGTAAATCTGGCATTGAATGTTCCTGCAGCCACTAGAATTCTATTATGTGTCTGTTCCTGCAGCCAAAGCAGATAGAGGAGTTTCCTGTTTGTTTGCCCAAACTTTTATTTTCTGTTATGCACTTGATCTTAGAATAGTTGTTGGTTGATGTTCAACATTCCTGTTATTTCTTTCCTAGCAGTTTATCTTCAGCATTATGTCTTTCTTAGCTATAGAATGAATGTGGCTACTTTGGAAGTTCTTAGTGCACATACCGTGCTAACCCATTCAAGTTCACGTCCCTGGGTTGACAAGTGAAATGCATCTCCATAGTGATTAAGACAGCTATTCAGGTTAGATGTCCAATCTCTGAGTTACAACTTTAAATAGCTCAGTTGTTAGATCATTGTAAGAGACCAACAACAAGTTTATAAATAATTTTGCAAGATCAATGCACGAGAGTCATGCTAAATTTTGAGCATTTGTTAAATACAAACTGACAATTATATTTGTAAATAAAGTTGTAGATTTGAAAACTATGATGTTGGGGGGTTCTACATCTTAAGAATACAAAAAAAAAGGAATTTAAAAAAAAATTAAAAAAAATTGTTTTACTATGAAAATTGAATTTCACATGAGCTCACAATAGAAATATAGTTGTTTCTTCCCATTAAGACTGTACTTATGCACTTCAAATGACTCTTGACCTAGGATTGTTCTTTTAGAAGCACAATTGCACCTTAAGAAAAAGTAAAAAAATACAAATATCTATTAGTGAAAACCTTTGGGGACTATTAGATTGTTGGTGGCTTGAAAACTACGTCTCTAGTAGATCACCTACTAAAAAGTCCATGACAAAAACCTTTGGGCATTTCTAGGTAGCAAGTGGCTTGAAAACCATCTTTGTTGAAAAAATTATAAAAAAATATTGTTTCTTTGCAAATACATTCCCAGCCTCTTGTTATAGTCTCTTAAAGTGAAAAGAATTTCTTTATGCTGCAACAATTTGTGCTAGAAAATGTTCATAAATATTATACCACATCAACCTACAACATGCCTTTTTCTGCACATTCTCATTTTTACAAGAATTTATTGGTAAACTAAGGTGGTAATAATTCACTTTTTATTATTCTCTATTTCAAAGTTATTTAGTTCTTTCAACTTTTCTTTGAATTAAAGTTTATTGTATATTATGACATTTCCACCTTATTCCACTATTTTTCTTTATCTCCATATCATTTTCCACAAGATGTTATAAAAATAAAGGATGGTTTTCAAATTTAAGTTGGGGGAGAGCAGTTACATCATATATCTAGAAGTGATGCACTGCCTTTCATATACAACAATCAAAATGATTTACAAAAAAAGACCAAACAAGAGAAAAAAGAGAAAAAAAGAAGAGAAAAAAGAGAAGAAGTTAGAATATGTGATTTTACATTATACTTGTACAACAACAAACTATCACTCTACCCTTCCTCATTTAGTATGCCATTCTACAAAAATCTATTACTTGGTTTTTAATCGATAATAAATGATTAAATATTGCACGAGGACATGCAATATGCTAGGTTGGGGAGAAAATGATGAGTCTAAAAGGGAGTAGAGGTGAGCAATATGCTTCTTGCATAGTTAATCTATGAGAGGAGGAATCTGCAAAAATTAAATTGATCATACAATTATAAGGAAATACACACAAAAGAAACATACCATAACATAATGATTTACATGGGGAAAACCTTTTGGGAGAAAAACCCCACACTCCAAAGTAACTCAAATTATTATTTAGTAATCAAATGGTTACAATACACTTGTAGATTTTAAGCCTTTACATAACAATCACCAACAATAGATCTAGAGCAATTTTGGCAGCATAATAGTGCCTCCAACACTCACTATTAAACCTCCATCTCAAGCATTGAATAAATAGGAGAAACAAAACATGGAAACTTCAAATAATAATTGGGAAACCATGAGCTAAAACCACCAAAACTTTGGCACCTAAATCCCTATTCAAAATCCAATACCCAAATCTCAAGATGAGTCCACAAGCTAAACTAGCATATTCCTTACACCTATCATAAGCTCATCATAATCCACTCACCAACTTGGGCACATCATTTTGGATCCATATCTCAATTCAAATATGCCTTATGACATGTCATAACATGCATTATAAGTTGGTCAACAATATTAACTTCCTCTTACATGTTTGTTGTGCATCATATATGCTCTTGCATTTTCGATGTGGAAGGCCCAAGTTTTGGAAGCCATAACTTTTGATCTATGAAGTTGATTGATCCTATTTTTTTAATTTGAATATCTCAAAGAGATCCATGTTATTCTAGTCTTATTTCTTTGGTTAACAGCTATTTCAACATTTTTTGGGGGCCGAACTCAACCTCTAGAGCCCTAAAATTACATTTTAATGTTTGATAGCTCAAAATTGCATTTTTATGTTCTTATGACTAGAATGAAAGGTTGAGACACATTTACTAACATTATCCCACTTGTCAAACACCTTACAAGAGAAAAGTGAATGCCAACATTGCAACTATTTTCTAGGGGATGAGAGGCCCATCGACTTATTGCATGACCTGAAGTTCTCTGTGCTGACTAGATTTGTCGATACATTTTCAACATTTTACAAAGTTTCAACTTTCTCTAGCATCACCCTCCCATCCTCTACCATGTCACAAAAAAATGCTACTGGACATCTATGTCCTTCATACTTGCATGAAAGGTCAAGTTCTTTGTCAGACATATGGCACTTTAAATATCATAAAGAACTCTAATATTTCCCTAACTTAGCTTCACATCTAAACATAATCTCTTAATATAGATGGCCTCCTTACATGCATGAGTAGTTGCCATTACTTAGCCTTTATAGTGGAAAAAGTTACCACAACCTGCTACTTACTCATCCAACTAATAGGACCACCAAATAAACTAAAGACATATCCACTAGTAGATCTTCTACTATCAACATCTCCTACCTAATATGAATCCATGAATATCCACTGAGTGTTAGTCCTTTATAGAATCACCATGATAACAAATAGAGTACTTGGTGATACCTTGCAAATATTTGAAGGCCCTTTTAATTGCATCCCAATGATCTTATCCAAGATTAGCCATGAATTGTCTAAGGACTCTTATTGCTTGGGCAATGTTTGGTCTTGTACAAACCATAGAATACATCAAACTCTCAATAGAAATTACATAAGTAACTCAAGCTATGTTCTCGATCTACACTATGGGCATTTATCTATAGATAATTTGGTCCTCATTGAAATAGGAACACTTAATGGTTTGCAAATTGACATCTTGAATCTCTCCAACACCTAATTCACATACATACTTTGGCCCAAAAAAATATATTTTTATTTTCTCTATCTCTTCTAATCTCCATACCCAAGATATACTTTCCATTCCCCAAGTCCTTCATGTCAAACTATGTTGAAAGTTGAGACTTAAACTCCTTAAATTGATTGAAGACTTCATATTTACTTACAAGGAAATACACCCATTTCCTTCTAGAAAAATCATCTATAAAATATACATAGTACAAAGATTTAGAAATCTAAGGAAAATTAACAAGACCAAATACGTTTGAATGAATCAAGTCCAACACCCCAAAAGACTTATAAGAACTAGAATGAAACCAAACACAATTTTGTTTTCCATATACACAATGTTCAGAAAAATCAAATTCAAGAGTATAATCATTCATCACTTCAACAAGATTTTTATTTTTTAGGGTTATTAAACCCTTCTTGCCTATATGGTCCATTCTTTGGTTCCATAGCTTTATTTTCTCTACAAGTAACTTGCTTTCTAAAGCAAGAACTTGCTTAGGTACCAAAAAATCACAGCCATTAGAAGTAGACACAAAACTCCTCTGTGTTGTTGGTTCTAATGGTGAAAGTGTAGATTCTATAGATATCTTCACTATAGGAATATAAGTACTATTAAACTATACAACAAATTCATCTAGCTGAAATAAACTACCCACATGAACACCCTTAGTGAGTACCATAGCTTCTAGCACCATATTACGCCCTCTACTAGACAAAACAACCTGTACAACCACATCATTATGTTTTCTAACTAATAACATAATTAGTGTCAAACTAGGTATGTGAAACACACCATTGATCCCCTTAATTCATTCATCAAGTAATTGAATCTTGACTCTACCATGGACAACTATGCTCAAATGAGAATCATCATCAAGGTACACCTTCCCACCATCATATTCTTCATACTTTGAAAACCACCCTTAATGGTAGGTCATATGGAAGAAATCCCAAGAGTATATCTATAACACACCTTCCAATGCTCTGACAAAGGCACCTACATCATATTGAGAGGATGATTGTTGAACACAGAGAATACTGAGAGGGGGGTGAATCAGTATTCTACAAAACCACTTAGTTTGTTGTTCCTTAATCCAATTACCAAATTCAACAACATGAGAGAAGAATAAACATAAGAATAGCAACCATAAAGACATAACAACATAGACACAAGGATTTTTATGTGGAAAACCCAAAAAGGGAAAAACCACAGTGAGTTTTAGCTCACAATATATTATGATAGCACAATACTGAATTACAAGAAGGCTCACTGCCCTATGAAGAAGTGCTCACTGCACAAAGGCTCAATGCCAAGAGAAAAGAAGATAGAAGAAGGGCTGGCTCACTGCCAAAAGATGACTGCTACAAATGCATCTACAAAATGCTGAGGTGCAGTACCAATTAGTTCAATATACAGATTCAAAAGACTTCATACTGTCTACTCTGCTTTTTCTAGTCTACTCTACATGAACTCTGCTCTTCTGCCTTTACTGTCTTCTTTTGATCACAACTTTGCTTTTGAATTGCACACACATTTTGTTCATTCACATCGCAATATCATCACTTCACTCAACACCAAAATCTAACCCATATAAATATCCACAACTTTGAATTCAATCTCATAATCAGGTCGGCAAGCTAGACAAGAAGTGTGTATACAATGTATTCTACTTTGTCAGCTTGATCATGTGTACAAACAGTAATGTGGACCAAACCAAACATATAATGATCTTCCTATAGGTCGGTACCAATCATACAATCACTTAGATTTATTATTCAAATAATATATCTTCTCCGCATATGGATTTTACATGCCTATTGGCCTATCTCTTAAGAACATGCTTGGCCAACTCATCTGTCGCATCAAAACTCTCACTGCAGACCACATGAGACTCAAGGATTCATAACCAAAATTCATTCTTGACCTCTTAGCATACCTCCAGAACTGCAAGACAAAATATGCAATTGCGAAGAAATGCAGACCCTTTTTCTCAGGCATTGTGCACTGTTCACGTCTTAGTTCTATTCACCCGGACTTAGACATTTCATAATATCACTTCTGGAGAAATTCAAGTCTTGGTCATTGGAACATATCATCATCAAATAGCTATGAACAACATACCTGAACCGCATATAATGATCTTCTACTATGGAGGCATACTGACCCAATCTCTGTCACTTACTCTATATACAGTCCATACTTAGTCATTTTAGCCTTCTGAACCAAAATACTTTTGTGCCTTGTTGTCAAACCAAGTTGGTCTTCCAGAGTAATGTCTTTTTTTCATGCCAGTGAAATCCCTTTGCCTTGTTGCCATCAATGACAACATGCAATCCTTCATCAAAGAAGTGTCTCTTGCCAACAGTTTTGAACTTATATTTAAGTCATTTTTCTTTTTCTTTTTCTCCTCGTTTCAATCTTTGTAGAAGTGCCCTATCTTTCCACAATTCTAACACATCCTTGGACTTTTCAGGAGATTTAGATCTCCCGCAATATTTGGATCTAGAATTTTCTTTCTTATTGTCCTTCTTCTTGGCTTTCTCCTTCAATGTTCCACAAGCAACTATGGCCTCCTTTATAAATTTAAAATCCTTTTAGTGCATCTCCCTTGAAAGTAAAGCAACCACCAATTCATCCATTTTGAGTTTTGAGGTAGTGCTGTTGATTGCCATCACCAAGTGATCCCATGAGTAGATAACAAATAACATAGCAATGGCATGTAATTATCATCCTCCACTTTCACTCCAATATAGTGCAATT
Source organism: Cunninghamia lanceolata (assembly GCA_027924645.1). Classification (NCBI taxonomy): domain Eukaryota; kingdom Viridiplantae; phylum Streptophyta; class Pinopsida; order Cupressales; family Cupressaceae; genus Cunninghamia; species Cunninghamia lanceolata. The sequence goes on from BSBN01000515.1 coordinate 3,872,929, forward strand.
GGGTCACAATCATATTGAACACATTCAAATGCTCAACTATAGAACCATCATCATCCATTCTCAAAGTGTGCAACTTCTTTGTAACAAAAAGTTTGATAACCAAGGAGTTAACCTAGTACAAGTCTCCCAACTTATTCCAAAGAGCTTGTACAATGACCTTTTCATGTACATTCAACAAAATAGACTCTACCAAGTAGAGCTTAAGATGAATCCCTTTGCCTTTCTATCCAATAGATCCCAATCATCTTATGACATTGTGGTGGGTTTAGATCTAGATATGGTAGCCAATAGATCTTTGTCTACAAGCATATTCTCCATCTTGATCTTTCACAACTCAAAGTAAGTGATGGTGAACCTATGATCCATCTCTATCCTTGATGTGCTTTCCATTTTCTTGCAATAAAATCTCCTTTTGCACAAGCTCCCACTCAACCAATATTAGAACTAAAAACCTTGTCCCTAACACCTAGGACCCGAGATGTTAAAGCTTTGATACCAAATGAAAGGAAGTATAGTTGCATAAAATTCTTCCTACACTAATCTAGGAGAGAATGTATGTAGAAAAATTAAATTAATCATATAGTTACAATAAAATAAATGAAAAAGCGATATACCATAACGTAGTGATTTATATGGGGAAAATCATTTCGAGAGAAAAATCTACACTCCAGAGTAAATCAATGTATTATTTAATAATCAAATGGTTACAATACACTTATAGATTCTAACCATTTACATGATTATCACCAACAAGAGATTTGGAGTAATTCTAGTAGCGTAACAATATCTACATCACTCACTATTAAACCTCCATATCAAGCACCCAATAAATAGGAGAAGTAATACATAAAAACATCAAATGGTAATTGAGAAACCATAAGATAAAACCACCCAAAATGTGGTACCCAAATCCCTATTCAAAATCTAACACCCAAATCTCAAGATAAGTCCATAAGCTAAAAATAACATATTTCTTACACTTGTCACAAGCTCTTCATAATCCACTCACCAACTTGGGTGCTCCATTGTCTCCATTCAAAGATGCCTTATATGTTATAACATTCATAACATGCATCATAAATTGGTCAACAAGTGTAACTCCCTCTTACAATTTTGTTATGTGTCATAAATGTTCTTACATTTATGATGTTGTAGGCCTAACTTCTGAAGGCCATAACTTTTGATTTGAGAAGTTGATTGAGCTCATTTTTAAAAAAATGAATATCTTGAAGATATCCATTTCCCATAACCCACTTTCTCCAGTTAAGACCCATTTCAACATTTTTTGTTGAGGCGAAAAATAACCTCTAGATCCCTGAAAACTGTATTTTTATGTTATATAGCTTTAAAATTGATTTTTTTTTTGTCCTTAAGACTATGATGCAAGGTTAAGACACATTTCGGAATAGAGTCCTTAAGTGGTTGCATTTATACCATACTTTCCATATGTTTTTCTACATCTTTTCACTTCATTTCATTATTCATTCATCTATTTTCTGTCATAAATCATTATGCTATGATAGTTTGATTTATGATGAATATTGATAGAATTTAGTAACTTTTTGATATGAATTAATAGAAAGTTGAAAGTTGCTTCCTAAAGATTTCCATAAATAATACATTTGTATTAGAATTGTTGTAGCAATGTTGTAGCCATCCTTAAAGGTAAGCAAGATGGTGGGAACACTTCCTACACTAATATATGAGGAAAGATAATGCAAATACTTAGATCTAACAATTTTTTATAACAAAATAGCACATGCATTAACAATAATTGACATAAAGTGACATGCAAATACATGCAATAACATGTATCACACAAAAATATAATTGACATAATATTACCTTGGGAAAATTGTTGAAAAAAACCTAGCCTCTAAATCTTTAACCAATTGTATTTCAATAACACTAATGCTTACAATACAACTATAGGTTCAAGCCTCCACATGAGATAATACAAATCAATATAGTCATGGAGATATTTTAGTAGCATAACATTACCTACAATGGAAAAAATTTAATTCCCAAACAAACCTAATTGACAATAAATTAGAAACTGTTAATACCAAACTTGGGTGCTCAAAATAGTCATATCCTACTTTTTCTAAGGATGCTCCATGATTTTCTCCGAGTCCATAATTAACTTCCTCTCATCATGCTCTTTCCTTTTTTGAAACTTGTACAAATCTTACAAGTTGTCATAATTGCATTAATAAACTTTCATGACACTAAGTGAGTCTTGTACTTTCTAAATTACAAACTACAAGTGACACATAGCCCCACTCCAAGCTCTAGAGATGCCACAAATATGTGGGTGCAACAAATAAACAAGTTAATTAATTAAATACTTGGAAAATTAGGACTGAAAGGTGTATGAAACCTATAACAACATTCTCCTACTTGTCATATACCTTGCAAAAACTCAAGGGAAATTGTACCAAACCATGAACTAACTTGTAAGAGTCATTAGGCCCATACACTCACTGCAACACCTAAACTTCTGCATGCTCATAAGGTTTGTTAATGCATCTACAACATTCTACAAAGTGTTAACCTTTTCAAGCATCACCCTCCCATCCTCCACCATGTCACAAACAAAATTATATTAAATATCAATGTGCTTTGTTCGTGCATGAAAAGTCAAGTTCTTTGGTAAGTTGATGGCACTCTAATTGTCACATCTAATCTAAACTACTCCAAGACTCAACCCAATATTTAAAAACAATCTTTGAAGCTAAATGGCCTCCTTATAGACAAGAATATCTACCATATACTCTACCTCTATTGTGTATAAAATATCTGCAACCTCTCGCTTGCTCATCCAACTAATAACACTACCAAACAAATTAAGACAATCATTGGTAGATCTCCTGCTAGCAACATCTCCTACATAAGTAAAATCCACATGTCTTTGAATATTCTTTGAGTAGTTTATGTGACCTATAGGATATCTACAGATTTGTTATAGGTAACCTATAGAACCTATTTATGTATCACCACCACTACTACATGCATGCTCTAGATGACTTGTGGTACTTCTACAGGTTGGCTATAGGTGACTTGTAGGACCTCTATAGGTTGGTTGTAAGTGACTTGTAGGAACACCTTGATAGTAAATATATTACTTTGTAGTTCCCTAAAAGTATCTAAAGAGCTTCTTCATTGCTACCCAATTATCCTAACTAGGATCAACCATGAAATGACTCAAGATTCTACTACTTGGGCAATATATGATTTGATGTAGACCATAGTATACATAACACTACCAACTACACTTTAGTATAAGGAACTTGAGACATATCCTTCATCTCACCAAGTGTATATGGAGACTACTCCATTGATACCTTAGTCCCCACTGAAATAGAAACACTTACTAGTCTACAATTTGTCATGCTAAAACACTATAATAGAGAGTTCACAAACTTACTCTAGCCTAACCAAAGATTTTTGTTTTCTATATCTATTCTAATCTCCATAAGTAAGATGAACTTAGCATCCCCAAGTCCTTCATATCAAAATGTGTAGGAAGTTGAGATTTCAAGTCCCTAATCACATCCTTACTATTACCAAAAAACAACATAGCATTGACATACAAAGTGATAACAAGGAAATGGTCACCATCCTATTTGTAATAAACATAGTGGTATAATTTGGACCTCACAAAACCTAGTCTCAACACAAGAGAATCAAACTTTAGATATCACATTCTAGGTGACTACAAATTCAATCTACAAACCAATGACTCTTTATCTTTTACAACCAAGTGCTCTGGTTGTGATATATAAATTTATTCTTCCAAGTTACCATGCAGGAAAGTTATTTTCACATCCATTTGCTCTATATGAAGATCAAAATATATTGTAATAGATAACAAGAACCTATTAGATTTCAGCTTAACAACTAGAGAAAAAATCTCACCAAAATCTATCCCCTCAACCTGGGAATATCCCTTTACAACCAATCTTGCCTTGTACTTCTCAATGTTTCCATATAAACTAAACTTCTTCTTAAAGGCTTGTTTGCAACCAGTAGACTTTCGTCTTTCTTGCAATTGTACCAAATTCCAAGACTCATTATTTTTCAACATATCCATCTTGCCATCCATGGATAATTTCCAGGACTCATTATCATCCATTTCTATTACCTCTTTCATAGTTTGAGGTTCATTAGTGTTATTAATTAAATAAAAAATACATTGGTGAGTGTGAGATAATCACACGCTAAACAATGACAATAGAAAAAAAATACATGTATACTTCATCAAAATTGTGAAATGGATATTTGACTTTTTGTTGGGGTCAGCTAGAATTTTCTAATAGGCTTGGTAAAGCCAAAGAAAAATGGATATCCATTATGTTAAACTAGATATCCATTTATAATGGATACCCATTATATAAAAATGGATATCCATTTTGTTTTCCCCTATTCTGTAGCCATAAATTTCTAACCCATGGGTTCTTTTATTGTGATCAATGAAAATGGATATCAGTTACTCCCAATATCCATTTTGGGCAATCCTGCATTCTCTAAGAATTTAACAGTTTAGAGGTAATTTTTTATTTTTTCTCAATTAAATCAAAATTGTTTATATCATTTAGGATTTTTTATTTTCTTGATTCTATTTTAAAATTGAATACATCTATCACTTGGCATTGTTTACGTGAGGCATTGTTTGTGTGAGGCATTGTTTTTTTCATATAAGGGTTTTGAATTCAATTTCAAATGTAGTTTAGAGTTTAATTTTTATTGTGTCCTAAATGTTTAATTTAGATTGTATATGGTTTAATAAAATATTGTTCTAAATCAAAAATGTGTATGTTTTAAATTTGAAATAGGTAATATGTATGAGCAACCTCAAAACTCAAACTCCTCCCATTGAACCCTCCCCCACCGAACCCTCCACCAACAATTCAAGAAGAAATTGAAAAAAATATTAATGAAATAAATAACATTATTGAAATTTATCATCGTTACCCTCGATTGACCTCAATGACATCCACCTTAGAAGTAATTATCAGCCATGTTCATACTCTCACAAGCCAATATGACTCATTTTAGCAATGACGAGAAGCCAAGAGGGTATAATATTCTACCGGTTTATCATATGATCAAGTCAAAGAATTAGATATTACCAAAGCTTGTTGGTGGCACATTTTGTCAACCCTAAGACTAGATTGCCTGTTAATGTACTTAAGCCTAAATTTTTAATCAAGTGGTGCACACATCGAGGTATGATAGATAATTTTTGGGATCATTGGTGGATGGTTTTTTATAAACTACCCAACAACAATCTTGATGTACCTTTATATTTATTTCGTAAACTATATGTGGAGTTTATATTAGGTCATCATGTGAACTATTTTGATTTTAGAGATTTCTAGGGAGTAGGTAGAGGAATGCCTCAAGATAGACCTGGGGAAGTGCAACATATGCAAGGTCAATTTGTTCCCCCTCCTATCCATTCTCCACCTCCTATTCAACACCCAATCATTGTCACATAAGCAACACATTAGAGCCTCTCTACCAAATGCCCTTTGATAGAGCATTTGATTACACACTTCTCAACTAGTACAACTACATCAAATAGATGGTCTTAGTGGATCACTTGATATTACTAGACCCTCCTCGTCCAAACATATTTGTGTGCCTCATCATTGTAGTATGTGTAATGAGATGTGCTTAGTTCCTCTTGGAGAGATGAGTGAGCCACCCCTAAACACATCAGAATATGACATCCCTCATATTTCAACTACATGAATTGAAGCATTAGGGACTAGAACATAAGTTGAGGCATCAGGAACTAGAGCACAATAGGAGCAAGGTCAATCTTTCTTTCAGGTAAAATTTAAATTTATTTCATGATATATTCCATTTGAATTTAGTATATACAAAGATTAGTACTAATATATCTAAGTGGGATAATAGTTGATGATAGAGGAGGACCTTACAAAAGTTCATTAGGGTACTCTTTCTACCATTCAATTTGGCTTAGACTTGATGGTATAAATTTTTCTACACATCTAACTTTTTTTATTGTATGCATTTCCTTTTTGTTAGTAATTATATATTAATTTATATCAATTATTATTTTACTTTCACAGCCTATTCCTAATGTGAGTGATGTGCCAACTTTGGCAGCATGCTTTAGTAGGACTCTGATCATGCAATAAGACCATCATTTTCCAAAAAACTCTCTGAACATCAACAACAAGTCAAAGTAATTGAATTGAATTTTTCTTTAATTGATAGTTGAGAGTTTATAGTTGATTATAGTGATTTAGATCTGTTAATAAAATTTTCTACACATCTAGCCTTTTTTAATTGTACGCATTTCCTTTTTTGTCAATAATTATATATTCATTTATATCAATGTTATTTTACTTTTACTGTCTATTCAAAATGTGAGTGATGTGCCACCTCTCCCATGAGTTAGTTGAACAACAGATTGCTCCCAATCTAAGATCTGCTAAATTTTTAATTCGAGATAGGGCACCTATTATATGGAACGTACTTAAACAGATTATACAAAGACATCCCATATTGTTAAATCGAGCACCCACCTTACACAAATTAGGAATACAAGCGTTTATACCTATTTTAATAGAAGAACGTGCCATTCGGTTACACCCATTGGTTTGTGCAGGATTTAATGCGGACTTTGACGGAGATTAGATGGCTATCCACATACCTTTATCTATGGAAGCTCAAGTAGAAGCTCATTTACTTATGTTTTCTCATCTCAATCTTATCTCTCCAACTATAGGAGATCCTATTTGTGTACCGACTCAAGATATGCTTCTAGGACTTTATAGATCAACTCTTCAAAAAAACCAAGGTATTTATGAAAATAGGTATCACCCAGATAACTCAAAAAAGAAGATCGTTTTGCCTTCGTTTTATAGCTATGATGATGCGCTTAGAGCTTATCAACAAAAACAAATTGATTTAGACAGTCCTTTATGGCTCCAGTGGGAGAGAAATATAGATACAAGTTTCTATTATTAATTCAGTAAAGGGAGAAGTCCCTATTGAAGTTCAGTATGAATCTTTAGGTACTTTCTACGAAATCCATGAACATTTTCGAATAAGAAAAGATAGAGTGGGGGAAATACTTAATAAATACATTCGAACAACCGTTGGTCGTATTCGTTTTAATCAAGAAATAGAAGAAGCCATAAAAGGCTTGTTGACTTATGAGATCTGACAAGAAATGTCACTATTCAGAATTTAATGTTATTAGTCTTATGATCCTGTCATTCATGCAGAGATAGAGATCAAGGGAGCCTTCCAAGCTTAAACCCATTGTTGAATCCTGCTCCCCAAAATGGGGAGATTTTATTTTTATGGCTAATTTCGTCAAAGTGCCCTTTCCCTTTGAAGTGCCCTTTTTTAATAAAGGGATGGATAAAATTGTTATGAAGCAGCTTAGTAGTAGATTCATAAATCAATTTGGAATGACATATACATCACATATATTAGATCAACTGAAGATTTTAGGTTTCCAGCAAGCTACTAATGCAGCTATTTCATTAGGAATTGATGATCTTTTAACAACACCATCTAAAACATGGCTTATCCAAGATGCGCATCAACAAGGTTTTGCTTCGAAAAAATATCATGATTAATTGTCCAATAAGACCATAATTCACCAAACGACTCTCTGAATGTTAGCAATGAGTCGAGGTAATTGAATTGAATTTTTCTTTAATTAATAGTTTAGAGTTTATAGTTGATTATAGTGATTTAGATGTTAATAATTTTTTCTACACATCTAACCTTTTTTTAATGTATGCATATCCCTTTTTATCAATAACTATATATCAATTTATATCAATGTTATTTTACTTTTACAGTCTAGTCCAAATGTGAGTGATGTGCCACGTCTCCTAGCATGCTTTAGTAGGACTCTTGATTGTCCAATAATACCATCATTCACTAAATGACTCTCTGAACGCCAATAATTAGTCAAGGTAATTGAATTGAATTTTGCTTTAATTGAAGTTATTATGATTATGTACATACAGTCTTACATTCTTGTCATTTTTTACATAGGAACTCTTAGTGAGTTCATCCATGATGACTCCTTAGTTAATGCTAGATTCCTCATTGGTGGTATATGCTTGTTTTGTAGTAGATAAGTTTCTATTTAGTAGTCTAAATTATTTTTTTCCCATTGAAATAATTATTGATTTTGGTTTAACTTGTTGTAGTTAAATTTACATCCATCAACTACTAAGCATCGTGGCACCAAGAGGCCATTTTTTGAGGATCCACCACATGTTGAGAGACCACCACAACCTACCAATCCACAAGAAGCAACCTCTTGAACAATGTAGATGATCCATTGCAATCAACAAATCAACCACAGGTTGAGGATTCACCATAGACAGATGGTCAAGTGGACCTTTAGGATTTGATGTAGCTATTTGGCATGTAGATTGTATATAGATTTGGAGATGGCATATGCCACATTTTGTAAAAAATATTTTGACTTGGAATATATGCTAAATTTTTGTATATGTATACCATTATCCTAGACTTTTATATACACACCTTGATATACAATATAATTTATTCCTTGTGTGTATGTATTGCTACTTTGACACTTAAAAGTTGAATGTATAATCGCTTTCAACTATAAGATGATGCATGTGTAATCATTTTTTAGAGCATTTAATATTATGTTGCATGTATAATACTTTTTAACAATATGAGAGCTATATAAGAAAATATTGCACCCTATTCAGAAGTATTGTTATCATAAGGTCAATCATGAGAATTAATGATAAATTTATTTTTTCCTAAAGAGAATATGGTTAGATTTGAGAGTATTATGTATCTTACCTCTTTGAGTTAGATTGATAAGTGAATAGATTTTAGTTTTAGAATGGGTTCAAGTTATGAACAATAATGTTATAGATTGATTCCTTGTATTAAAAATTATATAAAGACGTTAATAGGCTCATAAGACTAAAGTTAATTAGCAAAAACTATATTCTTGCTACAACATTAAGAATGAATTGAAATTGATGACCTATTTTACTAAACTCTTGATTTTATCCTTAAGTTTCAACAGTATGTTTAAGAGTACAATCACCCAACACTCAAGAGGATTGTCATGTTGCTTAAACTGATAAAATAGTCTTGCTAAAATAGTCAAAACATCAAACTCTTCATTTTTAGTCATAAATCATCAAACTATATTCATCCTCATATTTCATATTATTCATTTGCCAAATTTGGTTACCATGGGAAACTTCACCAAATTTGCATTCCTCCATCACATGATTTTGCAACCAAAGATGGTCAAAGTACCAAATTCCTCACAAAATAAAACTCTAGCAAATAAAATCTTGCCAATCATAGAATTTCTATCTCTATAGTTAATCCATAAATCATGCCAAATTGGATGTCATTCCTATATCCACCTATTCAAACCAGTCATACTCCTTGTAACACATTTTAGGGTATAGGACATCAAAGGCATCTTTCCATGTATCATCCTTCTCAAGACATCTCTAAGACATTCATCCAACACCCACTAAGTTTGGTCCTCTCTTCATCAATGGTATTTAGAAGATCAATGGATACAAGGGGTTTTAGTACAATATTTTATAAGGATCCTTGAAACAAAGAGTTACTTATTAGCCAACTCACCATCTCCGTAGGCCATGTAGGTATACCAACATTTATAGCTATCAGGATCTCATTCCTCAAAGTGAGCATCTTAATCTTGTCTTCCTTTTAAGGTAAGTGAAATTATGTTTTGTAAGATGATTATCTAGGTCTAATATGATTGTATTTCCTAGTAGAAAGATCATATGTAGTTACCTACCTCAATACATAACAATCTTGATTTTCATGATGATAGTCCTAGTTAGCTATAAGATTGTCTTAGAATGACATGTGACTACTTGTCCATTAAATGATAATGCATTGTCCAAAAACCATTAAGAAGACCTTCTTGTTGTTTTGATAGTAGTGCCTATCTTATAACTAGTATGGTAGCACGTGGGGTATTGTTACAATTGTCTCTCTTGATAATAAGGCAATATCTTATTGGGCAACTTTGAGAACCTAGTCATGGTGGGCTAAATGATTTGAAACAATAATTGTACCTAATAAATGCATTCTCAGCCCTATAATATTCATGACAACACTTTAACTAAGGATAGCAGTCAACTCATAATGTACATTAAGACGATCACTACCATGGTAATCAAGATAAACCCCATCAACACATTTACCAATGACCTTACTATGAACTCTAATGAAATTTTGAGATGAGTGAGATCCTTCAAAACTATGACTATCCTTTGGTCTCTCTGCTATATCTTGACTATCATAACAATACAATTCTTGTGGATACTAATAAACATATGCATGACAATGTTTGCTAACCACTTTTACTGCCTTCTAGGTTGGTCTCAATTGTCTCATCCATTATGGGTTTGTTATGACAACATTTAGGGTTCACAAAAATCATTGATAGTCCCATCCACTATGTACAACTAGATTTGACTAATGACAATCCTCTATGATAGTCTCAAACAAAGTTGATAATGAATTTTAAGACTGTTATCTCCATTGCATGGTGATGATGTGTTAGAACATAATGTTATTAGGGGTCATACCCTTATAACATTTATATATTGTTCTAATATAAGGTTATAAAACTTTATGTTTATAATATGCTTTATAAAGCACATACTATTTAAATAATTAATAAACTAATAATCTAATAACTATTAGATTATTAAGTATTTAGAGATGGTTGTTTTGAATAGGTGTGACTAATACCCCTTTAGGTATTTTGCCACCCCTTCTCCTATATTTAAGGAACTTCTCTCTTATTGAGAGGTATGTGAAGTTGGAGATTTATAGTGAATTCTATCATTATGTACATAAGGTATTATTGGCGATGTGGAAGTGAGGAGAAGTGTATCCCTAGGTTCTATCTATAATTTTATAGACAATTTTGTAAGTGTTTTATAATAAAATGATGCTTTATGGGGTTTTTTTTATCACAAAGGGTTTTCCCCATGTATATGTTGTGTAATGTCTTAAATCTATGCTTCTATAATTCTCATTTCATTTATTTTATATTTTATTTGTAATGATTAGTATCCTAAAATCCTAATTTTTAGCATGGTATCAGAGCTAGATAAGTTGTACTGATCATTTGTCTGGAGTGACATATTTCTATAATCTACAACAAAGTGGCATGTAACCAATGAACTTGCTTGTGAACTACTTGCACGCCCAAGGTAGTAGCATAAGAATATTAAGTGACTATTATCCAACAATCATTGTATTGAATAGACAAGCCTAATCTTACCATTAGAAAAGGTTCTTGCGAGCGTCATAAGATTTGATTGCCTTCCAATATACTACTTTAGGTTCTCCTTTACTCCTTAATCCAAACTAAAGAGAAGATTTTTTACTTTATAATACCATTGATAAGTTATTCCACTATTCGGAACACTAAATTTCATTCAGTGTAGGCAAAAACACTTTTAAAAAGAACTTTATTTTTTAAATTTGGCGTATTACTTCCACAACAAAACTTCATGTTAACATAAGGAAACACCACCTTATAGCTTTTCTTAAAGGCCTCAAAAGTCATCCCACTATTTGGTGGGTCACAATGAAAAGTAATACAAGGTTTGGAATCTAATTTTTTGTCAAAAGAAGTGTTGGTGGCAGACCACCAATCTGTATCTCCATATTTATTAATTCTTATCTTCCATGTTATTTATAAATGGTCTCACTTCTGCCTGGGATTAATTATCCACTCAAATCCCATATCAGCTAAGCAATTACGCATACATTTATGGATGAAAAAGATATGCTCTCAGAATTTGAACGTAATATCTACATATTGATGATGTGTATACGTTTTTCACAAAGATATCTATCAAAGCCTGACTTTTTGATCTTATCCAAAAGGCCTCCTGTAACTCAGGTCAAAACAAAATTTAATGGATGACAGGACGTGCTGCCTGATGTAGTAATGTTCACGTTTCTCACATGGGAGAATCTAAAACTGTAATTTTGAAAATTAATCTTCCCACATGTACATACATTACAGACCCAAAATTTATCTTTGGCCATTAGAACTGTGCAGAGTTGTTGCAGTATTTTTGCATAGAAACTATGAGATAAAAAATAAATTGTTATATGGTTGAAAATTCACACGAGTTCCATTCAACAAATGTAGTCAGCAACAAATATAAAAGGATATTCCTATTAGTAAATAAATCTGCTTGTCCATCTCTCATTTAAACTCAGTGAGCTACATTACTTAATTTGAAGTGCTTGTAAGATTTGCTTGTTTTTTTTTCAACAAATCCAATTTTTGGATATCCTACAATTCTGGCAAAAAAATTCATGTACCTTTTCTATGATTCCACATTTTGCATACAGGTCTACCAAGTCAATAATTCTCTATTTATAGCATGTTTCAATGCTTCCATTATAGCAAAAGCTAGGCATATGGTGAAAACAGTGTGACTATCTTGTGAGAATTCATCTATCTTCTATATGCTGCAACAATAGTATTCTGTGGAATACCACTACAAAATTGAAGAGATATTGACGCTAGATCTTAACTTTACTTATACAACTTCTTCAAACAAAATAGTTGTTTTATAGTAGAAACGAACGATTATGCAATTGTCCTAGAGGTTATGAAACCAATAACCACCCCTATGTTAACAAGTGGTTTTACATCTATCCATTTTTCCTATAGTAGAAACCATTGGTTATGCAATCCCCTAGTGTGAAGACAAGTGGTTACGAAACCACTACCTATGTTAACTAACATTTTTTCACCATACATAAAAATACTCCATGTTTAGCTCTACTTTTAACTAATCCTAGTTGACTATGAATGGATTTGAATCTTCATTGATTAGTTTGGATCAATTAAGTGTGATTAAAATCTCATCTTGAAATTAAATTTATTGGTCCCACCTATCTAGAGGCTTTGTACGTCCCTCAGCTTGCTATAACTATGAGATTCATCACATTATGCACATACAAGTGTGTTCATAACAACTTTATGATCAAATTCAATTTGTATAAAGCAATGTGTACTTATGCACTATAATTGATAAAGGTGGTTATTGCCTATGTTTGGATGGATTTTGGGTGGCTATAGCATACTTCTTCATTGCCAAAAATATTTACCAACAAATTACACAATAGACTTATGCTTATTGAGGCCCTTATAAATGTTCATTTAACAGTTATGATACCATCTCAAATTAAAAAAAATGGTTGGTGACACAACCATGCAAAGGTGAAATAATGAAGCTTTTAGATGGTTCTACATCTAATAAGGTGCAATCTTGGATCACCAAGAATCCATTGAAGGAAAGTAGTACTAAGGTTTCAAGATATTTTTGGGGAATTTCTACTAAAGGTAGTCTATAAGAGTAATGTTTAGGCCTCATACTTATGATCAAGTATCAATATTTTATATATACTAAATTTGATATACTACCATGGAACAACTTGGACCCTAAATCATAACTTCATTAATATTTCCTTTGTACCCTTAGAGGATGCTTTAGTCACGAATGTTAAGAGAATCATCACCCCTAAATTAAGACAACATATATTTTGCATTATCATGCACATAAGACCTTATCATATGCCTAGGCTTTAGATTTAGATGATTACCATATATGTAAAATAAATTGATGAGAACCTTGGATGAGTTTGCATGGCTAGGGGGATTGATAACATTTACTATTAGTTATTTAAAGATTGTTATATTGCAACTAACATAATGAAGAAATCCTACCATCATAGAAAAGAGAGGTCCATTAAGGGGAAATACTACAAGCTAAAAAGGTATGTCCAAATCGGTACAGACATCCAAGAGTATGACATTTTGATAAAGTACATAGATCTAGTTTTCACAACTATCTAAGAAGGTCAGTATACTCTCAAAGACTTCTCATTTTCATTATAATAAAGTGGATAGATAGTCCTTTTTTTTTTGCATAGACATAATAATGACAAGATGAATCAAAAGATAAGGGCAAAATATATCAAACTATTACACATCCATAGACAAGGTGGAATTGCATAAACTTTCAAGGCATCTTTGTCTAATATATTTTCTTTTCTCTCTTGAGTGTTACTTTAACTTGCATTTTTATGAGCTTCATGTATTTTCTAAAAACTCTAAACTTCTTGGGTACAAAGCACCTACTTGTAATGGGTGGTTATCACCCTAATAAACTATCTAGAGAACAAGCCTAGAAAGGATAGCTCACCCATTGCTTTAAAATTTTTATGGATCATTACTATATGTTTAGTAGGATGACTATTTTTTTCCTTGTAGAAACATGGCAAATTATACATACTTATATTTATGTAAATCCCATATAATCTCCTTGATAAGATCATCAGATCATTTTTTAAGTACTGTCACATGATGTTATATGTAGTTTACTTCTTGTTAAATTAAATATGGGATTTATTATTTCAACATTAAAAACTAAAAAATATTGATTATTGTATTACTAACTATGTTGGTGATCCTATTGATAGGACCAAGAAGACCTAGGCTATGCTCCCAATAATCATGAAATAAATCCTATATGCAGTATAGCACCAAACCTTTGTGCAGTACCAAATTCTCTAAATTCAAATTAATGCTTGGTCGTAAGGAGTTGTCATTGAGGGGGAGTGTGCATGACAATGACACCTCAGGATGTAAGACCTAAAAGGTGTAAATTAGACCTCTAGGCATTATATACGGCTTAATCCTAGATGTAAGACCTAATAAGCATAACATAAGACCTCTAGGAATTATATGTATAAGTCCTTCGGGTATATTGTAAATTCTTCTCTCTATAAATCTTCCACTTGTAAAAGTATAGTATTATATAAGACCTACGAGCACTATGTAATGAACTTGGGGGAGGCTAGTTTGAGGAATCCTAGGCTCCAATAAAAACTAAATGCAAGACCTCGTGTAAGCATCATTTTTTAAAACACTAGGATTATAAATTATAACAAGATGACTTTCATGTAGTCCAAAATACATGATTTTCATTTTGACATATATTTGTGTCATTGTTTATCACTATCAGAGAAGACCTGTGTTATTGGGGTACTTCACTTTTTCTTTTATATAAATTGATAGATGATGCCCCTATTAGCATTAAAGGGGAGTATTAGAGCATAATGTTATTAGGGTCAAACCCTTATAACATTTATATATTATTCTAATATAAGGTTATAAAATCTTATGTTTATTATATGCTTTATAAAACATATATCGTTTAATAATTAATAATCTAATAACTATTAGATTATTAATTATTTGCAAATGATTGTTTTGAATTTAGGTGTGACTAATACCCTTTCGAGTAATTTGCCACCCGTTCTCCTATATTTAAGGAGATTCCATCTCATTGAGAGGTATGTGAATTTAGAGATTTATAATGAATTCTTTTGCTATGCACATGAGGTATTATTGGCCGTGTGTGTAATGTCCTCTTCTCACACGCGAGCAGTTGATATCCATTAGCCTATTTTCTTAAGTTTTCTCATAGGCTAATTGGTTTTGGTAAAGGGAAAATAAATTAAATAATTAATTTAAGTTATCATAAAGTTACTTTATTTTACAATTATATTTGATAGCTTATTTAATTATTTAATAATTTACTTTAAGTTGTGCAGATAAAGTGGTGTTAGGCACAAGGGGGCAAAAAGGTGGACTTCTGCACACATAAATATGTTTTTATTTATATTCTAAGGAGAATATGGAGAAAAAGAAAATTAATATTTGGTTTTCCTAAATGTTTCTCTAAAAGTGCCTATAAAAGGAGGAGTTGGGCACAAAGTAAAGGTTAGACTATGATATTGCTTTTGCTATTTGCTCTGATTGAGAACTTGGGTTTTTTCATATTTCTTGAGGACGAAAAACCTCTTGGAATACCATTTTTGGGGATGAAAACTCTCCTAGATGGATATAGTGATTTCACCCTGAAATCACTAATGTGCTGATAAGAAGTTTTAAATTTTTCCAATTCTTTTCCTGTTTATGATATAATGGAAGTTTTTGATGTTTTTTGAGTTTAGTTCAATGGATTGTAGGACTGAATATTTGATGGCAATAGTTTTTATGGTTATAAAAGTGTTGAGGAAGAAATTCTAGAGAAGGTAGTACTTATTTCCAATCCATGCCATACCTTGCAACAATAAACAAATTAAAAAATAAGTGAATTTTTTATGTTGGTAGCTAGCCTTACTATTTCCTAGCAGGCTGTACCTTTTAAAAGATATACTTTGGATGACTTCTGCTAGGAGATCATTTTAATCCTAGCCATACCAACCTTTTGACTTGTTGTGCTTCATTTGGAAGCATGGGAATGAAAAAAAGGTAGTCGTTGCCTCAAATCTTGTCTTTTGTGAGGTTTGGTGGGGCTACCACCCTTCAGCTATATGGTGACTTAATTTTTTGTTGTGTTTATCTTTGAGGGGGTCTGTACTATGTGCCTATGTAGGACATACACCCCAATTGGAGCCTACAATAGTTTTAAGGGGATTTAATAGTCCATTTATAGTATTTGGAAGCTGAACAAACTTATTTCTATTTTTAAAACAGATTGATATGAGTGAACAATACTTTATATGTGTAAGATTTACTTTTGGGGTTCAACTGGGTACTTCCAAAATGATGGTTTTAGTTCTAATTTATCAATGAAATCAACAGTGAGTGTGATTTCAGTCTTGTTTAACTTTCTACATCAGCCTTCAGTGTTCAACTTCAGTGGTCTTGCTTACCTAGACTATGTAAGCATGATTACTTGCAATATTTATGAGTTTTTGGACTAATATTATTTTGCAATAGTGTATCTGTCTAATCAAAATTAATATTTATATGAGTTGTAGCAGTTAACTTTACATTTTGAAATATTGTAATGCATTACATGCTTGTCTTGTAACCCCAGAAGGTAGTACCACTGGAGGCATTTCATTTTATGCATTTCATATTGTAAAACTAGATGGTTTATCGCTAGTTCGTATAGCATATCTTTCAGCCTGTTTGGTATTGAACAAGCTTGCTTGTTATCGACCATTTTGGTTTGATCAAGCTTAGACATTCTGCCACTGTCTTTGCATTATGTACACTTATCCGCCGAAGAGGTGTTGATTTGGGTTAGCTCTGTCACCTGTGTGCTTTTCATTCTATAATTACATTTATGCACGCTTGTTCATCGAAGAGGTGTAGATTTAGGTCAGCTTTGTCACCTTCATTCTATAATTGCATACATCTTAGATAGATGTGTGGTCCAAAGCACCGTATGCTCTCACCTTGCCCACGCTGGGATCTTAGTGATCAGAAAGTGTTAGGATGTTGCATTTGCATTTATATATTGCAAAAAAATAAAAAAAATTGGTGTGGGTTGTTACACTGGTATCAAAGCTGGTGATCTTGCTAGCCTGTAGTTGTTTTCCTCATGTTACATGGTGAAAAAGAGTATATTCATTATCAGACTCGGCAACACAAAGAGATTGTAGGGAATCAAAATTGAAGAGCCAAATCTGGAAGTTACTCCAATAGTTGTTCCTGAAGTTATTCTAGAAGAGATGGCAGATAAAGGTAAGAGGATCGAGGGAAATAATTTAGAGATGATTTTGAATGATCTTACTCAAGGTCAACAACATCTAACTAATATTGTAACTCTGATATTGCAGAATATGGGTATGCCTAGAGTGGATCAAAATAACCATGGAGAAGCTAGTAATTCTACAAACAATGGGAACAACAACCACAACAACCCTAGAACTATTGTGGGATCAACAGTATCAAGGCCTTTGATGCCCACATTTCTGTTGATTCTGGTAGCTAGGTCGGATCCCTTTCCAAGACCGACCTAGTTATAAAATGCTAAATGGCCTATTAGCCTTAGCATTTTGAATCTCAGATTTAAGGCCGGCCCTATCTGGGCGAATTCATTCGATGTATCTTGAAATTACAAATAGGTCTGGGCCTATTTCAATTTGTAACGTATATGTAATTGGCACTAAAATTGATCGAGCGATCTCATATATATGAAGAGCGACTGGTAGTCACAATAAAAAAAAGCATACACACCGCATTCACTGACCTCGAATTCTGATCAGCGAAAATTCTCCATCGGCATTCATCAGCGACAATTCTAAGTGCCTCGCCGATCGTTGAACCATTTGACAGGTTCAATGGTTCAACACCTTCACTGGTTCAAAGATGCATTGAGCTCCTAAGGCTCAAAGGCTTCGGCGGCTCAAGGTTCAATCGATAGGTTCGACGATGCAGTTCAGTTGAACCGGTAGGTTCGACGGTTCGGTTCAACCGTTTGGTTCGACGGTTCGGTTCAACGGATTGGTTCAACAGTGTGGTTCAACAGTTCGACGAGCTCACAGGTTCGGCGACTCAGTCAGTATTGCAGACAGTTGAACCAGTTCATTGGTTCAATTAGTTCACCGGTTCAATCACTTCATTGGTTCAACCATTCAACGGTTCATTGATTATTGACTACCGAATCTCTGTATTACTGTGTGACTACGCTGATGTGCAGCAGCTTCATTCTGATCAGTTTGAATCAAATTCAAACGAGTTGTAATTTGCTGTAATTCATTTCTGCTCATAATATAAATTGAATCTGAGATTTCCTTGCTGGGTTTTTCACCTCCAAGAGGGAGGTTTTCCCAGGGTATATGCGTGTGTTGTGTGCATTTGTGTCTCATTGTTCTTACTGTCAATCTGATTATTAAAATTTAACATGGTATCAGAGCCAAGTTCGAATTAGTATAATCAGATTTGCAACATTCAGTTATTTACATTCTACTTTTATCATTAAAGATCAGATAAAATGGCTCACAGTCTCAGGGTTGAAGACAGATTGGATGGGGCTTCCAATTTCACATCATGGAGAGTTCGCATCATGCTTGTGTTGAATGAAAATGACCTTGCAGACTTTGTGACCAAAGAATCTTCCGAGCCTAAGGCAGAAGGAGAAAAGATCCAATGGAGGAAGAAAGATTTTCAAGCTCAGAAGATCTTAATTGATTCAGTAAAAGATCACATTGTTCTCATCATCTCCAAGCTGAATACAGCAAGCAAAATGTTTAGAACCTTGGAGGAGATGTATGAAATCAACAACACTAGTCATGTTCTAGCCTTGAAGCAGTAGCTTCATCACATCAAGATGGTTAAAGGTGAATCCATCATGGCTTACTTCATGAGGATTTCTGATTTGAGAGATCAACTCTCATCTATTGGAAAGATTGTTGATGAAAATGATTTAACTATGCTAGCCCTCAATGGTCTTCTAGCATCTTGGGAATCCTACATTCAAGGAATTAGTGCAAGAGCTGATCTGCCCAAGTTTGACAGATTAAGGGCTGACTGTATCCAAGAAGAGTCTCGACTGGCTGCTAGAGGAGTTATCAAAAACACTCATGAAGACAATCATGTCCTTGCTGCCCAGTCCTTCAAGAAGAAAGGAGGCTATTGGAAGAAGAACAATTTCAAGAGGAATAGAGATCAAAAGTCTAATCCATCTCATGATTCGAAGAAAAAGAAAAGGGACCTGTCCCACATCAAGTGCTTCAGATGTGACAAATTCGGTCACTATGCAACAGATTGTTTAAATTCCAGTCTAAGCAACAAGGAGCAAACTTAAATGAAGTCTCAAATCAGTCCAATACTGAAGACTTCCTTTTCATCTCTGCTTTGTCAAGCAATGTACCCTCAGATAGTGATACATGGTTGATTGATAGTGGCGCATCTAGACACATCACCGGCTATCGAGAGCACCTCTCAGATTTAGTGGAGAAAGAGTCTAATCTTCATGTGGTCATTGGTGATGATGCTCGCTATTTTGTGAGAGGTTTTGGTACTACTTCCCTTAATTTAGATTTTGGAATTTCTCTTCACCTCAGCGATATTTTGTTTGTGCCTGGAATCAAAAGAAACCTTATCTCCATATCAGCACTAGAAGATAAGGGTTATCAGATTGCATTTTCTGAGGGAAGGGTGCTTGCATGGCCTAAGAAGTCCAACATAAAATCAGCTCGTGTCATTGGGAATAGGTATGAGAGCCTATATAAGCTTTCAGCACGTCCAGTTCAAGCTCTCATTCATGAAGCACCTGAGTCAAGCAAGCTTTGGCATAGAAGACTCGGACATCTTCATTTCTGAGGCCTTCCCACACTTGAGAAGATAGTTAAAGGTATGCCTAAACTCAGTCATACTCATGGTAATACATGCAAAGGTTGTGCTATAGGTAAGAACATCAAGAGTCCATTTCATCAAAGTGAAAGTAGGTCTAAAGAGAAATTAGCTCTTGTGCATTCTGATTTATGTGGACCTATGTCTGTTGCTTCTCCAAGTGGATTCTTGTATTATGTAATCTTTATAGATGACTACTCTAGGAAAACTTGGATTTACTTTCTTAAATCAAAAGAATCTGATGAAGTCCTAAGTAGATTCAAAGAATTTAAAGCTTTAGCTAAAAATCTATCAGGGAAAAGAATTAAAGTTTTTAGGTCTGACAATGGAGGTGAATACACCTCGAGTAGTTTTCATGACTTTTGTGTTGAGGCAGGGATAAAGAGGGAGTTTTGTGTTCCCTACAACCCTCAGCAAAATGGGGTTGCAGAAAGAAAGAACAGATCCATCGTTATCAGGATCTGTAGACTTTCCTATGGGCTGAAGCATCCAGGACTGCTGTCTACATTCAGAATAGATGCCCTCACCGTGTATTGAAAGATATGACTCCAGAAGAAGCATTTTCAGGGATCAAACGTGATATCAGTCACTTAAGGATCTTCGGGAGTCCAGTATATGTCCATGTACCCAAAGAGAAGAGAACCAAGTTGGAACCTTCTGGCAAAAGAGGCACTCTTGTGGGCTACAGCGAAACATCCAAATCATTTAGAATTTACATTCCAGGTTAGAGGTTTATTGAGGTTAGTAGAGATGTCACTTTTGAAGAAAATATTGCACTCAAAAGATCTAAAGGCTCTAGTCTAGAGATTGACAATGAAGTTCATGAAAACCCTCAAAACATGGATATTGAGCATGATACTGAGATTCAGAGAGAGTCTACAGAATCTGAAAGTCATGATGATCCAAGTGAACCTTTGGATCCTACAGATGGACCTAGGGACATTACCGTGAATAAAAGGAGACCTCTTTGGATTCAAGAGGCAGAAAAGTTTGCAGCTCCAAGTGGCACACTTAGAGAAAGAAGGAGACCTCTGAGATTCTCAAACTATGTTGCATTAATGTGCAATCTCATTGAGACTGAACCTTCCAGCGTTGAAGAGGCCATGAACCAACAAACATGGAAGAATGCTATGGATGAAGAATATCAGTCTATCATTAAGAATGACGTTTGGGATATTGAGCCTAGACCCAAGGGTAAGTCTGTTGTATCTTCCAAATGGTTGTTCAAAATTAAACATGCTGCTGATGGAAGTATTGAGAAATACAAAGCTAGATTTGTGGCTCGTGGCTTCTCTCAGAAAGAAGGCATAGATTATGAGGAAACCTTTGCCCCTGTTGCTCGATATACTTCCATCAGGACTATCATTGCAATTGCCGTAGCTAAGGGATGGAAGTTGCATCAGATGGATGTAAAGACAGCCTTCCTCAACGGTATTATTGAAGAAGAGGTCTACATTGAGCAACCTGAAGGCTATGTGATCCATAAGAAAGAATCTCATGTATGCATATTGAAGAAAGCATTATATGGCCTTAAGCAGGCTCCCCGTGCTTGGTATGAAAGAATTGATAAGTATTTGATAAGCCTAGGATTCTGTAAGAATGATGCTGATCCTAACCTTTACTTCAAGGTATTCAATGGTGAAATGCTGATTTTGGTTTTATATGTTGACGACCTATTCCTAACTGGAGAAGACCATCTCATTCTTAGATGTAAGGAAGAACTGACTTCAGAATTTGAAATGAAAGATCTAGGTCTCATGCATTTCTTTCTAGGGTTAGAAGTATGGCAAAGACCCAATGAAATTATTCTAAGTCAAAGAAAATATACCATTGATATTTTGAAGAGATTTGGAATGCTAGATTGTAAACCTATGCCTACTCCTATGGAAACTAACTTAAAGAAGTTGAGTGAATCTGCAGCTAGATCTGATCTGGTGAATCCCACTGAATACAGGCAGCTGATTGGATCCTTGATGTATCTAGTTAACACTAGACCTGACATTTGCTATGCAGTGAGTGCCCTCAGCCAGTTTATGTGCGAACCAAGGCAGATCCATCTTGTTGCAGCCAAGCATATCTTGAGATATTTGCATGGTACAGTTGGATATGGATTGAAGTACTCTTCCAACATAGTCATTACCTTGGAAGGCTATTCTGATTCTGATTGGGCAGGAAGTGTCACTGATAGAAAGAGCACTTCTGGAGTTTGCTTCAGCTTGGGATCCGCCATGATATCCTGGTGCAGCAGAAAACAGTCTTCAGTAGCATTGAGTACTGCTGAAGCAGAATATATTGCAGCCTGTGTGGCATCTCGAGAAGCAGTGTGGCTTCGAAAACTCCTTGCAGGTTTGTTTGGACAACCCTGGGAGCCTACAGTTATTCACAGTGATAATCAGAGCTGTGTGAAGCTCTCTGCCAATCCCGTGTTTCATGACAGATCAAAGCATGTGGAAACTTAGTATCACTATATCTGGGATATGGTGCAAAGGAATGCTATTCAGCTGAAGTACATCAGCACTGATGAGCAAACAACAGATGTTCTCACCAAACCCCTTGCTCGAGTGAAGCTTGCATATTTTCAAGACAAGCTTGGAGTTGTGGAGAACACAGCTCTAGCTGAGAGGGAGACTTAGCATCAGTGATACATTACACTGTATCTTCCACCCTCTGCGAGTAGGCATGATGGTAATGCACTCTTCTCTGGGAGAAGTTTGAGGTGAAAGCCCTCTTCCATCCTCTGCGAGTAGGCATGATGGTAATGCACTCTTCTCTGGGAGAAGTTTAAGGTGAAAGCCCTCTTCCACCCTCTGCAAGAAGGTATGGTGGATATCATGGGAGAAATTTCATGATAAGCTTGTTCACCCTCTGGGAGTATCTATGGTAAACGTCATGTGGAGATGACAATAAGCACTTATCCATGGAAGTAGCCATGGTGATAGTCACTATGGAATTTGATCCTTATAAAGGAATCCTCCCTAGCTAAGAGGGAGTGTTGATTCTGGTAGCTAGGTCGGATCCCTTTCCAAGACTGACCTAGTTATAAAATGCTGAATGGCCTATCAGCCTTAGCATTTTGAATCTCAGATTTAAGGCCAGCCCTATCTGGGTGAATTCATTCGATGTATCTTGAAATTGCAAATAGGTCTGGACCTATTTCAATTTGTAACGTATATGTAATTGGCGCCAAAATTGATCGAGCGATCTCATATATATGAAGAGCGACTGGCAGTCACAATAAAAAAAAAGCATACACACCGCATTCACTGACCTCGAATTCTAATTAGCAAAAATTCTCCATCGGCATTCATCTGCGACAGTTCTAAGTGCCTCGCCGATCGTTGAACCATTTGACAGGTTCAATGGTTCAACACCTTCACTGGTTCAAAGATGCATTGAGCTCATTGAGCTCCTAAGGCTCAAAGGCTTCGGCAGCTCAAGGTTTAACTGATAGGTTCGACGGTTCGGTTCAACCGTTTTGTTCGACGGTTCAGTTCAACGGTTCGGTTCAACGGATTGGTTCAACAGTGTGGTTCAACAGTTCGACGAGCTCACAAGTTCGGCGACTCAGTCAGTATTGCAGACAGTTGAACCAGTTCAGTGAACCAGTTCATTGGTTCAATTAGTTCACTGGTTCAATCACTTCATTGGTTCAACCATTCAACGGTTCATTGATTATTGACTGCCGAATCTCTGTATTACTGTGCGACTACGCTGATGTGCAGCAGCTTCATTTTGATCAGTTTGAATCAAATTCAAACGAGTTGTAATTTGTTGTAATTCATTTCTGCTCATAATATAAATTGAATCTGAGATTTCCTTGCTGGGTTTTTCACCTCCAAGAGGGAGGTTTTCCCAGGGTATATGTGTGTGTTGTGTATATTTGTGTCTCATTGTTCTTACTGTCAATCTGATTATTAAAATTTAATAATTTCTGCATAAAGATGGTGCTGCAAAAGGCAATGGAGGGCAACATAATGTAGAAGAGGGATATTTGGATTATTTGCATGAGTACTGAGCTTTGGGAGATGAATTTCATGCTGCCATGTCATTGACAAATTTTTGTCAACTCAAGTTGAGGAATAAGCCCAGGAGGGATAAAGGTCCTCAAAATCAAGATTTGCAACGTAGGGTGGGCAAGTTGTCTATACCCGCCTTTGATGGTTCCAACAAATGCACTGCACTTACATGGGTGCAAAATCTTAATACATATTTCTCTCTCAATCCCATGATTGAAAATGAGATGATTAAGTATGTAATGCTTCATTTGGAAGGAAATTCCCATGATGGGTGGTACCATGGGATGATGACTTTGGGACATGATCTCATTGACTCATATGTTTAATTTACCCAAAGGTTGATCGAAAGATTTGATAAGAAGGATCCAGAGTTGCATTTTAGATAATTAGCTTAGATAAAGCAATATGGCTCAGTTGACATTTATGTAGTTGATTTTCAGAGACTCTCTGTAATGGTTCTTGATGTATCAAAGAGGAGACTTGTTGTTTTATTCATTGAAGGATTGGATGAACCTCTTAGAGGATGGATTAAAGCATTTGACCCACCTACTTTACAAGAGTCAATAAAGAGAGCAAGAAACATGGAGTTCTCTACTCCAAAAGGTAAATTTCAGCAGATATGTCTTTCCCACATACAAATCAGTCCAAGGACTTTTCCAAACATTTAAAAAAATAAAAGCATAAATAATTATTATATTATACTCCAAACATCATAAGACATCATAATTAAAACATTAAACATAATGCATATACGAGTTATTAACAAAGGTATCTAGAGTTTTATAAGGTTTTTGCATATGGCTCGACAAGTATGTACATAAATACATCTTAATCGTTTACGAGTGGATTAAGACAGTGGAAGCACATCCATATTAGTCTCTCTAAATTGATTTATGTTGACTTATTCTTGTTTCTTATATACTTATTATATACATCAAACACATCAAGTGATAACAAGTAATAATAGCAAAAACAACAATAATAAAAGCCAAGGAGAATTATACACACACACCATACACACCACATCTCTAGTATACTAGCATGCATGGAAATCCATCTTAATAGAATTTATCTCACAAATCATATTATAAAAGTGGATTATCAAATCCATACATTAATCAAGACATGCAATGCACACACATCCAAATAAGCTCATATAATATCTACAATGATAATATGACATATCAAAACTATGAATTAGAATATAACATTATATATCTATGACAAACATCTTTGAATGATATATAATTAACGTGAAACATCTATTATATATAGTAAAATGTCATGTAATCTCATACATATAAAGTACCATCAAAATGGAACATAATAACATCATAAAAAAACACCCCACAAAAATAACACAAAGTAATCCCATGTCCCTATGCTTAAATTTGAGCCGCATAGGTAAACCCATGTAAATTTTAAATTATGCATAAAGGATAATTTAGAATCTTTTCCTATTATAGTGGAGTACCTACATTTTAGGGATTGAAAAGAAGTTATGAAAAGAAAAATATGCCAATGTGGCTGCATATATTTCTTTCCCTTTCTTTTTCATTTTCTTCTAAATCTTATCCCCTAAATTTTCTATATTACTAAATAATTCTTTATATATATATATAAACTACAATTTAAGATAGCTACTTATAATAAACAAAAAAATAAATAAAATATTCATGGGATCACTAGCTCCACAAATATCTCCTTAAAAAATTGAACCAAAATAAGCTAAGCAGCTGCATGGGTCCATGCCCTAAGTCTTATGAGTTTGTGCCACATATTTTACATAAATTAAAAATAGATAAAATGCAAACGAATTCTTAAAAAATATATATAAAAATAAAATAAATTTGATTTTAAATGTATTCCTTATATTAAAGATAAAGCAGTCAAATTGGATCCAAAATGAAAGAAAATTTTGTGGTGTAAAACCAAAGTGTGTGGATTTTTCTGTTCAACAAGAAGATTGAAAATGTTGTGAGGAGTCGTTTTCTCTGGTTCCCTTAGACTGATTGGTATGGTGGATGTTATTAAAATCTTTCATTCATTCAAGTATATGTATATATATAAAGATTTAGAAATGTGTTGGTATTCTCCCATTATTTGAGACTGTTAATGACACGCGTATACATACACGTGGATCCCTTTTTTCGGTATGAACAAATTTCGGTTCATTGAAAATTCCAACAGAGTCTACGTGATCGACGATGCCCATCCTCCTCGATAAATCCTAACAAACAGTGCCATCTCCGCCATTGAATGGGATCCGTGCGTATCTCCTCTCACTCCACCAATAGGATGGTCCTGCTTCAAATTATGGTGGAGATTGAGATTAAGATTAAGATTAAGCAGCTTCCGTGGTCGATTTCGCTAAGGAAAGCAGATGACAACTCTGAGGTGACATACAAATCTATTTAGTGCCGTGCATTTAGCAAATTGGAATTCAACAAACGTTGTATAATATGCTGGATATGTCTGTGGAGGATAGGAATTCCTCCGCCGTGGCAGTTGCGTCTCAACTCGAATTGAATATATGGAATCTTATTAATACCCATCCCCCAACATGCGCAGTCTAATACAACCCAAGAGTTCAGTGCATCCAGATTCCAATTATATTCATTGGGGGTGAGCCATGACAAACAAGCTTGCGCAGGTAGGGCAGGGGCAGTGACATGGTGATCATCATTTATGTGTAAATGGTAAGAATTAGGTCACTGACGAAGTGTGTGCATTGCAGGAGGAGGAGCGGAATGGGGGAAATTGCCAATTGAAATGCAATCCTGTGCTGTTGGAGTACAGCAGCAGTATAAGAGGGATTTTGGCGTTGTTGTTGAGCAGTGTGTGTCCTGACAAGAATTTGATACCTCTGGGGCATGGGGACGCCTCTTCATTCAAATGCTTCAGGGCAGCTCTCAATGTAGAGGACGCCCTTGTACAATCCACACGGAGCTCCAACTTTAATGGTTATGCTCCTTCCTATGGCATTCTTGACACTCGCAGGTATTTCATTGTTTCTCCTCAATTGGGCTTTTGGATTTTGGACTAGGGTATCTGGAATTTTCAACCTTCCAAGAAATTGGGAGTTTGCATGATCCAAATAACATATTATTTTAGTAACTGGATGCTTCTAACATATTATTTTAGTAACTGGATGCTTCTAGATTAAGATTAAACTGTGTGATAGTATTTGCATGAGAGAAAATACTATCACACAGTTTAATCTAGAAGCATCCAGTTACAGTATTATGGATTGAAAATTTTATATTATTTTAAGCTATCTGTTTTTTTCATTTTTTTCTTAAATATACCTGCATGTCAAGAAACCCCCGGTATTGCTCAATTTGCATATTGGAGTTCTTAAGTAGCTCAAATTCATTTGATGCTTACAAAATCCAGAGCCAGAACAATGCTAAATTTGCAAGTTTGGGTGCTTTTGAATGAAATGAAATATTTTAATAATGTCCACGAGACCAAGCAGTCTAAGGGATCCAGAAAAAGACTCTTCAAGACAACTTCAATCTCCTTTGAAGGTCAGATCTTCTACTATGAATTTTGATCAATAATCCAGCCATATTGAAAATCCGTGCTTCCCCAGATAACTCACTAAGAACCCTCCAACTGTTTTCATACTGGCTATCAATTGAACCTTAAAATGCTTAGCTTAGCCTTTCTCCATGAGCCATACCTATAGTCTATGATTCAACTGCAACCGCTGTACTTACTGCCCTTGGATGGCAAAACCATGGTTCCAAATGCCAACCAGGTAAGATGAATTCTTGTACTTATTTCATCACCTTAATTGGTACATCAATCAAAACTCTCAAAGGTCAGATCAATAAGGATGCTGTTTATTTCATTTACTATATATACCATTGCTTCTTTTGTTTCCCTTCTCCTATTATGTTAGGTTGCCACAAACTTAAAAGCCATGATGCTACTATACATGAACATACTGTAGGGTGTTGAATTCCAAGGAGAGATTGCACCAAAGACGGCGAGCAGTATGCTTGATTTGCTATGGTTACCCTTTCATTTCCCCTATAGATTTTCTAAATGATATTAAAGAATATGGCAATGGTTACGCTGACAGGTATCTTCCCTGTATAGGTTTTTTCCTGGAAATGGCCATTATCCAATCATCCGGTAAGTATTGTATTCATATTCTACATAGAACAAAGAGAGGAGGGAAATTGTATAGTGGAATTACTTTGAACCTAATTATGTCATATCGCCGCAATCTAATCTTCGACTTAATTCCATTTAAGCAGTTGTTGAAAGAATGAGGATAACATCAGTGCAGCCGATTTGAACACGTTATCTAATTAGATATAATCCAGTGGAAGCTGGAATAACTAAGTCATTGTTATCTCGTTGACCTACTAGTACCTCTATAATCACTCTACTAAAATATCATCCACTTCAATGGTCAAACAATCAATAGCAATTTTACACCTCATTCACAATAAAAAAGTGGTAAATATTTGTCAGTGTCCTATTTTTATTGGTCAAAATTGACCTTTGACTGTTGAAGATGATATTTAAGAATAGCCCCTCTATAATGGCCGTTAAGGCTCAAGCTCTCGAAGGAGAAAGCTCTGGTGTTGTGTTAACCAGGTACCTTAGTTTTGGTGTGCCGATTTATATGTCACAGACAGTTCTGACCTTCCGACTAGGCACAAAATGCGAGGGCCTTAAGCATGGAATTACATTTAGTCCTGACATATCACAACTTAAAATTAAACTGAAAAGGAAAACCTTGTTAGTTGTTTGGAGTTTTGACTACAAGATCAAGTTTTAATACTATTATAGTTCCAGTGTGGCTTTAGTTTTATATTTTAATTTGGAATCATTCTGAATATCAGGGAACCAGTAGTTCTAATGATTTTTTGAAAATTACTTACATTTTTTCTTTTTGGTGGTGAAGCATATGAAAAGATGGTTGTTGCTAAGTAATTGTGGGTTCCTTTTTCCAGAGCTGTTGCTGAATATGTCTCTTCTGGCTTGCCATATAAGCTTACATCTAATGATGTGTACCTTACTGTTGGTTGTTCGCAAGCTATACAAGTGTGTCTGACAGTATTGGCTACTAAAGGCTCAAATATACTTCTACCACGGCCAGGGTTTCCGGTGTATGAAACAGTATGCGGATACAATGGCATTGAAATCAGGTTCTATGACTTGATTCCAGAGAAAAATTGGGAAGTTGACTTGGATCAGGTAGAGGCATTGGCTGATGACAAAACCATTGCAATGGTTATTATAAATCCAAGCAATCCTTGTGGTGCTGTCTTTGACTATGAACATTTGTCAAAGGTATGTTAAGATCTGTTCAAACAATGAAAAATGAATTTGTATTTCGTCTACTTCATAATTTTAAGGGATTACTCCACCTCCCAACTTTAAGTGAAGTCTCGTAAAAAAAATTGCAATAAACTTTTTTCTGACATACATCATAGCTTATGTCTGATTCAAAAACTTATAAGAATCTCAAATACTAGGAGTTCAGATAGGTCAATGATGCGAAGCTCTTCAACTTGGTAAATCTCCAGAAACAAAGATGGAGTAATGCAAAGTAATATGACTGCTTGTAAAACTCAAGAGTGTATTCTGTTTAAGCCATGTCTGAATAGATTATAGAACTGTCATATCCCGCAAAAGTATTTTGTGCAGTTCACTTTGTGGCAGGATAGTTAGTAAGTTGCTTTTTCTAATGAGTAAATTATATGCTTTTATGGCATTTAACATAGTAAAAGACTTATTTTTGTAAAATTTATCCCTGCTCATAATGCATTCTATGAGTAAGTCCAATCAGAAACCTGCCATATTAATATGATCCGATGCTTCATTTTTATGATCTTCAGTTCCATGATTTATTTCATATTAATGAAACAATGATTAACTTTGGATCTTAGGGCATCTGTAAAGTATGCAATTTAAGTTTAAATAGATGCATGGAGTGAAGCGCCAATTTTGAGTTCTCTGGACACTTTTGTATCTTCATGGCAAAAGAATTTGTGATAAGTCATGACATAGGCAGGTTCCTGCCATTCTCTGCTTTCAAAACCCAATGTTTCTTCTTGTATGTGCTTGTAAAACATGGTAATGAAACTTAAAATGACTTGTGCACATAAGAATCAGTTTAATTTCTCACCATGCATTTTATTGGTAAAAACCTTTGCAGCACATGGAAACTAAACTAATGGGAAGTTATTGTTGCACTGCAGATTGCAAAAACTGCTGAACGCTTAAACTTTCCTATTGTTTCAGATGAAGTATATGCACACATGGTGTTTGGTCAGAAGAAATTTGTGCCTATGGGAACGTTTGCTTCCATTACACCTGTAATAACGCTCGGAGGCATTTCAAAGCGATGGCTAATTCCTGGTTGGCGTTTTGGATGGCTTGTTACTTGTGATCCCCATGGCATTCTCAAAAGGGGAAAGGTAAGAACTGAGACTCCACTGTTTCTGGATTCTAGTATTAACTCAAGTGTAAAAGAAAATGTTTATTAGCTAAAATCTTAAAACCAGTAAAAATCACCCTATCTCATCATACCAGCAGCCAGTGGGAATGATAATCCAGTCATACGGCCTAATGTGCTCTACCTTACGGCATTCCCATTTTCATTGCATTTTAGCATGTTGGTGCCATCCCTTCAGGGCTGTGCAAACTTGGCATCATCCCTACCTTTCACCAGCATGTTGCTGGCAGCCTCTTGTGAGTGCAGCACTGAGTGGTATGGTTGCAGTATTGTAATCCCTCTTGGCCATACATAAGAGATTCCTTTTTGCTCAGAAAAAGTTGGTCCAAATGACTCAACAGAGCACTCAATATATCAATATGTCTCCCAAGTTAATGCAGGTTCCATTTAAAACGTATGAGTTTTGTATGTTTTCCTTCTTAAATGTAATCTCGGTTCAGACCTAATTTCTGTATAGATTTTAAAATTGTCTTCTATAAAACCATTGTCTTGTCGTCTGCAAAATATTTTAAACAAATTCAATATTGTAATATTACATGTAACTATAACCTCATAATTTGAAGATAGTATATATTGACTTATGGGCCATTTTCATCTGTATTGGATACTAACCCTTCATTTTGAATCAATAAACAGGCTTACTATGTTGTTTGTTCATTAAAAAATATGATTCATAACACTTTTTTGTTACTGTAAGGATAAACAGATTTGTATTTATTTCTTAAGTGTTCAATGCTTTTCCTTTGAATGGATTGTTCCAAATATAACACTATTTCAAATCTATAATTGTTTCGATGTTACCCTGCAAATGCAAGTTTTCAATTCACATTGCAGAATTGGCACTTAAATGAATATTGCATGGAGATTTATGGGAAGAGTTTAAAAAGACCAGTCAGACACTGAAAATCTTTGTTTGGATGGCAGGTTCAAGAAGGAGTCGAGATGCTCATGAATATAACTCCTGGCCCTTCGACCGTTGTGCAGGTTTAATTTGCTTTCTTCTTAAGTGGCTCGTCTAGTGTACAGTATAACATTACTTTTCTTTAGTTTATTTTTAACTTTAAGTAATGTTGAAGAACTTCTAATATGTTATCTTTATTACAAGCTACATGCCTTACAAAACCTGAACTATCTGACCCTTTAAACTGCTATAATAGTATTCCCCTAACCTACCCTTTGTTTTCACCCATTACCTTTTTAATAATTGTATTTTCTCTGATTCTAAGGATTATATGTTTTCGAGTTGACACAGACTGTATATTCTTGCACCTGCAGGGTGCTGTTCCAAGCATTTTAAAAGACACTAGCAAAGAGTTCCACGAGAACATATTGCACTTGTTGGATACGGCATCTGACATTTGCTACAAGCGAATCCAGAAAATTAAGTCTCTATGGTGTTATTCGAGGCCTCAAGGATCTATGTTTATCATGGTAATTAAAAATGAACTCATTCATCTAGCTTATCATTTTGAAATAAATGAGAATAAACTTTTTATAGTAATGAGGTGAGGCATGCAGAGCAAGTCTGATTCAGATTAATTCCTTGTGGCTACTAAAAATAATGCAGTAATAATGATCAATATCTCTTAATTGTATCATCTCATAAATGAACATTTTGAAATAAATGAGAAGAAACTTTTTATAGTAATGAGGTGAGGCATGCAGAGCAAGTCTGATTCAGATTAATTCCTTGTGGCTACTAACAATAATGCAGTAATAATGATCAATAACTCTTAATTGTATCATCTCATAAATGAACGGTTTCAGTAACATGATAAAGTCTTAATCTATTATCTGCTTTTAACAGGTGAAAATAAATCTGTCAACCTTTAAAGATATCAAAGATGATATGGAATTTGCTTTCACTCTTGTTGAGGAAGAGTCAGTGGTGGTGCTACCAGGTGATTTTTACTGAGTGTGTCTTCTAGTATCTATAGAATTTTTTATTTTTTTTAGATGTAAAATAAATATGCACTTTAAATGTGTGTTTGTGTTCATTATTTAGCTTATGACAAAATATTTGGATGGATGCCCTTCAGGTTCAACCCTTGGAATGAAAAATTGGATAAGGATCTCATTTGCAGCTCCCATCGCTTTATTGGAAGAGGGATGGGACAGAATCGAGTCATTTTGCCAGAGGCATTCCAACGTTTTAATTAACTGATTGTTCCAGAAGAGTGCAATTTAATATGGTCTTAGAAATCATATTCTTAATCATTTTAATTTAAGGACAGAAGCTTCACTCAGTGCTTTTCAACATGATTGTAATGCTAATGCTACTTTTATTTATAAGAGTTTAAATGAAATTAGACACGAACATGAAGCTCAGAGAGAGGAGGGATGTGTAAGCCAAACTGCAATAAAGTTATATTATTTATTCTTTACCTAAAGCATCCAATTAAGTGGTTTTACTTTTCCATTCAGCTTTTACTAGGTTGCTGTAGATATAATTTACAAAGATTGTTTGTTTCCAATGATGTCTATAGTTTAGTGCTTTCTACCCAAATTTTGCTGTCATGCTGTAGGTCTGATGATAATCACTTAGGTTTTTAAATGTCTTTGAGGTTTTGCTTTCATGCTGCAGGTCTGATGATAATCACTAAAGTTTAGTTTTTAAATGTCTTTGAGGTTTTCCTTTCATGCTGCAGGTCTGATGATAATCATTTAGGTTTTTTAATGTCTTGAAGTTTAAGCTCTTTTGTTGTGGATCTCATTTGGATCCTTCTTATAAGCTACCAGTTTGACAAGTCTAGTGGATTGCAGTTGGTACAACAAAATCACCAGGTGACTCAGAATAATGAACTTCATACTCTTGAAGAGAAGATTTCCAATATCTTAACGCATTTAAATTGATAATTAAAACAAATTATTTTTCAAAATATTAAAAAATTATTGAAAATAATAAAAAAATATGATTTCCAAAGTTAAAAAAAATTAGTTTTAAAAAATTGTGAAAAATCAATATTAAAAAAAAACCTTATAAATTTTTTAAAAATTACAAAATTACATTGTAAAAAACACTTTTACAAAAATTAGTTGAAAAAAGATTTTTTTGATAAGTAGGAGGTATTTTCAGTAGTGTGTCAAATTTATGATATTTTATATTAGGTTTCAATGGTGTAGTTTTTGAGTCAAATACACGTCTCATCTCTCACACTAGTTGAGAATGAATTGGTCCACTTAACACTCATTGCATTTAGGTGCTGCTCACATGGGTGAAGCATTGGGACTTCCAAGAGGTCACCCATGCCAATACTACTCTGATTCAAACGCGTTTAATTATGGAGATTCCCCCAAGATCAATTCCACTTAGCTTGCTACCTCATTTGCAAAACCTTCAGCAAGCTTAAGTGGGTTTGATATTGGGGAGACTCTTTGGTTAAGCGGGCTACTCTGACCTCCTGAAAAGTCCCCATGCTTCACCCCCTATGAGCATCACCTAGATGCAATGAGTGTTAAGTGGACCATTCATAATCATAAGAGAATGAGCATCACCTTCAGTGCGTTAAGTGGACCATTCATTATCATAAGAGAGAGGTTACATTGAACCTCTACTTAGATTGTGAGTTTGACTCAATTGTAAGCAGGAATTTTTTATGTTTTTAAATTACACTATGCATTTTAAAAAGGAAACTTTTAAGTGAAAAAAAAGAAAGGATTTGTTTTGACAGGAAAAACAGGGATACTGTTTAAAAAGAAACATATCCTTGCGGGAGGATAAATACGTCCAGAAACGGCGTTTCGTCCGTTTTAACGGGAAACGAGGCCATCACGTGGCATTTCTGGTAACTAATGTATATTTCCCTTTAGGGAAATGAGTCCCACCAGATATGTTATGAAGTATTTAAGTGAAACAAGGCCCACCGGTTATTCCAAAATCCGTAACTGCACCTGCAATTCAATCGACAGAAGTTATGAGATAGTTCCAAGTTCGGAATGATACACACCATTCACTGTTCTGAATCGGACATCAATAAGTACAATTATTCATCTATAAGAAGGGTTATTAGTAATGGAAATAATAAATTGTGAAATAAAATATAGAAATAAAAATTCATATTTATATTTGTTATATGGGACAATGACAATGGTGTTTTATTTTTTGCAATGTACAATAAGTATTTTTAATTTACATTTAAAATATATAGTATTTACATAAATGTTTCTTGTATGAATAGGAGTAATACAAGGTTTATAGAATTTGGGTTTTCATCATTAATATAGCCATTCTCTTGTATTATAGTATTTAGGGTAGTAAGGATAAAACATTAGTATTATGTTGTAGATGTTACATAGGGTAGAGATATTTTCATATTTTTGTTCTCCATAAAAAAAACATAATGCTTGGAAAGAGGTTTCATAGAGTTGTTAGAGGATATATTTTTGTGGAGTAAGGGGTCCAATGAAACTCCAAAAAAATTGCTACCAAGTAACATTTGAGGTGGGGCTAAAAGGACCATTTACTGCAAAAAAAAAAAAAATATATATATATATATATATATAAATCATTTATTTTTTTCATACAAAATTTACAATTACAAAATTCCAAGAAAGAATTTGGTGTGCACTGTCTTTAATAAGTCCCCCATTTTCCTTAAACTTTTTGGTAACTGCACGCACAGTTAGTATTTCTTTGTGAGAACTTTAATTAACCGTGACAAACATTACAACTGAAAAAAAAAACAATAATAAAAAGCTGAAAACCAAAACAGTAATTTGCAAAAATGAAATGAAGGTATGCATGCTATTGGAATTGAGGACTCGCCCTGAGAGGACCTGTTGGAAATATATTTAGATCAATAATTATATTGATCGAATAATGCTCAGGCCCAACAATAGACTCCAGAGTCTTTGCAACCTTGACTGTTATCAAAGTACCAGCAGACTGCTTGTACAAGTTAACAGAGGCTTTTAAAAGTAAAACCAATAAGCAGCAGATATTTTTATACAAGATTTGAACTGTGCTGGGAAGGCCTTCCAAGTCGTCCAAGGCTTATTTGCTTGCTTTTAAAAGCCTCTCTTTAACTTGTTCCTACCATCTAATAAAATTGTAGTGTACCTGCAACCTTTTCTAACAAATTGAATGGATAAACTTTTTGTTGAGCACATTATAATGTGGAGAATGAATAAAAATAATAGAGAGGGCATTTATATAGAGAGACAGTTCAGTTTCTAATAAAAATCAAATAACGTACTTAAATATGAATAAACTTACTAAAATATGAAGGGAAAAAAACCAAATGGCAGAGGTACAATTATTATTATTATTAAATCTATTTTCAAGAATAGATATATATAAAAATTAATGAATTAATAAGAATTGTTTTT
This sequence comes from Cunninghamia lanceolata, assembly GCA_027924645.1. Taxonomy (NCBI): domain Eukaryota; kingdom Viridiplantae; phylum Streptophyta; class Pinopsida; order Cupressales; family Cupressaceae; genus Cunninghamia; species Cunninghamia lanceolata. Next base: position 3,908,996 of record BSBN01000515.1, read on the forward strand.
AGACGAACTAAAAAAAATTCCTAAATTGATTTTTACAAAAATTTCCAGATAAAAATTCTAAAAAGAAAGGATCTTTTATATTTATCTTTTAAAATATTCTAAATAAATAAATATTTCTATAACAAAATATCATAATAAGATAATATATTATTCTAAATAAGAATATTAAATTATATAGAGAGCTTATATAAAAATATAACAAGTCAAGTTATACCATCTAATATATTTTAAAATTTATACCCAAGAAATTAACAAATAATATCTATTCATAAGTAACACAAATAGAACAAGTGTCACGTAGTGGCTAGTACCTACTTGTATTATAGTATTTGTTTAGTTGTAATTTTTTTGTTGATTGGCTATTGGTTGTATAAACAAATTGCATTCCAATAATTAAAAAATTAATTTTTGAAAAGTGTTAAATGTCTTGAGTAAATAAAATTGAAATCTAAAAAATAATCTAATTTGGTAAAAATAAAATAAGACAAATATTTTTTAACTACAAAATAATCTAATTTCATAAAATAAAATGTGTAGAACCCTAACCCTAGTTGGGTGTGGATAGATTTGAAATATATGCCTAAGATATTAAAATGTAATAATATTGAATACTATTACAATTTAAAGAATAATTACATAATATAATAACAATAACATATTCATATTTACATCACTACAATATTTTATCTTAGTCACTTATTTTTTTGTTTAAGTACTTTTAGAGAACATGATTTTAATTATTTTAATTAATTTAATATTGTGGTTTAATAATAATTTTATTTATTTAGACATTAGTTAAGAAATATTTTAGTGAAATTAGGTTATTTATGTGTAGAACCCTAAAGTATAGTTATAAAACAAATTTAATAAACCCTATAATTTTTTTATAAAATAGCTATGAAAAGAAATCAATAAATAAAAATATGCATGCTTTGTAAAGAAAAATTTTAGTGTTATTTTATTTTACAAAATTAAGTTATTTTTGGGATTTTAATTTTTTTTTACTCAAGAGTTAAAAATCTAGAGTGTCATGAAAAATACTTTTATTTTGGGGATTTCAATTTTATTTACTCAACAGTTAAAAATCTAGTGTGATAGAAAATATTTAAATGAAGTGATTCATGTTCCTAAAATATAGTTAGTAAAATCTTAATATCGGTATACTTTTCCCTTTTTTATTTGATTTGATAAAACTCTAATAAAATATAGTGATAAAATATTATTAAACATAAATAAAATAATATGCAATATTACCCCATTATTGTAATGGCCCTTATCATGTACTGCCAATTAGATTAAAGAAAAATAATTTTTCAATTTGTAGTAATATTTGTATCTATACTAATAGGTAAATATTTTTTAAATAGAAAAACTATGCAAAAAGAATTATTAATATAGTATGAACTGTAAAAGAGTTATATAGCAAAGACAATGATATTGCTGGATAAAGGGGCTAAGCCCGTGAACTAAAAAATAATTTTAAAAAAATTCAAATTTTATTTATATAAAATTTTAGGGTAAGAGCAGTTTGGGTAGTTGAACGATAATAGTTAGGTGAACTGCAGTAGTTTTTAATATTTTCAATTTGTTACCAATAGGTTTTGATTTAAGTTTTTAGGTTTGTAAATAATAAATTAAATTCATTAATTTCAATTTATTATTAATGGAAAGATTTAATTAAATACAAGCAAAGTAACAAAATAGTCTTTAAACTTTTGTCACTATTGTTTTATAAAAAAATTATTAGAGTGTTTATTTAATATAATAGGAAGTTGTTTCCTATGTATTGAATATGCAATGTTCATATTTTCACTTAAAATTAAATATAAATTTTCAAAATTAAATATTAAATATTTCAATAATATAATAATAATAATTAAAGAATTAATTAATGTAATAATACTAATATTTTTATAATTTAAAATGCATTAAAATATTGTAAATTTGAAGAATAAAATAAAAAATGTAATAAATTTCTAAATTTTAAAGTTTTGACTAAATAAAATTGAAATCCAAAATTTTTAACTTTTGAATAAATAAAATTGAAATCCTTAAAACAATTTAATTATATAAAACAAGTGCCACTATAGTGTTGTTATTATAGTATTTGTTTAGTTAATTTTTTTTTGTTGATTAGCTATTGGTTGCATATAGTATTTGTTTAGTTGTAATTTTTTTGTTGGTTGTATAAACAAATTGCATTCCAATAAATGAATAATTAATTTTTGAAGAGTGTTGAAATGTCTTAAGTAAATAAAATTGAAATTTCAAAAATAATCTAATTTGGTAAAAATAAAATAGGACTAAAATATTTCCTAACTATAAAACTAAACTTTTACAAAGTTTATTAAATAACACAAATATTTCCTTAAAATTAATAATACTAACACTTAAATCATTTAAAATGTATTAAAATATTGTAAGTTTGAAGAATAAAATAAAAAATATAATAACATGGCAAAATTTTTTTTGTGATACTATAGATTTTTAACTTTTGACTAAATAAAATTGAAATCCTAGATTTTTAACTCTTACTAAATAAAATTGAAATCTCAAAAATAATTTAATTTCATAAAATAAAATGTGTAGAACCCTAACCCTAACTGGGTGTGGATAGATTTGAAATATCTACCTAAAATATTAAAATGTAATAATATTGGATACTATTACAATTTAAAATGTAATAATATTAAATAGATTTGAAATGTCTGCCTAAGATATTAAAATGTAATAATATTGAATACTATTACAATTTAAAATGCATTAAAATATTGTAAGTTTGAAGAATAATTACATAATATAATAACAATAACATATTCATATTTACATCACTACAGTATTTTATCTTAGTCACTTAATTTTTCATTTAAGTAATAATAGTAAGTACTTTTAGAGAACATGATTTTAATTATTTTAATTAATCTAATATTGTGGTTTAATAAGAATTTTGAGTGCATTCATTTAATAAAAGTATGTGGTTCAGCTCCATTTAATTAGACATCAATGGTTAAGATCAAATGAATAGTTAAGAAATATTTTAGTGAAATTAGGTTATTTATGTGTAGAACACTAAAGTATAGTTATAAAACAAATTTAAACCCTAATAATTTTTTTATAAAATAGCTGTGAAAAGAAATCAATAGTTAAAAATCTAGAGTGTCATGAAAAATACTTTTATTTTGGGGATTTCAATTTATAAAGTGATGCCATGTTCCTAAATATAGTTAGTAAAATCTTAAAAATATAATGCACTTCCTTATCGTATACTTTTCTATTTTTTATTTGATTCGATAAAACCCTAATAAAATATAGTTATAAAATATTATTAAATATAAATAAAATAATATATTAACTGCCACTCCCTTTTCATAAGGCAATATTACCACCATTATTGTAATGGATGTGCATTAATCACCCTTATAATATAAAAGTTTTTGCCAATTAGATTAAAAAAAAAATTCAATGTTATAATATTTTTAAATAAAAAACTATTTCAATTCTCATTGGTTCCAAAAAAGAATATAGTTTTGTGAGAAAAATTTTCAAAGCACTATAATGTTCACATACAAAAGACTATCGGCTTAGGATTTGTTATTTGAAGCATTCAAAAATCCTAAAAATTTAAATGTAAAAATACTAATACTTTTATAATTTAAAATGCATTAAAGTATTGTAAGTTTGAAGAATAAAATAAAAAATGTAATTAAATCCATGATACTATAGATTTTAAAGTTTTGACTAAATAAAATTGAAATACAAGATTTTTAACTTTTGAGTAAATAAAATTGAAATCCTTAAAATAATCTAATTACATAAAATAAAATGTGTAAAACCCTAAAAACTAAATTAAAATTAAATTACTTTTAACTAATGAAGCAAAAAATTAATCGCCGTCCATTTAGGCATGACTTAACTAGTGGGAGACATAATTTGTTTATCTCCGCATTTATAGTTTTTTGTCTCTGCATTTATAGTTTTTTGTTGCACTCTTCTAACAATCCGCAGAGAAGAGCTCATTTTTTTTAGCTAATGACAATACAAATCATTTCTAATTTTTTTTTGTTAAAAATTTATCATGTTGACATAGGATAAGTACAAATTTAAATCAAATTTGTTCGACAAAAAAAATAATCCTATCTTTTGATTGGTTTGCAATCAATAGATTAATAACTAGATAAGTGCTTGCAATAGTACTAGCGGCAGGTACTAATAAAATGTGTAGAACCCTAAAAACTAAATTAAAATTAAATTACTTTTAGCTAATAAAGCAAAAAATTAATCACCATCCATTTAGGCATGACTTAACTAGTGGGAGACAAAATTTGTGTTCATAATTTGTTTACTTGCCACATGCTCCCCTCAAACCACAATTCTCTCCGCATTTAGAAGAGGTCATTTTTTTTAACCAATGACAATACAGATAAATTATTTTTCAATATTTTTTTGTTAAAAATTTATCATATTGACATAAGAAAAGTACAAATTTAAATCAAATTTGTCCAACAAGAAAAATAATTCTTACTTTTAATTGGTTTACAATCAATAGATTAATAACTAGATAAGTGTGAACTCATTGCAACAGTACCTGGCCGAAGGCAGGTACTAATACCAATACCTGACTGAAAGTAGGTACTAATAAAGTAATAATGTTAATAATGTCTACAACTGTTAGAAGGGACAATTTTTTCTTAAATAATGTTTATGTTGTTAAAATGGACATCATTTTTTCTTAAATAAAAATAACAAGTTGTAGATGTAAATAAACATTAATAAACTTACAAAAGCAAACATAAGTTTAAAATTTAAATAGTTGAATTAGAAAACGCATACATGTATATGGACACATAAACTTTAATTTTTTAGTTAAAAATTATTTTATTTATTGCATTGTTTACTTTTTTTTTTATGAACTAGTATAGATTTACAAAATATATATCTAAAGTATTGTGTCATTTAATTAAATTATTTTAAGTTATAATTGTAAGTCTGATTCTACCCTAGTGTAACCCTAATTTTAAATCTAACAATAACCCTAATTCTAACCCTTACCTTAATCTTAATTCTAACTATGATTTTAACCCTAACCTGAATTCTAACTCTATCCTTAACCTTGACCCTAACCCTAATTGTAACTCTAATGCTTACCCTAACTCTAATTATTTCCCTAATTATAATAGTAACCCACCTTAATTCTAACCCTAATTCTAATAGGAACCCTAATCTTAACTCTAACCCTAACCTAACTCTAATTCTGATCAAAATCTAGCAATAACCCTAATTCTAACCCTAACTATAACCGTGATTTTAAATCTAACAATAACTCTAATTCTAAGCCTTATTGTAACCCTATTTCTTACAATCTAACCCGAATTCTAACCCTAACCCTAGCCCTAACTTTAACCCTAACCCTAATTGTAACTCTAATGCTTACGTTAATTTAGTAACCTTAATTCTAACTCTAACCCTAACTCTAATTATAACCCTAACCTGATTCTAACATTAACCCTAATTGTAACCCTAACCCTAACCACATTAATAATTGTAATCCTAATTTTAATTCTAAACCTAACCCTAATCCTAATTTTAACCCTAACCCTAACCCTTATTTAAACCCTAATTGAATTGTAACCCTATTTCTAATTTGAACCCTAACCCTAACTGTAACTTTAATTCTTAAGCTAATTCTAATAGTAACCCACCTTATTTTTAACCCTACTTCTAATATGAATCCTAATCATAACCTTGATTATACTCTGACTATAACTCTAATGTTATAGTAAAGATTCAGGAATTAATTGTGTGCAAATTTTTTCCCTCAACGTTTCAGATCAAACTACATGATCCATCATCAGGAGAAAGAGCAAGAGAGAAGAGAAGAGATATAACTGTAATGTTAAGTCTAACAATAATCCTAATTCTAACCCTTACCTTAATCCTAATTCTAACTACGTTTTTAATCCTAACCCTAACCCTAATGCTTACCCTAACTTTAATTCTTATCCTAATGCTAATAGTAACCTAATTAAAAGAATTTTGAACATTTTGAAATCCATATATTTATTTTATATGTTTTTTTTAACTCATGCTTTTAATTAAAAAATTAATTCTAACTATGATTTAACCCTAACATTATGTTTTCCTTTCTATGTTTATTAATGTTTATTTAACATCTATAACTTGGGCAATCCTTCTACCACTTACTTGACTAATATAATAGTTTAAAAAAATTAGTCTACATACCCATTTTTTATTTAAGAAAAAAGGATGCATTATTTGTTTATCCTATGTCTTACTTATGAATAGGTATTATTTATTTATTTTTTGGGTGTAAATTCAAGTCTAAAATTTGATGGATGAACATTTTTAAATTTTAAAATTATATATTAGATAATATAATTTGACTTGTTATATTTTTATATAGTTTTCTATATAATATATTATTTTTATTTATAATAATATATCATGTTATTGTGATAGTGACTTGGTGATTCTGTTGTACCAACAGCAATCTACTAAAAATGGTTAAAATTTTGATTATATTTTTCATTCAAAATGGCATTATTAAAAAAAAATTTCCTCTTGGTGGTTGTCACTCAACATTAGCATTGTGGTGTTTGTTTTAAGTAAACATTCACAGAAATATCCTATGGTATATTTAAATAAATTTACATACTACTACTGTAGGAATCTATTGCTTAACCCAAAAACTTGCAAGAATCTATTGCTTAACCCAATAAAATTCAATAAAAATTGAATCATAGTAAGTTCTTTCTGTATATTGTATTTTTTCCAACTATAGTTAATCATAAAATAATTTTAACTTTGTTATAAAAGTTAAAAGCATAAAGTTCATTCAGAGTGACTTGGTGATTTTGTTGTACCAACTGCAACCTATTGCTTAACCCAATAAAATTCAATAAAAATTGAATCATAGTAAGTTCTTTTTGTATATTGTATTTTTTCCAACTATAGTTAATCATAAAATAATTTTAACTTTGTTATAAAAGTTAAAAGCATAAAGTTCATTTGGAGTGACTTGGTGATTTTGTTGTACCAATTGCAATCTACTAAAAATGGTTAAAATTTTGATTATATTTTTTATTCAAAATGGCATTGTTGAAACAATTTTTCTCTTGGTGGTTGTCACTCAACATTAGCATTGTGCTATTTGTTTTAAGTAAACATTCAAATTTTTTTGTGAAGCTTCAGAGAAATATCCTATGGTATATTTAAATAAACTGTTGAACCCAAAAACTTTAGGTTATAACTGCAAGAATCTATTGCTTATGTTGATTTTTGGTAGCTAGGTCAGATCCCTTTTAGAGACCGACCTAGTCATAAAATGCTAAATGGCCTGTCGGCCTTAGCATTTTGAGAACTCAGTTGTATTATCCGATTAATGCAGGCCCCAAATTAGGCGAACTCATTATTCTATGTATCTTGAAATTACAAATAGGTCAGGACCTATTTCAAATATAACGTATATGTAATTTGGTGACAAATTGTTTGGACGATCTCATATAAATGAAAACTGACTAGTAGTCACAATACATATCATTCTCTCATTGAATTCTACTCTGCATAATCTAATCCATTAGCGATCTACTACAAGCATAGTGCAAGGGTTCCATAGTTAGTTGAATTGGTTCAACAGGTTCACAGGTTCAATCGATTCGTAGGTTCAACAGGTTCGCTGGTTCAATTGGTTCGACGGTTCAATTGGTTTGGCGGTTCAATTGGTTCTACAGTTCAATGGGTTCACAAGATTATCCAGGGCTGCTGAACCTCTGTGCTTACTGTGCAAGTGAACTTCATTCTGAACATTATAATTAGTTTAGTTCAGAACTAAAATTCAAATAAGCTATATTTTTAGTGCATATATTTTGTGCCCTAGCTAAGCAAAGTTGTAATTCATTTCTGCTCTTAATATAAATTAGATCTGAGATTTTCTTGCTGGGTTTTTCACCTCCAAGAGGGAGGTTTTCCTAGGGTATCTTTGTGTTATGTGAGCATTCATGTTTTATTGTTTCTTACTGTGAATCTGAATGTTAAATTAACATGGTATCAGAGATAAGTTCAAATTAGTATAATCAGATTTGCAGTATTCAGTTATTTACATTCTGCTCTTATCATTAAAGATCAGATAAAATGGCTCACAGTCTCAGGGTTGAAGATAAATTGGATGGAGCTTCCAATTTCACATCATGGAGAGTCCGCATCATGCTTGCGTTGAATGAAAATGACCTTGCAGACTTTGTGACCAAAGAATCTTTCGAGCCTGAGGCAGAAGGAGGAAAGAACCAATGGAGGAAGAAAGATCTTCAAGCTCAGAAGATCTTAATTGATTCAGTAAAAGATCACATTGTTCTCATCATCTCCAAACTGAATACAACAAGCAAAATGTTCAGAACCTTGGAGGAGATGTATGAAATCAACAACACTAGTTGTGTTCTAGCTTTGAAGTAGCAGCTTCATCACATCAAGATGGCTAAAGGTGAATCCGTCATGGCTTACTTCATGAGGATTTCTGATTTGAGAGATCAGCTCTCATCTATTGGAAAGATTGTTGATGAAAATGATTTAACTATGCTAGCCCTCAATGGTCTTCTAGCATCTTGGGAATCCTACATTCAAAGAAATAGTGCAAGAGCTTATCTGCCCAAGTTTGACAGATTAAGGGCTAACTGTATCCAAGAAGAGTCTCGACTGGCTGCTAGAGGAGTTATCAAAAACACTCATGAAGACAATCATGTCCTTGCTACCCAGTCTTTCAAGAAGAAAGGAGGCTATTGGAAGAACAATTTCAAGAGGAATAGAGATCAAAGGTCTAATCCATCTCATGATTCGAAGAAAAAGAAAAAGGACTTGTCTCACATCAAGTGATTCAGGTGTGACAAATTTGGTCACTATGCAAGGGACTGTTTATCTCAGCCTAAGCATCAAGGAGTAAACTTAAATGAAGTCTTAAATCAGTCTAATATTAAAGGCTTCCTTTTCATTTCTGCTCTATCAAGCAATGTACCCTCAGACAGTGATACTTGGTTGATTGATAGTGGTGCATCTAGACACATCACCGGCCATTGAGAGCACCTCTCAGATTTAGTGGAGAAAGAGTCTAATCTTCATGTGGTCATTGGTGATGATGCTCGCTATTCTGTGAGAGGTTTTGGTACTACCTCCCTTAACTTAGATTCTGGAATTTCTCTTCACCTCAGTGATATTTTGTTTGTGCCAGGAATCAAAAGAAACCTTATCTCCATATCAGCACTAGAAGATAAGGGTTATCAGATTGCATTTTCTGAGGGAAGGGTGCTTGCATGGCCTAATAAGTCCAGCATCAAATCAGTTTGTGTCATTGGGAATAGGTATGAGAGCCTATATAAGCTTTCAGCACGTGCAGTTCAAGCTCTCATTCATGAAGCACCGGAGTCAAGTGAGCTATGGCATAGAAGACTTGGACATCTTCATTTCCAAGCCCTCCCCACACTTGAGAAGATAGTTAAAGATATGCCTAAACTTAGTCATATTCATGATAATACATGCAAAGGTTGTGCTATGGGTAAGAACACTAAGAGTCCATTTCATTAAAGTGAAAGTAGGTCTAAAGAGAAATTAGCTCTTATGCATTCTGATTTATGTGGACCTATGTCTGTTGCTTCCCCAAGTGGATTCTTGTATTATGTAATCTTTATAGATGACTACTCAAGGAAAACTTGGATTTACTTTCTTAGATCAAAAGAATCTGATGAAGTTCTAAGTAGATTCAAAGAATTTAAAGCTTTAGCTGAAAATCTATCTGGGAAAAGAATTAAAGTTTTAAGGTCTAACAATGGAGGTGAATACACCTCAGGTAATTTTCATGATTTTTGTGTTGAGGCAGGGATCAAGAGGGAGTTTTGTGTTCCCTACAACCCTCAGCAAAATGGGGTTGTAGAAAGAAAGAACAGATCCATAGTTGAGGCAGCAAAAGCTATGATTCATGATCAGGATCTGCAGACTTTCCTATGGGCCGAAGCATCTAGGACTACTGTCTACATTCAGAATAGATGCCCTCACCATGTATTGAAAGATATGACTCCAGAAGAAGCATTTTCAGGGATCAAACCTGATATCAGTCACTTGAGGATCTTCGGGAGTCCAGTATATGTCCATGTACCCAAAGAGAAGAGAACCAAGTTGGAACCTTCTGGCAAAATAGGCATTCTTGTGGGCTACATTGAAACATCCAAAGCATTTAGAATTTACATTCCAGGTCAGAAGTTTATTGAGGTTAGTAGAGATGTCACTTTTGAAGAAAATATTGCACTCAAAAGATCTAAAGGCTATAGTTTAAAAATTGACAATGAAGTCCATGATAACCCTCAAGACATGGATATTGAGCATGATACTGAGATTCAAAGAGAGTCTATAGAATCTAAAAATCATGATGATCCAAGTGAACCTTTGGATCCTATAGATGGGCCTAGGGACATTACCATGAGTAATAAGAGACCTCTCTGGATTCAAGAGGCAAAAAAGTTTGCAGCTCCAAGAGGCACACTTAGAGAAAGGAGACCTCAGAAATTCTCAAACTATGTTGCATTGATGTGCAATCTCATTGAGACTGAACCTTCCAACGTTGAAGAGGCCATGAACCAACAGACATGGAAGAATGCCATGGATGAAGAATATCAGTCTATCATTAAGAATGATGTTTGGGATATTGAGCCTAGACCCAAAGGTAAGTCTATTGTATCTTCCAAATGGTTGTTTAAAATTAAACATGCTGTTGATGGAAGTATTGAGAAATACAAAGCTAGATTTATGGCTTGTGGCTTATCTCAGAAAGAAGGCATAGATTATGAGGAAACCTTTGCCCCTGTTGCCCAATATACTTCCATCAGGACTATCATTGCTATTACCGTAGCTAAGGGATGGAAGTTGCATCAGATGGATGTAAAGGCAACCTTCCTCAATGGTGTTATTGAAGAAGAGGTCTACATTGAGCAACCTGAAGGCTTTGTGATCCATAAGAAAGAATCTCATGTATGCAGATTGAAGAAAGCATTATATCTCCTTAAGCAAGCCCCCTGTGCTTGGTATGAAAGAATTGATAAGTACTTGGTAAGCCTAGGATTCTATAAAAATGATGCTGATCCTAACCTTTACTTCAAGGTATTCAATGGTGAAATGTTGATTTTGGTTTTATATGTTGACAATCATTCCTAACCGGAGAAGATCATCTCATTCTTATATGTAAGGAAGAACTGACTTCAAAATTTGAAATGAAAGATCTAGGTCTCATGCATTTCTTTCTAGGGTTAGAAGTATGGCAAAGACCTAATGAAATTATTCTAAGTCAAGGAAAATATACCATTGATATTTTGAAGAGATTTGGAATGCTAGATTGTAAACCTATGCCTACTCCTATGGAAACTAACTTAAAGAAGTTGAGTGAATCTGCAGCTAGGTCTGATCTTGTGAATCCCACTGAATACAGGCAATTGATTGGATCCTTGATGTATCTAGTTAACACTAGACCTAACATTTGCTATGCAGTGAGTGCCCTTAGCTAGTTTATGTGCGAACCAAGGTAGATTCATCTTGTTGTAGCCAAGCATATCTTGAGATATTTGTGTGGTACAATTGGATATGGATTGAAGTACTCTTCCAACACAGCCATTACCTTGGAAGGCTATTCTGATTTTGATTGGGTAGGAAGTGTCACTGATAGAAAGAGCACTTCTGGAGTTTGCTTCAGCTTGGGATCTGCCATGATATCCTGGTGTAGCAGAAAACAGTCTTTAGTAGCATTGAGTACTGCTGAAGCAGAATATATTGCAACCTGTGTGGCATCTCGAGAAGTAGTGTGGATTCAAAAACTCCTTGTAGGTTTGTTTGGACAACCCTGGGAGCCTACAGTTATTCACAGTGATAACCAAAGCTATGTGAAGCTCTCTGCCAATCTTGTGTTTCATGATAGATCAAAGCATGTGGAAAATCAGTATCACTATATCTGGGATATGGTGCAAAGGAATGCTATTCAACTGAAGTACATCAGCACTGATGAGCAAACAACAGATGTTCTCACCAAACCCCTTGCTCGAGTGAAGCTTGCATATTTTTGAGACAAGCTTGAAGTTGTGGAGAATGAAGCTCTAGCTGAGAGGGAGTCTCAGCATCAGTGATACATTATATTGTATCTTCCACCCTCTACGAGTAGGCATGGTGGATCCACCCTCTGCGAGTAGGCATGGTGGTAATGCACTCTTCTTTGGGAGAAGTTTGAGGTGAAAGCCCTCTTCCACCCTCTGCGAGTAGGCATGGTGGAGCCACCATCTACAAGTAGGTATGATGGATATCATGGGAGAAATTCCATGATGTGCTTGTTCACCCTCTGGGAGTATCTATGGTAAACGTCATGAGGAGATGACAATAAGCACTTATGTTTTCATCCATGGGAGTAGCCATGATGTTAGTCACTATGTGACTTGATCCTTATGAAGGAATCCTCCCTAGCTAAGAGGGAGTGTTGATTTTTGGTAGCTAGGTCAAATCCCTTCTAGAGACCGACCTAGTCATAAAATGTTGAATGGCCTGTCAGCCTTAGCATTTTGAGAACTCAATTGTATTATCCGATTAAGGCAGGCCCCAAATTGGGTGAACTCATTATTCTATGTATCTTGAAATTACAAATAGGTCAGGACCTATTTCAAATATAACGTATATGTAATTTGGCGCCAAATTGTTTGGACGATCTCGTATAAATGAAAACTGACTGGTAGTCACAATACATATCATTCTCTCATCGAATTCTGCTCTGCACAATCTAATCCATCAGCGATCTACTACAAGCATAGTGCAAGGTCTCCACAGTTAGTTGAACTAGTTTAACAGGTTTAACCGGTTCGCAGGTTCAACAGGTTCGCAGGTTCAATCGATTCGCAGGTTCAACCAGTTTGCAGGTTCAATTGGTTCGACAGTTCAATAGGTTCACAAGATTATGCAGGGCTGCCAAACCTCTGTGCTTACTGTGCAAGTGAACTTCATTCTGAACATTATAATTAGTTTAGTTCAGAACTAAAATTTAGATAAGCTGTATTTTTGGTGCCTATATTTTGTGCCCTAGCTAAGCAAAGCTGTAATTCATTTATGCTCTTAATATAAATCAGATCTGAGATTTTCTTGCTGGGTTTTTCACCTCCAAGAGGGAGGTTTTCCCAGGGTATCTTTATGTTATGTGAGCATTCATGTTTTATTGTTTCTTATTGTGAATCTGAATGTTAAATTAACAGCTTCACCCAATTAAATTCAATAAAAATTGAATCATAGTAAATTCTTTTTGCATATTGTATTTTTTCCAACTATAGTTAATCGTAAAATAATTTTAACTTTGTTATAAAAGTTAAAAACAAACTTTATTACCATAAGGAAATTTTATTTAAATCCATTTAATGGGAAATATTTATGTATCTAATAAAGAAGATACAACTTTATATAAAGAAAGGAGTAGAATTGTATAACTAACTGAATAATTTAAAATTAATAATGCTTAATGTTAAATTATGAAAGAAAAAGAAGAAATAGAAAAACTGAAGTACACAGAATGGCCATGCTTACAATCTAAGCACTACAATAGAGTTCCAATGGGAGCACAATAGAATTCCCATAAAATGGATATTACATAAATATGGTTGCATACTATTGTTTACATCAGACACAATGCCAAACATTGACAGATATGGACATCTATAGGGATATAAGAGAAAACCATCAATTATTAAATACTATGGGCTTATATGTAAGAGAAAACCATCAATTATTAAATACTATGGGCTTATATGTAGGAAGATCTGTATGCTCAAGGCATTGGCTTGGGAAGCTGAAAATCCCCCTAGCCAAGTTTCCTCAAAATGCTCTTATTTACAAAGTCCTTAGATTTCTTCATTTGGGAAGCTGAAAATCCCTCTAGCCAAGTTTCTTGAAAATGCTCTTATTTACAAAGTCTTCAGATTTCTTAAGTTCTAAGTTGTCCACTTTAGGGATTGTCTTCCTTTTCTTTTTATTAATAAGGGCATTATGGCAGTGCACGAGCTCCCAAGAGTTATATTCATGAGCATCTTGAGTCTTTCTTGAACCTGTCATCGAAACAAATATTTTCAATGTCTGACTGGTCTTTTTAAACTCTTCCCATATATCTCCATGCCACATTCATTCTTCCTTCTTTGCATTCGAACATGAAGCATCATCAAGTAAATCAAAAGGAAATTTAAGTGTCAATTCTGCAATGTCAATTGGAAACTTGCATTTGCAAGGTACCATTGAAACAATTATAAGGAGGAATTTCATTATGTTTTCTATTTATCCCAAACGAAAATCTTCCACCTGTCTCCCCTGAAGGAGATTTCGAATAACTTTCTTTTACTTGGAGTATTGTTTGCCTAATTTCACCACGAATTGCTTCAATAGTTTTAGCATGCACAGGATGAACACATTCACTGGTTTGTCACCCCTGGTGCTCACTTCTGCTCTAGTGACTGACGGGCCATTCTCACGAAATATGCGAGTCACATCAGAGAGAAAACCAACTCAGTCACCATTGGATAATTCAAGTCTCAACCCCTATAGATACATTCACACCCTTTAATCAATAACTTGATCTCACTTGTATAGAACTATGCCTACTTTACAAGTTGATAAAATATGTAGCACTAAAAGGCAAGAAAGTTATAGCACAATATATTCCTATTTCCTAAAGCTACTGACTAATCTCAATTGCATTCTTTAGACATTGCATGGATGGGAATATCAATCTAATGCCAACAACTTGCTTTTCTGCACCCGTGTGGATTTGTGTGTGCCAAATATTTTTAACAATGTCTCAGAATATTAATACAAATAGCCATTCATACCTCAGAGACTCTTCTTTCTATAGCTGCCTCTAAAGAGTGGATTATTCTTTGTCTTTCTGCTTCTGAGTTCACTGGGCAACCATCCATATGTCCTTTCAGTATGAGTAACACCCATAGAAACAACAGTTTTGGTGCACAAAAAATAGGGAAGTCTGTCTTGGTTTCTGGTAATACAACTATATTCTAAAGGTCGATAGATATTATTGAATAATACATGAAAACTTTGGTGAACATAGTTAATTTAGGTGAAATAAGAAATAAATTTTTAAATATAGATCATTATAATTTTTGATAAAATAAAGTTTGGCCCATTAACAAAGATTAGAGCATAATGCAGGGAGCCCATTTCCTCCTCCTGAGCATGTTTCCAGGTTCTTGAAGGACATTTCAGGAAAGGGATGAAAATGGTTGAAGATGTTTCCAACAAAATCAAAATATTTTCAGCCTCACAGTAGGTGTTTCCTAAAGGAAATCAATATTTGGATTTTGTTCAAAAGAAAATTAATTCTATCTATAACTAATCTACCTTACTGTAACCTGCCTTCTAACCCACCTGACAAAAGACAAATGGATTTAATCTTCCCCCAACTTGCAAAGCCATTTGTTATTGTTTCCAATCTTTTCCTATTGTTTCCCATAAAACTCCTACCCCAAAATTTCCTATGTTCCCTGATCCTATAATCCCTATCTATGATACTCATGTTTCTAGAGGTATCCCTACCCCTGTTTATGCTACTTGCATTTTCATAGTAGAAACATATGTTACACAAAACTAGAAGTTCCCTAAGTCTTCGATGATATCTCCAAAAACTAATTTGTTCAAGGTTACTCTTATACATGTCACCCGTGTTCAGCTTGAAAACACTTGATCATCCCTTAACCAATGATCACCTCAACCTACTCCATTATCAAGGGAATAGAAGATTCTTAAATTACTTAAGTTGAGTGTTTATTTATTTTTGGTTGAGGCTAGACAATTGCAACAAGTTAATTGAAGCCCAAGATTAGTATTGCCTCACAACAATGAAAGTCAAAGGATGATCATCTTTGCACAAGATTTTTGGTGATAGTCTAAACCTAATGTGTTTTGTGTAACTGTCATTCTGCGGGTTATGTTCATCAACCAATACTTTTCAATTTGTTGTCTTATATTTTGCTGCTAATAATCATAAAGGGTTGTCAAATAGAATGGTAATCCATCTAGTCTGGGAATGTTCAGATGATTTGAGAAGTAGACTATCAATTAAGATTTGTTTGATGTGTCTTAACATTTTTTGGAAAGTAAAAATAATATAGTAA
Source organism: Cunninghamia lanceolata (assembly GCA_027924645.1). Taxonomy (NCBI): domain Eukaryota; kingdom Viridiplantae; phylum Streptophyta; class Pinopsida; order Cupressales; family Cupressaceae; genus Cunninghamia; species Cunninghamia lanceolata. The sequence goes on from BSBN01000515.1 coordinate 3,925,186, forward strand.
TAGTATTAGGATTCAAAAAGAGAGTGAAATGTGAATAGACAACAAGCACACATGAAAGGTTGTCATATGAGTAGCCATTGTGTGTAATACAAATGCTATTCAAATACTAAAAAAGACAAAATGCAAATGCTATTCATATTAAATATTACATTTCAATTAGTGAGAAAGTTCATATTTAGTAAAGCATGCTTTTGTATATTATAAATTCTCCTTGTTCAAGTGCATAATTTGCTTGTGTGCCACTGCCATTAGGTTTTTGACAAAAGCCAGAGCACAAATAGAAACTTACAAAATTGCAAAAAAATCTAAAATTCTCACTACTATTTTTCTCTAATAGAGGGAATTCAAATGCAAAGTTAGTGTTCAAACTATTGCTCTATTTTCCTTCATACAAACTGAAATTGAGTCATGAATGAAATTGACTATCCGAAAGTGCTCGAAAACCATATATGTTCAGTTACAAATTGTGTGAATACACATGGCTTGCATATGATGCAAAAGAGGTAAAACTATAAGTACCACACACCAAAAACGTGTAAATAAGATGAATTTACTGAAATATAATCTACCTGAATTGCATTATTCAATGCAACAATAACCTTGTCTTTGTTTGTCTGTTTCTTCCGCTGGCATCTTGAAATGTGTCGCCTTGCTAACTAGTCCCAACAAATTTCATCATTTGCAAAATCTTTCTGCATGCTTCTGCACATCTCATCTTCTAAGGCATTTGCTCTATCAACATCAAGATGATCTAACATTTCGACAAATTGTTGAGAAAATCTAAGACTGGATGGAATAGCACCAACTGCCTTATTAAAAATAACATAAGCCATCTTGAAACCTAACTCCCTAATTGTAAGCACATCTGCATTCAATTCTGACTCCTTAGTCTCTGTTTCCAAAATTTCTCCATCATCAGGCTTTTCTTCATTCAGGGACATGAACAGGTCACTATTTTCTTTTTTCCAAGCTTCCTTGTCTTCATCATCGTGCAAAGAGGAAACTTTATCAAGTCCAAGTGCTATTTTGTGGGCTCTCAATTTGTTAACAAAGATGAGTTACATTCGAAAGTACTCCAACTAAAGGATTTGTGACATGGGGCATGCGCGTATCTGATGCATAGGTATAGGTAGTAGTTGTTTAAGTTCACACAATGAACCTAGATTTTAATGCTTCCTTCAAGGGGTTTCCAAGGGTGATGTGATTATAAGCCTACACAAGGCTGCTCAAGGAACTGACCTAGCCTAGGACCACACCCTAGTGTCCACCCACATAGGCTATTCAACTTTCCTTTGGGGAGTCACTACTCTACCCAACTCATATGCACAATACACCTTCAAGAGCTCACAACCTACTACCAATTGCTCTACAAATCAGGATCTTCATACTAACACCAGCATGTACTTGTCAAAGACATGACTAACATGAGGTATCTGACCCAAAAACTAGATTATGTACTCTCTAGGACAGAGGACAGCAAGCTACAGCATGACTGTCCTATGGCAATGTTTAAGAAAAGCTTATATCTTGTAGCCCTAGAAATCGGCTAAACCATGGATAGCTTTCCAAAACCCCAAATGACCATCAAAACTTAATGCATACTCAAATACCCAATATGAACATGTAACCATCCACCAACAAGCAAGTCTGTACTATACCACATGCGTTCAAGGACAACAGATTGTCTTTGTTCTAGGAATAGGCCTAATGTGAGGGCTATTTGAAGGAAATGTATCAAGGACTCTTGCTCTGGATCAGTTGAACACCTGCACAGGTCTTTCTTCACCCTAATACACTGACATCAACATCCATTTAATCAAACACTTGACTATTTCTAGTATTCCCACTGTTTTCTATCATTTCAAGCTAACTAGTCACTGTATAGACTAGATAGGATCATACCAAACACCTTGGAGAGAAGCATGCAACCTGCAAAACCATAAAAAACATGAAACCTAGCCTACCTTCCTCCATCCTATTGAAAATGGGTGATATTTTCAAAGGACAGAGGAGAAATTCCTCATTTTGGCACAAAACCCTAGTTTGGAGGGTTTCAAAACAGTTTTTGCAAAATGAATTGGATCTCCCTTCAATAGAAATGTCAAGAGCTCTAACTATATGCAAATGAAATCTATTTTGAAACCCTAACACATTTTCCAAGTCTTAGTTCCTAAACTATTCGTACCAGGCTATACTGTACGACTGTCTTCACAAAAATGCAGAAAAAATTGTTTTTTCCTTCAAAAACTTCTCTCCTTTCATTCACTTAGCATGTAATACAGTTTTCCTGCCTATAACAAGCTCGAGCAATGTTTCACCTCCTCCTCCAATCATACATCTGCCCTCCAAAGGCAGAGAACTGATGGAGGTTACATTTTGCACAAGAAACCCTATGTTTCCAAAGTGAAAATACATTGAAAATAGACCTTATTAAGACTATATTGGACTAGTTAATCAAAATGAACTAAGTCCTTATTACAAAACATGAGAATGGCTTCCAAAGCCTTAGAGAGAACAAAAATAACAAGACCACAAAACATGACATAGACAAAAATGACTAAAACTGGGAGCTCCTACACCAGTATCCCACTCAGCATAAGAGCTCATGCAGCATTTATGTTTAGGTGACATTCAAACTCCCAAGCTGCAGCATATATCCAAAGTCCAGGAACATTTGAATGATAGTTTAGTGCTTTCCCAAGAACCTGCATATTCCCATTTGGCATTTATCTATAAATGTTACTTCTTCACAATATGTTTCTCTTTGCAACATAGACATTATAAATCATACAAGAGTAACAACATTCTATAAAAGAATATTATAAGTGATCTACACCAATTTTCTGCATCTTGGATCCTACAATCAATTTTTAATTACTTATATAACTAATTATGGTGTTACTTAATCCAATGCCTGCAAGTTCAATATTTTAACAAAAAGGACATGATGGCAAGACCATTAGATTTTGGAAACATGAGATGCTCGTGTATCTATGCAAACATTGCATGATATCCAATGCAACTTAATTTTATCAATGAAAGAATGGCCACCATTATACAAAAGTTGGAATTTGTCAGCAAAAATTAATCCAATTAAAATCTTATTGGGCAGCATTCTAGCAGCTAGGGGAAATGGAACAAAAAGTTTGGCTGACCACATACAAGAAAAAATCTAGAAGTAATTATATCAACACAAAAGAATGAGTAAAAATGATGACGACAAACATACCCCTTCAGGAACTTGCTGAAGAGAATTTCTCAAGCTGTGTTGTTTGTGATCCACTCTTAGCCAATCTGTATATATTCACAAGCTGTTCCTCTGCCTCTGATAATAATTCTTCATGATATGCCACATGCATGTCATAGAGAGTTACTACAACTTTATAAGCATGTTTCTCTTTCTCGGTAGTATCCCGTGCCTCTTTGTCTTTTTGAACCTACAATAATCTATACAAAAAAAAACCCTTAAAACTGTAAATATGTAAGGAGGAAATAAATACTCGAAATCAATGTGTGTGCTAATCGAACACAGAGCTTCACATAAGCTAGTTCAACACATTACATTACAAAAATCATACACAAAAAAAACTTGGAAACTAGAAAACAAATTCCATTGCTTAGGGTATGAACATTGAGCATACCAAAAAGCCCCTGAAAGCAACTTGGATGACAATGGCTACATTCTCTTCAATTGAAAAATCTTCTTTCATTCTGGAAATAGAGCCTTGTTCCTCAGCGAGTTCTTCAACATTGTCAAGTTTTGCAATAGTGTCTGACAACCCAACTTCTGAATCCTTAAGGGTGGCTTTTGCTACAGTGGTTTCAAACTGTAGCACAGAATTCACAATATAGCCATGTGGAACAACCATCCCTATCAGCTCCTGCATATCTACTTTAGCATCTGCCATTCTTTTTCCCTACTAAAAATAAACCCGCTGCAAATCACACCAAAAACCCTCAAATGAAATGAAACCCTATCACAATGAACCGCCATCAAAAAATAACTGCAAAACCCTCACAAAACCCTTGGCAAGACAAAAACCCTCTAAAAGTTAACCAAATCATTCGCATAAAAGCTTGATTGTTTTTGAGAAAGAAAGCGCTTACAAAGCTAAAATGGGGTTCCCTCATCGTCCAAAACCCTGGCATGCTCGGAGCATTATACTGCCTAAAAATTGTTATCAACATAATTACATCAAACCAATTGCTTAGGTTAATAGTTTTTATTTTATTATAACTATATGCAAATTTACCTTAAATCATTCAATTAAAAACATGTAAAAACTATAACTATATGCAAATTTACCTTGATAGCTAACTAAACGTCAATTTAAATCGGCAGAATAAAACTTGCAATTGTGTTGTGGCTGTATAACGCCTCTAGACTTCACCTCTCGGTGTAATAATGACTTTATTATTTTTTATACTAAAAATAAAATAATAAACTTTTCACAAAAAGGGTAGGTTGTAACATGTCTTCTCATATTATTTGGTTTTACTCACCAAAATAATTGGAAAAGTAAATGATAAACTCATGCATTGGTTTATTAACGAATAACATTTGCATAATCGAGTAAGTAAATAACATGTCTTTTCTGAATATTTTCAAAACCTAAAAATTATAACATATTCAATGATAGCATTCTAGTGATATCTTTCACTTTACAATTACAATATTTTGTTCATGGCAATAAGAATAAGTTTACATAAATTTGACTGTCAAAGTCATAATATGGAATGTACTACATTTGGAATCTTGATATATGTCTTTATAAGTCTCAACTTGTCTTCTGCTTGGGAAGGAGAGCATCACCCGAGTGCTTTTCCTCCAACCATAGACTGGCGGTCCCCCACACACCTTCTTTCCTAGAAGTGGACTTGCCCTTCACGAGGGGAATAGATATAAGGAACCGACATGTTTTTGCCATATGAGTTTCTAATGTTGTGTCCTACATAACCAACGTGGTCATACAACTATAGATCCCTTTTAACTAAGTATGACACTACTGGATGGTTATGCAAATCTAGAGCACAGTGGACCGAATAATGCATGCAGAGACGGATGCATTACTTTGGCCAAAGATTCATTATAAATAGATGTCTCATAATGAACATAGTTGAAAGTTCACACACCTCTAACTCGACTTAGAAACTATCTCATCCTACAGTGATTTTAGTTTGACTAATTCTAGTCATGGGGTGACTTACATAAATTTCAGCCATAGTCCTCCTGACTTAGATTTCTAACTCCGATTTCTCATGGGGTGAATTAAATAAATTTCACCGATAGTTCTCCTGACTTAGATTCCTAACTCCAATTTCTAGAGTACAATACCAAAGATGGTTCAGATTGAGGTCTTAATCTTTCAAAAAAGTATCTTGTTGCAACTACAACATGGAATCTATGACTCCCTATCACTCTATTCCTTGTTTCAAAGGTTTATATATTCTTGATTTTTGGTGTCTAGTATCAACATAGAGAAAAGTTCTGTCTATAATTTCATAAGTTCGTCCAAGGTACTTAACTTGGTTCAAGGAGTTTCATCTAATCCATATCGACAATAAATTATCTGCTTTAAGTCGACCACATACTTGTGAGAAGAATTGTATGTTTATTAGGCATGTCTGAGATACTCTTAGAAAACTACCTTTTCTAATCCCTTCATACAAAATGATATTTAGAAACCCTTGTCATATATAAAAAGATATCTTCACATACATCATAATACAAACTTTATTACTCAACTTCTGTTTAAAACACTTACCAAATCATGGCTAAGTATTTGTCATTGTGTGACATGATTTATCGACCACAAGTTCCTTCTAGACTATCATAAAGTTGGTCATGTTGGTACCATAATGGGGCACAAAAGATTCTATTAATTACAATAATATATTTACACGATAATCATTATTCTTCTCTTGAGATAACAATAATATATTGTAGTTATGGGACTCAAAAGTCCATCATCTTAAAATCTGGGGCTCAAGAGTTTAAGTCTTGACCCCATTATCCTACCCAAGAACCATCTTGTTTACTGCTACAAGTGGCTTTCTTTGAAAAGAGATTAACATACTGGTTTGAAACATATAGTTTGTAGACTTATCAAACTTAGAAAAAGATAGTATTATTAAAAGGTTTACTTTAATATGAAGCTACCTATAATGTCATCCATCTAAGAAAAAGATTGCTATTCAACTCAAGGCTCCCTTGTACATCATTACTGATGTTTTACCAAAGGTTAGACAATAACTTCGCTTTGCATGACACAGAAAATATTGTCTGAGAAGATTAGTTTCATACTACTATTGAAAGTCGACTCTAGTTTTATAAAAGAGTTTTAAGATTCTTGAAGTATCAATGTAAACAGTTGAAATCAAGGTCATTTGTTTGGTATAGTTAAGAAAAGACCTGTTAAAGTTTCCCAACTATGGACTAATCGATAGCATGATAATATTATACATCTAAGTGCCTTCAGTCTATTGTAGCTGCAAGGCATACTAAAAAAAATGCATATATCATACAAATATCATCTTTTTGTAGCCGTTAGATAACACTAGAAAGGATATAGATATTATATTGTTATCGGCCTTCTTAAGCTGTAAGATAAACTCTCACAAAGATTATCAATATTGACAACAAAAGACAACATTTCTAGCCATGCATATCCGCAACTATATCAAAATGTACATGTTCTATGATAAGATACAATCCTTCTTCTAACACTTAGAATTCTTCCCTGTGTCTTTCTCCTATCATCTCCTCCCTTCCTCCTATGCTCTCGATGTGATGTTCTATCAAAAAACCCAAAAACACCATTCAAAATAATTGCATGTTAATCTCACCACGCCATGGGATAACTACCAACTTCCTAAGAATCTTCACTCCCTAAGCATGCAATGCTATAGCTATTCTCCTTGAGCAAGAATAACTCCGATCAACAGTGGTGGCTTATTCTCCACTCACTCCACAATAACATGGACTAAAGGGTACGTGCCCCACTACGTAAACATAGTGGTTTGCATACCATAGAAAGCTTATCACAAAAGATAAATGTTTATAACTTAATAACCATATTTTCTTTCACAATATAGTGATACATTAATAAATAAATATAACACATCAACATGATGGTATAATACCATAAGTGCGGATGTAAGTAAAAATAATCATACGACCAAATGCGAGTATGGGTTGAGAGTTACTCCCCCTCGCACCCTTGCACATACATTAATATAATTAAATCGATACTCACATGAAATTATATATATATCAGAAATTTCCAAAAAAAGAAAATGATTAAACTCTAAACATCAATAATGTTCCTTGAACATTTCTCAACCAAATCAAATGAAGTTTGAAGTCGAAAACCCTTCCTTAATGACAAATCGACAATGGTCGAATCGAGATTGACTCAACAAGGAGAGTTAACTATTACATACCCCGTCTTGAGAGGGTTTACTAAATATACAACTTGGAACTCAAATGGTAAAACCTATCCCTTTCCAAACATCTATTCCCTTCTCTCCGATGATGCTCTCCTTCCTTTCTCAGAGGTGGAAATCTATTTCCTAGTTACACTCATAGTCACACAAACTATGATTATTGTATCATCAGTAAATCCTTATATACATCATGCTTAAATAATCTCAATAAAATTTAATCTCATATCAAATTCTATGCATTGAATCATAATTCATAAAATCAATGATTTATCCTGACATTTTCCTAAACATCAAATCATTAATCCATGATAACTTATCTACTAATTATATGAAAGTAATATTAAAGCATAGTCAAATTTTAGGGATGTAACATAGGTGGTAGAAGGCACACCCTCAAAATCTCAACAGAAAAAAGTTCAAACAATACAAACCAACAAAACTACTATGTGGCATGAGTTACACCACCACGAGGGTGATGCAGGAGCATCTTGCCCTATAGTTTTTGTTTTTCTATTTTTTGTTGTTTTTGTTTTTTTGTTTGCTTTTGTAGGTGGGTATTCTCTGTCTTCTATCTTTATCTTGTTAACTCCTATCTTTGTAAATCCATAATCTGCTAAAGTTGAAGCTCCTGGCACAGCCTCTTACATTATGTAAACTTGGTTAGATCTGAAAGCTCTTGTCGCTAGAGCGCCAAGAACCATTTGCCAAAGGAATGTAAATCTATCATTTTGTTTCTGCATAAACGATGGTTTCTTGGCAGTTAAGAATTTGAAAGGTCACAAAAATCAAATAAATGTAGAACAATTATAATCGTCGAACATATTCATGTTCGCTATGATATCGTGCGGCTAGAATATGAAGAGTCTTTGGCAATTTTAAAGACAGCTGGCACATGACAACAAAGAATCAAAATATGCAGTGGTCGGTTGAAGAAGAGAAATTGACAGAGGCTGACAGTGGAAAAAGAGGTTAGAAAGAGTCCTATGAGCTTCATGCGACGGTTACAATAGGAAGACCCAATTTCTATAGAAGCTGAGTCGACAGGAAGGGAGGCTGATGGTTTCTTAGATAAAAGGAGAGGTCGATTGTGCTGAAGAAGACAGAAGGAGGGGAGTATAGGCATAGTGAAGAAGTTTAATTTTTATTGCACATTTAGAGGCCGATTGTGAAGGCTGATTGATAGGTTTTGTAATGGCATGTTTTTGGCAATAAGAGACAATTATGAGAAGTATGTTTCACAACATACTATTTTGCTACATATATCCATTCTTCCTATCATTTTATGTGTCTGTTTAAGACTATGTAGAAGATCTCTTAACATCCTATCATTTTTGTATTGAATATTGTGAAGGAAATACTTTGAAATTCCTATCTTTATTTTTGCTTATCTCTTTGTTTAGTTTTCTGTAGTGGGTTTTTGAACTGTGACTAGAAAGGTAGCCATTAGATTGGTATCAGAGCCTGAGGTTGAGATTGGGCATTGGTAAGTGGTCAATATGCCTCCAAAAAGAATGGGTAGAGGCCGAAGAGACCAGGATGACCCTAAGTTGTTGTAGAATTTGGTTGCAAGGATGGAAGCTCTTGAGAGAGCACAGAGGAGAGAAACCCTGATGTTGAGGATGTAAGTGATGAGAAAGAAGAACAACAAAGAGAAGAGAATGCGGCAGGACAGGTAGATCAAGAAGAAGAATTTAGTGAAAGACTATTGAAGTTAGTCGTGAGTTTGGGTGTTAAACCCAAGATAGAGGTGCCAACTTATGCCGAAAGCTTGAATGGTGAAGACTTGATTAATTAGATTAATGACTTGGATAAATATTTTGAATATGAGGGTGTAGCATAGGAAAGAAGAGTGAAGTTTTCCTGCACCAGATTGAAGGGTCATGCGGCCATGTGGTGGGACTTTGTCCAAATGGAGAGGAGAAAGAGAAATAAGGAAAAGATCAACTCTTGGGATTGAATGGTGGCTAAGTTGAAGGCCAAATTTCTTCCTAGTGATTATCAAGCAAATCTCTTTAAAAGATTCTAGAGTTTGAAGTAGAAAGATATGTCTGTGAAAGATTGTACGAAGGAATTCTACAAGTTAATAATCAGGTCTGGGCATGCTGAAGAAGATGTGGAGAAGATAGCTCGATATGTGAATGGTCTCAAGAATAGTTTGCAAGATGAAATGAGTCTTTTGTCCACAAGGAGCCTAGAAGAGGCTTATCAACTTGCCTTAAAGCAAAGGAAGCAAAGTCAGCAAGAGAAGAAGAGAGGAAGAGGTTTCATAGGTAGAGGACAACAAACAAGTAGGGGACAACAACATCATCAAGGTGAAGAGGCTGGAAGTTTCAGTGGGATAGCCAACAATGATAGAGGTGGTTCACAAGGTAGAGGAAGAGGATTTGCAGGAAAATGTTTCAAGTGCAACCAATATGGGCACAAGAGTTGGGAATGCTCTGAATGATCACAAGGAGGACATTCAAAATTTGAGAGAAGCAATCAAGTTGTTCATGTTGATCAAGAGAGTGTGGGATCTCCATTGCATCACAAGGATGAAGCAAAATCAGGTGAGTCTTTAATGCTTAAGAGGGTATTGTTAAAGCCACAAAAACAAAGTCAAGAGCCAATACAAAGGGGAGCATTGTCCAAAACCAAGTGTAAGTCACAGGGTAAATGTTGTAAGCTCATTATAGATAGTGGTAGCATTGATAATATTGTTGCAACTGAGATGGTAGAAAAGTTGAACCTTAAAAGGATTAAACACCCTACTCCATATAAAGTGACTTGGTTACAAAAAGGACATCAAATATTGGTTAGTGAGCAGGCTTATGTTGATTTCCAGATTGGTAGTTATAAGGATTGTGTTTTGTGTGATATAGTGCCCATGGATGTGTGCCATGTTTTGCTTGGAAGACCGTGGCAATTGGACAAGAAATCAATGCATGATGGGAAGGAGAATACTTATACCATTGAGAAAGATGGAGAGAAGCATACCTTGATGTCCATAAAGGAGAAAGAAGAGGACAACAATAGTAGCAGTAGTAAGGTAATGATGGTAAGTGGTAAAGAGTTTTTGAATGTTGAAAAATGAAGAAATTGGTTATGCTTTGGTTCCTAAACCTAGATGTGTAATGGCTTCTACAAAATTGGAGGATTTACCTATTGAAATACAAGATATTTTGAATGAGAACATGGATATTATTGCAACTAATTTGCCTAATGAATTGCCTCCTATTAGAAGCATTAGCCATCATATGGATTTTATTCTGGGTGCTAGCCTTCCAAATAAGGCTGCATATAAGTTAACACCCATGGAAAATGAGGAGATAAGAAAGCAAGTGGAGGATCTTTTGAAGAAGGGTTTGATAAGGGAAAGTCTAAGCCCTTGTGCTATTCCTGCAGTGTTGGTTCCAAAGAAAGGAGGGGAATGGCGCATGTGTACTAATTCAAGGGCAATTAATAAAATCAAAATAAGATATAGGTTTCCCATACCTAGAATTGAAGATTTAATAGATTGTTTGAGTGGTTCAATGTATTTCTCTAAAATAGATTTAAAAAGTGGCTATCACCAAATAAGAATCAGACCGGGGGAGGAATGGAAAACAACATTTAAGACTAGTGATGGGTTGTATGAGTGGTTGGTTATGCCTTTTGGATTGTCTAATGCCCCTAGTACTTTTACGCGATTAATGAATGAGGTTTTGAAACCATTTATTGGTAAATTTGTGGTTGTATATTTAGATGACATTTTGGTATTTAGCAGGTCCAAAGAGGAGCATATAGAGCATTTGAGATAGGTTATGAGAAGGTTACATGAAGAAAAGTTGCAGATCAATTTGAAGAATTGTGTGTTTATGCAGACTAAGCTAGTTTACTTGGGCTTTGTGGTGTCAAAAGAAGGGGTAAAGATGGATAAGGAGAAGGTTTAGGACATACTTGATTGGCCATCATCAAGAAGTGTTATGGATGTAAGGAGTTTTCATGGTCTTTCTAGTTTTTATAGAAAGTTTATAAGAAATTTCAGTCATGTTGTAGCACCTATTTTAGAGACTATTAAGGGGAATAAAAGAGCATTTGTTTGGACCAAGGAGGCTGAAGAAAATTTCATATTTCTCAAGAAGAAGGTGAGTGAACAACCCATACTTGCTTTGCCTGATTTTGATAAAGTGTTTCAAGTAGAGTGTTATGTTAGTGGTTTGGCTATTGGGCAGTCTTAAGTCAAGAGGGAAAACCAGTTGCATATTTTAGTGAGAAATTGAATGAGGCAAAAAGAAAGTATTCTTCTTATGATTTGGAGTTTTATGCTTTGGTTCAGTCCCTCAAGAAATAGAGACATTATCTATTGCCTAAGGAGTTCATTGTGTATACGAATAACCATGCTTTGCAGTTTATTAATAGCCAACACAAATTGAATCAAAGGCATGCTAAATTGGTTGAGTATATTCAAAGTTTTAACTTTGTTTTGAAGCATAAGAGTGGTCAAATGAATAGAATTGCTAATGCTTTAAGTAGGAAGAGTTTATTGTTGAGTGAAATCCAAACTAACAGTGTGGGGTTTGAAAGAGTTGTATGCAAAAGATGTAGATTTTGGAGAAGCATTGGCAACTTGCAATGATCCTATTTGCTAGAATAGAGAGCCATGGACTGATTACATAATTCAAGAAGGTTTGTTGTTTAAGGAAAACAAGTTGTGTATTCCTAGAGGCTCCATGAGAGATAATTTGTTGAAGGAAAAACATAGTGATAGTCTTGCAAGTCACTTTGGACATGATAAAACTTTTCTATAGCTGAGCACTCATTATTATTCACCAAAGATGAAGATAGATGTGAAAAGATATGTGGAAAGATGCAGAATTTGTCAACATGATAAGGGAAGAAGTCAAAATGTGAGGCTCTATCAGCCATTACTAGTTCCAACTAGACCTTGGGATTCAGTGAGTATGGATTTTATGTTGGGTTTGCCTCATACACAAAGGGATAATGATTCAATCTTTGTTGTAGTAGATAGATTTTAGAAAATAGTACATTTCATACCATGTAAGAAGACTAGTGATGCCACTAACATTGCCAATTTGTTCTTTAAAGAAGTTGTAAGGCTACATGGTATTCGAAGAAGCATAATTTCTGACAGGGATACTAAGTTTGTGGGTCATTTTTGGAGGACTCTATGGAGGAAATTGGGCACAAATCTGAATTTTAGGTTTGCTTATCATCCACAAATGGAGGGTTAGGCTGAGGTTGTTAATAGAAGCCTTGGCAATTTGTTAAGATGTCTTGTTGGTAGTTCACCTTGAACTTGGGATCTCATGTTAGCACAAGCTGAATTTGCATATAATGATTCCCCAAATAAAAGCACAAGTTTCAATCCTTTCTATGTAGTATATGGTATGCATCCAAGAGGTGTATTTGAATTTCATGATCTTGCTGGAATGGAGAAGAGGAGTGCAGATGGGGAAGAATTTGATCAAGTCATTCATGACATTCAGGAAAAGGTGGAGCATAACATTGAGGACAACAATCTGTAATGCAAAAAGCATGTTGATCAGAAGAAAAGAGAGTTGCAGTTTCAGGTTGGAGAACTTGTATTGGCACATCTTCAAAAGGAGAAATTTCCTACAGGAACATATAATAAACTTCGGATGAAGAAGATTGGTCGATGCCAAATCCCTCAAAAATAATTTGCCAATGCTTATGAGATATCACTGCCTGCAGAGTTGAATATATCTCCCATTTTTAATGTAGCAGATTTATATCCATATAAAGGGCATAAAGAGGCAAATGAAGCTGAAGTAGCTGATTCATATCATGAAGAACAAACTGGGATAGTCACTACTCCACCATAGATTGAATGCATTCTAGATAAACAACTGCTGAAGAAGACCCGTAAGCATGAGTATTACAAGTATCTTGTCAAATGGAGCAATCATCCAGTTGAAGATGCTTCATGGCTCACTATGGAGGAGATCACCAAGCAGGCTCATTTAGTTGTAGACCTCATGAGTGGGAGTTCATGATCTCTTTCCACTCGGGGAGTTTGATGTGGGGGCATCTTGCCCTATAGTTTTTATTTTTGTTGTTTTTGTTTGCTTTTGTAGGTGGGGACTCTTTGTCTTCTGTCTTTATCTTGTTAACCCCTATCTTTGTAAAGCCATAATCCACTAAAGTTGAAGCTCCTGGTGCAACCTCTTACATTATGTAAACTTGGTTAGCTCTGAAAGCTACTATCACCAGAGCACCAGGAACCATTTGCCAAAGGAATGTAAATATGTCATTTTGTTTCTACATAATCGACAATTTCTTAGTAGTTAAGAATTTGAAAGGTCGCAGAAATCAAATAAATGCAGAACAATTATAATTGTCGAACATGTTCATGCTCGCTGTGATACCATACGGCTAGAATATGAAGAGACTCTGGTAGTCTTAAAGACAATTGGCGCATGACAAAAAAGAATCAAAACATGCAGTGGTGGGTTGAAGAAGAGGAATCGACAGAGGCCGCCAGTGGAAAAAGAGGTTAGAAAGAGTCCTTTGAGCTTCATGTGATGGTTACAACAGGAAGGCCCAATTTTTGTAGAAGCTGAGTTGACAGGAAGGGAGGCCGATGGTTGCTTAGATAAAAGGAAAGGTTAATTGTGCTAAAGAAGACAAAAGGAGGGGAGTTTAGGCATAGTGAAGGAGTTTAGATTTTACTGCACATTTAGAAGTCGATTGTGAAGGTTGATTGATAAGTTTTGTAATGGCATGTTTTTGGCAATAAGAGACAATTATGAGAAGTCTGTTTCACAACATAGTATTTTGCTACATATATCCATTCTTTCTGTCATTTTATGTGACTGTTTAAGACTACAAAAAATCTCTTAACCTCCTATCATTTTTGTATTGAATACTGTGAAGGAAATACTTTAAAATTCTTGTCTTTATTTCTACTTATCTCTTTGTTGAGTTTTCTGTAATGGGTTTTTGAACTGTGACTGGCGAGGTGGCCATCAGAGGGTGATCACAATCATTTGGTTTACTACATACATCAATGATGCTGGAGCATCTGGGCGAACTGACGATCAACATCAACCAAAAACAAGTTTTAGGTTTGGGTTTCAGTTTTGGTGTGTTTTGGTTTTCATTTGGCATCTTTTGGCTATTGGAATGGGTGGCACATCATAATTTGTAAGTTTTTAGTTTTCACCATACTTTGGTGTTGGCGCACAACAAGTAGTTTTCACTGAAACAATTGTTTGGAGAAATCAGTGAGATTTCTTGGAAAACCCTCTTATAAGAAGATTTTTGATTCCATCATGGAATTAATGGTGAAGGTTTTGTGAGCAGATCTTTCACAATTTTGGATAAGTAATTATTTACCACTTGTGTTGGCAATTCAATGAAGTTTTAAAATTTTGAATTCCACAAGGTTTGAGGCAGAGTGGCTTGGTGGACAGATTGGTGATGTTCACATGCACATCTTGGCAAGTTTTTGTGAGATTCCAATTTCATGGTGCTAAGTTATAGCAAAAGTTATATTTTATCTCAAGCACTCATCTTGTACAGTTTGTCGCCATCATTTTGAAAGAGGTAGAGTTTGTTGTTAGTTGTTCAACATGTTACTCATTAATTATATTCAAACAATATATAGCGAATGGACATGGATTGCCTTGTATTGGTTTATATTTACAATTCTACTTCATGGGTAGGCAACAATTGCATCATACCTTGTATTTTGTCAAATGCCAAAAGCAACAACAATGTAGCAAACAAATTCTCTAAACCATGAAATACAACATCTCAGGATTCTAGTCCTTGTGGATATCATCTTTGCACCATTCCTTATTGTAGCCATCTTGTTGTTTGCATATTGTACCTAGGTGTACAAGTAGAATTCAAACCCAGTTCATCCACCATCTCAAGCTCAAGCATATGAAAAATAATTACACATTGATGGCTCAGATGCCAATAAGGGGATATCACTTGGGCCACTCATTAATCGCTTGAGCTCTTTCTGAATTACAAAGAGGAGAGAATGTGCATCTACTATTGATTATATTTCTTTATAAGAGGCAACAAATAATTTCAATAGCTATAATTTTTTGGAAAAGGGTGGCTTTGGTTGTGTATATACGGCCTAGTTTCATGATGGATTTTGTGTTTATGTGAAGAAGCTAAATGACAATAGACAAAAGGTAGAGAAAGAATTTCAACTTGAAGTTGATCTGATGAGAAGATTTGGGCATCAAAACCTGGTGCCTTTGTTGGGTTATGTGGACATGGAGTAAAAAGGCCTCTAGTCTATGAGCTAATGCAAAATGGCTCTTTAGAAGACCAACTACATGGTCCATCTCATGGATTTACACTTACCTAGAATTTACGTCTGAAGATAGCTCTTGATGCTGCAAGGGGTCTAGAGCATTTGCACAAGCACAGTGATCCATCTATCATTCACTATGATTTGAAATCATCAAATGTCCTTGATGCAAGCTTCAATGCTAAGCTTTCAGATTTTGGTCTTGCAGTAACAGTTTAAGGAGTTGTGGATAGAATTTTTTTTGAGGTTTTGGGAAGCTTGGGATATGTAGCTCCAGAGTACCTTCTATATGGGAAATTGATGGTGGAAAAGATATAAGTTCATTTCTTTTTTTTTGTTGGTCGAATGTTGTGGTGGAAGCTACGGGCCTAAAGGGAGGTTTAAGTTTTTGACTTCAATAAAAAAAGAATAGCTTCAAATTCATTCTGAACAATGTCTCTTCACCTTCTAAAGAATGAACAACAATGAAATAATTTATTTCAATTATAAACTAGAGGGAAAGAAAAGTAAAGAGGCGTGGCTGTTAGGAATAAAAAAAAGAAAAGACAACTCCATGAAGAGAAGAGACATGTTGAAGAAGAGAATAGAGTCACTGCCACATAACATAACAGAGGAGATTGGGGTTGTTTCCAAAATGGAAGTTTGAAAAAGTGAATAAAGGTAGGGTTGAACAGAGGGGGACACCATCATAGGAAGTGTGTGGGGAGATCCAAGATCGGAGACATAGGCATTTAGAGCTAAGAGGATGGCCAACTGTATGTAAATAAATTTGTTGCAGAGTTGTGTTGTTAGCTGATTTGAAATAATAAAAATCAATTTTTGTTGCAATCCTGTATTGTTTTGGGGAAGAGTATTGCCCATGTGAATGTTTATGTGAGAATGAGGGATATTGTCTTATTACATCAATAAACATAGATGGAACCATCAGTAGGTGGTTCCCACCTAGCAAGAACATCTTCTTTTTCCTAGTCTTTCATCTATAGGTTGTTGAGAATAAGCAACATAAATTATAAAATCTAAGAGAGGAATCTTTCCAAAATTTAGCTAGCCAAGAGCACCATGTCCATGTGAATTGATAGAAAATTTGTTTGCTTTGTTGAAATGCACAAGACAACTGAGGGGGGGTGAATCAATTGTCTCCAAAACTTAACTTCATATAGGCATCAACACATCAATCAATTAATCATTGTTATTATGATGTAACCATGAAAGCATGAAATCAAAAACTTTAAGCACAATCATACATTCAACACATGAGACACCAAATTTTTTACATGTAAAACCCTATAAGGGAAAAACCACGGTGAGTGTTAGCTCAAAAAAAATATGTTATAGCAATACCAAAAATCAAAGGCTCACTGCCCAAAATGCTCACTGCAAAAGTTAGGGCTCACTGCCAAGATCGACTCACTATCAAGGGGTGGCTCACTACCAAAGGTTTGTGAACTGATTTGATAGCATCTACTCCATACCTAATTTTAGTTCCATTAAAGCACAATACATTTCCTCTGCTCTGTTTTGCCTTTACACTTCACACTTATCTTTGCATCTTCACAGTTGATATCTTTTTCATGATTTCATTTCAAGAATTTATACAATTCATCAACCTTGGAATGTACATCAAGGTCGGCATTACATTCATCAACCATTGGAACAATCACCAAGGTTGGCATTACAAATATACATAGAAATAGGTCTGGACCTAGACAAAAATAGTTAAGGAAAAGATGTATGTGGATCACATTATGCCTTAGCTAGGACTCAAATGCAATCTTCCACACCACGACATGCTTTTACAATCTTCAATGCATTTGCACAAGTAGTGAGAACAACCAGGTCAGCCAAGACATGGAGTTGACACTAAGTCTTTTAGGAATAGTCTTCATCCACGATCCAAATTGCTCTTCACAGACCAATCAGAAGGTAGGAACACAATCATGACATATCCACAAGCACATTATAATCATCAAGAACATATGCACAACACCCAACCACTTTATCCAGAAGATTCTTCAAATCAGAGCACTTGAACAACACTGCTAGCCACTATTATAAAGAAAAGATCGCTTGCAGACCACCAAATCACTAACCATTTGAGTTGAAGGCACAAAACATCATCCCAGACTTATCTCTAGAATTGTAGACCATAATATTCTAATTGGGAGAGCAAATATTCTCAAAAGTACTTGGAAACATAATATCAAGATCACTTACTCATTATCTTCAACATTTACATAGGCCAGTATAAAACAACTAACTCAATACAAGCAAGCATCAAAACAAGAGCACAGTTGACACCAATGACAACACAAATATGTTGACATCAGTGACAACATCGGTTAGGCACATACTTGCAACAATCTCCCCCTTTGTCATTGATGGCAACATATGATGTGAAAAAAATTGTAAAGACCATCAAGACAAGATTCTGCACTGATTACCTTCTCCCCCTTTCTCTTTATACATCTACACTCTTTCTCCCCTTAATTTTTTCACATGATTTCTCTCCCCCTTTGACATCAATGGCAAAGGGCACATAGTTGCTCTGATCAAACTAAAATTACTCTTTCATGAACACTATAACACTTACCACTCTTTGTCAGAAACACATATCATCAACATCTAGCTACTCCTCTTGAGAGGAAGCCTTTAAAACATCAATCCAGATTAAAGAATGAGTCTTTGGGCACCACTGGACCGATTCATTCTTATGCATCTAGTTCAGAGTAGGAGGGGTGATAACCCCTAACTTTTCTCTGAGATTCTCAAAAGTATCATTAGGTAGAAGCTTAGTGAAAATATCTGCAATATGATCCTTTGTAGACACATATTCCATCTTTACTTCATTCTCTGTCACCTTTTCTGTCAAAAAGTGATACCTTATAGATATATGCTTTGTTCTTGAGTGCATCACTGGATTCTTTGAAATATTTATAGCACTTGTATTGTCACAAAAGATTGCAATTGGATCTTCATACACAACTCTTATATCCTTCAATGTCTACTTCATCCATAACACTTGAGTGCAAGAACCTGTTGTTGCAATATACTCAGCTTCTACAATAGACAAAGAGATTGAATCTTACTTCTTGCTCAACCGTGAAACCAATCTATTACCCAAGAAGAAAGTGACGAGGGTCGTTGCATTTCTGATCATTTAATTTTAATAAATGTCAATCCAAGGCGGTGTCCATGGCTGTATGCAAAAGGGAAGAGGAATAACTTGCATGGCAGTCTTTTCTACAAAAGGGAATTAACAACAATTGCATGAAACAAACTAGGGTTTAAACTTTGCTGAAAAAGACAACCTAATCTAAAGAAAGAAATGACTTGAGCATATGATCTAATTCTAGAATAAAGGAATTACATAATAGCAAAGGAACTAATCTAAGGAAAGGAGGAACAACAAAAATAATTATGAATAAAGAAACTACATAACAACAAAACAACTAATGAAACTAAGAAATGTAGTCTTTGTCCTTCGGTTGGAGTGGGCCCTTGCTCCTTCCTCCAGAGAGACTAATCAATTCTAGCAATCAACAAATAGGTAGAACAACTTTCTTTATTCAAAAACCTTCAAGATCCAAGAGTACATGCTGCTATAAAATAACATAGTTCTTCTTTCCTTCAATTAATTCTTTTACAACTTCCTTCTTCTTCTATTATATGCCATAGTTCTCTATATATAACTATAGTTATTAAATTATAATTGAGAGTCTCTCTAGAGTAGAGAACTTATTCATTCATCTAGCTAAACTTATTTATCTAGTTAACTAAACTTATTCATTTAGTTAACTGATTATACAATTGATGATTATAAGGAAGACATGCAATATCTTTTAGAAAGACATGCAACACTAAATGTGTATTCCTTGCATGGAATAATTACTCTTTAGTTAGATCCATTAATTTAGGAGTAATTATAGTCAATCTATCCTTCATAAAATCTTAGAGTGTGTGTTGGTAGATTGGAAGAATCCGCAACAACTTCATAAAGTATTTCTGGAACATCTCCGAAGCTTGTAGAATAGTCAACTTCTGTCATAAACTTCTCATTTATTTAACTAGATTTACTCAAATACTTTCTGGGTTTTGTTCCCCTATTTTTTATCTTTTTAGATCGTTTTGAATTTCTAAATTTCATTAAGAAATGATAGAGATATCATTGTTTTACTGAAACTATTTTTCTTAACTTTTTATGTTCTGCATCTTCGATGTTTTATAACAGTCAACTTCCGTCACAAACTCTTGAAATGTTTTCACAATTTGTCTCAAACTCCTTCTAGGTTTTGTGCATCTCATTTTTACCTTTCCAAATCATTTTGAAATCCTAAATTTCACTGAGAAATGAGGGAGATCTTGTTGTTTTACTGAGACTGGGTTTTTGACTTTTTCCTCTTGCGTTCGTCCTTCTTTCTAGTAAATCTTCTTGGTGCTGCAACTTGACATAAAATGGACTTTCTCTTCACTTTACTGATAAAATAACTACCGATCTAGAGCTGAACATGCAATATCAAGATAAACTCATACATGGCATTGATTGTTCCATTTAGACAAGTTTATTTGATATTAGCTAAAAATCTTCCAACCCATACTCAAGTCCACTTCAAAATTGATTTAATGAAGAGAAAATATATGCTTTTATTTGACTAAATATGAGACACTTTATGCTCTCATCAGAAAGCACCACCACTTGTACTTTTTATGTCATCAACATCTCTAACCTAATCTGCATCTGTATAAGCATTGAGAGTGAAATCATTATCCTTTAGATACCATAAGCCATGATCTGATGTGCCTTTTAAATACCTCAAGATTCTCTTAACTTCCATCACATGTGACTCTCTAGGATCTTCTTGAAATCTTGCCACAAAACAAATTGCATGCATTATATCAGTTCTAGTTTGTGTTAGAGAAAGTAAACCTCCAATCATGGATCTATACCTTTTCTAATCAGTCTTAGGTGATTCATCAATTTTGCTTAACTTGCAACCAACCACCATGGGAGTACATACCGGTTTAGAGTCCTCCATCCCAAATTTCTTCAACAACTCTTTCACATACTTAGATTGAGAAATGAAGATTCCTTTATCTGATTGAGTAATTTGCGGACCCAAAAAGAAATTCATTTCACCAAACATAGACATCTCAAAATCATTTTGCATTTCTCCTACAAATTTCATGCACATACTTTCATTGCCTCCAAAGATAATGTCATTAACAAAGACTACAACAATCAGAATTTGATTATCATTGATTTTGAAATAGAGATTACTGTCTGCAATGCCTTTACTAAACCCTAATTGCAACGAATACTTGTCTAACCTTGCATACCAGGCTCTAGGGGCTTGCTTCAATCCATATAAGGCCTTCTTCAATCTGCACACCATGTCATCTTGGTCTGATATCTTGAATCCTTCTAGTTGTTCAAGGTAGACTTCTTCTTCCAACTCACCATTCAAGAATGCAGACTTAACATCCATCTGATACACTTTGAAATCTTTGAATGCTGCAAATGCCAAAAACATTCTAATTTCTTTAATTCTTTCCACAGGAGCATAGGTCTCCTCAAAATCTATCCCTTTAACCTAAGAATATCCTGTGCATACCAGCCTTGCTTTGTTTTTAACTACTTCTCCATTCTCACTCAGCTTGTTCCTGAAAACCCATTTAGTTCCAATCACATTCTTATTAGCAAGTCTAGGAACCAATTCCCAAGTTTGATTCTTCTCTATCTGCTTTAATTCTTCTTCCATAGCCTTTACCCAATTTTCATCATTGCAAGCTTCACTTATAGTTTTAGGTTCAATCTTTGAAAGTAAATAGTATTTCACCTATTTTTTGCAGCCCTTTTCCTTGTCAATACTCCTTTACTTTTATCACTAATTATCTGGTCTTCAAAATGATTGATCCTTACATACCTAGGAGTCTTAATTGCACTTTTTGGAGCCTTTTCTTCTTCATCTTGACTATCCTCTTGTTCAACATTCTTTTTATTTTCTATGGTAACAGGTTCATCTAATTCATAGCCATTCATATTTGATATTCTTTCCTTGTCTTCATCCACCTTTACATTAGTACTCTCAACAATCTTCTTTAGCCTTTTGTTGTAGCACCGATAGGCCTTAGTCTTGGTAGAGTATCCAAGAAAGATTCCTTCATCACTCTAGCATCAAACTTGCCTAGTTCTTCTTCTCTTCTGATATAACATTTGCTTCCAAAAACTTTAAAATATTTCACTGTAGGAACTCTTCCATACCATAATTCATAAGGAATTTTAGTACTGTTACCTTTGACTTGCACTTTGTTTTGGATGTACACAGCAGTATGTATAGCTTCTCTCCAATACTCTTCTGGTAGGTCAGCCTCCTTCATCATAGTCCTGGCAACTTAAACTATCTTGTTTTTTCTTTCAACAACTCCATTTTATAGACATGATATTTCTACAGTCCATGATATTTAGTATGTGATGCTTCTAGTTTGACTGCGTGTGCTTTTTTTTTTTTCAATCAAACCAGAAGCATCACATACTAAACTCCATTTTGCTGAGGAGTCCTTGGTGCAAATAATTGTCTTTTTATCCCTTGTTCTTCACAGAAAATATTGAATTCATTTGATGTGAACTCACCTCCTCTATCAGACCTTAAGCACATGATTCTCAGATCTATCTCATTCTCAACCATTGCCTTGAAGAATTTGAACTTTTCTAGGGCTTCTAATTTATCTTTTAGAAAAGTGACCCAAGTCATTCTACAATAATCATCAATAAGCAACATAAAGTACCCATCTCCTTGTAGACTTCTTATCCTTGTAGGACCAAAAAAATATGTGTGCACTAGATCTAATAATCCATAAGAAAATTGTACTTTGCTTTTGAAACTTTTTCTTATTTTCTTTCCCAACTGACATTCCTTGCAAACAATATTAGCAGGCTTTACAAGCTTAGGCAAATCTCTCATAGTCTGTACTGAACTTATCCTCACCAACTTGTCAAAATTGATATGACACATCCTTCTATGCAACAACTAACTCTCATTTGTCTGAGCCAACAAACAGTAATCACCAATTCCTCTTAATTGATAAATATTACCTCTAGTCTTCTTACAAGTAGAAATCACTATTCTGGAGCTTTCCATGATCTTGCATCCACTATCCTTGAATCTCGGTTCATAACCTTTGTTAAACATTTGACCAACACTCAAAAGATTATGATTTAAACCCTTCACATATAGGACATCATTAGTATTATGCTTTCCATCATAAGAAATAGATCCTTTTCCACAAATTTTAATAGCTGCATTATCTCCAAACCTAACTAGTCCCCCATCATACTTTCCAGACTTACAAACTTACTTTTACAACTAGTCATGTGATGTGAGCATCCACTGTCAATAATCCATTCATCCTTTTCTTTCTCAACCTAAGCAACCAAAGCAGTTTCTTCCACTTGTTTTTCTTCCTTCACACAACTAGCAAGATTAGTAGATATAGGTTCTTCCTTAATAGCAATAAACAAGCATTCATTTGCACTACTACTAGCATCATCAGACTCATCATCTGTTAGACCATCATCATCAAGATCTTTGACAATATAATATTTCTTTACAACCCTATGTTTACTTTCAAATTTCTTTCTACCTCTTTTAATTCTCTCTAGACATCTAGAAGCATAGCGGCCATTCTTACCACAAGAAAATCATTTGAATGGTAATTTACCTTTGTACTTACTAGTACCTCTTTCCATTGTATCTGCAAAGTTGGCTTCAATCTCCTTAAAGTCATCATTAGGTTCCACAACATACTTCTCAGCTCTTGAAATCTTCTTTGAAGTACTGGCTTTGAAAGCAGTCTCTATTTTAAGTAGGGCATCACCAAACTCTCTCATCTCAAAGGCTATAAGTTTTCCAAGCAACTGATATTTTGAAACATCTTTCACAGTCATGATTTCTTCAATTGAGATACTTTGTGACTGTAGGATTTAGGAAATGACCTAAGAATCTTCAACACAACCTCTTTATCATCAACAATTCCTCCAAGACCTTTGATTCCATTGACAATTTCATCAACCTTTTGTAAATAGATTGTTATGTTCTCATCTTCACTCATTTTCAGACACCCATACTTAGCTTTCAAGTTCTGCAATTTGGTACCTTTTACAAAATCATCTCCCTCATATAAATTCTTCAAATTTTCCTAGATTTCATGAGCTATTTCCATATCTATGACTTTTACTAACTCAGTGTTAGACAAGGCACTTAACAAAGCATCTCTAGCTTTTCCATTTAACTCATACTGTTTGATTTCTTCATCACTTGATGGACCATTCTGAGGAATAGTATACTTTGTTTCTATCGTCTTCCAAACACCATAACCAAGACAAATGAGATGGCTTTTCGTTCGTATCTTCCAACGAGCATAATCCATTCCATCAAACTACAGAGCATCCTTCTTGTGTGACATCTTGGATCTTCCTCAAGTTGTTAGACTTTCCTCCGAGGAACTGAAAGGCATGGCATCACCAAACTCTCTCATCTCAAAGGCTATAAGTTTTCCAAGCAACTAATCTTTTGAAACATCTTTCACAGTCATGATTTCTTCAATTGTAGATACTTTGTGACTATAGGATTTAGGCAATGACCTAAGAATCTTCAACACAATGTCTTTATTATCAATAATTCCTCCAAGACCTTTGATTCCATTGACAATTTCATCAACCTTTTGTAAATAGACTGTTATGTTCTCATCTTCACACTTTTTCAGGCTTTCATACTTAGCTTTAGGTTTTGCAATTTGGCGCCTTTTACATAATCATCTCTTTAATATAAATTCTTCAATTTTCCCAGATTTCATGAGCTATTTACAGATCCATGACTTTTACTAACTCGGTGTTAGATAAGGCACTTAACAAAGCATCTCTAGCTTTTCCATTTAACTCATATTGTTTGATTCCATCATCACTTGATGGACCATTCTGAGGAATAGTATCTTTGTTTCTATCATCTTCTAAACACCATAACCAAGACAAATGAGATGCATTTTCATTCGTACCTTCCAACGAGCATAATCTGTTCCATCAAACTACGAAGCATCCTTCTTGTGTGACATCTTGGATCTTCCTCAAGCTATTAGACTTTCTTCCAAGGAACTGAAGGGCAGGGCATCACCAAAATCTCTCATCTCAAAGGCTCTAAGTTTTCCAAGCAACTGATCCTTTGAAACATCTTTCACAGTCATTATTTCTTCAATTACAGATACTTTGTGACTGTAGGATTTAGGCAATGACCTAAGAATCTTCAACACAAACTCTTAATTATCAACAGTTCCTCCAAGACCTTTGATTCCATTGACAATTTCATCAACCTTTTGTAAATAGGCTGTTATGTTCTCATCTTCACTCATTTTCAGACTTTCATACTTAGCTTTCAGGTTCTGCAATTTGGCACCTTTTACAGAATCATCTCCTTCAAATAAATTCTTTAATTTTTCCTAGATTTTAGGAACTACTTCTAGATCCATGACTTTTAGTAACTCAGTGTTAGACAAGGCACTTAACAGAGTATCTCTAGCTTTTCCATTTAACTCATATTATTTTTTGAGGAATAGTATACTTTGTTTCTATCATCTTCCAAACACCATAACCAAGACAAATGAGATGGCTTTTCATTCATACCTTCCAACAAGCATAATATGTTCCTTCACATAGCTAGCAAGATTAGTAGATATAGGTTCTTCCTTAATAGCAATAAACAACTATTCATTTGCACTAGTACTAGCATCATCAAACTCATCATCTGTTACACCATCATCATCAAGATATTTGACAATATAATATTTCTTTACAACCCTAGGTTTACATTCCAATTTCTTTCTACCTCTTTCAATTCTCTCTAGACATCTTGAAGCACAGTGACCAATCTTACCACAAGAAAAGTATTTGAATGGTAATTTGCCTTTGTACTTACTGGTACCTCTTTGCATTTTATCTATAAAGTTGGATTCAATCTCCTCAAAGTCATCATCAAGTTCCATAGCATACTTCTCAGCTCTTGAAATCTTTTCTAAAGTATTGGCTTTGAAAACGGTCTCTGTTTTAGGCAGGGCATCACCAAACTCTCTCATCTCAAAGGCTATAAGTTTTCCAAGCAACTGATCTTTTGAAACATCTTTCACAGTCATGATTTCTTCAATTGCAGATACTTTGTGACTGTAGGATTTAGGCAATGACCAAAGAATCTTCAACACAACCTCTTTATCATCAACATTTCCCCCAAGACCTTTGATTCCATTTACAATTTCATCAACCTTTTTTAAATAGACTGTTATATTCTCATTTTCACTCATTTTTAGACTTTCACACTTAGCTTTCAGGTTTTGCAATTTGGTGCCTTTTACATAATCATCTCCTTCATATAAATTATTTAATTTTTCCCAAATTTCTTGAACTATTTCCAATTGGATAGCAATTTAGCGCAAAAGTCAGCGGGATAGCAATTTAGTGCAAAAGGGTAATTCAAGGCCATCAAAAGGGATATGAAAATCCAACTTAGCAGAATCTTGAAGTGATTTTTCAACATCATCCTTCAATCATGATCAAAATGCACTTTGACCACTTAACCACTTAAGAGATGAAAAAGATCTATTTGACATCCTAAGCCAAATTGAAAGAGGGGGTCCCTTTTTTACAATGGGGTGTGTGTGTGAAGCACAACAGATACCCCTCCTCTACCTTTCATATTTCCTCTGATCTTCTTCCTCACCATTCACCACTTTCTTCTTCCATCATCTATCTCCCACATCATCAATAAACACCCAGAACTACATATTCATCATGTCTCATCATCATTGTGTGGTGCTTTGATCCCGTGGATACGAGTATGTAGGTAGTCTGGAATATGAAGGAAGTATCCAGTACACAAGTACCAGCGATTCATTCTTCCATCCCCCTACCATCTTCTCTTTCTTCCATCATCTATCCTCATCAATCCATCACTTCTTCAAGTCAATCTCAATCCAAATCAATAGATCCAAATGCAAGTCACCCTTTATCCATACAATCAAGTTAACCAATCTTGTCAAATTATCCAATCACATTCTTGGTCTCGATCTTAATCTTGTCGTAAACCAATTTAATCAATCAATCATCAATCAACCAATCAACTAATCACATCCTTGTATTGATCTATGGATATATCGTTCCCCACAATGACAACACTATCTATCATCTTCAATCAATCAATCAACAATTAATCATTGGCTTACATCTTGACAGGGGCAATACCTTGTTTGTTTTTGTATCATTTGTGCATGCTTGCTTGCTTTCTTGTGTGTGTTATCTTTTTATCTTGCATTTGTATCACATATGTATCATTCTAGCTAATATGCATATCTTGTGTATGTTGGAATAACTTTTTGCATTACCCTTTGCATCTAAGGTCACATCATACCTTTTGTGTGTTACGACTTTAATGCTTTAAGTTTTCTTCCTCATATGTCTAGACAAGGTTGTATTACGCTGGGGCACGAGACACATCGTCACCTTGGTCCTCCTACCCTAGTGCATAACGTCTAGTGCTATATCAAACATCATGATTTCTCACTTTCATTGCAACATAACGCCTCATTCATTTCTTCTATTCATTTCTTCCTTAACCAATCCATTTCATGTCGAAAGCCTACCCATGTTTGTCCAACCCACCTATCCTCTCGAGGGGGCATCCTCATCCTATCTTTCCATTACCATATTTTCTTCTATCCATACCTTAGCTTCTTTGAAATGGTGTTACTCGACACAAATTTAATCATCTTGAACATCATCTCAAAGAGGGACAAAACGTAGACACCTAAAAATGTCCAACACCTTGTCATTAACATGTTTTGCCCTAGGTTCCTAGGTCATCACCTAATTAGTTCAATAAATTTTATTTATTTGACTAATTTATTTTATCCCCTTTCAATCCCATCATCCTATCTTCTATAATTAAATAAATTTTAATTATTTATTTAATTATTCATGACCCTTAATCTTCTCTAATTAAATAATTAATTTTAATTATTTAATTAGTCACTTATCTATTTCTCTTATAATTAAATAAATTATTTATTTAATTATCCACATCATCTTCCATCAAAATCCAAATTAATTAAATAAATTAAATATTTATTTAATTAATAAAATCCTAATAAAATCATCTTGCTTTCTTTGTAAAAGTACAACTCATGCATATCTATTTAATTAGATATTTGGTCAATTCATCCTCTCTTTTTAGGATTTATTTCCTTTAAAGCAGAAAATCAAATCGCTTTCTATCTTTCTAAATCCTATTTTATCTTGTTTTATTTCCTATTTTGTCTAATAAAGCAAAAATCAAATCAAATCCAATCTTTATCTTATCTTCTTCCCTCCACATCAAAAATCAACCCTTTGTCTATAAATATGGCTTCTCACAAAGCCATTTGATATATATCATCATTTGAGTTTTGAGCATCCTTATTCTGTTGAATCATCTTCTCACTGTTATGCTGCATCTGTGGGCAATCAACATTCAATCATCTACATCGATCAATCTTGCACGTATCATTCGAGGTATTCGATAAAGTTTGGGTAAAAGGTAATTTACATTGTATTGTTTTATCTTGCATTTATCCGAATTTTATTGATTACATCTAGGTATATTGCAAGGCACCTTATGAATATAAAATATTTTCAAGACCGACATAAAATCATTTTGTGAGCACTCACAAGAATTATGGAAAGGATTAAATGCAAATACTAGAATAGTTGAACAACCTACATAAAACACACAAGAATTTTCCATAGGTTATCACAAGACTCATAAATCTAGAATTGACTAATTTGGATCCAAGCTCACAAAGTCACACAAGATTCATCTCATAGCTTAAGGTCAAATGAGACAGGAAATAGAACACCACATTTTTACCCAAGTTAATTGTACCCAATTAATCATCATTGGGAAATCAGTACATGCACACTTAATTAAAACATTAGGTGTATTTGCACAACAAAATATAGTTGAAACATAGTATATAATAACCAACAATATACAATTCAAAAGATGATATCAATATCTACATATAACTATTTAAATCATATACCACTTGCATGATTTAAATATTAAAATGCATAATAAATAATCTCAATGTTGAACTCGATAAGATAAGCACAACTACATATAATAGTGAAAATAGTGAAATTGAAACATTACAAAGTTCAAATATATAACCTCTCAACATATGTATCCAAAATACATAGTCCATACACCTCGATGGCAATGCAAAATATCTTTGGAAAGTGTGATATTAGTATCAAAACTCAAAATCAAGCAACAAAATGAAGCACATATGCCTAGGGTGTCACAACACACATCCCTTAAGTTAGTTATATTGGCTCATGTGGACAACTTGTATAATTAATTATATTAGGTAACAAGTAGGTTTGCATTGGGATTAGTCATTTACCCCTCCATTATGTTATTAGGAGGAGGTCTATATAAAGGAGGTGATTATAATTGTAAGGGGAGACATGAGTAGGATATTGTGTTTGGGATCTCTTGGAGATATAGTGTGGAGTGACTTCTTCCATAAAGAGTATTGTACATTTTTACTCTACCTCAAGGGTTTATTCTATTTCTACATGTATTTTATATTAGGGCATCTTATCCTACCAACATCTCTTGTATTGTATGAGATATCTCTTCAACATTATCTTATTACAATTATTATATGTGTGGTCATATCAGGTAGCTAATAAAGACACGTGTCATCCTTGATTTGAGGTCATCAAGTGCCACCACTACCACATCATTTTTTGATTGATGGTAATTTGGTGCCACCTTTGTCTAATGAAGGGTCACCTAAATCTCACTTGATTGAGTTAACTCATGATCTCTTGGACATGTGGCATCCTAACTCACTCATTCAAGAGGCCTATATATATGTACACTACTCTATAGTTTTTGCTTAGTTGAGTCAAATTGATATAGAATATCATTATTCTCTTTTTGATTATGTGGCTAATTCATAAACATTATATTCTAGGTTTATTTTGTTCATCACGAAATCTAACAAGGTTTGCCTTGAAAATCAACCCACGTCCTTTTCCTTTGTTAGGTATGGTTTAAAGATGTCATTTTAACATCTATGGTGGATATCAAATCCAAAAGCCCATGGGATTCTCAAGAAAATACTTGTCTTATGAATAAATTAGAGTGGGCCCTACTGACATATCACTTTTAGGAAGTGTCAAAGAAAGAAGACATGAAAATACCTCAATGTTGCAACCATCAGTGATTAAGGCTCAAGCCAATGGTGTAAATATAGTACTCTTATGCAAATAAAAATAATATATTATAATAAGCAAAGAGTTCCATGGAAACCAATTCGTTTAAGAGATCCAGAGGTCCAAAAGCCTTCCCAAGTAGCACCCACCTTTAATCTTCTCCATGATAGTGATCCAATGGCCAAAACACTTTTAGAAAGATCCTCATCGTTACTCCCACCATCAACACTCATCCCACATGAATCACCTTCTTACGGTCCTAAAGAAATCCAAAGATCTTTAAAACCCTTTTTGAGTGTACTAATTCCCTTTATTGGCCCCCACCTACTATCCATCTCTATTGAAGTTGCACCTACTGTCTAATTCAAATCAAGAGAAAATTGCACCAAATCATTATAGTTTAAGGTAACAACTTAGATTACAACTTTATTGATCCAGTTCAAAGAACAAAATGATGACATGTAACTAAACATCTTCATAAATCATAAGGTAGATTTAATTCCCTATATATATATATATATATATGGACATAATCTTATAAAATTTGTCATTTTAATAGTTTTGGAGTTTCTAGATTAGGGCTCTAATAGAAGTCTAGTATTAACATTTCCTACATTTGCATTTCCATGTAAATTTTAGCCTTTAAGGCTATGTGTGTTTAGAAACAACTAATAAAGATCTTGTGGTTTTCTCTACTCTTGCAAGTACTACTTAATTTGAATAATTAATATGTTATGGTATCTTACCTTTTACAAGTGGATTAGTTGTGCTTCATTGCTTAGTTTGCAATATAGATATATTTTTTATATATAAGTTCATAAAGATTTATTCAAATAGACTATCTTGGTGCATCTTCACCCTTTTATTTCTATCTTAACACAAGCTTTCTCCCTCTCCCTCTCATTAAGTAGATTAGTTACAAAATGTTAAGATAGGGGTTTAATTAATTTATAGTTGAGTGATGGTAAATCCTAGGGAGTTTCAAAAAGTTTCAATTCTTTGTTTTATATATATAAAATTGGAAATGTTTTGTTTCCTCTTATTTTTGTTATGTGTTTTCTTTAGTATCTAAGAGAGAAGAAGGTGGAGTTAGTATGGAGTGGTTGATGGTGAGAAGAAGAAGAATAATAAAAGGAAGTGGAAATTGATGCATTTGCAACCATCAACTATGTTTGGTTAAGGCAATACCAAATACTATAGAAAAAGTTGCTAGTAGTGAAAAGGTGATGAAGCTCATGCACATATATGCCACTACTAAATTAGATTTTTACATCATTTTCTCCTAAAAATTCCCCATTATTTGATTAAAATCACACAATATGGAAATCTGAATACTTGTATCTAATAATGCCCTCTTCATCACTACAATTAATTTACCCATGCACTTAAATTCCTTTATTCCACTTCTCCATCGCACTAATCTCTTATTTATTTGATGCATCCTCCTACAAAAATCATGTTTTTATTTAAGTATTGTGAAGAGAGGAAATTGAAGCAATATGAAGAGTGTGTTTGTGATTATATTTGTTTCTATGGTGGTTGCATGAATGAATCATAAAAAAACCCAAGGATAATGATGATATTAGTGCCAACAATCTTATTTTATGTATAGGTTGTCTTCATGCACTTCAATTGATTTGACTATGGAAAATAGACAACACATTTTATAATTTGTAGGGCTCCCTTAAGCTTGAAATGTGATTAACCACACAAAATGTTTGTACAATCAATAGAAGGCATAGTAATATTGTATATTCTACTTCCTAAATTGTTTAGAGTGAAAGCTTTGGAGTAAGTCCCCAATGTGTGTGGCATTGAAGATCTGAATACTAGATATGGGTATCTAATATTATTGATTAAGAGAGTTTCCCTTTTGTCTAATCATGTGTCTCATAGTCACTACAAGGAAAACTATTGAGTAATGAGTTGTGCAAAGCCAAACTTTGCAAGAATGATGGAATTTGGGGGATTGATATTTTGACATGTAGATGCTTGAATATCATTAAGATGAGAACTCCCTCTATTCAATTATAATTAACTTTTCCAAGGTAAGCACTTAAATCTTCATCATCATATAGGAGAGTAGGTGTGACTAAAGAATGCAAGAATCAAATCTTCATACATATGTCTTAAAACTAAAGTTAAAAGCATTATTTCCCAAGGGTGGTTACAACTCTATATTCCTAGAGTATTCTAGACTTTGATGTTAGTGTCAAGTTGAAGTGTGGTCTAATAGAAAACACCCCTAAATATAAATATTAGTATACCATTTAAATTCTCTCACCTATGTATATAAGGCACACTCTCTTTACATTATGTTTAAAAGTGTTGAAAACCACACCCTTTGATTTTCTTAGATTTATTTGAAATCCATGGATATCATGTGGGTGCTAAAAATCTACTTGTTTATAATACTTTATTAATAGAACATCTAAATAATGTCATCTACAAATTAGAAAAACATTAGATACTCAAAATAACAATTAACCACATGTAGGTGAAGAAATAATACAATTTCCTCTAATTCATTTATGCAAAGTTCAAAGAGTGTAGAATAGGGGAGAGGGCCTAATAGTGGTGTGGGGAAATATAGTTGGTATAGAAATTGAAAAATGGGGCCCATCACTAATTACTTAGAAACTAAAATATGTCTAAAATATAATGTTTATTAATTATGAACTACAAATTTGTGAAAGGGGTTGTGCTTAAATGGCAAGGCCATAAGGTTCTCACGATGGAGATCCAAGTTTGAATCCCCCAAGTAACATCAGTGGCTTCTATGTGGCTTCTCAGTTGATTACGTGGTTTCTATGTTGAATATGTGGATGAGGAGGAGGTCCCCCTTGTGACCTCCAACACTCAAGTACGAATAAAAAATATATATATTATTAACTACAAATTGAACTGTAAGGTAAAAATATTTATCACAATAGATGTAATTATTGTTTGGTTTAAAAATGTTTAATAAATAGAATATGCTTGAACTCAACATCTTTGATACACTATTCAATTTCACATAACCACCTGTCAATATTATGATATGACTCCATTATTCTCATGTAATATTTTTCCAACTTTGAGATGACATATACTGATTATAAGTAAATATAAAATAGTTCCATGTTAATTGTGATAAACACATATGCAATAGGTAATAATAAAATAAAATTTTAGTACAAAGTTATAATCCTTTTCTACTATTGTGGCATTTCAACTGTTCTATCAATTAAACAAAATGTGTTCCCAATAGCAACATGAATGAACATCTTCTTAGTAAAATATGCTCATCAACTGGTCATTTCCACCATCAATACCTACAACTATTAGAAAAATTATGTAGGGCTCACCAATCAATCAGTCTAAATCATGCCAACAATGTTTAAAACAACAAAACCAAATAAATGCATTTATTGCCAACAAATTTTAAACATATTTAGATAAATTTCAAACATATTCAAATCCACCTATCCATCCATCAATCTTAACATTCTTTAATCCTAACTTCATCATATTAGCCAATCGAATGATTCATCACAATTCAATATCATCCAATCAAATGGAAGTGCACATATCAACAACAATAAGTTTAATGGATGACATGCCTATAAAAACATGTTCTCTACTTGCTTCTTCTACAACCTTGTATGGTTTTTCTAGTCTCCTATCTACCACAAAATTACCAATTGTAAGTTCATATTTTATTTTTCATTTCCTTTGATTTTATTTGTATTTCTTACGTAAATAACTATTACTTAGTTTTGGAATAGCCATTTTCATAAAATCTAATAAATCCAATGTAGTGCAAGATGAACAAAACAAGTCCACATGAACACATTGCATGTCATAATTTTTAAACCTACAAAAGGAATCTACAACAAATTATTTATAACTATGCAATCCAACTTCCATTACTAATGGCAAAACAAAAGATGAGCAATCTAATACCTAGGCTAATCTTCTATTCCACCATTAGTATAAATTGTCAAATTAAAGTTATAAACTATTTTTTGAATTAATTGTCACGTATTCACCTTGGGTAATCTTTTGTTCCAACATTACTATGACCTATTAAATTGATGTTATAAATTGTTGTTTGAATTCGTAGTGACATATTCATGTGTTGGTTGACAAAGAAGGGTTCTAAATTTTTTATAATCCTTACCAATATGTCACATGACCTGTCTTCCATGGTAGTAAAGTGAATCCAACTTTACAGTATATAAAATGAACTTTTATTTGTATTAGTTGAATATTAATCAAAAGTTTAATTATTTGTGAAAGATATTGTAAAGTTGGTTCTTGTAATGCCCACCTATGTTGACCCTTGTTGTCTTGTGTGATAGATGGGTTTTGGTGCTTTGATCCTAATATTGGATCCTTATGAGATATGCTATATTGAGTATTTCTATTGTGTATTGTGTGTTCTCGTGATTTGGCATCGATGCACCTCACTTGCTAATGAGGTTGTTGCCATCGAGTGTTCTGAGGTGTAGACTGGATGCTTTATGGGATGTTTTGTATGACCATTGAAGAGTTTCCGATGTGATCATGTTATCACATTGTTATTTATTGGTGTTTGTGCTTCACTATTTTTCATTTAAACGTTATGTTGGTTGGATAGACCTAGTTTCCTTCAATAGTATGTTGTGTAAGAGTGATTGCAATTCAATTGTATTGCTTGGTGAATGATTTAATTCAAATGTGCATTCTAGATGGTTAATATTTAACTATGTAATTTATGTTATTCACTTCAGCTATTATCATATATTGGATAGATGCATGTGGCATTTGCATTGAGTGTACAGGAAATTACAAGATATTGACCAATGGTTGGAATGTGGAGAATGTTGACATGGGACACTTAGCCATTTCACCTTCATCCTTGTGTTGTCAAAACCTGTGAAACCTCATCCGAATCAATTTTGATTCTGGATCCCCCTTGTGATAGACTAGTAAATATCTTCTTGGGTGTATTTAATTTATCGCTTGTGCGATTTTGCATATGCTTTGTATCTACAAAATGATTCATTAATGTTTTGGAAATCATTATTCGTGTTATTCATTCCTAGCATAGAAGAAAAACATTTAAATTGATAATTGTATTGGGAATTATTTTATTATAGAAAGGCATTGTATTTTATTTAAATGCATTTGTTAAAACAATGTGTTTGGGGTGAAATGCATTCTAATTGTAAAGTTATAATTATTTTGTAGGAAATGAATTATTTATTTATGGGGTTGTGAATTATTTTATTGTAAAGGCTTGTATTATTGCCTTGTGCTTGAAATGGATTAATTTATCTTTTGTTGGAAATATATTATTGAGTGATTTTATTAAGTGAAGGAAAGTAAAGAAAGGCTTTAGTTAATTATGTTTTAGTTATTTTCTAATTAAAATGATATATGGGAAAAAGTGTTTGTATTATTTCATTATGAAATTGTTGAAAATGGAGAGTAAAAATAGAGATTTTCAAGCCCCTTCTTGGAGGAAATTTAAATTGCTTATACCTAGAGATTGCTTGGCTGGATTGAATCGCACATAGAGGGAAAAAGATTCATCTTGCCATTACCTTAAGTTTGAGTGAGGTATTTCTCCATTTGATTGCTTATTGAATTTTATTTGTTGAATTTAATTTTGTAGGAAAATAATTTTGAAAAGTTGATATTCCTACCAGAGTTATGGAAAAAAAATTTCAAAATGCAATTTTATTTGAAAAGAGTGTTGTTGGGTAGATTAGGCATAAGAGGGTATGCTTAAATTTTTAGATTTTACATTTCTTCAAAAATGTGAAAATTGAGTGTATTTCCATATTTTACCTTGTCTAAATTTGTCAAAAATTTTAAGTGGTGTGAAAAGTGTAATGTTGGGCTAATTTAGAGCATAAGGGTATTTTTAGATTTTTAAAATTTGTTGTTTTACAAAAATGTGAAATTTTGGTTATGAATTGGGGAAGGATGATCCAAAATCCGTCAATGGCGGACCCTAGACCTTTGCAAAAATATTTTATTTTTATTTTATTAGAATTAGAATTTTATAAATAGTGATTATTATGTGGAATCATATATTATCCCATAGGTTTGTTTAATATGTGCATTGGGAAGCATGTTTTCAGGGAAAACCGCTCTTTCCTATTCTCGGGTGCCTTGAGAAGGTTGACCCTTGGATTGTGTGGGATAAGGGATATCTGTAGGAGGCTTGTGGTGGCTAGCTCTTAGGTAAGTGTAGGTCTGCCTTGCAAGAGTCCCCCTTTACCTGTAGATGAGTGTATTTTTGGGTGAGTGTAGGTGTGCCTTGCAAGAGTCTACCATTCAATGAGTAAGCATAGGTGTGCCTTACAAGAGTCCACCGTTCAATGAGTAAGCATAGATGTGCCTTTCAAGAGCCCACCATTTAATGAGTAAGCATAGGTGTGCCTTGCAAGAATCCTTAGTTAACTTTGACAAGCATCCAATGGGTGAGTGCTTACTTGAGACTATTGTGGTATTTTCTAACTTTCTAGCTTGGTTATGGAGAACCAAGGGAAAACCCACCCCAATGTCTTAGATACCCTCCCCTAATCCTTATTTGGTTGGATCATGAGTATTTGATCTTATGTTGTGACCACTAACATGTATGTTAATGATTATGTGCTCTCATATATGTATGCATGATGGTGTTGTTATATGCCTTGTTTGGCGTGCATTGAAGGTGTGAGAATCTCTTATGCTTGAAATATTGTGATGGTGTTATTTCTTGTGTGTTGGCTTGTGTGAGCCACCCATGCTTGTATGTATGTGATTGGCAATTGTACAACATGTTTCATAAATTAGTGTATGTTGATTGGCGTGAGTGTTGCCATGATCTTCTTCTTCGTAGCTTGGGGGTTGCCTAGAGTGGCATAGACATCTATTGCACTTGACAATGGTAATACAATAGGGTGGTGGGTAACATTTCCCCATTTTTCCTATAGGAAGATCTCTTGAGAGTTAGAAGAGTTCCTTGTGCAATATTTCATACTTTGATCATGTTGTCGTGATTATTGGACCACCTGGTAGGTGGCTTATCATTAATGTATATTTGATCTTTGTACTATTTTATTATTTGAGTGTGATCCTTCCATATTTGGGAACTAGCCTCCACCATGTTATTACTTTATGTGATTGTTTGGTTGGAAAATGATCTATTCTTGAAGGAAGTTAACTTGAGAAAGTTGTCTTGATGTTGAAAATAATTAAATTGGCATGTTGGAGCCATCTTTTATATGTGATTTTGTTGCTTTGTGATATGGTTATGAGTTGGGTTGTATTGTACCCACATTATGGTTGATAGTCCCATATTTGTATTTGTCCTATTTTGACGTTGGTGTCGAACAAGTGTGGCATTTCGTATGACATTTTCTTATTTAACATGTATGTTCTATAAATTGGAAAATGTATATTTTCTATATTGGAGTTGCAATAATGCTTTTGAGTTGGTTAGCATGTTGGATTATGCTTATTGAGTAGGGTCTTTGTGTTTGGATCCATGTTGGATGTTTTGTCCTTGCGAGGTTTCATGACCGAACCTCCCTTTGGCTTGTTAGTTGTTTGTCGACATTGCTTGGCTTGTGGGCCATTTGTCAACGTGAGTTATTCTCATCTTTTGGAGAAGTGTGTGTCTTGTTCCACCTTCTCTCTAGTGCCTTTGTGTGGCACTTGGGTGATTTTTTGTGCTTGAGTGTGCAATTGTGCCATGTGGGTGTTACAATTGCATCACAAAAAATTTAGTCTTATTTTGTCAGCTAATGTCCTATTGTAAAACTTGGGGCATTATTGTAACATATATACCCATACAACCTAGTAAACACTTTGGTTTTCAATTAAAGAAAATAATTCAATTCCTTAAAAAGTAGGAAAATAAATTTGTTCTTTTTTGACATCATCATTTGCACTTTGCATAATTGAAACATAAATATTTCATAATGAAATAATATTTCATTTCAATTCATAAAAGAAATACATCTTTTCAATTACAATTTTCATTTATGATTTATAATCAAGTAAATAGATTTACAATTTACAAATAAGTACAAGGTCAGGACTTCCATATCTAGATTAGTCTTCTATTTCACAAGCCTTAGTGTGTCATCTACAAGAGGGAGAGCATCACCCAAGCACTTTACCTCCAACCACAGACCAACGGTCCTTCGCACATCTTCCATTTGGATGTGGCCCTACCCTTCAATGAAGAGTATAGTCTAAGGAACCCTACTAATGCCATCTGAGTATCTAGTGTTGTGTCCTACATAACCAACACGATCATACAACTATATGCTCCTCTATATGTATGACACTACTAGCTGGTTATGTAAATCTAGAGCACAATGAACCGACAAGTGCAAGTAGAGACTTTTGCACCTACTTTGGCCAAAGTTTTGAATAAAATTCAACGTTTTCTTTAAAAAGTGGAGTCGTACGTTCACCCACCTCTAACTTGACTTGGAAACCTTTAATGACCTATGGTTAATTCAACTTA
Source organism: Cunninghamia lanceolata (assembly GCA_027924645.1). Classification (NCBI taxonomy): domain Eukaryota; kingdom Viridiplantae; phylum Streptophyta; class Pinopsida; order Cupressales; family Cupressaceae; genus Cunninghamia; species Cunninghamia lanceolata. The sequence goes on from BSBN01000515.1 coordinate 3,963,697, forward strand.
TATTTGACCAAATGGTTTGACTTTTCATAATGATCTTATTTGTATAGTGATGACTCATTAAGTCAATACATGATTGGTTGGTTAGTTTCTCTGACTTTGAATGCCCATGTTATAGTCTAGTAACACCTTGGGTCTTGGCTACTGCCACTTGTTCAAGTCCTTTCTATTAACCACGAGAGTAATCACTCTCCTAAATTTAAGCACTTTAGTTAAACATGATGACAAAACATCATCAACTCGACCCTCTTGGTCTCATAATAATATTATTGACAAGATGTCTAATGAGTTCTTCAATAAATTAATATCTTATATAAAATATTACTTATTTATAGAGGTATCGAACCTTATTTAGGGACACATAGCTTATACAACAATAATATAATGATATCAAACTTAGCATAGCTTTAACAAGTCTACCACAACTATATCACAATGATTTCAAAGCTTTCCAGCCAGAGAACACAGTATTTCTATCGGCCACATGACTTGTAATAACTTGACCTCAATATCATATAGTTTTTCGGCCACATCAAATACAAGGGTTATACATTTTTTTATATATGTTGACCTCTCAAAAATGTAGTTTGACCTTATATTACCAAATGGTTTACATACTTTCTAGCCTCACGATATCCAAATATTAAATGAGCATGTCGAGGCTCTCAAAGCATAAGCCAAATGAATAAGTATGATGTCTCTAGTTTAAGAGATTACAGATACTCATGTAGAAAACTAATAACAATGGTAGCTTTTTGCAAGCAATTAAAACATACAACAATTATATTCAATCATAGAGGATATAAACCTTTGTCCATATTCAAACAACTTTATGCATATGAAAATACAATGGTTCATACTATACAGTAATGTTTAGTAGGCTATCGAACTCATAAGATAACACATGCAGAGCACAATCAAATGCAGAGCACAATATATGCAGAGCATCAAGAATTATAAGAAAGAGAGAACCTGTGTGAGGTCAAGCCACAGTCCTTCCTCTCTCAACTTTAATTCTTGTTTCTCTTCCTATCCAAGCTTCTAGGTCTCGTTGTTTTTTTATTGTTTCCCATTGAAATCCTTAGAGTTAATCCCAACTTCTTCTCTGTGCCTTCTTGTCGTTCCCTTCCCTTTCTCTCCAAAAATATTCAAAACCAATCTCCCCAAAAAGCAATAACCGTTGTTGTTTTAACACTCCCCTCATTCACAATAGGAAAAATAGTTGGAATTTGCCACTTAGTGGCTTCAAATAGTTCAGGGAATCACGGCCCACTTAGCTTGCATAAAGGGCATGAACTATGCTGATGCCATAATGAATAATGTCTTTTATATGGCTTAATTTGCCATGATTAAAAGTTATGATAAGGCATTCATTAGTTGGTTTGAAGTGCATGAGTATAGGAATTGATGCTGCCACTGTGTGGCCTTAGTGAAGTTCAAACAACTTTCATGCTTCGACCGCCAAGAGTTGGCGATAGAGCATTCAAGAAAGTTTACTTGCATTTACTATTACTGCCACCTTTAATATGGAAAGGGTGACGTTGTCATCATTCATATAGAACCTTATAAATAACCTTTGATGGTGGCTCATATTGCCCATGAAGTGCATATTCTAATCAATAAGGAATGATTATATATATTACATATCTTGTATATACATGTATATATATTATATATTCTTAATATAATATATATATATTTATACATGTATAAATAAAAGATTTTTTATATATTATTTACATATATAATTAACAATTTCTCATAGTTGATTTACATTGACAACATAACTGAAACACCTTATAATTTCCATTAACGAAAAAGAGACCAAGACACAACTTGACTCGACTAGGTTCAACTTAACCTAACAATTTTATTAATAACTCAAATTGACTTGACGTGGTTAAAAATAGACCTACGTGAGTGTGTGTAGAAACTCAAATGGCAATACCCGATTTTTTGAAGTCTATTCTCCTCTCCCAGGTGATACTCTCCCTCACTCTTTAGAAGGCAAGAAATTATCCTGCATTTCACTTGGAGCAACATTCACATAGTTAGCCATTAAAAATCACAACATAAGCATAATATTAATTAAATAACATATATTCATTCACATGCAAATACATCTCATTGCATACTATTTCACCAAAACACTAAATATCATGATGACATCATCTTGCATCAAAATTGTATTTTAACATAAAAGTTAAAAGTAAATTGGTCCATCAAAAATGGGGTGTAACAATTATAGTTCCAGTGATGATTGTCTTGAAACCCTCCATAATGGGTGCTTTATTGTTGAGTTCAACAAAAGGTTTAAATTGTCCACATCCATGTGTACATGGATATAATTTTTTTGTGCCAACTTGGCATGTACATGGTCATGACAACCTCTAATGTTAGGTCACACCACTATCAGACTCTCTCCCCTAATCAAGACTTTGATTGTCTATCATAATCATGGTTAAGTTGGATTTACTTATGATTATCTTGAAACCTAGGATAATGGTTGCTACTTTGTCCATCTGAATGCATAACACTCTTTACCTTTGATCTTGTTACATTAGCCTTTCTACTAAATACATGATTACCATTCTAAAACTAATGTTGGAAATTTTTTGATTAGTTTATGACTATCTTGTTTAAAAATATTTTGATAGTTTAAATTACACACAAAATATGTAAATCTCACCAATCAAACATTTAAAGAATGTAGAAAAGGTAAAAATAATAGCTTATGAGTGTAGATTTGAAAATAATACAATATACTAATATATTCACACTAGCATTTTTTTGTTTCCATTTGATTCATTTATTAGGCATCGAGAATATATTCAACACCATAACCATTCAAGAATGTAAGAAAGATTGAGTTTGGTACAAGAGATTAGAACTTCAAGTACCAGAGGACCACTTTCTAATAACTTGTAAATGATTTCTAACTAACTAGAAGTTTGTAAATGTTAATGTTCAAATAGAGGAAGGGAAATAAAGGCTTGTTACTTGCTCAACCAAAGTGAATTTCACAATTATATAAGCTATGTTTAAAATCATTTTTAAAAAATGTTAGTATATAATAATTTGTGTTTCAATCAAATTCATTTTCAAAATAGACTAGTATACATTAATGTGTTTCAACCAAAACTTAATTTCTAGGTGGAAGAAAGATATTACTTTGTTACTATATATCTTGCAAATGAAATGTGGAATCAATGTAAAATGTGGTCTTCTCATTGAAATTCATGTTATAAATTAGAAAATGTTATATGTTTGTATTACTTGCCATTTTGTTGCTTTTCAATCTTTGTAGATGAAGAACATGGCCCAAATGAGAACCAAACATGACACAGAGATTAAGGACAACACTTCCTCCACATAAAAGAGGCATACGACTACTAGTAGATGAAGAAATTGAACATGTCAACATGCCCACTACACATCCAGTTGAAGTGGTAATTCAAGTGAATGTGGTTGTAAGAACACCAAAAGTTTTTAGTGTAGCAAGATTGGAACAAAGATGATATGGAAGGGGCACTTAAAGATGTTGAGGATAATAGATTTTTAACTAGGGGTGCATCAAATAAATGGGGAATCCTTACTAGCACATTGGTTGTACAAGATGACATTTGGGTAGTATAGAACATTCTAAGTCTTTAAAGAGTTAATGTTTCACAAGTTGAAGTGATAAACAACTTGCTATCAGACCTTGCAAGGGAGTAAATAGGTCATGAAATAGTTGAACTAGTGGTAGAGGAAATCGATGATGCAACATAAACTAGTTCTTTGGAGGGTCAAGTATGTATTGGCATGGATGAAACTTAGCATGATCAACAACAAGATGGACTAACTCTTTCCACTCAGCTAAGCTAACTATCATGGTTATTGGAGGGGGCTATGAATTTGGGAGCTAACATAAATTCCCACAAAGAAGAACAAACACTTTCCTTGCCATCCTTGCCAACTACAATGAATGTGTCTGAAATGGTACATTACTATGTTGATTATGGAGGTTTGGAAGTGGAAGAGAATGCTATAGGCTTGGGAGCAATTTAGGACTATGTTCAAACTTCTAATTAGGGTCAATATGGTAGTCAAGCAAAATTGAATCAATCATTGGGAGGCCAAAGTAACTCAAACATCAACCAATTCCTTAGACTTCTTGTTCACATTATGAAGGAAAATCCAACTCAACTTCTAACAACAAATGATTACATGAACCTTTTGATGGAGCAGGATAGGATCAAAAGGGAACAAGAAAAAAGGAAAAAAGAGCTTGAGATGGAAAACATGACATTACAAAGGTAGAGGCGTTTGAGCAATTCATTGAACCCACTACCTAAACATGCATTGTTTAGGGAGATAATGAACATTCATTGCCCTCTGTAATCCACTATAATGAATTATATAGGTCTTAGCCCATCTCATATATGTAGTAGTCCAATTTCACCAAGGAGGGATGAGAAAATGACTAGGAAAAATTTGTCAAGAAGTCAGACAACACCAAGCTCAATGACATCATCTCCATTGTCCTTCCCCCATGGTTTCAATGACACTAATTAACTACTTTTCGGAGGCATGTATACCATTTCCACATTCAATAGATAGAGGATCGATTCTAATTTATGTTTTTTAGTAGATAAGGATCAAATCAACTATAGTAGAAGCATAGCATAGAAGACCATATCTGATTGATGTCATTTGGGAAGCCTTTTTGGTAATCTCTATAGTAGGTATGAAGATAACAATTTCAAGTTTATGTGTGACAATCTTGTAATGTATGTAGTTTAGCATACAAGGATTAAATCGACTATAATAGAAGCATTGTTAGAATATGTTGTCATTGATGTCAAAGAGTAATAAAAGCATATATATAAGAAAATAAAAGAGAAGAGATATAAGGAGCATTGCAAGATTAAATATAATTTAAATTAAAGATTTAATGACGTTAAGGTGGTCGTTCTCCTCATATTAGCACTTAAGAAAAGTTGTCGACCATTATTTATATTCACCGCCTTTAGCGACGTTTAAATTAAAAAAATGTTTAATGGAGCCGACTCTCCCTCTATTAGCGCCATTCTAATAAGACAAAATGTCTTATTTAAGTAACAAGATGCGGTGTGATCAAAGTGTGAAAAGGTGCGATTAGCTTTTATGAATTCTATCTTATATGAAGTGTGTTTTATTTATGAAGATGGCAAAATTATAGAGAGGAATAAGTGCAGATTGAAGAGTACTTTGTAGAGGGAATTTAGAGAAGATTATAAGGAAGAAATTTATGTGAAGAGATCTCCATATTGTGATCAGTTTTTGTGAAGAAAGGATATTGCGTGGGTTGTGATCAATTTTGTGAAAGGGGGTATATTAACATTCAGACATATCATCTATTGAAGAGTTCATAGGTTGGTGTCTTACTGAGTTGGTGCTCAGTTGTGGGGATTGGTGTCTCTAGTGGGTTAGTGCTCACAAATTGTACAAGAGGGGATTGGAGTCTCCTGTAGGTTGGTGCCTACAAAGCTTGTAAGAGAATTATATATAAGCAATATTTTGTCGTGGTTTTCTCCTACAAGGGTTTCCACGTAAACCTTGTGTTCTTCTTGTGTTTGCATAATTGTTAGATCTTAAGTGAATGCTATTGTGCAAGTGATGTTATTGTGGTTGTTAGTCTGAAAAAGTAAAAGATTGTATTATACCGATTCACCCCCCCACTTAGTATAATTGTGTGCTCATCAAGCATAACATAGAAGACTATGTCTAATTGATATCTTTTGGGAAGCCTTTTTGGTAATCTCTATGGTAGGTATGAAGATAAAAATTTCAGGTTTATGTGTGGCAATCTTGTAATGTATGCTATTTAGCAAACAAGGATCAAATAGATTGTAATAGAAGCATAGCATAGAAGACTATAAAGATTGTATGTGTGCCAAGTATGGAGGTGCACTTAGTAAATATGGTCACTTGGGAGTTGAATGTGAAGTCATGCGAGTTAAATGCAAATACATTTGATTAAAACGTATAGTGTTGCATGGTGAAAACAAGTTGACATGAACATGTAAGGGGCACATGTTGTTCAAGAGTAGGGGCCTACCTATTTGACAAGTCAAAATGATGGTGGAAGAAAAGATTTAAATTGTTCACATCCCTTGATACATGGCAATATAAATTTTTAGTGCCAACATGGCATGTACATTGCCATGTCAACCCCTGAAGTTAGGGTGCGCCATTATTGAGCCCCCTCCCCTATGATCTGCCAAACTTAATCTCATAAGTTAACTCTCTAGATAGTAAATAAAATAAAGGTCTTCCAACAAATGTTTAAGTTAACGATGTTGCAGCATCATACTCAATGCCATTCCAACTTGCTTTTATGCTTTCTTAAGACTTCAACCCAAATTTTTTTTAGTATTGATATAACTTCAATTGGGGAAAATTGGATAACACAATTTTGAAATGATTTTCTTCCTATACATTACAAAAAATGGCATTGACAAATGTCACACATAAAACTGAAATGATATTCTTTATATTCACTATAGAGAATTACAATAAAGATTTTCCATAATACATATATCAGACGTGAATTTCTTTGGCATTTAAAAAGTAGAGTTGATTTTCTTCGTATTCATTCAATATATTGGCATATTTGTAAGCCAAATGACAAAAAATACAATAGATATTCTTACCCTTGACATAGAAAATGTCAAACATGTCTCCCAAAACTAGTACATAATACTTGTTTTTGTACAATCTTTAGAGTCACAAAATGGCATAGAAGATTGCCACACATACATTATAAGTTCCCACTTGTCTGTATTAGATGGAGTGGGGATATGAGATAACACCATTAACAATGCAATCCCTTATATTAAACATTGCACAAGGGTCCACCAACCATTGTAATTTCCCCCAAGTGATAATGCATATGTGAGTAGAGGTTGTTTATATATATTACTTCAAAAATAGGTTATAACTTAAGTTTGACAGGTCACAATGATGGTTAAATAGAAGATTTAAATTTGCATAGTAAGTGTTAATATCAACTTGTTTTGTTTATGCATGGCATCATGTATTACAAGCACCGTGGCAATATGAACTGTAAAGGGATTTCAAATTCCATAAGTAATGAGTGTGTTATATAGAACATAAAGAGAGCACACACAACTATGTTCATAAACACGACCATAGGGATGGTAGACTTTCATGCAATTCTTGTTCTTGGAGATGCATCATTCTCCAAATAACAAGATATATGAACTAAAAACAAAAGAAAAGATTTGAAACTCAAGAGTTAGTAATGTTTTCACCTAGAGGCTAATAAAACAAGATTTTATGTCTAGAGTAGCATTGAACTCAACAATATAATAACCATTATTGGGCTTTCAAGATAATCAAGAGTGAATCCAACTTTACAATATATTTCACAAACATTCAAAATTTTGATTACCCATTAGGAGATAATTGGGTCATTATAATGCAGTAATTGATAGATTTGAATATTTCAATTTATAACTTAAGCTTGATAGGTCATAGTGATGGTCCAACAAAAGATTTAAATCTGCATAAGGAATATGTTACAAAATGCAAAAAGAGAGTACATTACAATTGTGTTCATAAACACAACGAAATGGATGGTAGACTTTCATACAATTCTTATTTTTAGAGATGTAACCTTCTGCAAATAATAAAAGAAATTAACTAATAAGAAAAGAAAAGATTACAAACTCAAGAGTTAGCATGTTTTCAGCTAAAGGTTAATGAAACAACCATTCAACTCAGTAAGATAGCAACCATTATTATGGTTTTCAAGATAATCGACAATCAATCCAACTTTAGAATGTATTTCACAAACATTGAAACTTTTGATTACTCATTAGGGCTTTCAGGATAATTGAGAGTAAAATGTCAAAAATGACAACCCTAGTCGGATGTAACAAACCATTTCCATCATAAACAATAAACAACACATAATAGTAGACTAAACAATACATGTATACGCCCAATTTAGAACAAAATGCAAGGAGATTAAAATAAATATTAAACTCTTTATTTTAAATTAAACCATACCTCCAATTGAGCTAAAGTTGCATAAAAAGAGTGAAAACAATAAATGATCTCACCAATGTAACCTTGTTTCACTAGCAATGATGATTGTGCACTAGAATTTATGATTGAAAGAAGTAATGTGAGGTGCTCAGCTCGTTTGCAATCAAACGTTTGATATGATTATGGCTTTTGAGAGGTTTAATTTATAGTTTTTTTCCATGGATTGATGAGGATAAGATTTTTGGAAAAAACAAAACAAGGATGAGGATAAATCATGAAGAAGATATGATAAGATATTTATTTATTTTAACTATTTGCATACTAGCTAAAAAATGGAAAGAAATAAAAAAAGGATAAGATAGGATGTGAAAGGATAATTAATAGAATTATCTAATTAAATTAATTAGATGCACATGAGCTAGAAATGGAAAGAAATTGAAGGGATATATGAATGGATAATTAGATAATTAAATAAATATTTAATTTATTTAATTAGTGCTTGAATAAAGACAAATAATAAATTGATTAATTAATTAATTAATCATAAATTATTTAATTTAATGCTAGGAAGATGATTAGGTGATGATAGGACACAGGAATATGGGTGGAATTAGGTGGGGTTAAGATGTAGTTAAACACAAAACAAATCAAATTACAACAAAATAAATGAAGTGGGTAATTGCCTTAGTGAGGTATGAGGACCTCACCTTCCCTTTGAAGCCATACAGATGATTGAATTGATGATGACCATCGAACAAACCTCTACATTCTCTCCACGCATACCTTATGTCTTTTTTTGTCAACATGGAGCAAATGGTTCATGCCACAATTTATGCTCTGCATTGCAACCCTCTTCCTCACCTATTGCTTCCATCGATTGACAAGGATTATTCAAACATGTCTTTGCTAGTCATTGCTTCTACAAATAAGCCATGAAACAACCAAAACAAAAGTGAACAATATCTAGTCACATATGCATTATGAGTTGGGGAAGAACACAATCGTTAGTGAACCCTTGTGCATTGTTTACTACATTATTTAAGGCACTATAATTTCATATCTCCACTCCATCTGATACACACAAGTAGGGAGGTGCACTTAGTAAATGCAATCATGTGGGAGTTGAGTGTGGAGTTGTGCCAATTAAATGTTTTGGCATTTGATTAAAATGTGTAGATATGCACGGTGGAAACAAGTCAACGTGAACATGTAATAGACAATATTGTTCAAGAATAAGGGGTCCACATGCACCACTTCTAATCAATCCTTTTTTGACCTCTAAAAAACTTGTTCGTATACATCTGCCACATCCACATCCCTCCCTACACGACAACCTAATTTTTTAGTGGGAGTTGAGTGTGGAGTCGTGCCAATTAAATGTTTTGGCATTTGATTAAAACGTGTAGATATGCATGGTGAAAACAAGTCAATGTGAACATGTAATAGACAATATTGTTCAAGAATAAGGGGTCCACATGCACCACTTCTAATCAAATCCTTTTTTGACCTCAAAAAAAACTTGTGAGCTACATCCCCCTATCCACATCCCTCCTTACACAACAACCTAATTTTTTAGTGCAACATAACAAATACAAAGCTATATCAACCCCTAAAGTTTGGGTGCAACACATTCTTCTCACCCTATTTGATCTCCCTGTGCTTTGTCTCCACTTAAAATCAGTCAAGTGTACTTTTTAATTCTTTATGACAAATGATATCATCAAGTCAAAGAGACCCAAAGTCCTGAGCCTATCAATTAGAGTGCTGGAAACAATATCACATGGAAGGACAAAGCTACACGCTTAGCTTTTTTAAAAGCTTTGGTCTCCTCAGTAATAGGAGCTCTACCCCCATGAAGATCTGGATGCTTGCAGCAACCGCCAGGATCATTTTAATCTCCAGTTTTATATAATGGGGAATGATTTACGTCAATTTAACACATGGGGTAATGAAATGAGCCAGGAAAAGGAAACAAGATTCAGACGGAGTATTTTCATTATTTTCGGGATGCGAGACGCATGGACGACATGCAAGGAGAGATTTTAATTTCCTGAAATAATGGAAAAGCACGACAGTGGGGTCGTTAGAAACAGTTTAATACAGAAATACCCACTTTCGGACATACCCTTTTCTCCACGTTTCATTCGCTAAAATGGTCGGTTAGAAACTCTAAGAAATTGGACGCTTTTGCCTAATCATTATTTTAGCGATGATGCCGCACTTCTCTTTTGAGCTCTTGAAAAACGCAAACCAGTTGTGAGCTATATTAAATATTATACACTACACTACACTTTCTGTATATGAGGCCTCGTTTAACAGAGGAAGATATGCTACATTCTCGCTGTAAAAATTCGTCCACTATAAATTGAAGTGGAAATTTTTGTGAATTGAGGCACAGGAATTGTTATTTCATTGTGGAGGAGAATGACAATGGGAGCGTGGTTGGACGAGGCATTTTCACTTTCGCAGCAGGCCACAGTGCCAGTTTTTCAAAGCCGTCTACACACAAAAACTGTGCGCGATAATGTTCACGGAAGCATATACCTAGATCCGGTTTCTTTCTTTTCACCTCCTAATCCTGTTTTTTCCCTTTAACCTATGAGGGAATTGCCCTGTTTTATAAATTTCTTGCTCTGTTATTTTACTTTGTTTTGCATTTCAAAAGATTTGGTTGCAATATCTTCTGAATGCAAAGTTTCGTTTGTGTTGTTGTTTCACTTTAAATTTTAGGCTTTCAGAACGAATGCAAGTTACTTTTGTTGTCTTGCTCGGTTGTTTCACTTTATTTTGCATCTAATGATTTCAATTGCGCATTTGGCTCGTGGCGTAAGAAATTAGCAGGGTCGGTGGTATTGAATTGCGAACTACGATATTTGTCATCTTTATATTTGAGATTGAACGGACCAATACAAATTGTGGCATTCTTTTTAATGGATTAATTTTGTATTTTCCCTGATATCATGCTGTTCTTTGAAGAGTCAAATTATACTTTAACATTGGAAAGATTCACTTATTGGAAATTTAGTTTGATGAAACACACTTTTCTTCTCATGTTGTGAGAGGCGAAAAGATTGTAGCACATTCAATCATGGGAAAATTTGAGCTTTATATTTGAAAATAAATGTTAGATTTGATGAGTCTATACAGAGCTTCGTGTTGAATGAGATAAAAATCATCCCATTGTTTTATAATCATTTTCTTGGAAATCTTGGAGACGTTTGTATAAGAAATATAGATTTTCTCATTGAATCTTTACTAAATTGGAATTGTATCATTGAGAAATTTTTAAGTAATTTCTTTGACATCTCAAGTACAGAGCTTTCAAAATTAACATCATACTTGAATCTTTCAGTGCAAACTGTCTACAGTATGAAGTAGTGGGATTTCTTTGTTAATTATCAGTGCTTTCTATAAAAATAAAAAAAATGATGCAAGTGGAGATGACTAGGGAAAATGTTACCATGGTGCAGGGCTTCACTTTTCTCTTAACTGATATATTTCTAGGAGGTGGACTCACCTGCTTAAGAGAAGTGGAATGAAATTTTTCGAGAATAGCATACAAAAATCTCCAAACCTGTAGTGGTCGAAATTGTTCTGCCTCTCCAGTTAGGATTTGAAAACCAGAGGAAACAGTAGAGCATTAACATTGAAGAAGCCTTTGGAGTATAGTTTACTTCCACCATAGGATTATTTGCCCTAGAAGATGTGAGGTTTAATATGATCATGGTATTATAAGATTGTTTTCAAGGACTGAGGTTGCAGATTATTATAGTTAAATCGTTTTTGGGGTGGCTGTGGCCTGTGATAGACACTCATTTTTAAACAAGCTATTGTTTGTATTTAAGAAAGCTTTCAAAGCACACAGAAAGAAAAGCAATTGCTGTTAGTCTGTTAGAAGAAGAGTCAAGTTTCTGTTTGATTTCTTCATTGTTGAGGCTAATCTCTTAATTTTATTGTTGGACCTGTCATCCTGGTAGTTGATTCCTCTTCAACCACAGTGTTTGTGTCTTTTTTTATGGTAAAACCAAACCTCTGTCGTGAAGGTCAAGGCAAACAATTTTAACTGTCAACTACCTCTGGGGCAGGTATGAATGTTCTCAGCATTTTAGAATGAGATGTTTAATGCCCGGAATGTCATGAAATACATAATCTTCATGCTAAGATGGAAATGAAGAATTGGCAGGTCTTAGAAATAGATTTATTTCCCATATTCAGATATGCACAAGACCAGCTTCACAACACAGATCTGACACCTATTGCTACATTCTCCCATTTAAATTTTCAGGAGTGATTAAAGCATCTTCTACTTTCTTCCCTTGACCATTTGTAATTCTCTGTGGCTCCCTTGTTTGATTTCATCTCTATTTGTATCATAGATGTACTTATTCTATTTTTTCTTTCGAGGTTTGTGAGGACCCCTTTGCGTTGAATAGTATTTTACCATTTTTAAAGCCCTATCAATGATTTGGTGGTTATTAGTGGACATCAATAATTTTATTTCAGATTTTCCATTAGAATATGGATGAGTGGAGACAGAGGCTAATGTCTTTGCTTTCTTCAGCACTGTGTTCCCCACGATTGGTTTAAAATTTAGTAAAATTACTTGTTCAAGATTTATAATCATTTTTGGCATGACACTTCTCAATCATGTTTTAGCCTTTAGGTTTAATTACTTAATATTCTTCTCATACTGTCAGTAGCAATGCACAGTTATCAGTCTGATATTAGAAAAAATAACTAGCAATTTCTTTGTAGAAGGCAAGATATGTGTGGATTTTTCATCTCTTTTAAAGAACATTAAGCTACAACAACATCATAAAACTTTAACATGCTATTTATAACTGACTACCTACATGTTTGTAATGTCCCTTTTTTTGGTGCATTTATTTTGGTGCGCATTATGCTTGTTCCTAATCCCATGAAGGCTATCCGACATGTTTGGTTGATCTCCAAACTTCTTGGAGTGATCATATTTCTACTTGCAATACAGTTGTGGGTATCTCAAGTGTGCTTTTTCCGTCAAGGGATAGTCGAAGTATTTGTCAGAATATATTGGCCCGATTTAATTATCAAATTTGGAGTTATAAAGAGTTTATTTAATTTGGTAATTAAACAAGTTATTTTAATTATTTAGTGTGCACTAAAGTATAAGGGTGGATTATTTAAAGTGACTTAATGTTATGTTGAAATATTCCGAGCCAAATTTTTTTGTTTTTTCAAATTACAAATTACAAACCAATGCACCCGTTAAGGTTAGCAGCTAAACCAAAACGTTGCTGAAGCAACTCTAACCAGAATGTACACCAGGATCCCGATGTGGGCAAGGTGTGAGCATTGGTCAGAGGATCTTAATCAAAATGCTTATGCAATAACTCTAACCAAGAATGGCACCAATGATGGCGAGCATATGGTCAGAGGGTCTTCTACACTCAGTACTGAAAGAGAACTCGACACCAAGTATGTGCTACCCAATCCAATATGGAGTTGAGGCGACCATATGGCGGAGTATTACAAATTACAATGCTTGAAAGAAATAACTGTAATGCTGAAAGTACTCAACACCCAGAATGTGCTTTCTATCCCGGAATGGGAAAGTAGCTACCATAGGGCGGAGGTAAAGTAAATACAAAAGCAAATACTGGAAGTAGAGTTGAGCATTACAAATCAGAATTGAACAAGATTGAGAATTACTGCCAGTTCTACTGCCAGTTTACAAAATGAATCTCATTCGCCTTTAAATTAAAACCAGCAACCTATGAATTTACTCATATGCTCATATCTCCCTCATAACTCATCCAACTGACTTGAAACAAAATGCAATATTCCCTAAGAATGATGATGCTTAGGATAGAACACTGAAAACAGATCAAAATGCCATGTATTATTTATGCACAGATTCCAATGCACCAGCAGATGGTACGGCCTTCAAGAAAGGGCGATCTGCCTTTAAAAAATCACAGCTATCTCAAAGAAATCTGCAAACTGGAGGAAAGTGATGCCTTGACCAGACAATGAGAATAAGAGAATACCTAGAACAATATTTTTGTTGTTTTTTGACTTATGAATAAAACACAAATCTGCTGTAGCTAAAAATGCAATGCTGGAAAAAACTCTAATATGCAAAACTGAACTAAAGCCAAAAGCTGATTACAGTGCACAAATCCCAATGTAAACTCACAAACTAGACTATTTCACCACTAGTCGCTATCTTTCAAGCGAGAAGCAATGCCAAGCTAGGAGGCATACATTCCTTGAAGCAATCCCAAGGCCAATCCGGCAGCATAACATTATCAAGATTTCGGATCCCCAAATGAGAGCACTCTTCCTCCTTTTATACTTTTCCAACTGGGATTCTCTAAAATCCTCTTGCATATGGGATAAAACGTGAGAGGGAAAATAATATAATACTCTTCAATTCTTTTTCAACCTCAACCTTAAAGTCCCCTCTTTTAAAACAACATTAATATTAAATAATAATATTTAATTTACGGACTTTAAAACGGAGGCCAAGATGATGTCGGAAATCAATGATCTATAGCTTGTTGGAAAGGTCTTGGCAAGACGAATCCAACCCCACTCTCAAAATCCCGTTCTGGTGCCAATCCTGAACTTACTAAAAATAGCCGTAACCAACAAACCCGGAAAGAAACTGCCAACCAAACCACAATCCACGAACAAAAGCAACCACCAAAACATGAAACCCCAATTTCAACCTCCGAGTAGCCTACGGGTCTCTGGAATAGGCCAACGGTCAACTGTAAAAGATCAATCTAGGAAACGGGACATTACAGTCTGCCCTTCCCAAGATTGCTTGTCCTCAAGCAATTGTAAGCCTGGATGCTGCAGAATCTCATCATTCTCCCAAGTAGCATCCTCCATAGGCAAGTTCTTTTACTTCACCAAATACTCTCTGATAGTTCTTTTCCTCAAGGAACGCTCCCTGGAATCAAGGATCTCTTCTGGAATCAAAACTAACTGTCCTTCTTTATCCAAGGGTGGCATCTGTGATGAAGCAACAACATTGTGTCCAAGTGCCTTCTTGAGGCGAGACACATGGAATACATTGTGCACTCTACTATCCGAAGGTAGCTCCAACTCATAAGCTACTGCCCCCACCTTCCTAGTGACCTTGAACGGCCCATAAAAACGTGGTTTGAGCTTCTCAGCTCCACTTTTCTTGAGAGTGGACTGTCTATAAGGTTGTAGTCGAAGATAAACCATACCTCCAACTTCAAAAGAGCGCTCAACACGCCGCTGATCAGCATACATCTTCTGTTGATTCTGTGCAATCTGTAGATTATTCTTCAATGAGTTCAAGATATCTTGACTCTGCTGCAACAAATATTTGGCCTGAGGGGCTTTGCTATCACCAAACACCAAATCAGCAAAGCTAGGAGCCTCATAACCGTAAAGAGCCATGAAAGGTGACATCCTTATTGACATGTGAAAAGTAGAATTAGAACAATACTCGCCCATGTGAAGCCACTTCACCCAAGCTCTTTGCTGCTCCGAAACATAGTTTCTCAGGTAACTTTCCAACCATTTGTTCACTATCTCTGTCTGTCCATCGGTTTGAGGGTGATAACTAGTGCTTGGAGTAAGCACTGTACCACTCATTCTGAAAACCTCTTGCCAAAAAGTGCTTAGGAACTTGCTGTCCCTATCACTCACAATGTTTTTTGGCAACCCATGTAATCTAAACACCTCATGAAAAAATAAATCTGCAACTTGGGCTGCTGAAAAAGAGCTGGCAATGGCGAAGAAGTGAGCAAATTTTGTTAATCTGTCAACTACAACATAGATACAGTCTTTACCTTGAACCTTGGGCAACCCTGTGATGAAGTCCATTGATATGCTTTCCCATTTTTGATTGGGAATGGGAAGAGGTTGCAGAAGACCAGCTGGTAAAGTATGTTCATTCTTGTTCATCTGACAAGTGGGACACTCCTGAATGTAACGTTGAACCTCCCCTTTCAGCCCTTTCCAAGAAAATCTTTCCCTGATCTACCTATATGTCTTGAAGAACCCTTGATGACCCGCAAGTGGAATGTCATGAAAGGTCAACAAAATCTTCTTTTTGAGCTTAGAATCAGCCACCACAAAGATTCTACCCTTGTAGTGTATCAGCCCTTCGACCACTTTGTACCTTTCGTCAAGAAAAGTACCCTCAATGATGCTGGTTGCAAACTGATTTTTGGCATAATCAGCAGGCAACATGTCCCTCCAATCAGTTGTAAGCTCACACATTGAGCTCAAATGAGGTCTCCGAGAAAGAGCATCAGCCACAATATTGTTTTTTCCTTTGACATATTCGATGTCAAAATCGTAAGCTTGAAGCTTACTCACCCACTTTTGTTGCCTCTCGTTCAAATCTTTTTGATGCATGAAGTGCTTGAGGCTATTGTGATCAGTCTTGACCACAAACTTGCTCCCCACCAAGTACTGTCTGAACTTAGCTAATGCATGCATAATGGCAAGCATCTCCTTGTCGTAGATGGAGTAGGTCCTTTCAACACCTCTTAATTTTCTGCTTTCAAACACAATGGGATGTTTGTCTTGCATCAAAACAGCCCCAACTCCTTCACCGGATGCATCACACTGTAGCTCGAATGGCTTGGAGAAGTCTGGGATAGCTAAAACCGGACAAGAGCTCATGATCCCCTTAAATTTATCAAAAGTAGTTTGAGCCTTTTCTGACCAACAAAAAGCACCCTTTTTCGTGAGGTCAGTAAGAGGAGCAGCATTCTGAGAGTAGCCCTTCACAAATCTTCTGTAAAATCCACAAAGACCCAAAAATCCTTTCAGATGAGTCAAATTCTCAGGAGGTGGCCAATCAAAAATTGCCTTGATCTTTTCAGGATCAACCTTCACTCCTTCAGCATTGATTATATGGCCAAGGTAAAGTAACTCCTTCATTCCAAATTCACATTTGGATTCTTTGGCAAACAAACTCTCTGATTCCAGGATGCTAAGCACTTCCTCCAAGTGCTTGAGATGTTCTTCCCATGTCTTGCTGTAGATCAAGATATCATCAAAAAATATCAATACAAACTTCCTCAACTGCTTCTGAAAGATTTTGTTCATACATGACTGGAAGGTAGCAGGAGCATTAGTCAACCCAAATGGCATGACTAGAAACTCGAAGTGGCCATAGTGACATCTAAACGCTGTCTTCTCAACATCGGATCCTCTCATCCGAATCTGGTAATAACCCGATCTCAAATTGATCTTTGAAAAGAACTTGGCTCCATGTAGCTCATCAATGAGCTCATCTATCCTCGGGATGGGATATCGATTTTTGATAGTGCTTTGATTCAAAGCACGATAGTCCACACACATGCGGATGGTACCATCCTTCTTCTTCACCAGGACAACTGCCGAAGCAAAGGGGCTCTTGCTTGGACGAATGAAGCCCATCTCCAAGAGTTCCCGAATGTTTTTCTCAATCTCGTCCTTTTGCTTCTTAGGATACCGATAAGGAGTTGTAATAACTGGTTTAGCTCCTTGAGCTCTATGACATGCTCCGAACCTCGATCAGGAGGTGGTCCAGGAGGTAAATCAGCAAACACCTTGCTCTTCTTTTTGAGTAAAGACTGAATATCAGGAGGGTAGTCTCTCTTTGTTTCAACCGGACTAGCAGGAAGAATCATACACTCTGCAGCCCACTCAACTTGATCATGACGAATCAGCCTCGCCATCCTCTTGAATGACACAATCCGAGGACCACCATTGGACATTCCTCTTATCACTACATTCTTCCCTTCGGATTGAAACTTGAGCTCCATGGTTTGCAGATTTAGAGTGATCTCCCCGAGTGAACGCAGCCATTGAATGCCTAGGACGGCATCCGTATCTCCAATTTTGACTACATAGAAGTCGTCCTTGACTTCATAGTTTCCCACTTGCATGGTCATGTTTGAGATCTTCTTGGTGCAGGTGATGTGAAAACCATCAGCAACCATAACCTTGAAGCCTTCAAACTCTTCTGTTTGCAGCCCCTTCTTTGCCACTACAACTTTGTCAATGAAGTTATGTGTTGCTCCAGTGTCAATCAAAGCAACTATGCGTTGCCCCTTAATCATCCCTCGAACTTTGAAGGATTCATTCCTTTGAAAGCTCGAAAGTTGAGCCAAAGTGCCTCCACTTCCCTTTTCATCTTCGGATTCCTCTGGGACCTTTTCCACTTCACTGTCTTCAGGATCAGACTGCTGGTCTGACAAATCAGAATTACTTTCTTTAGCTGAATAGTATTCAATTTGATGAAATTTGCCTCCTTTTGGGCAAACATGATCTTGGGACCATTTTTCTCTACATCGGAAACATAACCCTTTTCTTCTGAGTTCATTAAGTGTCTCGGGATCCAACCTTGTGACATGAGGTTGATGCTGTTTGAACTCCTTATGCTGAGGTCTTTTTCCTTTATCTCTTTTGTGAAATGATGGCTTGGGTTGAAACTTTGCTTTAGGAGCAGCCCACTCCATGTTTCTTGCCTTCTTCATTGCCTCTTGTAGAGAAGGTGGATCAAAAGCTTTAATCCAACCCTTGAGTGGCTCCGTCAATCCTTCACTGAATAGGATCACCAAGCACCTCTCAGTGACTCCTGTGACCATGACTGAAAGCCTTTGAAACTCAGCTATGTAGGCATCAACTGTACCATACTGCTTAAGTTGTGCCAATTCTTTGAAATGCACTTCTGGATCTTTTTTCTCAAATCTCTCTATGAGCTTATTGGTAAACTCATCATAGGTAGTGATAGACCGATGACCCAAGGTGACTAGACCATGGTACCACCACTCGTGCGCCACCCCATCCAGGTGTAGCGTAGAGAACTTAATCGCCTCCTCCTCCTCCATGGGTCTAAGAGCTAGATAGTTGTCTAACTTCTGTATCCAAGCTCTGGCTGAACTATTGTCACTCCCATCAAAATGTGGAAGCATAACCTTGTTGATAGCTTGATGCAAATCCCCATGAACTATTGTCCTCCTTTGTTCATAATGTCTTCCTTGTCCTCTATCCTTCCTTTTATGATCCATAAAATCATTATAAGACATATCTGCCTTAATTTCATCAGGTAGAGAATCATACTCAGCGCGGCCGAGTCTCAACTATTCAACAAATGACACATTTTTTTCTGGATCAAGATGAGGTTTTACTGGTGCCAAGAAAGTGGGTTTGAATGGCCTGGAAGAAATGTTTGTGTTATTTGAAGCAGGCTGAGCAGCATCTCCGTTATGCTGGTTGGTGGCACTGTGTTCTCCACCATGTCCTGAATTGTTCAGTAGAGATTGGTTCTGACCCATTCTCCCCATCATGAGAGATATCATATCCATTAAAGTATCCATCTTCCTCTCGAACCTCTTTGCCGGACTTAATGATCTTTCTCTTCCTTTCCCATTATTATCTTTGTTACCTCCCGACATCCCCTCATTATCCCCCATTTCTCCTTCAGGAGAAGACTCCCAATTGGCTCTTAATACCTCTGAAGCTGTCTGACCTTCTGGGGCCTGATGCCAATGAAACTGACTGGTAGCCTTCTTGTATTCTCTTGCTAAGTACCTCTGTTCTCTGTCACTCATAGAAGGTTGTTTTCACAGGATGGCAGGATGCGTGGCTCTGATACCACTGAAATATTCTGAGCCAAATTTTTTTGTTTTTTCAAATTACAAATTACAAACCAATGCACCCGTTAAGGTTAGCAGCTAAACCAAAACGTTGCTGAAGCAACTCTAACCAGAATGTACACCAGGATCCCGATGTGGGCAAGGTGTGAGCATTGGTCAGAGGATCTTAATCAAAATGCTTATGCAATAACTCTAACCAAGAATGGCACCAATGATGGCGAGCATATGGTCAGAGGGTCTTCTACACTCAGTACTGAAAGAGAACTCGACACCAAGTATGTGCTACCCAATCCAATATGGAGTTGAGGCGACCATATTGCGGAGTATTACAAATTACAATGCTTGAAAGAAATAACTGTAATGCTGAAAGTACTCAACACCCAGAATGTGCTTTCTATCCCGGAATGGGAAAGTAGCTACCATAGGGCGAAGGTAAAGTAAATACAAAAACAAATACTGGAAGTAGAGTTAGCATTACAAATCAGAATTGAACAAGATTGAGAATTACTACCAGTACTACTGCCAGTTTACAAAATGAATCTCATTCGCCTTTAAATTAAAACCAGCAACCTATGAATTTACTCATATGCTCATATCTCTCTCATAACTCATCCAACTGACTTGAAACAAAATGCAATATTCCCTAAGAATGATGATGCTTAGGATAGAACACTGAAAACAGATCAAAATGCCATGTATTATTTATGCACAGATTCCAATGCACCAGCAGATGGTACGGCCTTCAAGAAAGGGCGATCTGCCTTTAAAAAATCACAGCTATCTCAAAGAAATCTGCAAACTGGAGGAAAGTGATGCCTTGACCAGACAATGAGAATAAGAGAATACCCAGAACAATATTTTTGTTGTTTTTTGCCTTATGAATAAAACACAAATCTGCTGTAGCTAAAAATGCAATGTTGGAAAAAACTCTAATATGCAAAACTGAACTAAAGCCAAAAGCTGATTACAGTGCACAAATCCCAATGTAAACTCACAAACTAGACTATTTCACCACTAGTCGCTATCTTTCAAGCGAGAAGCAATGCCAAGCTAGGAGGCATACATTCCTCGAAGCAATCCCAAGGCCAATCCGGCAGCATAACATTATCAAGATTTCGGATCCCCAAATGAGAGCACTCTTCCTCCTTTTATACTTTTCCAACTGGGAGTCTCTAAAATCCTCTTGCATATGGGATAAAACATGAGAGGGAAAATAATACAATACTCTTCAATTCTTTTTCAACCTCAACCTTAAAGTCCCCTCTTTTAAAACAACATTAATTTTAAATAATAATATTTAATTTATGGACTTTAAAACGGAGGCCAAGATGATGTCGGAAATCAATGATCTATAGCTCGTTGGAAAGGTCTTGACAAGACGAATCCAACCCCACTCTCAAAATCCCGTTCTGGTGCCAATCTTGAACTTACTAAAAATAGCCGTAACCAACAAACCCGGAAAGAAACTGCCAACTAAACCACAATCCACGAACAAAAGCAACCACCAAAACATGAAACCCCAATTTCAACCTCCGAGTAGTCTACGGGTCTCTGGAATAGGCCAACGGTCAACTGTAAAAGATCAATCTAGGAAACGGGACATTACATATGTCTTGAAGGGAAAAAGGGAAATGTTTTATTTATTATTCCCTAGTCACTTAAAGTGTGCACATATCTTGGAAATAGAAATATTTTATAAGTGGGAGGAGAATAAAGGCTCTATTTTCAAGAAAGATCATTTTGTAACTCCCATAGGCTTTTAAAAGGGGAGTGAGAGCTCATTTGGAGGGCATGCTTGGATATTGTATTGTTATTCTATTGGATTGAATCTGCGCGTTCTTCCATTTTCTACCTTCTTGTGGACACAAACCCACTTGGAGAAGATCAGTTTCGGTAGTGAGATATCTACCCTAGTTGATAAATGGTGGTTTCTACCTCAGGAAACCAACGGAGCTAAATTGGGGTTGAGAGTTTTGATGAGTTTTGAAGAGGAGATCTATAGTATATCATTTGTAATTCTATATAGATGTCTTTGATAGTACTTTTGATCATTCTTCTTGAGTTTCATATGCTCTTATCTGCTTGTCCATACCTCTAATGGCTGTACCTGCAGAAATGAAGTTTTGAAAATATAAAAATGTATGGAGTTGAGTTCTGTTTCAGATCTTTTGCAATGTTAATGTCTATCCTAGGTGATCTCTTCCATGTTGGTTTGATGTGGTTTTGAGACTTATCTGAATTTATGTGAGCATCCGTACTCTTCTATGGCCGTACTATGCAGAGTTGAGAGATTTTAAATAAAAATTACTATGAATGTTTTTGATTATGAAGTTGTTTGGAATGTCATTGTCTAGTCTAGACGTCTCTTTCCCATCCAATTGTAGTGGGTTTTGATTCATTTCTGAGACTCTCTATGCATATCCGTACAGTCTCTGCCGTACCATGCTGAAAAAGATTTATCTTCATTGTGATTTGCATTGAAAGATTTAATGAGAACTTGAGATTTGATTTTCATTCTTATCCTCCAGCAATGCCTTTTCAAGTTATTGCAGATTGTTAGAGGTTGAAATCTTGTCATGCTTGCTGATCCGTACTGGACAGCCATACCTGGGAAGTACGATTTGTGTTGTGATTAATGTTTCTTTGTTTGGAGGTTACATAATATGGTATTGTTTATGTGATGACTGAGCGCTTATTTGGAGACTATTTCTATAGAGTTCTGAGCAGTTTGTGATGATATAAGGTGAGATCAAGTTGTCCAATGGCCGTACAGACCTGGCAGATGAATGAATTCTGTGATCAGACCACTTCCTTCTCATAGTTGTTTGTTATCTGTGAGGGTATTTGATAATATCTGTCTAATTGGGGCAGTTTACAGTGTGTTTTGGACATTGAAGTGCTTAAGTGTGTTGGAGATCAGCTAAAAGGCTGCTCTACAGCAGATAAGGGACTGATTTGCAACTCAGTTTGAACAGCAGTAGAGTGTTCAGTTTATAATCAGTTTGCTATCATGATGTTAGTGATACTAATGGGTTGTGCATAATCATCATTTTAATGCCTAGAATCTTTATGATGGTGATTGATGATAAGTTGCTTATTTCTGAGTAGTATGCAATTAGTCCTCATTGTATTCATTCTGTATATGTTACAAAAACACTATAACCCCTGGATGGTATACTGCCAGTGTGGAGAAAGAATCTTTCTTTATTGTTCTCACCCACTGAATAAGTGGATGGCTTTGTAGTCTTTCATGCTTGCTTCTTACCCATTGGAAAGTGGTGAATTCCCACGATACGTGGATGCCCACCGCAGCGGATGAATTGAATATTCTTGTTGCATTGTTATTCATTGTAAGCCAAATCACTGTATGCTCTCACCTTGCCCATCCTGGGATTTGGGTGATTAGAAAGTGTGAGGCATTTAGTTGGTTATGTAATTGATGCTAACACTAATATCATTGTATGTAATTTTGACAAAAAAAATTGGGGTAGCATCTTACAATGTTTCTTTAACAAATGGAGGATATATTGTTGATTTGTGCTAGATGGTCAGACATAGTTTAATAGAATGTCAGAACTGTATCATTTATATAATCTTGATAGAAACTTTTTTGTCAATTGCAGCTTAGTCTCAGATTCATAGATACTGAACAGTTCCAACGGTATGATTGTTTATTTTTTATTTATAATCCTGGATTCATTTCTGTTTTTCATAATTATGTTGGATTCTTATGTGGGAGTCTCTCAAATTACAGGCTTCGAGATCTAAAGCAATTAGGTATGAATTTTTAGACGTTGCAAGGACAAAGGAGAAGGCAATGAGTCTTGTGATCATTACATATTTTCTTCAGTATGGAGTCTTTTGGCATATTGTCTCTGTATGTTATATTCCTATAATTAAAATGGTGTTTCATCTGAGGGGACAAAGAAAAGGTAAAGATAATCCTTAGACCCCTTGTGTTGCTTCTGCAGGCATTGAGTACATCTTAAAATAATTAGTGCTAAATACTTAAAATTTATAAATAACTTATTTTTGATCTTTAAAATTATCGGGCCAGATTTGATTTCAATTGTAAGATGCAGGCATTTAGTGCACTATAAAATAATTAGCCCTAAAGGTTTTCATTTAACCATGCATCTAATGCAAAACATAAGATGTTTTTCAATATTGATTTAGTCTGCATAGTAAAATTGAACCTTATGTAAAGGTTTCAACACTAGCAAAGCCATGTTGTAGCTTGCATGTAGTTAATATTTTGATATATCATATATCAAGTTTGGGGTTAGCATTGATAAATCTACAGTTTTAATCTTGATAGGTGTGTTACTTGATTTTAATGTTATATAATTTTTTTGGTACCTTTTCTCATTATTATTTCTAAATTTTTTTTAAGGTGTACACATAAATCATTATAGCTCTTATACAGTGGCACTCTTGTATGTAAGGTCTGGCCGTCCGTACCAGGGGGTTTAAACAGTTTTTGGCACCACTTCTATTTGTTCTAATTGACATATCAACAAGGAAACTAGAGCTCCCTGTTGTTTCCATGTATCAAATGATACTATCAAGTCTAAAGCTAAGTTGTCTTAGTTGTTTTCAACCTTCAATCTAAGGGCAAAAATTGACAATATCAACCTTGAGAGACTGGAATTTATTTCTAGGAGAAGTCCAATTTGAATTCTCACAGAAATAAATTTCAAGAATATGATATGATAATGGTGCTACAAGAAAGGACAATTATTATTCTAATGGGACACCTTTTCTCCCTTTTGCACAATTCTTGGTCCAACTTCACCTGGAGGTTAACCTCATCAGGTTCATGTTGATATTATACAAGATTCAAATGAACTGTTTTAGTTGTGGTTGTCACAAATCTCTCACTAAATCCACCTACAAAGCCTTTGACTTGCTTTCCTTCTCATTAGTTTGCCAATGAGATTTGAGGGGATTGCAAAAGGAGTTTCTTAGAATCTTATACAATTTTGTTTTCTTTTTATCTTATTCTTTCCTGTTTAAGAACAATGCATTCCTTCTCCATTGAATTTAACCATTTCAGACAGCACTCTGCTTAATAGAAGTTGCCAAACCGTGTTGCACAGCCAATGCTACATTCAGGATCCCAAACCTCATGAGGCATTTTGTTTCATCCTTCACTATGCATTTCTTCTATGAGGGTTCATGAAAACTAATTAGGTAGGTTGGGAGTTTTCCAATCCTGCTTGTGTCCTGAAGGCTCAAAGTATTTTGGTTTGAATTTGGGATACCCATTATCAAGATACTTCCTGAAAATGAATTCTCAGATCTGCAGCTGAAGATTTGCCTACATAACAATAATCCAAACTGGGATTTCACTTAAGAATTCAAAAGGCACTCTCTTTTCTTGCTGGAAAAAACATTGTGATTTACATTTTTCCACAAAAACCAAAAATCTTAGTGGATAATCAACCAAGGTTCTGCAAAGAACTGATTAGAATTAACAATAGTCTAAACTGGGACTTCGCTAAAGAATTCAAAGGCACTCTCTTTTCTTGCTGGACAAAATATTGTGATTTCCATTTTTCCACAAAAACCAAAAATCTGAGTGGATATAATCAACCAAAGTTCTGCAAAGAACTGATTAGAATTAACAAAACCAATAACACCCGTCCGTATGTCTTCCCATGTGATTTTCTTTTGAGCACGGATAGACCAGCCAATCCATTTTTTTCAAGCATATTGAGCATAAGCACAATATAAAAAGACATGCTTAATAGATTCAGACAGTCCACAGAGAGGGCAATGGTCAACATGTAAACTCAATTTATTCAGCACTTTACCTATGCCAACTTTTGCAGAATTAATTACCATCCCAAACAAGATTATTTTGGCTCCATGGAAGAGGACCATATAATCTCTATCTTCGATGGCTACTTTCTAGCAGAGTCCATTAGGTCCTTTTGTTGTTCAGTGTATGAAATAGATTCAGATTAGCTGCAAGTTTGTAATATATCTGTTTAGCAGAAGTTTAAAGCAGAGCTAGGACCCCAAGCCAATCAACATTAATTACCATCTTAAACAAGATTGTTTGGGCTCCATAGAAGAGGGCCATATAATCTCTAACCTCAATGACCACTTTCTAGCAGAGTCAGCTAGGTCCCTTTTGTTGTTCAGTGCATGAAATAAATTTGGATTAGCTGCTAGTTTGTAATATATCTGTTTAGCAGAAGTTTCAAGCAGAGCCGGGACCCCAAGACTTTCAACATTTTTTCAAATAGCCATAATCAGATCCTGGCAGGAGGTAAGAGGTTTGATTAATGACGTATACTTTCTTCTTTCACTCTTAGGCAGATTGTATTGCCCTTTTGCGTCAGGCCAAGCCACCTAGCCAGCCAAAAGACATTGGCAAAATGTAAAGACCCTACTACAAATGACTGAAATATTTTCTCAAATTTTAGATAAGATTTCTTCCTCTAAACAATATAAAACATCAACATATATGAAAGCCATCAAACTCCTTGCATCTCCATTGATTAGAAATGAAATAACATCACATAACATACTGCTGTCATGAAATTACAGTCACTGTATCAGTCATATCAGACTTGATAACATCATAAAAATAACATCCAAATGTCACTCAAACCCTAGAATATCAAAGCACTATCAATGAAATATGATCAATGAGACAATATGTCACTATTGCAGCCTTGTATGAGAACAAACAATGGACTGATAACAATATATTTGCTGCTGCTATGATTGATATAAGATGTATAACGGCCCAAAAATGTTGAAGAAGCCAAAATCTTGTCAAAACACTCCTTCCAAGTCAAGCAATTGGCTCCTAGATGCAAAATTCAACCTCTATGATGTTCCAAAGGTCTCCAACTCTCAAGATCTTCAATCAAATCATGTATATGAACCTTGAAATGAAATACCCAGCTGGCTATTACAAAAATCAGAACTTGAATTAATAGAAAATCCTCACAAAATGATACTTTTTGCCAAATCGACTACCTTGGTTCAACTCCACAATGACCAAGGGTTTTAAAGATATCAAAATCACTCCAAATGCTCCACAATAACCTACAAATTCAAGCACTAATGGTGAAATCTGAATGATAACACCTCACACAAGGATATGGGGTCATCACCATATCAAATAAGGGGTCATCACCTTGCAAAACAACTGAAAATCAGAATTCTTAGCTATAACAAAAGAGATAAAAAACATACCATAGCATCAATAGTTGTGAATTGAAGTTGAAAGCCTCTATTTATCTCCTTCATAGCTGGACGTCCCATTCCTTGAGCAATTTTGTAAGCATTTTGACATCCACCAATAGAATTGCTTCCAAACAAACTATTTTAAATGCATGACTATGTCAAAACAAGCATTTAAAATCAATCTGCACCATTTTGAGTGTATTACTCCTTGCAAATCACCTCTCTATGCAAATCGATTGACTCTCCTTGGGCAGCAGCTGGAAATGATTGCTAAAACTCATTTAAAATCCTTCTTTTGCATTTAAAACCGTCTCCTATGGCTGAGCGAATGCATATGTGGCATAGTTGATCCATAGCAACTTCTAGGTGATTGCATCTTCTAGACATTTGGCATTGAATTCATGTATTTTGCATTTAAAATTCTTTTCTCCTCTTGGCCGCCGATCCTCTACTTGGCCGTTGGGCATTTAAAACTCTAAACAATTGTTTTTGAATTGTTTTGCCTTGGGCGAATGACTCTCCTAGCCGTTGGCTCTCCAAACAATGAGCAAATACACTATTACATGTAATTACCTTGGCTGTTGGGATATTGACAATACAACTTCATCATATTGATCCATGATCCAATGCAAATGCACTCCATACAATGTAAATCCATCTCAAATGCTAGTCGATCCTCCCCTTAGGCGGTTGGCACTAGAAACAATGAACATTGAATCTATTTTCTTCCTTGGCGAATGCATCACCTTATTCCATCAACAAACTCCATAAAATTCGATTAGAGGAAAATGTAATTAAAGATTTCATTTTCCCTTTTATTGCATAATCTATCCAATCAAATGAATGAAAATACAATTTCAATGTTGCATTTTCCAAACAACACAATTTGGCTAACTCAATGAAAATACTATAAAAATACTTAGCCAACCCAATACTAGTTGAGCCAACATTCCGGTTCTCCATGTGTAGACATAAACCAACATTCCGGTTATCCATGTATAAAAACAAGCTCAAACTAGAAATCATTCCCTTACCAATACATTAGCCTATGGGAATGGATGATAGGCTAATCATCAACTCCATATGAAGTCACTTTGGAAATGGGGACATGACACAAAAGTTTTAATACTTTTACTTGCCTACTTAGCAGACCCGTTCCGACTCCCTACTACCTGCTAAAGTTTGAACTTTTGGCAGATAGGTTCCACCAAAGAGAGCTAAATCCCTGACACCTAGTAGAAAAACAGACAGGACTATTTTTCAAACTTCTCTAATTGCAAGACAAATATTATTTGGTCCTTGTATGTGTCAGACACAGAACACAGGTAACAGGATTAAAGCTTTCTTGTCATGTACTTTGCTGCCTTTATGCATCCAGCCTATTTTTATAATTCCAACTAAATTTGGAGCTATAAAAGTGAATTTACAATTCAGTTATGTGATACCTTCCCAGCCTTAGTATTGTTCACTATTTGTCTTGTAAACTAGTTTAATTTATTTTAATGCTAGAGCTAAGTATAACATGATTATCTCAGGCTGTTCTATATTTAGTCTATTCATACTATTCTTCTGTAAATAATTTGTAGTTGGCATGCAGCCAAAACCTTGTAGCTCTTGTTTTACATTATTCTCATTTGGCAGGTCTGCAGACAACATTTGAAATGACACTCTTCTAGAATAGCACCCTTCTAGATTCCATGCACCCAAAAATACCTTAAAGTATGCTAAAATGTACGATCAACAAGTCGAAAATATCTGGCAATATTCACACTAATGACATTGTTTAAACAGTTGCCATCCAACCTAAAGTATGATTATGTTTTGTGATTAAATATGTTAAATTTCCAACCTGTGCTTCAATAAATAAAATTGAAGCAAATGATCTATTTTTTTTTTCAGGTATGTGTAATCTAGTCTATCCTGGTGCTGTGCATTCTCGTTTTGAGCATTCCTTGGGAGTTTACTGGCTTGCTGGTGAAGCAATACAACGGCTTAAACAGTACCAAGTATATGAGTGTTAATTTCTGCAGATAATAAATTAGTACACATTTGTGAAAGTATTGTTGAAACTGTGCTGAAATGTATCCAGTGAACTATATGAATGTGGTTGCAGGGCAGAGAGCTTGACATTGACAGATTTGATATATCAAGTGTAAAGCTAGCTGGTGATATTTTGTTGTTAAACTGTCTTTGATTATATTGAGTCATTCAGTAGATCTGTTTTTACTTGGTACATATAGTAGATATCATTTTATACACATGCTTTATGCTTCCCACATTGCAGGTTTACTTCATGATGTTGGTCATGGACCTTTCAGTCATGTATTTGATGGTGAATTCATTCCACGGGTGCTGCCAGACATTCAATGGTGAGTTCTTGTCTTGGTCTACCTTTGAGAGTTTTTTGAATCTTATGGTTTTGTCTTTACCATACATCCGTGTCGATCATTTATCATGAAATTTGAATAACTTCATGTAGATAACTACTGTTACAAATGGTCATAAGCCATCATGTGTTCTTTATCACTAGATATTATTTAATAGATCTATTTGTCTAATGTTCAATCGTCCAAAATGAGCTATCACTGAAGACCCAATGCTACATAAAATGTTAAATACAATAAAGAGTAGAATCTTCCTTTTTTTTGCAATTTCCCTGTATAGATCTTGTTCTAATTCAGGCTATCAGGGGACTCAAAAACTAAATAGATACTTATATCCTTACCAGTGATTCAAGTTTTATCTGGGGTACTATTTAGAGTTCATGTTTTTCCAGCTGATAGCTATTATACAAATCATAATCTTGAGTTTCTGGTCTTTTAGTTTGATCTCCTTGGCAAGCATCTGTAATGTAGCTGGAAAGATACTTAAGAAATGGTATTTTTATGTTGTCCTGACATAAAATGTTTCGAATGTGTTCTTGTAGAAACAAAATTTGAATTTGCACCTCCAAATTGCATTGGCAAGTTTTATTGTAGAGTGGAAATCAGTGTCAGTAATATTTTGTAATACCCTTAATCTGGATTTTATCTCAGATTTACAAATTTTCTTACTTTTACCACACTGGCATTTCGTCAAACACTTTGCAGACAACTCAATAAACAGGATTTCTGAGTATATGTGATATAGAGCAGCTTGTAAAGAGGTTTAGAACAAGAAACATTCACATTTGCATTTCAACATACAAGGATGATATATGGACATTTTGTCAAACAATTTGCATTATCACAAATAGAGCTGCAAATGCCTTGCAAAGAAAAAAGTATAATGCTGTTTGTAATTTCAGAAATACAGAGATGAAAGATTTCAATTCTAACCTCAACCCAATATCAACTTATTACATCTGTATGCTGGGCAAAGTGTGAGCAACTCAATGTATGACAGACTTCCCTTCCAAACAGCAAACTCAGTCTTCAATCTCAGATGAGCAATGAATATGCTTGGTATAACTCCAGCTGGGCAGCCAGCAAGCTTTCAAAGACTCTCCAAGAGGCTGCACCTCTTTCCAAAATCCCACACTTCACAACTTAGATACTCACGTATCCCATCAGCTATTTCAAAAACTTCATTTCCAAATCTCATGCATCTTTTAAACATTCAATGAAGACTCTTAATGTTGCGCTTGTTAGACATGGGCTCCATGATCCCTCTTTATCACTAAAGCTGGTCTTAAAATGCTACGTAGATTTAGGGAAGGCTTTTCAAGCCTTAAAAGATATTAAAAATCTTCTTTATGAAGCGCTCCACTACTATGATTTTGTAAGGCCAGCACTAGGATCTTTTGTTGGTACGGTTAGTGTTTTGAACCCTCGAAAATAATAATTTTTGTTTAATCTGCAATTTTTAACACTTCACAAACTGTACTCTAATATTCTGATCTACACCACACGAAACACTTACACACAACACACATAACACTAAAATATATTATGATGAATCTTAAACTGAAATCTTCAATCAATCCTTCTAAATTTGTATTTGCTAGCAAATCATCACAAATTTATCATTAAACCCTTCCTAGAAAGCAAATACCAAACCTTGCATAAAAAGATAAATCGTTCAGCACAAATCTTTCAAACCAAACCACACCGTATTGGCTAGGGAGGATCTTTCACCACCAAATCCAATCTTCACCTTCGGGATTTCGTACAAGGCTGTTGTTGAACAAACTTGCTCAACCTCCACAACTAGGGTTTCAAAACAATGCAAATACCAAGAATGCCCCAAATGAATTCCCAAATCTCCTTTTATATCTTTTCGAGAGGAATTACTTTTATTTTCTTTTATTTCTCCTCTCAAATTATAAAGTGTCACCTTATTAAAATAAACTCCACTTTTGACACTTTATAAAGTTACTTTATTATTTTCCTTTGTTCAACACAATATTTAATTAAATATAAAGAAATCCTTAGAAATACTTAGGATGACTTTATAATTTAATTAATTAAATATTCCATTTATTAAATAATTAAAATACTTTTTGTACATTTTTTTAAGTTCACGAAAAATATTAAATGGGCCAAAAAGGGACATTACATATTTTCTGTCAACAAAAGGTAGTCATACAAATATTGCCAACTTTCAAGGACTAGGGGGAAGTCACTAAGGCCATAGGATTTATAGTGGGTCCATTGTAAGGGAGTATTAATATGTTCTATGACTCTTGCATCAACTATCAATAAAACACCACAAGTTATGGAAGTTGTAGTAGTGGTATGTAAAATCAATAATTATTGTTTTGGAAAAGGGGCTCTGGAATTTTGATGTTTGATTCAAAATTTATTAGTAATCAAGGTTGTGAAGCTATAGTTTTGTATTGCTCAAGCTGTTACATAAATGTAACGGAAAATATATTGATGAAAGAATTGAATAGTTACAAGATACAACAATGCTGTTTATAAAGAATTTACAAAGGCTAAAAATAGCCAAAAGGAAAAAAGCAGAGAGAAGATAAACATTGACCACTAGAACTTATCAAACTATAGTTTAATACTCTCCCATAATGGTCAATTGGTCAACAACACCAAGCTGCCCCCTAAATTTGATAAACTTATTCGGACTCAGAGACTTGGTGAGAATTGAAAGGAAGCTAGGTGTACGGAAATCGCTTCCTACAATAATCTAATGAGGAGAGATGAGTGCAATTTCCTTTTAACCTTTACAATTGTAGAATGTTTAACACAACAATGGAGATATTGCAACAATACACAACACAAGAATGTAGGACAGAAGAAGAGAGAGACAAGATATAACGTGGGGAAAACCCTTATCGGGTAAAAAACCCCACACTCCAATTCCTGCACAATGTATCATCAAAACTGTAATGGTTTACAATACACTTGCAATGCAAGCTCTTAGGAGTCTTCGACACTCGTATTTGGAGACAATCTGGCAGCATAACAGTACCTGTCAATCACATACTACATCTCCTCTCAAAAGCATTTGTTTATAAAGAAGTTACAAGGCAAAAATGAGCCTATCTTGAGATGGGCGTCCAACATGGCCTCATGGCCCAAAATCCACACCTAGGGACACTTGTCCAACACTGCAGGGTGTTCATGATACTTGTCCTATCACCCCATCCCAAAGAAGTTGCCTATTCCTAAGTTGGGCTATGACAGATACTCTTATGACTCTTACGACTGTCATAGAATCCGTCATAACTGTCATATCTTACAACTGTAAGCGAATCTGTCATACATAGGCTAAAAATAACATATTCTCTTACAACATGTCATAACCCTCCTTGGGGCGCCCAAAGATGCCTTCTTCCAAGATGGCTTGTGACACATGTCTTCACCTGTCATAGAATCTTCCATTTACGACTCTTACGCATCATAGATTTGTCATAGGAATCTGTCATGACCGTTTTGGTCAATATTCCCTTACACACTATCCAAGATGCCGACACATGACAAAATATTCCTACCACTAAGTGGGATGCCTATCTCCTCATGTGAAGACAAATTTACATGAGGTCACCTTCCACGTAGGATGACACATCACTGTGCCAACTCCCACAAGATGACAATAAGGATTTGCATCCTAATTATAATAATAGACAATAAATAAATAAATACAATGAAATAATACAAGGAATTACCAAGGTTGAGACACCTTAATTCCTAACAAGAATATCAGCAGTTTGGTCCTCTGTAAGAACATACTGCAACACAACAAATCCGTCTTCAACAAGCTGGGAAATGAAGTGACAATGAAGATCAACATGTTTGGTTCGTTCATGGAAGACAGGATTTTTGGTAAGTTTCAGTACCCCTTGATTGTCACAATACAAGGGTGAAGGTCCTGTTGTAGACGTTTGCATGTCTGAAAGCATTTGTCGAAGCCAAACTGCCTCACAGTCTGCTTTAATAGCTCCCCTATATTCAGCTTATGTGGAGGAGAGAGCCACTACTTGTTGCTTCTTGCTGGTCCATGTGACTGCACCGGTGCCCAAACTAAAAACATATCCAGAGGTAGACTTCCTGTCATCAACAAAACCTGCTTAATCTAAATCTGTAAAACCGATCAGCTGAGGATCTTTGCTCTTGCCGTACAGAATGCCAAAGTCTGAAGTGCCGTGCACATATTTCAACACATGCTTTGCAGCAACCCAATGTTCAGCTTTAGGAGTTGTCATGAAGCGAGAAATGTAGCTAACTGCAAAACTAAGATCAAGTCTAGTGGCAATGAGATAGATGAGGCTACCCACTAATTGCCTGAATGCGGATTCATTCGCTACAGGAGAGTCTGAATTAGCTGAAAGTTTCAGCCCTTTCTCCATTGGTGTAGATGCATGTTTGCAGTTTGTCATCCTGAATTTGTCCAACAGACTCCGAGCATATTTTGACTGAGAAATAAAGATGCTATTAGATTGTTGTCATACCTCAAGACCTAGGCAATAATGCAGGAGTCCCAAGTCGGTCATATCAAATGTGTGACTAAGATCATGTTTGATCTAATGAATCAATGGCTCAAAGCTGCCAGTAATTATCAGATCATCAACATAAACAACGATGAGGAGATGATCATCAGCATATTGGTTGACATATAGATTGGAATCAGAAGGACTCCGCTGAAAACCATGATCGATGAGATACTGATCAATCTTGAGGAACCATGCCCGGGGGGGGCTGTTTTAGGCCATAGAAGGCTTTTACCAATTTGCATACTTGGTGTTCTTTTCTAGCAACCTTGAAGCCAGGAGGTTGCATCATGTAAACTTCTTCCTGCAACTCTCCATTGAGGAAGGCACTTTTGACGTCCATTTGATGGACTTTCCACCCAAACTGGGTTGCTATAGCAAGGACAAGCCGAATAGTACTCATTTTGGCTGTAGGAGCAAAAGTCTCCTCATAGTCAATACCTTCTTTTTGTGAGTAACCTTTGGTGACCAACCGAGCTTTATATTTGTCAAGAGTTCCATCAGCCTTGTACTTGACTTTGTATACCCATTTGCATCCAATGGGCTTCTTCCCAGGAGGAAGATCAGAAAGAACCCAAGTATTGTTCTTCAAAAGACTGTGGTGCTCAGCGTCCATAGCCTTTTCCCATTCAGGTACACCTTTAGCCTTAGAATACGTTTGAGGCTCTGAGATGCTGTGAAAATTGGCCATGAGGGCAAAATTGATAGTATTGTGTTGTTTGCTCTTCTTCCAAGCAGATCTACCCTCGAAGAGTTCATTGTCATGAAGATCACCAATTGTTTTGGCCCACCATTTAGGCCGAAGAGTAGAGGAACCAACATCTGAGATAGGTGCATTAGCATCACCAGGAGAGACAGGAACAAGGTCAGGAGGATCCAGAATATCCGGAGGAGGGTCAGGTGTTTGGACAATAGGCTGAGGTGTAGGCAGAACTATAGGAACCCTCCCATCAGATGGAGCTAGAGGAATGTAGACACCCAAATTTGAAGTATCCAAAGTCTGATCCTCAGTATGAAGAGATGAAGTAGATAGCAGAAAAGGCCCAATAGTCTCATCAATTACTACATCACGACTGAAAATGAGACGATCAGTGTCTACATCAATCAGTTTGTAGGCCTTATGATTTTCACTATATCCAGTGAACATGAGTTTCTGGCTTTTGGAGTCCAGCTTAGTGCGCTTGACATCTGGAATCCAAACATGAGCGGTGGAGCCAAAAATTTTCAAATGGTTGACGCGAGGCTGACGTCCAGACCGGGCTTCTTCAGGAGTCATCTTTCTGATGGCATAGGTGGGAAACTGGTTCATAAGATAGACAACAGTGTAGACTGCTTCAGCCCAAAACTTCTTAGGAACACTTGTATGTTCTAACATAGAATGTGCCATCTCTGTAATAGTGTGATTTTGACACTCAACAACTCCATTCTGCTGAGGTGTGTAAGGTGTAGTAAGCTGACGTTTGATGCCATGAGTAGCATAGAAATGAGTGAAGTTAGATGAACAAAACTCCCCCCCATTATCAGTCTGAAGAGAGACGATTCGACAGCCTGACTCTTTTTCCACGAAGGCCTTGAATTGCTGAAATGTACCAAGCACATCAGATTTCTTTTTCAAGAAATATACCCACATCTTTCTGCTGAAATCATCAACAAAAAGCAGAAAATATCTGCATCCAGTAACTGAAGAAGTGTTCATTGGTCCACATACATCAACGTGAACCAACTGCAAAACCTTGGATGCTCTCCATTTGTTACCATTAGAAAATGGAGTCCTATGCTGTTTGCCAGCCTGACATGCATCGCAAACGCCAGGAAGTTGAGTCTGAATGTCTGGAAGACCACCGACCAGATTCTCCCTGGCTAACTGAGAGAGATGGAGCATGTTGAGGTGCCCATAGCGCTGATGCCAGAGTTTACTGATGGAAGTGTTTCGGGCTGTTTGGGCTGCTAAAGCTTGTTCAGGAGAATCACTAGAATCCACGAGTCTATATAAACCATGATCCTCAAGAGCCTGAGCAACAGTGATGCGGGCCTCACGATCCATTATACTGCATGAGTGCATGCTAAAGACAACATCCAGATGAGGTGAGTGTCACATGATCTGACTGACAGAGAGAAGGTTCAGCTCCATGCCAGGTACAAAGTATACATCGAGAAATATTAAATTTCTCCTATCAGACTGTATCTGCACGATGCCTTTTCCGACAACTGTATACTCTTCGCCTCCTCCAAAGATGACAAAGTCTTGGAGTGGTGTGTACTAAGTGAACCAGTCTCGCCGATGTGTGAAATGGTGGGAGGCACTTGAATCAATGTACCAGGCAGAGGATTTGACGTGGTCGGGAGGTCGCTTAGCCATAAAGGCATAGAGCTTAGACTCCTGCTCGGTGTTCTTGGCAAAAGACACCATCTTCATGCTTTTCGAGGCACGAAAAGTGAAATACCGGAAGATGGACAAACATAGAAGATAAAAAATCCCAATTGCTTGAAAAGCACAAGCACCCCTAGCACGAAGTTCGAGGCACATAACCCAAAGAGTAAAAACACCATCATCATCGAGCTCATCTTGAAATCAGAGGTTACAAATAAGTCGAAAAAACAAGCGGATGAATAAGCACTGAGGTGCTAAAATCATAGACTGCCACCAAAGCAACAATGACAAATATACATAGTTTGTGATTTAATCACACGCCAAAAAGGTAACCCGCAATACCAAATGCATCGGTGACCATAGATTGTTGCGTTGAAAAAGATATGGGCCTCACAGAATAGTGTCAAACAGAGGGAAGAAAACATGACCTCAACCTAGATTCAAACACAGAATCACGAACTAGAACCAGAAAAGAAAAATGCGAACCCTAGTTGCGGATGAGGAAATCACGGTTTTCAGAGTGTTTGGAAACATGCGACCTCAGAAGGGGATACGCTTAGAACCCATGCCAGCATGGAAATGATTCTGCAAATACACAATGCCTATGTCGTTCTTTTCAACGCAGATGATCACGCCCAAGATAGAGATGCAGTAGAGGTGTCTTCAAAATAATGACAAAACAAAGCACTTCGAAGCCTTGAAATAGAGGCCGCAACACAGAAAAAGTCGTTGCAAAGAAAGAGGAGAAACAAGCAGCGGAAAAGAAAAACGAATCTTTTAGAAATTGCGAATCTTTAGAAATTGCGACCTCCAGAAAAGATGCTTCAAATGCAATTTCTCAGAGAAAACAAAAACATGACGCCTTCCAGGAGACGATAAGGGCATCTAACTAGAACACAGAAAACGCGATTTGCCGAGTGCGAATAGACCAAGCAGGTATGGTGCAAAAAAATTCTAAAAAATAACTTTTCCCTTTGCCCAAGTGCGATTATGCTCTGATACCATGTTACTGAAATGTAATGGAAAATATATTGATGAAAGAATTGAATAGTTACAAGATATAGCAACGCTGTTTATAAAGAATTTACAAAGGCTAAAAATAGCCAAAAGGAAAAAAGCAGAGAGAAGATAAACATTGACCATTAGAACTTATCAAACTATAGTTTAATACAAGCTACCTCTTTTCACGTTATGAAATATATACTGTAGTTTTGTATTGCTCATTGAATTCATCATAGTGAGGTGATCACAACAGTAGAAGTGTTAGCCAATTCCATTTATATCAGAGCTAGGTTAGCTAAGTTTTAAACTTAAAACACTAGGGCCTCTAGGAGGGATCATAAATTGATTACCTGTAAACCTGTTACTACAGAACATGGTTAAAACAAGCTCAGGAGGATAGGAATGTAATGTCCCCTTTTCCTCAGTGATCGACAATTGAATATAAGTTAGCTTTTTATTATTTCCCGAAAGCTAACTTTTAAGTCAGGGAAATGGGACTTTTAAAAGGCCTAATGTAAGTTAAGAATGCTCACTATAAACTTATATTCTTTTAAAAGTAGTGGTTTTTTGCCTGAAGTTGGCGTTGGGCTTGGTGGGTCCCTTCAGCTGGACACAACTATTCTAGGCCTTGATGGTGGAGTGGGAGTGCTCCTTTGTGGGCATTTAATGAGATTCTTTTGCATGAGTGTGGGAGGAGTGGAGGTTATATTGCAAGAACCGCTCATTGTGAGACTCCCTTATGAATTATTTTGAATTCTCTTGAGATTTCTAAGAGCGCCTGTGTTGTTCAGCAAGGTTTGAGGTGTTTAACCATATCAATCTTCCAGTTTCGATTGTGCGAGATCAGTCCTAGCTGGTGCCATCGTCGATTTCACTTTAGGAATCAAATCTAAGCATAATGGATTTTGACGTATTTTGAAGGGTTTCTGATTCAGTTTTGGTGTGAGCTTGTGATTTGTTCTGGGTTTTCATGTTTTTGTTGTTTTAAGTTGATTGAGAATAGAACCTTCATTGTAGTGAATGAGAAGTATGGAGTTGAGAGTCCCTTTGGCAGATTGGAGGCCAAAACAAGGTGCCGTACATTCCCAGTAGGCATGTGTGAAGTGAAAAATATTGATAGTGCTTGTTAGGATCTTCTTTCATACTCATTGTGATCGCCCAGCCTATAAAATGACATTGCCAATGGTTGAAGAAGATTCAATTATGTTTTAACTACATATTGATGAGATTTGTGGGAGCCTGGTCGCCGTACTAGCAAGTACAAATTGCCTGTTCATTGGGAAATGCCTCAGAAATAGGTTGTATCTTCATTGCTTATGGGACGCCTAACATAACAGACCATCCTCATAGATGTTGTTGCTGAGAGTTTGTAAGTATGAAGCGATCTGGGTAGTTTTGGTCGATTTCTGGGAGTTTTCATGCAAGCAAACTTCATAGCAGACCTCAATACAAATTGCTTTCAGCCCAAAAGGGGTCACTGTTGTAATAGGAGGCCGTCCAATTCTTTGCAGTAGCAGTCAGCTTGTTTCACTGGGTGAAAAAGGTAACAATTTTGTCATACTATCAATCCTATGCCTTGATTGCATGGTTGCAGCAGTGTTATTATTCAATATAAAAAAATTAGACTAATAAGATTTTTTGGCATTGGATTTCATTTAGTAGCCTTGATATCCTTATGTCAAATAAGGGTGAACATTTCAAGGAAAGTTAGGGGAGGGGGAACAAGAAGGTTACATGAATGTTGCAAATCCACCTACAAAACCTCCACCAAATCCCCCTCCACCAACCCCCCCTAACAATGACAGAGTACGTCAAGGGGTTGTAGGGATGCCTGGCATCATTTAGGCACAACTAGAGGCTCACAGAGCTAGAATAAATCAATAGAATGGAAATCAGACATGAACTTAAATCAAGAACAAGTCAATGAGGGAGAAGAGGTAGTAGTACCTAGGGGTCTGTTGGCACCCAGGTTTTCAGCTTCATATTTGCACCATCTTGTCAAATTCATCAGATTTTCGTAAGGGGTCCCTGTGCTTTTACCCTGATGCATGTTATTGAACCCTTGATTTTGGTTAAGTTTGAAACCCTGAAAATTTGGCTAAGTCTAAAATATGATGGATCCTCCAAATTCCAGATTTTGCATCTCAATTCCTATGGATTCAAAACCCCTCTCAAACATCTTGACGGTATTTTAAAAAATAATTTTAAGTATAAGAAACTAAAATTTCTTATACTTTAATATTATTTTAAAATATTGTTGTACCCAATCAAAAAAATTTGCTTCATTAAGGCATTTTGAGCAAGTCTAGAAATTTTTTTCGTCAAAAAAGTCAAAAAGTCAAAATTTCTAAAAATAGAAGCTCCGATTCAGGTGTCGTACCTAATTCTCATTGGCTGATTTTGTTTCACGATCAGCGTGGTCTAGACGGAATCTGCAAAAGCTCAAGTTTTCTCTATTGGGTCAATTCTGCTTTTTGGAAGGCGAAGCATGAGCTCTGAAGTCATCAATGGAGGAAGTTCATCTGCTAAAGCTCATTTTCAAGTTTTCAACGTTGTTCCGACGACGCTAAACTGACGAACAGTTGTCAATTCGACGAAGAATGCAAAATGGAGCAGGGTCAATCCGGGGTGAGGTGAAAATTTGAAAATCATCAAAATTTAACCAAGGCATTGGAAACCAAGCGCCCCTGGAGGCTAGGGGTGCCCAGTTGCACTAGTGTTAGATTTTTTTCGCATTTTTCAAGAAAATGCGAGAAATGTCTCCGTCGGTTAGTTCCGGTGAGCGTAAAAGCAGTCATTTTGGTCATCAGACCTCGAAAAGTTGGAAATCACGTCCAATGTACCCAGGCTATCCAGTTCATTCGCCATCTAGTGGTAGTTGACTGACAAAATCGTCGAAATCGACATTAGGAAGCAACTGTCAGAACGTGAAACGGAGCAAGTTGCAAACGAAGATTAAAAAATACCAAAATTTTTCTAAGGCATTGATTCCTAGGCGCCCTTGAAGGCTAGGGGCACCCAAATCCACCAGACTTAGTTTATTTTTGAGTTTTTCCAGAAAACGAAAATCTTCCTCCGTTAGCCCGGTTAGGTTCACATTAAGTCAATTTGGCGCGTTTGCCAAG
The DNA here is from genome assembly GCA_027924645.1 of Cunninghamia lanceolata. Classification (NCBI taxonomy): domain Eukaryota; kingdom Viridiplantae; phylum Streptophyta; class Pinopsida; order Cupressales; family Cupressaceae; genus Cunninghamia; species Cunninghamia lanceolata. Next base: position 4,003,981 of record BSBN01000515.1, read on the forward strand.
GTAGACAAAGGGTACAATCAGCTCAATTTTCATCAGGCCTGCCTATCTGCCAGATCATCAGACTCAGTTTTGTCTCAGCAGACAGAAATCGACAGCCAAACATGGGTCATCAGTCACCGGAATGTGCACGGAAATCAAGAAGTTGAAATTTTTGAAAAAATGAGTAAGACATTGAAAATTAGGCACCCCTGGAGGCTAGGGGCACCCAAGTTCACCAGAGATAGAAAATTTCATGATCTGCTGATGTTTTTCGACAGTTGTTTCCAAACCTTTGCCCGACAACAATTTCCATAAGTCAAATTTGCAGTTGAACGATGTCAGATCGTTTGTCCGAGGCTGGGGATGAAATCAGGATTGATAAGTCTTCAAGGTGCCATGATCAGTCAGCTTTTTCAGTCAACGGTGACAGTTTGCCATCTTGTTGAAATTAGAGACAGGCCATACTTGAGTCAAAATGAGTGCAGAAGTTTCAAAAACGAAGTAAAATTGGCTAACACTTTTGTCAACTTGCGTGTTTGATGACATCATCAAAGAAGATATTTTTAGTCATCTTACACATGAAGCCATAGGCAGCTATAAAATAGGGATTCTTCCTATTTGAAGACATCCACTTGGATTTGTGCTTTAAAAGATGCTTTCTTCATGGATAAGATTGAACCTTTATTTCTTCACAAAGAAGACTGCTTTTTCGCCCTAAAGTTTTGTAAAGACAAGCTTTTGGCCGCTTTTATTAATTACTTTTGCAGGTTGCATCTAGAGGAAGAAGACATATTTTTCTTTCCACGAAGATTCGAAGGCTCAAACGAAGTGCTTTTTCAGCATTCTTCATAGTTTCAGGTTGAGGAAGCAAGGAGGCACGCTTTTTTAGGGTCCTTTTTTCTAGGGGATCGTTTTTCAGAAATTGGACCGAAGCTTTTTCAGTTTTCATCGAGGTGGGTCCATCCAAAATTTCATCCTCTTGAAGATTGGGAAATTTTATTTTTCCTAGAATATGCTTTTTTGCTGCTTTTTCGAGAAATCCTCCGTTTTTTCAAAATCCGACGATCTAGGTTGCTTCAGAACGGGATTGCCTACAAAACCCATGTGCCAGCTTTTTTCGCTCAGAATCTACTTTTTAGAAGAAATCAGCAAAAAAAATCAATGGATGACATCACCATAAAGCAAGAATGTAGATGAGAATGTGACTCAAAACAAAGCAGTTTTAACTCAAATGCTTTTTGTTTTAAAACATTTGCTTTCATCTAAAGTTCATCCATTCTATATGTAGAAAGAAATCACTTTGTAATAGTTGGAGTTTTCTTTGCAGCGTTTGTTCATTGTAATCTTGTCTTAGAATAGAAATAAAGCTTGCGAGTTGTCAAGTTAGTTAGGATAAATCAAGGAGATTTTAGGGTTCCCTACTCCTTTGATTTAGTATAAATGAGGGCAGCTTTGCCCATTGTAACGGGGAGCTACTTTTGTGATAGCAAATTTGCTGTGCCTATTCTAGCCTATAAATCTTATTATTCTAAGTGTTTGTTCACTCTGTGTAATCTGTTTCCAGTGTTTGATCGCATACTGTATGCCTGCCTTTTGCTACAGTATTGCTGTCCTGGAGTTGTATCAACTTTATGATATTGGAATAGAAGTCTCATGCCTGCCTTTGCTTTGATTTTCTATCTCATTAATCATCAAGTTTGTTGTCAGATGTGTGGCTTACATAGATTTTATTTCAGCTTTCATCATTAAAGTACAATGGGTCTTGTGATGTGAATCTGGGAGAAATTTATTTAAGATTTTGTGTTAAAACAAATCATTCCTTGTCCACTTTTGATTTCTGTGCTCTGTGTTTACTCAAACAATCAAAAGCGTCATTTAGTTTAGGCCTAGTTGTAGTTAGAAGTTTGTTAAAAAGGAAAAAGCCTCTTTTGCAGCGAAATAGAGTTTTATAACCTTGTGCTCGCAGCTGAGAATCAAAAAGAAGATAGGCAAATTTTGTTTTATTTATCTTTTTAGCGAACATCAGCAAAAAGGGAACTCCCCCTCACAATAGGAGAGCAGTTTATCTGTGCATAGTTGTTCGTTTCCAACTCGCATTTCAGAGGTGCGAATTGAAATGCCAACAGTTGGCGCCTACCGTGGGGCACGAGGCATAAAACTTCAAGCAAGCTTAGGCTTATGACACGGGAATGACTCTTTGGCATCCTACTGCTCTAGTTCAACAACCAAATCTTACACCACCAACTATTCAACCAAATCTTGTACGAGTGGAAGGAGAGAAAACGAACATCATTAGTACACTGAAGAGTTTCATATTTGCACAAAAGGAAGTCCTGTTTAGAGGAGAAACACGAGTACTATTCTTGACGAAGAAGAAAACAAGGTAGATCTTGCAGCAGGAAGAGCAGTATTACCACCTCCCGCGTGGCAGTAGTTAATCCTGGCTCATAGGGTTTATACAAGGAGGAAAGACGGTACTACAGATCCTTTCTTCCAAGATTTTGTTCCTACAGAAGTTGTAGAAACATCCAACATAGTTCCTGAAGTCCATACGGTTCCTGAAGTCAAGCAAGAAGAACCTCAAGAGGAACCAGTAATCCAGCCAAGGAAATGGGTGATGCTAATAATAATGCTCGCAATAATTTGAATCAGCGGCGTCCATCCCCATTACCTTGGGGTAACAATATTGGACCTTTGGCACTAGCAGAATATCATGAGCTTCCTGAAGGATCAAGAAAAAGTTTTTCAAAGTTTCATGGTGATGGCAAGCAGCATCCTGATGAGCACATTTTTGCCTTCACCACCGCCTGTGGAATTCTTGGCGTTGCACATGAAGATGTTGCAGTGCGTTTGTTTGTTGAATCATTGCAAAGCTTAGCAGCTGAATGGTTTAATCACCTGGCTGTCAGCTCTATCATAAGTTGGGAGTCGATGAGGGAGAAATTTCTCACTTGTTTCAAGCCCATAGAAGATAGTCATGTCTTGTTTGCACAACTATCAAACATCAAGAAAGACAGAAGTGAGCTGATGCGAGAGTTCGTGGCCAGATTCAACCGTCTGGTTGAAAAAGTTGCAAACACCCTGAATCCTTCGTTAGAAATTCTGCTAAGTTGCTTCACCAATGCACAATCTTCAGAAATTTCTTTCTACCTCAAGCAAAGACACGCTATAGAACTACAAGAAGCCCAGGAGTATGCTGTTGAATTAGAGGATCACATGATCACTTCGGGAAAGATACAAAGAGATTCAATCAAGCCATTAGTGCCTTTGAATGTTGTACCGCTTTAGCAAGTTCCATCTCCTTCAAGTATACCAGATTCTTTCATTAACTATGTCAGTGATCAACCTGCTTCACCTGTGCATCAAGTATCACCTATGCATCAAGAGGCAAATGTATCTTCTGCAATACAAATCTACTGCTTGTTCCATGCAACAAACCAACATGATGGAGAAAATTGCCTTGAGATGAGAAGATTCATGCAAATATTAAAAACATCAAATGAAAATCAAGGTTTTTTGGATAATCCTGAACGTCTCTTTGATGAATCCGATGGCGGCTCTATGAAGGGATTTTACCAATGTAAATCAAATATTAAAAGGGATCATTTTCCTAACGCTGTTTCAAGTGATATCATGTGTTTGCATATGGAACATGAATGTTCATCGGAAGCTGAAAATTTGCATAATTTCTTCGAATATGAAGAAGGATCGTTGATGGAAGACCTTGAAGAAATGTACGACTTGCATACTTTCTCTGAGGAAGAAGTGCAACAATCTTCTCAAGAGCAAAATTTCGAGGAAGAGATCAAATATACTGAAGAGAACAATGATGAATCCAATTTTTTCTTCTCATCTTTTGAAGGTTGGTTTGAAGAACCTGTGTTAGATACATTCAAAGGAGAAGAGGTCGTAGAAGCATTGCAATTGCAGCAAGAACAAGATCTTCATTTTGAAGATGATTCATCATTGGAGAAATTTCTCAAAACCGGAGATCATATGGAAGATTCATCATTGGATCTCGACAGTTTTCTACATCACTTAGAGAGTGATTCTTCAGTAAAGGATACTATAAATTTTCTTTTGCAATTTAGCCCGTCTTCACCTTTGTCTCAAGAAGCTTTCATACACACAAGTGAAGAAGATGATGTCGAATCCATCTATGAACCTGTACAAGAAAGAGACTTCACTGATACAATACAACCAATACAAAATACAACATATCAAGAGGTTTATGGAAAAGAAGATTTCATGGAATATTCAGTCTTGGTCACTAAAGAGGACGATATTGAAAAGTCAGAAATTCTCGACAAATGTTTTGTGAGATACGCCGTATGTGAGATTGATCAAGAAGATGAAGAAGAAGCATATAGCTCAGATGAATTTGCCTTTGATTCCACCTACTTACTAGAAGAAGAAAGATACATGAATGCTGAAGGTGAGACGATGCCGGATTACTCTATGGAGGTTGACAAGACTCAAAATAATGAATGGCCAAGTGAGCTGTCTGGTGAAGATGTTATCGATAATAATCAAGAGTTTGAGCATTCAGACCTGGATGATCTATCAGGCTCTAAAGATTGGATGGATGAAAACACAACCAATGAAGAAGAAGAAGCTCCTAAAGCACTGGAAAAATGGGTGACGACAGTTGTGGATCCTATAAGCCAAGAATCAGTAACGAGAGTCGTGTATGAGCAGCTTGCACCTTTTCCAGAAGGTGATGCATTGACTGAGTTCAAAGTTGCATGTGTACAAGATATAAATGAAAGTCATATTCTATATGTGGTGATAACCATTCCCACAAATATACTTTGGCCACAAGACATTCCGACATGTCTTCAGAAGGAGGTTTTGTACCTTCACCTGTTGCAGAGGTTGCTTGCTTTAGAAGAAGATGCTCCACCTGATCTCTGGCGTATCAACCAGTTCCTCATGAACTTGTGGCCTGAACGTGAATACCCTCATGAACCGTGGCTCTTTGAGGAGATGTTGCAGAGAAAGAAAAGTTTTGTGCTATCAAGACAATCTTCACAGCTAAGGAGAGATGGTTATTACTTTTCTAAGTCGGTTGATGGTTTTATGTGACAGTCTTGTTCTTCTCATCCTCGCTCAGGAAAGAGAGCGTGTGAAAATGGTCTGTTCTCGTAATGTGTTTCCCCTTTCCGTGATGTGATCGTTATGTCGTAATGTGTTTCCCCTTTCTGTGATGTGATTGTTATGTCGTAATGCTTTTCCCCTTTCCGTAATGTGACAGTTGTGTTCTTTGTGTTCTGGGAAGTTCCAACTCTTAGGTGATTTTAGGAAGTCTGGTTTTAGGTGATGTAGGGAAAAGTCTTATTCTAGGTGATTAGGAAAGTAACCTGACTCTATTGCCCAATTGATAAGGCACTGGTCCAAGCTTAAAAAGTCCAGAGATTCTCGGTTCTCCTATGCCGTAAGTATCTGACATGGTCCCCAGACAAAGCCAATTGTTCTACCCAATCAAAAAAATTTGCTTCATTAAGGCATTTTGAGCAAGTCTCAAAAAAATTTTCGTCAAAAAAGTCAAAAAGTCAAAATTTCTAAAAATAGAAGCTCCGATTCAAGTGTCGTGTTTGATTCTCATTGGCTGATTTTGCTTCACAATTAGCGTGGTCCAGATGGAATCTGCAAAAGGTCAAGTTTTCTGTACTGGGTCAATTCTGCTTTTTCGGAAGGTGAAGCATGAGCTCTAAAGTCATCAATGGAGGAAGTTCATCTGCCAAAGCTTGTTTTGAAGTTTTCAACACTGTTCTGACGGCGCAGAACTGACGAACAGTCATCGATTCGATGAAGAACGCAAAACAGAGCAAGGTCAATCTGGGGTGAGGTGCAAATTAGAAAGTAATCAAAATTTAACTAAGGCATTGGAAACCAAGCACCCCTGGAGGCTAGGGGCACCCAGTTGCACCAGTGTTAGATTTTTTTCGCGTTTTTCAAGAAAATGCGAGAAATGTCTCCGTCAGTTAGTTCCGGTGAGTGTAAAAGTAGTCATTTTGGTCATCAAGTCCTGAAAAGTTGGAAATCACGTCCAATGTACCTAGGCTATCTAGTTCATTCACCATCTAGTGGCAATTGACTGATAAAATCGTCGAAATCGACATCAGGAAGCAGCTGTCAGAATACGAAACGGAGCAAGTTGCAAACGAAGATTAAAAAATACCAAAATTTTTCTAAGGCATTGAATCCTAGGCGCCCCTGGAGGCTAGGGGCGCCCAAATCCACCAGACTTAGTTTATTTTTTAGTTTTTTTGGAAAACGAAAATCTTCCTTCGTCAGCTCGGTTAGGTTCATAGCAAATTAGTTTGGCGTGTTTTTCGAGGCATATAGAGGGTACAATCAGCTCAGTTTTCATCAGGCCTGCCTATCTGCCAGATCATCATACTTAGTTTTGTCTTAGCAGACAGAAATCGACAGCCAAACATGGGTCATCAATCATCAGAATGCGCACGGAAATCAAGAAGTTGAAATTTTTGAAAAAATGACTAAGGCATTGAAAATCAAGCGCCCTTGGAGGCGAGGGGCGCCCAAGTGGAAGATTGGAAGATCCTCTTGGGAAAGATACCCCCGTGGGTAAGGAAACAGGTGGAGACACAGTATTCATGATTCTATATACACAGCGACCTCCTATGGTGGCATAGACAGAACCGGGCATTAACGAGACACCTTTAACTTGTAGAAGTAAACAAAAGGCAGAAGAAATGAATTTATCAGATAAAGAAAGAGTAAAGTTGGGTTGAACTGACAAGACTCCATCGCCTTTCTCAGCACTGAGAATTCCACGAAACTGGGCAACTACAGCTTGTTCCCAAATTTGACATCGAGTATCAATTAAAGTGGCGAAGAACTCAGCACCTATGTTGTAATTAAAATGCGGATGGACGATAAGGTCGACATGAGGGAAATGAACATGAAAGAAACCTTTGTCTTGCCATCTAGAGACATCTTCAGGAAGAAGGAAAGGTAAATAAATAGGACATATTCCAGTACCCGAAACTAAAAGATTAATTTCACTTTGACGCACTGAGTCACAGACTTTAGCCTTAATTCCTTTTTCTGGATAGAAAGTATTAATTTTAACATCTAGAAATTTGAAATTTCCCTTATCATCTACGACATGAGTGTTGCCATCTTGGAAATAGTTATGTAAAACATCAGATAGAGCAGAACTTGCATCCATAGATCTATGTAATGCCATTGGTGAGAAATAAGACTTACTGATTACTCGTTCGCGATATTCCTTGCTACTTTTCGCGACTCACTGCCCTTTAACACGGCACTTTCCTTTGGCCTTCAACAACGGGTCTTACTGCACACATCCACAAGTACTACAGCACGCTACTAATAGCACGTTCAGTGATAGAACTCACCCACAGTAATGACAAAGATCATAACAAACACATGAACTTGGCTCTGATACCAATTTTAGAACAATTGCTTGATAGGCAAAGACCACCGTTTATTGACCTTCCTGTTCACAGAAATAGATTCTCAGACAGACCTCTGTTCCAATCCCGAAGAGTAGGCACCATAACTCTCCAATCTGTCCCTGGTCAAACTATCCTGGAACAACCATTAATAGATGAAACTCAAGCCAGAGCTCAACCTCTGTCTCGCAGTAGATCCATGGCCCATGCATATGCTAGTTCTAATAAAAAACCTTATGTGGATCACAATCCTGAAGAATGCTCAACCTCTGGTAGCTCACAAAGATTCAAGCAAATGCCTTCTCGATCATCCTTCTCTTCCAGATCCCAACGATCTCATCCTGATCAAATAGATGAACTTGCCAGACAAGTAAGTGCTAGATTACATCTTGCACCAAAACAGGATGAAGACCAAGATAAGAAAAGAAAAGGAAAAGGGATTAAAATAGCAAAACTAGGTGAACATGCAAGTATGATGAGAGAGCATTTACCTAGGTATGGATCAGAAAGAAGAACTAAGCATACTCTATAGTTAGATTCTGCTACTGCTGTAGATTTAGTCAGCTATACTCCTGGTAGATGGCCAACACAGGATAGTTATCAGGTTGTTATACCTGATGATAAAACAATGGGCAGATATGAGGCAAAAATTCATACTAAGGTAGGGACAAAACAAAAGAATTCTGAAGCTCAAAGAAACTGGCAGTCTGCATGGATGAAAACAGCTTCAGAGAACATAGACGACATAGCAGTAGATGTCAAACAAGGAATCAATAGAACTATTTCTGTTTATGATGGAATGTTACAGGTACAGAATAGTCAATATAAAACAGAAACTGCTATAGGTAGAATTGATAAGCAATGCACTTCTACCCTAAATAATTTTGGTTCACTAAATTACCAAGTCAGTCAGACCCATACAATGGCCACAAGAATACAGTCAAGCAGTGAAAGATTAGAAAATGTGGCAGGACAAATATATTCTCATGTCTCTACATTTGACTCAAAAAGAGATACTCAAGCTCAGGAGAACAAAGTCTTACTTAAGCATGTGGCGAGAAATTTAGACAAAGTAAGAAAATACGCCAAAAAGATTAGAGTATCCCAGAAAGGCAAAGATAGTTCTGAGGAAGAAATTGAGGACACAAAAACCCAGAAATCTCAGAAATCAGATCCCAAGCCCAGACCAAAAATACAGAGAAGAAAAAGCATTCTCTTTTCTGAAGAAATTGAAGAACAACCAATATCTTCTACAACTAGAAGTCACACACCTCAGATGCCTTCTAGAATAGTTCTGCCCAAGCAGAAAGAACATATGTTATAGGTTTCTGAACCATTAAAAGATTGGTTACAAGAAAATGAATTAGAAGATAATGAACCTGTGTACATGGAAGAACCAGCTGCAGCCATGAATTCATCTGATGAAGAAATATTTGAAACAATTTCTTATCATGAATCCTCTTCTGAACCAGAATCTGTCTTCCGAAGAAACCCCATATATAGAAATTATAGAGGATTGGGAACCTTTATGCATGGCTAGCCAGACTACTGTAGAAAATCAGCGAGATGTAGAGATGAGAGATGCTGTGTCAGAAAATGCCCGGCCAGAAAATTTGAGAGCTTATGCAACTTCTGGTTATATTTTGAATATTGATAAAATTATAGATCCCTATGACACTATTTGTACATGGTGTGATACACTTGAGAATTTCTTTGATACTAGGGGATCTATATGGTCTGAAGCAAACAAAGTTTTGTATGCAGTCCGGCTCATGTCTGGTAAACTCCGCAGTTGGTGGAGCTCTCTCCCTGATAATGGTATAATTTCAATGGATGAAGATGGAGATGAGTATGTTAAAGAAAAAGACATGGGTAGGAATGATATTTCTGCTGAAGGATTTGCTACCTTAAAATTATATCTGATTGGTTTATTTTGTGGCAACAGAAAGAATGATATACTTGAAGCAGAAAAAATCCTCTATTCATTGCAGCTCAGAGACTTAGGAAAATTGCATAAGTATAATTTAGTCTTTGAAAAATATATGATAGCTGCAGGAAAATTGCATGATTCTACCACAAAGAAGTTTTATTTAAATTCACTACCTTGTGGATTGGGAGAATATGCTGAAGAATATATAGGTAACAAGTATAAAACCAAAATTGATGCTTATGGTTTCAGTGAATTAAGGACTTTGGTTACCTACAAGTTAGATAAAGGATGTCTGCTTAAAGCCTTAAGTGATAACAGAGATCAATATAATTCTTCTTGCAATATGAAAGACTATTGCAGCTTTCCACCCATTAATCAGATAAAAGAATTCAAACATGTCAGAAAATTCAGTAGAAAATCATGTGGAAAAGATTGTCATTGCAAGAAATGTAAATATGCTTATGACAATGATGACCATAGGAGACATACTCCTTATAAGAAAAAGCAGTATAGAAAAAGATACAGGTTTGCTCCTATAAATAAAAATTCTTTCAAGAATAGAAAGCCACCAAAGTTTCTATTTAAAAAGAATAAAGATTTCAAGAAAAGAGGAAGATCTGTTCAGTGTTTTATTTACAAAGGTCCACACTATGCAACAGATTGTCCAAAAAGGTATAAGCCAGAAAATAAAGTCTATGCAATGTTTGATGAACAGCATAGGTCAGAAACTTGGGAAATTGTTACTTCCCATGAAGTTCTTGGTTCTTCCTATGTTGATTTGTTTGAATTAGTTGAAATTTTGCCTGATCAATACTACATGGCTAGAGATAAATATAGAAGAAAGCATTCTTCTACCAGTTCAGAATCTGAGTCTGAACGATCTAGTTCATCTGACCAGAGGGTTGTTTCTAAGACGATTAAAAAAGCTATTAAAGATCTGGATTTCAAGATAAGCATGGCCAAATCCAAGGATCCTTATCACATGCCAGGATCACTCGAAGAACGAAAAGCTGCCGCCAAACAACAGGTTAAAGATATCAAGGCCTAGGAAAAAGAGAAACTTGCTCTTTATAGAAAATCCAAACGATCTTCTAAACATTCTGTGTCTAGCTCACCCTCACCATCACCAAAGTCTAAATCATCCCATGGTTACACCCAGCCTTCTTGGTTATCTTCCAAACCATCTACTTCCAAACATCGTTCTCGCCATTCACCCTCTGTGTCTCTTGGCCGAAGCATTGATATTTTATGTGCTAAAGTTGACCGTTGTAATGAATCTGTTGACATCTTAGCTCGGCAATGTGCTATGCAGCAAAAGGCCTTGGACAAATTCATTTCTGCAGTGGGGGAAATTCGAGAACTTCTAACAAAAGCAGATGATTCTTCTCCAGATATTCTGTCTGAACCAGCAAATGCTCTATACACGGTAGAAAATTGTACATATATCCGTGTAAATCTTTGTTTTTTTGGATATAAGCTTATTCCCATGGATGCATTCGTAGATTCTAGTTCTTCTCGTAGTTTTGCCAAAACTAATGCCATTCCTTCTGAGTTTTGGAAAACCAAGAATGATTTACCAGCCGGATATGCCATAAATGGAGAAGAAATCAAAATGGGGAGATTTGCTCAGGATGTCAGAATTGAAATCCAAGGTAAGCAGTTTATTGTTGATCTAATTGAACTTGACAGTTTGAGGGAAGATATTTTGCTTGGTTACACCTTCCTAACCAAATATCGGCCATTTGTTTTATGCACCCACGAAATATCTCTTAAGCATACAGATGGCCCTGTCAGGATTCCCTCCTTGAAATTAGTCAACCATAAGCTGTCTGATAAAGCCAAACAACAAAAGAAAGAGCCTCTAAAGTCCCAAGGACCACGGTTACCTCTGCTCTTAGAACCAGTTAAGGCAAAATTTGAACAGGATTGTTGTAGCATGAATCCTTTACAGTTTTGGTTTAAGGAGCATGAAGAATGCGAGATTAGGTTGAAACCTGAATGTAAAACTGTTATACCATTTGAACCAGCCTATCTCATGAGCCCCACAGAAGTAAAAGAGATGGATGAGCATTTGAATGAGCTCATTGAAGGAAAGTTTATCAGAGAAAGCAAGAGCCCATTTAGCTGCCCAGCTTTCCTGGTCAATAAAAGGGCAAAACAACAGAGAGGTAAGAAAAGATTTTGTATAAACTATAAGCCTCTGAATGATATCATTCTGCCATTCAATTATCCCATTCCATTCAGTACAGATTTGATAATGAGAGCGGCTTCAAAGAATGTGTTTTCTAAATTTGATTGCAAGTCAGGTTTCTGGCAAATTAAGGTAAAAGAGGAAGATAGATTCAAAACAGCTTTCTCAGTACCGCAAGGTTTGTATGAGTGGAATGTGATGCCTTTTGGCCTCAAGACTGCACCTGCCTATTTTCAGCGCAGAATGGATAGAGCTTTAAGAAGTCTGAAAGAATTTTGTTCTGTATATATTGATGACATAATTGTTTATTCTGAGAATGATTCTCAGCATTTGAAGCATTTGGAAGCTTTGTATAATGCAATCAGAGATAATGGGATCTGCTTATCAGCTAAGAAAATGGTAATTGGCAAACAAGAAATTGATTTCTTGGGTCTGGTTCTGTCACATGGCAAGGTAAAACTCCAGCCTCATATCCTTAAGCATATTTCAGAATTTCCTGATGTTTTGGTTGGTACCAAGCAAATACAAAGATTCTTAGGATGTCTCAATTGTGTCAGTCCATTCTATAATGGATTAGCTAAAGACAGAAAGAAACTTCAAGCTCAGTTGAAAGAAGGAGCAGGTCCCTGGAATGAAGAGTTAACAGAAATTGTTCAAAAGATAAAACAGAAATGCCAGTATTTGCCCACTCTTCATTTACTTGAAAATGGATATCCTTTATTTTTATTCACTGATGCATCTGATGATGTTTGGGGTGCTGTTCTCATACAGGATATTCCATCGAAAGGAGCACAAGTGTGTGGTTACAGATCAGGAACCTTCACTGATACAGAATGCAGGTACAACATATATGAAAAAGAAATTTTGGCTGTAAAGAAGGGTATAGAGAAGTTTAAGATTTTTCTTAAACCTGTTCATTTCATTGTAAAAACTGACAGTCAGCCAATGAGATCTCTACTCAGCAAGAAGCCAAATAAAGATATTGCCCATGGCCGAATTGCACGTTGGTATCTTGATTTTGCCAGTTATGATTTTGAGATAGAATGGATTAAAGGTGATAATAATCCATTAGCAAATTCTCTTACGAGAGAAATGGCCAAGCTTGCAGAGTCAATGTATATGATGATCGAAATTGGTGACACATTGGTAAGAAATGATGGTACAGAAATATTCCTTAGTAAAGATGAACAAGGTAATGATTTGTGGATACCTCAGCTACCTCCAGAAATTATTACTCCTATCCTCCACACACATTTCTTGAATAAATGGCTTCAAGAGTTAAGGAATCTGATCAGAGACAATTATGATAAAGGAATTCTTACAGGTCCTCAACAAACAGAATTTCTATCACACTTTGGTCTTCAAAATGCTGCTATTTATTTTGCACTAAGAAATAGCATTACATTTGATGTTTGCATTACATCTTTGTTGCCTATGAATTGGCCCATAAAAATCAAAAGGAATTTTCTTAAGTGTGCAAAATTTGGTTTCTTTAACAGCATTACTATCTTGCAGACAGAGTTTGAAGACTATGCAGACTTATTTTTAGGATACAATGATAAAATCATACAGAATGATATGAGAGAGTTTTTTGACTATCTGCAGAGAAATTTCTGTTGGGCTGTCGAAGAAGGAATGAGTGGACCATCAGGCTATTTGCAAAATAGATTTAATTATGCATTACCACGAATTGAATATTATCCTTTAACTCATAATTGGTTCCCACAAGCCCAGGTGGAAGATATGGAGGTTGCCTTGCTCCTTGCTTTAATTGCTGCCAGAACTGAAATAGATTTTGCTTCTCCTGATGAAGTTACCAAAATTATATATACTTTCCACCAACGAGATGATGACTTGGCAATTGCCTTCAGGCCTCTTCCACAACACTTGCTTCCACCAACAAATTTAGATCATGACTATGATTTTGATGAGCTGGACCCCGTATCAGACAATGATAATACCTCCACTGACGAAGATAATGATGGTTATAACTCAGATGGTAGCTAGCACATGGGCTTGTCTGTGCCGTGATGTCGGCCACGTTATGATCCGACAATAGGACGCAACCCTATCTAAAAAGCAAGATCCCCGTAGTCACTTTTGGGTGTAAAGTGAGCCGTAATCACATGCGCTGTGTCTCATGTGAAGAATCTTTGTACGCTCCACTGTAGTGCTTTATCTCTGCCTTTTCCTCCACTACTTATAGTGTTAGACGCGTGTCAAGTTTGTGTGGTCGGAACTCAAAATTGTCATAATCTTTTGGCATCCGACTTATGTTATAAATAAGAACCCGCTGCTATTGTTGTGGATTCGGAGTCGGATTCAGGAACTAGAAAGTTGAGGATTAGAGTCTAGGTTTTTAAGTCTTCGCAAGAGTATGCTCTTGTTCTGCGCCTTGAGCGATCTGAACAACCAGAAATTGCATTAAGTTGTAAACTCTTATCTACGAGCAATATAAAAGATTGGTTGCCATTTATAATTGCACAGTGTTTAAATTGGTATCAGATCACTAACTAAGGCATTGAAAATCAAGCGCCCTTGGAGGCAAGGGGCGCCCAAGTTCACCAGAGATAGAAAATTTCATGATCTACTGATGTTTTCCGACAATCGTTTCCAAACCTTCGCCCGACGACAGTTTTCAGAAGTCAAATTCGCAGTTGAACGACATCAGATCGTTTGTCTGAGGCTGGGGATGAAATCAAGATTGATAAGTCTTCAAGGTGCCATGATCAGTCAGCTTTTTCAGTCAATGGTGACAGTTTGCCATCTTGTTGAAGTCAGAGACAGGCCATACTTGAGTCGAAATGAGTGTTCGATGACATCATCAAAGAAGATATTTTTAGTCATCTTACACATAAGGCCATAGGCAGCTATAAAATAGGGATTCTTCCTATTCGAAGACATCCACTTGGATTTGTGCTTTAAAAGATGCTTTCTTCATGGATAAGATTGAACCTTTATTTCTTCACAAAGAAGGCTGCTTTTTCGCCCTAAAGTTTTATAAAGACAAGCTTTTGGTCGCTTTTATTAATTACTTTTGCAGGTTGCATCCAGAGGAAGAAGACATATTTTTCTTTTCACGAAGATTCGAAGGCTCAAACGAAGTGTTTTTTCAGCGTTCTTCATAGTTTCAGGTTGAGGAAGCAAGGAGGCACGCTTTTTCAGGGTCCTTTTTTCTAGGGGATCGTTTTTCAGAAATTGGACCGAAGCTTTTTCAGTTTTCATCGAGGTGGGTCCATCCAGAATTTCATCCTCTTGAAGATTGGAAAATTGTATTTTTCCGAGAATCTGTTTTTTGTTGTTTTTTCGAGAAATCCTCCGCTTTTTCAAAATCCGACGATCTGAGTTGCTTCAGAACGGGATTGCCTACAAAACCCATGTGCCAACTTTTTTCGCTCAGAATCTACTTTTTAGAAGAAATCAACAAAAAATATCAATGGATGACATCACCAAAAAGCAAAAATGTAGATGAAAATGTGACTCAAAACAAAGCAGCTTTAACTCAGATGCTTTCTGTTTTAAAACATTTGCTTTCATCTAAAGCTCATCCATGTTATATTTAGAAAGAAATCACTTTGTAATAGTTGGAGTTTTCTTTGCTTTAAAGCACTTTGCTTTAAAGCGTTTGTTCATTGTAATCTTGTTTTAGAATAGAAATAAAGCTTGCGAGTTGTCAAGTTAGTTAGGGTAAATCAAGGAGATTTTAGGGTTCCCTACTCCTTTGATTTAGTATAAATGAGGGCAGCCTTGCCTATTGTAACGGGGAGTTACTTTTGTGATAGCAAATTTGCTGTGCCTATTCTAGCCTGCAGATCTTGTTATTCCAAGTGTTTATTCACTCTGTATAATATGTTTCCAATGTTTGATCGCATACTGTATGCCTG
This sequence comes from Cunninghamia lanceolata, assembly GCA_027924645.1. Lineage (NCBI taxonomy): Eukaryota > Viridiplantae > Streptophyta > Pinopsida > Cupressales > Cupressaceae > Cunninghamia > Cunninghamia lanceolata. Next base: position 4,019,410 of record BSBN01000515.1, read on the forward strand.
CCTTTTGCTATAGTATTGTTGTTCTAGAGTTGTATCAACTTTATGATATTGGAATAGAAGTCTCATGCCTGCCTTTGCTTTGATTTTCTATCTCATTAATCATCAAGTTTGTCGTCAGATGTGTGGCTTATGTAGATTTTATTTCAGCTTTCATCATTAAAGTACAATGGGTCTTGTGATGTGAATCTGGGAGAAATTTATTTAAGATTTTGTGTTAAAACAAATCATTCCTCGTCCACTTTTAATTTCTGTGCTTTGTGTTTACTCAAACAATCAAAAGCGTAATTTAGTTTAGGCCTAGCTGTAGTTAGAAGTTTATTTAAAAGGAAAAAACCTCTTCTGCAGCAAAATAGAGTTTTATAACCTTGTGCTCGTAGCTGAGAATCAAAAAGAAGATAGGCAAATTTTGTTTTATTTATCTTTTCAGCGAACATTAGCAAAAAGGGAACTCCCCCTCACAATAGGAGAGTAGTTTATCTGTGCATAGTTGTCCGTTTCCAACTCGCATTCTAGAGGTGCGAATTGAAACGCCAACAAATATATTGACCTATTGAGATTTCGAGACTTGCCAGGATTTTTGGACTCGGTCCCTACGGGATTTCGGGACCTGAGGGGATTTTAGGACTCGAGCAAAAATTTGGACCTTTTCCAAAAAGGTCCAAAAGTTCTTGGTCCTCCTGCGAACCTGGTCCCTGCTTTCTCTCGCCCCTCGCAGTATATTGAAAAGGTCCCGACAGGATTCCGGGGCCTGATGTGACTTTTGGTCCTGGTCCAAAATCTTCTCGGACCCCCTGTTCTTTCAAGACAAATTTGGAGATGCAAAAAATTGAGTTTTCAAATAATTTTTTGAGGAATGGGCTAAGTATTTTATGCAGTTTCGGGTCAAACTTTCAGTTATGACTTTCGACACTTTTGGTCCCGTCGGGATTTCAGGACCCGACGAGACTTTTGGACTTTTTCCAAAAGGGTCCAAAAGTCCTGTCCTCCCGCCAACTCGACACCCGCCGAAAGGCCCAGGAATGTCTAGAAACACGCCAACAACTTTCTGGATCACCATTAATGTGAAATGGGTAGTTGAAATTTATGGTTTTATTGCAGTTGGTGGGGTTGTTGGGGTTTTCCCGCCCATTTCATCCTCAGATCCGATTTGTGAAGGCTATAAAGGCAAGATTGAAACTCTTTTCAAGGGTTGGTTGTTTTTTGAGTAGTTTTTCTCTACAGGTGCAAAGGTCTAGAGACAGTTAGGGCAACAACCAGTGATCAGTTTTTGTTCTTCAGGAAGAAGTTATCAGAAGTGTATGTGAAATATATTGTAATCTTGATATCAATCATTGTTTTTTCTCCACTGTTATAAGTGTTCTTTCAGGGAACCTCAATCGCAATTAGGGTTTTCTCTTGCCACATTTAGGGGTATGATTGTAAAATCTGATTTGAATGGGTTTTCTCAACTCAACACATAGGGAAAAGAAATGAGTTGAGTTTCATCTTTTACAAGGGAACAAATTGGTGGCCAAGTATGAAGCCAATTTCATGAGTCTCCTTTGTTACTTAGACCACATGCATGACGAGGAGGCTACGGTAACAAAATTCAAATTGGGTCTTTGGGAAATATTGATGCATAATGTAAACATGACAAAGTCAACTAATTTGGGTTCAACAGTAGAATCTGCATATAAGGTAAAAGAAAAGGAGAAGTCTTGCCTCAAGGCTAGACAAGAGTTTAGATCCAGATTAACTAAGCAACTGCAAGAACACTAAGAAAATCAGCCATGAGGAAACTATTCACAAAGGCTGTTTCAAGCATATCTAAGTATCAAAATTCTAGAAATAATAGCAATAGAAATTAGTCTCCTCCAAGGATTGCACCAACAAATTTTAACCTTGCAATAGGGGCAAAGGATCCCATTACCACCAAGGGCACTTGTAGGAGGCTATTAAAATTGTGGGAACTTGGAAGAACCACTTTGCTCAAGACTAGCCTATACCAAAAAGTGGATAAAGGCCAAGTCACAAAATCTATGCTATTGTAGAGAACAAATAGACATAGCAATAAGCATCTCTAGTAGAACTACAATGTATAATTAATTCTAAATTTGTTTCTATATTAGTTGATTTTAGCGCCATTGATTATTTTATGTCTAGTGCCATTGATTATTTTATGTCTTGCAAGATTGTTAAACAATGTGGACTCCATCCAAGGAGATTGAGAGAGGGATAAACTACTGAGTTAGGCACAAGTAGGAAACAACCGGTTACTAAAGGAGTAGAGCAATTTGTAACCAAATTGAACCTTTTGGTGGTATCTTTAGGATTCTATGATGTCATGTCAGGCATGGACTAGTTGAAGTCTCATCAAGCTTACATGTATTGTGTAGAAAAAATCATCCGATGCCTGCGCCTAGTTGCCATTTTGAGTACTTTTATTAAGTGTTTAAACTTAGAGCTGACCATTAAGGAATTAGAAGATACATAGAGGTACAACCAATCTTCGCTCTCCAATTAATTAAAGTAGTGAAAAAGGAGTGCTAGTTGTACTCTATCTGGGTGGCAGAAATAGAACAAGACACAAAACCAAGCATGGATAGTCATCCAATATTGTAGGAATTCAAGGATGTATTTCAGGTGAGTTGTCAGGGATGCCACCAAAGAGAGAAGTGGATTTTAATAGAAATTTAATACTCAGGTCTGCCCCAACATTAAAAGCGCCATATAGGACGATTATGACTGATTTGCAAGAACTCAAGTTGCAATTAATGAACTATTTGAAAAGGGACTAATATGGTCAAGTGTGTCTCCATGGGGAGCACCTGCACTATTTGTAAAGAAAAAGGATGGCACACTTAGATTATGTACAGATTATCATATGCTAAGTAAGGCTATGACCAAGAAGAAGTACCCCTTGCCAAGGATTGAGGACATATTTGCCCTAGTGTTTTAAGTTTAAAACCTGGCTAACCTTGCTTTAATACCAAGTGTAAACACCCAAAATTTAGGCGAACATTTTTTTTTTGTTGTAACAGCCTAGTGCTGGATTAATCATCATGTGACATCATTTACCTCTACCTCAAACATTAATCTAGATCCATATTATTAACATTTTGCTTTCCATGCTAGAGTGCATACATATTAGTTTATAGTTTCACTAAGGATTTCAATATAAATAATTTATTAACCTATAAACATGTTAGCATTTTAATTTGTCACTTGTGTGACAACACAAAACATAACAGCATATGAGGATAATCTCTCTTCAAATTAGTAGGGGAAGCTCCCTGAGATTTAAAACTACTCTTAGACCTAAAGTTATGAACAAGAATTAATAATTATGCACACTATAAAAGATTCTCAATGGGTTTTTTTGCATTAAAGTAAATAACTGAAAGTAATCTTGACCTATCTTTTTGAATCTCGGAGGTTGAAAGGTACTTATCTCAGAAATGAGGTTTTTCAATATATAGGACTTTCAACTAAACAATGTAAACTGAAAGACGGATGCTTACTAAATGGCTAAAACAGAGACTAGTAGATCTACATTCACAAGAGAGGATTAAACAAAAAATAATTCTACTAAGTGAAACCATAGTGTAAGATTCAAGAAAAGTAAACACTCAAAAGTACACAAAGTCACTTGCCAAGATGAAAGATAAGTGTTAATACAAAGCTTAGCACAACTCTTTACTATAATCCACTTATGAAAACCTTACACAAGAATTCAATAACTTGGATCGAAAATGTGAATGACATTCTTTGCCGCATAAACATTACTTTAACTATCATTCATTGAGAATGTCTTGTGCCCAAGGCACTTATTTATAGGTTACAAAGAATAGCTTTTAGGGATTTAAGTTTAATAATAAAATATCTGAAAAGAATTGCTTTAAAGCGAACCTAACCACAAGCTATAGAAAAAGCGGAAAGAAAGAAACTTAAAGCAAACATAACCTAAAACAACTAATAAAAAACAGCTGGACTGAAACAGGCTTTCATCCATCACCCAGAAATTAGAATAGAACACTGAGAATAGCTGCTACCGGACATGGTCACTACTAAAACTAGCAATTTGCACATGATTGACCTCCATGATTCTTGGACAAATCTTTGCTCTAAAAACTATGAGTCTTCTGAAGCTTTTTAAGTATGTTGAAACCCTAAACCTTTGACCATCACCTTGATGCCTTAAATCTGAAAGGTCTCCATTCCATTGACAATTCCATCAATCTGATCTGAGTGAGCAATTGGATTTTGAATATCAATGCCATTAGAGGCATCATTTTGCAATGATAACAAATGAGAACTTTTGTAAGGTGAAACTTCAAACACTTTGATTGAATTTTCTGTGGTGACAACTCATTGTCTAAAAGATTACCTCCTCTTCTCTATATGAACATGTCCCAGGGTTTTAGGATGTTGATTTTGATCAATCAGCCTGCTGGAAATGAAAGACAGCCACTTGGATGAGAGGAAACTCAGTTCAGGACTGTGTAATGGAAGAGAAAAACTAGACGAAAGGAAGAATATGAAAGGTTGCTGCTGATATCTCTTGCAATAATACTGCTGTTCTAGAAAACCCTTCATAAATAGCGCTGGAAACCTTTCACAGACCTGCATACATATGAAGAAAACTAATATTTTTGCTGCAAATAACAAAGTCTGGTTTGTTTTAGGATTCGTGTAAGATAGTGCTAAACATACTTGTGCCTGAGGGCCTTGAGGGAATCACACAATACAGCACTATGAACATCACTTGCATAAAAGGCCTTTAGGGAATCGTGCAAGACTAGTACTCTAGATATACTTGTGCTTGAAGGTCCTGAAGGAATCACACAAGATAGTACTTATACCATTACTTGTGTTTAAAGGCCCTGAGGGAATCACACAAGATAATGATTACACTCTACATTCGATACTTAGTAGATCCTTTCCTATTTTTGTTGGGTCATTGGTACTCGATGTGTCCTTGTGATTTCTTTGCTTGAGTGTGATGTTGTGCCTACTCATTGCTTTGATTTTGGTGGTCGTTACCACATCATCTCGTGTGTCCTTGGTTGGAGGCCATAGCCCTTGTATTTCATTGTTTACTCGAGTTCTTGATGTTACATGTATGTTCTTGGTATGTGTGATGCCATGATTTGTATCATTTCGTGTAATTGTATTATGTGTGTGTGCATGATTTGTCAGATTGATCGTCACTTAGTTCAAAGGGGTGGGCCTAAGGGTTCCACATGGTTGGGTGGCACTATATCATTGTTGGGGCTAGTTGGATTTATGGATATGCTTGGAGAGTGTGATTTATGGATATGCTTGGAAAGTGTGCAAAGTTCATTTATTGTTGTGGTAGGGTAGTTCCTTTATGGTATCATTTATTGAGAAATGTATATATTCAAGATTTCGTCACCCATTGGCTCGTTTGTATTGGAGTCTTAATTGAAATTGTAATCCATGTTAAACCATCCACTTTTGGGATAAAGGCTTCATTTGCATTCTTTTAGTTTATCATTTTATGTTGTGTAGATGTCATTTGTTGAAATGGAATATCTTGTTATGCTCATCTTGATATGCGGTGTAGATGTAGTTTACTTTCCATGCTTTGATGAATATGATATAATATTGCTTAGTGTTATGCTTTGCTTTCCTTGCATTTTTGTGGGAGTCATAAGCCATAACATTTGCATGTGATGCATGTGAGTTTTGGGATGTATGCTAGTAGAGTAGCGTCCTGGTTTGTCCTTGGTCTTGTCTTGGCATTTTGAGCTTGTTCTTTGCCTAGGGATTGAGTTTTTGACCAAGGGAACCATGTGTTGTTTTGTGCTTTTGGCTTGTGAAGCGAATTTTAGAAAAAAATAGTTTTCTAGGACCACACCGTAGGACAACAATGGAGTGTGTTGTCGTCCTAATGCACATTGGCATCTTGTAGGAGCACTGATGGATAGTCTGCATTGACGTCTAGTTTCCATGCTGATGTCTAGTTTTTGCATTGTCATCTAGACCCCTTCAGACAACGGGCACTTCCTGAACTTTTTTGAGAAATTTTTTTGTTAACGAAAGTTGTACCCCTTGGTTTCCTTAGCATTCCTATCATCTCACTTCAGCGAAAGATGTCATATTTTGCAAGTTATACTCTATTCCATGTTGGGATGCTTACCTTAGTGTGAAATCAACTTGTTGATGGTTCAATTGGTTGAGGGCTTGTACCTCCCAATAAACCTACCTCTTTTGTAGGCATTCCTATATGTTTGGACGTCAATTTGTGTCATCTTGGAATGTGTATACAGCAAGTGTCACTCTCATACTCTTCCTTGTGTGTGAAGTCTTTCGCTTGTGCCACCATGCATGATGCATTAGTCAAGATGCCCTGCGTGTTGTTTGTTGTCACAACACCTTAAGCATTTGAAGTGTACAATGTGATGTGATGTGTTAGTGTCATACTTGCAACTCGAAAAATTTGTTCGTTCGGTGTTTTACATGTTAATGTCTTGGGTGAAAGTTTGGGGCATTACATGATGAGTTAAATGAGGCAATTTTTTTAACCAAACTAGATCTCATATTTGTCATCAAATCAGAATTAGAGGAGAGGACATTCCAAAAACTGCTTTCCATACATATGAGGGTTATTATGAATTTTTTGTCGTTCCTTTTGTTCTCATAATTGCTCCTTCCACAATATGAAGTTTGATGGATTCCATCTTCAAACCATTTTGGCTTTAGTTTGCATAAGTTTTATTTAATGATATACTCATTTATAGCAAGATGTGGGATGAACATCTTCAACATGTGGATCATGGTCTACAACTATTGAAGCAAAATCAACATTTTGCTAAGCCTTCCAATTGTTCCTTTGGTGCAAAGGAAGTGGAGTGCCTAGGTCATAAAGTCTCACATGAAGATGTAAAAGTGAATTGCAATGAGATCAAGGCAATGCTTGGTTGGTAGATTCCCAAGATTTATGAGAACTTTAGAGGTTTCTGAGGTCTATTATTGGCAATTTGGCTACTATCATGGATTTGCCAAGAACTATGGCTGAATCACTACTCCATTTACAACATTGTTAAAGAGGGATGCTTTTGACTAGAATGATGAAGCAACCAGAGTCTTTGAGCCACTCATACAAGCTATGTGTACTACTCTAGTTTTAGCTCTAGATTTCACTATAACATTCATTATTGGGTGTGATGCTTCAATACATGACATTGGTACAGTTTTGGTGCAATCCGGAAGACACAACATTAAGAATCTAGTCAAACCCATTTATGAGAAGGAAATGTTGGCAATCCTACATGTAGTCAAGTAATGGCAACACTACTTGAAGGAGGAAAAATCATTTTGGAACTAGAAGCAATTATCCAAACAAGGAGTAAGAGGCTACAGACTAGATGATCACCTAATATCCCATCAAATGGAAGAACTTGCTGAGAGAAGATGCTTCTTGGGAAGATGAATGATTAATTCAGAAATACCCAGAGACAAGTGTTGATGACAATGCTTCTTGAAAGAGGGGAGAATGTCACACCCTTAGCCGATTGGATGTATCAAGATATGTGGTTGTCGGCGTGGTACACATAATCTTTGACTTGATTATTTGATAGTTCCTTGATTAATAAATGTAGTGGCATTTGGCCTAATTAGGATTATGGGATCACCATGGCCTAATTGCATCATATGTAGGAGGTAGTAGTTAGATGGCGAATATCATATTGCAAATTTTTGTTCTCGTTGTAATACTTTTGGAGGTTGCCCCTTCGAAGTGACTCATTTCATTCATATTGTTTGGATTTGCTCTATTTTGTTCGTTTGTTCTTATTTCTGCATTCATTATGTTATCTTGCTCATGCTATCTTGTGTGTTTGTGATATATTGATATTATTTTAAAAGTTGAGTACATGCAGTGATGCTTTTGAGGTAGATAATCCAGTTCAAAACAAGAGGTTGGAGTTAACTAAAATATTAAATATTAAGTAATGCTAAACAACTATTAAATAATTATCTATAAAGCACTAAATAATAATCATGCCATAATGTCCTTTGAGTAATTGAATAATAGATTTCCATGAATCACTCAATTCCAAGCCTTCATCTTTGTTGATATTGTTTGGATGTTCAACAATTTCTGTAATGTCCCCTTCTAGGCACATGGTTAGTCCATCATGGAGTTCCCGTGGGCTAGCAATTTGTTTAGGGAACTGTGGTTAGTTTGGCTCTGGAGGTCCTTGGCAGTGACAGAGTCTTGGTTCGCATTTAGTGGATCCAGTTGGCATCCACGTGGTTGGTTCAGTGGGCTCTTGGCCGTTACTTACTATTTTTAGTAAGTTCGGGTATTGTGTCGGTTTGAGATTTTCAAAGTTGAAACAGATGCGTTTCGTCGAGACCTTTCCGGCGAGCTAAAGATCAGTGAATTCCGACACCGTCTTCATAGTTATTTTAAAGTCCGAAGATTTATTAATTTATATTAATATGGACTTTATTATATTTTTGCTGGAAAAGTGAAATTAATGAAATAAAGACAAAATCTTATGTCTTGACCTTAGGCGCTCATCCCTAGGAGGCATAAAGTGAAATTAAATATTATTTTCCCTCCTAAATGCCCAGCGCCTATCTTGGAGGAAGATAAAAAGGGTCAATTGGAGCTCATTTGGGGATTATGCTATGTTTTGATATTGTGTATGAGAGCTCTGCTAGGGTTTGGAGTTGGAGATTTTGCATCAGGCTATTGGAGACGGAAACCTCCATTAGTGACGGTATCCCACAGGTGTGCAATACCACTCAATGGTGCCATTGACGGTGGATGTATTTGGCATTCACAAATGTGCTGATAATGAAGATATTCGAAGAGTTGCTGAGCTGAATGTGATATTTTTTATGATATTGTCATTTGCTGATTAAGAAGGGCTGTGTAGGCAGATTACAGAGTGTTTGTGGTAGTTTTCTTGCTGCTGATATACACTTCCAGCCATGGCCGTACACATCCAGACATGAAGTTTGGAGTTTTGAGCTTCATTTCTCTTTGCGGGCAGCTTCTATTTTGCATTGTATAAGGCGTCTAGGGCCTCTTGTATTGCTGCTATTAATATAGGCATGATATTTTCTATTCCTTGGAGTTTGGAGTGATTTTGGCTATGCCCATTTGTTGGTCCGGCAACAGCTGAAATATGAAGTTGTAAATCTGAACATGGGTATGTCACAGTAATTTATTATTGGTCATTTTACTATTTGGGTAGTCGATAGTTTCTTTATATCTATTGTAAATTTTCTGGGTTTGGGTTATATGCTATATATTGTATGCTCCGGCAACACATCTGCAGGAAAACTGAAAACCCCTTCTGCATTCTTCTCTCTAGTCTGAAAGATCACACAATAATAATAAAAATCACATAAAGGATCATTAAAAATACAAACAGGTACAGCACATTACAATTTCAATGGCTTCTCGAAGATTTTTTTTTCCAATAGTGGTCCTCTCTAACTATAATTATTGCTCTTTCCAAAGACATGTCATGAGATGTAATATGCACATGCGTGTCATCTAGGGTAGAGTTTTTAAATTGATCATGATAGATATCTGAACTATGTTCAATAAACCTTTGTGGAAAGGATCTTCCTACCTCTCCAATGTATGACTTGCGACACAATCAATTTGATAAAGCCAACAACTGTTTCAGATCAAAGGAAGATTTAGTGGATTTTATCATGCTTTCAATTTTATTTAGAGGGATGAAAGCTGATTTTATATTGTGCCTGAAGGGGGAAAAATGGCCTTAGGAAGATCCATTGTCATGGCTTCATCTTGGATATTGAAAGGAATCTTATTTTCCACTCTATGTTGAACATATTAATATATGTATCGTATTGATCCATAAGGATACAGTAGGGTGTGATCCATAACGATCCAGGAAGGGATAGAACGCCCCACTTGTTTTTTCTTTCCCTGAGAAGGGATAGAATGCCCCACTTTATCTCTTTCCGCAAAAGAAGACAAAATGTTTTACATGACTCTTCATGGCTTTGTGACTCTTCACTCCTCACACGTGATGTTTCGTATTTCCCCCCATGACATTTCATGTTCATAATTTCTCACGTCCCACACATGTCCCTTCATTTTCTAGATCAAGAAAACCTATTAAAGACATGTAGAGGCTGAGTTAGAGCAGGGAGGAATTCCATAGTGAATGTATCATCAAGGGATGCAAGTTGGAGTTTTGAAGTGACTAGGAGAAGAGGAATTACAGCTAGAGAATGAAGTGGCAGGCTTGGCAGTTGTGAAGGGCAACCAAGTGTTGTCATTTCTAATCATTGTACTTGTTTGTTTGAACAATAACAACTAGGTAGATGAGAAATTGCTGCTACCAACTGGTTTTTCCCCACTCCAGCATTTTCCAAGATAAAAATCTTGTGTTGTGTTGCAAACTTTCTTTGTTCTTTAGTTCTTATTTCTAGTCCAAACATCATTCCAATCCTCAAATTTAATTGTATTATAAATTATATGTTTTGTTAATTTCTACATCAAATCAGAGAAATTATGGATCACCAACAGATTGTTTGTATTTGTGGCAACCAGGCAATTTGTTATGTTTAGGACTTTTTTGGTCTTGATATTTAGCTGTTTTGGTTTTAATTTCATCATTAATCACTTAAATATATCTTCATTTAATCTGTCTAGTTTGTCTTACAATTTTCCTTTTCTTTTGGAAGTGAATTAATATTGTGGTTGAAAGGGATACTAGCAAGGGGCTCAGTTTCATTTTCTCTACCATTTGATTTTGATATTTGATGGCAAGTTTAAGTTACAAATTTACTTGTTTCTTGTAAGATAAATGTCAAAAATAGAAAGGGCTATTTTCTTGCTTTCTTGTCTAATAAGAGAAAGGGAAAACATTTGCTACTTGTTTATCCTTACCTAACTTCCTAATAGCAATTATCAGTGATTCAGTAGCATACAAATATTTTGTTTTGTGTTTCTAAGTTTTTTTGTAGCACAATGTCTCACTCAAAACATAAGGCAATTTGAAAGTTTTTCCTTTGACCATTCATGTCTATGATTATTGGTTCTCATAGGATTGTTCTGAATTTTAATTGCAGGTCTCACGAGCAAATGTCTGTGAAAATGATAGACTATATTGTTGATGAGCACCATATTGACATTGATCGTGATTGTATACAAAGAGTGAAGGTATTGATCATTTCAAATTGGTGTATTGGTCTTTCCATGCATCATCATTTTCTTTTTCAAATAAAAAGCTTATGAGGGCAAGTGTTCTTATTGAGAAATTTTCTAGCTGCAATCATATTTGAGGTTTAATACTAGATTTGAATCAAAAAATTTATATCTAATTGACTGTGTTGCACAAAAAGAAGTATAATTATTGAGTATGATTTGTGGTGATTGTTTTTAACAAATAAAAAGGTATTGGAATAGAGAGGTCAGAGGTCCTCTGTGTACTTTAGGAGTATGTTATTTGTTGACTTTTTCGCAAACTTTTTCTTCCTTTTTGTATGTGGGATATCCATGTCTATATTATTGTAGGTTGTTTTGAAATTGAATGTTGTTTAGTTTGTCCTTGTCTCACCTTTTGCTTGGGAATTGGGCTTGGATTTTGGTTTTGTTTTTACTTCCAAAGGGCTGGACTTTTAATTCTGACATCATATTTGTTAGGACTGGGTGTGTTGTACATATTGCAAGTCCTAGGAACAATATCAGAAAATTATTGTAATGTCGGGATACTAGTTAGACATAGTAATATTCTAATGTTGTATATATAATGGCACCTTTGTGGACCCATGAGATTCCTCCAGACATTTAGTAACTTGTGATTCACATTGTATCGGTTGGCCCACCTCTATGTTGCTTCTCAGTTATGCGTTTGCATCTCATGAATATTTCTAATTTTATTCTATCAAAAAAATTGTTAAGAAACAATTTTTTGTACATGGGTCTTTAATTTTGTATTTGTCCATGTAGTACATCAGCAAATTGAGGTAACTTTTTCTTAAGAAGTTCATGAACAGCACCTATTTTTCATATGTTTTTATGTCAGTTTATTATGAATATTGTTCTTCCCAGTCCCACAACATTTAAGGTGAAGTACACAGTTTGAGATCAAGTTTTACATATAAATTCATTATATAGCACAAGTCCATACTTTACATTTTCTTATAAATTTCTGAAAGATTATTGGTGTTGGTGCAGGAAATGATTCTTGCAAGTTGTGATCGCAAACACACAAAGGTCAGAAGATTTTCCAATAAAATTACCTTTTATACTATTAGTTAGTCCTAATATAGGTTGACATTTTTTAGTATAAGTATGTAAGCATGCCTATGTGCATAAAAAATTCTGCTACTTGAGATTATATTTTATGAAGACTACACAACACTAATAGATATATTGAACTTACTGTGTATTCTACAATCCGAGGCCATGCTGCTTGCAAATGTATTTAGTCTTACTAGTAACCTTAGCAATCAGATTTGGAGTATCCATGGACTTAACGGTTGGTGGGGGTCTACCATTACACACCAACGATATCTAAAGACTTAACAAGCTAGACATAGACCATTCCACATACTAATGTTATTTTAAGCATTACCGATAACCAGCCCCTCAATAGTTCCTTCAATGCTGTAGTTGAGTAGTTAATAATAGGAAATAGGAATCATTGGCATATCTTGATATAGCCAAGAAGATGGCCATATCGAGTATCTTTTAACTAGTAGTTCTGATTCCCACTCTTGTGTGTGGTCTGTGATTGTGGGCCAATGGTACCAACAAATAATTTTCTTTGTGGGATCTAGAGTAAGGGTACCCAATGAACAAAAGTTCAAACACAGGCTTTGAGATAGCAGACCTAATACTGTATATTTGATGAAACAATTGAGAGGCTGGGAAGCACAAAGTCAAAGGCATTATGAATAGTGGATACTGCATAGATTGCAAACTCGCTGAGTTCTTGTGATTTTCTTTTTTGAAATGAGTACTTAGAGGTAAACTCGCGGGTCAGAGATGCTGAGTTTTTGATGAGTATTGACAGTGAAAATTGGTGACTACTTGCTGAGTTTCGGCGAGTCTGACAAGAAAACTTACAGGACACCAAAAAAATGCTAAAAACACAGCTTAAACATTGAAAAAACATGGTTTTTGGCCTATTTAAAAATTATGAAAATGTCGTGGCCCCAGACCCCCACCATATTCATTTGATACATTTTGTAGCTGTATTTTGCACAAAATTTATCTTTTTAAAAAAAATTATGGTTTTTTTCAAAAATTTAGTGTTCTTTAAGTTGCCAAGTTTTTGTTGAGTTCGAAATTTTTGGTTTGCTGAGTCCGAGTCAAGTCCGAGTTTGCGAACTGTGATGGATAGTACTACAAAAGGTTAAAAATAGGATTGAGATAGCAGATCTAATTTTCTATTTTGATGAAACAATTGAGAGTCTGACCAACAAAAGTTTAGACTTGAGTAGGCCCTTATTTAAAAGGAAAAAACAACTGTTTATCTAGATTCTAGACTAGTGGAAGAAAGTTTGAATCTGGAATATGGTTTGAAACTTTGAAGTATGGACCAGATTAAGACATCATTTAGTGACCATGGAATTATCATTCACTTTATCTTGAAGTTGCTGATTCTTTAGTTATGAACAACATAATTTTCTCTTGCCTAGCCGACTTGGCAGGCATGGCTGCATTGGTCATGCTGTATGGTGAAACCCTCTTTCTCAAAATTTGTATAAATATATAAAGTGAACTTCATTAATAACATCATTCAGTGTCTCAACAAAATGCCAATATCTCCTCAAAATTATAGCTAACTTCTCAAGCTTTGCAGCTCCATTACATGCCTTGACCAAGGTAGGAGTGAATTTTATGGACAAGGGGTTACGAAATAGTCTCTAATACCTTGAAGAAGAAGATTGGTGAAACACATATTTTTGGACTTTCAGATTTGCAAAGCATTTTAAAATATAGGTTGATGGCTTGAGCTATGCCTTTGGTGATGTCTTAATGCAAGAGGGTATACTTATTACATATCATAGGTCATTTTTTGGAGCTATTAAGACTCAAGAGTACACTACATATGATTCATAATTGTAATCCCTGATCAAGCAGTAGAGCATTGTAGACCATATATTCATAGACTATGACTTTGCAATTCTTGCAAACATAGACCAAGTTAGGTCCCTAAATTATTCATGTAGGAATGGGATGAAGATGAGTGACATAAAAGTGACTTTTTGGACAAGTTGTTGGGTACACCTACTATCGTTTTAAATCCAGGAATGTTTGGATTTTGACCAGGTGACTTGCAAAGTATACACAAGATCACAAATACTTCCTAAAGCTGAGTGTCTAGATAAGATGCAGATCTAGCAGGGACTCTTTAAGGAAAACTCAAGAGTAAATGACTGAAATCAGAGGGAATTGCTAAATCTAATAGCACACCAAAGGAATCATTCAACTCAAAACACACTTCTTAGTTTTCAGAACAAGATTAAAACTGTAACAACAATTTATCAGAGCAATCTGTCAGAACTAAATCATAAACCAACTTGCATTCAACAAACTATTACTTAATCATGATTGAAAGTAAAACATACATAAAACAATAAAGCAAACCTAACAACCACCACCAATCCTCACGAGAAAGGTCCTTTCCCAATCAGACTGATGTATGGATCACACACTCCTTTGAATTGGTACTTGAATTAATATAATAAATATTTGTGTTTCAAAAGATAAATTATTGAGTGCTTGCGTGATCACTATTCTAAAATTTAAATTCTAGAGAATGTCTAGTGCTTGCCTATGACTAGTAGTTTATATAGATACTAGGAGTTGGCAATCTTGTTAAAACATACATAAAACAATAAAGCAAACCTAACAACCGCCACCAATCCTCATGAGAAAGGCCTTTTCCCAATCAGACTGATGTACGGATCACACACTCCTTTAAATTGGTACTTGAATTAATATAATAAATATTTGTCTTTCAAAAGACAAATTATTGAGTGCTTGCATTATCACTATTGTAAAATTTAAATGCTAGAGAATGTCTAGTGCTTGCCTATAACTAGTAGTTTATATAGATACTAGGAGTTGGCAATCTTGTTACAACAAATTCTAAAATAGATCACCACCTATTTATTCCTAAAATTATGTAACGCCCCGCCTTGAACACCTTAGAGAAATTCACAGTTATGCTATATGAAACAGGAATTTTTTTTTTTTTTAAAAGTGATTAAGATAACAAGTAATGTTAACATACATAATTATACCATTTAAACTTACGACATGTTCTCCAAGGTTTCAAAGCTGCATTACTTTACAATTTAACTAACATAATTTAACATACATTACTAACATCAGTAACTGAATCTAACTCTAATGCACAATTAAATAACATATTCATATTCATTGCATGTCATCAAATGATATAATCTACATGATCGAATACACAAATATAATGTTTTCCTTACACATAAGTACATCATTACATCATTACATTGCCATTTTCAGACTACATCAAAATTACATACATTATGAATGATCTGTTACACAAGTCTGGTACAAGATTATACACATACATCTTCATCAACTGGTACAAGTACAATTGTTTGAAAACTGAGATAAATCTTTTTTGCACATAAACTTCGACAAGGAATAACCAATGGATAAGAAAGCTCTTCCACCCGACCATGTGGAACCCTAAGGTCCACCCCCCGAGCTAGGAGTTAACATGAGGTCCCAAACAATCACAGTCAGGTAGACAAAAGACTAACATGAACAAAGGATAACCAAACTCCAATACAACACATGGCAATAACATAAACAACACAACACAACTTCCAGAGGCAACACATAACATATGTGGAGAGACCATACAAGGAATGCTAGGTTGTAGTAGGGAGTGTCATCACATGGTCCTAGCATGCGTTACCCTGGCAGTCTCTCACTAGACTCTGGCCCCATAGGGTGACAGACGCGGAATCGACCTTCCTTTCGTGAGGACAAGGAAGTCAATCTTGCCGACCAGGCCTTCTCTACCCATCCTTAGTCTAAACGAGCACTACAGGCCATGGGAGAGGAATCCATTTATCTTGTTTAATGTGAAATCTACTCTTAACCCCCTAGTTCATTTTAGGTTATCACTTGATTAATCTACTTTCAATGGGTTACCCTGGCGACCACTTTGGGTGCCGGCCCCACATTGAAAGCCACTCTCCTTCCTAACACCTAGTAAACCTTAACCATCATACAAGGCATTATAACAATATACATACATGTTCACTGCAAGGCATAAACCCTCTTGCATTACAAACAGAATCATAACACCAATTGTTATCCATCCCCTATAGCATTACAACACTTTACTCTTTTACATATTCCAAGTCTCTCCATACGACAATTACGACAAAACGGATACAAGATAATCACAAGTGGTTAAATATCTCATCCAGAGAATATTACTTTACAAAACACATAATCAACTTGACAATACTTCATTATACTTCATACAAACTAAAACCACATGTTCGTTATAATACAAAAATAACTATACACATGTCGTATTGTACACAACTACGACATACTACGCCTCTGGAATTTGAGTTCGACCACTCACAATTCTACAACATAATACTGAACTCATACAGTTTAAATTTAATTTCCAGAGTTAAATTACTAAAATTCCTTCTCAGTTCAATGTAAATGACTTTGTAATAAATCAACATTAGATTACATTATCTTTTTAACTAAACTAATTGATTTAAATTATTTGCAACAAATATATTAATACATTACAACTAATTTATCTAAATATACTACATTTTGTTTCTAAAGATAAATTACAAAACACAAGTATAACAAATTTTACACCGATTAACTTACCTTTCCAACGATGGATTAAATACTAAAACAATACCTTATAACTATACAGCAATACAACGAGGAAAAAGGTCCAACCGTCAATGATGAACATCAATGTTTTCGTTTTCCTCTAGGTTCTGCCCTAAATACAGTCTTTCAGATATTCCATTAACCTTGACCAGATAAGATAGTTTAATATGCTTGGCATTTCTTCGTCGTAACGAAGTCAAAGGTGGTTAATTCTGTCAGGGAAGAAGATCAGAATGGTCATTCTCATGCCGTCAACACTTGGTAGTTGTATAGACTATGTTTTGTTTCCATGGCGTTCCAGTTTTCATGTAGATGCTCCCATTACAACTGTTACGAGCGTTATAGCCTATTGAATTGAAATCATATGTCTCAGAGAAGATGTAAAATTGTTATTGACTGTTTTTCCATTGAAATGGTTGATGTTTTCTTAGACTAATCACATTGTCCCTCAAACTTACAAGTTTGATATATTTAACAGTATCAAATTTAGACAGTTTTCTCTCATCATTTAAACTATCTCAGGAAAACAAGAAGTCTCAGGAAAATTCAATCTAGAGTTGTTGAATGAACTATCTATGTTCTCCCAAGGCATTCTGTTTGATGAAAATTCCTTACTGTAGAGCAGATTACAAACTCTTATGCAGCTTGGAGACAGTTGATTACTGTGTGTGCACAATCAGCGCCAAATTAATGTTGAGATAGCTGTTATGTCTATGCTGGTTATGTAGAATGCTTTAAACTCCGTTAAACTGAAATTGAAGTGTGATCAAATCTAGTATGAGCGCCATGATAAAGCAAACGTTTCTAGAGATGGTTTGATTGCAACTTATGAACAATGTAAATACAGATTCACAGGATGGTGCAGCGTTTGGTCATTGATCAACATCTCATAAAAAGAATGTATAAAAATTAATCTCCAATTACCAGCGATTGATAAACTTGACGGTGTTATAAACTTTCACCGTTTCATCAAAATATAACTACAACCAGTTTTCATTATAAGTTTGGGTGCAGCAGCGATGGTGTAGGAATCCCGTTTGTTGACAGATGAGACAATGTATTGCATATGATTGTTGCAAGGGCAGCGTTAAACATTTCATTGACAAACCCTCCATAGCAGTTTTCATTTTCTCATTATCAATGCTAGTACTGTGACTGTCTTATTACATTGCAATTGAATCTTGTAATACAAGGTGTGATCTGCAAGAGTAAACCCTTCCAGATGTGTGACTGGCTGAACACAACGATCTATGAGATTGGAATGATTGCAAGATGAAGTCTGTGATTCTAATGTTATGAAATGATCATTGGTTATGAGAATTGTTAAAAGGACGCTGAACTCCAATGAGGGTGCGATCTGCATGATGACAACTTATAAGATGTGTGCCCAGCTACTTCAACCTCTTGGGATGGAATGATTTGCAAGATATGTAACAAAACTGCAAGGAATTACCAAAAATTGCAATTGACAGGTTGACTGCGCCCCTTCTAACCATCTCAAACCGGCAGTTGATATGGTCACCGGTGTTAATTGCTTTCATCCAACTTTCTTTCACATTGTAAATCCACCCCATCGGTGCTTGGGTTGCAATATAAACTCAGTGTAAATTGTTAATAAGAGACTTTTGTAACTTTTATGCAAAGGCAAATCGATCCTCTCGTCTTCTATTCGCACCCCTCAGCTCACTACATTTCTTGAGAATTGATCTGTGCACCTAGGTTGTTTGTGTTCTGCCGTTTTTTCCTTAACAGGAATATGCCATATTACAAAATGCAATGGATGTATGTTATACACATAATAGATTCGATGCAACGACTTTAGAGACTTCTGTTGGCAGAAGTATATTTAAGACAAAAGAAAACAAACATCTTGAAAGTATTGATTGCGGGATCCAAAGTAAATGGATTCAAAGGTGAGGCTTTGGAAAACTTTTTTTTTTAAAGCAATGGGATCGGCAGACATAACCCCGATGATACTAACCTTGGGCGGCATCCTTAGACCACACCGGAATGGAAGCTGTGGAACAGACATGGATATCCACCGTAGTATGAAGAATAGAGGAATTAAATCAGATTTTAAAATTAATAATGCTCATATAGGCAAGTATTGGAAGAAAATGTGGTTTTAAAGACAATACATTGATATGAGATCGATGTCTCAGGAAGGAAATCATTTGGAGAACAAAGAATGCAGGTAACACACACAACAAAATTATTAAAAAGGCCTTTGTAATGTTTAAGAAAAAAAAAAAAAACTGATAGATGTATAATCTGTTCAACCTGTGAAGAGGGTGTGGATGCGTTTTCTTAGTCACCTAATATAAGCTTAAAGTATCTACAGTGAAACTGTTTCTTGATCTGAATCCCTAAACAATAAGATATATCTCATTTTCTCTCCTCAACCGATTATGCAGAGATTGCAGATAATTAAATCATAGACAGAAGATTGTTTGAAATGTAATGGTTACAGGATAAATATAGGATGGATGGATTATCAAAAAGGCTCTAGAATTTTCAAGCAAATACGTACTGGAGGAATTAAACCAGATTTCCATCATTCAGACTAAACAAAACAGGAATAGGTTATGGAAAACATTAGAACCTGTAACCGAAGCTTGGATTCAATGCCAAAAGCAATTCTTCAGTTGCAAAGAACTCAATCCTGCAATCTTCCTCTGCTCTCCTCCTGCAATCCTCTTCCCTTTGCAATCCCCCTTCTCTCTGCAAATTCCCCTTTTCATAAAACAAATCTTCCACCTTGCAAGGATACGACACACGATCCAATGCCTCCTCCACTCCTCAAAGTATATTTTTTATTATTTTAATGGTCTAATAGTTAATTATTATAAAAATTTATGATTTTTATTAATATTTATGCCTCATTCCAACCAAATTTATTCTTTTTATGACCAACCAACTATATTTTTATTAATAAAGTTGTAACATTGCATCTCTCTATAAATTTTACAACTCTATTATAATTTATTTTATTAATTAAATCGTAAATCACGAATTACAACATGACTTACAATTAATTTATTTATTTAAATATTCATTGTAAATAATTATTATATTAAACAATACAAAATTTCTTACAACTTTTATTTAACAACTTTACTTCCCATAAAATTATAATTTATTTACAACAATTATACTCAATTATCGACATTTATATTTTTCCGTATAATAATTCTTTCTAATGCACAACTTACCTTACACACTTAGACACCTTCGGACCTACTTAGACTTCAAGGTATAACATTACTTGTCTGCAAGTCATAATCAAACGATAGACAATGACCACAAAGGTAAACTGACTACCAGACAACATAACAAGGGACTTCACGTTAACTCCAAACAACTATTCCATTGGCGAAGGCACGCTCAGACCTGGTAAATCAGGTGGAGTCGGTGCCTAGTACCTACATCCTGCAGCAACCGCACGGTTAAACATAACAAGATATATATCCACATGCAGTCATATAGTGAATGGAAATCGCAGTGGGGTAGGGTACTCGAGAGCGAGTAATACGACACTGTTCCATTCACATTCATGTATAAACAAATAACTATATTGAACAAGATTTCTGATTACTAATCAACAACATAAAACAATCAATTATCTCACCATCAAATATAGCAATTAACATTAAAGCAACTATAACATCTAATATATTAATCAAGTTGTAAAGCATAAAATAACAGAATCCAACATCAACAACTGTTATCATAACGATTAGGTCCATAATGAATTAACAAAATAACAAGGAATCCATCATCAAATGATCTAAGATACTGTCATAATGTCTAATACTACTAAGCAAACATCAATCTAACAGACGACAAGTTGAGGGGCACTACAAATTACTTCCACAACAAACTTGTCCTTTTCCTATCTTCAACTCTCGGTGGATCATTTGTCCAACAAATCCTCCAGCAATGTCTTGTTTTTTATGAAACAACCATAATCTCTTTAGAACCTTGTGCACCCACATTGGATTGTTGTTATGTTGAATCATCATGTAGATCTTGGTGTCTTATTCACTCATTAGTAGCCAATTGGTTTGGACAGCTTTAGCAATTCTGTTTGTGGCCGTTTTTGTCTTGCACAATAAAAGGGAGTGATTGCGCAACAAAGATACTCACGTAGCAGAGGTACTTGCTTGTGCAATGACAAACAAAGATATACCTTGTGCACAAAGGAGTTGTCTTGCACAACAAAGGTAACTATCTTCTAGTCTTGCACAACAGCTCCATTCCTTCTTTGAACCTTTAGAAGCTCACAAATGCAACTGTAAAAAACAACTTACTCATACCAAATCTAGTTCATTAGTCCATTTCATCTCTTTCTACTTAAAAAACAATCATTTTATCTACAATAATCTTATATAAAACATAAATCACTTCAAGTTTATATTTATATAGAATAAATGGAAAAAGGCATCAGTCAAGTGCATTTCCAGGTTAGAAAAGGATGTTCAGAGATAGGAAAAGATATTATATAATCATATACATTTATGAGGCTCATCAACCCCCTCCCCCCCAGTTGAAGGTATTACACGTCCTCATGCAATCACATATGGCCCATCATGTCTAAGAGGCAGACTACCCTAAAATCATAAGGTTCAATGTGGTGTTCTCCTATTTTAGAGTAATAATCTCATTCTTGTGTAATTTCTGCCCATCTCAATATTTCTTCCTCAGAATCTATTGGGACCCTAGTGGTCCATTTTGGGATAGGATACCACAATAGTGGGTAACGAAACCTTTTCCCTATCCATTCATGCTCCTGTTCTTCCATGACATGCTTGTACAACTCCAACCTTGCCATTGCTGCATGCAAGTTCTTAACAGAAAATGACTCTTTCTTGTATAATGATGATGGAAGTTCATTCCATCCGTAATGCCCCCTTCTTCGGCCTAAGCGTCGGAGATGACCATTTAACCTATTTTATTCCCATAGGCTAATTCGGAGTTTTGGAGAGGGAATAATTCATTTAATTAAATAAAGCTGTCTCAAATTATAATTTTATGAACAACTTGTATTTAATTGATAATGCTATTAAAAGTGACTTAGCGGGAGCCAAAAAACAAAAAATTATAACATCACTTTATATTTTGCTGAAGTTTTATTAAAAAGGTAATTTTAAATTATACCTTCGGAAAAGTTCCAAGGGAAAATATAAAAGGAGGTTGGAGACTCATTTTGCTTCTTCTTGACATCTTTTTATGAGCTATTGTGGTGTTGAGCTTTGTTCAACCAAACCCTAGGACAGAAACCCTTGGGAATATTGATTTTGGAAGTGAAAGATCTGCCCCACTCAATCTATAGGTGGATTCACTCAGGATCTACATTTGTGCTAAATGTTCGTGGATTTGTGGGATTGTGTTGATAAGGGATATTTTATGATTTCTGGAGTTTGAGGAAGAAATTTATTGAAGATTTGAGTTTCAAATAATAAATTTGTAAGTGTTGTGTGTGTATTGGAAAATTCAGATTATATTCGTACAGTGCAGTGTGAGTGTTGAAATTAAAGATAAATCAGAAACTTATTAAATGTGGGATCTAAGACCCTAGCCGCACCTTGAAAGCTCTTGGATGAGCCATACATATTGAAAATTACAAGCAAGGTGGGCTTTCAAGGACTAGCTGCACCTCTTAAGATTTCCTTGAAGATTCGTAGCAAAGGAAGAAGGATGCGTGGGTTTCTAGGAAGTGCCGCTTCCTATTTGGAGTTCCAATGAATCACTTTGTGAAGTAATACAAGGTGCATGGGAGATAGGAAGGAGACTTGAGTGTTGGGAAAGAGGCGCAGCCTCTAGTTGATGTTGTTTAGTGATTTTTGGGAGCTAGCTGTTCAGTATTTGGAGAAGTCTCCTGCTGCAGCAGTACACAGGGAGTTCGAACAGCTATTGCATATATTGTTTTCATCAATTTCTTGGGCATTTGATGCAAATTGAAGGTTAGATTTCTAAAGCAATCACTATCTCTGTACTTCTGATTTATATCAGCATTTGTATTGTCTATCATACTTCTTTCCATCTATAAGAAAGGGCTGCAAACTGTTTGTCAAATTATCTACTACTTATATGTGAATCTTGAGATGCAATTGTGAATGATAATTGATCTAAACTCCTTAAACAAGCTGTTCCACATCAACATACTCAAAAATTCAGTTTTATGAGTAAAATGCAAAGTGTTTGATGAAATGTCAGCATGCTTAAAATCAGAAAATTTGTGAGTTTTGGTTAAAAATCTGGTAGGGGATTTTACACCATCTTAACTGACATCATGAAAAACCTTCTTTCCCCAATTTTGATATTTTATTCACATCCTTGATGGCCAAAAGCAACTAATGGCAAACTTTACTCCTAATTTGTACATTTCCCATCAATTTATACCATAGTTTGCAAAATCATAGAGTTCTTAGCATGTTGTTGAGTACTTGGAGAAAATTTCTCATGTCAAATTTTGCTAGGCTAACTTGTGACTCGTTGAAACGTGAGAAAAATCTGGTAAAAACACCCAAAAAACATTGCAAAAATTGATATTTTCGATGTCACTGTAACATGCTCTAAAAAGTGCCCTAAAAATGCTTGTATACTAAAAAATGCCCTAAAACGTGATTGTAGACTAAAAATCATGGTTGTATACTAAAAAATGAGGCCTATGATCTCTGTATACTGAAAAGATGCACTAAAACATGACTGTAGACTGAAAAACTTGACTGTATACTAAAATGTGCCCTAAAATGCCTACATATTGAAAAATGTGCCCTAAAATGTGTTTGTAGATTGAAAAATGTGACTATAGAGTGAATTTTTTTCATTTTTTCCTTAAGTATTTTTTTAAGTTGCCAAGTTTTTAAATTTGGGGTTTGCTGAGTGTTGGTGCTCAAACATGCAGCTCCACAATCCTAAAGACCTACGTCAAAACCTAAGGCCAGGGATATTTTGACAAAGGTAATGGGCAAGACTTATGCTCAGATAGTGGCATGAATGGACCAATTATTGTGAGTGGGTAAACTCACCTTCAGCTCCAGCCTTTGCAAGGCCAAGGGTGTTCCCTAAGATCTCAACAACAGGCAATTACATTTTAGATACTAGGCCCTTAAGCAACCATACCCAATATGCTATGAACCACAAAATTTGTCACTAAGTTCACGTCAACATTGGCTACATACAGACCTACAAGACTGCCAATAAACAAATGATAATCCACTCTTACCTTGCATCAAACGATGACAACTATACTGTATTGTTCCCCAGAAGATGAATCCACTTAACATTGCATACACATGCGTAAGAGGGAGAAACATACTAGCATGATTCTCTAATGATATTTCAATTTTAAGATTGCATACGATATAACAATTTATAATGTTGAATAAGTAGGCATGGTGGAACCTAATGTCATGTCCCCTCTTCTATAGGCCAACTATCATTCTAAAGAAGTCGATATAATGTTTAAATTAAAGATTTAAATTTTATACAGTTATTGTTATACTGGCTGACTCAAGTCATAAAGGCCGATGACCTCCATATGAGAAGCGCTATTCAGATCTATACATTTAAAAGGATGCGATTTGTCTTATACATTAATAAGGTGGCTGACCAAAGTAAGCGCTCCATACATAGAAGATAAAGAAGTCTTAAATAAAATATGGAATATATGATGCAGATTAAAAGAAACAAAATGATACGATTTGTTTAAGAGAGGAGTGACTTGTTATTAAATTATATGGTGCGATTTAAAGCATACACTAAAGGCTACAATTTGTAAATGGAAAGGGGGCATAAAGGAGTACGATTTGTTAGCATAAAAGAGCTACGGTTTGTTTGTGAAAAGCTGCGATCCATATGAAGGGTGATATCCTTTGTTTTTCTTAGCTGCCAATTGTTTTTAAAATTTCTCTTTTTCCTTATTATTCTTACATTCTGCCTAGTGTATACCAAACATCACTATTGTTTCATTGACTGCATATTTCCTATTGTTCCTTTGAAGAATGTTGTGATGTAGTCTTTGCCTTCCATGGCCTTTCCTCTATTTGTGCCAATTAAGTTCTAAGGTCTGCAATCTCTTCTTCTTATACTTGGTAGTAGCCAATTCTCCCCTTATAGCAATTAGGGTTTGAACAATTATTTGATATGAGGATTGTTTTCTTGTTCCCCACTTCAATGCCTCTAAAATTATTGATTGAACTCTATTATGTTCTAATTGTGTGGTAGAAAGATTGTATAATGACAACATTGTTTCCTCTTCTTGTGCAACACAAATTCCTCTTGCACAACTTTTTCTACGTATGGAGGTTTTCTTGCTTGAGTGTTGCTTGCATAGCATCTCCACCTTCAACTTCAGCCTCCTTAGGTTGCTCAACACTTTGACTACTAGCTCCTATGCCTTGTGCAACAGGTGAGTTAGCTTCTAGAATTACAATCGCCTCTTGTTGTGTAGAAGATGTATTATCCTCATTGATTGCTGCTTGCACAACAATTGAGGATCCTTACCCTCTTAACCTCTATGCTCTTGTTCTTGGATGGATCCTTGGGGGTTCCTCAATTGAAAGGGGGGGATCTTTGAATTTGTTTTGGCATCAGTTGTGCCTCAATTGTAGGTAGAGAAATGAAATCCTCCCGTGAAACTGTTGGCCTTGATTCTCACAATTCTTCCACAATTACCATCTTGATCAAACCATGATGTGTGAGGAGTTTTGGATACCCTTTCTAAACCTCACCAATCACCTTCCTTTTATGCTCCATGGGGACATGTCCCCTACCTAAATAGGCCCCGTCCCCTACAGGGGACATTTCAGGGATGCGGGGATAGGTAGGAAATGTCCCCTGCCCGTCCCTTTTTTTTTGAAAATGCAGGAAACATCCCGGGGACGTCCCTTAATTCTTAGGGGATGCTAGGGGACGGCTAGCTGTTCCCTATGGCCCAAAATTTTTTGACACACTTTTTTATTAAAAGAAAATTAAAAAAAAAATTAAATGAAAATCCATCAGTTGCAACAAGAGGCTCCTCAAATGAAATTCTCTGAGGTCCTACTTCAAAGGGTTGTGAGGTCTTGAGACGTCTCTTGCAATAGCATCTCCATAAGAATCCCATCAAAATACACCACATGACAAATATTACAGTCCCATTAAAAGTATGAATACCATTATGAAATGCTTAGAATGTTTAGATTTGAGAGCAAAGCATGGTGGTAACTTCACCCAAGTTCCGCAGAGGCCAAGGTTTCCAACAAATGATGATACATTGAGTTTTTTGAAAACCCCACCTTTTGGAACTTCTGACAACTTATTTGTTGAAAAATTTAGATGCTGAAACATTTAAACTTTTTCAAAAGACATTGGTATTCTACCTGACAAATTGTTGAACGAGAGATCTAAATCTTGGAGATTTTGCAGTTTGTCAAAAGAATCTGGAATCAAACCGCTGAGTTCATTGGAGGAAAGATTCAGAGATTGAAGTGTTGCACAATATCCTATTGTATTTGGAATATGGCTCGTTAATACATTTGCTGAAATATCTATAGCTTGAACCTTATACATATTGCCTAGATCTATAGGCAAGGGGCCCTCCAATAAATTGTGTGAAAGGTTGAAATAGGAAGCTAAATTTGAAAGTCCTGCTACTTTTGGAGGTATGTGTCCACTGAGTTTGTTGTATGAAAGATCAAGATACTCTAACTTCAGGCATTCCCTTAGACTTGGAGGAATATTTGTTTATTGACTGTTTGTTATCAAGAAACAGATCTGTTGCAGGCGGGCAAGGGAATTAGGTATATTTCCAAAAAGTTTATTTTTTGAAAGAGTTGGAACCCCTAGGCTCTTGAGTTGACCAGTCTCCATCAGGATGTTTCCTTGTAATTTCTTATTACCCAAGTACAAACCCTCCAACCTTTGAAGCATGCTGACTGTAGAAGAAATTGCACCTATGAAAAGATTATCTTCTAAAGATAGGACAATCAAATTAGGGACAGCCCATATATTTTCTATGTTTTTGTCATTTTGTTGTTGAAACTTGAAGGCTTTGGGAATTTTGATATAATTTTTATATAATATATATGCACATTGTCAATGAAAGCAATTAAATTTTGTTAATTTGTTTGCCAATTCTCATGTGAAAAGTTGAAAACTTAGTTCAAGTCTAATGTTATTGTTATGTATTTATTTTTTAAGGTTCTATAATGTCTATAATGAATGTCTTATCAATGTTATCAGATAAATATTTGAAATTTCCTTATGTTTTAAAAAAATTCTTATTTTTTTTAATAGCTGTCCCTTGTTGTCCCCTAAAAAGTGGCCCAACTCGTCTTGGAAACTTGGGGGAGCATAGCCTTCCTTAAAAAAGTAGTAGGAAAAATGGCATATTGATGTGTCTTCCATGTTGCATTTTGGCACTCAAAGTTGTATCTCCACATTCTTAGAGGTAGGACCAATTCTCAAGGCTAGGGAAACATGTCATCTTGAGGAAAAGTGCTGAACTCATCAACCAAATGTGGACAACTATGGGCCAATTCATGAAAAAGGGTAACTTCTCTTCCTTCTTTAGGCTCTGCTAGGCCATGGGGGGTGCTCCTTGAGGTCTTAATACAAGACAATTAAAGAGAAATGAATATTTAGACACAAGGCCTTAACAACCATATTGTAATGTCCTGAGTGTAGAAGTTTGTACTTTCTGATTTTTTTTTGTAATTTTCTGGATTTGTAACCAAAATGTAAACAAAAAGAAAACCAACAAATGAAAACTAGTTATAGGGTTGACTACTGATAATAAATAACTGAGAATTTCTGGTGATAACAACAATCAATAGAAACATCAAATATTTGAGTTGGATCAGTCAAAACACTGATTGAAATTGAACCATAGAGGCAATATTACATCAAACGAATTTAAATCTGATAACATATCTGATACAATGTTGTATTTTATAATTATAGTTATATAAGCCTATTCAAATTTGATATCCCAAAGGAATATTATATGATATTGAATGAATGAATGAATGAATGAATGAATGAATGAAGGTTTTTAATAACGTCCACGAGGCCAAACAGCCTATAGGACCACCGGATAACAAACCACGCTATTAAGCACAAAAGCCTCAAATAAGCAGGCCGCCCACACAATGCTTAATTGGTGTCTCTTTCCTTTTGGATCTTGGATCTTTTGCTGTGGATCTTGATCAAATGATCTGGATCTTTTGTTGTGGATCGTGATCCTTTCCTCTTCAAACAGAGTGAACAAGGAGCCCACATTCAAAATATCAATATAATTGACCTGAATATCCTTGTAAGTTGGACATTCCATGATGTAGTGCCATTCCTTTTCCACTTACCCCAAAGTACGAAAACAGCATATTCTATTTGCCAAGTCTTCTTAAGGCGTTGTCCACCTTCTAGTCTCACACCTAAGCTAGTGCGAACTAGTCCTCTCAATTCATGTGTTGTTTTTGCCATTAAAATAAGATCATCTACATATAGAAGCAACTTTATTACATAACTGGCCAAATGAATACCCCCATCACCATACTTTTCTACCCACTCTAATTTTTCAGTGTATAGTCCAAACAGGGTAGGAGATAACGGACATCCCCGTTTGACCCCAATGTCATTCCCGAAACATTATGATAATCCTTGCCTGGTTCTAATTTTGGCCCGAACTTGATTATACAACCTGTTGGTTCCCAAAATGTTGATCTAAAACCCTAAAGTATTTCCTAATCTCCTAGGCCAGGGGTATTATCAAGGAGACGAGTGTTGGGTTCCAAAACAGTTAATCCCAATCCCTAGAACACTTACTCAATCTCCGAGGTCAGGGATGTCGTCAAGGAGGTGAAAAGGGGATTCATCAACAGGATGAAGGTGATTAAGGGCCAATTGGTAGGAGTGGGTAATCTCCTCTTCGTTTTTGACCCAGCTTAAGTCAAGGAGGGTGTTCCTAGAGGTATCCCTCAACAGGGGTTAACAACAATATAAGATATGTTCATTAAAACAAGGCAACAATACCCAAATTGCAATTTTGAAACCAAAGTTATCACTGAAACAAAGCTGACCTACTGCACTAAAAACCTCTTTTGAGCTAATGACGAAATAGTCTTGCATAAAGGCAAGATGTTGGTTTGTATAACTATTGAGATTTGTTCATTTAAAGAGTGTGTGTTTGATTATCACCTCTCAGATCGGTGCCTATCCAGTGGGCAACAGAGTCGAATTTATCGAAGGAAACTAACAGAGCAGAAACAAAGAACTGACCTAATAGCATAAATTGCTTTTGTCATATAATTCCAAGCATATAAACATACTTAATAATCCATAACTTCACCATGCAAATCCATATGTAATGCAAAAAAAGGACCATCACCAACCTAGTAATGCTTTAGAATGTTGTCACATTTATCAGTTTCAAAATTACATTGATACCCTAAAATAGGGCAAGAGAAAACCCTAGTGTTGGCTTAGGTGTTTCCTTGAAATTGCACCTTCAGTCATGGAGACATACAATATACTTGAGTTTGTTGCCAAATTTAACCTTTAATCTACTCTATCACTTGCCTGAAGAACTGGTATCACTGCCTTCTGTCCTAAAAGAATTTTCCTCTTTTGCACATGTAGTTGCCTGGAAAATAGAATGAGTAACCAACCCTTGAAATGAGTTTCAAACTTCTATTTATAGCATTAGCAACTCGAATGGAATGGGCAAGAAAACCCTAACAATCCCACCAATTGCAATAAATACATCATTTTCAACCACCCATTTCGCATTAATGACAATTTTGGGAGTCGTTGGCATGCTTTTGCATGTTTTTTGGGTTTTGGTGGGACCTTGGGTTGCTAGAGGATAGGTGGATCTCTAGAACTCTTACTCAATCTTTGAGGCCAGGGATGTCGTCAAGGAGGTGAAAAGGGGGTTCATCAACAGGATGAAGGTGATTAAGGGCCAATTGGTAGGAGTGGGTAATCTCCTCTTCGTTTTTGACTCAGCTTAAGTCAAGGAGGGTGTTCCTAGAGGTATCCCTCAACAACGGTTAACAACAATATAAGATATGTTCATTAAAACAGGGCAGCAGTACCCAAACTGCAATTTTGAAACCAAAGCTGTCACTGAAACAAAGCTGACCTACTGCACTAAAAACCTCTTTTGAGCTAATGGAGAAAGTCTTGCATAAAGGCAAGATGTTGGTTTGACTTTGTATAACTATTGAGATTTGTTCATTTAAAGAGTGTGTGTGTGATTATCACCTCCCAAATCAGTGCCTATCCAGTGGGCAACAAAGTCCAATTTATTAAAGGAAACTAACATAGCAAAAACAATTTGTCATATAATTCCAAGCATATAAACATACTTAATAATCCATAACTTCACCATGCAAATTCATATGTAATTTAAAAAAAGGACCATCACCAACTTGGTAATGCTTTAGAATGTTGTCACATTTATCAATTTCAAAATTACATTCATACCCTGAAATAGGGCAAGAGAAAACCCTAGCTGGTTTAGGTGTCTCCTTGAAATTGCACCTTCAGTCATGGAGACATACAATATACTTGAGTATGTTGCAAAATTTAACCTTTAATCTGCTCTGTCACTTGCTTGAAGAACTGGAATCATTGCCTTTTGTCCTGGAAGAATTTTCCTCTTTTGCACACGTAGTTGCCTGGAAAATAGAATGAGTAACCAACCCTTGAAATGAGTTTCAAACTTCTATTTATAGCATTAGCAGCTCGAATGGAATGGGCAGGAAAACCCTAACAATCCCACCAACTGCAATAAATACATCATTTTCAACCACCCATTTGGCATTAATGGTGATTTTGGGAGTTGTTGGCGTGCTTTTGAGTGTTTTCGGGTTTTGGTGGGACTTTGGGATGTGAGAGGATAGGCGGATCTGGAACTAAAGGTTCAAGTCGGGAATTTCTTCTGAACTTGGGATCTTGGAGTATTTCTTTCACTGGCAGGGATCAGATTCATGGAAGCACCTGGAATTTAGGAACCTGGAGCAAATGTTCCATCGGGTTCCGAAGTTCCATAGGAATTTTACTTTGTATTGTGGGAATCGGGTTCTCGGTAGGCCAAGAACATCGGCATTGGGTTCCAAGGTTCTGTTGAGGCCCGAAAACCTGAAGGATCTAAAGAGGGGAAAGGGAAAGCGAGGGGCAGGGGAAGGAGGAACAAAGGGAAAAGTTTCGAAATGCCGAAGAAATCCTAAGACCCGCAAGGTACACAAAATATAACATTTAAGTATAAATGACATTTACATATAGACATTTACTTCCTTATACTTTAAGTTATATTTCATGTATATAGTTTCAGGATGTTTGAGAGTGGTTTCAGATCTCGAGGAGTTATAATGCAGATTCTAGAAATTGGAGGATCTTATAAATTTTAGACTTAGTCAAATTTCAGGGGAGATAGGACCAGATACACAAAATGAGGTAAATACACAAGGACCTCCCTTTGGAAAATTTTAATGAATTTGGCATGATTTTGCAATTATGGGGCTTGAAAAAAGGAGTTCCAACAACGGGAAATGGCCTCATCAACAAGCTTAGGATGATTAAGGGCCAATTGGTAGGAGTGGGTAATCTCCTCTTCACTTTAAGCTCAGTTGAACTTGGAGGGTGTTCCTAGAGGTATCCCTCAACAGGGATTGATTTTGGTACAAAACATATGAAATGATAACACAACAATAGCACCCAGATTATAGTTTTGATCCCAAAGGTTGTCACTGGACCAAAAGCTAATCTACTGCACTAAAAAACCTCTCATTAAGCTGATAAGGCCATCTTTGAAACAATGCAAGATGCAAGTATGTATGTTTGGTTCAATAAGATTAGAGCTTGATTGATTCACTAAAGGTATTCCTTGGTTAAAATGCAAAACCAAAATGATGCACATAGATTAGGACCTATTCCTATTCCACAATTGAAAGATGTTTATTTTTAAAGGGTGTGGGTGATCAAACATTTCGTAGACCGGTGCCTATCCAGTGGGCTATAGAGTCTTTAGTTCATGAAAGGAAAACAACAATACATGGACTGTTGGACATATGAGGGCCTTTTTGAATATTCAGATACATAAAACGTGATAACCAACATTGAATATACTTAGTAATCCCTTGTTAAATTGTATTCATCCACACATAACCCAGAAATGATCACTACAAAGCATGTAATTTTTTAAGAAGTTGTTACATTCATCAAATATGTAGTTACATTCATACCATAAAACATGGTAAGAGGAAACCCTAGCTGCAACTTAGGAATTCCTTGAAAAATACATACAACAATGGAGAAGTTCAAAGTTGATATCAAACTACACCTTTACAATCTGCATATTTTTCTAATCATTGCTCTCCTAAAGAACTGAAACTAGCATTTTTTGAAAGCCTAGAAAACTTTTGCACATATCGCACCTAGAAACTGCAAGAATGATCCCCCTCTTAGCCACATTTATCAAGGATATATAGCGTTGCAAACTTCTGCTACAATTTAGGTGAGAAATCCACCCAACTACACCATGTACCATTGTCACCTAACTGCATTCAATACCCAACTACCTACAAATCTTCAATGTTGTGCATTCATGGCGTTCTTGGAAGTTGTTGAGGTGGTTGGGGCATTTGATTGCGCGTCTGCACTTCATTATGGTGAGCTACTTTTACTTCGGCAGCATTTTCCTTTTGTCCTAACATATTTAAAAATTTAAATCTTTCCCTTACTTTTTGTTTGCCTTTCGGCGGTTCGGCGAGTTCACGAACTCATGAACGTTTTCAGTTTTTTGGTGAACTCGCGAACTAGTCGAAAGCCACTTTCTCCTTTTTGTCTCCTCTTTGTTCACTCTTTTCTTCTTTCCTTTTTTTTTGGTGATTCGGCGAGTTCGCGAACCAACGAACTCGCCGAAATATTTGTTTATTCCTTCGTTTCGTTCTTCATTACTCCTTTTTGACAATTTGACAAGTTCGCGAACCATTGAACTTTCCCAAACATTCTTCTTTTTGATCTTCATCATCATTTCTCTTTTTCGGCTTTTCGACAAGTTCATGAACTAACAAACTTGTCAAAAAGTTTGTCTTCATTATTCTTTCGGCATTTAGGTAGGTTCACAAACTGGCAAACTTGCCAAAACACGTGACTTTTTTTTCCTCTTTCATCTTGGTGGTTCGGTCGACTTAGGAACTTACGAACCTTTTGGTAGGTTTGCGAGTTCGGCGAACCTACTAAAAAGCCAAAACTTGAACTTCCTTTCTAGCTTTCATTATTCTTTTAGCCTTTCGACGATTTGGTAAACCTACGAACTTTTTCAGCAGGTTCGCCAATTCGCGAACCTACCGAAAAGCCGAAATACAAGACCTTTTCGGGTTTTCGGCAGGTTTGCGAAGTGGCGAACCTGTCGAAAGGAAAACACTTAGAGGATTTTTCAGAGGTGTTAGAGGATTTTTTGGGGTTTTTTAACATGGGCAAGTACATAAAGGAAAAGGGGAAAACAAGCAGATACCAGGGGGGTCCAAACTTAGGATTTTTGCAAATTTAAGATTGAAAAATATGGTCACTAACACAACTTATGAACAACAGCCCTATACATTTCCGGAATTCCCAACTCTTCCATTCTGCTCCACAATTTACTTCTAGGAACAGTGTCAAATGTCTTCTTGAACTTGAAGAAGCAATAGAAGACTTCTCCTTGTTTATTGCAAACCTTCTCAATCAAGTGCATGAGGGTAATGCAGTGGTCAATTGTAGAGTGTTTTGGCCTAGAACTTTCTTATCCTTTCACCGTCTTTGCCTCCTTTTCTTCTCAAATAATGATTCAACACTCTATCATACTCTTGAAGAGTTTTCCGAAAAGGGGATTAATCATTATAGTGTGGTAGTTTGATGGGTTGTTGACATCTCCACTTTTGAGCAAAGGAATGACGACACTGGTTGTCCAATTTGTTGACATCTCCACTTTTGAGCAAAGGAATGACCCCATTAAATATTCTTTTGATGTGTGGTGTAAGGGCTTCCAGCCCCATCTTATGTATTCTGCTTGTAAGCCATCTATGTCCCACGCATTACCCACTCCAATCTTTTTAATTCCTTCCTTGATGTCTTTTGTGGAGAAGAATTTAGCCATTGAATTATTATTGGGGGGACGTCTTTATCTTGGTCTCTCTCATATTATTCTCTTTAGTTGTGTTTTTTGGTTGCAATTCTTTCCAAAAGCCTCTCGGGTTGCGTTTCCCAAGAAAAATCAGTTGTTTCCATCTTGTTTGCGTGTATTCCTCTTTTTCGATATCACTTGTTTTTCATAATTCTTTTTATTTCCTCGGATTTTTAACAATCTCTTTGCTGCCTTGTACTCTTCATCATACGACGGATTTGCCGGAAAGCTATTTTTGTTGCCTCTCTTAGGCCTTGACCTTTTGCATGGGTTGAGAGCTTTGAGGATTATCGCTGTCAACTTATCGCTGCCTATTATTCTCTTGTTTATATTGGCCATCTCGATATCTCTTAATTCTTGCAATTGTTTTTCAAGCGTTGCCAGAAAAATTTCTGGTTCTCATGTGTCAAAAGGATTGTGCCTTGATGAGCCACTTTCTTTTGATTTGGTTGTGATCTATCTTGATGTTGGATATCTTTTTGCATACCAATCTTTACATATAAAGGATTGTGATCAGATTTCATTTATATAGGACACTCCACCTTTACTTCTATTAGCCTTGTCATAAGATTCTAAGTAAGATTCTAAGAACAAATAACATAATCCACCACGATTTGTGCAATGTAAGTTTGACATGTAATGCTCCCTAAGCTCGGCCATGCTTTTATTCCATTACATATAATCAAATCATAAACACTACATATCCCCAACAATTCTGCTCCGTACTGCGTGATACCTCCTTTTTTATCTTGAGAGTCTCCCACTTTTGGTTCTCTTCCTCTTCTAGTCGTGAAGGGTTGTCTTTTACTCCCTCATTTCCAAGGCAAAGAGCTTGGCTATTTGCTGTTCTTGTGTTGAAGTCTCCTATTAGGATGATTTCTCCTATGGTACTATAGGTTGATATGTCCTTTTTCAATGCTGCATATGGGTCCTCTTTATCTAGGTTCTTCTTATAAAAATTTGAGCCATGAGGTGTGAAATAACACGCAGCAAGACAAATTGTGGATTCTCTATTTGTTAACTTCATCCATATGTATCGGTTTCTTGGGTCTTCCTTTTCTACTTGTATGATTCTTCCCCGTGACTCTCTCACTAGAACTGTCACACCCACATGACCATTTCCGCTTTCGGTTAGTTCATTCCAAACTGAAATCTTCTTGTAACCCTTAAAATTCAGGACCTTACAATCCTCATGTTCATGTGTTTGAACAAAGACAATGATGTCCTTTTCCTCTACTATGGGCCCTAGACCAAGACCTCTCCTCCAAGGGTAACCTCTGCAATTCCAACTTACTATTGTGAGGTGCTCCTGGGGGGCCCTGTCTTCCTATTTACCATGTGCTATTTTGTTACTAATTTGAGCTTTCCCTTTATACAACCATGCTTCATTACCCGCATTTCTTGCCGTTACAACTTTCTCCAATTCCTTCTTTCTTCTAATTGTGCTAGAGTTAAATCTTCGTCTATGTAGAATTGTGTACCTTTAAGAAACCTTTTGTTGCTTAAAATTCTATTCTTGTCCTCGATGCTTTTCAAGGTTACTCTTACATTCCTATTTCTTCCTCCCTACGACTTTCTTCCAATTTTGCTTGCTTTATGGATATGCCTTGTCCACTACAATTTGTCTCTGTTCGAGTGTTGGTTAGGTGCCTCGTGATGTTATTGAGGGCTTTTACTTTATCTGCTTGTTTTTGTGTTTTCATGGTTTATAATGATGTCACTACTAAAATGAACTAAGCTAGATGCAAAAATAAATATACTTTGTATTTTTGTGCTTTTTCACATAGTTTAAACATCCTGCAAGTACTTGGGCATGCGAATAATGACCTAAAAAACTTGGCACCGGTTTTTTGTTAAAATTTGCTATGATTTTTCCCTTAAAACTACTCAAAATCACTGCGACTCGCAAAAAATTGTGATGTAAAAATACGCAGACAAATTTAAGGTTAAAAAGTAATGCAAAATTTGTGTTTTTCACCTATTTTTTTTTGACAGCCTTCGAGTGGTGGATGGATGAAAAAAATGATGGCTAGGGCATGATTTTAGGGCACAATTTTGAAATGGCATTCATTAAAACAATTCAAATAATTGGAGAATGTAAGGTGAAAATTCATTCTAGACAGCACTGGACAATGTAATGTGAAGATTCATTCCAGACAACTTGGTGTGCATGCACACCATCTTGTGCAGGATTTATTTACTCTTATATGTTAGAAAAGGTGTTGTCTTATTTGATTCCGATCAATTCTATTACTTGGGTGTTCAAAATTGAAACAAGAGTTGTGAGCTCACTGCCCAAGGGTCATAAAGGTGAACCCTAATTTTTGGTCTATGAAGTGTATCGAAGGAAATCAATAATATGGTCCATAAATTTAGTAATATGCATGTTTTTAAAAAATATTTTGAAAAATTAACGTACTTTTTAATGTTCGATAAATTTGCTGAGCTATTGCCAAGTTTTTCCTTGAGTTTTTGCCGAGTCCGAAGTTTTTCAAAATTTTAGGTTAGCCGAGTAATTGCGAGTCTGAGTTTTTAAACTATGGTATTTTTTAAATCAAATTTTTTCTTATTAATCTACTTGCAGAAAATAAATCTTTCTTTACGTGGATGCACCTAAATGGCTTTTCCTAAATGCAATGTAATCAAAAGTCTTTTTGGTTTTTGCTTTTGGAATGTGATAGTTTGGATGTTGATTTGTTGGTTACCTCGTGTTGGCATCGAGGGTTTTCTTGTTTAAAGTGCCTTGTGTCAAGATCAAGGGCTTTCGAAGAATGCAAATAAAACTAAATCTAACCTAATCTACTCTAATCTAAAAGATAGACAAATTTCCCTAATCTAAGGAAGTAGTAAAAGCGTCGTACAAATTCCACATTTTACATAAGCTTTCATTTCTTTCTTTTTGCAAATTGATTAAGTAGTAATTAGAAAATCTCAATTTGCCTAAGGATAGTAATACTCCTTTACTCATCCTTGGTTAGAGTAGAGCTTAATCTATTTGTAAAAAGAAAGAAACATGTGTTGGCATGTGTACTTAGGAAGTCAAGACTCCATATCTTCTTTTGCAACAATAGGGTGCTCCTCCTTGATGGTAGTGGGATATAGGGAAAACTAGATCTGGCGAATTGGGAGATTATTTGGATGATTGAGGGGAAGCTTCTGAAGCTTCTAAGTAAAAACTGAATATAGGCACGAGAGTTCCGTGTAGAGAATGAGAATGTTGTAAGTCGGGGTTGCTGGTGCAAGGAAACCCTAGTCTTCTAATGTGATTCACAGGTCTTGTTTAGAGACGGAAAGGAATGAGAGCTTCTAGCAAAGAACTGGCTACAAATGCAAAAATGGACAACCTCTTGGATGCCAATGGCAAGGGGAGTATAAATAGGCATGAAGCTTCACAATCAAGGGGAGATGATTGGGAGATAACTAAAGAGATGATTGTGAGTTAAAAGGAGAGGAGAATTAGTCGAGGGAATATAAGATTCAGTTGGGACTAGAATCAACTTACAATTAAGCAAAAATGGTGGCAAAATGGTCGGAAATGAAGTAATCACGCATCCTTCAAAGACGACAAGGTGCCTTTTGAAGGTTTGGGTTGCCTGTTTTGCCAGGGCAAGTCTTCCGGGCAACCCTACAACTTAAGCTAGGTCGCCTTGGTGACCCTTGTTGATTGTCAAGAACACTAAGAGGGGGGGTGAATCAGTGTTCTAAAAATCTTTTCATGCACTTTAACTTTCAGCCATTTCCCAGAATTGATTAAACAAAAACACAATAAGCATATGAACAACCATGAAAGCATGGCACATGAACACCAAGATTTTTACGTGG
Organism: Cunninghamia lanceolata; assembly: GCA_027924645.1. Classification (NCBI taxonomy): domain Eukaryota; kingdom Viridiplantae; phylum Streptophyta; class Pinopsida; order Cupressales; family Cupressaceae; genus Cunninghamia; species Cunninghamia lanceolata. Next base: position 4,057,263 of record BSBN01000515.1, read on the forward strand.
AAAACCCAAGAAGGGAAAAACCACTGAGAGGATTAGCTCTCAAATATATATTGCAATCTTTACAAAAATAATGTTTAGGCTTGGTCACTCCACAGGCCTAGAACATACTGGCTCACTGCCATGAAGTACAACTAGGTTTAGCACGCTCACTGCCTCAACACTAAACCTAGCAAGATTACAATAAGGACTGTTAAACCCTGTTGAAGGCTCACTGCTGGCTCACTGTCTTGATGACAAAAGCTAACTTCCATTCGGATTGCACATGAGAATTGATTACTGCATAAGCATCTGCCACTATGCCAGATGCAGTCATTTATCCACCAAATTCTGAATCCCAAGTCTTCATTGCTACTGCTTTTCTAACTCTGCTCTTCTATTCGCATGCTCACATCTCACACATTATCTTTGCTTTGCTTCTTTACTCTGCACTACTCTTCACATCTTCGCTCCAGGATGTTTTTTCACGACTTCCTTACATGTTTATATACAATTCATTAACCTTGGAATGTACATCAAAGTCGGCATTACATTCATCATTCATTGGAACAGTCTCCGAGGTCGGCATTCATACATACATTAAATTAGGTCTGGACCTAAACACCATACGCCACAAAAGAATGAGGACATAATGTATTACACCTTAGCTTGGACCTAAATCTATCCAAGCACGCTACACATCACTTAAACATTCATCAAAAGCATCTCCTTGATCATCGCAATTAATCAGGTCGGCCAAACAGTATAAACTGGGAGAATTCTTGATTACATACTTCCTTGATAACAAACATAATAAATGGACCTTTTGCAATGCTTTAACACGATCTTGACACCTCCACGAACAACATAAATTCACCTAAGAGCCAATAAATCCATCCACAACAAATCTCACTTGGAGATTACTGAAGACAACAAATATCACCTAAACTTAACAACTTTCATCTGAAGTATAACAACACAAACTTGTCTTCCGAAGCACCAAATCAGAAACCCTCCGGAATGAAGAAAGCTATGGGCTTTCTAAGCTTAGATCCAGAACCGCAAGGCTAAATTCCAATCTGCGGAGAAGTCTGGAGCACAACACTTTCTCCCTGTCACTTTGCATACATTGCCAAAACTAGTCTTCAAACTGGTGAATAGATCTTTCGTTGTATAGCATTCCGAACCACCAAGCTCAAATTTAGTATCTTCAAACACATCTCTAAATCATATCCCAATCTCACACTCCGGTCTTCAATGCTGAGGAAATGTGGAGTAAAACATTGCATTGTTCTGAGAGACAAACACTTGTTCCAACTTTAACCAAGTAACTTCCTTGGATGCTGACCTTAGGTGTTGACATCAATGACAACACTTACTGCTCATACTTGCAACAATCTCTCCCTTTTTCATTGATGGCAACATATGATGTGAAAAACTGCAAAAGCCATCATGACAAGATTCTCCCCCTTTCTCTTTACACACCTGCACTCTTTCTTTCTCCAAAATTCTCCCCCTTTCTCTTACACATCTGCACTCTAGGTTTTTCACATGACTTCTCTCCCCCTTTGACATCAATGGCAAAGGGTGCCGGGACTTTTACTTCTCTCCTTGAGTTATCAAGGCTCAACTCAGATCTTATTACCACTGCACAATTTCCCCTATCAATCAATACTACAACACTTACTGCTCTTTATTAGGAACTCATATCAGCATCACCTACCTACCTCCTCTGGGAGGTAGCCTCATAATCCTCTTGACTGCCAACACATGTGACTCTCTAGGATCTTTTTAAAATCTTGCTACAGGACAAACTGCATGTATTACATCTAGTCTGGTATATGTCAGATACAGTAGTCCTCCAATCATAAACCTATACTTTTTCTGATTAGTCTTAGGTGAGTTAGTATTCTTGCTCATCTTGCAACCAGTTATCACAGGGGTACATACATATTCCAAAACAGCTCTTTCACATACTTAGACACTACTGCTCTGATCAATCTGAGATTATTCTTTACTCCTCCTGACTACAACAACCATCTTTGATTGCTACCTGCTCTGCTGCATCTTTTTCTTTTACTGCTTTGAATACTCCCCCTCAGGAATACACATCAAACTGTGTCAGATTTTGCTCACACTAACATATCTTGTCTTCTCAGAAATTCAGACTTGACTTTGCTCATATCAGAGTATGACATCCAACCATGAACTTTCCTTCTTCTTAAGGAACATAAGATTTCATCTTTTATAATGCATATTAATCAATGACAACACATATAGCCAATAATTTCTTTAGGTCAATACTCATTTGTCTGCAACTTTTCTCCTGTAGCCATCCTTTATCCACATCATGATTTATTTCACCAGTCAGCTTGTTCCTCAAGAGCATGCTTAACAGGTTCATCTGTTGACTTACAACTTCTACTGCAGATTACAAAACATTTTTAAAATTGTATCAAGGACTCTTTACACATTCCCAAACTTACCCTTAGAACCGCAAGGCATGATATCATCTTGCGGAGAAATGCGGACCATCAGAACTTAGACTCTTATCTTTGTCAAACTCTATCAAACGCTATGCTGATACTTAGCAACTTGCAACTATCTTTCCGATGAACTTCAAATCTCCCAACTCTGGAATTAGACACTTCACATAAGTGTTTACAACACCTCAAAACCGTCTAACAAAAACGCTCACCTGCGGAGGAATGCGGACCACTGCACTATACCCTGTTCACTGTTCCTGCTATACCTTTGCTTGCCCGAACTTAGACATTTCTTCAAGGTGACTTCCGGAGGAAGTCAGGACTTGATCTCTGAAGCATAACACTATCAAACAATTGAGAACATTATATTTGAGCCGCATTACCTTATCATCATCTACGAAGGCATACTATCCAACTTACTATCCTTTACTCAGAATACTTTCCATAGTCATTTTCTATCAACCAGACCTGGAATCTAACATGTTCAACTTTTCTCTTCATTCACTGCAGTAGTATGTTCATCTGATTTAGATCTGATATTTTTCCTTTGTTTTCATCAAACTTCACATTAGCACTCTCAATGATCTTCAATCTCTTATTGTAGCACTAGTAGGCTTTACTCTTGGTAAAGTATCCAAGGAAGATTCCTTCATCACACCTAGCATCAACCTTGCCTAGTTCTTCTTTCCTTTGTCTTGAACTATGTTTAGGATGTAGACAGCTGTATGTATAATTTCTCTCTAGTACACGTCTGGTAGGTCAAACTCCTTCATCATAGTCTTAGAAGCCTCTTGAACTGTCTTGTTCATTCTCTCAACAACTTCACTTTGCTGAGAATTTCTCTGTGCAGACAACTGTCTTTCTATCCCTTGTTCTGTTTATTTGCAATTCTTCTTCTTCTTTGTCAATGCACCTTTGCTCCTTATAGTGTGATGCCTTTGCACAAACCCTTGTACTTTCTTCATCTTTTGCTATTTGATTCATGTCCATTTGCCTCTGAGTTCATCAACTATTTCCAGTCATCATGAAAATTGTTTTGTATTGAAAACAACTATGTTTTGTCAACCCGAACTTCTGTGACTCGTTACTTTCAAGCTATTTATCAAAATCAGACAAATTTCTGGATGTAGATCTAACCAATGACATATAACCATATGCCAAAACTGCAAAGCAATATCTTCAATAGCGGACCAATGCAGACCAAATTACCGGAGCACTGTAAACTTGATTCTGTCTTCTTTTCTTGATCAAATCTTCTTGCATAGCAGACTTCTCAAACTGCACAAATCTTGCTTAATCCTTTACAAGCACAGTTCTTTGTCCTGACTTAGACCTTTGTTGCCAATCCTTGACTTGTCTCTATGTGCTGAGGCATCAGCACCAATCCTTTGGCAGGGGAGAAAGGATTTTCATTAAAGCTCCCCCTGAGCCAAAACACCAAATTCACTTCCCAGAGGAAGTATCTGCACCTGAGTCTGGTGCAGACTCATCTCTGACTTCATTTACTTCCTTCTTGACCCAAACCTTGTTCATCTTTGTCTTGACTTCTGCCGGATCAACATTTTCTACTGGTTTCTTCAATTATGCCCGAGTATCCTTCATGTTCTTACTTTTGCAGAATCTTGCAATGTGTCCAGGTTTGTTGCAATTGAAACACAGTATTTTTGTGACCATTGTTCCTTCCATTCATCCTTGACCTGCATAGGTTAGCCTTGTGCCTAAATTTATTGCATGTATAACAATACCCACTGAAGGATTTAAGTGTCCTATTCTTGCCATAGCCATGTCTCACTTGATTTCTGCACTCATTTGCCCTATGTCCCATCTTATTGCATGCATAGCACCTAATAGAATTCTGACTTTACTTTTGCATACAACAACTCTTATGACCAACTTTATTGCATGTGAAACATTTACCTTTGAAAGATTGATCATTCCTTCCATTGTTGAAACCTTTCCTAATCTGACATCTACATTCATTTGCTCTATGACCAATTTTCTTGCAATTGAAACACTGACCAGAGAATGATGGAACATTTTGATTCATTCTGCTCCTACATTGAGTAGCCTTATGACCAAACTTATTACATGAATTACAATAACCATTGAAAGATGGGTACCTTTGTGCATTTAGTTGTCTGACTAGAGATCTTCTAGGTCTCCTTTCTGATTTTTGAACTGATTTCCTTTGTTTTGCTGTACTTCAGTGGTTGCTTGACCAGATTTTGAACTTTCCCCTTTTTCATATCCTAAACTTTGCTTGTCATCAGCACTCTTCTGGTTGACAATCATTTCATCAAACTTTGCGGTACTTATCCTGAATTTTTCTTCAAAACTTTTGGCCTTGTCTAGGTCCATTTTTAGACTTGCAATTTCTCTTTCCAGCTTTGCACAATCTTCTGATTTGTTTTTCACAATTGAATTCAGATCATCTTCTGCTTTTGTTCTTTCTATAACTTTTGCTTCCAAATCATATAGGGCTTCATTTGTTGATAACAATTGGTCACTGGCTTCTTTGTATTTGTCTTTGAATTTCTTGACTTGCTCTTTCAACTTTAAGATGCATTCATCAGCTTGTTTTAGATTTTCCTTCAGATCTCTAACCTCTGCTTCAGAATTTTCAAGATCCATAAGAGCTACTTCCAGTTGGTTGTATCTCTCATAATTTCCATACCTTCTTGCTGCCATGATCACACTATCCCAGATCTTCCTTAAGTTGTTAAACTTCTTCCAAGGAACCTTTCTCTGATACCAATTGTTGATTGTCAGGAACACTGAGAGGGGGAGGTGAATCAGTATTCTAAAAATCTTTTCATGCACTTTAACTTTCAGCCATTTCCTAGAAATGATTAAACAAAAACACAATAAGCATATGAACAGCAACCATGAAAGCATGACGCATGAACAAGATTTTTACGTGGAAAACCCAAGAAGGGAAAAACCACGGAGAGGATTAGCTGTCAAATATATATTGCAATCTTTACAGAAATAATGTTCAGGCTTGGTCACTCCACGGGCCTAGAACATACTGGCTCACTACTATGAAGTACAACTAGGTTTAGCAGGCTTACTGCCTCAACCCTAGACCTAGTAAGATTACAATAAGGGTTGTTAAACCCTGAGTGCTGTTAAACCTTGTTGAAGGCTCACTGCTGGCTCACTGTCTTGATGACGAAAGCTTACTTCCATTCGGATTGCACATGAGAATTGTTTACTGCTTAAGCATTGCCACTATCCCAGGTGTAGTCATTTATCCACCGAATTCTGAATCCCAAGTCTTCATTGCTGCTGCTCTTCTAACTCTGCTCTTCTATTTGCATGCTTGCATCTCACACATTATCTCTGCTCTACTTCTTTACTCCACACTACTCTTCACATCTTCGCTCCAGGATGTTTTTTCACGACTTCCTTACATGTTTATATACAATTCATCAATCTTGGAATGCACATCAAAGTCGACATTACATTCATCATTCATTGGAACAGTCTCCAAGGTTGGCATTCATACATACATCAAATTAGGTCTAGACCTAAACACCATACACCACAAAAGAATGAGGACGTAATGTATTACACCTTAGCTTGGACCTAAATCTATCCAAGCACGCTACACATCACTTAAACATTCATCAAAAGCATCTCCTTGATCACCACAATTAATCAGGTCGGCCAAACAGTATAAACTGGGAGAATTCTTGATCACATGCTTCCTTGATAACAAACATAATAAACGGACCTTGTGCAATGCTTTAACACGATCTTGACACCTCCACAAACAACATAAATTCAGCTGAGAGCCAATAAATCCATCTGCAACAGATCTCACTTGGAGATTACTGAAGACAACAAATATCACTTGAACTTAACAACTTTCATCTGAAGTATAACAACACAAACTTGTCTTCCAGAGTACCAAATTACAAACCCTCTGGAATGAAGATAGCTATGGACTTTCTAAGCTTAAATCTAGAACCGCAAGGCTAAATTCCAATCTGCGGAGAAGTGCGGAGCACAACACTTTCTCCCTGTCACTCTGCATACATTGCCAAAACCAGTCTTCAAACTAGTAAATAGATCTTTCGTTGTATAGCATTCCGGACCACCAAACTCAAGATTTAGTATCTTCAAACACTTCTCTAAATCATATCCCAATCTCACACTCCGGTCTTCAATGTTGAGGAAATGCGGAGTAAAACATTGCACTGTTCTGGGAGACAAACACTTGTTCCAACTTTAACCAAGTAACTTCCTTGGATGCTGACCTTAGGTGTTGACATCAATGACAACACTTACTGCTCATACTTGTAACAACCCTAGGGTCTCTTGGGTGACCCTTACGTTGAAGGTCTTCAAAAGGTTTTTGGAGGAGCTTGAGAATTTGGAAGCCAATCCAAGGGCTGAACTAGGTGATCAAATGGCTAAGAAGGATGAGGGAACTGCCATCAAGTCAGAAAATGCTGAGAAGTGTGTTTCTCACCATGTGGGTCATGAGCTAGACCACTAACTCATCATCAGACTTGTTGGTTCCCAAAATTACTACAACCCAAAACCCTAAAGCATTACTCGATCACCCAGGCTAGGGGTGTCATCAAAGTGATTGGAAAGGGGTTTATCAACAGGTTTAGGGCGATTTTGGCCAACTTATAGGAGTGGGTAAACTCCTCTACACTTCAAGGTCAGCTAGGCTTAGGAGGGTAATCCTGAATTATCCCTTAATAGGGGCTTAAAGCTACACACTATTTATCTTCAAATTTGTAACTTTGAAGCAATACCTAGACAATTGTTTCAATCCCAAAAAACTCACTGAATTAAAACACACTTGCTGCACATTTGAACCTCATTCTATGCTAATGGAAATATTCTTGCATGATTGCAAGTTGTTGATATGCGCACATGATTTGTTTTAGAGATGGTTTGAAAATAGTTCACAGTTTATATTCCCTAGTTATAATGCAAATCACACAAGACATACAGATCTGATTACTTCTACCTCACACTAGGTTGATTTGTTTGATTTATAAAATGTTTAGGTGATCAAAACACCATTCAGACTGGTTTCTTCAATGGGTTACAAAGTTTATAGATAAAAAAGCGAGAACAACAATGAAATGATAGTGAGTTGCCTAACTGGAACACGCAGATGCATGAAACTTGAAAATAGAACCAAACATGCTTATTGATCCCTTCTCACACAACATTTATTCATATGCAATCTTAAAATAACTATTACAACATGTAATATATTATGGACCTGTCAAATCCTTCAAATGAAGATTACAATCACACCACAAATTGTGGCAAGAGGAATCCTGTAACAAATCATAAATGCCCTAAATGAACATCTGCAACAATGGAGACAAATGATACAACTGATAAATTTTGCATTGATTCATCCATATGATTTACAAAAAGTTGCTCTTGACGATTTGAAACTTTCACAATGATAGAAACCTTAGTCGGATTGCACTAGTTGTTTGAAAAATGCCAAAATGACCAACCCTTGAAAAGAGTTTCCATCTTCAATATATAGCCTTCCAACTCAGATTTGATGGAAGAGTGGGAGGGGAAACCCCAACAACTCCACCTAATGCAATAAAAACATCAAACTCAACCACCCACTTTGCATTAATGGCGATCTGGAGAGTTGGCAATGCATTTTCCCACGTTTCTGGGTGTTTCTGGGCCTCCGGCGAGAGAACTTGAAACTTAGGAACTTTTGGAAAAAATTCCAAAGTTCTAGCGGGTCCTGAAGTCCCGGCAGGTCCTGAAGTCCTGGTTGAACCAAAAGTGGCCAAGGTCCAAAATGAAAGTTTGACCCGAAACTGCATAAAATACTTCGACATTTTTTTTAAAAAATTATTGAAAATTCGAATTTTTGCACATTTAAATTCGAATTTTTGCAAATTCAATTTCGACTTGAAAATTCAAGGGGTTTGGAAGGATTTTAGACTTTGAAGATCTTCAGCTGACGGGATGCGGGGTTGCGGAGGAATCTGAAACTTTTGGAAAAAGTTCAAAAGTTCCGACGGGTCCCGAAGTCCCACAGGGACTTGGTGCAAAAGTTCTTGTGGGTCTTGAAAACCAGCAGCAACAAAAGGGCAGAAAATGAAAAAAGAACCGACAATATATACATAAAATAAACATTTAAGTATAAATTGGTATTTTCCTCTTTGTATTTTCCTTTCTACTTTAAGTTATATTTTATGTATATATTGTCAGATTGTTTGAGAGTGGTTTCGGATCCATAGGAGTTATAATGCAGATGCTAGAATTTGGAGGAACCATCAGATTTCAAACTTAGCCAAATTTTCAGGGTTTCGGGGTTTCAGACCCCTTAGGAAAATTTTGATGAGTTTGGCAAGATTTTGCAAATATGAGGCTTGAAAATCTGGGTGCCAACAAGACTGTCATGTTGGCCAGGGCTTGTGCAAATTTGGGAACTTACAGAACTTGCCTAGCTCATGAGTACTTCTCCAAAACTTGCTAGCTGGTTTTTGGGTGATAACTCACTGCGTTGACACCAATTCTTGTGTGCTTGAAAAATGCTTATTTTTTATAAGTTTGCTGCCCCTTTGGTGCCCTGGCCCTACTTTGCCCCTCATTGATATCCAATTAGAGAATTCCTTTAATGGCCCCCCTTGATCAAGTTGTGCATAAGTGTTGTGTTTTGTATCCCCTCATATCTTTATCATGTGCCTAAATTTTAAAAGTTCTAATAAAATCTAAGTATGAGGGTGTTTGGCTCAATTTCTAGCCTTGGACGGGTTTTCGGGTTTTCCCTTACCTTGGTACCTTTTTCCTAGGTTTCTCGTTCCCCGAACCCTTGCCTTGTATTCTTCGTCGAAGTTTCGAGCTTCCTCTTGTTAGCACGCCTTCCCTTCAACCCCCAATTCTCTACACCATGTTGCTTCTACTTTCCACGGGCTTCTTGGAATCTCCTTTTCTGTTTGTGTTTCCTTTGGTTCCCTGCACCCCTGTTTTCTTGATTCCAACTTGCTTTCTACTTATTCATATCTGAGTTTTTAGGGAATCACTTAACTTTGTATCATGTAGACGGTAGGCCTGGAGTCCAAACTCTGATGTCCTCTTGTGTGTATTTTGTTCGATTCTCTAGGCTTGACATTTGTTGCTCTTTTGTGGACCTGTGAACTTTTCTCTGCCAGCATACCCTTCTTCAGTTTTCATTCCCCTGGCATGTGTGCATTCCAATCCCGCTGTTTCGATCCCTTGTCTCCCTTCGGGCTTTTAGAGTTCTACTTCCCTCCTTACATTCCTTCGAAAGGAATTGGTTGCCCTAATTCCCAATCCTTGTAGTATTGAGGTGTCCCCGAGTCTTGATCTCCATTATATCGTGGGCTCCTAGACTTTCCTTATTGTCATACCTAAAGGGTATTTGATATCTTGGAACCTCAAATCCTGACACCTCGAAGCTTTCAGGTTTTTCCTTTCCCTCTTCACTCTAGTATCGGGTATGCCAAATCCTGAATGCTAGATCGATGCTAGTATTGAAGTATTCCAAATTTTTGAATCCTCGATCATCGTTAGTATCAAAGTATTCCAAATTCCTAATCCTTGGGCATGCAGACATTTATATCCCTCTACATTGCAATATCGATTAAGCCAATACTTTGATCCCTGCTTCCTTGCTCCCTTGCCATTTGCGGACCTCTAGACCTTTTCGTCTCCCATTCCCAAATTGCATTTGATATCCCATTTCCCCGATCTCCGCCTGCATCGGATATTCCAAAACCCTAATTGTCACTTCCTCGCTTCCCCTTAAGAGTCGCTCGTAGACTTTCAAACTTTCTCATCCCCCTCTCCATCTTTGTTTTCAAGGTAGGCTGGTAGTAATTGTTCCAAAGCCCTGATCCCTTAGTATAAGCTCTCAAGCTGGTTTTCAAACTTATTTCTACCTCGCATCCCTACATCTTGGTGTCTTGATCTCGACTTCCTCGCTTTCTTGCTCCTTTCTTGCAAACTTTTGGGATTTCCTTTCCCTCTTTGCACTTCCTACCATGGTACTTCATATCTTGTTTCCTTGACTCCCGCCCCCCGTCAAGCTTCACCTCATTGGACCTTTGGGATCATAATGTTGTCATGCCTATTGAAAATTGTTTGTTGGGTTTTTGATTCGCCGCTTCTCCGCCGTTCCTCCTTTCAGGGCTCTTGGACTTCTATCTTCCCTTGCACCCATCCGACTCTATTTCTCGGCCCACAATTCCCTGGTCCCTTTGGCACAATCACATCCTTCTGAAATACAAAGCCTTGAACCCTTGAATGTCAGACTTTCGGGCTTATTCTTATTGGTGCGTCATTCAGACATTAAAAACCCCAGACCCTCGCCATTCAAATGCCAATGCATTGTAGCATTGCAAAGTGAATTCATTCTTCCTATATGCACTCACTGATGGCACTTAGGCTTGGCGATGGTTTTAATCTCATTTAGTTTCATGTGTGAGTGGGCCCATGTGTGTCCAAGAGTACAAAGGGGATTTTTTATGCTGGAAGGGTAAAACTTGAGTGGGCAAAGATAATTTTCAGCTGGAGTAGACAATAAGGGGCAGGTAATGTTTCTCATGTCAATCTGAGTGGGACATAGATTGGTTTGGCATATTCTCATATGTCCATGTGCAGTTGTAAGTCAAGGATTCAGATCAAGCTAGGTGTCAGCATAGTGCCAAATCCAAGAAATTTTATTTGCTATAAATTGTAATTTTCTGAGTTTTGTTGAAGTTGGTCTCTGCTAGTTTTTAAGCAAGTTCTAGAACATTTGGGCCAATCTAGGGTTTGTTTTTTCAATTAGCTTTGTAATTAGGTGTGTGAATCCATATGAAACTCTGGGAGAACATGAAGGTAGTCTTATTTTGAGCTCATTTTCTGTAATTGCATTCTATTTTTCTTTAGTAAATCAATATAAGTCACATTTTTTTTTTTTGTAATACAATCTATCTCCATTTTCTATTGAATATTTCAGGGAATTTGACAAGTTCATAGGTATACATTTGCTGTATCTGTATCAGAGATTAGTTAGTTTGCATTCAAGGAATGCTGTGAATCTTTCTATTAGGAGTGTCGTAGTAAAGAATCTTTCTAACCTAATATGTGGGGTATTTGAACTGAAAATGGATAATTAGGAATGGACTGTATTATTGAGGGCATGATCTAAGCTATGCAAGACAGAGTCAAGTCAATTAGGCTCTTCTTGAACTGTGAATTACTTCGTCGTTGCTTTAGGTAGTTTTGGTATGACTCTGTTGCTACAGGATTAGGTACCGGTGTCTGTTGATTGCAGCTGATCCAACATTCTGAAATTAAAATGCAAATCATTCATTCTGTTCTGATAAATTATGCTTTAATTATGTATTACCAGTATGCATACATTCAATGTTGTAAATGTTTGCCATATCTTAGTGAACCTGAAAGTTAATTTGTGACTTCTAGAGAGTTATGCATATTGTAATTACCAGGTTAGTGATGGAGTAGGGAATTATGAATGCTCTCAACTATAGGGGAATAAATTTGTTTTGCATTTGATGTTACATCATAACCTGTTGTCAATCTGCCTTGTTGAGAGATCTATGGTTTGCAAATCCAGTAAACCAATATGAAGACATGGAGTGATAGCCATTCTTAGAAGTGTCTTTATGCATAGGGTTTGGTTAAGCCGTGTGGCTAGTTAATTTGCATTCATTCTACAAAGGTCTCTAGGAAAACCCTCTTGAGCTTGTTAGGGCTCAAAGTGTAGAAGAGTCATCGTGCTCTTGTCAATTGGGTATTGTATTCTGTTGCTTCATGTCTCAAATATATATTAGCTTGGATCATAAATTTTATGGTGAAAGTTTACAAAACAATCCAGTAGACTTATGCAACTTCTCTAAGTGTTTAAAAATGATGAAAGGTAAGTCACTTTTCAAAATGGGAGGAAATTATCTGAATGTTATAGAAGGAAGTCAGATATTATAGTGGAAGTTAATTAGATGTTATGCATACATAATTGTCCTCATGTTTGTGTTTTTCTTGCAGGCCATAGGGGAGAAGCAGTTTCTGTTTGATATTGTAGCAAATGGGCGCAATGGCATAGATGTTGACAAGTAAGGTGGCCTTCAAAAAGAATTAAATACATATACTATATTAATTTCTTGGTGGTGTAAGCTGTGTAAAAATAAATGACCTTAAAAGTTGGTCTAAAAACAGTTCCTTGGATGTAATATATTTAACTTGCAGGTAGTATAAGGTGAACTAAAACCCTTTTACTTAAATCTGTCTTCTGATGCCATAGATTGTAACCCTACTGTTTCTAATATATTGGACTTTTATGTGCGAGTTTATAATTCTGTTCACTCTTTGCATGTTGTTGAGACATATTTCCAGTTTCAAAAATAACAAAGCCAGTGATTATTATTATATTCACAATATGCAGGTTTGATTATATTGAACGTGATTGTCGAGGATGTGGTCTTAGAAGCAGTTTTCAATTTGACAGGTATGCCAGTTTTCCTCCTCGACATTTTACATATGCAATTTGTACAGATCTAATTTTCCTGGTGTGATGTCAAGTATTATTTTCAATTTTATCTTTTTGAACTTCAAAAGGGTTTCATGAGAATGTGATGCAGATACGCTTTCACCTTGCATCCAATTAAAATTGAGGAGCAATGTTGTAAGAAATTTACGAACAATATTGAAATATGTCCAGATGCCAAACTAAGAAATGCCCAGGTCTGCACATGATAGAATTCTAAAATTTTAAACATTGTTTGCTTCACTTAGTGGCTGAAATATGAAGTTGCCAGTATATGAATGAACTGATACCGGGTCAATGTAATTGTAACCAATATTGCAACAAACTTAGTAACTGTAATAAGATACAGCCTGTTACACCCCTGTAAAGCTCAGTGTTTGAGCCTCGTTTTCCCATGTGTCACTAGGACATCTGTCATGTGTTAGATGTAAAAGTCAAGGATTGCATGGTGTTTTGGTCTCCTATGTTGTTTTCCAGTTCCAAGTAAAGTTGTTTGTCATCAATCACAACAGTTTTTCCTTGAGAATGCTGTGTGCAGGAGCAGGGGATTTTGAAAGTCTTGTTTTATTTCTCTCGGGATTACCATGAAGCTGTTTGTGTGTGAAAGAAGCCAGAATTGGGCAACAAGGAATGAAAGTGTTCGGTAGCTGGCATAGGCAACAAAGAAAGGCAACCTGACTTGTAAGTAGTGGTACATTCTCAAAAGCACATTTGCCATGGATAAGTGGCGATGAACATTCAAAGAAGTGATCTATTACCAAGCAAGTGGCAATGCCATCCAATTCATGCAATCAAGGGTTGATTGCTAGGCGAAAGTGCTTGTAAAGCGTGATAGGTAAGAAGTTAAGTGGCAAATGGTCATGTTTTGCGTGATCACATGAACAAAGCTAGGCAGTGACTTGCAAATTGCACAACATAAGGTGAGTGACCTGGAAATGGGAGATGAAAAATGCAACCTGGAGATGAGTAATGAAAAATGCGAATTGGTTTTAAGTGGAAGAATGCCCTAGGTCTTGTGGCAGAAGGAAACTAGCCAAGAAAAGGTATGCTAATCAGGACCAAATCATTTTTGCTGCGCTATGAAGGTGATAAAGCGTGATCAACAATATGACTATCGGCCTCTCCAAAAAAATCGTGCCTATAGTGTGACGAACGGCCACACGTTAAAGAAAAATTAATCAAAACACTTAAAATTTTCTCCTATTTATACAAGGCAGCTTGCGACATTTCAATATCAATTTTCCTTTGTAGTATGCCAACGAGAGTTGGCTGTATTCATTGTTGTTTTTACAGGGCTTTCAAGATTATTCCAGCACTGTTGCAGGTCATGACTGGAGTTTTAGCAGGTTTAGAGGCTGCCGTTAATTGATTTGCTGATGTGTGGAGTGTTTCGAGCAGGACCAGACATTGGAAGTGCTGCAACTGCTTCATATACATTTCATAAAGACTTTTCATTCAGGTTGAAATTTATTTATTTAGATTCATCTTATGTGTTTAATCTTAGGATCTAATCATCTCGTTCTTCTAATTGTCTCTTTTTTAGAAGAGGCGGGGGTCATCACGCCCCCCACAAGTTGATCGGATCAATAACAACAGATGAGACCATTCCCAAGGTGGCCATGCTGCTAATGTTAGTCGACAAAACCAAGATCAAAGCCAGGCCAGCCTTGAAGCTCTCATTGCCACCTTGGTCAAGATAATTGAGACCCTACAGGTTGGCAATGCACAACCATCTCATCAACTGCCTCCTCATAATAACACGTGACCAACATCTCCCAAACCTCTCACAAACACCAACCCATTCCTTAATATCCCAAATGAAACCAATCAGGGAGCAAACTAGGCGCCTTCTTACTATAATCTCTATTCACCAAACAAGAATAATGAGACATTCTTGCCTCCCTATCCATCATCATATGCCACCCCTTTTACATATGTTCCTAGTAGGTCACCTCAACACCACGTTCCTTTTTAAATGGCACTTTCAATTTCCACAAATGAACCCAACCTACCCTACCTACCAGTCTTTTTAGACCTACCCCACACACCCAATGGGATTTGTTGGTTCCCAAAACCATTGGTCCACAATCCTAGAGTCTATCTCCACCTTCTAGGCCAGGGGTGTCATCAAGAAGATGAGAAAGAGGCTCATCCATAAATTGAGGATGGTTAAGGCCAACTGACAAGACTGAGTATGCTCTCCTACGCTTTGGGCTCGGCTAGACCTAGGAGGGTGTTCCTAGAGGTATCAAATGAAAACACAAATAAACAATTCTAGCCATACTCGACGTACACTTGACCCCTATATTTGTCACTAGGCCAAGACAAATTGGCTGCATAAAACCTCTAATGAAGCTAATTATTATACCCTACAGATGCACCAACAAATGTTAACAACATCATTTCCTTTGAGATGAATCCACTTAACCTCCCTTACACAATTTACAGGGTACAGACATGCATGAACATGATTTACAAATGATTTAAATAGTTTTAAGTTGCATAAGATTAATCCCTGGT
This sequence comes from Cunninghamia lanceolata, assembly GCA_027924645.1. Lineage (NCBI taxonomy): Eukaryota > Viridiplantae > Streptophyta > Pinopsida > Cupressales > Cupressaceae > Cunninghamia > Cunninghamia lanceolata. The sequence goes on from BSBN01000515.1 coordinate 4,072,767, forward strand.
TGTAACATTGAACCATGAACAACATGAGAAACCTAATCTACTCCTAATCCTACACCTACAACTATTGAGGATGGGGGATGATATATGAAAAGTGTTTGGTCCTTCACCAATCTGGATTGATGCCTACTCCATTGGGCAACAAAGTTGTGAACAACAAGGAGGGAAGAGATGCATCCAATAAAACCTCAATAGAACCAGAAATGCATTCACATACAAATCTCTGATTGAATCCCATATGATAAACATATTTAATAATCTAGAAAAGAGATGCAATGATCCACTTGCAACAAAGGAATGACCCATACAAAGAGTTTGTATTGATTTAAATGTTGCCATACATTGTCAAATCTTTGTTACAATCATACCAGCAAGTGTGGCAAGAGAGGATGAATAATTGGGTTCAAACACCCCATTGAACAACATTATTCCATGGAGACATACTATCACATGAAGATCTTCCTTACAAAATCCTTCCTAAGCGGTATCAAATGCATTCTTCCATTTGCAACGCAGATATTTCCTTTGCTTGATGCCCTAAAATCACTTGAAGCACTTGAGACAAAAAAATGGTTCAACGACTAACCCTTATTACATCTTTTCAACCTGTATTTATAGCATTACATTTTAACCTCTTGTCGTGATGGGATTTTGAGCGGGAAAAACTTCTGTAGGTGTCCATACATGCTGCAATAAATTCACCTACCCTCTCATCTACCTGCATACCCACTGTATTCAACTTCACCTACCTCCGATATGTTCATTTTAGGCATTAATGGTGTTTTTGGGAGGTAGGCAGGCATTTGATCTGAAGAACCAGCAAAAAAACGTGTTAAAAACACGTTAAAACCTTATATTTTTGTTATGTCGAAGCCTGCAGGCTCATCAAGAATCTAGTCGGTGATTCTGGTGGTTCCAAGAACCATCGGAATCGCCAACGCCTCTTTTTTTTCCTTGTTTGCTTTTGTTCCTACCTGTTGGCGATTCGCCGACCACCAAGAACTCATTCCTTGCTTCTTCTTTCCCTTCTTTTCTCTTTGTCTTCATCTTATTCTTTGTTCCATGTCAAGTTTCAGACCTTAGTGGGAACCAAGAACCTTGTTGAAGGTTCTAGTGGTTCCGGGAACCACTGGAAGCTCCAAACTCTTTCTTGCTTATCTTCTTTCTTTCTACCTTCCTACCTTCACCTTACATTCCTCTTTGTTCCATCTTGTTGACGATTTGTCGACCATCAAGAACCATGGAACTCATTCCTTCGCTTCATGTCCTTGTCCTCTTTACTTCATTTGCTTACCTTTCTTCCTTGATCACTTTCTTTGTCAGCGAGTCGAGGGAGACTAGTAATCGAGAATTAACTTAGGGGTTCCTACGGTTCCAGGAACCATTGGAACCAACAAGTTCCCAGTTACTTAACTTTGTTTACATAGTGTCGAAGGTTCGGAGCCCGATAGGGACCAAGGAATCCGTCGGAGGTTTCTATGGTTCTGGGAACCATTGTACCTGTATCCAAGTTCTTAATAGGCCCAAAAGGGTCAACAAACGCCAAACACTTAGAAATTTTAGGTCTTTTTTAGGACTTTGAAGGCGTTAACAAGGAAAAACATAGGGTGGCCACACTTGGGATTTTTTGGGTAGATTTTAAAGCTAGGTGCCAACACTGGCTCTAGTTGGGGATGTGTGCCTCTTGCTGGCACAACGAGGATCCAGCTATCTCCTAGAGAAACCATAAAAGGCAAAATGAAACAAGGGGAAAACAAACCGACAAATGTATAGGGCAACACACAACGAGGGTACAAACAACACACAACCAATAGCATGAAAGCACACAAGCACTGAAAGGATAACTGTGAATCAAAATTTTAACACAATGCAAGTCAACCCTGCAAAAGATGGATGGAACTACTTGCCTCTGCCAAAGACAAGCAGAATGAAGGAGTTGATCTCCCTCAAACCAACACTGTATTCACCACATAGCTGCAACAAACGATGATTGCCACCTGCTTGCACCAATCTGTGAATGCTTCTTAGAGAAAAAAGACATAATCCACTATGAATGTCATTGTTGCAAGGCAACCACAAACAATAGGTGCTTGACCTATTCCATACCATACCATGCATTTTCATAGCAGCAGAGGGTGAAATACAAAAATTTAGGTCAGCATTAAAACACATAGATGCAAGCAAACATCCATCATCAAAAGAAGAAACATTGTTTCACCTGCTGACCTCCATGTGTGAATCAAGGCAAAAAGAAAATGCCTGACCGCATTGCTGATCTACAAAAAGATATGATTCTTCTTGCCAATCAAACTGAAAAAATTCTATCTCTGACATACCTTCAAGCTGGGCTGCAACATGTTGATCTTCCAGTTGGCACGTGTTACAACTCAACACCATCTTCATATGTATGCTGGGGCCACTTGAATGACTCAAATTCAAGCACACAACTATCATCTACGACACTAGAAACATGACCTCCATCACAAAGGAAAGCTTCATAATCAGCAATGTCCACATCAAGCTCGTAGATAATAGGCAACCAACATACACCACTTTCACATGTGCTGATACAATCTTCAATGTCTGAATCATAAGCATGATTTAGGTTGCAATCCAAACCATCAACATAACTATCAACACCATAAGACACCTCATATGAAGAACCAATTTCTTGCAACTGTCCCACTGTTTGGAGTTCATTTTGGCAACTTCTTCTGTCATATTCACTGCTGGAATCAGACTAATGACACATTTCTTCTTCCTCATTCATTCTTGTATCATCTCTTTGTGGCCTTCTTGAAGCACAATCTATATGGGGAAGACAACAAACTTTGCACCAAAGAAACAGGTTCTCATACACTTCCACATGATCACCATCTTCACACTCATCAAGGGCAAATTCTTCAAACTGAAAATCCATGTTTGCACTAGCATTTGTCTCAGATCGGTTATCATCAAGTGCAGGCACACCCATGTCATCCTCATGCAAACAAACATTAGTATCTTCATCATCATCTAATAGAACAAAGGAGGGAAATATATCAAGCAAGAAACTAGTTTCTTGCTCGCTCTGAATATCATTTACATGTGCACACCCCTCATAATCAGTTTCATCAATTGATCCACGTGACTGCTCATTCATGCACACATCTTCTTCATTGTTTACTAGGCCTTATACCTCATCTTCAAACTGAAGGTCATCAAGCATTATATCATTTTCATCTCCAATTGATAACCTATCCAACTTAAGGTAGGTGCATATACTGTCTTCATCATCTGCATTGTTGTCATACAATGCACCACCTTCATCTTCTACCCTTGTAACTACACAATCATATTGATTTGATGTTGTATCCATCTGATCAGTTGTATCCACATCACTACTAGTCACATCAGCCTATTCATTACCAGCAACACCTACATTTGTAGATAACAACCCTACTATGTAATCATTCCTTACCTTCTCCATGGAGTCTAAGCACAAATATGCTTGCTACATGCTTGTAAGTTTCATATCCTCCTACACTAAACTCAATCTAGCTTCATATGCTTCAAAAAACATATTAATGCAAGCAAGTCTGTTAGGTCTAAAATCATTTGGAATTTTGGAAAGAGCAGCAACGAACCTGTGACTAAAATCCATGCTAGACTCTCCCTCTTGTCTTATGATTTTTTCTAATTCTCACACAAAATTAACAAGGTCTAGGCCTTTTGCAAATTCTTCTTCGAATGCAGCCACAAGTTCATTCCAAGAGGCAAAGGACTACCTTGGAAAACTTTCAATCCAACTTCTTGCCTTTCCACGTAAGGACCTAACAAAAAATCTCATTCACGTCTTCATCTTTAAACTAAAACTCTTCCATAAAATCTTAAAAATCATCAACATGAGTATCCCCTTCCCAAATGTCATACCCATCGAAGATAGGCATCTGATTGTAGAACTCGATTGGCATGTGTTGCATTTTGTAGTTAACCCAAGAAAGGTCTAGCTGTTTATAAGTTGTGTCCACGAGAATGACAGGGGACTGAGCAATTTGGTTTTTATGGGCAGCAAGGCAAGCATGGGACTACACCCTAGACTCGAGGCCTAATACGGTTTTCAATTTCTTTTTCTTGCTGCAACATAGACTCCGGCAACTGGGTTTGTTTTTTCATTTCATACTATTGCCTAACAAATTCATCTTTCTTTTGCATGGGTGCATATAAGTTTTGGCTTGTATAAGATGCAGAGCCATGACTTGAACAAACGTCACTAGAATGGTCGTCGACATCAATTCCAATATAGTTTCTAGTGTCTGAAACATCAAGAGATACATATGAAGGGGCACCCCTAGAGTAATCATATCCATACCTGGAAGCCATGACTAAAACATTCTACAATGCTGGGCAGAAAATAAAAGCATTACAAATCATGTTTCTTCACCAGGAAGAAGACGGTATCTCAAAAGATAGGAAGAAAGAACCATGTGTACCTTTACCACCAACTGTTGAAAACTTGAAATGGGATCTTGAATCACCAACAACAAGGAGCAGCAGCAACAAATTTTCTTTCCTGACAGCAGAGTCACCACCTCTTCCAAAGAGGAAATCCTTGAAGCAAACTGATCTTCAAGGCCACAAACTAATTCTGGGTTTGGCCCACCAACAGAGTCTTCAATAATTTTCAGCCCAGCAATGTCTTGGTTGGTAGCCTGTCAAATTACACCAACCACAACTTGTCCCCAACAACGACGCCAAAATGTTGGCTTAAGTTGTCGGGCTGCCAATTTCAACACACAACAAAATGCACCTGGAAATAGCTGCAAACTTTCAAGCTTTAATGATTGTCGCAAAGGTCTTCAAAATAATTTCCAGATTAACATGTCCCCAGCAACGACACCAGATTGCTACAAAGAATGGGAGATGGTGAGACAAACATTGCCTCTTGCCAAGATACATTAAGGGGATACAATAACCTCAAAGTGGCCACAATTGGAATGATTCCTACCTTGTTTCATGTCATTGACAAGGACATTGTATGTAACATGTTAGGAAGGTTGTAGATTCATAAAATAAAGGTCTTCCCTTCTACGTTGTTGATTTATGAGGTGGGAGTGTGTGTACTAACTTGATCTAAAAGAAAAAGTTCCAAGTCTATAGAAAACTCCACCTATGCTTAGTCACCATGGTACTCCCATGTGATTAAGTTCCTTGTAGATCATATGTATCTAGGGGATCTCTCCTCAATTGAAGTGGCTATGTGCCATGGCCACCAAGTATGTCATAACTGGTGATATGTTATACCATAGGTTTTGATGGCCTCCTGTTAGGCTATGCAGATACATCTTGGAAGTCTTGGAAGAATGCCATAGTGGTATTTGTGATGGGCATTTTGGCAGTTATGTGACAACAAGAAAGATCCATCACTTAGGCTATCATTGGCCAGCTCTTGAGATAGATACAATAGATTTCATGAACAAGTGTCCTAAGTGTCAAGTCTACATTCTTTGTAGCAATGAGAAAGTGTAGTGTCCCACCCAAATCTGCCTTGAATTTTCTGATTTCAAGTATTTGACTTTCCGTCAAACACTTTGCATGCAAGCTGGTTATGACTGATTTCCCTTTTGTTTGTGGTTTGAATGCTTGTTTGATATATATTTGAAATGTTTTCAGTTTGTTTCACATATGCAATTGCAAATAATAGGAATACAACGTGTGCAGATGATAACTTGACAGATAAAGAGGTCTGATATAGAATTTGCAACAGCAGATATATAGCTTATTCAAATTAAAGATTTGAATACAAATATGAAAGATTACATCAGCTATTCAATGCTTGACATACCTGATAATTGTCTTCAACAAATTGATACATAAATGATGCCAAAATATCAAGAATGAAGGCTGATAAAAAGGACTGATTTAATGCTTGTCTACTGCATTTTATTTCTGATGTTCGTGACTGCTGTAGCAACCCAAATTCTCTTTCAAAACATGCGCTAGGCTTTTCAAACCCCTTTAGTTTCTTCTTTAAACAATAGCGGTTACTGTAGCAGTACTGTAGTGCATACTGCAGAGGGTACTGTAGCTTGTGTCTTTTCCTTCTAATCCCTTATATAATTTGCTTTGCTAAAATCTCCAAATAAATATGGCTCTAGGGCATAAACCCTCCAATAAACTCGACAGCAACTGTAAATAAATTCTTCAACAATGCCAAATAAATCTTCAATATAATCTCTGCGAATATCTCCAAAATAAACAAATTTATCATTTGTCTCAAATCTTCTATAAATTTGATCTTCGCTAAACCCTTCTGCATAGTGCCAAAATCCTGCAATAAAGCACAAAGCATAAGCTCTAAATAAGTTTACCAGCAATCAACCTGGGAGGGTCTTTCACCACTGGAGTTGATCATCTCCAAGAGGGTTTTCGTCCTCAAGAACATTGAGATGAACCAAGTTCGATCTCCAGAACCACAAGGGTTTCAATCAGAGAAATAGAATAAACTCCATAATCCAAATGAGCCCCTCAAATGCCTTTTTATACTTTTTCCGCCGAACTCTCCAAAAGCTTATATTTTAAAATTCACTTTTTAATTAAACTCCATTTTAGCTCCGAAAAAGACCTTTTAATTAAAATAATAATAATTTGACACACCAGGTCCCTATTTTATGCATCCATGATTTAAAACATTTCATCCCAGTTCCGATGAGCTATAACACTAAGGTGCTTTTAAAATATTTTAAATAATATTTAGCGACCTTAGTAGAATAATTAAAATAAAGCCATTAATACACCCATTCTGCGGAAACTGTCGGAATGCATCGGAATCGAAACTGACTGCACTGGAGTGATCCCGATGAAGAATAATGATAAACAGAGCCAACCGGGCGACTTACTCTAAATAGACGCCCTCTCCAAGATTCTTGGAGAGCATACTAGAAGCTGGAAATCACCCCGGAAAGTGGCATATGAGTCCCTCCAGACCCCCTAAGCTCATTGGAAACATCAAATAACTCCTCTGATAACGTTGACACACATCCACAAGGTCAATGCCAACTACACTACAAGGGAACCCGAAAATGGGGACATTATAGAAAGTGATTACATTCATCTCAACTCCATCATCAATCATGGCTTATTTAATGCAATTATCATAGACCCATACTTGGAGATAGTGTGTGGGGTCTCCTCTTCTTGCAAGCTCAGCCTCTAAGGGCATTTGCCTGAGGTCGAAGAGGAAATCTAGGTCTTAGAGGTTTGAGTTTGTGGGATTGAGATCCAAACCTAGATGATTGATTTGGGCTCCTAGAGGAGTGATATGATTAAATATTAAGCTTGATCACCTCGAGAAGTACAATCAAGCAAGTGAATTCCTTACAAGGTTGATGAACGAAATATGCACAAATGTCTTTATAAGATCCTTAATCAAATCATATGGACCCACCTGTGTGGATAAGGATGAGTAGAAGAAACAATGAGTGCCTCATGTTCAAGACCAATAGTGAGGTGATTGTTTTCATTTGTGTCCATTTCAACTAATTTGAGCATTCTAGATTTTTCTTTCTGACCCAATTGAGGAGGCATATTTGTTTCTTTAGCATCAAAACCAACTATGAAGCTTGAAGAGGAAGAGTTGGATTGTGCATTTTGACTCAAATCTCCCAGTCCATCCTCAAGAAAAGGATTTTGATAAATCCTTAATTTAGAATTTTACGAGGTGATAGGCCCCTAGTTATTCGTTGTAGGATAATCTTGTAGTTGGAGGAACATATCAATAAATAGGCATCGTTGATCCTTTGGTAGCCTTTGGATAAACTTATTGTAATCCTTGCAAGTCTCAATCTCGTGGCCCTTGGTCTTATGGAAAGCCCATAATGTTTTGTGGTATTTCTCCCTTGGGTTGCGATAGGGATGAGAATGGTTGTTGTCAAAAGGGCAGCTATTTTGAGGATGAGAGTTTTGTTTACAATAACTAGTTTGTTGAGGATAATCAATGGCATTGGCCACTACGTTGATAGTGAGGCCTTTTTCATTGGTGTTGCTGCTGTTGTTATTGCCATTGTAATTATGACCACTATAATTACTAGTATTAATATAATTGTTTTTTTTTAATGTTTGATGTAGAATCAAAAACCCCATTAGTGGTTGCATTTTGATTACTTTTTTGATTAGTTGATATTGATGTTTTGTTTATGGTTTTGCTTAAGATTGACCAACCTTCCATTTAAACCATAGACTCTTCTACTCCCATTCAAACTATAGACTCTTCTACTACCATCTAGCATGAAGAGGAAGGATTGGGTCATACATTTTGACTCAGACGTCCCTGTCCATCTTTGAGAAAAGGATTTTGATAAATCCTTAAATTAGAATTTTATGGGGTGATAAGACCCAAGTTATTCAATGCAAGATAATCTTGCAGTTGGAGGAACATATCAACAAATAGGCATTGTTGATCCTCAAGTAGCCTTTGGATAAGCTTGTTGTCATCCTTGCAAGTCTCAATCTCATGGCCCCTAGTCTTATGGAAAGCCCAGAATATTTCGTGGTCATTCTCCCTCAGCCCGTGATAGGGATCAAAATGGTTGTTGTCAAAAGGGCAATTGTTTTGAGGACGAGAGTTTTGTTTATAATAACTAGTTTGTTGAGGATAATCAATGGCATTGGCCACTATGTTGCTAGTGAGGCCTCTTTGATTGGTGTTGCCGCCATTGTAATTATGACTAGTCCACTATAATTATTGTTATTATAATTGTTTTTTTATTTGATGAGGATAATCAATGGCATTGGCCACTATGTTGCTAGTGAGACCTCTTTGATTGGTGTTGCCACCGTTGTAATTATGACTTGTCCACTATAATTTAAATTACTTTTTCGAATGTTTGGGGTAGAGGGATTTATTTTGTTATTGATATTTTGTGTATTGTTCTACCTAAGAGTGACCAACCTCCCATTCAAACAATAGACTCTTCTACTCCCATTCAAGCTATAGACTCTTCTGCTGCTATCAATAGTTGCTTGGTCAATTCTTGTGATGTCCCTTTTTTCAAGACCTTGGAAATAATTAAATAATTAAAAATTAAGTCGTTGAAAAAGCAACTTTGAGTTATAAATTAAAAGGCGACTTATTTTTAAGTATTGAAAAGGTCATAAAAAGTGATTTTAAAAGGCAACTTAAGTTGTTTCCTAAATTGTCGCTAGGCATCGGGGTACAAAAGTGATTATGTAAAAAGGACACTTTTAGAGTTTGAGAGGGAAATGGGAGAAAAAGAAAATAAATTAAAATATTTTACCTTAGAAAGCTATAAAAAGAGTTGTGCATTGGAACAAGTTACAAATTTGATAAACCAAAACCCCTATTTTTAAGATTGAACTTTGTTCACCTTTCCTTTGCCCTAGGAAGAAAACCCTATTGGCAAGAATGATTTCGAGGACAAAAACCTTCCTAGTCATTTGAGAGATTCCATTTAGGAATTTTCATTGAGTTGAATGATTTGTTTCAGATGTTTCGCAAACCTACCGAAAGACCGAAACATAAAGCCTTTCGGGCTTTCGACGAGTTTGCGAACCTGCCAAAAAGCTTCTTAGAGGATTTTGCAAAATTTCTGAGGGTTTTTCAACATTGCTAACACTTGAAGGATAAAGGGGGGAAAAAGGACAACATTGGGCGAACACCTTGGCTCAAAGGGCCCCATAGAAAATCTTTTTGATTGGATATAATTGATGGGCACAACATGGGAAGGTAACACAAGGGGCATAGGATTTAGGATTTTGGTAATTTGTGAAAATTTTCATGCATGTGCCAACACTATGCACTGTTGTCACTTGGATTTGCACCCTGAGTTGAAGCGCTGTGCTGCAACAATCTAGTGAAACATTGGAGTGATTTCTAGGTATGGGACCCTGCAAGGAAATCAAACTTCCAGAGAAGGCTGGTTCCTTTTCTGAATATAAGATTCAGAGTGTGCTAAGACTAAACCTAATCTAATCAATGTTGTGTAAAGGGGAAGAAGGAGAAACTGTACCGGGTTTGAATATAGAACACCTACCAAGCTAAAATGCACAGAATAATGGAATACAGCTGATAACTCACACAAGTCATGCAGATCCTAATAGAGGTGAAGGTAAGAAAAGGATTGCAAGGAATTATACATTCACAAACAATAACCAGTCCTAAACATACACAGAATTAAGGAACAACAAGAAAAGGTGAAAACACAATGTGTATTGATTAAAAAGGCACGATTACAGTAGAGGAGGGTTCTGTTTGAACACAAAAAATAAGTCTCTATATCCAACCCTCATTACATCTTTCTTTCATGTATATATAGCATTCCATTACATTGACCTAAGTCATTCATTACAATAAATTCGCCCCATGGGCATATCAGAAGATATTTTTGCCAAAAGGAATGTCTACAAAACATGAATGCAGAAAAATATCTGGATCTTGAAGTAGCTAGGAGATATTTGTTGCCTTAATGGAAGTAGTTGATTCATCATTTGCAACAATAAATGTGAAATATCTAAAGATGGAGTAGTTGAGAAGATCTGATCTGCATTAATGACTGAAGGAGATATTTGAAATATATTTTCCCGCCAAAACCCTGTGCAGAGCTTTTACAACACTTTAAATATTTAATTTTAAATATTTAAAGCTTACATTTATATTGTAAGCTCTATTTTCATTAATTTCTGCTTTACTTAAAATTCTGCTTTTATTTTGCCTTGTCAGCAAAATATGTCTTTCATGAACCATTTTTGCTTCTTCTCTTCAGTTGTCTCTTCAGTCGGGCTCTTCTTTGTATTTCTTTCTTTTATTCGCAATTTCTTGTTTTATTCAACTTTGGCTTGTTCCTCCCTTTTCTGCCCTTATCGGCAAAACTTTCACTTTTCGAACCAAGCTTGCTTTTTGATTTTCATCCTCCCATGTCTCTTTTTGCCTTGTCGGCAAATCTCAACTTTTACGAACTTGGCCTGTGTTAGCATTTTCTCCTTTATTGACAAAATTTGACTTATGCAAACTATCTTTGTTTATTCCCTTTTTGCCCCTATCGGCAAAACTTTATCTTTTCGAACCAAGCTTGCTCCATCTTTTCTGCCCTTTGTCGGCAAAACCTTTACTTTTGCGAACTTTGCCACTTTTGCCCCTTTTGTCTTCTTTATCGGCAAAGTTCACCCTTTTTGAACTATTTCTTAGCCATTTTTGCTCATTTTTTACTGACTTGTCGGCGATTTTTAGAAATCTCGAACTTTTCAAGAGTTTGAACTTTTGACGATTCACCGTTAGAGCGATCTGCCTTCCTTTTTGCCTTAGCCGATTTTCAAGTCCTCTTTTTGGCCTTCCTTTATTGGCAATTTTCCCATTTTATGAACCATCTTGCCTTTGTCAGCAAAGTTCTACAATTTCGAACCTTGCCTTCCTCTTTATTTCCTTTCTCTTCCTTTATCGGCGATTCACCTTATTGGCAAACCTAGAAAAATCAAACTATTTGGCAAGTTCGAGTTTTCCCCAATTTGTCTAGAGGTTCTTTTTCTTTGCCTTGTCACTTTGCAGAAATCTTTCCTGCCTGGCCCTTTAATCGGCAATTCGTCTGATCGACGAACTTTTGAATGCGAATGGTTGGACCAGTTCACAAAATTTGAAAATTGCCGATAGAGGGAAACATTTTTTTGCCTTAGTCAATTTGGAGCTTTCTTCCCTTTGTCGGCGAACTTGCCAGTCAGCGAACCGGCGGGTTTGCGAACCCAACTTTTTGCCGACTAAGGCCTAAAAACTAAGGCAAAAGACTTGAAATTTCTGAGTTTTTCTGGGTTTTGCCAAGGGATTTTCCTTAGGGATTTTTTGGGTTTTTTACAAGGAAAAAACATTGAAAACAGAAGAATACTAGGCACTTAACCAATTTCAACCAGATTTTCAATATTTTCAAGTTGGGCTATTTGACTCTGGGAAGGGGAAAATAGGTCAACATGCACCATAGAATAAAATGAATGGAGAGGGGAAGATGGAGAAAAGTGAGCGGAAAAAGAAGAAAGGTGAATAGAATGATTTTCCCTTAATGTTGGGCTCATTAAAATATGTATGCTTTGAAATTTGGCACACACAACTTCTCAGGGTCTAGCTAAGACAAGCCACTTATGTGGATGACAAATGTGGTGGAAATGGTTGGTGCAATAGAAAACAAAAAGTGAGAGAGGTGGTTGACTTGACAAAAGTTATTGACTTGTGGATGGTTGAGGTGATGAAATGTTTTGTCAATTATTGCTTTGACAATTGTTTCTTGAGTTTATAGCACATGCAATGGTGGGAGGAGGTTTGAATCTGCTTTCTTGCTTGTTGATGATGTTTAGCTATATGATTTGAATAGGCGGTATGGGAGTAGAAGTGAAGATCACTTCTTGTAGTCCCTACGTAATATCTTTCCAAGGCCACAAAATCCTAGGTTCTTTTAATGCAAGATAGTCACTAGATCTTGAATGGATATTATGCATTTGTTTGATCAATTATAATTTGATGTTGTTTGGAATGTTCTCTTGTGGTTGATTGGAATTTCTTTGGAAGAGATGTTATGATCTTTTTGTTTGATTATCCAATTTTGCAATGTTTTTGGCGTTTTTATATTTAATAAACAAATAAGGCAAATTTAATCTATTTTTTTTGGAATTAATCAAATTAATCTAATTTAATTCCTCTAAATGATGCAACTCTTTTTTTGTATCTTTAAAAATAAATGAAATGCAACTAAAGTAATTAACTAAAATAAATAGCTAATTATATACACCTAATCAATTAAACAACTTTAATTAATTAAATTCTATTAATTAACTAGATGGGGTTAATTAATACGATGCAACTAAGTTTGACCCTTTTCTAAGTAAACACATGAAAACTCAATTGCTTATTTTGGAAAATTGTATTTGTAGGATAATTAATATTCATTAAATAAAACAATTTTTTCTTCAACCAGAATCACAACAAGCAACAAAATTCTTCAGAAAGGAAACACGCTGTTGCTTATTTCTTTGCTGTCCTAGATAAATCAGATTTCTTCTACAATTTAATTACACTGAAGATCTTCCTAGTATTTCTTCTAGAAATTTCCTATTACATGTTTGTAGAGGTTCTTAAAAAGAAGTCTTATGGGGAAGAGCTTCCTACAATTTTGAGAGAAGTGTTTAGAAGCATATCCAAACAGATGTGAAGGAATAGAGTATGGAGTCTAAATCATTGATTGATCAGACCCAAGCCTCTAAACCTTATTGGATTTTAATTTTCAACAATGGTGCTAGTTTGGAAAAATGACAAACAATCTTTGATTTGAAGAATCGGATAAGTTGCACTTTCAAAAGAAACAAAGAAATCTAGTTTTATTTCTGACATGCAAGGAAATAAATCTACACTATCTTAGTAAAGCAAAAATAATTCAAAGCTAATCTAAGGAAATAAATCTAATGAGAATTTCCACTCTCACTTAAACAATATTTCGCCTTGCATCCAATTTGCCAAAGAACTTGAATCCAACTGCCAACTCCCCTTCTTGGACATTCTTCTCATTAAAAAGACAAATGGCTCCCTTGGTTGCCGAGTCTTTAGAAAATCAACCCACATAGACCTATACCTCCATTCTTCTTCACATCTCCACCCCGCTTAAAAGGCAAGTGTCCTCAAGACTCTCACCACTAGAGCCCTTCGCGTTTGTGATGATGAACACATTAACCAAGAGCTTTCCCACCTTTCCAAGGTCTTCAAATTAAATGGGTACCACAACAAACAGATTGCCAAAGCCTTTAAGCAAGCCAAAGCTCGTCTTATTTCTAAACCAACCAATCAGATTGTCTCTTGGAGTCTTTGGCACCATCCTCCCCTACATTGAAGGAATCTCTAATAAGATTGCCAAAATCCTCCATAAAAAAGGACTCAATTGTGCCTTCAAGCCCATGACAACCATTAGAAACCTTGTCCCGACCACCAAGGACCCTAAAAACATTCTTCTCAATGCGGGGGTCTACAAGATTGATTGCTCTTGCAGGACTCCTTACATTGGGGAGAGGTCACTCTATCAACACCATAATCAAGGAACATGCTGTTGATATTAGGCATGAAAGAATCACAAAATCTGCCCTTGCAGAGCATTCCTCTAGCACAAAACATCTGCCTTGAAGATGCACATGCCTTGGTCAAAGAAGATAGTTTCTTCAAGAGAAAGCTTAAAGAAGCTATTTTATTAGAAACCACCCCACAAACCTAAACCAAGAAGATGGATGGAGCCTAAGCTCGACTTGAAATCCTCTTCTAGATTCCCTCCAAAATAAATCACCTTCCCTCTAATTCCTCTCAACTCATTCCCCCTCCCCCTCATTTGCATCTTTTTGACTTAGCTATTCTTTCATTTCCTTTGCTGAATTTATCTCACATTTTCTTCTCTCCTCTTCTTTTATTCTTATATATTTTTTTCATTTTTTAATTTCTCCTAACTCCTACTTTACCTTATTACATCAACTTCCCTGTATCAACTTGCTCATCTTATACTTGAACTCTTCTCTATGTTATCTTTCTTTTATTAAATTTTTTATTTTATTCTTCTACCTTGTCTTGTTTTTCGGTGTCAAACACCCCCCCCCCTTTTTCAATCTCCTTTTAAGGAGCTAGTTTCTGTAATTGTATGTCATTTTTATCCTCTTCTTGATGATGGATCACGGAGTGTGATCCAAAACGTCGATGTAAAAAAGCTCTACACTCCAAAAACAATTAGATCAATTCTAAACTAATTAACATAAACAAGATTGATCTTAAAAATAGGAAATCCACACTTGGAGCAATGTGCTTCAGATGTAGAGCTGATTTTATGTAGCAATATGGTCCTCAAAAATCCAAATCCCTCCTTGTTTGAATCTCCTTTTGTGACTACCTAACTACTATGTCAATCTCCAAAGGTAAGGACAGGCTAGTATAGTGGAATAGAAGCACCAAGGAGAGAGAAAGCTAATGGTTGTTTGATTGAAGTTGATCTGAAAGTCAGTAATGATAATGGTCTCTGGGAAAGCTTTGGTAGAGTCAATGCTGCAATTATAAGGCTTTCTAAACTAGACCCTTCCAAATGACAAGGATTGCATTCTTTGTACTTGAACATTGGCTGGGCATGATTGGCAATAAATGTGGATCTATATTGACTAGAACTAAAGGAAGAGCACAAGGAAAACTCACATTTTGGAAGTAATTTATGTGTGAATAAAATGACAAATTCGCTGCTTCTACTTAAAATCGCCACTTTTGACACTTACGAATTTGTCGGGGCAAATATGTAATAATTGTGCTGAACATGAGAAATATGGGCGAAATACAATAGTGAACATAGATTTACTATGGTGATCAGACAAATTACTGCTGTGAATGGGCAAAATATTGCGGTGAATTTGTCACTAAGAGAAAAATACAAGGTCTTTGAGCAAAATGAAAACACAAACAAGTACTAGGGACAAATTACAAATAGAGGAAGTAACTAAGGGGTTGTGAAGGATCATCAAGTGGACCCTTCCCTTGGAGATGTATGTACGATGCCACATAATTATGTTTTCATGCCTTGTTTGCTTATTCTTGAGATTTTGGTCATCATTGGACCTACCGCGTTGGTCTATTCCATTTTGGGCACTTATAGTCGCCACATCCTTGAAACGCGATGGGTATGGGGATTGTTGAAAGAACTTCGGGGACATGTCCCCATGTATCCCTTTTTTTACCTTTGAAACTCATTTTTGGCAAGCTAATGGACAAGCACATGCTTCACCATTGGCCTACCAACTTTTCATGGCTTAGGCCACTTTTGGCTTTTCTCTTGCATCCAATCTTTGATCTGTCTTGTTTGATGCATTGGAAGCATCTTTTATTGGCTATGCAATGACATTGATTAGGGCTTAAAAGCACCTCATTTAAGAACATGGGAGACAAGGATTCCAAAGTGACTTGTTAGGCAAAAAGGCTTATGATTGGAAAAATGATCATGCAAAAAATTAAATTCCATATGGGTACAAGGGATCCAAAATTTGAGTCTAAAATATAGGAATGGTTGACCAAAGTCCTCAAATTGAATGTGTGTTGAAACTCAATGAGTTCTGACGAGGACTTGTGGATCCAAGTCTAAGTTGTTCTTGACGAGTCTACAACCTTGACTTGTAGGCTCGGCCAAGTTTGACTCTCCTCATGAGTCTGCCAAAACTCACAAGTCTCAGCTGTTAGCTTTAGATGATTCTGAAAAAAATAGAAAATCAACTTGAAATTAACAAAAAAAAACATTCAAATCATTTTTTGTATATTTTATATATATTTCAATTGTTAAACTTGGCTAAGTTTTTCCACTAAGTCTATGTTTGAGTTACATAACCACCTTCCAAGTTTTTGCCTAGTTTGAGTCTCAATACTATGATTGAAATGTCATGCCGTGTACAGGTTTTCTGAGAAACTTGACTTCTTGAGTGTTCAAATCTTAGAAAGGAATTAAAAAGAGTTTGGCAATATTTTGATTGCAAGCAAAATGGAAATCATGAAGCTGGAAACCATTCAAAAAAGGATAAGAGTGCAGGAAATAACCAAAAAATCAAAGCAAGAAGAACAATCTTCTGTAGACAAGCTTGTTGTCATTCATCAGAGGGAAGAATTATTCCGGTACCAAAGAGCAGGGAAGCAGTGAATCAGAAACAGTGATTCAAACACTGCTTTTTTCTACAGATTGGTGTAAAACCATCAAAATATCAATGGGAATAATTATTCTGGTACCAAAGAGCAGGGGAGCAGTGAATTAGAAACGGTGATTCAAACACTACTTTTTTCTACAGATTGGTGTAAAACCATCAAAATATCAATGGGAAGAATTATTCTGGTACCAAAGAGCAGGGGAGCAGTGAATCAGAAACGGTGATTCAAACACTGCTTTTTTCTACAGATTGGTGTAAAACCATCAAAATATCAATGGGCTATGCTAAATCAGCCACCCTAGCAGACCCATCATTAAATATTTGAATGATATTACAGCCTATGCAGTAGACTATTTCAGCAAACTGCTCCAAGAGAATCAACCATCTGAAACAATAGAACAAGACAATGGGGAGCTCCTCAAAAACATCCCAAAAGTTATAGAAGGCCAGGACAATGATTGATTCACCAAAAGCTTGGAAGAAGATGAATTGAAAGAGATTTTATTCTCCTTCAACAAAGAGTAGACTATTTCAGCAAACTGCTCCAAGAGAATCAACCATCTGAAACAATAGAACAAGATAATGGGGAGCTCCTCAAAAACATCCCAAAAGTTATAGAAGGCCAGGACAATGACTGATTCACCAAAAGCTTGGAAGAAGATGAATTGAAAGAGATTTTATTCTCCTTCAACAAAGATAAATCTCTAGGGCTTGAAGGATTTCCAACTTTCTTCTATCAGACTTTTTTGGAATCATATCAAAGAAAAATTGCTAGAGATAAGTCAATAGTATGGATACAGCAATGGATGCTGGACCAAATGAACGCTACAAAGCTGATTTTCATTCCAAAAACAACAAAGGCAGCCTCATAAGACCACTACCGCCTATATCCCTCTACAATATGGTTTACAAAATTATTACCAAATTCATAGCAACTAGGCTGAAAATCGATCTTTCCAAGATGATATCTGACAATCATTCAACATTTTTCATTGGGAGGCAAATTACAGATAATGTTATAGCAGTCCAAGAACTGATCCACTACACACCAATTCAGAAAAGACAGTCATGTCCAAAGCCTTTGACCAATGTTGTGTAATGTCCCCTTTTGGCGCATAGCCGTTTTTTGTGCATTTAGCCAGTTTCCAAGCCTTCCGGAGGCTAATTGGTTAGATGGGGAGAACTCAAACGTTCTTGGAGAGCTCTGGTTTGGTCAAATGCAAGTTTGGTTTGTGGCAATGAGATAAGCTGATCTTGTGGAGTCATATGATGCTTTCAGAGATGGTTTTGGGCTTGTTGGAAGCTCTCCAAACTTCTTGGAGAAGTCGTCTATTTATAGTAAGTCACTTAGTTGGCATCAATCATCATCCCAAACCTTCAAGGTCATGTTGGTATGGTCAAATTTGCTATTCGCTTCATTTTGGGATTTTCCATAAGTTGGGTGAGTTATTAAGCAGTTTAATTAATAAATTCACTTAAGTTATCTAGAGTTGGAAATATTAAAAGATAACTTAAGTGTAATTGCTCATTGGAAAGGTAATTTGATTTATTATTTGATGGGGCACATAAAAATGAACGCCTAGGCATGGGATAAAGGGAATGATTAAAGTGAGCAAAAAAAGAATTATTTATCGTCAAAAAAGATATATTTCTCAAGCATCCTAAAAGTGTCTATAAAAGAGGATTTCAACACTCATTTGGGGATTATGCATTTTTTATATGAAATTTCTATGAAGAGCTTCTGAGCTTTGTCCTGGGGGTTGAATACCTCATCATTCCTCTAGTATCGGTTGTGAAAGATCAACCCTAGCTAAATTATTTGGTGATTTTGCTTTTGAAATCACATAGAGCTTCAATGGAGTCCTTTTCTTGTTCCTTAGCAAAGTATTTTTGATGTATTCCAAAGATGATTTTGCTGGTGCAGATTTTTAGTGATATATTTGGTGTGTTTGATGCTTTCCTGTGAGTTTTTTGTGTGTACTTTTCCAGCCATACTCTGTTGTCCAAGGCCGTACCTTTCTGGGCACTGTACCATGTTGGGCATGGAGTTTTTGGAGTGAAATTTATACTTTTTGCTGAGTGGTTCTTCTTGTATCCTTGGCGCTACCCCTTGTAGAGAATTGATGTTGCTGTTTGAGGAGAAATAAGGGCAGAATGGAAGTATTTATGCAGGCCGTATTGTTGTATAGGGGCCATACAACATGAGCTGGGTGTGGAGTTTGATAAGGCAAACCACCTCTCTTTAGCTTGTCAAAAATCAATGAATGGAGGTGCCTAGACATGTGGAAGGAGTCTGTAGTGTTTGTAGGGTGAAGAAACTGCAGATTGGGGCATGGTGAATGTCTTAGGAGGTGCTGGGACAGTGTTTCAGTGCTGCTCACTCAGAAATTCAGACATGCAGCAGTCAGAACAGCAACGCAGTACTGATTTCAGGCCTTCAATCCTTGTCACATGGCCTCTACTATGGTATATTTCATTTACTCTTCAGTTTGGGGTTGATTATAGTAGTTAGCTTTCAGATTACATGCATTTCAACCTGTTTGCTATAGCTACAGCAGTGTTACATATTAGACCAGCATTAAGTGAATTTGCAGCTTAAACCAACATTGTATTTCAACTTATAGTTGCAATATTTTTGGTGTTTGTGACTCATTCGATGGTTGTACTGCTAGTGGGATTGTTTGTCCTTGATTACATAGTGATATTGTAAAGGCTTCCCATTGAATAAGTGGATGTGCCTATGCTGTCTTTCAGAATCCCCCACTGAATAAGTGGTAATTCCCACGATTAAGTGGATGCCCACTGAATAAGTGGATGTTGTTATTTGCTGCAATAGTATTTAATTGTTAAGTCTGAAGCACTCATATGCTCTCACCTTGCCCTTATCGGGAACTGGGTGATCATAAAGGTGTGAAAGAATCTATTTGTTGCATTTCTTTTCAGTAGTGTTGTTTACAAAAAAAACTAGGGTGGTCATTACATGTTGTTGGTTCCTCATTCCTAAAAATTTGAAAGCTTGTGGGTTCAGTGACAAAGGTATGGAATGGATAAGAAGCTGTGTCATAACTCCCATTTTCTAGTCTCCATGAATGGGCACCCTAGAACTTGTTATTTTCTTTTCATGGGCTGCAGCAGGGCAACCCCCGAGTCCTTATTTGTTTATTATGCTGAGTAAAACCCATCTTCAGCTCCTTGAGAAAGAAAAAAGAGAAGGCCAATTATATGGTCTGTGTAATGTCCCCTTCTAGTATGCTGAAATTTTTCACAACCTTGCACAATTTCAACTTAGTTAAAGAGAACATTAGTAATCTTTTTTCAACATATAATCATTAAGACTATAACATATTAGATTATATTCACATTAAGTTCATATATTTGTTTCGTCATCATGCATTCAATTTATAAGCACATTCATATATATGTTATTCATTTTTTTATCATTGGTTCGTGATATGACTTGTGAGGGACTTATGGTAGACTCTTACGTTAACCAACTCTAGATCACCAAGTATGATTTCATTAAGGAAATAGTTCCATCTCTTACAGAGGCCCAAAGGTTTCACTCACACACAGAGTCCCTCACCATTTGGCTCGTGGGATTTCACTCACACACGGAGTACCTCATCCAGACGAGAGTCACCATCCATAGAGCAACTCTTACGAGTTCTCCTAGGCCCAAGGATTTCACCCACACACGGGGTTCCTCATCACTTGGCTCGAGGGATTTACGTCCAGTCGAGAGATACCTAGGCTAAAATAAACTATTTCAACTACGTCATACCTTGAGGTGATAGAGGGGTTAAAGGGAGAGTCTGAGTCAGCTCCAAGCATACCACGAACTTATCTTTTTATTTGATTTAATAAATATCATAATTGTTCTTATTAATATTTTACACATAATGCCTTATCATAGAAAATCTTGGCTTTATAGCAAAATTGGCCAATCATATCCCACATAAGCATATTTCATCATCATCATTATTGTCTTCATATGCATAATTAAATTCATTCATCATGATAGTCTATAACAATCTATTGTTCTATGTTCCTTCATCATTGTTAATGCATTCTATTTATGCTGATAACATGAGAATTCAGAAATGAAAGTATTACTTCTATTGCGTAATGTATGGATACTTCTGTTAGTCCTTATATATTTCTGTGATATCCCATTATCATGCAAATTTGACAGTAACATTCATACAGC
Source organism: Cunninghamia lanceolata (assembly GCA_027924645.1). NCBI lineage: Eukaryota > Viridiplantae > Streptophyta > Pinopsida > Cupressales > Cupressaceae > Cunninghamia > Cunninghamia lanceolata. The sequence continues at coordinate 4,093,642 of BSBN01000515.1, forward strand.
ATATTATATATCGGGTTTGTCACTATGAAGAAAGATCAACAAACATACCTTGATAATCCGCTTCTATATATCTGTTGGCACAGATGAGAACAGTGATTCTTCTTAGTTTTCTAGCCTTACCGTTGAAGTTGCTTTCCAAACTGGGCTGATCGTTCCCCCCACTAACTCTCAATGAGTTCTTCGGTGACTACTGTTATGCTCTATATATGACATTCTATGTTTATTGGATATATGATATTCACTGATTTGATTGATGTCGTGTTTGTGTTACTGGAGAATCTAATCTGTTCTGCAGGTTATTCGATCTTTGATTGATATGTTATTTTCCAATTTTATTCATTGATTGATATGGTTGCTGAGTTCATGGCAATTGCTGATGAGAGATATTGTCAATATCTCCTCCTCATTCAATTTGCTTGTGAACAACTTCTTATATCTTTGCATGTTGATAGGACGTACTTTTTTCATTCCCATCGTTTCCGTTTAAATGACTCACTTTTCTAATTACGTGGTTATTCCTTCACCATCGTTATTTATTTTATCTAGGATATAATGGTGAGTCGCATCTTTTCATATGGAAAGGTTTTGTTTTAATTAAAATGCCCCTTTAAAAATATAGATATCAGCTATTATATTTGTCTTTAGTTATCAGCGCTGCCACTAATCACATAATCCTTGTTTTGTTTATATATAACATGAGACTTTCTTATATTCTATTTTCTTAAATATTATTATTCCCCTTTGTAATTGACCGGTCTTCTTAATAAATGATGCTTCTTGTTTTATTTAATATTGGGCTCCAATTTGGATGTATTGGTCCTCTAATAAATGCTTATTTATCAATTTTAAACTTCTTTCACTATGCATTGTTTGGGATTTTAAATTGAGATCTAATCCACCTTGACAAATCTTGTCCCCCACAAGCCCTACATCTCATATTAATGAAGTCTTAAAGTATATTAAATAAATATTATTATATGATTCTTATTTTATATTATTATATTATAAGAATCATAATCATAGTAATTTTTAATTTAAGATTTATATTTATTATTATTATTGATAATTGCAATTTATATTATTATATAATAATATTTAATGTTTATTTTTATATTGTTAATTATATTATTATATAATAATAATAATATATAATATTCGTATTTGTATTTGATAATTATATTTCAAGGTCATTCATATGCATAATCGATTTCATTATTAATTGTTAGTATGGGGACATGACAGTCTCCTCTCTGTCAATGGAGGATAGAGGTATATGGTGTAATGTCCCCTTCTAGTAAGCCGAAATTTTTCTCAACCTTACACAATTTCGACTTAGTAAAAGAGAACATTAGTATTCGATTCATCTTTTATTTCAATATAAATTCATTAAGACTATCACATATTAGATTATATTCACATTAAGTTCATATATTTGTTTCATCATCATGCATTAAGACATTTTCAATTTATAAGCACATTCACATTATTCATTGTTATCATTGGTTCGTGATATGACTTGTGAGGGACTTATGGTAGACTCTTGCGTTAACCAGCTCTAGATCACCAAGTATGATTTCATTAAGGAAATAGTTCCATCTCTTACGGAGGCCCAAAGGTTTCACTCACACACGGAGTCCCTCACCATTTGGCTCGTGGGATTTCACTCACACACGGAGTACCTCATCCAGACGAGAGTCACCATCCGTAGAGCAACTCTTACGAGTTCTCCTAGGCCCAAGGATTTCACCCACACACGGGGTTCCTCATCACTTGGTCGAGGGACTTACATCCAGTCGAGAGATACCTAGGCTAAAATAAACTATTTCAACTACGTCATACCTTAGAGGTGATAGAGGGGTTAAAGGGAGAGTCTGAGTTAGCTCCAAGCATACCACCAACTTATCTTTTTATTTGATTTAATAAATATCATAATTGTTCTTATTGGCATTTAACACAAGATGCCTTATATTAATATTGATCATATATCATTACATTTATTCATTATATTAGTTTATGCACATTCATAGTTTTGTCTAAGTTAAGTGCATTTATTTATATTAACATCATAATTATATCAATTAATTTGACAGTCCATTTATATTCATATTATTCTTCTACAACATTTATATTGCCTAACCTATTAATAAGGAAAGTGCACGTACCTCTTTATGCTACTTGTCTTGTTGAATCTGCTCATTGGATTCTATTCTCTTTTGCCTATTCTTTAATATTTATATATTATAATATTTGTTATAATATTAATAATATCTCTATATTGTATTATTATATATGTTATTAATATTATTGTATATATATATATATATATATATATATATATATATATATTTATTTATTTATATATATATATTTACACCCACATATATAGATATATTACATCTTAATAATTAAATATATTAAAATACTTACCTGCTGTTTAGACGATCTGCAGTACCTTTTTGGATGCAGTAGATATTTATTCTCTTCCTTCCTTTTTCTATTCATTTCCCCTTTTGTTAGAGGGGCCAGTTAATATTTATAAGTTTGAAGGGATGCAATTTACCACCCATCACCACCCTTAATAAATTAATATTATTAAACTTTGATGATACTCGATATTTGTTTGTATTAGTTAAGCACTCCTTATTATGAGATCGACATCTTCTCAAGAGGCTCGATTCCATATATGAATGCCCTTATATTATGCAATGAATAAATATATTTTTACTATTATATATTATTATTATTATTATTATATTTATTTTTACTTGAATAATTCCTCCCTATATATATTTATGATATCTTTTCTAGTTATGACTCAGAAATATATATAAATATAATGCGGATCTAAATATATTTATTTATGGGATATTATTTATTTATTGCCCATCTTCTTTTCTTTCTATCCCACAGCGTTTATTTATTTCCCTTTCAAGGGATATTTATTATGCCTCGTGGTAAAAGACATACTTACCCTTTTATAATTTTTATTACTTTATGTTATTCCCTTCTATGAGCTGTGGTAAAACTAGTTCTAACCATACGTAACTCCCTTAACATAGTTTATTTATATTATTTGTATTTATATTATATCATTTATATTATAAATAATATATTATTTATTTTATATTATTTATATTATATCATAATAAATGATATATGATTTATATTATATTATTTATATTTATATTATAATATAAGATAAATATAAGAATATTTGTATTTATATTATTAGATATATTTATAATATATTATTATTGTTTACATGTGTTATTTATAAATATAATAATATATATCTTGTTAATTGTTTTAAATAAATATTATTTAAATAATACATATTAATAATATATTTTAAATAAATATATTATATATTCAATTTTAACTAAACAATTCAATTATAAATCATTATAGGGACATGACATATGGGCTATTAGAGGCTATCTTATGTTTAACTCTCATGCTAAGAATGATTCAACAACTCAAATAAATTTCAAACTAATATCAAAGAACTTTATGGCAGTAGATAAATTTGGAAAATTCCACTTCTATCCTCTGCAATATTCTACCTTGAAAGAAATTGGACATTCAGTGCCTACTTGAATTTAAAAAGAAAAAATGCCAATCATGTATTTAGGATTCTGTGTTCACTTCAAATACCAGGCATCTCTATGGATATCTGTCAAGAGGAAAATTTCAAATAAACTGAATAAATGGATCAATCGGTGGGTATCTTCTGTATTCTGCCACAACATTCCTATTGTACCCAATCAAAAAAAATTGCTTCATTAAGGCATTTTGAGCAAGTTTAGAAAAAATTTCATCAAAAAGTCAAAAAAGCAAAATTTCTAAAAATAGACGTCAAATTAGGTTTTCTGGGTTTCTTGAGATACGGATGCTGGCAAAACTTTCTAAAAATAGAATCTCCGATTCAAGTGTCATGCCTGATTCTCATTGGTCGATTTTGCTTCACGATCAGCATGGTCCAGACGGAATCTGCAAAAGGTCAAGTTTTCTCTACTGGGTCATTTCTGCTTTTTTGGAAGGCGAAGCATGAGCTCTGAAGTCATCAATGGAGGAAGTTCATCTGCTAGAGTTCGTTTTCAAGTTTTCAACGTTGTTCCAACGATGCAGAACTGACGAACAATTGTCGATTCGACGAAGAACGCAAAACGGAGCAGGGTCAATCCAGAGTGAGAACAAAAGTTGAAAATCATGAATTTGGCTAAGTCTGGAGATCGTCAACCTGCTTCCAGGTGGATAAAAGTAGTCAAACTCAGTCAAAAGGCCCGTAAAAGTAGGAGATTCATCTCAGATATACTCAGGCTATCCAGTCTACCCTCATCCTGATGCCTATCCCTGGAATCCTGAAATTGACTAAATCTGATTGTCCTGAAGCCCTGAAAAATTGATTAAGTCTGAAATCTGGTGGATCCTCAAAAATCTAGAATCTGCATGTCAAATCCCATGGATCTGAGACCTGTCTCAAACATCCTGAAAGTATATTTCAAAATATTTAAAGTATAGGAAATTCAATATCTAAACATATACTTCAATATATTTTGAAATATATGTCAGGCAGGACCTTCGAAATCTGGCGGAATTCAAGGTTTGTGGCAGAAATTAAAAAATTCCAAAAATTTTCTAAGGCATGGAATCTCAGGCACCCCAGGAAGCTAGGGGCGCCCATCTTCTCTAGACTTAGTTTATTTTTCATGTTTTTCCGGGAACGAAGAAAAGTTGCAAATCTTCAAAAATGAAAATTTAAAATCTCGAAAATGGCTAAGGCATGAAATTCCAAGCGCCCCTGGAGGCTAGGGGCGCCTAGGTTATCCAGTGTTAGAATGTTTCTTGTCACGACAGTGTTTTCTTCCAGCCATTTCCCAATCTTTGTCCGGCGACAGGTTCCAGAGGTCAGATTTGCAGTTAGACGTCAGATCGTCAGTCCGAGACTAGGGATGAAATCAGAATTGATAAAACTTCAAGATGCCATGATCAGTCAGCTTTTTCAGTCAATAGTGATAGTTTACCATCTTGTTGAAGTCAGAGACAGGCCATTTTGGAGTCAAAATGAGTGCAGAAGTGTTGAAAACGAAGGAAAATTGGCTAACACTTTTGCAATCTCGCATGTTTGATGACATCATCAAAGAAGATATTTTCATCATCTCACACATGAAGCCTTAGGTAGGTATAAAATAAGGATTCCTCCAATTCGAAGACATCTACTTGGATTTGCACTTTAAAAGTTGCTTTCTTCATAGATAAGATTGAAGCTTTATTTCTTCACAAAAAAAGCTGTTTTTTTGCCCTAAAGTTCTATAAAGACAAGCTTTTGGCAGCTTTTATTCATTATTTTTGCAAGTTGCATCCAGAGGAAAGATTTTTATTTTTCTTTCCACAAAGATTCAAAGGCTCAAACGAAGTGTTTTTTCAGCATTCTTCATAGTTTCGGGATAAGGAAGTAGGGGAGCACGCTTTTTCAGGGTCCTTTTTTCTAGAGGATCGTTTTTCAGAAACAAAGCCGAAGCTTTTTCAAATTTCATCGAGATGGGTCCATCCAGAATTTCATCCTCTTAAAGATTAGGAAATTTGTTTTTTTCGAGAATCTGTTTTTTTGCTGTTTTTTCGAGAAATCCTCCGCTTTTTCAGAATCCGACAAACTAGGTTGCTTCAAAACAAAATTATCTACAAAACCCATGTGCCAGTTTTTTTGCTCAAAATCTGCTTTTTAGAAGAAATCAGGAAAAAAATAACAATGGATGACATCACCATAAAGCAAGAATGTAGATGAGAATGTGATTCAAAAGAAAGCAGCTTTAAATCGGATGCTTTTTGTTTTAAAGCATTTGCTTTCATCCTAAGCTCATGCATTCTATATTTAGCAAGAAATCACTTTGTAATAGTTGGAATTTTCTTTGCTTTAAAGCGTTTGTTCATTGTAATCTTTGTCTTAAAATAGAAGTAAAGCTTGTGAGTTGGCAAGTTAGTTAGGGTTAATCAAGGAGATTTTAGGGTTCCTACTCCTTTGATTTTAGTATAAATAAGGGCAGCCTTGCCCATTGTAAAAGAGCTACTTTTGTGATAGCAAATTTGCTGTGCCTATTCTAGCCTACAAATCTTGTTATTCCAAGTGTTTGTTCACTCTGTGTTCATTGTAAGGGAACGGTGTTGAAGATAACATATTTTGCTGTGCCTATTCTAGCCTACGAAATTGTTGTTCAAAGTACTTGTTCACTTTGTGTAATCTGTTTCCAGTGTTTGATTGCTTGCTGTATGCCTGCCTTTTGCTACAGTATTGCTGGCCTAAAGTTGTATCGACTTTGTGATGTTGGAATAGAAATCTCATGCCTGCCTTTGCTCCGATATTCTATCTCAGATCATTAAGTTTTGTCGTCAAATGTGTGGCTTTTGTAACTTCTATTTCAGCTTTCATCATTAAAGTACAATGAGTCTTGTGATGTAAATCTGAGAGAAATTTACTAAAGTTTTTGTGTTAAAACAATCATTCCTTGTCCACTTTTAATCCCTTTGCTCTAAATTTACTTAGGAGATTAAAAGCGTCATTAGTTTAAGCCTAGTTGTAGTAGAAGTTTTAAAAAAAGAAAAAACCTCTTCTGCAGCGTTTAGAGTTTTATAACCTTGTGCTCGCAGCTGAGAATCAAAAAAAAGATAGGCAAAGTTTAATTTATTTATCTTTTCAGTGAACATCAGCGAAAAGGGAACTCCCCCTTCCAATAGGAGAGCATTTTATTTGTGCATAGTTGTCCGTTTCCAACTCGCATTCCAGAGGTGCGAATTGAAACGCCAACAATTCCCACAATAGCCTCTTCAAGCCCTGCCACCTCGGTCTGGAGAGTTGTACAGGAGAGTAATGAACCCCACAATGTGGCTGAGGATGCTATTAGAGACCTCTAGAGTTCTTGAGACACACAAAATAGTTTATGATTTAGTTTTCTTTATGTTTCCAAGTGCAAATGTGATATGATATTTTTTTTCAAGTATTTTGCAATTTTATTTTTAATTATCATGGCTGCCAAACAGTTACAAATAATAACAGCACTTCACAAATAAATACATTGCACAAACTAAATAATAGCAACACCTATCAAATAAGAGCTATATACAACACACAATATAAGTAAAATAAATGACAATGTGTTGATATAAAACAAAGCCGCTTTGAGGGGGAAACCTCCACAATCCTTACAATGAGAACAAACTTTTTAGATATCATGCCAAATAGTAAACCATTACCTCCTATCTATAGCATATTTATTTTTAATTAATGTGTAAGTGCCATGACAATTACACAACTAACCTGTGCTCCCTGCCGCTGAAGCCAGGTTTGCAACTGTGATCAATAAAATTAAAATCGAATGGGAAAATAACATCAAAATGGTTCCTTTGGTTGTAGGGAGACTATATTAGTTTCTCTTTGTCATAGGTGGTGGTTTTGCAATGATGATCAACAAAACCAAAATTGAATGGGAAACTAACACAAGAATGATTACACTGGTTGTAAGTTGACTGTATCAAATGGGGTCTGCCATTGGGGAGGATTGACTTACTAGACATAACTTTTTTTGTTGTTGTAGAGAATGACTCTATATGGAGATGGGAGATGGAAAATTTCATAGGTTAGTTTTTACCTATCAAAAGGATCATATATGATATCTTGACAAATTGAAATGCAAATAGTAACACTTGCAGGCTGCCCTAGGCATGAGAGAAGTGGACCATTAATCTCTAGGATGTATATGGATCTTGAAATAAGCAAGATGAGGATCAAGGAGGCCAATAATATGACTTGAGTATCAAAGTTGGGCTAGGTACTTTGGTGATGGTGGTAGGGATGGTGCAGGCATTGAAAATTGCATCCCACTCGCATGGATGGAGGAAGTGACTATCCCCACCATCCATAAGGTGACGATAAGAGTGTTGGCAATGGGCAACATAGTTATTTGCAGATAAGGGGACAAACATACTCCTTTATTGTTGGGCACCTATGGTATAACATATTGAGGGTCATGGGAGGACATACACTTGGAATATGGACATATTATGTTCGAGCTATCATGATCTCTATAGGGTGGTGTGAAAAGCTGCGACTTCATTCAACCACTTGACACTAGTAATAAGCTAGGCATATGAGAAGTTTGTCTATAATTAAAGTGAAGTAGCACCTATGGGTGGTTTTGTTATCATGGGTAGGCAGCAAGATGTGGGGAGGTTAGTGGGTAGCATTGCCAATGACAAGATGGTGGCTGAGCCTTATAGGGATATGCTAGGTGTACGGGTAGATGAGGGATCCATCTTGATTTCTTGTAGGACTACATTGGAGTTGATGAGCCAATTGGGGGTAGGGGAGAGTGTAATGTCCCCTTCTTATAGGAAACACTAAAACCTGAATCTACATAAGAATGATACTCAAAGAGAACAATAAATAAGTAGATCAATGATGATGCTTTCATTTCATTACTTGTTAAAAGATTATTTATTTCCTAATTGTTACTTATATATTGTTAACCATTCCATAATTCCTATTCTTTATTACTTTCCCTTATGGAACTAGGCTTTACATGTATAGGGCGCGCTGAAACCATCTCTTGACCCAGCCTACGGGAAACTATGTCCCAGCCTACAGGCCTTAATACGGATGGAATTACTCCGCCTCTCCCCACAATACCTAACATTCCTTTAAGGATGAAGTAATAATCTAAGTTCATCTTCCCATATCATCTCCCTTCTATTCCTTAACCATGGATGGGGAATTATTTGTCTAGGGCGCGTTGAACCCTCTCCAATGTGATTGGGAATGGAATTACTCCGCCTCTCCCTAGCATCCTTGTCTAGGGCACGTTAAACCCTCTCCAATCCATCGTGATGGAATTATCCCGCCTTTCCCTAACAAGACCCCTCTCCTATAGTTGGAAGAGATAGAAGGACGAGATGGTTATGGTTTCTCTTTTAAGATTCACATATGCCTTAATCATGTTTCTTGTTTTAGAATGTATTTCTAACCATATATTATTCAATGTTTACCTAATATATATTTCTGTTTGTTATACAGTGGATTACCTGTATATGATATTTATCTTATTGAGTATGGTCTAACACCATTCATTCAGATTATTATGACTTCACCATGCTGCCTATTTAAGAATGTATTTCCAATCATTATTTATTTATTGTTCACTTAATATATATATTTCTGTTGTTATACAGAGGACTTCCATTTTCTTACATATACGTTTATCTGACATTATCTAGAACCTATATTCAAGTTTCTATTATTAATTCCTGTTAACATTATATTTATACCATTTTCTATAGTAATACTTATTATTAATAATCATAACTTATTCATATTCCAACTTACCTGTTCGCTGCCTCTGGGGATTGTGATTTCTGCACCTTAATTCCTTTGCTGGAGGTTTTCGCTGACTACCTTTTCCCCCGATCTTCTTCTTATCCTTTGTTGATGCCTTCCCAATGGTATAACAGCCCCTTTTAAAGACCTGAAGGGTCTCAATTAGCAAGCGACGTGACTAGTAGCTTTTGTTTAATGTTTTTATGAGATCAGATTTCCTTGTTAGAGAATCCGATTACTTAAGGAATTTGTTTAGTGTTTGTGCGCCACTCTTGGAGGGCCCGGTTCGTGTGGTAGATATATGTCATATATATATATTATAATGACATGTAATATACAGATATGAATAATCACTTTTAATTGTGTTATATGTATATTATTTGTTATATGTATTTATTATTATAAATATTGAATCGTATATATATATATAGATATTCAAACTAATTTATATACAATTTTGTATATTATAATAATATATGTATATTTGTTTATCCATACCTATTCTTATATCATATATTTTGTATTTACACATAATTTCCCGTAATAATGCAATTTACAGAAGGATACATATTATAATATATTTGAAATATATGTGAATCATAACTGAACAGTGTAATTGTAGGGGAATATGACAGTCCCCCCTACTCAAGATTGCTTGTCCTCAAGCAATTTAAGATTTGGGTGATCAAGGATATCTTCTCTTTCCCAAGTAGCATCATCTACGGGTAATCCCTTCCACTTGGTAAGATACTCCGTAATGGTTCGGTTTCTCAATCTTCTTTCTTTGGTACTCATGATTCTCTCGGGTTCCAAAGTTAATTGTCCCTCATCATCGAGTGGAGGGAGATCTTCACATGGAGTAACTTTCTGTCCAAGTACCTTCTTTAACCTAGACACATGAAATACATTGTGGATTTTGCTATTCCTGGGGAGTTCAAGTTCATATGCAACTTCTCCAATCCTTCTTATTACCTTGTAGGGCCCATAAAACCGAGGTTTAAGCTTTTCTGAACCACTGGATTTTAGGGAGCACTGCTTGTAAGGTTGCAATCTTAAGAATACCATATCTCCCATTTCAAAAGTTCTTTCCACCCGCTTCCGATCAGCATAGACCTTTTGTTGATTTTGTGCATGATGTAGATTGTCCCTAAGAGCCCTCATGATGTCCTCATGTTGCTGAATAAAATCTTTAGCCTTGGGACATCGACTTTCTCTGAAGATCATGTTTCCAAACGAAGGTGGATCATATCCATATAGAGCCTTAAAGGGGCTCATCCCAATGGACATGTGGTATGTTGTGTTGTAGCAATATTTACCAAGATGTAACCATTTATTCCAAGCCTTCTGGTGTCTGGTGACATAGTTCCGTAAGTATCCTTCAATCCATTTGTTTACAATTTCGGTTTGACCATCCGTTTGTGGATGATAGCTCGTACTGGGGGTCAATTCTGTTCCAGATAATCTGAATAACTCTTGCCAAAAGGTACTCATGAAACGGCTATCACGATCACTGACTATGGTGTCAGGTAGTCCATGGAGTCGGAAGATTTCTCTAAAGAACGTGTCTGCAACTTGAGGGGCTTTATATTCAAAAGTGATAGCCATAAAATGAGCATACTTTGTGAGTCTATCCACTATCACATAGATACAATCTTTCCCTTGAGCTCTTGATAAGCCGGTTATGAAGTCCATGGATATACTACTCCATTTTTGTTCTGGAATTGGTAAGGGTTGTAGTAACCCGGCTGGATGGGTTTGTTCCACCTTATTCCTTTGACAAGTATCACATTCTTGTACATATTTCAGCACATCCCCTTTTAGTCCTTTCCATGCAAATTGCTCTCTAATCTGTTTGTAGGTTTTGTAATAACCCTGGTGCCCGGCTAAAGGTTGATCATGAAATTCTTTAAGGATCCTTCCTTTTATCTTAGATCTTGCTGCCACATAGACCCTATTCTTGTAGAGTATAAGTTCATCTTGGATTTTGAATTCATCATTTGGTAAATTCCCCTCAAGTATATTTACGGTGAGAGGATCTTTAGCATAATCACTTATGAGGATATTCTTCCAATTTGGTGAGACACTTGTCATGGCACATATGAAAGGTTTCCGAGATAGCGTGTCGGCTACCACATTATTTTTCCCTTTCATATAAGTGATGTCAAAGTTATAGGCTTGGAGTTTGCTTACCCACCTTTGCTGTCTATCATTAAGATCACGTTGCTTTAGAAAATGTTGCAAGCTGTTATGATCCGTCCGGACTGCAAATTTCCCGCATACCAGGTATTACCGGAACTTGTTTAAAGCATGCATGATGGCCAACATTTGTTTATCGTAAGTAGAATAAAGTTTCTCTGCGGTGGTTAGCTTACAGCTCTCGAATGCTATGGGATGCTTATTTTGCATTAATACCGCCCCAAGTCCTTCTCCCAAAGCATCACATTCCAATTCGAAGGGTAGAGAAAAGTCAGGTATGGCTAAGACTAGGCACGTGCTCATGACACGTTTCAATTCCTCAAATGCTTTCTCGGCAGCCTCATTCCATTTGAACAATCCCTTCTTGGTGAGATCGGATGAGGCGGCAGAAATCTTTGAGAAGTTCTTCACAAATCTTCTATAATAGCTGCACAAACCTAAGAATCCTCGCAATTGAGTCAAGGTTCTTGGTGGGGGCCATTCTTTAATGACTTTGATTTTCTCTTCGTCCACCTTAACTCCTTCGGCGCTAATCTTGTGTCCTAAGTACAAGATCTCCTCCATTCCAAATTCACATTTGGATGCTTTAGCATATAGAGATTCTTGCTCTAGGATGGACAATACCTCACCTATATGTTTGAGATGTTCTTCCCATGTTTTGCTATAAATTAGAATGTCATCGAAGAAGATAAGCAAAAACTTCCTTAATTGTTTTCGGAATGTGTGGTTCATTCAAGATTGAAAAGTTGCTGGGGCATTGGTTAATCCAAAAGGAAGAACTAGGAACTCGAAGTGTCCATAATGACATCTAAATGCTGTTTTTGGTACATCCTCTTCCCTCATGCGAATTTGATGATACCTTGATCTCAGGTCGATTTTGGAAAAGTACTTTGCCCCATGGAGTTCATCCATTAATTCATCCACTCTAGGTATAGGGTATCTGTTTTTGATGGTTTGTTTATTTAGTGCTCTATAATCTATGCACATTCTCATCGTTCCATCTTTTTTCTTCACTAGTACTACCGATGATGCAAACGGACTGGCACTAGGTTGAATGAGTCCCATTTCCAATAGTTCATTCATTTTTTTTTCTATTTCCTCTTTAAATTTTTGTGGATGGCGATAAGGAGTTGTAATCACGGGTTTAGACCCTTTTTCCAACTCTATGATATGTTCAAATCCCCTTTTTGGAGGAAGGCCGAGCGGAATTTCATTAAACACTTTCTTGTGTTTTCTAAGAATGGGTTATATATCTATGTGTATGTTTTGACCTTGTGGGGTGGATTTATCAAGGATCATGCATTGGGCTGTCCACTCTCCCTACCCATGTCTAAAAATCCTTTCCATTCTTTTGCAAGAAACGACTTTTGGGGAGCCGTCAGGTAAACCTCGTAGTGTAACCTCTTCTCCTTCATGTTGAAAACGGATGAGTGAGTTAGGTAGGTCAAACTGCAAGCACCCTAATGAATACAACCAAGGGGTGCCTAGAATTATATCATTGTCAAGTGGTACTACATAGAAGTCTTCCTTGATAGTATGCTTCCCTAGATTTATTTCAAGTTGGGGTGCGATCTTAGTGCATGAGACCATTTCTCCAGTGGCGGTAGTTGCTGAAAATCCTTTAAAGCCTTGGGTCTTAAATCTTCTTCTTTTTACTAATTTTTCATCAATGAAGTTGTGGGATGCCCCACTATCAATTAGAGCAATAACTCTTTGGCCCCTAATAGTGCTTTTGATGCGTAAGGGACAATGCTTGGAAGTTTGGGTAATGGTAGCTAAGGTCACATGTTCATCATCTTCTATTCTTGCTTTTTTGGTGTTCCTTTCTTCGGCTTCTTCATCAGAGATAACTTCAATCTTTTGAGCTCGGCCTCTCTTATCACATTTATGCCCAGGTTCCCATTTATCTTTGCATCTAAAACATAAATTTTCCTTTTTGCAAATGTGCCCATGCCTCCAAGGTTCTTGACATTTGAAACATAGGTTCTTAATCTTAAGCTCTTCTTTGGAGGGTTTATGGTAATTACTCTTTTTGTGATAGGGTCTGGTATGCTCATTTGTGTTTTTGATGTTTGACGTTGATTTTTCCAATTTCAAGGCTTTTTCTATGGCATCATCTAGGGTAGAAGGGTTTAGAGCACTTACCAATCCTTTTAGTGGATCTTTTAGTCCTTCTACAAATAGATAGGTTAGCCTATCCCCTTCAATTCCCGTGACTCTAATTGAAATCTTTTGAAATTCATTTATATATTCGTCTACCGTTCCTTGTTGTTTCAATTGAGTTAATTTCTTAAAGTTCTCTTGAGGATGTTCCCTATCAAATCTTTTTATTAGTTTTTGTGAGAACTCTTCGTAAGAGGTTAGGTCATAGTGCCCTTGTGTGTGAAGCCCATGGTGCCACCATTCGTAGGCTAGTCCTTCTAAATGTAAGATAGCAAATTGTAAAGCATCATCTTCGGTCATTGGACTAAGTTTAAAATAGTTATTTAGTTTTTGTAACCATGTATGTGCAGAGATTTTGTTTGATCCATCGAAGTTTGGTAAAGTTACTTTGTTTACCTTGTGTCGTACTTCTTTATTTGTATGTCTTTTGTCTTTTCTAGCTGTTTCACTCTTCTTTGATTCGCTAAAGTCACGAAAAGATACAACTTCCCTAACTTCGGGTTCTAAATTTGCATATGCTCTAGCAATATCTTCTGTGTTCATTGGGAGTGGTGTGGTTTCTTCTGTTCTTGATGTTTCTTCCCTAGGAAGAAAGGATGGTCTCAAGATCCTTGAATTTGAGGTTGCATTATTGTTATCCGAGTGATTGGATCCCATTTCTTTCCCATTAGTTGAGGGGGTTTGATTCGTGGTATTACCCACTTTTTGAAGTGCTTCTAAAAACATGTGTTGTCTTTTCACCTTGGTCCATCATGGCCTTGGTGATCCTTTCATTTTGTTCCATCATGGCCTTGGTGGTGGCTTCCATGAAGGCCCTCATTTCATTGTTCATTTGCTCTTCTAGAAGATGGCGGTTCCTTCTAGTGTATGCTTGCATAAGATTGTTTCACAGGATGGCAGGATGATGGCTCTGATACCACTTGTAATGTCCCCTTCTTATAGGAAACACTAAAACCTGAATCTGCATAAGAATGATACTCAAAGAGAACAATAAATAAGTAGATCAATGATGATGCTTTCATTTCATTACTTGTTAAAAGATTATTTATTTCCTAATTGTTACTTATATATTATTAACCATTCCATAATTCCTATTCTTTATTACTTTCCCTTATGGAACTAGGCTTTACATGTATAGGGCGCGCTGAAACCATCTCTTGACCCGGCCTACGGGAAACTATGCCCCAGCCTACAGGCCTTAATACGGATGGAATTACTCCGCCTCTCCCCACAATACCTAACATTCCTTTAAGGGTGAAGTAATAATCTAAGTTCATTTTCCCATATCATCTCCCTTCTATTCCTTAACCATGGATGGGGAATTATTTGTCTAGGGCGCGTTGAACCCTCTCCAATGTGATTGGGAATGGAATTACTCCGCCTCTCCCTAGCATCCTTGTCTAGGGCGTGTTAAACCCTCTCCAATCCATCATGATGGAATTATCCCGCCTTTCCCTAACAAGACCCCTCTCCTATAGTTGGAAGAGATAGAAGGACGAGATGGTTATGGTTTCTCTTTTAAGATTCACATATGCCTTAATCATGCTTCTTGTTTTAGAATGTATTTCTAACCATATATTATTCAATGTTTACCTAATATATATTTCTGTTTGTTATACAGTGGATTACCTGTATATGATATTTATCTTATTGAGTATGGTCTAACACCATTCATTCAGATTATTATGACTTCACCATGCTGCCTATTTAAGAATGTATTTCCAATCATTATTTATTTATTGTTCACTTAATATATATATTTCTGTTGTTATACAGAGGACTTCCATTTTCTTACATATATGTTTATCTAACATTATTTAGAACCTATATTCAGGTTTCTATTATTAATTCCTGTTAACATTATATTTATACCATTTTCTATAGTAATACTTATTATTAATAATCATAACTTATTCATATTCCAACTTACCTGTTCGCTGCCTCTGGGGATTGTGATTTCTGCACCTTAATTCCTTTGCTGGAGGTTTTCGCTGACTACCTTTTCCCCCGATCTTCTTCTTATCCTTCGTTGATGCCTTCCCAATGGTATAGCAGCCCCTTTTAAAGACCCGAAGGGTCTCAATTAGCAAGCGACATGACTAGTAGCTTTTGTTTAATGTTTTTATGAGATCAGATTTCCTTGTTAGAGAATCCGATTACTTAAGGAATTTGTTTAGTGTTTGTGCGCCACTCTTGGAGGGCCCGGTTCGTGTGGTAGATATATGTCATATATATATATTATAATGACATGTAATATACAGATATGAATAATCACTTTTAATTGTGTTATATGTATATTATTTGTTATATGTATTTATTATTATAAATATTGAATCGTATATATATATATAGATATTCAAACTAATTTATATACAATTTTGTATATTATAATAATATATGTATATTTGTTTATCCATACCTATTCTTATATCATATATTTTGTATTTGCACATAATTTCCCGTAATAATTATGTTCTTAAGGCTTATCCCATGTCCTACCCATACAACAAACACCTGGTAGACGAATTATCACTCCAATAGGAAGGTGAACCGATGACCATTAGAAAACCTCAACTGTCTTATAGCCACTCTCTTCTTAATTTTCTTCCTTGTACTTGTACGCATACTCAGTCCCTAAGGTTGATATCATTCTCGCATCCCAATTAGGTAAATCAGCTAGGAAGCAACCCCCTAATTTGTTGATCATGCAAATTCTTATTCTCAGCTTAGTGGTTTTCTGTATATGCATGTATCATACATGTTTAGTCCCTTTGAACTTGTCAATTTTGAACATGTTAGGAAGATAACATTTAGGACAAAAGAGGATTGTATGAATGGTTGGTTATTCTTTTAGGCTTGACTAATGAGCCAACATCAATTATGCATCTAATTAATGACATACTCAAGCCATTCGCCAACTTTGTCATCTTCCACTTGGATGATATTCTCATCTTCAATAGGACTTGGTAGGAGAATGTTGAGCATGTTGTGTACATTGTATAGCAGCACCTAGGCTATATCATTGATTGCATAGGTATACAAGTAGATCCATAGAAGATCAAAGTAATCTAAGATCTGTCCAACTTTGTGCAAACTCATCGAAATTAGGTGTTTTCTTGGATTTACAAATTTCTATTCTAGGTATGTCCCTGGATTCTCACACATCTCATGCCTATCGAATCAAATCATGTGGTCTAATGTTTCTTTCTAGTGGACACTCACTCCCACAACAATGCATCTTCAAGGAGCTCAAGTGATGCCTTTGTACCTCACCAATCATAGCTATTCTCGACATCTCCCAAATCAGATTGAAACTAGTACTTTCTGAGTACGCATTTGGTGCAATATCATCTAGCATGGGCATTTTGTTGTATATCAACTAATGGAATTTAACATGGTTCAATGCTACTTCAATGTAACATACACCCCTGTTCTGAATTTTGTTTTTCTGTTTGATGCCGATTGGTTTATGGTTTCGTTGTTGCATATGATTTTTGCATTGCACATGACATTGATATAATAATACGAAGGAATTCAACAACACCCAGATGCTTATATATGAAGTAATGAATAACAACAATTGAAACTAATAATACCCAGAAAATAATATCAACTCAGAACAGCATTACATAGATACCCATTTGCTGCAAATGCATCTACAGGCTGATACAGTTTTATAACAGCAACTAGGATTGGCTGTACTATGGCCCAGAATTGTTCAAACAGCAGGTATATGTACATAAATAAACATTAAGCAAACACTCCGAAGATATGATCAATGAAATTAACTCTTTGCACATACCCACAAGGCTGCAGACTGCTACAGGTTGGTAAATGTCTGCTACAGCAGTCTGGGGTTTACAAATTGGTGTAGAAGCCCTTCAAACAGCTCATCTTCCTTCCTTATTTATGTGCAATGTGTTGAAGAAGCCTAGGCGCCTCCGTGACTACAACATAGCTCCCAAAACCCTAGGCGCTTGGCCCTAGAAGGCTCACGCCCTGCTGGTACAGCAGTACAGCTTGTTTGGGAATGATAATAGCTTGTTAAATCTGCACAATCCTTCACAATCTGCCTTGGAACCCTTCCTCAACTCCTGCGCTCAGAGTGTTAGACTTCCATGCTCCAAAGGGAGTAAGAATATTCACAAAATGTGTTCCAAAACCCTTGCAAACTGGTACAGCCTGCCTGGGGAGTGGTACAGCCAGCAAATGGTACCAAAACTGTCTTTGTCACTCTCCAATCTGCAACAAACTCTTCTCAAATCTTTATTCGAAGAATCACAAAGATTTGACAGTAAACCCTTTGCCTGCATCAAGTGATCTCCTACAATAAACTCCAGCACAGATTCTGAGTGAACCTGTCAGCAACCAACCTTGGAAGATCTTTCACCTCTGCAGCTGGTGTCTCTGTGAAGGTTTCTGTCTCCACAAAGCTCCTGGAAGAACCCATGTTCAATCCGTGAAGAGTTTGCTCCAAAATCAAGGTATATCATAAAAAACCAAATGAGCTCACATTTGCCATTTTATATCTCCTCAAGAGGCCCACGATTTCCTTTTGCGAAAATATTTTACTTTATTTTAAAAATTCCCCTTATAACTCCCTTAGGCACCCCACATAATAACTTAACTTAATATTTTAAAACATCTCCTTATTCCTCCTAGGTGCCAACACATGAGTCCCCTTTAATTATTTTAAATAAACACTTTAGAAAATGACATTATATTTAAGCGTTTATTTAAAATATCAAAACATATCCCGAGGACACACCAACGAAGCATCTTCTGACGTAACTGACCTAGCCAAGATGAAACTGATACTGAATGCCGAAGTCGGTGCTGGAAAACGGTGACTGCTAAAAATAGTAAAAATGGACCATGTGTTTGAAACATCTCCAAAAAGAGTCACCACGGGACATTTGAAGAACTGAGCTCAAACAACACCTGGGAGCAACCAAAAAACAACAACCAAACCTGCACAAACCATGGAATTCCCTAACCATATTGTAATAGCCTATGGGAACCCCGGGGAATAGGCTAACAACCAACAAACTAATGAAGCTTAGGAAGGAGACATTACATTCAACTATGAGAAGGAATTGTACACCATCATGTAAGTTGTCAAGCAATGGTGACATTACAATTGAGGGAAGGAGACCATCTTTCGATTACACCATAAGTCTCTTCAGTTGTTGCACACATAGAGCAAGCTAGAGAATGTGCACCATATGAAGTGAATGACATGCTTGCAACAATTCCATTTGTAGATCAAACAAAAGAAGGGAAAAAACAAGAAGGCTGCAAATTGCCTTAGCCACCCTTTTGTCTAGGTGCCCATTAGAGTGCTTGATACATGGAGCTATAAATTCCTCGACTAGGTTTCCCTCTACTCGATAGAGACTTTGCACCCACCTATACCATTATTGTGGAGGGAAAACAATTTTCCAATTTCTACTTATCCAACTAGCTTCTTTACAAACTCGAGCATCTTTTGCTACTATAGGAGAAGCTTTCTAGATTCGTGGGAGGCATACTATTCAAGGACAATGAGACTTTAAAGTGATTAAGATCTTGTGCGCTGGAAGAACATTTCTTTTGGCCTTATATGTGCAAAGACATAGAGTGCTTCAAAGGAGAGGGTAGTATGATTGTAGTTGAGGAAGCCACCATTTTTGGTTGCCAACCATTTACCTTTTTTATTGTTGAAGGTGTCAAACATGGTGTTTGAACCATAATAGCATAACACTCAAAAAACTCTTGATTGATCCCGAGTAATCACAACTTACTACATTTGCCGTGCCATTTCCCAAGTTTTTCAAAAAGTGGCTCTGATATTCTTTTATACATACTGATATTTTTTTTGGTTCATTTTTACATTTAAGAGGCTGAAAAATACAGAGCATAGATAAATTGAACAATTTGTTAAGCATTAGGATATTTTAAAGTTTCTATAAGTTTTTCTTTGAATAGCTTTTTTGTACAAGTTAAATTTTAAACCATAGTAAGGGTTTTCTTTTAAATCATACCCTAATAATGGTTTAGTAAGGACTACTCCTAAAATGCTAAGCCATTTTCCTAGATAGAACATCTTACTATTTTAGGACTAGCTGCTTTTTTTACATAAACCTTCTTAGGTGAATAAAATAGTTTATTTAATCCTACAAATTTTTATTTTTAGCATTTTTATAAGGTATTATGTCTAATTTTATCTATACAAACTATATTTGACATGAATTAGCAAAATTAGTTTTTTCCCCTCTATTTTTACAACCAGTACTTTGTTTTTGAGCTCTTGAGTTTTTCCTGTATTAAACCCAAGTAGTTGAATTCCATTTACACTTTTGCCTCATTGTGTCAATGCTTTTTAAATGGAATGCTAATATGAATTTTGAACTAGTCAATTTTTAAGCTCAATATACTATATTTGTAGGATGAGTTTTGTTTGTGCAAAATTGACAATGTGTGGCATCTAATTCCCAAACCTGGAGAGGGATGCCTGCTGGATCAAATGGTTATATGAAAGTATTGCGCGACTTACTCATTTTGAGGAATTGTGACTGATAAAATAAAATTACAAAGTCACAAATAGAGTCGAGAATTTCAAAGAAATCATGGAGGAATTTGACAAGGAGGAAAATAAGAGAAAATTTGGAGATCGAAGATTTGGGAAATCAAAATAGACTTTTACCGCTAGTAAAATTCAATGTACATTTATAGAAGTGGTAATATGACTTCTCTTGGTTTGTCAGTGGTTACTTTTAATAAGAGGCCTTCTTTGTACTTGATTTATTTGTATATTTTGTCTTGTTTGGGTTCACCCATTTGTTTTGTTGATTTGCAGCTTTAGTTTGATACTTCATTTTTAGTTGTTGGCAGTTCTTCTCACACTAATGACTAGCTTTTTAACTTGCTGTACTTCCCTTTGCTGTAATTTTGTGTAATTCATGGATATTAGTGCAATTTCTTTCTTTATTAGTTTAATTCTGGACTAAAATTTGAAATCAATCAAAACCAATGACTAAGAAATTTTTCAAATTTTCATTCTCTTTGCAAAATTCATCTTGTGGACAACTTTCAGTGTTTGTTTGCTCATGCAGGCTAATGGAAAGCATGCGAGTCATGGGTGGGGAAATATGCTACCGAGCTAAAGAATGTTAGTAATATGCATTATGTATGGGAACATTTGGCAACAAGAGGACACTTTTCTTGTCATATATATGTTTGTGTTTGTCTTGGGTGTAAAGTCACTTGACAGCCAAGACCTGTGCTTGTTTTCAACAGATATGAATGTGCACAAATTATTTGAAACGCGTGCTGATCTTTTTAGGGGAGTCTATTTGCACTCAAAAGTAAAGGTGTTATGCTACATTTGACCTATCTCTTTTGCCACTTTCTTTGTCTGTTCATATTTTGTTGAAGATTATGTTTGCTAAATATTGCCTTCTGTCATGTTGTTGAAAGCTGTCACAACAACAAACGTGAATGGTGAAAATTTATTGCAAGACTCTTGTCTTAAATTTTACTCTTTATTTCAGGCATTAGAGCTTATGTTGGTTGATGCGCTTGTCCTTGCAAATGGATATCTTGAAATTTCTTCTCAAATTCATGATCCTGCTGATTATTGGAAGGTTGTATGAGATCATAGTGAGTTATCAATACACATCTCTATCTTGATTTATTCATAACAATATTTTCTAATTAAGTAAATTACCATTCTAAATTACAGCTAGATGATTCAGTACTGAAGACAATTGAAACTGCTTCTGTGGAAGAGCTAAAAGAATCTCAAGCATTGATTTTACGAATGCGGAGAAGGGATTTATATCGGGTATTGAAATCTAATTGGCAACAGTTTTTTTAAATTCCTCCACTCATTTCTATGAAGGATGAATTGTTTCTCAGATTGATGGTAACCTGATTAAGGCATAAAAATTCTCTGTAAACTAATTTAGTGTTGTAGAAGGATTTGAGGTACTTAGTTTAAATTCATAGTTGTTTTATATTTGGACTTGTGAAATTATTATAGTTTTAGAGTGTCACTATCAAAGGGTTTCAGGTATGCTAACCTATTGTTTTTATATATTGACATTACACTCTTTATCAAGCATCACATTTATATTTCCATCCCTTTCTATTCATGTTGTGTATGGCTGTCTATCATGGATACATGTAGTCGTTTTTTTGTTTTCTATATCCCTTCTGTAGTAGTTGTTTGATCAATTGGTGCAGATTGTTATTATGGCAGCTTGTTTTCTCAAAATTTATTTTGAATAGTTGGCCTTAATCTATGTGTAATTGTAGACTTTAAAGCATTCAAAGTTTGTTTCATGATACAATCATTCATTTCACTAGTTGATAGTTTTCTCATATATTACTTGATACAATCATTCAAGCTTCAATGTTGTTTACCATTGGGGTTCAGCCTATATGGAATTCAAAGTAAGTTGTAGAAAGAGAGATGGGTTTAATCAAGAAATGCCATAAGAATCTGCCGAAGGAGGATGCTACCAATGAAGTTGAAGGCTGCTGGCAAAAGCATCCATGGATGGTTAGCTGTGAGGACAATACTTGTTTGAAGAGCAGGGGCAGGTTGCACCCTTTGTCTATTAAGTGCATTGGGTTACAAAGTGACTAACTTGTGTCAAGCATAACCTTTGACTTGGTCATTTGATAATGTTTAGATAAAGAATTATAGGAGTAGTTGGCCTAATTGGGAGTCTAGAGTCACCATAGCCTAATTATGCTATAGATAGGAGGTAATGGTTTACTATTTGGCATGATATCTAAAAAGTTTGTTCATTGTAAGGATTGTGGAGGTTTCCCCCTCAAAGCGGCTTTGTTTGATATCAACACATTGTCATTTATTTCACTTATATCGTGTGTTGTATATAGCTCTTATTTGATAGGTGTTGCTATTATTTAGTTTGTGCATTGTATTTATTTGTAAAGTGCTGTTATTATTTTTGTTCATGCGATATAATAATTTTACTATTTTAAGAACTTCATAAAAAAAGCAAGCATTCAAAATAGGTGCGTATTCAAAAGAGGAGGTGCGTCCACTCAAAATCAGGTGCATCCACTCTAAATTTGGTGCACCTAAGTTTAGCAAAGCGCTCCTCTTTTCAAAACAAAAACAGGCCGACTTTCTTCATAAGATGGAGTGCCAATTTTAGTGTTTCTTTTCTTTAGAGAACTAAAAGTAAAAAGCAAAAGGAGGCCGACCTCTTCATGCAACCTGTGCCTCTCTTTCATGCAACTCTTCATAATTTTGAATTGACTTTTCAAAGGCTATAAATACCCATTCAACTTCAGTTAAACTTCAAATTCAAAAACTCAAAAAGCATGCTCTGAAAATTGAAAAAAGCAGATTTAGAGAGGAAAAAAGCAGCGCTCCTTTTGTAAGGCAGATTTGCCTTTATTTCATTCAGACTCAGCTTTGAACTCAGAAATTGGTGATCAAGAAGGCAGAAATTTGTTCTCTAACAGCAGGTTAAGGACTGAATTCTTCTTCTTACAGCATATAGAAGACCATTTGGAGTGTATTTTTGCAAGAAGATCATTATTTTGTGCAGGTCCACCAGTGTTAAAAGGCATGTTTGGTATCAAAGAAGCAGGCTCTGTGTCAAAGAGGCGTGCTCATCCTCTGGATGGTGCGCCTGAAGGAAGTAAGACATGCTTAGCTCTGATCAAGGATCATAGACAAAGGAAGGCACACATTATAGATGAAGGCACCCCTGGAGCCAGGAAGGCACATTTTGCCTAAAGAGGCGCACTTTATAAGGAGCAGACACATCAAAGAGAGTGGAGGTGTGCTTTGTATGAACACGGCGTGCTTTGCATAATCAAAATGTGTTTTTAAAGGAAAGCACACTTCAAATCTGAAAGGTGTGTCAAACTGGAAGGAGACGCTTCTTATAAAGCAGGCACGCTTTTTCAAAAGGAGACGCGCTTCTTATAGAGCAGGCGCGCTAAGAGGTGCTTTTCTTGATTTAAAACTCTAATTTTAACCTTCTTAAAATAGGTCAATTCCAACTCCAGTTCAAGGGAGTGCCTCATCCATGCAAATAACATGCTTTTCAAAAGGGAAGAACTCAAAGTATGCATGATTGATCGTTAGTTGAGTGCATGTTTCTATTTTCTCTTTATTGGAGCATATATTTGTAATAAGTTTGCATTTCCTGCAAACCCCAGTTAGTTAGAGTCAAACTTCAATTATTTATTCTCATGCATTTGCTTTGTAGTAGTATAAATAAATGCTTTTGCACAAGCACACAAGATCGAGATTTTAGAATTCAAATTCATTGTTAGTTAGCTCTTTTCGAAGCTTTTTAGGAGTTAGCATTTTTCAGTATTCAATATCAGAGTTGGAGAAATCAATTGTACTCATGAAAGAACATCAATGAAAATGGCAATTCTTATGCCTTCATTATGCTGAATGTAATGTCCCCATTTTGGAGCTAGACAAGATTTTTATTTTGGCTAAGTTTATTTGGGAATATTATTCATTTAGCCAAAATTTTGGAGTTGAGGTCAAATGGAAAATGCAATATTCAAATTGTGTTTTCATCATTTCATTGGTTAATTCAAAATGATGACAAATGGGCACAAGGGAAAATGCCAATCTTTCATTAGCATTTTCAAATATATTTCTTCTAGAGGTTTCCAACGCTACTTGGAGGTTGACGCCACATTTCAAGGAAGTTAAAATAGTAATAAAATTTGTTTGATGTTGAGTTTTGTGCCAACGTTGAAAGGGAAAGGTGGTTTCAAATTGATACATTGGATCAAGTGCCAATGACTAAGAGGAGTTCAAATAAAAATAAAATATTGATCCCATTGGATCATGAGCCAATGTCAAGCTGGAAAAAGGATTAAAAAGATAGAAATTCATTGCCCAAGGAGCTGCCGCCCAGCAAATAGGTATTTTAATTAATAAAAATGTTTATTTCTCCTAGAAGACCGCCGGCCATGTTGAGGAATAAGGATTTCAAATGGCAATTGTAATTAGCATTGTTTTGTGTGCCAATGGTTAGGAGGGAGAATCGACGCCCATGGATAAGGAAATGATATTTAAAATAATTTTGTTATTATGCCCATATGGATTGCTACCCAAGACAAGGATGTTTTTAAATGCAAGTTTATCAATTTTGTTTGGTTTGCCATCCAAGGAAGGTCTTAAAACAATTTTAAATATTGTTTTGTGTTTATTGAATATACTCTTGGTGGGCCGCGCTCAAGGAGAGAGTATTTAAAATGTTGCAAAAGTTGTTATGGATGGGCGTTGGGATTGGAAGGAGCTTTCATTTAATAAAATCAAAGGAGGATTTTAAATGTTGTTCCACATTGATGAAAAACATTTAAAATTGTTCAAAGTCATAGCATTTCATTGGTGGACTTCAAATCACTTGTAAAATGGAGCTAATTGGGTCAACCAGCCAAAGAGGAGGATAAATAGAGTTTTTCACCATCAATTTACAACTATTGATTCCCTTGGTAAGTTTTCTTATGTTTTGTCTTTGGCTGGAAATTGTATTTTCAGTGCTTTGTCAAGGAGATGATCCCTTGATTGTGATATGGAGATGATCCCATATCTTGTTATGAGATGATATCATGCAGATTTCATCATGTTTTGCAATCACAGGTCTATATTGAGGAGTTTGAAGGATATTTGAATTGGATTTGAAGTCATTATTCATGATTGAAGACTACCAAGGTAGTCGATTTGGCTAGGAGAGCTATTTTGTGTCAATTTTGCTATATTTTGAAGGTCTGATTTTATAACAGCAGGCTGGACATTTCATTACAGGGTTCTTAGACATCATTTCATTGAAGATCTTGAAGGTTTATTGCACTTGGAACATCATTGAAGCTATTTGTGGCACTTAGGAACCCATCGCTTGGCATTGAAGGTGTTATTTTGTATGGTTTTGGCGTCCTTAATAATTCTGGGCACTTTGATCACCTACAATAGTCATATCAGCAGTATATACAGTTGTATCGCTGTAACAGTGCTATATTGTCATGTTGATCATTCCTCATAGGAGTGGCATTGATTTGTTAGGGTTTTGAAGCATTTTGTTACTCATTTTCATTGTGTATTGAGGTCTGATATAAATCAGTCCCAGACTGTTATATAGAACAGCCAATAACTATTTGTATTCATCATCACTGAAGTCTATAATAAAGCATTGGAGATTCGGCATTCAATTGTTCATGTGTTTATTGATATTGTTTAGCATTTGGAAGTGATTGTTGAAAGCAAATTAAAGCAAAAAATTTCAGTCATATTTAGTAGGGTATTTTACACTGAAGTTGTTAAGTCACCTGGTGTTCAAGTTGTGATTCTTGTGTCTCGTTCAAGAACATTAATTATGCCTGTTTTTGCTAATGGATGTTATTGCAATGTTCTGTTGTTTATACTGAATCTATGAACTTTGTGTCACAACGAAGTCATTCATGATCATATGTTCTTGTGTTGTTTGTTCAATCTGTCCAATCCCATCGACGTGTACCTCTGAATTTAGTTGAATAGTGCAAGCGTGTATTCATAGGTTTTGATTTCAGTCAAAAAAGCACAAAAATCTTTGCTTCGCTATTAAATGTGTGTTTCTACCTTTCACACGTTGCAAACCCAAAAAGATCACAAATTTCCCGTTCATTCAGCATAAGCATGAAAAACCCCTGAAAAATACTTTACATATTCTATAGTTTGTTTGTTTTATTTTACAAGGAGCTTCCCCTACAAATTTAAAAAGTGGTTCTATCGCACATCTATCTATTTTGCTTTTACACTGAAAGGTGCGAAATAAAATGCTAACATGGGGTACGGGGGACATGCAAGTGAGAACATGATCCACGACACTCGCACCACCACTACAAGGAAAGCATGTGAATTTATCAAACATAGGGAAGCAAGGAAGCCTATTGAGAATGTGGAGGCTCTAAGATTCCCCTAATTGGAGAAGATGTCTCCCGTACGTTGTGACAGCAATATTCCCATCTACAGAAACTCTCTATAAACCATACTCCTCAGGTCCATCTCATGAAGACATAGCTCATCCTTTGCAAGATCATGAATGGGTGTCTGGATGGTCCTAGTGCAAGTATGAAAGTCACCCAAAAGAATGATATTGCCAGTTGTGGAGTATTTGGAGATCTCTAGATAGAGGTCTAGATAGGATCGCCATCAATGTGAATGACAAAAGAAAATGAGGCAGGGGGAAGTAACAAACTGCAATGAAGACATCTCGAATGGGAAGAGGTCCCTTGTGAATGTGGAGCCACATGTATCTGGAATAAACATTTGAAGCAACCAATGAAACTCTAGGGTTGAGGTTATTCTAGATGAGGCAGGGTACCCCTCTAGAGCCACGAACACAACTAGAGCTACGAGTCTCACGATGAAAGGCCGAGATCCAAAAATAGCCAGTAACAAGAGGGAGAGCTCGTTCAGGGCTCTCGTGAATCTCAGTAAGGAAGATGAGATCCTAGGAGGCAATCACATCTTGAAAAGTACTTAGAGAAGACCATATGGCACCATTGTAGTTCCAACAAGTAATGGAGATGCCATCGACACCCACTGAGACCTGAAGGCCCTGTCATGCCGATGGTCTAGAGTGTGACCACCCAAAGGGAGGGGAGTCACAAATGATGGTGTGACTATTCCATATAACAGCCCCACTTGTTCTCTTTCTTGGCAACTGCAACTTGGATATGATCTTTTCGAAGTTCCTCAACCTGGAGCCTCATAAGGTCCACATCCAAGAGTGTTGTTTGGAAGTGCCCAAGCCTTGTGGATAGAAATATACTTAAAATCTAAGGATTCATGCAAGAATGCATGACCATCTTGTAGGTCTGTAAGGGATCGGTGGGCTTAGGTAGGCCACGAACACGGAGGTTCAATGCCTTAGCTTGCCACGCCCTTTCTTCATCGAATTTGGCTTGAATAACCATCTCAACAACAGGAGGTGCCTTCTTTCCTTTGACCATGTAACAAATGAATTATGTTCTACGACGTGTTTTTGGATAGATTGGTGTTGGGGCTCCGTTTATTTTTTAAGATATTCATGTTGTGTAATGATCTTTGACTGTTTATTCTGAATTTAGGAAACTACATCATTAAGCTACTACAAGCAAGGAGAGTCATTGGTAGTTTGAGCTTGTCCGAGATAGGTGATTCAGACCTACAAGTTGGCAATGATGTCATCCTTATCCTGCAGTTACTGTGGAAACAATGATATCAATTCTTTGAGTTCATTGCCAAGGATTTCGATCCCAGATATCTTCCTACTAAGGCTGACATATTTATTATGTGAGTACGGTATCTTCAAAAGGCAAGGAGATTGAATTTCTAGCTCGATAGGCTCAGAAAATGTGTGCACAACAAGAAGTTGCACACCAAAACCTCCTTGCTACAAACCAGCACACAAGAGAGAATCCTATTCTGTAGGTTGGAAAACCCATGACCTTAGCTGGAAGTAAGACCAACCAAAGTAGAAGGTAGCACAATTTGATGTTTGCCAGCTGAGTTGTGACTTTGGGTTGGTGCTGCCGTTGAAAAAGCATGATTTTCTGTCTTTAACTCATTTCATACTTAGCACAGTTTTGATCATCATTTGCCACTAGAGTTGCAATTTTATGCCGGTATTACCAATTAAAAAGCACAATTCACTTACTACATGTTCCATTGAGTTGCTGGCCATGTTTTTCACATGAACTTACCAGTTGAATCACCATTTTCAATTGGTTATGCTAGCACAAAAGTGTGATTCACTTCCACTTGTTTAATCCTTGAAGTTTGGCGTGAATCACTGATCATCCTGCCCTCCTTGGTGTGATTTCCTTCTAGTCTTTCCATTTCAATTGTGCATCAAACGCTTAACCTATTCTTTTCTTCCTTGGGCATGGTTTCACATCCTCTTTGCCAATTTTTTTGCTATTTTAGCTTGGCTATGCCTCTATAACAGTGTGCCCCTTGGTAATCAGTCTTTATTTCTTCCTCTAACGGAATTTGGACTTGTTTCTGCCATCTTTTGACCTTGTCATTTGCGGCCATTCTCCTTTTAGATCCAAACCGTTGGCATTTCATTCTTTTTATCTGCAAAAATGGTTGGAGAGTAGGTTCGGTTAAGGGACAGGATCAACATTCATTTTTTGTTGTTCTAATACAAGGTTTCTTGGATATACCAAAAGTGTTTAATTATATAAACCTTCTTCATGACTGGATAAAAAAGATGAAATTAATTCTAATTTTAGTTTTCACTTACATTTTGGGATTTGACACCTTAAATGTGATAAACTCCAATAATTAATAAAATATAAACTTCTGCACAAAACTAAGAACATAAACTGAAATCCTATGATCATCAAATTTGAACATCATATTTATCTTTCAGGGAAATCCTATGGAAACTGTCATGCTTCTCATTTTTGTGAATTGGTACCTAGGGAACTGTTTCTTGCAACAATGTACTGCACTTTTTCTTCATTTTCCCTCTTTTGCTTTAAAGATGGTAGGTTATTGCTGTCATCAGCAAGGGTACTTTTGCTGAAAGTGAATTTTTCTCCCTATCGTTTCCACCTCTTAAAGTTTTCCCTTTTTGTTTTTATTTCTTCTATAGAAAATGTTACTACTTACTAGTCTAGTGGCACAGAGAGAACATATAGATAGTGTTTATCTAAGAAAACTTACATATAACGAGTGTGGGTTTTTCAGTTGTTATTTTATACACTTCCATATTTGTTTGAAATGCTAAAGATTTATTTACTGATAGCATTGATCTGTTTTGGAGGCAGTTTTGCAATGAGTATTCTGTTCCAGCAGATGAAGTTGAACATTTTAAGGAAGTCACTCCTCAAGACATCATTTGTTCGCAGGTGATACATTATAAACTATTTTTCATATTCATTATATTTATGTGGCATACACATTCTCATGGTTGTGTCTTAAAATGTTAACAAGTCCCATAAACTACACGTTGATATTGACTTTGGTTTCTATTTAGCAGTACTTTGATTGTGGGAAGATTTAAATATTTCTGACAGAAAACAACAGGAATATGTCTTCAAGAGGAAGACGTTGCTGTCAGCAACATTAAAATTGACTTGACACGGGGAAGAGAGAACCCATTGGACAGGCATGTACATTGTTTTTAATATTTTTATTATTGGCACATAATTTTCTTGAAGGACTAGCACATTTTCTATGGTGTACTTGAAATCATATCTACAGGATGATATGGAACTTTTTTATTGATATGAATCACCTAATGTGGCCTTAACGAGTGTTTTTGTTTCTCTGTGTTCATGTATAATCATCATGCAGCGTACACTTTTTCAAGGTAAGTATAAACAGTCCTATTTATGTTTATGTTTGTTATAGTCCTATTCAGCTTCATCTTCCTTTCAATTGGATGCATCATTTTCTTTAATATTGAAAAGAAATATCATAATATTTACTGTATGTACAATATCCCTAAAGGTTTTTAATCAATATGGATTTAATGAAATTCCAGAAAAACAGAGAGAGCAGAGGACTTGATTATCATCCCACTTACCATAAGCTATAGAAAATCTCAGATTATGAAACCCAGCCCCAAGATTAGACTCACAGGGTTGCAGCAATATTTAAATAACCACCGAATAAGTTATTCAACCATAAGTCAAATTGCTAAATCCATACTACTAGAAGTTAGAACATGCAGGGAGATACTGATTGACTCAAACAAAAAGGAGGCAGATGCCATGAACCATATTGGACTAAAACAGAAATCCAAGATGTCATGCTCTTCACAGTGCAGCTTCAGTGAAGATTATGAGACAATGCAGACATTCAATGTGTCTCTCAATGGCTGCCATTGCTCCATGGTTCCATTCAACTGCAAATCTTTTCCAATGGTATACTTAGTAAAGTCCAGGATTATAAGCACCGCCATGGAGTAGTCACCGATACAAGAGGAGGTTGAGCGAGGGTCTATGGGAGCATACTACGGATCCTTTGATACCTCCCTAGATGAAACCTCTGTGTTGGTAGTCATGAGTTTCATTCTCCTCACAACATTCAAATTATTTAACGAGCTCTTCATGGGATGATACCGTCCTTGAATCATAGTTGCTAGGAGACCGGTTCCAGTTCGTCATTTTTTGAAAATAGGAGACGGGTACTTGGAGACGCCTATATATATAATTTTTATTATTATATAAAATAAAATTTCATTAAATTTTGAATATTAAAAAACAAATGATAAACTTTATGATTTAAATAATTTACAATTTAAAGTTAAAAGTAAAACTTACAAGTTTATAACTTAAATTATTAAAGTTTTAATTTAAGTTATATCATAGAACCAGCTGTAAATACACTATATAGCATCATGTATAATACAAATACGAGAACAATTGAAAATTAAAATTAAAAACAAAAAGGAAACTGCAGAAGGGATCTGAGGAGGATAAACGCATTTCCTTAGTTGCACTACAACAAAATCTTAAGTATTTAAAAAAAACCTGGCAGCTTCTCACTGCTTTCTGGTCTCCTGTTTGCTGCCAGTGAACACAAATCGTGCAAAGGAAATGATGAATCTCCAGTGATTTTTCCTACAAAAATGATCGCGCAACGTTTTTCAATGGGTTTTTTTTCATTATTTAATTTATATCGCTTTTTAGGGTGGAGACACAACGAAATAGGGTTTTTGAAGGAGACAGTAGGAAATGCAGGCAGGACGTTTCCTTTAATTGGGGACATCTCAGTACATGTTTCCGGTACCCAAAATGCCTCCTGGTATCGGAGACGCGTCCCAGGGGGTCGGAGACGCATCTCCCTGCAACATTGCCTTGAATTCAAAGAAATAAGCACTTGATCCTTATTTGTTCTCTGGGTTTTCTTGCCAAATTTTCTTCAGTGATTTTCTTTCAATTTCCACATCTAGAATTAGGACCAAATGGGCTAGTATCAGAGCTCAACATCTTTTTTCAAGGACACAAAATACCACCCCATCTACACACTCCTTTCCCTCAATATCCATACAGCTTACATCCCAAATCTATTCTTTGATCAGCACCATGAAACAATGAGAGCTCAAGCTCATAAGAAGATGCAAATAAGAGAGGGACTTGGAAGTTTCATATAAAGTTTGTCATATACCTTGTACATCCAAAATGACAATGACCATGATAGTAGGTCACATGAGCCATCATTAGTAAGGACAGTGAGAAAACATGGAGATCAATAACTAATTTCCAATGGCAGCCATGTAGCCTCTGCTTGGACAAACTTATACGATGATAGGAATTTGTTTCCCTATCTGGACCTATAAACAACTTGGTGCCCTTCCTTTGCTTAACAATAATACCTCCTTAGCGAGGAAATTTGCCCCCATGTTCCCTTTTGTTGGTATTACTGAAGGACAGAGATTGAAACTTCCTTGGGACTACACCCTCCCATTATCTTTTGATGAAGCCTCCAATTGCAACAGTTTGCTTAAATCAAACAACCAATAACGGCGCTTGATTTTCCTTCCACTTCAAGACAGTCAAAGGTGATGAAGGCTAACTCAATTCCTTTTGAGCAGACTTTCCAACCTTGTCATATCATTGAAAGCCTTTTTATATCTATAACGTAATAGAATTTGAGTTCATTGACATCTGTAATCAAACCTTATATTGCTGCCTTTGTAATTCCATTTAATGTTGGCTTTTCTCATGAGCTTGGTGCTCACCCCCTTTGCAAGGTAATTTACCACAACAATTAGCATTATTCATGCTTCTCCAATAAAAAGTTCATATTATTCTAAAAGAAATGAAACAACGCCACTAGTCTTCTCCGCGGGTGGCAAGTTGGAAGATAGCAAAGTGGTTAATGATCTCCGCCCAGCACTAGAGGACTAAACATGGAGTGGCAAAACCCTAGCAAATCTACACCTAGGACATCAAAACCATGGCAAACACCTTAGTGAATTCCACCCAGGTCTAGATCAGAAAGGATTCAACTAAAGAGAGGCACACTTTTTCGAGGCTTAAGACATGTTTTTCTGCCATAAACACTTTTAAGTGGCAATGATGTAAGTGAAATGTGCCCAAGGATGAAATGGAATAACAAATCAAATGAGGCACAATTTTGAAGTGGCAGAACAAAAGGAAATCTGGGCCTAGGAAAGGGTAAGCTGGCAATAAGTGCCTAAGTGCATGCCTAGATGGCTCAAACCAACAAAAGTTCTGCCTAGGACATGAATCAAGTGGCAAACTCACAAGTAATCTGTGGTCAGCATAAACAAGGTATAAAACACTTAAAGGAGGTGCACCTTTTTATAGTTGGAGCCGAGCAAAGTTCCGCCTAAGTCTTAAGTAAATGGACAAATACTTTAGTGATTTTAGCCAGCCTCAAAAGGGGTAACACTCAGTCATAAAGTGAGGTGCACAAATGTGATGGCTATGCCATCTAAAAGTTCCTCCCAATGGATAAGTATTTTATGAAGTTTCGGATCAAATTTTCATTCAGGACCTTGGTCACTTTTGGTTTCGGCACCTCAGATCAAATTTCCATTTGGGACCTTGGTCACTTTTGGTTCCGGCACCTTGGCACTAGTTTCTGGGTGCTAGGTTCTCTTGTCGTCCCGCCACCCACCAGAGGCTCAGAAATGCACAAAAACACATCGCCAACTCTCAAAACCACCATTAATACAAAATGGGTAGTTGAAAATGAAGTTTTTATGGCAATAGGTGGAGTTGTTGGGGTTTTCCCTCCCATTTTTCCATCAAATCCAAGTGGTGAAGGATAAATGGAAGATTGAAACTCATTTTAAAAAGAGTCTAGTGTGTGGTCTCCAGAAGATATTTATAGGTGTAGAAAGTTGCAGGGCAACTATTGAAATGCCAATTCAGCTCATTAAGGAGTGCAGACCCGTGAAGTCAAAGGAGTTGATATTGTATATGGTTTTTGTTGTAGAATGTCTCCAGGTCATTAGGTATGTACCCAGGAAGATTTCTCAGTTGCAGTTGGGTATTTTCCTTTGCCATGTTTGATGGCACGAATGTAATGCTGGGTCAAATGAATGTGAGAACATTCTGAAAAATATTGCAAGCTTTGTAATAACCTCTCATGTCATATATGGGTATATGCAGTTATGGTCTGGATTACTAAGTATGTTCTATTGTAAAAGATCTCATATTTTGTGGTGTATGCAAATATATAGCTCATTGTTCTTTTGGTTTCAATTTGTTGTTTTCTTAATGAACTATGACTTGGTTGCCCATAGAGTAGGCACCAATATGGAGCCATTCTTCTCAACCTCACATCTTTTAAACAAACAAAAACATTAACCAATGGTTTAGGGGAAGAACCATTAATTTTGTGCATCCTTAACTATCAATATAAACAAGGAATTATCTCAAGTGGATATAAAATGAATCTATTTCGTGTGGGTTATGCATGCATAGTTGTATCAGCTATATGGGGGTTTTGTGACAACCAATTGTTCTTGGTTCAGTGACAGTTTTGGGATCAAGATAACGGGATGGGTTTGGTTGTTCATTGATTATTAGTTTTTCATCTTGTTTGAACTCAATACTTGTTAAGATATACCCCTTGGAATATCCCTCCAGAGCCTAGCTAAGCTCGAAGTGCAGAGGAATCTACCTACTCCTATAAGTTGGCCAAAATAGCCCTTAACATATTGAATAACCTCTTTCAATCACCTTGATGACACCCCTAGCCTAGGTGATTGAGTAATATTTTAGGGTTTTGGGTTGTGGTAATTTTGGGAACCAAAAAGTCCAGAACACCCTTGCATTTCTGCATTCCTCCCATATCCCAAATCACTCATATTCTTTTATTTTACCCTAGCAGGATTCTTTCTGACTTCTAGATGCCCATCATTTTTCCGCATCCCTTCAAGTTCAGTTTTGCGGAGCTTCCATGAACTTGTGAACTTCTACTCTTCCCTCCATCCTTCCAATTCCCAATACCCCGCATTTCCTTGTTTCTCTCCACACTTCTCCTTGCTGACTTTCCAACTTCCCATGGACATGTCCACATTCGACCTCCAGTTTCACATCAAATTCCTACAAATCTACCAAATGCCTCACCCACTTCCCTACAACTCCCCAAGATGCCATTAATGGCTAGATTTGACCCTTTGCAATTGTACAAACGCACTTATCCTACCAAAATACCATTGCTCATCCCAAGGGTGTGGATCCACATGCATATTTCAATAGAGGATGAAGATGATTTGATTGAGATGAATGGTGCAATTGAAACCCTAGCCGCCATTAGTCTATGTGTGGGTACCAAGCTATCGATTTCGAACAGGAAATATGCTTTCCTTTTAAAGGCTCACCCTGCACTCGGCTCAAGGTGGATTTTAGTAGATCTAGTGGACTTGCTCATGTTTAATGCTTTGACTATCAACAAATCTTGCAACCCCCAGCGAGACAAGCTAAACACATGATAATCAAATTATATAAATACAAGATTTGAAATTGTTACAAGGGCTGGTCTCTAAGCCAATTCCCTACCCTATTGCTAAAAGTGTATTCTAGGTTATCAAATGCAGTGTAGTGGAAACATTGTAAGGAAAAAGATCATGTTTGTATGAGTTATAGAAATGTTTAGTCAAGTTAGGCAGTTGTATGATCATATGTCTCCATGATAGGCTATCATATCTCAGGGGAATCTTCGAACATAGTTGTTGGTTCTCCCTTGCCACATTTGCTAGCCTAATGTAATGAGGAGTTGATTAATGTCGCAGTATCATAATGCTTTACAAACATTTTTGTAATGGTCTCTCTTTGTGCATGTGAGGTATTACTGATTTTCTCTGGATTACTAAGTATGTATGATATGCAAATGTTTCTTTGTTTTTGTGATTCTATTACATCCCATATGGTCATCCTTCTTTCTCACATGTTGTGACTTTGTTGCCCATTGGAGTAGGCATTGGTATTTTGGCTTAGGATTCAATCATTCATTTTCATAAAGCTTCTCTTTTTTTTTTCAGTTTAGTTCCCTGCTCTACCTACATACACAAACAAGTATTATTACTTTTGCCATATCTTACAAGATTTATACTTGAATGAAGTGTTTAGAGGTTTGTGCATGTAGGGGTATTGCTCATCATTATAGTCCATTGCCCTATAAGTTTACATCTTTAGTGAGTTTGTGTTAGATATTTAGAGGGCTATGATGATGAGATTGCAAGATGTAAGTGTGTAAGTGATTTAAGGGGATTCATTTTGGTGATTATAATTGGTTGTATTTTGGGTACGCTTACATATTTTCTTGTAATCTACTATTAATGAGGTCTAGTAGGCTTGTCCATGACCACCATTAGAGCATGGTAGTCAAAGCCTTGTTCCAATTGCTGTTCTATCTTAAGACCTCAAGGGAATTCCCCCTAGGTTCTGCATAGCCTCAAGAAGAAGAAGAAGAAGATTTGCCCTAATCCTATGCATTGGTTCAAAATCACGCCCTCTTTATTGATGTCACTCTCCTTGCCTAAGCTACCTTGTTCCCCTTGTCTCGCTTTGGGTTGTGGTACTAGAGGAGAGGGCCTACATTTTTTAGCACCAACAAAATGGCGACTCTGTTGGGGACAAATTTAGATTGATCTTATCCTAGGTTGCAAGAAAATTGAAGACTCTGATGGTGAGAGATCCTAGAAAATATTTAGGCCTTGGTGATTCACATTCCAAGGATTTCCTCTTTTGAAAGAGGTGGCAACTCTGCTGTCAAGAGAAAAATTTATTGTTGGTATTGTCTATTCGTTGTTGGTGTGTCAAGAATACGTATCAAACTTGAAGCAGTTGGTAATAAAGATACACAAAGGTTTTCTTCTTCTTTATTCAAATAAGTCTTCTTTCAAGCTAAAGAAATATTCTTTAATGAAGTTTTTTTTCTGCCTTGCATGACTGAATTTGCTAAGTCATGGCTTCTTGGCTAAATAATGATAACTCTAGGGCTGCTTCTTCACATGTGCCTTCCTATGTCTCAAGCCTTAGTAACTACAATGAAGTAGATGCCTATGACTCTTATGATAATGTCCCTCCTCGCTATTCAAACAGCGATGCATCTTATGCTCTCCTATCTCAAAACCAAACATCCATGTATGAGCACAATGAGCTTGTTAGGCAGCAGAAGGAACTTGAAATTCAAATTAGGCTGCTTGAGTCTTGCTATTCAAACAACCATATGTCTTATGCTCTCCTACCTCAAAACCAAACATCCATGCACAAGCATATGAGCTTGTTAGGCAACAGAAGGAATTTGAAATTCAAATCAAGCTGCTTGAGTCTAGTTTGCGATCCAAATCCTAGCCTACTTCCGTGAAGAATCATGTCACCAAGTTTCGAGAAATTAGACTTCCCAATATTCTCCTTATTGATGTATATGAGAAATTAGACTTGTCGTGGGTAAATTATGATTTTGAATGTATGTATGACAAATGAGATTTACCTACAGTTGCCCAAGTTTGATGGGCTAGATTTATCTCAAGGGGAGGCACATGTCCAAGAATTTTGTGATTTTATAAGTATCATTATGTAGATGAGGATATGTGGATGAGATTTTTTACTGAACATGTAAAGAAATGGGCATGCAATTTTCTGAACAGCTATTTTGTAATTTCCCACCCTAATTTTTTTGTGTTTTCTGAATTGATGTTGGTTTGTGTGTTTCAGGTTTGCATTGCATATGACATACATTCAAAAGTAAAGCAATCTAATTTATGTGGGAAACAATAATAACATCAATCTATCAAATAGCCAAATGAAGAATGAGCATAAATATCAAAGGGGAAACATACCCATTTGCTGTTTTTGTACGTTGCAGGTCTGATATAAAAATTACAGCAATTTGGAAATCCTAAAATTGTGCCAAAGAGTCCAAACCCTAACTTCTCCCAGTTCAAAGTGACAAACAACAATGCAACAATGCTAGGCGCCTCCAATGGAGTTGTTGGGAACTCCAAACCTTAGGCGTTTCAGCCTCTAGGGTGTCACGTCTTGCCCTAGGTCTGGTACAACCTGTTTGGTTAATAAACCAGCAGCAAAAACTCAATACAACCCCTCAAAACTGTCCTCTACTCTCTCCCAAACACCTCTGCAATCGACTGCTCATCCTCACGCCAACAATGAAGAGGAAAATCACCCAAAATAAAGCCAAATAAACCCACAACTGGTACTGCTTGTCCCAAGAATGGTACAGCCAGCAAGTAGACTATATGCAGGCCACAAAAATCATTCAAACTACTTTATTCCATCAAGAACTCTACTCATCATCTTCGTTCAAAAATCTGCAAATCAAAATCCTTGTTCAAACTATAGAAATCGAGCCAATGCATTACCAGCATAGTCCCTGTGTGAGATAATCAGCAAACAACCTTGGGATGTCTCTCAATCCTGCAGTTGTTGATCCTCATGAGGGATTTCGTCCTCACAAAGCCAAGCAAATCCAAAGTTCAACCACAAAAACCATGTAGAAATAATATATCAAGCATGCTTGCAAAATGAGCTCCAAAACCTTTATATTTTCCCCAAATCTCACACTCAACTTGGGCATTTAATATTTAATTCATTTTGCTTTATTTCTCACCTTATAACTCCCTCAAATTGGACGCCAAGTTAAGTCATTTATCTTAACTTATAAATATGTTACTTTTTTTCCCAAAGTTGGGCACCCAAGTATATAATACAAAGTTGCCTTTATAATATTTAATTATCGCTAAGTTAAATATTTAATTTAACTTAGCACATTAACAATAATTAATATAACAACACCTCTCCTTAAATGGACACCAACGGGCATTGGGTGAAGAGACCAATCATGACGGAGCATAACCGGCGTCATGTGACGAAGTCAGTGGCGGGCAGTAACCCTGTTAAAAATAGTGTGGACCCCATGTCCAAAAATGCCCCGAAAAGCATCACCGTGAACCTCCTGACATCTCTGAGCTCAATGCAACCTCTAAAAACCCCAAATGACTGAACTGCCATGCCATCAACCCACTCGGAAGGAGTACCCTAACCACCTTGTTAGCCTACAGGAACCCAAGTAATAGGCTAACCATCACTAACTGTTGGAAGCTTAGGAAGGGGACATTACAGTCCGCCCTTCCCAAAATTGCTTGTCCACAAGCAATCTCAACTCTAGATGCTATAAAATATGTTCATTCTCCCATGTAGCATCCTCTATTAGCAAATTCTTCCACTTCACCAAGTATTCTCTAGTGACCACCCTCTGTAAAGTACGGTCTCTGGTGTTTATAATGGCCTCCGGAATGAGAATCAGCTTGCCTTCTTCATCTAGAGGCAATAGCTCAGTAGAAGGGATCACATTGTGCCCTAGTGCCTTCTTGAGGCGAGATACGTGGAAGACATTATGAACTCTACTCTCCGCAGGCAACTCCAACTCATAAGCCACCTCCCCAATCTAGCGGGAAACTCTCAAAGGGCCATAATACCGTGGCTTCAACTTCTCTACACCACTCTTCTTGAGAGTGGACTATCTGTAAGGTTGCAACATTAAATAGACCATGTCACCAACCTCAAATGAACGCTCAACATGATGTTGATTTGCATATTGCTTCTGTTGATTCTATGCTTTCTGTAAGTTCTCCTTCAAGGACTTCATAATATCTTGGCTCTCCTATAATAAGTCCTTTGCCTTGGGCACTCTACTATCCCCAAACAACAAGTCTAGGAAGTTTGGTGCTTCATAGCCATATAATGCCATGAATGGTGGCATTTGTATGGACATATGGTAAGTGGTATTGTAGCAATACTCACCAAGATGGAGCCACTTAACACGTCTTTTGTTGCCCTGCAATGTACTTCCTGAGGTATCCTTCCACCCACTTAACAATTTTTGTTTGCCCATCTGTTTGTGGGTGATAACTGGTGCTAGGAGTGAGTTTAGTCCCACTCAACCTGAAGAGTTCCTGCCAAAAGTGACTTAGGAACATGTTGTCCCTGTCACTTACTATGCTCCTAGGCAACCCATAAAGCCTAAATACCTCTTTGAAAAATAAGT
Organism: Cunninghamia lanceolata; assembly: GCA_027924645.1. Classification (NCBI taxonomy): domain Eukaryota; kingdom Viridiplantae; phylum Streptophyta; class Pinopsida; order Cupressales; family Cupressaceae; genus Cunninghamia; species Cunninghamia lanceolata. The sequence goes on from BSBN01000515.1 coordinate 4,133,385, forward strand.
CAACAACCTGTGCTGCTGTGTATGTGGCTGAAATAGCAAAGAAGTGAGCAAATTTCGTCAATCTATCAACCACCATATAAATACAGTCCTTCCCGTGAACCTTGGGCAGCCTTGTGATAAAATCCATGGAGATGCATTCCCACTTTTGATTCAGAATAGGAAGGAGTTGTAGAAGACCAACTGGATAAGAATGTTCATGCTTGTTTTGTTGGCATGTAGGACACTCACGAACATACTTGAACATCAGTTTTTAGCCCTTTCCATGTAAATCTTTCTTGGATTTGCCTGTAAGTTTTAAAGTAACTCAGGTGACCAGCCATTGGAACATCATGGAATGCCCTCAAAATCTTCTTTTTAATCTCAGAATCAAGTGCCAGGAAAATTCTATTCTTGTAGATGATGAGATCATTTACAACCATGTACCTGTCATCATGAATGCTACCCTCAATAATGCTTGTAGCCCATTGATCCTTAGCATACTCGGCTGAAATCAACTCTTTCCAATCGGCTGTGATCTCTACTAAGGAGCATAAATGCGGTCACTTGGACAAAGCATCAACAACGACATTCTTTTTTCCCCTGACATAAACTATGTCAAAGTCATAGGCCTTTAGCTTACTCACCCATTTCTGCTACCTGTCATTTAAATCTGTCTGGTTCAGGAAATGTTTGAGGTTGTCGTGATCTGTCTTAACAATAAACTTTCCCCCCACTAAGGAAGGTCTGAATTTGGCTAATGCATGCATAATAGCCAACATCTCCTTATCATAAATACTGTAACCTCTCTCGACACCCCACAATTTCTGCTCTCAAATGCTATGGGATGCTTATCGTACATCAACACCGCCTCTATTCCTTCTCCAAAAGCATTACAGTCTAACTCAAATGGTTTAGAGAAGTTAGGAATAGCCAATACTAGGCAAGTGCTCATTACTGTTTGAATCGATCAAAACATTGTTGTGCATCACTAGACCAAAAGCCCCCTTCTTTGTCATGTCTGTAAGTGGAGCAACTGCCTATGAAAACCCTTTGGCGAACCTCCTGTAGAATCCGCAAAGACCAAAGAATCCCTTGAGTTGTGAGAGATTCTTGGGTGGAGGCCAATCAATGATCATTCTAATCTTCTCGGGATCCTCAGAGTTGATAATGTGACCGAGATACAAGAGCTCGGTCATGCCAAACTCACACTTAGACTCTTTGATGTATAGGTACTCCCTCTCCAAAATACTCAAACACCTCATTAATATGTTGCAGGTGTTCCTCCCAAGTCCTGCTAAAAATCAATATGTCATCAAAGAAGATGAGGACAAATTTCCTCAACTGATTATGAAACACCCTGTTCATGCAGTACTGAAAAGTAGCTGGGGCATTCGTTAAGCCAAAAGGCATAACCAAAAACTCGAAGTGTCTATAATGGCATCGAAATGTCGTCTTCTCCACATCTTCTTCCCTGACTTGAATCTGGTGGTACCCTGATCTTAGATCTATCTTCGAGAAGAAGCAAGCACCATGTAGCTCATCTATGAGCTCATCAATACGTGGGATGGGGTATCTGTTCTTTATCGTTTTCTTGTTCAAGGCCCTGTAGTCAATACATATCCTCAACATCCCATCTTTTTTCTTCACCAACACTACCACAGAAGCGAAAGGGCTCTTGCTTGGCCTGATGTGCCCCATCTCGAGAAGCTCTTTGATAGCCTTCTCAATCTCATCCTTCAACCTCTTTGGATGCTTGTAGGGAGTAATAATGACTGGCTTGGCCCCCTCCAACTCTATCACATGCTCAATGCCCCTCTCAAGAAGCCTCCCAAGTGGAATGCTACTAAACACTTTGTTGTGCTTGGATAACAAACCCTAGATATTTGGGTGGTAACTCTGCTTCTGCTACTCTGTAACTGTGGGCATAATCAAGCACTCTGTTGCCCACTCCACCTGATCATGTCTAAGAAGTCCCTCCATCCTCTTGAGAGACACCACACGTAAACCACCATCTGACATTCCCCTAAGGACATGCTTCCTCCTATCAACCTCAAACTTCATCTCCATGGTACACAAGTTGAGGTAAAACTCTCCAATAGCATGAAGCCATCTCATGCCAAGAACCACATCCACCCCCCCCATGCTCACAGAGTCACAACATAATAATGAGCCTGGAACTCATAATCACTCAACTGAATAATCAAGTTAGGAATCCTCCTCTTACAGGTGATAACAAAACCATCCGCTACTCTCACCTTGAATCCTTCGAATTCTTCTGTCTTGAGTCCCCTTTTAGCAACTAGCCCCTCATCAATGAAGTTATGAGTGGCTCCTATGTCAAGAAGAGTAACTACTCTCTGTCCCCCAAGAACTCCTCGAATCCTGAATGAACCCTCTTTCTAGATGCTAGAGAGTTGGGCTATGGGTCTATCATCTTCCTGCTTCTCAGACTCATCTGAAGAGTTCTCCCTCTCTGAATCCCCTAAATCGGAATGTTGATCTGCACCTTCATCTGTTGTTTCTTCCACTGAAAAGTATTCTATATGTTTAGCCTTGGCTTGGGCAGCACACTTGTGCGATGGATCCCAAGGCTCCATGCAATGAAAATGCAATTTCTTTCGTCTGAGTTCATTGAGTTGATCACTATCTAATCTCGAGGGTCCCTTATTGGATTGGAGTCTCACTGAAATGGTTTCTTGTCCTTGTGTTTCTTATTAAAGAAACCTTTGGTCTGAAATTTGCTCCTCGAAGTGGAAGACTCCATATCTCTCGCTTTCTTCAGAGCATCCTGCAAAGAAGGTGGATTAAGGGCCTTAATCGAACCTCTTAAGGGATTGGATAGACCATCAATAAAGAGAACAGTCAACCTTCTTTCAGAAATATCAGTCACCATCACAGATAACTTTTGGAATTCAGAAATGTAGGTGTCCACTGAACCCCACTGTTTCAACAGAGCCAACTCCTTAAACTGCAACTCAGGATTCCTTTTGTCAAATCTATCCATCAACCTCTCAGTAAACTCAGCGTAAGAGGTAATCTGATCATGGCCCAAGGTGACCATACCATGGTGCCGCCACTCATAGGTATTACCATCTAAATGAAGAGCAGCATATGTAATGGCCTCATCCTCTGGCATAGGACTGAGCTGAAAATAGTTATCTAACCTATGTATCCAAGCTCTAACTGTAGTCTTCCTCGAGCCATCAAAGTAAGGAATAGATAACTTACTTTCTTCTATAGTTCTTGATTATGAAGTCTTCCACCCCCACCTCTATGGGGTCCATTCCTCAATCTGATATCCATGTAATCGTGAAATGACATTTCAGCCTGAAATTCTACCCCGAATCCCTCCAATCCCTCATTATTTGATCCTAAAACTCATGTTGTGTGGGTTCATTAACAACAGGAGGGTTATGCTGTGGAGGAAAGGTAGGCATACGAGGCCTAGTGTTTGTTGTGCCAGCCATTGAACACTGATTAACAGCCCTATTATCGACCGAACCATCCCCGTTATCACCATTCCTTCCGTTGCCATTAACATCACCATCTCTCCGATTGTCATTACCATTACCGTTATTATTATTGTTATTTCCTGCAATCTGCTGAGCCAAAAGGGCACAAAGCCGATTCATATTCTATTGCAACTCTCGTTGTCCTTTAGCAAGATCATTTAAAATATCTCTAGTGCTGGGTTCACCGTGATCTCTATCACCCATATCTACCTCAACCCTGTCAACACCTGCAAATGGATCTATATGTGTTGGGATTTCAAGGTTTGGGTTTGATCTGTTTCTTCTCAAATAGTGCTGATAAGTGTTAAGCTGCATTACTCAAAGAATCGCTGCATGTTCACCACAACAACCGCATAGGATGGCAAGAAAAGTTGTGCTCTGATACCACTGTAATGTCCCACCCTAATTTTCTTGTGTTTTCTTAGTTGATGTTGGTTTGTGTGTTTTAGGTTTGCATTTTGTTTTGCATTGCATATGATATACATTCAAAAGTAAAGCAATCTAATGATACCCAAATGCTTATTTATGTGGGAAACAATAATAACATCAATCTATCAAATACCCAGATGAAGAATGAGCATAAATATCAAAGGGGAAACATACCCATTTGTTGTTTTTGTACATTGCAGGTCTGATATAAAAATTACAGCAATCAGGAAACCCTAAATTTGTGCCAAAGAGTCCAAACCCTAACTTCTGCCAATTCAAAGTGACAAACAACAATACAACAATGCTAGGCGCCTCCAATGGAGTTGATGGGACCTCCAAACCCTAGGCGTTTCAGCCCCTAGGGTGTCACGTCCTGCCCTAGGTCTGGTACCGCCTGTTTGGGGAATAAACCAGCAGCAAAAACTCAATACAACCCTTCAAAACTGTCCTCTACTCTCTCCCAAACACCTCTCCAATCAACTGCTCATTCTCACGCCAACATTGAAGTGGAAAATCACCCAAAATAAAGCCAAATAAACCCACAACTGGTACAGCCTGTCCCAGGAATGGTATGGCCAGCAAGTAGACTATATGCAGGCCACAAAACTTATTTAAACTGCTTTATGAACTCTATTCTGTCTTCGTTCAAAAATCTGCAAATCAAAATCCTTGTTCAAACTGTAGAAATCAAGCCAATGCATTACCAGCATAGTCCCTGTGTGAGACCATCAGCAAACAACCTTGGGATGTCTCTCAATCTTGCAGTTGTTGATCCTCATGATGAGGGATTTCATCCTCACAAAGCCAAGCAAATCCAAAGTTCAGCCACAAAAATTTTGTAGAAATAATATATCAAGCATGCTTGCAAGATGAGCTCCAAAACCTTTTATATTTTCCCCAGATCTCACACTCAACTTGGACATTTAATATTTAATTCATTTTGTTTTATTTCTCACCTTATGACTCCCTCAAATTGGACGCCAAGTTAAGTCATTTATCTTATAAATATGTTACCTTTTTTCCTAAAGTTGGGCGCCCAAGTATATAATATGAAGTCACCTTTATAATATTTAATTATCGCTAAGTTAAATATTTAATTTAACACATTAACAATAATTAATATAACAACACCTCCCCTTAAATGGACACCAACGGGCATTGGGTGAAGAGACCAATCATGACAGAGCATAACCAATGCCACGTGATGAAGTCAGTACAAAGCCAATGCGGAGCGGTGACCTTGCTAAAAATAGTAAGTGTGGACCTCATGTCCAAAAATGCCCCGAAAAGCATCACCGTGAACCACCTGGCATCTCTGACTCAATGCAACCTCTGAAAACCCCAAACGGCTGAACTGTCATGCCATCAACCCCCGCAAAAGGAGTCCCCTAACCACCATGTTAGCCTATGGGAACCCAAGTAATAGGCTAACCATCACTAACTGTCGAAAGCTTAGGAAGGGGACATTACAATTTTTTCTTCTTGGGACAGTTTAATTGCAGCCTTTGAGGAGTGGTGTGCACTTGGTGTTGAACATTTCTCTCTTGTCCATGAACTCGCAAGCATCAGAAGGCAAGAGGGTGAGTTGGTTCTTTTTTTTGTCAAAAGGTTTATGGCTGCTTTGTCTTGCATACCTAATTGTTACAGGCTGAATGAGAACAAGTGCATTGATTTGTTTTGTGATGCATTTCATCCTGGGGCTAGCCTTTGTCCACCTAAGGTTCTAGACCATATCCTAATGTGAGCAAATGTTGAAGCTTCATATAAAATTGATGTTACTTCCCTCAATGCTAAGCGAGTGGAGAAGGACGATGTTGCATCATGTGACAGCTAGGTAGATGATGAAGGTAGTGTATGCACTTACCTTCAGTTGGAAGAGTCACTTTCCAGAGACGATAATGTTGATATGCAAGTTGACTCTCAACTTGAAGTTGAGATATGCAGCTGCACTTTGTGATAGCCCCATGGTCAAAGAATAGTATGTGTGCACAAGTGAGGAACCAATTGAATTAGCACGTGAGGCTGATTATGACAATTATGTATATGCATGTGATGACGAGGATGAACAAGAAACTAGTTTCTTGTTTGATATATTGCCCTCCTTTGTTCCTATTAAATTTAATGAGGTTGCTAGTGTTGGCCTTTATGCACATGATGGCTTGGATGAAGATGACATGGATGTGCCTACACCTAGTGATGAAATTGCTGATATAAATGATAGTGTAGCCATTAATTTTCAGTTCAAAGACCTTGCCCTTGATGATTGTAAAGATGGTGATCATGTGGATGCATATGAGAGCCTATTTTTTCGGTGCAAGATATATTGTCTTCCCCATGTTGACTGCGCTTCAAGAAGGTTGAAGGCAAATGTTATCTGAGTGAACAAGGAAGAAAAGGCAGCATGTTACAATTTTGATTTCAGCAATAAACATGGGACAACTAGTTGCTAATATCAGCTTGAAATGGGGAGACAACTTGAAAAACTTGGTTTTTCACTTGAGGCGTCTCATATTAACTTTTATGTCGATGGTTTGAATTGTGGTTTGAATCATGCTTATGGTTCAAACATGAAAAGTGTGTCAACATGTGTGAAAGTGATGCATGCTAGTGGTCTAATGTCCAAGAGCTTGATGAACATACCAATGACTATGAAGTGTTTCACTTTAATACAAGGTGTGCGTCAACTCTTGAGGGTGCATGTGTTTCACTAGAAGTTGAGTCCTTTGTGTGGAAATGGGTGTGAATGAGCAGCAAGGCATATGTATGCATGGAGATCAACATGTTGCAGCCTAGCTTGATGGTGTACCTAAGTTCGAGGCACTCCAATTTGGAGTGAATGGAGATATTTTTCCTTGTACTAGCCAAGGTTGTAGTCAGATATACTTTTCTTTGCCATGTGAATTAGAGGTGTTCTCTTTTTTCCTTAGTTCACATGAAGAGGTCAGTAGGCAAAGTAATGTTATGGCAATTAATCGCAAATGTCTAATTTCATCCATGTGTACTGTTGTTGACTTAGTTTTTGCTAATTCACCCTATGTTGTTGTGAGCATGCATGATGTGTGTGGTATTGAGGCATGGCAAGGGTCAGCATCTACTATTTATGGTTGAGCTGCAATGGCAACTCTGATGGTGGGTTTGGTCTTCACTTCCCTGGCATTATTGACATGGTTATGCATGCATGTAAGAAACATCATTTGTTGTAGATTGGTGGTGGATGCATTTTCAACTTGAGGGAGATGAGCTCCTTTATTATGCTTGTCTTTGATAGAGGTAAGTGGGTTGTGATAGTTTGTCCGTGGCCTTGTGCCATGGATCTTCTTTGCAGGGTCTGACCTACAAGTGTCCAAGTTTTGATTACAACCATACCTTCTCAAGTATCTTTGTGCCGTCATGTCATTGGTTGTAGGTTGTCTTATACATACTTTCTTGTGCTTTTGCCTTGTACCTATTGGTTTGTTTTGTCTCTCCTCCCGCCTCATCCTTTTTGCCTTTTTGGTCTGCCTTCCAAACATAGCTAGATTATTGCCATGCCTGCAAGAGACACATGTCCCCAACTAGAGCCAATGTTGGGACCTATTTTCACATGCCTTCCTAAGTCATGTGCCCCTTTGTTGTTTTGGCCTACCTTGCCCATCACTAATAACTGATATGAGAATTGCATGTGCTAAAGATTGCAAAAAATCCAAAAGTTTCTATGTTTGGGGAGTATTTCTTAACTTTGGCCATCTTCCACATTTCCTCTTTTCCCTTCGCTTTCCGCACCCTTGTAGCTTTGCACTTTTGTGGACTTTTCGCGAACTTGTGGACTTCTTCCATTGTCCGAACTCGCAAACTTCTTTCTCCCACTTCTTTTCCTTTTCACACTTCTTGTGGACTTGCGATTTTCCCATGGACTTCTTCCACGTTTCCAATCTGGTCCAAAGTCCAAATGTCCAGATGATCCCCACACTATTTGCAGATGTGGTCATTTGCGGAATTGTCTCGAACTTTTGGATTTCTGACCTTTTAGTCTAATGTCCGAATGTTCAATTCATAGTTGGAAAACTCAGAATCGGCAAAAACTTGCCAAGCCCAAGAAAACTCGACTCTGCAAAAAATTGGCAACTTAAAAAATTGCTTAATTTCATTAGAAACATGTTTTTTGCAAAATCCAATGACAAGATGTATCCAATGAGTACAAAAATATTTTCTATTAAATTTGATTGATTTGAATGCAAATTGAGTACAAAATCGCATCCTCATGCAGAATCCTAATGGTTGATAGTCTAATACACTAGATAGCTGACAAAATGAAAATATTAAAACTAAAAGTAAATACAACATTTTACATCTGCTTGTTCCCTAATCTAATGAAAACTAGGGGAGAGGTAGAGGTTCTAGTCCTTGGAGTCCGTTGTGGCTCCTCGCTTGGCATGGAAGGCAATGGCTCGACCTCCATCCTGGTAGTAGATGGCAATGACTCAGCCTCATCAATGTCATCCAATCCTAGATCATTTGAAAGGCATTCCCACGACAATGCATAAGAATGGTTGTGTTTACGTTGTCGTGTATCATCTTTTGAAGATGATCATCATAGTTGCTTGCAAGAAGATCATTTGCAAATGCAGTGTGGTCCATTTTGGACTTCCAACATCCATTGAGTCTAACCATGATCCCAAACTCGTCAACTATTTCAAGAAATCATTGCGGGACCTGTTGGTTACACAATTGGATACCTTAGAATTATCCCACCATTCACAAATGACCAATTAGACACCTATCAACTACACAATTGTGCATCTTTTACAAATGCACAATAGTGTAACCAGGCAAATGGGAGAACCCGCTTTTCATTCAAAATGTGTGTTTATGTGCCAAAGACCAATGTAGCAAAAACACCAGTCTATGCACAAGTGTGCAGTCTCAAATGTTAGCACCTTGCAAGCAAGCCGGCGAGTCTGAGCAAGAAACTCAAGGAGTTTTGCTAGCGAGTAAACACTGCAAACACTCCTTGTGGGCCTACAAGTCTCATGTGGACTTTTCCACTTTTCCAATGTTTCCTAAGTCTCGATCGCCCCTACATTTCCACATTTCTCCATGTCCCAAATCATTTGTATTCTTCCATTTTCACCTCTGCGGGATTCTTCTGGATGTCCATTTTAGGGTATCGAATGAAGCATAATGGTAGCACTGTAAGGAAAAAGATCATGTTTACTTGAGCTATAGGAATGTGTAGTCAGGCTAGGCAGTTGTACGATCATATGTCTTCATAACAGGTTGTCATATCTTAGGGTAATCTCAAGCCTAGTTGTCGGTTCTCTCTCGCCACATTTGGCCTAATGTAATGAGGATTGGATTAATATCATAGCATTATAATGCACTTTTTGTAATGGTCTCTCTTTGTTGCATGTGGGACATTATTGCTTTGCTCTAGATTACTAAGTGTGTATGATATGCAATGTTTATCTATTTTTGTGATTCTATTACAGCCCATATGGTCATCCTTCTTTCTCACATGTGATTTTGTTACCTATTGGAGTAGGCACCTGTCTTTTGGCTTAGGATTCAATCATTCATTTTCATAAAGCTTCTCTTTCTTTTTTGTTTTAGTTTGTTTGCATACACAAACTAGTATTAATACTTTTGCCATATCTTAAAGGATTTATACTTGAATGAAATGTTTAAAGGTTTGTGCATGTAGGGGTCTTTGTCATTATTATAGTCCGTTGCCTTGTAAGTTTACATCTTTTGTGAGTTTGTGTCAAATAGATATTTAGAGGGCTATGATGATGAGATTGCAAGATGTAAGTGTGTAAGTGATTTAAGAGGATTCATTTTGGTGATTAGAATTGGTTATATTTTGGGTGCACTTACATATTTGCTTGTAATATGTTTCTTAGTGTTTCTCTAGTTTTCGGAATGAGGGGACAAAGGGATGGGTTTCCGGGAACGGCAAAAATTTTCCAAAATTTTGGGGATGGCAAGGGGACGGCTATAAAATTATTTTAATAAAAATATAAATAGGTTTAAAAAGTTACAAACTAAAAAGAGATACAGGTAACTTAAACTAAACTTTAAACATTGAGCAATTGAATATCAATGCTCATTCAAACTTCATACTCCTAGTAGCTGAAAATCGGAATCCATTTCAAATTGAAATATTCAACTATGTTATAACTATAAGTAGTTTGAAAGTTCAAAGTATCAAGTAGAGTCTCATAATCTCATTATACAAGTGATAAGCATCAAAATGACAAAATTAAATTGCCAAAAACAATATTTATAGCTGTTTTTGTTTGAGCAAAATGCCAAAAAGCTCAAAAATCAGAATCATCATCATCAACAGCTCCATATGTAGGAAACTCCTCATCACTAGAATTCTCAGAAGTGGATCCTCCAATGCCATATGCACATTGTGGTCAACATCAAGTTGTTGTGGCTCCTCAGGCTCTATATCCCACCTCTACGTTGGGGTCTGCCTATACTGAGGTGTCTTGTGATCAATCAGATGCAAGGCACTATGCATTGCAACGAGTTTTTCTGCTCTCACATAGGTAAGTTTGTTCCTCTTTAGAGAGTGGATAAAGCTATTTGTGTACCAGTTCCTCTTAGTAGCTGAGGAACTAGAAACCTATGAGAGAAGACGAATGGCAAGTGTGCTCAATGGTCTTGGAGGTCCATAGATTGTCCACCAACTAACTGGCTTCTCCTGTGCCATACTGTGCCTATCAATCCTTGCCGAAGTCTCGGAGCCATCTAGTTTCGTGAACTTAATCCACTCAACTGTGATCAATGAAGCTTCCTCTGGCTATACATATTTTGAAGGCTTTCATGATGCCATTTCTCACCTTGTGATCATTAATAGGAAGAATTCTACTAACTCTTTCCACATACCATTTTGGATTCAAAGCATATGCAGCCATGTAGAGGGGTGTTCAACTTCTTCTACCTTTTTGGGATGATGTGGTGAATATGCTCATTGTAGAACTCTAGGGTAGGGTCTTTCACACAAATGGCAGCCTTCATTTGGCCAAGCATGCTATCAATGCACTCATACATCTCCCCAAGACTAGGATTATCAAAATCCCCAAATTTGATGACAGTGAAAACAAGTTGTACAAAAGATGTGATGTATCTCACATTTGATCAAAAAGTATCATTGATCACAATCTCCTTCACCTTCCTCCCCTGCTCAGTCTTCGACTCCATCCACCTGGTCCAATCTTCTGTCATAACCATAAGTTGCAATGGCTCTTGCAACTTAAGCATCCTCTCTAGTAGAATGGATAGGAAGCAAATTGAGTCTCAATTGGTTTGAGGAATTCTTTCTTTGCAAAGGTCCGAAACAATGCCAATGAAATGTGGTGGTTGCAAATAAACATTTGCACCTCCCTTGCATCCCCCACCACCTGTTTCACCCACTCTATATTTCCAATGTCTAATAGATGTGCTTATATGTAGATTGAACCAACATACTTGCTGCCCTACAAACATTTGTTGCATCAGTAATCACTTGCACCACATTATGAGGACCAACTTCCTCAATGGCCTCTCTCAGGATCTGAAATTGAAACTCGGCACCTTTGCATTTTCCTGAGCAATCAATTGCTTGCAAGAAGTAAGGTCCATCAATGCATGAAACTATAACATTGATAAGTGGACGGTGTCTTATATCCGTCCAACCATCCATGATTATGCTACAGCCATGTGTCACCCATTTGGCCTTCCTCTCCTCCATCAACAAGTTAACCTTGGAATAACTTTTTTCCAAGAGTGCGGTTCTCAATTTAGTCTCACTAAGACTCACATAACCAGGACCAGCTTTGCTTACCTTCTAAAGCATTTCCTTGTACAAAGGAGATCGAGCAACATGGAAAGGAATGTCGTTGCCAAAGTAGAAATTGCCAATAGCCTCATCTGCAACCTTCCTTCCTTGCACATTGAACATATCTGTGATTGGGTTTGGTAAGGATGAACTTGTAGCTTTCTGTTTCTCCCTTGACTCCACTACACTCACCCCAAATGATGGATATGAAGGTGGTAAATTTGAACCTCCTCGTGTTGGTGTACTAGAAACTGATGGTGTAGTGATTTCCCCTGTATATAATTTGATCATCTCAGCCCTCATGTCAAGTGAGAGCTTATCACAACCCCCAACTCCTTTACTAGGGATATGCAAAAAGTGTGCATTAGTCCTTGTTATGTTGCCATTCCACTTACCATCTGGGCAAATGTTGCATTTCCATTTTTGACTTCCGCCTGAATTAGGTGCTTTATATGTGTCCATTATTGTTGCAAACTGTTGTAAAGGATGTTTCTTGTTAAATGGCCCTTTGGCAAATGTTGACAACATCTGTGAAGGGCAATCTGATTTTAATACACTCGCAGCTGCACTTGAACCATCTGTGGTCCTGCTTGGGGTTTTTGTTTGGCTGCCTAATACTTCTTCCTCATTAATTGCTATTTCATTCCCCAAATCTAAATCAGCATTTACACTGTATGTATCCATCATCACTTAGCAAAGCTGCAAATTTGAACCTTGAATATTAAAATCAGCATTTACATTTTAATTGAATGCATTTATAATTTTAAATGAACAGCTGGACATCATTTATTAATATATTATTGAAAATTTTAAAATTAAGAATCCTGAATCTGTATGCATTTACAGTTCAATATAATTATAAATTAATAATTTTAAATTTACTAAATTTACTTTTAGTGCAGTTCTGGTCCTCTGGCTGGAATATTTATTTTTAAATTTTTATCGTGTATAAACTTCTATTTTAATTTTTTATCATTTATGTTTATCAGTTTATGAGGCATACATTGAAATTATAAGCCATCTAGTTCTATTTAAATTTTTTATTAATTATGTTTATCATTTTATGAAACAGAAAGATGTTTCTGTTTTAACTTGAAATTTTAAAAAATCAAAATGCAATAGTAATTTGAATCATTCGAGTGAATTGAATCATACCTAGAAGAAGCGGAACAGGTAACCTGCAAATGGGTAAATGGGTTTCAACTTTGTATTGATGCGATATTTATTCCTCACTGCTCAGTTCTTGGTGCACCGCACTAGGGTTTACACTTTACGGTTTATAACTTTATGGCGTCTCAAATGAAAAACTGAAATCATTTTGCTTATAGTTATAACTTTCATTCCATTTAGGGTTTTCAACTTTTTGTTTTTGACATTTATGTATTGTTGACCACGTTTTTGTTTTTTTTTTTGTTGACCCGTGAGGGGTCTTTTGGACGTCCCCGGGATGTTTTGGAGTCCCCAAACACTAGGACGTTCCCCTTGTGCAGGGGGCATCCCTGATGCATCCCCAAAACTTGCTGCAAAACAGGGATGGCGGGGGGACGTTCTGTCTGTGTCCCCAAAACGTTCTACCTAGCGAGAGTGGGTGAAAACCCTGGGAGACGCATCCCCAGGGTACACTGATGCTTTTAACGAGGTCTAGTAGGCTCGTCTGTGGCCGCCATTAGGGCATGGTAGTCAAAGCCTTGTTCCAATTGTTGTCCTATCTTAAGACCTCAAGGGAGCCCCTCCTAGGTTCTACAAAGCCTAAAGAAGAAGATTCGCTCTAATCCTATGCGTTGGTCCAAAACCACCTCCTTTTGTTGATGTCACTCTCTTCGCTTGAGATACCTTGTTCCCCTTGTCTCACTTTGGGTTGTGGTGCTAGAGGAGAGGGCCTATGTTTTCTAGCACCAACACTATGTACAACTAGAATTATTTCTTTTTAGGTGAAAGGAAGAGATGGAACCTGACCATGTTATGTATTGGTACAAAGAATGAAAAACTAGATACTTGAAGGCTTGATTGCTATATTGGAATAACAGAGTTAGAAGTCTATAAATACATTTGAAATGGTACCGCTGAGGGTGAAGAACTGCCTATTGGTGGCTACTGTTTAAAATCCTAACAATGTATTGAAATGCTAAAGTCACTCAAACCATCCTATACTTGGGCCGGAAAAAAACTGGCAAGACTTGGTAATGTCTTAGGAAGAGTCAGCTAAACTGGGTAAGGTAAAATATTATAATTTCAAACAATGTAATGTTTGAATCGATTCTCAGGGTTGCCATAGTTTTGCCTGAGCCATCTTACTAGGCTATCCCGTACTAAAACCTCGATTTTTAAGAGAGTGGGTCAATGTTTATCCTTGATCAAATGTTTTCTTATTTTGTTGCCTAATCAAATGTTTTCTTATTTTGTTGCCCTAAATCATAATTTCTACATGATGGAAGACTGCATGCTTTGGAATATTCACTTGAAAATTTTCTATATGTTGTTTTTTTACTCTTTTACCAGAATTGTTTCAATCGAGTGTATTTTATGTTTCTTGGGACTTCTTGTATTTAATTTTTTCAGGAACATGGTTGTTGTGATGCAAACAATATGATCTGAATCTGAGACTGGAACACCAATATCTCAGTATCACTACATAACCATTGTTAGTGGAATCTCATTTCTAATATTTATTATCCAAGCTGATGATAATCAAGAATTTTTAACATACATACATAGACAAACTTATACAAAGACTTCTGATGGATTTGCTTTCCAATGATCAATTGTTCTAGTGCTTTTTGAGGTGACTTTTGTTGGAAGTAAGCCACACCTGGACCAACAATGGGCTGGCCACAAGGGGCCAGTAGCTTAGTTGGTAGAGTACTTCAGCTTGAAATGGAAGGTCCTAAGTTCGAGTCCTAGCTGGTCCATATGAGCAGCAGCTCAACAATTGGTATCAGAGCCAGGCTAGGAGCCCCAAGCACCTGCAGTGTGGTTTAAGGGGGGGGGGTGTTGGAAGTAAGCCACACCCGGACCGACGATGGGCTGGCCACGAGGGGCCAGTAGCTCAGTTGGTAGAGCACTCCAACAGCAAATGGAAGGTCCTAGGTTCGAGTCCTAGCTGGTCCATATGAGCAGCAGCTCAACAGCTTTCTCAACTGTTGTGACCGATTCTTTCCAGATTTGATTTTTCACTTATTAGTATGATGCACCATTGAGAAAATGCATGTCCTTAAAGTTCCTTGATGTTCAACCTATCTCAAATGCTAAAGTGTCATAATAATCATAAGTTATAACCACGGGGGAAGTTTCTAGAAGCACAGGCTGAGAATTAACTGTAGTTTTTAATCAAGTTGTTATAGTGACTATTTGGTATGACTGACCAATTTTTTTCTGAACAGGACTATGAAAGTGATCAGAAGTTTACCATCCCAAAAGATCGCATCAGTCATTTGTTGCCAGCTTCATACCAAGACAGGATTGTTCGTGTGTATTCTAAGAAGCCTGATTTGGTAAATAGGACATATATCCTAGAGAACCGTTTTCTTTTTTTAAGTTGTTTTGTTAATTTAATAAGTTTGGTTTTTATGTAAAATATATTTATGGTTCTATAGCATCAGTCTTAGGGGATCCTCTGTTGTGTATTTTTGTCTCTGTTCAGGTTGAAGAAGTTTCTGAAGCCTTTGAGAACTTCCAATTGAAGACTTATGGTATAAAGCCTCAGGTACATAGAACACCTGATTCAAAGAAACGCAAAAGATATTACACCCAGTAAAGAGTTTCATCAACTATTCTTTATACATTGAATAATGTTGCATTCAATTGCAACCCCATTCTACATTTGTTATTTTTGGCAGATTCTATATAATAGTGTATAGTCAGTTTGGTTTATTTGTTTTTATTAATTTCTTTAGAAATGAAAATCGATAGAGATTATAAGCACATATAGTTGGGTCATTTCATATATATTTTGCTCTTTTTAAAAGAATGTGGGGCATTCCCCTTGTATCAGAAGTGTTATATGATGTTTTGAGTGGTTGAACATGCATTTATGATTTTATAAAAATGCAAGTGTTTCTCCCTACAAGGTATCCTTATATAATTCTTCCTTTTGATGTATGTTGCCTTAGAACTAAAATTGTTTATTTCAACATGATGTCATTAACAAACAATAACTCACATGTGAAATTAATCTATTAAATCTTTATATTTGAGCTTAACAAACAATAACTCACATGTGAAATTAATCTATTAAATCTTTATCTTTGAGCTCAAACATTTTTATTAAATTTTGACACCTTGGTCCAACAACTTTGACTTGATTTTTGGATCACCTCCTTATTGAGGAGTGAGTAAATTTCTTCCCCACATCTTCTTTGGGATACCACTTGCTTTCCTCGACAATTGTCCTTTCAACCCCACTAACCATCTTTCATATTCTCCTCTCCTTGTCTTTGTCACATTCTTGTCCAGGACTACATCACCCTCCAGCTCCTCTTGATCCCTTGGAGTCTTATGTTGGCCCCTTGTTTGGTGGTTCTTGCTTGAATCTCATCCATGGTGGTTTGAATATCATCCATTCATTGAAGTTTAATAAAATATTGTAATTGAATTTAATTCATTTCATTTATGCTCTTGAATGTTGAGGAAGTAGATTGTACACCTTATGTATCTCTAATTGAAGTAAGTTGTATATTTTAATGTTTGGGACATTTGTATGTAAATGGGTTTCAAATTTGTCATTTTCAAAATGCTTTCTTTGTAAATTCTATGTCATGAGTGTCTTGTTGGGTAAGTTTGTGATTGATCAAGCTATAGTGCAAGTTTGTATGTGCTCTCTATCAAAATATATACTTAGTTGTAGGTTTTAGGGACTAAATTGGTGGTTATTTTGCATCCTTGATTATCATGTATGCATTTGTATGTTGTTTGGCAATTAAAGAGTTTTTTTAGTAGTATAATGAACTTGTAATGTGTTTTCCAAACACACTCCCTTCAAGTTATCTATGCTAATATAGATAAATTCCATGGGTCCTTTTTATCAGATTTCTTTGAATTCTGGATCCCTTTCAGGTTCATGGGGTTCCCTTTTTTCAAGTCCCAAATCATTCCCTATGATCCACATGACTTAATGATTTGAGTTGTGAATGTCATGATGCTTGGGGAAAAGATTTCCCTTATCTTTCAACATCTTGGTGTCATTCATGACCCCTTGATCTCAAATTTTGGCTAATTCCTTAGCCTCTTCGAAGAGTTTTCAGCATCATATTCATTAGTTTCAGAGATTTCCTCCACTTGCAAACCTCATGTTCACATGGGTCCTATCTCTTTCTTTTGATTGGCTTTGCAACCTTTTTCATCCTTGTGGTGATTTATTAGGCCAAAGCCCCGTGAGTCATTCATTGTTCATTTGATGATGTGGGTTGTTCCTCCTCAAGATATGGATGTCATGATAGGTCATGTTTCTTTGCTCACCTTCTTTTCCTTTCAAAAGTCCTCACCAGCTACATCTATGTTAACATCCTCTTGAATGCACTAGCCATTGATCTTTTGAAGATGTCTACTAGTGTTGTTGCCTTCATATCATCCTCTTCTATGCACCATTAGGTCTAACCCCATTGTGGGCCCTACTTTGGAATGCTTCCATGTGGTTTTGGGAACTTTTTGAGTCCTTGCCATGCTGGCATCTTTTGGATTATGCTAGCTATTGATTCTAAGGTGATATAATAGTTCAAAGCCTCTTGGTCCTTCCCATTGTCAAATGAACCTAGACCCCCTATTTTGAGAATGTTCACATGGAAACCATCTTCCTTCTACAGTGCTCTTCTTGCTTCCACCAAGTGTGTTTGACATTTCTAGTCAATTAATGCTAGTTTGATGTGACACATGTTGCCTCATGTCTAGCGCACACTACTATTTGCAATGGCTATTGATCATAAGTTGCTACTCGATATTCATTGTGGTCAGTTAGGATTCATACCTTTCTAGATCACACATGCCCT
Organism: Cunninghamia lanceolata; assembly: GCA_027924645.1. NCBI lineage: Eukaryota > Viridiplantae > Streptophyta > Pinopsida > Cupressales > Cupressaceae > Cunninghamia > Cunninghamia lanceolata. The sequence goes on from BSBN01000515.1 coordinate 4,151,090, forward strand.
TTACTCTTAGGAATAATAGGTGGCACATGCATGCAAAGGAAGCCATAATGGTTCTGATTGTTTGTCGCTGAAGTTTCTAATTGCTCATGTGTTGTGTGTTGTCTCATATGTCGATCTAGTATCAGATGAAGATTACCTAGTAGATGTTGTGGCTACTCTTAACATTTGTCCCCTCTGTCTCATTATTTATTCTTCTGTATATTATTCTTGGGCTCCTTTGGTTGCAATTGCACAAGGCTTTCCATGGTTGTATAAATAGGGGATTTGCCCTCTTGTAATTACTTTTTGGCCTAATATATAATTACTTTTTGGCCTAATATAGAATCAACTTTTGGGTTTTTGTACTAAAGAGTTAATTGGTCATGGTTTGTTAACTTGTAAGAACATGAGTTTGTTTTAGCATTTTGTGTTCTCTACTACTAGTCTTGGAGAGTGCCTCGATACTATGAATGTATGTGTGTTCATTTTCTTATGCCCTCAGACTAAAGTGGATTATATATTTACATTGAATGCCCACTAGCCATAGATGTTAGTTAATGTCATTTTGTTGCAAGTAGGTTCACCTAACATAAGTTGAGGTAGCTCCGCAATAGGCGTACGCGTGTTCACAATAGAGTTGGTTGTGTGTTGTAGAGAAAGTTAAGAGGTTGCCCTTTTTTCGCCCACCCTTTTAATTTGTTTCTCTAACCTTATCTCCTTTCTAGACCTTGTTCTCCCTCTATCCCTTTTCCTCGTTCTCCTTTCTAACCCTTGTTCCCCTTCTAGACATTAGAATACTTTTTTGTTATGTAACATTTGTAACAGTAGCATGTGTTTAGTTAGTTTAGTATTAGGTGTAGAATAGAAGAGGAAGCCAACCTTCTCTAGAGGTTCTCATGTAGTTATTTGAAAGAAACTATCGATATGTGGATTCCTTGTCTATTGGATCTTCTTAGGTACCAACAAAATTAGCATGCACAAGACATTCACATTTTCACTATATGTGGTAAGTGTGGTCATGATCGTAAGGCTTGAATGCCTTGGTGGATTGGTGTCTACACTTGTTTATGAGCGTGAGGGACCCTTCTCACCCCCATTTCTATGAGCTTTCCTCCTAATGCTCATGGTTGAAATTCTACCACCAATAAAACTCATTATATCAATATTTTAATTTGAAGGGCTAGAAAAACATCTTATTAAACCTATGTATAAATTTTATTTCTAGATTATGTGTTTTATGTAAGTTATTTGAGTTTTGCGATCACGTTCTACTCACAATCACATCACTAGCATTGACTCTTTCATAATCCCTTTAGGGTTTGTTAGTGGAATTTTTACCTTCCTATTTTTGTGTTTATTTCTTTGAAATTCTCTATATATTCCCGATTATGCTTAGTTCCTTTTAGAAGTTAGTTGAGCGATTCTCACTCCAATAAGCATGTTGTAATTGATTCCGTTGCTTGGTAAGAAAGCTTATGTGATGCTTTACTACTATTTTATGTGGGAACATTTTGTAAAACATGTTCATTAAGTTTGAAGCATTTCAATTAAGTTAGTCATTATTTTGCCTTAGTGATCAAATGTGTATTAAAGAATGATTCCTTAAGCAACAAATTAACAATAATTTATATTATTGTGTGTATTGTGTGTGAAAATATTTTTAACTTCCTCTATCATAGAATTAACCATAAATGAGTTATAACTAAACATCTTTCCTAGTTTGCTTGGTTATGTGCTTGCTCCGTTTGGATAATGTCACCAAAAACAACAACAGGTTTGTGTTTGCTCGGTTCTATGTTTGTGTGGAAACCCATAAAGTTCTCCCCACCTCCATCATCCTCGACTCCAAGTTTGGGGAATGGACTCAGGAAATAGTTTTTGAGAATGTTCATATTATTGCCAAAACTGCTCTACTACGGGCCATATGGTGAATGTTTGAAGATCTCCAAAATCAGAAAAGGTCTAGTGCAAAAGGAGAAAGTCCAAGCATGAGCCCAAGTGATATTAGGGGTTACCCAACCTTCCATTACCTCAGAGGGGGCATTGGAGTCTCCAGGTATCGCTCTCCCGCATCCTGTTCGCCCTCCCATAGGGGAAGACCACAACCCTCAACATACCAGAAAGAGGGAGATTCAGCCCTGTAGTAAGACTCAAGGCTTTGAGATAGGGGTGTTCTCCCCTCAGCGAATCTGCTCATCAAATTCCAAACCCCTCCAAGTGAGGGAGAATGCGGTAACTCTCTAGAGTTGGCTTTGGGTGCAATTTCAAACCGGAGCTTAGTCCCAACTATCCCAACTATGTCGACCCTGGAAGGTGCTAACCAAAAAAAGGTGTTGGGCAGTAAATGGCCCACAACTCAAGATAAGACTGGCCCCAAAGATGGACCTAGTCCTAAAACCCCCGTCTCCTCAAAGAAAGGAGACTTCTCTCCTTAATTTGAAAAGGGAAGTAGAAGAACAGCGGATGTGGGTAGAGACTCCAAGCCGAGGAAGAAATATCTCCAAGAGACAAGACAAAGGGAAACATCTAGAGAACTAGCCAATGGTAGACAGAAAACACTGGAGCAAATGGGCTCCAAAGGGAGCAAGAAATGATCATTATTTCTTGGAATATAAGGGGTTTGAATAGCCCCCACAAGCAGCTTGTGCTAAAGAATTTCATTAAGGACATGAAACCGGACATAGTACTACTACAAGAAACCAAGATGAATTTAAAAAAATCTTGAAAACTTAGTAAATATATTTGGCCCTTCTCTCAATTTATTGTTGAGAAGGCAGAAGGTGCTTTAGGAGGTATGGCTACTATGTGAAAATCTCAGTATTTGGAAGGCTCTCTTGTCTCTAATAATAAACACTTCCTCAATATCAGGTTCAAAAGCAAGAACAACAAGATAGAATGGGTGTTATCCAATCTATATGCTCCCAATAATATGACCCAACATTGGAAGTGTTGGGAAAAGTTATTGACCGCCAAGTGTTCCTTTGACAATAGCAAATGGATGGTGGCTGGAGATTTTAACTCTCCTCTCTACCCCTCAAAAAAAATGGGAGGATCCTTTGACTTCTCTGATAGAATGATGGAATTAGACAACTTCCTACATCAAGGTAGCCTTATACACATTGAGTTGGAGGGATATAAATTTACTCGGTCTAATAAAAGAGGGGGAACAAGCTTATCTAGGTTAGATTGGATAGATTCTTGATTTCTACTAACTGGGACATCTTGGCCAAATGTAACCTCTCCACCCAGCTAAGATTCGGGTCAGATCACACTCCTATTATCTTAAATTGGAATCTAGCCACCACATTTAACTTTTATCCTTTTAGATTTGAAGCGATGTGGACCTGCCACCCTGATCTGCATAATCGGATTATTGACTGGTGGAACCGAAAGACAGATGGGTCAGACATGTTCAAGGTTGTTCAAAAGCTCAAAATTGTTAAGCAAAACCTCAAGAGATGGAACAAAGACTCTTTTGGCAATATATTTACCCACAAATAGGACATTAAGGCCCAACTGCAACTTATTCAATTTGAATTGGACTCAGGTAAAAATACCAATGAGATATGTGCTAAAGAAAAAATCATGTTAAGTGATCTTCACAATATTATAGAGAAAGAACTTTACTGGAAGTAGAGATCTAGAATCCAGTGGCTCAAGGAAGGGGACAAAAACACCAATTTTTTCATCAATCAGCTCTAAAGCATAGGAAAATAAATAGAATAATGGAGCTCACTCCTGAAAATGGTAGGCTGCTAAAGGAAGAGGAGGAAATTCATAAAGAAGGGGCTAGATACTTTGAAGATCTGCTAAAGATGACAAGGTTCTAAACCAAATGCTATAGGCCATTCCCAACTCTATAACTCAGGAAGAAAGTTCAGATATGGAGAAAGATGTCATTGAGGAGGAAGTGAAAGGAGTTGTCTTCTTGCTAGACCCCTTCAAAGCTCCTGGTCTTGACGGTTTCCCCCCCAGTTTTTTTTCCAAGTCTACTGGGATATCATTAGCAAGGATATCATTGATGATGATGAATTCTTCAGAAGAGGTAGTCTTAAAAGAACTAAACAACACCTTCATCATCCTTATTCCCAAGAGGGCAGGAGCCAACAAAATGTCTGAGTTTAGACCTATAAGCCTATGCAACACTCTTTACAAAATATTTTCTAAAATGTTGGTATTAAGGATTCAACCTCTCTTAGGAAAAATCATTCATCCTAATCAGAATGGATTTGTCCTTGGAAGGCAAATCACTGATGCCATCATCACGGTGCAGGAAAATATTCTCTCTATGATTAAAAGCAATAGGGAGAGTATGGTCTTAAAACTGGATATATCTAAGGCGTATGATAAAGTTTCATGGCAATTTCTATCTAAAGTTCTTATCATATTTGGATTCCAAAATAAAACTCTAAATATGTTGAGAAATTGCTTAACTACTCCCACTTTCTCGGTTTTAGTCAATGGTACCCCCCAAGGTCATTTCAGAGCTTCAAGAGGGCTGAGACAAGGCGACCCCCTTTCCCCTTATTCATTATTATGGCAGAAGTTGTGGGTAGAACCAGAGGATAGTGTCTTGAAAGGCAATTTGAAAGACTTCCAACTAGCTACAGCTTTGGTTCCGTCCTCCCATAAACAATTCATTGATGACACAATTCTTCTAGGGAAAGCCACTTTGGTGAAAGTTGCTGAATGGAAAAGAATCCTCAACAATTTTGCCTATGTTTCAGGTCAACAGATAAACATGGACAAAAGTGGCATTTTCTTCTTTAACTTTGTTGTTAGTCTTCAACAACATATTGTTGCCACCCTTAATTGCAAGATCAAACAACTTTTGGAGACTTATCTGGAAATGTCCATGTCACATGGAAAACTTCCAAAATCCTCATGGAACACCCTTAGTGTATTTTACTAAGCCATGCTGGCAAGCTCCAATTACTCAAAGTGTCTTTGTAGAGCACACTTGTGTATCTTTTATCCCTATTCAAAATACCCAAGACCATAACTGAACAATGTCTTGCTAGCCAAGGTGGGTTGGAGACTCATCAGTTCTAATAGCGAGTGGTCTTGCATCATGAAGTCTTGTCTAAATGGAAGAGAATGCATCTCTTTTATCCAAAACCAGCAAATGCCCACAGAATCCACCATATGGAATAACATTGTCAAAACTAAGACTACTTTATTGATGGGTTTGCAATGGCAAGTAGGGAGGGGGATAGTGTTCAGTTTTGGGATGATCCTTGGGTCTCCTCACTGCCCCTAAATTACCACCCCATTTGCTTGGGGATCGAAGCTGACTTCAAAAGAAGATTAGGCATTTATGTTAGTAAATACTGGAAAGTTGAAGGCAACCAGATCACCTGGAACATCTCTCCGTCTTGGTTTGACTACCCTCTTGACACAATTATTGCTATGATAAAATGTCTCCAAAATCACAAATTTCATGGTAGATTTTTACAAGACAATTATATGGAATGTTGATCAGTTAGGCAACTACACTATCAATTCTCGGTTCAACATCTTGGACAATCCTAACAATGACACTTTTAATTGGAGAAACATCTGGGAAATAAATCCATTCCTAAAATCAAGTTCTTCTAGTGGATAGTGAATCACAACAAACTACTGACTATTGATAACTTGAAAAAAAGAGGCTTTCAAATGGCCAACAGATGCTTTCTTTGTGAAAACGCAGAAGAGAGCATTGACCATATGCTATTACATTGCACTAAGCTTGGCAGATTAGACAAAAAATTATGAGCAATTTTTTTTATCCTAGGTTTGGCAAGAAATGGTCAAAGGCACCACTGTCAGTTGGGTTTCTCCTTTTAAACACCCCTTAATCTCTGAATTGTGGTGGCAATCTCTACTTCATGTGGGTTGGGGGCTATGGAGAGAAAGGAACAACATAGTTTCTAGGGAGGAAAAGAAATTGTGGAAGGTGCTATCGGAGTCTGTAATGCATAGCATAATAGAGAATGTCAAGGCTACTAATCTCTGGAATCCTATTTTCAATCCTTCAGATATAGAAGTCAAGATAGCTAACAATTGGGGTATCCTTGAGAAGCTTGGTAAAACTGACCTTTCTAAGAGATTAGCTAGGAAGAATACCCATTTGAACCCCCCTAACACTAGATGGTATAAACTTAATTTCGATGGTGCTTCGAAGGGCAACTCGGGTCAGGCAGGTGGGGTGGCTTAATAAGAGATAGTAAGGGTCAAGTTATTGGAGCCTATGCGGAGAATATAAGAATTTAGACTTGCAATTTTGTCAAAGCTAGTGCATCTCTCTAAGGTATCAAGATGGAGGTCAACAAAGGAATAAAGGACTTGATCATTGAGGGGGATTCCAAGAACATTCTGGATATACTATCCTCAAAACCTACCCCAAGTGGGCCTATAAAGACTTAATTGAAATCAGCAAGAAAACTTTGGATAAATTGAGAATATCATTATCCAACATATATTTATGGTGTTGGGTCTTTCTCTCCGAATCGGCAGAGGGTTTGCCACTTCCAATGCTCAGGCAGACTCGGCCAACAAATACAGGAGGTTGCATGAGCTGCCTCCCCTTCACTTATGGTTCTGCTGCACCAAGGGGGGTATCCTTATAGCTAAAGATTTAACTTTGACTCACCCAATAGAAAGATTTAGCTTTACAATAAAGGCAAAATATTCTCATGTTTGGACCAAGAGTTGTGTGATAAATCACAAGGTTGGCAATGTTCTTGGACATATCTAACTGGTTGAGGATGAGAGTATGCAAGGGTCCTATTCCTACTCCTACAAACTAACAGGTTGAAACTTTGAAAGGATTTGTTTTGATATTTTGGATGCAAGACAGGGGTTTTGGAAACATAACACAACATAGGGAGCAGACTGGTGCCTAGCTCAGGGCAAGGAGTCAAGTAGACGTATACAAATGAATGATTTGCATTGGCATTCAAGCTTCAAGGGGCTAAGACTGGTATTTGCCTTACAAATACCACCCAAGACTGGGTGTTTAGTTGCCTCTACTTACAAATATCCCTATTGACTACATTCTTCTTCATACTTAACCTAAAACAGTTTAATCCACTCCTTGAATGGAAGTCACAAATCAAGCATGCAATACATAAATCTGTATCCTAGAATCTGAGAAACCCTTAGCAACCAGATTCAGAAGAAGCGATACATATAGCAATGGATACAAACAACTAAACACATGCAAAAATGCATTTTTCATATAAAACAACAATGAAACTGAACATGTGTGCAACATACACTTCATATGCAACTCATAAACTCCAAAAGAGACAGAACAACCAAGAAAGGCTTTCTTTTCGTTATTCCTCCCAAAAAAATTGCCCAAGTCTTCAACAACCCTAAAAATGAGTAACACAGTTCGCTATATAGCAAGAACGTGTATTCAGCAATTAATTACAAGGTCACTTCAAAATGCTACCAGATACAATGCACCATCAAAATGGCGCCAAGAACATTGAATGCACTAGGGAGAAGAAGAGGGAAGGAGCAGGTGAATTCAGGAAGTGTGCCGCCGCTTGGAGATTTTCCTTTAAAAATGGTAGCTGGCTTGTCCCTTCATCGACCATACCTCTGCATTTTTGCCATAAATGGCCAACCTACCTGCAGCTTCAAGATGCAACAATGGTGCACGTGCCTTTTGAAATTTCTTCCCGCTTGAAAAGATGCAGCGAACACACAAAAATTCCTCCCTCGGATTCAAAACAGGGCCGTTGATTTCCTTCTTCCCGCTAAGATCTGCGACTCCAAATCACTCTAAAAATCTATCGGCCAATAGAATCATGCCACGTAGGCGGCTTTTCCCATTTGACTTTTCGCAGCACAAACATACATTTTGCCTTTTCGCCCTTTTATGCCTTCAAATCTTTTGTATATGCAAATGCATATACATGCAACTGACTTGGACACGTGTCAGCATCTGATTGGTCCTCCATCCCTGTGCATTTGTATCTCCATCGGCTATCGGAAAGACCCTGGAGGTGTCTGCCGATAAGCATTGTCCTGTCGATGAGCCAATGTATCTTTTCTTGCATATGCAGTTGTATATGCAATTGTATATGCAATCACCATACATACAAGGCGCAGACCCCAAATCATTATGAAACAAATTGAAATCACTATCGGGTCTGGGCCTTGTATGCTTCCTTTGCATATCGCCTTATATTGCATATACAAATGCGATATACAACTCGCGGACTTCATTCCATTTATGAGGCAGATTGGAATACCCCTTGAAATCCAGCATTGTATCCTTTCCTTTTGTATAACGGCCTTGCATATCGCATATACAATGCGAATATACAAGCAAAACCGTATACAATCACTTGTTCATTGTCAACACTTCATTTGGGCATATACATGCAACCTTTGTATATTACGTTGCATATGACCCTTTGTATGTCCAAACATAGAATGCGAAACATACAAAGGAAAACTGCATACAAGCAAAACCGTATACAATCACTTGTTCATTGTCAACACTTCATTTGGGCATATACATGCAACCTTTGTATATTACGTTGCATATGACCCTTTGTATGTCCAAACATAGAATGCGAAACATACAAAGGAAAACTGCATACAAACCTTGCATATAAACATGCATTTGAACTTGTACCTACCCCTTGTATGTGCGCTTGGTGGGCCCCAGGCTTTGTATCTCTTTGCTTGTGTATATTCTTTGCATCTTCATCCTTGTTTCTTTTCTTTGCATATCGCATATACAATGCGACATGTATATAAGATACAATTGCCTTTGTATATGAAGTAGACCCCACCTTTTGTATCTTGTTGTCGCATATTTTACTTGCATCCTTTCCTTGTATATGCATCGTCCGATCGGAGAGATTTTGGACTTGACCACCGATATACAAAGCTTCGCCGATGACCTTTTGTACCCTTTGCCTTTGTATATTCCAACATACAATCTACCTTGTATATTCCCTATGTATGTTCACCCTTGTATCTGCATCGGCCGTCGGGGAGATCCTAAACCGAGTTGCCGATGACCTTTGTCACGCCGAAAGAACCTTTGTATGTTCGCCGATGTACAATTCCATTTGCACTCTCCCTTTGTATGTGCCATCGGCCCGTCGGAGAAACTTCAGAATGAGCTATCGATGAGGCTTGTCACGACGATGACCCCCTTGTACATTATTTGCCTTGTATACTTCCTTTATATTTTTGAACATATAGTGGCGAATGTATATGAGAATATACATTTGATCTTGCATACACAAATACTAAGCATGAAATTGAGAAACCCTGCGATGGAAAATGCTTGAGGCTAAAAAATTTCTGGGTTTTTCTGGGTCTTTTGCAAGGTTCTTCAAGCAAGATTTTTGGGACATTTGGCAAGGCATAGCATGAGTACTTGAAGGATTTAAGTCTGCAGATGAATATTTGAAACCCAAATTCTAGGTGGGCACCACCATAGGGAAGGCAATGAGTCGGTTGACGCCCTTGCTAACCTAGGCACCACCTCTTAAAACCTCATCACTTGGAATGATAGCAAGTATCTTATGAGTAATATAGCCTTAATCATAACAAATGAAGTGAATTACTCCATTTAATCAAATGAAGTTCCCTGACCTCGAGAGGACGCCTCACACGCATGAAGGAACTCATTGGAATGAAGGGAATTATTACAAGCTATGGTTCAAAGTTCTTCATATTACCTACATCTTGCTTAAGTGATCGCATGTTCATTCTAACTTTGTTGGAGCTCCTGATAATTGCTTGTTTGAGTCTGTGTATTCCATCATGGGAGGTGATTTAATCCAAACTGAGTCAACAAATTGTGAGAATTTCAAGAATGACATTGAGCTTTGGGGAGTGTTGGAGAGAGGGAACTTCGACTTGTATTACGAAACCATTAATGGCTATGATACCCTAGTGTCCAGAGAATTCACTTCTTTGTGGAAGCGTGTTGCTGAGGTCCTTATGAGTTATGTCACCCTTGAAGTGTGTTATAAAAGATTTCATGCCTACCTCTTTCCTTTGTTAAATCACTTTCGTATATCTATAGAATGAGCTTTGGGGAGTGTTAGAGAGAGGGAACTTCAACTTGTATTATGAAACCATTAATGGCTACGATACCCTGGTGTCCAAAGAATTCGCTTCTTTGTGGAAAGCTGGGGTGGTGTACATCAGAGGTATCTCATTTAGGGTGACGGAGGAGTTGATAGCGACTGCCACCGGGCTCAAAATGGAGGGAATGGGACTCCCCAAGAAAGTTAAAGGGCATTATCAAGAGGATATACAAAAATTTCTGTAGAAGGGTGAAAATGTTAGTAGGCTCAAAAATGGGCATAGTAGAGACAACCTCCCAGGTGTCTAGAAGCGTGTTGTTGAGGTCCTTATGAGGTATGTCACCCTTGAAGTGTGTTATAAAAGATTTCATGCCTACCTCTTTCCTTTGTTAAATCACTTTCGTCTGCATGCTACGTTGAATTTTCCTTATTGGTTGTTCACTTCCTTAGAAGATTATGTCCAAAAAGTGCTGATTGGAGAGAAAACCATGCCTCTTCATCAAGGGCTTATCTACTCCCTTCACAAGTTTGAATTGGCTTTAACTCCATCCCTGGCCTTCAGACCCCATATCTATAATCTGTCGATGGTGGAACACCCTTCTTCTGAGTTGTCACCTTCTAAGAAGCCTAAATTGGCTAAACCCTCCACCTCTGTCGACCCTAACCCTAGTGAGGACTCGATTGTGTTTCCCACCCCCTCTTGACTGGCAAGAAGCAACCTAAAGTTACCTTCCATGAACCTCCGGTGGACCTCCCTGATGAACATGAGCCGAAGGACTTGGAGTGTACACCTAGTCATCCTAAAAACAAAGGAAAGAGCAAGATACAGGGGAACATGTCGGAGACCCCCACCTAGCCCATGTCCCCTCCTACTGTTCAGTCCATCCCTTCCACCAATCCTGGTGTCACAACCCCTCCACCTATTCATCCCAAAAACAAAGTCAAGAGAAAGATGCAGGGGAACCTTTCAGAGACCCCCTCCCAGCCCAGTTCCCCTCCTACTATGTAGTTCTTCCCCTCCACCAGTACTGCTATTAAGCAATCTTCTACCCCTCTCAGCAGTCCCCTTATTGGAGACCATAGTACTAGTCAAGAGGAGAGCAGATGTAGTTCTTGTACCCAGCTAGAATAGAAGGTCATGACCTTGTACAAGGCTATGGACCTGTAGAACCAAGTGTTAAAATGGCAACTGGCACAAATACACCACACCAAGAAGAAAATTCAACACCTTGAAATTGTTACCCAACTGGAGACCTCTGACTGGCCCAAAGATATTGTGATAGAAGACCTTTGGCAGGAGGTGGAGAAGTTCGCCACCACTTTTGAAAAATGGGAAAGCTTAGAACAGGAAATGAGCAATGTTAAGCATAATTAGGAAGTCGTCAAAAGGAATATGGAGGAGATTATCGCCTTCAGCAAAGAGACTGTCAAAAACTCTACTACTACTCATTATGTCTTCCAAGCCGAGTTGGAGAAAAGAAAAGTAGCGAAGGAGATTTCTGGCACTCTTGCTACAGGTGGCATCAACCAATAGACCACTCCCACCAACCCAGCAAATAGAACCAGAGCTAGGAGCAAATAGATTAAAGGTAAAGAGGTGGACATGGGTGTTCAAATCGGCAATGTGAAGGAGACTACCTTTAAAGATAAAATGGAGTTCCTCATCCTAGAGTGGCAGGCCATTAGCATCCTGAAGCATCTTTTTGAACAGTAGTTCTTCTCTTGTTGGTTCTGTGTTGGGTGCTTTGTTTTTTGTTGGCCCTCTTAATGTAGTTCGTTGTTTTTTGCTTTGCTGGTTTAGTGTTTAGTTTTACTCCTTGTAAAACTCTTTTTATTCGCCTTGGTGGCTTTTTTGTAAGGGTTTGGGCCCTTCTCAATTATCTTAGTTAAAACATCTTTCCTAGTTTGTGGGTATGCCCTCTATGTTGTGAAAGAATCGTGTGTGGTTTGAAAAGAGGAAATGAATGATGATAGATGCTCATTCTTCTTTATGGTATTATTTATCGAGACAAGGAATATGTTACACTTTGTTGCAAAGTAACTATTTAATATTCTTTCCTTCTCTCTACTCATATTCATGTTTTGTTTGATCCTTGAAAGATGAAGATAACAAATAGAATGTGTAGTTTCTTCTTGATCTCTCCTAATTGATGTGATCACAAATGTGAACAAGAAATGGATGAATGTAGTTGAATCTTATTATATTCTCTTTTGGATTATGTTTATGCCTTTGAAATGAAGTAATTGGTTAAATGAATCTAGAGAGGTTAAGAAGGGTCATGTTAATTGTTTATTGAATCGACTCCATTCATCTTGTTAGCTAAGAGTTTAGTTTGATTTATGTTACTATCCCTATGCATACCCTTGTGTTGAGTTGGTATTGAGTTTAGTCTTCGACTTGTGTTTGTGTGAGTGCATCACATTGGTATGCATGTTGTCTTTCATAGATCAAAGTGACAACACCTCTCTACTTATGCATGTCTACACATTTCTTCCACGCATAGTGTGTTTGCAAAGAGTGTTGTTATGCATAATGACTACGCTAGTGAGTTAGGGTGCATTGCTACAATATTAGTGTTGTATGTGTTAATGAAAAAAAATTGTTAGGGGTTTACCTAGTTTTTCCTTAATATTTTTTGGGAATTACACCTTGCAACAAAATCACTTCCATGGTATAATCACTAGCATCCATCTCAACATCAAATGGTGACTAAAGATAAGGCAATGCAAGCACCATTGCATGACTAATTTTGTGCTTAATATCATCAAATGCAATTGTTGCATTGTACCCCAATGAAAGCTTTTTCCAACCCTCATGTTAGATTGCAATGAAGTAGTGATTTGTGAGAAAGAATTAATAAGTTTTTCAGAGGTATTAGAATTGCCTAATGAATCATCTAGTTTTTCAAATAGACTTGGGATTTGGCCAATTAACTATAGCCTCAATATTAAATGGATAAATCTGTATCTCACCATTCCACCCCAAATGATCAAGGTACACAAGTGAGATCATGCAAACTCACACTTATTTTCATTCAACAAAATTTTATTCTCCTTCAAAACATAAAACATGTTCCTAAGATGGGAAACATGATCTTGATATGTTTTTCTAAAAACCAAGATATCATCTAAGCAAACAATAACACATGAATCTATGAGGGGTCTTAGTACCTCATTCATCAACCACATAAAATTTGTTAGAGCATTTCATAATCTAAATAGTAGAAGAATCCACTCATAGAGACCTTGATTGGTATTAAATGTTGCTTTCCATATATCTTCTTCTATGTGAAAGATAGAAAATGAAGTTCTCAATTGTATTAAATGGGTTTTATGTGTTTATACTAGCCTAGGGTAATCTTTCAATGTACCAATTTAATCTAATAAATATGAAATCCAACACTGATATGTAACAAAAATTAATAATATTTTTCAGATTTTCAAATAAATCAAATTGGTATTAAGATGGGAAATGAATGTGTAAAAGATAAGAGAGGGAAAGAGATTTAGCATCCCTAGAAATACTAGAAAAAGAAGTTCTCGGTTGTATTAAATGGGTTTTATGTGTTTATACTAGCCTAGGGTAATCTTTCAATGTACCAATCTAATCTAATAAATATGAAATCCAACACTGATATGTAACAAAAATTAATAATATTTTTCAGATTTTCAAATAAATCAAATTGGTACTAAGATGGGAAATGAATGTGTAAAAGATAAGAGAGGGAAAGAGATTTAGTATCCCTAGAAATACTAAAGGTTGATGATGACCAACTGGGTTGATAAAGGATGACTAGAGGAAGAAGCCTACAAAATTTGAGCTCTTTATGATTTCTATAGAATGAATTTACTGAAATTGAGCACTATAGTCAAATAAATTTGTAGTGGGGCCCTAAAGCAAGTCTCTGGTGTTGGCAATGGGCACTAGGGTCCTAGAAATCTCTAGCAAGGTTCTAGCACTAGATTTGGGTGCTATAGTCTACTTGGTAGGTCTTTAGTGTAGGAAGATGGTGCTATAGTCTCTTAGAAAACCCTAACAAGACCCTAGTGCTAAAGGTGGGTGCTAGAGTCAGACAATTTTATAATTTGAAATTTGTTTGAGAAATCAAAGTTTAGCTCCTATGTCTTTTGTCTCCTAGACCTATGATTTTTTTAGGAATGATCTTTTGGCTCTACTACTTCTTGATCTATTTGTAGGTTCCTTGTATTTATTCTGGGTCTTTAGATATGTAAGATTTGAGCTTGGGTACAGGAGGAAAGGATTTAGATATATATGAGATTTCCTTAGCCTTTGATGGTATTTTTCAACCTTAACTAAGCCATGGGTAAAATATCGTTGTGTGTGTAGACCTAAGGTGAAATGATGGTTTGGTGTGAGTATATTTTGTGTGACAAAATGAAAACCCTAGAAGGCTATACTATGAAAAGTGGTGTGTGTGTGGATGACAAAGAAAGATAGAGAAATTGGATTGATTAGGGAGGGACTGGATGGACAAATTTGAAGCTAAGGATGATAGAGAATGTATACACAAAGATTAGGGAAACTTGGGATTGATTGAATGGGAAATTGGGAAGGATACATGGCAAGGGTGAAGTGAAATGAGAAGAACAATGAATGATAAAAAATGGGGAAGGTAAGAATGCTATCAAGGATGAAGACATGTAAAATATACTTCACACTTGGGCTCCAAAACTTTCTAGATTGCTAGTGTAGATGAAAACCTAGTAAGCCTTGCAAGAGAGGAGAAAACTTCGGATCAAGAGGTGTTGAGATTCTTGCTTGTTATGTTTAAATGAGAAATTAAACTTTTCATTTTGAGAAAAATTATACTTGACCATTTGAATTTGCATTAGGGCAACACTAGGTTAGGGATTTTGACACCCAAAACTTAAATTAAATGCACTTGATTTAGACCCTAGCATCTACGTGTAATTTTTCCTAGGGCTCTAGCACCCCAATGCAATTTGTCCCAAAATTGAATTTTGACTTAAAAATTTCTTATATGGCTTTAGGTGTAAAAAGAGATTTCACATGTTGGAATTTATATTACATCATATTATAGTTTATAATTAGATTAAAAAAAATTGTTAGTTTTTGGGAAGTTATTCCTGTAAGTTGTGGTAGTTTGTACACGGGAATACATTGGCTTTATAAGCCATTGCAAATCAATGTAATTCATCCAATGTAAAAATATATATATTTTGAAGACATTAATATATCATTTTTTTGGGTGCAATTATGGTATAAATTTGTGTGAATTTGATCTACCAAATTTAATTTGGTATCAAAGCAATTTTTTGATAAATTCATGATAGGATGATGGAAGATTGGATTTACCACAAAAATGTTGAAGTCAAAGGTTGGCGTTAAAATCTACAAAAAGTTGGCAGTGAAAGATGCATGAAAATTGGTGTAGTTTTTGCTGAGCATTGTTGGGTGCTAAAATTGCTTGTTTGGCGCTAAATATAGCTGATGAAAACTTGTGTTAAGTTTCTAAAAGATGCATGTTGAGTGTGAAGGGCGATGTGTGCTAAGTGTGAAGAGATAAGGCAACTTTTTGAACAAATTCAAAGGTTTCAAAAAGCTTGGCGATGGATTTGTTGGAACATGGGGCATGGATTTATTTGTAATGCCCCATCTTTTACACTAGGACATTAATGGACAAACACACGATGAACCAATTTTTTGTGATGCAAGTGTAACATCCACATGTCACAATTGCACACTAAGCATGAAAAATCACCCAAGTGCCACACAAAGGCACTAGAGAGAAGGTGGAACAAGACACATGCTTCTCCAAAAGAGACAACAAATTTCAACATGTGGCCAACCCACCAAACATGTCGACATTCAACCTACAAGCCAAAGGGAGGGTTGGCCATGGCACCTCACCGAAACAATACAACCACAAGGATCCAAACCACAAGGCAACTACTAATCAACCATAAACAACATGCCATATAATCTTGAATCATGATAACCAATCATATAAAGAAATATAACATATCTAGATTACTAACATACATGCCAAATAAGAGAAACTACAAACGAATTTCCATGCTCATTCGACACCAACATCGAATCGCATTAAAACCAAACATTGAAACATCAATCACAATGTGGGGAAAATACATCCCAATCCATAAACATAGAATAATATAAGTACATCATATAAAATGAAGGACTCCAACATCCTCAAATCGTCATTTCCAACACATGAGATAAAGTCACAAAATGATAAATTCCATCCAAATCATGATTCATTTTCCAACCAAATGACATCATAAAATACAACATGACGGAGGCTACTTCCTAAACATGGAAGGATCACACTCTAATAAATAAAATATAAAGAGCACAAATATACATCATAATAAACCACCTCCAAAATGGCCCCGTAGGCATATAGTACAATATAGTCAAATGTCCAGAAATGAACATAGAACTCGTCTAGCTCCAAAAAGATCTGCTTGAGGACCAATGGGGAAATATTACTCACCTCCCAACCATATTACCATCGTCGAGCACAATAGATGACTATGCTACTCTAGGCAATCCCCGAGCTACGGAGTAGACGATCATGGCAAACCTACTATCATGGCCATCTCACACCAATCCAAGGAATGCATAGAACACTCAATCAAGTACAAGAGTCTCAAACACATCACTCACACCAAAGTCACAAGATGGAATCACACATAAGTACAATAAAGTAACGCTCACATCACTAGTACTCGCAAAGCACATACGACTACTCATGTCACAAAGAGCATAAAGGAAACATATGGCACACACGCCAATCAATGCACAAAAAAGGACAATACTCAACAACAAAATATACAAAGCATAAATATACATCATAATAAACCACCTCCAAAATGGCCCCATAGGCACATAGTACAATATAGTCCAATGTCAGGCAAAATGAACATAGAACTCATCCAGCTCCAGGAAGATATGCTCGAGGACCAATGGGGAAATATTACTCACCTCCCAACCATATTACCATCATCGAGCACAATAGATGACTATGCCACTCTAGGCAACCCCTAAGCTACGGAGTAGACGATCATGGCAACCCTGCTATCATGGCCATCTCACACCAATCCAAGGAATGCATAGAACACTCAATCAAGACAAGAGTCTCAAACACATCACTCACACCAGAGTCACAATAAGGAATCACACATAAGTACAATAAGGTAACACTCGCATCACTAGTAAGTTCACAAAGCACATACGACTACTCACATCACAAAGAGCATAAAGGAAACATATGGCACACACTCCAATCCATGCACAAGAAAAGATAATACTCAACAACAAGCATATCAATAAAAGTATCACTACTCTCATATGATCCTCAAGGTAAGGATTCCACCACTCTCATAGGAGCCTCAAGGGAAGGACGTTCCACTCTCATAAGAGCCTCAAGGTTAGGACATTCCACTCTCATAGGAGCCGTAAGGTTAAGATGCCACCACTCATGCACAGAGCCTCAATGTGTCCATCCGCCACTCACACATAAGAGCCTCAAGGTTCACGTCCACCACTCACACATAAGAGCCTCAAGGTACACGTCCGCCACTCACACATAAGAGCCTCAAGATGTACATCCACCACTCACACATGAGAGACACAAGGTGTACAACAATCATTCTATTCATTCAAAATAGGCTCAGGGGGCACTTATTCAGTGCACTCCTTGCATCCAACATCATCCAATGAGTTGGAAACTATCCAACCCACACAGGCAAGGACTTCCTCCTTCAAGGAACCCAAAAATAGAAAAAGAGTGTTTTACCCCTGAAGGCACGCTTCCTAATGCAACTATAAAATCACTCAAAAATTCATAGTTTTGAAAAACAAGGAATTCAAAATCATAATATAACAATACATAACACATGACCTCATCGGAAACTCCTCGATGGTCATACAAAACATCTCATAAAGCATCTAGACTACACCATCAGAACACCTCGTTGGAAACAACCTCATCGATAAGATCGATGCAACGATGCCAAATCACGAGAACACACAATACACTATAGAAATAATCAATAGCATATCTCATAATGATCCAATAGTAGGATCTATGCACAAATAATCATCTATTACACACAACGACAAGGGTCAACATAGGTGGGCATTACATTATTGATCAAAGGGTTGGATTTCTTTGTCTAATAATTCACCGGTTAATGTTGCGCTCAAGGATGAAGAAAAGCATTGAAACTTTCTCAAAAAATTTGTTCATGGTAAGGTACAAATTTTTTTGACTTCTTCAAAAAAATTGTTCATGGTAAGGTACAAATTTTTCTGACTTCTTTTTTTGTGTATAGCGAGGGAAAGTCATTAAAAATCAATTTCAAGAAGCCGTAAAAATTTAATATTTTGGAAAAAAAGTGTGAAATTTTGTGTTCTAAATTCCTATAAAGTGTTGAAAAGAAGAAAGGCATCGCCTCTTATATTGAGCAGTATAATTTTGAATGTGAAGGTTAAAGTTTGAATCTCGTAGCAATTTTTAAGGGTTTCTATAAGAAATAGAAGTATATATATAAAGGCTCATATTTTGTGGAGTGAAGAGACGAGATATTTTAAGATTTGACATTAGAGAGGGAGATTTATTTTTTAAGACTTCATAATTAAAATTAAAGGCGATATTGTGTTAAAACTGGAGTAATAAGATTATTCATTTAATGGAGAAATCATATGTTCTTGCTAAATTTGAAAGGCACGAATTTCATTCAAGGCAAGTTAAGGTGCAATTAGGTTTAATAGAAAAAGATCTCTGGGATATTGTTAGTGGAACTATTAAAAAACCACAAGATGCAAATGAAGCTGTGGTAAAATGGGTAGCAAAAGATCGTAAAGCCACAACATTTATTGGTCTTGGGTTGTCTAATGCATATTTTCACCATATTGATCTTTCAAAAACTTCAAAACAAATATGGAATAGTCTTAATTCTTTATTTGGCTCACAAACTTCAAGTGCCAAGATGACACTCAAACAAAACCTTTTTGGGATAAAGATGAAAGAGGGTGAAAGTATTGTTCAACATATTAGTACATTTCATTCTCTTCTAAATCAACTTGCTGGAATAAATTCTAAAATTGATGATGATGCAAAAGCTATTTTATTAAGTAGTATGCCTCCAAGCTTTGATAATATTGTATTTACTTTGAACAAAATCAATCTAAGCTTAGAAATTGTAATTTCTTCCTTGATTGATGAAGAGAAAAGAGTCACTAAAAATCACTCAATTACTAGGACACTGCTTTGTTTGTCAAAAGGAAGACTAACATTTCAACGGGGAAGAATAATTTCAAGTACTTTTATTGTAATCAAAGAGGAAACATTTTATTGAATTGCATTCAATGTGCCAGATATTTTTGGTGGCAAGTTAAAAACAAATAAGGCTTTGACTGCTACTGAAATTGAAGGAGAAAGATATGATTTTGAAATACATGATCAAGACTCTCCTCATAATGACAATGAGGAATATCTATTTTAAGGTGTAACAAGGCCATATTGGAGGTAGGAGGCACCGGAGGTAGGAGGTCCATTGTCATCTGAAGCTAGCTTCTTGCTCAAAGATGATACCTTGCATGAGAAGCACCAGTTTCATCTTGAGTCCCTTCAAGAGCAAGGGGGCATGAAAGTGATTTGTTGGTTTGTGGATAGTTGAGTATGTCTCAATCCATAGTTTTGCAATTTTACATTTGTGGATAATGGAGTTAGTCTCGATCCAAAAATGGAGGAGAGATGTTGTGATAATTGAGTTAGTCTTGATTCACAGTTGGTTGGTTTTAGTCTCGATTCACAGTTGGTTGGTTTTTGTGTTACTATGGATAATTGAGTTAGTCTCAATTCACAGTCGGTTGGTGTTTTACTTGTGAATAATTGAGTATGTATCAATTCACTAGTATTCTGTAGGTTTGACAGTTAGGATATTTGGTTTGGTGTTTCCTAGGTGAGTGAGGAGAATTGATGGATAATTGAGTAAGTCTCGATATATCAAAGTTTCTAGAAGGGTTGTTGTGTTCAATCCTTGTTGTATTCCATCCTTTGTTCAGATTGATGTAATAAGGGGGGAATGTTGGAATTTATATTACATCATATTATAGTTTATAGTTAGATTAAAAAAGTTGTTAGTGGTTAGTTTTTGGAAAGTTATTCATGTAATTTGTTGTGGTAGTTTGTACACGAGAAAATATTGGCTTTATAAGCCATTGCAAATAAATGTAAAATCATCCAATGTAATGCAATGTAAAATTCAGATTGACATAGTATGATATTCTGAAGACATCAATATATCATTTTATTTTTATGTGCAATTATGGTATAAATTTGTGTGCATTTGATGTACCAAATTTAATTTCACATTCACTATAAACCATTCCAATACTTGGGATAAGACCAAAAATCAAGGTAAGTGATCCTAAAACACATCTAGAGAAATGGTCACTAAACTGAGTGCAAAACATAAGGTGAAGATTGTTAAGTAAACAATGTTTGACCTTACATTCTACCCCCACTTTAGTTGGATGGTGAAACAGTATGTTAAAATAATCAAATTGCATAAATACATCATCTAATGTCGAGACCATTCTAAGGTGATTGCACTAGAGCTTCCACATAGCAACTGGGTGTCCCAGTCCAAGTCGATTCTCCCATCGAATTTGCATATACCCCCATCACAGGAGGCATGCGTAGGGGTCAAAATTGGCATTGCTAACCATCATCCCCATAAGACTATCCCAAGCGACCCAAGTGCTAGACGAAGGCTCCAAGGGGATCCTTGTACTAGGGCCTCGCTTGGAATATTTTGTGTGTGTGTGGATGCATGCATGTGCGCACGTGTGCGTGTGTATGTGTGCGAGCTTCTTATCTTCCTTGTCTCTTCACTTTCTCCTTTGCTTAAATGTACTCCTTTCTTGCAAACCACCCATGACAAGAAACATAATCACTATTTTGTTTTGGAAAAAAGTGTGCTAAAGAGTGGAAATAGAACATGATAAAGTTAGAAATGAAAGTGGTACTTTAGAAATCATATACTCATTGTTACTTTTACTTAAGATATATGTTTTATGAATTTATACCAACTAGCTGGGAGATCCCTAAGGGTCACCAAGAGTGAGAATGTGAAAGAAATATAAAAGGCTATCGATGAGCTAGATGTAGGACATGGAGTGTAGGCACCTTAGCAAAGGTTTGTTTGTCATTGCCATTGATATGTAAAATATGGAGAAAGCATTGGTGATGTCATTTCCACTAAATAAATGGGACAAGCTAGGCCAAAAAATTAAAAATGGTAAAAATGATGATGGTTATGTGGTCACCACAATGTTGTATGAAGTTGCCACCCAATGGATCAAGTTGGTTCCAAAATTAAGAATGTGACAATGAGGGTGTCACACCAAGTTATATGTGGTTGACACTTCAATGGTAAAAGAAGCAAAGCTAGGCCAAGTGGTAATTCTATGACATTGTGTAGATAGTGTATATAATATATTCCCCTTAAATTTGTTGGCAAAAAGAGAGCCAATCAATTTAATATAGATGGTGAAGGGGAGAAAGGAAATTGTCAAGGTATGGTAATAAAATAGAAGTGATAGGGGGAACATGTAAGGAGATTCCCCAATAATTGAAAGAGGTTTCCCTTAAGTGGTGGTCAAATGTGTAGTGTAAGATAATTGTTGACAAGCATATGCATGATGGGTAATATGAAAAGACAAAGTGACCTAAGAAAGAGGAACATTTAAGTGTAGGTAATTCCATGTGTCTTAGAGATAAAGATTAGATGCCCTCAATCAAAGGACAAGCACAACAAAAGAGAAGAAATGAAATATGTTATGATTAGTGATAATATAGTGTCATGTAATTATGCAAGGTCATAGAATGTAAAATGTGAATAATAAAAAAGATAAGGTAGAAGTAGGTGTGTAGATAGTTCAATAATAGTATAAAAATATAAGTGAATTGAAGAGAGACATGCACCCATGTGTGATGATGCAAAATAGATCATTAGTGTAATAAATGTCAAGCATGTAAGAGAAAAAGTATACAAGCACGCATCAATTGGAAGAAGGCATAAGGATAGAAGTAGTTGAAATAGAAAAAATGAAAATAAAAGATATAAATAAGAAATTGGAAGAGTGCTATAAGTAGGTGTTAAAGAATACAAACATATAACACATGTACATAAGAGGGCATGAAGGGTTCTATGTGAGTGGAATCAGTCCTAATAGGATATTAATATTATGATCTCTATTCTATGGTCATCATCATCTATTCCAATGGAACATCACATACACATAAGAAGAAAAAGGGTACGAAATATAATACAACAAAGGCGAGGATGACTTAATATGTTATATTTGGGTCAACATGAGAAGGGTTTTTAAACCCCAATATTTTGCACCATCCCCAAAAAACATAGAGGAATGGCACAGAGAATGTAAACAACAAATAGGAGAAAGACACATGTAAAGATACCACTTATAGAATGAAATGGAACTCATAGAAATAATCCTAAAATGTTCGAGTCAACATGAAAATAATATGAATTCTTGATGCCTTGCATTGTCCTCAAATATTATAGGAGGGTGGGATTTATATTCACAAATAAGAATAGGATAAAGAACACATAGGTGAAAAAGTGGTTTGACATAACATCAAACATTGTCCCTCACTATGTGTTCACATGTACCCAAGGGTATCATACCTCATCCACTATAGTGAGGGACAATGATCACAAGCACATATAATGAGTTAACAAATAAGTAGAATAAATCAACAACAAAAACATGTATCTAATCAATCTATTTGGGCAATTCCTTATCATTCATAAGGCCATCATTGTTAAATAATTGACCACAAACATAGAAAAATGGCCTAACTCAATGTCTCACAAATATAGTAGGCAGAGAAGGTTGATCTATACTAGTCATTGTTGTCACATGAAATTGCACCCTGTCTGAACTAGGTTTAGACATTCCAGTGACACAATGGGAATGATCACAAGTGTCAGACCCAATGAAGTGAGATTAGACCATTATGTCATTGGAATGTCTAAACCTAGTTCAAGCAGAGTGCAATTTCATGTGGCGAGGATATTTTTGTGTGCTCTTCAATGCATCTTGTCATTTGGGGTAGTTTCCTTCAACACTCTAGCGACTTTGCTGAGCAAATCTACTGGTGTGGCTAGTTCAAGCACTTAATGATTATCAAAGATCAAGATTCAGGAGAGGTTCTTGATCTTTTCTTGCTTTTGAATCTTTCCACACACTTGGTGACTCTTCAGGTATGAGCCCATTTCTAAAAAATGCAGACCCGATTGCTCTTTGCGCTTGAATGATTCTTTTGAGTTTGATGCCTTGATATGTCAAACTATTTTGGGGACTATGGCTATTCCCCTCCACTTGGTCAGAATGCAAATTTTATGTCTCTTTATCAGTCATATTAGACCCAAAATGCCCATGGTTTCATGCCAAATGACCTTGCTACAACAAGATATCAGCATCCTCATGATGCTTATCTCCTCTTGCCCTTGCTCAGACTTCTTGGTAGCCTAATCATGCTCATTATCCCCCCAAGAAGACCACTTTGATCCTAATCAGTGTGGTTGCTCTCCTAATCCACATCAAGTAGATTATGGTTATGAGAACATGAGTCTCAAGGACCTAGCACTAGATCTGCAAGGAAAGTTAGATGTTTTGATGAGAATAAGGGAGTATAACCAAGAGGAGCTTGCTTATCAAGCTCATCTTCACTAGTAGTAGATGGAGGCACAGGAAAGAGCTTTCTAAAAATAGCTTGCCAGGTATATTACAACTAAAGAAGAAGAGATGAGGCAATTGCTCACCCAAAATAAAAGGTTGGAAACCCAATCAGCCCCCTCTTTTCTAGTTTTGGACCTACCCCTTCTACCACTGTGAATTAGCCTACAGCAGAGCAGCCTCGTTGCTTCAATTTCCCAAGTTTCAGGGGCCCTCAACCTTCACATGAGCCTCTTCTTGCACAAGTCCAGCCTATGGTAAAGAGAAGGCTTCCAAATTTAACATCCCAAGATTCAAACAGGAAAAAAAAATTGAGCCTCCAAAGTTGTCTTCCAAATTTAAAATTCCAATCTTTAAGGATCCCCATCATATGCAAAAGTCAGTTCCTATTGAAAACCATCCTATTGATCCTCAAGATAAGCTATCTCAAAAGCCTATCCCTCTTCCTAAAGTTCAACAAATACTCTGAATCCCCATTCCATGTCAACCCTCTGGTCCTAACACCATTTCCCTTTTTAAAGGTGGGCCTATTGTTTATCGGGATAGTGTGTTGGTCCAGCAAAAGAAGGAGGTGTATGAAACAAACAAAGGGCAATCCGTTGATAATGGGCACCACACACATGAGGGGAACATTGATTCATGCTCAAGGCTAAGTTCTCGATACTTTGGTTCATTTAATGATTTTTCTCATGCCTTTGATAAAATAAATGAAAGTAGAGTGTACATCTCGCATGGTGAAGATCTTTAGATACAAAGGCAATATGTGCAACATCACATAGAGATAAAATCAAATGCAGAATGAAGTGATGTTTTCTTGAATCCTCTTGGAGCTGAGGAAGCCTCCACTTCTCATCTCGAAGAAATAATTATGGAGGGAATTGATGCGGAGGTTTCACAAGTTAATGGCATAAATTCATTTGGTGAGTTGCCTTATTATATTAAAGAGAAGAGAACACCCATGCACACCTCAGCAAATGATTCACAACAGCATGAAAATAGTGAAGGCCATGACAAGCTATTGGCCTATGGGGATGGGCATGAGGATGAAGAAGGGTGTGAGAATAGCCCTATATTGGGGAGTGGAGAATTTGATAGCACAAATCTATTTGAGGAGCTCCCATACTTCATGGAGGATGGCTTTTTTTCAAATTGAACATGGACAAGATCAAATTGAAGATTTGTTATTGGTTATCTAGTAGGGATATAAGCTTCTTGATGGTGAATATTTCACCATTGAGTGTGTCCAGGGCTTCTTTTCAGAGCCTATTTCGAGTAGCCATCATAAGCAACATGAACATGAGGTGGAGGTAGTCACATTTTTGAATGAGGCACAGGAACTAGAGCATTCATTTCAATAGAAAATTAATGAAGAATCAGAGAAAAAATGTGAAGTCTCCATTGATTATTCAAGCATTGTTTCAATGGGATGTCCTATCAGACATCTAGCCCAGCTAGAGACAGAAAAAAAGAGTCACCACTTGTCATGCTTACTCCTAAGAATGAAGTTAAGCATCAAGAAAAGAAGGATCGGCCCACCTATCCACTTTGGAATAGTTACATCAATAATCAGTTCAGGTGGGTAAGTGAGTTTGATTTTATTCTTAGAATCGTATTTCATCAGTTTGTTGTATGCCCACTCTTCTGCACCTCCTGTTAGTTTCCCATGAGCTGGAAGAACATGTTAAATTGTTAAGGAAGGGCAGTTATTTTGGAAAACTAGTAAATGGCTTTATTTAAGTCCTCTTCTGGTTGGCTAGTTTAGGTTTAGGTTAATTTTTCTTTTGTTCTAGGTTCCCTTCCTCCAAGTGCTCTTGATCGGGCTGCATTCTCATTAGGAGGATGCTTGCTTTGTTGTTTTGTGTTTTACCTTGTGGTTTTGTTGCCGAAGACAAAATTCAATTATTTTGTCATACCCGCATCTCCCGTGCAGACACGACACACAAACACGTGTGTCATGACCACATCTGCCATGTGGTCATGACACAAACTACTCAATTTTTTTCTAGTTATCCCTGGGAACCTCCTCGCACGCATCTGCATGCTCAGTGGCAATACACATAAGGCGTAAACATGTCAATATTAATTGGGGAGGTGCGTTGTCCCACGCAGTCCCCTGCATGATGATAGCCGTCTAGGGGGTATGCGACACGAAGTATCACTTTTAGGGTTAGAATAATTTAATCTGAACCCTAAGTTTTTTTCCTAGGTGAGATGATTTCAAATTCAAACCCTAACTTGTCTCAGAACGAAAAATGATTAATTACGATAACATGATGGCACACGACTGAAGTGGAAAGATGGATGGAATGCAATTGAAAATAATCAAAACAATGCATAAAATAAGCCCCAAAAATCTAACAAAATTTCAGCAGCATAACGCGTTTTTTTTATAAACGCAAAAATAAATAAATTTAAAAATAAACACCCCGAAGGTATTTCAATAAGAATAAAAATAAAGTAAATAAATAAAAATAAATACGGAAATAAAATTAAAAAAATAAAAAATAAAAATAATAAAATACAATAATAAAATAAAATAAATAAATAAATAAAATGGAGAAATTAACAACTAAAAACGTTAAATAGGTCCAAAATAAAAGTGGAGGCCGTTATTAAATATAATTCCGGCCTTATATTTAATGACTAACTCGAATCCTTAAATAGATAGATAGGAGAGTTTAAACAACTCGTCCTGTAAAATAGAATAATTTCGATAAAAATAAAAACAACATCAACAAGAAGAGAAATATTTAAATAAAGTCTTGTTAAGGTAAAATAAAATAAATCGATATTTCCCCTCATAGTGGATTTAAAACAAGGGAAGAATTCATCTCATATAGAATAAATAAATCCCTCCCAAGGAATGTAAATAAGCAAGTCAATAATCAACATACAAAAATATCTCTTTCAAAATTTATAATTCAATGTAACAAGCAAAAGAAATTCCCAAGAGGTAAATTGGAAATGGATAAAAGAAAAAGGAAGTCTTAAATAAAGAATGAATTAAAATAAGGTGTGCCCTAATTTTATTTTATTCTATTATTCTCTCCTTGTGCCCTAATCTCATCTTATCCTTTCTCTTTCTCAAGCCCTAATCATTCTTTTGTTTTTTCTTTGTCTTCTCTTGTTTTGGAGGCAGCCATTGCAGCACTCAAGGAGGTGAGCACAAGGGAGGAATTTTAAAAAAAAAAAAAACTGACATATATGAATCTAAGTAATCTACTTAAGGTGTTAAGGGTAGCTTTTTTTGTGTGTGTTGCAGACATGAGATGGAGGTGGGTCGACGGTGGTGGCGGTGGACCCAACATAGTGGAGGCGGAGAGAGTTTCTGGCAAAGGTGTGAAGGGGGGTGTTGGAAGTGCTGGGAGAGGCGAGTGGAGGGCGGAGCTTGATGGTCGCGATAAGCGGCGGGGTTAACAGTAGGGGATAGGCGGCACTGTCCGTGGAGGGAGGAGGAGGAGCCCGCAGGGAGAGGGGGGGTAGGTATATGGTGAGGGTGGGGTGTGGGGGAGGCGGAGGCGGAGGCGGAGACCCCACCCACACCCCTCTGTCACTAAGGGATGGGGGTTGTGGCAGCATCCACAGTCCCCGTAAGTTTTTTTTTTATATTATTTTTTTTTAATATATATTTTTTAAAATAGATCTAAACCTAAATCCACACAGTATATATATAATGTGTATCATACATATATACATATATAAACATATATATATTATTTATATTTATATGCATATATATATGTATATATGTATATATCTAGGATGTATACAATTTTTTTTTTTATATTTTAAACCAACAATTTACACAGTATTTTAATTCTTCCATATTTGTTGTGTAGACAAAAATATAAATATATACTTAGAATATATATATTTTTACATATATATAACAATGTATATACACATAAGACAATAGCAGAGGGACCTATATCTCATAACCCCCTTTTTTTGTCATATATATATTCAGTAAAATACAGAAACAATATCATAGTATATTTTCTTTTAACACATTGAAAAAGAAGGAAAGTCAAAAAGAATAGCAATATATTATCTTTGTTGAAGGATATAACAACCAATATGCATACTTATGTTCGTAGAAGTGCAGAAATATATGTATTTCCATAGCATTTTTTTTATAAGTATAATATACAGAATGTGTTATATTCCTCTGAGGCCCGAGTAATGCAGAAACAACCATTTCCTATGGATTCATTTCAACTCCTTTCTTTTCTAATTTAGCAACTATAACTATAACTCACTATGTAATTACAGAACTAATTAAATCTTCTCTTTCCTATTTACAATACCAAACATTTAACAGCTCACACAAATATTTAAATTTCTTTTTGAAGGAAAAATTCAAATGGGGTAGAGAAGGCATTTCTTTCTATATTTTTATTCACAATAGAACTTAAACAGCAACATTGTAGGACATTGCATAATTTTTTTTTTGAAAGATTATTGACCAAACAGACATTGCACTTTCCTATTCTTTCATCTAAAATAAGACCCAAACAACGTGCTTATAGCACATGCATACTTCTTGTCTTTGAAAACAATAATAACAGAACATATAAATTTATTTCTCATGTAAATTCTCGAATCTTTACACACAATCATAGGATAAATAAATAGTATTTAAATAGATTGAAAACATGTTTGCATTTCACAATTTCTTTGGACAGCCAACTTCATAAGTCTACAAACTATTCAGAATGAATACAATAAGGCCATAATGACCATGGCTCCAATAGCCAACTCAAGGAGACTATTTGAACACCAACATGAGCTCCTACACATCTCATCTCTTCACTTAATAACCTGCAGCTAAACACAACAACAAGGCAACAAAAAGACCAGCCACTACGAAAGGAAAGCTCTCCTCCCTACCATAGACCCGCAAGTGGGTCACCCCCAAGCTAGGGAGGTAGGATTTTCACACAGGTTTCATTCCACAACAAATTCATTCACAATAACACAAATCAGAACAACCCCATAGGTTTAACACATAACTTAACTCATAAAAATGAGTTTGGTGAGGGTAGGGAATGGACCCCTCAACTTCAGAGGGCTCCCCAAATGAAAGTAAAGAAAACCAAAACTCCTCTCATGGCCTCAAGCCAAAATCATCAAAACACCACCATCCTCCAAATCACAAGTACTCCATGGCACTCTTGCCATCCAAATAATCACAACCCATGGCCTCAAGCCAAAAATCTCCATAACACCACCCTTCACAAAATAAGCCCTCAAGGCAATATTACAAACTGTGGGAGTGACCTCAAGGAGGTTCCTTTCCCCTACCCATACAAGTTGAGCATTACCTCCATTGGAGGTGCTCTCACCATAACACCCATCTCAACATCACAATGCAAAACAACAAAATAACCACAAACTAAAACACAACACATTATACAAGCAAGGTTGAGATAACAAGTTAAGAGGCCTACCTTACAAGCCCTTATAATGGAAGTAGTTTGGTGAAGAGCTCCAAGCCTTCCCAAGCCTTCCAACTTCCAGAATTTCTCCCAACTCCTCCAAACTAGAAAAGAAACTAAAATTTGCAAAAACTCTGCAATTTTGCAAGGGAAAGAACCAGAAAAGGGAGAACCCCCACTCCTCTACAAGAGGAGCTATTATAGGCCTTCAACTTGGCCATGAGGAATGAGAA
Organism: Cunninghamia lanceolata; assembly: GCA_027924645.1. Lineage (NCBI taxonomy): Eukaryota > Viridiplantae > Streptophyta > Pinopsida > Cupressales > Cupressaceae > Cunninghamia > Cunninghamia lanceolata. The sequence goes on from BSBN01000515.1 coordinate 4,180,575, forward strand.
GGTGACACTTGTCACCTTCTCCCTCCCCCTCCAATGCCACTTGCAAAGGAGAGGAAGTATGAGGATGACCAATATCATCCTCTCATTCCACCTCCATCTCCACCTCATCCACTTGTGCTTCCACACAAGTGGGAGGGGGACAAAGGGTGAGTTGGATTCCCACTCACACCTCCAAGAAGACAAGAGTCTTGAATGGTGCTCCCACTCACAGGGAGTTTTGGAGGACTCTTGGAGACCTCCCAAGTCTTCCTTGGGAATGATTCCAAAACTTTGGGATGGGAGATGAGTCCTTCCCAAGTCAAGGCCCATCCCCCATCTTCCCTCTTTTCTAAATTCGTCACTTTTACTCAACCATGGTTTAGGGTGACCTAAGGTGAGTCAAAACTAGGGTTAGATAGTCCAAGTTGACCCTAGACTCATGGTTGACCACCTAGGGTAACTTTTGGGACCCTAGGGTTCATGAAGGGGTTAAAAATCCACATTTAAATGGCCTAAAAAATAATATAAATACCAAGTGGTATAAATCAAATAAAATTATACAACACTTATTATTAATCAATTTTAAATAAAAAGGGTACTAAGGCCAAAATAAGTAAAATTAAACCAGACACAATAAATCCACACTCAAATTCAAACGTGATCCTTATCCCTCTTGGGAATGGATCGGCTTTACAGGGGATAACATAGTGTGAATTCTACCTTCGATTTCCCATGGCTAGGGAATGTGAAAACCTGCACATCTCGATCAACTGTCAATCCTGTCATGAAAAGTCATAGCCAAAGCAACTGAAATTAACTTCACGCAATCGAAATAAACATCAATACATAACTCCAAATTAAACTACATTTTCCTTCACATGTCAAATAGTTCACATCACATAAATAACTAGAATCTCATAACAAAATAACATCTAATATATATCCCATATGTCGAACCACAACATATCATCCAATATGACCAAATCAAATCACATATATCAAATCAGTGAGATAAAACATCAAGTCTGCATAATGAAACATAGTCACTAAGGTCTGATAGTGTCATCTACTAAATAGCATAATGATCAAAATACGAGAGGTAAAATAATCAGCCTCACATATTTAGTCAATTGTTGCAGTCCCCTTTTGACTATGTGCCCAATGGATAGGTTAAGGCCACTGGTTTCTAAGTTTAGCAAGCAAACAACCTTGAGAGGTCACCAAAATTTTGACCTATTTTAGCCCCCCAGGCTAAAATAGCCCATCCTCAAGAAAACTTGTAAAATCTTCCTCAGAAAATCTCTAGAAATCCTAAGTATAAGTAAGTCTTAGAAAATCCAAAAATCCAAGTGTTTTGCCTTAGAAAATTTGTCTTTTCAGTGAAATTGAAGGTCTGCAAACCTTCAAGTTCATCGAAAGAGATGAAATGAAGCAGGTATGTGGAAACGCTTCCTACACTGATCTACTGAGAAAATATTTATGCAAATATTAACTTTTACAGTTACAAATTAAGATGCACATTAAAAAAAAGATAATAACAACATATAAAATGCAAATACAAAACTCACAAAACAATATATACGTGGGGAAAACCCTTTCGAGTAAAAAACCCCACTCCAAAACTTGCACAATATATTACCAAATCAAAAGATGATTACAACACACTTGCAATGCAAGTTCTTTCAGGAGTACACAACGTCAATTTTCATTCGCATCCCATGAGCTTTCACATTCTCTAGCTGCTTATTTATCAAGCCTCTTTGGCGGTTATATCCAATGTAAGTTTATCCTTGTCAACCAATAGCAAAATAACTACCGACGTTAATTACTTTGGGGGGAAACTGTGGTTGACAAAGTCACCAAAATTTATCTTGCTACATGTACACAAGGTGTCGACACATGACAAAACTATACCAAGTCAACATGGGATCCTACAACATAGTGCTAAATAAATAAATACAACATTAGGAACTTGCAAAGGTTGAGACACCTTAATTCCTAGCAAGAGCAAATTGTCGAAAAGGGAAGTTATAAAAAGGAAACATAAGAAAAGGAAATTTAAGTTCGCGAAAGTCCATTTTCACCGAAAAGGTTTTTTGACTTTGCCAAAATGAGAATCGGCCGAAGCAAAAAGAAAAGAAGCAATACAAAGTCTTTTTCGACAAACTTGTCAGTTTGTGAACCTTGAGGTTTGTCAAAACACAAGTTCACCGAATTGTTGAAAGTAACCTTTGCCGAAATGGTTCATGACAAGTAAATGTCACCGAAAGTCACCTTTGCTGAAATGGTTCGTGACAAGCAAAAGTCACTGAAAAGAATAAAGGAGTCCGATGGAGAAATGTAAAAAATTATTAAGGTAGGTTTGCCAAAGTGCCAGTTCATCGAAAGAGTAAAGTGCAGAAGGGAAAAGTGGAAAATTTTACATTTCATAGATTTTTAAGTCTGTTGAAAGGGTCCCCACTGTTCTTTTTAAATGCCAAAGTGCAGGAAACATGTTTTTTCACATTTTCACTGTTCAATGGGTGCCAGTTGAATGCCCAAATCACCATCAATGCATAATCAAATTAGATTTCCAAGTGGATGGATTTAATTGGAAAAATTATTGTTGTAGGTGAATGAGTTTAGTGCAGTGGTTGAAATAGTGACTTCTAACGACCAGATCAGATGGGGCTCTCTTATGCATTTATTCCTTTGCAAATTGGGAGGTGGGTGAGCCTTGTTTTGTAGGGATTATCTTATAGAGCCATGGGCCATGATTTAATGTAGAATGGGCAACTTGACATAGGGTGTTGACCAAGTTTCCCCGTGTCCAAGGATGTAACAATAAAATGTAAAGGCTATATATGCATGTGAAAGATGTATTTTTAAAGTTGGTTGTTCTCTAGGTCATTGTACAGGCAAAGGGATTCATTTGCAGGTTCAATCCATATATCTCTTCCAAGAGCTGAGTGGATTTGACAGTCTATGTCTTCCTAGAACTCTTGTGTCTCTATTATCAGTTCAACTATGAATGGAAGCCAATTATTTTGTGTCTTTCCTCATATGTATTCAATCCAAGTTCTTTTGTAATGGTTGTTTAGCTTTCATGATCGACATAATAAACTAATAGTTTTGCCTCTCTATATACTTATGTGTTTTGTTTATTTGAAATCTATAATCTTATTCTATGAATGAATGATCCCTCATGCAGTTACAATTTTCTATTCAAACCTTTGTTAAATTTTATGAGTTTGTGTGAGTTTGTTTCAGTATTTGAGATCATTGTTGCTTTATCTCAAGATCAGCTAAACACACTAAATCTGGTGCATCACCTTTAATTTCAATTCTCCTTCTTCCCCTTTTCCTCAGTGGTGTTATATTAGGTTTAGTTTGCAGCATTATCTAAGCCTTAAGCTCAAAAAGAGGAGCAACCTTCTCTAGAGGTTTAATCTCACTTCGTAGGGTCCCACACCTAAGATCATTCACATTGTGTCATTGGAATGTCTGAACCTAGTTCATGCAGGGTGCAATTTCATGTGACAATAGTCATCAACATAGAAGACAAAGGTTGGACATTAGCAATAGTGTCAAACATGCTTTCCCTAGGAGAAAGAACAACACAAAAATTAGAAGGTGTGACTAAAATAGTATTGACCATCAAATCAAAAGGAGGAATGGGAGAAGACTCAACATGAACAATAACATCCCAGAAAGTGTATTAGTAGAAGTAGAAGAAGGTAAAGGAGGATTCTTATAGATGCTAATAGATGTGGGAGGTGTAGAAGGATCCATATGAGGTTTATAAGGATTCACAAAACTAATAGGTAAAGAAGGGGATGTTGTGGAAGGAGGTAGAGAAGTAGGAGGAAGAGGCTTAGGTCTAAGTTATTGGAAGTGTCAGTAAGGTGTGAACTATGGCTTATTTTTAGGCGGGGATGGAGTGGGGCAGAAATGTACAAGAGGTTTAAGGAGAGGAGCAATCTTAGGTCTGGGAAGTGTTGTCCTATTTTAGCCCCAGGCCAAAATAGCCCAAGAATCCCCTGAATTCTGCATAATTGTTGTAAAATTTCCCTCAATATATTGCAGGCCTTTTGTGTGTTTTGCCTTGTGAAAATCCCCCCAAAATCCCTAAAAAAATCCTAAGTGTTCTACCTTAGCGCATTTTGTCCTATCGGCAAAGTGGCCAGTTCACCGATGGCGGAACTCGCTGATGAGGACAAGCATGAAAAGAAGGCAAAAAGGGAAGAAGAAAAGTGTTTGTCAGTGAACTTATTGGTTCACAAACTAAGAATTTTACTGACAGGCTACCCAACCAAAGGCAAAGTGGAGGGAAATTCTTTAAGGGAAAAATGGAGGCAAAGTAGAAGTGTTTTATTAGCAAATTGGGTGGTTCGCGAACCTGCCGGTTTGTCGATCGGTCGGTTTGCCGATCACAAAAGTCATCGATAGGCAAAGGAAAAAAAAGAAAAGAAGAGAACAAGGTGAAGAAAAAAGAGAAAAAGTTCTCAAATTTAGTGGTTCGCAAACTGAGAAGTTCATCGACCAAGAAGTTCATCGATTGACTTAGTGGCCGACAACAAGAAGACAATGGCAGAGAAAAGAAAGATCAAAGTTTGTCGAAGAAAGCAAAGAAAAAGAGGAGGCAATCGATGGATCGACGAGTTCATGAAAATGCAAACTCGCTGATCGGTTCATAATTTCTCAAGTTTGCTGATAGGGTGATCAACTGACGAAGGAAGCAATGAAGAACAAAGTGGCTAAGTCAAGGATAGTGCGGCAAAGGAGAATTTCACTAATAAAAGAAAACAAGAGACAATGTGGGTATTTTGCAAACCAGATGGTTCACCGATTATCAAAGATGAAAGATTAAAATTGGCCAAGTAGGAATTCAAATTCTCAAAGGGTGCCAAAAGTAAACTCAAAAGTCAACACTTTTAAAGTGTTGTAAAAACTTCTAAGGGTTCAATTTCCTAGGTGCCTAAAAACATGCTTCCACATGATGCCATTGTTGCAGATCAGTCAAAATGCAATAGATGGAACAATGCAAATCTTCAATGCACAAGTATCCAAATTTAATGAGGTGGGTAAAGAAATGACATAATATGTGTAGGCTTCCAAACTGACTGATTTCCCAGGGATGCATTTGACTAAAGGCCTTCCTGCATTAAAATCTTGTACCAAAAGGCATGGGCATCACCAAAAAACTCACAAATCTCTTGACAAGGCCATGGGCCAATTTTAATATAGTATGGGTGACTTGGGTACCTACAAAATGTGTTGACTGGGTTTTCTCTCACCCAGAGCTGCACAGTGAATGGAAAAAACTATATATGCATGTGTTGAAGATGTATTTCTGTTAGTTGTTTTCCTGGGCCGTCACATAAGTAGAGGGATTCCTTTGCAGCAGTGAACCTTGTGATATCTTCAAGAATTGAGTGGATTTGATGCATTGTGCTCCATTCTGAGCCTTTGACGTCTCCATTTTCATCTCACCTATGAATGGGAGTTCTCATTTTGTGTAATGAATCTTTCTTCTTTTGTAATGGATTTCTAGCCTTCATGATCAATATAAACTATTATTTTGCCTCTCTCCGAAGATTTACACTGTGTTTATTTGAAGATGGTAGGATTATCTTGTGGATAAAGTGGTCCCTTTTGCAGCTATAGTCTTCTACTGTGATAGCTTCTATGAGACTATGTGAGTCTATTTCATTTTTGAGATCATTGTTGTGTTAATTCAGGGTCAACTAAACACTAAATCTAGGTGCATCACCATTTCCTTTTCTATATTCCTTCTTCCCCTTTTCTTTGGTGATCAGTGGCATAAGTTTAGTTAATTTGCTCTGGACCTTAAGTCTAGAAATAGGAACTAGCCTTCTCTGAAGATTTGGTCTCATTTGCAAGGTCGCACACCTTAAGACCAATCCCATGTTTCGTTGAATTTGTTGGAATTGCCAAAAGCTTCAACAACAGGGTGCAAATTCAGTTGACAACAGGAAGCAATAAGGGTAGGGTGGAAGGAGATAAAATGGCAGGAGGTTGTCTAGGTTGGGATGGAGATGTCGAGTTTTAAGCTATGCAAGAGGAGGTTGTAGCTTAGGTGGAAGAGAAACATATGTATGTTGCTTGTTTCTAAGTTGATAGAAAAGATTAGGGCAAGGAGGAGGTGCATAAGAAGAATGAATAAGTTTAGAATCAAAAGTTGGAGACTTAGGAAGACAGATATCAATGTCCGTCTATGGTTGTAAGGTAGGAATCTCAAGAATCGTAGGGTGAACAAAAAGTTCTAGATTGCATGTGTGATTAAAATCTTGTTGTTCCACATAGCATTTATACAAATCAAACATAGCACCATACCACTCATATGGAGGAAACATTGGACTCCTGATAGAGCAATTAATAGTAAACTTTACAAACTTAGAATGAGATTTGTAGTCATGACATTAAATGGTGATTACCTCATTATCATGTATAAATTTCAAACGTTGGTGCAATACTAAGGGGATGTCTTAGGATTTATCAATCCATCTATGTCTAAGAAGAAGATGGAAATGGTCTAAGGTGGGAACAATATGTTCAATTATAAGAAATTCATGTAGACTAATCTAAAATGGAAGAATAACACAACCAAAGGAATCAATAAATATTGGATTATAGCATTTGAGAGAAACCCCTAATGCTACATAAGAATCTTGTTGAGTGTGTGTAGTAGATATTATTTTATAATGGTATTGAAGGGACAATTGGGATCCACCAAGATGCCATCAATATGTACATGAGTCACAATCCCTTTAATATATAGAGGGCCATGATCATTGTTATCGGGCATCTCATGAGGAGAAAAAGAAATGATAAGAGAGGAGAAGAAGAAGAACAACAATGTGTTTGATATCAAGGGTACCAACAAAATAATCAAAGGATATCGTGGGAAATTATGTTTCCATGGAAGATGAAAAATCACAAAGTGTGTTAGAAGAAGGCTTCCTCACAAGATGGAAGGAACAAGAACTTTGGATATAGGATCCATGTTATTTTATCGATTATGCTGAGGGAAAAAATCATATAAATTTGTAGGTTCTAATTTGGTGGAGCCACCGACTTATTACCTTGATCATTTAATCCTTCCACATGAATGATATTTTAATCAATTAAACCTTGGATCCTATGCTTAATTCCCATACATCATTTTGTGTCATGTCCAAGCACACAATGGTATTAACCTAATTCTTTGGAATCATATATATATAAGGGAGAGGAAGAGAAGTATCAAGCAGGAAAATTGGATGAAGTGTAAGAAGGTTAGATGCTATGACTCGCTACATCACTAATAATAAGGAATTGATTCATGTAGTGAATTGTCAGTTAGGAATTGGTTTACAAGAAATAGCATTAGAGGAAGTACGTGGAGAAGGAGAAGCAAAAAATAGATATTGTTTAAGAGAATTCATGTTACTTTTTGCTCTATCTTATTATAATATTTATTGAGGCTTTTCTTGTATGGCTTATTAGGAAATTTGGAAGAAGAAGAGTTGGTAATAAAAGTAGTTGTAGGATAAGAGGAGGAAAATGTTAGATCATGAGATGCATGATTTACATTTTCTTAGTGTAATAATCATGGAGTGTAGTACAAAGATTAGAAAATTTTGTGTACTTTTAAAATATGATTTTTTTCACAATTATTGCTTGTCATTTTCCATAAATATTTATTGTATTTCAATGCATAGTAAGTGATAATACATTTTTGAAAGAATTAACTAAAAGTGCAATACAAAATCACTCAAGCACTTTTTTAAACCTTGCTTGAAGTGAATAAGATTTGTGAAGTTTACTTTTGAGCTCATTTGGACATGGAAATGACTCACAAATACTTGTGCTAGCACATTGAAAGTCCTCATAGAGCAATGTGGGAGAGAATAGAACCAATCAAGGGCATGGTCCTTGAGTGTGCGTGTGGAAAGAGATTATCTATAATATGTCCATCATAAAGATAGCCTATACAAGTTGTATTAAATAACTGAACATACATTATGGGATCAACTTTTCCATCATTTAGTGATAAGTGAGGAGCCACAAATGCAAAAGTGGATGGATGAGAAAGAATATCATGTGAAAGATATTATTATGGAATGATGTGGTGACCTCCTAAGAACTAGAAGAAAGTGCATCTAACTCTTGTTACCTTTTCCATAGGTGGTGGAGAACACGGGGCATGGCAAGATCAAAATATTGTTGGAGCCTAGGGCTAAGGAGGTGGTAATGGTGGAAGGAAAAATCCATGAGGAAGAAATGTAGGGAAGGAAGTGAGGTCCATGGATGACATCAAAGAAAAGGAGGTGGGATGGGAGGACATGGGAAAGGTAAATGGTTGTTGGATAGAAGTGTTGGAAATAGGATATGTGGTCAAAGGAGTAGAAGTGGACTAATACATGGAGGTCGTAGGAATAGATGAGGTAGTTATAGATGGATCTATATAAGAGGGGATTAGACTATCATGAGAGATAGGATAGAAAGTAGAGGAGAAGGAAGAGAATAGGATACATAAGTGTGAGTTAAAAAAGAAAGAAAGGAAAAGGAAGGATTGGCCTACATCAATGATTGGGAAGGAATGTGGACCTATGGTTTTGATAGTGGGGGAAAGTGATAATGTGACTGTGAAGTAATGGGGAAGGGAGAAATAGAGTCAGTAGAAATAGTTTGAGTCTAAGAGGAGGAGGCTGGAGGGGGAGTATGTGGATCTATAATAAGATTAGTACAAACGGAGAGATTGATTGAAGATGTAGTAGAAGTAGGTACCTTTAAAGAATTAGAAGGTGGGAAAATATGAGATAAGGGTGCATTTGCATGCATAATAATCCCAATAGTTTATAACATCTCTAAGCCAAATGAATTTATAACTAGGATATTACCCAATGCATTGATGAGCCCAAAAGAGATCAATAGGAAAGAAGTCAATGGTCTCATCAAAAGTACTGGAAATAGAAGGATGTGAGTCATGTAAGGGTTGAGACATAAGCTATTATGAGGCAAGATAGTATTAGGGTATGGGAATGGGAACAATGGTTGGAAGGGGGCATGAACCAAAAGAAGGGAAACTATGAGAGAAATAGGATAATAAGGGGAACATGAAATGGAGAGGCTAATAGAAGGAAATGTTAGGTGCAAGAGTGGGTAAAGGGAAAATAGGATAAGACTATAAGAGGTTATGGAATGTTATGACTTGGGTGTTAAGAGATTCCTTGTAGGAAGAGTTTGTCCATAGAGTACATTGTTGTGATATGTGGTGAGTTTTTAGGTTTCATGGTGTAGCATTTATGATAACTAACATGTGGTGATGCTATGGTAGTAAGTTGCAGTGCAACATATATGGTTTGTTTACATGTGGTGGTGTGTGAGAACAACCACAAGTCATCTAAAAGAACTTACAATAACATATGCAATTAGTGTTTCTTGGAAGCATGAATAGTGATGCAGGAGCACTTGCAATAGAACTAGATTTCATGTGGCACAATCTGAGAGTAGTATAATATTCTGGAAGATGGTACAAAGCACTACAAGTAGTCATAAGTGAATTTATATTTGTATGTGCCACTGCAAGCGAGGAGTTGGTAGTGGTGGCCATATTGGAAACATGTATGTATACTGACACTATTAACGTTGTAACTATTTATTTATAGTGGGTAGCAGTGTCTAAGTATACAAGGTGACTATCCACGTGGACACATCATACTTGGTGGTATATGTAGTATACTGATGTCATGTATGGTTAGATTATAGTTGCATGACTCTTGTTATACATGATTTGGTTGGACAACTAGATGGTTAGTATTGTTGATAACTGAGAGGGGGGGGTGAATCAGTTATCCTAATTATTTCTTCTTTCTGAACTTTCTTATTAATCAATGCAGCATTAATTCAAACAAGCAAACATTACCATGAAATGAAAAACACATGACACAGTATTTTTGACGTGGAAACCCTGTTAAGGGAGAAAACCACGGGGTGATTAACCCAAAGATTATTCTCTGTTAGAAGAATAAGGAATTACAAAATGGCACTTGCCAATTAGGGCTCACTGCCTAAGCACACTGCTCACAAATGAGGCACACTACCTACAAGGAGACACATTGTCTACAAAAGAATGTTATACAATACTTGAACTAATTGAAAGCATCCACATGTGTTGGAGTTCAATTTCGGTTAGGCTTAGTACACTGATCTGCTGCACTTCATCTTTCCTCTTCTCTTTATTCTGCTTTTCTTTCACATACCGGATCTTTCTTAATGCTTTTGTTCTGCTCTGCTCTTCTTCATATCTCACATCACATAACTTCACTTCTCATAACTAAATCCATCCTATGTATATATCCGTACAAGTGATTTCATTATCTTTCTAGTCGACACCCGGAACAGTCTATCTTCTCACAAACTCTGTTCTGTCAACTAAATCCTTGCACATCAAGTAATGCGGATCAAGCATATACTTGTCGATATCATTAATCATGTCGGCCAAACATGATTCATGCCTTCACAACCTTTACCATCATCAGTAACACATCCATAAAATAGTCTAATGTTCTATCAGTCAGTTCTTCTTCTATTCACACTGTCACTCAGGAATCTGGTACTCAACTATTCATATCTTTTTCCTTGTCCATCACCGGAGGCTAAATCCTTGGAATATACCACTCAAGGTAGTCCTCTTGACTTCCCCAAATCCGCACTACACCAAGATACTTCCTCTGAGAGATCCGGACCTGTCTGTCGGACCTTGCCACATGCTCTGTTCTTGTTCACCAGACCACAATAATTTTCATTCTGACTTCCGGTAGAGACACACCATGACTTGCGGATATGTGGGATGACCTTTGTTGCCATCAATGACAACAACCTTGAATCCATATAGTGTCTCTTGCCAACAATCTCCCCCTTTGGCATTGATGGCAACACTTAGTGAAAAATGACTAAGTGTTTACACTATGCTCCCCCTTGGCTGATGTTCTATCTTTATATACATTTTCTAGAGCTCCCCCTTAGTTGGATTCCTCATTTTTCACTGCTCCTCACTCCCCCTTTGACATCAATGGCAAAGGGTAGGGTCCGTACACAAAAATTTTCAAAAATTTTACTATACTTGGCTGTATATTACATATTCACAAAAACTGAAGAATGTCTGCAAAGGATGTCTTCAATTGGATGAGTTCTGTAGCCCAACTTTGCTTCATTCTATCCAAAATTGAAATGTGACCACTCAACAAAAATGCAAAAGCTTCTGCCCTCTTAAGATCTGTCAGATCATTGGTTTGGGCGGTAGTCTTAGCATCACTTATGGCCTCATGCATGGTCTCTAACTTAGGGATAATAATCCTTCTAAGTTCTCCCATCCAGTTAATTATATTCTTCCTTTCCTTTTCAAAGTTCTTTATTGCATTTGTGATTGCAATAGTTTGACATTCTTGATTTACTATGGAGGAAGAGAGAGGATCAAAACTTTGAGACAAACTCAGTAGTTTGTCCTGTTCCTCTTTTATTTTCTTCTCAATTTCTACTGTTGCTTTTGACTAGGAGATACAAAATTTGTAAATGTCACCGCCATCCTTAAGAGCATTTTCTAAGCTCTTTATTCCAATACTCATATTTCTCCTATCATTAGAGATTAATCCTAGTACCTCTGATAATCTCTTATCCAAAAACTCCTTACGGGCCTTTTCTTCAGCTGATTTTTCTAGAGAATCAAAATGTGTACCAAAACTGCTGACTAAGGTTTTGAGATTACCAGAAGAGGAGGCTGTGGGATCTTTCTGGACCGATGGCATAATCTTTTCAAGCACTCCGGAAGCAGCTTCTATCAACTCACAGTCTTCCATATGAGACTTTAGGAGTCTTTCATTTGCCTTAGCATTTGCAAATGAAGCTATCTTCATTGTCTGTACTGGAGAGAGGGAATCAAAATTGAATGGACCTTGTAGAAGCTCCAGTTCATCAATCTCTATTGTTTCTTTGCTCAGAAATTTTTGGACAGTTTGTGCAGTGTCTCTTGCTGGAGACAGATGTTTCTTCTCTTCTGTAGTCTTGGAGCTGTCCTTTGGAGTTTTCTCTCCTTCTACATTCTTACCACTATCAGTTGTGGTTTTCTCTGTTGGAGTCTTCTCTTTTTCTGCAACCTTGGTACTGTCAACTTCTTTTTCTTTTACCGCTGCTTCTTTCTCCTGTAATTTCTCTTCTTCTTTGGATTCAGAGACTGTAGGGGAAACCGGAGGAGAAATGTTGGTTTGTTCAGGGCCCATCTCTTCTATTGCTTTCTTAGAAGTTTCTTCTGCAACACTTGTGGATGAGGGATCAGTACCCAAGTCCTCTGCAACAGGAAGTTTAAACCTTTTGAAGGCCTTTCGGAGGATCTCTTCTATATCCATGGCCACCTTGTCAGTCTCACCAAGCATGAGTTGATTCATCCTTGCTTTACTCCTGAACTCATCTTTGCAGTCTTTGAATATTATGTTCATTGTCTTGGGATCAATTTGAGGATATAGTTGAATAGCTATCTGCTCCCGGATCTCAAGATCTTTTGCCTGGGCATTGTTCTTTCTTATTTCTAACTCCTTTTCTAGGCTTTTAGGAATTAGAGATATAATCTCAATGAAAGCCTTATTGTATATGTTCAGATACCTGATTGTGGCTTCCTACAGGATCTTTTGGTCAGCCTCATTGTAGTCATCATAGAATTCGGCCATTGGTTGAAGGTTTCCATCCACAGTGACTGATTTGATTACACTCTCTAGAGACAGGGTGGGCTTTTCAACAAATTCCTCTGCCATTTCTTCCTTGTCTTGGCCTGTGGAGGGTTTACCGGATCCTTTCTTCTTCTGCTTCTTTATTTCCTTTACCCCCTCATCTGATTCGGTTTCCTCTTCATCTTTTTGACTTGTATAAGCCCTTGTGGCTTTTATTTTAGACCTTTTCTCTCCTTTACCGAATGTCTGACCTTCCAGTTTTGATGTTTTTGAGATTTTGGTTGTGACAGGTGTAGATCCCTCTGATGATCTGGTCTGGGTTGAGGTTTCCACCGGAGTACTTTTCTTGCTTTTCTTTTCTGCCTCTTTCTTCTCTTCCTCAGCCTTTCGCCTCTTTTCCCGGTTGGCATCAAGTGCCTCCTTTGGGATGCCTAGGCCTTGAGCAATATGCTCTACTTCTTTTCTCACCTTCCTCTTTATCTCAGGTTCTCTGAGTTCCACATGGATCTTCACATTCAGCTCCTCAAAGGTTCCAAACCTTTCTGCCTTTGGATCTTTGGGCTGACTAAGCATGTGTTGAACATGCAGTTCCACAATCTGTTCATCAACCTCATACCCCATGGGCATGATCCAGACTGTCCTTGGCTCTACTGCCTCCGTTAGGCACTGATCAGTATCAACCATAAAGCAGACTGAGTCTTTGTATTTTTCAACAATAGACTGGGGAATTCTTTCTCTTGCTTGCATCATGCTCTGGAAGTTTTTGAAGTATCCCCACAGGGCTGTATTTCTTGCTTTGGCATCCCCAAGCCCATGTAAATAATCTCTGATCTGGACTGCTACAGGTTTGTCATTCTGCCATACCCATCCACTTGATCCGGGCAGCTCATTCATGAAGTAGAAAAATAGACATAATATAAGTGTACCATACTTGAAAGATTTCTTTTTGTCCTTTTTGATCTTTTGTATATTTTCCATTAATTGGCTTAAAAGAAGTTCACAAAGATCATAATCTGCATTCTTCCTCAGCATCTCATAGGCAGTATATACTACAGTTCCGGATACAGAATTCTCCCTACTGGAGTGATAAATCTTGTATCCTATTATCATAGATGCAAACTTGATATCCGGATCAGAAATATCTTCAATGGTCATTGCCCTCTTATCAAATTTTGATCCGGTGGCCTCAGTTACAATGTTATTTTTGATAGATTTCAGGATAGGTATCCCTCCGGAAGAGTATAGACCAGTTACTACCCTAATTGCCTCTTTTGTGATCTTGCAGGGTCTATCCAGCCATAGGAAGTTGTCATGCATTCTACTCAATACGTACCGGACCCATTCATCTTCTTCAAAGCAAGGGAAATGAATGAATTGATCAAAATGTTTCTTCTGGATACCCTTATACTCTGGTTTAAGCTCAAAAACATTGTCTATCAGTTGTTTGTGATAGAAATCTCTCAATTTGAATTCCCCAAATTCCTCAATACTTGCATGTATGTAAACCCTAATGTCTTCTCTGTGTAAAACGCCATGTGGAACACTAGAGAATGCTCCAAAGGGATCTACCTCCAATGACTTGTATGGGTGTTTCTTAAATTCAGGTCGGGGCCTATCTGAGACCTTTACTATATTCGGAGTAGCCATTTTTTCAAAAGATTTGTAGTGAGATATCGAAAACGAAAAATACCTTATGCGCCTTCGGTTACACGGAGTGGTTGGATTGATTTCTGTATGTAATGACTTCTGCAAGAGATCTTTGGTGAACTTGATGAATTTTGTTGCAGAGCTCCACTTTTCACTTCTTCTTAAGTGCAGAATGAACAAGTGATTTATGAGAAATCCCTTATATTGCTCCCCAAACCCTAATATCTAATTGCAATAAATGCTCGACCTACATTATTTCAGTTTGCCTTATTCGAATGACTTGAAGAACCGGATCAGTCCTGATCTATGAACATCATGCGGATCTTCCAATCATGAACAAATCAAGATGACACATCACAAGGACATCCCAAATACTTTGTCCAATCCGCAGAATAAGACAATGCACTTCCGGATATCTCCGGACCTTTTTGTAATCCTCTGTCATTCCGGAGCATCTCCCGGAACAGGTTCTACATGATCGATCACAACTTCTTCACATCTTCATGCGGACCTCTGAAATCTTATCTGGATCATCTCAAGACTCATATCTACAAACCCTTTACTCTGCATCTTGTGCCTAATCCGGCACCACTTGATTGGCTGGGGGAACAGGGTTTTCTTTGTCTCCCCTGAGCCAAAGCTCATTTCTTAATTTTCGGAAGGAATATCAGCACCAGAGTCTGGTGCGGATCCAACCTCTACCTTCTCTGAACTTTTCTTCACCCAAATCTTGTTCATCTCATTCCTAACTTCATCCGCATTCATCTTTTGTTTACCCTTGTCTTGATTCTGATTATATACCGAACCTCTTTTGTCCTGATTCTTGCTTCTGCAGACTTTTGCATTATGACCGGACCTATTACAGACTTAGCAAACAACATTTCTTTGCATATTTGACTGATAACCTCTTGAACTGCATTGGTTAGCCATATGACCTACTCTATTGCATGTAAAGCATCTACCATTGAATGATTTGTTCATTTGCATATTTCTGCATTCATGAGACTTATGTCCATACCTTTTGCAGTTAAAGCATTGTCCAGAGAAGGATGAATTAGTCTGATTCATTCTCTTTCTGCACTAATTAGCTTTGTGACCAAAGTGATTGCAGTTGTGGCAGTATCCATTGAAGGATGGATATCTTTGAGCATTGGGCTGTCTTACCGAAGGTCTTCTGTTCCTTGGATTTTCTGATCCAAAATTCTTCTAACCGGATCCAGAGCTTTCTCCTTTCTCATATCCCAAACCACACTTGTCATCTGCCCTCTTTTGACTTCCAAGAAGAACTTCAAGTTGAGCAGAACTTATCTTGAATTTCTCTTTATATTCATTTGCTATTTGAAAATCCCTTTTGAGAGAGACAATTTGATCCTCAAGTTTTTCTTCATTATCTTTAGCATCTTCAAGATCAGATTCAAGATGTCTGATAATCCTATCCATCTGGTGGCAATCTTCTGATTTCTCTTTGAGAGATTGTCTTAGATTGTCTTCAGTTTTTCTTTTCTCTTCAATCTCTTGAGTAAACTTTATAACTCCTGATTCTATTTCATGTCTTACCATAATGACTTCTTTTGATAACTTTTCACATAACTTGGTTTTCTCAGTCAGCTCTTCATTTGCATTACTTTCTTCACTTTGTCTTGCCAATTGCTGGAGCAGCTCCTTTCTCTTTTTCATAGAGAGATTTAATTTGTCTTTTAGTTCTCTCATGAATTGATCAGCCTGTTTGAGTCTTTCCTTTAATTCATTGACTTCCGAGTTTGACAGTTCAAGATCCTCAAGGGCAGTCTTGAGTTGCTCCCTTAAACCATATGCATCCATTTGAACTCCCAGATCTTCCTCAAGCTATTAGGCTCTATTAGGAGGAACTTAGCTCTGATACCAATTGTTGATAACTGAGAGGGGGGGTGAATCAGTTATCCTAATTATTTCTTCTTTCTGAACTTTCTTATTAATCAATGCAGCATTAATTCAAACAATCAAACATTACCATGAAATGAAAAACACATGACACAGTATTTTTGATGTGGAAACCCTGTTAAGGGAGAAAACCATGGGGTGATTAACCCAAAGATTATTCTCTGTTAGAAGAATAAGGAATTACAAAATGGCACTTGCCAATTAGGGCTCACTGCCCGAGCACACTGCTCACAAAGGAGGCACACTGTCTACAAAAGAATGTTATACAATACTTGAACTGATTGAAAGCATCCACATATGCTGGAGTTTAGTTCCGGTTAGGCTCAGTACACTGATCTACTGCACTTCATCTTTCCTCTTCTCTTTATTCTGCTTTTCTTTCACATACCGGATCTTTCTTACTGCTTTTGTTCTGCTCTGCTCTTCTTCGCATCTCACATCACATAACTTCACTTCTCATAACTAAATCCATCCTATATATATCTGCACAAGTGATTTCATTATCTTTCTAGTCGGCACCCAGAACAGTCTATCTTCTCACAAACTCTGTTCTGTCGGCTGAATCCTTGCACATCAAGTAATGTGGATCAAGATATACCTATAGATATCATTAATCATGTCAGCCAAACATGATTCATGCCTTCACAACCTTTACCATCATCAGTAACACATCCGGAAAATAGTCTGATGTTTTGTCAGTCAGTTCTTCCTCTGTTCACACTGTCACTCAGGAATCTGGTACTCAACTATTCATATCTTTTTCCTTGTCCATCACCGGAGGCTAAATCCTTGGAATATACCACTCAAGGTAGTCCTCCTGACTTCCCCAGATCCGCACTACACCAAGATACTTCCTCTGAGAGATCCGGACCTGTCTGTCAGACCTTGCCACATGCTCTGTTCTTATTCACCAGACCACAATAATCTTCATTCTGACTTCCGGTAGAGACACACCATGACTTGCGGATATGTGGGATGACCTTTGTTGCCATCAATGACAACAACCATGAATCCATATAGTGTCTCTTGCCAACAAGTATTTCAATGAGAACATATATATGTATCACTTCATGTGAATTTCCCAAGGTTAGAAGGTTAGATAGTTGTATAGGCTGAAAGGATAGCATTGGATTGTACATTATATGTGTGAGACTTTAGAGTGATTGTGGAAGAAGTATGTTATAGATTGAGGCTCTATTAAGACCTCGTTGTTTTAAATCTTTGTTGATTCTAAATAATATAACTATGAACATCTTTTAGTGGTGAGTTTTCTCACAAAGGGGTTTCCCACATAAGTCTTTGAGTCTTGTGTATAATCTTGTGGATGTGCATAATATTCCATTTACTTTTGTACATGTTGTTAGATAGTTTTTGCAAGTGCTATTGAATATTTTTTAAATACATAAGATTAAGTTTCCTTCATCCTATTCTATCAGTCGACTATATTAGGGGTTAAAATCCCCAACATTTGGTATTAGAGTAGAAGGTGGTTGTTTGGATAGTTACTACTTTGTTGGGAATCCAAACCCTAGTGTGTGTCATGGTAAACCTTACAACAATTGGTGTGTTGTAGTTCATGTATAGCTAGTCATAAAGGAAGATTTTGAAAGACTTGTGAGAAGATAGAATAGAATTAATCTATGGCTAGCATGTCAAGATATAAAGTTGAGAGATTCAACAAATAAAACTTGGAATTATGGAAGTTGAAGATGGGGGATCTTTTGGTGGAAAGAGATCAATGGGTTGCATTATCTTCTTTGACCAAAACCTTAGGTATGTCTAATGAAGAATGGGTAAAACTAGATAAGAAAGCTAGAAGTACTATCCAATTATGTCTGTTAGATTATGTGTTAATGATGTGTCTAAGGAGTAGACTACCAATTCATTCTAGAAGAAGATAGGTATGTTATATTAGTCTAAGAGTTTGGTTAACAAACTTGTATTGAAAAATAAGTTATATTCCTTGAAAATGAGGGAGGGAGACCCAGTAACCGATCACTTGGATAGGTTTAGTATGATTTTAAGTCAACTTGCATCAATAGGAGTCAAGATGGATGAAGAGGAAAAGTACATTATATTACTTTGTTCCTTACTGGATTCATTGGAAAACCTAATTATGTCTATTAGTAGTAATATTGTCACTGAAACTGCAAAATATTATTGGCATTTTATTAAGTGAGGAAATTAGGAAAAAGTCCATGGATGATCATTTTTTTATGCCCTTGTGGTTAGAGGTAGGTCTAAGGAGAAGAAAGGTAAGAAGAAGATATGATATAAGAAGTCTAAGTGTAAGTATAGGTCTAAATCTCTAGGTCAGTCTAATGTAAAATGTTGGAATTGTGGAAAAAAGGGTCACATAAGGAAGGATTATAAGTCTAAGAAGAAGGATGATTCTTTTGATAAGTCCTTTAACAATGATGAGTATAGTAGTGTTACATTTATTTCTACTAACATCATTGGTGATGATTCTTGGTTGATTGACTTAGGTGCTTCTTTTCATATGACACTTCATAGAGAGTGGTATTCAAAGTACATAAAGAGTAATGAAGAATAGGTGTTCCTTAGTGATAACATCTCCTTGAAGATGGTCGAGGAAAAGGGTTACCTTCATGGATGGTAGAGTAAAGACACTCTTAGATGTATTGCATATTCAAGGTTTGGCTAGAAACCTTATTTTTGTGTCTAAAATGGTTGACTTAAGAATACATGTCACATTTGATGGTAAAGGTTGTAGATTGGAAAGAGGTAATTTGTTGCCAGCTAAGGGAGTGTGGCATGGTACTCTATATAGAATAGATGCATCAATATTATCTAGATGTGCTAATGTAACTACATCTAAATCAGGATTGTTGTGGCATCTTAGGTTGGGTCACTTGAGTGAAAAAGGTATAAAAACCTTGCTCAATAAGGATATGGTAGAAGATCTTGTTGATTGTTCTATTGGTATTGACTTTTGTGATCATTTTGTGCTGGGAAAATAAAATAGAGTGTAGTCAAACTATAGAAGCACTAGAGTAAAGGAGATTTTGGAGGTGATACACAATGATGTCTTTGGCCATATGGATATCCCATCTATCGCTAAGTCTCTATACTATGTATCATTCGCTGATGATTATTCTAGGTACTTGGGTGTATTTTCTTAAGACAAAATCTGAGGTGTTTCTCAAGTTTAAGGAGTTTAGGGCTCTTGTTGAGAATTAGACTAGTAAGAAAATCAAGGTACTAAGGATAGATAATGGCAATGAATTCTTCTCTAAGGAGTTTGACATATTTTGTAAGCATGTTGGAATTGTGAAGTAAATGATAACTCCATACACACTACAAGAGAACGGAGTGGCTAATAGGTTGAATAGAACCTTGCTAGATTAGGCTAGAAGTATGTTGAGTAGTGATAGTCTAGTAAAGTATTTTTGGGTCAAGGCAGTTAGCATCTCATTTTACTTGAAGTACAAGTCTCTTACTTCTACACTACAAAATAAGATGCCATATGAAATGTGGAATGGAATAAAACTAATTGTGACACATTTGAGAGTCTTTAGCTATGATGCATTTATTGAAGTGCCAAAGGAGTGGTGGTCTAAGTTAGATTTCAAGGTGAAAAGATGTATTTTCATTAGTTATGGTGATAATGTTAAAGACTACAAGCTCTAGAATCTAAAAAAATTGAAAGTTCTCTACTCAAGAGATGTTACAATCATAAATCTTAGAGTCTTGTCCAAGGAAGAATAGTCAAATAAGAATGAGAGGGAGAAGATGCATTTTAAAACAAAACTAGAGCATTATAATGCATCTGAAACTAAATAACATAGTGGACATGACAGCGTGAGAGAAGAAGAGGCAAGCACATCCGACACAAACTCTGAAGAACAAGGTGTAGATGTAGCAAGAAATTCTTCATCGGGAGCTATGAGAAGGTCTACTAGACAATAGCTATCACCTGATAGACCTATAGTCCACCAATTTTTTTGTGTTTTTGCTCTTACTTGTATTGAAAGTTAACCAAGTTTTGTTGAAGAGGCTGTTACTTCCAAAAATTAAAAGTCTTAGAAGAATGCCATGGATGAGGAGATGGTGGTGTTGAAGTGGTGTAAGACTTGGGTTGATTTGCCTAAGGATATTTCAAGAAGAAGTTTAGAGCATATGGATCACTTGAGTAGTACAAGGCGTGATTGGTGGAAAAAGGATACTATTCCTAGGTTGAGAGAATTGAATTTGATGAGATATTTTCTCTTGTTGCTAAGTTGAGTTCTATTCAGATGTCTTTTATGATATTAGTAAAAGATGAGAAAGAGCTGAGACCCATTACATGAAATAGCCAAAAAGGCAAATGAGGAGAGTGTCACAAGGAGTGAGATTGATAAACATTACAACTTCAACACAAAAAACCAAAGCAACAATGAGACCAGAAAAAAACCACAGGACCAACACAAGGACAACAAAGGAACAACACATAAGAAAAATTAATGATTAGCTAACTTCTTCAGCCCACTGATCAGGAAATTCAGCTTGTCAATGAAGGTGATCTCTCTGGAGTTCTCCTTGGCCTTAGCTTTACCTTTATCATCCTACATTTTTGCTCTTGTTCTCTTTGCAAGGCCTTTTTGAATCACCTTCTCATCATTGTTATCCAAATGTTTGCCTTCCCTTTTTTCCAATTCTGAATACAACATATAGAGATGGGTAGTAGAATTCTTTATAGTTTCTCTACTAAAAGCAAAAATTTTAGCCAAATTCTCCTTTATGTCCACTTGGTTCTTTCTCATCTTAGTGATGCTATGCTCCAACTCTTCCCACTTGCCAAACGTGTTGGAGAACTTCTTCACTTCCCCCCAAATATCCTCGTCTACCTCAACACTCAATGACTGTATATTTTTCTTGTAAATTGCTTTTTCTAGCTCTTGGATTTTTTTCTTGGCTATGTGTAGTTGGGAAAGTTGTCATTTCATAACATTGTTGTGAAGAATTAAACTCTCCTGAAAATTATTAACCTTCTCCTCCACATAAATGTAGAAGCTACACTTGCTTCTCTTGTTATCAGTACCTTTGATGTTGGGTTGAGGATTGGGAGAATGGAGCACCGAAGGCTTGGAGGCCATAGAGGGAGTGGGGTGTGGAGGTGAACCTCAGAAGGGGTGGGTTCAGGGATGGTAGTCACAACAAGGATGGGGGCATTGGTGTGGTTCTCTAAAGGGATGTTGGCAGGGATGGTAGCCATGGAATGGGTGGGGGAAAGGGTATCCTTTACAGAGGGGTTGGCCTTGGGAAGGACCCTGTCCTTCTTGGGCCTATACCTAGGATGAATGTTGTGGCAAGGATTTGAGGGCCCCGAAGGCCTTGGTGAAGGGATAGGGCCTAAAGGTTCATCCACCAAAACACTTTTACCTTTTTTATCAGCAACAAGGGGTTGAATAGGCCAAATGGTGGGCGGGTTGTCCATCTTTTGAGCATGGGGAATAATAATTTTAACAGTCGAGGGGGATTTGATTTTTCCTCAATAACTTTGTGTTTCTTCTCGGGGGGACCAGAGAAGTAGTATTCAAGGGGACCAGGAAAGGGTTGTAAATTATAGGGATGAGGGGTGGGGCTAGAGTTCTTTCCAATTAAAAACATATAAAGGAAATATATCAACCCCTAGTGCAAGGGAAGTTCTTTGTCACCTAAAACCACTTCGAGGACAATCTTCTAAGGAACTAAAGTTCTAGAAAGAAAAATTCAATTTTTTACCATGTCTGAGGTGATTCAACATAGGAAACAGGTAGGAATAAAACCTTTTGTACCTTCCTTCTAGTGTTATGTAATGTACGAGAACTTTTGCAACTATCTTTCAATAGCCCAGTAGGTCATCCCTTTTGAAGTTGTTTTGATACCTCTCAACTTTTTCCCCACACCTGAGGAAAGTCTCCATTGCCTCATGATTTTGTTTCTTTATCTTCTTGTATAATCTTTCTCCCTCCATTCTCAAGTTGGTAGCCATGGCTATGAGTTCCTTGGAAACTTTGAAGGAAATCCCTATGATATAAATCATGTTACTTTTCCATGACGAGGAAAACTCCTTGTAAAGGACAGGATCATAGCCATTCATGGATTTGATATATGAGGTAAAATTTCCCCTCCTAAGGATGTTCCAAAATTTTACATTACTACGAATCTTTTCACATCTTGAAGGTTTAACCCTTATGAGATCTCCTCCCATGGCGATTTTGGATCTAAGCTTTTCAGAAATGGTAGAATGGTTTGAAGCTTCCTGTTGGCCTTTCCTATCAATTGTGTCGAAAACCATGAATTGAAATGTCTTAAGCCAAACCATCCACCAATGTACCTCTTCATAATTGCACTCAACTGAAGCATCCCTCCCCTTTGTGGTAGCCTTACAATTCAAGACAAGAGGCAGAAAGGGGTTAATCATTACACCTGGCTTCTTAATGAATTTCTGATTTGATGTTGTTAGGGAGGGTGTGAACATCCTCTCAATGTTTAATACCTTCAACATGGCCTCCTAGATTTTCTAGAAGATCTACAGTCAAGTTCCCCTCTCTAAATATATGGTTAATTATAACCCTTTCAAAATTGCTTATGATTTCTTTGATCTCATCGATACAAGATTTATAGGACCAATGGGGTGTGGCATTTGATTTTATCATATCAATTATATTCTTTGAGTCCCCTTCTATGATTATCTTTGTTATGCCTTTATTTTTGGAAAGGATAAATCCTTGTAATATTGTCGAAGCTTCAGCGTAATTGCTAGTTTGAGTTCCTAGATTCTTTGAGAAGGCCCCAATTAACTGACCTTTATTGTTTCTAATCAATCAACCCCCTCCTGCCTACCCTAGGTTTCCTTTTGTTGATCCATCAAAATTAAGTTTATACCAAATAGGATTAGGGGGGTCTCTATTAGGATGTTATCTATTGCTATGACACTTGATTTGGAGATTCAGCAGATGGATGTCAAGTCAACATTCTCACATGGAGATTGATAGGAGGAAATATACATGGAACAACTTGAAGGATTCAAGGTGAAAGGTAAAGAGAAATTGGTTGAAAGGTAAAGAGAAATTGGTTTTCAAGTTGAATAGGTCTTTGTATGGGTTAAGGCAATTCCCATGTATGTGGAACCAAAAGTTTGACACATGTGTACTAGAATTAGGTTTTGGAAGAAATGATGTTGATCATTATGTGTATTACAAATAGGTAAATGATCATATTCTAATTATTGTATTATATGTTGATGATATGCTCATCATTGGAGACAATAAAATATTAATTTAGAAACTTAAAACTCAATTGTCTAGTAAATTTGATATGAAAGACTTAGGAGTTGCTAGATACATACTTGGTATGGATATATGTAGGGATAGGAATAATAGGAAACTGTGGATAAACCAAGGTAAGTATCATGAAATTATTTTATGAAGGTTTGGAATGTTTGACAATAAACTTGTTAGTTCACCCCTACCAGTTGGCATAAAACTAAGTATGGAACAATGTCCTAGATCTACAAAGGATTTGGAGGACATCAAGAATATTCCTTATGCTAGTGTGGTAGGAAGTCTCATGTAAGCAATGGTCTACACCTAGACATTACCTAAGCAGTGGGAGTTCTAAGTTCATGGTGAAGATAGGTAAAGAACATTAGGCACATGTGAAGAGACTGTTCAGGTACTTGAAGGGAACTTTGGATTATTTATTAACTTATCATGGTACTAATGATGTCAGAAAGTGTTGAGTGTACATGGATTTGTAGATTTGGATTGGGTCAAAGATCTTGATGACCAGAGGTCAAAAAACAACTGTGTTTTCATTTTGTTTAGTGGAGCAATGAGTTGGGTGAGCAAGAGGTAGTAGAAAATTTCCCTATCCACTATTGAAGCAAATTATATGGTTGTAACACATTCTTGTAAGGAAGTAATGTGGTTGAAGAGGTTGAGTAACAATATTAGTTTTATGAGTCATATAGTGGTGAAATGTGATTCACAGAGTACAATTTGTCTAGCTAAAAATCTTATAAATATCATGCTAAAACTAAGCATATTGATGTATAGTATCATTTTGTAAGGGAGATGATTGAGACTGGGAAAGTTCAAATGGAGAAAATTGATACTCAGGTAAACATTACAAATTCTTTGACAAAACCTTTTAAGTATTGCCAAGTTCATGTGGTGTAGGGATGAGATGGGCTTATCCCATTCACAAGTATGAGGTTAATCTCTTGGTTTGAATACTACACTCTCTCCTATAGTAAGTATCAAGTGGGAGAATATTGGGACTTGGGTGATATTCACCTACAAATAGTCGTTGTAGGAAGAGTTTGTCTACAGAGTACATTGTGGTAAAATGTAGTGAGTTTTCAAGTTTTAAAGTATAACATTTATGTTGACTAACATATGGTGATGTTGTGGAAGTAAGTTGTAGTGCAACATATATGGTTGATTTACATCATGTGGTGGTGTTGTGATAGCAACTGCAAATAATCTAGAAGAACTCATGTAATATCCCGATAAGGTCTAATACACAATTTGAATTAATTACAAATCATATAGATAAGGATATAATAATATTATAATGACAATAGTAATGATCATTGACAATAGTGATTAAATATTACGATAATAATAATAATTGATATGTAATATAAATAATATAAAATATACATTTCATTTATATGAATAATAATATATATATATATAACATACCAATTGACAATATATAAATAATATATATATATACATATACAATAATATTAATAATATATATATTAATATAATAAAGAGATATTATTAACATTATAATTATAATATATAAATATTAAATAAGGCCTAAAACTGACTCGAAGAAGAGTCATGGCAATACTAAGAGATGCAGCGATCCACAAAGATCGCATCTCACAAAGATACCACCTCCAATAAGAGGTATAAAAAGGGCAGGCAGAATGGTCTGAGGGGCAGCAGATAGGAACGGGAGAAGAAAAGGCAATCAGTAGAAACAAGAAGACAAGTAGGGAGCGAACAAGGAATAGAAGAAGAGAATCCAACCAGCAGATAAAGAAGTCAATCAATGTGGGAATAGGTATGTACTCATCCACAATTATAGATTGAACAATGTGACATACAAATGTTGCAATAAAATAAATCTGAGTATAGAATGGGAATGTTGCACATATAAACATGATAATAATTAAAAGACATTGCATGTATAAACATTCATCATATATAAGTATGCACATGGAATATAAATAATAATATGAGAATAGATATGAGTATAGAAATAAGTTAAGATTTGAATGCTTATATGAAAGGAACATGGGCATAGATGTGAGTATATTAGATAGATGAATATGTATAGATATATGATAGAAAAATAGAAATAAATATGAATGTGAATGTGATGAACATGAATATGAAATTGATATGGAATAAGTGAATGGGAGACATGAGTTGGACTTAGACATATGAGTCAAGCCAACCATGTTCCCAAAGCCTACATAGGTTGGGCTTAGACATATGAGTCAAGCCAACTATGTAGATCAAGGTTGGACTTAGACACATGAGTCGAGCCAAATAATATATGGGATTGGACTTGACATATGAGTCAAGCTAACAATGGCATGGATTGGACTTGACATATGAGTCAAGCCAACCATGACCAAAACTGAACATGGGATTGGACTTGACATATGAGTCAAGCCAACAATGGCATGGATTGGACTTAGACATATGAGTCAAGCCAGCCATGACCAAAACTCAACATGGGATTGGACTTGACATATGAGTCAAGCCAACAATGGCATGGATTGGACTTAGACATATGAGTCAAGCCAACCATGACCGAAACTCAACATGGATTGGACTTGACATATGAGTCAAGCCAACCTTGTTCTTACTCCATGAAAAGAATATGTTTGATAATTGTAAGAGCTTACATTTCAAGTTTATTATGTGATTGAACTAACCGTCTTATTAACATGGATTCTATATGTATATATTGCATTGGTGTTCTTTGTGATGATTGCAGAATCCATTCTTGAGGAAGCTTAATGAAGAAAAATAATATGTAAGTCAATTCCCTAATCCTAAATTATTGAAATTGTGATTGTAGGGTTTAATCTAGAAGGGGACATTACAACTCACAACTGCATATGAAAGTAGTGTTTGTTAGAAGAATGAACAATGATGTAAGAGCACTTATGATAGAACTGCATTTCATGTAGCACAATCTAAGATCAATATAATGTTCTAAAAGATGGCACAAGGCAACTAGAAGCGAATTCATGTTTATATGTGCTACTAAAAGTGAGGAGCTAGCAATGGTGGCTATACTACAAACATGTATGTATACTAATAGTGTTAAGGTTGTAACTATTGAATCATAGAGCGCGACAATAAAAAAGTATACAAGATGACTATCCATTGGGAGACATCATACTTGGTGGTATATGTGAAATGTTGATGTCATGTATGGTCATATTATAGTTGCATGATTTGGTATTCCTTGGGTTGGTTTGATAGGTAAACTATTGGCATTCCCATGAGAACGTCTCTATGTATCACTTCATGTGAATGCACCAAGGTTAGATAGTTGTACAGGATGAAAGGATAGCATTGGATTATATATTATTGATGTGAAACTTTTGTTGCAAGTATGAGGTGAACCAGTGTTGTCATTGATGTCAACATACTCATATTGCATTGACAAGAAGGATTGGATGAGCAGTGTGCTGAGGATATTGAGAAAATTAGCCTCAGTCAGGAACAGTGAAGAATAGTGATAAGAAGAAGGCAAATGTACTGTATAGGATGAGAACCGGAGGATGCGAATTAAAGGGTTTGTAGATATGAGTCTTGAGATGTTTCAGTTAATATTTCAAAGGTCCGCATGAAGATTGGAAGGAGTTGTGGCTGTCGGTGTGGAACCGGTTCCGGCAAGTGTTCAGAGGTGACAAAGGATCACAGAAAGGTCCGGTGAGGTCCGGAATTGTGTAATCCTAATCTGTGGATTGGAAGAAGTGTTTGGGATGTCCTTGTGATGTGTCATCTCAAGTTGTGTATGATTTTGAGGTCCGGAAGTACCTTTTGCATTGTGACAGTGACGATAGACTGTGTTCTTGAAATTTCGGATGAGGAAGAGAAGAGATTCCAATAAGTAGAGGAAGTGCGGATGTACCTGGTCATTCAGGCAGGCTTGTGAAGGTCCTTGGATCATGTTGAGGTTGTGTTGTTGATCTGCATTGATGGTAGAGCCTGGAATTGAAGATATTCTTCCAGATGAAGTTCTTGCTCTGACTAAGCTGACCGGATGAGTTGTTCATCCTGCAAATGCTCTTGTGGTGGCCGACCGGATGTGTTATTGATCTTGCGGATAGTCTTATGGTTGTTTGCCGACTTAGATGATTGTTCCTAAGTTGATGACTTGTATAAATAAAGGTTTGCGAGTTCATTTCGATGTGTGGATTGTGCGGATGAATATGGTATAGTGAAGAGAAGTGTGAAAGGTAGAGCAGGGGTTTTCGGGCTTAAATGGAACTGATCCAGACATGGTAGAGATGTCATTCTCCAGTTCAAGACTGTGATTTTTATCACTTTGTAGACAGTGTGTCTCCTTGTAGGCAGTGGGCCTCTTTATGAGCAGTGTGCTCAGGCAGTGAGCCCTAATTGGCAAGTGCCATTCTTTTTCTTATTCTTCTAATAGAGAATAATCCTTGGGTTAATCACCCTGTGGTTTTTCCCTTAACCGGGTTTTCCACGTCAAAATCTTGGTGTTCAATGTGTTGATGTTTATCTGCTCTTGTGATTGTGCATTATGCTTTCATGGATGATTAATTGATATACTGTTAACTGACAAGAAGAATCAAGTGTTTAAAGAAAAAGCAGGTTTTCATACAACTGATTCACCCCCCCCTCTCAGTTGTATGCCCTAGATCCAACAATTGGTATCAGAGCTAAGTTCCTTTGAAAGGAGCTTAATCGCTTGAGGAGATCCAGGATGTCGTCATACAAGAAGGATAGTCTGAAGTTTGATGGAACCAACTTCACTCTCTGGAAAGGTCACATGAAATGTCACTTGGAATGTATGGGAAAAGCATACTTGGCCATGGTCTCAAAACCATATGTACCTCCACAGGGTGGTCCGACAACTCTGAATGAAATCACAGATGCTAAAAACAATCTGCGGACCAAGGAAGCTCTTCTAAGTGCATTGAATGACTCAGATCTCTCAAATGGTATTGACCTACCAACTGCATATGAGATCCTAACTAAACTGGAACTTCTGTATGAAGGAGATGAGTTTGTCAAGAGTGCAAGATTGCAAAGTCTGAAAGGGAAATTTGAAAGATTGAAGATGAGAGATGATGAAAACATCACTACTTTTATGCCACGAGTGAATGAGCTAGTGTGTGGAATTAGAAATGCTGGTGGAACTCTGGATGAAAATGAGATTGTTTGCAAAATCCTCAGATCCCTTCCTGCTGCCTACAAAATTAAGGTTGCTACCATTGATGAATTCAGAGCTCACACAACTATCACAAGAGAACAATTGGTTGGCAAACTAGCTACATTTGAAATGACCGAGTTTGGAGATGATCCACCCAAGACTGAATCTGCTTTCAAAGCCAGTGCCTATGTGAAAGGCAAACAGAGATTTGATCCGGGAGAAAACTCTTCAAGGAAGATGTCATGGTATGATCAAGCAAGAAGAGACATGGAAGAAGAAGAAGCAGAAACAACTCAACTTGAAGCCCTCATTGCAAAGAGATTGCCAAGAGGATCTGGTAAGTATGAAGGAAAACTACCCTTTAAGTACTTCAACTGTAATAAGATTGGTCATTTTGCTTCAAGATGTCCAAAAAGATCTGCAATGTCTAACACTAACAGACAAAGGTTTCAAAAGAAATGCTATTATGTTCATGAAGAAGATGACAATGAAGGTGTAATAGATGATGAATCAGAACTAGGAAGCAAATCCAGAAATGAATGGGTGTTTATTGCCATCAAGGAAGAAGATTCAATATCCTCTGAATCTATCAATCACAAGGTTGTGGAAAGAGCTTTGGCTGCTCAAGTGGAAGAAAAGGATGATTGGGTTATTGACAGTGGATGTTCTCACCATATGACTGGTGACAAGAATAAGTTCTTGGATTTGGAAAGGTATGAAGGAGGAATGGTAAAGTTTGGCGACAATTCTGCTGGCAGAATCAGAGGTAGGGGAACTATTTCCTTTGATGGAAAGAGCAAAACAGGTAATGTACTATATGTTGAAGGATTGAAGCACAATCTTCTCAGTGTTGGTCAGTTAGTGGACAAAGGCTATGATCTCCGGTTCAAAAATGGAAAATGCAGAATCTTTACAAGCTCCGGAACTGAAATTGCATCCGGTACTCAGACAAAAGGTAACATCTTTCATCTGATTGGTTCAAATAAAAGTTGTCTGTTTGTTCAAGTTGATCAGAGTTGGTTATGGCATAGAAGAATGTGTCATGTAAATTTTGATAACATCATCAAGATAAGCAATAATCAGGCTGTAAGAGATCTTCCAAAATTGATGAAACCTACAAATAGTTTGTGCAAAGAATGTCAGCTAGGTAAACAGAGCAGAGTCTCTTTCAAAGGCAAAGATCAGTCCTCTACCGGATTGTTGGAATTAGTACATACTGATCTCTGTGGTCCAACAAGAATTAAGAGTCTACAAGGTGATAGATATTTCATGTTGCTAATTGATGACCATTCCCAGATGATGTGGGTTACCTTCCTAAAAGAGAAATCAGAAGCCCTTGAGAAGTTCAAAATCTTCAAAGCTATGGTAGAGAATCAAACCGGATTGAAACTGAAGTGTCTAAGGTCTGATAGAGGTGGTGAATTTACATCTGGTGAGTTCATTGACTTTTGTGAGAAGCAGGGTATAAGGAGACAGTTGTCTGCTCCTAGGACTCCACAGCAGAATGGAGTAGTTGAGAGAAAGAACCGGACCATCCAGGAAGCTGCCAGGACAATGATGTTGGAAGCTAATGTTCCTCAGATGTTCTGGAAAGAAGCTATCAGCACCGCAGTCTACACTCTCAATCGAGTTCAAATCAGAAACAATACTGGTAAGACCCCCTATGAACTCTGGTTTGGCATCACTCCTACTGTGAAATATTTCAGAGTATTTGGTAGCAAGTGTTATATTAAAAGAGATGAAGATCTAGGAAAGTTTGATGCTAGAAGTGATGAAGGAATTTTCTTGGGTTACTCCACTCAAAGCAAAGCATACCGGTGTTACAATAAGAGACTAAGGAAGATGATAGATAGCACTAATGTAAAAGTTGATGAAGGAATTGAGAAGCCCTCAAGATTTTATGAGTTTGATGAAGATGACCAAGATGGTGTTCAAATTCAAGGAACTCAATCCTCTCCGGTAAGTTAGAGTCGGCCTGATCCGGTAAATCAGGAAGAAGAGATAGGTTTGAATGAGCCTGATCAAGAAGCAGCAGTACAGGATACTCCCAAAATTCCAAGGTATGTAAGACTGAACCACTCTGAAGATCAGATCATAGGTGACAGAAGCAAAGGTGTGCAAACTAGAAGGAATGTTGCTCAAAATCAGGACGAATGTTGTCTGATTTCTAAGATTGAACCTAAAACAATAAATGAAGCCTGCAATGATGAAAACTGGACCAAAGCAATGAAAGATGAATTGATGCAAATTGAGAAAAATCATACTTGGGATCTTGTTCCCAGACCTAGAGACAAGAATGTGATTGGAACCAAATGGGTCTTCCGGAACAAATTAAATGAAGCTGGTGAAGTAATCAGAAACAAAGCTAGATTGGTCTGCAAAGGCTACTCTCAAATAGAAGGAATTGATTTTGAAGAGGCCTTTGCTCCGGTGGCAAGAATTGAAGCAGTCAGATTATTTCTTGCATTTGCTGCCTTTAAAGACTTCAAGGTATATCAGATGGATGTCAAGTCTACCTTCCTAAATGGTGATCTGGAAGAAGAAGTTTACATTGAACAACTGGATGGATTTCAATTGTCTGACAATGATGATATGGTCTGCAAGTTAAAGAAAGCATTGTATGGATTAAAGCAAGCCCCAAGAGCATGGTATGAAAGGTTGGATAAGCATCTTGTGCAGATTGGATTCAAAAAAGGTACTACTGACAGTAACTTATATTTCAAAATTGATCATGAAAACATTTTGATTGTTGAAGTGTTTGTGGATGATATCATTTTTGGAGGAAGAGATAGTATGTGCAAAACTTTTGCAAATCAGATGAAAAGTGAGTTTGAAATGTCTATGCTTGGTGAAATGAATTTCTTCTTAGGTCTGCAAATTACTCAAACAAAGAAAGGGATCTTCATTTCTCAGACCAAATATGTGAAAGAATTGTTAAGGAAATTTGGTATGGAAGATTCAAAGCCAATGAACACTCCCATGGCAACCGGATGTAAGTTGAGCAGAGATGATGACTCCCCAAAGGCAGATCAGACAAAGTATAGATCAATGATTGGTGGATTGCTGTATCTCACTCAGACCAGACCAGATATAATGCAGGTTGTTGGTCTTGTAGCAAGATTCCAGGCTGATCCTAAAGAATCTCATGTTATGGCAATCAAAAGAATTTTTAGGTACTTGAAAGGAACAGCTGAGTATGGTCTATGGTACCCTAGAGATCCGGATTTCTCTCTTCATGCTTACATAGATGCAGATTGGGCAGGAGATGTGGATGACCGGAAGAGCACCAGTGGTGGAGCATTCTTTTTGGGGAAGAGATTGGTGTCTTGGCTAAGCAAGAAACAAGATGCAATATCTCTGTCTACAACTGAAGCAGAATACATTGCAGCAACAGGTAGTTGCACTCAAATCTTATGGATGAAGCAGATGCTAAGAGACATTAAAGTTGAATATGAGGAGCCTATCACAATTTTCTGTGATAATTCAAGTGCAATTAATATTTCTAAGAATCTGGTATTGCATTCTAAGACTAAGCATATATCTATCAAGTTTCACTTTTTGAGAGAACAAGTGAACAAGGAAGAAGTCAGGTTGGAGTATGTTCCCTCCAAGGATCAGATTGCAGATATCTTTACTAAACCTCTTCCCAAGGACTCTTTTGAATATCTCCGGGAAAAGTTAGGGGTCATGGCCCCTCCGGTGATGAACTAGGATGCACTGATGTGCATCAGTCCGGTGGATATCACAGTCATATCTTGTGATCCGGATTGATGATGGGGAGCTGCTACTAAGGGGGAGCAGCTGGTATGATTCTGATGTGTTAGAATTGCAAGTATGAGCCCTTTACCATTGATGTCAAAGGGGGAGAGAAGACATGTGAAAAATAAGTAGCTGATGATCAAAGGGGGAGCAGTAAATGAGGAGAAGACATGTTGCTGATAGGAGGAGCTACGACAGAAAGGAGAAGTTCTTGTCTTGATGGTTTTTCACATCATATGTTGCCATCAATGACAAAGGGGGAGATTGTTGCAAATATGAGGTGAACCAGTGTTGTCATTGATGTCAACATACTCATATTACATTGACAAGAAGGATTGGATGAGCAGTGTGCTGAGGATATTGAGAAAATTAGCCTCAGTCAAGAACAGTGAAGAATAGTGATAAGAAGAAGGCAAATGTACTGTATAGGATGAGAACCGGAGGATGTGGATTAAAGGGGTTTGTAGATATGAGTCTTGAGATGTTTCAATTAAGGTTTCAAAGGTCCACATGAAGATCGGAAGGAGTTGTGGCTGTCGGTGTGGAACTGGTTCCGGCAAGTGTTCAGAGGTGACAAAGGATCACAGAAAGGTCTGGTGAGGTCCAGAATTGTGTAATCCTAATCTGCGGATTGGAAGAAGTGTTTAGGATGTCCTTGTGATGTGTCATCTCGAGTTGTGTATGATTTTGAGGTCCGGAAGTACCTTTTGCATTGTGACAGTGACGACAGACTGTGTTCTTGAAATTTCGGATGAGGAAGAGAAGAGATTCCAGTAAGTAGAGGAAGTGCTGATGTACCTGGTCATTCAGGCAGGCTTGTAAAGGTCCTTGGATCATGTTGAGGTTGTGTTGTTGATCCGCATTGATGGTAGAGCCCGGAATTGAAGATATTCTTCCGGAAGAAGTTCTTGCTCTGACTAAGCTGACCGGATGAGTTGTTCATCCTGCAAATGCTCTTGTGGTGGCCGACCGGATGTGTTATTTATCTTGCGGATATTCTTATGGTTGTTTGCCAACTTAGATGATTGTTCCTAAGTCGATGACTTGTATAAATAAAGGTTTGTGAGTTCATTTCGATGTGTGGATTGTGCGGATGAATATGGTATAGTGAAGAGAAGTGCGAAAATGGTAGAGATGTCATTCTCCAGTTCAAGACTATGATTTTTATCACTTTGTAGACAAGCGTGTCTCCTTGTAGGCAGTGGGCCTCTTTGTGAGCAGTGTGCTCTGGCAGTGAGCCCTAATTGACAAGTGCCATTCTTTTTCTTATTCTTCTAACAGAGAATAATCCTTGGGTTAATCACCCTGTGGTTTTTCCCTTAACCGGGTTTTCCACGTCAAAATCTTGGTGTTCAATGTGTTGATGTTTATCTACTCTTGTGATTGTGCATTATGCTTTCATGGATGATTAATTGATATACTGTTAACTGACAAGAAGAATCAAGTGTTTAAAGAAAAAGCAGGTTTTCATACAACTGATTCACCCCCCCCCCTCTCAGTTGTATGCCCTAGATCCAACAACTTTGGATTGATTGTAGAAGTGTGTTGTAGATTAAGACTATGTTAAGACCTTGTTGTATTGAATCTTTTTTATTTTGAATAATATAAATGTGAATGTCTTTCGGTGGTAGGTTTTCTCTTGAAGGGGTTTCCCACACAAATCTTTCAGTCTTGCATATAATCTTGTGGATGCATACTATTCCATTTACTTATGTACATGTTAGATTTTCCAAGTGGTATTGAGTGTTTTCTTAATACATAATCTTAAGTTTCCTTCATCGCAATCTATTGGTTGACTATAATAGGGTTAAAATACCCAACATGGAAGAAGGAATGGATAGATGGGAATGAGCTAAAGTGGGGTTGGAAAGGGCTAAGGTGGGTGAGGAAGTACTAAGTGGAGTAAACTAGGTGTAGGAGGTATATAGAAAAAGCTTGGAATGGAAAGGGAAGGTATGGTAGGGGAAATGGATAAAATAAGTATAGGGAAATAGGTTGGGAGCTATTGGGATAAGGGAAGTGCATTTTGGGAAAGTATAGGGCAAGTGGAAGATTAAGGGAAGGGGTAAACTAGGTCAAAGGAGTATCGAAATAAGGCTTGGGAGAGAATGAACAAGTGTTATGAAAGGAAATTAAAGTGGTTGAAAATATGTGAAGGGGTTGTTAATAGGAAAATAGAGATGTAATAAAAAACAAGTGATGAAAAGGCATATCCTAGGGTTTGATTGTGTTAAAAATAAGTGGTTGAAGATGGAAGAATGTCAAATTGTGAAGATTAGAAGGTCAACACACATATGTCATGTTTCATTATTTTTGGTACTACCATAATTGGAGAACCACAAGGTGATGTACTTGGTCTTATCACACATTTTATCAATGCCTTTAGCTACAAATTGACTTCATTATCCTCAATTATGCTTTGATATAACACCCTTATATTAAGCAAAGGATAATCCAAAAGTAATTAGATTTAATTCTCTATGGTACACTCAAGAGGCAACCTCTTAGGCTTCAAGAAAAATTCTTAAAAGTTTTAGACAAGCTCACATACTTCTCATTGTTCTTGATAAGTATACAACCCATGTATCTTATTAATATCAACCACATCTTGCTCCCCCTTTCCTCTAAGCAATAAGAGAAAATTTCCCACTTTTTTTGATAATCCTCTTAGCTTGAGAAGCACTAACCATGGAGATTTTTTACTTTCCCCCTATATGAGTTCAAGGTTTAATAACCACTATTCAGATGGAGTCTATACTAATTTTTACTCCTAAACTAAATTAAATCATAGATATATAGGTAGGGACTCCAAAAATTACTCCACACCCATCTAGTGGGATCACATCTACAAGTACCTCATCCTTAAAATCAAGTTTTATGTGAAAAGTTAGCACACATTGCTTTTTGATTGAGATATGAACCCTTGTTTTATCCAGCCAAGAAAATATGGTTATAGAGATCCATAGCTTTCAATCCAAGATCTCTAATGAGATTTTAGGAAATCAAACCATCCTACAATCATGTGTCAAAATGTGCATCAATCTTGTTTTTCTTGACTTAAATTTTTACGTGGAACTACTTGGTGAGTTCTTCCTCCTCCTTGGAACATTCTCCCATCACACACACTCCCTTACACACCACAACACATGAAATATTTTCATGGACCTCAGAGTTGCAATCTATATGTTTGCCTTTACTCACATAGGTGGTATTTTTCACTCTTCTACTTCCATGATGGTGCCAATTCTAGATGTAGTTTCCAACACCTATCATCCTCTTATTGTCAATAACTTACATGTTATCCAACAAATATGTAAGCAGGAAAATGGTGACTCTTGGTCCCTTTCAATAAATCATGTAAATATAAAAATTAAATTAGAAAATTGTGTATAATTCAAAATTTAATCAAAAAATATTTGTGTTAATATAATGGTCCCATATAACATAGGACTATCCATGCATATAAGGTAATGTTTCTATCAATAAAATTCCTTTAGATTCATTTAATATTCCCTTTGTTCAATAATGCTCAATTCTCTATTAAATCCAATATAGACCTTGTTGGTTCCCAAAATGACTACAACCGTAACCCTAAAACATTTCACAATCACCTAGGCCAGGGGTATCATCAAGGTGATTGAAAAGAGGTTTGTCAACAAGTTTAGGGTGATTTTGGCCAACTTACAAGAGTGGATAGGCTCCTCTACACTTCAATCTTAGCTAGGCTCTGGAGGGATATTCTAAGGGGTATACCTTAACAAGTATTGAGTTCAAACAAGATGAACAACTAAAAACCAATGAACAACTGAACCCATCTTGTTATCTTGATCCCAAAACTATCACTGAACCAAGAACAACTAGCTATCACAAAACCCCTATATTGATGACGTAAATATGCATGCATGACCCACATGAAATAGATTCATTTATATTCACTTGAAATAATTCCCTATTTATACTAACAGTCAAGGATGCATAGAATTAATGGTTCTTCCCCTAAACCACTAATTAATGTTCTTATTTGTTTAAAATATGTGAGTCTAAGAGGAATGGCTCCAGACCGGTGCCTACTCTATGGGCAACAAAGTCATATTTCATTAAGAAAACAACAAACTAAAACTAAAAGAACAATGAGTTATGTATTTGCATACACCACATAATATGAGATCTTTGAAACAGAACATACTTAGTAATCTAGAACATAACTGCATATACCCATATATAACATGAGAGAGATTATTAAAATCTTTCAATATTTTCATAATGATGTAACATTCATCTAACCTAGTATTACGTTTGTACCATCAAAAATGGCAAAGGAAAATACCCAACTACAACTGAGAAATCTTCCTAGATGCATACCTAATGACCTAGACACATTCTACAACAAAAACCATATACATTATCAACTCCTTTGACTTCATGGGTATGCACTCCTTAATGAGTTGAACTAGACTTTCAATGGATGCCCTACAACTTTCTGCACCTGCAGCTATCTTCTGGAGACCGCACATAAAAAACCAACCTCTTTTGAAATGAGTTTCAATCTTCTATTTATATCCTTTGCAGCTCAGATATGATGGGAAAATGGGAGGGAAAACCCAAACAACTCTACCTATTTCCATAAAAACATCAAATTCAACCACCCACTTTACATTAATGACTATTTGGAGAGTTGGCGGTGCGTTTTCCTGCATTTTTGGGCATTTCTAGGCCTTCGACGGGTGGTGGGACAACGAGAGAACTTGGAACTTAGGAACTTTTGGAAAAGTCTCCAAAGTTTCGATGGGTCCCGAAGTCTCACCAGAACCAAAAATGGCCAAGGTCCAAAATGAAAGTGTTATCACTTGGAATTGCACCCTGCCTGAACTAGATTTAGGCATTCCAATGACACAATAGGATTGATCTCAAGGTGTGGGACCTTGCAGATGAGATCAAACCTCTAGAGAAGGTTGGTTCCTCTTTCTAGACTTAAGGTCTATAGAATTTACTAAATTTAATGCTACTAATCACAGGTAAAAGGAGAAGAAGGATAATTGAAGTAAAAGGGAGGTGATACACCAAATTTAGCTTGTTCAGCTGCAACTGACAAAGCATAGTAATGATCTCTAAAACTGAAATAAACACACACAGACTTGTGCAATCTAATAGAGGTTTGAATAGAGGACTATAAACACATGAGGGATCATTCATCCACAACATATACTTACTGAAATCAAATAAACATAGGACAAAAATGCAAATAGAGGTAAAATATCAATTATTATTGATCATAAAGACTAAATAGCCATTAAAAAGAGAGGATAGACTCATTACAGGTGTGAAATAGACACAAAATGATAGGCTTTCCTTCATTGTTGAATTGGTACAAAGACATAGAATGCTTGGAAGCCAGCACAACTCATCAAATCTGACTAATCCTAGAAAATACCACAAGGTCTGAACCTGCAAACCAATCTTTCTATCTAAATAATGACCCAGAACAACCAACCCCCTAAAATACATCTTATCATTCTTATATAATTTTTATAAATCATTGTGCAGCCCTAGGCATTGAAACTCAGTCAACATGTTTTGTAAAACACACATGCTGCATTAAATTAGACCCAATGGCCCATGTCAGAGAACCTACAGACTTTGGAAGGATGCCCATGCCCTGGCATTGATTTTTTGACCTTGGAAGGACCTGCAAAAGTATGGGTCATAAGGGTATTTCATCCACTCCATTAAATTCTAGTACCTACTCATTGAAGATCTTCATTGTTCCAGCTACCTGTGATGACGTCAACCTGCAACAATGGCCTCATTTATGGAGGTGTGATTTTAGGGCACCCAGAAAATCGTGCCCATTTAATGAATCTTTTACAACACTTTAAAAGTGTATTGTATTTTGAATCTACTTTCTGGCACCTTTTAATATTTTGATTTTCACTACCTTGCATTTGGTCTCTTTATCAGCCCATTCATTCATCAGTGAATCTGTCCCACTGGTGAACTCTATTCTTCGTTTTCATTAGCTGATTTTACATCTTTATTTTTCATCAGCTAAAATAGCGATCGACAAACTTTTTGATCCACGAACTACCCTTCATGCCAATAAACACTTAGCTCTTTTTATTGCTTCTTTGTCTTCTTATTTGATGGCAACTTGGTCAATCGACAAACCTTTCAGTTCTCGAACTACCCACTTCACTGATGAATATTTTAACTTTCTTCTGTCTTCTTTGTTTTTTGTTGGTAAAAATACCTATCAGAAAACCTTTCGGTCGCGAACTTCCCTTTCTGTAATGCCCCCTTTCTAGTGGAAACACTTGAACCTAAATCTACATTCAAAAGTGATTCTCAAAGAGACATTAGTACATTAGAGATCAATAAATTTAGTAATAATATCTAATAAGATTAAAGATGATATAAATATTTCATTCTTTGTCAAAAGATTATTCATTTCCTTCTTATCATTCAATATTGATGACTAATCTATAATAGTTTTCATAAGTACATTTGGGAGAATATTAAACATATTTCAAGATCTATATCTTCCCCTCATATTCTTCACCAAATAATTGGGATTTACATGACTAGGGCATACTGAAACCATCTCTTGACCCAGCTTCGGAAAACTTAGTCCCAGCCCTTGGGGTCTATACACGGAGTCTCGGATCCAGCCTTGGGAACTATGTCCCAGCCATTGGGATCAATACGAGATCTCTGGACCCAGCCTTGGGAACTATATCACAGCCATTGGGGTCTATAGGGGATGGGATTACTCCGCCTTTCCCTACAATACCCATGATTCCTCATTGATGAAGTAATAGGGGCTACGGAGATATGATCTTTATGCAATATTCCCTTGTACTATAGATGGAATTCTATTATACCATTTATCATCATAATGCATGAATGGAATCATTCTTATCTTAATTTGGAATACCATTGTAAGGTATTCTTGTTTATACATGAAATATATATCTAATGATGTTTTATCACTGCTTAACATATGGTATTTATCATAATAAATATAAGGATATATTTATCATCTAAGACAATACTTACCTTTGTAACCTTGAGAATCCTTAAAGATTTCTCCCTTGCAGTCGATTTACTGTTGCACTTGATATTTGAATAAGTTACCACACATAACTCTCCAACTCAGAAATATTCTTCTATCTCTAACTCGGAATGTTGTTGATTTGTATTTATGTCAGATCTGATTCTATCTTCTTATCTTCCTTGCTTATCTTCTTCATGTAATCAGAAGTATATATATTTCTTCTTGAATATATAAGTGTCCTTAAAACTCTGAATTTTATCTATATTTATTCCTTTATTCAACCAGAATATCTATAGTTTCCTATATTCATAAATGACTGCCCATAGTTCTGTTTTTTTATCTACCTTATTCTATTCTATATTCCCCATACTCTATCCCCCCCTCGAGGTTTCCATTTAAATCACAATTTTATACCCCATCGAATGCCTCTACAAAAGGGGTGTGATGTCTCAAGGGAGACGAATTCTCCCAAGAGAGGCCACCTCTTCCAGTGCTACCTTCACGGATCGTTGCCTTGGATATAATCATCATTGATTTATAAACATTCTTCCTTTTATAGTGATTACTGACTTGACCATAGCATGCTTAAGTAATGATCATATACATGAAGGGATTTATAAAGAAGTCCTATTTATAAGATTAGTGAATACGATCCCATGTAAGAACAAGGATTTATAATATTAATAATATTTATGTTTATATTATATTTATATTTATATTATTTCTATTTTATGTTTATAATTATATACATTATATTTAATAATATATTATATTATAATTATTAATATTTAAATTTCTAATATTTATATTTATTATTTATTTATAAATACAATTAAATAAAATAATATTATTATATATTAATAATTATACATGTTTATTAAATATTATTATATGCATGATTATCGTCAAAAGCAACTTCTTCGTCTTATCATGATGTTTAAATCTTTAATTTAAACAATGCCTTAATATAGGGACATGACACCTTCTTGTCGACGAACTTAGCTCTTTTTCTTCCTTTGCCTTCATCGGTGAGTTTGTTAGTCGGTGAACTTGCCAATTGCCGAACTTAGAGGTTTGTGAAATGTCTTTCTCACCGACAAGACAAATTGCGCCTAAGGTAGGGGGAATTTCCTTCCATTTAAGGTATCTCATATCAGATTTTTCTGATGGAAGGAAAGCAGGATTCAGGAGTTTCTAGACTATTTGGCATGAAGGTAAAACAGGACAACATTTTGGCAACTTTGGAAGGGTGTTTGCTTGCTAAACATAAGAATTTAGTGGCCTTATACAATCCATTAGGTACATAGTCAAAGGGGACTGCAACATACTGATACAGGGGTTGACCAAACCAACAGAAAACCTAAACATGCCTCCACCAATAGCAAAACAACACAAAAAACAAACAAGGCAAACAACCTCCTAATAAGGATGCAGCATGTGCAAGAGCACTTGGAGGAAAGGAAAACTACACAAAAAAGCTATCCTAAATCTAAACTAACCAACTAGGAGAGGACTTAAACAAATCCATTAACTAAATATAACATCCCTTCCTTACCAATTTACAAGGTTTTCCCAGCTTATGTTCAGCTAACATGATGTGGATAAAAAGTGGGCATGCAACAAATTGATGAAATGCCACTCTAAAAACAAAATCAAGATCACCTACCCACATGAACTGATTTGTTGATGTGACTCTACTAAAGTGGATAGGTGAGCTAATCTTTCTCATCTAAATGCTCAACTTCATGCTTAGGAGTGATTATGGCAAGTGGCAGCTCTTCTCTGTCTGTCTCTAGCTGGGCTAGATGTCTGATAGGACATCCCCTTGAAATGGAGCTTGAATAATCAATTACTTCATGTTTTTTCTCTAACTCATTAATTAGTTGTTGGTTTGAATGCTATGGCTCTTGTAGCTCAACTGGAAATGAAACCACTTCCTCCTCATATGCATATTGCTCATGATGGCTATCAGGAAGAGGCTTAGAAAATGATCCCTAAACCTACTCAATGATGAAATATTCTCCACCAAAAAGCTAATATCCCTACTAGATAATCAAGAATAAATCTTCAATTTATTCTGTCCCATGGTCAATCTCCACATCATTCCCTTCTATGAAATGTCTAGAAGCTCCTCAAATAGGTATGTATCATCAACTTTTGCACTTCCTAATATAGGGTGGCCCTCACTCTTTTCTTCTTGAGTTGTGATCGCATTCCCACACTTGTCTACACATGCCAGCAACTCATTGTGGCCTTCAACATCTTCATGTTGTTCTAGAACTGCAGCGAACCTAGGCAATTGCATGCCCTCTTTATCTTCAATGAAACTGGGTAGTTCATGAAATAGGGTGGCATCATCAACCTATTTTGGAGAAACTACAACAATCTCTTCCTCAATGCCCTCATCATTTGACTACAACTCCACTGGATTATGCTTGAGTTGCCTCTGTAACTAAAGACTCTCCCCATGCAATATTTGCATTTTCATTCTTGTTTGCTTGATCGGATGCATGAGAAAATGCTTCAAAAGAACTAAAATCTAGAGGATTCAGCCCTTTATTTGAATTAACATTACTCATAGGTGTAAGGGGTTCAAGGAATTCGATCTCTATAAGCATAGGAACAACATATTGTTCCTCATTAATTCATTTCTCTTCCACCTCCACTTCTGGCTCATCCAACAGATTTTCTTGCCAAATAATAGGTCCACCTTTGAAAAGTGAAATAGTGTCAAGGCAAGAGGGGTGACATGGGACGAGAGCCTGGATATTTCCTTAAATTTCATGGAGGGGAGAGGGTTCTTGGAAAGAATGTTCCTAGGGTAAACGAGTTGGGTTTGCATAGGAACATGGTCTTGTGAAGGATGGGGACCTCTAAAACTTGGAAATTTGAAGCACCGAGGCTGATCTGGGGTCTTAGAGGGGTCTTATTGCTTAAAACTTGGGACTTTGAAGGTGGAAACCCTCTCCTTCATAGGTTGATTCATAATTGTATGAGGAGATGGAGGATCTGGTCTGAAACTAGGAAGGGAGGATGTGGGTTGGGCTTCCAACCTCTGTATCATAGTGAATAGTTGCCTCATTTGTTCTTCTTTGGCTGCAATCTACATAGCCAAATATTATTAATAAGCTCTTTCTTGTGCCTCCATTTGTTGTTGGTGAAGGAAAGCTTGATGAGAAAGCTCATCTTGCTACTAGTTATACATTTGCTCCCTCTCGATGTCATCAAATTCCCTTTGAAAATTCAACATGATATCTTTGAAACTCATATTGCTGACATCTTGAGGTTGCTTAGTAGGGTAGATATATTGATTAGGGACAAAGTGGTCTTCTTGGGCTTAATAATATGCATGATTAGGATGACAAGAAGAGTGATTAGGGGTGGGAGGGAGGCAAGCATCATTAGGATGCTGATAACCTCCTGAAACAGGGCTATATGGCATAAACCAGAGGTTCTTTTAGCCTGATATGGATGATATCGAGGCTAATGAATTGTATTTTGACAAGGTGGAGGGGAATAACCATAGCTTCCATAATAGTTTGACATAATGGAGCATTAAAAATTAGAAATCATTCAAACAACATTGAGCTAAGAGAAAACAAATCTTCCCTTCTAAGAAATGAGCTCATATCATAGAGTTGCCAGGTGATTTGAGAACCCTGATGGCTGGAAAAAACCAAGAGCATCACCAAACTCTGATCTTTGATGGATCTTTAAGCACTTGAACTGGATGCACCAGTAGATTTATTTAGCAGAGTCGCCATGGTGTTAGTGAGACTTCCCTGAATGGCCAGATGGATTGAAGAACACACCAAAACTCTTCAATGGATGATAAGGATCATCAAACTAGTCCCACCTGGTGTGCCAGAAATTGTTACACTTGGAATTGCACCCTACCTGAACTAGGTTCAGGATTTCTAATGACACAATGGGATTGATCTCAAGGTGTGTGACCTTGTAGATGAGATCAAATCTCCAAAGAAGGTTGGTTCCTCTTTCTGGACTTAAGGTCCAGAGAACTTAACTAAATCTAATGCTATTGATCATAGGGAAAAGGAGAAGAAGGAGAACTAAAGTAAAAGGGAGGTGACACACGAAATTTAGTTTGTTCAGGTGCAACTGACAGAGCACGGTAATGATCTCTAAAATTGAAATAAACTCACACAAACTTGTACAATCTAACAAAGGTTCAAATAGAGGATTGTAAATACGGGAGGGATCATTCATCCATGGTATATAATTACAGAAATCAAATAAACATGGGGCATAAACACAAAGAGAGGAAAAATATTAGTTATTACATAGAGGCTAAATTGCCATTACAAAGAGAGGAAAGACTCATTACAGGTGTGAAATAGACACAAAATGATAGGCTTTCCTTCATTATTAAACTAGTATAGAGACACAGACAGTCTAGAAGGCAACACAACTCATCAAATCCACCCAATCCTAGAAAATAGCCCAAGGTTTGAACCTATAAACCAATCTTTTTGTCTAAATAATGACCCAGAACAGCCAATCCCTCAAAATACATATTATCATGATGCTTATATAGCTTTTACAAATCATTGTGCATCCCTGGGCACTAAAACTTAGTCAACACATTTTTAAAGCACCCATGCTGCATTAAATTAGACCCAATGGCCCATGTCAGAGAACCTAAAAAATTTGGAAGGATGCCCATGCCCTAGCATTTATTTTTTGACCTTAGAAGGACCTGCAGAAGTATGGGTCGCAGGGGTACTTCATCCACTCCATTAAATTCTAGTACCTACGCATTGAATATCTTCATTGTTCCAATTACTTATGATGACCTCAACCTGTACAATGGTGTCATTTGTGGAAGCATGATTTTAGGGCACCCAGAAAATCATGCCCTTTTTATGAAGCTTTTACAACACTTTAAAGTATATTATATTTTTAATTTGCTTTCTAACACCTTTTAATATTTTTATTTTCGCTATCTTGCATTTGGTCTCTTTATCAGCCCATTCGCCCATCAGTGAACTTGCCCCATCAACAAACTCTATTCTTCATTTTCATTAGTTGATTTTACATCTTTGTTTTGTCATCGGCTAAAGTAATGATCGGTGAACTTTTCAATTCACAAACTACACTTCATATCGATAAACACTTAGCTCTTTTTCTTACTTCTTTGTCTT
Organism: Cunninghamia lanceolata; assembly: GCA_027924645.1. Lineage (NCBI taxonomy): Eukaryota > Viridiplantae > Streptophyta > Pinopsida > Cupressales > Cupressaceae > Cunninghamia > Cunninghamia lanceolata. The sequence goes on from BSBN01000515.1 coordinate 4,225,229, forward strand.
CTTATTTGTCGGCAACTTGATCAATTGGCGAACTTCCACACCATCGATGAATATTTTAACTTTTCTTCTGTCTTCTTTGTTTGTCATCAGCAAAAATACTTATCAACGAACCTTTCTGTGAGCGAACTTTCCTTCTTGTTGACAAACTTAGCTCTTTTTCTTCCTTTGCCTTCATTGGCAAGTTCGCTAGTCAACAAACTTGTCGATCGACAAACTTAAAGGTTCATGAAATGTCTTTCTCGCCGGCAAGATAAATTGTAGTAAGGCAGAACACTTAGGATTTTTTAGGAATCTTGGGGGGGGAATTTCCTTCCATATAAGGGATCTTAGATCAGATTTTTCTGATGGAAGGAAAGCAAGATTCAAGAGTTTCTATACTATTTGGCCTAAAGGTAAAATAAGACAACAAAAAGTTTGACCCAAAACTACATAAAATACTTAGCCATTTTCTCAAACAAAATCTTGAAAATTTGAATTTTTGCACCTTCAAATTTGACTTGAAAATTTAGGAGGTCCGAAAAGATTTTGAACTTCGAAGATCTTCAACTAGAGGGTCGTAGGGTCGCAGAGGAACCTGGAACTTTTGGAAAAAGGTTCCAAGTTTCGGCGGGTCCCAAAGTCATGTAGGAACCTGGTGCAAAAGTTCCTGCGAGTCTCGAAAACCCATAGGAACAAAAGGGCAAAAAATGAAAAAGGAAATGATAGTATATACATAAAATAAACATTTAAGTATAAGCTAGTATTTACCTTTTATCATTTACCTTTCTTATACTTTAAGTTATATTTCATGTATATATTGTCAGGATGTTTGAGAGTGGTTTCATATCCATAGGAGTTAAACTACAAATTCTAGAATTTGAAGGATCCATCAAATTTTAGGCTTAGACAAATTTGCAAGGTTTCAAGGTTTCAGACTTAGCCAAATTTAGGGGTTTTAGGGACATGCATCAGGGTAAAGGCATAGGGACCCCTTAGGAAAATTTTGAGGAATTTGACAAGACTTTGCAAATATGAGGCTTGAAAATCTAGGTGTTAACAAACCTAATCTAAATAAAATCATGTGTGTACATATGTATATGTATATGTACATATATATACACATATACATACACACACATATATATATGTTTGTATATGTGTATAGGTATGTGTGCATATGCATATATATATATATGTGTGTGTGTGTGTGTGTGTGTGTGTGTGTGTGTGTGTGTGTGTGTGTGTGTGTGTGTCTATGTATATGTGTATCTGTATATACAATACCTACTAATAAGGTTAAGATGTTTGAATTTCAAAGGAGTGTGGACTTTCCTTGCCTATATTGTCAGGGTTAAAATTGTTCAATGGGGTCTTATTCCTTATTATTAATGATAAAGATTCAATATAATTTCTATTCATGCTCTTTTCTTTAACCATCATGTTTAAACTACATTCCAAATAAAATTTTCAATTAAAAAAGGATGTTATACAAGTTTTTAAAATGTATAAGTTTACAACCTAACATTTCTTGATGTATACATATTTTATCTAATTGTGTGTGGATTCACAAGAAGAGTGATAGACTAATAGTTAGCTCTTATATCATCTAAATAAATTTATGTTATTTATAATAGAAAATGGACACCTATTACAAATCAATAGTATCTCAAGAAGAGGTATATTACCTCTTAGTGTTATTCGAGATCTTATATGTAATCCGTACGATACACATAATTTTCTTAGGTTACATTAAAGCTTATCAATTTACCTCCAATAACATGAAGATAGTATAAATCATTGAAATACTAGTGTAGACACCTAAAATTGACCATGTCCTCATAACCCTTTGACATCCCCTAGACATTCATCTTGCAAAACATTGTCCTTTAATCCCTTTCCCAAATTAATTAAATAAATTATATTTATTTAATTAATCCATTTCCTCCATCAACTAAATTAAATAAATAGATTATAATTATTTATTTAATCCATTTATCCCTTTTAGCCAAAATTAATTTAATAAATCTTATTTATTTATTTAATTTATCCTCTCATCATCCCATCTCCAATAATTAATTAAATAATTTTATTATTTAATTTAATTATTGAGATTCACATGACTAGATTGTCCTCATCTTCATCCACTTGCCACAATCAATAAATGAGTGTCCCAAAAGTCAAACTAAGTTTTCATTCTAGCCACTCATCCCATACTACATCTCTCAATCCTAGCCATTCACATAAAGAATGCCCTAGAAACCCTAATCCTCCACCTCTTAATCTACACCCTCCATTTCATATTGCACCTCTTAATCTTAGCAATCTATTTCTACCTCTTAATCTTGACCATCCATTTGCACCTCTTAATTCTAGCCCTTCATCCTATCAATCAAGCATCTATAAATCAAGCTTCAACCAAGCCATTATGAACACATCTTATGCCATAAGTTTATGCTGCCCATTTGCTATCTCATATATCCACATTCAAATTATCATCATGCTGTCAAAATCATCATAGATCTCCCATCAACATATATCCATCATCTTTATCTAATGTTATGCTATTAGTTTGACCAACCAACATATTTCAGTTACTATCAAATATCAAGGGCAACAAGGACTCATTTGGTGATATTGTTTCATTTCCATTTTATAGTTACTTGCTCTTGTTGTGTCTTAAGTATGGAATAGGTATTTTCTTGTAGTGTTTCCTTATTTCATTCCATATTTCTACATACACAACTAGCATGTCTCGATAATGCTAAATGATAATAAAACATATAACAACCTTCCTATAAGGTGATGTGTCATAAAGTGATAACAAGAAGAGTTTAGGCGAGTTTAGGTGAGATCAAATAATAATAATCTATCAATGCACTAATGTCCTTATTACATTCATATAAAGGATATAATAATGACTATCTAAAGTAAACTCATGTCTAGTGAATGTACCATGCTATATCTTGGGCCTCATGTAAAAAACAAGCTCCCAGCATATCCTCCAAATTATGGATGTGACCATCCCTACTTAGGGACTAGTGAGAAAATCCATAGTGGAAGAGGAAAGACGATGGCCATGAAAGTATAAAAACATGTAGAGGAAACATTAGTTATAAATGAAAAATATGCAAATTAGCCAAGGTCTTAAGGAATTGGTGTAATATCGCTCCTTCTTGATATCCAAATAAGGTGTGAGGGATGCTCACCATACTATATACAATTATTAGTGCAATATAGATGTATTATGATAAAAAAAAATAAGGTGTGAAGGAACACCTCACTACATCATGCTAAGAAATCAATGCAATACAACTACAATTGATAACAAAAAGTGTGAGGACATATCTCACCACATCACACTAAAGTATTGGTGTAATATGACTACACCATAGTGACAAAATAAATAATAAAGAAATTATAATCACATAGCAATGCAATTTAATTATAACCAATAATAACATGAGGTGATGTAGAAACATCTGCATCACTAAAAATATATTAAGTATTTTCCTTATAATTTTGCCTTATATTACAAGTTTGTAAGTCGGCAGTTAGAATTTTACTTTTTAGTTTTACCTAAATGTTCTTGGATGATTTTGTTACCCAAAAATTTGGATGAAAAAAATGTTCCACTTTGACACACTTGGTTTGACATTGGTCTTTACCTTTGGAGGTAGGAAAGTCTCACATTTTTGGCCCAATTCACACACATCACTAGTGTGTCACACAACACCTTGCTCAAATTAAAGAGGTCTAATTGTAAGGTTAAAGGTACTATGTTGAACAAGGACTCACAATTCAGTCTTTAGATTTGCATTTTCCAAGCATGAAGTGTTGTTTTCTTTGACTGTAAAGTGCCAGCTCTCTCTTGATCTACAAATGCATGATATGTGTACATGTAATCAAGATCCATGCCCAATGCTCTTTTTCACTTTCATCCCTACTAGTACATTTTAAATCCTTCAACACACATGGTTGTGATAAGTAGCATTGAATCAAAAGGTTAACTTGGGCTTTGATAGAATTTGTAGCCACTTACACACACCATCTAGGGTTTGTGCATCCTAATCCATGCAACTAGGCATAGTCCAATCAAAATTGAGTGGTTTAGACTCAAATACTAGTATTCATTCTAAAATATGAAGGTTGTCACCATTACTTCTCTATGTTGAAAATTAAAATATTGAATCTATTAAATTAACTATAGGTTTTGGAATCTAGAAAAATAATTAAATATTAGTTTTCCCATCAGCTTCATGTCAAATTAGTTTGTTCTTGATCAACCTAAGGGTTGATTTAGTTTATTGAGGAATAGGTAGAGATCATCCTAGTTTTATGTGATTCTTATACATATTTATACATGTGTAAGTCTTCAAGCACTTTGAACTCATAAGAGCTAACTAAATGGCTCACTGAGATGGAAGAATACTTCAAATATAGGTATATTGTTGATCCTTAGAGAGTGAAAATAGAACAAGCTAAGCTAAAAGGACAAGTCACATCATGGTGGAAGGAGGTGTAGCTAGAAAGAACTCGACGTGCAAATGATAAAATCAACCAATGGGACATAATGGTCACCAAAATGAGGAGGGTTTCTACAAATTGATTCCCAGTTAGATCTATTGAAGAAGTTGTAAAACCTAAGATAGAGGAAGTTCAATGTGAAATATGACACTACATAATTTTACAAGATCACTATTCAATCAAGTTACCATGAAGTTGACCAAGAGAAAGCTACCACTTATATTAATGGCTTGAGAATTAATATTTAGGATGAAATGAGCATGTTAAAGCTAAGAACTATAAATAAAGACTACTAGTATAGCCTAAAGGATGAAGAGAAGTTACTTAGGAGGAAATAAAATAAAATAAATAGAGGAAGAGAATGTATGATTTTATAATTGACCCTAGAAAATCTACCCAAGACCTTTAGCAATCAAACTAATTACTATTATAATTTCTATAATAATGCTAAAATAAAAAATTAGATGACTAGAAATTGGCATTCCCATTGCCTTCTCATTCTACTAATCAAAGGAAAGCATACATATTTATATCCTCTTGGATGAATGAGCCATAATGACAAGTGCCCAAGAGAGGTTGAGTTTACTTCATAGAAGAGGGGAACTAACTCAACAACTATAGACAATGGCACCTAATGAGGTAGAGGTGGCACCAAATTGCTACCAATCAAGGAATGATGAGGTAGAGTCTTGATTATGAGGCAAAGATGGCACTTGATTACCTTTAGTCAAGAAAGGTGCATGTACTTGTTAGCTACCTAGGATGAAACATATTAATTAAGTAAATGTAGTAAAAGAGGTATAATGAAATATTATACTAGTAACCCCCTTTAAGTGCAACTTAGGAAGGAAAAGGAAGGAATCTCAACAAGCAATGTCATGTTAGGTATCCATGTACAAAATAATTCCTACCAAAGAAAGAGTGGTAGCTCCCCAATAAATAACTTCTTTGATGCTATAGAGGATTAATAATGTTGAAGTCGATAGTCTCATAATGATTGCTAAAACATGTCCTCAAGTTTTAAACAATACATCTTACTTTAGACGAAAGAACCCCCATGTTATAAATTTATTGAATTACCACTCCAAAGGTGGAACAAAGAGTCACAAGATGATCTCTAGAAAATGTTCATATCTATCCATCTTTATGTTGAAATGTATTGGTGGACTCACTTACAACTACAAGATGTGTCATTAAAAAAGAATCTAGAGGTGGAGGAGAGTGGATAGGAGGGTTATATGTACCCTCTTTGCATCCAAATATGGTGATGAAGCTTCAAGAGATTTGACATCAAAGATGAGAGCAATGTCCTTAGTGATCCTAAAGATGGGATTCTACAAACATACATGATATGTCTAGTAAGTATGTATCCCAATGAAGTAAATCTTGCAAACATGTATGGAGCTACTAAATAAAGTTGTCAAAAGCATTTAGAGAAGCCATGATCTCTGTAGAAGTTGGAGAAATCTTTGTAGTAGTATTTGTAGCTTCAGGAGAAGAATGGTCAACTAAGGAGTCATCAGAGGTAGATGGATGTTCTAATAGATCTCCACATAAATGGAGGTTTTAATGGATCTCCACACAATTGCCAAATAGTGGACCAAGAAATAAAATGGCACTCTAAGTGCTCTATGTAATGTAAGAACTCTTTAGAAACAATGAGACATAGATGCTTACAAACTCTATCATTGTTTTTAAACTTTTTATTCTTCTACCAAATATCACTTGGTTTAGAAGTTCAATTGAGGAGGTAGGGTAGAAGAGACTCCTTGGTTTAGTAAAAATATATATATTCTCACTAGGACTAATGGTTTTAGTCATTTAGAATAACTACACTTTTATGAGTTTATGTTTATAAATCATGATTGAAACACCTAAATATTTGTGGAACTTTCTACTAGTTCATTCAATACATGATTCTTGTGAAATATTTTTAAACTTTATAGAGTAGTGCATTCCCAAATCAACATACAATAATTTTGATCTTGAATTTTACAATTTACAAGTAAGATCAATAAGCTAAAAGTATATTTATAAGGAAGAACAAGAACTAAATAAGAGTACCAATGTGAAGTACAAAAAATCATGCACTTTCAAAAATTGGAACTCAAAAAGGTGTCTATATGTGCAAGAACAAAGCTCTCAAAGTTTCCAAAACAAAAACAACTCAACAAATGTTCAATAAAATTAAGATTTCCAAGAATAGGAGGCACAAAAAAAATGGGGCTCACTCATGTGTAGCTATGAAAAATAGATGTTGAAAAACTTGACCCTAATCAAGGTCCAAATGAGTGAGAATGAGCCATCTAAATTTTGGGTGTCAAAACATGATGCAAAACCCTATCACCTAGGATTTCCACAAGTAGGTGATAGGGTAGTTTGTGTCGTATTGATCTTGACCATTTGGTCTATGCTTGGTAGAGGTACTAGTGGAGAATAGCCTAGATCACCAGTGAAGCCCCCACCTCTTTCTATAGTTTACTTTTCTAAAATGGGGGAGGAGCCCAATGGTGGTCTATGGGAACTAATTAGTAAGCATCATTAGCATAATGACTAGGTGGTTGACTAGTATGATCATACAATGATATTGTAATCTTCATAGTACTAACATGATTGACTATATGGTAGTGGTAGGATGATGTGGCAACTATGTGGGTTGATGTGATAGACCATACAATCCATATGAATAGCTTGGTATGCTATGTGGATTTTGTATAGCTAGCATGGCATGGGTGGCATGACTAGATGATGTGGTGTTTGGATTCTTGTGTGTTAGGGGTCATACACTGACTAGGCAATCAAAGGTCATACCCAAACACATGGCAATCTAATGCTAAAGATTCTCAATCGTATACAAAGGTGTTAGTTTGACTATGTTGGCACAAGTGGTAGGTGACATAAGGAGTATTCCCTAGAAGATGTTGAGATGGTTCGTGGTTCTAGTTAGTTTTTTGCCTAGTGGCATGTCAATGATGATGGCAGTGAGGGTGGCAAGGCAATGACAATCAAGGTTGTGCCCATTCCAAAAAATCTTATTTTTTGTACAATATGACTAAGAGAAAAAAAAATAGGGCTCTTGACAAAGTTTTCTAATTTTAATGATTTGAAAAGTGATCTTAATGTTTTTAGCCACCCCAAACATAATGACATGCTCAAAATTTTGCCAATATGCATTGAAACAGCTATTACATGCAAAAAATATAGATGACAAGCAACTTAAACCCTTGTTAGCATGGCCTTTGTGTGTTGATTTGGATGAAATAAAATTCTAAACCAAATTTCTCAAATCATATGGACACAATTATGAGCTCATAATTACTCCACCATTCACCCAAAACTACTTATAAATAATCACAATCAAAACCCAAATAATGAAATTGCCTATGAAATAAACTCAATAATGAGAAAAAGAACTAGCCTATTAGTGAAATTGTCTTTGATACCATGTAAGATTTGGCGCAAATATGTTTTGATACCATGTAGGATTTTATAATTTACCCTAAAAATTCTAGTCAAGACATTTGGCAATAAAACTAACTACTACCAAAATTTATAAACTAATGCTGGAATTGAGCAACACAAATGAATAAAAGATGGCATTTTCAATGTATTCTCATTCTACGAATCAAAGGAAATAAAATATATTTATAGATTCTTGGGTGGATGAATTATAATGAAAAGTGTCCAAGAGGGGTTGAGTTAACTTCATTGATGAAAGAAGCTAACCCAACAAGTAGAGACAACAGTGGAACTTGATGAAGTAGAGGTGGCACCCAATTTCCATCAATCAAGGAATGGTAAGGTAAAGGTGGCACTTGATTACCTTTAGTCAAGGATGAAACATCCTTATTTGCTACCTAGGATGAAATATATTACCTAACTAAACTTAATAAAAGAAGTGCAATACAATATTACACCAACAAAGGAAAGGTCAATCTAATTTTGAAAGAACAATATCAAAGAGAAGAAGATAGTTCTTCTTAGACCCAAGGCTATAGCTTGGAAGAAAAAATGTCCATAGATTCTTGGGTGGATGAATTATAATGAAAAGTGTCCAAGAGGGGTTGAGTTAACTTCATTGATGAAAGAAGCTAACCCAACAAGTAGAGACAACAGTGGAACTTGATGAAGTAGATTCTTGGGTGGATGAATTATAATGAAAAAATGTCTATAGATTCTTGGGTGGATGAATTATAATGAAAAGTGTCCAAGAGGGGTTGAGTTAACTTCATTGATGAAAGAAGCTAACCCAACAAGTAGAGACAACAGTGGAACTTGATGAAGTAGAGGTGGCACCCAATTTCCATCAATCAAGGAATGGTAAGGTAAAGGTGGCACTTGATTACCTTTAGTCAAGGATGAAACATCCTTATTTGCTACCTAGGATGAAATATATTACCTAACTAAACTTAATAAAAGAAGTGCAATACAATATTACACCAACAAAGGAAAGGTCAATCTAATTTTGAAAGAACAATATCAAAGAGAAGAAGATAGTTCTTCTTAGACCCAAGGCTATAGCTTGGAAGAAAAAATCCATCCAAAGGGCATGGTGGGAATGGCAGCAAAGGAAGAGGATTCCAAGAAACACGTTCCAAGTGTGGCCAAATACGTCACCATGCATATGAGTGCTCATGAGGTACAATTGAAGGGCCTGAAATAAGGAATCAAGCACCATGTTATGCAAGTTGAAGAGTCAATTACATCACTAAAATAGATTAAATATCTAAAGCATAGAGAGACAGTCACAATGAAGAGGATCATATTGAAACCATATAAGGAAATCAAGGAATTGATACAATGTTCAAAGAGTCCTATTCCAAACCATCTATAAATATAGAGGTAAATGTTGCAAGATTGAAGTAGATAGCGGTAGCATAGACAACCTAGTGTCGATGGAGATAGAAGATAAATTGGTTTGAAAAGGGTAGTGTTGATGTGGTTTTTGACACACCAACTTACCTGGGCACCGTGAAGCACACGAAGTAAAATGACAAAGGTTCCCCTACTTGGAAGGTGGATAGCCTCAAAAGTCTTTGTAAATTTAATTGTGAGGTTCACTAGAATCCCTCAATCGGAGAGCGCTTTAGCTAGTCTGTTCAAGGGGCTCCAAGGAGTGATTAGGAGTTGTCCAATTAGAATTGGGATTTACTAGTGAAATTTGTCACTAATTAGCCATGCAAACCCCAAATTCACTTTAAACCAAAATGATTAACTTCATTTTCAAATTTATTTGACTTCCTAAAATTGATTTTGAACACTAAAATTAGATTAGAATTGTTTAGAAAAATATGAATACATATTTTGCAAATGATTAAACATTAAAAACAATAGTTTATTCCCTTAAATTAGAATTTAAATGAAGAATTTCAATGCTTTTTGTATTAAAATTTATTCATTTTTAAGATGATTAAATTCTAAAATTGTAGGGGCAACAATCAAATATATTGGAATTTGTGAAATTTGTGAAATTTTGTTGGAGGAAGTCAAAAATCCAATTAAATTTTCTACTCTGTATGACTGAAACATATCATCAAAAACTAAAATTAAACTAAATCACCACCTAGTGTAAAAAAATGCAGAAGGAAGGGGGAAGAGAAGGGAAAGGAAAAAGAAAAAAAGAAAACCAAACCTGCAATCAATCCTCCTTATGTGCCATTCAGTGAATGGACAAATTCGACAAAAAATGATTTCCACCAGACCCATTGCTACAATCCCAACATGAGACAGTGCAATCTCCAAGGGAAGTCACGTGTGTAAGTGTTGGCAATTTGTAATGTGCACAAACATGTTTTTTCAACCACACAAAACACCTTATCATTAGTGGGGTATCCATAGTATAAACATGTGTCGACATTTGTTGAATTAAACAAGTAAGATTTAATGAAAATAAACAAATTTAGTGTTTGGAAAACTTCATTAGATGAAAAGAATTGCAAAAGAAATTGGAGCAAAAATGATAATCTTTATTTAAATTTAATGTTTCCAAACCACAATGGGTTTTCCAATGGGTTACAATGAGCATCAAACAAGTATATATAGGCAGATTTGGATGGGAAGGAAAACAACCCTTCCCTCCAAAACGTCACAAGATGACCAAAAAAAAACCTTCGAATGAGAAAGGTCATGGGCTGGCTCTTTGCATTCAACTCCTTCCCGCCTCTATGTGCATCCTGAATACAACAATTAGCACAATTTCTGAAGCTTATTATATTACCAAATGTTCACTTTCCTTTGCAAAATCCTCAATTCCCTTCATCTGCCCTTTTGTTTGAAAATATGCCATATATCATCCCACAACAATCTACATTTTCAAATGCTCTACCAATAAATCAATCGCTGCCTCTTTTGAGTCCTTATTTGTGAGCAATTCAAATAAAATATTTTGTTATAAATGGTGATGAATTCTCCTCCTTAGCTGCAATATTATCATCTCAAATAGGTAGCCTTTTGTTCCTTCCTTGCTGAGTGATGGGCTTCATTAGTGCTACTTGTAAAATCAATGGAGTTGACAATCCAATCCATTTGCAACTACCTTCAAAATGACAATTTATACTTGACAGCAAAACAAATTCAAATATATGTCCTTTGTATGAATGCATCCTTAATAAAAACTTTGAAATCAGTTGCTATTCTATTTAATTGTATATAGGCTTGTCAAAAGACTGGTTTGGCTGAATGTCATTGTGCTTCAGTCCTAAAATTCTCATGGGCCCTGGATTACCTGTATCTCAAAGGATTGAACAACATCATCATCATTGAGATATGTTGGATGACTAGGATGCAAACCGGAATTCTTTGACATTCCCCTTCAATTTAATCCATCTCTCTTTCCATGCTCAATCCAAGGACGACTCCTTTTATGGAACTTTTGGGGGTCCTTGTATTTCTTGTGGTAATCATTCTTGCTCTTAAAAAAAAAGTGTTGTGGCCCTGCCTTAGCGAACAACTGAGGATCTATTCCACTAGACATGATATGGGAGGAAGAGTCTTCTTTTCCATTGATTCTTCATTTCCAAGAGGGCATGCATTCAAAACCCACAAAGTCTGACTGCAACATTCAGCAGGCCACTCACTACCTAGAACAAAAAGAGAATGTTACACTCCACACAAAGCTCACGGGAGCCAAAATCTTGTTTGTAATTAGCAGAAAAAAATTCCTACTATCTTGAGAAGCACATAATTAGAGAGATATTAAAGAGCTCTCTGACTTATCAAGCCTCAGGAGACTGCAGAACCACTTCTAGATATCAAGAAACCCCATATTTTCTAGATATCAGGAAACCCCATATTTTCAACCTGTGATGGTATTTTAACCTTCTCTCTCCATTACAATGTCGAACGCTTGTAGGCCAAGCATGGGCCATGGATTTTTACAATGTTTTGACCAAATATATTTTGCAGTCTGGGTGTAGAAGATGGTGGCAGAGAGTTTGAATTTTGCCTTTCATTTACCACAAACCTTCAAAGCCATTTTATTTTGTATATATTCTAGCATTTAAACTTCCTGTAAAGCACTTTATTGATTTTGTTTCCAGGGTCTGGGTTGGAAAACATTTTGCACTTGCAAGTGCCTTACTGCATTTTGGAATAGGAGCCCCTACTTCAACTTGCAATTAAGGAATATTTCATGATCCAGGAAAACTTAGCAAGTTATAACTTTTGGGTTTTAGAAAAGTTTTTCAACTTGTAATTATCAACTTGGGCAAACTTTTTTCCATTTGCAATTGTGCTTGCATTTCTAAAAATATTTGCCATTTGCACCTTGTACTTGCATTTCTAAAAATATTTGCCATTTGCACATTGTACTGAAACCTATGATAAAATATTAAAGATACTTAAACTCAAATGTCAAATTTAAGAATTTTACCATTTCAATTGGAAAATTTTAAATGGATTAAATATTTTAAATATTGTAAAAAAAAATTAATATTTATTCTTAAATGTTCCAAACAAATCAAAATTTAAATTTTAAACATTAAATGCTGAAATAAAAGATTTATCATTAAATTTTGATTTTAACTTGAAATTTAATTGAGAATTAAGTCGATTAAATATTAAAATTAATTTTTTAAAATATTAATCACAAACTTTAAAACCAATCAAAATTCAAATTTTAAATATTAAATTTTAACGTTTTTAGATTTAAACTTTAAAATTTGTAAAAAATTCTCAAAAGCTTAAATTTGAAGTTATTAGATTAAAACCTTTTAATATTCAAAACCTAAACCATTTTCTTTATCATGTAACTAGGTGATGTCAAACACATGATGCCATAATGAAATGCATTTAATAAGAACATTACAACATTATTGCAAATGCACCCAATCACCCAAAATGCAACAACACGACATGGTAATAAAATGTGACATAGTGCATCAAAAGCAAACCAAAAGATGACTTGTGACAATATTTTGCAAAATAGGACAAGGTGATACCACATAGGAATGCAAATGTGAGAAAACAAATATTGTGACATAATAAAGAAAATGAAACAAAATACCTAAAATGTGACATGGCAACCTAGCACAACATGACAACGAAGTGTGATAAAATGTCAAAACCACCAAATGCGACAAGGTGACTATGACAAACAATCAAAGTAAAATGTCAAAGTACTATTCATATTTGAGCGAGATATCAACAAGGCAACTCAAAAAATCCCAAAAATGAAAGGGTCCTGAATTTGGTAAAAATAGAGGCATTTTGTGAGGGATCACAATAGGTTGCACAACTAAAATGTATAAATTGTCATGGTTGCAAAAAGGCCATCAAGTTATAGTCAGGGATCATTTCTTGGTTAATTTCCATGTAGTTTCTTATAAAGATGAAGTCTTCTGTGACATCATGCAATGGATGCATGTCATGTCCTATTAGGAAGACCATGGCAGTTTGATAGGAGAGTTGTGCATGATGATAGAGCTAACATCTATATAGTTGACAAGAAGTATACCATAAACCCATTGAAGGACCAATATGGAGAGAGAGAGAGAGAGAGATTGATTTATGAATGATGTTGATGATTGGAAAAGAGCTATTGAATGCCTTAAAGGTTGAGGAAGTGGGTTATGCACTTGTAGTCAAACACACACCAAGAAAGGAATAAGCTTTGGTACCACTATGATTTATCGAGGGAAGTAAAGGATCTACTTCCACAACATGGAATCAGACATCACACAGATTTGGTTCCCACAATAGTCCTACCAAATAAAGCTTCTTATAGGTTAATGTTAGATGAAAATGAGAAATGAATCACCAAGTGCAAGAGATATTGTAGAAGGGATTGATTAAATAATTGTGGAGTCCATGAATGGTACCAATAGTGTTGGATATCATTAGATACACATTAGGGAAGGTGATGAGTTGAAGGCAACCTTCAAGACTAAGGAAGGACTATATGAATGGATTGTTATGCCATTTGGATTAACTAACACTTTGAGAACATTCATGCAGCTCGTGAATAATATTTTAAGGCCCTTTATAGGGAAACATGTGATCATATATCTAGATGTGATAGTAATATTTAGATGAACCAAAGAATAATGCATGCTACATCTATGATAAGTTATGCAAAAATTAAAGGAAGCAAGTTGCTTTTGATTAAGAAGGTAAAACAAGTTTTGTAGGGGTCTTGAAACCCTTTACAAGTTGCAAAAGAATAGCAAAGCAATATCCAGACAATAGAAAAACATTCACATACACCAAACCCTTACAAGATCAACAAAAGAAAATTAAAAAACCCCAAACATAAGAACAACAAAAAAGAAGGCAATGCAAGCCACCAAAACTACATAAATGTTTAAGAATCTCTACCACCTCCAACTCCTGTTGGTAAAAGTTCTCATGGAGGTTGACAAAATCTTGTAGATATTTTTCTCCTCTTTGAAGGTCTTTTTCTTGCTACTTGTAGTTCTAGTGCTAGGACCAACCTTCAAATTCTTATCACAAAAAGTTATTTTATCTTCCACAACTTCGATTTTAGAGCCCTCTCATAACTCCTTCAATTCATCAGTGAGAATTTTTATGCTTGAGCATTGTTCTGAATTGTGCATTTGCTCACTTAGATGACACAATTAAGATTATCCTTGATTTCCAAGAGCTCCTTCTCAAGATTAAGTAGTTTGCTAGAATGCTCATCCTTCCATTTTTTTAGCTCCACCAACTTAGCAACACTATTCTCTTTCATAGTAGAAATATCCTTTTCCAAGTTATTAATTTTGTGAATAGCTTCCCATCCCTGGAAGATATTATTCTCATACTCTCTCTAAATATGGATTTGTCCTCCCACCTTTTTCTCCATAATGGTCATTTTCATATTGAGGCAATTGATTTTGGTGAAAAAACATTTTTTCAAGGAATGTTGGGTATCTAGCACTTCTTGAACCATGCCCAATTTATTTGAAAACTCCTGGCTTGAGGATGATTTCACCACCAGAATTGAGAAATCTCTAAGGATGTTAATGTTGCAAGTATGAGGTGAGCCAGTGTTGTCATTGATGTCAACATACTCATATTGCATTGACAAGAAGGATTTGATGAGCTGTGTGCTGAGGATATTGAGAAAATTAGACTCAGTCAGGAACAGTGAAGAACAGTGATAAGAAGAAGGTAAATGTACTGTATAGGATGAGAACCGGAGGATGCGGATCAAAGGGTTAGTAGATATGAGTCTTGAGATGCTACAGTTAAGATTTCAGAGGTCCGCATGAAGATCTGAAGGAGTTGTGGCTACCGGTATAGAACCGGGTCCGGCAAGTATCCGGAGGTGACAGAGGATCACAAAAAGGTCCGGTGAGGTCCGGAATTGTATTATCCTAATCTGCGGATTGGAAGGAGTGTTTGGGATGTCCTTGTGATGTATCATCCTGATTTGTGTATGATTTGGAGGTCCGGAAGTACCTCCTGCATTATGACAGTGGCGACAGACTGTGTTCTTAAAGTTCCGGATGAGGAAGACAAGAGATCCAAGTAAGCAGAGGAATTGCGGATGTATCCGGACATTCAGACAGGCTTGTGAAGGTTCTTGGATCATGTTTAGGTTGTGTTGTTGGTCCGCATTGATGGTAGAGCCCAGAATTGAAGTTATTCTTCCGGATGAAGTTCTTGCTCTGTGTAGCCGACCGGATGAGTTGTTCATCCTATGAATGTTCTTGTGATGGCCGACCGGATGTGTTATTCATCTTGCGGATACTCCTATGGTTGTTTGCCGACTTAGATGCTTGTTCCTAAGTCGATGTCTTGTATAAATAACGAGTTGTGAGCTCATTTCAGTGTGTGGTGTGAGGATGAGCATGGTATAGCGAAGAAACGTGCGAAAGGCAGAGCAGAGATTGTTGCGCTTAATTGGAACTGATCCGGACATGGTAGAGATGTCATTCTCCAGTTCAAGACTGTGATTTTCATCACTCTGTAGACAGTGTGTCTCCTTGTAGGCAGTGGGCCTCTTTGTGAGCAGTGTGCTCGGGCAGTGAGCCCTTATTGGCATGTGCCATTCATTCTTCCTTATTCTTCTAACAGAGAATAATTCTTGGGTTAATCACCCCGTGGTTTTTCCCTTAACCGGGTTTTCCACGTCAAAATCTTGGTGTTCAATGTGTTGATGCTTATCTGCCCTTGTGTTTATGTATTATGCTTCCATGGATGATTATTTGATATGCTGCTAACTAACAACAGTAAGTTAAGTGTTTGAATGAAGAGAAGTTTTATACAACTGATTCACCCCCCCCTCTCAGTTGTATGCCCTAGATCCAACAATTGGTATCAGAGCTAAGTTCCTCTGACAAGAGCTTAACCGCTTGAGGAGATCCAGGATGTCGTCATACAAGAAGGATAGTCCGAAGTTCGATGGAACCAACTTCACTCTCTGGAAAGGTCGCATGAAGTGTCACTTGGAATGCATGGGAAAAGCATACCTAGGTATGATTTCAAAACCATATGTACCTCCACAAGGTGGTCTGACAACTCTGAATGAAATCACAGAAGCTGAAAACAATCTGCGGACCAAGGAAGCTCTTCTAAGCGCATTGAATGACTCAGATCTCTCGAATGTCATTGACCTACCCACTGCATATGAGATCCTAACTAAATTGGAACTTCTGTATGAAGGAGATGAGTTTGTCAAAAGTGCAAGGTTGCAAAGTCTGAAAGGGAAATTTGAAAGATTGAAAATGAGAGATGATGAAAACATCACTACCTTTATGCCAAGAGTAAATGAGCTAGTATGTGCAATCAGAAATGCTGGTGGAACTTTAGATGAAAATGAGATTGTCTGCAAAATCCTAAGATCCCTTCCTGCTGCCTACAAAATCAAAGTTGCTGCCATTGATGAATTCAGAGCCCACACAACTGTCACAAGAGAACAACTGGCTGGCAAACTAGCTGCATTTGAAATGACCGAGTTTGGAGATGATCCACCCAAGACTGAATCTGCTTTCAAAGCCAGTGCCTATGTGAAAGGCAAACAGAGATTTGATCCGGGTGAAAACTCATCAAGGAAAATGTCATGGTATGATCAAGCAAGAAGAGACATGGAAGAAGAAGCAGAAACAGCTCAACTTGAAGCCCTCATTGCAAAAAGACTGCCAAGAGGATCCGGTAAGTATGAAGGAAAACTACCCTTTAAGTGTTTCAACTGCAATAAGATTGGTCATTTTGCCTCAAGATGTCCGCAAAGATCTGCAAGATCTAATACTCACAGACAAAGGTTTCAAAAGAATTGCTATTATGTTCATGAAGAAGATGACAATGAAGGAGTAACAGATGATAAATCAGAACCAGGAAACAAATCCGGAAATGAGTGGGTGTTTATAGCCATCAAGGAAGAAGATTCCATGCTCTCTGAATCTGTCAATCACAAAGTTGTTGAAAAAGCCTTAGCTGCTCAAGTGGAAAAAAAGGATGATTGGGTTATTGACAGTGGATGTTCTCACCATATGACTGGTGACAAGAATAAGTTCTTAGACTTGGAAAGATATGAAGGAGGAATGGTAAAGTTTGGTGACAATTCTGCTGGCAGAATCAGAGGTAGGGGAACTATTTCCTTTGATGGTAAGAGCAAAACAGGAAATGTACTGTATGTTGAAGGATTGAAGCACAATCTTCTCAGTGTTGGTCAGTTAGTGGACAAAGGCTATGATCTCCGGTTCAAGAATGGAAAATGCAGAATCTTTACAAGCTCCGGAACTGAAATTGCATCTGGTACTCAGACAAGAGGTAACATCTTTCATCTGGTTGGTTCAAATAAAAGTTGTTTGTTTGTTCAAATTGATCAGAGTTGGTTATGGCATAGAAGAATGTGTCATGTAAATTTTGATAACATCATCAAGATAAGCAATACTCAGGCTGTGAGAGATCTTCCAAAATTGATAAAACCTACAAATAGTGTGTGTAAAGAATGTCAGTTAGGCAAACAAAGCAGAGTCTCTTTTAAAAGCAAAGATCAGTCTTCTACCGGATTGTTGGAATTAGTACATACTGATCTATGTGGACCAACAAGAATCAAGAGTCTGCAAGGTGATAGATATTTCATGTTGTTAATTGATGATCATTCCCGGATGATGTGGGTTACCTTTCTAAAAGAAAAATCAGAAGCCTTTGAGAAGTTCAAAATCTTCAAAGCTATGGTGGAGAATCAAACCGGATTGAAACTAAAGTGTCTAAGATCTGATAGAGGTGGTGAATTTACATCTGGTGAATTCATTGATTTTTGTGAGAAACAGGGTATAAGGAGACAGTTGTCTGCTCCTAAGACTCCACAGCAGAATGGAGTAGTTGAGAGAAAGAACCGGACCATCCAGGAAGCTGCTAGGACAATGATGTTGGAAGCAAATGTTCCTCAAATGTTTTGGAAAGAAGCTATCAGCACTGCAGTCTACACTCTCAATCGAGTTCAAATCAGAAACAACACCGGTAAGACCCCCTATGAACTTTGGTTTGGCATCACTCCTACTGTGAAATATTTCAGAGTATTTGGTAGCAAGTGTTATATTAAAAGAGATGAAGATCTAGGAAAGTTTGATGCTAGAAGTGATGAAGGAATTTTCTTGGGCTACTCCACTCAAAGCAAAGCATACCGGTGTTACAATAAGAGATTGAGGAAGATGATAGAAAGCACCAATGTAAAGGTTGATGAAGGAATTGAGAAGCCTTCAAGATTTTATGAGTTTGATGAAGATGACCAAGATAGTGTTCAAGGACCTCAATCCTCTCAGGTGAGACAGAGTCAGCCTGATCCGGTAAATCAGGAAGAAGAGTTAGGTTTGAATGAGCCTGATCAAGAAACAGCAGTACTGGATACTCCCAAAATTCCAAGGTATGTAAGACTGAATCACTCTGAAGATCAGATCATAGGTGACAGAAGCAAAGGTGTACAAACTAGAAGGAATATTGCTCAAGATCAGAATGAATGTTGTCTGATTTCAAAGATTGAACCTAAAACAATAAATGAAGCCTGCAATGATGAAAACTGGACCAAAGCAATGGAAGATGAACTGATGCAAATTGAGAAAAATCATACTTGGGATCTTGTTCCCAGACCTAGAGACAGGAATGTAATTGGAACCAAGTGGGTCTTCCGGAACAAACTAAATGAAGCTGGTGAAGTAATCAGAAACAAAGCTAGATTGGTCTGCAAAGGCTACTCTCAAATAGAAGGAATTGACTTTGAAGAGACTTTTGCTCCGGTGGCAAGAATTGAAGCAGTCAGATTACTTCTTGCATTTGCTGCCTTCAAAGACTTCAAGGTATATCAGATGGATGTCAAGTCTGCCTTCCTAAATGGTGATCTGGAAGAAGAAGTCTACATTGAACAACCGGATGGATTTCAATTGTCTGATAATAATGATATGGTCTGCAAGTTGAAGAAAGCTTTGTATGGATTGAAGCAAGCCCCAAGAGCATGGTATGAAAGGTTGGATAAGCATCTTGTGCAGATTGGATTCAACAAAGGTACTGCTGACAGTAACTTATATTTCAAAATTGATCATGAAAACATTCTGATTGTTGAAGTGTTTGTGGATGATATCATTTTTGGAGGAAGAGATAGTATGTGCAAAACCTTTGCAAATCAGATGAAAAGTGAGTTTGAAATGTCTATGCTTGGTGAAATGAATTTCTTCTTGGGTCTGCAAATTACTCAAACAAAAGAAGGGATCTTCATTTCTCAGACCAAATATGTGAAAGAATTGTTAAAGAAATTTGGTATGGAAGACTCAAAGCCTATGAACACTCCTATGGCAACTGGATGTAAGTTAAGCAAAGATGATGATTCTCCAAAGGCAGATCAAACAAAGTATAGATCAATGATTGGTGGATTGTTGTATCTCACTCAAACTAGACCAGATATAATGCAGGCTGTTGGTCTTGTGGCAAGATTCCAGGCTGATCCTAGAGAATCTCATGTTATGGCAATCAAAAGAATTTTTAGATACTTGAAAGGAACAGTTGAGTATGGTCTTTGGTATCCTAGAGATCCAGATTTCTCTCTTCATGCTTACACAGATGCAGATTGGGCAGGAGATGTGGATGACCGGAAGAGCACTAGTGGTGGAGCATTCTTTTTGGGGAAGAGATTGGTTTCTTGGCTAAGCAAGAAACAAGATGCAATATCTCTGTCTACAACTGAAGCAGAATACATTGCAGCAGCAGGTAGTTGCACTCAAATCTTGTGGATGAAGCAGATGCTAAGAGACATCAAAGTTGAATATGAGGAGCCTATTACAATTTTCTGTGATAATTCAAGTGCAATTAATATTTCCAAGAATCCGGTATTGCATTCTAAGACTAAGCACATATCTATCAAATTTCACTTTTTGAGAGAACAAGTAAACAAGGAAGAAGTCAGATTGGAGTATGTTCCCTCCAAGGATCAGATTGCAGATATCTTTACAAAACCTCTTCCCAAGGACTCTTTTGAATATCTCCGGGAGAAGTTAGGGGTCATGGCCCCTCCGGTGATGAACTAAGATGCACTGATGTGCATCAGTCCGGTGGCTATCACAGTCATATCTTGTGATCCGGACTAATGGGGAGCTGCAACTAAGGGGGAGCAGCTGGTATTATTCTGATGCATGAGAATTGCAAGTATGAGCCCTTTGCCATTGATGTCAAAGGGGGAGAGAAGACATGTGAAAAACAAGTGGTTGATGATCAAAGGGGGAGCAGCAAAGGAAGACATGTGAAGAGTTGTTGTTGATAGGGGGAGCTGTGACAGAAAAGAGAAGTTCTTGTCTTGATGGTTTTTCACATCATATGTTGCCATCAATGACAAAGGGAGAGATTGTTGCAAGTATGAGGTGAGCCAGTGTTGTCATTGATGTCAACATACTCATATTGCATTGACAAGAAGGATTTGATGAGCTG
This sequence comes from Cunninghamia lanceolata, assembly GCA_027924645.1. Classification (NCBI taxonomy): domain Eukaryota; kingdom Viridiplantae; phylum Streptophyta; class Pinopsida; order Cupressales; family Cupressaceae; genus Cunninghamia; species Cunninghamia lanceolata. The sequence continues at coordinate 4,246,091 of BSBN01000515.1, forward strand.
TGTGCTGAGGATATTGAGAAAATTAGACTCAGTCAGGAACAGTGAAGAACAGTGATAAGAAGAAGGTAAATGTACTGTATAGGATGAGAACCGGAGGATGCGGATCAAAGGGTTAGTAGATATGAGTCTTGAGATGCTACAGTTAAGATTTCAGAGGTCCGCATGAAGATCTGAAGGAGTTGTGGCTACCGGTATAGAACCGGGTCCGGCAAGTATCCGGAGGTGACAGAGGATCACAAAAAGGTCCGGTGAGGTCCGGAATTGTATTATCCTAATCTGCGGATTGGAAGGAGTGTTTGGGATGTCCTTGTGATGTATCATCCTGATTTGTGTATGATTTGGAGGTCCGGAAGTACCTCCTGCATTATGACAGTGGCGACAGACTGTGTTCTTAAAGTTCCGGATGAGGAAGACAAGAGATCCAAGTAAGCAGAGGAATTGCGGATGTATCCGGACATTCAGACAGGCTTGTGAAGGTTCTTAGATCATGTTTAGGTTGTGTTGTTGGTCCGCATTGATGGTAGAGCCCAGAATTGAAGTTATTCTTCCGAATGAAGTTCTTGCTCTGTGTAGCCGACCGGATGAGTTGTTCATCCTACGAATGTTCTTGTGATGGCCGACCGGATGTGTTATTCATCTTGCGGATACTCCTATGGTTGTTTGCCGACTTAGATGCTTGTTCCTAAGTCGATGTCTTGTATAAATAACGGGTTGTGAGCTCATTTCAGTGTGTGGTGTGAGGATGAGCATGGTATAGCGAAGAAACGTGCGAAAGGCAGAGCAGAGATTGTTGCGCTTAATTGGAACTGATCCGGACATGGTAGAGATGTCATTCTCCAGTTCAAGACTGTGATTTTCATCACTCTGTAGACAGTGTGTCTCCTTGTAGGCAGTGGGCCTCTTTGTGAGCAGTGTGCTCGGGCAGTGAGCCCTTATTGGCATGTGCCATTCATTCTTCCTTATTCTTCTAACAGAGAATAATTCTTGGGTTAATCACCCCGTGGTTTTTCCCTTAACCGGGTTTTCCACGTCAAAATCTTGGTGTTCAATGTGTTGATGCTTATCTGCCCTTGTGTTTATGTATTATGCTTCCATGGATGATTATTTGATATGCTGCTAACTAACAACAGTAAGTTAAGTGTTTGAATGAAGAGAAGTTTTATACAACTGATTCACCCCCCCCCCTCTCAGTTGTATGCCCTAGATCCAACAGTTAAGAGACGGGTCCTAAATCCCAAGGAAAGGGGGCCCAACCATAAGGTCTGGAATAAGAGCTTTCCCTTTTCTTATCATCCTTTTCTCTTCAACTCGAACCTCCACTTGGCTCCTCTCAATACCTTCCTTCTTGTTCATCTCTTCCTCAGGATCTGAATCCTCTAACATTACTCTTCTCCCTTTCCTACTAGTTTTCATCACCATTTTAGGCTTAGGTTTTCTATTGTTCTCTTTATTTTACTCCCTTCAGGGTCTCAAACTCCTCAAATTCATGATAATCCAAGTCCACGGGAGACCCAATATCCTTAAGAGTTCAATCCCAAGAGGCATAATCCAGCTCAGCCCCTTCCTCATTGTCATCTTGGGAATTATGCACTAAATGCATAGAATCATATGATGATGTGTTTATGTAATCCACCACCTTACATTTACCCTCTCTTGATTTTCCACTCGGACCAAGGCTCTTAGGGCTAGGCTTTTGGGATTTCATGTAGTTGACAATTAAGATAATCAACCCCTAGTGGAGAGGGGCCATGTTTGGGGCTTCTTTGCTTTCCTTAATAGAATTTTCCAAAGATGCAAGGAGATAAAAAGGAAAGGACACCTTGATCCTATGCTTGAAATGATTGAGCAAAATGAAATGCTAACCATAGCAAGATTTGAATCTTCCCTCCAAGGAAACATACCTCGTGAGGCACTCAACAACTTTGGTCCAAATTGGCTTCAACAAAGTCCTTTCATACCCTAAATGTAGTTTCATTAGTTTCTCCTTCTCACCTTGCTCGAGGAAGGTCTCCAAGGCTTCTTCCCCCACTCTTTTGTCTTAAAAAATTTTACTCCCCTCTATGGAAAGACTTGTGACATGAGCCACCAACTCCTGAGTTATGATGCATTCCATTCCAATGATTAAAGCTCTCATATCTCTCCATCCTTTGGCGAAAGCCTTGGTCACTACTAAGTCATGACCTTTCAATTTTTCAAGATACGAGGTTAGGTCTCCCTTAAATAAGATCTTCCAAACTTTGTCATTTTTATGGACCCTATTATAGTTAGATGGTTCAACCCTATTTCGATCACCACCCATTGTAAGATTCTCCTTGTTGTCTATTTCAAAGCCCCACACAATCTTACCCACAAAATTATCATAGTTTTTGAAAGTGACACTAACTTTTGTAGGCTATGGAACTCACTAGAAGGGGACTCATCATTATTGGATGATGTCAGCCACACTCACCATATTTTCTAATTCATTCCCCGTAGAGTGAACACCTTCATATGATTTTCTATCATTCACAAGTAACCTTTGGGCATGTGTAGGCAAAGCCTCAAAATCTTTCCAATTACTCATACCTAAATTGAGCACTCTCCAGTTCATGAAGAAATCTACACTCCTATTTCCCTTACATAGCACATGGGTAAATTGAACCTTCTCAAAATTTTGCAAGATGAAATGGCATCTTTAATTAAGTTGTCTATGGTCCAACTTATGGGTTTTTTTACTTGAAGACATTTGATAATGTTAAGGGAATCTCCTTATATAATCAAGTTTTTAACCCCCACTTGAGAGGCCATGTGGATAGCATTGAAAGCAGTGGAAGCTTCAGCGTAGTGATTGGTTTGATGACCTAGTTGCAAAGCATAGGTGGCAATCAACTTACCTTTGTGATCTCTAAGAACCCCTCTGCCACCTGCCAAACCCATATTATCATTCAAAGCACCATCGAAGTTCACTTTACTCCATCCCATCAAGGGAGGATTCCACACCACACTAAATCTTGAATTTTTCACTTCTTTGAGAGGGGTGGAGATATCAAATTTTAGATTCCAAGTTGGAGGTATCTCCAAATCTAAGTTTGAAACTCCAATTTTTGGTGCATTAGAGACCTTTTAATCAATCCCAAAGATAAAATTTTCTTTTATGGCCATGACAATTCTATCCACCACCTTCATTGCTTCTTCCTTTTTCTCCCTAAATATCCATATTTTTCTCTCTTTCCAAATACCCCAAGCAACATGGGGAAGCATAAGACACCATAAGAATTTCAAAGATGGATTTTTTGATGGGGAGACCCATTGTTCCATAAAGTTTTGTATTGAGTTTGGGAACACCCAATAGACTTTCCAAAGGGGGAGAAGGAGATCCCAAAATTTTTGGAGAAATTACAATCCAACAAAATATGAGTAACACTTTCTTCCTTCCTTTCACAAAGAGCACACCTAATCAAGATTTCAAATCCTCTCTTCATTAAGTAATCAATAGTGAGAATTTTATTTTGTGCTAAAATCTAGTAGATGATATTAATTTTTGGAATTGACTAAGGGATACATAACTTGGCTCAAAAGGGAGAAGGTTCATTCTAAATTCCCAAAGTTTCAAACCCCAAAGCAATCGCGTAGGATCCAATGGTCGACCCTTTCCAAACTAAGTCATCTCTTTTAGGAAATTATGGGATGTGGGTGTAAGACAACAAATATTGTATCTTAGACATGGGTTCATCCAAGATAGAAGATGAAATAATAGAAGATAAAGACTTCCAAGATTTGACTCCACTTTCTTCAGAAATATAATCAACCACTTTAACCCTAGTGCTCCTAATACAAGAGTCTATTAAAGGCTCCACCCATTCACAATTACTTAGGGGAGCATCAATTATCAATCTATCATTCCAAAAGTTTCCATTTAGTTCCTTTATAAACAATGAATATGCTAGACATAATATTTTTCCATAGACAAGAACCTTGGGGTAAATCATTACTAGATAAACAATCTTGCATTGCCTCATTGAGATGCAGGTATTTTCTTTTGGTGATCTATGTTCATTCCTTTTGCTTAAAGATCATTCTCCACATAATTTTTACATCAAGAGAAAGGTGAAAATCCTTAATTTTTCACGTATCAAAAAAATCCTTAATTTTTCTTATTCTTGGACCACCTTGTGTCCTGGGTTTGCAAACCACTTCCCACACCACTAAAGGAATTCTTTTTCTCTCCTCAATGCTTGCCTAAAGAAATTTTCTTTGAATTTGCTCAATCATATCCTCAATCTTCATAGGGATTCTTAGCAAGCTTATGCTATAGATGGGGAGATTTTGTAGCATGGATTTGATGAGCTAAATTTTTCTAGCTTGGCTTAACAAAGTCACCTTCCAACCTACCAATTTCTTTGAAATCTTTCTAACAACTCATTCCAAAAAGAGTCAAGAACCTTGCCTTGAAAAATGGGTAGTCCCAAATATTTGGAAGGGAGAACATCCACTTGACATCCTAGAATATTGGCAATTTTGTGTTGTATCAGGCTCGGAGTATTAAAAAAAATAGTGCTTTTGGGAAGGCTAATCTTTTGGCCTAAGGCCTTTTCATAGTTAGAGAGGATAAATTTCAATTCTCTAGCTTCTCTAACTGAAGCTTCACCTATAATGATAGTATCATCCACAAATTGTTGATGAGAGCAGGGGGCTAGAAGAGGGAGGTTTTATACTATTGGCAAGAGAAATGGGGCTGGTACAATCCAGAGATCTATACCCTAATACTTCTTGAGTAGTCTATTTATACCCCAGAGGACACAGTAAGAGAACTAAGCCTATATAGTAAGACTCAATAAAGCATACATGACATATCATAACACATTAACAAAAGAAAAGATTCATTCATCCATAGCACAAAAATTCCCTTATAACTGCTTATATATATATATATATATATATCATGTCATAGCATATACAAGTGGGCAGGTCTAGTCTCTGCTCCAATATTGATCCACATTACAGTATGTTATATTCCCTCACTATTTTATATCTATTACATAAGACATATATATACATGTGTTTCTTTGAAGTGACATGTCCCTTGCTTAGCACCCCATGTCTCCTCCTGGTACCATGGTCCTCTTCCAGTATTCTCTGATATGCCTTGTTCCAGTTCTTGACCTACTAACATATACCTTTCAATCTACCCTCGATGATAGCTTTTTGAAGGCTTCCACCCAGCACTTCATCCAAGATAATAAATTAAAAAAGGGAAATAAGGTCCCCCTATCTTATCCCCCTTGAACTCTTGAAGAAACCCAAAGGAGTGCCATTAATTAGGACTAAAATTTTGGGGGTAGAAATCACCTCAAAAATAATGTTAATAAGTTTAGCTCCAAAACCAAATCTAGTCATGACCTTAACCAAGAAATCCTAAAGCACCCTATCATAAGCTTTCATGAGGTACAACTTAAGGATAAAACGTTCTGTTTTTATTTATAGAAAGCAAGTGTATGACTTCATGTATTGAAATAATAGTCTGTTGGGTGAATATTTTGTTGTCAACTAACTGAAGGCAAAATGGTTATATCAACCACAGTATAATGAGATTAAATCTCTCCTCTCAAAAAGAGGAGGCTCCCTTCTTATTGCTAACTAATATCAACCAGTAACTAACTAGACTTATTTACACTAAAAACTATCCTTGGGGTGGTTCCATATCATCCTATTCTCTTATTTCAGAATAGATGTTTACAATTCAAGATAACAATCCCACGAAACTTATAATATGCAAAGAACTACAAATTACTAACTTGGGGTAATAATGGCCAATATCCAATCAAGTTAATCACCAAGAAACCCACGAAAACACAAAGTTTTTCATTGCTCCTTATGCCAATTGAAAATGAAAGAGTTTGGAGTAGAGTGTAGCCCAAAGTCTTCATTATACGCCAAGATAAGATAATACGATCACAGACAATAACTTTCAGCCCAAAGTCTTCAAGTTACTTCTTGTTCACAAGCATAAATACAAATCCAAAGATGATATTGCAGCCCAAAGTCTACAAAATTGGATTTGAACCACCTTATAAACACTTGATTTTCACACTCACAATTCAACCATGCATACAAGAGAATGTAATAGAAAGGACATAAGAACAATTCTATAAGGTCACAAACTTGATCCAAGACAAATATTGGATGCCAACTTGCTTTCTTTATATTGATTGAAAATTGATTTACAAAATAAGCTCAAAGTCTCAAATTGCTCTTCAAAAAGGCAATGCTTCGCTTCAATAGATAAAAGATAATATTTACATAAGAGGCCCTCTTTATTTATAGGGAGAGACCGAGAGCAAAAAAAAGAAATCTACAACTACTTTGACTTATTCAAAAATTGAGTCCAAATTGATTTAGGACTTCTATGTTTTTACATTTAATTACATATTTGAAAATAGCATGTAAATATGTCTGGAACAAAATACATAAAGCATGAAAATATTTTGAAAAATAAGCTAAGGCACATTCAACTTTCTCCACCGTCTTTCTCCATGAAATCTTCATACTTCTTCATGACTGATTGCACTTCATCAGTATCTGGTCCTGAAGTATGTTTAGAGATAGCAAGGGCCCTTGTTATGGAATCCTTAACGGTGTTGGAAGCTTTCTCATGTCTGCCCAAGAACACTTTGAGGTTGTCCAAAGTCAACTAAATGTCCAACAATTTGTCCATTGAAGTCACTGAAAAGGCTTGATCTTTGAATTCCTTCTGGATAATGTTGTTGAATTCCTGTATCATTGCATCTGAAGAAAGAAACTTTTGGTTGTCATCAAGTAACTTACAAGGAAATTCTTCAATCTTGTTGACAAGATTCACATCATTATCTTCACTAACTTCATGAGCACTTTGCAAGTCTGTAATCAATTCCTTGATGACACTCACTCTATGTATCATGGTCTCTTTGACCTCTACAAACTTTTCTCTATTGGGAATGATCCCAATTTCCACCAATATGCCTAATATTAGCTTCTTTATTTTGGTCCAAGATGACAAACTGTCTTCAATATCCTGCTGCTCTTGAGATAAAGTATCAACAACTTTATCTAACTCTGCTCTTATATTTTCCATCTTCTCCATTCTTTCCACAGAGGTCTTTAAAAGTTGTGATCCTTGTGCAATCATCATGTCTAAGAACTCACTGACTACTCTACCTCTTGTATGAACTTTTTCCAGTACCTTTTGAATAACTAGATCTTCAATGGTTATAGCCACAAGCTCAACTGATTCAGAAGATAGAGTAATCTTTTGGAGCATCGAAGTCAATTGTTATGCTTTAGCTTTATACTGATCTTTCATCTTTTTCACCTCATCAAATTTCACAATAAGAGAATTCAATGTAGACTGAGCATCAGCCTTGGCACTTTCATGAGTTATCTTTACCAATTCAACCCTTGAGATGGAATAATCATTGATATCAACTTATTCAATAGATTTGTCAAGAGGAGGCTGAGCTACTTCTGCATACCTATAACCCTTGTCATCAAACAACTTGGAAAGAGTCTTTGGCTTTTTCTTAGTCTTGGTCTTTGTAGGTGCTAGTTGCTCAAAGTCAAAGTCGTCTGGAGAGATAGCTTGTTTCTTCCTCTTTGGTGTATGAGATGAGAGCCAAGGGGGAAGTGTAGACAAACTTCCATCTAGACCAGCAGCCATGGTTTGTGAAGAAGAGACTACACTCACAAAAGTTGATGTCACAATAGGTGAAGTATTAGTAAAAATAGCACCAGGAATATCTACATTTGGAAATTGCCCAGACCCAGTCATGAGTTGCTCTAAATAAGATTGAGTGTTTATATCAAAAGATGATGAAGACAAACTTGGCAAAGATGGGGGAGAACCTAAGGCAGTTTCAAAACCATGTTTAGGACTATCAAAAATTGTCCTGGAAGAAGGAGATGAATGAACTGACTGAATTGACCCAAAAGATGGAATATTAATTGGAGTAATTGGAATGATTGTGGTAGTAGGAGCGGCAGTAGAAAATGGCAAAGTATTTAGGGAAGAAGAAACATGTGGCTACTCTGAAATGTCCTTATGAGGAGACATTTCAGGTTCTGCATGTTGTTCCTTCCCTTCTTGCCTTTCTTCTTGATCAATTTATTCTTGCCCTTCTAAAGATGGTTCTTCGATAGATGGCCCTTCAACAAATGTCTTAGCCTTTCCACCTTTTGAAACAACCTTGATTTTAAGGCTTGGCAGTTTTGCTAGAACTCAGCACATCACTCTTATTCTTTGTTATCAACTCAATCTTCTTATCAATGGGATCTTGAGTTTCCTCCTCTGATCCAGTTACAAAGTCCTTCAAATGAATTCCCTTTTCTTCCAACCATACATTTGTGTTAACCAAAATTAGTTGAAACCATTATCTGATAGAAGTTACCTCTTTCTTGGACCATTGGATTGTTGGTATAAGAGAGTCTACAACATTATTCCTCACATAAGCAGGATCCAAGATATCACCATCATCTTCCATACCCTCAGGAATATCTGCCAAGCAAAGTTCTTAAATCTGACTCAAAGTCAACCGACAGTAATCCATTTTCCTTATCTCTTCTTCTATCCTCAAATCCACCCACACATCCTCAACTCTGTGTACATGGGTTAAAGATCTCTTGATTTTATCCTTTAACCCGCTGTAATCAAAATTGGATCTTTTCTTATAAGATTTCATTGTGACCCATTGCATTTTAGACTCTACAGCTTTAGCCTTTGGGATGTTGAAATAGAGTACCGACCAATTTCAATAGAAAACTTGAAACTTGACTTTGTTAGACTCCATTTGTTTGTTGTGCACTGCCATGATCTATCTACATAATTCCATCAACACAATCTTATCACTAGGTACCTTGGAAGCATGTATGGGTACCCCATGAAACATCTAACCCTCAAATAGGTAAATGTAGGAAACTATAGGTATAAGCAACCATATTTATTCACCACTAACCATGCTTCATCAAAAACTCTTTTCTTTTCCAACTTAGGATCAAACAAACACAAGAAGGTATCAAAGAAAGTATCATTAACTCTTCTGAAATGGTGAATACCTCCATCAAGAGTTAACTAAGGATAATATTGGTAAATTGGAACCATTCTCCTATCTCCTTCTAATGTCAATCCAGGAAAATTCCTCATTGAAGTAGCAACATAGACAAGGTATGATGTCATATACAACTTAAATCAATTGTGCACCTTTGTCAATTGATCATGAATTGCATCACTAATGTGGACTCCCCAGAAGATCTGTTGTTTCCTTCTCATTATGATTATGATGTATAAATGCATCATGGAAGGTAGAATATGTAGACAGACCTCTCACTCTACTAAGAAGAGTGATCAAATCACTGACTTCTTCAATGAAATCACTGCGAGGAAATTTTTTAGGCCATGTTGAAAGATTTGGCCTTGCAGTCTTCAACCACCTATTGTGGGTTACCTTCTTAGTATTCTCAGGATCCTTATCATATTCCTTTTGTGCATAATCAAAATTAATATCTGCATATGCATCAATGCTAGGACACATGAAAGCTTTGTCAAATAATACTGCATCCAACCTCATAATAACATTTCCATTGGAGTCTCTAACACTCCGATCATCCCCGTTGTAATGTGCTTCCACCTGGAGAACAAATTCAAGATTGTGTGAAGCTACTAGAAATGCAGCTATGTAACATGCTACCCCATATTTTTTCAAATTTGTACAGTGATATCACAATGTTAGCACAAGTATACAACCAAATGGAATACCTCCACACTTTCTGATCACCAAATTCCCAAAATGGGTGAGGTGAGAGCATACATTGTTTTGGTTTATAAATCAAAGTTGTGCAAAGGAAACTAAATACATTCATCCGCTATATAACAGGGATCTACTTTTCAGAAGGCATCCACTTATGTAGTGGGAATACTCCACTTATTCAATGGGTGAAATCAAGAAAGAATTAACAATGTTCATTCCTCCATAGTGGCGATTAAATCATCCAGGGGTTACAAATGTTTGCAATAAAATAAGATTACAATGCTTTTGAATAACTTGCAAACTAAACTTAAATGCCCCTGATTTGCATATTGATTTCATAGTTGCAATCACTATAGATCAAAGATTCAATACTTGAATATGAAGATTTGAGCATGCAGTATTGAACTAGAATTTCAATGACAATACCATAGGAGAGGCCATGGAGATGATGTTGTTTGAAAACCTTTCTTTATTATTGTAGATGATTCACTTCCTATAATTCTTTAATGTTAAACTGAAAAATGTATGTGAATAGTTGCTAACACACTTTGACAGTTTTCTAGTTGTTGTACGACAGTGCATAAAGAATGACACATGCACCAAGAAAGGATAAGACATTGGTATTTATCCCAACTTACACTCTACCGGTCTAATTCACAGCCAACCATCCAATTATTCATTTATATTACTAGCATTATCACTGTATTAAAACAAAAAGATTAGAATTAACAATAAAACCCTCCCATGCACAGATATGGCGCTTCCTGAGTTGTATGACCAATATTTTCAAAGATCAAATTGCATTAAAAATGCCCAACTTATGGCTAGGAAGGGACGCCCAACCATCTTCTGTACCCTTCATAAAAAATAAGATACAAACAAAATTTATTCAAACTACATAAGAGATTGCCATTTTATGAGAAGCCAAATTGTATGGCCTAGCATAGTTGTATGGTTCATCAAATAATTTTAAAGTTGCAACAAAGACTCTAAATTCCTAATCAAAATAAATTCTATGATATGACAATTATCAATGCAAAGACATTTTCAACACTTATGCTTTGTTTTCTTTACAAAACTGCAATTTCCATATGCAATTGTATGGCCAGGTTGTACGACCTAGCATAGTAGTTGCAATCTCAAAATAAACCACCAACATAAAATGCAAAATCCCACTAAAAAATCATCACAAGGAATATAATATCAATCCACAACACATCCATTTTAGCTCAATGGTGATTCCAACATGAAACCACACTCGATCAACAAGAGGTTTTTCGTCCTCAAGTGAATTCTACAAGAGGGTTTTTGTCCTCAAAAGAATATGGAAGAACTCACAGGTTCAATCCATCTGCAAACAAAATTAATTCCAAAAGCATAACACTTCCAAATGAGCTCTCATTCCCATTTTATAACCTTTTGAAAAGAATATAATATTATTTCCTTTTTACCTCTTCATATTTCTTCTCTCAAAAAGACCTTTTGTGAAATAATAAAAATATATTATGTGTGAGGCCCCCTTTTTAAGTGTTTATCATTTAGAGTTCACTTAAAAACCTTTCCAATGAGCTATAACACTTAGGTACTTTTTAATTATTTTCACCCATAGGAGCTTAAGTGAAATAATAATTAAAACAACTCATTAAATATTACTTTTTGTGGAAAATCCCAAACTTCAACCAACTGCCAAATAAACTGAACCAATATGCTCTGTAGGGTTTGGGATGCGAAGCGATGCCTTCTGAGAGACTTCCAGAAATAGATGGCTCCTCCAAGAATCTTGGAGAGCAATCCAGAAGCTCGATCAAACTTCAAAAAACATCATTGTAACCCTGGACATCCACTGAGCTTAATGCCATAGAAAATTAGTCCATTTCTAGAAGGAAACCCCTTTAATTGTTTTGCAGACTGAACCATGACCACTCCAAGAACATTGGAGTTCACCCAAACATGTCAGATAGACTCTGAGAGACTAGGAACAAGCATAATACACACAAAAACCTATGCGCCAAAAAAAAGGGACATTATAGTCCTCCCCACTCAAGATTGCTTGTCCTCAAGCAATACATGCTATCCAACAGAGATCCCTACATGATTATCAGTAATATACCTGGATCCCAAATCAACCTCAAGAATGCTCCAAACCACTTCTGTTGTGCTACTCTAATATATCTGGAAACTGCACAGCTGACACCCTGTATAATCCTCTAAAACATTCTTCCAATCACACATCCCTTTGGATCCCAAACATATATACCATCATTAACCCTGGGAATGCAAGAGTTAGCATCTTCCAACATGACATCAATACAATTTATCCAAGATGAAATCAATGTTGGGAACCAAAATCTAAGTTGTTCCTCCAAGGAAGAACATATATCAGCTTGAACATAAGCTAAAAGTAACTTCGAACAACCATGATTCACCTGGTTTTCAAGAACCAAAGGAGCAATGTTAGTTGTAACACTTGTTCTTTTCAGCTGGAACCCTCTATCAACCTCCCACAAAGGGCTAAAGACAACAAAAAGAACAATCTTATGGCTGCAGAAATCTAAAAATAACTCCTAAAAACCTGATTTCATTAATTTTAAAATGGGACGGCCACAACAAAACTGAAATCTTATGAAAACAACAAGAAATTTAGGCCATCTACAACCAAAATATATCAAGGTCATGACCAAAATTTCTCTCCAATCCATCATTATGTATGCAAATGAACACTTATGATGGCTTATTGGATGATGGACAGTAGCTTCATGACATAAATTTGACTCCAAAATCATCCATGAATCAATCTTACCAACACCACCATCCTCAATAGAACCCTGAGGATAAACTCTATTATGAAACTATGCCATTATTACACTTGACTCATTACATACCTTGGCCTCATGTCAAACTTCAACAACTAATGATAATTTCAAGTTGATGAAGTTTTTATACAAAATAACATCTCATTAGTGCACTTCACCCAGATCCCATATCCTGTTACTGTCCTCCTTCATGTTACTCACATCAGATTGGTCCTAATCTTTCAACATGGGGAGTGGATTATCCTGATTTAACTCAACTTCCATCATAAAAAAGAGTTATCAAATGATTGGAAGTTGTTTTAACCTCCATGTTCATATGGATCATCATTTTTCTCCAATTCTACATCAACTTACTTAGGAGATTGTTCTAAGTCAAAAACTTCTTTCAGCAAATTAAGCTCTTTAGTCACCAACTTGACATTGTCTGCTCTAGCAACTCTATTTTGCTCCCTAGATTGATGTACGTCATCAAGTTGATTTTCAACTTCTAAGAGAGCCATTTGGGTACTTCCTAAAGAAGATGTAAGCTTAACAACTTCAACCTCTCTTCCCTTCAATGCATCACAAATTCAACCAGCAAACTCAAGGACATGATCTCTATCAATAAGTAGGTTCAAATAATCTGATTTCAATGTTTCTAATGTCTTCCTGACTACACACCAATCTTTAAGTGAAGATCCTTTTCCCATGCCCATTTGTCTCTTTTCAACTTGTGCCCTCCAAATGTGATAGTCAACAAACTTATGTATGCTATCCAGGTGAGTTAACGATTGTACAACCTTATCTTCAGTGACCAATAACTGATTCTTGAAATCAAATGTTGCATCAACAATGGAGGTTGATCCAAAGTTTTTAACAAACTCCCCATCAACATGCTCATTAACTAACTCTTTTGAAAGGTCACTTGGTTCTTCAATTTGCATGGGAAATGAATCTCCTTCTTCGTCACTTAGATCAAATGTTATGGTAACATCAAATTCAAGCATTGAATCATCACCAATGGTTGATTTAAAATATTCATCAACATGTTCTTCATCAAGGATCTTTGAAGAGTTATATTGTCCTTCACTATGCATGGGACATTTCCACTCATAATCAAGACTACATCCACAAGAAAAGTGAAGATGCTCTCTATTTGTTATTGTTCTAAAAATTTCAGCAGCCTCAACCTCGGGGCTCTCATCTACAATGCTCTCAGGTTTGCTTGCAAAGTCTCATTCTAACAATCTATCATTCTTAGCTAATTCTTAAGTGTAGTGGCATCTTCAGGATCTTCATCAAATGGAGGACTTGCAAAGTCCAACACTCATAGCTCATTAACTTCATCAAAGCAAAGCTCAGCTTCACTAATTTTTGTTTTAGTCTTTCCCAAATCAGCTAGCTCCTCTATGCATGCCTCTTGATTAGTGACCTTGTCTTCATCATACAAAGGCTCAGACTCATTTACTTCAGCTATCAAGACTTCATCTTATCCATTTTTAGATTCCACAACATCTTGAAAGAAAGAACATGTGGTGAAGGTTACCGGTTCATCTTCCATGTTCTTGCATTGGTGGTTAGGCTCCCAAGAATCTTTGCATAGAAAACAAAGATTTCTTCTCCTGAGTTCATTATTGTTGTCCTCTTTCTTTCTTGAAATGAGTGAGTTCTTATTTTGTTGGCTGGAAGGTGATGTCTTGGAATAGTTCTTGGTCCTTGCCATTGGAGTGGGTAACTCGGGCTTCCATAAAGGCATTTTCTTCTTCTCCTCTTCCTTCCTTGTCCTTCGAATGTATTCTATAAGGCCCTTTTTGTCAGGATCCCCCTCGATTATTCCCAAGAAAGCATCCCAAGAAATTTGATGCTTAAAATCGACTGAAAGACCATGGTACTCATCAATAATTTTTGTGACCTCTCTATCATACTTCCTTCAATCCAACTTCTCTTGAACTTCTCTTTCTAATTCATCCTGACTTTGCTTAAGAGAATCAATCAAGACATCTGTCTCAATTCTTCTCCCCGTGAGAGATGCCATGATCTCACATTCACTGAACAATATCTTTCAACTATCAATCACTGAACACACATGCAAGTGTGATCACCCACATGCAAGGCTAACAATTCTGTTATTTAGTTGAAGATATGCAATAAGATAGCTCCTCAAATAGGCTGACAAGAACATACCAGCTCTGATACCACTGTAACATGCTACCCCAATTTTTTTCAAATTTGTATAATGATATCACAATGTTAGCACAAGTATGCAACCAAATGGAATACCTCCACACTTTTTGATCACCAAGTTCCCAAAATGAGTGAGGTGAGAGCATACAATGTTTTGGTTTACAAATCAAAGTTGTGCAAAGGAAACTAAATACATTCATCTGCTATATAGCAGGCATCTTCTTTTTAGCAGGCATCCACTTATGTAGTGGGAATACTCCACTTATTTAGTGGGTGAAATCAAGAAAGAATTAACAATGTTCATTCCTCTACACTGGCAGTTGAACCATCCAAGGGTTACAAATGTTTGCAATAAAATAAGATTACAATGCTTTTGAATAACTTTCAAGCTAAACTTAAATGCCCCTAATTTACATATTGATTTCACAGTTGCAATCATTGCAGATCAAAGATTCAATACTTGAATATGAAGATTTGAGCATGCAGTATTAAACTAGAATTTCAATGACAATACCATAGGAAAGGCCATGGAGATGATGTTGTTTGAAAACCTTTCTTTGTTGTTGTAGATGATTCGCTGTCTATAATACATTAATGTTAAACTGAAAAATGTATGTGGACTGTTGCTAACAACACTTTGACAGTCTTCTAGCTGTTGTACGGCAGTCCATAAAGAATGACATAGGCACCAAGAAAGGATAAGACATTGGTATTTCTCCCAACTTCCACTCTACCAGTCTAATTCACACCCAGCCATCCAATTATTCATTTATATTACCAATATTATCATTGTATTAAAACAAAAAGATCAGAATTAATAATGAAACCCTCCCATGCACAAATATCACACTTCCTGAGTTGTACGACCAATATTTTCAAAGATCAAATTGCATTAAAAATGTCCAACTTATGGCTAGGAAGGGATGCCCAACCATCTTCTGTACCCTTCATAAAAAACAAGATACAAACAAAGTTTATTCAAACTACATACGAGATCGCCATTTTATGAGAAGCCAAATTGTACGACCCAACATAGCTGTATGGTCCATCAAATACTTTCAAAGTTGCAACAAAGACTCTAAATTCCTAATTAAAATAAAGGCTATGATATGGCAATCATCAATTCAAAGACATTTTCAACACTTATGCTTTGTTTTCTTTACAAAACTCCAATTCCCACATGCAATTGTATGGCCAGGTTGTACGGCCCAACATAGTACCTGCAATCTCAAAATAAACCACCAACATAAAATGTAAAATCCCACTAAAAAATCATCACAAGGAATATAATATCAATCCACAACACATCCATTTTAGCTCAATGGTGATTCTAGCATGAAACCACGCTCGATCAATAAGAGGGTTTTCGTCCTCAAGTGAATTCTACAAGAGGGTTTTTGTCCTCGAGAGAATATGGAAGCACTCACAAGTTCAATCCATCTGCAAACAAAATTAATTCCAAAAGCATAACACTTCCAAATGAGCTCTCATCCCCATTTTATAACCTTTTGAGAAGAATATAATATTATTTCCTTTTTACCTCTTCATATTTCTTCTCTCAAAAAGACCTTTTGTGAAATAATAAAAATATATTATGTGTAGGCCCCCTTTTTAAGTGTCTATCATTTAGAACACTTAAAATCCTTTCCAATGAGCTATAACAATTAGGTACTTTTTAATTATTTTCACCCATAGGAGCTTAAGTGAAAATAATAATTAAATAGCTCATTAAATATTACTTTTTGCAAAAAGTCCCAAACTTCAACCAACTACCAAATAAACTAAACTAATATGCTCTGTAGGGTTTGGGATGTGAAACGATGCCTTTTGAGAGACTTTCCAGAAATAGACGGCTCCTCCAAGAATCTTGGAGAGAAATCTAGAAGCTCGATCAAACTTCATAAAACATCACTGTAACCCTGGATATCCACTGAGCTCAATGCCATAGAAAATTAGTCCATTTCCAAAAGGAAACCCCTTTAAATGTTCTGCAGACTGAACCACGACCACTCCAAGAACATTGGAGTTCTCCCAAACATGTCAGATAGCCTCCGAGAGACTAGGAACAAGCATAGCGTGCACAAAAACCTATGCAGCAAAAAAAGGGTCATTACAAGCTACCAATTGAATGTTACTCTCCACTATGCACTTCATGCCATGACTGAGTGGTTGTTGTTTAGTCCTTTCGACAAACTCAGCCAAATCAACATGACTGATCTTAGTATCTTTTATTTCATCAATATTGGAGGTTACTGAAGTTACTAGAAAGACTCCTTGATATTTGTACTTCATGGCTTTTGATTTCCTCGGGGAGGGATCTATCAACTGAAGAAAAGTTTATCCTTTGAAATGTGTATCTCAAAATGTGTGCACAATAGACTACAACACAAAATTTAGGGTTTTGCAATGTTAGGAAAACTTTCTTGACTAGAAATTGCAATGGTGGGGAAATTCTGAGCAATTGCATGAGCTTTGGGGGGCTAGAATGCGATGGAGGTGAAAAATGGAGTGAAAGCGAGCAATTGGGCAAAAATTGAAAAATTTCCTAGTGTTAGAGAAATTTTGCAAAAATGGGTGCAATGATGCTAAATTTTAGCGACTTTGCATGTTGGAAGGATATTGCAAGATTTGTGCAAAGTTGGCAAATTTTACCGATTTTGCAAGTTGTTAAAATTTTGCAAGGAAATGTAAGTTCGGCAAATTTTGCCGATTTTACATAGTATATAAAGCTTTGGAAGAGACTGCACAGTCAACGAATTCTGTCGATCCTACAGGTAAAGGATTTATCAAAGTTCTTGCAAGGTCGGTGAAATTTGTCAACCATGCATGAAGGTAAAACAAAGCACTCGAAGGGTCAGCAAAATTCGCTGACCATTCATGGCGGTAAAACAACTTAACAGATAAAATGAAGTTTTACTACAAGGTAATTGTCTACTAAGTGAGGTAAGGTCAGCGAAATTCACCGACCATGCAAATTGATTAAACATACACAAAGTGTAAGGTCGGTGAAATTCACTAACCCTACACGGGAAGTAAACATTCAAGTGAGGCCTAAAAGGCTTTAAACCTTATACAACATAACGGATGTAATGTTGACAAATTTTGCCAACTTTACACGAGTATGATAGTCAAACAAATCAGTAGTGAAATCACCGACCAATAAGTGTGACTTGGGTATTCTGACAACAAAAAATGTTGTCATCCTATAGAAGATTCGACACAGTGGATTTAAAATTTCAAACCCCCTCCTATAGGCAATCACAAGGTTACCATACACCTATCGTCAAACCATGGTCGAGGGCCTAGGGTTTAGGTTTATTAAGACAACAGGAATGAAAATACAAATTTTAAACAAAGACCTAGTTCTTACAAAGAGACATAAACAGATCAAAACAATAACCAGTGAAAGATGTAGAAAAATAAAAACCCTAAAGTTAACAATGTAAATAAATGAAGAAAAGGAAAGGAAGAGCATACCCAATGAGAAAGGCAAAAACAGTGAAACCCTAACCGAAAATGGTTGATTGATCCACTCATAGGCCGCGCAACTAGCAGACACATGAGCTCCTTGAGGGCACAGAGGAATTATGAGGGCAAAAGAGAAAAATAACAATAAAAATAAAAATAAAATAACAAAACCACTTTTAAAACCCCCAAAATGCCATTAACGAGCTACATTAATGGCACTTGTGTGGACTCCAAGTTGCAAGGTCAACAAATTTTGCCGCCTATGCAACTTGATAGAAAGACATGCAGGGTCGGCAAAATTTGTCGACCTTGCAACTTTTTAATTTTCTCTAAGATGCAAAGTCGGCAAAATTTGTTGATCCTGCATCAGTGGAAAAAATCCTAACTTTGGAAAGTGAAATCTACAACTTGATTTGTCTTGCAAATTTTGACGAACTGTCATAGGTCAATGCTTGGAAAGATGTTCCGAGACTAGGGGACCACGCATGAGGGAAAATGCAATTTACCTCATTTTGCATGCTTAGAGTGTGTGGGCTACAAAAAAGACAAGTTTTGTAGGGGTCATCCCACAAATTAAGCTTAGCTGAATTTGAGGATAACATAGTCCAAAACCACTCTATTGTACTGAGATCAGCTTAGGTAAAACCACTTATAGTCTTAGGTATATGATTTTGGAAAAGGTCTTATAGATAGAATTATAGAGACTCATCAATCTAAAATCAACAAAGGAATTCACACCTGCTCTCTTAGGGATGAGGACAATGAAAGTGGAATTCGATTCCTTTAACACCCTCTTGCTGCCAAAAAATCCTTGATGGTTGCAATGACATCCTTGGACACTATCCCAATAAATTTGGAAGAAGTTTGGGAATCCATCTAGGTTGGGAGTTTTGTTGCCTTTGAAATAGAATGTAGCATCCCTACTCTCTTCCTCTATAGGAAGTTTACCAAGCTCCTTATTGTCTTCCTCATCTAGCAAACTAGGGATCTCCTCCAGAATACTCTATTGAATGTTCAAGTTAATGAAATTGTCATTTGTTAGGAGAGCAGAGAAGGTTTCTTTACTTCTGATATCATTTTCCGCTGATCTTACCAAATCCCCATCCCATATTTCCTTGATTCTGTTGGTAGACCTATGCTCAAGAGTGTTGAGATGAAAAAAAATAGTATCGTGGTCACCTTCCTTCAGCCAAATAGCCTTGGATTGTTGCCTCCAAAAGTCCTCCTTAGAAATGATAGAGTGCATCTAAGACAAAATATCCTTATCTTGAGATAAGAGGGCTAAATCCATGCCCTTGCCTTGGATTTCGTCCTGAACCTTATCCAACTTCATCTTAACTTCATCCTTCTTCTTAAAGATATTACCAAAGGAAGTTATATTCCGTGTGCAGATGTTATTCTTATCATTGTTAAGTTTTTTAGCTATCCGATACATAGTAGAACCTTCGATAGTGATACTCCACCATACAAGAATTTTATTCTTGAGATAAGGATGTTGGGTCCACATATTTTCAAATCTGAAGGGGAAGCTTTTTTTCTTGCCTAATTTATCAACATAAAAAATGATAGGAGAATTATCAAAGCCCAACCTAGTAAGAGAAAACAAAGAGCAGTAATAGGAGGAAAACTAATCAAGGAAGATCAAGGCTCGATCCAACCTAACCTATATGAGGAAGGAAACCACACATCTATTAGACCAAGTGAAATTATCTCCTTGCAAGTCTAAATCCATAAAGCATGATCATCAATGAAGTCTACCATGTCATCTCTACTTTCCATGGAGATCTGGGATCCTTCTTTTTCTCACTTTCTTTCAAAGGGGTATTGATGTCCCCCATCACCTGCCACCTTGTGTTTGGGTGAAGCCTTATAAATGTCTTAAGATTATTCCATAATTTCTTCCTAACTCCCCTAGTATTAGGAGCATAAACATTCAAAGTTATACATGTGACATTTTATGTTTTGTTGGTGAAGAGGGTAGCAACATTATTAGAGTCATCCATTGAAAAAAAACTATCCAAAACCATTATGTTCCAAAATGTAGCAATGCCCCCAAAGGTTCCATCAACATTGGCTCCATGAAAGTTGTAATCTTTCAAAAGCTTGTTTTTTACTTTAAGAAATCTATCCATAGGTATTTTTTTCTCTTCAATAATAAAGAAATTCATCTTATGTTGTTGAACAAGGTTTGTCAGAAGGTCTTATTTGTGTTGATTATTGAACCTCTAACATTTCGCGAGAGGATTTTGTATTTTTTTAGTTAGAGGTGCTTGTCAAGCACATAATCATAATGGTCTATTGGACCCCATTTGCAATCTCCTTTTTGACATCCCTTTTCCTTACATCTATGAGAGATGGTCTCCCATTACTTTTAGGCTCCGCTCCACGGTTTGTTGTTCTTTTGTTTCTAGTTTGGAGTTCCTTCTCCTTACTTTTCTTCCCTCTAAGGGGAGAAGCTAACATCTTGTTTTTCTCCCCCCTTGCCAAATTAGCAGGGATTTCAAATGATTTCCTATAAAGCTTCTCTTTCTCATTCCCCTCCTAGGGTTCTTTCTCATCTAGAATTTGAGATTGGCTAGATAATTCACTTTTCTTAATGTCTTCTGTCATCTCATTATATTGGGTGTATTATTCATCACCTTCCCTTATATCACTCATTTATTTGTCTTGGGTGTTTTCTTCAACCTCTTTCCTTATGCCTTCTTTAGGAATCTGGCTAGAATCTAACTCCTCCCTTTCATGGCATAGGACCTCCTCTTGTGGCTTATCCCCCAATTGGTCTTCTAAGACCTGAGAATCTTCTATCCTGCTGGATACCTTTATGAGTTCAAGCCCTTGGCTTTCCCCCTTGAGGTTCTTGGTTTTTTTCATTTTTAAACTAATCCCGTTACTTTTAATATTTTTGGCCATCTCAAGTCATGTTTCAATCCCATTGCTACACACTCTAGTGGTTTCTTTTTGTCTCCAAATCTTATTGCTTTGCTATTCTTTATTTTAGGGCATTGTTTGGCCTAATGACCCATTTTATTAAATTTAAAACAAGTAAAGGGTGAATATTCAAATTCCAAGGTTTGTCTCCATACACCCAACTTAGACTTTATAGATACTTGAAAGGAGAGAGTGGTCTCTTGACCAATACACACAGATCTCCTAGCAAAACTAGCCTTCTTCTAGAAATTATCATTGAATCAATGGTAATAAGTTGTCCAATGGCACTATCTATCCCCTTAAAGACCTTGTCCCAAAATTCCATAGGGAGACTAAGTACTGCAATTTGTATCAGAGCCACATTGAAGGAGTCTTGAGAAGGATTGAATCCAGTGGTCCATCTCTTGAGAGCTAAAGATGACTTTACAATGAACTAAGGACTCCCTACTAGGACATTATGCAAAACCTCTTCGTACACAAAGGAGAAGGATAAGAATCCTTTAGGCATCACAAAAATATCCATCTAGCCTTTGTACATCATTTCTTATAGGTCCAAGATCTAACTAGAGCAATCATAAATTTTCCCACAAGGGACATTTCAATTTTTAAAATTCCCATGTCCACAATAATGTCAAGGACATTTATAGGAAAATCACCTAATCTTGGATCAAAAACCACCAACATAGGAGGAGAGGCACTTTTACCCTTGAGGTTGATGCCTGTTGATTTTAATCTCAAGGCCCAAGAGATAGGACCCATATCAATCTTGAGGGTCACTCCTAAGGATTATCCTTTATCCAAGGTAGGGTTGTGATAAAAAACCTAGCAAGAATGTTGCAAATTCATTGAAAACCCTAAGTATATATTTGTCTACAATTTTAGTGAATGAAGGAGTAGCCATAGTGAATGAAGGTTTAGCTATGTCCACCAACTATTGGATATATGAAGTCAACTAATTTACCTTCTCTCAATTGTTCTTTAGTCTCCTTATCCTTATCCATCTTCTATATCATACTATCAAGAGTGGAATTAGTAGTTTCTTGAATGTCTCCCCTTGTTGGTTTCCCCAAAGTTACCTTAGTGTCCTAATAATAAAAAACCTGCATGTCTTCTTCTTCTTTATCACACAATGGAATCACAATCTCTGCAACCCTTGCACCTTGAGTATCAATAGAAATGGAAGACCCCACTTGATCCATTTCCATTTATTTAGCTTTAACATTTATGTGTGAGGAACAAGTATATCTACCAATGGAGATGGGAAACTATATTTCATGTTTATGTTTGCCTGAAAGTAGTTTATGTACCACAACTAATTGCTAACACAACTCTAACAAGACCAATTTGATGCTCATGTATTTTATGAGTTTGTATAGTGCCTCGATAAATCCTCCAACCTATGTATGAGAAGGTAGAGAATTGAATAAACCAATTCCCCCAATGGACAACAATAGTAGTAGCTTCTGCTGTCATTCTCTCGCTTTCTAATTAGGAAGAATATGAATGCACCATTCACCCTCATGAAGCATCATTAGCTTTCCTTTAGTTCTAATTAAAGGCATTCCACATACACTTTCTTCTTCCCTAATCCCACACTTCCCTCACTTTTTAGCCTTAGAAGCATCCCTCTTCTAGCAAGGAAGTATACCAATATAAAGTCATATGGAAGCATTTTAATTCTCTTACCTTCATTAATTGATCATGTAGACTATCACTAATTAGGGTGAATAATCAATATATTCCTTTCCTCCTAGGATCCTAGCAATATACTAAAACATCGAAGGTAAGTTCTTTACATCCTCATTTCCAACAATCCAATTTAATAATGAAATTATGTCATTGACATCCTTGACAAAATTTATTTTATGTAGGATCTTGGGAAATCTAGTCATAGTCGCCCTTGACCTCTTAAACCAATTCTTATTTATTATTCTCATACACTAGTTTGATTTGTCTTAGAAGAATTGCTTAGAAGAGTCCATTATAATGCCTACATAATCTATACAAGGAGGGGTATCTAACATTTATTCAATATATTATGGCATGATTTTAAGGAGAACATGATCCTTTGAATCCTTAATCTCTTTGGTTTTAGGATTGTTGAACTTGACACATGTCATCACCAAAATTGAGGATTGAATAGAAATAGGAAAAGTAGATACTTGAATGAGTAGGCTTTTTGCCAAATGTCAAGCCATAAAATTGGTCCCCTTGTTCTCTTCTATACTCTTATGGAATTACTCTAGGTTGACATGACCTAGATCCATATCAAAAATCTAAGCAAGTTTAGATGTGATCTTAGGAGGCATCACTCCTTTGAACTCATACTTCATCTTTATCAAAGATGATATTAGCCTAGAAATTCACTTGTCATGAGAAAATTG
This sequence comes from Cunninghamia lanceolata, assembly GCA_027924645.1. Classification (NCBI taxonomy): domain Eukaryota; kingdom Viridiplantae; phylum Streptophyta; class Pinopsida; order Cupressales; family Cupressaceae; genus Cunninghamia; species Cunninghamia lanceolata. Next base: position 4,269,602 of record BSBN01000515.1, read on the forward strand.
AGAAATCGGCACAAAGTTGACTTTTACAGACTTTTGGTCGTTTGTGTAGGTAGGTAGTTAGCAAGAAGACAACAAAGTCAACTATCTTGCTTCTAGTGAGGATATAAATAAAATATGCAATCAAGTAGGACTGCAAGGGTGGAGGAAAAGTCTACCTCCCAGGGTCTTGCAGGGTTTCGGGGTTTCTTAGTAGTTATGCAAGATTAGAAGATTGCTTGAAAAGTCTGGTTCTCCACAATGCTAGGTTACAACAGGGTTTTAAAATTTATTTTCAATTATCTTAGAAATGTGGGGCATGGAGAAAAGTCTACTATCCAAGAGAAGTATATTTTTAGGGGAAATATGCAGCCAAGTAAGACTATAAAGATAATTGGAAAGTTCACAAGTCTACAATGAGACAAAGTTTTGGCAAAATTCGATAGTCCAGTAAGACTACAAGGATGGAAGAAAGGTCCATAGGTATGTGGAGAGGTGGAGTTATATAGATTTGATGCAGGTGAGTAGGTTTGTAAAACTATAGATCAAGCTCAGATTTCTGCCACACTAGGTTTTTGTTGGATTTCTAATGAGATGCACATAGGCCAAAATTTTCCTATGCAAAGGTAAAGCCCTAAGGTTGCCACAATCAAGGGTTTGAGTGGTGCTTTCAAATGGGAATGCCATTTGATTTAGGGTTTAATACTAGGGCACGATGACTCAAAAATAATTACTAGTTGGAAGCCCTAACACATGCAAAGAAAAACCAAGGATTTTAATACATAAAAAGAGCACCTAGAAATGTGAATTCAAATAAGAAGCAAGATTCATGCAAAGGTAGTGCAAATTCAACCTTTTTATATGAACCTACAATGAACAAAAATGCTAGAATACAAGGAGTTTGTTACTGGAGAAGTGGGAGTGGTTTACAAAAGGTGATGACATGTGGAGAGTGTAGGAAACAAATGAAATGTTTCAAATGACAAAATAAAATGAACAGGCATGAGATTTTATAAGCCTCAGGCATTGCACTTAAGGTTGGCTCTTCATCAAGATTTTGGAGTTTTTAAGTAGCTTAATAGTGACTATGAGGCAAATAAAAAACTTTGCATTAGGTAAAATGTGTGGGCTTTTAGAGATTTGGAATAGTTTGGCAGCGACTACTAAAGTATAAGTAAAGCTTGAATCGTTGCCGAAGACTAACCCACTGGTCTTTTAGGGAAAAGGAGTAGACATGCATAAACAACATGACTTCAAAGAAGTCTACAGGTCTACTAAAGGATGATTTTGACTTCTAACTGAAAATTTATGACTTGATTCAAAACCCAAATTTCTTACCATCCTCTTGAATATTTGAGTACTTCAACCTAACCATTTTATCACCTTTCGGATACAAACTAGGAGCTTTGATAACAAATACCTAATGACTTGAAAATGACAAGAGGCTTATTGATTGACAAAAAGTCATGAAGTTTGTAGATCTTGCTTTTAAAAACTTTGGTTTGATCAAGTTCAAACTTGACACTATAAGTGTCCAAAATTGAACAAGCATACATGGTAGTATGATGATGATCTAACCATTTAGCTCACGAACCACATGGAATGAATAAAACTCTCTCTTATCCATCCTAACCCTAATGGAAGTGTCTACTTAGCCTTTAGGACCTTCTCTTTCTCTTGTCTTGGCTTCCTTGACCTTCCACCTTGCTAGCATACCTTTCCGATCTTTAAAATTTACTTTTTCACCTTTTGAATGGTGGGGCCACATGAGATTTCTTGGGGTTGCTTGAGCATTCTTAAGGTTTCTAGGCAACCCACCCTAGTAAAAATGATAGCCATACTAGTAAAAAGGGTGACCTTAATTTTCCAAGCTAGCACATGAAAACTATAAATTCTAGTAATTTCTCCACCATTTTTTCATCTAATTTCAAGCCCTATCCAATGCTAACTCCATCTACTTCTATTAGTTGTTGATTTCCCCCCTAATTGTGAATCTAATTGAGTCTTCAAGCCTATTTAAGCACCCTCATTTGGATTCTAAATGGTCTTTGGTTCTTAATTAAAATCTTCCTATGAGAGTTTTGATTTTGTTGCCCCTCCTTCCATAGTTGTTTAAGTAGGCTATAAAGTTGATTTTGAGGTATCCAAGCCAAATTCTAATTTTTCTTTGTAGTGTCCATGCTCCATAAAAGCCTTAAGGATTTTTCTTAGTTTAAATCTTGAAATCTTCCATTTTAGTAGCACAATATTTGGTCATTTCCCTTTGCTTAGTTTTTCATCTTCTTGTCCTTCTTCCATCAAGTGGAGTACCCTAGGATGGAGAGGAGATAAGAAAATATAAAAGATGAGCCACTAAGGACTTACATGCCTTAGGCATCTTTACCAAGCATTTTGATTATTAATCTCTAGGTGTGAGGTTTCAGTTTATTTATTTTTGAATAGAAATTAATTTGTTTTAAAAGGGTTAAATTAGAATTATAAATAGATTAATTATCTTCCATCTTGCCTAGATCGGTGACATTCTGTCACTATATTGAGAATTTAGTATAGGATTAGATAGAATTTGTTTATTTTATTGTGTTAGATTTGTTTAGATTAGATTGTAGATTTTAGTTTTAATTCTACATGATCATTCCAATCTATTTCATAAAGCCCTTGTTAACAAGACAAGGCAATCAACAAATCAACCAAAACAAAATAATGAAATAAAAATAAAACAAGACATTTGTTCATATTGCATTGCACTTAGAATCATTTTAATACATTTAAATATTTAATTAATTAACATTTCAAAATGGGAAAATACAAAAACATGGAGTATTTGCTTAATTATTGCATTTAGATTAAGTATTTCATTTAGTTCATTTTCATTAAAACATCAAGCAATCAAATTCCTTGCCAATTAAGACAAGGCAATCAACCACATGAAAGAACAAAATAGTCAAAACCCTTGCAAACAAGACAAGGCAGTCAATCAAGGTAATCAAACCAACGATCAAGCAAGTGAGCAAACACCGGTCAAGTCAAACGCACAATGCAATTAACACATAGGGATTAGACATGTTCATCTCTCCTCTCTCCCAACATCAAGCTCATGTGTCCTAGGATTAGAGAGGATTAGGTAGAATCCATCCTTAGCAAACTCACAACAACTCTTCTAAACTTGGAAATAACCAATCAAGAACAAGTTCATTAGCAAACTCTCATTCTACAACAGATATAGGAAGAGAACACTAGGTGACAATAGAGAAAGTTAGCTCATCTCTCAAAGTTGATCTAAGAAAAAAATTTCAGCTAAACACCTTTCTCATCAACCCTCAGTAGATCATGCTAAAAATGCACCTAATCACAAAATAATTGTCATAACAACACACCTCTAGAGGTTTACCAAAGATCACCCCCTCATTCCAACCATAACATCACACATCAACACAATCATCCACCGTCAAACACTCCTTCCTCCTAAAGTAAGCGATAAAGTTATCACAAAGACCTTGCATAGAAACATTGTTGACACTCATAAGACTCTCCTTCATAAAGAGGGTAGTCCTTTAGATACTCCCATGTCCCATTGGCTTCTACCACATGAGCACCAGTGATTTTTCCATACATAGGTTGCATTCAAGTGAAATGTGTGTGTTGTCCCACATCTAAATCATACACTATAGAGGTGAGTAGATTTGGAGCAACACTAATATAGGAAAACTAACGATCATGACACAATATAAAACTATAACGATACCCACCCATTTGACATGTTTGAAATTTAGAGATAAAAATCATGAATAATTTTGAATATAATGATCCACAATTCTAACATAATATATATTAGGAGCATGTTGTGATGTCATAGTAGTGGTGATTGATGCATCTCTAGAAAGATAATGAGAAAAGATGATGAACTAATATCACAACTCCAACAAAATTGAGATAACTTACAACCAAATATAAAATGAAAAAAAAGGTAATTTGGTGGTCACACCCCTTTAAATGTGTACATAAATTTTAACATTCCAACTTTTCAAGGGAAAATTATTGCAGATAATGTCAATGATTGGATATCCAAGTTGGATTTTTTTTCTATAAACCACTTCCTAGATCCTAATAAAATAACATATGCTCTCCTTAAAGCCAAGCCTCATATCATGGGAGGCAAAATTGTTGTCAAGGGAGAATCATAAAGAAAACCTTGATAGTGAAAATTTTGATGTAGTGATGAATGAGAACCCCACATGATGGGAGTTTATGGAATACATCAAAGAGTATTTCCCTAAAGACACACAAGAAGAGAAGTATATGTAGTGATAGTTACTTCTACTAAAAAAGGACTAGTTAATTCAAGACTACACAAACACCTTCCATGCATTGTTAGCGAAGCTCAACATCCAAAATATAGAGAAGCATCGAATCCTGGAATACTATAGTATAATTTATTGATATATTTAGATAGAGATGGCCTTTCTAAATATCAATACATTAGGGTCTACTGGTACATGTAGTAAATAATGAAGAGAAATTCAAATAAAAGGGAAGGAATGAACATTTTGGAAACACCAAGCTGAGGGGAGAAGGTGATAACAAGTTCATGGTAAAGCAACAAACCAAGGAATTTCCTTCATAGACATCATCACTAAAGTAAGGCATCAAAAAGACACAAAGAGATATTGGTATGTGGTTTGAAGTCCATAAGGACCCCTAACATAACAACAAGGATTGTCAAGCCACCAAGTCTCTAGTGATAAACACATAAGAAGTGGAGGCTACTTATGATTCACTACTTATAAATCCTTTTGAGAAAAATGATGAAGATTAGATAATTGAAATAGATTTGTATACAATGGTTACCACTATCAAAGTGTTACCCTACAAGGATGAGGAATGCTTATTCCACTCACAGATGGGAGTGAATGTGAAGGGCCAATACTTTATCGTTGATAATGGGAGTTAAATGAATTTAATCTCCACTAAAATCTTTAATAGATTTAAATTGTATACAACACCTCATCCACAACCATACTCCATGGGATGGGTGAGCTAGGGGTGAGATATTTGATTAATTAGACAATGTTGATTATCTTATTCCATCAAACCTTTCTGAGATTAATTAGTTTATGATGAAGAACCTCTAGATATGTGTGATGTATTATTGGGATAACCATACATGTACAAGCACCATGGAATCTACGATTTGAGACCTCACAATGTTATTATCAAGTTGGGCAAACAAAAGTATCAAATGCTAGAGGTAAGTCCTACAAATCTTGTATCGTTGACTAGTGTAAACAATGTTGACATGTAATTACTCATACTTAAACATTTACACTACTAATGATCCAATATAAGGAGGTAAGGTCAGTTGCAACAACCAATAATGCCTAAACAGACAATGTGACTACCCAACAAAAGCAAATGAATCCAATATTGTTAGAGTATCAAGATGTATTCACCTCACCAATAGGGTTACCTTTGCACTATTAGGTAAAGAACTTGATTGACCTCATTTTAGGGATAACATTACCAAATGGGCCACTATAAAAGAGACCAACATTGAAGAATGATGAAATCAAGCAATAGATTTAGAATGGTCACATTCAATTAAGCTCCTCACCTTGTGGAAACTCAATTAATCTTACCAAGAAGAAGGATGGAATGTGGCATATCTACATTGACTATTAGGATCTTAATAAGATCACTATAAATAATAGGTATCCAATTCCTCATATTGACATTCTCTTAGACCAACTCAAGTAGGCCATGTTTTTCACCAAAATTGGTTTGAAGTTTGGGTGCCACCAAGTTTCAATTAGGTCATTATATGTGTGGAAGATGACCTTCAAATCTAAAAAGGACTTGTTCAAGTGGTTAGTCATGCCTTTTATCTTTATTAATGCACCTACCACCTTCATGTGAATGGCATGAATGATCCATTGGGACCTTTTATTAATTCCTTTGTTGTTGTCTATTCAGAAAACATACTCATATTCTTGACAAAACAATGGTACGCCCATCTACAACATGTTCAACATGTACCTTCAACTCTATGAAAATGTGTGGTCTACACTAATAGATAAAAGTGTTCTTTTGGTATGGAGAGGAATTAGTACTTGGGATACATCATGGACAAGGATGGTGTTTTGTGTTGACCCTAAAAATATACAAATCATTACAAATTAATCACCTTCCAAAAATATCAACTTTGTAGTCATGTAGGATTGGCTAATTTTTATTAGAGTTATGTGCTTGGATTATCACACTTGGCATGTTATGTGAATCAAGCATTTGGGAGAGAAATAAAAGTAAAATTCATTTGGGGAGAGACACAACAATGAGCATTAATACAATCGAAGTAGAGAATCTATTTCATGTTGGTATTTCCCCTCCTTGATCTACAATGCTCTTAGGGTTGTTCCCACTCAACATGGGCATCTAGTTGCTTACCATAGTGAGATCTTCTTTGATATAGTAAGAATGTACCCTACACATGACAAGGTGTTATATGCTATTGTTTAAGCTTGTAAAAAGTGGAAACACTATATCCTGGGAAAAGATATAGTAATTCACACATACCACAAGCCTCTATATTTCATGTAGACACAAGGGAAGTTGTCTAATGATCAATTTCAAAGGTGGTCCACCTACCTCCAACAATTTCACCTCAACATTTGTCACAAAATATTATAGATTGCTTTGGTTGACCTCTAATTACAACCTTGATAATGGTTTTAGACTCTTTTAGACACTAGACAATAGATTAGCCTCAATTGTATGGCACCGATCTTGATTTTATTGACATCTACCAAAGACTCATATAAGGTAGACATATCCTTGATTACTACTTGCAAGATGGAATCCTCTATAAAATGGGGCGTGCATCTATCTTCCTACTAGGGAATGATAGAATATGATCTAGGAAGTACACGATAGTCATACACTATAGTCACATTGTAAGCTACTTTGGGATTTAAAGAAAATAATTATTATACTACAAAAGTACTTTTGTTGGCCAAAATTGCATCATGATGTTATCTTGTACATTTGATTTTGCATAGCCTATGCCATTAGGTAATGAAGAGATGTAAAAAATTACAACATCATTGGATTCCAAATGATGCATGACAAAATATACTCTTTTAGTAAAATAATTATTTCATAGTAGCCCTAGTCAATTTATAACTAACAAATTCATAATAGCCTCTTCTGATAATTCTCCAACTTTTGGAAGCCATGACTTTTGGACTCAAAATGAGGTGTTATTTATTTTAAATTTCATAAAATTTCAAGGGAAATATAATTATGCAATATTATTTAGAGTTTGATACCACTAAGGGCCTAATTTGGACCTTATATCAAGAGGATGGATATGCATATAAATATTTTCCAAGAGAAGCCATAAAAAATCCAAACTATCCTCAATCATTCTAGGGCAAGAAAATATGCAATGAAATCACATCTCAATATCATAAATGAACTATAATTCATACAAGATAAGTCAAACCATTTCAATGCTTTGTCAATTAAAGTAAGTCTGAATTCACTCATTAATAATATATCATCATCAATGTACTCATAATTAGCAATAAAAAATGACATAACATGTAAAGATGCATCACTAGTACCATTAAATTCATCAAGTAATCATTATTAAAGGTAATAATATCATAATGTAATGTAGTACAAGGAAATCAACCAACACGAGTATCTAGAGAATCAACATAATATGCTAAATAATTATCATCTAAATCTATGGTTAGTAATTATTCACACAAAATAAACAAGATTCTTTTAAGATCACATATTGATTGCTCCATTGATTCCCTCTACTTATTTAGGAATCTTCCTTCTTTTTAACTTGCTTTGTCAATCTCTCTAATTGGTAAAGCACTCTACCTTGAATCTCATGTAGGACTATCTCTTATGGATCATGCCAAGAGTAGGAGACTATTGAAGTGGTTAGTTCTTTCAACCTCAAACAATGATGCATTTGGATCTTAATTGACTTCTAATTTATCCATGTATATGTGTGTTTCCCCTACAAAGGCACAACAATACCATACAATGAATCATAAAGAAATATAGAATCATGAGATACTAAAGAAATATTACCATAAGACATGCCATAATTGTTAGATTTGTCAAGCATAATAAACCCAAAACTAGAATTCTTATAAACCAACTATATTAAACACTATGTGATGAAAGACTTGAATGAACAATAATGGTTATTCCATTACATTTATTAATTTGTATTTCAAATAAAAGTATACATATATGTATCCTCTTGGATGGAGGAGTCACAGTGACATAGGTCTAAGAGGATATGATTTAACTTCAATCAAGAGAGGAGTTAACTCAATCAAGTAGAGATAGTTGCAATGCTTAATGAGGTAGAGGTGGCACCTAATTTCCATCAATCAATAATTGATGAGGTAGAGGTGGCAAGTGGTTTCCTTGCATTAAGTATGACATGTGAAATTATTAGCTACCTAAGAGAGAATTATATTTACCTAAGTAAACTTAAAAAAAAATAGGTTCAATAAAATATTACAACAACCATCGTGTATAAAAGAAGGTAGTTCACATATATTACTATCCCTAGACCCCTCACAAGATGCATTAGCAAAGGAGGATAAATCTAAGGGTATAGAAATAAAACTATCATGATATGTAGAAAGTGTAATATCACAAGGCTCAACAACATAATAAATGGGCAAAGAAGGTGTTTCCTCATAACACAAAGCATCTTCCCTAGATGCATCACTAGAATATAGGGCTACATCATCGTCATTATCCAACAGACAAGGGCAATAGTCATACAAATCAAGTATTAGAAATAAGTAAAGTACTATGAGATACATGGAAAAGCAACAATGAGGTCCATGAAGGAAGAGAAGGCAGATCTTCTTGAAATCAACTCGCTTATGGAATGTGTAACATCATCAACATGGAAAAATGACACTATATCATTAGGGATGAAAGGTAGGAATCAACAAAGTGTAAAAACATCTTATCATCCTTGATATGTGTGTGAGGGTAATCCCATGGTAATTGATTAAAAGGATCTGTAACAATATATAACATTAAAGAACAATGGATGAAGGAATTGATACACCAAAGCCAAACCCTAGGTAAATCAAAGCAAACAAAGTTGGATGTGTAGAGGTCAAATAAAGAATAGTCAATAAAAGCCTAAACTCTAAACAAATCTAAAATGAAAGATGAATAATTATAAATATCATATCTAAAATAATAAGAAGGATAAACCCTAAGGAAAAACCTTTGAGGATGTGAGATAATTTGGGTTCATTAGTTTGTGTAAGGAAATAGAACACCCTCATAAATCATATTGGTTAAATAAAAACACATGTGCAATAATAAATAAGTACACCTAGATATTAGAGTAGAGACTTTTTTTCTAATTAAATATGTTCATAAACATGCACATAAATCAATAAATAAAATTAATTTACTTATTGCTAGGTCCAATATTGAATTTTTTGTTATAGATCGCATTATGTGGTTTGTCCTCTGTGTTATTGTTCAAGAGTTTTTAGATGAATATGTTTGGATTTACAAAATCATTCCATATCTAGGTCATTTTAATACCCACAAATTCAATCTCTAGTGTGTGGATTTGACCATATTTTGTGGAACTAATCTATCTATCTTAGGATTTTTGATTTTTGCTCGCCTTGATATACAACCTGTCTAAAGATTGTGGGTGTTGATGAACACCTTTAGGATTTTTCTATGTGATGATCGTATCCTTGTACAAACCTCTAGATCCACTTCAATGGTTTTAGAACAATGATTGAAGACAAACCAAACAATCAAGCAATATGCCTATGCTAATGTCAAATTGATGTTATGCAATGTGACAATGTGTGTTTTTCTTCTTCTTGGGTGATTCCTAGATGCACAACATATTCTAGATGATTTGATAAATTAGGGATGATCCTTTTATACAAAACCCTAGTATGTAAGTTTAAACATTCATGATTAAGTGGAAAAATAATGAATAGTTGGAAGGGAGTCAACTTAAGCCCATAATTATATTTGAATTTGAAAATTTAGGAGTAATATTTGTGCTTATAGATCTAAACCGAGTTCATTTATGTGTCACAAAGTCTACCAGTGGTAATGAATAGATTTAAATACAATGATTGAGTTTGGACCCTTAGAATTTGTGAAGATGGATTCGTGTTATTTTGCTAACTTTTACATTAAAATGTCCAACTTGTACACTAGTCATTATAGTGGGGACAACCTAAACAAAAGTGAGTCTAAAATAGTGAGGAAAAGTGCAAGGTATGTAATTTTCACCCTTACACAAATATTAAATAGAGTTAGTCAAGAACTTGCATGTAATGGTGCAAGAGTGAGTTAAAAGCACCATTTCTTGTGGTGCACATGTCCATTTTAACCATAAAGATTTAATTGCAAGGCCCTTTACCTTTAACCTTTTACCCTTTACTCTTTATGACAAGTAGAGTTCCACATCCACCCTTGTACATATCTCTAGTTATAATGGTGAAAATTGCATACACATGACCTTTTACTTTGTTTTTTGGGCCCATTTTTATTAGAGTATCCTCTATGCAATAACTAATCTACGAGTAGCATATTATTGTGTGAATATTATTCCATGACCTTACCCTATCATGTCCCCATCACCACTCGTCACTAGAAATTAGTCTAGATCCCTAGATCTCCCATTCACCACCCTAGTTTAGATCTAGAGGTGTGGACTTGTTCCAAATCATTTCCATAGTCGTAAATCTTAACTTGGAACTTTTAAAATTCAAATTTTAAATTTAAATCCTTGTCAAACTTTTCACTAGCATTGTGATCCAACCTAAAACACATTTATGTGGTTTGGAGCGCTATGTTGTTTTATTTACAAACATTCATAAATCATTTTAAAATCATGCAAAGGATCACCTAAGAATCATTAGATCATTCACATGAGAGAAACATAGTAGCATCTAGAGCAACCTAATTTCATCGTCATTCTAAGAATACTACATGCTAGCTTGTTATCTTCAATTTTGATTCATTACTGTAAAATTGGTTTGACTAGGATCTTGACCAAGGAGAACATGACCCTCACTTATCAAATTCCCAAACAAATTCTATAGACACCACCCCACTTTAGACATGGGTATAGGAAGTTATGGAAAAAAAATTAGCCATTCATTACTCATCAATTTATTTTCTTTGGTCTAGGTTTAGTTTTATGTTCCAAATTAGTTCCACAAGCATGAAGACCAATTTAGTAGATACAAATCTAAACCACAATAAAGAGAATTCATTTTATAGGTTTTGAGGCATAATTTGTTTGATCAAGCCCTAAAATTCTAACACATTGACAAATCAATTATTAGCATCTTCAACAACATATTCCACCATTAGAAATCTAGTTTAATTATTAAATTTTATATTTAAATTTTGTAATTAACTATACATTTTTTGTTATCAATACCAACTCTTATATCTAGGTTAAGTATTTATTTATTTAATAAGCCTAGATATTTATGTAAGTATGATTTATTCCATTACATTTGATTAATGAACTTGATATTTCTACATGACCCAATATTTGTACTTAGGGATTTATCCTTCCATTATTAGGGTTTTTAGATATGGTTTTCTAAATACATATTTTATTTTTTAGATCTCATCAAAATCTAGATCCCTTTGCTTATACTTAATTTATATACCTTCCTCGGGGTTTTGTGCTTCATTGTGTCATCATACTTTGAGCCATTCTACCTAACCTTATTTTTTAGTATTTTGTGTTTCATTTGCTAATTTACTTATAAATTTGATTAATTGTTCATTTTTCTATTTGTATATCAAATCTTACATCCTTTTCATAATATTTATCCTTTATGGTTATGTGAATTGTTACATGCCAATGTCTCATCAACATCCTCACATTCCTTTGAGAATAAGTCATTAGAATCCTCAAATGGTCCAATTTGGTGAGAATGGTGTCTATAATGGTATTGATATGGGTACTATTATTGCTACTATTATTGATCCCAAGGTTGAATTTTTTGATCATGTCAAACAATTTCAAACAACAACAGTTTGTAATTGAGCTTGCAAGTTTGGCTTATGTGGAGAGTCCTACACATTTATTTAAAATCTTTCATGATTTGTTGCTTACTAAGTCATTTGGTTCATAAGTGCTTCAAGGCATTAGTGCTAAGTTTACCCCATTTAGTTCTTTGAATGGTGCATCTCTCTTCTAATTTCCTCCTAATTATGTTCCTCGGTTTGGTATGTCCCCTTTTCCATGTCTCCCTCTACCATGTTGGGCACCATTGTTATGCCTACTTCCCATCTCAAGATCAATTCATATGCTCCTTCTTCTCATCCCACCACCATCTCATCTACTTTCCATGCTATCCTTACTAATTCCATGGCTACCCCATTCTAGGTGTTTTTTCTACCATTTCCACTTCCATCTCTGATGTTGCCTCTTCTTCCCACCCTTTCAATGTTATTCCTACCTCCACTATTGTCATCCCTCACTCTATTCCTTGTTCTATACATCATTCTATACCACATTTCATTCCTCCTACCAATTCCATGCCCATGTATTAACACTATTTTTCTTATCATCTTATCTATACCCAACCTTTTTGTCTAATGTTTCTACTATCACCATCCCTACTTCTACCTTGGATACACTTATTCAAAATCTAGATAGAGTGGAACATAAAGTTGATACCATGGATAATGGAAATATAAAGATGAATATGTGGAAGCACAAAATAGACCACTTGCATTTGAGTTTTTTACTACCTAGTGGTTGTAGAACCTTGATTTGAAATGTACAATGGTAAAGGTGATCCAATACACATTCAAGATCATTCATTACTAAATGTTTAGAAAATGTGTATGAAGATAAGGTTTTGGCTAAGTTATTTCCACACAACTTAAAAGATTGTCCTATTGAGTAGTTCTTCTCTTTGCTTCATGGATCTATTCATTTTTTTTGAGTTAGCCAAAGCATTCCTTAAGCACTTGAAAGTTACTATAGCTCGAAATACTACTATTGTCAATTTGTTTGAGTTCACCCAAGGACCTAATGAATGCATGCATGAATATGTTATTATATTTCAATCCTTATGTTCTAAGTTAAGCCACTGATTTCGTTATGATGAATTGTAAACTATTTTTATTAAGGAATTGTTGCCACGTCTTTGAGAAATTGTAAGCTTCAATAGCTTTGTGTATTTTATGGACATGCATGCTCATGTAAAGACTATTGAATTGAAAATGTTTCATCTTCTTATGGTTTCTCTACATCTTACCTTTCTAAGTTCCAAAAGTCTGATACTTTTTAAAAAGGTAATGATCATAAAGACCAAAAACATAATGTGCATCACATTTCTAATACTTCCATATGCCTTCTTTTCAAATATTATACTTTTAGAAAATTTACCAATTTAAAAGACCCTTGGACACTATCTTACGAGTTTATTGAACTCTAACCTAATTACTCTTCCACCTATTGATCTATTGGATCCAACTAGAGGGATACCTAATAACTATAATGAATACACATGTAAGTTTAATAGAGTTGATGGTCATCATATTAGAGATTACATAATGTTGGAGTAAATGGGTTTTTACCATTTACTATGCTTAAGTTTTACTTAGGCATCATAATGCATTATTAGATATTAGTTTATTAGTTGGTAGTTGTTGTTGGTTATCTCTTTACCGACTTTTTCATTGCCATTATAAGCAAGGCCAATGTACATTATTTGCATCTCATTTTCAATTAATCACTCATTCGGTGAAATATTTATCTCTCTGTGAAGGTTTATTGCAAGTTGTGCTCCTGGGAGGTGGTTCACACTAACATGGTATCAGAGCTGACTATCTGTGTTTCCTTCTGATTATGAGATTTTTCATCAGTGAATTGGTGAGATCAAGATTTTTTTTTACTTGCATTTTTTGGAGGAACGATATTTTTGGCATTTGAAATTTTTGTAAATTTCTATTCCACCTTCTCGATATAAATTGTTATTGGTCTTGTTGTTGCATTGTTTTTTTTTACTTGCATTTTTTGGAGGAACGATATTTTTGGCATTTGAAATTTTTGTAAATTTCTATTCCACCTTATCGATATAAATTGTTATTGGTCTTGTTGTTGCATTGGTGGTCTTTTTTTGGCATATTAACCTCTATTATCTTCTTGAGGCATATTTAGGCATGTTCTAGTTTGATTTGATTGTCGAGGGTTCGATTCGCTTGCATTTTTAGTTGTTGAGAACCCAAGGTCGGCCCTCCTTAGTCCCTTTATGAGTTCCAAACCTATGGCATGAACTCCACGGCTGCCCTCGGCCTCCAAACATTGCTCCTATAAACTCCTTAAGTCGAATCTTGGCATGAGGGGAATTGAAGAAACCTCATAACGCAGAGATTTTGTTTGATCTTGTTATGTTGTAAAATATCCCCATAGGACTTTTACCTCCTAAGCTTAGCTCTCGAGTCCCTTAATTTTCATCATGCATATTTGAATTGAATCACGAGATGAAATGCCCTAAAACCCATGATAAATGGGACATAGGGGACATTGTAGAGCTTAGATCCTGACCCAAAATAGGTTCCAAGGATTCGGTGCTCATGCCCTTGCCCTGCCCTATTTTGGCGAGGTCCCAAATTTGAATGTCAGTTGGAGACCATTAAAAGGAGTCCATTGTTGACATCTTAAGTTTAAATTATGAAATTTGTAGCGGGAATGCATATATAAGCATGTTTAGGACATCATTTGTAAACTAGAAGATGATTATGATCTATTTTGGCAAACTTATGATTTTAGAGCATTCAAGGCATTCATTGTATTGTAGAGCAGATTTGTGTTGTTGTTGTGTTTGTTATTATAGATTTGGCTTCATCTTTTCATGTTGTGAAAGATCTTCATCTATTTGCGAGATACACCTCTGAGGTGATATCTATTTGTGCTTTAATCAATTATTTATCAATTTGTTTTTGCCTCTATCCCGCAAGGACATGTACTCTCTATCTAACAACTGTGTTGGAAGGCTTGAATGCCATTCCAGGGCTTAACTAAGGTAAGCTCCTAAACACCACAACCCCCAACCCCTCTCCTTGTGATTGCAGGTGACAGGTGTCAGAACTCAAAGAGTGGAGTTGCAGAGGACTATTGCAGAATATAAGGATCTCAGATCTAACAGAAAAAGGTAGAGAAGAGCACAAATAGGGCTTGGGTGCTAGTCCCTTTGCCCTCCAGGTTTGTAGAGCTGGGAATCTCTAGAACAATGATAATTAGTAGCAGAAAAGGTCCATAAACCCTCAACAAAAATACTGCCTTGGGCTTGGGCGCGAGTCCCTTTGCCCCTGACTTTTTTGGATTCTAAACTTTGAAATGTGGTATGTATCTAATCTTCATTTAGTATCTCTGTGTGTTAGCATTTGTTAGAATTCATTTGTTTATTCACGATTTTACATAATTAGGGTTTTGAGCATAATTGGATTTAAATTAACACATTAATCATCAATTTCCAAATTTCCCTATCATTACAAGTGACAACCAACCTGTAGATGAATCCTCTTGTAGAAGTTGTGATTCAACTCGATTAAATGTCCTTGAATGTGTGTAGTGAAAGGAGGATCTAGCTAAATCATCTATCAATCCCATCTTCCCCCTTTTTCTACATAACATTTTGGTGAACCCATATTTTTATTGAATTTTGCACCTTTCCGAGTGTTATACGTCATATTTGCATTCATTCATTTCATTGTCATCATATTGCATTTGAAAATCTACAAAAAAATTGAAAATTTTAAAAAAATCAAGTATTCTAGGCTTGCATTTTGACATAGTTTGCATTATTTTCATTGCATTTCATCCAAAAAAATTAAATCTCTAATATTTGGATTAGATCTGATATAAAGCATAGTAGTACATCATTCTATAATCATTTACCTTGCATTTTCATACTTCATTTCTTAGAATTTGCTTGAAATTGTCCATTTTTCATATAACATAGTCTTAGCAATAGCTAGGGTTTGTGCTTAAAATCTTATTTCAGATTTTACTACTCTTTTAAACACTCTTTCAAATCTAATTTTGGACTATAGTGTTGCTGCATTGTATGTATTTTCATCTTGCTTTTGCATTGAGAACATTTACATTGAAAATTTTGAAAAAATCAAGCATTTTAGGTCATAAACAAGCATAGTTTTGCATCTATTTCCTTGCATAGGTGTTGAAAATCTTTTGAAATCTGATCTTGCATTCATTTGAACACATACATACATTCCTCATTTAAAAATTTCACATCATTTTGCACTTTTTCTTGAAAACTTGCATACTTTTAATTACACATTTTGTATTTCAACGCTAAGGGTTGTATACACTTTCTTTAGATAAAATTACAAACTACTCATATTGCCTTGGTGTGTTGCATTATTTAATTCTACTCACTTGATTTGTTGTGGACCCTGTGTGTCCTTTAGGACCCATTTCCCTCAAATAAGTGTTTAAAGGGTAAAATAATCTCACATGACACGGCTTCTCATCACAAAAATAAGGTCATGGAGACATCTTGTTAATCATCTTTAGAAGCTTTCTTTGCATACATCATAAATGTTGATAATTTTTACAAATTCACTATAAAACACCCTCAAGTCCTACAATAAATTACACACATCTATAACATTGATATCCCCATGAGTTCCACATATGAAATTCTATGTTACGTATCTAATTTTGAAAGTTTCACCACTCTCATGGGTATCTATCCTTCGATCTTGGAAAACCTCACTGATTTCATCTCCACAAAAGACAATGAAGAAAACAATGATCAAGATATCCCTTCTCTCCCTACATTTCATGACGACATAATGGACATCCTTTCTGAGACGTATGAGGCTGATATAGCCCTAGGTGATTCATATAATAAAAAGACTTCTACCAACATAACCTCACTTGGTGAGGATATTTTGGCACAAGAAGAAGACATCATTGAAACATTCCTTAAGAATACCCTGCAATCCCTTCTTGCTCTCCCTGGCCAAGATGAAGTATTGGATGATGTAGGTTTTCTATGTGAAAAATTTCTTCAACCTATTGACATTGAAAATTCATCAACCAATCTTCAAACACTTTTGATGAAATGGAAACACTCCCACTGCTGCACATAACTCAAATCTCACACACAATCTCTTAAATTATCACATAACTCAAATCAAATCCACACAGGAAATGCAAACAAACACATGGTTTTTATTAAATTTCAAATTCAAACTACAACTACATTAATCTGCAACAATTGATTACAAACTATTGGCCTTTCATGGCCTCTCATACTCTCATACAACCAACACTCTCCTTTGTTTTTCCAACAGTAACTATAGTCCTTTTTGTGCCCCTCTCATGGGCAAATTTCTCTCTAAAAAATCCCTTCCAACCTCCCCCACAATCCCTTCCACGTTTTTCTTTAAAAACCTCAAAACAATGCATTGAAAATCATCAATAATTGCTCAAAAGTGGGTTACCAACTCTCCCCAAGAATAGCTCTGCATATTCTATGTTTAGGCAGCCTTAAATGAGCCATTTAAACTTCCATTAACTCCTCCAAGTGTTGTCTTTACTCAGAGGGGCGTTTTTTTGTATTATGGGCATTTTAAAAACTACAAAATCTTGATTTTCTGCCTCTTTTATATTCCAAACGCCTCCAGATGGAAGTTAAAATAAAAGAATAAATAGAAATTTGGCAAGCAAGCTTGGAATGACATCCCAATATCCCTTGCAAAAAGATTTTTCTCCATCTTTCAAGAATTTCAAAATATTAAACATTCTGTGAATTATCAACACATTTTTCACAAACTTTCAGGATTAAAATTTATCAAACCATGAAAGATATTGATTTGATTCTTTTTGCACACTTGACATAGTACCTCCAAGAGTGTCCCTGCAAAAGGATTTTACTCAAGCTCTTACAGATTTTTTGGAATAAATTTTTAAAAACTGCCTGCGGAGCCTCTAAAACAACGAACTGATGAAAAAGTCAAAATTACAATTTTGACCACAGGAGAGCTTTCTACATGCTAAGAGATGCTTGAAAACACCAACACAAACCAAAACACACACCAAAAAAATGAGAAAAATAAACTAAAATATTTTTTGGTTGGTGCAGGATAGCCCATTCACCCGGATGCTACTGCATCAACTTCTTAACTACATATTAAATAAAGAAACTAATCACATACCCTTACCCGAAGACCTACATACCTTGGAAACTACAAATAATTCAAAAGAAATAAAATGACATACTCCCAACATCCTACAAACCAGTTGAAATGGGAATTTTTCTAGCTCCTTTATTACCTCACTCGACTGAAATGGGTATCTTTCTAGCTCCTACATCACCCATTTGATTGACATAGAAAACTGTGACATTCCTTCTACACCATCATTAACAGATACCTTTTCATTGACAACTCCTACAATTGTACCTTCACAAACTCAAGAAAATATGGAAGAAAGAAGAAGAGATAAAGCTTTAACCATCAAGGGAAAGATCAAGATCAAGGACAACAGGTAAGTATTTGTAACCCTAGTGGTCACCTATGTCATAGCATTATTTGCTCATTTATGTGGCCTCCCCTCTTGTGTTGTGTTCCCTCGTGATGTGTTACGTGTTGTTTAGGCCTCCTTAGATGACCCTTGATACTCTTGTAAGGTCAAGGATACTGAGAGACCACCTCTATTGTGACCATTCTTCTATTTGTATCATCATTCTTCTATCTTGCTTCTCCTTTATTTTATTATTGTGTGTTGTGTCTTAGGAACATAGCATTGTAGTTGATGACCTGGGGGCATCTTCCTACGTGATTGTTCCTAAGGTACTTGTTCTCCTCTCTCATTTTATTGTTTACCTTCTTCTAGTGATTCTATCTAGTCAGTGGATGACAAAAAAATAAAAAACTAACTGATATAGACTGTGTGTCCCTTCAACAAGCAAAGCAAAATTGGCCTAGTCCATATATGAAGATGGGGTTGATTTATATATCCGACACTTGGCTAGTAGAATCACTTTGTGTGATATTTTGATGTTGTCTTATCTTTGCTAACAAATCATAACAATGTATTCGCTCTGTGCACTTTAATTGTTTTAGTGTCTTGCCTTGTTATTACACTTGGTTCTGAGATGCCTGCAGTATAAGTCCAATGGGTATACTCATATTTGAACCTGTTTGTGTAGCCTTGGCTTCTTTGTTTTCATTCATAGCTTTCATGTTTTGCTTAGATTAAGATGTGTTTGTGGGAACATTCAGCGATCATGACAACATGTCACCTTTGCGGGCATGGCCTTTACGAAAGCTCTTGTTGCCTTGTGTGTTTTCTCTCTACCTTAACATGCTTGATATTGGTACATGACATCAACCACCTTAAGGTGGGGGCATATATAAGGTAAGTTGTCTAATGATTTTGGCACTAACAAAGCATGTTTGTAAGCCCTCTGCGGAGGTGGGATGTTGTATCTCCAACGTGAGTGCACATCTTTATCTATATTGCAATCAAATAAATCCCTCTGTGGAGGCGGGATAATGTATCTCTTGAGCTAGTGTGTATCCTTTTATTCAAAAGCCCTCTATGGAGGTGGGATGGTGTATCTCTTGAGCTAGTGCACATCCTTTTATTTCAAAAGTCATTTGCAGAGGCAGGGTTGGATCTGAGACTATCCTCCCTTAAGCGTGTCTTTGGCGGTTGTTGTGGCATAAGCCCAACCATTAGGTGTGCCTGTAGCATGTTTGAGATGGTTGGAACTTAGCAATAAGCTCCTTCCATCGCCTTGTTTGCCATGTTTAAGACATATAGTATGTCTTTGGCATGCTATACAATGCTCGTGTCTTCCGTGTGTTTTTCCCATCGCATAGTGTAAAAGGTGTGGCGATGAGTCTCCCCTATGCTTGGGTTTTGTATGGCGTGTTTTCCCCCTCCCATAGTGTAAAGGGTGTGGCGATGAGTCTCCCCTACGCTTGGGTTTTGTATGGCATGTTTTCCCCCTCGCGTAGTGTAAAGGGTGTGATGATGAGTCTCCCCTATGCTTGGGTTTTGTATGGCGTGTGTTCTCTACTTGGTGTAGTGTAAAGGGTGTGGCGACGAGTCTCCCCTACATTCTTGGGGTTTAGTGTGTTGCAATTTTTTATTTCCATACATTTATATATATGAAAATAAAAAAAGTATATCACTGTATTCATCATGTTTTACGTGTCTTCAATACTATCTTCTTCACGTCTTGCGTGCCTGTTGTAGACACTCTAAAATGACCGTGTCGTTAAATCACTTGCATTTCGTAATCTGTCAAATCACCTGCATTTCACACGTTAATTAAATAATCTAATTATTTAATTAATTTCACCAAATTCTTCTAAATCACATACTTTCGACATTTAATTAAATAAATTCTCTTTATTTAATTAATTAAATTAAATTCCTCTGTTATTCTTTCAAAATTAAATAATTTTAATTATTTAATCAAATCATCATCCTTTTTCAAAATTCAAGTCTACATTAATTAAATAAATCCAATTATTTAATTAATTCATCACAATTCTATCTTATCTACAATTAAATAATTTACATTATTTAATTAAATCAAAATTTATTCTTCCAAAATCATGCGCAACAATTAAATAAATTTATTTATTTAATTTGCTTTCAAATCTTCTAAATTAAATAATTCTAATTATTTAATTATTTCTTCCAAAATATCTTCTCTAAATTTAAATAAATCAAATATTTATTTAAATTATTTTTTCTTCTAAATTTGAGTTATCTCTAATAGAACTCAGGCTTTCTATATTTAATAAAGGAAAAATCTTCTAATTCTCATGCAAATCCCTTCTTCTTGTTTTAAATCACTTAACTGATTATTACATTCTATTAATTGCTTTAACTCATTCTTCTATTCTTGATAACTCCTCTCATGCAAAAGAAAGCAAGACATTTGGCTTCTTCTCATTCGTTGCACGTTCCTCAACTGTTCTCTGCCGTTGATTCTTCTGAATTATCTAGACCGTTGATCGATCTTCATTGAAACCTATATAAACCCCCTTCATCTCCTTCGTTACCTCTCTCTTCGATCGTATTCTCAAGCATACTTAACAGATCTTTGAGCATACAAAACGTGTCGATTGAGCAACCTTATGATCTTTTGACATTGATCTTTGAGCACATTGAGCACACTACTTGCTTGTTGCAACTATGGTTTCGCAACTTGATTGAGCAATCCACACATCTCCAAAGGGAATAACACAAATTTTGGTAATAACTTTCATTTGTCTTTGATTTTATGATATTGGCTTTTACTTAGATTGGTTCGCTTTATGTGATTGGTTATTGATTTGTTTTGTTTTATTAAATCAATTTTTCCTCATACACATTCTGGCACGCCCAGTGGGACCCACTAATCCCTCTTTTTCTTTGAGAAATTGTTTTTTTTAAGTCAGTACGGTACAGCGCAAACGACATTGCAAAGCGCTTTTGGCAGTATCATTAAGCGCTATTGCAGGCACATTACAGCGCCCTTGGGGGCACTGCCGCGCTTCTGGTAGCACAGAGCGGCGCTTTCAGTATCACAGAACGGTGCTCCCGGCAGCATCATTAAGCGCTTTTGGCTAAATTAGGTTTTTGACTTCGTTTTGTGTTTTTGCAGGGTTTTCTCGTTGCATATCTTGTGGATTTGTCTGACAAGCTGTTGTATTTGTCTTCCAAACCTGCTTTTTGATACTTCCTAAGCTGATTTATTTAGGGGTATCTTCAGTAGTTGCATTAATCTATTGTGTTGATACATTTTCTGAGTTTTCTGGATTTCACGATTCAGATCTATCAGATATTATTGCTCAAAACAGTAGATCAACCATGAAATCCCATTTTGACCTAATTATTTTGACAAAAGCTAATATTTTTTGATCTGAGACCGTGCAGCACATCTGGTATAATATTATCGCGCTTTCAAATACACAGTAAGGCGCTTCGGGATCTGTTTCAACGCTTTTGGTATTATCATTCGACGCTTCTAGTAAAAATTGCAGCGCTTTTGGCATAACAGTATAGCGCTTCTGGATACACAGTACAGCGCCTCTGGATATTGTTCAACGCTTCTGGTAATATTCTCCGACGCTTCTGGTCTGTGTTACAGCGCTTTTGGAAATACAGTAAGTCGCTTTCAGTAAGATAGTACAGCGCTTTTGGTCAAAATTGATTTATTTTTGCTAACTTGTGAATTTTTGGTGGAACTAACTGACTTGTTGCAGCTTCTTATTACTCACACAGAGCAAATAGGTGTTTTAACATGTTCATGCAGGATGAGCGTTGAAGAACATTTTGATTTATCTCACTAAGTCTTAGAAACACATTGCATGCTTAAAAGGATAATTGATCAAATCGTTTCTCTTGCAATCTAAGTCTTAGGAACATGCTACTTTTCTTAAGGGACAATGGACATGTATGTGAAAACACCTCAATTTTCTAAGGGACAATGGACATGAATGCCAAACACTTCATTTTTATAAGGGACAATTAACAAACTACAACCGTGTGTGTGCCTAATTAGTTGCACCTTATTTTTCTTATAACGGGATAATTGAACCTTTGTTTGACGTGCTGGCTCTTACATTTTTGTACTTCATTTAGAAGGGCCTGCTTTTGGATTGCGCTTCATCCAAAAGGGACGACCCTAAGCGGAGTTTTCCTTTGAACCGCTATATAAGAGGGATAAGGCGAAAGCCAAGTCCTAACCGATGTCAGCCTTACCTTGTGGTGCCAAACTAAAAAGAGGTGTACTAGCTCTTTGTGGGAACGATTTTTACATTGAGCGAAGTGTTTGATACTCTTAGTAGGATTGGTTAAAGCTTTTAGTAGCTTGTCGCATTACTCGTAAGGCATTGGTCCCTCAAAGTCACTAAGAACCATTCTAGATAGAGACTACCCGACCTACCTCCGAACATTGCAGTAATCATCAATGCAAGGGGAATCGATTTAAGCCCTTAAGATACTCACCATTGGCTCCCTTGAGAAGAGATAATATTCCCTTGGCCATAAAGCTCTTGTGACCTACTTGAGCTTTCCAAGGGGAGGGTAAGATATCCCTACCTATTGTCTCTCGCAAAGATACTAAATATCTGACACCTTTATGGAATGATATTTTTATCGATGGAGTATTAAGCTGTGAGCTAATCTACTACAATGAAACCTTGTCTCTAAGGATAAAAAGTGCTTGTTATTGATTGCAATTGTCTTATACCTGTGGAAACATTGGGCTTGTTTGGAGCCTCGAACATACACTATCTGTTGTGTCAGTCCCTTGTGTGTGCCAACATTGTTTGCTGTGTTTTCTCTTGCCAAACAAATCCAATCAGAAATAGAAACAATCTATCAAAATTTTGCCTTTTAGAAACATCAGACACTACTTCAGCGCCCCTGGTATTACAGCAGCTCGCCTTTGGTAGTACAGTAGATCGCTTTGGCATAACAGTAATTCGCCTCTGGCAAAACTCTACTTCAGCGCCCTTGGTATAATAGTAGCTCACTTTTGGTCACTGTAGCTCACCTTTGGCATAGCAGTAACTCGCTTCTGGTAGCTCAGTCCGTCGCCTTTGGTGTCACAGTAGCACGCTTTTGGTTGCACAGTCTTGCGCCTTTGGTCAAACAGTATAGCACCTTTGGTCTAGTACATTGTGCATCAGAGTTTGTCCTTTTCTCAAAAGCACCTCACAGAAACCCAGCATTACCTTTCTTGTCCTAGTGTATTCCATGGTAACCACTAGGCTCCAGCAAACTATGAAGTCCAAGCAAGTTGTCCCTAAGAAGCGCAAGTCGCCTCCACACACACCGCAATCAGGTCGTCTCAACACTACTCCCAAGGTTACTCCCAGTACACCCGCGGCAAAACCAATCAGCTCTCCGAACATGCCGCACGTCGACCAACCAAGAAAACCTCAAGAGGATAGGATCCCTTTGATAAGTACACCGCAATACACCACTGGCTTGCCTCAGGATTTTATCCCCCAAGGTTATACTGTAGACTTAGTCCCATCTCAAGAAGAGCGACACTTTGAAATAGGTCAATCCTCTCAAGTAGATGGGCAAGATCTTGATGAAATCATACAAGAGCCTAGAATTGTGGCCGCCTTTGACAAAATCCTTAGTGAGAACCAAGATCATTTCTTTCGCTTGCTTGTAGAGCAAGGCGCCAAGTTACCTCAAGATTTTGATTTATCCACTCTCAAGGAGGACAACAACACCCAAGATACCATACAAGCGGTGCAAACCATGTCAACGGTGACTACGCCCTTACCTACACAAGGCTCGCAGTATAGGAATCCCCTTTTTCAAAACCCAATAGAAGAGAGAGCCGTATCACCGCTTCTGACTCCTATGGAGATCTATAAAAACCAACAAGAAACTCTCCAACGTCAAGCAGAGTTAGCTAAGCAAGCCACCTTAGCTTGATCGAATATGCAACCACCTCCTAAAGTGTCCACACCAATTGCAAGTGGAATCTTGGTTACTCCATCACGCGAAGGTTTCCCACCAAATTACAATCCGGGGAACAATTATGTAGCCATGCAACAAGGATCTCAACAAATGCCACCTCCTATATCATCACACCTTCATGTCTCTCAACCAATTAGAGTCATGCAACCCCAACCACAACATTCTTCTACTCTCATCCTCAATCAACCCCAACCATCGCAAATCACGTCTACCTATGTCCCTCCTCCACAACGTTCATCCACGCTAAATTTCTTCAACACCTTACCTATCCACCCTCAACATTCCCAACATCAAGTTTCCCAAAGCTATGTGCCGCCATCGCAACCTAATCAAATGCACTTTAGCTTTCCTCCACCCAATTCTTTTCTTCAACCATCACAAAGCCAACATTCTTACCTAGCGCCACCTCCACCTCTTCCAAATCAAAGCCTCCAATTCCAACCAAATCTGAACCAAACGTACAACCCGTATGATCCCAACCAATCTTACGACCTTTATAACACCAGTGTGCATGGCTTACACTATAATCTTCTGTATGGGCAACACCAACCACTTTTTGGACAACAGGAGATGTTACCAACTCCTCCCACAATGATGGAGTTAAAAATTACAGAAGTACAACAACAGTTATCTGATCTTACATTTGGCCACACCAAGAAGACCTTCTCTCTAGAGGAAGTGTGTCCTTATCCTTTTGATCGGTCATTACCAATGATCCCTTTTCCTCAAAATTTCACTATTCCCAAGTTCGATAAATACAAAGGAAAAGGTGACCCAAAAGACCATCTTAGGGAATTCTATCTTGCTTGCTTCGAGGTCTCACATAACGACACATATCTTATGCGTCTCTTTCCTCACGGTCTTGGAGGTCAAGCAATAGAATGGTTCTCACACTTACCCACGGGTATCAAGTCTTTCAATGAGCTAGCAGAGAAGTTTGCCACCCACTTTTCTTACAAAGCAGAGCATGAGATTTCCATGACTGATCTATGCAACAATAAACAGAAAAATGGTGAAACTTTCATTTCTTTCCTTCAACGGTGGAGACAAATGGCTAGCAAATTCCCTTTCAAGATTCCAGAGAAACAGTTTGTTAGCATATTTGTGCAGAACCTCAACCAAGAGTTAGGTTTCCATTTGCAAATTCATAGTGCTACAACCTTCAATGAAATCACATACAAGGGAATCAACATCGAAAAGGCCCTTATTGCTAAGGGTGTGCTCAAAATCTTCAAGGAAACGAAAGACAACGCTCCTCATCAACAATCAAACGATAAACCCAAATATTGGAACAAGAACAAAAACGTGGTCAAGGATGGGGTGGTCGATACTAAACATGTCCAAACTTTGCAAACACCGCTGCAGCTCTCCAAACCAAGTCAAGCTCCACCTCAACAACAACAGCAACAAAGGCAGCCTTATCAAAACCAACAGCAACGACAACAAGAGCGGCCTCAACAAGATTACCCTCCGCGACGTCAATTCACTCCCTTGGGAGTGCCCATCGAATCAGTCTTACAGCAAGCTTTGCAGAAAGGGCTCATCACCTTACCTGATGCTCCCCCACATGGCGAACCCGTTTACAAAACTGCACGTTACAGAGACAATGAATATTGTGAGTTCCATAGGAGCAAAGGGCATCGAACCGCATCTTGCATGAAACTCAAACACCTCATCCAAAACCTCATCGACGGTAATCAAATCACTTTTGAGAATGAATCACCAGTTCAACACACAAACAAAGATCTCGACATGTACAAGGAACCATTCCCTCATCATGGTCCTCCTCCTCCTCAGGATAGAGGTAAAGGTATCAATCATGCTTCCACATCCTTCGATTCCATTGTAGGTCGTTTTGAGGAGAGTCGAGTGTCTACCCTCACAATCAAAGGCAAATCTACGGATTGTGCTATTACTACTCGTCGTGGTCATGTCACCATTCGTGGTCCTACACCTAGGCTTCCGATTCAATCTGATTATAATCTTGTCGAACATCTAGGGAGAACACCAGCACAGATCTCTATTTTGGACCTTCTACGATCATCACCTGCACATAGAGTAGTGCTAGAAAAAGCCCTCCAAGAGTCTTCTGTTCCTAACAACATAGCGGTCGTAGATTTCCAAGCTATAGTAGGTAACATTGCTTTGCCCTACAATGTGGTCTTCTCTGAGAAAGACCTCCCCTCCCATGATCCATGTCACAATGATGCCCTGCATATTGAAGTTCTCATCCATAAGCGCAAAATCAAACGTATACTCATAGACGGTGGTGCTGGTCTCAACATATGTTCTTTAAAGTTACTAAAGCAATTGGGATACTCTGAGGATCATGTCAACTCTGATCATAGTATTACAATCAAGGGGTATGATGATGCAGAACGCCATTCAGAAGGTGTTATTCACTTGCCTATACAACTGGGCCCTGTCATGCTTGAAACCAGGTGTCAAGTCCTTGATATTGAGCTGCCTTACAACATTATCCTAGGCCGCCCATGGATCCATGCAATGAAAGTTGTTCCCTCCACATACCATCAGTCCCTAAAATTTCCATTCAATGGTACGGAGATAACTATCCCAGGAGACCCCAATCCTTTTGAATTATGTCGTGTCTTGCAAGGCAGTTATAAGAATTGCAACCAAGTGCCTAAGAATGACAAAGCCCTTGAATCCCCACTATATGTTGATCCTGAAACTCTAACGCAAGCCTCTACAAGTGAATCTACACCCCTCCCCAAAATCACAGCTCGCATCCGAGATATAGGCTTTGGCACTTACGATATCTCAGAATCATGTTGTGTAGGGCAGATGCCTTTATCTCCAAAATCTTACAGCCAACCACCCATTGCCAAAGTAACCAAAAAAGCAGCTATTCCTCGCCCAACATTCCTAACCCAATTCCAACATGGACGGTTATTGGAAGAGGAAACTATTGAGGATATTTCTTCTTGGCTCTATAAGGAGAAAGAACCAGTCACAATACCAGTCAAGCAATACGGCAATGGCTTAAGAATAGTAAAAAACGTGGGCTATAAAGGCAAAGGTGGCCTTGGAAAACAAAATCAAGGAACTATGGAACCCATTGTTGTGACAAAGAAACTAGACAAGAAGGGATTAGGATTTGGTAAGAAGGTACCACACGCCTTGGACATCGAGTATATCCTCGATGAGGTAGCTGACACTTTTCCCGCCGACTCGACGTCTACAGAGGATATCATCGATGACTCGTCCCTCCATATGACCAACCTATTCGTAGAATCCTCCATTTTTATGCTATCCTCTGTATCCTTAACCTCCACTACCAGCACCCAGAATGTAACACTTGTCTACCCTGAACTTATCGATTGGGACCAACAAAGGTCCCCCGTTATAGATGTATTTCAGAATGACGAAGCATTAGCTAAGTTCATGGGACCTCGGGAAGGTATCCCCCTTGGCGATCATAAAGCAGGTTTTGTAATGGAACTAGAGCCAACGGCTTATTTTGGTGAGAATGCCAAATCCTCCAGTCGCAAAAGAAAAATAAAGAAGGATCTCTAGGTGAAAACCACACTGTGGCACCTCCTAATCACAAAATAGTAAAAACAAAGGACGTATCCAAAGGTGAAAACCCAACTGTGGCACCTGAGGATGGAGGATTTAACCTTCCTCTACCATCTAAGTATCAAGAGAAATCAACTCTCCTAGTGGAAGATTCTACAGAGATAAACCTTGGCACAGAACAAAATCCAAAGACCACATTCCTAGCAGCATCATTATCTGAAACAGAGCACATGAATCTTAACACCTTCTTCTTGCAAAGAACCATCAACTTTGCATGGACCTATGCGGATATGCCAAGGCTAGACCCTAAGTTAGTAGTTCATTATCTCACAGTTGATCCCAAAGTGAAACCAGTCAAACAAAAGTTGAGAAAGATGCACCCGCAGATCGCGCTCTTGGTAAAAGTGGAAATACAGAAATTATTGGATGCCAAGTTCATACGACCCATTGACTATTCAGATTGGGTCTCAAACATTGTACCTGTGTCTAAACCCAATGGGCGCATCCGCATGTGTAATGATTTTAGAGATATCAACAAGGCATGTCCCAAAGATGACTTTCCACTACCAAACATTGACATTATCGTGGACTTGACAGCAGGTCACAAGATGCTTTCTCTCATGGACAGATTCTCAGGCTATAATCAGATAAGGATAGCAGAGGAAGATCAACATAAAACAACCTTTACTTGTCCTTGGGGCAATTATTGTTGGTGCGTCATGCCGTTTGGTCTGAAGAATGCAGGAGCAACCTACCAGAGAGCAATGACAGTGATCTTCCACGATCTCTTTCATCACATCATGGAGGACTATGTGGATGATATACTGGCTAAATCTTCTAGGGCAGAACATATACAGGTTCTAGGACAGATCTTCGACAGGCTCGAAAAATACCAAGTAAAACTCAATCCAAAGAAGTGTGTATTCGGTGTAACATCAGGGAAGCTGTTGGGATACATAGTATCTCGTAGAGGCATCGAAGTGGATCCAGCGAAAGTAAAAGCTATAGTGGAGATGCCTCCACCAAAGAACCTTAAAGCATTAAGGAGCCTTCAGGGAAGGTTGCAGTCCATTCGGCGTTTCATATCACAACTAGCAGATAAATGTAAACCCTTTCAACACTTGCTCCAAAAGGATGTCTCATTTTGATGGGACAACAAGTGTCAGGCAGCATTTGATCAACTTAAAAAGTATTTGGCTACACCTCTTGTATTGGTTCCACTAGTTGTGGACAAACCTTTGATATTATATATCTCTACTACAAACTCGGCCCTAGGGGCCCTGCTAGCACAAAATGATGAATCAGGAAAGGAGCATGCAATTTATTACATTAGTAGAACCTTGGTGGGGTATGAGCTCAATTATTCACCAATGGAAAGGGCTTGTTTAGCAGTAGTGTTTGCTTCCCAAAAGTTGCGGCATTACATGCTAAACCAACATATAAATCTGATAGCAAAGATTAATCCCTTGAAATATCTACTAGCAAAAGCAGCTCTCACAGGCAGACTAGCTAAGTGGGTCATGATCCTTAGTGAGTTCAATATTGAGTACACGGATCATAAAGCAATCAAAGGGCAGGCCCTCACTGATCAACTAGCAGAAGCACCTATGAAAGATACACATCCTATGGTAGCAGACTTTCCTGATGAGAATCTATTCACTCTTTCCAACTCCATAATGTGGAAGTTGTATTTTGATGGTTCTTACACACAGCATGGATCAAGAGCTGGCATCTTATTTGTTACACCTCAGAATGACTACATTCCAAAGTCATATCGGCTTGCATTCCCTTGCACCAACAACATAGCCGAGTATGAAGCACTCCTTATAGGTCTCAATACAGCAGTTCAATGGGACATCACAGAATTACAGGTTTATGGAGACTCACAACTAGTCATTCGCCAAGTCACAGATGAGTACCAAACAAAAGATGCAAAGTTGGTCCCCTACAAGCAACTAGTGGATGCCTACAAACCACACTTTTCTAGCATCACATTTGAGCAAATTCCAAGGGAGCATAACAAAGCTGCAGATTCTATGGCTTCTGTAGGGTCACTGATTGACATGCCTGCAAATACACAGAAGTGTGAATTCTTGATCGAGCAATTGTTGATACCAGCCGTCGATGTTCCCATTACTGAAATCATCTGCGAACTTGTTGGTCCCAATTCCCCATGGTATGAAGATATCTATGAATACCTCAAACACAATACCTTTCCCCCTGACCTATCATCCACCCAACGCAAAACCTTTATCCGTCGATCTTCTTGTTACATCATTCTGGGTGATACACTATATCGCTGAAGTCTCGATGGTATCCTCTTACGATGTCTTAATGCGAAAGAAGCCGAAGCTACCCTACAAGACATACACGAAGGTGTCTGTGGCGCACATTCTACCGGTTCTAATCTTGCTAAGAAGATACTTAGAATAGGTTATTACTAGCCTACAATAGAGCAAGATGCTGCACAGTTTGCTAAGAAATGTCTACAATGCCAGCAGCATGGAGATTTGATTCACGCACCAGCTCATGAATTACAACCTGTGACAACTCCATGGCCTTTTTCCCAATGGGGTCTCGACCTCGTAGGACAAATCCACCCTTCCTCCTCCAATGGCCACAAGTTTATCATTACTACCACCAAGTATTTTACGAAGTGGGTGGAAGCCATTCCTATGACCTATATCACCGGTAAGCAAATAGACAAGTTTATCCTAAACTACCTCATATGCCAGTATGGTATTCCCCAAGCCATTGTCACTGATAATGGGAGACCATTCAAGAACCAAGATGTCCGTGCCTTGTGCACACAATACAATATCCAACATCGCTTTTCAACTCCCTACTATCCGTAGAGTAACGGCCAAGCTGAGGCTTCCAATAAGACCATTCTCAAGATCCTCAAGAAAACAGTCAATGAAGCTGGTCGTGATTGGCACTTGCAACTCAATCCCGCCCTATGGGCCTACCGCACTAGTATCAGAACACCAACTGGTGCCACCCCATATGCCTTGGTCTTTGGCTCTGAAGCCATCCTACCTATAGAGGTCGAGATCCCATCCCTCAGAGTATCCATGCAAGACCTGATCGGTGGAGACAAGTATCGCACTTCTAGATTAGCTGAGCTTGAACTACTAGATGAGAGGCGCCTTGCCGCACTTAATCATCTCCATGTCTATCAAAACTGCCTCCGGCGTAATTACAACAAAAAGATCAAAGAAAGACGGTTTCAAGTTGGTGATCTTGTACTTAGGGAGAATCAGAGAAATCAAGCAGATCGAGAGAAGAAGGGCAAGTTTGAGCCTAATTGGTTAGGTCCCTTCATTGTCACCGCAACATATGGATCAGGAGCTTATACTTTAGCTACGCCTGACGGCATTCCTCTAGATGAGCCACTTAACAGTGTCCATCTCAAGAAGTTCTATGCCTGATCCTCAGAGCATTCCAAAAAAAAACCAAAAAAAAAAAAAAAAAATTCGAAAATCCAAAAAAATTCGTCCTCTGGTGAAAACCTGGCAAACAGGCGCCTTGGATAAGTACCATAGTGAAAACCTGGCAAACAGGTGCTATGTGTAGAGTCAGCATCCGTCGTCTATCGAGTCATGTCCACTCCATGTCTAGTTCGCAGCGCACTTTCCATCCATCCATAATAAAACCATTGACCTTGTTTGCATTTCCATCTCCCTATCTAGTATAGCTTGGAAATTTGTCAATGTCCATCGTCGTCTCCCCATGTCTTGATCTATGTCTACAGTTAACACTGTCTTGTCCTAGGTCAAAGCTTTCGGTGTCTTCTTTGGCAGTCACCTGTACAGTTTCCTCTACCAGAATGGAGGCAACTCTTTCCTTAACGTAGGTCTAGGATTGGTTCCTTGTTCGTGATTCGCAATGCATACTTCAATCTCTTTTCTCATTGTTCACAGGTAACACCCTTTAATGGACACATCGCTCCTACGATAAGGATGTTATCTTCTCAACACTTTTCCCACATCATCACACCAACCAGAACTACATATCATCTCTTCTCAAATCTTAAGGTACCTTGATCCCATGGATATGGGTATGTAGACAGTCTGGAATACGAAGGACGTATCCAGTACTCAGGTACATAAGACCCCCTCTTCCACCTCAGTCCATTTCACCACTCTATCCAGAACTACATATTTATCACATTCATCTTCCATCGTAGTGTGCCTTGATCCCGTGGATACAGGGTATGTAGGCAGTCTGGAATACAAAGGATGTATCCAGTACTCAGGCACACACGATCCATCATTCTCCGCCCGTCTCAATCCAGTTGCACGTCATCCTTCTAGTCTTCCATTTATCAAAATCCATTTCGCCTCGACTTGGCTAACTCAAGCAGCAAGCTAGCGCATCCTTTCAAAGCAAAAGTCCTTAACAAACCTAAAGCAAAGAGGCCTACTTCCAGAGTCATCTACTGTCCTGCATTCCGATTGCCAACATCAGCTAAGTACCGCTTAACCAAGCCCTAGATCAACAAGCTTGTCTTCTGCGAAGTGTTCCATTGTCGAGACCAACACACGCGTCTCCTGCGACATGTGGCATTTCTTGCAGCGAGACATTGTCTTTTTAGGTAGATAGCCCCCTTTAACGGACACAGAGTTCCTACGATAAGGCTGTTATCTTTCCTATCCAATCTATCCTGAGCAACCTCTTTGGCAAGAGAATATGTTGACTATATGTTTATTTTGTAAGTCAGTCAATTTGTGTTATGGTTTATCTTTTGTTCCTTTTCCAATACCTATTTAAGGCTACCTTGATTTATTTATAATCTTGGTATGTTGCGATGCAGTACGGATTGGGGGCATAGTCATTGCTTTCTGTGTGCCATGTTTGAGGAATGATCTTTAGTATCTTTCTAAGCATTATATTTATCTTGTGTGTGTTACGACCTAGCATCTTACATATTTAATACTCTTCTTGCATTTACATGTATTGAAGTTTATTTTATGTTCAAGACTATGGTTTATTCACATGTTCCAACAAGGTTATATTATGTCTAAAGGATCTAAGTTCAAACCGCTTGCTTGCAGAGTCAACATCCACGCACTCGGATATTACTGCACCTTGGTCTTTTATACCTTGGTGGCGAACTATCCACGTGCTATATCAAAATAAGAATTGCTCTTTATATACAAATGTGAAACCATTGCAACAAGCTCATTCATCCATTCCCACAACCTTTATATCGTTTTCATTGCAGTAATCGATCAACAGTCTCTGTCTCCATCTCCTCCTGTTCTTCTCTCTGGTGCATATCTGCAAAACCCACATGTCAGATATCACTAGTCATCACATCTATATCATCGTACATCCCTATCATCATACATCTATAAGCATCATATAAGCAACATATGTCATCACGTGAATCCATAATCATACATACATATCATCACATCCATGACATCAAGGAACGCGTACACAAAAGCATGAACAACAAGTGAGCCGAATAGATCATCATATATATCATGTAATGGTCATCATAATACAAAATGTATGTGTCTACATCAATAATACAAAGTGTGTATACATCCAAATATACATCAAAATAGTACATCAAGGCTATCAAGAGCCTGCAAAATATACATCAGAATGCACGCAGGTATCTGTCCAAAATGATATAAATGGTACAATGTACAAATGTCCATCGTAATACAACTATGGAACAAATATGATACAATATACATGTACATGCCCTAGTGGGTAGAGCTGCCCTCCTGTTGTAGCCCCTGTCCTCCCCCTGTACTTGATGGGGGTCCCCCTACTAGTCCTCCTCCGCCCCCTGGTGGTAAAAATGGTCCCCTAATTGAGGACACTGACTGCCCTGTCCTACAGGATCCGGATGCCCTAGATCTGCTCCTATCTCTGTAACTCAGTGCCTGCTGAGCCGTGGCACCGCACCCACATACAAACCCTTGTAATACTCTGCCTCCCAGCCAACTGATACTAGCTCACCCTGCACTCGGACGAGCTCACTGTATAGGGTCCTCTGATCTGCACCCAGTGCACGGCGTGCCTCATCTCTCTCCCGCCTCACTCTAAAGAGTGTGGCCTCTGCTGTCAACCGCAGCTGTACCTCTACGTCTCTCTCTCTCTCTCCTAGCCTGTGCTAGCTGCTCGGCGTCTGCTGCTGGTGCGACTGGCGGCTGCACCTGTGCCTGTGCCTGTACCTGGGCCTGTAGCTGTGTGTATGCCTGCACCTAGGCCTGTAGCTATGCCTGTACCTGTGCTAGGGCTGTCTGTGATGCTGAGGCTGCCTGTGTCTGTGTCTGGGCTGTGGCCTCAGCCTATCTCGCCTCAGCCCATGTTGCATCCCTATCCCTCCTCAATCGTAACATCTGGAGCTCTAATCGAGTCCTCCGGGCTATCTCCTCCTGCAGCAGTCGCTCGGCTCTCTGCAAATTGGTCTCTATGACTGGACCCACTGCCTCCGCCATCGCCACATCAGCCTACTAGCCGTTGCCCTCTCCACCTGCCTGTTGCCTAGCTGCTCAAGCATGCCGTCTCATCCTAGCCTCCCCTCCGAGGACTAGTACCTCCCCCATTGCCCCTGCTACACCTGGTGTAGTCAATCTAATCGGCCTGTGTGTCTGCCAATACTGATCGTACTCTAGCAGCGTCCCTAGGTTTGCAAGCCCTGTGTCCTAGTCCCATCTCACGGGGATAAGTCCCCGTACCTCTGCCAAGGCTGTAGCCACTGGGATCTCTGCATCCCAGTCTCCAACCTCTCTCCGTGTCCGGGCATGTGTCGCCTCCCCCACAGGTAGTCCCTGCAGCAATCCGAACTACCTAAGTACCCGCTCTAGTAGGTACCTCTCTATCATATCTGTCTGTCTCCTGAATAGGTACCACACCTGTCTGCAAAACATGAGCTGCTCATGCTTGTCATCCCACTCCTCACATAGTAGCTAGGGCCTCCATATGAACAGGTCCATCTCATCAATCTGCCGCCTCCAATGGCTAACCGACCCCATCCTCCGGTGTGTGATCACTCCATCATATAAGAACGCATAGGGCTCGCCTCTGTCTCAATGGCGCTATGCCATGGGTCGAATCACTGGAATATGCTCCCACTCCCATACCTGTAATAAGGTCACCCCTGCTGAGAGGCTCCTGCCTCTCCTGTACACGCAATGGTGCATGTCATGATACAATTGTCCTAGTACACAGGGGCCCCACACATACTATCTGCCATGTGTGAACATCCCTGATAGCACTGTACCCCAACCAACTGATAATCCTCTGGATCTCCTGTCAGGACACAGGAAGCTACCAATCAGTGACGCAACTATCCATCTGATCCTGTCGCAGAGTCTCGGGACGTTTGCCCATCGGATCTCTCCGTCATCTATCCAAAGGTCATCTGTGCAAAAGACCTCCACCAAGCCTGCCTCGCCCTGTGCTGGGTCAAAGTCCACTATCTCTCCATCAATCCGAATCCGCAGGATCCGGTACACGTCCTCTAATGTCA
The DNA here is from genome assembly GCA_027924645.1 of Cunninghamia lanceolata. Taxonomy (NCBI): domain Eukaryota; kingdom Viridiplantae; phylum Streptophyta; class Pinopsida; order Cupressales; family Cupressaceae; genus Cunninghamia; species Cunninghamia lanceolata. The sequence goes on from BSBN01000515.1 coordinate 4,305,163, forward strand.
CTATCGCCTCCCCCGTCGGAAAGTGGAAAGACGAGGTCTCGCTGTGGTATCGCTCCACAACTGCTGTCACTAGGGCGAGATTCACCCTAATGTGTGTCAAATGCGCAACGTGCCATAGTCCCGCATGCTCCAGGAATGCGTCCTCCTCCCATGTCAACTGTACTACCTCGTGTGCAATCACGTGATGTCGCTCTCGCGACATCAGTGGTGGCAAAATCCTCTGCATCCATAACAACTCACTTGTCAGTTCTTCTATAACCAATCCCTCGAAATCCTATCTACCCATATGCTATGCTATGCAACCCCCAACCATCCCTTTCCTCTTTTGACCCCTAGGATAGGCATCCCTTTTCTCACCCCACACTTATAATTTTCTTCTACTCAAGCCAAAAGCACTTTGTTTTTACAAAAGCGCCGCATTGTCTATCCCAAAGCGCTGCATTTTTTATACCAATTGCGCCTTGTTTACCAAGTGCGCCGCGCTATGCTACCAACCGCGCCACTCTGTTTTACTAGAAGCGACTCGATTTCTGCTATCTCCTACCAACTGCATTATTCTACCCTACCCAAGGCGCTGCGGCATACTGCCAATCGCGCTGCAGCATACTGCCAAGCGCGCTGCGGTGCTGACCTACAAATCATTAGCGCTGCGATTTTACCAATAGCGCTACAACCCCCTACCAACCGTGTTGCGGCATGCCAAAAGCGCCATAACCGACTACCATACGCGCTGCGACTCCCTAAAGCGCTTTTGGCTGACCTGGTAACCCTGCCTAGACCTAGCCCTAAACCGCCCTAAAACGACAAAATTACAAAAGGGTTTTCGACCACTTATCGCTGCCGGTGCTCCTGCTGGCCTCCTGTACGTCCGCACGAGCCCTGCTCGATGTCTGTGCGCTGGAATCGACATCTCTCCTCGCTGTCTGCTCCTTCCACTCAACCTAGTTTGGAAGCTCTCCTCTCTAAATTTTGCAACTCCTAGGGTGCTAATGAGGATTGTGGTCCCCATGGGATCTATTTATAGCATCCCTCCCTCATGTTTTCTTCTCTCCCCACCCCTTTCTGCTTTTTCGCCTACCTGGTCACGCATTCTTCTAGTCGAGTGTTAACACCGTTCCTCTGTCGCTTCCCTGTCTTCCCGCTCGAGGGGGCATACGCTGGGGCAACTACCTACATTGGGGCATTAATAAATTGTATCATGTCTTCAACAATCATTTTCTTTGACGCAACGCTATAAACTGCATTGCATCAAAGAGGGGCAAAATGTAGACACTCTAAAATGACCGTGTCGTCGAATCACTTGCATTTCGTAATCTGTCAAATCACCTGCATTTCACACGTTAATTAAATAATCTAATTATTTAATTAATTTCACCAAATTCTTCTAAATCACATACTTTCGACATTTAATTAAATAAATTCTCTTTATTTAATTAATTAAATTAAATTCCTTTGTTATTCTTCCAAAATTAAATAATTTTAATTATTTAATCAAATCATCATCCTTTTTCAAAATTCAAGTTTACATTAATTAAATAAATCCAATTATTTAATTAATTCATCACAATCCTATCTTATCTACAATTAAATAATTTACATTATTTAATTAAATCAAAATTTATTCTTCCAAAATCATGCGCAACAATTAAATAAATTTATTTATTTAATTTGCTTTCAAATCTTCTAAATTAAATAATTCTAATTATTTAATTATTTCTTCTAAAATATCTTCTCTAAATTTAAATAAATCAAATATTTATTTAAATTACTTTTTCTTCTAAATTTGAGTTATCTCTAATAGAACTTAGGCTTTCCATATTTAATAAAGCAAAAATCTTCTAATTCTCATGCAAATCCCTTCTTCTTGTTTTAAATCACTTAACTGATTATTACATTCTGTTAATTGCTTTAACTCATTCTTCTATTCTTGATAACTCCTCTCATGCAAAAGAAAGCAAGACACTTGGCTTCTTCTCATTCATTGCACGTTCCTCAACTGTTCTCCGCCATTGATTCTTCTGAATTATCTGGACCGTTGATCGATCTTCATTGAAACCTATATAAACCCCCCTCATCTCCTTCATTACCTCTCTCTTCGATCGTATTCTCAGGCATACTTAACGGAGCTTTGAGCATACAAAACGCGTCGGTTGAGCAACCTTACGATCTTTTGACATTGATCTTTGAGCACATTGAGCACACTACTTGCTTGTTGCAACTATGGTTTCGCAACTTGATTGAGCAATCCACACATCTCCAAAGGGAACAACACAAAATTTGGTAATAGCTTTCATTTGTCTTTGATTTTATGATATTGGCTTTTACTTAGATTGGTTCGCTTTATGTGATTGGTTATTGATTTGTTTTGTTTTATTAAATCAATTTTTCCTCATACACACTTGTTACTGTCTTCTCCGTGTTCTACGTGTCTGTTACTGTCTTCATTGTGTTTGACATGTCTACAATGTGTTTTCTCTAATGTCAACTTGAGATTGAGCGCTAAAAATAGTTCCTCAATCTCTGTGTATGCATTAGCTTCAAGTGTTTGGCATGTTTGCTATGTTTTGACTATACTTTAATGCATGTATGGGTCATAAGATCATACATACATTAAAGTGGGGGCTAAATGTTACGTTGTAAAATGTCCCCCTAGGACTTTTACCTCCAAAGTTTAGCTCCCGAGTCCCTTAATTTTCATCATGCATATTAGAATTGAATCTCGAGATGAAATGCCCTAAAACCCATGATAAATGGGACATAGGGGACATTGTAGAGTTTAGATCCTAAACCAAAATAGGTCCCATGGCTTAGGCGCTCATTCCCTTGACCTGCCCTATTTTGGTGGGGTCCCAAATTTGAATGTCAGTTGGAGACCGTTAAAAGGTGTATGTTGCCGACATCTTAAGTTTGAATTACGAAATTTGTAGCAGGAATGCATATATAAATATGTTTAGGACTTCATTTGTAAACTAGAAGATGATTATGATATTTTGGTGAACTTATGATTTTAGAGCATTCAAGGCATTCATTGTGTTGCAAAGCATATTTGTGTTGTTGTTGTGTTTGTTATTGTAGATTTGGCTTCATCTTCTCATGTTGTGAAAGATCTTCATCTATTTGCGAGCTACACCTCTGAGGTGATATCTATTTGTGCTTCAATAAATTATTTATCAATTTGTTTTTGCCTCTGTCCTATAAGAACACACACTCTATATCTAGCAACGGTGTTGGAAGGCTTGAATGCCATTCCAGGGCTTGACCAAGGAAAGCTCCTAAACACCACAACCCCCAACCCCTCTCCTTGTGGTTACAGGTGATAGGTGTAGGATCTTGAAGAGTGGAGTTGGATAGGACTATTAAAGAACATAAGGATCTCGGATATGATGGAAAAAGGTAGAGAAGAGCACTATTAGGGCTTGGGCACTACCCTCCAGGTTTGTAGAGTGAGGAATCTTTGGAACAATGATAATCAATAGCAGAAAAGGTTCATAAACCCTTAACAAAAATATTGCCTTGGGCTTGGACACGATTCCTTTTGCCCTTGACTTTTTCTGGATTCTAAACTTCAAAATCTGGTATGTATCTAATCTTCATTTAGTATATCTGTGTGTGAGCATTTGTCATAATTCATTTATTTATTCGTGATTTTACATAATTAGGGTTTTGAGCATAATTGGACTTAAATTAACACATTAATCATCAATTTCCAAATTTCCCTATCATTACAAGTGACAACCAACCTATAGATGAATCCTCTTGCAGAAGTTGTGATTCAACTCAGTTAAATGTCCTTGAATGTGTTTAGTGAAAGGAGGATCTAGCTAAATCATCTATCAATCCCATCTCCCCCCTTTTTCTACATAACATATCTATCCTTTGTTGTTGGAATTTTTTAAGAAAGAAGGCTTTTGTTTCCTTGCATGCCCACTGATTGGACCCTGGTTCGAATTGTGAGAGGTATTTTGTATCAATCTATGGAACATTGCAGTCTTTGTGAGTGTGAATAGAAAGGTTTGCAATCGCAATCTTTGTTTAATGTTGTTCCTTCAAATTTTTGTAGTGCAGCGCCAACAATGTCATACTAAGAGTAAACGTCCAGTAACATGATTAAATATTCTTCTATAGAAAAATCAAAGCTCGTAGCAGGAAGACGTGAAGAATCTTGTGGATCAATTGGCTATTTCTCTTGCCCGATACATATTTTGACTTCAGACTTTATAAAGTTTGTAGCAAATATTTGATGTTAGGGTTTTGATCTTGCGCAGAGGAAGCTTAGTGGGCCCAACCGTGTTTGATGTTGGGAGTTGTTTTGAAGTTGCAAGGGATCTTAATCCCACATTCACGTGTTTTTTGTGAGCAAGGCTCACGTGGGCATTCAAAGTCACTCACACATGGTGATTGGAGACTTGTATGCTTGGTGACTTGTATGCTCGGCATGCTAGCTTGATGATTTGGCATTCAGATTTGTGGTGACTTGGCTCTTATGTGGATCAAGAACCTGCCACATATTTCAAATATTGAGATCCAATTGGTCCTAGGGGCCCAAATTTTTGCCTCCACTCAAGGATGTGGTCACATGGACGACCAGAATTAAGCCCTCAGGGGCTTGATATTGCCTCCAAAGTGCTTTTATAGGCCCTTTTTTCATTTTTGCATATATTTTGCATACAAAGGCTGATTTTCACAAACTAGATATCAACGGAAAGGTATTTTCATCACCTTTGCAGTGGTTGAGGTATTTCTCTCATATTTTTATGTTTGATGGTGCTTTTACTCCATTGAAGTTCGATATTGGTTTTGCTTAATTCTTGTGAACAAAGGGGTTGGTTGCCTATACTATGAAGAATATTTGTTGCATTCTCTTGTTTTATCATGGACTTGACTAAAGTAGAACTTCTAACTAGAACAAATTATCTTAAGTGGAAATCTAATATGGAGATTTTGTTGTTGAAATTGAAGTTGCAAAGGATTACTTTTGACCAAGATCCTAAACCCACAAGTGTTGTAGAAAAAAGGAAATGGTTTGATCGGAGAGATGAAGCTCTTGGTACTCTCATTATGTCCATTTCTCCTGATTTGAGATATCATGTGTTATCTTGTAAGCATCCTAATGATATTTGGACTACCTTAGAGAATCTTTTTGGTAAGCCAGATAAGATGATGAAATTTTATTTGGAGAATGAACTAATGAATCTAGATTCTAGACATTTTGATAATATCTAGGACTTTTTCACCAAGCTTAATTCTCTCAGATTGCAGTTTTCTGAATGTGGGGTTAAAAAGGATGATGAGCAATTGATTATATCTACTCTCTCTAAGTTAGGTCCTGATTATTTTGTATTTATTTTTGCATTTTATTCTACCATGGATGCTCTAGGTAGTGCACACAAAATACCTTCTCTCGATGGTTTTGCAGCGCAACTCACGAGGGAACAAGAAAAGTTGGCACAAATGGGCACATTGACGCTTATAAATTCTCAAGCACTTCTTGGAAAATATCCTAAGGCTTCAAGTGGCAAGGACAAGAAGCAGAATAAGGATTCTAAGTCTAAAGAGAAAGTTAAGGATCCTCCTTCACAACCTACTCCTAAGACCAAGACCTCTTCTAAAGAGGAACCATCACAAAAGAAGAAGATCAAATGTGCTTATTGCAAGAAATCCAGACGTAATGAACATAGGTGTTATACTAAGAAGATTGATGAACTCACTCACCTTCTTCAAAAGAACAACATCCTGCTACCCTCATCAGAGTCTTCTTCTCCTTCTACTTCTGCATCACATTCGGTAGCATCTTCATCTACACAGTCAGGGAATGCATGATTTGCTAATGGGATGAAAGGTAAAGCACTATTGGCTTCTAGTATTCCTAAAAATGGGAGATGGCTTCTTGATTTAGGAGCATCTCATCATATGGCATCTTCTTTGGATATGTTCTCTTCTTTTGAGCCTTGTAGTTCATCTAACATTTTGATGGGTAACAATACATACATGAAGGTTTGTGGGAAAGGTTCTATTGATATGGGTGAAGGATGTTTTAATGATGTTCTTTGTGTACCCTTCTTGACCACTAATCCCCTTTCAGTTTATCAAATTACTCATGGTGCACAAGGTAAGACAGTTGAGTTCACTCTTGATCATGTTTACATTAGAGACATAGAGACTAGAGAGATCATTGCTACAAGGGTGGTGGATCATACATCTCGCTTGTATTCTTTTTCTCATTTTTCTCTTGATGATGATATTCCTTTGGCTGATGTTCATACCCTTCCATCAAGGGTGAATCATGTATGTGAGGAGAAGTTTGGTCACTTGAAACTTGGTGTTCTTGAGACTAGTGTTGAGCTTCCTCCTTCTCTATCTCCCGCTTCATATTTGGGTCCTACTCTTGAGTAGGTTGATCATAGTTTTTCAGATCTTGATTTATTAGATGAGTATTTTACAGGTATCTCAGACTTGTTTGTAGAGTCTCATCTTGCAGATTCGGTAGACATATTTGAGGGGATTTCTCTCCTCTTTGATGACAGTTCCAGCATGGCTATTGATACATCTACATCTTCTTTGGAGATTGACATTGATGAGTTTTCTCTTTCACTTGATTTGTCACATTTCTTGGTTTTTTTTAATCATGATTATGTGGTGGATTATCCATGCTTGGAGACTCCTACTCAATCTTCAGAGATTTCTATTTGGAGACTTCCTTCCTCCTTCTTTCAGTTGGACATGGAGTGGCTTCTTCGTCATTCGGTGGACTTTTTTCTTCCAAAGGGGAGAGGTGTTGCTTGTAGGCCTTGGATCATCTTTTATTTCTAGGCATACTTCATCGACATTGGAGCTTCTTCATTATGGGGGGATATAATGTTTCTCTTTTTCCTTCCTATGGGGGGATCATTGATTGTATATACATGATGTATATAGTCCTTAGGGGTATTAGTGAGTCCTCCATGCATCATCTTGTTTTCTTTTCTCTCTTTTGGAGAGGAGTTTTGTCCCACAGGGTTTTCTCCTTTTCTTTGCTTGTGAGAGATTGCATTGCATTGCATTTTGCATTGTAAATGGGTACCTAACATGGTTGTGTAGCTGGGACCCATATTGCATCTTTCTCAGATTGCATAATAATCTCCCTAAGTTGCACTTAAGGGGGGGTGTTGGAGTAAATGAGTTTTTACCATTTACTTTGCTTAAGTTTTACTTAGGCATCATGATGCATTATTAGACATTAGTTTATTAATTGGTAGTCGTTGTCGATTATCTCTTTACCAGATTTTTCCTTGCCTTTATAAGCAAGGCCAATGTACATTATTTGCATCTCATTTTCAATTATTCACTCATTCGGTGAAATATTTATCTCTTTGTGAAGGTTTATTGCAGGTCGTGCTCCTAGGAGGTGGTTCACACCAACACATATTTGAAACATAAGAGTGTAAAATTTGATTGTCAATAATATGATTTCTATGTGTGGTGTCGATAATGGGGGCAACCCTTTGGTTGCTCCAAATCAAGATTTGAAAATTTATACTAATCCATTTCATAGCCATGCTAAAAATATCCATGCACATTATGAACATGATCTTTTTACTAGGGAAAATACTCATTTGATAGAAATTCCATGGATGATTATTTCATTGATTCCAATGCCCAATCACACATCGATGATTTTGTGGGTATGATACATTCTAGAGACACATCTTCTCATGCGTCTCCACTATTTACATTTTTTAGTGAGAAGATTCCACAAAAAAAATATTATGGTCCTTTGCATGTTCCTAACTTCTCATTAATCCTACATGCTAGTTTAATATATGTACTAAGGAATTTTTGTTCAATCATCATATTAAGCAACAAACTTATGCATATTTTAGTGTTTCATTAAAAATGACTAGTGGAATCTTGAATAGTGTTATGTTATGGTATTTCATCTCTAGATAGATTTAGTATGTTTCTTATTAGACTATGTATAGAGCAATGCAAAATAGATCCTTCTATTTTACATCAATGTGTTAAGTTTGTTCATGAAGGTAAAGTTGCTACAATTGATAAGCTCCATCTTATCCACCATCTGAATTGAGTCATTTTACTATGGACACATTTGTGACGACTCTTGTGGAGCTTCCATATGAGCAAAAAGATGATACACATGATTTAGATAAATTTCACATAGAAGGACAATTAAGGACAAATATGGGCAAGAATCAAGAAGCTACTTATGAACCTTCTTGTTCTATAGTTTGTGAGGATAAAAGGCACAAGGAACCTTGAGTGGCACATTCTACAGTGTCTAAGCATCAAGGTATTGATATATATGCATGTCTTCAAATGATCCTTACGAATAACACATTACTCATGTGTCAAGAAAGCAAGAGAAGAATAAGGGCACTATGTGTGATAAACCCACTTTCATTCTACAGGCACTTCTTCATGGGTACCTAATAAAGATGTTTTTATGAAGAAAATGCATGCGCTCTCTATGGAGCCACCTCTAGAGAAGCAATAACAACAAGTAAAGAAAGATAAATCAATAGTTGTACCTATTGTTGGTGTTTTCATTAAGAGCACTACTTCTTATCAAGATGAAATCCATTTACTTGAGGATGGATAACTTGATGTTAGTTGTTGGGATGAGGATGACCTCTTAGATGCTGATCTCTCTAATTTGGTTGCTCTAGACCTTTAACATTCTTATGCTTTACTTATATATACATATAAACATATGTATGTGTGTGTGTGTATTTTAGCTTATACTTTTTTCCTTCTTACATGTCCTTACACTTTGGCCTTTGTTTATGCCATGTTTGTTGTGCATTTCCTATTCTCATTTCACCTTCTATATTATTGTAATGGTGAAACTTGCATACCTATGCCCTTATCCCATATGTTTTGGACCCACTTTGATTAGAGTGTATTAAATGCAATAATTGGCTTACAAGTGGTGTATTCTTGTGTAAATTAAGCTCACAATATCACACATCTTGATCTTACTATTACAAAAATCCCAAAATTTGCACCATCAATATTAGATTTGTTCTCCATCCCTAGACCTATTTTTCATCACCCTAGATTAGATTCATAGGTGCATACCTAACCCAAGTTAGTTATGTAGTCACACATTCGATCCCTAAAATTTTAATTCAAATTTCAAATTTCTCACCTAGGCTAACTATTTATGTAGTCATTATGAGCCAACCTAGCATATGTTATGTTGATTTATGTGTTTATTTGTTCGTTGTATTTAAGGACATTCCCTCATTCATTCAAAAATCATTTATGAGTTATCAAAAGGAGTATGTTGGGGTTTGATTGATAGAATATTTACAAGAGTATCATAGCAGGATTATCAGAGCACATCAACCTATATTTGTTATGTTGGGAAAGTTGTCTCAACCTTGCATCCTAATGTTAAGAATTAAAAAAGCAAAGTTTGGGCTATAGAACACAAAAATACAATTTATAGGGCTTTAGAGGTCATTTTGGCCTTGAAAAATGTCAAAACAAGCCTTAATAGAAGACAATTGGTTATGACAATGTGGACCTCTTTGAGATATTATATTTTAAAAAGAGGGGGCTCAATTGGCTTCCTAGATCAAAGTTGTGGCCTCCAGAAGTTGGGCCTCCCATATTAGAAATGTAAGAGCATCTATGATGCATGAAAGGGTTGTAAGAGGGAGTTACACTTGTTGACCAACTTATGACACATCATAAAACATTTTTTTATTAATGACAATGGAGACAAAATAGAGTGCCTAAGTTGGTGAGATATTATCACGATCTTATGACAAGTGGAAGGAATATGCTATTTTTAGCTTGTAGGCTCATCTTGGGATTTGGGCAGTGGACTAGGGATTTGGGTGCCACACTTTGGATGGTTTTATCTCATTGTTTCCTAATTACCATTTGATGGTTTCGTGTATTTCTTCTCCTATTTATTGGGGGATTGATATAGATGTTTCACAATGAGTTCTGTAGGTATTGTTATGATGCCAAGATTGCTCCAATTCTCTTGTTTGTGATACTCTTGTAAAGGCTTAGACTCTGCAAGTGTATTGTAACCATTAATTATTAAAATAATACATTGAGTTACTTTGGGGTGTGACATTTTTCTTGTGAAAGGGTTTTCCCCAGATAAAATGTTATGGTATATTGCTTTTGTGTTTGTTTCCTTGTAACTGTTGTATGGTCAATTAAATTTTTGCACACACCCCCTCTCATAGATTAGTATAGGAAGCATATTTTGCACCTCTACTTCCTTTCACGTTGCATGCTTATTTATCACTTTTACATCTTTACTTAGAGGCATGGTGTTGATATGTCTAGGGGTTTGACTGAGAAGAACTTGAACCTAGTAATTTGAAAAAATTTAAAAGGCATTTATAAACATTGCTTGTCCTTACAAGTACCCAAACACAAATGATTGAGGTGAGCCAGTTATAGTAATTTGTGAAGTTCCATATCATTCTTGCGAGTTACATGATCACATCCATGTAGAAGATTAGATTTGTACTCAAAGGGATAATCTCCCTAGTCACTGATGTAATCTCATATAGAAAGTACATAGTTGGATAATTAAGACAACATTTGAGGATACAAATTAAAAGCATTGATAAATGGATCCCTAACATTTAGATAGGCATTTTTACATCAAAATAAGAGCTAAGTACCCACACATTTATTTTATTTAAATTTTTGCATTTATTATTTGTATCTATTTACATGTGTGGCAATAATCAATTCCAACTCTATTATCTAGGTTAATTATTTACTTATTGATTGCATCTATTTAATTAGAGTAGGTTTCTATAAAAGGGATTATATTCCTTTATAATTATGCTTTATACTTTTTTTCCCCACCTGGGGTCATCTTTTTCTTTTGATTCTTTCCATGGCTTCCTATATGCCTTGTTTGTTCCTATATTCCATAATTACCATTCATGCTTTCCCATATTGCTTGTTTAGCTCCTACACTTTCCTATGTTCTATGTTTAGCTCCCATAATTTCCTACATTCCTTGTTTATTCCTAAGTTCCTATGACATATTCTTATGATGTCTAGATCGTATGTTACCCACACACCATGTTTATTCTAATGCTTACACATACTTATGCCATCACTCTCACATGTTTTTCATGTTATATACTTCTCACATTTACATATTGTGCTGCTTATAAATTATATGTTATGACATTTACATGTTTCCATATGTTTATCCATTTGATTACATGTTTATCAATGCTCACATGCCTGCATGTTTACAATCCTTATGATGCTTATATCCCATGATTACATATTTATGATCTTTACCATGCTCATAATTTACACCTTACTTGTGCTTACACGACCTTTATTTAGCATTAATGGCTATCATTATCTTGTGATTTGCCTTCATTAGGGGCAACATTAGGGGCATCTTAATTTCCCTTGTTATATGTATTTTCACAATCCCATATCATCTATGTGGTGCAGTCACAGATGGAGGGTCCAGAAATAGGACTATCCTACTGTGCAGCCTTAGAGTAAACACAATAGAAACACAAAGAATGTAGCAACAAATGAATATATTGATTCAATATCATGAACAAGTACAATCTTCACATGCCGGCAACATGCGGACTGTTATGGGCTCACAAGCCAGTCCTCTTACAAAATTCTATGAAAGATATAGCTTTGAAGTGCCTTCTGCAAATCCACAACTAAAGACTAAAAACTTTCTATCATATTTTCCTATACTCCCAATGCATCTAATGAAAGCTTATATATCATTTCCCAGCTCAAGGAATGCTCCGTGTTGGCCTTAAGAGGTTCCAAAATTGGATGCTTGATGAAACGTGTAGGTCAGCCTTAATCATGTGGTAGTGCTCCGCATTATGAAGAAACACGTTGCGGTTCTGAATGAATATGTCCTCGGTCCCAAATTGCCTTGTGAGATATTCCATTTGGCTCTACAAGTCATGGGAAGGTGCCACAAACTCTATAGGCTCATACAGAATGTTGAATGCTCTGTTCTGTGAGCTCTGACGATGTTCCAATAGCGATAACTTTCTGCAAACAATTGCAAACCTCGTGAGATCTAAATATGATGTAGATGACATAGTGTAGAGTCTTCATTCTGCTCCATAGACTATGAAATGATGATGCGGTAGAATGCGGTGCAATCTACTAAGACTATACTAACTGAAATATAACTAAAATGCAACAAAAGAAAATAAATCAATATATATATTTTTGGTTGATGCAAGATTGCCTTTCAACCTAGGATGCTCCTGCATCACTATGTTTTTACATGCTTATCACATGATGAAATATTTTACCACTTTTACATGCTTTATAATGATAATATCTTTTTCTCCTCATGATCATATCTTTACCAATTGGAGAGGGGCATATATAACACTAACATTTCTTCTGTGAGTTATATTTTGTAGTGATAAGATCATAGTCATTCATATGTTGAAGGGAGATTTATCAATTTTTTTTGCATTGTCGGAACCTTCCACCTAGTCAAAGTCCTACTATTTTTCTACTTGGCCATAGCTTTATCACCTTTCACTTAGACAAAATCTCTTACCCTTATTCTCTTATCATTCTTATAACTTACACCTTACTCGTGCTTGCATGACCTTTATCTAGATTTTATGGTTATCATTATCTTGTAATTGCCTTCATTGAGGGCAACATTAGGGGGCATCTTGGTTTCCCTTGTTATATGTAATTTCACAATCCCAACTTACCTACATTTTTACATGCTTATCACATAATGACATCTTACCACTTTTACATTCTTTATCATGATCATATATTTTTTCTTCTCACCTCTAATTCTTTGCATCGTTTCTATGCAACCAATTGGAGGGGGACATATATGTCACTAACATTCCTTTTGTGAGTTATATTTTGTAGTGACAAGTGCATAGTCATTCATATGTTGAAGGGAGATTTATCAAACTTTTTTGCATTGTCAAAACCTTCCACTCAGTCAATGTCCTATTTTTCTACTTGTTAAGATCTTTACCCTTATCCTTTTTACTTTTACCATTCAAAGATAGTTGTCAAGCAAGTTGTAGTTAGTGCATATTTTAAATGTGTGATAGATGCTACTCATTGCATATTTTTTGTTTTGTAGGTTCCAATAGAGCACTCAAGTGATGAGGAGAATATAAGGATTGCCATACATATCCATATCCTTTAAACATATATGTATCATTTGAATGTTTGAAAAATATTTATTTTTTATGTTAAGTACTTATTTTACTTTGACATGCATCCTCATAGTGGTTCACACACACACATCAAAATGGGGGCAAAATATAATGATGAAAATATCATATCCATGCCCTTTTCCCTTATGTTTTGGACCCTCTTCAATTAGAGTTTCCTTTTTGTAATAACTAATTAACAAGTGGCATATTCTTGTGTGAAACTGACTTATGACCTTACCCTATCTTGTTCCCATCATCACGCATCCTCAAGAATGTAGTCTTGGTCCCCAGATCTCCCATTCACCACCTTGGATTAGATCCGTGAGTGTAAAATTGACCCAAGTCATTTATACAATCATGAATCTAAACCTCAAACTTTTAAAATTCAAAATACAACTTTTCCTTGCTTACCTCTTGACTAGTTCTTGTGAGGTGACTTAGTGCATGTTTATGTGAACTTGTGGGATATGTTGTTGTATTTAAGGACATCCATCATTCATTTTGAATTTATGTGAAGGATCACCTAGGAATCATTTGAAGAGCACTCACATGACATCATCCTAATGGCATCATAGAGCATCTTAATTGCATCATTTCGTATCATCTTATGTGCATATTGCATGCTTGCCTGTTATCTTCAATCTTGGTTCATCACCGTTGAATTAGTTTACCTAGGGGCCTAAGTGAGGAGAACACAACTCTTGCTTAAAAAATCCCCAAATGGTATCTATAGACACCATCCCACTTCATACACTAGTATAGCAAGTTGAGGTGAATTTGTTACAGTCATCTATTCCCTACTAACTCATTTTTGTAGGTGTAGGTTCAATTTAATAAGCCAGATCAATTCTACATGCACAAAGATCATTTTCATAGGTGTAAATTTGAACAACAACATAGAGTAATCATTTTATAAGTTCTAAGGCATTTGTTTAATAGATCCTAAAATTCTAATAGATTGATAAATCTATTCCTAACATCTTTAATGAAATATTCCACCATTAAAAATCTTGCTAAATATTATATATTTAATTTTTGAAATTCTGTAATTAATTTTACATTTATTATTACCAATCCCAACTCTTATATTTAAACTATTTTTTTATTTAGTTATTTTAATTACTTAATTAAATTAATTTTATAATGGGTTTTATATTTAATATTCCCAATTTTAACTCTTAAATTTAAACTATTATTTATTTAAATTTTATAATTATTATTTTGATTCCAACTCTTAAATCTAAATTAATCGTTTATTTAATTATTTTAAAAATTTAATTACACTATATAATTAAGTGAGTGTGATTTACTCCATTACAATTCGCAGTGAAAAAACTTAGATATATCTTGCATTAAAAATGCACTTGCCATGTCCTATGTGGAAGTAATAAAATCGTCTGGAAGCTTCTTTTTCTTTCTAACCAAACTCAATGCCAGGGTTTTAGAGAGGTTTAGGGATTCATTATCTATGGCTCACACTTACAATTAACATTACTCTCTGCAACTCTAACAAATCTCCTCGTTTCATTCAGTAAACATACTTTTACCCTTTTTTGTTTTTCCAATTGGTCGTGAATTCTTTTTCAGATAACACAAGTAACTTCAAAGTGATTCTTTATTCATAAAATCAGCAGGTACTGCAATTGTTCCATAAATATAAGGGTTTCATTATTTGTATGGTTTCTGCAATTGATGTATGACTTCCTTTGTTTAATGCTTTGGCATGAGCATGATCGTTCTCTACGACGACGCATTGAGTGTATCGTCTTGAAAAATCCCGGATTCATTTGCAATTCCAATACAGGAAACTGCTTTTTGTTCTTTTTGAAGATCAAATTCTATAAGTTGAAAATATCATTTGTTCCTCGGATTCATTTCAGCGACGCCACAATTAATGAGTTGTAGGGGTTCTTCCGGTGGTGTAGAATAATCTAAGGCTTATATCATTGAAGGGACAAGAAAGTGCCAGACCCAATGTTTCGCTCAAATAGTTTCAGATTCTTATGGCGGATTGCACAGATACCTGGAAAGGGTGCAGCTGGTTCTCAGGTAATGTATGCCACACCTAACACTTGATGAAATTGGCTTACTATAGTTGAAACGAAAGATGAGATGTAATGGGTGCTAAACGTAGACCAATTTTCATTAACGTTCTCGGTCCTATACATCAAATTGCTCTATGTGTGTGCTAAATGTATGCTATTCTTTGTGTATTTTTGCGCTGAATTGGTTTGGTCAGAGACGTCTATACTTATTTCTCAATCCTTACGTTTTGCAGGAGACTGGCATCTGCTGTTTCTCCGGAAAATTTTCCAAGATGCACATGGACCAATGGCATTCAGGTTTGACCAGTGTCTTTCTTTAAACTTGATTTCTCATATTGCTGTATGGCCTACATTTTTGTTTGCTCGACAAAACACTCAAGTGCCATACAGGAATGCACCATTGTTAGAGCTAGACGTCACTAAATTTCTGTTTGCACCCAGTCTCGCCTCGCTAAGCCCACATTAACGCACTGACTTAAATATGTGTAGCATACCAAGCAGGGCTTCAACTCGGCTTATTAACATGGCAATCCATATGTCTTACCTTGGCCTAACAGACCTGTTATATGGCCCACATTTGATTCAAAATAATCTATCAAAACTAGAATAAAAGTACAGAGAATGTTTGATGATTTTCAAATTCAAAACTTTTTTTTAAACATGAAGAAACTGCTAATTTATGATATCGGACTAGAAGAGTGTACATGATAACAGCATTCCAACCTAATTTCGCTTTCTTGCAGATATACATTGAAGATAGCATAAACAAAAGAACAAAATATTAGGTAGCAGTAGCACGTTGGGTTAGACTACATTTTTTACCATATACCCATATGGTGACATATATAATCCTACTACCGACATTATCACAGAACTCCACCAATTTGTGCAAGCTGTGGCAACCATTTGCTAAAACACACCTTATAATAACAACACTATCCATGCCTACGTAAGTCTAAAATTTATCATAGTCAGAGCATCAGAAAACAGAGCAGCACGGAATAACCAAACATATAATAGAAATTATCCATTTGTGGGTTTGGCGCCTTATACCATTCTCTTGACCTTATAGTACATGTTTGGAAGCTCTCAGCCAAGTCCCTAAAGTACCTGTAAAAGTGGCAATCCCTAAAAGGTAGATTTATTTCCTCTAGGCTCTAGCTAATTATAAAACTCCTCTTGAGGTTCATATTATGGAATATTTGGAAAGAGTGTAAGAAACACTTGCAACATCTATCATAAGAAACTACTGCCCGAACACCTTCTTCCTCTAAGGCCACTCCAAATCGTGCTACCATGTTAAATCAGCAACCCTATATCACCCCTCCTCAAGCTCAGTCTAATCTCCTTTACACCTTATTGCCCCAAGATCTCATTCTAACTGGGTTTTCATTTATGCGATAGAACCACAAATTTCACCGTCATTGGAACATGACCTAATAGGTATCTTAATCCTCC
Organism: Cunninghamia lanceolata; assembly: GCA_027924645.1. Classification (NCBI taxonomy): domain Eukaryota; kingdom Viridiplantae; phylum Streptophyta; class Pinopsida; order Cupressales; family Cupressaceae; genus Cunninghamia; species Cunninghamia lanceolata. The sequence continues at coordinate 4,321,853 of BSBN01000515.1, forward strand.
AATTGCTCCCCCTCACAGCAATTTCTCCCCCATTTCCCTTCTCCTCGAAAAGCACCAGAATTTCATCTAACATCAGCATAACTACCAGTATCCTTAGATACAATGGGTTACAGGGCTCCCCTCATAGCTGCAAGTGCATGGCAATCCACCCCATCTTACCAGGATCCTCCTTCACACCAGAATTCTGAGGAATGAATAAATGCTGCTACAATTATAAATGGTGTGACAAATATGGAGGCAACAATCACCGGGCTTACTAAGGAGGTCAAAGAGAATGGTCTTCATGCACCCATTCTTACAAACTGTATTCTTCATATGACATCCAGCAATGAGTTACTGGTGGCTTGCAACCAGTTTCAGCATCATGGAATAAACATATTGGAGGATGTTTTTATAGGAATGCTGCAAAACAATTGTATGCTGATGCCCTATACAAGAAGAGTTATTACCCTCACCCACAAAAGAGGCAAAAGACATCCCTTTCAACCTGAATCTCCGACATCTGACTGGATACACAAGACTGGAAAGGACTTGGCTTCTGGCTTTTGTAACGGTTCTAAAGATTTGTCTACACAATCAGACAACTGATTTACTGCTTGCTGATGCAACCAAAGGAACATCATGCATGCCCTCTTTTTGCTAAAGTATTAATTTACCTATGGTCCTTTTTCTTAGGGATAACTCTTATGTTCTGAAGTGTTTTCTGTCTGGGTAGTTTTTTGGTTTTGTCTTTGCTTGCCAGTTTTTTCTCCCCACTTTCTCATGCACAAGGTCTGATCTTGTGAATTTTTTGGTAACTATCTTCTTTTTCAGTAATATATATATATATTTGCCACGTTAAAAAAAAGCAGATGGAAGTGTTGCTGATTTACTGTAATGTCCCCTTCTAGCAAGCCAAAATTTCTGCAATCTTGCAAACAATTTCAACTTGTAAAGAGCACATTAGTATTCTATCTTTTTCTTTTAATATTTAACTATATATTATTTCTTTCACAACTATATGCTTTTCTTGTTTATACTTCATGAATTACCTTGGGTGAGATAACCTTAAGCCTATTAATCATTCTTTCAACCTTATGGGAGAAGATACATAAGGATGTAATGTCGCCCCAATTCTCATGGGTCCATCATTATTCCTTTGACTATTACATCAAAGGCCTAATCCTTCGATTCTCCAATCGAAGGCCTATTATTCCTTGGTTCGTCAACCAAGGCCTATTAGTCCTTGGTTCTCCAGCCAAGGCCTATTATTTCCTTGGTTCTCCAACCAAGGCCTCTTATTCCTTGGTTCTCCTACCAAGGCCTATCCCTTCAATAGTAGATTGAGGGCTTATTATCTTCCTTGATTTGTCAATCAAGGCCTATGATTTATCCCATGAATTGGTCAACTACAATCCTTGTTACCACCCCATCTCTATGGTGAAGATGATTAATGTTTAAGGACTATTATCCACCCCTTGGGTAATCATGCCTTTACAAATCTATTTCATATTCATAACTATGAACTTATAACCTTCTTGTACTCATTATCTTATTTAAACAAGAATCATGCATTTATGTAGGACATCTATTAGTCTCATATTTACTTGAGTTCATAAGACCTTTGCCTTTATATCTCATTCATAATGGATCATCTTTTCTTACTTATATGTAGTTCTAAGACTAATCTTATATTGTTATTTTCATACATGTAGATTCCAATTAGACCATATATATATAATTCTATTATAATATTTATTATAATCTCTATATTATATTATTATATATATATGTAATATGCAAAATTTGTATTATTTATATTACATAACAATTATTATTATTATTATAATAATTAATCACTATTATTATAATGATCAATGATCATTATTATTGTCATCACAATATTATTATATCATTATCCATGTGATTTTGTAATTAATTCAAATTGTATTTTGGTTCTTATCGGAATATCACAATTCACTTTAGAATATCTATATACTCTTAGAAATCCGAAAATATATTATTTTCTTCTATACATCCAGCAGATATGTGTATATATTTGCTAGCACTTGAATTCTATTGTTGTATTATTATTAACATAACTTTATAATATATTACTTATTTATTATCATTATAATATTATTATTATAAATATATATATAGACATCATTTAATTATTATATAATATATATATTATTATAATATTATTTATTATTGTTATTATAATATCATTATTATTATAGTGTTATCATGAATATAATTTTTAATAATGTTTAATCGTGCCAAATGGGACATCACATCCTTTATCTACTATATATTTATTTATTTACTTATTTATTTTTACTTGAATCATTCCTCCCATTTGCTGCTGATGTACATATCTCTATATATTAATTTATGATATCTTCCGATGATCCTTTCCTTCTATCTCACAACCTTTATTTATTTCCCTTTCAAGGGATATGTTCCAAGAGGCACATCTCTTATTATGCTTGGTGGTAAAAGACATACTTACCCTCTTATAATTTTTATTACTATATATTAATTCCCTTTTGTGGTAAAACTAGTAACTCCTTTATCATAAGAGGATAGGTTAAAATATGTTTATTTACATTATTTGTATTTATATTATATCATTATAATAAATGATATATTATTTATTTTATATCATTTATACCATAATAAATGATATATGATTTATATCATATTATTTATATGTGTTATTTATAAATATAATAATAATATATTTTGTTAATTGAGTTAAATAAATATTATTTAAATATATTAAATAGATTCCATTTATAATATTGTTCATATCTTTAATTTGAATGAATAATACATAATGGATTCAATTATAAATTACTAATATAGGGACATGACATTTACTCCCTGGCCATCTTCACAGCAAGTGTAGGGGCCCATAAGAGATAAGAGGAAATGCTCTATATTTTGTTGATAGTTTCCTTGGTTGCATAATTTTCCATGCTCATGCCCAATCATCCCAAATTTGAGCTAGCTGTTGCATATTACATACATACACACCCAAACATTATCTTTATTTTTTCCAATTGATGGGAACAGTTTTAGGCCTTAGGGGAGATTCATAAAAACTATAAGCACAAGGGTGAACAATTTTATTGCACACAAGCATGCATAAATGAAAGTTATTTTGCTCAGCCCCTTAAACTTGAGAGTATTTTCAACCTTAATTTCTATACACTCGTACTCCAACCTTAAGTTGTGAGAGACATCCATGCTTTGTACTTTGTTCTTCATAGAGGGTTGCTTGAAGTTGGCTTGCTAGTTTGAAGCTCACTTCCCAGTTGTGCCAAGGGATATGCTTTACTATTTGTCTAGTGCTAAATTTCCAAGATATGCTTTGAAATATGGCCTCTTCAATGCAATCATTAGGCTCACAATTCTTTATTGGTTAGAGATTTGGGGCTATAGTTTGGTCTCTTTTAAATGGGCTCACATTGAGAGGGTTCAAACTTCTAACTATCATGCTTCAATATCATTCGTTGTAGATAGAAACTCCCTTAGTGCATTGTTCAAGCACGAGTTTTTTGTAGTCCCTTTGTTTTTAGTAACCTTAGGTTTTGTGAGATACCCATGTTTGGTACTCTGTTCTTTAGAGAGGGTTGTTGTTGTTAGTCCTCCTTGTTTGAGGCCTATGTTCCATTTTTGTTTGTGCAAGAGTCATGCCTTGCTTTTTGCCTTGGATTGCCAATGCTTTTAGATACATTTCCAAGACATTCCTTCAAAGATGCTTTAATTCAATGCAGTCATTAGACCCATAGTTTTTAATGGGTTAGAGGTTTGGGGCCTCAATTTATTTTCTATTGATAGTGCTAACATCTAGAATATTTAAACTATCATAGTGGGATAATCCGATAAACACCCAAATCACTCGCTTGTCAAGCCTCATCTGATGTAGCATCTCCTGAAGAATCACCGTAACTTGCTAAAAGAGCCCCAAAACGCACAACTAAAGGACACTCCATACTAGAATTGAGTCGTCTCATCTTCATCCACATCAACAGTCTAGATAGTGGCACAATAAAGTGCATAAAGAACCACCTAAGACTATATGCCAAAAAAATATATTTGCTCATATATTATCTTTGATAGGACATTTGAAGGGCCCAAAGACGACATATCCTCTCACTATGCAAAATATAAAGACATGTCTCAACTTGCATCTACTAGGAGTGCACCCTCATCTACACAAGGGAAATTATCAAGCCATGAGACCATTCATGTTGGGGATAGTCGAACCAAATGATGGTGGCATTTACATTCTCTAAGAATGCTTGGCATAGAAAGCCAGCTTGAGGCTAAAAAATTGCAAAAGGGAGGTCTAAGTAACCTTAGTTGTCCTCATTACAACTCTATTAATCACCTCCTTCAAGAGAAGAATTCAAGGAGGGGCATCCAAGGAGTACCCAAATGGAGGGAGGCAATCATTAGTGATGGCATTAGATTGAAGGAGTAAACTGGTCTAACAGTACCAACATCATCAATGCCTAGTGTGACCCATGGAAGTAATCCTCTCTAAAGAACGAAGTGCAAAACATGAGTACCTCTCATTACCTCAAGTTGGAGTATATGAACATAGAAATTAAGCTTGAAGATACTCCCAATGCAAAGGGGTTGAACAACAAACTCAAATTGGAGCAAAGCACTATGGGTTTGTCAATCTGCAATGGATCATGAGTTGAAGCATGATAATTTGAATCATCTCAATACAAGTCACAATTAAAAGAGACCAACCGAAGCCTTGTAGCTTTTGTAAAGAACTATAGGTCTAATGATCAAGTTGAAAAGGAGCATTTTCAAAAAGATATTTTGAAAATACATCTAAAAGTAGTAGCACTATAAGATAGAAAACAAGGCATATCCCTTGCAAAGATGCAACTCATAAACGAGCTTCAAACTAAAAAGTAGACAAACTATAGTTAACCCTCTCTAAAGAACAAAGTGTGTACCTCTCACAACCTAAGAATATAGAAATTAAGCTCGAAGTTGATCTCGAGGCGAAGAAGTAGAACAACAAACTCAAGCCCGTACAATGTACAAAGGGGCCATCCATCTGCAAAGGATGAACTCTTTGCAAGGGATATGCCTTACTTTCTATCTTATAGTGCTAATACTTTTAGATGCATTTTCAAAATATCTTTTTGAAAATGCTCCTTTTCAATTTGATCATTAGACCTATAGTTCTTTACAAAAGCTATAGGGCTTCGATTGGTCTCTTTTAACTGTGCTTGTATTGAGACGATTCAAATTATCATGCTTCAACTCATGATCCATTGCAGATTGACAATCCCATAGTGCTTTGTTCCAATTTGAATTTGTTGTTTAATCCCTTTGCATTGAGAGTATCTTCAAGCTTAATTTCTATGTTCATATACTCCAACTTGAGGTAATGAGAGGTACTCATGTTTTGCACTTCGTTCTTTAGAGAGGGTTACTTTCACGGGTCACACTAGGTATTGATGATGTTGGTACTGCTAGACTAGTTTACTCCTTCAATCTAATGCCATCACTAATGATTGCCTCCCTCCATATGGGTACTCCTTGGATGCCCCTCCTTGAATTCTTCTCTTGAAGGAGGTGATTAATAGAGTTGTAATGACGACAACTAAGGTTACTTGGATCTCCCTTTTGCATCTTTTTAGCTTCAAGCTGGCTTTCTATGCCAAGCATTCTTAGAGAATGTAAATGCCACCATCATTTGGTTTGACTATCCCCAACATGAATGGTCTCATGGCTTGATAATTTCCCTTGTGTAGTTGAGGGTGCACTCCTAGTAGGTGCAAGTTGAGACATGTCTCAATATTTTGCACAGTGAGAGGATATGTTGTCTTTGGGCCCTTCAAATGTCCTATCAAAGATAATATATGAGCAAATATATTTTTTTGGCATATAGTCTTAGGTGGTTTTTTATGCACTTTATTGTGCCACTATCTAGACTATTGATGTGGATGAAGATGAGACGACTCAGTTCTAGTATGGAGTGTCCTTTAGTTGTGTGTTTTGGGGCTCTTTTAGCAAGTTACGGTGATTTTTCAGGAGATGCAACATTAGATGAGGCTTGACAAGGGAGTGATTTGGGTGTTTATCCTACTATGCAACATGATGATGGGAGTGATTTGGGTGTTTATCCCAATAAACTAAATAAAATAAGAAGGCTGTGCATCCACCATCGTGGACTAGGAATGGAAAACAAGGGCCAATTATGTTCACATGATTATAGTGTTGGTCAAACATGTCAAAGCCAAAAACAAAGAGGATTGGGAGAAGATGATTGACTTTAGTTGTGTGTTTTGGGGCTCTTTCAAGAAGCAATGAGGATTTTTCAGGAGATGTTGAATCAGATGAGGCTTGACAAGGGAGTGATTTGGGTGCTTATCCCATTGTGCAACATGATGATGGCCCCTCATATGCAAGAAAGTCTACATACAAAGTTACTTATTCTAGGGGGAATGTTCGTGTCACACATGGGCTACCGTTACCTTTAAAGAAACTAAATAAAATAAGGAGGATGTGCATCCATCATCATGGACTAGGAATGAAAAACAAGGGCCAATTATGTTCTCATGACTAGTGTTGGTCAAACATGTCAAAGCCCAAAACAAAGAGGATTGGGAGAAGATGATTGACTTCAGAATTGTGAGGACGGATTATCGGTTATTTTAGATAGTAGGAGTTGTTTGCATTGTTAGAAGTTGTCATTGGGGAAATGTTAAGGTCTCTCTTCTTTCAAAAGGTTTGGTTTGTTAATGCCATCTTTTGGCTCTCCAAGTTGTGTTTTAGTCTTTAGCGGCACATTATAGAGGAAAACCCATTTTATTGGGTCCCTTTGAGTTACCAATACTTGTGATATACTATTTTGTTGGGTAGCTTGTAGGTGTAACTTGCATAGGTAAATGTGTACCTTGCATGTCTAACTTGCACTTGTAAATTGTATTAGTTTCAATGCCTTTATTGGTTGGCTTATCCTTAAATAACTTCTTGAGTGATGTATAGAGGCAATGCCTCTTACCTTTTCAACCGAGAAAGTCACTTCTATAGCAATTGATTCCATTCTATATGGTGCTATTCTTCTTTTAGTGTCTCTTGGCACCACCACACATCAGTGTTCTCTTTTGCTTGTGGAGGTTTTATTATTTGTTTAATCATGAACTTGTGTCTCAAAATCTCACAGTGTCTCTCTTCTGCTCTCTCCTTGCTAGACTTGCAACCCACAAGCAATCTCTTGAGGGTTGCTGCAGGATACTTTTAAAATTGGATGCCAACTCTCTAAATTAATTTGCTAGGCGAGTTCACTAATGTTTGTCTATTTCATGGTACATGTGTGCTGACACAGTGAGAAGATACATGCATGGAATATATATAATATACAGAACTATAAACGTACATAGCTAGTTCTATTGGTGGGTCTGGCTTTACACTTAGATTATATTTTCCATGTGAAAGTCAGTTTTTCTTATATATAAAGTACCAATGGTTAAACTCCTAAGGGTTGCAATGGTTCGAAGCAAGCAGTCACTTTTATGTAATTTGTGCCAAGAGGCGCGCTGCATAGATGTCACACCAACTTGGACTTTGGTGTGGATGGGCTGATGGATGAGGGAACATTGATGGGTGACTTTTTGCATAGACATAACTTTTACTAATAAAAAAATAGCACATATCCATATTAACATTGATCTGATTTTTGCTGAGATTTATCTAAAATGTTCAGGGTGTCAATAACCTTGTTCTTATATGAATGTTGTGGTGAGATTGTCATTTCCATTAATTTGGTTACCATGCTTTTTATACTAGTAATCCCCTATTATGCTAATTGCCCAGCTGAAAACTAGTTCACACCATCTTAGATGCAAAACAGGTAGATGAAAAACACCCAAAGAGGAATGGTCGGAAAGGGTTTGTCACCTTTGCATGTCAGGATTGGTGGAAATGGAATGACATTTCATCATGGAATGTATGTTATATGACAGAAGATCCAAGATCAGCAAAGAAATAGAGGATAGTCAGAAGTAGTAGTTGTGGCCGATTATGGGGCATAGCTGGTTGGTTTTACTCTCAAGTCCCATAGACTGCTTGGTCTTGTGGACGTCATTAAAAACTTTCATTTCATTTCATTGTGCGGTGTAATGTCCCCTTCCTGTGATTGCCCTAAATTTTGCCCTAGAATCACAAGTTTAATATAGTTAGGGTTATAACTTACCAATTAAATTTTTAAAGCAAGATAAATCCTGGTTTAGGTCCTGCAATCATGTTAGATAATATTGGAAATATAATTCATATGATCAAAACATATATAATAAATAAATTATGTATTTAAACCATGTAAGATACATAACTATTTCAAATCTATATAAACTACACAATATCTATAGTGCATGATAGAAGATCAGCCATAATGTATAGTGAAAGTTTAATCATAATAGGACTCGGATGAGAAACATGATAAGTCCGCCTGAAGCTAACCATGCTAAGTCCAAGAGCGGTTATACCATCCCTCTTGGCCCCAAGTGGCAGACACACGGCCATCCAACATGGGGTGGTCTACTTAGTGCATAAACTTGTGTCTGCTTTCCTTATCCATGCTATCTTATCCATCCCTCTTATGATTGAAATTCCTTGAATCCATCCCAACAAACAAACGGCCATCCAACATGGAGTGGGGTACTTCGAAAGGAATCTAGTATCTGCTCACCCTATTGGTATTTCCCACTCTCCTCATGGTTGATTGATGAGAATTACAAACACTAAATACATCCAGGATCATAGAGGTTATACAATCATAAAGATATTATTATACACCATAATCATGATAGAGCATACCACAATATCTATTAAAACATAAGACTGCTGTGTTCTCAGAAACAGAGGTATTTACTGCTGATGCTGCCCCTGTCTGCTAAGTGCAGATATATTTCTCAATATAATCTGATTTCCTTGATTGCTTCATTCAATATTAGAATTATCGAACACTAGAATGATAGAATAATAGAAGGATAGAATAATTGAATGATAGAACGATGGAATCATAGAATGAGAGAAGAGTAGCAGGGTAGAGTGAAAGAATGATATAGTAATAGCCTGATGGAATAATAGAATGGTAGAATGATATAATGATCGAATAATAGAATTATGGACTAATAGATTAATAGAATGAGAGGCTGATAGAGTTATAGCATGATAGAATGGATGCAATAAATACTTCTCTACTGTTTCAATTATTGCATATGTATATATTCTTGAATGATTTCCTTTTATATGCATTGTCCAATTACATCCTTTCTCAAATCTGTATAGTATCCTTGTATCCTTCTGCTGTTATGCTTCAGATATCTGCTCTAAATCTCTTCCTCTTTTTTTCCCTTTTCTAATCACAAAAATTCTCACCTTTTATATCATACCAATGGAGGCGTCTATCATGAAAGAATATGTCTCTTAATAAAGAAGACAACCATTCCAAAGCTGATTGCACCTTTAGGGAGATCGCACCTTTTGCTAAATGCTTAACAAAGATTAATACACACCATTCTTATAGATTGCAGCCTTCATTCTATTGATCGCTGGTAAAACGGATCGCTGCTTTTTGTTTAATGTATATTAAATTGCTTCTCTCACTTTATTCATCGCATCACTTGTATGTTTTTGTAATCGCACTTCATCCCTTTATTAATAGTATACTTTGTCTTTATTGTGAGGTGTTCCAAATGGGAGGTCGGTGTAATTTAAATACTTATATTTAGGAAGGGACATTTCATGCGGTCATGAACTTCAATGAAGCAAGGTTCTGAGAAATGTCTGAAATGCTTGACAAGAGACAAAAACGCCTGTTTGTGTTTTATTATGGGTTGCAGGTTCTTTCACTTTTTCAAATTTGAAATTTTCTATATGGTCAAGGATTACTAATATTAGCATGATTCAAATTTGCATGGACTGACATTTGACATAATGCAACTGCTATATGAATGGCTTATTGCATATGCTATTTCATACAACTGCATATATTCTCTAAGTTATTTGAGTTTATGATAGACAGAGCAAACTAAATGATACTTTCATGAATTATTGTTCTACTCTAGGTATCCCACTACAGTACTTTATTTCTTGTAGTCAATATCAACAGATTTGATGCATTTCTTTAACATACATTGGTATTATCAATTTGACAACACAGTTCATCAAAGAGACGTGTTCTGGGATTATGGGGCTGGGGTCATGTTTATGAACAGGGGCTTCCATTCAACAGGTATATTAATGTATTCAATTGTATGCTAGTGGGCCTTTTTTAGAAAGATCATGAATGATTAATGGATTCTACATCTTCTTGTAGTCACCCATCTTATGGCTGCTAAGGACTACTATCAGATTCTTGGAGTTAATAAGGGTGCAAGTCAACCAGAAATCAAGAAAGCTTATTATGCGGTATGTATGTAATGCACAGTCTTCTTGTGCTGGAAAAATATGTCTAATATGGCATATACTCTTAAACGAGAGGACAAATGAATGTGTATTTAGAATGATTTGGAACATTTGATTTTGTAGAACCATATTCTCAGCTGGTTGTCTATTATAACTTAGAGTTGATGCTAGTCAACCTGAAGCTACTCCTACTGAAAAAATGCATAAACAGATGATTTTATTAATGTATATCAGTTATATATCCACTTGAGTAATTAATCCATTTGAATTTGGTTTTTAAAATTGGTGGCAGAATGTAGACAATTGCATCATTCTTTGTACATAAGTTCTAACAATTGCAAGCTGTTGTTTTGATTGATTTACTGTTTCTGTAGCTTGCAAAAAAACATCATCCTGATGTGAACAAAAATGATTCAGAAGCAGAGAAAAAGTTCCAGGAAATTCAACGTGCTTATGAGGTAAGTATTTTTTTGATGAACAGGATATATTTTTTTCAACTTGAGTAAAGGGATTAATATATTTTGGTTCCACTTTTTAACAAAATGATGGTTTTGCTGTAAGCGGTGAACTCAGTTGCCATATTCCATTTCAGGTATTGAAAGATGATGAAAAAAGGGCACTATATGACAAGGTATATTTCTTTACCATCGTCTACAACTATTCTATATACTTTCTTGCAAAATGCATATGGTAGTTTGGCCAGGGGTCACTAGTAATTAATACTAACGCAGAATTGTGTTGGGGCATGTTTTGAGATCTGGTTAATCTGTAATTATAAGCCTTTGTGGATTGTGCAACACAAAAATTTACTTGTTTGCTCTAATTTTAATAATTGCACAATAAATCTTCTGTATTTTAATTTTGATAATAGTGTCAACCAAAATTTAATGCCAGCAACTTGCTGGCATTGCCTAAAAAAACATTACTACCATTCACCTGTGACATATCATGTGATGTTTTCTTACTTGAACCACATACTATCTGTCCTCTACTGATACCTTTTTGTCCAAGCCAAGATGTGACAGTTAGTGTCCTCACTTTGGCTGCGCAAGCAGATCTGTGTCTCCTGGTGCCACACTTCACAATGCCAGTGCAAAAGAACCCAACGCCACACTGGATGGTGTTAGTGCTGCACCACATAGCATCAAACTCCAGTGCTACCACTTCAGCAGGTCGGTGCCACTTCAGTCAGCATCTCACTCACTGCTTTACTTGACTGGTTGAACCTGAGTTGGCGCAGGGTTCAGTTGGCCTCTACACAGGTCAGGATCAGTGACAAACGTTTGTGCCAGATGGGGCCACTCCAGATAGCTCTTCCATGGTTCATGCCATCTCAACAGACCAGCCTGTGCAGTGCCTGCATGGAAAACGATCAAGACTCCATCAAGATGGCAAAATGTTGACTGCAATAGAACCCGAACAATTCTTGATTGTAATCTCCTCTTGTGAGTGTATGGACACTTGGATTTGGCCCCCAAGGTTGATATTATAATATTATAAGAACAACATTTTTAGATATATAATATTATAAAGCCTAAAGGGGTACAAAACTCATGGATTATGATGTCCATGGCATCAAAAACAAAAATCACAATATGGAGTCATGAACTATGTTAAAAAGGAGCTTGTATCGCTCGGCCTAGCATTGCTAGTTCTATGTGGAGTCATGTTTGTATCTCAGACAAATCTGCAAATGTTGCTACAGCCATAGGAGCATTACTTAGGATAGAGATTGACTTAGCAAACTAGAAGTATAAATGTAATTCAATTACTTGGGATTTAATTGGGACAAAATCAAAAGAATAAAAAAATGTGGCTTTTCCATCCAACATGGCCCAAAATGATTTTTATTTTTTGTTTTTTAAAACTAGTGCGGGGGTTTGGGGGTAGCACCCCACCAGGGTCAAGGGGCAGTGCCCCTTGCAAGGGTTTGGGGGCAACGCCCCCAATGGGGTTGAGGGGTAGCGCTCCTTGTGGGCCCTGAGGGTAGCGCCCTTGGTGCAATTCCTTTCGTGATACAGGGCGGGGTCGAGGGGTGGAGCCCCCGCCACCAAGACCAAATTAAAGCCTTTGAGACCTTCATGGTGCATGCCACTTCATAATTTTGTTTCTTTTAAATAGCCTTCAAAAGTCCTCCAAACCCTTCAAAAAATGCTTGACTTTCACACTTTTACGTTTAACCGTTTTCCATTTTTTAATTCTTTTTTCTCTTATTTTCATTGACTTTGTCGAGTCTTCCGAGTAGGACTCGCCAGTTCCGACGAGTCTGACTAGACTCGCCGAGGACCCAGATCACGAGTCTCGAATCACGAGTCCCTGGGACTCGTTTTGATATGCTCGCCTCGGTACTCACCGAGTCTTGAAATACTGCTCCAAATAATTGGCTGGCAATTGCTAGAGAATTGTAATGGCTCTATGAGTTTGATACTTAGAAAATCTCAAATAACAAATACTATTTTAATTTATGCATAATATCAATGATAAGGAGCACAACTCCAATAAAGTGAATGGAAGCACTACATCCATTAAATGGGTTGAACACTTTGAGAGGGTTAATATTGCAATATGCATTGGGTACCTGCAATTAAATAATAATTCTACAATGTTTCTCAAATTGAACTGAGGTTCATTTACATTAATAACTGAATGCCATTGTTGAGTGGGCCTAGCTTTTGACTTTTGACTATTGAACCAACACACGCGTGTGCACATACACACAAATACATATATTTTGTTTGGTACATAACATAATTATTAACTAAGACTAAGCAATAATTACCTGCTACATTTATTATTGGTTAAGATAAGCTTAAAGTAGTCCTATTCACCACATCTAATGCATAGCCCAACTGAATGGCTGGTTCTAGCTTAGTGATGTTTGCTTGGAAGGCTTTAACCACTACCAGTCATCCAAGAATCTATGATTAATAGCAAATGGGAGAGGTTATTTGGTATTGGTTTTACACATTCAACACACCTCATCCTTTTCATTGCTTGTCAAGTAAGCTGGTTTATACCTCTTTATAAGATATAAATGATCATTTGGATTTTTTTTGAGAGAGCCACTCATTTGCTCAAAATTGCACGAATCATGCCATTTACAAATCTCCTATGAAACAGAGCTTGGCATTCAATCTTATATGGAGACTTGAGAGAGATAGGATCAATTAAATGAAATTAAGCTAAGTTGCCGGTTTTGGTATAGGGACGGGTATAGGTTTGGGGTTTGGGTACGTTGGTACAACAAATTTTTTTCCCTAGGTACGAGTACGAGTTTGTATTAATATATATTTAAAATCCTAAAAACAATAATACTCATAATTGCCAATAAACACAATATTTAAAAATCTCATAACTTGCAATAAACAAAAATACTCATGAATTAAAATTCATAATTCAGTGATCTGTCAAATGTCAATACAAAATGAAAATTACAATCAATATTCAATAATCTTCATATGGCTCTTCATTAAGAGCATCAAAGTCAACATTTGGTTCAATTTCATTTGAACCACAATTCGTTGCAGTGCCACTCCTAGTAGACACGTCATATGTAGAAGCTGCCTCATCGATAGGGACTTCGACAAATTGTGCAACAGTAGCATTTAAGTTGGCACACTCAGGAGTTAGATCCCAATTCCTCGTCACCCCCTCGTTGTAATCAGGTTTCTTATGTGATGAGATGCAAGTTGCAGTGCACAAAGACTAAATCCTTAGCTTTTTTGCACTCAGTCGGTTGTGATTAATTGAGTGGATAAAGGAGTATGTACTCCAATTATGCTTAGCTAAAAAAGAACTTGCAACTTGTCGAATTTACATAGAACATTTACAATTATAAAACATAAATTATAATTTATAGCAGTGAAAGAAAAATGAGGAAATTAAAAATTTAAAAATAAAAAGATGCATACTTGAGATAGAACTTTTATTGCAAGAGCTTGTAGGTAAATAGAGCCTTGGCCATGTAGGTACCACCATTCATGAGCATCTTTCATATACTTATCTTTAAAAGCACAAACATCATGATTTTTTGAAGATATGAAGTGGCCAAACTTAGTCAATGTAATGTCCCCTTCTCAAGCCTAGTCAGCTGTGGTCCGATAGCCTATTTCCTGGAGTCTCGATAGGCTATGTGGTATGGTAAAGGGTTCCACTTTGTGAAGATCTTTGGGTCAGTTGTTCTTGTTGGTTTCTGATGTTGGATTTGAGCTCGGTGTTGTTTCAGGATGACAATGCAACTTTCGGAAGTTTGTTCTGCTTCCCAAATAGCTCTCCAAACTTCTTGGAGGAGCCGTCTATCTTTAGGATGTCACCTAGAAGGCGTCGTTATTCATCCCAAACCTTATGGAGTATGTCGGTACAGTTTATTTGGTAGTTTGGTGAAGTTTGGGATTTTTCGTAAAAGAAAATATTTTAATGAGCTAACAATTAATTATTTTGCACTTAGCCTTATTGATTCGAAAACCCCCCTTCGAATGGTTTACACTCACCTTCGGGTTCTCGGATGCTGAATTAATAAGGACTTATAAAAATTGATAAAAAACAGGATTATAATGTGTTGAATATGGATTTAAAAAA
The DNA here is from genome assembly GCA_027924645.1 of Cunninghamia lanceolata. Lineage (NCBI taxonomy): Eukaryota > Viridiplantae > Streptophyta > Pinopsida > Cupressales > Cupressaceae > Cunninghamia > Cunninghamia lanceolata. Next base: position 4,336,862 of record BSBN01000515.1, read on the forward strand.
CTGAACTTGAGTGTTTAGAAAGCTCATTCATTCCATTTACACATTTAAAATTGATCCGAAGCCACATACTTGATTTTTCTCCTTTAAGTGTTGTTTTTCCTTTTATACTTGCATCCGAAGAATTTTTAACTGAATTAAATCTGAGGAAACTGAATGCAAAACAGAAATAAAAGACAAAGTTGTTTACGGAGTTCACCCAATATGGCTACTTCTCCGGGTTCTTTCGAACCGTTCCACTAGTCAAATGATTGCAAGTACATTCTTTTAAATCCTTACAATCTGTTAATGAAACTTAAAAAGCCTGGAAATAAAGTACTATCAGACCTTCGAAGAACACTGATGATGATCAGGGACCATTCTCCACTTTCCTGTAGCACCTACAAGCTCTTTCTCCCTTAGTTCTCCATCAAAAAGCTCAAACTTGGCTTCCCTAATGATGTCTAACGAACTCTAATTGGAAGGAGAATACCACCATTAGAAGCATCTCTGAGTTCTGGACATATCTCCAGAAGGCCTCAAAGCATGAAAATGCCCCTAAGTGGCTTAAAATTGCACTTCTTTATAAACTGGTCCATGCAAAAATAATACACAGTCAAAACTGCTGTCCTCTTCAAAAGGAATTTTCTGCCTTTAACAATGTTTACACAGCAGTTGGCGTAGTGGCTAAGGCGCTATACTTTTGCATGAGAAATCGGGGTTCAAATCCCACTAAGTCCGCCTAGATAAGATTACATTAAATAAGACTCAATCCGTAAGTTTATGGTTAGCATGTGTGTGGCATAGTGGTAAGGAAGTTAAACGATTTTGGAGAAGATCTTGGGGTCGAATCCTCCCAAATCTGCTCTACAAACATATCTACCAGCAAACTTCCTTCCCGGATATTGGTGCTACGTGGCAATCTCTCATTGGTCCATGTGCCCACTCTTGATTGGTCCACGTGGCACCTGCAGGTTGGTCCATGTGGCAACTAGTGGTTGGGCAGTTTAATTTTGCCACGTGTTAATTTCACACTTTGCCATGTGTCATTTAGTGCCACGTCACATGTCATCTTCATCATGCCACGTGTCAACTTGTGAGTGCTCCACTTGTCAGTGTGCCCATGTTTTGCCTTCAACTTCCAAAGGCCATAACTTTTGCATATGACGTCCGTTTGAGCCCGTTCAAAGTGCGTTGGAAAGCTCTCGATGAGCCCTACAACATAATGGACTTTTCATAAACATTTGTCACCATCAATTTGGATCAGCTGGGAAATCCTCCTGGATCAATCCTCCCCACTAAAAGAGCTTTTGGTCTCCAAAAGGAAACTCATCCACTGAAATGCAAACTGTTGTCTGCCTAACACCCAATTATAGAAACAATAATATGTAGCATAGTGGTTAATTGCAAAATTTTGAAATGCCAAAATGTCACAAAACTGGATTAGCAAAATTAGACACAATTGCCCAAACTAAATCCATATGAATTGGTCAATACTACAAAATTTTTAGGGAGAATTATTTTCTTCCTCTAGAATGATCACACCCCGAATCAACTCCTCTGCTGCTGCACGGACTCGATGAACCTCTACACAGAACGGAATGTCAAATGACATCTCTGCTGCTGCACGACCTCGATGAGCCTCTACACAGAACTGGGATCTCGGTATTTGTCTGGTGATACCTTTGCTGTTGCACGGTCTCCATGATCCTCTACACAGAACTGGATGTCAACTGACATCTCTGCTGTTGCACAGCCTCATAGAACCTCTACACAGGACTGAGTATCTAAATGGATGTTTAATGGTCTCCCTCTGCTGCACAGCCTCAACGACCCTCTACACAGAAACGAAGAATTGGACACCTCCATCAACGTCTTACTCTGCTGCACGGTCTCAATGCCTCTACACAGTGCGTATGGAAAAAAGCCTCCTAGTGGTGTCTATAAGCTCAAAAGGCTTATACATTCCAATCATTACACGGTCTTCAATATGCACTCAACAACTTCAAGGAAGATTCAAGCATAACTATGATGCTCTTCCTTCTCACGAACTGCTCGAACAATGGTAAACTATGCCTCAGTCTTAAGACATTCCTTCGTCTTTGTACTTCGGAATAAAACTGACTCAAGGCTTCACCATTTAGCTCCAAAAACAGTTAGCATGCTGTCCATAATTACTGTAGCAACCTTCCAATTACCAAAGGACTGAGTCATAAAACTGAGAATAAAAAGGTCGCTTGCGCCCATTCTCTGCAACTCTGAGACCTTACAAAACAAATATGAAGTTATTAGCTAGACAGATATTCTATCCAACTTTTACTAAACCGGGCCAAAGGACTTTCATTCTTTGGTTGAGTTTCATCACAAACTTCTTCGGGGTTGGCAACCACATGCTCCACCTTCTCCTTTGCAACCTCCTTCTGACTAGGTTCTTGCATAGGTTTCTTGCCTGGCGAGTGACGAAGCTCTGGATGTAGCTTCCAACACTTTGCTTCCTAGTGTCCACTCATATTACAATGAGTGCAGAAGTTTTTCGTCTTCGAATCCTTTTTGCCATTCTCCTTCTTCAGACGAGGAGGATGGTCTTTATGTCCAATTTCTCCACTAATTGTCAACATTTTCCTGTAAAGAGCCTTATGCTGCCAACACTTGGCAACACAATGATTAACCTTTCCACAGAACAAACAAGGAAAACTATTCCATAGGCTACCGAAAATATCACCATGATTCTTATAGCTCAAGAAAACATTGGAGTAAGGACACTTATACCTTTGTGGACTCTTGTTGCCACCAGATATCTGAGGAGATTTGGATTTCCTTGGAGATCTCTTGCCAGATCTATCACTCTCAGAAGGTGACTTACCCTTCTCTTGCTGAAGAGACTTTGGTTTCAAGTTAGGTTCTAAAGAGCTTCCTACTGTAGCCTTTTCTAAGCTCTCTCGGCTGTTATACCCCAGACCTGCAGACCAAGGTCTTACTGTAACCTCCAGTGGTTGCACGGTACCTTGGCCATTAATGCCAACTCCTTTATACCCCATCTTGGTTAGGAGCTTTTTGCCAATTCCTAATGTATGCTTTTCGAAAACACCAAAAGAAGCATTATCATCATCAAAGGAAGGATTCTTTTTCCTTTTAGTGCTATTTTTAATGTAAGTAGGAGGAGGCAGAATTTCATTACCTCTTCTTCCTGTTTTCTTACACCTATCATTATTCCTCTTTATGGAGGAATCCTGCAAAACTAGTGGCGTAGACATTTTGTTGTTGGAAGCTTGTCTTCCCTCAGCGGTTTTGGAACTTCCTCCAATTTCCACTTGCTCACCAGTATAACCCAAACCTGCAAATTGAGGTTGTTCCTTTACCTGTATTGGGTTAGCATCACCTTGGCCATCCTTACCAAGGCCTCTTCCATTAAATCCCATTTTAATAAACAATTTAGATCCTATGCCCTTAGTATGTTGTTCAAATTTACCAAAAGCAATGTCTGAAACTGTGGGAAAGGAAGTTTTATTTGGTAAACAACTTACAGTGCACTCTTCTGTCGTAGTACCTGCATTTGAAGTGGAAGGATTTTCCTTCTTGTGTTCACCTTGTTGCAGTTTTGCCAAGAGGTCATCCTTGGCCTGTATCTGCCTGCAATTCTTTAACAAATGCCATCAACTTCTTACTCTGTGTAAGCATTTCGTTGAGATAATCCTCTTTCTCTTTTGTTGAGGATTGTGGCTCAGTTTTTAACCGCTCAATCTCCTCTTCCATGGAGTAGAACTTGGCTCTCAGGAAAGCATTCTCTTCTTGAATCTGACGGTTAATGGTCTCAAGCTCATCAAGTTTCTCCTGTTTGGATGGCTTGCCCATGGCTTTCCTTTTTCCTGCAAACAACCTGTACTTCCAACAACTGCACACTGCAAATAGAAGATCAACAAGCCCAAAAGTCTGCACAACTGAAAATTGAAACCAAAACTGAAAACAAAGTTTCACACAATCAGAAGCTATCCCTGCATTCTAACTGCTCTGATACCACTTGATCCGAAAACCCCCCTTCGAACGGTTTAAGCTCACCTTTGGGTTCTCGGATGCTGAATTAATAATGACATATAAAAATTGATAAAAAACGAGATTATAATGTGTTGAATATGGATTTAGAAAACTGAACTTCAGTGTTTAGAAAGCTCATTCGTTCCATTTACACATTTAAAATTGATCCTAAGCGATATACTTGATTTTTCTCCTTTAAGTGTCGTTTTTCCTTTTATACTTGAAGCCCTACAACATAATGGACTTTTTATAAACATTTGTCACCATCAATTTGGATCAGTTGGGAAATCCTCTTTGATCACTTATAAAGTTGGAAATAATTATTAGTGCATGGGTATTATAGCTCATTGGAATGGGGAAAAGTCACTCTTTCTAATAGGCACATAAAAGTGAGAGCTAATGTGGTGAAAAGGTGAAATATTGGAGTTTGAGTGGAAAAGTCTGTTTATCTAATTAATAATTCATTTTATGTGCAGACTCCAAAAAGTGCCTATATAAGGGAGTTGAGAGCTCATTTTGCTCTTTATGCTTGATGATATATTGTTATGCTGCAGGAATGAACCTGTGAGATCTTCTTCCCTTCTTGAGAACGAAAACTCTCTTGAAGAAGTTCAGTTTCGGTGGTGAGATATCCACCCTTGATGAAGAAGGTGACTTCATTTCAGGAGTTGCACTGAGCTATCATGGAGTTTGATGTTTTCTGATGGTTTTTGGATTGAAAGTGTTTTTGTTTTGTTGTGTGGGGTTTTTAATGTGGTTTTGGAGTGATGTTATGAGTTTTCCTTGAAGTTATTGTTGCTCATGCTGGGCCGTACAAATCTGTGCCGTACCATCTGGTGTATGCATCTTTTTCTATGGAGTGTTGTATGATATCTTGCAAACCATTACTATGGAGTATTTTTGCCATGTTTGGGCGATCATATGACAGTGATTTAGAGATCATTTGCTGCTGTTTTGAAAGACAAAATAGAGGCCGTACTTTTTCTGACAGGGCCGTACCAGTCATGACAGGTGTGGGGTTTTTTCTAGCTGGGCGCTTGGTCTTTGGGTTCATAAACTTATGCTTGTTGGGCGCCATGGTATGAGGATGCATCGAAGACTTCATTGGAGGAGGATTTAGTGATTTCTCTTGCATTTTTTGAGTTGAGGGTTGTTGGTGCAGTCCATACAACACACTATCCAGGGCTGTTTGGTTCGCTGCAGACTTATTGAGGTCTATTTCTGATCTTATCCAGCTTTGTGATGATTTACTTATGTTTGATGATGTTATTCTAGCTTATGCAAGTTGAACTCAAGGATAGTGCGACATACTTGAATATTGGGGTTTATCCATGCTAAATATGTGTGTTGCAGCATAGTGATATTCCATTGTAATTGATTCTATATGATGCAAACTCTTTGTAACCCCTGGATGGTATGACCGCTAGTGAGGATAGATTTGTTTAGTTTTTTTAATGGCTTCCCATTGAATAAGTGGATGTGCCTATTTCCATTTCAGTATTTCATGCTCAGGTTCTCGTTGAATAAGTGGATGCACCTGGTTTTCTTTCATGTACCCCACTAAATAAGTGGTTGCCCATTGCATAAGTGGATGTTTCCTATCAGTTTCATTCCCACGATTGAGTGGATGCCCACTGACTAAGTGGAAGTTGTTCTATTTGCTGGTTTTGGGTTTTGAATGCTAACTCTGAAGCACTTGTATGCTCTCACCTTGCTCACATCGGGATATGGGTGATCAGAAGAGTGTGGAAGACATTATTGCACTTAACTTTTAGTGTCGTTATCTGTTTCAAAAAAAATTCAGGGCAGCTTATTACAGTCAAGGCAACACTTTGTATATTTACATCTGGGAATATTCTTCTGAATGCAGTCTTGTACCTTCGTCATCTCTATATGGTGCAACCCTCATGTGCAAGGAATGTATCTCTTTGCTATAATACTTTGGGGACAAAGCAAATGCTAGGAGATGCAAGGGTGTGGTCATTTTGTTCCAACGGTCAACAATGATCGTTTGCACTTTTTTGAAAAATGCTTCTGTGTGGTAATGCTCCTTGGCTTCTATTATGGTCCTTATTTTTCAACCATGGAGTCGATGCTATTATAAATTTCACCCAAACATGGTTGATCCGTCTTTGCATACCTAATCATACTTATATGGGCTCAATGAAACTCAAAACATATTCCACACGAGCCCACCACTCATCATCTAAGATCAATGCTTTGAATTTTTTGGCTCTCTCTATTTGTGATTGCCTCCATACACTCCAAAGAGTGTTGATGACCATGGCACTTGATGCCTATCGCACCTTCACAAGTCGTCTCAAGATGTTTGTTTGTGACGCGAATTGAGTCTTGGCAACCTCACATGGTGTAAAAATAAAACAAATTAAAAAATTAAAAAGTAGCAACTTAGAAAAAAATTAAAAATAATAAATATACTAGAAAATAAAAATAAAATTACCTACAACAACTCCAAGTTGGAGGTGGCCCTAAAGATGACTTGTGACATATGATGATCTGTCACAAACATTTAAATCTCCTTGGCCTCCATGTAGATTTCTTTGACCTAGTTGATCTCTGTGCCAATCTTTCGCAATATCAAGTTGAGAGAGTGGATGGCACATGGTGTCCCAAAAACATGCCCATATGTACCCTCCACTATTGAACCAACCGTCCTACAATTTTTAGTGTTGTCCATTATGACTTGGACAACGTTTTCAGGGCCCATCATCTCAATGGCTTGTATGAGGATATTGGCAATGAAGGTTGCATCCTTCACTTGCCCCTCACAATCAACTACCTTCAAAAACATCACCCCTTTAGGGGACACTGCAATGGCATTAATTAGTGGTTTGTTTTTGCAATCCTTCCATCCATAGAAATAATGAACCCTCCTATTTTGGGCCATGTATCTTTGATTGCTCTCAATGATGCCTCTATGGAAGCTTTTTCCTTGGCCAATAAGGTTGTGTGCACCTTTTCATACCTAGGACTAATGTAATCAGTAGTTCCATTGGCAATTGTTGTCACCATATCTCGCCAATATGGTGATCTAACAAGGTTGACAAGAAGCCCATTGCTATAAATGCAGCAAGCAATGCTCTCATTTGCAACCTCCCTTGCCTCATTCTTGAAGGCCTTTTCCAATGGACCCCTTTTACGGGAAAGAAAGGGGGTATTCTCTTCTCGGGAAGATGATGGTAGCATGAAAGGATGTGGGCCAGTCGATTGTGTTAAGCCACTAGGAGGTTTCTACGATCCTCTCTTGGAAAGAGGATATACTCTTTCCTTTGCACTGTTATTTACCATGTTAGCGTTCTCTTTCCAAGAAAGGATACAAACTTTTATTCCTAAGCCGGATTAGGACATAGGTGAGCTTTTACTTAACTATACGAGCCCTTATACTCATTCCCACATTGGTTGCAATGTCAACGATAACTCTCACCACCAAGAAGAAGTTCAATCATGGTTGTATGTCGCCAAAGAGTTGACGTTGCGTCAATTTTAAAGGAGCTCTCTACATGTGGGGCAATTGAACTAGAACTACCAACCATTTTGTATGAATATAACAAAAAGAATTACAAATTTTAAAATTTACAACCCTACAACTTAAAAAAAAAACAAAAAAAATGGCATTATAACCCCTATATTATGTATAAAATATTAAAAGGTTTTAAAAAAATATTTAAAACATTAAAAAAAAACTCAAAAAAAATTCGTCAAAACTTGAAAAAAATAACGAGATTCACTCACCTTTGATAGATAAATCTTCCTTGTGCAGCTCTTTCTCTCTTATTGGTGTAGGTCTTTTTCTCTTGTAGCCTTCACCTTCAAAGAAAAATGTAGTAACCTTCAAAAATCAACAATAGCAGCTTGGAGGCAAAAATGTTGTTTTACTCACTCGTGTTTGTAAAATGAGGCAAAAGAGGTTAAAAGCCCTCACTTTAGGGTGAAATTAGGTGTTGAGGGTCTTTTTTGATTTTGAAAATGTTAAAAAAATCCTTTTTTGTTTTTGTTTTTGTGACAAGGTGGTTGTGGGTACGCTCGGGTTCACCTAGGGTCTGCTCGGGCACTCCAGGTTTCTTGCGTACCCATAGTGAACCCAGGGTGCTCGGGGTGGACCCTAGGCAAACCCTAGGCCGTCCTGGCCCCAAACTAGACCCATTCGGGTATAGGGGATCCTACTAAACCTTGCAACATAGGAATTAAGTGTTAACAGTCTCCCTAATCCCAACCATGTTTGGAGCCTTGTGCCTTTTATTTGAGATTTAAGGAAACAAGTTGGGAAATTTTTGGATTATATAAGCATACTTGAAATTTCAAGTTGGAGACATGCAAATGAGAGAGAGAGAGAGAGAGAGAGAGAGAGAGAGAGTACTTGATGCCTAATAAAGCCCATTGAAATTCCTTTGGGGTGATGGCTCTAATAACCTGTTTGTTGTCAAATCAAGACTAGATGCTCTCTCATGAGGAAGCCCCACACCTCCTTTGACAATACTTTGCTTTCTAAACAAGACCCTATGCCCTATCATGATGAAGACCCACACCTCCCTCAACAATGTCAATGTGCAAGTTCCTAGAGACGGTGTACACTGTAAATCTTGTTCCCACCTTTAATTTTGTGGGTAATTCCTATGCATATTTCTAGGTTGAAATGATTGATGCCATGACTTGGCAAGAAAATAATATAATCAAGCTGAAAGATAGTTCCATGGAGTTTCAGGGATGTGGGATGGGGGGATGTTGAGGACACGGTTTGGGGATGGGGGACCAAGGATCAAATTTGGGGATGATGGTGCAAATATAATATAGTACTTGAAAAATTAGTTATAAAAAATATATACGAAATAACAATTGAAACTGTAAACTACTAAATACAATGCTTTGAAAATGACAAATATTGATGTATTATTATATTCAAAATGTTAATATGATGATTACATTGAAAATTGAAATACAATTGGCCAATGACTCTATTCATCATTCCTAAAGGTTGTGGCAAACTCCTCATTGCTGGAACTACTAGTGTTGGACCCATCTAGCTCAAGTTCCTCCAAATGAACACCAATCGACCTTGTTTGTGTCGCATCATCATCAATATGTATTGGCTCCATTGTGCTATTGGACACTTCTTGTACATAAGCATGTTGCGGTCAATCAGATGCAAGGCGCTATGTACAACTACAAGCTTCTTTGCACTCCTAGAGGTAAGCTTATTCCTTTTAATATAGTGGATGGAGGTGTATATAGATTAGTTCCTCTCAACAACGGAAGAACTTGAAACTGGGACAAGAGATGAATGGCTAGTGTGGTTCAATGAATGAGGCCCATGCGTAGTCCACTAGTATTGGGCCCTCTTGTGCCATGGTCTCCCTATCCAACTTTGCTTCTTTGGATATCTGTAAGTGTGGCAAATTTGGTCCACTTAGTACAAATGCTGGCAGCATCCTCAACACTATAAATTTTCAGAATTTCCTTCATGAAGCCTACCTTTACCTCAACATCTGCCATAGGGGAAAATTTGCTAGGCCTTTGCATGTACCACTTTGGGTTCAATGCATAGGCAACCATGTGTTGGATATCTCCCACCTCCGTTGAATGATGTGCTGAATGTGATCATTATAGAATTACAAGGTGGGTTTGCTCACTTGTACAACAACCTTCATTTGGCCAAGCATGCTGTCAATGCACTCATACACCTCTACAAGATTTGGAGCATTAGAGTCCCCATATTTGATGACTGCAAAATTTGGAGATATGATTGAGACAATGTATTTGGCATTCGCCCAAAAAGTGTTGCTCTTTACCACTTCCTTCATCCTCTTCCCTTGCTTTAACTTGTCATTAGGCTACTGACTCCAATCTTGTGTCATGACCACTAGTTGCAATGGCTTTTGCAACTCAAGCGTCTCTTGAAGAGAATGAAGCACGAGGCATATCTAGTCTCTACAAGTTTCAAAAATTCCTTCTTGGTGAAGATTTGGAATAGTGCATGTGATGTGTGGTGGTTGCAAATAAACATCTACACATCTCTTGCATCAAGAACTACTTGCTTACTTAATCCATTTTCCCATGTCCTTTAGTGCATTGTTTTGGCATGCACACAAGGTGTCCACTATATATGTTTGTAGGCCGCCTCAACCAACTTCCCCATTGCTCTACTCACAGGCCGCATCTGTTACAACTTGAACCACATTCTTAGGGCCAACCTTCTCAATAGCATCTTTGAGGATGTGAAACTGATACTTTGCTTTCTTGCGGTGCCCTGAACAATCAACAACCCCAAGGAAGTAAGGGCCCTTTGTACATGTCACCATGATGTTGATGGGTGGATGATGCCTAATGTTTGTCCACCCATCCACGACAATGTTGCATCCACTTGTGATCCATGTAGCTTCCATTTTCTCCATAAGAATGCTACTCTTGGAATAGTACTTATCCAAGATTTTGATCCTCAATGTTATCTCCTCTAGTGGCATATATGAAGGCCCTACTCTTGTAATCTTAGCCACACCTTATAATAAGGAGATCGAGCAACATGGAATGGAATGCTAGCAAAGAACATTTGGCCAATGGCATCATCTGCCTCATCTTTCATCTAAACACTAAACATCTTTGCCATCGAGTTTGAAGAACTTGTCGCCCTACGTTTCCCCTTAGGTTGTACTATACTTGATGAAAAAAAGGAACATGTGCTAGTTGGGAATCGCTAGTAGCCCTCACTGGCATAGTAGTAGACAGTGTCATGCTCTTCTCTACTACCAAACAATCTCTATATCTCTATCCTCTATTTAAGTGACAACTTGCCACATGGCCCAACACCTTTGCCTAGGATGTGAAGGAAATGTGTATGAACTCTAGTAGTGATGCCTTGGAATTCAAGGTGACAAAATGTCATTTTTGTAGCCTAGTTTGCATTGAAGTGCTATATTTATTTGCTTGTATTTTGGAAGCAAATTGTTTTAAAGGGGCCTTCTTATCGAAGGGACACTTGGCAAAATCTTCCAACAACTTGGAAGGGCAATTGAAAGGAGCACGCCCAATAGAACTCATTGCCACACATCGCCCCAACATCTAGATTTTGATTCTTAGATCCAATTGCAATGTTTGGATTCCTGACCGCCTCATTGCCACTCATGCTATAAGAACTCATATTGATACTACAAGAACTAAAACTTATGGTTTAAAATTTAAAATTTAGTGCATATACATAATGCAAGGGCTCAAGACACAAGACACAAGGATTTGCCATTTGTATTTCATACTTCAGGTCGCAAGAAGTGTAGAAGTAGAGGATAAACAAAAATTAGAAACCTTGTTCTTCAACTTTCCTCAATCAAGGATTTTACTTTTTTCTTACTTTCGGTCGTACGAAGTGCAGAAGTAGAGGATATACCAAAGATGAAGTCCTAATTTGACTATTAGTAATAGGTATTAAAATTTAATATTTAACATTTAAACATAAACTTAAAAAAATAAAACTAGAAGAGGAATTCTATTTTTCATTTTATTTTTGTTTTTCTTACTTTAGATTGCACAGGGCATAGATGCAGAGGATACATTAAAGCCAAATGAAAATAAAAAATCAGCTATATTGTTATGCAAGTTTGCAAATAAACATTTAAAAATAAATAAATTCAAAATCCTAAAATACTAAATAGTTAAAGCAACCCTAAAAACTGATGTTATAAAATAATAAAACCCTAAATAGTAAAAGCAATAATTAAACAACCCTAAAACAACATCTAATAATTTCTAAACCCTACAAATAATTTGCATTTCCAAACTACATATGATTTCAGATTTATCATTTAGCAATGAAAATGAAAATGCCAAAAACAAAGTATGAATCTCAAAATTTGAGAAGTCTTACCTTGATGGCTTGATGAATGCTTCGAATGGTTGATTGATGAAGACGGTTGGAGTCATCCTCTTCCTCTTCCTCTTGCTCAATGCAATGGAAAAGTGTTGATGGTGATTTGGATTGAGAGTGGGCATGTATATTTATAATTTTTTAGAGGGTTTGGGGTGTGGGTGGGGTCCATTAACATTTTTGGGTCAGGGTGAGTGAATAAGATTTTCAAAAAAATGTTTTTATAAAAAAACAGACTTTTTGCATGTGCAAGCCATGGGATGTTCTAAGATTTTTGAGAAGGGACTTCACAGAATTTCCATGCCATATTAGGGACTTCTTGGAGTCCTCTCAATGTCCCCAACAAGGGGGGAGGGTGCGCGGGGTGGCAGGGGGTGGGGCATCTTAGAAACATTCCCTTTATAAGTGGTGGTGGTGTGGGGGGGGGGGGGTGGCAGCTAGGGGACATCTCCTCCCTGTCCTTGTGTTCTGGGGATGCCCTTGTTTTGGAAACACTTTTTTTGGGGGGGGCGCAAAGAATGCCCTTGTGGAACATTGGGTTGAGATAAGATTATGAATGACATAGTGGGTTTGCCCAAAATAAAATGTTTGATATCATTGCCAGTTTTGTTTTCATTCCTTGTAAGCACTTAATCTTAGATTTTGTGATATCCATTGACAAATTTTGTTTATACGTGAATCTCTCGCTAGTATACAAAGGCATGCATGGTACTTGTATTGAGAAGGTGGAAAATGATTAGGTTTTTTTGTCTAGACTCTAGACAAGCTTCTGAGAAGAGAAAATATTATGAGTGCATTGGTATTTTTGAATGTGATATTCTATATCAAATTGAACAGTGTGAACAAATTCTAAAATGCCATAGAGGAAAATGGGGCAATTTTGACAATTTTGTTGAAGGTAATCAAGGATGCCATGAAACTTAATGTACAAGTTGGAGTAAATGTGTTACTTGGAAATATTGTTTTGAGTTGAGAGGGATTATATGGGCAACACTTGTGACATGAGTGCGCACTTGCTAGATTGCATCTTCAATAGCATTTTAGGGAGGGCAATGAATGCAAATTGGAATTATGCTTTGGAATAAACACAAACACTTGATACATTAAAATTGTTTGATGGTTACTAGCATTTGTGAGAAAAACAAGGAGCTAAATTGTCATGTCCCGATATTAAGGCATTGTTTAAATTAAATATTTAAACATCATAATATTCAATTGCTTTCTTGAAATTTGGTCAAATTCAAATGATAATTATGTATACATAAAATAAATAGTATTATACAAATATTTTGTATTTATAAATATAAATATAAATATTATTAATTCAGATATTATTATAATAATATAATATAATATATTAGTAATATAATATATAATATAAAAATAAACATAAATTGTATTATAAATATTATAGATAATAAATGTAATTATTAGTATAAAAAATAAATATTAAATGCTGTCTAAAAGACGGCGATTCCCATTAAAGACTGCAGTGAATAACCAAAAGGCACCGATTAATATAAAAAGGCTACGATTAATATAAGGGCAGCGATCAAAGTAATAAAGCCTTTGTTTATAATATTGAAGCTTATTAATGGGAAGGCAGCAAATGAGTAATATTAATGAGACAACGTATCCCTTAAGGAAGGTCATGACCATTGACCAACGGTCATTTGAAAGATATAAAAGGATATAAATAATAGATGGATAAAAGGGGAGAAGAGGCATCCAACATCATTGAATAATATCTATTCCTTTAAGCATCGTAGGGTAGAAAAAAAGATAAGGAAATCACTGCAAAGAAGATCTGAAATATACAAGTCGTCAAAGGGGCTGATCAAAGGTAATAGCAGGGAAATCTGCAGATCCAATCAGGTTTGTATTAAATTTGTATACATCATAATCCATAGATCATAGTTAGCATAATATGCCTATGATAATTGTTTTGTTCATAGTTAGACCAATGGTATTTCATGTTATTAGCATTAGTATTATATTACTTGCTTTTATAGTTAACATAGATCCATTTCATATGAGTGTTTATAGATGTCATATCTACTTGAATTCATAAATGAACCATTCAATTGGTAATTGATATGTATAGTTAATTATTCCGAGATCAGACCCAAGATCTGTCCCATAACCATATAAGAACAAGAATATCATATATTATAGAATAGGAATACTCATGAATTCAAGGTAAACATGATAGATATGTTTATGTTATGTATGAATAAATGAATCTTGATTAAATTGGATAATGAATACATGAAGAAAACAAGTTACATAGTGAAATAAGATAGATATGATAATGCATTATAACGATCATGGCAAACATGCTGCCAATGAATGAATATGAATAAGCATAAAATGAATTATCAATGAGCCAAGTATGAGGCTATGACTAGGTAATGATAAGATTCTTAAGTGGAATAAGAAATATGATATCATGATCCGGAAAGGATAATATTCTCAAGATGGATTCATAACTCATAATCTCATAACCTATCAAAGAGGATGTCAAGCCTCATCCTTAATCATCTTACCCACTTGTGAGTTTGGGGTTAAGTTAAGGACGTATGATTAAACCTAGGCGAGCCTCAAGTGGATGAGGAACACTGGGTGTGTGTGAAGTCCCTTGAGCCAAGAGACGAGGAACACCGGGTGTGTGTGAAGCTCTTGGGCCTATGGTAAGTATGAGCTCATATTGTTTATAATTGTGCCCAACGGTAGGTGACTCTCGATGGGATGAGGAATGCCGGGTGTTGCATGAAGTCCCCTTGAGCCAAATGGTGAGGGACCCCGGGTGTGGGTGAAGCCATTGGGCCTCCGTATGGGATGGATATGGACGCCTTAACAAACCATGCTCATATGGGAGATAGGATTGATTAATGGTAGGGCTACCCTCAAACTCCCTCAAGATAGTGCATGAGAGTTGTGAGAGAAATAATGTGAGTATGTAATGCATATGTTTATAATGTAAAGAGAAATAATGTGAATGTGTAATGTATATGTTTATAATAATGTGAATGTATAAGGCATATGTTTATTATGTTAAGAGAAATGATATGATTATGATTATAAGGTTACAAGCCTTAAGTACAATTGTGGAAAGTATATGGATTTGATTATTGATCATTAACCCTAATTATGATATGAAAGAAGAATTGAACTCTAATGTTCTCTTTTGGTGAGTTGAAATTTTGTGCAAGGTTGTGAAAATTTTGGCTTACTAGAAGGGGACATTACATAAATGAGTCTGTTTGCCTTTCCTAGACATTTTGTTTACCAAAAAGTGGTATTGAGATTATGAGGGTTTATTTGCATTGGAGGACTAAGTTCTTATAAATTATAATGTATGAGTAATTAGAATTGAATGATCTTTATGCATGGATATCATGTTGGCACAACTTGGCCTTCAAAGTTTAAACAATAGATACTATAGATTTAATATATAGTGATAGCCTGGAATACCACATTTTGATTTTCATATACCTAGAGTGAAGTTCAAAGCATTGTCTTTGTAGGTTCCAAGGAAGGCATATACTTCATATAAATGACGTTGAGAAGTATGTCACATTCTAGATGTTGAGGGTATTAGTTGATGCTCAATTAGGTTCAAGAAGAGATAGGGACATTTATTAGCCTCCTAAATCTGAATCATAATGGATCTATAGTTGTTCAAAGGGATATGTTTTATTAAGGTTGATTTTTAACTTTGAAGCTCTTTTTTTATCATGGATATGGCTTTCAGAGTGAAGGTATATAAGCAACCATTCTAGATTTGGAAAATAAGAGGGAAATTAGTCTCATTAAGAAGATTGGAATTTGGATATTATTTAGGGGGCTTTTGTCCCTATCAATTGTGTATCACTTGAGGTGTTGATCAAGCTTCTCTCTCAAAAATAAGAAGAATGTTATTTAGAGAGAAGATTATTGCTTAAGATTAAATTTTTTATGAGTAACATGCATGTGGTTAATCACAATATCTTTTATGTATAGCTTTTGTATTTGGGATTCTAATCATGAGTATCTTGTAAGAGGTAGATGATGTGTTTCTAAGCCTTCCCAAATTCATGTAAGCAATAATGAATTTGTAGGAGTGCATCTTGGGAGTTTTTGAGGTGTTTTTATTGGTTATAAAATCTCTCTACTTTTGATTGAATTAATGTTTACAAAAAAGGCCTCAAGGATGTTTAGTGTAACCATGACCATTCAAAAATAATGTCTATGGATGACAAAATTGGTCAATGGGACTTGAAAGTACACCGAACAATGATAGCAAAAGTGCCCAAGGATTCTCTCATCTAAAATGTAATAGAGGGTTTATGAAAAAATGTAAGCCCTGAGACAAAAGTAAACCTTCACGAATAAGTAGCATTAGGCATCAAATGGTATGGCATAATGATGTAAATTACTTCATAGATTAGAAAAAGAAGAATATTAAGGAGTTACTAATTAAATATTGAGAGCATGTAGGTAGATCAATTGCAAACGTCCGACCTATAACGAGGGGTGGTTATTGAATTGGCCAAAAACCTGGGCATACTCGGGCTTGATTTGCTTTGGAATTGGAATTAGGATTGATTTGCTTGTGGATTCATTTAGGGCACGGTGTTTTGTGCACAAACGAATACTGAGAGCATGTAGGTAGATCAATTGCAAACGTCTCGCCTCTAACAAGGGGTGGTTATTGAATTGGCCAAAAACTTGGGCATACTTGGGTATGATTCGTTTTGGAATTGGAATCAGGTTCAATTTGCTTGTGGATTCATTTAGGGCATGGTGTTTTGTGCAAAATTCGTTTGGAATCATTCCTGAGCTTACCTAGGCGATTCCAGCTATGTTGAAGAGATTCCAATGACGGGCAACAATTGCAATGCATTTTGTTTGACTTTTGACGATCAAAATTGCACCCTAAATTGATGGCCATTCTCACTTGCATTTTGTTTGATGAGTAACGGGAAAAACAGGGACACTGGGTTTTGTTTGGCGAGTAAGCAGCACGACAATAAGATTAACAACTGCTAGAGTAAGCAGCACCACAATAAGCAGTACCGTGAATAAGCAGTGCCACAAATTTCCTTTGATTCTCTAGCCATTTTCACTTTTTGAGGATTCAGATAGCCACCATACTTTTACTATGAGTGGCAGTGGGGCTACTTGTGGTTCTTCTATTATACCTACATCATCTAATGTCAATGATGAAGATGATGTTGGTCTTGATGAAGACCCATATGACACTGGTTACTTATTGTATTATTTTAATAGTGAACAATGAATATCTATCATGACATTCAAGTTTGACAAATTGATATCAAATTGGCATATTGTATTTCAAATTTGTAATATTTATGGTAGTTTTGTTTAGCATATGCATGATATGTGGTATTCTAAACTTAATTTCTGTCTTTTAGGCTCAAATATGTGTGTGTGTGTGTATCATGATATGTGGTATTCTGAACTTAATTTCTGTTTTCTAGGCTACAAATATATGTGTGTGTGTGTAGTAAATGTTTTTAGTTTGACACATCCAGAATCCAGGTACTACCCAGTGCACCCCTCCCCCCCGCACCCTTACAACTTTTTTGAATCGTCTATGAGTGCAATTTTAAAGAATGTTGTTTAAAGAAACAGGTAAATTTCAGACATTTGGAGTTTCTTTGTTCTGTTCATACAATTCATTTCTTTTATCTTATGGTATTGGATTATGTTATTATCCCTTGGAAATTTATAATTTGTTGTCTTCTTCAATTATATCATATTATAATTAGTTTGTTTCCTTACTTCAACAACTACAGTTTTTGCCACAAGTAGGATTTTTACTTATTCTTTACTCTCTTATAGAGGCATTACATGTTTATGCTGAATTCTGCTGTCTTTTTTAGGATTTGTGTTAATTTTATTAATTTATGTTCAGGTGAAATTGACATATTCAAAAAATTGTAGGTGGGGCCTGAAGCTTTTGAACAGGCTGCAGCAGGCGGTGCTGCAGGTGGTCCAGGAGGTGCAGGATTTGGTGGTTTTGGTGGGTTTGGGGGGTTTGGAGGCTTTGGCTTTGAGGATGTTTTTGGAGGAGGACTAGATGAGGTCTGTTTTTCTTTCTAATCAGTAAGAGTTTCTATAATTTTTATCCTCAACAAAGAAATCAAAGAACTGTGGTGGATATGTTTTTAGTTGAAAATTTATATTGATTTGTCTTTGATGCTGAGCTTTTACTTATATGGCTGCTGTTTGTTTGGATTCAGGCCTTGAAGAACATGTTTCGTCAGAGGTCATTTGGAGGTGAGGATATCAAGGTAGACACTTGCACTTAAAAAGGACGAGGCTGGTCTTTGATGGTTTGTGCAATTAAATGTTTTATTGCATGCCTGGAATAATCAGATTATTTTGTCATGGCTATCTTTCATAATCAACTATGAGTTCATAGTGCTGAATAATCTTTGATAATTACCTCTTTTGCAGCAAACACTTGAATTGTCTTTCATGGAGGCAGTGCAGGGGTGTGCTAAGAGTTTCTCTGTTCAAACTACTCTACCTTGTCCAACATGCAGTATGTATGCTATTCTCCTTAATGTTTTTTAGTTTATGGAGTTCTGTTAGGTGGATAATGTTTTGTTTATTCTTTGAGTTGTCACTGATTGTGGAAATGATTTGTTTATTTTATCAATGTATCCTTTTCAAATTTTGAAACTAGGAAACTCTTAGATAACACATATTATAACCAATGCATTGCCAACTAGAAGAGTCAGCTTGATAGTATACCGTGCGTGGTTCATCAGCTGGGATACATCACCAATCACTTTTCCTTGGGAGTGATTCTGCCCGAACTCCTGGGTGTTATTATTGGTGATTGGATTGTTTTTAAATTTTTGACAGACATGGTCTGTTGTGTGGGGGCTTTATATTTTGATTCATTAGGTCTTTGCTCAAACATGAGTGACGCCTAGCTGATAAACCACCGTGAGAATGTAGCCTCCTAATATGTGTAATTATTTTTTAGTGCTAAGTCCCAACAACACATAATCAAATTGCAGACTATTCTTGAGACAAATAATACATGTAAGAAAATAATGCATTGTGGCATTGTGGTAAGAGCTTGGAATAATGTAGTCATTAGAGATTTTAAGTTTTTGCAGTGCATATCATTGTAAAAATTCTTTTGGGGAAAATGCAGGAGTACTTTATTTATCAATGTTATGGATCATGCATCTTGGCTCATCTTCAGGGCAATTTGGCAATTAGAAAGAATAAATAGATATTTAAATGAAGCTTATGTTGCCATGTGGGTCTACCCTATACAATAAATTATTTTTCTTTATTTAAGGCTATCTTCATTGGAAAATCTATTGGCGATAGGCTTCCAGGCTTGGGTTAAGTCCAAACTCTCATATCTTTTAGTGTTCTAGAATGTTTTATATTCTTAATTGCTTCTGTCAATTGGTGTTCGTATAGTGATGCTTGGTACTTTATGGAACACAAATGTTCAGCGTAAGATGATTTGTTAATCTGTTTGTATTGTAGATTAGTGGCCTTCACCAATTCTTGTTGAAATGGGTCCTGCTGTTGTAATGTCCACCCTAGTTTTTTCAAAAATATGTTAGCTGAAATCCAAATCATAGGCAGTCTCTGATACACTTTCTAATCACCCAGATCCCGAGGTGGGCAAGGTGAGAGCATACGGTGTTCGAATCACACTTGTACTCAATCTACTATGGTATTGAATGCAATGCAAATGTTTACGTACACTCCAGGAATCCACGATGACCACATGCCTTGCTTATCTAGTGGAGTGTGTAATGTGCAACACAAGCATGTACTAGGCGGTGTAGCCGACCACTTCCTATGCTTCTTCAACGGAGTGCATGATAGACAGAATGAGTATGCAAGGTACTGGCATGGTGCAAGTCTCGTTTCAAACCAAAATGGTCATTAGTACCAGACTTGGCTAGTTATGAAATGCTATAGGAATTGGCGGTAAACCATCCAATCTTACAAAATGAAGCATGCATTAACATCCACCGGTGGTACTACCATCCGGGGTTACAAACATGTAGTATTGCAACTTTTAAATGAAATACAATAGTTATGGAAGGCTGCAATAATTGTAATGTTCCATTTTTGGTGCATTGATTATTGTGAGCATTTTGGCTTGTCCTTAGTCTCTTGGTGGCTTTCCGACTTTGTTGGAGAACTCCAATGTTCTTGGAATGGCCACAGATCAGTTTTACAGAGCAATTGGTTATGGCTTTGAGCTCAGTTGGTGTTCAGGATTGCAGTGATGCTTTTTGATGTTTGATCGGGTTCCCGGTTTGCTCTCCAAGATTCTTGGAGAGGCCGTCTATTTTTAGAAAGTCACCCGGAGGGCATCATTCATTTTCCCAAACATCATGGAGTATGTTGGTATGCTTAATTTTGCAGTTTGGTGATATTTGGGATTTCCCGTAAAATCAGTTGATTTAATGAGTTAAACAATTAATTATTGCACTTAAGTTAAAAAGGTTGGGAAATTTTTATTTAACACTTAAGTGTTATAGCTCGTTGGAAAGGGGATGAAAAGCTCTAAATCATGGATGCATCATATTGGGGCCTTGTGAATCAAATATTTCCTTTATTTTGATAAAGGGGTCTTTTGAGCTAAAGGGAGCTTTTAATTAAAAAGGTGACTTTAAGTTGTGCACACATAATGAATTATTTTTATACTTTTGAGGAGAAATATGAAGGGATAGAGGAAATAATATTTTATTTCCCTCAAAAAGTTTATAAAAGGAGGTGTTGGGCTCATTGTTGCATCATGCTTAGATTTGTGTTGTAACTCTGCTGGATTGAACCTGCGTGTTCTTCCATATTCTCTTGAGGACGAAAACCCTCTTGTAGAATGCTCTTGAGGACGAAAACCCTTTAGAGGTTTGGTGTGATTTCATATAGGAATCACCATTGCGCTGAAGGTGGATTGGGAGCAAGCTCATACAGAGTTTGCCATGGAGCTCAATGGATTTGTTAGATTTTTGTGAATTTTGTTGTGGAATCAGTTAAAATGAATGCATTTTGTTATTGATGAATTTTGGAGTTGATTTTGAGCTTAATATTTGAGATTTGTGTTAGTTCCATGCCTGGCCGTACATCCTGGCCATACTGGTCAAGTTTGTGAAGATTTTGATAAATAATTGCTGTTGTTGTTTTGCTTGCCAAATTTGTTTGTAGAGTATTGATATGGTATTGGCGCCTCACTTCAGCATGATTTCAATAAGTTTTAATGCAGATTGGATTTATTAGGAGAAATCCGTACTATGCTGGGCCATACATTGCAAGTTGGGTCGATATGAATTTGTGGGTGTTCGATGTTATTTGGAGTTCTGATATTGTTTGGTATTGTTTGTCCTTATGCTAGCACCAAGACTCCAATAATATTCAGTGTCATTTATGCTAATTGTATGCTGTGTGAGCATATCCGTACTTGACCAAGTCCGTACTCCATAAAGTAAGATTTGTTTGTGATTTTCCCAAACACTATCTATAAGGGCAGTTTAAAGGCTTCATATTCTTTGTTGTGTGTTGGCGTCACATTTCAGTATTGCTACTTTAATTTAAGCCAAGTTTATGGTGTGAGGTGATCTGGTTGTTTGGGGCCGTATGATTTTTTCAAGGGCAAACTGATATGAATGCAGATTTGATTATTAGTGGCAGTTTATAAAAATGTTGGTATCTGTTATATATGACTGATATGGAGTATTTTATGGTGATTTATTGTTGAAAAGTTGTCTCATGGACCTGATTATATAGTGGCTCTATGTCTGATCCAGGGCAGCCATACAGTATGAAGGAAATCTGAGTTTTCAGCAGTACTTTCTGATCAGCATGGGAGATGCATTATCTCAGTACTTGATAGTTAATGTTATGTATTTTCTGATGTGATTGTTGTGCAGGGTAAAATGTGGTATTAATCACATTGCATTGAGATGATGATGGTTTGAGTGATGAAATTGTCATACAGTAGTGCATTGATTTGGAATAATTGCAAGTCTGATCAGCAATCCTGAAACATCAACAGCAGTCTTGAATTACTCCCAAAACTTCTCAATTCTCATGGTATCTTCAATGGGTATTGGCAATTGAATTTTGGTTCATTATTGCATAGTCATTATCTGCACATTTAGAGTTAATTCTTGATCTGCATTGCTACAGCAGTGACATGAAATTGTCAAAAAGATAATGCTCTCATAAACTCAGTTGAATCTGATTTGCATCAAGGGTGTTATTCATAGTATTGCATTGAAAATCTTTACTTTGTCGCAAGCACATATTGTAACCCTTGGATGGTTTACCGCCAGTGTGAAAAAAATACATTGTTTATCTTTCTTTCTCACCCACTGAATAAGTGGAGTATTCCCACTGAACAAGTGGATGGCTTTGTAATTCTTTCAATTGCCCTTCTACCTACTGAAAAGTGGTGAATCCCCACAATAAGTGGATGCCCGCCGCAGCGGATGAATTGTAGTTCCTTGATTGCATAGTTATTCATTTGTAAGCCAATCACTGTATGCTATCACCTTGCCCACCCTGGGATTTGGGTGATCAGAAAGTGTGAGGCATTTAGTTGGTTATGCAGTTGAGCTAACATTGTCATATCATTGTATGTGATTTTTAAAAAAAAAAATTGGGGTAGCATCTTACAATAACTTATTAAATTCTGATTTAAATTTGATAAACACTGCTGTAGCATTAAAATCAGAATATAGAGGTACCAGAATTCATGCAAACATCATAAGAAATCATACCCTCAATGCTTTGATGCTATAGATGATGAAATGAAGCCAAAAGTCATTGTAAAAATCCCTCTGGGAACCCTGAATAGCAGAAACACAGGTCATGCAAGAACAACAAACTAGAAATGCACAGAAACACAATAAACACCCTCAAAACTCCACACAAATTACCAAACTCCACACCAAAACATTGTGAACCAGCAAACAATGCCCTAGGCGCCTCCACACAAGCATCAAAGACCCCCAAAAGATAGGCGCTTCAGCATCTAGCACCAAACACCTTCCTCTTGCATTGGTACGGCCTGCCCAAGGATGTACGGCTAGCAAGGAAGGGTTGAAACAACCATAAAATCACCATATTTAACCTCCAAGCTAAGCGGCTAGGTTAGACATGGTTTTGGCGCCACCAAAGGAAGACTCCAACAGGTAAAAACTCCATGTTTGCTCCTTCAATACCCTATGCCACATTCATAATGGTACGACCAACAGTGGTTGAAATACCTAGCAAATTAAACAACCGGCATACAATAAATTCTTTATCCTTCTCCAAAACAATCCCGCAAAATCCTTAAATAACATTCATCAAATCATCACTCCAAAAATCTGAGGCTAGAAAACATCAAAACCTTCTTTCAATAAATTGCTGTAGACAAACTCCATTGAAGCTCTATGTGATTTCAGAGGCAAAATCACCCAATAGACTAGCTAGGGTTGATCTTTCACAACCGAAACTAGAGAGGAAATGAGGGTTTCAAACCCACAAGACAAAGCACAGAGGCTCTCACAAGAAATTTTGATATCAAAATGCATAACCCTCCAAATGAGCTTAGAACCTCACTTTATAGGCACAAATTAGGGTGCTCAAGTTGTACAATAAAATATTATCTTTTTGACTTAATTAAACATAAAATACCCTCAAAGGGGACGCCACCATAAGTCTTATGCCCAATGCCTAATATCATGCGAAAATCAAATAACATTTTCCATCACCTTTCTAATGAGCTATTACACTTAAGTTATTTTCTAATATTTTTCCAACAATAGATAACTTAAGTGAATATTGAATTAAATAACTTAATAATTCACCCAACTTACGGTAAGTCCCAAAATGACGCAACTTGCAAATCTGACCATACCAACATGATCCTAG
Source organism: Cunninghamia lanceolata (assembly GCA_027924645.1). Classification (NCBI taxonomy): domain Eukaryota; kingdom Viridiplantae; phylum Streptophyta; class Pinopsida; order Cupressales; family Cupressaceae; genus Cunninghamia; species Cunninghamia lanceolata. The sequence goes on from BSBN01000515.1 coordinate 4,360,659, forward strand.
AGACTTGGGACGATGATCGAAGGCAACCAGGGGACTTTCTAAAAATAGTATGCTCCTCCAAGAAGTTTGGAGAATACTCAGAAGGTCGGAATTCGGTTCTGAAAGCACCAAAAGGCTCCATCTAACCAACTGAACTCAAAACCATGAATAAATGCTTTGCAAAGTTGATCCAACGCTCTCCAAGAACTTTGGAGTTCTCCCTAGCACACCAATTCTACGCGAAAACTCAAAAATAGGCTAATTGTTTACGACTTGGCTAAGCGCCAAATGGGGACATTACAACCGTCTTCTGATGTAAGGTTATTTGCAAGAGCAAGGAATGAGTTATTCACCATTGTTGTTCTTAGGGTTGATTGAGTCCTTTGTTGATTTTATCATCTTCTTGAGTGTTTTTGAAGGAAGGAAGACTGTTTTAACATCTTTTTGCCTCAAAGTTATGCAATTTTCTCTAGGTCCTTTAATGTATATGTGAAAAAGCCTATTGACTGTTTTCTTTTTTATTCCGACATTGGGGGTGCAGGATCTCAATCAGCTTTAAATGAAATGCTCTTCTAATCTTCCTAGGTTTGTTGTGATATTTTTTTTGAACGTCTTTGTAAAATATGTTTTCTCTTGATAGAAATGTTCCACATCTGCAATACTCATGGCAAGAGTGTTGGGGATGCTTGTTTGTTTATGGAGGTTGACAAACCATATACTGGATGTGTCACTGAACCATTACTCTTCCTCATTAGCTGAACATTGAAGAACAGAAGAAAATTATCCTGTTCTGTTTTTGTGGACAGAGTATCGAGGTGTTTAGGAAAGAAGAAGATGATGGTTATCTTCTATTTCTCAATGTTCTAGTGGTAAGGAAAAGTGATGGGTTTCTAACAAGTCATGTATAGAGGAAGAAGACACAGAGTGGCTTGCCTTAAACCCTAAATCAGAATGACATCATCACCCTTCAAAAAAAGCAAACATCCTTTCCACCTTTCACATCAGCAAAGAGTTTCTAACTGACTTCCCCACAAGCCAACTTAAAATTGTGTTGCTATTTCTACTGGTTTCTATGTCATCTTCTACATCTTCAGCACACACACACACACTCTCTCTCTCTCTAATATCGTAGATTTTCCATCTATAACTGTTCTTTCTGGAATCCTTAGGATAAGTGTTATCTTGTGTTGGTGAGATACAAAATTCATTAACTTTCCAATGTTGCATTGTATCTCTTTACCTCTAGCTCCATTATCAGTTGGTCCTCATAGTGTTGTTTTATATGCTTTTTCTTTGCTTCCTGCTGCCACTCTTATGGCTTTGCAAATCAAGATAGTGAGTAGTCAAAAATTGAAGCAGATCATGCATTATTTTCTTAACATACTTTTTCCACTAGATAGATGGTAGCTTTGTGTCTTTAGAATTGTGGAGAACATAGGAGCTCACAGCTAGATGCCAGAGAAAATTGAATTCCGCTCTGAGTTTGTCCTCTTGTCTCTAATTAGTTTCACTTAATTTGACTTCATATTCTATTAGTATTTTTTCCGTTTTCTCTTTTGGATTTTAGGTTTTTCTGTTAGTGGTGACACCCAGCAATTGTGAGTAAATATATACTAGGGTATTCTCTTGAGCTATTGCTATTGTATGTGAAGGACAACAATGGGTGATGAAAATAATGGATGACAGATTAAGTAATAATTCACATGGGACCATGTCTTATTCTACCTTGTATGCTCGCTCTCTGTTTCAGCATCAACGCCTTTTGAATGTTCAAGTCAATTTGAACATTCCGGTGTTTCAAGAAAGATCAATGCTGCAACATTGCATGACTAGGTTTGATATTTGCAAGCGTACTTGTCCATCAACTTCTTCACTAACTTTGAGAAGTTCATTACCTTGTTGAATATGTCCACATTGGTTTCGTAATAGTGGGAAGCTTACAATGGTTAGTACAAGCATGATTTCAAACCTTGTTGACACTTAGGAGAAGTTTGTGAACAATGGATGCAAGGTATACTATCCTCTTAAGTGCAATGATGACAAGCACATGAAATTCTAATAATTGTGCCAAATGCAAGGATCTTTGGGTTCAAGCCTACACAAATGTGTTCCATAATTTCTTGTGCATTCAAGCATTATTGAGATGGAGCATAATTAGGTTTTAAATGCATAAGTAGACTTTAGCTGTATATCTACAATAAGATGAAATTTCTCATTGCCAATACATTGGGGGGAGCATACTGCCATCCCTCTAAGATCAAAATGAAGTTTGAGATGAAGCAAAAGCTTACCTCCTCTTTGTTAGGCATTGCATGAAGGAGTCAACTTGCACACAACAAATCAAACTTTTGAATATTGAAGCATTAGTGGCCACACATGGGAGCATAGTCAAAAGTAGCCTCTGTCTCAACAGAAGGCTCTAGCACCATCAGTGTTAGACAAAAGAAGTTTTCTTGGATTTGCAAATTTCTATTGCAAGTTCATCCTTGGATTCTCGCAAATCTGGACATTGAATCAGATCACATGTGCCAAAGCTACTTTCTAGTGGACACCAATACAACTATGTGCCATTAAGTAGTTGAATGTTGTGTTTTGCCTATTTCGGCCATGCCACAAATTGTCCAACCATTTGAGATTGAGACCTATACATCTGGCTATGTGCTCAATGTGGAACTCACCTACCATGGACATTTGATTGTATATTACCCAAAGACATTCGACGACACGGTTCAATGCTACTCCATCCGTGATAAAGAATTCTATGCCATCGTGAAAGCTGTTGAGCAACAATGAGATTACATCATAGGGAACGAGATCATCATTCACTTAGATCATAAGCTGCTTAAGTTCTTGCATAATTAAAGCGAGCTAGAAATTTGCCATATGAAGCAGATGACCTACCTAAAGCAGTTCCATTTGGTGATCAAACACTAGAAGGGGAAGGAAACAAGGCCATAGATAGCCATAGCAACCTTATTGTCCAATGCTCATCACAATGCTTGACACATGGGTCACAACTTCTTTGTATGAGGTTCCATCTATTCAACTGATACAAACTTGCGCTAGCCTATACAGCTCTCCAATGGTACAGGTTGCTGAATTCTACTTGTTTGAAGACCATCTATTCAAGTTCAGGCACCTTTGCATTCTTGTCGATGCTCCTCACTAAAGATCCATATGGGAGGCTCATTACTCTAATACACCAGAATACTTTGAGGTGAGCAAGACCTTGTTTGCACTCCAACAACATTTCTTATGGCCTCATATGTGCAAAGACATAGAGTGCTATATCAAATCATGTATTTTGTGTTGCATGGGCAAGCCAACAAACAAGATGCTTTGGTTGTGTACATCTTTGCTAGTCTTATCTAGGCCTTGATACTCTTATCAATTTGTATTTATTGTCTAGACCATCCATGACAGGGTGCCAAAATAACTTTGTTGTAGTGGATAGGTTTATGAAGATTTAAACATGAACTCCTGTATTGCCTATAACATTGATGCTTTCGCTCGTCTGTAAAATAGAAAGCATTGAGCACCAGTAAAGAGTATCAAGCACATTCAATTTCCAGAAGCCACACAAGCCATTGTACCAAGGTTTGATTGTGTTAGATGTGAATGTCAGACCCAAATGTCATGGAATTAGATCTTCAGTACTGGTTGTTCCCAGAACTTCTGTAAGTCTCTGAAATTCTTTTTGAAAGGCTTACTATAGCTTTGAAGTTGTTATGCTTAATGAACATTACCCTAATGGTTATGGTAATCAAGGAACCATGGACATCGATATTAAATTTATAACATTATGTGCCCATTTGTGACAATTGAGTTCCTTCTCTCTCTCTTATGTGGTACCACAATCTATCATTCTATGATTATGCTATCTTACTCTCTGAACACGTTGATTCTGCTGTCTGACCACTATCTTTGCTTTCTTTAAAGATTCCTGAAAATGATGTTACTTCTTGTAAGTATCCTGCAAGAATTCTTATTATTTCTATCATATATGCTTGAAGGGGCTTCCATGTACCTATACGTTTGCATTCTCTCAAGTTTTTTTTCTAATGAAATAAAAAAATTAATTTGTTGATTGTGACAATTATTGAGAATAGTCACTAAGGCGAATGTATTGTTGTGATTTTTTATTTCATCAGATGGGACTGGTGTGCCTGCTGGTACTAAACCTGAAACTTGTAGATCCTGTAGAGGTCTGGGAACGGTTAGTGAACTGTGATTTAATACCAACTTATCTGAAGTTTCCATTCTGTTTCTTTACCATTTATGCTCTAAATTTCATTTGTTTAGATGACTCTAAACATATTGCATGGCAACTATAAGGTCATTCTGCTTAGATATTTAAAGACGCTCTACTAACAATCACAATTCATATGGATGAATTTCAGGTAACCATGCAACGTGGCCCTTTTAGGATGCAGTCTACTTGTACACAGTGTGGTGGGACTGGACAGTGTATAAAGGTAAGTTACTCCTTCCATCTTACCATAAATGACAGTTGTTGCCCTTTTTGAGACTATATAGCAATTTGTTAATCTTGGATTTATTATTACGTTGCAAATAAATAAGGAGATGCTATTACATGCTGTGCGAAGTAACTGCCATGATATAATGTATTTACTAGCTTGCAAATTTTATTAACCATATTAATTTTCTTTTTTGGTAATATACAGTAGAGCATGGAGCCTTTATGCTAAAAGTGTGGATGTTTTGGACTTCAAACAGACAACAGAATGGGATGGTGCATGGGCACAGTAACAAAAGGCTATTAATTCTGTATAAAGCAAACAGACAAAGTCCAGATAAGTCTGTATATAGCTATCAGGATGCACAGTACCTAGGTACAATAACAAAAGGCTATTAACTCTGCATAAAAAAATTTGACAAAGTTCACTTAAAAAGTTAAATCTCTAAAAGGTAAATCAAAGACATTAAAACTTTCATAACTGTCCTGTATGGACGGCTTAGCAGAAACATGTGGCAGCATGCAAGATGAAACTTCTAGCAAGGTTGATTCCACCATTACTTTTCAAGCTCTTGTCAGCCAATCTACAGTAGACGGCAGCTAACTTTTTGCAAAACCCATCTGCTTTTGGGCTTTTGGGGAAGTGAATTGTTGTCACTGCAGTGAATAAACCTCATCCTGATTGTGGTGAGCTTCTTAATTGAATCAGTGAACCACTAAATTACCATTAATTAGTGGTACCATCCTATTAATCTTGCTGATGCTAACCCTTGTAAATAGCAAAGGGTGTGATGAATTTGTTTATTATTTGTGGAGGTGACCACTAACTAGAACAAGCATATGGAAAAAAGTTAGGACTGCTTCTGGGTTTTTGTTGTTAATTGGGCTACAATGTGGCCTGGAAGAAACGCTTCTAGGGGGCATTTTTCTTGGCCTTATAGATTTCTTCCTCTAGGACCATTGTCATTTGGCCTTGGTTTTTCATCCTGTGCTTTTGAAATTGCTCATAAAGGGCCCTAACTTTGTTTCTTGACATTGGGTCTACATGGACAAGTTAGTAAGTATTGCCATTAGCAGAATGTGTAATTCTGAAAAGAATCTACGGGTACAGTATGCTGGTACGACAACATTTTTTTTGGGCTTGGTACGTTCTTGGTATGTCTGTACAAAAACATATAAAAATCATAAGTATATAGTTATACATATCTGCAGCCTAAAAACAACAATTAAGTTCAGAATACCACATACAACACATATTCTAAACAAAACTACCATAAATATTAAAAATATAGTATACTAATTCAATATCAATTTGTTAAACTTGAATGTCATGATGGATATTCTTTGTTAAATATTGAAATAGTACAATCAATAATTAGTGTAATTAGTGTCATATGGATCTTCATCAAGACCAACATCATCATCATCATCATTGACATTAGATGATGTAAGTATATTAGAAGAACCATAAGCAGCCCAATTGCTACTCCTGGTAAAAGTATGCTCACCATCTGACTCCTCAAAAAGCGAAGACTGTGTGGCAGCAGAAACATCCAAGTCAGCTCGCACTTGTCTACATCCTACAACTTTGTTGCCTCGTCCTTGTACTCATTATGTTTGTGCATAAGAAGGCACAAGTTGGAATGCATGCAAACTAGCTCCTCTGCCTTCTTTGATGCCAATTAGTTGCACTTGATAGAGTGTATGAAGAGTATGTACTCTAATTCTGCTTAGATGAAGAGGAGCTAGCAACCTATTGAGGCAAAGTTAGAGAGTTAGAGTTATTAAATTGTAAATCAAACTTTAAACTTGAAAACAATAATATCAAAAATGGAAAAAAGTTCAAATTTAGAGAGTTTGTGATAAAATTTAAGAAACTTGTGATAAAATTTTGATCACAAGAGTTTGCAAGTGTGGCAATTTATGGCCATTGAGATACCACCAAGAATGAGCATCCTTCCTATACTTGTCATGGAGAGTAGAAACACTTTTGACCATTTGAGGCTACAAAATCAGAAAAGCACTCGTAACTACATCCTCTATATCAGGATTAGGGAAGATTTTAGCAATTGCTTCCCTATACCCTTCATTGACTTGTACATCTTGGTATGGTGGCACCTTCGTTGACAAAGAAAGGATCTCATTGCTGTAATATTTGGGAGTTAATGCAAAGGCAAGAAGATGTAGTGGGGTGGTCATTTTGTACCATCGCTCAACACAAATTGTCTGCACCTCTTTGAAGAAATTTTCTTGAGGATTTTGCTCCTTTTCATTTATGATGGACTTTATATTTTCAATCATTGAGTCGATGCCATTGTATACCTCTCCCAACCATGTCAATGTTAGTATGTTGGATTATCTTCTTAGTGAAACTAAGAAGATAATTCACTCGATTCCACAAGTGTCATCTAGGATTATCTTCTTTACATTTGTTGCCCTTTCACCATTGGATTGGCTCCATACAAATCAAAGTTGATTGATGACCATGTTAGAAAGTGTCTCCCACAATGTCACAAGTTGTCTCAAGATGATTGTGTTGGAGGTGAATTGGGTCCCTATTTGAAAATAAAAATTTAAAAATAAAGAAGAAAACATACTTAATTTTTAAAAAATAAATTACTAAAGTGAAACATAAAATTTAAAAATTGTATTATTTCAATTACCTTCAGCAGCTCCAATTGTGGGAATGATCTAAAACTAGCCTGTGACATTTGGTGGTTTGTGATGAACATTTGGATCTCTTCAACCTTAGCATAGACTTGTTTGATCCAATCTATTTTCCTACCTAACTTTTGTAGCATGAGGTTGTGTGAGTGGACAACACAAAGTGTCCAAAATATATGTGAATACACTGCCTCAACCAACATACTAATTGCTTTGCAATTCTTTTGCATTGTCCATTATGACTTGGTTAACATTTTGAAAACCCATGTTTTCAATGCACCGTATAAGGATGTCAACAATAAATTATGCATCCTTCACATGCTCCTTAGAATCCACAACTTTTAAAAAGATTGCCCCTTTAGGGTATATTACAATCACATTGATCAACGGTTGATTGTTAGCATCCTTCCATCCATCGGAAACAATAGACAACCTTGTATGTTTCCACAAATAACTAATGGGAGCTAGTAAAGTTTCTATATTTTTGAATTCCTTTGACAATAAGGTGTTGCACAACTTATCGTAACTTGGAGCATCACTTTTTTTGCTCACTGTTTCTTGACGATATGGTGACTGAACAACATTGAAGGACAAACAATTTGCATAGAGGTATCTCAATGGTTTGATCGACAATCTCTCTAGTGTCATTTTGAAATGCTCTCTCTAATGGCTCCTTTGTTCTCTTCTCATTAACGGGCTCTTCTTCTTTCCTACCAAAAATGTCTCTACCATAATTTAAGGGATGACACTAGGAGATGGGGACAAAAGGGGCTTCCATGACCCCCATACTCTCCTCAAACGATGTCTTGTTCTAAAGACAATGGTTTCTTTTGCTTTCGCTCACTCTTTGATATATTTTGCTATTTTATGAGTTGGCATAGGTACACCATTCTTCCTTGTGCAAGCTTTGGTTCCCATGCCAGGAATGCACAAATGAGCTTTCATCCGACTGTATGGGCTTGTATACCTTTGACCCACACCCATTGCATATCGAAACATATGTCCCACCAATTGGAATCTGCTCTATCATTTATACATGTCTCCACAAAGGTGAACTTGGGTTGTTTTTGAAACGGGGTTGGCCAATGGAGCTAGAACTGGCAGCCATTGTAATCCCTAAGGCAACAAGTTCAAAAAACAAACATTGAACAACACATTCCAGAATTCAACCAAATGCAAAGGTGAAAGCTAAAAAATATGTATCCCAAAAGGCTAAATCATTTTATTATTTAATATTTTAAATTGCAATTGTACAATAATGACAAATTTAAAACAAAACAAATAATTAAATAGTTGAAAATGTAGATATTTCTATGTTTCTGACATAAATTTTTTAATTGAAACTTTTTAGAAGTAAAAAGTAAAAACTAAATAAAACAAAACATAATTTTTTAATTGAAACTATTTAAAAGTAAAAAGTAAAAACTAAATAATTTAAAAAAAAAAAGTAGAAGTAAAGCATTGAATCTTTTTAAATTATAAACCAAATCTAAAATAAAAACATGCACGCACGCATGCATGCACAAGGTTTAAAATTCAGCTTTGTTAAAACCCTAGATGGTTATATTTTCAAGTCCAATTTTTATCTTAGGGAATGGAATCTTATGTCTTATCTTTGTTAACAGGAAATTTTCAAGAATAAGTCATTGTGACTAAGTTAGCCAATTCACTAACTTGATTGATTTGATTTTAGATCATTCTTGCTTAGATATAAACATCGTTTTTACATGGTGCATAATAAAAGCTTTAAATCCTTAAAAAATCTCCATATTTCATGGTTTTTTGATTTTTCAATTTGATGAGTCTAAGTGTCGAGTTTGAGTCTGTCAAAAATTAGACAAATGAGTCTACGTTGAGCGTAAGTCTCATAGTTATGGCCTTGATGCATCGGGGATTGCTCAGGTATGTTTGGGTTCGATTCGAAGCGATTCCCACTTAAAATTTTTGTGCCTTGCCTGAAATTGTAGATGAATCGTTTTCAATTCTTATTTTGATATGTTTCATACCCAGAATCGTCAGGGTTTCTGGCTGATTCGATAACATAACTCTATAAGAGAGCCACTTCCTAGGACATTGAAGTTGAGGTAAAGGGATGGTGCAATGATTTTGCAACTTGCCATGCAGTTTGATATTGGAAATACACCATGATACATGCTTGGAAGTTTCAAGACTACATGTAACATTGCCAAATCATTGTAATTAAGAACAAGCAAGTGATACTTTTGTGGGTTCAATTTGGTGTTCTCAAATCCATTAGAGCTGAAAGGTTATGTTAAAAGTGTGGAAGGTACACCCTAATGCTTATTAACCTTATCCTCTGTTGGGTCCCAAAACCACAGCTCCACTTCCTAGAACGGAATCACACTTGCAAGGCCATGGTTGTCATGCTAGCATAATCGATCCATCAACAGAACGTGGAGGGTTTAAGGTCAACTCTATGGGAGTGGGTTTCATCCCCTGCACTTCGAGCTCAGCTAACTTTGGAGGGATATTCCAAGGGGTATACCTTAACAGGTATTGAGTTCAAACAACATGAACAACTAAAAACCAATGAACAACCAAACCTAACTTGCTATCTTGATCCCAAAATTGTCACTGAACCAAGAACAACTGGCTGTCACAAAACCCCTATATAGTTGATACAAACTGTGCAAGTATACATGCACAGGAATGATGGTCCTTCTCCTAAGCCACTGGTAAATGTTAATTTGTTTTAAATGGTATGAGATTGGTTTGATGGAGCCAAGACCAGTGCCAATCCAACTAGGCTACAGAGTCTCAGGTAACAGATAAGAAAACAAAGAAAATTTGATCTAAGCATATGTTGTATCAGAATGCAAGTTTGTGCTTCAAACATAATTATCCAGAATGAACTACATGCATTCAAATGGAGAGAACAAATGACAATTACAAAGCTTGTAATATATTTAAAATGTTGTCACATTTTCAAATGTCTAATACAAACTTATTAGCAAATGTGATAAGAGGAAAACCCTAAATACATACAAGCAAACATGGAGACATTATTTGCACAACCTCTGCAGCACACAATCCTTCATCTGTGTCACTGCTCCATTACTTCTCTACAACTGGACATGGCATGATTTGGAGCCCTAGAAACATTACTAAACCTACACAATTTCCAACTGCCACCAAAGCACCAACCCTTTTGAATGAGTTTCATTCATGTATTTATAGCATTAGCAACTCGGATTTGAATGTTAAATGGGCGAGAAAACCCTAACAACCCCACTAACCGCAATAAATACATCACTTTCAACCACCCATTTCACATTAATGGTGACCTGCCATGATTTTGCGTCATTTTGGAAGTCATATGGAGTTATCGCTTTCCGTTTTTACACCCTTTTTGCAAATTGCGGGAATTCAAGGGGATACTAAAGTGGGACTTTGGGGGGGTTCTGTACATTGCTAAACTTTTGGGGCGTCCGGGATATATCCACTTCTCCACCAAAATTCCGCTTGAAAGAGAACAAAGACAACCGGCGGAACTTCCAGGGGCATTAGGACATGGCGCTGGAAAGGTGAAGGTTTGGCATAGGATTGGAGGTAGAGATATAAGAACGATTAGGATGTATCCTAATGGGCTAGAAATCAACGCAAGGAGAAGGAATGAAAATCTGGCAGAAGGATAGTGATATGCAAGATGAGCAGAAGTCTGGAGGAGGACTGGATATGTCTTGAACAAGGCTGAAGATCTGCCAAAATGGGCATGAAGAGTGGGTGGAGGAATGAAGGTGGAAATTCTAGGAGATGCAGAAAAGTGGGTTTGGAAGGGAGACAAGGATTTGTCCCGACCCATGGGAAAGTTTCGCAATGTCCTGATGGGGTGAATGTTTCCGCTAGAAACAAAAGGAGAAGGAAAAGCGGAACTTATGGAGGGACATGGAAATGTCCAGACATTGCAAGAAACTTTGCCAAGGGGAACAAAGGAAGAAAGCAGAAGTTCAAGAGGGGTAGGGAGATGTCCAAAACCATAGAAAAGTTCTGCAAAATCCAGAGAGGGTCAAAATTTCTACAAAATGCATAGAGATATACATGAAATTAATATTTAAGTATAAGTTGACATTTACCTTTTGACATTTACTTTCTTATACTTTAAGGTTATATTTCATGTATATACTGTTGGGATGTTTGAGAGTGGTTTTGGATCCATAGGAGTTAAATTGCAAATTCTAGATTTTGGAGGATCATACAAATTTTAGACTTAGTCAAAATTTCAGGGTTTTAGGTGAAATCTCAGACTCAGGCAAAATTAGGGGGTACAACACAAGGTACATGAAACAAGGCAACACGAGGGGCATCCATTAAGACATTTGATGAATTGACATGATTTTGCAATTATGGGGCTTGAAAATACGAGTCCCAACATCCTCAAATGATAGAGTCTTACAAAGCCACTGGTATATGTATACACCAAAAAATGAATTCTTGGTGTTTTTTGGTTCCCTAGTGATGAAAACTTGTAAGGCATGATTGGATTTTAACTTCGACCTGCTTTTGGCTTGTACTTTGATTTTGCCAATTTTGGTGTCTCCATGATACCTCCCAATAGCGGGCTGTATAGGGTTAGTCACAATTATGTTTTCATTGTTTGATTGACCTTATTTTTGCATTAAAATTGCAGGCTTGAGTTGCCTAGAGGCTTGAGTATGTGAAGAAAGAAAGTGAGCCTGATGAAATTTGGATATATGAGGATTTGGGTGGCAAACTAATCCTAGAATCATCTGTTTGCAAAGGACCATGTGTTGAAGTGTGATAATCGTAGAAGGAAGAAAAGAGGTTTGTGTGCATGCTTGGCAAGTGAGGCGGGTGATGAGCAAAGAACTAGAGGGAGAGTAGGGAAATGGATAAAGCAAAGGGTGAGGTGCAATGGAGGTGTTCTCAAGATGGATGACATGAGAGAATGCATTTGCAATTTGTTGTTACCCATACAAAACTTTTGTATGACAATTTTCTCAAGCAAAAAACCTTGTTTGTTTGCCTTCGACTTATTCTAAAAAGTCATTTCCGGTATATCATTTTGTCGATTTTACTAACCTTGCAGAGGCATCAAAGAACTTAACTAATTCAAAGATACCATTTCATCCATTTGATTGCAAATTTAGTGTAAAGGCACACCAAAATGTCACCACTCACGCTAGAGCAAAGAATTTTGAAAAAGATCTAGTTCAAAAGTGCGCTTGAACAAAGTAAAAGTAGGTGTAGTGTAAAAGCGCACCTCCTTGGAGCCTCATGCGCCTAACCAAAACAACAGCGCATTTGATGTCACTTTGGCGTGCCTTTGGTCTAAAAGTGCATGAGTTGTGCACTGGATGCACCTGGACAAAGAAGTGAAGGATTTATTGTAAAGGCACGCCTTCTGAGCTTTTCACGTGCCTTAGGGAGGATTGACATGCCTACAGAAGTTGAAGACATTTATTACAGAGTAAAGGCACACCTGGTTAAAGTCTCACTCTTGCCAAGAGTAAAAGCGGACCTTCTCACTAGACATGCCAAAACAAAGAGGATCCAAAGGCAAAGCGCGCCTCTTTCTCATGTCATGCGCCTAGACAAAGAAGTCAAGAGCACAGTTCAAAAGCGCACCTAAGAGGATATGAGTATGCATGAGCAAAGAAATGAAGCAGTCATGACCAAAAGCGTGCCTTTGGTCATCCTGAGGCGCCATTACATGCAGGCGTTGTGTTTGAGAACAGAGCAAGAGTGTGCCTTCACGACATTTGGTACTTTTATATGTTGAACAAGGGAAGATGAAGTTCTAAAGACCAAAAGCATGCCTTATAGACTTCTCACACACCATACCACAAAGGGTAACAAAAAGCTGATGAAAAAGCACGCCTAGACTACAAGCGTGCCTTCTTGCCCCAGGACATGCCGCAACATAGGAAAATCAAGACATTTTATAAGAAAAGGCGTGTTAATGCTAAGCGCATCTCAACAAAAGGTTGAAAATTAGTTGATAAAGGGATGCCTACTCTTCACACACGCCTTTTGAAAGACATCCAAAGAGTGTTATCAAGCGCAAGCCTATGACATTAGGTGCGCCATTTCAAGCAATAGCATATAAACTTCCAAGTAGAGGCATGCCGGTATGGACTTTGACGTGTTGCTCCAAAGGAAAGAAAAGTTGCAAAGTATAAGCGTGCCTTCTCTTCACCCAACGCGCCAAAACAAAGCAAAGTAAAAGGAGTCATGTGTAAAAGTGCGCCTAGAAGGATACAGGCACACTTGAACAAAGGAAAATGGTTGTAGAGTAAAAGTGCATCGTCTTGAGCAAAGGCACGCCTAAAGACCAAAGTTGAAAAATAATTGCAAAGAGTAAAAGCGCATTTTTTGCTTATTGGGTGTGCCACAACAAAGATGTTGAGGAAAAGATGCAAAATGTTAGTACAAGCAGGCCTCCTTGGAAAATGGCGTGCATGAAGATCAAGGTTTTGAAAATTGTTTATGGTAGTGTAAAAGTGCGCCATCCAAAGGGAAAAGTGCACCTAATTGAAGTCTCATGTGCCTGTACAAGGAGAAAAGTGTGCTTGCTTAAGACTTGACGCGCCAACTTAAGACTTAACGCGCCAATACAAAGGAAGATTGTTTTCAAAGCTAGTGTATTGGCGCGCCTAGCGACAATAGAGCGTGCCAATACAAAGGATACACTTTACAACAGAGTGTGCCAATACAAAGGATGCATTTGAGTGTATTGGCGTGCCTAGCGACAATAGAGTGTGCCAATACAAAGGATGCATTTTAGTGTATTGGCGCGCCTAGCACAACAGAGTGCGCCGATACAAAGGAGGGATGAATGAATAAATTTTCAAGGTTTTTCAGAGGGTTTGCTCACAATCATCAAAGTCATCTAGAGCTGCCTATCCAAAGGACTATTTTTAGCCCATACTAAAAATAGATTTGCTATTTTTAGTAGGTCACCATTTTCAAAGAGGAGCATATTCAAAGACATGCTATTTTTAGCTAAAGTTATTTATAGCTTGTGCTATTTTTAGTAGTTTATATTTTTAGCATTAACTTGGAGTTGGTTTTTTGTTTAATCATCATGCAAGAGGATGTGAGCATGAAGTCACAGTTTGCAACAATTGATCTTTAATTTAACTAGAGGTTGCATGTTTGCATGTTAGTTGAGCTATAGTTGCATGGTTTTAAGTTTTAGTTTTAGTGGAGTAGATAAATTGTAATAAATTTGCATGTCATGCAAACAACAGTCAGCTAGGATAGGAGTTCAGTTAACTATTTTATTTATTTTCATGCATTTGCTTTGTAAACAATATAAATAAGTGCTTTTGCACATACATTGGGATATTCATTATTTTCAGAATAGATCAGAGATGAGAAATCAATTGTATCAATGAATGGGCATCAATAAAACGACAGTTTTCATGCCTTCATTATGTTGAAATTGCTAGTCGCTTGGTTGTGATCTTGTTGTTTATTCAATAAAATTAATTATGCCTATTTTGTTGATGAATGTTTATTGAAATGCGTCATCAGCTGTGCTAAAAGTCAAGTCGATTCAATGAGTCTGCTAACTTTGTGTCACAGAGGAAATTGAAAATATAAGTCGTGGCTTTGTACCGTCTTATATGCGATTTAATCATAGCATTCGTGATATATGTTTGTGTTAATCAATTCTATCTATGTGTACTCGCCCTACTTATTCGTTGAATTTAACTGAGTGGTGTAAGTGTCTAGTGGTAGAGTTTTCAATTTCAGTCAAAAAACACAAAATCCTTGCTTCGTGATTGAAAGTGCATCTTCACCTTTTCACGTTGCAAATCCAAAAAGATTGTATATTTATGTTTTATTCAGCGTGAACATGAAAACACCTTTGAAACATTGTAAATTTTGTAAATTGCAAGTACATGTATAGTTTTAGGTTTTATTTTATAGGGAACTTCCCCTTCTAATTTGAAGAGCGGTTTTACCGCACATCTGTTTCATTTTGCATTGCATTGAAAGGTATGAAATAAGACGCTAACACAATTTAAGGTGAAAAATGGGAAAACATAGAAATTGGGAAGAGATGTTGGAATTTTGAATATTATATATATTTCATGCATTTTATTTCTTTGTTTTAATGATAAAGTTCTATTTTCTTGAATCTACCCATAAGCCAAGCAGGGACGAACCATGGGCCCAACTTAACTCGAGGGCCAGAATTGATCAGTAGAAGAGGGAACTTCAACATTTGGTATCATTTGTATATTGAGTATACACAAAGAAAAGACACAAATATTCACATATTTAATAGGAAGAATAAAATATACATGAGATTTTTTGGGAATTAGGTGATGGGATATATATACAATTGACTTGTGACTGTTGGTTTACTACATTTTTTTTGGCATTTTGGGAATAGAAGGCATTTCTTCTTTAATGCCATTGATTCCAGCTGCCTAAAGAAAATATAAATTTGTTCAAATCTTCTTCAATTCAAACATAAGGTTGACTCTCGAAAACCATGAATTCTTTGTTCACTTGCCTACCATTATTAGTAAGAGGATGCGATCATAAAGCATAAGAATTTTCAATCTAAAGCCAATTCAAATTGACTTCATCTCCCACTCCCAAAGAGTGTATTTTGAGTCTTGGCAACTTCCCACCCTCTCTAAATTCTATTGGCAATAAGGGATTATAAATTTTTGAGAGTTATATGCATAAGAAGGCATTCACATAAAGATGATCATTTCATGATTTCCATAAATTGTGCTAGAGGTACTGCAATTCTATGGCAGACCAGGCTTTACCAAGAAACCTAAAATCCCTGGAAGAGTTTGGCATGGTATGATGTTTCCTAAGAAACATTTATGTGAATGCATAAATACAGGGCAACTATTTGTTCAATTCAAAAACACCAGCACATATCCACCCAATCAGTAATCAAACTGAATATGTCCTTTTAAGGCTTATTTCCAAGAGGCATAACTAATTTGGGTCTCCAACCAGCTCTGTAACAGCTAGAATCAAGATGTGCTAACTAATTCCATCATCATTTTCAGATAAAGAATCAGCAGTCATTACTAAATGCAATGGAGTATAAAATTTCAATTAGTACATATACCATATGGTCAATAGTTGTTACACCCATTTTAATTTGATAGAATAGAAAATTATCTATGAGCAGAATTTCAGCAGAAAGATTAACTAACTATTTATGAAAATAGTATCGAATGCAATAAAATTCAAGTTTACAACTAACTTTCATTTTCAGCTGAAATAATCTTTTCTAACAGAATACATGCAACAATAAATTAACTTTCTTTAATAAAGTACAAATATTACGAGAGATTAAGAGAAGTACAACTTGAATAGCTTCCTGCTGATTTGATTGAAGATCCTCCTCTGGATTTTGGAAAAAGATATATCAACAAGGGCTTTAACCACCCAACCAAGACCAACTGGTCTCCCATGCTTCTTCTACTGAAGAAACCCAACCCTTCACGAGGGTGATGACAGGAATCAATTAACAACAATGTGCCTCTGAGCCTGGTGTCAAGACTTATACCTCCTGATCGATCTTTTCCCTATAGGTACCTTTTAATTGGAAAGATCACTCTGACCAGTGGTATATCTGGTACTTGATCGCTGATAGATGCCTAATCTGCATCGTAACCTTGGCCAATGATCTCTGATATATATATGAAACTAGTGTGTCGTCAGCATTCACCCTTGCTTGACATTGTTATTAACTCAGTGTTTTCTTTTTCTTTTGTTTATGATTGCAGGTTTTTGCAAGGATATCATACATGACTCACTTGACAAACTTTTAGTTTCAAAGGTAAATGCAGAACAAAAGTATACAGACAGAAATTACTCTTTCATATAGGGACCGCAGTCCTGTATTTCAGTGTAACTATAATACATGAGCTGTAGTAATAGAGATGATTATATATAATCATATATATATAAGTTAAGTATCAAGAGGATCTAAGCCTCAGCAGATTCGAAAAGCTTGAAGCATGAAATGCATAAACAGATTCTTGAAAACTGATCAAGAAGTTCAGAACTATGAACAAAGAGAGATAGTATGATACGATTTACTTCAATAATCAATTACTATGATAAACAAGCTATAATAAAGATCTATGATCTTGCCTGAACAAGACTTTCTGTGTTGGGTTGAGATAGCCGCGATTGCACTATCCACGGAAAAATGCAATAGCAATTTCTATGGCCGCTTGATAAATAACACCAAATAGAGTCGATAAAAGATCTCAGAAGGATGCACAAACAATCCTCAAAGCTTGCATGCTTTCCTCTAATGGTAATGCACAGACAGAGACACTTCAGTTTGATGCCACCTTTTTCAAATAACGCCTTCCTATGAAAGAAAAATGCTTAATCGAATGTGCGAAAGCTCCTCTCTTCTCAAATATATGAAGTGAATGCATGTCAAGAAAGAATGGACGCCAAAATGAATAGCCGCTCCCACTACGTACGTGTGCAAGAAGGTGCATCCCTTCTTGTACTTGTGCGGAGTGGAAAAGAGGGAGTTACAAACAAGATTCCATCTCATACACTCCAAGCACTCCACAAGGTAAGACACTATATAACTTATTTAATAAATATAAAAGATAAATCATTCTCACCACTAGAAATACATATATATATATATTTATACTCATGTGCCTTGGCCAAGGCTATGGTGACTTAGGTTTTGACTTAATTATTGTTTTTCAATTCCTGTAATCACCCTCTCCCTGTTGATATCCTTTTTTCTTTGCCACCTGTTTTGTCCTGCAACCACTTCGACAAATAAAGAAGGTTAAATCATTTCCATAATACAAACAATAATTAATATCATTTTCATGAATCCATTTTCACATATAAGTAAGAAAATATTCGCAAATAAGAAAAGTCATTATATACATTTTTCCAAGGAATAATTTTCACATTCACATGAAAGCAGTTGTACTCAACTAACAACATAATTAATATTTTAGTGTTCAAACAAAAGGGGATGTAACATATTCTTCCCCTCAAGAATCATCGTTCTCGATGATTATTTATCAATAAGCAATAAAAAAAAGTTTAACCACATAGTTTTCACATCAGTCTCAATTGTTTGGAAATAAATAAGGAAATTTTTGATGAATCTCATCATAATCTTCCCAAGTGGCATTCTCTTTTGAATACTGGTCCCACTAGACCTTACATTGTACCACCTCGCGATTACGTAAGTGCAGCTTACGTATCTCGAGTACTCGGAGTGGCTCTATTGTGATCACCACAGGGTCCTGTACCTGCAATGATTTCCAATCAATCATATGCTCAGAGTTTACATAATATTTCTTAAGATAAGAAACATGAAATACATTGTGAATCCTAGCGAGAGTCGGGGGTAGAGCAATTCTGTAAGCCACAGGATTGATGATTTCAAGAACTTCAAAAGGTCCCACGTATCTCGGGGCTAACTTAGAGGCTTTCCCAAATTTTATAGAGCTTTTCTGTGGTTTCACTCGTAAAAGAACTTTTTCTCCCACTACAAACTGTCTGGGAACATGTTTTGCATCAGCATAACTCTTTTGCCTGTCATTGGTTTCCTTCAGTCTCTGTCTGATTATTCTTACTTGCTCTTCCATTTCTTGAAGCATCTCAGGTCCTAGAATGATCCTGTCTTCCCACCTATTCCAACTTATAGGGGTTCTACATTTCCTGCCATATAGTGCCTCGAAAGGTGCCATTTTTATTGTTGACTGATATGAATTGTTATAGGCAAATTCTACCAAGGGTAAATATTCCTTCCACCTGTATTGTTGATCCATACAGTACATTCTAAGTAAATCTTCTAAAATTTGATTTACCCTCTCCGTCTGACCATCTGTCTTGGGATGATATGCCGTACTAATATTTAACTGAGTCCCCAAGGCTGAAAATAAGGTTTGCCAAAATCTTGATGTCATCCTGGCATCTCTATCTGATATGATCTTTTCTGGTATTCCATGAAGATGAAAAATTTCCTGTATAAATTTTCGGGTGACCACTGGTGCCCCATCTGTTAAATCCCCTGGTAGGAAATGTGCCACTTTTGTGAGTTTATCCATTACCACCAATATGGCATTATGTCTGTTCCAAATCAAAGGTAAACCTTGTACAAAATCCATGCTAATAATCTGCCATTTCCAATCAGGTACTCTATGAGGCTGTAGTAGTTCTGTTGGATGCTGATTTTCTACTTTTACCTTCTGACTTTCGAAACATCCTGCCACAAATCTTGCTGCGTCCTTTTTCATTCCCTTCCAAAATATAATGGTTTGACATCAGCCAACATCTTGGTTACTCCGAGGTGTCCCGAATATGGTGCGGCGTGAACTTCTTTCCATATCGTTTTCCTTAACTCAGAAGACTTTGGAATATACATTCTACCTTTAAATCTCAAAAGTCCATCCGCTTCAATGTGAAAACCTTCATATTTAGGCTCTTGTGGATTTGACTGCAGAGCTTCCCGAACTTGCAAATAGTATTCATCTTCTTCCAATTTTTGAATCACCTGGTTTCTAAAATGAGTGTTGATGGATACCATTGCCGTTATATGTTTTTGTCGACTCAAGGCATCAGCTCCTCTATTTTCCTTGCCCTTAATGTAACTGATCTCAAAATCATAATTGGCGATTAACTCCATCCATCTTCTCTGGCGAGCATTTAGATTGGGCTATGTGAATATATATTTCAAACCTTGATGATCTGACTTGAGTTCAAAAGTTTTCCCCAACAAATAATGTCGCCACATTTGCAGAGCATGAACAATAGCTGCCAACTCTAAATCATGGGGTGCATAATTTTTCTCATATTGTTTCAGTTTTCGGGATTCATAAGCCACTACCTTTCCTTCTTGTATTAACACTCCGCCCAATCCTTCTCTGGAGGCATTTGTTATAACCACAAAACGACCATTAGGATCCGGTACTGTCAATATTGGAGCGGTTGTTAGTTTTTCCTTTAATAGGTCGAACGCCTCTTGACATTTTTCAGTCCATTCAAATCTTTTTCCTTTTCTTTGAAGAGAGGTAATGGGATGGGCAATTCTAGAAAAATCTCTGACAAACCTTCGGTAGTACCCAGCTAATCCCATGAAGCTTCTAACCTCAGGAACATTTTTCGGTACTGGCTACTCTACTATGGCTTTGATTTTAGCAGGGTCCACTGCAATTCCTTTAGCTGATATAATATGCCCCAAATATTGTATCTATTTCTAAAAGAAGGTACACTTGGATAACTTTCCATACAGTTTGTGTTCCCTTAACTGCTGAAAGACTATTTGAAGGTGTTGCAGGTGCTCTTCCTCATTTTTGGAGTAAATAAGAATGTCATCTAAAAATACCAATACAAACTTATCCAGGCAATCTCTAAATATGCTGTTCATCAAATTCATGGATGCGGCTGGGGCATTGGTGAGCCCAAATGGTAGAACTGTGAACTCATAGTGTCCATATCTAGTTTTGAAAGCTGTCTTATGAATGTCTTCTTCTTTTAACCTGAGTTGATGATATCCCGATCTCAAATCTATTTTTGAAAATACTGCAGCCCCTTTCATCTGATCAAACAGATCATCTATTCGAGGTAAGGGATATTTGTTCTTGATGGTAAGCTTATTTAACATTCGGTAGTCTATACATAGACGAAGAGTCCCATCCTTCTTTTTAACAAAAATCACTAGGGCACCCCATGGTGAAACACTTGGCCGAATCAAACCTTTATCCAATAATTCCTGTAATTGTGCTTTTAACTCTACTAGCTCTAAAGTGGTCATACGATAAGGTACCTTTGATACAGGTTTGGCCCCAGGTACAAGGTCAATAGCAAAATCAAAAATTCTTCTAGGTGGCAACCCAGGTAGTTCCTCGGGAAATACATTTTGATATTCCCGGAGATAAGGGTATTTTTTAGCGAAGATTTCTTCCTCATCTTCAATTCTCATTTTTCTCTTCCTATTCTGAGAATGCTCTATTCCTTCACTGACCGCTTCCATCTTGACCACAAACAATTTGCATCCCTTCTATTTCTTTTCAGCTGCATAGCCGAAATTTGCCGCACCTTAACTTCTCGTTGTTTCCCCTGAATCTGCACTGGATTCCCTAAATCATCTATGCATTCTACTATCTTAGCATAACAGTCGACCTTAGCCCTATGTTCTTTTAACCAATTCATTCCAATGATCACATCATAGGACCCCAGAGGTGCTACGTAAAGGTTGACCTCTGTAGTGAAGGCTGGAAATTCAATCTTTGCTTCAAACAGACACTGCTCTACCCGAGCTCTCGTCTGATTAGCATATTCAACCATCCATGATTTAGCCATAAACCCAGTTCTTTTAAGGAACCTTCCCAGTAACTTAGGTGATATAAAACATTCAGTGGCTCCTGTATCTATTAAAATAGTTATTGGGTTTCCGTAAAGCATACTTGGAGTTTCTATAGGAGCAACTTGGTACTCCGCTTGTCTATTGTCAACTGCTGCATGAATTCTTTGCTGAAATATAGTTTGTTGAGGTGGTAGGGGCTTTCGTTGTTGCTGTCCTTGCTGATTCTTAGAGGGGCACTGATTTGCGTAGTGTTCTCCTCCACAATTAAAACATCCTCCTGGTGGTCCTTTCTTTTCAGTGCTTTTATTAGAGAAGTTTTCATCCTTTCGAGGATTGTTATTGTTCTTTTTGAACTGGTTATTCTTGTATCCCTTCTTCTTGAAATTCTGCTGATTCTGGTCCCACTTACCCCTGTTGTGCTTTCTGTCCTTGAAGGAATCATCTTTTTTTAATCTCTGTTCCTGTCGAACAGCGTTCTCATAAGCCTCATCCATAGTTCTAGGCGCTAAAACATCTACTGGTCCTCCAATACGATTGTTTAACCCCATAATGAACTTTCGTACTCGAAAGTTTTCATCTTGTCGGTACTGTGTTACATATTTGAGTAGTCGGGTATATTTCTCCCAGTACTCATTGATAGTTAGGGGTCTCTGCCTGAGGTTTTCAAAATCAAACAGTTTTTGGTCATAAAATAACTGGGGTAGCCATCTTTGGCGGAATATTTTCACAAATTGCTCCCAAGACACATCAGCTACTGTCAATCCCATTTCAGCCCTTTTGTTTTCCCACCATGTGGCAGTTTCTCCTGCCAACTGGTAAGCTGCCCATGTTGCTTTAGAGTTGTTGGAATAATCTCGAAGTTCAAAGTACTCCATTTCTGTTAGCCATGCTTCCGCGGCATCTCCCGAAGTAGAACCTTTGAATTTAGGAGGTTTTATCTTTTTCATATCCTTGGTTAACTCATCAGCCAATCTGCTCCTCTCGAGTCCTAAACTTGAGGTTTTTGAATTATCTTCATGCCGGTCACTATGGTTTTTAGATCCTTCTTCTCTTGTCTCAGATTGCCCTTCTACCCTTCTCTCTAGGTGGGCTAATCTGTCCTGAGTGGTTTTCATCATGTTTAGAAGTTGATCCAGTTTATCCATGGGGCCATTATTCTGATCTTCTCTGAACTCATTTCTGGAATATTCCATTCCAATGAAGTTCCTGAAGAAATTTAAGAGTTTTTAATTAGTTTTTGGGTTGAGTTACTGTCATTTAATAGTTTTCCACTGTATTTAAGGAATCTTCCTTTGCACACAAAAAAAATAATCATTTGAAGCTCATATTAAGTACAAATGGTACAAAATTTTCCATTTATTTATAAAAAGAAAGACTATCACTCCCTGTTATAGATTTATTAATAATTACAAAATTTCTATCACTTCCTGTGATAGATTTATTGCAATACAAAATGATCATCACTTTCTGTGATTAGTCTTCTGAATCATCTTCATTATCAGTGATAGGTTCCTCCTGATCACTAAACTCTGAAAATGGAATAAGTTTATATCCAGGAGTCGGAACTCGATCTCCCTCAGATGTTTCCGGTTTAGTTAGGTCTTTGGTTTTGGTCTTATTTATTTCTGCAATTATGGCGGACTTCACCTTCTCTTTTCCAGAGACTGTCCATTTACTTCTTCCCTTCCGAAGTCTTTTCAGGGCTTCGGCTATCGTCTCCGAATCTGCTAGAGGTGAACAACTTGAGTAATCATAAGAAAGTCTAATCTTCCATAGTCGAATGGATACAGGGTCTCAAACCTTTTTCCGGGGTATTTTTCTTATCAATACCATCCTGAAGAGACATTAATAACTATTTTCAATGTTCTAAGCATGATGAGCCCCAAGGTTCAGTGTGGAACCTAGTAGCTCTGATACCATATGTTACACCCATTTTAATTTGACAGAATAGAAAATTATCTATGAACAAAATTTCAGTAGAAAGATTAACTAACTATTTATGAAAATAGTATCGAATGCAATAAAATTCAAGTTTACAACTAACTTTCATTTTCTGCTGAAATAATCTTTTCTAACAAAATACATGCAACAATAAATTAACTAACTTTTTTTAATAAAGTACAAATATTACGAGAGATTAAGAGAAGTACAACTTGAATAGCTTCCTGCTGATTTGATTGAAGATCCTCCTCTGGATTTTGGAAAAAGAAATATCAACAAGGGCTTTAACCACCCAACCAAGACCAACTGGTCTCCTGTGCTTCTTCTACTGAAGAAACCCGACCCTTCACGAGGGTGATGACAGGCATCAATTAACAACAATGTGCCTCTGAGCCTGGTGTCAAGACCTATACCTCCTGATCGATCTTTTCCCTATAGGTACATCTTAACTGGAAAGATCACTCTGACCAGTGGTATATCTGGTACTTGATCACTGATAGATGCCTAATCTGCATCGTAACCTTGGCCAAGGATTTCTAATATATATATATATATATGACACTAGTGTGTCGTCAACATTCACCTTTGCTCGACATTGTTATCAACTCAGTGTTTTCTTCTTCTTTTGTTTATTATTGCATGTTTTTGCAAGGATATCATACATGACTCACTTGACAAACTTTCAGTTTCAAAGGTAAATGCAGAACAAAAGTATATAGACAGAAATTACTCTTTCATATAGGGACCGCAGTCCTGTATTTCAGTGTAACTATAATACATGAGCTGTAGTAATAGAGATGATTATATATATATATATATATATATATATATATATATATATATAAGTTAAGTATCAAGAGGATCTAAGCCTCAATAGATTCGAAAAGCTTGAAGCATGAAATGCATAAACAGATTCCTGAAAACTGATCAAGAAGTTCAGAACTATGAACAAAGAGAGATAGTATGATACGATTTACTTCGATCATCAATTACTATGATAAATAAGCTATAATAAAGATCTATGATCTTGCTTGAACAAGACTTTCTGTGTCGGGTTGAGATAGCCGCGACTGCACTATCCACTGAAAAATGCAACAGCAATTTCTACGGCCGCTTGATAAATAACACCAAACAGAGTCGATAAAAGATCTTAGAAGGATGCACAAACAATCCTCAAAGCTTACATGCTTTCCTCTAATTGTAATGCACAGACAGAGACACTTCAGTTCGATGCCACCTTTTTCAAATAACGTCTTTGTATGAAAGAAAAATGCTTAATCGAATGTGCGAAAGCTCCTCTCTTCTCAAATATATGAAGTGAATGCATGTCAAGAAAGAATGGACGCCAAAATGAATAGCCGCTCCCACTACGTACGTGTGCAAGAAGGTGCATCCCTTCTTGCACTTGTGCGGAGTGGAAAAGAGGGAGTTACAAACAAGATTCCACCTCATACACTCCAAGCGCTCCACAAGGTAAGACACTATATAACTTATTTAATAAATATAAAAGATAAATCATTCTCACCACTAGAAATATATATATATATATACTCATGTGCCTTGGCCAAGGCTACGGTGACTTAGGTTTTGACTTAATTATTAATTTTCAATTCCTGTAATCACCCTCTCCTTGTTGATATCCCTTTTTCCTTGCCACCTGTTTTGTCTTGCAACCACTTCGACAAATAAAGAAGGTTAAATCATTTCCATGATACGGACAATAATTAATATCATTTCCATCAATCCATTTTCACATATAAGTAAGAAAATATTCGCAAATAAAGAAAAGTCATTATATACATTTTTCCAACGAATAATTTTCACATTCACATGAAAGCAGTTGTACTCAACTAACAACATAATTAATATTTCAGTGTTCAAGCAAAAGGGGATGTAACAATAGTGGGCCTGCTGAATCAACATCAGAATTTTCTGGTCAACTCAGCATGGAGAGCATTCAAACTTGTCACAGCAGGTACAGTAGTGAAAACAATTAATTCAGTAGTAATTCTTGGTCACTGTAAAACTCAGTCAAATAACAGTCCTTTTGGTGAAAACTGCAAAAATCAATCAGCAGAAGGTGAAAGAGGTCGATAACATCCTTCTCTATTGTATGGTATTTACTTGGTCACCATACAGAAATCTGCTTTTTCTGTCGTTGGGGTCGCTACATATTAAAATTGAGAAAATCTTGATAAATGGTGCATTCATGAGGTCATTTGATGATCTTTATGCATGTTAGATAATGTAGAAACAGCAGCCTAGTAATCTTATAACCACATATGATGCTGGTTTAAAAAGGCCTGGTTGCCCAGAGAGGGAAAATGAGATTTATGGTAAGAATTTTAGTAATTTCATGGGAATTAAGACAGGAATGCAACAATGATATTGTAAATGGTTTTGTTAATATTATCCTCATTTGTTGGACCAAATTTGTGTTTCTTGTGTTGTTTATGTCATACTGTACTCTAGTGGCTTGAATTTAAGCTGGCTGCTTGTATGTGGAATGAAGGACTACTGGATGCTTAAACACGAGGAGTTACATTTCTCAAAATCAGATTTTAATTTTTACAAGATGAAATGCAGTCAGAAACATGAGGTTATGGTTGATTGAGATTTGAAGGTTCCCCATGGCGAAGCACCTGATTTTTATGCTCATTAATCAACAACAGTTTTTTGTCATTATTCTCTTTTTTGCATCCTTATTCTTTGTTTAGCAGGATTCCTTGTTTTTATGTTATTCTTGTCAATTAATTGATCCCTGCTGTTTCTGTTGATTATCTGCTTCTTCTGCTTAGGGATTTTGATAAACTTTGCTTTCAATTTGTGCTATTTTGTATTGGTCTTGTTGGGAACCAAAATAGCTGCAACCCTAAATCCTAAAACATTTCACAGTCACCAAGGTCAGAGGTGTTGTCGAGGTGATTGAAAGAGGTTTATCAATAGGTCAAGGGTGATCTTGGCCAACTAACAGGTGTGGGTATACTCTTTTGCACTTTAGGCTCAGCTAGACCTAGGAGGGATATTCCTTGAGGCATGAAATAAAACATAAACAAACATTTACAGCCATACCCAACGTACACTTGACCCCCAAAGCTGTCACTAGGTCAAGACAAACTGGCTGCATAGGCCTCTGTATTAAGCTGATTACTGCACTATGCGTTTGCACCCAAACATGACAATACTATACTCCTTGAAATGAATCCACTTAACTTCTCATACACAAGATATATGGTGCAGGCATACATGCTCATGATTCAGTAACGATTCGATTTATTTTGCATTACTTCAGATTTATCCTTGGTTATAAAATTGAACCATGAACAACATGTAGAACCCTAAACTAAACCTACTCCTACTCCTACAGCTAACAGGATGAAAGTTTGATTGAAAAGATGATTGATCCATCCCCAATATGGACCAGTGCCTATTCCATTGGGCAACTAAGTCATAAACAATAAAGAGGAAAGAAATGGACTGAACAAGCATCAATAGAAAACTAAAATATATTCACATATATTTCTCATATTACACTTCATGCACTAGACATACTTATTTATCCAAAGCCAAACTATAATAACCCATTTGCAATAGAGGAATGACCCAATACAAAGCTTGTATTGATTTAAATGCTGTTATACATTATCAATTCCTATTACAATCGCACCAACAAATGTGGTGAAGGCAAAATACAAAGTTGCGACAATGCATTCCCTTGAATTATTAGAAACAGTCGTGGAGACATCTCACTACATGAAAATGCGTGTTGCAATCCTTCCTACAATGTATCAGATGCATTCCTTCATTCACTGCCCAGACATTTTCCTCTGTTTGATGCCCTAAAATCTTCCTTGAGTGTTTTTCAGATCAGACAATTGGTTCAGCGACCAACCCTTTGAAAAGAGTTTCGATCCATTATTTATAGGATGAGTAAGTTGACTTTGAGGGCGAAATGGGAGGGAAAATCCTCACCAACTCCACCAATTGCATTGGAAACCCGTTTCTCGGCCACCCACTTCGCATTTATGGTGATTTGAAGAGTTGTCGGCGCGTTTGAATGAATGGGGAAGGCTAGGGAGTCGAGCTTCGACAAATCAGACTTAGGAGCTCCGGCCTTCCGCCTTGCAATTTATATTATTTGGAAGAAGAAGGATATGAAGCTACGACCCCGCCTATGTATAGCTATGAAGGTGTCGGGTTTCGGGTTTTGGGCCTTCACCCTTTTGCCTTCTGCTTAGAAGAGGAGAGAACACAGAGGCTCCAACGTCTGCCCTCCGCCTTGAAGAAAAAACACTTTGTCGGGGGTCGGTCGTCGGGCCTTCCTCCTTCCGCTGTCTTCTTCATAAGAAGACAGCGGAAGGAGGTCCAAACTCCGACTTCCAATATACTTAGGAAAACACAACCATGTCGGAGTTCGGCCTTCGGGCCCTCCACTCCGCAACACTGAAGAAGGCAGAATTGCGAAACTCTGAAGTCCGACGCTTCGCAGGACTGCTCTACACTTAGAATAATTTTTAATCACCTTGAGCGGATTTGGCCCTCAGGCCTTCTCCTCGACGCTTGCCTTATAGAAGAGGGAAGTTCGAATGCCCGAACTCCGACTTAGTAGATTTTGCAATGAATAACACTTAGACAATTTTAGCCTTGGAGGACTTCGGAGCCAAGAGGGAAAGCAGGATGGAAGAACGAAGCCCGAAACTCCGACCTCCAACAAAGGTGAAAAATACAAGGAAACACTTAGAAAGATTTGGACTTAGTTATTTTTTGGGCTTTTCCATTGTACTTTTCAAAAGGCAGACATATGAAAACCTATGAAAGATGTCTCTGATCGGTTATAAACTATAGGTTCAAGTGGGCGGATTCAGATGGAGATTGGGGGCAAATTGGGGTATTTTGGGGACATGTTTTTTAAGTCCCAACAGGTCTATCACTTGGGTGATTGTTCTTTTCCTGAAAAATAATGTTACATTTTTCTTGTATCTAAACAATCATGGTAATGAAAGTTCCTTTTCAATCTTGTTCATTTGTTATCTGCATTTGATCTCTTCTGTTTTTAAAATGCTTTCTAAAGCTGCCTTTGAACTTCATACACAGGTGCATTGCCAGCATGTTTTATTACATCTTTATTGAAACAATGCACAAACAAACTAATTTGGGATTTCCTTGATAAGTTTTTTGGTATTAAAAGTTTTCTCTCAATATAAGATAAAGGCTGATCAATTATGTGTTTTTTAAAATTGTTCAATCATTGTTTTGGGTGCAGGAATTTTGCAAGGCATGTGGTGGCAAGAAGGTTGTTAGAGGAACAAAAAGGGTCACTATTGATGTCATGCCAGGTATGGAATTGCAAGTCTGGTTATTTTGACTACCCAGGCATGTGGTTGAATTTCTTTTGCATTTGATTTTCTTGTGGATTTCTCTCATTAGGTGCAGAATCCCATGTACTTTGCTTTTCAATTTTTTGTAATGAAACAATTCTCCTACTAATATATTTGGACATTTTTTTTTCTATTTTCTTGAAAACCAAGGATGATACAGATTATTGAATTACAAATTGTCCAATATGAAAGATTGGCTTCAGCTTAGTCATATAAAGTATAAAACAGTAATTTAAAACTCAGTATATAATCAGACCGTGTCAAGCCCATGTCAACTTGCACGACAACTTATTACCCTTAACATTATGACATTCATCTTTCCTTTCTATAATTTCTTCTAAAGTTTATTAGATATGTAAATAATTTTTTTGCTTATTACACGGAGTCACGGAACTGGGGGATGGGGACATGGGGATGGGGGTCAAGGATGGCATTTTTTTTATAAACTTTGGGGACGGTTGTTAGATTTAATGAAGAATTAGATGCAACAATTAAATATACCCTATGAACAAAAGCGACAATGATGACATAAATTCAAATGCAAACAAAAGAAGAATACCGACATTCCAATATTTGTATTCATGATTAAAAACAAAGGAAATAAACTACAATATATAGACTTTGGGATGCATAATTTAGGGTGACAAGTGTCTTAGAGGAGTTGAGTTAACCATAGTGATTTGGTGAATTGACTCAACATGTAGGAGCAATGCTGTCAAGAAAACTCATCTTGATGTGGGAGAGGTGGCACCTAACTACTGCCAATCAATGAGTGAATGAGGCAGAGGTGGCACAAGATTCCCATCAATCAAGGAGATGATATGTGCTCATTATTTCCTAATTTATCTAAATAAATAAAATCAATTACCTAAGTAAACTTAATATAAGCTGCAATTATATAATTACACCAACACTCCCTCTTAAGTCCAACTTAGGAAAGAAAGGCAATGGGTCTTGACAAGACAAGCCATATGAGTTACCCATGTACAATATGAAGAAATCCTAAGGTAGAAAGAGTGTAGATTAGGATTATAAATGGGCATTTGAGTTAGTTAATGTTATGGCAAATTATTAATGAGTTGGTTAAATGATAATTTTGTACAGTTAGATTAACGTTTTTCGATTTAAATTATTATAGTTAGATGTTTTGAAAGGCTTTAAATTTAATTATTTCAATGGTTAGATTATTGATGTTAAATTAGATTAGATTAGATTATAGTCTCTTTTAATTCCACATATAGTTAATTTAATTTGATTAATTTTTTCTAGGGTTCGGGTTTTGACTTAGGTTGAAACCGATTTTATCACTTTCACCTAGGAAACCCTAGGGAAGGTTTCTCGATGGAGACCACCCCTCTTGGCGGCGCTAGTTTACTACCATCATCAAAAGGATGCGAAAGGAGTTTTGCATTTTTCTCGCATCCTGATTGACTTCCCTGCCATAGTGTGGCGTGCCTAACGAGTGTTGCGAATACAACAACATTACGTGTGTATGTTACCGAGCGCGCATATTGCACTCGAGGGGGGTTTAGAGTCGGGTTGGAAATTTTTTTTTGACATTTCGATTTTCATGACCACATGTAAAATGGGGTGTAATGTCCCCTTTTAGGATACTCTTGTTTTCTTTACTTGTACACACTTAGATCACTAGAAAGACATTAGAAATATTAAAGATCAATAAATTAGATAATAATCAATTCATAGCTGTAATGTTCCTAATAAGAATTATACTAGTTTTATCTTAAATTATCAACTTTCCAAGCAAACAATGGATTTAGAAGATACCTTGGCCTGATTTAATTCCTGCAAACAAGTTAGAGATCTTAAACATTAGTAAGTCCATAACAAATTAGTTAATTCATTTAAACCTTACCTTGGGATGATCAACCATGGGAGAGCATGGAAGAGAGTGACTCGATGGGGTGTCTAAGCTTCTCTAGGCTCAAAAGTAGAACCCTTTGTACTAAAAGGCAGAACCCCTTTGGCCTCATGTGGCCCATGCCATTCATATGAGGTGGCGTACCTAGTGAGGATTCAAATTTATCCGTTATCCCCTCATCTTGCCATCTTTTCCCATTTCCTCATGATTGGTCTCCTTATATTGCTATACCATGATAGGGGAGTGAGGTCTCAAAAAGGTGTCCTGGTAACCCAACTCTCCTAGGCCCAAAGGCAGTGCCTTTTGAACTAAAACGCAGTACCCCTTTGGCCCATGTGAACTTATCCTATCCCTTCTTGGGTGGCGTACCTAGAAGAGGGCCCCTCCTGGCAGCACAACTCTCCTAGGCCCAGAGGCAGTACCCTTCGGACTAAAAGGCAATACCCCTTTGGCCCATGTGGGCTCATTCCATTCCCTCTTGGGTGGCGTACCTAGAGGAGGGCACCTTTTGGTAGCACGACTCTCCTAGGCCCAAAGGCTACCCTTTGGACTAAAAGGCAGTACCCCTTTGGCTCATGTAGGTTCATTCTATTTCCTTCTGGGTGGCGTACCTAGAAGAGGATACCGTCACTGTATCCCTTTTGTAATTTTCCTTCCTCCTATCATGGTAAAGGTTTGTGCATAATAAACTAATCAGTTTCATATTTTCAAATAATCATATCAGCAAATACATAATGAATCATGAAGATGATATCATAAATTATAAATACAATATGCATGAACCATTGAACATAGTTAAACAATACATTACATTCTCATATAGATCCTACCACAAGTAGATTGTAGATCTCTCTCTCTATATTTTTTCCTCCTCTTTGCTGTTATGCTCAGCCACATATAATCAGTAATGTGTGTTCTCCTCCTTTCTCTTCCACATAATTATTTTGAAAAGATACGTCTCCTCTTAATAGAGACACCTCTTCTTAATAGGCATACCTTCACATAATGAATCGTTACCCCTTCAATTATATTCACTGCTCTTTTTATATTAATCAATGCCTTCAAAATATAATTACACATTTTCTTATATGATCGCTGACATACTTGCTGCCTAATCGTTGTCTTGTTTTTTGATCGCTTCTCTTGGTCAAACATTATAGTCATAAGACATCACTTTGTTAATAAATGATTTTTTTCAAATAAGACAAAGTTGTCTTATATGTCATATAGAAGATCCGGTCTATTTAATTATTACTTTTGTCTTATTCAATGCAAATTACTTTCTTTATATTATTTACTGTTCTTAATTTGTTAATCGAACTTCTCATATATAACGACTTGGTCTTTATTTAAATTCTTTCCATATGAGAGTCGGGATCTTCAACACTTTTGCCTTATTCAATCATCTAATCGGTCTCTTATAATTGTAATTATATTTATTTTATATTATGATAATTATAATTATAATAATATTTAAATTATTAGTATTTATAGTAATATATATATATATTTATATTTACATTTGTTATTTATAAATATTTAAATATATTCTTAAAATAAATATATTATATTTTGATTATATTAAAAATATTTATATAATAATAGTATTTAATATTATTTACACATATACAATTATTTTGAGAAGCATTCTATTATTTAAATTGACCATGGAGGGAACATGAGCAACTTCACTATTTTATCTCGATGTTTAAATCTTTAATTTAAATAATGCCTTAATATCAGGACATCACATGGGGGCATGACATATATATATATATATATATATATACAATACTACATACCATGCATATTCTAAACAAAATTACCATAAATATTATAGATGCAATATACTAATTCGATATCAAGTTGTCAAACTTAAATGTCATGATAGATATTTACAGTGTTGCATGGACACGGATACGGTATCTGATACAGATACGGTATTGAATACGGATACGGTATCGGATATGGATACGGCCATTTTCCAAGGCCCCTAATATGGATACGGCTAGATATGCTATACATACATACATACATGCATATTTAAATATCTTTAATTTAAATAATGCCTTACTATCGGGACATCACATGGGGGCATGACATATATATATATATATATACAATACTACATACCATGCATATTCTAAACAAAACTACCATAAATTTTATAGATGCAATATACTAATTCGATATCAAGTTGTCAAACTTAAATGTCATGATAGATATTTACAGTGTTGCATGGACACGGATATGGTATCCGATACAGATACGGTATTGAATACGGATACGGTATCGGATATGGATACGACCATTTTCCAAGGCCCCTAATATGGATACGGCTAGATACGCCATACATACATACATACATACATGCATATTTAAATATAAAACTTATAAAATAGTGTTATATATAACACAATTTTTTAAGTTTTATATTTAAATAATTAAAAATATATATATATATATATATATATATTTTAATTGAAATAAATTAAATTTTAATAAAGAAAGTTTATATTTATATTTTGGAATAAATATAAATATAGAATTTTTAATATAAAATTCTAACTATAATGATTATCATTTTTTATTTCACAAAATATAACTATATAGTATAAAATTGAAACAAAAAATTAATATAAATATAAGATTGTTAATGTAAAATTATAAATATAATGATTTTAAATTTAATAAAGCTAAACTATAACTGAAACTATGTGGTTTTTAAACTATACGACGTCCCCTGATATGGAGCATCAATTTAAAATCCCTGCAACGAAAATGGAGGTCATGTTTAGTTTGATACGAGTAATCTTCCACACCTTTAGCTGTTTGACGCCATGAATCTTCAACTATGTTTAGGTTTTATAGACCAGAAAAATTGTGTTTAAGGAATCTGTGAAATAGACTAGGAAAAATCGTGTTTTTTAATATGCGTTTAGGATTATTTATACATGTTTTTAAGCCGCTGGTTTTAGCCGAGTGGACCAGTGATTGGGCGCGCTTTTATTGTTTTTCACTGGTTTTAGCCGACTCCATGTGAATCCGGCGTGACTGGGAAGTAAAAAGATTTAGGGCATGAACGGGTACTGTATCTGAGTCGTACCCTAACCGTACTGTACGCGAATCCATATCCGGTATGTTGGTACACGTGCCTATGGAGGGGGGTGGCGTATCCTGCAACCCTGGCGATTTATTGTTCAATATTGAAATAATAAACTTGGTAATTACCATTGTATGGATCTTCATCAAGACCAACATCATCATCATCAATGACATTAGATGATGTAGGTAGATTAGAAGAACCACAAGCAGCTCCACCACCACTCCTAATAAAAGTATGCTGGCTATCTGAGTCCACAAAAATTGAAGATTATGTGGCAGCACAAATGTCCAAGTCAACTTGCTCTATGTCGACATCCCACAACTTCATTGCCCCTTCTTTGTACTCTTTATATTTGTGCATAAGAAGGCACAAGTTGAAATTTTTGAAACTACCTCCTTTGCCTTCTTTGATGTCAATCTGTGATGTCCCGATGTTACGGCGTTGTTTAAATTAAAGATTTAAACATCATGATAAAACAGTGAAGTTGATTTCTTGAAATGTGAATTTTGTCATGTCCTATCCATAGTCAATTTAAATGATAGAGAGTGCTTTTGGCAATAATTTTGTATGTGTTAATATTTAATAAACATATATAATATTATTAATATATAATTTAATAAATAATATTATTATATAAATATTTTAATTTAATATATATATAAACAATTTAAATATTATTAATTATCTAATATAAAAATAAATATATTTACAATTATATGCATATAAGTCAAGAGTCTTAATTTGAGCGATTAAATAAGACAAAGGAAGATCGACACTAATAAGAAGTCCAATTCATGAGTCAAAGGCAATGATTAAATAATAGGCAGTGGCCCATATTAAACAAGATGCAACGATCCATATTAAACAAAATGCAGTGATCACCTTTGGGAAATCATATAATATAAAAGAGCAGCGATTATATTTTACAAACAGCAGCGATCATAATAAGAAGATGCATTGATTAGTCATAGGGCAGCGATTAAGTAAAGGGTGCGATTGAAATAGACCAAGGAATCTTCATGGGTTTCGATTGGTAAAGAAGTATGATTTAGTTTAGAAGACAACAATTATCTTCCAAGCAGCGATCCTGTCTGTTGAGGCAGCGATTATTATGAAGGGGCATCACCCTTCAAAGGGATGCCTCCCTTCATAAGGAACATAAGATATAAATTCAGATTGGTGAGAGATGTGGAGGAATAAGAAAGGAGAATAACATTTTTCTGAGTTTATGGATATATATATTCTAAAGTGAAATACATATTTTTATGATATATCTGACTAAGCATAACATGAAGGAAGAAAAAAAAAACATATATACGGATTTGCAATCAAGATATATAGAAAAGGCATTAAATTGAGGAATGGTCCATTAATCTATTTATGGTAGGATACTCATATGGGAGTATAATGTATAATTTAAATAGGGTTAATGGTTTATGCTTGTTATTATCATATGGTAGCATACTCATAAATAATTATTGCTGATGTGATTAGTTGTAAATGTGAATTTGATTTGTTCATTCTGCACATACCTACACCATGATGGGAAAAGGGAGCATTGCAAAGGGGGAATGGTGAGAGGGCCCTCTTCTAGGTATGCCACCTAGGAGGGGCCAGGATGAGGCCACATGGGCCAAAGGGGTATTACCTTTTAGTCCAAAGGGTACTGCGTTTGGGCCTAGGAGAGTTGGGCTAGGAGAGTTGGGCTACTAGGACACCCTTTTGAAACCTCACTCCCCTATCATGGTATAGTAATATAAGGAGACCAATCATGAGGAAATGGGGAAAGATGGCAAGATGAGGGGATAACGGACACATTAGAATCCTCACTAGGTAGGTCATCTCATATGAATGACATGGGCCACATGAGGCCAAAGGGGTATTGCCTTTTAGTCCAAAGGGTACTGTCTTTGGGCCTAGAGAGGCTAAGACACCCCATCAAGTCACTCTCTTCCATGCTCCCCTATGATTGAGCATCCCAAGGGATTAAATGAGGCCAAGGTATCCTCTAAATCCATTGTTTGTTTGGGAAGTGGATAGTTTAGGATAAAATTAGTATAATTCTTATTAGGGACATTACATAAACCAGGATTTATCTTGCTTACAATATTTGATGGGTAAGTTGTAACCCTAACTTGTGATTCTAGGGCAAGATTTAGGGTAATCCCAAAAGGGGACATTACACAATCGGTTGTGTTTCACTTAATGGATGAAGAGTATGTACTCTAATTCTGCTTAGCTGAAGAGGAACTAACAACCTATTGAGGCAAAGTTAGAGAGTTAAGAGTTATTAAATTGTAAATCAAACTTCAAAATTGCAAATTTTCAAAAATGATAAAGAATTCAAATTTAGGGAGTTTGTGACAAAAATTAAGAAACTTGTGATAAACATTTTATTGCAAGAGTTTGCAGGTGTGGCAATTTATGGCCATTGAGGTGCCACCAAGAGTAAGCATCCTTCCTATACTTGAGAGTGGAAACACTTTGATCATTGGAGGCTACAATATCAACAAACTCACTCATAACTATATTGGGATGGGGAAAGAGTTTAGCAAATGCTTGTCTATAATCTTCATTGACTTTGACATCTTTGTATGGTGGCACCCTCGTCAACAAAGAAACGATATCATTGCCATAATATTTTGGGAATCAATACAAACGCAGGAAGATGTAGTGGGGTGGTCATTTTGTTCCACCGTCCAACACAAATTGTCTACATCTCTTTAAAGAAAGTT
Source organism: Cunninghamia lanceolata (assembly GCA_027924645.1). Taxonomy (NCBI): domain Eukaryota; kingdom Viridiplantae; phylum Streptophyta; class Pinopsida; order Cupressales; family Cupressaceae; genus Cunninghamia; species Cunninghamia lanceolata. Next base: position 4,397,147 of record BSBN01000515.1, read on the forward strand.
TCTTGAGGATCTCGCTCTTTTTCATTTATGATGGACATCATCTTTTCAATTATTGAGTGAATGCCATTGTATACCTCTCCCAAACATGGCTTATCCATGCTAGTAAGGTAGATCATACTCATGATGTGCTTGATGAAACTAAGAGGATAATCCATGCGATCCCACCAAGTGTCATCTAGATTCATTTGATTTACATTTTTTTCCCTCTCATTGTTAGATTATCTCCATATGGACCAAAGTTGGTTGATGGCCATGCTAGAAAGCACCTCCTACAACTTCACAAGTGATCTTAAGATGATTGTGTTGGAGGCAAATTGTGTCGAAGCAACTTATTCAAAAATTTTGAAAAAAAGAAAAAGAAAAAGATGAAAACATTCTTAAATTAAATTTTTTTTTATGAAATTGAAAAATGATTGTTATTTCAATTACTTTCAGCATCTTCAATTTGTGAGAATGATCTAAAAATGGCTTACGACATGTGGTGGATTGTGATGAACATTTGGATCTGTTTAAACTCAACATAGACATGCTTGATCCAATCTATTTTGTTGCCCAACATTTGTAGCATGAGGTTGAGCAAATGGACAACACAAGGTGTTCACAATATATGTGAAGAGATTACTAGAACCAAGATATCATCCACTTTGCAATTTCGTGCGTTTTTTGTTATGACTTGGACAACATTTTGACAACCCACTTCCTCACAATCCATGGCTTTCAAAAGCATTGCCCCTTTAGGGCACAATGCAATCACATTTATCAACGATCAATTTTTGGCATCCTTCCATCCATTGAAAATGACAGACACCCTTGCATGTTCCCATAAATACCTAATGAGAGCTAATAAGTTTCTTTATTTTTTAATTCTTTCAACAATAAGGTGTTGTGCACCTTCTCATAACTTGGGCATGTGTACCCTTTTGGATCATCCTTTATTTTGCTCACCATATCTTGCTAATATGGTGACCAAACAACATTGAAGGACAAACCATTTGCATAGAGGCATCTTGCGGTGGTTTGATCTGCAATCTCTCTAGTGTCATTTTGAGATGCCCTCTCTAATGGGCCATTCATTGTCTTCACATTAAGAGGCTCTTCTTCATTCTTGCCTAAAAATGGGTGGCTGTCTACCACAACTTTAGGGATAATGCTAGGAGATGGGGAGCGAGGGGCCTCTATGACCCCCTTCCTTTCCTCAAAGGATCTATGTTTTAAGGACAAATGCTGCATCTATTTCCTCCTGCTCTCTGATATATTCTGCCATTTTATGAGTTGGTACATGTACACCATTCTTCCTTGGGCAAGCTTTGATACTATGTCAAGAATGCCATAGAAATGGGCTATCAGCTGACTGTATGAGCTTGTATGCCTCTGACCACATGAAGTCCATATCCCAACATATGTCCTAGTACTTGGAATTTGCTCCATCATTTCTACATGCTTCCACAAAGGTGAATTGGGGTTGATTTTGAAGTGGTGTTGATCCACAGATCTAGAATTAGCTGCCATCGTAATCTCTAAGGCAACAAGTTCAAAAAACAAACATTGTACAACACATTCAAGAGTCCAAACAAATGAAAAGTTGAGAAGAAAATAATTTTAAAAAAACTGCAAATGTACAAGATTGAAAAAGAATTTTTTTTTTAATATTTACAAATATAGATGGTTCTAAGGTTTTGTGTTTTTGACATAAAATTTTTAATCGAAACTTCTTAAAAGTAAAAAAGTTAAAACTAAATAAAACAAAACATAAATTTTTTTAATCAAAACTTCCGAAAAAGTAAAAAATAAAAACTAGATAAAGAAAACATAATTTAAAAAAAAAGTAAAGCATTGAAACTTTTTAAAGTAAAAACCAAAACCGAAAAAAAATCAAATATACATCTATATTAAAATATAAACAATCAAACTTACCTCTTGCAAACTTGATGATGCACGTGTTGGCAAGAGACACTGCTCTGATGAATAATTGAGTGTTGTCATTGATGGCAACAAGGCAAAGAGACTCTACTCCTTCAGACCAAACTGATCTAGTATCAAGGCATGCAAGGCTTCTGGTCCGGATGACTAAAATGACTAAGTGTTGGCAGTACACATGAGATAGTGACAAAGAGGTAATGTAATGGCTGGCATTGGTCCGCAATTGAAGATCAGATCATGCGGTTCAGGTATGTTGTTTGTAGTCCTTAAGTGATCTTATATCCAATATTTTAGCCCATGATAAGTACCAGAAGTATATCCTCAAACACTCCAAGTCCGGTAGAGCAAAATACAGTGCTATTTAGAGCAGTACACTCAGTTGTTTTGGTCTGCATTCCTCCGGTGTTGCATATCTTGATATGCGGTTTTGAGGTGTTGTAAACACTTGTATGAAGTGTCTAAATCCGGAGTTGTAGGTTCTGAAGTCCATTGAAAAGATAGTTACGAGCTGTCGAGTATCGCTACACTGTTTGACAGAGTTTGATTGTGACAGAGTCTGAGTTCTAATGGTCCGCATTTTGCCGCTAAAGGATATTTTGCTTTGCGGTTCTGAAGGTATGATGTGTGATGTTTGAGGAGTCTTTGAAATGATTTTGAGCAAGTCTTGTGGTCCGTAGTAAAAGATGTAGTCTGATAGATGAACTGAATTAGTGGCAGTCTGAGTTAGAGGCCGACATGATAAGTTTGAATTGTATGCGGTAAGTTCTATTGTTTAGAACTTAATCCTAAGTTGTTCAATAGTTGAGGCCGACATATGTGAATGCAATTCAAGTGTTGTTTGGGTCCGCTGGGAGTTTTGGTAAATGAATTTGGCCAACAAGCTACTTAAGGTATGGGTGCATGCTACACTTATTAGGCCGACCTAATATGAAGATTTTAAGTGTTGAGGATATATCAGTGTTTCGCGGAGTTTCTTGACAGAGACAGGGTTCGGGGACGGGGGGACAAAGGGTCTAAGTTTGGGGACGGCGGGGGGGGGGGGGGGGGGTGATATACATATGGTACTTGAATAACTAGTTGTAAAAAGATGTTTAAGAATAACATTTGAAATTAAACTTTGGCAAATTAGTAAAATAGCAAAATTGCAAATACTAACATTTTAAATACTTGAATACTATTACTAAAAAACTAAAAGTTAATAAAATATTAAAATTTGACAAACGAAATTGTCGAATTTGAGATTTCTTAGTTTCTATTATATCGAAAATCAGAAAATATGACATGTCACATCATAATATCATATCATAAAGATGATTACAATGAGTAGCATGATACATTGATATCAAAATAAGTACAAAATGCAAAAATGTAGTGAAGGGAGGCCTCTAATCATCCCCAAACTCCTCATCATTTGAACTATTGGAATCCTCGTGGTCAAGCTTATAGGCATATGTGAGCAAAAAAATGAAGAATGAGAGTGTTTTGTTTAGCTTATAGGCTTTTAGAAGGGTCCCACAAGCCTTTAGGGTTCGGCCCAAGGCTCACATTCCCAAAAAAATCAAAGAAATTTAAAAAAAAAATGCCTTTTTGGACGTCCTAGCATGGGGGACGCCTGGGAATCTCCGAGACGCTCAAGGGATGGCTAGGAGTCCCCGAGACGTCTAGGAGTCCCCGCCGTTTCCTCAAAGTTTCTGACGTCCCGACGATGACGGGGAGATGTTTCTCAGCCGTCCCCAAGTCTCCAAAACATCCAAGACGGGGAGACGGCTGGATTTTGGGGGGGGGACGGGTCCCCATGGAACATTGGGATATATATGGGATTGAATTTAGTGTTTGGGTGATGTGATACGAATGTGAATAAACATATGTGCGATATGCGATGTAAGATGATTTTGTGGAAGCGATAAGAGCAAAAGAAGAGAGATCTTGTTCCTATGTAAAAGAAGAGCAGTCAGAGATGAAGAGTTTTGAGACAGTATTTCTGTGCTTCATTGGAGCTGCAACCATGCATGTGTAGATGCAATCTGAGTAGTTCAAATTGGCAGTGAGCCATTCTTCCTTCTTTTTTTCTCTAGGCAGTGAGCCTGTTTTGGTAGTGAGCCATTCTTGCAGTGAGCAGTTCTTTGGGCAGTGAGCCTTCTTGTAATCCGGTATTGTGCTATATTAATATATTGTGAGCTAACACTCACCGTGGTTTTTCCCTTTTTGGGTTTTCCACATAAAAATCCTGGTGTTCATGTGTTATGTCTTTGTGGTTGTTGTTGCTATGCTTATTCTGCTTTCATATTATTAATTTTGGAAATTGGATTAATAAATTTGTTAAGAAGTGGTTTTGTGGAATACTGATTCACCCCCCTCTCTCAGTCTTCCTTACTATCAACAATTGGTATTAGAGCAAGGTCCCTTGGAAGAAGCCTAACAACTTGAGGAAAATCTGGGAGAATTCACTCATGGCAGCCAAGAGATTTAGAAATTTCTCAAACAATGTTGAGCTGAAAGCAGATCTTATTGATCTTGAAAAGTCTGAAGCAGAAGTCAGGGATCTAAAGGATAACATACAAGAAGCTGATGAATGTATCTCAAAGTTGAAAGAACAAGTCAAGAAATTCAAAGAAAAATACAAAGAGGTTAGTGATCAATTGTTATCAACAAATGAAACCCTAAATGATTTGGAAGTGGAAATTATAGAAAGAGCAAAAGTAGAAGAAAATCTGAATTTAATGGTAAGATTGTGTCAAACTTGAAAAAGGAATTGAGAGCCTGAAAGCAGACTGGAAAAAGCCAAGAGCTATGAAGAAAAGTTCAAGATAAGTTCTGCAAAGTTTGATGAGATGATTGCTAGTCAAAAGAGTTCCGATGATAAGCAAGGCTTGGGATTTGAGATAGGAGAAAGTTCAAAATCTGGTCAAGCAAACACTGAGTTAAAACAAAACAAAGGGAACCAATTCAGAAATCAAAGAATAAGACCTAGAAGACCTCCGGTCAGGCAGCCAAATGCTCAAAGGTATCCATCTTTCAATGGCCACTGTTTTAATTGCAATAAGTTTGGTCATCAAGCTGCTCAATGCAAAAGTAGAGTAAATCAAAATGTTCCATCATTTTCTGGTTAATGTTTCAATTGCAAGAAAATTGGTCATAAATCAAATGAATGCAGAAATCTGGTAAGGAATGGTTCTTACAATGCAAGGAATAGTCAATCATTCAATGGAAAGTGTTTTGCATGCAATAGTTTTGTACATATGACTAATCAATGCAAATCAAATCCAATCAATAGAAGGAATCAAAGACAAAGGAATGTGGTGTGCTACAATTGCAACAAGTATGGACATATTGCAAGAGTTTGTAGAAGCAAGAATGTGAAGAAACTACCATGCTGAAAATAGGAAAACAGAGCAAAGGAATGATAAAGGAAAAGAAAAGGTTGATCTGGTTGAAACTAAGAAAGAAATGGGCAAGATTTGGATCAAGAAAGATGTGATTGAAGTCAAAGATGAATCCGCACCAGCATTTGGTGCAGATACTTCCTCTGGGAAGTAAATTGGGAGCTCTGGCTCAGGGGGAGCTGTGTTGAAAATCCAAAACCCCTAGCCAGAAAGTTAGTATTGGAATCCAGTACTAAGGTATGTTGTCAAGAATCTTATGAGAAAAATTCTTAAAGATATTCCGGTAGAAGATGATCAAATGCGAAGGATTGCAGAGCAATTTGGATTGACTGTGAGTGTCAGAGAAGTGCTTGACAGCTTTTTGAACAATAACATTAATGACACTTAGGTCTGGGCTTGCGAAGGATAAAAGGAGTTGTATTTGAAGGAAAAATCATTTTGCATTCTAAACTCTAAAGTGTCCAAGGCAAACCGAAGCAAGATTCAAAAGCAACTACAACATTCTCCAAAGCATTTCAAGGCAAGATCAAGTTCAACCCTAATCCGGTCAAAGAGGTATTTTTTGTTTGAAACCCTTTCTCAAATTTGCTCGATTATTCGTAGAAATGGCAACACCACAGGTAGTGGATATCACTAAACGACCCCAACCAAAATTCAAGAAACACTTGTTCAAATCAATCGAAGTCGATCAAATGGGTGCATTTTCAGATGTTCCACACGGAGTTTTGCATGCAGAGGATGTTAGGGCATATATTCATGTTGCCCTAGAGGAATTTGGTGATAGCAGGTTTTCTGATCTATACTTGAATCACTTGAGTAATGAGAATCTCGATCTGAAGGAAGAATATAAAGCATTGAAAGAGAAGAAATTCATTCAGTACGTGGACTTCCCAACTTTTGCAGAGGATGAATGGGTTCGATATGTATTGAGCAGGGTTCATGATGAATTCATGTGGCTTGAAAGACCTTTTAAGATCTAAGTTGCAGGGTTCTTTAGAAACAGCCGCCGTACCTAGACCGGGACGTCTAGGTATGGATTCTCATACGGGTCCTCTGGGGGTTCGTCCAGGGACCTGCCTGGGGCCCCCGAGCAGGACCCTGGACAAACCCCCAGAGGACCCGGGTGAACCCAAAAGAACCCGCGGCCAAGCAGCGCCAAAGAGCGGTTTTTTAAATTTTTTAAAGCATTTCATTAACATAAAAAACAATTAGAATGCCCTAGTAACCCTAAAAAGCACATTTGAAACTAATAAAACATAAAAACATGACTTCTTTTCATTCATTCATGCAAACAAAAGGGAGAAAGTTCATTTTTTGTCTCCAAGCCACCATTGTTGGTTCTTGAAGGTTGCTGCCTCTTTCTTCGAAGGTGAAGGCTAGGAGAGTGAAAGAACTACACCAAAAGGGAAGGAAAAGCTGCACAACGAAGATTTAGCTACAAAAGTGAGTGGTTTTTGTAATTTTTTCAAGTTTTCATGAATTTTTTCAAGATTTTTGAAGTTTTTCAATTTTTTATCAACTTTTTTTTTGGTTTTTTTTTAAGTTTTAGATTTTGTTTGTAAACCTTATATGCATAATAAAGGGGTTATAATGCCCATTTTTTTTCTTTTGTTTTGTTGTATAATTTTATATAGAATGGCTCATAGTTCTGCTTCAGTTGGTTCTCTAGACAAGCCGTTTAAAATTGATGCATCATCACCTCTTTGGCGACATACAACCATGATAGAACAATTACTTGGTGGTGGGGGTTATCTTTGGCGTTGTAACCAATGTTTGAAAGAATATAAGAGCTCATATAGTCGAGTGAAAGCTCACTTATGTGCTATTCCCGGCACAGGTATAAGAGTTTGCTCAGGGCTGAATAAAAAGGGTTGTCAAAGCAACAAATAGTGGATTATATCAAGGAACAAGAGGATGCCGACATGCTAAGTAATAGAGGAAAGGAAAGAGTGCATCCTCTTTCCAATAAGGGACCATAAAAATCTCTTGTTTGCTTCACAAAACCGGCTGACCCACATCCTTCCATGCCACCACCATCTTCTGGAGAAGACACTACTCAATCTGAATCGAGTAAAAGAGGCCCATTGGAAAAAGCCTTAAAGAATGAGTCAAGGGAAATTGCAGATGACAGCATTGCTCGTTGCATTTATGCCAATGGACTTCCTTTCAACCTTGTTAGATTACCATATTGGCGGGATATGGTGTCCGCAATTGCCAAGGCACCTAGTGATTATGTTAGTCTTGGATATGAAAAGGTGCGCACCACCTTATTGGCCAAGGAAAAAGCTTTCGTAGAGTTGTCATTGAGGGCAATCAAGGATACATGGACTGAAACAGGAGTGTCCATCATTTCTGATGGATGGAAGGATTGCAAAAATAGGCCACTAATTAATGTCATTGCAGTGTCGCCTAAAGGGGCTATGTTTTTGAAAGCGGTTGATTGTGAGGGGCAAGTGAAGGATGCAAGCTTCATTGCCGATATCCTCATACAAGCCATTGACATGGTGGGCCCTGAAAACGTTGTCCAAGTTGTAACAGATGATGCTAAAAATTGTAGGGCAGCTGGTTCAATAGTGGAGGGTAGATATGGGCATATTTTTTGGACACCATGTGCCGTTCACTCTCTCAACTTGATGATGCAAAAGATTGGCACACAAATTGAGTGGGTCAAGGAAATCTACACAGAGGTCGAGGAGATTCAAATGTTTGTGACAAATCATCACATGTCACAAGCCATCTTTAGGACCTTCTCCAAATTGGAGTTGTTGAAGGTAATTTTATTTTTATTTTTTACTTTTAGCATATTTAATATTTTTAAATTTTTGCTAAGTTGCTACTTGCTACTTTTTATTATTTTATTTTTTATATGATGTTAGGTTGCCGAAACTCGTTTCGCATCACACACAATTGTCTTGCGACGACTTGTGAAGGTGAAATCAGCATTGGGTGCCATGGTCATCGACACTCTTTGGAGTGTATGGAGGCAATCACAGATATACAAAGCCCAAAAAATCAAAGCATTGATCCTTGATGATGAGTGGTGGGTTCGTGTGCAATATGTTTTGGATTTCACCAAACCCATCATGAGTATGATTAGGTATGCAGATACGGATCGACCATGCTTGGGTGAGATTTATGATGGTGTGGACTCCATGGTTGAAAAAATAAGGACCATAATAGAAGCCAAGGAGCAAGACCCCACAGAAGCATTTTTTAAAAGAGTACAAAGGATCATTGTTGACCATTGGAACAAGATGACCACACCCTTGCATCTCGTAGCATTTGCTTTGTCTCCAAAGTATTACAGCAGAGAGATATTTACCCTACCAAGGAGGGTGGCACCATATAGAGATAAAGAGGTTGCTAGTGGGTACAAAACTGCATTCAAAAGACTATGTTCAGATAGAGATTTAGAGAAAATTGTCTCAGGTGAATTTGGTGAGTTCATATCTTCAAAGAATCAAGATGTTTTTGCTCTTCGAGACAAGTACAAGAAAGATGCTCAAGAATGGTGGTACCTACATGGCCAAGACTATTTTCACCTTCAACCTCTTGCAATAAAAATTCTATCTCAAGTATGTATCTTTTTTTTTAAAAATTAACTTCCTCATTTTTCTTTCTAATTTTTTAAATTTTATGGTATGCAAATTTAACTTGTATGGTATGCAAATTTAACAGGTTGCAAGTTCATCTTTAGCTGAGTGGAATTGGAGTACATACTCCTTTATCCACTCAGTTAAACGGAACCGATTGGGTGCCAAAAAGGCCGAGGATTTGGTCTATGTGCATTCTATCTTGCGCCTCTTGTCACATAAGAAACCTGATTACAGTGCGGGAGCAACAAAAAATTGGGATCTAACACCTGACTGTGCTGATTTAGATGCTACTGCTACACAGCTTGTAGTAGTCTCTATTGATGAGGTCCATGATGACAATGAGGCTACACATGACATAGACTTGCCTACTGGGAGTGGTGTTCCAATTGATTGTGCTTCAAATGATGATGATAATGCTTTGGATGAAGACCCATATGATGCTTATTAAGTTATTAAGACTTTAAGTTATTGAACAATGGATATTGATTGTAATTTTGAATTTTCATTTTCTAGTGACATTTGACTCTTTGAGAAATCACTAAATTATGTCATAGACTCATATGAATTTCAATTCATGAGTATTTTGATTTACCTTAATGCAAGTTATGACATATGAGGTATGTTGATAATGATATTTTATTATGTTGTTTATAACTTTATTGGCAATTTGAATTATGAGTAATACTATTTTTAATTTTTTAACTTTAAGTTTTAGTCTTAGAGTTTATTGTTTTAAATATAAATATATATATATATATTGCCGTACTGTACCCTGGCAAAAAAAAATTGCCGTATCCGCATACCCAAACCTCGTACCCGTATCTGAATTCGTACCAGGACTGGCAACTTAGTTTAAGATCACAGAAGATGCTATAAGTGCAGTAATTGGATTAAGCTCCATCGGATCAGCACCTTTGTTAAAAGCAGTAAAGAATGATACAGTAATGACCGCCACCGGAGCAAAGTTTGATAAGAGGGCTTTGACAATTAATGATATTGAAGACCATGCTGTAAGATTTGCTTCCATGGTATTGGGTTACAAAGTATATTCCACCAATCAGGAGAATTTTGTTTCAGGCACAGCCATATACACTGCAGTTCAGATGATCAAGGAGAATGCATACTATGATATATGTGAATTGCTCCGACAGCAAGTGATGGAGAACCTGAAGAAGTCAAAAGAGAGCAAGTATCCTTTCAAATTTGGTACGTTGATCATATGCTTATTCTTTTATTTTATGCAAGAGTTACCTGGCATGAAGAACTATTTTTGGACTGGAGACAAACCAGTTGCAGTTCAGATTAGAAATTTGTTGAGAAACATAGGCAATATTGTTGCTCAAAATTCAGCCCTATGGGGCTATTTCAAAAACTTCCAAGGGTCAATGCAAGCCAGGGAAAGAATCCCCAGAGCAGTTGTTGAAAAATACAAGGATACTATCTGCTTTATTGTGACAAAAGATCAGTGCTTGATGGAGGCTGTTGAGCCTAGAACCGTATGGGTTATGCCTATGGGATATGAGGTAGATGGAGGGATATTAGAGAATTATGCTCAACATGTGTTAAGTAAACCTAGAGATCCCAATGAAGAAAGATTTGGGACTTATGAGGAACTGTATGCTAAAATTCATGTTGAAGTAAGAAAACTAGAGATCTCCAAGAAAATGCAGAAAGTGGCAGAAGATATTGCACTGAGACAAGGGTTCACAAAAGAATAAGTGACAAAGGCAAGGGAAAAACCACAAGCTGAAAAGGAAGCAAAAGTAAAGAGAAAAATTGAATCAGTTGGAGCTCCGGAAGAACCCAAGGGTAAACCAGAAAGACTAGAGGTAACAAGGAGGACTAGAGGATCTACCTCTGCAGAAGCTGCATCTACTTCCTCTAATCCCACACCATCTGCAAGTGTAGAAACTCCTACCACCAGTCATAAAAGAAAGAAAACCAAAGCTAAAAGAATGCATTAAGTATTGCAGTTGATGAAGAAGAAATGGAGTCAGATGAAGAAGTGAAGAAAATGAAATCTGAAACTGTTAAAGCCTCCGAAACGAGTAAGAAGTCCTCCAGTAAGGGTAAACCTGAGAAAAGACAAAAGCAAGATGTGCCTCTAACTGGAGAAGCTACTGTATCTTTAGAGGATGTATTGAAAGCAATAATAGTTGATGGTAATCTGATACCTATTGCCCAATTATATGATGATTATGAAGATGCTGACAAGTACATCATTGAGACTGCTGTTGTAGAATTCCTGAACATCTACAACAAGGCCCTGATTGAGATAATTGATGATCTTCCACATAGCTTGGCAAGTATCATGACTGCAAGAAAGGAAGCGGCCATGGCAAAGGATGTTGAGCTTAGAGAACACTCATTAATAAAAGTATGTCCGGAAATCACTCCGGAGGAAAAAGTGAAATTCTCCAAAGCATTCCATAACAAATTCAGGTCAAAAAGAAGAATAAATGCTCTTATGAGAGGAGATATTGAAAAGGTGGTAAAAGAAACTGAAGAAATCACTCTAAACACATTGAAGGAATTTAATCTCCCTAACATTTATGACAATGAAGGAGCAAATGATGAAGATACATCTGTACTGGAGATAAGCCAGGATCAAGGACCGGATAACAATGATCAAGCCCCTAACATTGAAACATTGGATATGACAAATCAAGGCAAATCTGAAACTGATCCTCCTCCTGAGCAACAAGCCGATGTTGAAAAGAATAAAGAACAGATAAGGAGCCCTACACTGGAGCAAAACATTGATCAACAAGAGAACATAGACATGGATCCTCCAGATCAAAGTCAAGAAGAAGTTTCTGATAGAGCAAGAGACACTGCAGATGTCTCAGTTGATTCTGAGAGACACCATGATCTAGATGAGTCTAAACTTCTTCAAGGACCAATTAATTTGGCCTCATTGTCACCTGTGTAGAAATTCAAACTAGGATCAATTGTTCAAGCCAAAGCACAGGAGGAAATGCTAAAATCACATATCCATGACAATAAATTGATCAGTGATGCATCCAACATTTTGGAGAAGATGTTGCCGACATTCCAAAAGGATAGCTCATTATTCTCAGTTGATCAACTCAAGGGTCTATTAAACTTAGTAAGTACACATTTTGAGTCTTTTGAAAAATCTGCAGAAGCCAAAGTTAGAAAAGGGTTTGATGAGAAGAGACTAGTTGAGTTAAAGACTATGATAGCAAATGATAAAACTCTGTTAGAAAATGGAATAAAAGGAATAAAGAGTGCCATTGAAGAAGCCTGTAAAATATACAAATTTTGTTTATCTTGGCCAGAAGTTAAAAAGGAATTAGAAAATAAAATCAAGGACTTGGAACTCAAACTGCTTAATATCTCTAAGACTTACAATCTGGTAGTTGAGTCAATAAATTCCAAATAAACACAGGTTGCAAATATTCACAATGATTTGAGCACTCTGATGAAGAAAAGGGAAGAAGTTAAAGATAGGTTGTGTCAACTAAGGGGGCTGATAAGTCCAAAAATAGATTCCATGACTAATCTGTCAGAAGAAGCCTTGAAATCACAAGCATTAATTGATACACCTTCAGATGTGCAGAAGGCAGAAAAGTTAGTTTTTCTGATAAATGGCCACATCAATATTCTGGAGAGTGCAAGGAAAAGATGGAATGGAGAGATAGCTCTGATATAGACTATCTATAATGATATTCTACCTTCAACCATAAATTGGGATGGAAATGTGTCTATATATATATGCGGCAGAATATGATAGTTTTGAAGAATTTTTGACACAATTTTGCTTGTGCATACACCTTTGCCATTGATGTCAAAGGGGGAGAGGAAAACCATTGAAAAATAAGCATACATCTAAAGGAGAATAGAAAAATAGAGTGTATAGAGTAAGGGGGAGCAACATAAGTATTTTTCACTGAGGGTTGCCATCAATGCCAAAGGGGGAGATTGTTGGCAAGAGACACTGCTCTAATGAATAATTGAGTGTTGTCATTGATGGCAACAAGGCAAAGAGAATCTACTTCGGCAGACCAAACTGATCTGGTATCAAGGCATGAAAGGCTTCTGGTCCGGATGACTAAAATGACTAAGTGTTGGCAGTACACATGAGACAGTGACAGAGAGGTAATGTAATGGCTGGCATTGGTCTGCAGTTGAAGATCAGATCATGTGGTTTAGGTATGTTGTTTGCAGTCCTTAAGTGATCTTATATCCAATATTTTAGCCCATGATAAGTATCGGAAGTATATCCTCAAACACTTCAAGTCCAGCAGAGCAAAATACAGTGCTATTCAGAGCAATACACTCAGTTGTTTTAGTCTGCATTTCTCCGGTGTTGCATAGCTTGATATGCGGTTTTGAGGTGTTGTAAACACTTGTATGAAGTGTCTAAATCCAGAGTTGTAGGTTTTGAAGTCCACTGGAAAGATAGTTACAAGCTGCTGAGTATCACTACACTGTTTGACTGTGACAGAGTCTGAGTTCTGATGGTCCACATTTTGCCGCTAAAGGATATTTGCTTTGCGGTTTTGAAGGTATGATGTGTGATGTTTGAGGAGTCTTTGAAATGATTTTGAGCAAGCCCTGTGGTCCGCAATAAAGATGTAGTCTGATAGATGAACTGAATCAGTGGCAGTCTGAGTTAGAGGCCGACATGATAAGTTTGAATTGTATGTGGTAAGTTCTATTGTTTAGAACTTAATCCTAAGTTGTTCAATAGTTGAGGCCAACATATGTGAATGCAATTCAAGTGTTGTTTGGGTCCGCTGGGAGTTTTGGCAAATGAATTTGGCCAACAAGCTACTTAAGGTATGAGTGCATGCTACACCTTATTAGGCCGACCTAATATGAAGATTTTAAGTGTTGATATATATATATATATATATATATATATATATATATATATATATATATATATATATATATATATATATATATATATATATATATATATGGGATTGAATTCAGTGTTTGGGTGATGTGATGCGAATGTGAATAAAATATATGTGCGATATGCGATGTAAGATGATTTTGTGGAAGCAATAAGAGCAGAAGAAGAGAGATCTTGTTCCTATATAAAAGCAGAGCAGTGAAACATAGCAGTCAGAGATGAAGAGTTTTGAGACAGTATTTCTGTGCTTCATTGGAGCTACAACCATGCATGTGTAGGTGCAATCTGAGCAGTTCAAATTGGCAGTGAGCCATTCTTCTTTCTTCTTTCTTTCTCTAGGCAGTGAGCCTTTCTTGCAGTGAGCATTTCTTTGGGCAATGAGCCTTCTTGTAATCCGGTATTGTGCTATATTAATATATTGTGAGCTAACACTCACCGTGGTTTTTCCCTTTTCGGGTTTTCCACGTAAAAATCCTGGTGTTCATGTGTTATGTCTTTGTGGTTGCTGTTCCTATGCTTATTCTGCTTTCATATTATTAATTTTGAAAATTGGATTAATAAACTTGTTAAGAAGTGGTTTTGTGGAATATTGATTCACCCCCCCCTCTCAGTATTCCTTAACGTGCTGAAAATCAGCTAAAATGAAGGCATTGGAAGATTTTTACAGCATTCAGTGCCAAGAAACTTTAGGCAGGTGAAGGTTCAGTATTCACAAGCCACCTATAGAGAGGGCAGATAGAGAAGTGACAACAAATTAGAAAATGCTGCATGGCATGGAAGCAACAAGCTTGAATTCAGGAATGGATAGAAAAGTTTGAGCCAAAAATACATTTTTGTTTGTGTTTGTAATATGTATTAATTATGAACAAGTTTAGGATTTAGGGCAACTTTTTGAATGTCAAAAATCAAAGAAATATGTTCAAATCACATTGGAAACGATGTCCTCTACTTGGAAATGCCTTGGAATTGCTATGGATTTGCTTTGTTGCACCTAGAATTGCTTGAGTATGCCTGTTTTTGATTCCAAATAATTTTGGCTTAATAATTTTGTGCGCCTGCTCGAATTTGTAGATGAATTGGTTTGAATTTCAATTCTAGTACGTTTTGTACTTGGGATCGTTGGGGGTTCAGGCCTATTTTGTAACATATGTACTCACTAGTGTTGATACAAGGCTTGAGTAAAGTACTTTAGTAGTCAATGATGGTGTTTGGCTATTACGTTTTTTTTTTAACTATTAAATTTATAAAGTGCATCGATGCTTTAGCTATGTGTTGTAAAATGTTCACACTAACTACTTATGGTGATGCCTGTTGGACCGTCTCTAAAGCTATTGATTCTCTTGTCATTACATGATTAAGACCAAGCAATTCCATAAAAGTGCTCTTGAGAATTGTGTGAGTGCATTCATATAGCTTGAGTTCTTCCATAATATAATTATTATCTAATGGTAAATTAGAGACAAATTTGACATATTTGAATCATAGATGCAAAACTTGCCAAAAACTCACATAAATCCTAAGTACTCGTGAGTTGTGAAGGGTGCCAAGTAACTTGCCCACTTACTCGTGGGCAAGTGTCGGTGAGTTGTAGGCCGAAACTTAGGAGTATATGTCAAGTTTGTTTTGAAACATGTCAATTTACTCATCAGAGGGTGCCAAGTAACTTGTCCACTTACTCGTGGGCAAATGTTGGTGAGTTGTAGGCCGAAACTTAGGAGTACTCAGCGAGTTTGTTTTTGAAACGTGCTGATTTACTCGTCTATGATGAATTTTGTCGAGTATTACTGAGTTTTTGTCGAGATGTCGAGTCTGAGTCAAAATTGGTCTGCTGAGTTTTGTCGAGTTACGAGTATTAAAACTGTGATTTGAAGTACATTTTAACTTAAGTTGGTTCTTCTCATTCTCATTAGTGGTGTTAAATTTTCTACTATAGGTTGCGCACAAACATTGGGAAGCACCATAATTTAAAAACTTAGACTCGACAATTACTTGGCTAATCCAAAATTTTAAAAAACTTGGGACTAGGCAAAAAGTCGGGGAAAATCTTGGCAAATTTATTGAACATTAAATAATACATTAATTTTTAAAAATATTCTTTAATAACGTGCATATTACTGAATTTATGGATCATATTACTAATTTCTTTCATATATAGATCAAAATTAGAGTTCATATTATTGAATTTATGGACCATATTACTGATTTCCTTCATATATAGATCAAAACTAGAGTTCATATTACTGAATTTATGGGCCATTTTACTGAACTCATAATGACTATGTTGTTCGATGATTCCGTTGCTTCTTGACATTATGGACTTCGAGAATTTTCTTGACATACAATTTTGGAGTTTTCGACCCTTTTGGGTTTCCAAACACATTATCTTCTTTCATTTCTGAATTTTCAATCCTTAGAACTCCCAAAATCCCCTTTTGGGATTTGTTCAATTTTACCACAATTTAGGTGCTCAGGTTTGGGTGTAAGTTTCTCCTCCGTATCTTGCTTTTATGCCTTCTGAAGTTTTGATGCATTTGAAGTTTGAATGGGACTCAGTCACTTTCAAACTCTCAAATCTTCCTTTATGCATTCGTAGGAGAGACACTCTATCGGTCAGCATAGGATGACATTCTTTACTGTGCCTTAGCTGTCGCCAATGTAGGGTTCTTCAGTTCTTGGTTCACTTGCATGCGTTAATTTGTCTGAAAAAACTACGCAAAAAAAAAGTTGCCACAATCATTTTATAGCTAAAACTTTTGATGAGTTTTTCCCACAATTTTTTTCTCTCTAAGTTTCGCGGGTTTTTGGCCTTTTTTGCGGGAAAATTGCCGCGATTTTTTGTTAAAACCTGCAGCTGAGTTATTGCTGCGATTACTTGTGGGCTAAAATTTCTGGCGAGTACTGGCTGAGTCTTTAAACCTTGGGAGGCACAAACACAATTGGACACATGCACACACACAAAAATGTTTTGTTTCATGGAAACTATTGTATTAAAATAGGTTATTCTTCCTTAATATGTCTTATAGTATAGTTAAATCCTTATAAAGTCTCCTGGAGATTCCATTTAACATATAAGCTATTTAAGAATTTTACATAATTGATGTGGAGGATGTGCTGGTTTGATGGCATTCTATTCTTTTTTTCTTTCAACTTGGACTGTTGTACACAAATATAGCTTTGAATGTAAGTTCCATCATCTCTATTTGGTGGAAAAATCTTGAGAGAGTAGTTTGGTAAAAGATTTGTTTCCATAATAAAGATATGCAATTTTTTATTATAATTATGTTTAATATGTTGGCAATAATTTGTGGAAACTATTTAATAACTGCCTATCAGATATAGCACAAGTGGATGAACAAATTAAAATATTGCTGCAGTGTTTTTATGTAGCTGTAATTAGTCAATTAATATTACTTTTGAGTTCACCTTTTGTATTTATCCCAATCATGCAACTGATTTACCCCATAAAAGTAAGTTCTTTGTATTTATATTTTAATCCTGTCTGACTTGCTTTTTCTAAAAACTTTAAGGGGTGGATAATGGAGAAACGTTAAGGATGGTAGGATATGGTGGAGCAGACCCAGAAGGTGATCGTCCAGGTGACCTTTATGTGTTCCTCAAGGTAAATGGATATAATTTATGCTCTTTAAATGAATTTTGGAGGTGCATTAAAATGTGATTTTAGAAATGTTTGCCTAAAAGTATCAGATCTAGAACCTACGAGTTCATATCAGGACAAAGTCTTATTCCAGATACATTCCTGAGTAATTTGGCAGGTCCATGATGATCCGATATTTCACAGAGAAGGAGCCCACATTCATGTAGATGCAGTTATAAGCTTCACTCAGGTATTTTCCTATACACCACATAGACTTGATGCTTTTCTTTTTGCTATTTGAAAGTCTTAGCATTTTGATTTTGTGTGATGCTCCTTGGTAGTTTTCTCCTTGGTAGTTTTCTTATCAAGGGATCACAAAATAATCATTATAGAGTATGTTGGTAAACAAAATATATGGTGCCACTCTAGCACCCAATGGTTGGGTATCTAAAAATGTTGTACCTGCATCTACACTCACACCCAGTACTTGTATATGCTTTGATTTGGTTGGAAATACATCTTGTAGTTAGGGATTGGAAATTGCCTATATCTTTTATTTAGCACTATGCTTTGGGGATTGTGTATTTCCTAGCTATAGTTGAGCATTTGTATCTTGACTGGGAGATAGATCTTCTCCTGTTAAAATGATTTATTGGTTGATGGGGGATAGAGTCCCTTAATATTTTTTGTGCCACTTGCCAGTTTTTCAATTTAGCTACTGTTGCGGAATATTTTGAAGAGACAATATGGTGCATTCTCAATTGACACTTTGACTTCTGTTTGCTTCGTTTGAGAAATGCCATGTATAATGACCTGGTTGCATATGATTATTTCAGAAAGTGTATCAAATTGGTTATCATAAGGTTTCTGTTTGTATTACATCTATCATGGAAGCACTTGTATTTGTAAAATTTGCGAAGGGAAGAATGGATAGATCAATACCTCGTGTTAATTAGTATGGTTCCCAACCTTACTAAAGTATACACATCTGGAATAACCTTTGCAAGGGACTTTTGGTGTAAATGGGGGTAAAAATAAAACCTAATTATTGTCAAAGAGCTTTTGGCCTAACTGCTCATAACCCCTCTCAAGGGGTTTCTATTGTTACCCTCTTATCAAGAGAGAGTGCGTACATTGAGTTATTTTTGTTTTGTTTGGGGAATGTCCTATGTAGCCACCTCATTGCACATCTTCATTTTTGAAGTGAGCACTAATTTTGGTTCTTGTATGTCCTTTTGAATTACATATATCATAGAGGCACTTGTAGTTGTAAACTTCACAAAAGGAAGAATATCTAGATTGATGCCTTGTGTGTTAATTAGCATGGTTCCCAACCTTACTATATTATCCACATCTAGAATAACCTTTTCAAGGGATTTTTTGGGTAAGTGTTGGGGATGACAAAACCTTTTAATGTTGAAGGTAGAGTTGCATGGACATGGATACAGTATCGGATATGGATACGGCTATTTTTCAAGACCCCTAATATGGATACAGCTAGATACGACATATATATAAAATTAGCAATAAATAGTATTAAATAATTTAAATTTAATAATAATATAATTTAATATAAATAATAAGAAATATATTATATATTAATAAATTAAACTTAAATTAAAAGTTAAATGTATTAAACCTAATAAATAAATAAAAGTTTACAATGTATAGTAAAACAAAAAAGTCAAAAATTAAAAAAACTTTCTCCAATTAATTAATTTTGTCTCTTCCTCCATTGCTTGTTGACACTATATCTCCAACTTTAGAATGAATACGATTATTTGAGTAAATATGATCGCGTAGAAAGACATATTTCCGATCGTGTGCGTGCTGGTCTAGAGTAGTTCCTTGCAAGAAGAAATCAGCATGCTAGGTCATGGAGCAGTTGCTTGTGGCAACCTTTAACAATTTAAGGTTAATGTTTTTGGGATACGACACAAATATCATGAGAATGTTGTATTTGCGCGTATCTGGCATGGGAAAAAAATAAGGTTTTTTTTGGTATTGTCAGACACAGTATCCAAGACGCATCTGAGCCGTATCCTATGAGTATCCATATCCGATACGGTGATACCAGGCGAGAAGGGGTAGCATATCCGGTAACTGTGGTTGAAGGGGTTATGGACAAACTATCTCAAGGATTGTTCTAGTCCTCTTATCAAGAGACAGTCTCCGTGCTATACATAGTTATGTATAGGGAGAAAGAACAATATTTGGAGTACTAGCTTATTTTGGATCTATGAATATGGATCTTGCCTCTTAAGAAAACAAGAGCTATAAGTTTTAGCTTCCTAAAAGACATTTTATCAACATCTTATTCATTACCAAACAACGGTGGTTGCCCTTGTATAATAGGAGAGATACACAATTTAGCTCTTTTACCTCGTAGACACTCTCGTGGGGTACTATTAAACTAACATCCACGTGTAAATGGGAGAATCTTATGCTACTTGTTGATCCTTATCATTGGAAGGCTTCTTAAATGTTAATCAGGAACAACTTTTCTTATTGTTTCATAGTTTATTGATTTTGTGGTTGATTTGTGATTAATACGGTCTTTCCGCTTTTTTTTTTACTTCAATTTTCAACTTAAGTAGGTTGGAGATGCCTTACACTCTTGACCTCATTGTGTATATTTACCATAATTGTTGGTTGAGGTTCCATTGACCATTTTTGGTCATTACTGGTTGCTAGAATATTTATTCTCTATCTTGCTTTTCCAAGCAAAAATAGTAGATACGGATGAATTAGTGGAGAGCCTATGATTAACATGAAATTGGTGGGTCAATCCCATTATTAGAACAAATAAGCTCCTTAAGTAATTAATGTTAATTTGGATAAGGTGCTCATACATTGCCTTCTTTAAACAACAGTCCACATGACAAAGTACAAACTACCAACATTGTCACCTTGATGCACTGAGTGCCAAGTGGACCATTCATGCTCATGAAAGATGGATATAGACCACTACTACTGAAATATGAGTCAATGTAGATTGACTAAAAACTACACAGTTGAATCCCAAAAAAAGTCACATAATTTGATGCACTGTGCAAACATCAGTTGTCATAAATGTAAATAAAACTGTTAAAATGTTAATAAATAGCTATTTTAGGTGGTTTTTATAAAATGCGTTCCCTCCAGAAAGAAGAGATTAGACAGTTGGGCCAATTCAGTTCAGCACTTCAATGGCTTGTAGTTGATTTGAATCTTGACAAATTTTCCCTAGGTATTAGAGCTATCATACAGTTCTTAGAGTCTAAACTAAAAATTGTATCACTTATGTTTTTTTATGCTACACTTAAATTAATGCAGCATTTGTTTTCTGTAGATATAATTTATTTTGTGTTTTGCTTCCTCAAAGTCTCTTATTGCATTTGGTATGTTTGTCTTTTGCTCGTGCATCTTGCTATTGTTCTAGTCTCTAGATATTGCCATTTGAATTCTGTTGTGGTTGATTGTATGTTGTTAAGAAACAAATATTCTACATACTGGAATAACCCTGAAAGACAACAGAAATGAATAACAGAAGATTTATTGTAGGCACCAATGTATTGTAATCTTCAATATGCTCAAAAGTAGAAAAACCTGTGAGGTAGGATTACACCATACAATATTCTTAAGAAGGTACCACTCCTAAGAGAGCTGCTATGAGACCCAACCATTCTAAGATACTATATCGTTACTACGTAATCTTATATGCAATTTTACCACGTAATCTAATATGTAATTCAGCCTCGCCTTAAATGCTAACCTTGCATTATCTTCTATCAAAGGCTCAGGCAAAGTAAGCTCCTCCATTGAGTACCCTTGTAGTAGATAGGAGGCAAGACTTTAAGCTTTTCACTAAAGTTTCGGACCCTAAATCTTATGCTGTAATAAATGGTCTAGTTCAGGCACACAAACGACTAAACAATGAGCATGTGCTCACCTCTCTAGTGTCACTTGTGTAAGCCTCTTGTAGATAGTAGGGCGAAATAGATGCCCTTACTATTTATAGGGGAATTGTGATGTTCTGCAAGTTTCAATTCTTCTTTATGCGGCATAAAATCATGGGGAAATAAAGAAGCCTAGTGAAAGAACCTTGAATTCAATCAAAAGCGTAGTTCTGGCAACTAGAGTCATGTCCCTACTAAGGAGAGGTTCCTTGACGCTAGATTATCATGCGTAATTTGGCCCCCCACCTCTAAATTTTGGACTCCCTTCTCTCATTGGCTTAGAGCTAAGCCCTATTCTCACTGGTCGATTGGTTCATGCCCCTACCTTTGTATCTAGTCTTCATACTAGGCACATTAGTCATGTCCCTACGATTTTATGCTCACCTCACTACATTTAGTTGAGGCTGATAGCCCCTTGCAACACCTGGCTTTCAGGAGGGAATAGACTAAAGTTTAGCATGCCGACTATAGTTTTCCATGGGCTTATCATAGATAAGAATTAGGGGGCTATCATGGAACATTAGAATATGGACCATGTTCTCGAACTACTTACCTTGCCATTGTTGGTGATGCTTCAATACCTAAAATTGATGCTACTTGCTTAGATGCTTCCTTTGGCGCTATAGGTGGGTTTGGGTATCCATCTTGTTACTAAGGTGGTGGTTAACCAGGTGGTGGATAAGCTAGATAAGTTTGATCAAAGTTAGAATCTCTTCATTGCTCCATCAACTTTGAAATTGATGGTATAATCGTCAGAGTAAAAAGATGAAAGGGATTAGAGGGGGTGTACAAAAAATAGAACACACTATTGTTGTTGGTTAATAAGCTAGAAGGAATGCTTCGCTCCTAGAGACAAGGATGCTCAACAAGGCATTGCTCCTAAAGATGCAACTAGGGATGATGTGGGCCAATCTAGTGCTTTCCAATATCCATGATGCGTTTGTGGGGTTGGTCATCCTTATTGCGGGATGTGCTATGTATAGTTGAACTAGCCATGTGCATTTATTGTTATCTAGTGGTGTTAGGGAAGCTTCTAGTCCAACAATTGGATTAACTGCATTGGCTAGTGGCTAGTATGCTGTAGACTCAAATGGAAGTAATGACCACTCATATGCTTGCTTTGATGCTGGTGGTGGGTCAGAAGTCACTCTAGGTCTCAATATGCACTAGCTGGATCTTTAAATGTATGAGGGGAAGTTATGGGATTTTGCTCTTATAGAACTTTGTAATGACAACTAGCTTTGGAATAGGAAGAGATGCTAGGCAAGGTGTTGGCTCTAAAACCAAAAGGAATGCTACTACTTGCTTAGATGCTAGTTATCGGTCTTGCTCTCGAACGCGCTCTATACTTGATATATTATGGGTGCTTCAATTGGAACTTGAACTGGTTATGTACTTGTATCTACACCTTAATTTGCTTGCATTGCTTCCACCACCATTTGTGTTGGTTCAATGTCATTAGTTGAATCAATTGCTTCACTGACGGATCAATTGGATCATCGACTAGAACAATAGAATCGACTGAAGAATCTATGTACAACCACTTTATCGATAGAATCAACTGGATCAACGGTGTGATGGTTATGGCTTTAGGTATTTGCATCTTTGTATCTTTTGCATCTGCCCCAACCTATGCCTTTGTATCTACTGGTCATGTTGCTGAGTCGAGTCTATTGATGGTTCATCAACTAAATAATCTACTAATGCACTTGTTGTGCTTGCTACATGTAGTGGTGGATCTACTGGATATGCATTTGGACCTCACTTTTGATCATGAAACTTCTATATATCGATTAACTCAATCAACTTTTGCTACTTTATTGATTGGATTACCACAATCAACTATATCAACAACTATTGCTTAGTCAATTGCTCTATCAAAATCACTAATTGAACCAACTGTTTTAATCGAGTTCCTCTTGTTACAGTCTTAGCAGGAATAACAATGGACCTTGATAGTAGATCTGATATTTAATCCAAGAACACATGGGTCCACTTGCAATTAAGTATTATATATATAAGATTGCTATCTGTCCTTGTTGGATTCTTCTATGAGGAGAGAATTGATAGCGGACCGTAACAGTCTTAGCAAGAGTAATAGTGGACCTTGTAGTAGATGTGATGTTTAACCAAGAACACATGGGTCCCCCCTGCTCCCCAACATTAAGGCACTTGTTGGCATTGGTGACACCTACCAATCAAACTACCAATCCGGTAGTTGAGCTAACAGTTGTGTAATGAGCAGTCCCATTGATCGTAGACTATTAGGAAAGCTAGGCTGGGTTGTGTTCAGAGAAAGTGTGCCGAGTGAGAGGTACAACTGGTTATGTGAGAACATATAACATATTAGCTACAATCAAAATGATGGTTAGAAAAATGTTGAACTTAGATATTCTTTAGTAGTTGTTAGATTGAAATGTTTGAGAGAGCTACAAAGAGGCTCAACTGTTCATTTTAGCTCTACTAGATAGTTAGGGAGGAAACTTCTCTAGTCCAACATGGATCAGAAAGGAGGTCGTTGGTTATCTATCTATCTATCTATCTATTACGTATATAAGACTAGCTATAAGAATGGCACACCATTCTTATCTATGTTGGAGATGTTGAACTCCCAACCTAAATGTGATATCTTAGGTTGTTGACTGATTATTGAAATGAATGTAATTATTTTGGTAGTCCTCTGAGACTTTGAACTTGGCCAATGTGCTAAGCAATATGGGTAACTATGCAGAGCCAACTCAAGGGACATAACTATAGTAGAGCTTGCTGATATTGATATCAAGTACGTCATTCGAAACCTCCTAATGATTGATGTTGGTTTGGGTCTTCCCCACCATCAAGTATGTCTAGGGTTCTCATTAGAATGAACAAAGCAGATTCTTGAGTGGGATTGGTCTCTTCCCGCCCAAATTGCCCATCCTTTAAAACCTTCTCAATGAAACAAGGTTGTGCTACATTTACCTGGCATTAACCAACAACCTCTACTATCTACGTATATTCTCTAGGTTGGTCCTTGTGTTCCTTGGGTAATTATAGACATAGGGATAAGAACTTGGCACTAACCTATACATATTGAGAAACTGAGCCTATGCTAGAATAGTAGCTATGAGATAGATCGAGTTGAGGGACTCTAGAGGGCCGCCTATCTACCTATTTCTATAGTGGGGGATCAGAAGCGGAACTCAGGAGCAACAATAAAAGTATGGGCTGGGCATATCTTCTCGGGCTCTAGGGCAAGGACCATACCTTGGAGTAGAGAGCGAGAAACCCCTACTTTCCTAACAACTACAATAATCTATCTCTCGGAAGTGAACTATAGTTGGGGCTGAGAATTATAGTTGCGAGTTTGGTGTGGGACATTCATGTTATGTATAGGATTTTGCCTCCCTCTTCTAAAGTTTCATTAAGTTTAGTTTAGTTTAGAAAGGGGCAACTATAGTATGGGAAGGAGGGGGCCCCCACCCAATCTACTTGAGAGTTTGGTGTGCATCCTTTCAAACTTATATTGGCACAACTATAGTATGGAACATGTAGATCAAAGTACCCATTAAAGGAATGTTATATGCAATGCATAAATGGGAGTTGGCTTGTCAACTCATATGCATGCGAGAAATAGTAGGTCTTAGAGCAAATAACATGTAGTGTCACTACATAGCAAAGTGGTAACCTATTGAGAGCCAGTAGTTGGAGTCTTCAACATTGCACCGACAACTGTTAATGCATTTACCAACTCTTCTCAATATGGACAGTTTGCCACATTGAATGGTATATTATTGTTTTACCAAAAGTTTGCCATTGCCATCCTAGTCTCATGGTGTGTCTCTTACCTTAAAGCAAAGGTTGTGCTACTGGAAGATTGTGAGGAATCAAGAAACTTGGTGAAGAATGTAGATGGCTAGAACTTTCCTCAGTAGAGGAATGCCAAATGGGTGGGCCAATAAAAGAATTTGTAGATCATTCAGGGTTGTTACTCATCACCACTGTCATTTCTTCCCTTGTCCTCTTTCGTTCTGTTTTCTGCTCCTCAAAATTGAGAAGTAGAGCATTCATTTCTCTCCTCAATTCTTTACTTCTCGGCAAGCAATCAGAGTAAGGTGGAATTTTAAGTTTTAACCTATTGATTCCTCCTCTTGTAGTAAATCTGTAAAAGCAGGTTACCGTGCTCTTGGCCTCACTTGATGTACCACTTTGCCATGCAGGGTCTTTCTTACTGCTGCCTTCCATCCGTTGCCATTGCTGATTCTGTTCGTTGAAAAAAAAGGAGAAAAATTCAGCAGGATTTTGAGTCTTTGATAATGAAATTTCAAAAAAAAAAAAGGCAAGGAAAACATTAGAAAAATAAAACGAAATGCAGCACTACCAGGGAGGGTTGGGAAATTTGAAAAACAGAAAAATTGTGCAGCATAACAAGAGGGTTTTCAGTGTTTGAACTTCGAAATTTCGAAAAAAGAAAAAAGAAAAAATAACTTTGCCAAATGCACTTTAATGTTGATTCAATTCTCAAATCTGACCTGCAATTGCTTATCAATCACTCCTCTCTACTTGATTTGTACTTGTTGAAGATCAAATGAGAGAAAAAACAAACAAATTTCATGTTTCAAAGCCTAGAATTTTCTGTTTTCGCTGCTGGCGAGTCTATGCTTGAAACTCGCTGAGTTTTGAGGCAAAAATTTGCAAAAACGCGTGAGTACTTGAATAGATGGGGCCCATGAGTCGCATGGGATCTCGCTGACTTGTGAGTCTTGATGAGTCCACGTGAGTTCCTATGAGTTTCCTTATATGAGTTATGAGGTTTTCTGAGATTGTGGGGGAATGCTTTAAAACTATAAGTGGGCTTCCTAATATTATTAAAAGCACTAATGGTGTTGAGAGTACTTCTCATACTATTTAATGTCCGATTGGAACCCTATATTCTTTAATTGATTCATGGGAATACTATATCTCATTGCACATAATTCAGATCCTGAAGAAAGACGTGTCACCAATTGGTAGAGCTTGTCCAAGAGATCTTTGACTTTGGAATGGTAAGAGAAGATAAGATAATCTGCAATCCTTAAGGATGAGTTCACCAATTCCTCCAGACCTTTCTAGGGTTTGATTATCCTTCAGAATCTTCTTCTGTTACGGATACTTTGGAAATTCGGACCATTGGTTCTCTTGTACACTCTGCTGTCGTTTTTGTGTTTTGGACTTAATTTTTCTGCATTCCTAACTTACTTTTTAGGGTGTTTGTTTTTCTTTAGATGCTTCTTCATGGGGATATCTTAACTAGTTGTGTTTGGTAGTCCAATTGAACAGCTTTGGTTTCATCTCTTTGTTGCAGGCAATTCTTGGTGGGACCATTCAGGTGCCAACTCTAACTGGCGATGTGGTATTGAAGGTATTTGTGATTGATGTAGACAATTATTGTTATGGTATTTAGTCTACACTTACATGCTTGACATTCTTTATATTTCACTGTTTTGATGATTAGGTCCGTGAAGGCACACAGCATGGTCAACAGGTCGTTTTGAAAGGAAAAGGTATCCATTTCTGCTAAATGGTCTACTTGGGAAATCTGCTAATGATAAAGCTCAATCGCCGAGTCAAGTTGTAGTTGCTACTGTTTTCTTGTTTATGCTTTATCTTATTATAGAATTGATGTGTATATGCTTTATGTTATCATAGAAAGCTAGAAATTAGTTATCTGAGTATGGTAATGTGCATGAAATTGTCTCTCATTTTCAGAAATTAGTAGTTTCAAATGTATATATTGATAATTTTCTGTCACCTTTCCAGATTTTGAGAAATAAATTTATGTTCTAATTTCTGATAATCTTAATGTTTTAGGCATTAAACTACGGAATTCTAGCCAATATGGCAATCAATATGTACATTTTCGAGTCATCATTCCAATGTAAGTTCTGCAGTTTAAGTTCATTGTTATATGCAGAGATCAAATATGTGGGCCTAAATAGCAAGAAATCTGTTGATTCATTTTTTAGCTGATATAGCTATTTATTAAGCATTAGAACTAGAAACTTACAGATAAAAGAGACATTTTTTCTATATGCTTTACAATGGTCTGTGAAATACACAGAACGTGGTATGTTGCGTGTTTCAATATGTCAATGTGAGCTTCTTGTTCTTTATGGAAAACAATCTATAATTCTTGGTAGGAATCCTAAAATTTTTCAATAAATTCTAATGGATTACCATTGATAGTTATTGTAAATAGACACATGCATTGCCCTTTTGTGATGCTCGTCAGAAAGAGAAAATTATGTATATATTGCATGCATTCTTTCACCCAACATTGTGTTTTAAAGAGCCTCAAATTTTTGGCCTAGGATACATAGTCTGATTGGATGCTTTTTACATAAATAAAATATTCTGATACATATTAATGAATGGAAACAAACTTCTTCTTGTTCATCCCTATGAAATGGCAGATCTCATAAAAAATTGAGACCATCTATTCTTAAAGATCTCAAAACATCTCTGTTTTGTTGGCCAAGTTCAACAAACTAGTCCTTGCAGTCCCAGGCATCCCAACATAACAAAGTTCACACTCAAGTAAAATTATGCATGGCTCCTACTACTATTGTGCATCCATTTACAAGTGCCTCGTAATTCCTTTATTTCTCTGAAACATGTTAACAATAATGCATATCCCTCAGCAACAGATTGTATGGCAGTTAAAGTATAATGAGTATCAACGGAGCAGGAGCTTCATTGGTAGATTTTGCATTCGCTGTCCAGGGATTGATTGGATCATGGTATTGATAGCAATGGATATAAGAACTGATGGAGATACCAGGAACATTAATGTAAAGTTGGTTAGAGTTGATGATGGGTCTGGAGAGTTGAATGGCTTGACCTATGGATGCCTACAATTGCACTATGTTACTGGTTTGCAAGTATTTGGCCCCGGATCCGGGTCTAGTTTGAACTGGATTTAGAATCTGGGTCAATCCTGCTGTAAATTTGGACAGGGGGTGTAAAAAATTCTGTGGATAATTGAGGTGAACCCATATAGAACCCAGACAGATCATGCTGAACCAGGAACGAATCTGACCAGATTAGATCCTGAAAACTACTGGGCACGATTTCTTGCTTGCTTCTTTGCTTTTGCTGCCTTTTCCCCTCTCGATCACATGGACTCCCTGCATGCGATTATGATGGCAAATATACCGTGTGGCCTTAACATCGTAATTGCAAAATCTATACTTATTGTCCTTATTTATTTTTGTGGCCTTACTATCGTAATCGTAATTGCAAAATATTTGGCAAAATATAAACTTTATTTATAATTTATTATTATATTATATATTAATTTTATTAATATTGTATAAGGTTCATAAATATTTCTGTACATTAAAAATATTAGGAAATATGTACATTCTTGATGCAGGCTGCAAATATGTATATATTAATAATTTTTATATGTTTTTTTATGGATGAACCCAAAACAAACCCAATCCAAAAATTGTTTTGACCAAACCTGCAAACTGAACCCCCGAACCCGAACCCAAACCAGTTCCAAGATTGGTGACATTGCAATTTCATTAAGTCATACCAGTTGTGGCTCATTCATTAACCTAATCTGTCTCATCCATTTGATTAAGTCTTATTGGCAGTGGCATTCATTAACTTAATCTGTCTCATCCATTTGATTAAATCTTATTGGCAGTGGCATTCATTAACTTAATCTGTCTCATCATTTGATCTAAGTTGCCAGTTCTGGGTCGGATCCTGGTTCGGGTTCACGGGTTCAGTTCGTGGATTCAGCCAAAAATTTTTTTGGGGTTGGGTTTGTTTATATATATATATACAACCTAAAAGCAAGAATCAAGATTCAAAATAATAATATCAAGTTCAACAATCAATTTTCAATGTCAAATGACAAATGTCATCAATCATATGGATTTGCTAAATCCTCCACATCATCATCATCAACATCTTGATCTTGGACATTAGTTGATGCAGGAACATTTGAAGAACCACAACCAACGCCATTGCCACTTGCTGAAAAAGTGTGCTCGCTCTCTGATCCCTCAAGTGCAACATGTTCGGAATGGGAACTACAAGCATCCATGTCAATTTGCTCTGGGTCCACATCCCACAACTTTGATTCCCCTTATAGTCATGTTGGTTGTGCGAAAGGAGGCGCAAGTTGGAATGCACATACAGTAAGTTCTCCGCCTTTTTTGAGTGCAATCGGTTGCACTTTATTGAGTGGATGAAAGAGTATGTGCTCCAATTCCTATCAGATGCAGATGAACTAGCAACCTATGAAGACAAAGTAGAGAGAAAGAGTTAAAAACTTATTAAGTTATAAAATTTAATTTTTAAAAGTTTAAAAAAGTTTAAAATTATAAATGAATTATGAAACTTCAAAGTTTAAATTTTTAAAAGACTAAAGATAAAAAAATAGAAATTTAGTAAACTTACTTGTGATATAACTTTGATTGCGAGAGGTTGTAGGTGCCGGAATTGTGGGCCATGAAAGTACCACCAATTGTGAGCATCGTTCTTGAATTTATCATGAAGAGCCTCAATGCTTTGACCATTAGAGTGTATAAAATTAGTGAACTCATTCGTGACCATATCTTGCAATTTTGGATCAGGGAAGAGTCTACGAAATGCTGCCTTGTGCCCTTCAGACACTTCATAATCTCTCCACGGGGGAATCCTATTAGGCACGACAAGAATCTCAACACTATAATACTTTGGACTCAATGCAAATGCAAGAATATGCAGCAGGGTTGTCATTGTGTTCCATCTATCCTCTAATATTGTACACTTGTTTGAAGAAAATATCTTGAGGATCTTGCTTCTTCTCATTTATGATGGTATTTATCTTATTTATCATTGAATCAATGCCATCATATATCTCCCCCACGAGAGGTTTGTCCATGCTAGTATAACGAATCATGCTCAAAATGGGCTCGATGAAACTAAGGAGACATAACTCATCTAGGATCATCCTCTTAACATTTGATGCCCTCTTAGGTGTTGCTTTGCCTTCATATGGACCAAGTATGGCTAATAACCATGTTGGAAAGAGCCTATTTGACCTTCACAAGTCGTCTCAAGGCGATTGTGTTTGAGGCAAAACGGGTCTCAGCAACCTATTGAAATAGCCGTCAGATTTCCACAGTCCATATTGTTATTCTTGAGTGCTTCAGGATTTAATTGTGTAAAAGTTTTTACTTCAACGTTTCGGATTACACTCCGTGATCCATTATCACTCATTATTCTCTTCTTTGGCTCTATTGTTTCCTGATGATGGATCACGAAATGTGATCTGAAACGTTGAAGTAAAAACTTACACAGTTAAATCCTGAAGCATTCAAGAATAACCTATTGAAATATCAAAAATAAAAAATAAAATAATTAAAATTTAAACATTCAAAATCAAAGTTTAAAGAAGAATTAGAATATGTGAAATTAAAGCATATAATTTTATATTGCTTCACTTACCTTCAACAACTCCAATGTAGAAAATGATCTAAATATGCTTTGCGACATGTGGTGGCTGGTGATGAACATTCGTATCTCCTCGGCCCCTGCGTACAACTCTCTAATCCAATCAATTTTTTTCCCAATCTTGTGTAGCGTTAAATTGAGAGAGTGGACAACACAAGGTGTCCAAAAGATATGTGAATATCGTTCCTCAACCATCAACCCAACAGCTATACAATTTTGTGTTGTCCGTTATCACTTGAACATTACGAGGTCCCACATCCTCAATGGCTACATTGATGATGTTAGCAATAAAATTTCCATCCTTCACCTCCCCCTCACAATCCACAGCTCTCAAAAACATTGCCCCTTTAGGAGACACTGCAATGACATTGAGCAAAGGTCGATTTTTTGCATCTTTCCATCCATCGGAGACAATTGACATCCGTCTCAATCCATGAATCCCCTATGGGCTTCAATGCATCTTTTATACTCTTGACCTCATTTTCCAATAAGGTGCCACACACCTTCTCATAACTCGGGCCCTTATGCCCTTTTGGAGCCTCATTAATTTTTTTTCACCATCTCTTTCCAATATGGTGAGTGAACAACATTGAATGACAAACCATTTGCATAAATGCATCTGGCTAAATATTGGTCAGCAATTTCTTGAGCCTCATTTTGAAATGATGTTTTCAAAGGTCCCTTTGGTCTCTTGTTTGGAGTGCTTGTGGGTTGCTCTTGAGGAGTGACCAAAAATGGGTGGCTCTCTACCACAACAGTGGGATTAGATGGAGGCTTCATTCCTTGAGTTTTACTTTTTCTCTTTGGTAAACTTGCTAATGTGTTACGACCTGCTGCTTCATCTGCTGCTTGTTGCTCCATGATATATGCCATCACTTGCTCTGGTGGTATAGGTTTTATATTCTTTCCTGGGCAAGCTTTGATGCCCATCCTAGGGGTGTTACATAAATGGCTTTCACCCGACTATATGAACTAGAATATTGCACATCACACCCATTGCATTTCCAAATATACCCCCACCACCTGGAACCGGTTGTATCATTTTCAACATACTTTCAAAGAGGTGAATTGGATCGGTTTTGAATTTAGATTGGCTTGCGGAGCTAGAACTAGCTGCCATTGTAATCTCTGTGGGTGTGGCAATAAGCTTTGTAAACAAAACATTCAAAACAAAAACAAAAAAACCCAAACTTCTTTAATATGTTAACTAGTTAAGCATAGTGATACATTCATATAAACTAAGATTTTAAAAAAAAAAAACAAGAAGTTGAAAAGAGTTTGTTTGTTGTTTAAAAATGCAAAAAAATAAAATAAATAAAACCTACCTCTCCTCTGATCTTCTTGGCAGCCTATGTGTAGGAATGGTAGTGCTCACTTGCAAATGTGTAGGAATGGTAGTGCAATGGATTTTCAACCTTCAAGAATCAATCTTCAAGCCTCTTTGTTCAATCACATACAAATATGGAAGTTCAGCCACAATGAAAACTATTTGTGTTTTGCAAACAAAATGAGCGAAAATGGTTTTGATTTTGTGTTTAAAATGTATTTTTAGGGTTGCCTTTTCATTTTAAGGCGAATAGTCAAAGTCAATGAGTCTTAAAATATTAAAAAAAGCAAAAAAACCCCGTTTGTTTTGGAGGGATGGGGGACGGGTTCGCCGTGGGTTCTGTTTTTGGGCCTTGGGTTCACCCGGGATGAATCCAGCCTGTTTTGGGTGGACCCTGTCTGGACCCACAGGGGGATCGGACCGGATCACGGTCCCGGTTCGAACCGAACCCGGATCTGCCCAGTTCCCAGGCGAATCCGGCTACTTAGCATTTGATTAAGTCTTATTGGCAGCAGTTCATTCATTAACTTAATCTGTCTCATCCATTTGTGAAAGATTGTACAGTCTATGCAATCAATTCCTTGACAATTTACACAAAGAAACAATGGATTTCTATGAGAAGGAGGTGTAGATGAAGCTCTAGGATTCAATCTTCTACTATAAAAAGATGGTTTGAGGTTCCCTAAATATGAGGAAATAACATGAAAGCTTTTCATGTCTATAAGAGGAAATTTAAGAAGAAGAAGATGCAGAAATGCAACAAACTTCTCAAGAGTGAAAGAGATGTAAGTTTAGAAGGGAGGAAAGGGATCCAATTCAGATTAATAATGAGGACACTATTTCTACAAAGCCACATGTATGTACAGAAGCTCAGCAGCCTCCTGCTCTCAAGTACTAGATATTATTGAAATCATGAGCATAAAAATGAGATTAGTAAGCCATGAATAGTAATACAGAGATATAACTCTGAATATGTAGAAATATATACGATTGATTCATTCAGGATATCTTTACATTGCTTCATTGGCTTTATAAAAGCCTCTTCCCATGAACCACCCTACAACTACCTTATGGGAAATTCCCACACACAACTAACCTAGACTACTATAACATTATTTAAATACTAACAAAAACTAACACTCTAATGTTTATTTTCTCTAACCTAAACTATAGTGTAGATGTAATATTAAAATTTACAACATCCCCCCTCTTATTACATTAATATGAACAAAGGATAGAACACTGCATGGACTGAACACAACAACACATTTGGAAATCTGATGAAGCAGCTCCACCAAATCTCCTTGCTCACCCAAGACGCACCAAATTGAACATATCAGTGGATGTCTTGACTGTCCAACAATACTTGTGAATCAAGACATACTCAACTATTCATGAGTACACCACTCTTGTGAATTGAGATATATGCATCCATCCACAAGAACATTGCCCTGCATGTGAATCGAGACATTCTCAACTATTCACAATGCAATACTCCAGCTGCAAACCGAGACATGCTCAATTATCCACAACAACAACACCAATCCTTCTATCGATTGAGACATACTCAACTATCCACAATTACAAATCTCCAAGTCTATGGATTGAGACATACTCAACTATTGATAGTTACAAATCTTCAAGTCTGTGGATCGAGACATACTCAACTATCCATAGATACAACATAGTTTTTGTGGACTGAGACATACTCGAATATCCACAAGAACAAAAAATTTCCAAGCCCACCTTTGCTCCAAGAAGGGAAAGAAATGAAGAATTGGTGCCTCTCATGCAATGTACCATCTTTGAGTGAGAAGCTAGCTCGAGATGGAAAGATTTCTTCAACTTCTTATGTCCTCCAACCTCCTCTTTGATTGCCTTTACTTCCTATTAATCAGATGCAACAAGAAAACCTCTGAAAACATTGTTAGATGTAGCATTGATGCCTTTGAGAGTAGAAACATAAAGTGATATAATAAAAGTTTTCATTTCAAGGTGTTGGTTTCCACCGAAAATGCACCTTTTACAATGAAAACTCCATTATAAGGCTTCTTTTTAATAAAATAGTGCAAATACTCAAAAACTTGAAAAATCACCTTTCATTATAGGGCAAAAAATACTATGTGAGACTTGAACTTGATACCTCCTACCATATGATTGCCTTATACAATACCTTCTTTCCAACTCCACCATGTATCTTGTTAAGATTCAAGGCCAATTCAATATTATCATTACTTCATTGTCTGATAAAAAGAGGCTTTCCATGCGACTTGATTGTAACTGTGTTTCCAATATCGGTGCTAAACAAAACCACATCAAGGGAAGAAATAGCAAGAACATCCTTACTTGGAGACATGCACAAAATAAATTTAAAAACCAGCAACCAGATTGGTTGGTACTGGCCCAACATTCTCTTAGGTAGCAACTTATGGAGGATGAAAAGAACCAATGTTGATTGAATAATCTCTACCGGCATATAGTATATGAAACTTAAAATAGGGCAGTTCATTACATCAAGATCAACATCTGCATCAAAAGTAGATAAAGCAACCACAAAGCACCTTATCAAAAAATAAGTAGAGCATATAGCTGTAACATAGCCAACCTCATGAAGCAGTTTCTAGCAACCTTTTGGCTCAATTGGAAATTGCATCAGTAAAAAGCCTTCCTTCATACAATAATGATATTGCTAGAATAAATAATTTAGCACTTGCCTTTACAACATTAGTGTTGTCTATAAACAAGTAAATCTCTGCCCAAAAAAGAATGAGTAATGTATATGTTGAAAAGAATAATAATCCCAGCAGATCTCTCAACACTACTGCAAAAAACCTTGGCTTGAATGCGAACACATCTTTGTCAAATCCAATGATAAGAGCCCGTACTCCATTGACAAAAAAAATTCATGAGATGAAAAAATAAACTATTGCATTGTCCAGCCATATTCTGGTACACACAATTCCTTGCGAATAAGATGTATCGGGGCAACAATAGCAAGAATGACATGTGACTGAGAGTGCAAAGAAAATGTCATTCTGCTGGACTCATTCACTAACTCCTATTTCATTTTTCAATAATCTCCGCTGTGGCACTTGTCTCCAACACCACCCAATGCGTAAATTTCAATCCAATGCGAGAGATGTGCAGAACCTCTTCCAACTAGTTCTCTCACCTAGTTGATACCATATTGAAATCATGAGCATAAAATTGAGGTATTTAAGCCATTAATACACAAAGATATAACTCCAATATGTAGAAATATATAATGATTGATTCATTTGGGATAGATTTTACATTGTTTGCATTGGCTTTATAAAACCCTCTTCCCATGAACCACCCTACAACTACCTTATAGTAAATTCCTGCACAAAACTAACCTAAACTACCATACTCAACGATATAACATTGTTTAAATACTAACAAAAGCTAACACTTGAATGCTTATTTATTATATTCTAATCTAAACTATACTATAGATTTAATATTAAAATTCCAACAGATTTGCACCTCCCTCAAGAGTTGGATTGAACTTAGGTAGTTGTTTCCATTCCTGCACTAACACCCAAAGTGAGGATAAATCCATCTCCTATTTACCCCAAGCCTCAAGTCTCCTCTTAGGTTAATTATGTAGAATTGTTTTTCAAGTGCAAGAGATAGAGAACTTCTTTAATCCCTACTTTCAACAAGATTGGTATTTCTCCAATTCCATTAATCTCTCAATAAGTGTATTTCATCCCTCTCCCACCCTTGGAACTCTGCCTCACGGTGGTGAGTAATTCCTATGGAACAGTAATCCTTGAAATGAAAGAAACCAAGCCCATAACTTACAATCCCAGGAGAGTCAGCCAAGTCCTAGTAAACCGACAAACATTCCCAAGTTTTATCCTACTCTGCATGCAGCAATCATTGAAATGACTCCTCCCTATCTAGCTTGGTTACTAGAAACAAGAAATGGGAAACATGATGGAAATGACATCATGGCCAGAAACAGGGTTGGATGAGACTGCATATAAGAGATGAATTAGAAATGGTTTTTGATACAAAAACCAATGTTTGATGACATTTTTTGATTTTTAGCAGTTATACGATATAACTTATACCTATGGGACACATTATGGGCACTCGAATCATAAGATGTAAATATTGAGAACTGTATTTTTTGAAAGTAATTTTTTTTTAACCTAATGCTTCTAGTTAAACAATGATGGCTTTCATTATAGAATTATATTTTGGCAATAACATTTCCATCAAGCCTACTGACAAGATCGTGTAGCTCAAGAGGGAACCAATTTCTTTTTACATTTTTCATATATTGGCTTTGGAATGGTGTCATTGGCATTTCTAAAGTCGAGAAAGCAGCATACAGGCTCCTCCTTTATTTTGCTACACCAGAAATAGCAATCATATCACTTAAAAGAAAGCAACCTTATCTCATGCAAGTGATGACTTGGAAGATAAGTCTAAATCATTAGTTCTTATAGCATTTTATTAGTCTTAATTAACTAAATAAAAGACTTTCACTTTAACCACTAAAGTGAATTACAAAATAGAAATAACTTAAACTACTTGCACGTTCACATTGAACTTCTGCATAAGTTCCGAACTGAGCTAAAAACTTAACACTTGCAATGCAAGTCTATACGTAATAATTCTGGTAGCATTCTGGGAGCACCTGTGTACTTGCAAACTCTCATAATACAAACTACTCCACAAACTCTCAATTTATGGACTTCTGGCAAACTGGAAACCATTTGTGGTTTACAAAACCATGTGCAAAACCTCCCATGAGGTGTGGTGCCCAAGATATGCAAGATTCTTGTCTAAAATTAGGCTCTTACAGATGCTCTTAATCATCGTACAGCTGGTCATTGATTCCAAAGTAACTCCTATTCTTGGCTCTTATGCGTCATAGAATCTATTATAACATTTGTCATAGAATCCTACAAAAGTAGGGTGCCCTATTGTGCTAAAGATAATGTCAAAATAAAATGTTAATATTCCACCTCTGCAAGGCAGTGACACTTGGCATAATTGCTACATCAAATTCCAACGCACCATTTTGTGTTAGAGCTAAATATTAAATAATAACAATAATATGTAACTAACTGTAGGAAAATATTAAATGATAAATAAATAATAATGGGAAATTTGCAATGTTGAGACACCTAATTGCCCAACATTCTTCCACTTGTCGAATACCTTGCAAGAGCCAAAGGGAAACATATCATCAGGAATCAATTGCTAGGGGCTAAAAGGCCCATAGACTCCAAAGACCATTTGGACTTCTCTATGCTCACGGGCTTAGTTAATGAATCCACAACATTCGTCAAATTCTCTACATTTTCTAGCTTCACCCTGCCATCCTTGACCATATCTCTCACAAAATGATACTGAACATCTATATGTCTGGTCCTGGCATGAAATGTCGGGTTCTTTGCTAGGAAGGTCGCACTAATTGTTACAATAAACTATCATTGCACCTTGTTTTAATCCAATGTTTGAACACAATCACTAAGCCAAATGGCTTCCTTACAGACATGCGTTGCTGCCCTCAAACCTTGCAAGGAGCTACATCGCTGGGGGCACTGCCCCTAGACCCCTACGAAGGGTGTTGCGCCTCGAACCTACTGGGGGTGCTGCCCCTAGATCCTCGCGAAGGGCGCTGTGCCTCGATCTCACTGTGGGCTTCCCCCCCAGACCCCCACACACCACCATCTTGCCACCATCCCACTACCATCCCCAAACTTAGGCCCTTGGTCCCCTAGTCCTCAAAACTTGTCTCCCCATCTCCCTAACAAGAAACTTCGTGGAACATAGATCAAATCTAAGAGAAAACACTTTTGTACTCATTGGATACGTTTTGTCATTGAATTTTGCAAAAAAAAAGTGTTTCTAAAGAAATTTAAGTAACTTTTTAAGTTGCTGAGTTTTTTGCCAAGTTTTTACCGATTTGCAAATTCTGGGTCTGTCAATTTTTTGCCGAGTCTAGGTTTGCGAACTATGGAAAAACCACTTACATTTGCCTTTACCTACATGCATCCTGCAATCACCATCTTGCCTAAAAAGCATGGATTTTAAGAACTCTAGCTACGAGAGCCTCTAGAGTGTGATGATCAGCATATTGCACTTGAAATTTCTCATCTGACCAAGGTTTTTAAGATGAATTGATACAAGAACAAACACATGACTAGAGCATTCAAACAGGCCGAAACACATCACAAGACTTGCAGCACTGTAGATGAGGTAGACGGCAGTTTGGTGGCTTTCCTTATGTGGAAGGCATCTCCTATAAGTTTTTTTAGATTTTGTAGCAAAAAGGGATCAAATGTTTGTTCAAACTGCATACGAAGGTAAGGAATCTAATCCCCTCCTTGAAAGCCCAAAGAGATCTACTTCATTACTCTATGGTCTATAAGATTGGTGAAATAGGTTGATCTATTAACACGTGGATCAAAGAACACAATGCTGACATCAAACACAAAGACATTGGGAAATCCGTTGTTGCAGAACATTCGTTCAATACTAAACATCACATCTGCTTAAAGGCCACCAAAGTCCTAGTGAAAGAGGAAAATTTCTCAAGAGATAGTTGAGTGAAGTAGTCGAAATCAATAGACACCTACATAATCTTAATTTTTAATAGAGATGAGGGGTGAGGTTTAAGCTTCTCTTGGCAACCAATAATCAAATCTCTTAGGCTTAATCATCATATGCTTCATGATTTTCCGTACACTTGCCTCGTCCTATTGCTCCTGCATCCATTACCGACTTTCAATTTTTATTCTAACCAATTTTTTTCTCTCATCCTCCTGTCTTCATCTACAAGCTTTTGCTGGTCCATCCCTTTTTCTTAAGGTCAACTCTATCTAAGCATGTCATCCCTCTCCTCAGCCTTTTTTTTTCTCTCTCTGACTAAATTTTTCCTCTCTACACACCTCACTTATTTTATGTTACTCTATTGTTTGACCTTGCCTTCTCAACTCTTGTCCTGTCTTTTAAACCCTTCATTGTACTTTTTTCTTTCCTTCTCTTTTTCTGACACCCATCTTTACTCTCTATTTTGCCATTTATCTCTGGGCAGTTTTCACCTTTTTGTGGTATCGAGCCCGTTTATTTTCATATTCACTCTCCAAGCTTGTGTCACATACTATTCTCACGTTTCTTTCATACTTATTCCTCATTCTTGATTCTTGTGTCTGTCAATTTTATATACCAAATCAATACTTGTTTGCTTCTGCATGTCCCGTATCAGCAATCTGATACAATTCTCTGTCATCATTCTGCCATTCTTCCGCCCTCCTTTTTACTCTTTTTATAACTTATAATTTATAATTTATCTTTTACTTCTAATTTACATTTTTCATCTTGTTTTGATAAATTGATACACACCACACTTTCCCTCTTCACTGCTTCCAATATTTTATTTTTCTATAATTAATAACAAACAACTTCTTGTTTCCCATATTTAGTGGATGCCTGCCACCGACTCCCGCCATCTTGGTATCACTGGCACTTTTGATTGAGCTAAGTCTGCAATCCACCCATCTCTTTCTTCCTCATCCCAATGATGGATCATGAAGTGTGATCCAAAATTTTGATACAAAATAAACACAGGATTTTCTCGTAGTATTTTAACTAAAAAATTCCAACTTTGCAACAAAAGTTTTGTGCAGATGGATGGCAGGAAAGAGCTGATTGAATACAATCTATATAAGCAAGGACTTTCAAATATGTTCTCCATTGTGCATGATGGCGAAAGAAGAAAAATCATTTTCCATGTGAACTCTATGCATCCTTCAAGACATACTATTGAATTTTAAGTCCTTTGGGTGTCTTCCGAACATCATATATATGTAACACAATATATTTAGTATTTACGCATGGGTGCTTTTCACAAATTTTGAACCGTATCTCATTACATAACTTCAATTCAATAAAGTGTATGGCGGTGAGCTAGTTTTCATGACATGTTCCTTAATTCTGATAAAAATCAAAGAATGCAAATAAAGTGCCATGTACTGATCCTGGGAGCAACACAGATCTAAAACATTATTTGGGCTGCATGTTGATATTTTATGGTCCACATCATCCAAAACTTGAACCTTCCGTCTATAAACAAAGGCATTAGTTGAGTGAAGGGAATAAATAAACAGGCAGCGCGGACTATGCTTAATAAATAAATAAACAGGCATCAATTGAGCAAAGGAATAATTAAACTTGTATGTTTAATATTAATTTCCTATAATTGTATTCATTATAGAGAAGAACCCAATCATGAGAAATCATCATAAATGAGGACAAGCTATCTTGCTTCTTGATGATAATCAGCATTTCATGGGGACGTGCCTCCCAGGGCCCAGATGACATCCCCGACATCCTGGATGTTCTGGGGACTTGGAGGGGACACCACCTTATTTCAGGAGTGGACAGGCTGCTCCATTTGGTGCATATAGTTGTTTAAGGAAAACAATGCTAAAAATACCTGAAAAGCCAAAAGGGTAAGGATTGTCATTACAAATTGAGCACATTGTATTTACTTTTTAAACATTTCAGCTGCTTTTAGTTTTTTAAGTTATTTTAATAGCCATCACCCTGCTGTCCTCAAAATTTGGGATAATTTATGCTGTCCCCGAAACTGTGTCTCCACATCTCACCATCCTTGAAACTAGGAGAAACACTGGTGATTACCAACTTGGTTTGTAGTATATTGATACTTGCAATCTTTAATCAGAACCAAGTTCTACAACACTACTTAATGACATGAACTGACTAATTTTTCTTAAAGAAAAAAAAATGGAGAGATTTTTCCAGGCTATAAGAAGGATTGGTTCTTGTGCTTGTGTATCAAAATACTAATTTGTTTTCCTTGTATTATGACATGCAGGAACTTGACACACAGACAACGGATGCTTATTGAAGAATTTGCAAAAGAAGAGAATAGTGAAGATGATAAGAGTGCTGCTGGAGCAACTGGGTGACCATGGATATCCTTGTCAATTGTCAATCAACTATGTATCTGTGTCTGAAAGGAGTTAGGTTTTGGGAAGATAAGAAAATTTGCATTAAAGATTTGTATCCTCTTTTCAAAGTCGGTTGTAATCTCCTAAAAAGGAAACAATGTTATTATGTAAAAAAGTACTTTAAAAAAAATAGTAACTCAGTATCTAGTTAAATGAAATTTTTATGTAGGTTGCAATTTCCAGCTAATTTGTAATCTGTAATTATCTGCACTAATCGTAATTTATGTGCACATAAATTGATTGGTGATTTAAAAGAGAGCCTTAAAGCTTACTTTGTTGACTAGGTCCAACAATTGTGTTAAGATAGTTTTAAACTCCAACACAGGTCTAGATCAGAAACTTTATTCTCAAATATAGACGAACTTAAAGAGTAACTGTTCTTACATGGTATCATGCAGAACTTTTCTTTTGTATTGGTAAGGTGGTGATCCCTTGTGCTTGGTGTTTGTCGAAGATTTCTCCCTATATTCAAGTCAATAAAAATGTAGCCTGGTTTCTCTGATTGTATGAACATTTATCATAGTAGACATCTCTGTTTTTCAAAACTTAATCACTAGGGTCTCAAAAGCAAGGACTTGATAGTTAAATCATTCCACAGTTGTTCATGTGGGTATGTTGGCATCCCACGTGATCCTTTTGAAACAATTTAGTTGCATAATTCTATATGCTAGTTATTACCACTCAGATGTTTACAATAATAAAGTGTTCTTTTGTCCTCTCGACATAGAGGGAGCAAGGGGCATTGTATGTAATGTCTACCTTTATAAGGGAATATATATCACTTGCCTTCATCTCATCTAACAGGTTTCTCAAAAGACGCTCAAGTTGCAAGAAGGTTGTATTTTAATGTGTTGGTCTTTTAGTCATACACTAGATGAATTTGGAACATACACAAAAATTTTCATCAGTGTTTTCCAACTAGGAAGTCTTGTTGGAACCATTGCCATTTTTTTTTAGTGTGTTTTAGATGAATTTGCAGCTATTTTGGCAAAAGTTTTTAGGGCAGTAAATATGACTCACCCACCTTAGTAAAAACGTTGATTTTTTAATAAAAACACTTGAACACATGAGAGAGAATGATTATGATAAATAGAGAAAAAATATAACAAGTTCCTACTTTGATCAACATGATTTTGTAGAGGAAGAAGAGAAAATGATTTGCATCGTCCCTAACGAAAACCCTAGCTTCCTCCTATTTGCCCCTTAGGCACTTGACATCCCCTCCCCAAAAATGACCCCGAGGCCTTATACTAGTACCGTCATGTTAATGGCCATGACACTAAGCAGTGTATGCACCTATGACATCTTGTACAAGATCTAATCAAGAACATGATTCAAGTGGAAGGGGTTAATGACAAAGGAAATAAGTTTGTGGCACCTCCCAATGGTAACTTCAATTTTTTCACTAACCTCTTTCTACAACACTCAACTACAAATTGTGTTGATCATGCAGTACCATCCTCCTTCAAGGCTACTCCCGTTTACACCACTAACCTTATCACATTTGTTATATATCCTCCTTTAGATATATTCTCATTCTTGAAGATAGCAGGTGCCATCAAGGTTGGTCCCTTTAGTTCCTAGCCTCCTAGTCTTCCTCATCCTCCACCTATCAGCTTCCATCACAACAAAATCCCTCGTAACAACTACCACAATCCACTGTATATTGAAGCAAACATTCACCTTAGGCAAGTTAATGGTGTTTTGGTGGACACCAATTATCTCCTCAATGTTATCATAGAGGTCTTGGTCACTGTTATGTTGCAGCATGAGTTCCATGCCACCTCGAGTATCATTGAGGTGTGTCAAGAATCATACCTTGTAACGACTACTTTTTCCTCTAGGTTGGTTTGAGGCAATGGAAGTTTTCCCCTCCATTATCCATCAATGCATCAAGTTCCCCTTTCATAATATGATGCACTATCTCCCACTGCCCCCATTAACCTCTCTCTAACCTTGCAATATCATACCTTTCTAGTGGCTACTTTTGCATTGTAGGCTAGCTTGAGGCAATGGAAGTTGCCCCCTCTGTTATCCATCAATGCATCAAGTTCTCCTGTCATAATATGATTTGCACTCTCATGGCCCATATCAACCTCTTTCTGACCACGCATGCACGCATGCCCGCTCGGGCGCTCACGTGTGTGCGATCATCTAATTCTTCATATTCCATAACTAAAATTGGATCGTGATGTGGTTCATAGCATGAACCTCCCTTGGATAATGAGCTTAGAAATGTAACCAAGTGTTGTGCAAAGTTTGTACAGTTGTTGCATGGTTGAAACAATGATCTCTAATATGCCTATGACCCAATTTGGAACTTTGATATGCCTTTGTGAAAAGAACAAATTGTGGTGATCATATGTTGATTATAACATTATTGTACATTATTGTGAACTTGCAGCAAACACCTAAGAAGTGATGGTTAAAGGGAAACCAAAATGGTCTATCTCAACATTAAAAATCCATGAGTTTTAAATCGACTTTTGCTTCCATTTGACCAAATATTCTTCATATTGCTTGTTTCTTGTACTTTTGCCAATTCTATTGCCCTAAAACTCTGTAGTCTCTTTTTCTTGTTAGTATTTCCACTTTTCCCTTTGTCTCTATTTTGGC
The DNA here is from genome assembly GCA_027924645.1 of Cunninghamia lanceolata. Classification (NCBI taxonomy): domain Eukaryota; kingdom Viridiplantae; phylum Streptophyta; class Pinopsida; order Cupressales; family Cupressaceae; genus Cunninghamia; species Cunninghamia lanceolata. The sequence continues at coordinate 4,440,901 of BSBN01000515.1, forward strand.
TTTATTTGACTCAATATCATGAAACTTGTACAAGACTACAACATTGAACATTGGTGATATGTCCAAACCTTTAGGCAATTCAACTTTGTAAACATTCTTTGAATCAAATTTTTTGATAATTTTAAAAAAAATTTCATCTTCAACTTGTATGTTCCAACTAGAAAATTTTCCTTTTTGAGATATACCATCACTTCTCCTATCACAAACTTCTTATGTCTCTTTTTCTCATCAAACTTTTAGTATCTAACATTCATCATTTCTAATTGATTCATGACATCCACATGTATTGTCTTCATGCGATTTGCAGATTCTTCTACTTTTGCACTTCTTTTTGTTTAGTAAAATTTTTTCTCAACTTTGAAATAGTTCTTGGACTACTTTCATATGGTACTACAAATGGTGTTTTACCCGTACTCCTATTCACTAAATTGTTATATGAGTCACTAATGGACTCAAGGAAGCCTATGATCACCTACAATCAAAACAACCTTCCACAACAAGAGAGAAAAGCCTATAATATAACATTGCCAAGGAAAAATAATGATGCCTATAATATACAAGATGCACAACTTATGATCCACACATAATGTACAATGAGAGAACTTGTTTATATAGGCAAGGTTGAGAGGTAGGACTAACAAGGATGACACGCGTCTTAATCCTATGACATGAGACAACTAGAGGATACGATGCCAACTATAGAATAAAATCACATGACAACTAGAAACATCTAGAAAGATTCCTAAGTCAACATGTGAACATGTGTGAATATGTCCTAACTAAGAACTAGTTAGATAATGTGTCTTGTTCACACTACAAAGGGGGAAACCGGATAGGTAATACCCCTATTCACACCAATACCCCCCTTAAGTGCAACTTAGGGAGAAGGAAACAAATGCAAAGATGCAAAGATGAGTCTCGGTTACAAGGCCATGTTAGGTACCCATGTACAAACAATTCTCTCGCAAATAGAGTAAAGGAGAAAAACCCGTAGAAAAAAAATCCCTCTTGAAAAGAGAGAAAACATGCAAACAAGTATGTACAAGTGGAGTGATGGAAGGACTCAACACCAAGACCCCACAAGTATTATATCCATCACAAGTATACAATCAATAGACCCCCCATAAGAGGGAAAGAATGAGACTAGATATCCCCCCATAATGAATAGCTCCTTTGCCAATAGTGCATGCTCAAACAAAACACAATCCAATGCCTGCAAACAACATTTCTCCCTTTGGGAAGAAACAAATCCACTAGTATATCTATAAGAAACTCCAACTTTGAAACAAGAGATGAGGGAAGAAGTCTCGTGAAGTATCGTCTTTGAAAATTGCTCAAGTGTCCACATGTCACAATTAATAAATGCCACAAAATTAGGAATTCCATGCCTAATCAAGTAATGTGATAATCTAAGACAATAGGAAAACTCACGATCGACAATCTCCAAAGATAGATGGTTTGACAACAGTCGTGCTATAATTGTTATCAAAGAGGAGTGATAACCCCTCAAATGTGTACCAAATCTGAAATGTGAGACTCCACAAACAAGAATGAGATGTTTGTAAGATAAGAGCTCCAATGTGGTGGATTTGGAAAACAATAACATCCTATTGATCAGGATCAAGGGAAGTCTCGATAAATGAATGTGAAGGATCAACAAGTGTATGTAGTATTAGGAGTGGTCATCATCCTCATCATCCAAATGTGCAAGGTGTCCCAAAGAAGCAAACTCCCCCTGCGTATCATAGTCATATAGTATATTGTCTAAATCATAAAGAGGTACAAGACAATTTGAAATAGGATCATTTGGGAATGGTTGTATATTAGGATCGCCATATATCTCCCAAAGTTTGGTCCACACAACACAAGGACACTCAATGTCTATGATTGACCTCAATATGTCATCATCAACATGGTAACCAATCACTCCTAGAACATGATCTTTTTTTGAATGCCAAACAGACTTCTTCCAATAAGTACTTGGTTAAGGAACAAGACCATATAGATGTGGCAAAAGATGAAGCCAACACAAGTGTTTCAAAATGCCATCTCTAAAGTGTTTGTAGTTTTCCTTTTTCAAGATGATTAGAGAAGGATGAAATGAAAAACCCATAATGTACTAAGATAAATCTCCAATTTTACAAAGACATGAAATCATTAATTGAAATTATGAAATCCCCAATATATCAATGCTAACATCAAAGCTCCCTAAGCAAAAACAATCACCAATTTCAACAATTTTTTTAAACAATAAGTGAAAAGTACCCAATAGGCCTCAAACTAAAAATCTTATGTCTAAGGAAAAATCTGGAAAAATGGCATGGATAGATCTGTAGAGCTCAGAAATACTTTTCCAACGCCTATAAGAAGTCGAGATTTCGATAATGTGGGTGCAAGTTATGAGATCAGAGGCTAAAAAGGGCAATTTGGACTTCAAACAACATAATCTAGCACCTGCAACAAAATCAGTAAAAAAATACTTGTACTACTGCAAAGTGCTCAGAACCAGCTTTTTGTCATCTATTTGTTTGCTAAAATCTGACACTGTGGCGAAAAGTTATGGCTCCAAGAAAAAAATTAGAGGGCAAAAAATGGGCCCCTGATTGCAAGCTGGTGGCTTGTGGCGGCCCCTGGGTGAAGTTGCAAGGCAAGCGACGATTCTGGTCGCAGAAATTGGCAGTGTTGGCAAAAACTAGCGGTGCGTAGGTTGTTATCGCCAATGGTGTGCTAGAAACATGGCGGATCTGGCGGAGATGTTGGGCAACCACCCATGGGGTGACACGATTGGCAGTGGCAGCTTCAGAGTTGTCGCCCATTGATGATTGGCCCTTTGGCACTAGTCGAGTCCAGGGGTCGAAGGTCCCATGACTGTATAAAAATAAACTCTAGCCGAAACCGTGAACCAACGGTTATTACCCGTAGGCAACAAAAATATCCGTCATGTAAACCCTTGATCGACCGATCAAAGAAAATATCTGCCGAACAAAACTTGAATCCATCGTGTAATATCCTGTAGACAATACTTTTAACCAACGGACCAAGACCTAACACTTGCACACATGATGACAACTGTTGATGCTTGTACATGACTGATTTGACTGCTAGGCACAGAGTATATCCATCGGACAATGATTGCGACCATTGGATAAAGTAGAACTGCTAGATTTGCGCCCAGACTATTGGATCAAGATTGTGACTCCCAGATCAAGGATCTGCAGATTGAATACAATTGTGACTGCACCTATAACCGCTTACGATGATCCGTACAGTACGGATCCATATGAATTGTACGGAAAAAAATTTGCCCAAAAAATTTGAAGACCCCAAAAATGGCCAAATTTATCATGTTGCCAAAATAGCAAGTGTTATATGTCAAAAAACTCGAAACAAGCTATCCAGACGTAATGGTAAGGTTCGTTTTGCACTAGGATGCACCAAAAAAAGTTCTTAGCAGAAACTCTCCAAAAAGAAGGAAGAAGATTATATATTTGAAGCTCTGATACCATGTAAGAGTCACCAATGGACTCAAGGAAGCCCAAGATCACTTGTAATCAAAACAACCTTCCACAACAAGAGAGAAAAGTAATAACAACATTTTATTATCAAAGAATAATGATGCATATAAGATATAAAATGCATAATATATGACCCACACATAATGTACAATGAGAGACCTTGCTTATATAGGCAAGGTTGAGAGGTAGGACTAACTAGGATGATGACAAGTGTCTTAATTCTATGACATGAGACAACTAGAGGATAAGATTCCAACTATAAAAGATCACATCACAACTAAAAATATCTAGAAAGATTCCTAAGTCAACTTAACACGTGAACATGTGTGAATAGGTTCTAACTAAGAACTAGTTAGGTAATGTGCCTTGTTCACACTACAAAGGGGGAAACCAAATATGTAATACCCCTATTCATACCAACATAAACTCTGCTTGCACTAATGCCAAATCACAATTTCCTATCTTCTCTTTGGGTAAACATCTCAACAAATTGCCCAAACTTTTGTTTGTCCATCTATCTGTGGATGTGTGTTGAACTAAATTGTAATCATGTCTTCCATCTTCTTTGACAATGTCTTCGAAAAGTACCCAACAAACCTTGTATGTATGTAAGAAACTGTACTCTTTGGCAATCAATCTAGTCTTACAACCTCTTTGAAAAATATATTAGCTACATGTATTGCATCATTTGTTTTCTTACATGCTATGAAATATGTCATCTTATAAAATCTATCGGCTACTACAAATATAGAATTATGACCTCTTTGATTCCATAGTAACCCCAACACAAAATCTATACTTATGTCTTCCCAAGGTTTCTCTAGAATTAGTAATGGTTTGTAGAAATCAACATTTTGATTGTTCCCTTTTGCAACTTGAAAATTTTTACAACTTTGTATATACCTTTTGACATCCTTATATGATTGCAACCAAAAATAGTCTTCACTTACCAATGCTACTATCTTATTTACTTAGAAATGTCTTGTTAATCCAACCCTATGCTTCTCCTTGATCAAATTTTCTCATTGAGCTTTTTGGAATACACAACTACTTTTGAATAACATATCATTCTAAATCAAATAATTAAACCACTTATGTCCATATTGGTTCTTTACATGTTTTCCATGCTTCCACAAAATCAAGATTAGCTTCATATGGATACTTCAATTCATCAAATCATACTACTATCTATCTCTGTTAACAAATTTTGTCTCCTACACAAGTCATTTGCCACCTTGTTTGATTTTTTCACTCCTATGTTTCAATATAGAAGTATAATTTTTCATGAGTTCTACCCATTTCACATCTCTAATTAAAGTTAGCTTGGCTCTTCAAGTATTGTAATGCTTGATGATTTACATATAGCACAATTTTTTTTGGCAACAATTAATGCTTTAGTTTCTTCAATGCTTGGATTATGGCATAATGTTCTCGATCATATATTGAGCATCTCCTTCTTGCAACATTCAACTTCTCATTGAAATAAGTTAATAACCTACCTTCTTGACTCAATATTGTTCATATTACACTTTTTCTTGTATCATAGTCAACTTGGAATACCTTGTCAAAATTTGGCAATGCTAGCATTGACTATTATGCCACCTTCTTTTTCAGTAACTTGAAGCTTATATTTTTCTCTTGATGTCGACATGTTTTCTTTCTTGTCTCTCCTTATAGTCTCAATTATTGGTGCACAAATGCTACTAGAATTTTTAATGAACTTCATATAGAAACTAGCTAACCCATGAAAAGATTTTACCTTTATGACATTTACTAGTGTAAGCCACTCCACAAATGCTCTTACCTTTTTTGGATCTATTTTCAAACCTTATTTTGAAATTACAAATCCCAAATATATCAACTTTAACTTCATGCGACTATATTTCTTCACATTGATCAACAATTTTTTTTTTGTCTTTGCAACACTAAATTGATATGCTTTAAATGCTTCTCTTTAGGCTTATTGAAAATCAAAGTATCATCCAAGTAAACAATTACAAACTTACCCAAATGTTGCTCCAAGACTTCATTCATCAATTGTGTAAATGTGCTCGGTGCATTAGTCAACTCAAAGGACATAACCAACCACTCATATAGTCCACCTTAAATGTAGTCTTCCATTCATCTCCTTTTTTTATTTTAATATGGTGATAGCTACTCTTCAAATCAATCTTATTGAAGTATTTTGCATCACTCATAATCCATTATGTCATCCCTCCTTGGTAAGGAGAACCTATACTTGATTGTGATCTTATTTATTGCTCTGGAGTGTGTACACATTCTCCATCCACTTGTTTTCTTTGGTGCTAATATCACAGGTATTGCATATGGTCTTAAACTTTCTCTTATCAAACCACTTTGTAGTAACTCTTGTACTTGTCGATTAGTTTCATTTTTTGATGGTGTCATTTTATGCACCACCTTGTTTGGCAAACTTGCTCTTAGAACTGTGCTACTCCAAATCCGTTAACCACTATTGTGATTTGAAAATGGGGTCACATGCATTGCTTACACATGGTCTGCATGTGGACATATCACTTTTGTTCATATGGTAGAAGCCAGTGGAACAAGGGAGTGTCTAGAGGAACACTCTCTTCACAAAGGCCCTAAAAGTGGCAACGATGTTTGTATGTGGAGGAGTTGTGATGTTGACTTGATCATGTTTTTCACATGGAAGGAGTGCTTGGTGATGAACGATTGTGTTGATTTGTGGTGTAACATGGAGGTGTGTTCTAGTAAACCTTTGAAGAGATGTTTTGATGGTAATCCTTGTATGATATGGCGCATTGTTTGCATGGATTACGTTGAGCTCCCATTGAGTGTTGATGAGGAAAGTGTTCAATCATCAATTTTCTATCTTGATCAATTCTTGGAGAAGAGCTAATTCTCTTAATCAACTACTTTTCATTTACTAAATGTGTTTTAAAGCTTGTGCTTGTTCTTGAATTTGTTTCTAGTCAATCGCTTTTAGGTTCATTCGAGTTGTTTTGAGCTCGTTCAAAATGGACTCTATCCAATCCTCTCTAACCCTAGGACACAAGTCTGATAGTGGGAGAGAGAAGAGATGGGTATGACACATTTTAGTGGGCTAGTTTGAGCTTTGTGTTTGACTTGTCTTATCTGATATGTTGCGATTCACCTGATTGCTTTGTTTACTTGTTGCCTTGTCTTGTTCGCAAGGGTTTGTCAGTTGAGTTGATGTTTTTTTTCTGAGTTTTGAATGAGTTTTAAATAAGAAATGAATAATATGATCAAACTAAATGCTAACATTTTTAAATGCAAGAAATGAAAATCTAACCTATGTTTGTGTGTTTTCTTAAATATGCAATGTGAGCTAATTAGCTATCAAATCAAGTAACTAAGTAAATTCAACAAAGATGATTTCAACTAACTAAATGAATGCACAAATGAGCAAGATAATGTCTTGTTTTTCTTAGTTTCCTGTATGATTTACAAATGGGTGTTTTATGTGCGGTTTGCCTTGACTTATGTTCCCTTATTTAAAGATAATTTTGTTGAATGATTAATACTATTGTCAATGTTTGTTTTTAGAAAGAATGTATTGGTAAAATGAAAAGATTTAGAATTTAATCTATACTAATCTAATATAATAAAATAAAGAAATCCTATTTATGTAATGCTAAATTTGAGATATAGTGATGGAATGTCACATACCCAAGGAAGATGGAAGAGATATTAATCTATTCTACTTGTTATTTTATTCTAATCTTTTGAAAGCAAACCACTTTCACAAATTATAAGCAAAAATGAGAACTTCACACTTGGGAGATTGACAACTCAAGATGCTAATGAAATACTCATGACATGTGTGTGCTTAGTGATTAAGCTTTTGCAATCTTCTTACCTCTTTAGCTTGGGATAATCCACTTGATGGAAGAAGCAAAGGAGATTACAAACTAAACTAAGACAGAAATGGTAGGGAGTGTTGTATTTGCTATAAGAAACACTTAAGAGTTTTGCTTGGAGACCTCTAGAGTTGACCTTTGAACCTACTCAAATCGCTATGATGAGAGGAGAAAACTCAGAATTCTTTCAAGAGGCAACCAAGAAGCAACAAAAGAATCTTGTGGATCCATTTGGGGTTGTATAAGTAGGTTTATAGTCACAATTAGGGGGGAATTGAAGAGTTGACAAAGCTAGTTATAATTAGGACTAACACTTAAGATTAAGGTTAAACATGGTGGAAAAATGGTAAGAATTGGAAGTTCTATGTGCCAATCAAAACACCAAGGTTTCCATTTCTACTAGTGTAGGTCACCCCTTTTTCCAATGTTGGTCACTCAGGCAACTTGGGAAAGGCTTGGGTGACTTGATGCCAAAATAGACAACTTTGCCATAAAGGGTAAACATGCAGTTATAAAGGAGCAAGAATGTATGCCGGCAAGGTGGAAGGATAGGGAGGACAAGACAAGAGCAAGAGAGGGTCCTAAAGGTTGAGCAAACACTCCCATCAAGGTTGGAAAGGCTAAGAGGTGTTTTATTCATGCCATGTGGGTGATGAGTTAAATAGTCAGATCATCATTAGATTGATATGTATGCCCTTAGAATTTTGAGTACTTACATATTTACCCCCATGAGTTCAAAAATTTATATGGAAGGTAGGTGTTGTTTCCTAAAACAAGCATGTGGGATGCTAAAACTTACATGTCTTGCATTTGGACTTGTAAAACTAAATAAATGATTATGCATAACATATAGAAAATTTGAAAATACAACTAGCTAATAAAAGATGATAGGAGTACTCCCCATTAATGCAAGGTTAGAGAAATAATACCTTTTCTTGTTGCTCTCATCATTCGTTAGTAAACTACAAAACAAAAAATATCTCAAGTACATTTTATTATGTGGCTAGCTTAAAATATGAGAAAACCAAAGATGAGAGGATGTACCATAGTAGAAGGGTGCAAAGTATACCTGTGTTGCCTTGCCTCACTTGGATGACCTACACAAAGAATGAAAAACAAACCAATATATGCCAAATTGACTCATTTTAAATTTCATTTACACTTCATGGTGGAGGAGAAAAATTGGGCTCTAGATTAACAATAACAAAATCGAGTGAAGATAAAATCAAATGAGAAATAAAGAAGAGGGGATTTCAATTATGGCTATAGCTTATCCTCAGGGAGATCCATAGGTACGAAAAATGAGAAAAAACCTCTCTTGCCCTAGTTTAAACTTTTGTGAAATTTGCACAAAAATGACCATCAAATTTAATTTTGTCAGTTGCAAAAGGTAGGTGTCTAAGTGTAAAATGTAGCCTTGTTTTCAATTTTATTTTTATGTTCATTTTAGAATTTTGGAGTGGACTGGGGTTTGATGGGGCACGACTTGGGTTGCCCCTTTTGGCAGATTAGGTCACTTGGGTCACCCCTTTTACTAAGGGTGAGTTGGGACAATAGTCCATTTTTTTCAATTTTGACTGTTTGTCTTGGGATTTTTTTTATTTTTCTAATTTTTTTAACATTTTTAGATTTGGCATTTTGTAATTTTTTTAATATTTAAAGATGTGGGTGGGTTCTTAGTTGATAGAAAGCCTACATTAATTGGAAAGCCACTCGAGAGCACTCTTAGTTTTTTAGTGTAGTGGAGGATCTTTTTGCAATAGATTGAGTTGTCCTTTAGTGAGTTGGGTTAGACTAGGGGTTTTTATCATGTCACTCTTGACATGTTTTCTCTATGACATCTTGATCTCTTGGGATGTAGATCGGAACACCTTCAGTTCTTGGCATTATTAGAGAGTGGATAATCATAGATTACAATGTCAATCAGACTCTAGGTGTCCCCATCTAGGGGGACAAATTGACACAACTGGGGTGGGAGTTGGAGGACGAGAGACTAACCTAGGCTACTTTTATGGGTGATGAGAGACCAAGAGACATGAGAGGAGTTTGGTTGACTTCGGTTCCCACACATGACATTCCACCTCTAAGGAAAGTCTTCATTGGCTTGATTACGCCCCTCTTGTTGAGGGCTAAGAAGGTACATTTTCTCATGTGGTTGTGGGCTCCTATTATCTAGTAGGTGGAGTAGGGTAGAGTTTTTTCATGGGGATTCACATCCTAGCACTGGTCTACCGTGACTTTTATCGAATTGCATCTTGTGGGGGCATTGGCATTTAGTCATCCTTCTTTGGTTATGGTATGCATATTAGAGCACATCAGAATATACTAGGAATCCATGCCCAAACTAGATCCTTCACTTGCTAGGGCCATCAAATGGCATAGATTGGGTCACTTTGGCATGATCACATGGGCAATGACAACTTTGAAAGATGTTGACATTATTGTAGATGGGCGAGCCATTTGATAGATAAACATATATAAGTGGAGATTGATTGAGTCATGAGTGTTATAGTAGTTTGGAGAGGACTTTCTAGGGGATCTTCCCCCAATTCCCCCATGGTACAATCCTACTTAGGAGGCAACAAAGGCTAGGTGAGGGATGATCCATGGAGTCCTCTTACTCCAAGGCCTCCTATTGCATGTTCAACTTACGGACATGCATAGGGACAAGGACAAAGACAACTACGACCACGATGAGGATGAGGGATCTAATGATGACTGACTTAGAGGTAGGGGAGGATGATGATGTATTAAAGGAGGTTGCACCTACAACATAGGTCACTCCTCTAGCTCAATAGACATATGAGCAGATGCGAGAGAGTGACCCCTCCTAGTAGGCAGTAGATCCTCATGAGTATCTCACTTCTTAATTTTTTTCTTCACTTTTCTTAACACATTATTGCTTATGCTTTGACAAGTATCTACCCACCTTTTTGCTTCACACTTTGGTAACATGGGTAGTGGAGCTTGATTAGGACCTCATCACTGGAAGTTTTTGTCCCCATCATGAGGATAAATGGATGCACTCTTAGTAGATGCAAGTCTTGGATATATGTTGTAGAAGATTGACACACAAATGTGAAAGGAAGCTAGGTGTGCGGAAACACTTCCTACACTAATCTATTGAGGAGAGGGTTATGCAAATTCAACTTTATCCTAACTATTACAGCAATGTTAAATCATTAACATGAGATATTGCAGCAAAACACAAGAACCAGAAAGTAGACAGAAGAAGAGAGACAGAGATTTATGGTGGGGAAAACCCTTATCAGGTGAAAAACCCCACACTCAGAAACCTGCACAATGTATTAACAAGTCTGAAAGAATGTTTACAATACACTTGCAATGGAAGCTTCAATGGTCTTCGACACTCGTGTCTAGAGTCAATCCGGTAGCATAATAGTACTTGTAAACCTGTGATACAAACTCCATCTCCAAGCACCTGCATATAAAGGAAATACAAGGCAATATTGGACCTATCTTGGAATGGGTGTCCAACATAGCATCTTGGACCAAAACCCATGCCTAGGGACACTTGGTCAACATTGTAGAATGTGTCTGACACTTGTCCATAGCTCCCATCCCAAAGAGGTTGCCTATTTCCAAAATGGGCTATGAAAGATGCTCTTATGACACTTACGACTGTCATAGAATCTGTCATAGCGGTTACAACTTACAGTTGTAAGGGAATCTGTTATACACATACTATAAATAGCATATTCTCTTACCACATGTCATATTCCACCTTGGGGTGCCCAAATATGCCTTATTCAAAGATGCTTCATGACACGTGTCATCACCTGTCTTTCAACCTTCTATTTCTGACTCTTACATGTCATAGATTCGTCATAGGAATCTGTCATAACCATTTCAGTCAAACATTCCTTACACAACATGGAGGATGCCGACACATGACAGAATATTCCTACCACTAAGTGGGATGCCTATCTCCTCATGTGAGGACAAAAATACAAGTTGTCATAATCCATGTAGGATTGACACATCACCGTGCCACATCCCACAATATGACAATATGGATTTTCCAAATATTTACAACATAGGCAATTAAATAATAAATACAAACATTACAAATGCAGAGAATTACCAAGGTTGTGACACCTTAATTCCCAACATTCTCCCACTTGTCGAACACCTTGTAAGAGCCAATAGAAAAACAAGATTTAACTGCTATAGGCCGAGAGGCCCATAGACTCTGAACACCATCTGAACTTCTTTGTGCCTACTGGTTTCGTCAATGCATCTGCAACATTCTTCAAAGTATCTACCTTCTCCAAATTTACCTTTCCATCCTCAACCATGTCTCGAACGAAGTGAAACTGAACATCAACGTGCTTTGTTCTAGCATGGAAAGTTGGATTCTTCCAAAGGCAAATTACACTCTAACTGTCACAACTGATCGTAATCTGACCTGCATCAACACCAATATCTGAACTCAACCTCTTAAGCCAAATGGCTTCCTTACAAACATGAGTTGCTGCCATATACTCAGCTTCTGTCGTGGACAAAGAAACAACAGGTTGTCGCTTACTCATCCAACTAATAGCATCACCAAAAAGTGTAAAAACATAAGCACTAGTGGATCTCCTACTGTCAATGTCACTTGCCCAATCTGAATCCACAAATCCATGAATATCAACAGAATGCGGAGGTCCTAAAACATTACCATGATAGCAAATGGAATACTCAGAAGTACCCCTCAAATATCTTAACACTCGCCTAACTACATCCCAATGAACCCATCCAGGATTAGCCATAAATCGACTAAGGACTCCCACTACTTGGGCAATGTCTGGTCTTGTGCAGACCATAGCATACATCAAACTGCCAACAACACTAGCATAAGGTACTCTGCTCATGTCCTCCACCTCACTAGGAGATTTGGGACAATCCTCAACAGACAACTTTGTCCCCAAAGAAACGGGAACACAGAATGGTCTACAATCTGCCATGTTGAATCTGTCCAACACAGTCTTCACATACTTAATCTGGCTTAACCAAAGTTTTCTGTTGGTTCTGTCTCTTCTAATTTCCATTCCTAGAATGTACCTGGCTGCCCCTAAATCTTTCATTTCAAACTGAGCTAACAACTGAGATTTAAAATCAAAAATCATATTCTTACACTTCCCAATGAGCAACATATCATCAACATACAGTGCAATAATGAGAATACGATGACCATCAAATTTATAATACACACAGTGATCCGATTTTGATCTCACAAATCCAATTGACAACACAAAGGCATCAAACTTCAAGTACCATCTCCTAGGGGATTGCTTCAAACCATACAAAGACTTTCTAAGTTTGCAAACCAAATTTTCTTTACCTTTCACCATGTAATGCTTTGGCTGTGACATGTAGATTTCTTCCTCCAAGTCACCGTGAAGAAAAGCTGTCTTCACATCCATCTCTTCTACCTCCAAGTCATAAGCTGCTGTGAGAGACAACAGGAATCGAATGGATGTCAGATTTGCAACAGGAGAGAAGATCTCACCATAATCTATACCCTCCACTTGTGAATACCCCTTCGCAACCAATCTGGCCTTATACTTCTCAACACTACCATCTGCACCAATTTTCTTCTTGAACACCCATTTGCATCCAACGGGTTTTCGTCCAGGAGGCAAAGGCACCAAGTCCCAAGTTTGATTCTTTTCCAAAGAAGCCATTTGTTCCTCCATGGCCTTCTTCCAGGAACCTGCATCCTTCATATCCAAAGCCTCTAATACAGTTCTAGGTTCATCACTATTAGTAAGCAAAGCATAAGCACAACTAGAATCAAGCAATGTAAAACCAAACCTTTCAGGTTGCTTTCTTATCCGTGTAGACCTCCTCAAGAGCTGAGGTTGAGGTTCAGCTTCTTCATATGAGCTTTCAGAGCTGCTAGAGCTCTCCTCATCATCAGGTCCAACATTGTCTTTCTGTTCAGTCTTCTCAGGGGTGAGAGGAAACTGAACAACATCCTCTTTCTTTTCTTTTTCTTTTGGCTGCAAAATAGTGGAAGAAGGTGTAAGCTCTCTGAATATGATACTTCTGCTATACAACACTTTTTCAGCCACGGGGTCCCAAAGCTTGTATCCTTTCACACCAACACCATAGCTGATGAAGATACACTTAACATCTTTGTTCTCCAACTTTGACCGCTTCTCCCTAGGCACATGTGCATATGCCTCACAACCAAAAAACACAAAGATGCCTTATTGAAGGCTTTCTACCAGATCACACCTCCATGGGTGTCTTTCCAACAAGAGATGATGTAGGAGATCTGTTTACCAGATAGCAAGTAGTGGAAACAACTTCAGCCCAAAACTTTTGTTTTAGGCCAGCTCCACTAAGCATACTCCTAGCCTTCTCCATCAGTGTCCTGTTCATCCTCTTTGCAACTCCATTTTGCTGCGGGGTGTATGGAGTTGTCTTGTGCCTTTTAATCCCAAGTTCTTTGCAATACTTATCGAATTCTGTAGAACAGAACTCACCACCATTGTCAGTTCTCAAACATTTAATCTTTTTACCAGTCTAATTTTCAGCAAAGGCTTTAAACTCCTTAAACTTGCTATAGACTTCAGATTTGCTTCTGAGAAAATAAATCCATGTCCTTCTACTGTAATCATCTATAAAAGATACAAAGTATACATATTTTGATAACGAAGGAACATTAATAGGACCAAACACATCAGAATGAATGAAGTCCAACACACCAGAAGACTTATGAGAACTCGAGTAAAATTGAACACGATTTTGTTTTCCATAAATGCAATATTCGCAAAAGTCGAACTCAAGATTACAATCATCTAACCCCTCAACGATGTTCTTAGTTTTTAAGGTACACAGACCCTTCTCACCAATGTGGCCAAATCTCTTATGCCATAACATTGTCTTTTCTGCAGGAAGTTTAACTTCCAATGCACTATTACAACCATCAAGACTAGAAACAACAGATTTCTTCACTGCTCGTTTAGATGGTGGGGATGAAGTGACTGCTGCCCTCTTCCTTGAGTCAGAAGAACTATTGCATTGTGAAATGCATGCCTCCAGCTGAAATAGAGTACATCTCCTAGTACCCTTAGCAAGCACCATAGCTCCTCTAATCATCTTGCATCCTTCTTTCGAAAAGACAACCTGCGCACCTGCATCATTCAACATACTTATAGAAAGTAGGTTATGTGCTAAGTCTGGGATGTGCATAACCCCAGAGATCCCCTTCACTTGACCATCAGGGAATCGGATAGAGACTCTTCCATGACCAATGATCTTCAGATGAGAGTCGTCACCCAGATACACCTTTCCACCATTGAACTCCTCATACTTAGTGAACCAGTCTCGATGCGAGGTCATGTGGAATGATGCACCAGAGTTGATTAGCCACACATCATCAGATGCATGGGTTGCCAGGGCTGCGATGAATGCATCATCGTCATCTTGTGATTTGTCAAAATCTGAATTAGGAGCTTTCTTCTATTTCTTTTTCTCCTCTTTGCATTCGTTTCAGAAATGCCTAGTCTTGCCACAGTTCCAACAAAGAGCCTTGGACTTTCCAGGAGATTTGGATCTCCCACGGGATTTGGATCTACCCTTCTCAGCTTTCTTGTCCTTCTTCTTCCCTTTCTCCTTAGGTCTTCCATGAAATGCAAGGGCCTCTTTGGCTGCCTCAGAGGACTTTCTCTGCATCTCTTTAGACAACAGCGAAGAAACCACTTCTTCCATTTTGAATGTGGATGTGGTGCTTCTGATTGCCATGACAAGATGATCCCATGAGTCCGGTGAAAACAAAGCAGGGTCATACACCGATCCTCCTCCATCTTTACACCAATAGATGTCAATTGTGCAACCAACATGTTAAAGGAATTCATATGCTCAGCAATGGATCCTCCATCCTCCATTCGAAGAGAATACAACTTCTTTCTCAGAAAAAGTTTATTAACTAGGGATTTGGCTTGATACACATCCCCCAACTTCTTCCAAAGGAGTTTTGTAGTAGTCTCCTCATGGACATTTAACAACATAGAATCAGCAAGACTAAGTCTTATGAGACCCTTAGCCTTTTGATCCTTGAGATCGCAATTAGCTTGTGACATTGCAGCTGGTTTAGTTCCGTTCACAATATCCCAAAGGTCTCGGTCAACTAACATGTCTTCCATTTTGAGCTTCCATAGCTTGAAATTACTGCCATTGAACTTCTCTACTTCAAACCTTCTTGATGTGCCTACCATCTCCTTGCTGCAACAAGATACAAAATGCTCTGCACAGACTCCCACTCAACCTAATGTTGGCAAGAGACACAATATAGCTTCATGAGTGTTGTCATTGATGGCAACAAAGTTCATCCCACCCATCCGCAGGACATGGTGTGCCTATACCGGAAGTCAGATTGAAGAGTGTTGCGGTTCGGTAAGCAACAACAGAGCATGTGGAAAGGTCTGACAGTCAGGTCTGGATCTCTCAGAGGAAGTATCTTAGTAAAGTGCAGACTTGGGGAAATAAAGAGGTGTACCTTAACTGATACATTCCAGAGATTGAGCCTCTGGTGATGAAAGAGTGAAGAGATATGAGCACCTAAGTGTTGGGTTTCTGTTTGGTAGAATTGACAAAGGAAGAACTAACCAGCAGAGCATCAAACCTTAATCCGGATGAGTTATTGATGGTGATCAAGTTTCTTAAGGTATCATTCATGATTGGCCGACATGATTGATGACTTCTATAAGCATCTCTTTGATATGCATCACTTGATAAGTAAGGATTCAGTTGACAGATCAGAGTTTGGGAAAATATTGACTATTCCAGATGCCAACTAGAAAGGTGTTGAAATCATTGGTGCGGATATATATACCAGATGGATTTGGATGTGAAGTTGTGTGTGGTGCATGATGTAATGCGAAGAGAAGCAGAGAATAGTGTGGAAACAGAGATAGAGGTCCGGTATGTGACAAAACAACAACACTAAGGCAGAGGAAGAATGAATTGCAGTAGATCAGTATATTGAGCTCAACCGGAACTGAACCCAAGCACATGTGGATGCTTCCCATCAGTTCAAGTATTTTGTTTCCTTCTATAAACTATTGTAGGCAGTGAGCCTCTTCTGAGCAGTGTGCTCGGGCAGTGAGCCCTAATTGGCAAGTGCCATTTTATATTTCTATTCTTCTAATAGAGAATACATTCTTGGGTTAGTCACCCCATGGTTTTTCCCTTAACAGGGTTTTCCACGTCAAAATCATTGTGTTATGTATCTTGACTTTCTTTCTGCTTTCATGATTATGAATGCTTATTTGCTTTGATACTGCACTAGTTGTTAAAGAAGAACATAAAGTTAAATTAATTAAGATAACTGATTCACCCCCCCCTCTCAGTTATCAACACCTGAGATTAGCTCAAAAAACCCCCACCCAACAACTAGGACCAAAGGTGATCAAGCTCTGATACCAACTGAAAGGAAGCTAAGTGTGCGGAAACGCTTCCTACACTAATCTATTGAGAAGAGGGCTATGCAAATTCAACTTTATCCTAACTATTACAACAATGTTAAATCATTAACATGAGATATTGTAGCAAAACACAAGAACCAGAAAGTAGACAGAAGAAGAGAGACAAAGATTTATGGTGGGGAAAACCCTTATCGGGTGAAAAACCTCACACTCAGAAACTTGCACAATGTATTAACAAGTCTAAAAGAATGTTTACAATACACTTGCAATGCAAGCTTCAATGGTCTTTGACACTCGTGTCTAGAGTCAATCCGGCAGCATAACAGTACTTGTAAACCTGTGATACAAACTCCATCTCCAAGCACCTGTATATAAAGGAAATACAAGGCAATATTGGACCTATCTTGGAATGGGCATCCAACATAGCATCTTGGGCCAAAACCCATGCCTAGGGACACTTGGTCAACATGGTAGAATGTGTCTGACACTTGTCCATAGCTCCCATCCCAAAGAGGTCACCTATTTCTAAAATGGGCTATGACAGATGCTCTTACGACACTTACGACCGTCATAGAATTTGTCATAGTGGTTACAACTTACAGTTGTAAGGGAATCTGTCATACACATGCTATAAATAGCATATTCTCTTACAACATGTCATATTCCACCTTGGGGCACCCAAATATGCCTTATTCAAAGATGCTTCATGACACATGTCATCACCTGTCTTTCAACCTTCTATTTCTGACTCTTACATGTCATAGATTCGTCATAGGAATCCGTCATAACCATTTCAGTCAAACATTCCTTACACAACATGGAGGATGCCAACACATGGAAAAATATTCCTACCACTAAGTGGGATGCCTATCTCCTCATGTGAGGACAAAAATACAAGTTGTCATAATCCATGTAGGATTGACACATCACTGTGCCACATCCCACAATATGACAATATGGATTTTCCAAATATTTACAACATAGGCAATTAAATAATAAATACAAACTTACAAATGCAGAGAATTTTTTTTTTTTTTTTGAAACAAAAGTGGTCGAACCACTAAAATTTATTAATAAAAAGTAGTTACAAAATGCCAGGATTCAGAAGAGGCATACCGGCAGGAAAGAATCTGGCGAAGAAAACCTCCGGTTATAGCCTTAGTTTAACAAAATTATACATAATTGCCTCACAAAACATATATCAGACCAAAATATGGCTAAAGTCATGCCAGAGAATATACAATTTTCACAAAGAAATTCCAGAGCATCTGGCTTGAACAAGGGCAAACAAAAAGTAATCAATGAAGGCAATATACATGAAGAGTTCACCATTAATCTGCAATCTTTATCACCTGCAAGTCATGAATCTCGACATGATCATCGTCTACTGCAAACTGAGGAGGCGGTGGCAGAGGAGGAGGCACGTAATTCAACAGAAATAACAAAGCATTAAAAACTTCCACTACCTTGTCTGCCAGCTGGTGTCCCAGTTCCTGCCTATGACAATGTATTGAATTTTGAAAGGAAATGATGCAGTTGTTGCGAAGGCCATGAGAGAAAGCATTGAAGAGGCAATGTAAACCAGGCGTACGAAATAGACACCTGTCATCAAATAAGCCACCAACAGGAGCAGACCCTTCATGCACATCATAGTCAACTAAAACAGAATTAAATGTATCAATGGAAAAATGGACATTCTGGATAAAAGTTAACCCCAAAACCCTTACTCTGTCTCCCGATTGTAAAAGATCCATTGCATTTGATAAAAAATGAGAAGCAACCTGTGAAGGATATATGGCAACTGGATTGTTAAGGGCTGGAAGATTACAGACCTAAATAATAGCAGTGCCCACTGATACCTCATAAACCTTGAAGACTTCCTGCAATGCATTATAATTAAGACAGCCAAGAAAAGGACGTTCCCAATTCGAAATAGGCCAGGAGATTCGAGTGTTTCGGCGGATAGAACCCATAGAACTCTGCTAAAATCTTAATATAAAACAGAAAAACGAAGTATAATCACAGCTGCAAGAGTGAATATCAGAGCTTTACACCAAACAAAGATTAAAACCTTTACCAATAACAAGTGCAAAATAAGTGACAAGCCTAACACCAAGATAAGTGCAAAAGATGCTACGTATCACTCATAAATGTTAGGAATTAATGAAAAGCCAAATCCCTTGTGCGAGGTCTGCCAACCGTCTTTGGAAATAATCAACCAAGTACAATCCATCCAACAAAGAAGAATTCACAATACTTAAAACAACGTCAGCAAACATCATATAGGACCAATATATAACCTATACCTCATAAGTGATAGAAATGATTAAAAAAGCCAAGTCCCTTGTGTGAGGACTGCCAGTCGGTTTTGGCAGCAAATAACAGGGTACGATCCGTTCATCATAGCAGAAGTCACAATACTTAAAACAACGTCAACAATACAACATAAACTTACACAATTGAATCTTAAGCCAAAAAATCGCTTATGCCAGGAATCTACATGATAAGTATGCCAAATTTTGAAATTAGTGAACCATTCAGCATAGCAGAAGTCACAATACTTAAAGCACTGTCAGCAAAACATCAAAAATTTACACAATTGAATCTTTAGCCAACATATCACTTATGCCAGGAATTTGAAGGATAGATTCAGAATTCCATTCAGAAACAGCTTCATTAAGGCTAAAAGCAAGATTGGCTAAAAGCAAGATTAGCTAAAAAGTCAGCCAGGAGATTACCTTCACGATATGTATGCCGAATTTGAAATGAGTGAAACTGTTTTAGTAGATCTCTGCCAGGCTTAAGGATATATTCTATTTTCCAACTCGGAGATGATTTATTAGAGAAAGCTGATATAATATTCAATGAATCCCCTTCCACAATGATATTAGTAAAACCATATTTTAATGCTAGGTTTAAACCTGCTATTAGAGCCATAGCCTCAGCCTCATTATTTGTTATTGTGCCAAGTTTAATTGACAAAGCTCTAAGAATTATTCCCTGATGATTTCTAATAACACAGCCAGCACTAGAGAGTCCTGAATTACCTCTGCTTGCACCATCAAAATTTAACTTGACAAAGAATTCATTGGGAGGGATCCATTTGATAGCAGATCGATCAAACAAAACTTCAGACTTAAAGCAAGAATTATTAGGTACCCTTAACTACCTCCAATTCTTTAAGATCATATCATCCCAACTAGTAAAAGTAAGAGAACTCACCTTCTTAGATAACAAAGATGCTGAAACTACTTCTGAAATAGTTGTTTCGACTTTGTCCAACACATTATGGAGAGGATTACTTACTTTTTAAAAAATTCTTCTATTTCTTTCTAACCAGAGAGACCAGATAACAATGCTTGGCGAAACAATCCACAATGCAGAAAAGGTAGATTTAGAAAATAGAATAGGCCAGCTTTGAAAGACTTGAAATAATGAACAAGGAAGAGGACCCGACCAGTTTAATTTAGATATAAGCCAAGACCAAACCTGTGAAGAAAAAGCACAATTCAACAAAAGGTGATCTACTGATTCCTCCACATCCTGACATAGTGGACATAAAAAGGAATTTGCAACCCCAAGTTTAACTAATCTATCGCTAGTAAGGATTCGGGAATGTAGTGCTAACCATGAAAAAGCTCCTGCTTTAGGCAGGCATGAATCATTCCAGCAAAGCTTATACGGCCAAGAAAGGCTAGAATTAGAATCCTTACTAGCGATACTTAGATAACCTTGTTTAATTGTATAACGACCTGATTTTGAAGGGGCCCAGATTAATTTATCCTTTTCACCTGTGATAAATAATCTGCGATCCTTCAAAATATTCTTAAGAAGAATCTTTTGCTCTTGAGGGATCGTAAACTCATCAAAATTTTTCCATTTAATTGAATTAAATGCTGAATTAGAATCTATTTCATAATAATCTTTAACTTTTGTTCCCCACATCTGACATAGTAAAGACTTAATATCATGAAGGCCTTCTGTTCGAGCTATAGGAGGATGATTATTCCAAGAATCATCCCAGAAAAGAGCAGAATTTCCATCTTGAATGACCCAAGATAAATAAGGAGAAATAACTTCCCGACAGTGCATCAAAAAGTCCCACATGTGAGAACTTGCCCTTGGATTTAGAGTGGTGAATAATCTTTCAGGGTTAAAGGAATCTAGATACTTACCATACATTATTTTACCCCATTTAGATGTTGGTTTTTCATACAACTTCCAGACAAGTTTAGCTCCAAGAGCTTTATTTTGAGCTGCAATATTATGAATTCCGGTTCCACCAAATTGTTTTGGAATACATATATTATCCCAAGAAAGGAGGGGAATCTTTCGCCCATGTAAATTAGTACCATTCCAAAGAAATTTCCTTAACATGTTCACAATAGTAGTAAGAATAGTTTTTGGAACCTTTAAAACCGATAACAAATAGACTGACATTGCTGATAAAACTATTTTAATCATCAAAAGTTTACCTGCCAAAGTAAGCCATTTACCCTTCCAGGAAGCTACTTTAGCTTTTATACTTGAAATAAGCTTATCCCAAAACATGTTTTTAAGTGATCCCGAGAAAAGAGGGATCCCTAGATATCTTGAAGGCAAGGTGTCAATTTGAAAACCTAGATAGTTAGCTATCCTACTTTGCACCAGTTCAGAAGAGAAGAAAAAGAAAATTTTAGATTTGCTATGATTCACTTTCTGCCCCGATACTAAACAATACTTAGTAATGACTTCCTTCAAAACTCTAGCTTCTGTCATCAAAGGTTGTCCAAACAACAAAGTATCATCTGCGAACATAGCATGCGTTATAGAAAAAGGTATTCTAGGAATATTAATCCCTCTCCAATAACCCAATGTATTCTGATTCAAAATTAGTCTACTCAACCCTTCAGCCATTAAAATAAAAAGAAAAGGGGAAAGAGGGTCTCCCTGCCTTATACCTTGAGAAGATTTAAAAAATTCAGATTGCGTCCCATTTATCAATACTGAGAAACTAACACCAGTAATACAAGATTGGATCCATTTACACCATTTAGGAGAGAAACCAAACCGAAGAACTTGAAATAAAAAATCCCAAGACACTCTATCATAGGCTTTTAACATATCTAGTTTAATCAACATTGCAGGGAGTTTATGTTGATGGATTGAGTGAATTACCTCATGAGCAATCAAGGCCCCTTCTGAAGTTTCCTTGCCTGGGACAAAACCTCCTTGTTCATCAGAAACAATTTTTGGAATTAATGTAGCTAGTCTTAACGTTATTGCTTTGGCAATGATCTTATAAAAAGTATTGCATAATGAGATGGGTCTGAAATCAGCAAAAGAGGAAGGAGAAGTAATTTTTGGAATTAAAGCAATAAATGTTGAATTAATCTCTCTCAGAACAGTTTTGTTTCTCCGAGCTTCTTCTACAGCCAGCCAAATATCCTTACCCACAAACTCCCAGCATTTTTGAAAGAAAAGAGGAGTAAAACCATCTAGACCAGGAGATTTATCTGACTCTAAAGAGAAGACTACTGCCTTAATTTCTTCCATAGTAAACTTTTTCATCAATTCCAAATTATCTGCAGGGGAGATCAGCGGAGGAATATGATCCAGAACTTCAGATGCAGTTGTGCTAGAAATCTGATTGGAATCTTTAGATAGTAACTTCTGAAAAAAATTAGTACCTTCTTTTTGAATGATAGAATCATCATGTAATATATTACCCATAGAATCTTTGATGGAGAAGATCAAATTTTTATGTCTTCTAATCATGGTTGAGACATGAAAAAACTTAGTATTTCGATCCCCTTCCTTAATCCATACTTCCCTTGATTTCTGTTTCCAATAGATTTCTTCCCGAGATAAAATTTCCTCCAATTGTGCTTGAAGCTTTTTAATATTTTCAAAAGATACATTATTCATGCCCTTCGATATAATTTCTTCATTTAACTGTTGTAATTGAAGTTGTAGAACTGCTTTTTGCGAAAAAATATTACCAAAAGAGGATTTATTCCAAACCATAATTTGTTTTTTTATATATTTAATCGTTCATTAACCCAAAACATTCGAGAGCCATTAACAAAAGGTGCATTCTTCCACCAGGATTCCAATAAGGATAAGAAATCTTTATCTCTAAACCACATAGCTTGAAATTTAAATGAAGGCCTAATATTTTTTGTTCTCAGAGTGACTCCAAGTTGAATAGAAATAGGGAAGTGATCTGAAGCTGTAAAAGGAATAATAGAAGTACCAGAAACATTTGCCTCAAAACACCATTCAGAGGAAAAAAGAAACCTATCCAATCTTTCTGCTATATTTAAAAATCCTTTCCTCCTATTTGACCAAGTGAATTTCCCATTAAGTAGTGGGCTATCCATCAATGCATTATCTACTATAAATCCCTTAAAATCCTCTATGACTCTCTGAGGCGGGGAGATTCCACCCAACTTTTCTGATAGACAAGATATAGCATTAAAATCCCCCCAAGATAACTTTTTCTCCAGACAGTTGCTCTAAAAGTGCTACTAAAATGTCCCAGCAAGACTTTTTATCTCTAGTTGCAGTAAGACCATAAACATTAAATAGCCAAAAATTAACAGAAGAAGAAGTAATCCTAACCAAAATAAAATTTGGAACAGAGCAAATTAATTCTACTACACATACTGTGTTATCCCAAAGAATAGCCAATCCTCCTGAAGCCCCTTGAGAGGGAAAATGAATATACTTCCATTTCAGCCAACTTGAAAAAATACTATCAGCTTGAGAAGTTGATAATTTTGACTCTTGAAGCAAGATAATATCCATATCTGAAGAATCTAACTGACGCTTTATCAAGCGTCTTTTGTTAGGGGCATTGATGCCCCTAACATTCCAAGAAAGGAGCTTCATTGCTCGCGGGGAGAGTTCCTTACTCTCCCCGATCTCAGACATGTATCTAGAGTAGCCTGTAGGCCTGCTTTAATTTCTTCTTGCGTTTTAAATGACTTTGGTTTACGTCCTCTTTTAGAGGGAGAGAAAGAACTCGGCTTGGTAAGTGAGTCCTGACTTAATGATTGAGAAATGGATAATTTAGTAGAAAAATCAAAAACCTCACCATTTTCTCCTAATAATGCAGATTGATCGGCCTTCCCCTGACTTAAACAACTCTCAGGGTCTACACAAGGAACAGAGTTATTTAAAAGTGGTGGATTTTCAACAAGAGAATTAGGCTTTTCTACAATTACCTCATCCGCCAACTCTTCAATAAGATCAGAGGCAACGTTACGAAAAGTTTTTTCAACAAAAGCATTTGCTTCTTCTTTAGTAAAAGGAAAACTTTCCAATCCTAATTCTGACATTTCATTTACCAAAACCTTAGAACAATTTTCCTTAGAATTAAAGGAATTAATCAATTTTTCTTAACTTTATCACTAGAAAAAATAGGGGTTTCAATAGTTGCAGGACTACCAATTACAAATTCAAAAGGGCAGTCTTCCTCTAGTCCTGCAGATGTCGTGAAATCTTCGTCAGAAATAGAGGAGTTTACAAAATGGTTTAAAGAGGCTTCCCCTATATTAACGAAGTTGAGATTCTCCTTGGCATAAGAGGGTTCTTCAGATTTTCCACATGTTTAAGTTGAATGCAGGTTTTCCACTTTATCAATAGCCATAGGGTTTTCAAAGACAAGAACTTGTTTCCAATTTCCAAATTTAGAGTGGAACTCCATAAATTTGGGAAAGGGGAACGAAGTATTGAGAACTAATGAAAACCTAACTGGCAAATCTGGCTTATGAAAGGAGGACAAATCATGTTGAATGAAAAAACCCAATTTCTTAGCACACAATTCAATAATGGTCAAATCCCTATATTCCAGAGGCAAATTTGGCAGAGAAATCCAAAAAGGAACAAAATTCATATTAGCTTTAACCGGGTCGAAGTTGGGTTCCCACTTTTGAAGACAAATCCCTTTGCCACAATAAAACCACAATTTTTGACTTAGGGTTTCATCACGAAAACCCCCATTATGAAAGACCACTGTAAAAACACATAAATCTTTATTTAAAAAGAAGACATCCGAAACGCCTTTCCATGTAACCCTTATCCATGTAAAAAGTTCGTCAAAGTTAAAAGTAGGGTTCCATACTTTACCAATAAGAGCTCGAGTAGTAAGATCTTGAACATAGGGATGTACCAGATTCTCTGGAATGTCGATGTTTACAGTCTCCATGGAAACCCTTTTCTCTTGAGCGGGACCATCATCAACATGATTCTGAGGAGCCTTAGCTGATTTTTCTCTCCAAACCTGACGAAGTCCTGTATCCGTGGGCGGTGAAGCATAACGAAAATGAGGGCTATGTAGCCTACTGGCATGCCCAAAATTCTGGTGCCGAGGAAGATCTGGACGCACCGAAAGACTTTTTTGCCGAACAATGGGAGAAACTCGCGAAACCGTCTACGTGCATACTCCGAATAATATGACCGCCGCTGTGCCCTAAGTGCTTCAAAAAACAAACTCTGTTGCGATGGTAAAGGTCTTCTTGTGAAGACCCTATTATGTTGTCGCATTAGTTTTGTCCGATGTTTATATCATCCTGAACATTAGGTATTGATATCCTTATTTCAACAAAAAACAAAAAATTAATTTGGATACTACAAATGTAGAGAATTACCAAGGTTGAGACACCTTAATTCCCAACAAAATATTTTCTCTCCTAGTCAGAAGATTAAAACCCATAGGAGTAGGATTGAGGTGCTAGAAGAAGAGGTTGTCTTTGTTGCAAGTATGTGCCTAATCGATGTTGTCATTGATGTCAACATATCAGTGTTGTCATTGGTGTCAACTATGCTCTTCTTTTGTTTCTTGCTTATAATGAGTTAGATGCGTTGTATTTCATTGGAGAGCATGATATTGAGGATATTGAGAAAATTTGCTCCTCCGGTAGAAACAATGTGTTGTAGAGTATCTTTATCTATAGAAGAACAATCAAACAGATAGCTCCACATTTCCTATAAATTAAATATTCTTATATGCAGACTAGAATTTATGTAGAGGTTTGTTTGAAGATGCTATGTTCCAAGTTGGAGCTTCCGGTATGAAGATTTGAGTGAGTTCTGTTCACCAGAGTGAAAACTACTTTTTTTGTATGTTTGGTGGTGACAGGGAGAAAGTATTATGCTCTGCATTCCTCTACATCAAAGTATTTTTGTCTGTGGTTCTAGAGTTAAGTCTAAGATGATGTTATGTGCCTTCAACTCTAATGGTTCATGATTTGGTGATTTGCAAGTGATCTTTTCCTTATGACAGTAGCTGGTAGTGTTGTTTATGTGCTCCAGTTTGAAGAATCTTCTTGACAGAGTGGTTAGAAGTTGTGCGGATGTTCTTAATGATTTCAATGTACTTGTGGATGTCTCCTGATCATGTTCCTACCCTTGGATTGGTCCGCAAAGAGAAATTTGGATCGTGGATGAAGAATGTTTTTAGAAAACCTAGTGTTCTCACTAGTCTTGGCCGACTTGGTTGATTTCACTATTTGCGGAGATGCTTTGAAGATTGTAGAATCGTGTCATGGTGTGAAGGATTGCGTTTGAGTCCCAGCTAAGGCATGGCATGATCAACATACATCTTTACATCTTTTCCTTAGCAAACATTTGTATTAGGTCCATACCTATTTCTATGTATGTTTTGTAATGCCAACCTTGGAGATTGTTCCAACCGTTGATGAAAGTATTGCCGACCTTGATGTACATTCCAAGGTTGATGATTTGTATAAAGAATTATAATGTAGTTACAAAAATGGGTGGCATCCTTAAGAAAAATGAGAAGATAAGTGCGAAGAGTAAGGAAAGTAGAGCAAAGGAAGAATATTGCGCTTCAATGGAACTGAAATCAGGCATAGAGTAGATGCTATCAAATCAGTTCAAAAATCCTTGGCAGTGAGCCACCCCCTGGTAGTGAGCCGATCTTTGAAGTGAGCACTTTGGGCAGTGAGCCTCTGATTTTCGGTATTATTATAACTTATATATTTCTGTGGGCTAACATCCACCATGTTTTTTCCCTCAGGGTTTTCCACATAAAAAATCTGGTGTCTTCTGTGTTGAATGTGTGATTGTGATTAAGTTTATGGTTTCATGCTTTCATGGTTGAATCTGATTATTAGTAATTAAGTAGTTGATGGTTTGATAAGTATTTGAAGTTAAGTTTTTGTGACAACTGATTCACCTCCCCTCTTAGTTTTCCTGTGTATTTCAACAATTGGTATCAGAGCAGGTTCCTCAGAAGAAAGCCTAACAACTTGAAGAAGATCCAGGATGTCTTTTAAAAAGGAAGCTCCATAGTTTGATGGGACAAATTATGCTTTGTGGAAGGTATGAATGAAAAACCATCTCCTCTGTCTTCATTATAAAGTGTGGAAAGCTATAGAAACAAAATATACCATGCCTCAAAATGGTCTGACAATTGAAGATGAAATCAAAGAATATGAGTTGAATATAAAAGTTAGAGATGCCCTATTAAGTGCTTTGATTGACACTAAGCTGATAAAAGTCATGGATCTAGAATCTGCAAATGAAGTTTGGGAAAAGTTGAAAAAACTGTATGAAGGAGATGATTCTATAAAAGAAGTCAAGCTACTGGGCCTGAAAGCGAAATATGAGGGTTTAAAGATGAATGAAGATGAAAACATAACAACCTTTATGCAAAGGGTTGCTGAACTTGTCAAGGGAATAAAAGGTATTGGAGGAATTATTGGTGATAAGGAAGTTGTGATGAAAATTCTTAGATCACTACCAAAGTCCTACAATCACAAGGTAGCTGCAATTGAAGAAGTAATGACTATAAAAATTGTCGACATAGATCAACTACTTGGTAAGCTTAAAACCTTTGAGATGAGAGAGTTTGGTGATGCTCTACCGAAAGTTGAGACTGCTTTCAAAGCCAGTACTTATGAAATGATCTCCAGAGCTGAAAAATACAAAGTAGAGCCTATTGATGACTTTGATGAAATTGAAGCTAACTTTGTTGACAGATTGCAAAGAGGTTCTGGTAAGTTCAAAGTTAAATTACCTTTCAAATGTTTTTCATGTGGTAAAGTAGGTCATTATGCTTCTAGATGTCTTGAAAGAATTGAAAGGAATAGAAAAAGATTTCAGAATAGGCCTAGAGCTCCAAAGAAATGCTACTATGTTAGAGATCTTGATGATGAAGGTGTGACTGATGATGAATCTAATGATGCTAGTACTAGTGCAAATGAATGCTTGTTTATTTCTATTAAAGAAGAACTTGTGTCTACTAATCCTGCTAGCTATGTAAAGGAAGAAATACTAGTGGAAGAGAGTGCTTTGGCTGTTTAGGTTGAGAAAGATAAGGATGAATGGGTTATTGACAGTGGATGCTCACATCACATGACTGGTGACAAAAGTAAGTTTGCTAGTTTTGAAAAAAATTGATGGTGGACTGGTTAGGTTTGGAGATGATACAACTGGTAAGATTTGTGGAAAAGGATCTATTTTCTTTGATGGTAAGCACAATACTGATGATGTTCTATATGTAAAGGGTTTAAAGCACAATCTTTTGAGTGTTGGTCAGATGTGTGGCAAAGGTTATGATCTAAGATTCAAGGACAATGGATGCAAGATCATGGAAAGCTCCAGAACAGTGATTTCTACTGGCAAAAAGACCAGAGGTAATGTCTATCATTTGAAAGGAACTAATGATTATTGTTTATTGGCTTAGACTGATGAGAGTTGGCTCTGGCATAGAAGGATGTTTCATATCAATTTTGACAACTTGGTAAAGATAAGTTCTGTTCAGGCTGTAAGAGATCTGCCTAATCTTGTGAAGCCTACCAACATAATTTGCAAAGAGTGTCAATTTGGGAAACAAACAAGAACAAGTTTCAAAAGTAAAGAACAATTCTCTGTTGGATTGCTGGAGCTGGTTCATATAGACCTGTGTGGTCCCACAAGAACAAGAACTCTACAAGGAGACATGTATTTCATGTTGCTTGTTGATGATTACTCCAAGATGATTTGGGTCATTTTTCTAAAAGATAAATCAGAAGCCCTAGACAAGTTCAAAATCTTCAAGGAAATGGTTGAGAATGAGCTAGATTTGAAGATTAAATGCTTGAGGTCTGATAGAGGAGGTGAGTTCACATCAAATGAATTCAATATAGTCTGTGAAGAACAAGGGATAAAGAGACAATTATTTGCACTTAGAACTCCTCAGCATAATGGAGTTGTTGAAAGAAAGAACAAGATAGTTCAAGAGGCTGCTAGGATTATGTTGAAGGAAGCTAACCTATCAGAAGTATATTGGAGAGAAGCCATACACACTGCTGTGTACATCCTAAACAGGGTTCAAGTAAAAGGTAACAGTGCTAAAACTCCTTATGAATTGTGGTATGGAAGAGTTCCTACAGTAAGATATTTCAAAGTTTTTGGTAGTAAATGTTATATCAGAAGAGAAGAAGATCTAGGCAAGTTTGATGCTAGGTGTAATGAAGGAATCTTTCTTGGATACTCTACCAAGAGTAAGGCCTACCGGTGCTACAATAAGAAATTGAAGAAGATCATTGAAAGTGATAATGTAAAGGTTGATGAAGACAGGGGAAGAATTTTAGATCTAAGTGACTATGAATTGGATGAATATGCTATTATAACAAGTGAAGAAAAAGTTGAACAAGAAGATAGTCAGGATGAAGAAGAAAAAGCTTTGGAAAATGTTGCTAAGACTCCCAGGTATGTAAGAATTAATCATTTTGAAGATCAGATTATAGGAGACAAAAGCAAGGGGGTATTGACAAGAAAAAGAGCTGTAGAAGAACAGGTGAATTATTATTTACTTTCAAAAGTTGAACCTAAAACTATGAATAAATCTTGCAATGATGAAAATTGGGTAAAAGCTATGGAAGAGGAGCTGACACAGATAGAAAAGAATCAAACTTGGGAACTGGTTCCTAGACCTGTTGATAAGAATGTGATTGGCATCAAATGGGGTTTTAGAAACAAGATGAATGAGAATGGAGAAGTAGTAAGGAACAAAGCAAGATTGGTATGGAAAGGGTACTCTCAGGTTGAAGGGATAGATTTTGAGGAAACCTATGCTCCTGTGGCAAGAATTGAAGCAATTAGAATGTTTTTGGCATTTGCAGTATTCAAAGACTTCAAAGTGTATAAGATGAATGTTAAGTCTGCATTCTTGAATGGTGAATTGGAAGAAGAAGTCTACATTGAACAACCGAAATGATTTCAACTATCAAAACAAGGTGATGTGGTGTGTAGATTGAAGAAGGCCTTGTATGGACTGAAACAAGCCCCCAGAGCCTGGTATGCATGGTTAGACAAATATTTGTTGCAATTAGGGTTTAATAAAGGCACTGCTGATAGCAATCTGTATTTCAAAATCAATGATAATCAGATATTGATTGTTGTTGTCTTTATTGATGACATTATCTTTGGAGGAAATGAAGGTATGTGCATAAAGTTTGTAGGAGAAATGCAAAATGAGTTTGAGATGTCTATGTTTGGTGAAATGAATTTCTTCTTGAGTTTGCAAATTAATCAATCAGATAAAGGAATCTTCATATCTCAGTCTAAGTATGTGAAAGAGTTGTTGAAGAAGTTTGGGATGGAAGACTCTAAACCGGTATGTACTCCCATGGTGACTAGCTACAAGTTGAGAAAAACTGATGAATCACCCAAGAATGATAAAAAAAGTACAGATCCATGATTGGAGGATTGCTTTACCTAACTCAAACTGGACTTGATATTATGTATGTAGTTTGTCTTGTTGCAAGATTTCAAGTAGATCCAAGAGAATCACATGTGATGGCAGTAAAAAGAATCTTGAGGTATTTAAAAGGCACACTAGATTGTGGCTTATGGTATCCAAAGGATAATGATTTCACTCTTAGTGCTTATACAGATGCTGATTGGGCTGGAGATGTTGATGACAGAAAGAGTACAAGTGGAGATGCTTTCTTTTTGGCAAACAAATTGGTTTCATGACTGAGCAAGAAATAAGATTCAATCTCTTTGTCAACTGTAGAAGCATAATATATTGCAGCAACATGTTGTTGTACTCAAGTGTTATGGATAAAGCATACTTTGAAGGACATAAGAGTTGTGTATGAAGATCCAGTTGCAATCTTCTGTGACAATACAAGTGCTGTAAATATTTCAAAGAACCCAGTGATGCACTCAAGAACAAAGCATATATCTATAAGGTATCACTTTCTGAGAGAAAAGGTGATAGAGAATGAAGTAAAGTTGGAATATGTGTCCACAAAGGATTAGATTGCAGATATCTTCACCAAGACTCTACCTAAGGATACTTTTGAGTATCTCAGAGAAAAGCTAGGGGTCATTACCCCTCCTTCCCTAAACTAAGATGCATGGAATTATATAGTCCAATAGTGCTCAAAGTCTCATTCTTTGACTTGGATTGATGTTTTGAGAGCTACCTCTTAGGGGGAGTAGCTAGATGTTACTGATATGAGTTCCTGATAAAGAAAGTATTGACAATAGAGAAAGTTCAATTGGATCAGAGCAGCATAATGCAAGTATGTGCCCTTTGCCTTTGATGTCAAAGGAGAGAGAAATCATGTGAAAAACTTAGAAAAGAAAGGGTGTAGATGTGTAAAGAGAAAGGGGGAGAATCTTGTCTTGATGGTCTTTACAAATTTTCACATCATATGTTGCCATCAATGACAAAGGGGGAGATTGTTGCAAGTATGTGCCTAATCAGTGTTGTCATTGATGTCAACATATTAGTGTTGTCATTGGTGTCAACTGTGCACTTGTTTTGTTGCTTTCTTATAATGAGTTAGATGCTTTGTATTTCATTGGAGAGCCTGATATTGAGAAAATTTGTTCCTTCGGTAGAAACAGTGTGTTGTAGAGTATCTTTATCTGCAGAAGAATAGTCAAACAAATAGCTCCACATTTATTATAAATTAAATATTCTTGTCTGTGGACTAGAATTTATTTAGAGGTTTGTTTGAAGATGCTATGTTCTAAGTTGGAGCCTCCAATATGAAGATTTGAGTGAGTTCTGTTCACCAGAGTGAAAATTGCTTTTTTTGTATGTTTGGTGGTGATAGGGAGAAAGTATTATGCTTCGCATTCCTTCGCATTGAAGTATTTTTATCTGTGGTTCTAGAGTTAAGTCTAAGATGATGTTATGTGCCTTCAACAACAATGGTTCATGATTTGGTGATCCACAAGCAATCTTTTCCTTATGACAATAGCTAGTAGTGTTGTTTATGTGCTCCGGTCTGAAGAATCTTCTTGACATAGTGGTTAGAAGTTGTGCAGATGTTCCTAATGACTTCAATGTGCTTGTGGATGTCTCCTAATCATGTTCCTACCCTTGGATTGGTCCACAAAGAGAAATTTGGATCATGGATGAAGAATGTTCTTAGAAAACCTAGTGCTCTCACCAGTCTTGGTCGACTTGGTTGATTTCACTATTTGCGGAGATGCTTTGAAGATTGTAGAAGTGTGTTGTGGCTTGATGGATTGCATTTGAGTCCTAGCTAAGGTGTGGCGTGATCAACATTTATCTTTTTATCTTTTCCTTAACAAATTTTTGTATTAGGTCCAGACCTATTTCTATGTATGTTTTGTATTGCCGACCTTGGAGATTGTTCCAATCGTTGATGAATGTATTGCTGACCTTGATGTACATTCCAAGGTTGATGATTTGTATAAAGACTTATAATGTAGTTGCAAAAATGGGTGGCATCCTTGAGAAAAATGAGAAGATAAGTGTGAAGAGTAAGGAAAGCAGAGCAAAGGAAGAATATTGCGCTTCAATGGAACTGAAATCAGTCATAGAGTAGATGCTATCAAATTAGTTCAAAAATCCTTGGCAGTGAGCCACCCCCTGGCAGTGAGCTAATCTTTGCAATGACCACTTTGGGCAGTGAGCCTCTAATTTTTGGTATTGTTATAACTTATATATTCTTGTGGGATAACACCCATTGTGGTTTTTCCCTTATAGGGTTTTCCATGTAAAACATCTGGTGTCTCCTGTGTTGAATGTGTGATTGTGATTAAGTTTATGGTTTCATAATTTCATGGTTGAATATGATTATCAATAATTAAGTAGTTGATGATTTGATAAGTATACATGAAGTCAAGTTTTTGTGACAACTGATTCACCCCCCTTCTCAGTTGTCCTGTGTATTTCAACAGTCTTGTTACAAGAGATAGCTAGGGTGGGGATTAGTCAACAACTACATTCTCATTGACATGTGGGATACTTGCCAGTCCTAGTGATGGGTTTAGACACATGTCCCCTCCCAATGACTATCATAGAGGGACAAGACTCTTGCATAGTCAGATATGGAAAAAAATAGGAGACACAGGAGTAGGAGCCTTATAGAATCAAGAGCTCATAGTTGATTTGAGGCCCTTTTAGATACCAAAATTTTAGCACTTGCAAAGATTTTTCCTTGCCCCCTTGCATGGGGAAATTTTGTACATGTGTACCTATTTTGATTGTTTAACTCCCATGATAGAGACTATGTACTCACCATTAGCACTTATATATGACATTTTAATTATTGATATTAATGTCAATATATATCTTATTGTGGTTGATTTCATTTACATTTGTTCCCTTTGTGTGTATGGTAGATTAGAGTTTGGTTTTTAGTTATTCATAGATGCTTGTATATATGTATATGGGTTGTGTTCTCATTTTATGTTTTTCTATTTTATGATGTATATGCAGTGTATGTATGGATAATGGACATGAGTGGATGAATCTATACTAGCATGATGGCTTTACATAGTTATTGCTACGTGTGGCTTTTTTATGGCATAATTTCATTTATTACTTGACATGTATATGATATTGACATTGTGGTTTCTCTTTATGGGATTTTTAATTTAGGGGATTGCAGGTTGACAAGCATAGGACAACTCACTAAGTTTATAGGATGCAAGAAGTAGGGGATCAAGTTGGGATACAAAAGATGATAGGAGAAGTTTTAGTATTAATTTGATCTTGATCTAGACCGACCACTTAGACTAGTGCTGGACAACAACAAGCAACATGTTTTATAAGTACCTTTTAGATAAATTAATGATGGTGAATGACAATGTGTCATCAAAACTCATACTTTAATAAATTATTATATTGTCAATTCGGGTGGTGTCTAATGGCTATATGCAATAAGAAATCAAATATATCATTCCAATTATGGTTTTTAAGCTACACAACAGAGTAAATGCTTATGCAGAAACAAAATCTAAACTATAAAAGCATTCAAAATCTAATCTAGAAAAACATTTGAAATCCAAACTATGGAAACATTAAAAAATGATTACAACATTGAAACAAAGTATTCAACTACTTGACTATTTTTGAGAAAGCAAATCTATACTACTAACTTCCCAAGACAATTGTGATAAATGAACTTCTAGGATAAAAATGCTTACTAATTTTTACATAACACAACTCTTCAGCACACTGCAAATATACTGAATAAGACATAACATTGAATAACACAAATAACATTGGGAACAACACAGAACAAATTATCTTGTAGGTGAAAACTAAAGCAATTTATTTCATTTGCTAGAACAATTATTTCAATAGAAACAAAGTAACTTACAATAATATCACTTCAATAAAAACATGGTATTCACAATAACATCATAAATTATAAATACTTATATATGTTTCCACTATTCTTCTTCCCCAAGCGAGTGGCCAACTCTCTAGAGATTTAAACTTTAGGAACTCACAATATCATCACACACACCGATTGCCAATTTTTTTGAAAGTAAACATAAAGCTATCTATTCTTGCATTCATTAAAAATCATCTCTCTATATAATGAACAACAAAACACTATATATTATGTTTCCTAGATATTAGGTTCTCTAATCATTCCTAAAATCTAGCATTGTGCAGTTCATGCACGATTATTGTTAAAGTCTTTAACATAAATCATAAATGCTAAAAGAGTTTGTTTCTTAATCAACAAATAAATTGGGACACTAATGAAATAGACTTTCATCAAGAGTCTTCTTTTAGTAGAGTTTTCCAAACCATTTATGAATCACGTTGCCAAATATCTTCAACCATTTCATCAAATAGGGGACAGGTGTGATGAACAGGGGACAATTTCATATTACCATAACTTATCTGGAACTACCTTTGGAATGTGAGCATTCTAGAGCCATGAACATTCTAGAGCATCCATTTCCACTCCCTCTGGAGTCTATCTTCTGGATCTAGATGAACTCTATTAGCTTCTATTACCTTGTTTGATAAAAAATGAATCTTTTTTTTGCCACGATATGTTAACATTGAAATTCCTTTTAGCATAGAATAGAAAAACAAAAATATATACATCATTCCTAGTTAGGATAGATAATAATTTATTATATAATCATATTAATACTAGCATGACAGGGGTTTTTTAGGTCATAATAATGAAGCTACTTTATTCAAAATATGATAAGGCCAATATTCACCTCATCACTCCCCCACACATAATTTTGTGTAGGTCCTCCTACTCGGTGCTGTGTAGACCACCCTGTTTATTGTTGTCTTTCTGTCTCTCTTATTTTGTAGTACTCTTCAAATTTCTAGCTTTTATCATGAATCAGATGTGTCGAGGCATCCAATTCTCTAGGATCAATAAAAAATCCTTTTCCACCTTCTACTTTATTATGCCACCTTGGAAATTCCCATTCAAATTGCTCACTGCTGACATGTACTGGGGTTATTGGCTAGAGGTCTAAATCTCATGCCAATCCATTCCTCTCAATTAATGTATCATTTCTGCTACTACCTTAGCTCGTTGAAAGGACCACATAATATTACTTGGAGAGATAATCTCATGTCTTTTAGGATGCACCAGTAGAGAGCTATACCTCTCTTCACAGGCTCCAAAGGTAGCTTTAGGCAATTGAGGGATGACATTTGTAGGGTTTCATAACATCACTTCACATTGTTGATGTATTTTTCTATCATTACAGGATATTGGACTTGTTGCAAGTATGTGCCTAATGGGTGTTGTCATTGATGTCAACATATCTTTGTTGTCATTGGTGTCAACTGTATCCTATCTTGCTATTAGTATAGAAGATTTACATGTTGAGGATATTGAGAAAAATTTCTCCTCCTGAAGAAATAGAGAGTTGTAGTGAATTACACTGAAGATAGTGTATTGCATACTGAAGAACAGTCCAGAAGATTGCTCCACATTTCTTGTATATTGAAGATCTTTGTTTGCAGATTAGAAGTTATTTAGAGGCATGTCTGAAGATGCTAAATCCTGAGTTTGAGCCTCCAGTATGAAGAATTGAGTGAGTTACTATCACCAAAGTAAAACCTGCTTTTTCTTATTATTCACTAGTAACAGGGAGAAAGTATTTTGCTCCACATTCCTCCGCATTGAAGTATTTTACTCTGCAGTTCTAGAGGGAAGTCTGGGATGATGATGAGTAACTACAACTCCAATGGGTCATGATTTGGTGGTCTGCAATCTATCTTTCTTTTATGACAGTTGAAGACAGTAAAGTTCATATGCTCTGGTGTGAAGAATCTCATGGATAAGGTGGTTAGAGTTTGTGTGGTTTCTCCTGATGATTACAACATGCTTGTGGATGCCTCCTAATCATGTTCCTACCTTTGCATCAGTCCGCAAGGAGTATTTTGGATCAAAGTTGAAGATTGTTCCTAGATAAGGTAGCGTGTAACCAATCTTAGCCGACTTGGTTAATTCCAGTAATTGTGAAGATCTCTTGATGATTGCAAAAGTGTGTTGTGGCGTGGAAGATCATGTTTGAGTCCCAGCTAAGGCATGGCGTGATCCACATACATCTTTGCTTCACTTCCTTAGCTAACTTTTTGTATTAGGTCAAGACCTATTTTGTAAATGTTTTTAATGCCGACCTTGGAGATTGGTCCAACGGTTGATGAATGTAATGTCGACCTTGATGTACATTCCAAGGTTGATGAATTATATATATACTTGTAATTTGGTTGTGGAAAACATGTCTTGGAGTGAAGATGCGAAGTTAAGGAAAGAGGTAAAAGGCAGAGCAAAGGAAGAATATTGCGCTTCAATGCAACTTAATTTAGACATGGAGTAGATGCTATCATATCAGTTCACACCCCTTGGTAGTGAGCCTTTTTCTGGGCAGTGAGCCTCTGTTTTTCAGTATTGAGATTTACATATATATCTTGTGGGTTAACCCCTACCGTGGTATTTCCCTTAACATGGTTTTCCACATAAAAATCTAGTGTCTCTTGTGTTTGATCTTACAATTGTGTTTAAGTTTCTGATTTCACACTTTCATGTTTTAATCATAATATCAGTATACAAGTGATTAATGTTTTAAAGTGCAGAAGTAGTTAAGGTTTTGAGACAACTGATTCACCCCCCCTCTTAGTTGTTCGATGCATTTCAACAGGACTATTCTTTTAAATTCATCCTAGAATGCTTCTGGTTTATGATGATGATGATGTCTCATCAACAATCCAATAGTTTTCTTTGCCTAATAATACTCTCTTGTTCTTTCCTGCCAAGCACTTGATTAAGCATGGTAGAGATGAAAGATCTCAACTACACTTCCCCAACAAAAAATTTGATATAGAAATTTGTATGAATTTCAGCCAATAGATTATTTGTAAAGAATTCACATAATAAATTTTACTATTTTGAAAAAGTAATCTTATATGCGTCTAGGAATTCTTCGTTATCAGGGTCACGTGGTAGATTACAGGTAATCCTTAACAATTTCCACCTTAATACATGTTCCTTCAAAATCATATTATATATACATGAGGGTTTCTTACATGTAAGAAGAAGTTCTCCTATCTTACAAGATTCCATCTTAGCTTCGTATAATTGGTCATAATTGTTTTGTAAAATTGCCTACCGTGCTTTCAATCTATCAATTTCAAAGCTTGCATGTATGAGAAAATGATAGTGAGCTATCTAGGTCCAAAGAATTCTAGGAATATAAACATGAAAGCATTCTAAGGAAATTGGTTCGTTTCGAATTTCCTCATCTTCCATTGGTGGCTTCATTCAGAGTTCTTTTAGTTCTTCTTCTATTTTAACAATCTAACTTGTGGTAGCTACTAGTGCTCCCTGATCTTCTTGGCTCTTCTTCAAAAGTGCTACAAGAGCATTTGCTAGATTATTTGTGAGATTTTCAATTTTCTTATCTTTTTCTAGAAAAATTTCTTGGAGGCCTTCATCTTGAGTCAGTCATATCGATACTTCTAGTGGTTTATTTACTTGTTCCTGTAAATATAAAATTTCATCTTTTTTTGCCAATAATGTTTTTTATTTTTCAATCTCTTGCCACTGCTAGAAAATTGTTTGCTATGCCTTTGATAATTCAATCACCTACTATATTTGTTGGATTTCATCTTGATTTATACCTCCATCATACTTTGGAGTCATCATAGGAACCTTTCCTTTGGTTAGGCTCCTCTAGAGAGCAATTTCACATTCATCTATACTCCTAGGTATTTCCTCTTCTAAAACTATGTTACTTTTTTGCTCAAGAGGTTCAATGACAAGAGATCCATGCAATTTCAGAGGAACTCTAACAAAAGTATCTTTTAGAGCAATCTTTGCATCCTCCAAAGGTAATTCCTTGCTAGGTTCTTCTAGAAAATGGGATGCCAAATCTTGAATTTCCATTGTTATATCTCCCAAAGAAGATGTTGGCACCTATGATGATTCTTGGGTTGGAACTTCCAAAGTTGCAAAGGGTTCCATTTAAACAATTGTTGATGGAGGCATGTTCTATTTATTTAAATCTTCTTGTTGTTCTTGCATAGGGGTATGAGCAGTGCCAGAGGCAAATTTAGTAAATCATCATTTACTTCTCTAAAGAGGAGGGAGCCTTTGCATTGTTTGTTTGGTTCTTTTCTTTCTTGCAACCAATGGCTTTGCTTCCCCTTCTTCATCTGAAGTAATTACCTCTATTCTCTTGTGGAACATGACTTTTGTCTAGCAATGAAGTTTCTGGAGTCTTTGTTAATAGCTCTGGTGGTAAAATTTCAGTTGATGGCTGGGCTAGATCCTCTAGATCTTTTTGCACATTTGGGGTGTCACACCCCATGTGTTTCTACTATTTACTATTTACCTAGATTGGTTAATTTGATTGAATAAAGGATGATTATGAAATCTTTGCATTTATGTGTATTATGGATCTTGATTGGAATATGAAGAAAATTGGAATAATGCAATGTCTTGTATTATATTTGATTATTGTTAGAAAATGTATGAAGCAAATGATTATATTTTGATCAGCTAACTACTGTGATCTAAGTGGATGCAAGAACAGTTGGCTCCTCCAGAAGGGAGGGGAAGTGTCACTCAGGAGGACTTGGTCTGGTAACCCTAGTGAAAGCTAAATTGAGCAAGCACACACACAACCCTATTTTGACCTAAGTTATGTCAAGTCAGTTGGGTAGCGGTAAGTGATCTTTGTTGTGAATCTTGATTGCACGTTTGGATGTTCGAGTGAGAATTGTGATTTAACCTGCATTTTGATGAGTTTATGGTTGCATAGGCAAGGTTTTATTATGGTTGTTATAACTCATGCAAGTCCATGATATGTTCATACATATGAGTCGATATGAGCATGAGTATACATAGGTAGACATACCTACATACACTCATGAGCGTATTGCTCACCGGTATGGGGATATCGATTTGGACCCTGCAAGAGTTATCGTCTCTATTGTGTTTCTGCATTTTTATGACATTATGTCTATGCAGATTTCATGATGATATATGAATTTATGAATAATAAGTTATATGTGATTTTTTTATGTCAATGATATATATATATATAATATATTATTATATTCTTACAATTGTAAATATGTAATTATAACGTTTTTGGAGAAATTAAATTACATGAATTCTATTATCAATTTGATATATTTGAATTATATATATATATATATATATATATATATATATGAAATAGATTATGAAGGTATGAGGAGCGCTGCCATAAAAGGCATGTGGTCTTTAGACAAGGGGGAATAACTTTAAGCACTCAAGATTTAAGAGAACATATTATTAAGAATGGGGGGTTATGTTGTTATAAAATTAAGCTTATGCTTAAGGCTATTCGAGTGCTTATGCAAGCGCATAAGTATGAACACTTCATTTATTTTTTTAGAAAGAGTTTTAAAACAACCTCTTAATCTATTTTGACTTTGTCTTGAGTGCTCATGGGAAGTTGAAAATCAATTTTTAAGTTTAAAAAAAAAAAGAATTTCCTTTGTTTTCCAACGTGCTTATGACTTTTTCCTTGGGAACCAATTTTACTAGGAATTAGGAAATGTGGCAATTTAATAAAGAGTGTTAAATCTTTTAGAAGTCTGATTTTATTGAGATTGATTAAGTGTTCTCTTATGTGTCTTCTATTTTTATTATTCTTTTGACACCTCTAAATTGGTTGCTAATTAAGTGGAGTGGTGGCATTTTTCCTAGCTAGTTTGTAGCTTGATCTCTCTATGAGTTTTTGTATATAAAGAGGTGCTCTCCCTCATTCCAATATACACACAAGTCTTAGCCAAGAGCATTCATATTTTTCTATTTTCATTTTGGAAATAGTGATGTGAGTTTTTGCCATTTAGCTTGAAGTTGTGAGAAGAGGTTTTGGAAGATTAGAGAGAGTTGTTTTACTTGGAAGGGATATTTAGTTTGTTGGAAGGAGCTTAAGCAAGGGATTCTCGTTGATTTGTTTGGAGCTATTATCACAGGCATGGGGATTTCTCTTTTATTATGTTTTTCTATTTTGAAGGCATTTTGTGTTGTTTGTTATTGTGGAATGCATTGTTGTTTATCAATGTGATTGTCTACTTGATTATATAATAGCATATATATTTATATATATCTAGTAAGTGAAAATTGTGTTGTGAAAGTGAAATTAATCATAGTAATAGAGATTTGTGTCCATATGGGACTTTATTTATATTTATTGGTTTGAGTATGATTGGTTAATTGTATAAGGGGGAAAGACAGTAAACTATAATTTGCAAGTAGTGTTACTTCGACATAGGTGTCATAATGAAACTTGGAATAGGTTAAACTTGGGATATGTGTTCCATATAAGAGGGAGATAACCTAGAATAGAATTTGATGTAATTGTTGGTAGGGGT
This sequence comes from Cunninghamia lanceolata, assembly GCA_027924645.1. NCBI lineage: Eukaryota > Viridiplantae > Streptophyta > Pinopsida > Cupressales > Cupressaceae > Cunninghamia > Cunninghamia lanceolata. Next base: position 4,481,852 of record BSBN01000515.1, read on the forward strand.
ATTCCTAGGAATTGTTGATCCAAAGGAAAGGGAATATCTTATGTATAGAGAATGATGCATTTGTTAAGTGGGTTAACCTTGGGATAGGTGATCCATGGAAGAGGTAGATAACCTAGTATAGAGATTGTTGTCTTGCCAATCGAGATAGAAGGGTGGGTGAATATGTGACAATGAAAACTTTGGCCAAAGTAGTGTAAATAGCCAATGTTTATATTGTCTAGTTTCACTGTGATCTAGGTTTGCATTACTAAGTAGGGATGTCATATTTTGATGGTTGTCACCATAGTATGATAGTACTAGTTCATGTAGGACACAACACCTACTCAAATTAGGCTTAATTTATTTGGGGTTACCATACCAAACCCTTCATCGAAGGGTAGGGCTGTTTACCAGTTTGGTAAATGTGTGAAGGATTGCAGTGAGTCCATGGTTGGAGGAAAAGCATTTGAGTGATGCTTCCCCTCATGTAGTTAGCATGTAGTTGGTGGCCAAGAATATTGAAGACAACAAGTATACAATCATGTGTTTCTATTTTTTAGTTAAGCTCTTGAAGCTTGTATGTATATTATGAAAAAGTTGTAGAAATGATTATTCAATTCTTTTATTCAAAAAATGTAATTTGATTATGAAATGGAAGTTTGAAATATGTTTTCAAATGTGCATCTTATTGAATGAATTTAAGGAAAAATTTTATGGCTTCCGCTATTAGTATCTTGATCAATTTACTTTTGGAGTTAAACATAGTAAATCTTAGTTGGTTGATCAAGTGGCATGTTACATGTGGTATCAGAGCTAACCAGGTTTAGCTTTGGAACCTATGTGCTCACTATGCTATGAGAGTCCAAAGTTGAAACTGGTTTTATGTGAGAATGGCATAGTAGACTAACCAAGAAAATTCTTAGAAGGACTATTATCCAACACTTATCAAGTCAGCGGTTAAGAGTAAACCAAATGAGGAATCCATGAGTCAATTTAACTCTATTGAGGATGTATAACATAATGATTTTGATAATTTGGACTAGAAAGGTAAAACCTTGGTCAAAATGTTTATTAGACTAAGACCTCAGATAGAGCAGTGTCTATATGAATAAAAGATCACTTTTATATCTCAAGAACTTAGGGATGGGAAGATCTTGAAGTAACCAATCAGGTGCAGAAGCAACTAAGTTTGGAAGATTTTAGATATTATATCAAAGATACGTAGATAAGTTGGGTTCTTGTCTAACCCCTAGATGGATTGGAATGAGTCAAGAGGTATAAAAAGGATCAATAAAGGACAAGTAGTGATGTATTGGCATAAGATGCTTGGAAAAATAGTACAGGACTTGGAAATGCTTTTTGATTTCTAAGATTTAAGAGAAAACCAATTGCCATATACAAATAATCGTGTATAATTAGAGGAGAATAAGAGTCCCTTAATAACTCATGAGGCCTATTGGAAAAAGGTGTTAATGTGTAGTTGAGGACATAAATGAAGAGAATCCTCTGGGGCAATATTTTGATGAAAATATTGGGATTAGTATCATTCTTTTGTTAAGAGTTTGCATGAAGTTTGCAAGATAATTTGTAATAGTTGCAAGGAGAAGTTATTAGTTATTTTTATAGCATTTTTGGACAAAAGTTGAGAGCTATGTATTTTGTCTCTTGGTGGAGATAGAAAGTATAATTGCAATGATGAATGTGATCATTACCAATATATTTAGACAAAGTTTTGATTAACTAAACTATTCTGGGAGGTGGGGAATAGAGTTTTTTAAACGAAGGAAAGAAGTGTGTGTTCCAACTAAAGTTTGTGTGAGTTATTGTATCACCATCTTAGAATATCATCTATGTGATGAACGATAGATATCCCACGATGTAAGAGTGGATGTGTTATAACTTTTTGATTAGCAAAATTTTTGTGCTTGATGAAAGTCTTGAGGGACTTATTTATTTATTGTGCTAGTAGCATGGTCTCTAACCCACTGTAAGTTTTGGAAAAAAAATCAAATGCAATACAATAATCTACTTCCTTGTTAGTGACTTAGTTAGTCACATAGTGCATAGTCAGTGTATCTTTTGATTTTGACACCTTGAATTTTTGGTAAAATTCCTTTTTAAAATACTTGCATGAATTTTTCATTATTTTATTCCTTTATTCTAGAATGGTCTAGCCACCAAATTTTGAAGATTAATTATTTTACGACCGGTTGGTCAAAATTTGATTTATTGAGCTTAATCTTTCGACTTATTGTGAAAATAAAATTGCTTATTCTTTGATATTGATTTAAATTATTTTGGTGGCTATACTAGAACATTTTTGGTTGTTCACTATGTTTTGTGCAATGTTCACCTCTATCATGTCTTGGATGGGCCTCTGATGGATTGTGTAAGGGAGTAAATTGTAGAAAATGCACTTGGTATATTCCTAACTTTACAGATTTTAAAAAACCTTGTAAGATAGGAAATTCATTCTTAATCATAATTGGGGCATCTAGGAGTAACTAAATTCCCAGTCGATGTGAAATCTCTTTATTTTTGAAAAAGACTGAAGAGTGATAGCAAGTTGTCTAGAATGTGAGAGAGTCAAGGATGATTAAAAGCACCTTGTAGGGAATTGGTATCTATACGATATTCCAAGAGTGGAAGTGGCGGATCATTAGCCTGAACTTTGTGCAAAATGCTAGAAGCTTATCTTATATAACTTAGCTTATCACTCCAAGAGAGACTGCCAACTTCGACCGTCTACTTTTGGTCTCTCCAACCAAATCAGTATCCTTACTACTTTCTAAGGATATATCCACAGAATATAGTGTGAGTTCCACCATGTTGTTTAGGAATCCTTATGTTCCTCCTTTGGTAGAAGTAATTGTAATTTCTTTAAGTGATAATTTGGAGGAATATGTTCCCCAAAATTAAGAATCTAAGGATAAAGCTAAGGGTTATTACCCATTCAAGGATAATCATGGACTAGAATCTGAGGGATATACTCCACTCAGTTATGTAGCTGAGAGGGTATTCAAATCCTTTTGTATGTAAAGGAAAGTAAAGTGTTTTATCAAAAGCTTATGTATATGAAATCTTTCTTGGGAAAAAGTTTTGAACATGAATGATTGATTCTATTTAGAAATGTTAAATGTTTTTAGAACATTGGGTAACATTTGTAGAATTTAAATCTTTATGGAAACACATAGGGAGAACTATCTTGTTAAGATGGTTAGAACAAGGATTAACTTTAGGGGAAACAAAGAAGTAGGACAAGGAGTTGAGAATAAGGATACTAAGTAAGATCAAATCCTAGTGATATTGATCGATACAAGAGAGAAAGTCATAATATTGGAACAAGGAAAGGATAGAGTACCTAACAAGGAAAAGTTTCCAGTGATGAATGAAGGAGAAAATTCTCAAGTGAGTAAACATGGGGAATGAAGGATCTCAATCTCAATCAGGTTCTGAAAGGATTAAGAAGAGGACAATGGCAAAAGAATTATTCTAGGACATGAGAAAATTTACTCCTTTGAAGTTCGAAGGTAGTACCAGATGCCTCAAGTGAAGGTTTGGGTGGAGTATTAGTGCAGGAAGGGCAAGTCATAGCCCATAAATCAAGAAGCAAAAAAATTATGAACAAAAATTATGCTTTGTATGATTTGGAGTTAGCAACAGTTGCTCATGCATTACAGATATGGAGACATGATCTGTTGGAAAAATCTTTGAATTGAAATTAGACCATCATGGTGTAAAGAATCTATTTATTCAACCCATCTAAATGTAAGGCTAAGGAGGTGGTTAGAACTGATATTGGACTAAGATTTCAACCTTAACTATATCAAGGGAAATGAGAATAGGGTTGCCAATGATTTAAGTCGATGAAGGAATATATCTTGATTGGTAACTATCCAAATTGGCTTTAAAAATTAAGTATTGCAAGAATTCAAGGGTGATGAGTTCTATGAACAAACCAAGCAAGCACTCTCAGGTAAGTGTGATGTAGAGAAGGGGTAGAAATGACAACACAATTTCAAAAAAACCTTGGACAGCCACTTTACAAGTGCTTTTGTTCATCAAAATGTGGGTTTTCCTCACAAACCCTTGTTCTTCCTTGTAACCTTTCAAAAAGGCATTTTTTGACATAACTTCCCAACCAAGACTGATCTCCAAGAAAGAAAACTTGTTTCAGATACCCATTTGGACATTATTGAACATATCTCAAAATCAAGGTAGGGTTCTTTGTACAAAATGGCTCAAAAATTGACTGTCCTCCTTCTTGACTAGGCCTAATTAGGTATTTAGACATGACAAAACTGAGTTTTTTTGACTCCAAGAATTCTTTACTCATGTTCTAACACATCACATATGATCTCCAATAACTGTTCTATTCTCATGGACAATCCTACAATAGCCCTTTTTAACAAATCCTCTAATCCACTAGGGTTTTTTTTGGCTTGCAAACAAGGTTCAAACACCAAATCAAACTAGTTTTAGAAAAATGACAATATCTCCCTTGATACTGAAATAAAATGGACGAACTAAAAAACCCATTAAAGGTAAGAGTACCCTCTAAATGGGTAACCATCCATTCATCTGTACTAGATCATACAAAACCATACTAAGCAAGTTTTTTGCTGTTTCACCATAAAAATCTAGAAGTGACAACCACTAATTTGATCATAACTTTCACAAAACATGAGTAAAATAACCAAACCAAAAGAATTAGAAAGGTAACTCAATTATATTTCCAACCATACCATGTTTAGATTGTACATAGGCCGTACAAATCTATACCATGCCTGGGAACAACAAAAAATGTTTCGGAACAACAAAAAACAATGTGCTTTTATTATTTTTCACTTCAAAAATCCAACCTCCAACCTTTGGGTCATACAATGTATGTAGATTTATGCTTCTTCAAATAGTTTTTATCCTTCAACTAACCCCAACCAACTTTTAAAACAACTTTTTAAAGGAAAAGTTGTCATTGACAACATTGACAACAAAGAGTAACTTGTACATCTTGTAACCAATTGACTCCAAACTTACCACAAGGACTCCAAATAATTATTAATGGTCCAAAATGACCTTATTTACATGAAACAACTAAAAACAAGACAAAAACTCAAAAATCGATCTCATATGCATGAGGGTGCCCTTGCACCATACTCCCAAGGGGAAGAAAAAACTCAAGTCCACTTGAGTGTAGGACTGCAACATGTGTGGCCTTCATGTCTTTGTTTTGAAACCAGCTCTTAGGTTCCCTTTTCTCTTTGACTTTCCTATTGTGTATGGATTTGGCTTTTGTGGTTACATTGATGTCACCTTTAAGTGAACTCGCCATTAGGATCCCTTTGTCTTCTTGAAGTTCATCCCCTGTCACCATGTGTGCTTCATATGTGACTATCTTAATTTGTAAACCTGTTGTCTTCATTATTTTGCCATCCTCTTCTTTGGGTTTTTGCATGCCTTGATACTCAATGTACTGTACTCCCCTCCTTTCTCCTACATGAGGTAAGACAAGTAATTTCATACCTTATTTGAGACCTTTGCTTGCTAATATAAACTGCATATCATACTCTTTCCTCATTTGATAAGGTCTAATAACCTCAGGAAAATCTTGAATGGAATTAAGTATTCCCTTACTCAAAGGAATTTCTCCTATCTTGCCTTCATACTCAAGGGTTTCAACTCCATAGAAATTACACAAATACATGCCATAACTTTGTTTTCTACCTTTGTAAGACCTACTTCATCCATCTTTTTCTTTTCCTGAGATTGTATCAACTCATGTTTCTTTCATTACTGGAATGGATGTCCTCAACCTCTTCAAGTGAACATCCCTGGTTTTGATTGGGTCTTTCCTTCTTTATCATCATATCATTACTTGCAAATGCATACTCAAACAAAGGCTTAGTTTCAAAACACAAGATTTGCTTGTCTCTTCAGATGCTTCTAGCACCCTTCCTTTCAACATATCTTGCAGCTCATCCTTTCTTGCTGCTATCCTCTTTTGCCTTCTTTGTTTTTGAATGATCTTCTTGATGGGCCACTTTACCTTCTTTCTTATTGGTAAATGCCAACCACTTTCTTGTTCTGCCTTCTCAAGACACTACTGCATCTCAAGTTCCATTCTTTCTTGAACTTTTGCCATTTGTTCCAAGGCTTGTCTCAGCTCTACTATCTCTTGCTCAATATTAATTTGTTTTACTTTCTCATCCTTCTTCTTTATCTCCCTTTCCTCTCTTGTTGCTTGCTTGGCAACTTCTTACTCTTCAGGTCTCCACAGACTAATCTTCTCAACATTTCCATTCTTCTTTCTCAAGCAAGTCTCTTTCACCTTGCTTCTTCTTCACTTCTCTTGATTACTTCTTGTCTTTGTGATACCTCACCTTAGTCCCCCTTCTTTTCCCTTGGCCTAGTCTTTTGGTGTCCAGGCTCTTCCTTCAACCTACAAAAAAAGACAATACACAAACTCCCAAAACTTCCTTGCCTGGATCTTTGGGATGTGATACCAATTTGATGCAGATATGGGGTAGAAATGACAACACAATCTCAAAACAACCTTAGACAACCACTTTACAAGTGTCTTTGTTCATCAAAATGTAGGTTTTCCTCGCAAACCCTCGTTCTTCCTTGTAGCCTTTCAAAAAGGCATTTTTTTGACATAACTTCCCAACTAGGACTGATCTCAAAGAAAGAAAACTTCTTTTAGATACCCATTTGGCCATTATTGAACATATCTCAAAATTAGGGTAGGGTTCTTTGTATAGAATGGCTCAAAAATTGACTGTCCTCCTTCTTGACTAGGCCTAATTAGGCATTTAGGCATGACAAAACTGAGTTTTTTTGACTCCAAGGGTTCTTTACTCATGTTCTTGTTGCAAATATGTGCCTATGATGTGTTGTCATTGATGTCAACATATCTCTTTGTCAGAAGACAGTGCAGTTCAACAAAGTAGATTGCTCCGCATTTCCAGTGAGACGAAGATCAGAGTCTACGGATTAAAGGGTTTGTAGAAGTTTGTCTAAAGTTGCTCCAATTAAGATTTGAGAGGTCTGCATAGAGGATTGGTGAGGTTATGGCTATCTAAGTAGAACTGGGTTGTGCAGTTGTTTAGAGGTAATAGAGTGACAAGAATTTGGTCCGGATTGCTCTGCATTGGAATACTATGGTCTGCGGTTCTAGAGGTATGTTTGGGATGTTGATGTGTATCCTCAACTCAAGTGGTTTGTGGTCTGGAGGTTCACAAGAAATCTTTCTAGTATGATAGTCATGATAGTCAGTGTTCTTAAGTTCCTGTATGAAGGTGAAAGTGATTCTAGTAATTTGAGGTGGTGCGGTTGTTCTTGTTGATCTCATTATGCTTGTGGTGGTCTCTGATCGTGTGCCTATTATGTTGGTGGTCTGCATTGAGGATTGAGCTCGTAGTTGAAGATTTCTCCTTGGGTGTTGTTGTTCTTTCCAGTCTTGGCCGACCGGATGCTTGGTGCATGTTGTGGATGATCTAAGAAGAGTTCTATGGAGTATGGCATGTTGTTTGAGGAAGATTTGAGTCCCAACTATGTTTGGCCGACAGTGTAATGGTTCGCATGAAGCATTTTAAATCTTGTGATTGTAATTGCTTGTAATGCCTATCTTGGAGAATGTTCCAGATAGATGATTGTAAGGCCGACTTTGATGCTCATTCCAAAGTTGATGTCATGTATAAATAAGTGTTGTGAAGTCATGGAAATGTGTGTTGTGAGCGAAGATGCGGATGTAGCGAGGAAGTGAGTAGGGGGCAGAGCAGAGGTGTTGTGCGCTTCAATGGAATTGAACCTTGGCATGGAGAAGATGTTTCTCAGTTCAACCTTTCAGTGTTAATCATGTGAATGTTTCTGTAGGTAGTGAGCCTCCTTTGAGTAGTGAGCTCTGGGTAGTGCACCCGAAGGCAAGTGCCTTCCCATTTTTCTATTCTTTTAACAGAGAATAAATCTTATGGGTTAACCCCCACTGTGATTTTTCCCTTAACCGGGTTTCCATATAAAAATCCTGGTGTTATGCTTCTACTCATGTGTTGTTGATTCATGCTTTCATGGCTATATCATTACTCTGTTAATAAGTGGTAAAGAAGATTAAATGTAGCAAAAGATAAAAGTTTTGTGAGAACTGATTCACCCCCCTCTCAGTTGTCTGCCCTAATTTCAACAATTGGTATTGTTGGTGCTTGATTTCACTGTCAGTTTTTGAGCAATTTTCATGCAGGCACCTTCCCAAAAAATCCAAAAAAGTTCTAAGTATTTGGGCCTCCTCAGCATGTTTTAACATCAGCATCATATTTTCTTTGGAGGAGGTCATCATCATCATGTTTCCAGACATCACCCTGATGTTGCTTACGAGGGTCATCATATTTTCTGTCAGCATGACCTTTCGCCAGGGTGATATTCTAACATCGGGTGATCTTACTTAAGATCATCCTGATGATGTTGTTGCAAAGTCCTAAGTATGATCCGATCTTCATCGGGGTCATCATATTTGAACGTCGGGTGATCTTAGTCAAGATCATCCTGATGTTGTTTTATCACTTCATGTTCGTTGTTTTATCACCCTGATGATGCTGACGTCATTCTTATGTCAGGGTGATATCCGTTTTTCTACCTGTCTGCATCATGATATTTCCGAAGGGAGATATTCGCCTGTCGGCTTCATGCATTGTCCAATGGGATTGATCATTTCAAATATCAGTCACATATTCATATATCACCCCAATCTTATAGTGGAGCTACAGTGCAACATGATATGTGTGCATCAGGATGATATTTCCAAATATCTGGTTATCTTCCGAATATCATCCTGATGCCGATGTATGGTGACGTCATCAAGGTCCGGGGGGGTCATATTTCTAACACTGATCATCTTGTGGAGATCCCCCGATATTTGCAAACATGACGATGACATCATCCGGGTATGAGGAGGTGCGCGATAGGCAGATATGCTAATGACGTCAGCAGAATATGACAGTGACATCATCAGGATGTTCATCGGCCAGACATTTGGTATCAGCTAAGCAGGAGGATTTTCCTCCGATGCATCAGGTTGTGCCGATGAAGGCGATTATCATGTAGGTGATATTGCGATGATGATGCTGACGTCAGGGTGATATTTCAAGCAACAAGATATCATGCTGTTGGAGGATGATGATGAAGGCTTATACTAGTGTCGTCAGGAGCAAAAGCACCGACATCATATATGCTCATGGCCTAGTATATACAGTGTTGAAAAGGTCGCCGCGGGGTGCATGTGGGATAATTGATATCCTGCATATTTTGAAATATCATGATGAGGTATTTTGGCGGGAAACAGTTGTGACGCATAGTTTTCTGCATTTCCCAAGGCCGCGGGTTGGTGCGCCATTAATGGCGATTGTTGCAGAGGTATGGGCGATGGCGTGGACGGATCCAGTACCCGACTAAAGTTGTACATCCACGGCTGGCGGCTCATGGCTCAAGATCCTCTTCTGTCCCCTCTTCTACCTGCCGCATTCAATGCGTTGAGCGCCATTTTTCTGATACTGTGTATCTGGCAGGTTTTTTTGGTCAACTATGTAATTAATGTTGGGAACCTTCCTTGCTGTATATAGCAGGTTGTGTTGCTCATTTGAAGGTTGTTGAAAACTGGACATTTTGGCTCTGTAATAAGATACAACTAGTTTTGGTTGCTCTGTGCAGCAAAACTTGTGAGTTTATGTATCTCCTGTTGTACGATTTGGCATGAATCCACTGATTTCATGGTTAATCTTATATGAATAATGCTGTGTTTGCATGTGTTATGCTGATTCTGTCTCTAGTTTTGCATGTATCTTTCTTACTGCAATAGGGATGCCATAAGTATAGACAGCTTAACACTCTTTATTGGGAGATATCTGTAAGGTAGATATCATGTGTATCCCCCTGAAATCCAGTTTTAGCTATTCATGCTGATCATTCACAGGTGTATGTCTACCGACTCCAAGCCCTGGATAGGCACCAATCTAGCTCTGTGTTGAGGTTATACACCATGTCCAGCTTTGCATCCAAAATTCAAACTAAACCATCTCTTCCTTCCATCTGTTAGTTGTAGGATTAGGAGTAGGAAACCCTTGCATGCTCTCATCCCTAACCAGACATATATGTCCAAGAACATTGCCCACCTTATGATCTATCATACAGATCTTGGTCCATACATGAGAGTATTCTGCATGTTGTTGTCAAGTTAGATCTTTCTATCTTTGAGCTAGTCAAGGTTACATCTTGAGTTATAGGGATACCCCCCTTGGTGTGGCAGAACCAGAAGTGAAGGGGAGGAGCTCACGCAACCTCCTGTATTAGTTGGCTGAATCTGCCTGTGCATTAGAAGTGGCAAACCCTAATGCTGATTCAGAAGAAAAACCAACAAAATGGCGACTCCGCTGGGGATGGACTGATAACAAAAAAATGATATATTTGTGGCCCATCCGAGTCACTAACAAAATGATTCTCTGCTGGTGGAATGAACCTGGAAAAGTAGCTTTCAGCTATTGAAAATTTTGTCCTCTCTGGAGAGGTGGCGACTCTGCAAAAAAGATCTGAATGCACATGAAAGATGGATGTATGTGATGTGACAAAAATGTGTTGTTCATTTTTCCACATCTGTATGAGAAAAGGTACCTTGTTCCTTCCCCTTTATATTTGTTGTTTTACTGCATAAGTTAGATGCCAGGGGAAGCCTTAGGTCTTAGGCAGACAAAGGATGTCTAAGAGTAAGATTTTCATGAATCCAAGTATGAATTATCCCATACTCAGCGGTGAAATGTTGGATAAAAGAATAGAAGAGATAAGAAATAGGTTGATATTCTTAGAGGCTGAGCAGGCCCGGTTAAAAAGCAATAACCCTGTTATGTCTGCCAGTCAGAAGGCTAAACCTCTTCTCAGCCCTTTTGATCCTTTGTATGACCAACTGGATTTGTCATGGGTTGATTATAAAGTAGAAACTATGCCTGCTAGGATATACTGTCAGATGCCTAGATTTAGTGGTCACAGTGTATGTGATGGGAATGCACATATCCAAAATTTTCACAGTTTTATGGGAAAACATTCATTCAGAGATGAAGATATGTGGATGAGGTTTTTTGTTAGGTCCTTTGATGCAAAAGCAAAAGACTGGTATTTGAGCTTTTCAAAAGGATCCTTTGCCTGTTGGGATGAGCTTGCTAACTGTTTCAAAGAAGAATTTGCAAGAGAACCTACTGATCTTGTTGCAGAATTGATGAACATCAGAAAACAAGATGAAGAGCCATGTGTTGATTTCAGTTATAGGTTTGCAGTAGCCCTTTCACAGATCCCAGAAGTCTTCAGACCTGATATTTCAGCTTGTGTTGGCATATTCTTTGAGGCTTTTGAGGAGGGCTCTAGTGCATTACTGAGGGATTTCAAGGTGACAAGTATGCAGATGGCATACAAGTTCGTAGAAAAAATAGAAAAAATCAGAAATGTGCACCTGCTGAAATCCCTGTCCCCTGGCCTTGGTGTGAGAAATGGTTGTGAAGCTGCAAATGACCAAATAATTAAGGCATCATGTGAAGATGAAAAGATGAATGTTGAGGATGCCAGTGAAAGGACTAATGAGGATTCCCGTTGCAATGATGAGGCATCTGACCATGAAAACAACAATGAGGTTGTGGACAACAATGAGCAATTTTTGGAATGGACCTGTGGAGATAATTGTGAGTATTGTGCTCAAGATAGAGAAGAAATAAGCATACAGGCTGATACTCCTCCACAGAGGGAATCCATTGGTGATGAAGATGCATGCTCTGCTGCCCATGAACAAATGGCATACTATGATGAAACTGATGCACTTAGGTCACCCATTTATGACACATATGGCGATGAGGATCTGTCTGAGTATGGTGAAGATCTAGACACTATTTTTGGCTTGGATTCTGTTTCTCATCCTGATGAAAGAGGAAACAACATGCATCAGGTAAGTGACTGTGAAAATGTGCCTGATTTGAAAGAGATGCCAGAGCCTGATCTTTTCCAGCCTAGTGCTGCTGATTGTTGTGTACATGATGTGCACAATTGTGATTTTGAAAGCTTTTCTTTTGATGTGCCAGCATATAATACAATGAGCCCTGATCTTCCTAGTTGTGTGGTGGACTCTGAGTGTTTCCTATTTGCAGTCTAGCTAGGAGATCATGTTGCAATGCATGATGATGATACAGATGATAACCTGTGTTCTATACCATTTGAGTATGCATTGCCTGATACATTCTGCACCCACATGTCACAAGATGCTGAAGGTTGTCTGCATAGGGGTGACAATGACAAGCCAAATCAGAGGGTTGAGTATGCAGATGACAAGATTTGTTTGTGGGTGGATCTCTGTAGTATCTCCAAGCTTGACCCAGTGCATGTAGATGAAAACAAGATATTTGAAAAAGGGAGATACATGTTTTTCTTTTCTTGGTGGCCTTAGGCCATCAAGTGTGTTTGGTGATGCAGGTCAGTGCAGTATTTGACTCTGTGCCCAATGGATAAGGGACTGGTCTGCGAAACCAGAGATTCTGGGGTCCTCGCTGCAGTTTTGCACCTGCACGTCCCCAGACAGAGCCACTGTTGGTGCCTGATTTCACTGTCAGTTTTTGAGCAATTTTCATGCAGGAACCTTCCCAAAAAATCCAAAAACGTTCTAAGTCTTTGGGCCTCCTCAGCATGTTTTAACATCAGCATCATATTTTCTTTGGAGGAGGTCATCATCATCATGTTTCCAGACATCACCCTGATGTTGCTTACGAGGGTCATCATATTTTCTGTCAGCATGACCTTTCGCTGGGGTGATATTCTAACATCGGGTGATCTTACTTAAGATCATCCTGATGATGTTGCTGCAAAGTCCTAAGTATGATCCGATCTTCATCGGGGTCATCATATTTGAACGTCGGGTGATCTTAGTCAAGATCATCCTGATGTTGTTTTATCACTTCATGTTCGTTGTTTTATCACCCTGATGATGCTGACGTCATTCTTATGTCAGGGTGATATCCATTTTTCTACCTGTCTGCATCATGATATTTCCGAAGGGAGATATTTGCCTGTCGGCTTCATGCATTGTCCAATGGGAGTGATCATTTCAAATATCAGTCACATATTCATATATCACCCCAATCTTATAGTGGAGCTACAGTGCAGCATGATATGTGTGCATCAGGATGATATTTCTAAATATCCGGTTATCTTCCGAATATCATCCTGATGCCGATGTATGGTGACGTCATCAAGGTCCGGGGGGGTCATATTTCTAACACTGATCATCTTGTGGAGATCCCCCGATATTTACAAACATGATGTGACATCATCCGGGTATGAGGAGGTGCGCGATAGGCAGATATGCTGATGATGTCAGCAGAATATGACGGTGACATCATCAGGATGTTCATCGGCCAGACATTTGGTATCGGCTAAGCAAGAGGATTTTCCTCCGATGCATCAGGTTGTGCCGATGAAGGAGATTATCATGTAGGTGATATTGCGATGATGATGCTGACGTCAGGGTGATATTTCAAGCAACAGGATATCATGCTGTTGGAGGATGATGATGAAGGCTTATACTAGTGTCGTCGGGAGCAAAAGCACCGACATCATATATGCTCGTGGCCTAGTATATACAGTGTTGAAAAGGTCGCCGCGGGGTGCATGTGGGATAATTGATATCCTGCATATTTTGAAATATCACGATGAGGTATTTTGGCGGGAAATGGTTGTGACGCACAGTTTTCTACATTTCCCAAGGCCGCAGGTTGGTGCGCCATTAATGGCGATTGTTGCAGAGGTATGGGCGATGGCGTGGACGGATCTAGTACCTGACTGAAGTTGTACATCCACGGCTGGCGGCTCATGGCTCAAGATCCTCTTCTGTCCCCTCTTCTACCTACCGCATTCAATGCGTTGAGCGCCATTTTTCTGATACTGTGTATCTGGCGGGTTTTTTTGGTCAACTATGTAATTAATGTTGGGAACCTTCCTTGCTGTATATAGCAGGTTGTGTTGCTCATTTGAAGGTTGTTGAAAACTGGACATTTTGGCTCTGTAATAAGATACAACTGGTTTTGGTTGCTCTGTGCAGCAAAACTTGTGAGTTTATGTATCTCCTGTTGTATGATTTGGCATGAATCCACTGATTTCATGGTTAATCTTATATGAATAATGCTGTGTTTGCATGTGTTATGCTGATTCTGTCTCCAGTTTTGCATGTATCTTTCTTACTGCAATAGGGATGCCATAAGTATAGACATCTTAACACTCTTTATTGGGAGACATATGTAAGGCAGATATCATGTGTATCCCCCTGAAATCCAGTTTTAGCTATTCATGCTGATCATTCACAAGTGTATGTCTACCGACTCCAAGCCCTGGATAGGCACCAATCTAGCTCTGTGTTGAGGTTATACACCATGTCCAGCTTTGCATCCAAAATTCAAACTAAACCATCTCTTCCTTCCATCTGTTAGTTGTAGGATTAGGAGTAGGAAACCCTTGCATGCTCTCATCCCTAACCAAACATATATGTCCAAGAACGTTGCCCACCTTGTGATCTATCATACAGATCTTGGTCCATACATGAGAGTATTCTGCCTGTTGTTGTCAAGTTAGATCTTTATATCTTTGAGCTAGTCAAGGTTACATCTTGAGTTATAGGGATACCCCCCTTGGTGCGGCAGAACCAGAAGTGAAGGGGAGGAGCTCACGCAACCTCCTGTATTAGTTGGCTGAATCTGCCTGTGCATTAGAAGTGGCAAACCTAATGCTGATTCAGAAGAAAAACCAACAGGTATCAGAGCCAGTTCCTCTAAAAGAAGCTTGACCACTTGAGGCTATCTAGGATATCGACATACAAGAAGGACAATCTGAGATTTGATGGAACAAATTACTCTCTTTGGAAGAATCGCATGGAGTGCCATTTGCAATGCATGGGTGATCCTTATTGGTTGATAACTAAGAATGAGTATATTCCTCCGAAGAATGGTCCTACAAATTGAGATGAAATCAAAGATGCTGAAAACAACTTCAGGCTAAAGAAGCATTGTTGAGTGCCCTGACTGATACAGAAAGGACAAATGTCTTGGAATTGCAAACTGCTTATGAAATCTAGAAAAAGTTGGAAACTCTATATGAAGGTAATGCATATGTCAAATGTGCTAAGTTGTAGAGCCTAAAGGGTAGATACAAAAGTTTGAGGATGAGTGAAGATGAAAACATCACTTCCTACATGTAGAAGGTGAATGAACTTGTGTGTAGTATCAGGTGTGCTAGTGGAAAACTAGAAGAATTAGAGATTGTTGGCAAGGTGCTTAGATCCTTACCTACTTCATACAAGCATAGAGTTGATGCTATTGAGGAGATCAGGAATATGACAACTGTTACAAGGGATCAATTGGTTGGCAAGCTTTCAACATTTGAAATGAGCGAGTTTGGTGATTCTCTTCCTAAATCAGAATCTTCTTTTAAGGCCAGTGTTTCCTGGAAGCAAAGATTTGATCTAGGTAAAAGCTCTTCAAGAAGACTAACCAGATATGTGAAGGCAAGGAAGGAACTTGAAGAAGATGAACCAGAGCTTGAAGAACTTGAAGCCCTTATTGCCAAAAGATTACCAAGAGGATCTGGTAAGTATGAAGGAAAGTTTCCTTAAATGTTTTGTTTGCAATAAGATTAGTCATTTTGCTTCAAGATGTTCGGAGAGGGTTTCAAAGACAAACCCTAACAGACCTAGGGTTCAGAAGAAGTGTTACTATGTCCAAGAAGCTGTTGATGAAGGAGTTATAGACGATGAATCTGATATGGAAAGTACCTCTGGAAATGAATGGGTGTTCATTGCTATCAAAGAAGAAGATCTGGTGCCTACTGAATCTACTAACTATGTGAATGTGGAAAGTGCCTTGGCTGCTCAAGTTGAAGAAAAGGATGAATGGGTGATTGACAATGGATGTTCTCATCATATGACTAGTGATAAAAGTAAGTTTGTAAGTTTGAAAAGATATGATAGTGGAATTGTGAAGTTTGGAGACAATTCAGCTGGTAGAATCCATGGTAGAGGATCCATCTCTCTTGATAGTAATAATAACACTAATGATGTTTTCTATGTAGAAGGGTTGAAGCATAATATTTTAAGTGTTGGACAGTTAGTTGATAAGGGGTACGATCTCTGATTAAAGGATGGAAGATGCAAAATTTTGGGAAGCTTCGGAACTGAGATTGCATCTAGTACATAGACTAGAGGTAATATCTTTCATTTAAGTGGTACTGGTAAAATTTGTTTGATTGCTCAGATTGATTAGAGTTGGTTATGACATAGGAGAATGTGTCATGTAAACTTTGATAATATTGTCAAGATAAGTACTACTCAGGCTGTGAGAGATCTTCCAAATCTTGTGAAACTTGCTAATAGCATGTGTAAGGAATGTCAGTTGGGCAAATAGAGCAGAACTACATTCAAAAGTAAAGAACAATTTTCAAGTGGATTGTTGGAACTTGTGCACACTGATTTGTCTAGTCCTGCCAGAGTTAGGAGTTTGCAAGGAGACAAATACTTTATGTTGCTGATTGATGATTACTCCCGGATGATGTGGGTCACTTTCTTGAGAGAGACATTAGAGGCTTTTGACAGATTCAAGGTGTTTAAGGCTAGGGTGGAGAATGAGATTGGTGTGAAGATAAAGTGTCTGAGATTTGACAGAGGTGGAGAGTTTACCTCTGGTGAGTTTAATGCATTTTGTGAAAAGCATGGAATAAGAAGACATTTATCTACTCCTAGGACTCCTCAGTAGAATGGAGCTGTGGAAAGGAAGAACCAGACTATTCAAGAGGCTGCTAGAACCATGATGATGAAAGAAAATGTTCCACATGTCTATTGGAGAGAGGCTGTGAGTACTGCTGTCTACACTCTTAACCGAATGCATATCAAAGGTAATACTGGTAAAACACCTTATGAACCGTGGTTTGGTAATTCTCCTACTGTGAAATACTTCAGAGTTTTTGGTAGTAAATGCTATATCAAAAGAGATGAAGATCTAGGCAAGTTTGATGCAAGATGTGATGAAGGAATATTTCTGGGTTATTCTAACCAAAGCAAGGCATACCGGTGCCTTAACAAGAGATTGAAAATGATTGTTGAAAGTGCTAATGTCAAGGTTGATGAAAGCAAGGAGAGACCTTCCAAGTCTTGTGGATATGAGTTAGATGATCAAAATGAAAGTCCAAATAAAGAAAAACAAGTTCAAACTCAAACTTAGATTCAGATTGCTCCGGAGAATCCAATGACTCAAGAAGCTATTGCAAATGATGAGGAACAAGTTCAAGAATCAGAAGTTCAAGAAAATCCCAAAACTCCTAGGTATGCAAGGTTGAATCATTTTGAAGATCAGATTATAGGAGATAGAAATAAAGGTGTTGAAACTAGAAGAAAAATTGCTGAAGAACAAGAAGAGTATTGTTTGATTTCAAAGATTGAACTAAAATCAGTGAATGAAGCTTGTAATGATGAAAGTTGGGTAAAAGAAATGGAAGAAGAATTAATCCAAAGTGAAAAGAATCATACTTGGGATCTTGTTCCTAGACTTGAAAACAAAAATGTAATTGGAACTAAATGGGTCTTCTGGAATAAATTGAATGAAAATGGTGAAGTTGTGAGAAACAAAGCAAGATTGGTGTGCAAAGGACATTCTTAGGTAGAGGGAATTGATTTTGAAGAAACTTTTGCTCCGGTGGCAAGAATAGAAGCAGATAGATTATTCTTGCCTTTGTTGCTTACAAAGATTTCAAAGTTTACCAGATGGATGTCAAGTCAGCATGAAGAAGTCTACATTGAGCAACTGGAAGGATTCCAGTTGTCTGATTAAGGAGATATGATGTGCAGGTTAAGGAAAGAATTATATGGACTTAAACAAGCCCCAAGAGCCTGGTATGCAAGATTAGATAAGTATCTACTAAAGTTAGGTTTTAGCAAAGGCACAACTGACAGTAATCTTTATTTCAAAATTGATCATGAACACATCTTGATTGTTGAG
This sequence comes from Cunninghamia lanceolata, assembly GCA_027924645.1. Taxonomy (NCBI): domain Eukaryota; kingdom Viridiplantae; phylum Streptophyta; class Pinopsida; order Cupressales; family Cupressaceae; genus Cunninghamia; species Cunninghamia lanceolata. The sequence goes on from BSBN01000515.1 coordinate 4,499,881, forward strand.
GTATTTGTTGATGATATCATCTTTGGTGGAAATGAGAGCATGTGTAAAAATTTTGCTGATCAGATGCAAAGTGAATTTGAGATGTCCATGCTTGGTGAAATGAATTTCTTCTTGGGTCTGCAAATCATTTAGTCAGAGAAGGGCATCTTCATATCTCAGTCTAAGTATATAAAAGAGTTGTTGAAAAAGTTTGGAATGGAGGATTCAAAACTAGTGAGTACTCCTATGATAACCGGATGCAAGTTGAGTAAAGATGATGATTCCCCTAAGCCAGATCAAAAAGGTATAGATCAATGATTGGAGGACTGCTTTATCTAACTCATACCAGACCTGATATTATGAATGTAGTTGGCCTTGTTGCTAGATTTCAAGCTGATCGTAGAGAATCTCATGTTGTAGCAGTCAAAAGAATTTTTAGATATCTGAATGGAACATCTGATTATGGCTTATGGTATCCTAAGGATGATGATTTCACTCTTCATTCATATACATATGCTGATTGGGCAGGAGATGTGGATGATAGGAAGAGTACTAGTGGTGGTGCATTTTTATTGGGAAAGAGATTGGTTTCTTGGTTGAGCAAAAAGGAGGCAATATCTCTGTCTACTATAGAGGTAGAGTATATAGTAGCAACAAGTAATTGTACTCAAGTTTTGTGGATGAAGCAAATGTTGAAGGATATCAAAAATGTGTTTGAAGAGCCTGTTACAATCTTCTATGACAATTCAAGTGCAATAAACATCTCAAAGAATCTAGTGTTGCATTCAAAGACAAAACACATATCCATCAAGTTTCACTTTTTGAGAGAGAAGGTAAATGAGAATGAAGTCAGATTGTAGTTTGTTTCTTCTAAGGATCAGATTGCGAATATCTTCACTAAGCCTCTACCTAAGGTTACTTTTGAGTATCTCAGAGTGAAGCTAGGGGTTATTATCCCTCCTGTTTAGAACTAAGGTGCACTAGTGTGCATCAGTCCAGTGGAACTCACAATCATATCTTGTGATCTGGATTGGTGTTAAGGAGATGCTACTCAGGGGGAGTAGTTAGTATGTTAAGTTTGGAGTTCAACTTGGTTCTATCTAAGAAACAAAAAGGGGGAGAGATGATTGCAAATATGTGCCATTTTCCATTGATGTCAAAGGGGGAGAGAAGTCATGTGAAAAACTTGGATGGAAGTGAGTAGCTGCTGGTGAAAGGGGGGTAGTGAAGAAAGTGGTTGTAGGTGTGATAAGAGAAAGGGGGAGAAGTTCTTGTCTTGATGGTTGAATCATTTTTTCACATCATATGTTGCCATCAATGACAAAGGGGGAGATTGTTGCAAATATGTGCCTATGATGTGTTGTCATTGATGTCAATATATCTCTTTGTTAGAAGATAGTGAAGACAGTGCAATTCAACAAAGTAGATTGCTCCGCATTTCCAGTGAGATGAAGATCAGAGTCTGTGGATTAAAGGGTTTGTAGAAGTTTGTCTAAAGTTGCTCCAGTTAATATTTGAGAGGTCTGCATGGAGGATTGATGAAGTTATGGCCATCTGAGTAGAACTGGGTTGTGCATTTGTTCAGATGTAACAGAGTGACAAGAATTTGTTCTGGATTGCTCCGCATTGGAATACTATGGTCTGCGGTTCTAGAGGTATGTTTGAGATGTTGATGTGTATCCTCAACTCAAGTGGTTTGTGGTTTGGAGGTCCGCAAGCAATCTTTCTAGTATGACAGTCATCTTCTTAAGTTCCCGTACGAAGGTGAAAGTGATTCTAGTGATTTGAGGTGGTGTGGTTGTTCTTGTTGATCTCATTGTGCTTGTGGTGATTTATGGATTGTGTGCTTATTGTGTTGGTGGTCCGCATTGAGGATTGAGCTCGTAGTTGAAGATTTCTCCTTGGGTGTTGCTATTCTTTCTAGTCTTGGTCGACTGGATGCTTGGTGCATATTGTGGATGATCTAAGAAGAGTTCTATGGAGCATGGCGTGTTGTTTGAGGAAGATTTGAGTCCCAGCTATGTATGGCCGACAGTGTAATGGTTCGCATGAAGCATTTTAAGTCTTGTGATTGTAATTGCTTGTAATGCCTATCTTGGAGAATGTTCCAGATAGATGATTGTAAGGCCGACTTTCATGTTCATTCCAAATTTGATGTCATGTATAAATAAGTGTTGTGAAGTTGTGGAAATGTGTGATGTGAGCGAAGATGCGGATGTAGCGAGGAAGTGAGTAGGGGGTAGAGCAGAGGTGTTGTGCAGTTCAATGGAACTGAACCTTGGCATGAAGAAGATGTTTCTTAGTTCAACCTTTCAGTGTTAATCATGTGAATGTTTCTGTAGGCAGTGAAACTCCTTTGAGTAGTGAGCTCTGGGTAGTGTGCCTGAAGGCAAGTGCCTTCCCATTTTTCTATTCTTTTAACAGAGAATAAATCTGTGGGTTAACCCCCACCGTGGTTTTTCCCTTAACTGGGTTTCCACGTAAAAATCCTAGTGTTATATGTGTTGATTATGTTTCTGCTCATGTGTTGTTGATTCATGCTTTCATGGTTATGTCATTAATCTATTAATAAGTGGTAAAGAAGATTAATTGCAATAAAAGTTAAAAGTTTTGTGACAACTGATTCACCCCCCCTCTCAGTTGTCTACCCTAATTTCAACAGTTCTAACACATCAAACACATCACATATGATCTCAAACAACTATTCTCTTCTCATGGACAATCCTACAATAGCCCTTTTTAACAAATCCTCTAATCAACTAGGGTTTTTTTGGGCTTGCAAACAAGGTTCAAACACCAAATCAGACTAGTTTCAAAAAAATGACAATATCTCCCTTGATACTCAATGAAAATAGACCAAATCAAAACCCATTAAAGGTAAGAGTTCCCTCTACAATGTGTAATCATCCATTCATCCGTACTAGATCATACAAAACTGTACTAAGCAAGTTTTCTACTGTTTCACCATAAAAATCTGGAAGTGACAATCACTAATTTGATCATAACTTTCACAAAACATGATGAAAATCAACCGAACCAAAAGAATTAGAAATGTAACTCAATTATCTTTCCAACCATACCACGTGAAAGTCATACATAGGCCGTACAAATCCATACCATGCTTGGGAACAACAAAAAACATTTTGGAACAATAGAAAACATTGTGCTTTTATTATTTTTTCACTTCAAAAATCCAACCTCCAACCTTTGGGTCATACAATGTATGCATATTTATGCTTCTCCAAATAGTTATTATCCTTCAACCAACCCCAACCAACTTTTAAAACAACTTTTTAAAGGAAAAGTTGTCATTGACAACATTTACAACAAATATTAACTTGTACATCTTGTAACCAATTGACTCCAAACTTACCACAAGGACTCCAAATAATTATAAATGGTCCAAAATGACCTTATTCACATGAAACAACTCAAAACAAGACAAAAAATCAAAAATTGATCTCATATGCATGAGGGTGCCCCTGCACCAAAATGACAAGATAAAAGGTATGAAGGATTTTGTTTTGAACCCAATGGGTTATTGAGGAATAAAGGAAGAATTTATGTACCTGATTTTGGTGAATTAAGAAATTTGGTGTCACTAAGAGGTTAGCGGATGTAAAACCATTATATTTTTTTTGAAGGGAATGAATAGGGATGCCGCAAGATTTGTGGCAAGTTGTTTAGAATGTTAAAGAATAAATGTAGCACCTTTTATACCGGAGAATTTATTTGGTGGAGCACCTGTGTTAGCTCACAAAATTGTGCAGGAAGTGTTTAGATTACATGGAGTTCTGGAGAAGATTATCTTGGATAGAGATGTGCATGTGACAACAAGGTTTGGGTAAACCTTATTTTTCAGCACTGGAAATTAAACTTAATGTAAGTATAACTTATCACCCTGGGAACAAATGGTTAAACTGAGAGAGTTAACCAGGTTTTGGAAGAATTGATTGAATATATTGTATGGATCAACATTATAAGCAGGAAGAATATCTATCACTGGTGGGTTTTGATTATAAAAATTCCTATCTTTCTACTTGAAACATTGGACAGAAGAAGATGCCAAACTCCTATAAGCTGAGTAAGCTAGAAGATAGGATTAGCATTATTCCAAAAATGTTGTCAAAAATGGAAGGACAGATCATGTTGATCAAAAAAGATTGGCGGAAAACTATTAAGGAATAGAAAAGTTACGCTAATGCTAAGTGTATACTAAGACAATTCTCAATTAGAGAATAAAAGTTCTTTTGAGGGTCCAACCCCAGAAAAAGTTTCGTTAATTATGGAGGGTATTCCAAACCAGCTCCTTGATATAAAGAGCTCTTTGAAATTCTTGAAGTTAACAAATCAATTGATTGCAGAATCATTCTGATAATAGCTATTGCCAGGAGGCACAATGTTCTTCATGATTCAAATTTGATATATTTATATATTTAACTGATGATTATCATATTCTTAGAATGCTTTACAAGTACAGAACCTAGGAATGGTTTTGATCAATCTTCTTAAGTGCTTGAAGATCACAAGCTCTACTTGCATAATAGAAAGGTTATGTAGTACAAGATCCAATGGGATCAGTATATAGAAGATTCTGTCACTTAGAAAGATTATGCTGAGATGAAGCAAAAGTTTCCACAACTTATTATGAATTGTGAAAGTTCTTGATATCAATATGTTTTTGTAGTATGATACTTTTTATGAATTATTTATGATGTGATAATACTTAAAAATCATTGGGGATGATGATTCACAAGGGGGAGAGTATGTCACACCCCATGTGTTTCTACTATTTACTATTTACATAGATTGGTTAATTTGATTGAATAAAGGATAATTATGAAATCTTTGCATTTATGTGTATTATGAATCTTGATTAGAATATGAAGAAAATTGGAATAATGCAATGTCTTGTATTATATTTGATTATTGTTAAAAAATGTATGAAGCAAATGATTATATTTTGATCAGCTAACTACTGTGATCTAAGTGGATACATGAATAGTTTCCTCCTCCGAAAGGGAGGGGAAGTATCACTCAGGAGAAGGACTTGGTCTAGTAAGCCTAGTGAAACCTAAATTGAGCAAGCACACACACAACCCTATTTTGACCTAAGTTATGTCGAGTTAGTTGGGTAGCGGTAATTGATCTTTGTTGTGAATCTTGATTGCATGTTTGGATGTTTGAGTGAGAATTGTGATTTAACCTACATGTTGATGAGTTTATGGTTGCATAGACAAGGTTTTATTATGGTTGTTATAACTCATGCAAGTCCACGATATGTTCATACATATGAGTCGATATGAACATGAGTATACATAGGTAGACATACCTACATACACTTATGAGTGTATTGCTCACAAGTATGGGGATATCGATTTGGACCTTGCAAGAGTTATTGTCTCTATTGTGTTTATGCATTTTTATGACATTATGTCTATGTAGATTTCATGACGATATATGAATTTATGAATAATAAGTTATATGTGATTTTTTTATGTCGATGATATATACATACATACATACATATATATATATATGTATGTATGTATATAATATAATATATATTATTAGATTCTCACAATTGTAAATATGTAATTATAACATTTTTGGAGAAATTAAATTACATGAATTCTATTATCAATTTGATATATATATGAAATAGCTTATAAAGGTATGAGGAGCGCTGTCATAAAAGGCACGTGGTCTTTAGACAAGGGGGAATAACTTTAAGCGCTCAAGATTTAAGAGCATATATTATTAAGAATGGGGGGTTATGTTGTTATAAAATTAAGCCTATGCTTAAGGCTATTTGAGCGCTTATGCAAGCACATAGGTATGAACACTTCATTTATTTTTTTAGAAAGAGTTTTAAAAGAACCTCTTAATCTATTTTGACTTTGTCTTGAGCACTCACGGGAAGTTGAAAATCAGTTTTAAGTTTTTTAAAAAAGAGTTTCCTTTGTTTTCCAACGTGCTTATGGCTTTTTCCTTGGAAACCAATTTTACTAGGAATTAGGAAATGTGGCAATTTTATAAAGAGTGTTAAATCTTTTAGAAGTCAGATTTTATTGAGATTGATTAAGTGTCCTCTTATGTGTCTTCTATTTTTATTATTCTTTTGACACCTCTAAATTGGTTGCTAATTAAGTGGAGTGGTGGCATTTTTCCTAGCTAGCTTGTAGCTTGATCTCTCTATGAGTTTTTGTCTATAAAGAGGTGCTCTCCCTCATTCCAATATACACACAAGTCTTAGCCAAGAACATTCATATTTTGCTATTTTCATTTTGGAGCTAGCGATGTGAGTTTTTTCCATTTAGCTTGAAGTTGTGAGAAGAGGTTTTGGAGGGTTAGAGAGAGTTGTTTTACTTCGAAGGGAGATTTAGTTCGTTGGAAGGAGCTTAAGCAAGGGATTTTCATTGATTTGTTTGTAGCTATTATCACAGGCATGGGGATTTCTATTTTATTATGCTTTTTTGTTTTGAAGGCATTTTGTTCGTTTGTTATTATGGAATGCATTGTTGTTTATCAATGCGATTGTCTACTTGATTATATAATAGCATATATATTTATATATATCTAGTAAGTGAAAATTGTGTTGTGAAAGTGAAATTAATCTTAGTAATAGAGATTTGTGTCTATATGGGACTTTATGTATATTTATTGGTTTGAGTATGATTGGTTAATTATATAAGGGGGAAAGACAGTAAACAATTTGCAAGTAGTGTTACTTTGACATAGGCGTCAATGAAACTTGGGATAGGTTAACCTTGGGATATGTGTTCCATAGAAGAGGGAGATAACCTAGAATATAATTCAATGTAGTTGTTGGTAGGGGTATTCCTAGGAATTGCTGATCCAAAGGAAAGGGAATATCCTATGTATATAAAATGATGCATTTGTTAAGTGGGTTAACCTTGGGATAGGTGATCCAATGAAGAGGTAGATAACCTAGTATAGAGATTGTTGTCTTTCCCAATCATGATAGAAGGGTGGGTGAATATGTGATGATGAAAACTTTGGCCAAAGTAGTGTAAACAGCCAATGTTTATACTGTCTAGTTTTACTGTGATCCAAGTTTGCATTACTATGTAGGGATGTCATATTTTGATGGTTGTAGCTATAGTATGATAGTACTAGTTAATATAAGACACAACACCTACTCAAATTAGGCTTAATTTATTTGGTTCGTTAAAGGATAGGGGCATTTACCAGTTTGGTAAATGTGCAGGGGATCATAGTGAGTCCGTGGTTGGAGGAAAATGCTTGAGTGATGCTTCCCCTCATGCAGTTAGCATGCAATTGGCAACCAGGAATATTGAAGACAGACAAGTATACAATCACGTGTTTCTATTTTTCAATTAAGCTCTTGAAGCTTGTATGTATATTATAAAAAAGTTGTAAAGATGATTATTCAATTCTTTTATTGAGAAAATGTAATTTGATTATGCAATTGAAGTTTGAAATATGTTTTCAAATGTGCATCTTATCAAATGAATTTAAGGAAAAAATTTATGGCTTCCGCTATTAGTATCTTGATCAATTTACTTTTGGAGTTAAACATAGTAAATCTTAGTTGGTTGATCAAGTTGCATGTTACATGGGGAGGTTTGAACCTTCAAAACTTGTTGTTCTGCTTCTAGAGAAATAACTGTTGAAGGAGTTACTTCCTCTATAGCTAGGGTAGCAGCTCCAAATGCTTCTCCCCTTTTCAACTCTTGCTTCTACTTTTGATCCTCAATGTTTTGTAAAAACTTCAGCAATTTCCTATTAGTTTTATGATTTTTTAGTTTTTGATGTTTGCACAACAATGTAATAAGGCCATGGTTCTTCAAAGGCATGTTTCTCTTATTATATTTTTCTATCATAATCTGTAAAGACTCAAATAGATAAATAGGTAAGTTGATTTTACTTCAGTTTTTTTAGCTCCATGGTGTAGGTGGGTTAACACTCAAAATTTTGGTCTCACTACTATATCAAATTGTCCTTCATAGGTGAAAAATTTCATCACCCATGTCACTACTGATTTCCAAGGCTTAGAAATGATGTCTCTATTGATACCCTTGTTAAACCCCTTTTTACCCACTATAATTTAGGGAAGGGGTTTACCCTCCTGTGATAATTTATCTATCATTTCTTGGTAGGTGATATTTTTGTCATGGAAAAGGTCAATACCTTCTATATTGACCTTAATTTTTCACCTGCATACCATGGAATGGTTTTCATAGAAGTTCTGCACAAATTTTTCCACCAGGTCTACATTGTATCCTTCAAATTTTCATAGACAATTTAACCTACTTCCTTGAACACATTAGCCACTGTTTGATCTTCCAACAATTTTGCATCTGAATCAAGTTCCACTTTCCTTTTAACTCCCATGGTTGCATATTGGATTGATTAAGGTGAAAAGAGACGTTGGTGCAGGAAAGGTGTTGTGCCATAGTTTGAAGGGTTCAATATACATATAGTTGTGGTAGGCAAAAGAGAGGTTAGATAGGAAATTTGAAATAGATAGAGGATAATAATGGTGGTTGGTCTTGTTTTACATTGATTTTTGGTAATTATTTCCCCTAGAGTTTCATAATGGCTACTCGTGTGGACAACTTTTCCATCAGTTAGAGTAGAGACATCATTAATAGACTGTTACTTTATTACCAGATGAGGAAAGTGATGCGAATTATTTTCATTATACGATAAAAATTATTACTTTCCTAATTTAAAATAGATGTACATACCTATCACCGTTGCAACCATCAATAAGAATTTCCACGATGTGGAATGTGCGATGTGTTAGAATCATGATGAAAATTTGATCTTATTTTGTACTTCCAATCTTCAAAGTAATCTATTGTACTCTATATAATAAATGTAGAAAAGATAACTTTATTTGATGGAATTGGTGGAAACTTTGAAAGTACTATCTAAACAACATTTTAGAGAGGTTGCATGTATTATGAATGGCTCTGGAACATTGTTAAAAAGATTCTCTCAGAGAAAATGCAGATAATTTCCAGAGCATCATTAAAAGGATGCTTCTGAAGATAACATGGATGAATTCTTGAGCATCATTGAAAGGATGCTTCTGGAGGAAACATGAACAATGTTATGGAGCATCATTGAAAGGATGCTTCTACAGAAAACACAAACAATCTTCTATAGCATCATTGAAAGGACACTTTCGGAAGAAACAAGAACAATCATCTTGGAGCATAGTTGAAAGGATACTTTTGGAGGAAACAAAAAAACCTTCCAAAGCATCATGGAAATGATGCTTCCAGTGAATCATTGAAAGGATGCTTCTAGAGGAACACAAACAATCTTTCAGAGCATTGTTGAATGGATGTTTCTGGAGGAAACATGAATAACCTTTTGGAGCATCATTGAAAGGATGCTTCTGAAGGAACATGAACATTCTCCAAGAGCATCATTGAAAGGATGCTTCCAGAGGAAACACAAAATTCTTCCATAGTATCATTGAAATGATGCTTCTATAGGAAACGTGAATGATCTTCAGCAGCATCATTAAAAGGATGATTCTAGAGGAAACACGAATAATCTTCTTGAGTATCATTGAAATGATGCTTCTAGAGGAAACAAAAACATTCTTTTGGAGTATCATTGAAAGGATGCTTCTAAAGGAAGCACGAAGAATCTTTTGGAGTATCATTGAAAGGATGCTTCCAGAGGAACATGAATGATCTTATGAAGCAAACATAAACAACTTTTGGAGAAACATGAACAATTTTTGAAGTAAACATAAATAACTTCCAAAGAAACATGAACAACTTCTGGAGAAAACATAATATTTATTTATTTGTTTTTTTTAAAGTAAACTTATTTAAGTTAGAAATACTTACCTCAATTTTTTGGAGAAGGAAAGACTCCCTTCACACAACAAATATCCACCTATTCTTCAATCATTTGGATGAATTATTCCTTGCTCATTGGTTTATGAGAAAAACGTAATCTATGACCATTTACCAAAAGTGTTCTTATATCTCCATCAATTGGTTTTAGACGTACAACTCCATTATTGAATATTTCTTCCATTTCATAAGGCCCCAACCATCGTGTCTAGAGTTTTCCTTTAAGGTCCTTGTATCTGAAGTCAAGTAACAGTGCCCAATTTGCAATGTGAAACTTCCTTTCTTTTATATGATGGTCATGCCATAATTTTCTTTGTTGTAGAATCAATTCAATATGTTGTATATCCTCTAATAAAATCTCATCCAACTCATTTAGTTGTGGAAATCATTCTATTTGTGCTCTATTTATATCTAAACCCACGTCCATGGTTGTCCTTAATGTTTGGAGTTCAAATTCAATAGGTAGGATGGGTTTCTTTCCAAAGACCAGATTATATAGTGTGAAACCTATAGTTGGTTTCTAAGTAGTATTATATGCCCAGATGGTTTCATGTAGTTTCTTGGCCCAGTCTTTCCTAACCGTTGAGACTATTTTAGTGAGATATTCTCTAACTCCTGATTAGTTACTTCCACCTGACCATTTGCTTGAGGATGATATGGTGAAGATTTTTATGGATCACTTGAAAATGATTAGTGAATGTTAAAAGAAATTTTAACATGAATTGAGGTCCTTGATTTGTTTCAATAGATCTTGGTGCTCCAAATTTGAGAAATATTTTGTTATAGAGAACATTTGCAACTTGCTCTTCCCTAGCTTCCTTGAATGCTTGCACTTCTATTGATTTTGCGAGATAATTTGTATACACAAATATGTATTCCTTTCCTTGAGATAGTGGTTCAATAGGCCCTATGAAATTTAGTTCTCATTTTTCAAATGGTTCAAGGACTACCTAAGGCTAAAGGGGCATTTCATTGGACGTTGTTGGTCTTCCATGTTTTTTTGCATTCATCGCAATGTCAAATATATCTCTTAACATCCTTGTACATTTAGGACTAGTAATACCTGGTGCCTAAGATTTTATAGGAAGACCTTTTTTATATATCCTCTTTAAGGATCATCATGACAGGCTCATAGAATACTATAGGTTTCATTAGTTCTTACACACTTGTGCAAGACCAAATTAGGTCCACACTTAAACATTAAACCATTAACCCATTTGAAATTCATGCTTTCCATCACTAGTCTCCTCCTTTGTTTTATAGAAAAATATGGTGGAAATGCTCTTGTAGCCAAATAATTTGCTCTATCCACGAACTAGGGTGTATGTATGGATATGGAAATTGGTTCATGTTATTCATCTTCATGATGTATCCTAGATAAAAAAAAATAGCAACTACATTAAATTTCCTAGGTTTATCTATGATGGTTATATTAAATTCTTGGAGAAGTAACAACCATCTAATTATTCATCCACTCACTGCAAGTTTATTCATTAAATATTTAATGGCTGTGTGATCTATGTACACAGTCACCTTGTAACCTGTAATATAATGGTGAAATTTGTTGATAGCATGCACGACTGCTAAAAATTCTCTTTCTGTAGTGGTGTAGTTCCTTTCTATAGGAGTTAATTTTTTTCTAATAAAGTAAATATCATATTTCCTCCATTTTCATCTTCTTGTCCTAGAACTGCACCAATGGCATCATTTAAAGCATCCATACAAATATAAAATGGTAAATTTCAGTTGGGTCCACGTAATACTAGATAATTTGTCAGCAAGGGAGGTAGATTAGCCCCCCAATTCATCTACCCCCTAGGAGGGCCCCCCTTAATATTGTAGATGCCATTGGAGGTTTCTTCAATTCATTGTGGGGGGTTAAGTTGGGGGGTCCGCAATACTAAAGATCAAGCCCCTTCAAACACGAGCCTCCTGGGCCCCCTTCAAACATATTATTGATGGTCAACAACTCGTGTGTGGGGTTGGGTGGGGGGCATAGGCTTGGGGGCCTAATGAATGGAGACAGTACTATTGGCAGTAGAGGCACTACAGCCAGTAGCCTAGGATTGGATAGGGGATCCTGTAGATCTAGGGACTACAACAGATTATGATGCACATTGGACAATGGCTAGGCCTACCAGGTTGACTATTCCTGGAGAGATGGGAGAGGTTGGGGTATTTAGACTGAGGAGATGGAGGGTCAGAGGACAAAGGAGGCCACCTTGAGTACAGGTGATTGCTCTAGTGCCAGAGGCATAGGGTAGACAGGTACCGAGACAAGTTGCCATACCACCGCAATAGTAGGAGGAGGAGATGAAGATAGAGGAGAGATGGAGGGATTATGACATCTTCGGCATGAGATGGGTTAGAGGATTAGGATAGAGGCTAGATTATGAAGGGTGATGAGGGATAGAGAAGACATGCGAGGGCTCAGGTAGAGGCTTTTCAGACTGCACAGGCAGCACAACCAGCACAGGTGGCACAACCAACACCAGTTCAAGCAGTGGTTGATGATGGGGTTGTGGCTAGACTCACAGCTTAGAGGGATGCTGCATTATCTGAGAGGGATGTGGCAATTGTGGTTTTGGGCATAGACCAGGCTAGTTTATTATTGATTCAAGAGCTTACCTAGGAACAGGGTGAGGCTAGATTGGCATGAGCTGAGGCAGAGTATTATAGAGACATGTATTATGGTGCAATACCTGTTGATCATAGACAACCTAGTTTTCATAGCAGATCAACTCAGTCGAGGAGGACAGGGGGTTCATGATCAGTGGCTTCAGTGATGTGGCCTCTAGTACAGAGGGGTATAGATGGAGCAGGTAAGGACCAGAGAGAGGCTACCTCAGGGAGTGCTACTCACGCCAGACCTGGGACATAGTCTGCTTGTATATATGTACTGTATCATTTTTTAGGCCTTTAAGCCTAATGTATCATTTTGATGAGATCTTTGTATATCTATGAGACACATATTGTATATTGACCTTTATTCATATATATGAGATGGATGTTCATGATGTGTTATGTGTTTATAAATTTTCATGCTATGGATATGGATGTATATATGATTTATGGATGCACATGTTTAATGGTTATGTAATGCATATAATGGTAACTAGATGGCAACATATGCAATGGAAATATGTCATGATATATGTTGTGCAAATGTGATGAAAATGATAGGTGATACTATGATAATATATAATAATGCAAATGGTATATGTCTAACACATTTGTTTTGACAGGATGAAAGAAATGGAGATAAGAACAAGATGGAGAAGAAAGACCAATGATCAACTCTCATGAGTGTTATGGTGTTATTGTAGGATGGATGGATGGAGACAGCTTTAACTGATTGCCACAAAGTTATGAGATTTGTAATCCTTATGTTTGATATAGCATGCAGATAGTATGCACCAAGGTATATAAGACCAGGGTGTCAAGTATCCAATGCGTACAACCTAATACAATCTTGTCCAATGTATGAGGTCAAGATGTTGATCCAACATACACAAGATATGAATACTAGCTACTTTTTCTGAGATGGACTTTTGACTCTGCAAGCAAAGGTCTGAACTCACCTCCACTAGACATAATGAAACCTTGTGGGTTATATGTATGAGAAATATTCTTAGCATAAAATAGTCTTAATGCATAGGAGACTATTTAGCTTCTCAAATGAAAAAGATATTACTATGCAAGATGCTAATCCCAACACGTACAAGATACCATTAGGCATAGTAGGAGAATAAGATCATCCCACAAACACAGCATACGAAAGCCAATGACCATGCCCCAGTCTATACTTCATCTCAACATACCAAGATATGATAGATCAAGGCAGTCTTGATGAGATATAAAAAGGGTCAAAGGATAAATCAAAAGATAAACAAAAGATACAACGATCATGTTCTCTTGCCAAAATTAGATGCTCTTGGATGGATTTGATAGCACCTTGTTATGAGGAAAGATATATCCTATTGAAGGCTAAAGATGATTTACTTAAGATGGGTTCAACAAATATTAGCTTAAGGCATGGTAGACAAATAACTTTTAGCTTAGACCTTGATTTTAGTATGCTCTTGAGTTATCAAGTTATGCATAGTTTGCTTCCTGCTTGAGTTAGTCAAAAGAGAAGAAGACAGAATGATAAAGAGGATGGAAGAACAAATCGTTGGTACTTGTGTACTAGATACTTCCTTCGTATTCCAGACTGCTTACATACCCTGTATCCACATGATCAAAGTACCACACGATAATGATGAGACATGATGAATATGTAGTTTTGGATTTTATTGATGATGTGTGAGGTAGGATGATAGAAGAAAAGTGAAATGAAAGACAAGAAAGAATGGCTAGAAGAAAGTGAATGATGAAAGAAAAAGGAGGGGGTATCGTCTTTGCCTGAATCTGGGTACTTCCTTCGTATCCCAGATTGCCTACATACCCTGTATCCACGGGATCAAGGCATTAATGATAGAAATGATATGTAGTTCTTGTTTATTATGGGATGATGATAAGATGGATCGAGTGATGGATTGATTGGGTGGTAAATTTTATTTCTTGGATTTTTTTGTTCAATATTTGATTTTTTTTTGTATTTTTGGAAATATTTGATTTTTTTGGTTTTTTGAGATATTTTGAAGATACGAATGTATTTACAACATATTTACAGATGTCTAATAATAGTGCTCTGAAGATCCACTTCGAAGGGAGATGCAAGCAAGTGCCCCCAGTGTAGGAAGGACTTATTATGGGGTGATCATAGGTTAGGTGATAATGTGGATGATTTAGCATAAAGTGAAATAACATATTGACTTCAATGGTTGCTAACCATGGTATCATGCAAAGGTAGATAGGCGGCCTTATGATGGAAAGGGAAAGTGGGAAACTATGTGGATTATATGGGAGACTATGTGGATTATATGGAAGACTATGTGGATTATGATATGGCTTATATGGAATAAACAAATGCAAAAATAGATGATAGGAGCTAGCCTTCTACACATAGCACCTTCTTGCCAGGTTTTCACTATGGTACTTATCTAGGGTGCTTGTTTACCAGGTTTTCACCATAGGACGAATTATTTTTCTTGATTTTTTTTATTAGGTTTATTCTGAGGATTAAGCATAAAACTTCTTAAGATGAACACTGTTGATAGGTTCATCCAAGGGAATGCCTTTTGGTGTTGATAGTTTGTATGCGCCAAATCCATAGACTGCTGTGATGATGAATGGTCCAAGCTAATTTGGTTCAAATTTGCCTTTTATGTCACGATCCTATTGGTTCTTTCAATTTTCCTTTAGGACAAGGTTGCCTACTTGAAATCTTCTTTCTTTGATTTTCTTGTTGTAGCTACGAGGAAGGTGATTTTGATATACTTAAAGATGATTCAGGGCTACTAAATGCCTTTCATCAAGTAATTCAAGGTCACTCAATCTAGATTTTATGTATTCTTCATCAGAGATAATGTGTTGCAAGGAAACTCTCAATGATGGGATCTCGACCTCAATGGGCAGAATGACTTCAATTCTGTAAAATAAGGAGTAAGGGGTAGCACTAGTTGGAGTTCTGACACTAGTTCGATAAGCCCACAATGCAGGATTGAGCTATAAGTGCCAGTCACGACTAGCTTCATTGACCATTTTCTTCAAAATCTTGATGATAGTCTTATTTGAAGCCTCAACTTGGCCGTTACTTTGAGGGTAATATGGTGTAGCAAATCTGTGTTGGATATGGAACTTATGACACAGGTCACAGACTTCTTAGTTCTTGAATGGATGACTGTTGTCAGTAGTTATGGCTTGGGGAACACCGCATATGAAGGATAAATTTGGATATCTGCTTACTAGTGATATAGGTCATGGGTATTGCTTCCACCCACTTCGTGAAATACTCAGTGGCTGTAATGATAAACTTGTGACCATTAGAAGATGATGGATGGATTTTCCCTATGAGGTTGAGTCCCCATTGTGAGAATGGCCATGGAGTTACAAGAGGTTGTAGTTCATGCACTGGAGCGTGTATAAGATCACCATGTTGTTGACACTGTAGACATTTCTTGGCAAATTGTTGTACATCTTTCTCCATTTTTGGCCAATAGTACCCTTCTCTCAAGAGTTTTTTAGTAAGATTAGGGCCAGCAGAATGCGATCCACAGACACCTTCATGTACCTCGCGTAAGGCAATTTTAGCTTCCTCTGAGTCAAGACATCTAAGTAAGACACCATCAAGGCTCTTTCGATATAGGGTATCTCCAATGATAGTATAACGGGAGGCTCGGCGTATGAATGTTTTGCATTGGGATTTTGAGAAATGGAGAGGAAAATTTTGATTGCGAAGGTATTCATTTATGTCCTCGTACCAAGGTGAATTCAGACCAACAACTTCACATATAAGATCAGATTGGGGTCCTTCAAATGCTGGGATCAAAATTTGTTCTACTAGAAATTCATATTTGTTTGCATTACTGGGCATGTCAAGAAGAGAGCCAATCGTTGCCATGGCATCTGCTGTTTTGTTATTGATCCTTGGAATTTGTTCAAATGTGATCTCAGAGAAATACTTCTTGAAATCATCAACCATTAACTTGTAAGGAAGAAAATTTTCATCCTTTGTTTGATACTCATCCAAGACCTGTTTAATCATGAGCTGTGAATCTCCAAAGACTTGTAGTTGTTTGATGTTCCATTGTACTACCATGCGCAGTCTCGTGATCAGTGCTTCATACTCTGTAATGTTGTTTGTACAAGGAAAAGCTATCCTATATGCTTTAGGTATACAATCTCCCTGTGGTGTGATAAATAATATGCCTGCTCTAGATCCATGCTATGTGAATAAACCATCAAAATATAGTTGCCAAACTGTCGAGGGCTGTAATTTGAATTACTCTTCATCAGGGAATTCTACACAAATTTGATGAACATCTATTATGGGTGCCTCTGCTAGTTGATCAGCTATTACTTGTCCTTTTATTGCTTTTTGATCAACAAACTCTATGTCAAATTCATTGAGAATCATTACCCATTTAGGTAGTCTTTCTATGAGTACTTCTTTTGATAACAAATATTTGAGTGGGTCAAAGTTGGATATGAGCTTAGTTCTCTGATTCAGCATATAATGCCACAATTTTTGGGAAGCGAACACTACTGCCAAACATGGTTTTTCCATTGGTAAATAGTTTAGGTCATAACATACCAAGGTTCTGCTGATGTAGTAGATGGCTTGTTCTTTTCCTTGATTATCATGTTGAGCTAGTAAGGCACCTAGAGTTGCTGTTGTTGTGGAGATGTATAGTAACAATGGTCTATCAGGTACAGGAGGTACTAGCACTGGTAGAGTTTCTAGGTATTTCTTGATCTGGTCAAAATCTTGCTAGCACTTATCATCCCATTTGAAGGTTTCCCCTTTGTGAAGTAGATGCTAATAAGGATGACACTTGTCTGCTAATTGTGCGATGAATCTCCAAATGGACTGCAACTTGCCTTGGAGACTGCAGAGTTGTTTTAGATTAGCTAGAGGAGGCATGTCCATTATAGCTTTCACTTTCTTAAGATCTACCTCGATACCTCTTCTTGATACTATGTAGCCCAGTAGCTTTCCTGATGTTACACCAAACACACATTTCTTTGGGTTTAATCAAACTTGATATTTCTCCAATCTGTCAAAGATTTGCTCCAAGACTTTCAGGTGATCCGCTCAAGTTTTAGACTTTCCCAGGATCTCATCCACATAATCTTCCATTATGGTATGGAAAAGGTCATGGAAGATTACTATCATTGCTCCTTGATACGTTGCTCCGGCATTTTTGAGACCAAATGACATCACTCTCCAACAGTAGGTGCCCCATGGATAGATGAAAACTATTTTATGCTGATCCTTAGGAGCAATTAAGATCTAATTGTATCCTGAAAACCATCCATTAATGATAGCATTTCATGGCCAGCTGTGAGATCTACAATAATATCAATGTTTGGTAATTGGAAGTCATCTTTTGGACATGCTTTGTTTAAACCTCTGAAGTCTGTACACGGACAGTTGCTTCCATCTGGTTTTGATACTGGCACAAGGTTCGACACCCACTCAGGATATTCAATGGGTCTTATGAATTGGGCATCCAAGAGTTTTTGAATTTCCACCTTGACTAACAAAGTTACTTGAGGATTCATCTTTCGAAGTTTCTGCTTCACTGGCTTGGCATTTGGATATACTGCTAAGTGATGTACCATAAGTGATGGATCCAATCCTAGCATATCTGCATAGGTCCATGCAAAGTTGATTGTATGTTTCATAAAGAATGCCATGAAATCTACTTTCTCTTGTTTTGATAATGATGCAGCCATGTGTATGATCTTAGGATTTTGTTCTGTACCAAGGTTTACTTCTTGAAATTTCTCAATTAGCAAGGGTGATTGTTCTTGATATTCCCTCAAAGGAATGTTAAGTCCTCCATCCTTAGGCACCTCGGAGAGGTTTTCACCATCGGATACGTCCTTTATTTTTACTTTTTCTCAGTCAAGAGGCGCCTTGCGCTTTTCACCTAGAGACCTTTTATTTTCTTTTTTGTTTATTTCACTTTTGCAACTAGAGGCATTGACACTTCCCCCAAAGTATGCTAATTGAGATAGATCCATTTTGTAGCCCACCTTATGATCTCCAAGTGGAAAACCTGTTCTTAGTCCCAAGAATTCTGCTAGAGCTTCATCATTTTGAAATGTATCCAATATAGGTGCCCCCTGTTGGTCCCAATCGACGAGGTTGGGATATACGAGAGATAAGTCAAATGATGAGAGTTGGGAAGTGGAAGTTGTGAATAAGTTGTGAAATAGTTGAGTGAGGTGAAGGGAAGACTCATCGATGGTATCTGCATTAGAAGTCTCTCCTGCGGGGAAATCTTTAGCTACCGTGTCAAGAATACATTCGATGTCTTTAGAAGGTGGGTCCTCCTGTCCATAGCCTAAACCTTGCCTATTAAACTTCTTGGTCACAGTGATTGGTTCTATAGGTCCTTGCTCATGTAGTCCTAGGCCATCTTGTCCTTTGTATCCCATGTTTTTGATAATACGGATACCATTGTTGTAACGCTCCACTTCAAGTGTTTTTTGATCATTTTCATCAAAGAAAATCCATGACTTGATATCATCCATGTCTTTGTCATCTAACAGCCCTGCTTTTATAAACACTGTAGGAGGAGCTTTGATAATTGTTTGAGATGATGATGCTTGAGATGTTGATGGTTTTCCATATGTCTTTGGGGATGGAGGCAATGTGCCAACACAATAGGATTCTTGCAATTTATACTCGCCAAGTCCTTTGTCCTTGTACTTGATTTATATGTTGGGTATGGCTTTGCTTGAGGAGGCTTTGTTAAGGTCAGCAGGGTCAACCTAGGAAGTGGATGGATGTGCTTCAGTATTGATTGGTATGCGGTTGGGGGTTTGATATATAGCTTGATACGCTTGACAAAACTCAAAAGGATTTGGATCTACAGGAATGGTGATCTCGGCTCCATTATGACGGAACTTGAGGCATTGATGGTAAGTGGATGATATAGCTTTCATGGCGTGGATCCAAGGATGACCAAGAATGATGTTATATGGCAATTCAATGTCAAGGAATTGGCAACGAGTATCTGTAGTAACTAGACCCACTGTGACAGGCAAAGTTATTATCCCTTCTAATTCTCTTTCAGCATCATCATATGCTTTGATTATTATGCTTTTTAATGTATCAATTTTATCCTCAGAATATCCCAATAATTTTATTAATCTTAAGGAAAAAATGTTTAGACCAGCTCCACCATCTATTAAGATTCGTTTAATGTGGCATTTGTTAACGTAGACTTCGATATGGAGGGCTTCATTATGGGATGAACCAAGTGGTGATAGGTCTTTATCAAAAAAGGTTAAGCGATATGGAGATATGATGCTTGCTACCATGGCTTGAAACTGTGTAGTATCTATGTTATTAGGGATCGATGATTCTTGCAATGCTTGGTCAAGGATAGCTTTATGTGCAGGGATATGCGTAGCAATTCAAGAATAGAGATATGCATAGGAGTTTTGCCTAGGTGATCAAGGATGTTATATCCTGTGGTTGGTCTTGGGATGGATGGTGCAACTTGGATTGACACACGACCACGACAAGTGGTAACAGCACAATCAGGCTCTTTTGCAGCTTGAATACAGATAGGTCGGATGGGTTCTTTTTCTTTTATAGTGATGGTCGATATGCAAGCATGGTCAATGCGGCCAATGGTGGATGACTCATATGTCTATTGGAAATTTTTCCCCGAAGAGGAGGCACTTGCTTTATCATGAGCGGGAAGTGGATCTTTGAAAGCGTCAAGATCATAGTTTGATGTTTGCTTAGGTTCTTCTAGATTGACTAGACCTCGATCAATAAGATTTTGAATAAGATGTTTCAAATTCATGCATCATGCAGTATTATGTCCTTTCACCCTATGGTATTCACAATATTCATTATCCTTGTACCAATTGGGTTTATATTGGAATTCTTCATATGGTTTCACCTCGGGTAAAACAATAGCTCCAGATTGAATACATTTCCTCAAAACAACCTCGATAGGTTCACCCAAAGGAGTGAACTTGCATCTTTGTGGTGGATTTGTTTGCATTTGATCTCTTGGAAGGAACGGTGTGCTTCTATTTGGAGTGCTCTTAGCTGTAACTTGAATACTCATGGGAGCTTTCAAAGTTTGGGCATGTTTTGCATCTATAATGCCATCATTGACAACATTTTTGTTCTTGTTCCAAAAGAGGGATTTGTCATTAGAGGATTACGGATTGTCTTTGTTGTCATTAAAGATTTTGATCACACCTTTGGCAATTAAAGCTCTCTCAATAGTTGTTCCTTTGGCAATGATTTCTTCAAAAGAAGTGGCACTTTGCAATTGCAATTGAAATGATAGTTCCGGATTAAGATTCTGTACAAAGATATCCACTTGTTGTTTTTCAGGCATTTGCCAAGGAAGTTTGCTAGCCATGTTGCACCATCATGTAAAAAGGAAGCAAATGTCTCACCATTGCATTGTTTGTTTGTGACAAGGTCATTCATAAAGATCTCATTTTCAATGTTAAAAGCAAAGTGTGACAAGTATTTTTCAGCCAACTCACCAAAAGTTTTGATCCCCGGAGGAAGATGAGCCCATTCGATAGCTTGTCCTGCTAGACTGCGAGGAAATAGATGCAAAAGATATGTGTCATCATAAGCAACGTCTAGTCAAGCAACATAGAAAGATATTAGATGGTCATGAGGATCTCCTTTTCCTTTGTATTTGTCAAATTGAGGCACATCAAAATGCGGAGGAAAAGGTGTCATTTGTAATGATCTATCAAATGGGTATGGGCACACTTCCTCAAATGAAAATGTTTTCTTGCCGTGACCCAGTCGCATGTAATTCATTTCTTGTTTGAATTTTTGCATGTCTTCAAAGGTAACCACTTGTGATTACTGCGGTATGTGACTTTGATGGCTTGGAGGCAGTATAAGGTATTGCTGATTTGGATTTGGTTGGGTGTTGTAGGATTGAACGTATGTACTGTGCCCTTGGCTACTGGGTGGTGGAGGAACAAATGTATGTGCGGAAGTATTAAGGTTGGACGCAACGGTCACATGTGAACCATAGGAAGGATTAACATAGGTTACTTGCGGAGTGGAATTGTGTGGAGCTTGAGAGACGGTCAATAGATTTTGGATCGCTGAATTTGGAGTAACATAGGATATGTGTGAAGCTTGGGATATGGGATGCAAATTTTAGACATTAGTGGATGGATTAATATAGGATACATATGTACCGATAGATGGAGTAACTTGGGATATGGCAAATACATAAGACAATGAGGGTTGAGATATGAAAGATGGATTGGTAGATGGATTGGCTTGGAATTGTGCTTGTGACACAATGGGTGGAATAAGATAAGATGTTTGGGTATTGGAAGGTTGCGATCCAAAGAAAAGTTGGTCAAGTGGAGAAGAATTAGTGATGGGAGGATTAAGATCAATGAGGGGAGCCTCTAGATTGGTTTGGGGCATAGTTATGGTGTTTATAGAGGAAGATGCATTGGATGGTTGGAATGGTTGAGATGATCCAACATGCGACACATTGACAATTGGCATTTGCAATACTTGAGGTGTTTGGACTATGGTTGTAGTGCTTTGCATGGTATGGGGTGCATTAGCAATAGGCACACTTGGAGTAGAGATTGCAAGAGTTTGTGAAATAGGTGTTATATTGTGATGTGCATTTTGAGAACTAAGGGCTCATGCATTTGGGCAATATTGGTTGATTGTATGAGAGGTTGTTCGGTGACGGGAGTATGAAATGGAGGGAATTGAGCCAAGGATGGTGACACAATATTAGAGGGTGTGGTTGTAGGTTTAGTGGACATGGTAGTGATAGTAGTAGGAGTGACATTTGAAGGTGCTTCTTTTTGGATGATGGACAAATCAAAGTCACTTGGTAGCAAAGTTCCTTCTTTGAGAAAATTCACAAGTATGGTTTGTCGATTGGCTTCTATAATTTTGTTGGCATGATGTACGACTTTTAGATCTTGAAGGTCATCTTCCAAGGAATCATCATAGACATATGTTTGTTCTTGTGACCCTGGAGTAGAGGATGAGGCTCCTATAGTGTAACCTTTGGGTAAAAATAGTCTCGGGTCCAGTTTGGTTGTAAATTGTGAAGCATCCTTAAGAGGGGTGTTTTAGAGTTGGTGCAAGTTTCTCTCCATGGCTTCCCTATATTGTCTCCTTGTTTGAGGCATGGGATGATGTTGGCCCAGATTGGTAGACTTGTTTCACAAAGGTTTTGAGACTCCAAAGATGATGGTTTGATTGTTTGATGTTTTGGTTGATAAGTTGCTTGGATTGATAAGATGTTTTGGATTTCTAGGTTGATTGTTTGGATTGGATTGCTTGATTGGTGATTAGATTGATTTGCTATTTTGGTAGCTTTGGATATGGTCTAATTGATTGATAGGCTGATTAGATTGCTAATTGGATGCTTGGCTGATTGGATAGTTGTTCAATTGTTGATTTGGTTTTTTGGATAAGGAGTACCCCTAGAGATGGACTCTTGAACTCAAGGGATAAATTTATGTTGGATAGGATTCTAAAGATGATGATAATCAAACTTGAATGGTGGTTTCAGCTATAGAAAGCTAGTGATTTGATTTGGATGGTTGATTTAGTTTGTTGTTTTGGGAGTCTCAATGGATACAAGGGATCAAAAGTCTAAAATATATGATGGTTTTAGGGTCAACAAAATGGTTGCTGCAGAGACTGGGTTAGAAAATGCTCAAGATAAAGCTTGTAGACCAGAAATGATGCTCATACAGCAAGGAAAATGAGGGTTTTAGTAGAAAATTTGGGTAATTGCCTGTAGATGACCAATTGTGAGCTAGGATAACCCAATTGCGACGATGGATAACTCAATTGCGATCAGGGATAAACCAATTGTGACAAACTGTTGTTTAATTGCGACCAGGATGTTAACAAATGTGACGGGCTGCTGTTCAATTGCGTATGGAAATTTGCAAATGCATTTGACATGGTTTTTAAAT
Source organism: Cunninghamia lanceolata (assembly GCA_027924645.1). NCBI lineage: Eukaryota > Viridiplantae > Streptophyta > Pinopsida > Cupressales > Cupressaceae > Cunninghamia > Cunninghamia lanceolata. The sequence continues at coordinate 4,523,310 of BSBN01000515.1, forward strand.
AGTAGGGTTTAGCAGAGACCAATTATGTATGGGTTTTGACCAGATACAAGTTTCTGTGGCTCAATTATGTATGGGTTTATGACAAATGCGAAGGTTCACAGTTCAATTGTAGTTTCAAGTTGAATTTGACAGAAAAAATGATGGTTGTGAGCAAACAATCACTCCAACATTCACAAGCATGTACACCCTAGGCTAGACAAGGACTGTATCTGTTGAGTTCCCACTTGGTTTTACCCAGTCGTGTCTACTTATGGTGTATGGCTCCAGGAACTTGGGGCATGAGCTCCCCCTTACAGTGCACTCACTTCTCAGGCACACCAAGTTCCAAGTCCCCAAGGATCGCAAACTTTGAGATACTTTGCTATCTTTGCCATAAGCTGCAAAAATGTGGGATGGCTATGGGAGGCCTAATCTTCTGTCCTCTTGTATCAATAGATAGAGGGTATTTTTCTACTACACAAAAGTTGCTAGTATGGGGATCCATTCAGGTGGCTACACATGTGGCGATTCACTCCGTTAATGGAGGTTTCCTAGCCCAAAGAGGTTACGCTCAATGGAGTTTTTGGGGAAACATTCGTTGGTGTAACACAACTACACATATTACTTGTGGCTTTCGACACAAACACGTTCTTATATAGCGGCTTGGAAGAGCTTGGCTTTAGCTTGTTACCACTTGGGTCATACCCCTTCTCACACCAGGAAGGTAGGCCCTCTAAAGATAATAATGAGTTCTCATGCACCCAAGATCCATTTGATAGGCAAGGGGAGAGGATGCTTTTGTTATTAAATTTGGGTTACACACATACACAACAAGCAATCAAGAAAGATAAAACAAGCATGGAGCAAACAATGGTTCCTTTTAAGCACCGAATCCAAATGTTCCTAGATTAGTGATAAAAATGAGATATCTTGGACCAATCGATGCTGCAACAAATGGATTAGTAGTTTCAAAACCTCCTTTCTTTGACAAATTGATAAGATGCTGCACAAAAAGATGATTAGATGCCAAAGAAATCAAGCAGAAATGAAATTTAGCCAAATACGTATGAAAACAACCAACTATGATGATCTGGGTGGCAATTGCGCCTAAAATAAAACCAAATGTGAAGATTTATTGACCAAATGCACACGGATTTGAACCAATTGTGACTTTCTGCACTTCAATTGTGCTCAGACTTGGACAATTGCGACGATCTGCACTTCAGTTGCGCTCGGCTTTGAACAATTACAACAAACTTGCAAAACAGAAAAACCCTAGATACCAATTGTGGCTGAAAAGACCAATTGCGATGCTCTGCAGTATAATTGTGTTTGGATTACAACCAATTGTGATTTTTTGTTGATCAATTTTACTCAATTTGTAGCCAATTGTGACAATCTGCAGTGTAATTGCAATTTTCTATTAATCAATTGCACTCGAAACCCTACAAAATCTAACTTCACAAAAAAACAACTTGCAAAAAGATGTTAAATCAAGGGCGTGAGTCCCACTGGGCGTGCCACAATGTGTGAGTAGGAAAAATCAGGTTAGGATGATCAAACAATACAAATCAAACCCAATCCTACCACCTTCAAAGAATCCATCTAAATGACACAAAATACAAACAAATTGAAAGCAAGTCACCTAGATTATTGATTCCTTGGTTGGATTTATGGATTGCTTCTCAATTGTAGACAATCATAAGTGCTAAAGCTACCATGATGATGGATGTAATTGCTCAAAATGCTCAATGGATGCTAATGGAAGTGTTATGCTTGAGACAATAATCTAGACGCTATATGGTGAGATATGAAATAATGGGAATGAGTGGGTGTATATATAACACTCAATAAGAGTTGATCAACAATGAAGATTATGTGGCTATGCGAACGGTTGAGATGAATTCATGATTATAGGTGAATGTGCATAAGACAAGTGTAAGGAAGAGGATAAAGCACATGTGTGATTGTGTACACAAATAATTTTATTTAATAAGTTTAAGTGTGATAGTGTACATAAAAAGTACTACATATGTGAATGTGTACACAAAAAGTACTACCACACATGTTTCAAATGGAAGATGAACAAATGTCGGCATATGATGGCAGGTGAGGATAAATGATGGGATATGTGAGGGAAATTAATTAATTAAATAAAATTTATTTAATTAAAATAGAGAGAATAGAAAGATAATTAAATAATTAAAGATTATTTAATTATAGATAGAAGAATAGAAGAAAGATAGATAATGAATTAATTAAATAAATATAAATTTATTTAATTAATAGAGGAAATAGATGATTTAAGAGAAAATAGAGAAATTATTCAAATGTGTTAGACAAATGCAGATGATGGATAATGCAATGTTTTGATAATAATAATCAGGCCAATTTTTGGGTGTCTACACCCTGTTTTATCAAAAATAAATATTTTTTTGCCATGAATGTTAGCATTGAAATTATTTTTAATACAAAATAGAAAAATAGAAATATATACATCATTCCTAGTTAGGATAGCCAATAATTTATCATATAATCAGATTAATACTAGCATGATAGGGTTTTTTTAGGTCATAAAGGAAGGTACTTTTTTCAAAATATGATGAGGCCAATATTCACCTCATCAACAAATGGGTTGAGCTTGGGGTAAACGAAATCATCCTCAATAAGGATGGCTTTTCGAAGGTGAGCTAGACTCTTGGTTGTTTCATCTAGTTTGTGAGTGTGTGTGCTTTACTTATTGACTCCTTTTCTTATGAATGTCACCCTTGTAGCTTTGATTGGGGTCTCCACTTGGGAGCACAAACATTATGCAATATTTCTCATTTTCTTTTATTATTATTTTTCTTTTTATTTAAATTTGAATTGGATTTTTGGACTCCCTTGACCTAACCTCACACCACTAGGAAGAATCGAGGGCTCATTATCAAAGGTTAGGCAAGGAAAGTAGGGGCTAGATGTAACCAAATGGGTACAAATAGCTTTTAAGACTTCCCCCTTGTCAAGGAGAATTAGGGAGACTTGCCTATTAACTTCTACAAGGTTTTGTAGACTTGAAATTCTTGATGTGTATCGAACCAAACTTAAAGACAACTAAGACTAGGATCAATTTAAAGATTTAAGTGGATTCATTTAAATTGTTAGGAATGTAAGTGGTAAATGGTAAAGATGGTTTAGGAATTTCTGATTTATTAAAGGTGGCCTATACTAGCAACTCAAGACTCCAACTGAGACAAAAATAGAAAAGGGTGAACCATTGACAAATGATATGATGAAATGAATAGGATGCAATGAATGCTATGCTTTTTTGAATATGTGTCTGTATATATATCTCTACACTTTTTTAAAAATGTAATACATGATATGAAAAATATTAATGATTTTGTGGAACTCTTCACCTTCCATTGTGCATAGAAGGTAGGTTTTGTTGTCAACATCTTTCTTTACTGATATCAATTGACCCAATTTGGCCCAAACTTCTAGGTTTCACTAACTTTTGTCTATACGATTATCTATCTTGAGCACAAGATCTCTGACCTTAAAGGCTCTGGGAGTGACCTTGTTATATTACTTACTTGTAGGGATAGTATGCCTCATGTCTTTGCATACTCTTAGTCATTCTCATTAAGCATGTCAAGCTCTACCAATCTGATGGCTCAGTACTCTTCATGGTCAAGGAGTCCTTGGATAGACACCTATAGGTTAGGTATTTCTACTTTGAGGGGTAGAACTACTTTTTAATCAAAATTAAACACATATGGAGTTTCCCCCATAGGTGTTCTAATGCTTGTCTTATAAGCCCAAAGAGTAGGATACACTTTCAAGTACCAATCCTTTTTGTGTTTTTGATGATTTTGAGTAATATAACCTTTAACTTTTTGTTTATGGCCTTTGCCTATCCACCCCCTGAAGATAATACTAGATGTAAAATTGTGATTGATGTGGATCCATTTACATAGCTCCTACATTTGAGGGTTTTTGAAGGATGAGGCATTATCTATTACTATAATATGCAAGATTTCAAACATGCAAATATTTTGGTTCTAGAAAAACTTCATGATTACCATTCTTGAGACATTACTTAGAGGGATGGCCTCTAACCATCTTGTAAAATACTCTGCCACTATAATTATAAAAGTGTGACCATTTGTTGATGGTGGTGAGATCTTACCTACGATGTCTAACCCCCATGTGGAGAATTGTCATGTTGTAATGATGGGTTGAATATATCAAGTTGGGGTATGTTGAGCATGTGCATACATTTGACATTTTAGGCAATTCTTCACAAATTTGATTACTTCTCCTTTGAGATTGGGCCAAAAGTAGCCTAATCAATGAATTTTTTTATTGTGGCCTGTCCATCAAAGTGTCTTCCATAGATTCCACTATGATATTCTTATAAAATTTGACTCACCTCATCTTTATCTATGCATCTTAGCAACATCCCATCAAGGTTTGATATAAATTATTATCAATCATGACATATTTTGATGCTAAGATACACATTTGCCTCTTTCCAATGCAGGTTTGATCCATAGAATAGGTGTCAATTGTCAGATACCTAACTATTTCACCATACCAATGAGAGAAATCATATTCAAAAAGTTCTATAGTGCAAACCCTTCATCAAGGAAGTCTTTGTCAATTGGCTCTTCTTTGGAAACTAAATTTTTTACAAGCCAATCAATGATTTCCTTCCCTTTAATGGATGTTTCCTTGATGTACATTAATTTTAATTCACTAAGGAAGGTCAAGAAACACCCCACCCTCTTTGATAGCATTTGTTGCTTAAGGAAAGTTCACAGGGGTTTTGACTTAGTAATATATTGTATCTCTTAACTCAGCATGTAATGGAGAAGGCATTGCATGGTGAAGATTATGACCAAAAATTACCTTAGCTCAAGTATAATTTGTCTCATAGTCAAGTAAGGTATGATTGATGATGTATATGGCCCTTTCCTTTCTGTCATTGTGTTCTTGTGATAGCATGCATGTGACTAAGACTTCAGTAGCTCTAAAGTATAGGATAAATGGGTGATTTCATTTAGATGGCATGAGTGTGGGAGGGTGAGAAGAAACTATTTCACTTGATCGAAGATAGTCTAACAATCCATTATCTAGGTTACTTGAGTATTTTTATTCAATTACTAGTTAATCAGGTATATTTTAAATGTGAGGTCTGGTATGAAATGTCATATTACCTCTAATTGGCCAAGGAAAATTATAGATACATATTTGATGGTTGGAGGACTTGTATCTAGAATTAATTTTACTTTAGCCAGATCCACATCTATTCCATGATGGAAAATGATGAAGTCAATCAATTTTCTAGTTGTGACTCCAAAGATGCACTTTTCAATGTTTAGCTTGACCTTGTACTCACACAATCCAATAAAAATCCCATGTCGTTCTTCTACATGCTTTGATCTCTTCTTTGAATTTGTGATTAAATCATCTAGGTTAGATTCCACTTTATGATGAATAAGTTTGTGGAATATATGGATCATAGCCCTCTGGTATGTGGCCCTTGCATTTTAAGTTGAAGGTCATCACAATGTAATACAAGGTTCCCCAAGGAGTTGTGAATCTTGTTTTTCTTTGGTCAAAATTTGTGATGCAAATTTGATTTTCAACTAAGAACCCATCCATGAGGGACAATATCTTGTATTCGGTGGTAGAATCTACTATTTGATCTATAGATGGAAGAGGGAAGTCATCCTTTGGACATAATTTTTGATGTCCCTAAAGTCAATACATATATTGACTTTCCCATTCTTTTTGAGAAATGAGACTATGTTTATTTTCCACTTGATGTAATCCACTGGCTTGATAAAACCCACATCCAAAAGTTTCATTAGCTTCTCTTTTACCTTCATGGCCACCTTAGGTTTGATTGGTATTAGTTTTTTATTAACTATCTTTGCCTTAGGTTTAGTGATCAAGTTATGCACACATGCATTGGGGTCTTGGGTAGGAATGCCTAAATATGTACATGAAAACACATCTACAAAGTCAATGATAATTTTTGTGTATTCCTCTACTTCCTCACTTATTAATTCAGCATTTAATTTAGCATCTTTCATTTTTTGGGGTGCCTATGTTGAGGTCTATTGTATCTCCTACCAAGGATGGATGACCTTCAATCTTTCAAGGGGTAGGAAACATATCTAGGGTTTTCTCAATTTGTAAAATATCCAATTCTCCTTCAAAAGAATCATTAGGATGGGGTAAAAGAGTATACCCTCTTTTATGGTAAGCTTGTGGCAAGTCATTATATCCCTACATGTATTTTAGAATGGGTTCATCATTTCCTACATAATATTGCATGAAATGCTTTTCTCTATTCTTGGAATAGCTAAGTATGTGTGATAGATTGCCATATTTATACTAATGACCCACCTCATATTGTGATAACAAATTTTGAGTTCTATAATTATGTGTGAGGTGTGAACATGGTAGAGGAAGTGGCCATGGAATCCACAAGCTAATTTTCATTACAAGGGATAGTCTACATGGAGAAATAGTCAAAGCATTAGATCAATTTACTGATGGCATCTTTGTATGTCTGTAGCCTTTCAAACTTTGTCTCACTATTCTTACAAACTTGATTTATCACTACTTGGGAATCTCCAAAGATAAATATTACGAGCTCCCAATTTTAAAGGCAACATGACTCTTAAGGAAAGGGCTTCATACCTAGCAACATTGTTTGTGCAAAAAAGTCTAAATAGAAAGAAAAGGGGAGCACTTACTCATTAGGCAAGGTTAGGACCACCTTATCTATAGCCCATGTCATCCATCTGACTCCATCAAAAGGTGGGTCTAGAGGTTATTTGGAATTGAAACAATTTTGAATGACAAGAATGGGTTGGGATTGTTCATTTTCCTAATTGGGGAAGTTTGACCATATAAACTTTGGTGTCTTCTTCCTCAATTTGATTAGCAATTCAATGATATAAATGTTGGTATCTTTCTCAAATGGGATCCTTGCCATATTGAAATGAGCATACAGTTGCATTACATGGACATCAAACATGAATTTGCCAAATTCCTACCATTAGGAAGGCCCAGTTGTTTTAGCAATTGGTTTTGTAGAAATGATTGAGACTTGGTTGGAACTTCCCCATTTTTTAATGTCCTAATTCCTTGTTACTTGGTAGGTTTTGAGTAGTCCCATCTTTTCTTTATTCCTATGGTTTGTGATGCGGGTTCGGTATCATGACCTTATTGGTGGAAAGCTCATAGTTAGTTGGTATACCAATCTTGTTTTTAGTCATGTCTAACTTAAGGATGTTGAATGACTTTGGGTCACCCTTGGTGATGTAGGATTTTCCTATGTGAAGTAAGTAGATCTCTCAAAATAAGGTGGAAGGGATCACCTTCATCTTGTGGATCCAAGGTCTTTCCAACAACATGTATTCCATGTCTTTTTCTATCACATAAAATATTGTTTGGACCATCTTGAGTCCAAGGGAAACTAGGAGCATTATCTTTCCATGGTTGTTGCCTTGAAGTTATCATAGTCGTGCAAAGTGTCTTTGCAAGATATGATGTTTGTGTGACTGTAACCCATTCTTTCTGAAAGGAAGCTAGGTGTGCGGAAATCACTTCCTACACTAATCTAATGAGGAGAGATGAGTGCAAATTATTTTTAACCTTTACAATTACAGAATGTTTAACACAACAATGGAGATATTGTAGTAAACACATACACAAGAATGTAACAGAAGAAGAGAGAGACAAGATATACGTGGGGAAAACCCTTACGAGTGAAAAACCCCACACTCCAAAATACAGCTCAAATGTATTTCGTAAACAATGAAGGTTACATTATAGCCACAGAGCCAATGCTCTTATAGGAGTCTTTGACACACGTATTTGGAGACAATCCAATAGCATAACAGTACCTGTCAATCACATACTACATCTCCTCTCCAAAGCACCTGTTTATAAATAAAATACAAGGCAAAAATGGGATGGGCGTCCAACATGGCCTCATGACCCAAAACCCATGCCTATGGACACTTGTCCAACATTGTAAGATGTTCCTAACACTTGTAAAGTCACCCCATCCCAAAGAGGTCACCTATTCCCAATTTGGGTAATGACAGATGCTCCTATGACTCTTACAATCATCATAGAATCCGTCATACTAACATATCTTATAGCTGTAAGAGAATCTATCATAAATAGGATATAAATAGAATATTATCTTACATGTCATAACCCTCCTTGGGGAACCCAAATATGCCTTTTTCAAAGATGCTTCTCGACACATGTCTTCACCTATCATAGAATCTTCCATTTTTGACTCTTACATGTCATAGATTTGTCATAGGAATATGTCATAACCGTTTCGGTCAATATTCCCTTACACATTATCCAAGATGCCAACACATGGAAAAATATTCATACCACTAAGTAGGACACCTATCTCCTCATGTGAGGACAAATTTACATTTGGTCATCTTCCATGTAGGATGACACATCACTGTGCCAACTCCCACAAGATGACAACATAGGATTTGCATCCTAATTACACAATAGGCAATAAATAAATAAATACAATGAAATAATACAAAGAATTACCAAGGTTGAGACACCTTAATTCCCAACATTCTCCCACTTGTCGAACACCTTGTAAGAGCCAATGGAAATATTACGATTTAACTGCTATAGGTCGAGAGACCCATAGACTCCGAACACCATCTGAACTTCTCTGTGCCCACTGGTTTTGTCAATGCTTCTGCAACATTCTTCAAAGTTTCTACCTTCTCCAAATTCACCTTCCCATCCTCTACCATGTCTCGCATTAAGCAAAACTATACATCAATATGCTTTGTTCTGGCATGGAAAGTTAAATTCTTTGCTAGGAAAATCGCACTCTGACTGTCACAACAAATCGTAATCTGTCCTGCATAAACACCAATATCTAAACACAATCTCTTAAGCCAAATAGCTTCCTTGCAAGCATGAGGTGCTTCCATATACTCATCTTCTGTTGTGGATAAAGCAACCATAGGTTGTCGCTTACTCATCCAACTAATTGCACCACCAAACATTGTGAACACATATGCATTGGTGGATCTCTTGCTGTCAATGTCACCCGCCCAATCAGAATCCACAAATCCATGAATACAAACTGAATGTGGAGGTCCTATAACATTACCATGATAGCATATGGAATACTTGTAAGTACCCCTCAAATATCTGAACACTCGCTTAATTGCATCCCAATGTACCCGTCCAGGATTAGCCATAAATTGACTAAGGATTCCCACTGCTTGGGCAATGTCTGGTCTTGTGCAGACCATAGCATACATCAAACTGCCAACAACACTAGCATAAGGTACTTTGCTCATGTCCTCCACCTCACTAGGAGATTTTGGACAATCATTAATAGACAACTTTGTCCCCAAAGAAACAGGAACACACAATGGTCTACAATCTGCCATGCTGAACCTATCCAACACGGTCTTCACATACTTACTCTGGCTTAACCAAAGTTTTCTGTTTGCTCTGTCTCTTTTGATATCCATTCCTAGAATGTACCTGGCTGCCCCTAGATTTTTCATCTCAAACTATGCTGACAACTAAGACTTCAAATCAGAAATCATATTCTTACCATTCCCAATTAACAACATATCATCAACATACAATGCAATAATGAGAATGCGATCATTGTCAAACTTGTAATACACACAATGATCTGATTTTGATCTTAGATATCTAATTGAAAACACAAAGGCATCAAACTTCAAGTACCACATCCTAGGAGACTTCTTCAAACCATATAAAGACTTTTTCAACTTGCAAACCAAATTTTCTTTACCTTTCTTTATGTAATGCTCTAGCTGTGACATGTAAATCTCTTCCTCCAAATCACCATGAAGGAATGTTGTCTTCACATCCATCTACTCCACCTCTAAGTCATAAGCTGTTGCAAGAGATAACAGGAACCGAATAGATGTCAACTTTTCAACGAGAGAGAAAATTTCACCATAATCAATTCCCTCCACTTGTGAATACCCCTTCGCAACCTGTCTAGCCTTGTACTTTTCAACACTGCCATTTGCACCAAATTTCTTCTTGAACACCCATTTACATCCAACAGGTTTTTTTCCTTTAGGCAAAGGCACCAAGTCCCATGTTTTATTCTTTTCCAAAGAAGCCATCTCATCTTCCATGGCCTCCTTCCAGGAACCTGCATCTTTCATGCCCATAGCCTCTGTCACAGTTCTAAGCTCATCAGTGTTAGTAAGCAAGGCAAAAGCACAACTAGAATCAAGTAATGAATAACCAAACCTATCATGTTGCTTCCTTGTTCGTGTAGACCTCCTCAATGGCTGAGGTTTGAGGTTCTACTTCTTCTTTTGAGCTTTCAGAGCTACTAGAGCTCTCCTCATCATTAGGTCTCACAGGGTCTGTTGGTTTAGTATTCTTAGGGGTAGAAGGAAACTGAACCACATCTTCTTTCTTTTCTATCTATTTTGGCTGTAAAATAATGGAAGAAGGTGTTAGCTCTCTGAAGATAACACTTCTGCTATACAACACTTTTTCAGCCATAGGATCCCAAAGCTTGTATCCTTTCACACTGACACGATAGCCAATGAAGATACACTTAACAACCTTGTTCTCTAATTTAGACTGTTTCTTCCTAGACACATGTGCATATGCCTCACAACCAAAAACATGAAGATGTCTAACTGAAGGTTTCTTACTAGACCACACCTCCATAGGTGTCTTACCAACAAGAGCTAATGTAGGAGATTCATTTACCAAATAGCAAGTAGTGGCTACAGCTTTAGCCCAAAACTTTTGTTCAAGGCTTACTCCACTAAGCATACTCCTAGCCTTCTCCATCAATGTCCTGTTCATCCTCTCTGCAACTCCATTTTGCTGCAAGGTGTAAGGAGTTGTCTTATGTCTTTCAATCCCTTGCTCTTTACATAACTTATCGAACTTTGCTGAATAAAACTCACCACCGTTATCAGTTCTCAAACACTTAATCTTTTTACTAGTCTAATTTTTAGCAAAAGATTTAAACTCTTTAAATCAACTAAAGATTTTAGTCTTGCTTCTGATAAAATAAACCCATGTCCTTTTACTGTAATCATCTATGAAAGATACAAAGTATATAGATTTGGAAATTGAAGGAACATTAACAAGACCAAACACATCAAAATGAATAAGATCCAATACACCAGAAGACTTGTGAGAACTAGAGTAAAACTGAACATGGTTTTTCTTTCCATATACACAATGTTTGCAAAAGTTGAACTCGAGATTACAATCATTTAACCCCTCAATGAGGTTTTTATTTTTCAGGGTTCACAGACCCTTCTCACCAATGTGGCCATATCTCAAATGTCATAACATAGTCTTTTTAGCGAGAAGTTTAACTTCCAAAGCATGTACACTACCATTAGAATGTGTTACAATAGATTTCTTCATTGCTCGTTTAGATGGTGGGGATGAAGTGACTGCAGCTCTTTTCTTTGAGTCAGAAGAACTATTGCACTGTGAAGTGCATGCCTCCAGCTGAAATAGAGTACCTCTCTGAGTACCCTTCACAAGCACCATAGATCCTCTAGTCATCTTGCATCCATCCTTCGAAAAGATAACCTGCACACTTGCATCATTCAACATACTTATAGAAAGTAGGTTCTGTGCCAAGCCTGGGATGTGCATAAGCCCAGTGATCCCCTTCACTCATCAATCAGGGAATTAGATTGAGACTCTTCTATGACCAACAATCTTTAGATGAGAATCATCACCCAGGTACACTCTTCCACCATCGAACTCTTCATACTTCGTGAACCACCTTCGATGCGAGGTCATGTGGAATGAAGCACCAGAATCAATCAACCACACATCATCAAATGCATGGGTGGCTAGGGCTGCGATGAAGGCATCACCATCATCTTGAGATTTGTCTGAATCTGAATCTAGGACATTCTTCTTCTTCTTCTTCTTTTCTTCCTTGCATTCCTTTTGGAAATGCCTAGTTTTGCCATAGTTCCAATAGAGAGCCTTGGACTTTCCAGGAGATTTGGGTCTCCCATGGGATTTGGATCTGCTCTTCTAAGCTTTCTTGTCCTTCTGTTTCCCTTTCTCCTTGGGTCTTCCACGAACCGCAAGAGCCTCTTTGGCTGCCTCAAAAGACTTTCTCCGCATCTCTTCAAATAACAATGAAGATACCACATCATCCATTTTGAATGTGGATGTGGTGCTCCCAATATCCATCACAAGATGATCCCATGAGTCCAGCAAAGAAAAAAGCAAGGTCATACAACAATCATCCTCCTCCATCTTCACACCAACGAATGTCAATTGTGCAACTAACATGTTGAAAGCATTCAGGTGATCTGCAACCGATCCTCCATCCTCCATCCTCAGAGAATACAACTTATTTCTCAAAAAAAGTTTATTCATCAGGGATTTGGCCTGATAAACATCAACCAACTTCTTCCAAAGGTCTTTTGTGCTCTTCTCCTCATGAACATTTAACAGGACAAAATTAGCTAGACTGAGTCTTATGAGACCCTTAGCCTTCCAATCTTTGAGATCCCAATCTGCTTGTGCCATTGCGGTTGGTTTTACACTAGATATAGTTTCCCATAGGTCACAATCAACAAGCATGTCTTCCATCTTAAGTTTCCGTAACTCAAAATTAGTACCATTGAATTTCTCCACCTCTAATCTTCCGGATGTGCCTGCCATCTCTTTCCTGCAACAAGATTTTAGAATGCTCTGCACAAAGCTCACACTCAACCTAAGATTAGCTCAGAAAACCCCTACCCAGCAACTAGGACCAAAGGTGATCAATCTCTGATACCGACTGAAAGGAAGCTAGGTGTGCGAAAATCACTTCCTACACTAATCTAATGAGGAGAGATGAGTGCAAATTATTTTTAACCTTTACAATTACAGAATGTTTAACACAACAATGGAGATATTGCAGAAAACACATACACAAGAATGTAAGACAGAAGAAGAGAGAGACAAGATATACCTAGGGAAAACCCCTACGGGTGAAAAACCCCACACTCCAAAACACAGCTCAAATGTATTCCGTAAACAATGACAGTTACAATACAGTCACAGAGCCAATGCTCTTGCAGGAGTCATCAACACTCATATCTAGAGACAATCCAATAGCATAATAGTACCTGTCAATCACATACTACATCTCCTCTCCAAAGCAACTGTTTATAAAGAAAATACAAGGTAAAAATGGCTCTAACTTGGGATGGGCGTCCAAGATGGCCTCATGGCCCAAAACTCACGCCTATGGACACTTGTCCAACATTGTAAGATGTTCCTAAAACTTGTCAAGTCACCCCATCCCAAAGAGGTCACCTATTCCCAATTTGGGTAATGACAGATGCTCTTATGACTCTTACAACCGTTATAGAATCTGTCATATTGACATATCTTACAGCTGTAAGAGAATCTATCATAAATAGGCTATAAATAGTATATTCTCTTACAAAATGTCTTAACCCTCCTTGGGGTGCCCAAAGATGCCTTTTTCAAAGATGCTTCTTGACACATGTCTTCACCTGTCATAGAATCTTCTATTTCTGACTCTTACATGTCATAGATTTGTCATAGGAATATGTCATAACCATTTCAGTCAATATTTCCTTACACACTATCCAAGATGCCAACACATGGCAAAATATTCCTACCACTAAGTGGGATGCCTATCTCCTCATGTGAGGACAAATTTATATTTGGTCATCTTCCATGTAGGATGACACATCACTGTGCCAACTCCCACAAGATGACAACATAGGATTTGCATCCTAATTACACAATAGGCAATAAATAAATAAATACAATGAAATAATACAAGGAATTACCAAGGTTGAGACACCTTAATTCCCAACACTTTCCAAGAGAGGAAAGAGGACTATGTTTACTATGGTCCCATCATCAATGATATTTTTAATATAGGTATTATAGATTCATAGCTATAAATGCAAGGTAAGATCTCCCCTCCTAGATAAGTGAGCTTTAGTTGGTATTTTCTTGATGTCGAAGAAAAGTCATGGATCTTGTAGTTATGCATTTGGGGGACTTAAATTAAGGTTACCAGTATTAATATGTTCCTCTAGAGGTAGGGTTATATGATTTAGATACTTTAACCCAATAGCCTCTAAGAGTGTTGCATGATGTGATGAAGAGTTCCTTGTAAGATCAATGAGGGAGATCTTTGTAAAATTTCTCTTGAGGTCTTCAATTACCTATCATATAGATTAACAAGGCTTGGAGTAGGGTCTACTACTGAGAACACATGTCCATGGTATTCCCTTTCCAAGGTTGTGTGAAGTAATTGAATATCACTATTCTAGATAGGTTTGACTAACATAAGCATTTTGGTCTCCCCTTTTATGCCTAACTACCTAGGGGTATTTGATTCTTCTGGTGGGGTAGTGACAGTTGACCTTGATGTGGAAAGTTGGATGAATTGGGTTGGTTAGAACTATTGTTACGTTGGTGTAATGGGAAGGTATCTTGATAGATCCATAGGTTTTTAAGGGGCAACAAGTCCCTCTAAGGTGTGGTTTGGGTTACCTTGTGGGAGGAGGAACATGCCAACAATCAAGCAACATTGTTCCTCTAAGAGTTTAGATATGAATCAGTTGTACTCCCAACATATCTTGGTATCATGGTCCCTTGTCTTATGGAAAGAGATGAATTTATTAGGATTATAATTTTGAGGCCTCTGATGTAGATCATATTGATTATTATTGTATGTGTGATTGTTTTGTTGCCTATTGTTCCTTTGGTCATAGTTGTTTCTAGGGGTATAATAAATGACATTAAAATTTTAGTTTCCCATATTCAAGTAGTTATAGTCTCCACCATAGCTATTACCATTATAGTTGCAATTGTTGTTGGCATTATTTACTAGTGGGGCATTTGTAACTCCATTAGTCACAGTGTTCTAATTGTTTTTGAAAACTTTGGAAGCTAAGGGGTTATTGTTGTCATTGTTTTTTATCTTTTGAGTGATTAATCTCCCATTGGTGTCATATGCCTTCCTTCCACTATCTATTATTTCTTGATCGATTCTCAAGGGACTCTTGAGGGCCTTTTTGTATGATTTATAGGGGAGATTTTGGACCTCTTGCATATCCTTGTTCAAGGCATTAAAGGAAAGATCACAAAGTTCCTTGTAATCCATGTCTGGCATGCTTGTAGATAAGTAGATAACTTGTCTCCGTCGCATATAAAGTGTCCAACTAATTCATTGGGATCTTGCTTGACACTCAAGAACTCTTGAGTTCTAATTTTTACTAGTTTGTTCATTTAAAGGTAGTTCCAAACTCATTGACAAATTGTTAGAAAGAGTGAATTGATCCTTTAGGGAGTTTATAATACCAATCTAATGCACTATTTCTTCTAGAGTTTTTGAGAAGATCCTAGCAGTGACCCCATCATAGGGAAGGATCTCCCAAATGATATTGTCCAACTTTGCTATGGGAGTTAGGATCTCCCCGCTTGAACTTAAGGACTTTGGGGAGGGGTCATATTAAAATTATGTTGTAGATGGTATGATTTAGGGGTTCCTTTAGATATTTGAGGTAGGTTCTAGAAATGAAACCATGCATGGAAGGAGAGATCCATCCAAATATGAGCCCTATGGGATGGCCTTGCTAGCCAGATTGCATCTAAAAAGACATGTTTGGTTGTTGAAGTTTGGGGAATGTTTAAAATATTTAGGGAGCTATACTCAAGGGTTGAAAACCTGGTAGAATCATATGGTTTAGATTTTGTGTTGTAGACACCGCACCTGGTTTTCAACAACCATATGATTCTACTAGGTTTTTAATAAATCTAAACCATATGACTCTACTAGGTTTTCAACCCTCTAGTATAGCTCCCAGGTGTATAACAAGATGAAAACCTGGTACAACAAAGGTAAGGGTGGCACAAAATCCTCATTTCTTTCATTACACAAGTAAAATTTGACATATAGGATTAATTACATAACCCCTAGGTTTGGCTCATTTGTGATAGTGGTGAAAAGATTTCTACAAAGCTGATGTTTTAGAGATCTTCATTGCTTGTTTATTTATGTAGGGTTTTGAAGAGACCACTCAATGTCCCCAGCCTCAAACATCTTGACTTGTTGCACCAAGGTGGCCATGAGCACTTTTGGGGTTGTTCTCTCTATAGGATATGAGAAGAAATTTCATTTCCCACTAAACCTAATACAACTAAGACATGCATATAACTTGATGGATGTTAGCATCCTTAAATCAAGAAGTCCAACAGGTGAAGAGATGCTACATTTAATTATCAACCCAGGGTCATGTTTCTTGAAATGATGTTTGTACTATATGTATAGCTCAAGAATACTAGGTGCTTAATTGTGTATAGTGTAGTAAACAAACCCTAAAGCAATGCTGAAATAAAATCCAAGGAATACTAAAATGAAATCGCCAGTACAGAAATTAAATTATATTATTGTAGAAATATAAAAGCATGAAAACTATAAACTAAATCATACATCTAGTTAATAACTAAACTAATTCACAATCTAATCTAAGATTTCCAAGTCTACTCACATAAGACTGAAGATAACAGGGAGTAGCCTAATCACAAGTGGGCCCTTGCTTGCGTTGACTTATTCCTTTACTATTTAAATATTAAATCAGCACATTTACTTTACAATATTTGGATAAAACCATAACAGAACAATATGCAAATGAAAGGATAGATTTCTATTGATTGGAATCAAACTAAATACAAAAATCTTGAGAAAATCTGCGTATTAGATATTTGGACAAAAGCAGATATATAGACACCAAATACAGTTCAAATGTTAATTGAATAACCATAAAATTGATCCACTCTCCTTCATAAAAGGAGAGGATTCCTTATTCTTATAGAATTATAACTAAATTGGGAAATGAAATCTTTGATTAACTAGAAAGAGAATTCTAACTGAAACACTTAAAATGGAACCACAATGTTCCCAAAAGCACAGAAACAATTATCTCATCCTCACACGTCTTCACTTGAAGAGTTATTAACTTATCATGACATCCCCTTTTATTTTGTCTCAGTCTTCTGAAGAGAGCAGGTTGCTATAGGTCGGTTGTTCAATAAATGTGTGCCCTGCTGTAGGAATTAGCCTTTCACTTCATGAACTCCTGTAGGTGTGATTGTAGAACCTTCTGCTCTTTGGTTGTAGGATGACTATGGTGTGGCTATAAGAACTCTGTGGCATGACTTCATGATAGTGAGATTGGATGCTACATGAAGAGTTAGTCCCATAAAAGTATTAAACTGTAAATATTATTGAAAACATACTTATTCACTCACATTGCATATGAAAAATAACCATTTTAACTACACAACATCCATTGAACATTGTATATTTAATATAGTGCTTTAATCAAAGTATAGTATCAAGTCTTATCCATAATATGATAAAAGTATTAGCAGAAGGTACTTGGAAACAATAAAAGAGGAGATAAAAAGAGGCAATTATGAGGCTCATACACCCTCCAACTTAAGGATTTTCTTCTCCTCAGGAAAACAAGGAACTAAGCAAGTTAAACACTAATGCCTAGAGTTGAGCATGAGGGTAGTCCCCCTATAGTCATATGGATCAAGATGTCCTTCTTTCTCCTTCCAGAAGAATCCTCTTTGAGCTTCTATGTAATCTCACCTATTGTTTTCATCTTCTGCTTTGTATGGTCACTTACTAGTATAGTGGGGAATAGGATACCACAAAAGAGGCAGATGAAAGGTTAGTGGCAACCATGCTAGTCCCATTGTTCGAGCCAAATTGATGTACCTATGACCTCTATTGATTGTTGCATGGAAATTATATAAAGAATGTGGTTCCTTCTACTGCAATTCTACTGTTAACTCATGGCACCTGGCTTTTTAACTATCAAATGTAACATTTCCTTTTTCCCTAAGTAGTGCCTAGTAAGTTGCATAGATGGTTCTTTGATCCCTTAGGAGATTTGTAGCCACACTTGGAATCTTATTCAAAATAAACATTCATCATCAATTTCACTGGGATCCTTCACCTCTGCCCTGATTACCAAAGCCATAGATTTTTCTCTTTCCTGATAACTTCTCATCTAAACTCCCTTTTCATACTAATTTCTGATGAAAGAAGTGAGTGCTCTAATTTTTACATCTCTTGTATAGAGAATGGGGTTCCAGTTCAAGTCATAAGGAACAACTAAAACATGCAGATAAAATTCACAAAGTTGGTCCTGCAACTTTGGGAAAGATGTCTTGAAGGCCCAATTTTTTTTTGCAATGTCTACCAGCAATGGGAATGTTATGGAGTAAAAAGTGGACATGTGACTTTTTACCTCCTTGTTTAGCTCCTAGGTCCCTATTATTACATTATACATTCTAAATATTCATCCCGATGTAAAACCCCCCAAAACCAATACAAATTGGGAACAAGTGGCATGCATTATACCTTACCCTAGACCAAAAAGGTGCCTTGGGACTTGGGCACTCATGTCCAAGTCCTCCCTGATTGGTTGGGGCAAATTTCAATGTATGTTAGCATAGGACCTTTAAAAAAGTTTCTCCTTGTCAGTTCTTTTGGTTAATTTCATGAATGTTAATGGGAAAACATATATAAGTGTGTTTTTGAATTCATTATGAACCTAGATGGATATTGTGAACTTATGATATTAGAGAAAAGAGCATTAAAAGCATTCATTGTGTTATTATTGTATATTTGTGTTTGTATTGTGTGTGTTACAAATTTGGAATCATCATCCATCTCCTTATGAGTTGAAGAATCTTCATCCTCCTAAGGTCTTCAACTCCGTAGTGACATCATTTCTATTTGAATCATTTCATCATTTCAATTATCTTTAGCCTCTACCTTGCAAGGGCATGCTCTCTCTAACAATGGTGTTGGGAAAGCTTGAATTCTAACCTGGGATTTGACTGAGGCAAATCCTTAAACACCACAACCCCAAACTCCTCTCTTGTCATCTTGTGTGCAAGTTACAGGTATAGGTTTTAAGAAAGCGGAGTTGGAAGAAGATTGTGCAGGAATTAGGGTTTCAAGATTTGGAAGAAGTTCTAGAATATTCCTCTGAAAAGACTTGGGTAGTTGATGCCCTAGTCTTTTGGGCTTTTAGGATTTGGATCTAGCATATGAGCATCAATTACAATATCTTCTTAGTTTTGACCTCCGGTAGATTCTCAATTTATGACTTGGGCACCCACCGAATTCATACTCTGACACCCCTACTTCTGGAATTAGGTTCTCATCTATTCACTGATCTCAATGCTTCTTTCAGATTGTTCATATCTATCACAATTTAAAAGTTATGCTTTGATCATCATAGAACTAGGGTTTTATGCATATTTGACCTAGGGTTTGATAAAAGACTTGTTTAAATTATCTTTTAATAGAAAACTAGAGCACAAGATCTGTAGTTGAGTCCACCTTCTTCTTGATTGTAATTTAGCTCAATCTTGTCCTTGAATGTTATTGTGGAAGAGGGTTTTGATCTTGTTTGTACCATGGATGCATTCATCTCCTTCTCCCTACATAACATTTTGGTGAACCCGTATCATCACTCATTTGCATCTTGCCAAGTGTTGAAATCAGTCCTTTCATTAATTCATATCATACTTATCATTATTCATTGAAAAATCTTGCATAAATTTGAAAAAAGTAGAAAAAATAAGCATTCTAGGCTTGCATAAAGGCATAGTTTTGCATTTTTCTCACTTCATATCATAGAAAGATTTGAATTTATGATTTTTACATCAAATATGATCCATATTACAGTATACAATCATTCCATGATATTGTACCTTGCATTTGAATATCTCATTTGCTAGGGTTTTGTTGAAAGCTTGTATTTTTCCTATAACCTAGTCATTTGCAAAGCTAGGGTTTGTAGTCAAAATCTTATTTTAGATTTTAATACTATCATAAAAATTTCAAATCATATCTTCCACTGATTTTTTTGCATATTCATTCAAAAATTTTACATAATTTTGGAAAAAGTGCATAATTATCATACTTTTGTAATTACACAATGTGTATTCCAACATAAGCGAATAAGCATTTTTTTCACATATTTTGCAATAAATCAAAAAAATCATCAATATCAACTTTTTTTAAACACTTTTAACATTAAATTCACTTGGTTTGGAGTGACACTAGTGTATTTTTTATCTTTATAAAAGCTTCAAAAACCTGGTTTCCTCAAGTGGTGTACAAAAGTCTCTCATATTGGTTGTATTTGATAAATGAATAGATCTTATTGTACATTGTTGTTCCAAGACATTTTATTATGGAATCTTCATGTCATTTCTTTTTAGTATCTTTGCATGCATATATCAAAGATCTTGATTTTCATAGATTCATAACTCTCATGGGTGAGCATCCTTCAATATTAGAAAATCTAACTGAATTCATATCCATGAACACTCATGAGAAAGATAGTTGTGAAAGTTCTATAAATCATTATAATGCATTGGATATAATATATAAAGTATATGATGATGATGATTCTATGAGTCATCCTATTCGTCCTTTAGTTGAATGTTCAAGTACTCTGGACATCACTAAGGATGTGAAAACCATGAATAGTTCTCTTTTGGTTGCATGTTCAAACCCCTTGGACATCACTAAAGATACAATAATTGACAACTATCTTAACAAATTTGTACCTTCCCTTAGTTCCAATGCTCTTCCTTTAAGGGATGAAACATTTGTGGATGAAGAAAGGTGTCTCAAATTAAATCCTTTAGGGATGGATGTAGAGCTTAATCAAAGTACAAAAAATGTTAATTCAATCATCATGAATAGACTTATTCCACCCACTAATGTTCCTAAACTCATTATGAATGGGGAACATAGTGTGCCTCCTTGCTTCAAACCGGTGATCATGGTTCAAGGTGCTCCAACACCACCTACACCCCCAGGTTACATTCTCAATTTCACAAAATAAATTACTCAAGGAAATCAAGCAAATTAAAATATGTCACAACAACCCTATCACAATGTGGTTGGTCACACATACAATACATGAAATAATAAACAAAGTAAACAATAGTCAAACATTCTGTCCACTTTACCAACTTCTCAACCTATGCTTCCTCAACCACTCCATCTTACTCATAAAGGTGGTCAAGATTATGATCTTTTTGAAAAGCTTCATGCTACTCTCGCTAAGATCTCTCTTTGGGAACTCATACAAACATCGCCTACATACCACAAAATACTCTAGTAAGCTTTATAAAAGGTGATTGTACCACCTGTTGTTAAGCCTAATGATGTAGTAGCTCTATTAGATTGTATGCGTGCAACAAAAATGGATATTGTATTTCACCAACATGAGTTACCATCAATGGAACTTTAGGACGAATATGATCCTCTTGTAATCCCTGTCACAGTAAATAAAAAGTTGATAAAGCGAGTTATGATTGACAATGGATCAACTCTTAATGTTTGTGGCATTGATTTGCTACATAAAATCAAGGTTGATACATCTTTAATCAAACTAGATAAACTTACCATTAGTGGCTTTGGTAATGTTGGTAGACAATCATTGGGTACCATAACTTTACCTATAGAGGCTGGACCCATGACATTACCTACTCTTATCCATGTCATGCTCGATACGCTTGCATATAACATCATCCTTGGTAGACTATGGATTCATGCCATGCGGGTAGTTTCATCTACCCTTCATCAATCAATAAACTTTATTTATGCAAATAAAATTCACACCATTGAAGCTGACCTGAATCCAGAAATTTGTTTATAGGTTGAGGTGAAAAACAAGTTGTCAATCACAAACTTCTCAATAACTTAAAATTTAATTCATCAATACCTCTTGTTGTAGATAATACTGTGAAAGATTCTAAATCACCATCGAATGCACTTTTTGGTGACAATTGGGGTTCATTAGATTTTACTCCTTCCTTTATGGGGGAATATAAACTTAATAACCCTAATCTTGAAGCATCAAAATTTGCCTTGATCTCATCCAAGCAATCTTTGGAACTACCTAAAGTTTTTTTAGTAGAAAACAAAGACAATACTTTCACTTACACTATAGAATATGAGTCTTATGAGGCCCCACATTCTTCTAAAAACATGGAGTCTCTTTATGGCCGTGGATTTCAAATCCTTTACAAAAATTACAACTACATAGGCAATGGTTGTGGTGTAAACCAAGAAGGAATTAAAGTACCTTTAAAAGCTGTTGCACATAACTCTTCTGCTGGTATTGGATACTGTTCTTTGAATCCCACCAAAGCCTACCATCGTCCTACTCTTAATAGTAATGCAATATCAACAAGTTCAAGATATATCCTGAGATGATAGACATGATTGTCCACCAAGAAATATCCCATTAAACCAGGTAAGTATTTCTCCCTCATTAATCTACACTCGTTGTAACACCTATTCTAGTTTCTCTCAAGAGTGACCTCCTCCTAGATATAGATGTTGATAGTGTTGTGTTGTGTTCCCTCGTGTTGTGGTAAATGTTGTTTAGGTCCCTTTGGATGACCCTTAATACTCTTGGAAGGTCAAGGATACATGGAGACCGCCTCTGTTGTGACCATTCTTCTATTTGTTTCTCTATTCTTCTATTCCTCTCCTCTATTTTATTATTGTGTGGTGTGCCTTGGGGGCATAGTGTTGTGGAGGATGTCTTGGGGGCATCTTCCCACATTGTAAACCCAAGTCACTCTTTTCTCCTCTCTCATTTGTAATGTTCCTATTCTTCAGTGGATCTACTAGTCGGTGGATGATGAAAACAAATAAATACTGATAGGGATAGTGTTTCCCTTCAACAAGAAAGAAAAAATGGACCTAGTCCATATATGAAGATGGGGTTGATATATATTATTGATGCTTGACTAGTAGAATTACTCTGTGTGATTTGTATTGTGAAATTTGTTGTAACAAACATTTGCAATACTCTAAATCTGCTTCTATACACTTTGGATTGTTTTGCATCTCACCTTGTTGCTACACTCAGGCCTAAGATACATGTAGTATAACCTCACAACTATACTTGGTTCCAAACCCGCAAGTGTAGCCTCGGTCTATTATGTGATTTGATAAATGATTTCTGCATAACTTTCATGAATTGATTTGGTTGTTATCTTAGAGTAAGATTTTCTAACCAAATCTTATATCTTGTTGATTATGTTAGCAAATGATATCAATGTGTTTGTGGGTACATTCGGTGATTGCAAGTACATGTCACTTTGGGGGGCATGGGCTTTGAGAAATCTCTTGTTCCCTTGCATGTTTTCACTTTACCTTAAATGTGCTTTATACTAGCAAGTAGGATCAACCATTTTAAGGTGGGGGCATATATCACGATCACTTCTTGGATATTTTAGATATTGATAAAGCATGTTTGCATAATGCATATGCTTCCTTTTCACTATAAGGCGTCTCCGTGATGCAGGTGGGGTTGTGTACTTTGATCTATTACGTATACCTCCTTTTCACTATAAGACTCTTCATGATGCGGGTGGGGTTGTATACTTTGAGCACATGGTTCCTTTTCACTGTAAGGTATTTGTGGATGCGGGGGGTGTTGCAAGTATGGGTCTAACCGGTGTTGTCATTGATGTCAACATACTCCTGTTGCACTAATGATAAGGACTGGATGAGCTGTGAGTTGAGGATATTGAGAAAATTAGTCTCAATCAGGAACAGTGAAGAACAGTGATGACAGTAAGGTAAAAGTCCAAGATAGGATGAAGATCAGAGGATGCAAATTAAAGGGTTTGTAGATATGTGTCTTAAGGTGGTCCAGTAGAGATTACAGAGGTTCGCATGAAGATCTGAAGAAGGTGTGGCGGTTCAAGTAAAACTAGTTCTGGTAGATGTTCAGTGGTGACAGAGTAATACAGATAGGTCCGGTGAGATCCGGAAATGAAAGATCCTACTCTGCGGATTTGAGGGAGTGCTAAGGAAGTCTTTGTGGAGTGTTATCTAGATTAGTTCATGGTTTGAAGGTCCGGAAGCATGTATTCTTCTGTGACAGTAATGACAGACTGTGTTCTTGAGGTTCCGAATGAAGAAGAGATGGTTTTCAGTAAACAGATAAAGTGCGGATGTTCTTGGTGAGTCAGGATTTCTTATAAAGATCTTTGGATCGTTTCTAGCCCGTATTGGTGATCCGCATTAGAGTTGGAGCCCGCAATTGAAGAATAACCTCCGGATGATGATGTTCTTGTTGAGACAGGCCGACCGGATGAGTTATCCATCTAGCAGATAATCTTATGAATGTTTGCCAACTTAGATGATCATTCCCAAGTCGATGCCTTGTATAAATAAGGGATTGTGAAGTCAGTTTGAAGTTGTCCTTGTGGTGATGGGTATGTAGTAGCGAGGAGGAGAGCGAAAGGTAGAGCAGAAGTATTGGGCTTAAATGGAACTGATTCAAGCATGGTGAAGAGCTATTCTCCAGTTCATGTATGTGATATTTATTTCCTTGTAGACAGTGTGTCTCTTGTAGGCAGTGAGCCTCTTGTGAGCAGTGTGCTCAGGTAGTGAGCCCTAATTGGCATGTGCCATTTTGTTCTTTCTATTCTTCTAACAGAGAATACAATCTTGGGTTAATCACCTCATGGTTTTTCCCTTAACTGGGTTTTCCACGTCAAAATATTGGTGTCTTATGTGTTGATGTGTTTCTGCTCTTGATTTGAATGCACTATAGTTCATGATTAATATACTGCTAATCACTAAAAGGTTTTAAGTGTTTAAATGGAGAAAGTTTTGTACAACTGATTCACCCCCCCTCTTAGTTGTATGCCCTAAGTCTAACAGGGGGGTTGCATTTTAAAATCCCTTCTATAGAAGGTGGGATGGTGTAACTCTTGAGTTAGTTGCACATCCTTTTAACAAAGTCCTCATTGTGAGGTGGGGTTGGATCTTGAGCCATTCACCCTTAAGCGTGTCTTTGGTGGTTGTGGTAACATAGCTCAACCATCAGGTGTGTTTGGCATTTTGTTATGTATAAGGTGTATAGTGTGTCAATGACATACTATATAGCGCTCGTGTATTCCATGTGTTTTCCATGTCTTCCTTGTGTGTCTTGCATGTTTTTCATGGTCTAAATGCACGTAGTGATGAGCTCCCTCCACACTTTGTGTTTTGTGTGTCTTTGATGGTGGCGTGTAGCGATGAGCTCCCCCCATCGCCTAGTTAGGATTACATATATATTTGTTTAATCGTGTCTTCTCTATGTATTGCATGATTGTATTCATGTCTTCTACGTGAATTACATGCTTCATTGTCTTCTCTATGTTTTATGTGCTTGCTTACTATATTCATTGTGTCTTCTATTAAGTGTTTTCTTATGTTTGCCTAAGCTTGGTGGATAGAAATGGTCTTCCAAAATTAGGGTGTGTCTTTGCTCTAGTGTTTGATATGATTCGACCGTACTTTAATGCATGTATTGATTGTAATATCATACACAAATTAAAGTGGGGGCTAAATGTTATGGAGTAAAAAGTGGACATGTGCCCTTTTACCTCCTTGTTTAGCTCCTGGGTCCCCGTGATTACATTATACATTCCAAATATTCATCCCGATGCAAAATCCCTTGAAACCAATACAAATTAGGAACAAGATGCCTATATTATACCTTACCCCAGACCAAAAAGGTACCTTGGGACTTGGGCTCCCGTGCCCAAGTCCTCCCTGATTGGTTGGGGAAAATTTCAATATATGTCAACATAGGACCTTTAAAAAGGTTTCTCCTTGTCAGTTCTTTTGGTTAATTTCATGAATGTTAGCAGAAAAGCATATATAAGTGTGCTTTTGAATTCATTATGAACCTAGATGGATATTGCAAACTTATGATATTAGAGCAAAGAGCATTCAAAGTATTCATTGTGTTATTATTGTAGATTTGTGTTTGTATTGTGTGTGTTTGTTGTAGATTTGGAATCATCATCCATCTCCTTATGAGTTGAATAATCTACATCCTCCTAAGGTCTTCACCTCTAAGGTGACATCATTGCTATTTGAATCATTTCATAATTTGGATTATCTTTAGCCTTTGCCCTGCAAGGGCACACTCTCTCTAACAACGGTATTGGGAAAGCTTAAATGCTAACCTGGGATTTAACTAAGGCAAATCCTTAAACACCACAACCCCAAACCCCTCTCTTGTCGTCTTGTGTGCAAGTTACAGGAATAGGTTTCGGGGAAAGTGTAGTTAGAAGAAGATGTGCAGGAATTAGGGTTTTAGGATCTAAAAGAAGTTCTAGAATATTCCTTTGAAAAGACTTAGGCGGTTGCCACTCTAGTCTTTTAGGATTTTAGGCTTTGGATCTGGCATCTAAGCATCAATTACAACATCTTCTCAGTTTTGACCTCCAGTAGATTCTCACTTTAGGACTTAGGTGCCTACCGAATTCATCCTTTGACACCTTTGCTTCCAGAATCAGGTTCTCCTCTATTCATTGATCTTAGTGCTTCTTTCAGATTGTTTGTATCTATCACAGTTTGAAAGTTATGCTCCGATCATCATAAAACTAGGGTTTTATGCATATTTGACCTAGGGTTTGATAAAAGACTTGTTTAAATTATATCTTTCCATAGCAAGATGGAGCACAAGATTTGTAGCTAAGTCCACCTTCTTGGTTGTGATTTAGTTGAATCTTGTCCTTGAATGTTATTGTGGAAGAGGGTTTTGATCTTGTTTGTACCATGCATGCATTCATCTCCTTTTTCCCTACACAACAGGGAGGTTTCTTACAAGTTGCATAAACTAAAAAATTAGAAAATTTTCTCAAAAACAATGTATATACTTTGGCAAGGGGTTTGCATTGTATGATTTGACTAGAGAGTTCTATCATTTTCTCTATTCTCTACTTCAACTCATCAATTTATTTTTATTTTTCCTTCATCTTCCCTTCAAACTTTTTTTCCATTTATTTCTTCTCTTCATCCCACTTCCTCTTCATCATTCTTATCTCCTTATCCCTTCTCCATAACAGATAATCAATTGAAGGACCATCTTTCTGTGTGGTTGTATGATGGCTGGAAGGACCAGATGAAGTGGAAGGGACATCATGCCTTATAGCCAACAATGTCTCCTGCTCATCTACCTCTATTTCTTCATTCATATTTCCTTCCTGGTCAAGCTCCATTATGAAACATATCTTTTTCAAGAGATAAATGTTGAGCTAAGAGCATCTTCGAGTCAAAATGGCGGATGTCATAATCCACAGAACTAATCATGTCGTTCAAGTCACATGTTTCTTTCTACCACATCGTTTTAGATGAATTCTTATCATAAGATAGATCTTTGATCTGATACAAAATGGATATGTAATTATGAATAGTCATTAACTCAATTTCTACAATACATTTTTCTAATTACATACAATTAATTGTTCTAGTTAGCTAGGTATTCAATGATTCTTTAGATGTGTACATTACTTCGACAGTAATGGTTTCAATGCCCTTTTGTCATGCAAATTATTCAGTATTTCAAGCAAATCAATAATTGTATTATAAGTGATATAATGGATAGATTCGGATTCTATCTATTTGTTTTATAAAAGAGACAAATTTGTCTAACTTTCACCTCTCCAAATTTTACCGAATCTGGTCTAATCATGTTAGACAGATCATTTGGATAATGAGTTAAATATGAATTATGCTCTTGATTAATGTAAATAAATCTCTATAAAATAAAGATAAAAGAGAGATCTAGATCTATTTTTGACATGCCTAGTATCTATTTGAATATGAATAGGTATAAAACTTCCTCATATGGAGATCTTAATAGAATCCATTACCATTTTGACAAATTAAATTGATCAATATGAGTTGATTTTCTGTTACGATATATTGCCAGAACAATAGCTAATCCAATAGCTGCTTCAGCAGCAGCAATAGCTATAACAAATATTGAGAAGATATCTCCCTTTACTTGCCTACTATCAAAATAATCTGAGAATGTAACTAGATTTAAATTAACCGCATTTAGTATTAGCTCAAGACACATAAGTGCTTTAACCATGTTTCAACTTGTTACTAGTCCATAAATACCGATAGAGAATAAATAAGCACCTAAAATAAGTGTCATCATGTATTTGTCAAGTTTTGTTTCATTATTGCTCGTAACATATTTTGTAAACAACGCAACACAATATCTCTATGTATCATTATTACAATGTCATCATGTATTTGTCAAGTTTTGACAAGTTTTGTTTCATTATTGCTCGTAATATTAAAAAGCATATTAATTATTTATAATATATAGAAAAAATAATCTATATAAATAATATAGAATAGGTTTCTCGCAATCAAAATTTATTTATACTTACCATACCTTTATTATATTTATAATAATTTCTTTTTGTCAATTAGCATTATACACAGATCATTTCTTTCTTTCTTTGAATCCACACAATTTGTTATTTTTTTTTTATTGATTAGAGAACTCCTAACTTCCATCTCATGCATATTATTTTTACCAATAAATAAATAAGATTCCTATCTAATTATATAAAGTATTACAAATTTATTCTTCTTAACTTATTCATTATAAGTTAATTAGATATCACACTTTAGGCACGCTAATTAGATAGCGCAACTATAGGAACAAGAATTGAGATCATTTATCTCCACATTTATGTATGCCATTGTCTATCTTTAAATAATTATTTAAGAAATTTATTCTTCTTAACATATTCATTATTTCTAATTAATATATACACTTTTCTTCCACAACCACTTTGGCTAACCTATCCAATTCATTGTTACCCTACTCTTTTGCCCTTAATTCTACTTGTAGTTGCTATTTGGCAATTACTTGGTCCTCTAGTTGTTTGCTTAATAAACTTATCTTTCAGAGGGTATCTTGGAGTTCCCCTTCATCCTCTGTTTCCATATCAACAAGGACCATCCCCTAACCTATATTGTGACCAACAAATTCAAAGGAAGATCAAGTAGAATCTTCTGTAGGGTCAAATTCTGAGGTGCTTGACACATTTTGCTCATCCCTATAGACAAACATGTCTTCCCTTTCAGAACCTATGTCAAGCTCTAATAGCACCACTTTAGGTTTTGGAATTGCAGGTTTGGTTTGTGCTCTTTTTGTTTTAATGTGGTCTAAACGCATAGGATTTTGAGTTGGTGGAGGTTTAGTTTTTTTGGCCTTCTTTTTGCTTACTTTAAGCAAGGAAGGGGATAACTTTCATTTCCCTTTTGACATAGTAGTAGAAGAGGGTGAAGGCTTATCTTGAACTAGTAGAATATCTTTTGACAAAGGTACTTGTTCTTCACATATAGGTGAAATAGGTTCTAGTGGGGTTTCATTCACAAGGGATAAAGTTACAACTGCAATAGATGGAATTCCAAGTTCAGGAGATGAAGTTTCATGTACAGGAGTATTTACGTGGTTAGGTGCAGATGTATTAGGGCTCTCCGAGGGTATTGCAAAGTTAGAGGTTGACACTGCATGCCCTTCAGAAGAGGATGCATGCTTAGCAGCTAATGTTGCATGTTCTTCAGATAGTGCTACATGAGTACGAGATGTGGATGCATGTTCAACAGAAGGTGTTGCTGGTACTTCTCCCAATTTTTTTGCCCTTTCTTCCTATACATCCTCTACTTGTTGTACCCTATTTATTTTCATTCTAATCCTTCGGTCATATGGACCTACATTAGGAATTTCTCTAACATGATGAAAACCCAAAAATACTTCCCATGACACATGAGGAAACCAGTTATTTGGAAACTGGTCACTTAAACCCTTTTTCACTAACAAGTGAATAAGTGCATGGTGGGACAATGCACTTGTAGTCTCTTTCTGATATTCACTTTCCATTTTCTTTAATAGATTAAACAGAAAGCTGGGAACATTGACAATTCTTCCATGTCATAGATGATTTAACAACTTAAAATGTACAACATGGAGGTAAGATTGTTAAATATTTGATGATGTACATGGCTTCTTGTACCCATTGTAGATTGAGTGATAGGCATCGAGTCCCCTGTGAAGTAACCTCAAGATTCTCACTAGCTTCAACAAAATCATTCCTGGTGGCCGCTACATCACCTCTTTCTGGGAAATTCTTCCCTACTATTGGAAGACCTGTTACCTCTACTATGGCTACTTTCAAAGCATCCACACTCAACCCTTTGACTATTGTTTGTCCATTACTCTAGGTACTTACAAATTTTGCATCTATGTCCTTGTCATACCCATCCAGTCTCTAAAAATAAGCGAACCATCTAGCCTATTGAAATATGGCTAGAGATTCTGCATCATTCACCAAGAATGTATGATCCTTAGGCTCTCTCCTTACTAAATCACCCCCATTATTTGTGTCAACCTTTGTCAATTTCCTAGTAACTCAAATAAAAACACAATTGTCATCAGCTCAATTACTAGCAAAAGGTTTTGTAGATAGGTAGTTCTAAGTCGCAATGTAGTATATTTTTTAAACTTAGAATACTTAGAATACTATGGGTTTGTTGCTGGATATTCATAGAAAATGTAACAATTTGAACATTAAGTTCAAATGACACTGCATGCTTGAACATTAATGTCAAATGATGTTGCATGTGTATAAACATTCGTAGCTCACTGGGTGATGATGTTGGTAGGTAATGGATCGTACAGTATGATCTGGATTAGCACAAGTTAGTTAATGGGTGATAAATAGGATTAAATAGTCAACAAGACTACTACCACCCCCAATTAAGTAGAGGACGTGTCCTCATGACTGACTAGGTTTTAAATGATAGGAAACAACATGGTGACATGGCATAGTTATGTAAAATAATAAAGCACATTATTAATTATGATGTTATAATAAATGTTCCATAAATAAAAATAATTATAATCTAATGCAAATGGAGGAAAAGTAGTTACAATACCTTGTATGGCATGTTGTAATGATGTGATGATGTTGACTGGTGACGGTGAAGAAATCAACAAGTTGGTGATCGTGTCACTTTATTGATGACGATTGGTGACAGATGTGTCAGCGAACATGTATAGGTGTATTGAATTCTACTATGGATGTATATGTGGAGGGATATATGATATTAGGGTTGCATGATGTGGGTCAAGGAAAGTAATCAAGATTCCCTAAAGTAGTGATTCTGTAGGAATCTTGTTGTAGGAAGGGATGTTGTGTTGCTGCAAGAAAGTATTGGTACAAGCTATGTGAATGAAGTGGAAAATGGTTTAGGAGCATAGGTATGTGTATTGTAAGCTATATGTGTTGATGTTGCAGGAATGAATGCCTGTTGTTGCAAGAAAACAGGTATGAAATGCCAGAGGCTACAGGTAATTATGTTGCATGGTGCAACAGGTGATGCTACAAGAAAGTCAACTAACAAAAGATGGATGCAAATAAATTTGGGCAAGTGAACTT
This sequence comes from Cunninghamia lanceolata, assembly GCA_027924645.1. Taxonomy (NCBI): domain Eukaryota; kingdom Viridiplantae; phylum Streptophyta; class Pinopsida; order Cupressales; family Cupressaceae; genus Cunninghamia; species Cunninghamia lanceolata. The sequence continues at coordinate 4,554,699 of BSBN01000515.1, forward strand.
GCATTATTATGGAATTATTAATAGTGCCAAAATAGTTTTCACTATCAATTTTATTTTTCTCTTTTTCTGTGTGTGCATAGTGATGTTATACTTGAGAGGTGATAGGGTCTGAGCGGTAAGGCTCATCCTCTGTTTGATGATGTGTTGATGTTATCTCCATGTGATTGTCATGTGCCATCTGTTGCATGAACTAATCCTTGTTAAGTGGCTTTTTGTAGAGATTTAGGTGATGGCCATTGACCATCAGAGATAATCTGACAGGATCAATGGTGACTAACTTAACTGCCCCATTTTGAAATACTTCAGCTATCTCATAGGGGCCAACCCATCATGTTTGTAGTTTCCCTTTGTGATCTTTATAATGAGTCATATAGAAGTTCCCAATTAGTGGGCTGAAATACTCTTGATAAACTTATCATGCCACTTGATTCACTGCTTTTGTAGAATTTCAGTATTATGAAAAGCCTCTTTCCTAAATTCATCCAAGGCATTTATCTGAGTCATCCTTTCTTGTTGTGCCACTGAAAGATCTATTCCTAAATCCAATGTTGTCCTTAGGGTTTAATGTTCAAATTCAATAGGTAAGACTATTGTTTTACCATATACCAACTCATTAGGTGTAAATATTGTGGTAAGTTTCCATGTTGTTCTATAAGTCCAAACTACTTCAAGGAGGCGATTTGCCTAATCTTTTCTATGTAGAGCTAAAATTTTTGTTAGGATGGCCTTAATTTTTGTATTGGTGACCTCTACTTGTCCATTGGATTGTGGATGGTAAGGTGTATATTTCCTATGACGAAGTGCATATTCTTTGACAAGTGCAGCAATCAACTCAGAAGTAAACTGTGGTCTTTGGTCAGTAACAGTCTCCTTAGGCACTCCATATCTAGTGAGTATTTCTTCATAAAGGAATGCTGCCACCTTCTCATCTCTTGCATGTGTCATAAGCTTAACTTCCACCCACTTTGTAAAGTAGTTAGTGCACACTAGAATGTAATCTTTGTTGTTTGACTTCAGATCAATGGGCCCTGTAAAGTCTAGACCCCATTTGTCAAAAGGCTCTTGCACCAGCTGAGGCTGCAAGGGCATCTCATCTGTCTTAGTTGATCTCCCCATCCTTTGACAATGAGCACATCTTTTGGTGTAGACAACTGCATCCTTATGCAATGTTGGCCAATAATATCTAGTCTTTAAAATCTTGAATGTTGTCCTCTTTTCTACAAATCCCTCCACAAGGTTCATCATGGTAGGCTTTCAAAATATCATAAACATCATCTTCCCTGATACATCTTCTCATGATGTTATTAAGGCTAGTGTAGAATAGATATCCAACAATCCAATAAAATGGAAGACTCTTTTCTACCAGATATCTCTTCTCTCTTAGTGAGAAGTGAGGTGGTGTTTTTTCTGCAACCAAATAGTGAGCAATATATGCATACCAAGGGAGCTACATAGTTAATGCAAACAAATTCTCATCCATAAATGAGTCATCAATAATGGGTTCTTCAGCATTACATGTCAATCTAGAAAGAAAACTTGATATAACATTTTCTTTTCCTGGTTTATCAATAATTGTTATATCAAATTCTTGAAGTAGCAACAACCACCTAACCAATCTACCACTGACTATAGATTTGTTCATTAAGTACTTGATTGCTACATGGTTGGTGTGGAAAAAGATAGGATAACCTGTTATATAATGCCTAAATTTATTAATTACATAAACCACAATCAAGAGCTCCTTCTAAGTGATAGTATAATTCATCTTTGCTACTTGGAGGTTTTTGCTGATAAAATAGATGACATATTCTACAGAACTATCCTTTTGTCCTAAAACAACACCTACAACATAATTGGAGGCATTAGTATGAATGTGAAGAGGTAGTATCCAATTTGGTCCTCTTAGCACAGGTTTAGTGACCAAGGAGTCTTTTAATGATTGAAAAGTATTTTGACATGCAGGTGTCCAATTAAATTCAACATCTTTGTAAGTAGAGTAAATAAAGGTGTAGTTGTTTTGCTGAAGTCTTTTATAAATCTACAGTAGTAACCTACATGGCCAAGGAAGCTTCTAACATCTTTTTGTTTCTGGGGTATGGATAGACTAGAAATGACTTGTATCTTGGTTGGGTCTACCTGAATACCCGCCTGTGAGACATACTGCCCTAAAATTATTCCCTCTTCCATCATCATATAGAATTTTACGTTGCTAATGGAAAGGTTATGATCTTGACAGCACTGTAGGACCTTTTCTAGATTGGTTAAAGCCTCAATGTATCTATTACCATGAGTTGTAAAGTCATCCATGTAGACTTTGAGACAATAATGAGTAAGATTAGAGAAAATGCTAAGAACTATTCACTGGAAAGTAGCAGAGGCATTACACAATCCAAATGGAAGGACTGCATAAGCATACATTCTCCAAGTACAAGTAAATGTTGTTTTATCCCTGTCCTCAGGTGCAATTCTTATCTAGTTATATCCACTAGAACCATCTAAGAAGGAAAAGTACCTCTTTCCTGCTAAGGAATCTAGAACTTGATCAATAAAAGGTAAGGGAAAATGGTCTTTGCATGTGGCAGAGTTAGTTTCTCTATAGTCTATGCCAACATACCATTTTCCGCATTTCTTTGACACTATCACCAAAGGATAAACCCATTGGTTATCCGATATGGGGTAGATAAAGCCAGTATCCAATAATTTCTTGAGTTCCTCTTTTACAATGTTCTAGAGTATTGAGTTCATCCTACGTTATGGTTGTTTGAAAAGTTTACAATCATCCTTGATATAAATATGGTGTATGCAAAGGTTTGGGTCTAATCATTTCATGTCATGGTAGTCCCATGCAAAATTAGTTTTGTGAGCCTGCAACATAGGGATCAATTCATTTTGTTGTTGCAGGTTCAATTGATTATTGATGTTCATCATTCAACTTAGGCTAATTTCTACTTGTTTCATTAGAGATTTCATGGTGGATATGTTGGAACATGACATTGTGAGGTAGCAATTATGGGGTAACAAGTGGTGAAATGTCCTAATATTGGATTCAAGGTTAGGTGAGTTTTCTCCTGGGAAGATATTATGTAAATGATATTTTACACAAGTCAATTGTTCATCCATTTGGGGGTCTATTCCATATTTTTTTTGCAATATATTTGCAATCACATTGTCCTCATCCTCATTAACTAGTAATGGAATTTTCTCTATCATCATAAGTGTTTGAATGGAGCATTGGTCATTATCTTCTGGGTATGGCCATACAGGTTGGTCCATATCAGAGAAAGGTTGGGTTGAAGGGTACAAGACTAGTTTTTTTGTGACATTGCCATTGGTTATAATCATGTCGCCTGACCTACAACCAATTAAGGTATCAACGGTCGCTAACCATGGTTGCCCTAGGATAAGCAAGTATCCACCTAACATAGATTTTGGCTGCAGGACCATGAAATCAACAGGGTATTCCCAAGAATCCAACATAATAACCAAATCCTCTATTACACCCTCTGGTTTGATTGTTGACATGTCTGCTAGCTGCATGATGGTGGGTGTTGGCCTTAAATTTAGTAGTTGCAATGTGCCATTGTTTCTTTGGTCATCACATTAATGGCTTCCCCAAGATCAATCAGTGTATTCTTGATGAGGGTGCCATTAATATACACATTTACAAGAGGGCTGGCTACTAGGGCCTACATATTTTGGGACCACCACATGTCCTAGCATAATGTCAACAAGTTATCCAATTACTTGGACAGTTTGGGGGTCTTTGTGTTTTCTACCTGGCTTTTTTATACATAGTTCTTTCAATGTCTTGTTGTAAATGGGTATGTCCTTAATAGCCTAGAACAATGGAATCTTAATACAAACATTCTTTAATTGGCCTAGAAAATTAAACTCAAGTTCTGGAACTTGTTTTTGTATGGTTAACCTCTCAAGAAATGGAGGTATATTACTTTCTACCTCTTCTTGTGGTGCTAGTTGCTCAGGATGGATATGTTGGTTATTGAAATGTCTGTCAATATTATCAATATTTTCTTCTTCTAGGAGTTTTGTGATGAGTGGTGAAGTTGACCCTTTTAACATTCTTCCTGAATGCAACTACACATTGCTAACTTCAACCGCATAGGTTAAATATTGTAGAGGTTCATTATAATAAGCCTGTTGAGTGAGCTTATTGTTTGGGTTAGGTGTAGGTTGAGTAGGCAGTTGTGTTTCTCTAAGTAGAGTGGGTGTAGTTGCAGTAGTGTTTGGCATTAATGTTGGTTATTGCAGTATAAGTTGTGGTGGCTGCAAGTAACTTATATTGGGGTTTTTCCCCTGCTAGTTTCCTCGCCATTGTTGGGACCATGGGTTTTGTGATGTCTTCCACTATTGGTTCTATGGTTGAGGGTTATAAGGCTATTGTGTCCATACTCCTTGTTGTAGATTCCAGCTAGATTGTGGCATACTTTGCCAAGGTTGAGTTTGCATGTTGTTCCATGGTGTGTTCTACCAACTAGAAAAATTTGAGGAAGAATTGGGAAATGATGTATTATAAGATAGAGGGTGTTGAGGCATGCCTTGTCTCTGTTTCCATGGTTTGCATTGGGCCAAGTAGAATACTTGTCCTTGGTCATCTTCGAGTTCCCAAAATTCTACTTCCCCCTCTTGTCTTCAATGATGTTGGCTAGCTTTTTGCATTTACAATTAACTCTTTTCTTCCTAGAATGAGGGCAATATTCTACCAATGTTGCATTTGCTTCTTCTTGTTTCTTCTTTATGCGTAACATATCCAGTTGAGTAGCCAAGTGGCTAATGATGTCTTGCTTCATGTTTGTTATCAAGTTACTGAGTTCTACCCAAGAGACTCTTATTATAGTCTTGGTGGTTGATAAAGCCCTAAGGCCACATGTTTTCTTCATGGTAGACCTTGAATAATTTTTGTAGACTTCACAAACTTCATCAAAGCTAAGCTAAGAAACATCTCCTCCTCCTATCAAGTCCAGGGCATCCATGTAGTCCTCATTTACCCCTCTCAAGAACACCAACTTTTGAGTTTCTAGAGTAAGTTTGTTTTGTCTTGATTTCTGAAGGCAAAACATAAATCTTTCCACATAGTCTTCAAGAGGCTCAGCTTCTTTCTGTGACATCCTAAATATGTCATCTCCTCTCATGTTGTTTCCTCTACAATAATCTTGGTACTTCTTAAGAAAATTATCCTTCATTGTTCTCTAATCTGCAACATCTCTCCCCAATCCCATGTTCTAATAGGAAACAAAAGCTTTGATTAACTAGAAAGAGAATTCTAAGTGAAACACTTAAAATAGAACCACCATGTCCCCAAAAGCATGGAAACAATTATCTCATGCACACACATCTTCACTTGAAGAGTTATTATCTTATCATGATGTCCCCTTTATCTTGTCTCGGTCTTCTGAAGAGAGCATGTCACTATAGGTCGATTATTCAATAAATGTGTGCCCCGCTATAGGAATCAACCTTTGGCTTCATGAACTCGTGTAGGTGTGATTTAGAACCTTCTACACTTTGGTTGCAGGATGACTGTGGTGTGGCTATAGGAAATTTCTGGCTTGACTTCATGATAGTGATCTTGGATGTTGCATGAAGAGTTAGTCCCATAAAAGTATCTAACTGTAAAGATTATTGCAAACATACATATTCACTCACATTGCATATGAAAAATAACCATTTTAACTACACAACATCCATTAAACATTATGTAATTAATATAGTTCTTTAATCAAAGTATAGTATCAAGTCCTAGCCATAATATGATAAAAGTATCATCAAAAGGTACTTGGAAATAGGAAAAGAGGAGATAAAAAGAGGCAATTATGATGTTCATCAGGATATGTATGTCACGTCTCAAAATTGTGAGGTGGGTTTTGTTGGTATTATTATTATGGATTGTGTTGTAGGGATTGAGTGGCCTTGTTTGTTGTTACCTAAATTGGGTTTTCAAGCCTCATCTATTGTGTGAAGAATTGGTCATTTTAGAAGACTATCTTGAGGGTTCCTCATGCCACTCAAGCATCCACCAAGTCTCTTTCAAGGTGATCTACCTCATTTCCAATTTGAGTGGCCATATCCCTATAGGTGGCCAAGCTAGGCTCTTGTCTACGGATTTTATACCTAACTAAAACACATTAGGCTCTTATTTGGTTCAAATTTGGTTTCAAAGTTGTCCCTTGATAATGTCCCCACATGGGGCTATGAAAGGTAATGTAATCTTGGTGTAAATGAGCATTATGATCATGCTCTAGGCACCCACCATTTGAATAAGCATCCTCATAATCATACCTATTTAAAATAGGTTCTATAGGATAAAGAGGAATGTATTGTTTGAACAGTGGTGTAAGAGGTCCGTTTGAGGGAATCTATCCTTAGGGACTTGTCAATCTCAACATATTTGGGATACCTTAGGTATCATAGAATAAATGGGATGACAGTGGAAAAGAAGACATGCAATGAAATGGAATGAGAAACGGTGAGAGAGCACATCCTAGAAGGATTTTCCCTTCACATCAGGTTCATAGAAATATGTGCTACCCCTACTCCAAATCCAAACACCACTACTATGTATGAGTCGAAAGTGATGTGACACATGCATTGCTCATTTGGTAGATGCCATTGGAATAGGGGGTGTCTTGAGGACCACCCTCTTTATGATGAAGGAGTTGTTGGAAAGAGACATGTTGTAGCTTCATGAGTGTTGTCATTGATGGCAACAAAGTCCATCCCACACATCTGCAGGACATGATGTGTCCATACCGGAAGTCAGATTGAAGAGTATTTTGGTCTAGTGACCAAGAACAGAGCATGCAGCAAGGTCTGACATTTAGGTCCGAATCCCTCAGAAGAAGTATCTCAGTAAAGTGCGGACTTGGGGAAGTCAAGAGAAGTATCTTGACTAATAGATTCTAGGGATTGAGCCTCCGGTGAAGAAAGAGTGAAGAGATATGAGCACCTAAGTATTGGGTTCCTATTTAGCAGAGTAGACTGAGGAAGAACTGACCGGCAGAGCATCTGACCTTAATTTGGATAAGATATTGATGGTGATCAAGCTTCTTGAGGTATCAAACATGATTGGCTGACATGATTAATGACTTCTACAAGCATCTCCTTGATACACATCACTTGGTAAGCAAGGATTCAGCTGATAGACCAGAGTTTCAGAAAATAGTGAAGTATTCCGGATGTCAACTAGAAAGTTGTTGAAATCCTTTGTGTGGATATATATACTAGATGGATCTCAATGAGAAGGTGTGTGTGTGGTATTGTGAAGTGCGAAGAAAAGTAGAGAACAGAGTGGACGCAGTAATACAGGTCTGGTATGTGACAGGACAGTAGCATCTAAGAAGAGGAAGAATGAAGTGCAGTAGATCAGTGTACTGAGCTTAATCGGAACTAAACTTCAGCATGTGTGGATGCTTCTTATCAGTTCAAGTATCTTGTTACTCTCTTATGACTTGTAGACAGTTAGTCTCTTGTAGGCAGTGAGCCTCTTGTGAGCAGTGTGCTCAGGTAGTGAGCCCTAATTGGCAAGTGCCATTTTGTACTACCTTATTCTTTTAACAGAGAATACAATCTTGGGTTAATCACCCCGTGGTTTTTCCCTTAATAGGGTTTTCCACGTCAAAATCATTGTGTTATGTGTATTGATTTTATTTTTGTTTTCATGGTTATGCATGCTTACTTAATTTGATGCTGCACTAATTGTTAAGGAAGAACAGAAAGTTAAAATAATCCAGATAACTGATTCACCCCCCCTCTCAGTTATCAACAATTGGTATCAGAGCCAAGTTCCTCCTAACAGAGCCTAACTGCTTGAGGAAGATCTGGGAATCTCAATATGTATGGTATGAGGGAACAACTTCAGTCTACTCTAGATGAACTTGAGCAATCTCACTCTGAAGTCAATGAATTGAAGGAAAGACTCAAACAAGTTGATGATTTCATAAATGAACTAAAAGAGAAATTGAGTACCTCTATGAAAAAGAGAAAGGAATTACTTCAACAGTTAGCAAGTCAAAGTGAAGCCAATGTTACTGATGAAGATCTGAATGAAAAGAATAAATTATGTGAGAAGCTATCAAAAGAGGTCATTATGATAAGACATGAAATGGAATCAGGTGTTATGAAATTCACTCAAGAAATTGAAGAGAAAAGAAGGACTGAAGAAAATTTAAAACAATCTCTCAAAGAAAAGTCAGAAGATTGCCACAAAATGGATAGAATAATCAGGCATTTGGAATCTAATTTTGAAGAAGCTAGAGATAATGAAGAACAACTTGAGAATCATATTGTCACTTTAAAAAGGGATCTCCAAATAGCAAATGAATACAAAGAGAAATTCAAGATAAGCTCTGCTCAGCTTGAAGTTCTTCTTGAAAGCCAAAAGAGAGTAGATGACAAGAAAGGCTTGGGGTATGAGAAAGGTGAAAACTCCGGATCAGGTTAGAGGAACTCTGGATCAGGAAATCCAAGGAACGGGCCTAGAAGACCTCCGGTAAGACAACCAAATGCTCAAAGATATCCATCCTTCAATAGATACTACCATAATTGCAATAACTTTGGTCATAAAGCAAATCAGTGCAGAAGAAAAATGAATCAGACTAATTCATCCTTCTCCGAACAGTGTTTTAATTGCAAAAGGTATGGTCACAAATCTCATGAGTGTAGAAATGTGCAAATAAACAATTCATTCAATGGTAGATGCTTTACATGCAATAGAATGGGACATATGGCTAATCAGTGCAGATCAAGAGGATATCAGTCAAGTATGCAAAGAAATGTTGTTTACTACAATTGCAATAGATCTGGTCATATTGCCAAATTTTGCAGAAGTAAGAATCAGGACAAAAAGGGTCTGGTACATCATAATCAAAACCAAGATAAAGGAAAAGGAAAAGTAAATGTGGATGAAATTGAAAGGGAGATGAACAAGATTTGGGTGAAGAGGAGTACAGAAAATTTTGAGGATGGATCCGCACCAGAATCTGGTGCTGATGTTCCTTCCGAAAACTAAATAGATGAGCTCTAGCTCAGGGGGAGTCACAAAAGATAACAATTTCCCCCAGCTAGTCAATTGGTATTTGAAATCGGCACTGGATGGTTGCAAATTAAAAGGGTTCTCAGAGAAAAATCTAAATAACCCTTGGGAAAGATATGAAAGATCCACAAGGGATTTAAAGAGGTTAATCATCTAAGATTGATTTGGTTTAACAGTCATCCGGTAAGAAGCAGGATTTTCACAGTTTGATCCAGTGTGATTCCAAACTGAAACATCTTGATCTGCGAATAAAGGGGATGATTCAAGGAAAGCAAACACTAAAATTAATCACTAAGGTCAGCTCTAAGTACATCTTAGTGATCCAGAAAAATCTCTCTCATGATAAGGCAACCAGAATAACTTAAGCTGTGCATTTATTACAAAATGAAATTAGGGTTTGCTCAGAGATAAAAGGGTTCGTTTTCCTGTCATTTGCACATTTGCATTAGTGAAAGAGATAAGAAGAGCTCTGCAAACAAGTTTTCTTCATCTCTCTCAAGGACCAATCACATAATTCAAGTCAACCGGTGATCTTTTCGGCTCAATTCGTGAACCCTAAAAGCGTAAGAGGTATTCTCTATTCTTGAAATCTCTCTCTGAATCTTTTGAAAGATGGCTACTCCAAATGTTGTAAAGATCACTAATAGACCACATCCTAAATTCAAGAAAAATCCATACAAATCCCTAGAAGTCGATCCCCTAGGTGCCTTTTCAAACATTCCGCATGGGGTTTTGCATGTAGAAGATGTTAGGGCATATATTCATGCAAACATTGAGGAATTTGGGGAATCCAAACTAATGGATATCTATCACAAACAATTAATAGATGATTCCTTTGAACTCAAACCTCAGTTTAAAGCCATCTGGGACAAGCATTTCAGACAGTGCATTCATTTCCCCTGTTTTGTAGATGATGAATGGGTCCGGTATATTCTGAGTAGAATGCATGATAACTTTATGTGGTTGATGAGGCCATTCAAGATAACCAAGGATGCCATTAATGCAGTTACCAGATTGCACTCATCCAGTGAGTTACCTACTCTCAAATCCATCAAGAATCAGACAGTGAGTGAGGCAACAGGATTCAAATTTGACAAAAGAGCAATGACAATTGAGGATATCACAGATCTGGACATCAAGTTTTCTGCCATGATAATTGGCTATAAGATTTATCACTCCAACAGAGAGAATTCTATTTTTGGAACAACAATTTACACTACTTATGAAATGTTAAGGAAGAATGCTAACTATGATCTCTGTGAGCTTCTTCTGAATCAACTTTTGGAGAATCTGCAGAAGATAAAGAAGGACAAGAAGAACTCCTTCAAATATGGTGGCTTGATACTTTGTTTGTTCTTCTATTACATGAATGAGCTACCCAGATCTAGTGGATAGATATGGCAAAATGATAGACCTGTTGCCATACAAATCAAAGATTATTTACATGGAATAGGTGATGCCAAGGCACAAAATACAACACTATGGGGCTACTTCAAGAACTTTCAGAGTATGATGCAAGAAAGAGAGAGAATCCCCCAATCTCTAGTATAAAAATACAAAGATACAATATGCTTCATGGTGGATACTAATCAATGCCTAATGGAGGCATTGGAACCAAGAATAGTATGGATCGTGCCAATGGGATATGAGGCTAATGAGAAAATCCTAGAGTTGCACATTCAACATCTTTTGAGTCAGCCCAAGGACCCTAAGGCAGAAAGGTTTGGAACCTTTGAAGAGTTGAGTGTAAAGATTCATGTGGAGCTTAGACAACCGGAGATGAAGAGAAAAGTGAGAAAAGAAGTAGAGAATGTTGCCAAAAGGTATGGCATTTCAAAAGATGCACTCGATGCAAACAGAGAGAAGATGGAAAGGGCAGAGAAAGAAAAGGAAGAAGCAGAAAAAGAAAGTGCTCTAGTAGAAGCCCCCTCCCAGACCAGATCCTCTAAGAGCTCTACACCTGCCACCTCTAAGAGCCAGAAAGCATCAAAACTGGAAGTCAGGACATCTGGAAAGGGAGAAAAGAGAACTAAGACAAAGGCCACAAGGTCTTATATCAGTCAGAAGGATGATGAAGAGATAGAATCTGATGAGGAGATCAAGCAAATGAAAAAGAAGAAGAAATCTGGTGAAGCAGAGGCAGAAGATTTTGTTGAAAGGTCCACACTGTCCATTGATGATGTAGTCAAATCAGTCACTGTGGATGGGAACCTAAAACCAATGACTGAATTCTATGATGATTATAATGAAGCTGACTAGAAGATCTTGCAAGAAGCTACAGTCAGGTATCTGAATATCTATAATAAGGCATTTATTTAAATCATATCTCTAATTCCTAAGAGCCTAGAAAAGGAACTAGAAATAAGGAAGAACAATGCTAAGGAAAAGGACCTTGAGATCTGGGAACAGATAACTATTCAGCTATATCCTTCAATCACTCAGAAACAAATAAATATGATCTTTAAAGATTGCAAGGATGAGTTCCGAAGCAAAGCTAGAATGAATCAGCTTATGCTTGGAGAGACTGACAAAGTGGCAAAAGAAACAGAAGAGATCCTCCAGAATGCCTATAAAAGATTCAATATTCCTCTTATAGAGGACTTAGGTGATGAACCCTCTGTCATGGAAGATGAAGGACTCAGTAGAGAAAAATGCAGAAATTTCAAAAGAAGTAGGTGAGGAGAAAACTAAGGATCTGGATTCCTCTGCTCCGGAAGAGGAAGTCCATAAAGAAGCAAACATCTCTCCTCCGGTTTCCCCTACAGACTCCAGATCTAAAGAAGAAGAAAGATTAAAGGAGAAAACCAGTCAAGAAGAAGTAAAGGAAAAGGAAAAAGACCAAACAGAGAAGACCCAAGGAGATAGTTCTGATACTGCAGAAGGAAAGAAGACTCTGTCTCCAGCAAGAGACACTGCAGAAATTGTCAAAGATTTCTTGACCAAAGAGATGATGGAATTTGATGAACCAGAACTGCTTCAAGGTCCATTCAATTTTGATTCCCTCTCCCCAATTCAAACCATGAAGCTAGCATCCTTTACTCAAGTAAAAGCAAAAGAAAAACTTCTGAAGTCTCACATGGAAGACTGTGAGCTCATAGAAACTGCATCCGGTGTATTGGAGAAGATCATGCCATCCTTCCAGAAGGATCCTTCGGCCTCCACATCTGGTAATCTAAAGTTTCTTGTAAATTTTGTTCATATGCATTTTGATTCCTTAGAGAAGTCAGCAGAAGAAAAGATCTGGAAGGAGTTTTTGGGAAAGAGAATCTCTGAAGTACAAGGACTAATAACCAATGATATGAGAGTTATGGATATTGGAATAAAGAGCTTAGAAAATGCTCTTAAATATGGTAGAGATATATATAAATTTTGTTTATCCTAGCCCAAAGTGACCAAGGACATTGAGAAGAAAGTAAAAGAGCAAGAGGATAAACTGTTAAGTTTATCTCAAAGTTTGGATCCTATCTCCTCTTCCATAATCAATCAAGAGTGTCAGACTATTGTAGTCACAAATGAAATGAAGAAGCTTGAGAAGGAGAAGAAAAATAGAATAAATAGGTTAAGTGAACTTAGAGGGATCATTATCCCTAAGTTAGAGGCCATGCATGAAGCCCTAACTGATGCTCAGGCCACAGCCCAGACCAGTGATCCGACAGATCTCAAGAAGGCAGAATCTTTTGCATTCATGTTGAGTGGTCACATCTTGATTTTGGACAAGATGAAGCAAAGTTGGGTGACAGAAGTTGTACAGTTGAAAAATACTTTTGCAGATATACTTAAGTATATGTAAGTACAACTTGTATATATACTTATGCGGATATGTATAGATTGCTTTTTGAAAATTTTGGTGTGCGGATTCTACCCTTTTCCATTGATGTCAAAGGGGGAGTGAGGAGTAGTGAAAAATGAGGAATCCAGGTAAGGGGGAGCTCCCAAAAAGTGTACATAAGAATAAAAGCATCAGGCCAAGGGAGAGTATACTATAACACTTAGTCATTTTTCACTAAGTGTTGCCATCAATGCCAGAGGGGGAGATTGTTGGCAAGAGACATGTTGTGGCTTCATGAGTGTTTTTCATTGATGGCAACAAAGTCCATCCCACACATCCGCAGGACATGATGTGTCCATATGGGAAGTCAGATTGAAGAGTATTTTGGTCCGGTGACCAAGAACAGAGCATGCAGCAAGGTCTGACATTCAGGTCTAGATCCCTCAGAAGAAGTATCTCAATAAAGTGCAAACTTGGGGAAGTCAAGAGGAGTATCTTGACTGATAAATTCTAGGGATTGAGCCTCCAGTGAAGAAAGAGTGAAGAGATATGAGCACCTAAGTATTGGGTTCCTATTTGGCAGAGTAGACTGAGGAAGAACTGACCGGCAGAGCATCAGACCTTAATCCGGATAAGATATTGATGGTGATCAAGCTTCCTAAGGTATCATTTATGATTGGCTGACATGATTAATGACTTATACAAGCATCTCCTTGATATGCATCACTTGGTAAGCAAGGATTCAACTGACAGACCAGAGTTTGAGAAAATAGTGAAGTATTCCAGATGCCGACTAGAAAGTTGTTGAAATCCTTTGTGTGGATATATATACTAGATGGATCTCGATGAGAATTTGTGTGTGTGGTATTGTGAAGTGCGAAGAAAAGTAGAGAATAGAGTGGAAGTAGTAATACAGGTCCGGTATATGACAGGACAGTAGCATCTAAGAAGAGGAAGAATGAAGTGTAGTAGATCAGTGTACTGAGCTTAACCAGAACTGAACTTCAGCATGTGTGGATGCTTCTCATCAGTTCAAGTATCTTGTTACTCTCTTATGACTTGTAGACAGTGAGTCTCTTGTAGGCAGTGAGCCTCTTGTGAGTAGTGTGCTCGGGTAGTGAGCCCTAATTAGCAAGTGCCATTTTGTACTACCTTATTCTTTTAACAGAGAATACAATCTTGGGTTAATCACCCCGTGGTTTTTCCCTTAACAGGGTTTTCCACATCAAAATCATTGTGTTATGTGTATTGAGTTTATTTCTATTTTCATGGTTATGCATGCTTACTTAATTTGATGCTGCACTAATTGTTAAGGAAGAACAAAAAGTTAAAATAATCCAGATAACTGATTCACCCCCCTCTCAGTTATCAACAGGAGTGTCCTAAATGTGGCAATAATTCTCATATGTTTAGGGAGTTGTGATGTTGACTTGATCACTCGTGAGGAAGGAGCACTTGATGGTGGATGATAGTTTTGATTTGTGGTGTAGTGGTACCAACGTCGAGATGTATTCTATCAAACCTCTAAAGAGTTGTTGTGATGGTAACGCTTATATGGTTTGGTGCATTGTTTGCATGGACTATGTTGAGTTCCTATTGCGCATTGACAAGGAAAGTGTTCAATTAATGAATTTCTATCTTGATTCATTTTTGGAGAAGAGCTAACTCTCCTACTTGTCACCTATTGTTCTCGTCCTAAATTTGTTGTAAATCTTATACTTGTTCTTGACTTTGTTGTTGGTCAATTGCTTCTAGGTTCAATTGAGTTATTTTGAGCTCATTTAAGATAGACCCTGTTGGGACCCAAAATAGCTGCAACCCTAAACCCTAAAACATTCCCAAATCTCCTAGGCCAGGGATGGTCGATCTGGGAAGTAGGAAGAGGTTCATCAATAAGTTTAGGGTGATTTTGGCCAACCAATAGGAGTAGGTATGCTCCTCTGCACTTTGAGTTCAACCTAGACTCAGGAGGGATATTCCAAGGGGTATATTTGAATAGGTATTGGATTCAACACCAGATGAACAACTAAAAATGGAAGGACAACCAAACCCAACTCATCTTTTAGGCCCTAAAGACTGTCACTGGACCTAAAACAATTGGTTGTCACTAATAACCCCTATATAGGTGATGAAAAGACACTCCCTTTGACAATGGAAAGTGCGGGTATGCTTGTTTGGAAGACATACAAACTAACTACTTGCTTCACACATGATAAGTTTGTTTTTTAATTTTTAAGAGTGTGGGTGATCAAATACTTCATACCAGTGCCTAATATATTGGGTAACGGAGTCAACGGTTCAACAGAAGGAAGAAAACAACAAAAGAAATGAAACATGCACTTTCTAGATACCCAGATGCAAGAAAGACAGTTATCAAAGAAGGAAATACTTAATAATCCTTTCCAACATCTATAAACATACAAGAGATCATTACAAAGCATGCAATGTTTTAAGAATTTGTCTAATTCATCTAATAAGCAGTTATAGTCATACCACGAAGTGTGGCAAGAGGAAACCTAGTTGAACTTAGGATTTCCTTGAAAAATTACAAAAGAAGGAGAAATCCATACAATGATAACTGAAATCAATCTAAAAAACCTTTCACAAGCTATGTTTTATCTGCTGGAGAACTATAACTTTTCTTCTCTTTGAAACCCTAGAGAGCTCTACACTTTTGCCTAAAATATGATCTTAGAGTGAACTAGGCACCAAAATCCTCAACCACCCCACCAACTGCATTAAAAGCATTGAATTTAGACACCCACTTCGCAGTAATGGTGCTACCATAAGTAGTTGGTGCGTTCCCAGGTGGTTGGAGGAGTCTGGAGGGCCAGGAAGTCAACCTCCAAAAAGTTAGAGTTTCAGACTTCAGACGTTCAACCTTCTACCCTATGCCTTTGTTCCTTTCTTCCTTAGTCACTTTGCTTTTGTTGGACATTGGGCTTTTGTTGTCTCATCTTCCAAAGGAAGAAGAGAATATATCACAACTCTGACACCCCGAAGTCCACCACACTTAGAATATTCTTTAAGACCTTAGACAGACTTCAGCCTTCCACCCTGCACTATCTTTCACATTCCTTGGTGACGTCACCGCCATGTGTCTGCCTCCCACTATCCTGCCAGCCTACCACTGGCCCACCAAAAGACTCTGCAAGATCGTAGAAATCCTTAGGAAATTTCACTTATCGGAGGTCGACCATCAGGCCTTCTTCCTTCTATCTTCCAAAAGGAAGAAGGTAGAAGGGAGGAAGCATGAACTCTAAACTCCGTTATAAACTTGATACTTAGACTATTTTCTACTTAGACCTGCTGAACCTCAGGGCCCATCCCTTCATCGCTACACTGAAGAAGGCTGAACAACACAACTCTAAAGTTTGATGCCCTGTAGCATTTCTCCATACTTAGAATAATTTTACTTTGAGCAGACTTCGGCCCTCATGCCTTCATCCCTACACTTGCCACTAGGAAGATGAAAGGGAGGAACTCTGACCTCTGAAACTTCGTCGAACACTTAGAAATTTTAGTAAGGCAAATTTTTGGGGCCAAAAAGGGAAGCACGAAGAAAGGAGGAAGCCTGAAACTCCGAACTCTAACAAAGGAAAAAAACACAAGGGGAAGCTTAGGACATTGAGATTTAGCCAATTTTTGGGCTTTTCTATCTTGTATTTTCAAATGGCAAACACATGAAAACCTATGAAAGATGTCTCAAATTGTTTATAAACTATAGGTTCAAATGGGATTCATATGAGACTTGAGGGCAAAATGGGGCATTTGGGGACTAATGTTTTTAAGTCCCAATAGTGGCTCTGGTTGGGGACATGTGACAAGCAGTGTCACAGCGAGAATTCAGATCTTCGGGTAGACCAAAAAGATGACATAGGAACCAAAACAAAACACCATCAAGACCAACAATGGTCAATGCTATTCGAGTTCAAAAATTAGATATAGCAAGATTTTTATCACAAAATTTGAAGGACATCATTACTTGCAAAAATTAATTCTTTAAATGCTGACCATGAACAAGCAGCTCCATGAGTTCTCCTTCCAGAGTCATCAAATGATAGACATTGAGCTCTAGTTTTTCTACCACTTCATAAGGCCCAAGCCATAAGGGACTAAATTTTCCATGTTTCCCTTTATCTTCAGATCTTGCATCCCAGAGAAGCACCAAGTTACCAACCTGGAAGTCTCTTGACACAATACTCTTATAAAATAAGAGCTTCATTCTCTATTTATGGTTCAACATCTTGTTATGTGTAGCTCTTCTATGTTCTTCCAACTCAGTTAGCTACAAGATCCTCTGGTATATTGCATCACACTACTCTACTTCAATATCTTGTAGCAACTGGTGAAATGGCAACTCTATGTTGATGGGTATCTTCACTTTTGCTCCATATACCAGCTCAAATGGGCTTCTACCAATGGATCTTTTGAAAGTTATCCTATCATCCCAAAGGGTATACTTCAAATTGTCATCCCATCTCTTCTTTTTTTGATCTAGTGTCCTTTTTATGATTTTCATCAAGCTTTTATTACTTGACTCATCCTACCCATTGCTTTGGGGGTGATAAGGAGATGAATGCACAAGATTTATGCCTAATTTAGAACACATGTTCAACATCTCTTGAGAACTAAAACACATTGCATTGTTTGCCAAATTCCTAGCCGACACTCCAAACCTAGTAATTATATTGCTTACTATGAAGTCAATAACCACTTTAGATGTTGCATTGCGAGTAGGAATTGCTTCTACCCATTTGGTGAAGTATTCAGTGGCCACAAGGATCCACTTAAATCCATTTCTAAATTTTTGTTGTATCTCTCCAATAAAGTCAATTCCCCATTACTGGAAAGGTGCTTCAATAGCAAGGGGAAACAAGGGTAACGCCCCAACAAACTTCATTCTAACAAAAAATTATTGCCAGGCATCACACTTTCTAATTTCCCATGCTACATCCTTCAACAAAGTTGGCCACCAATATCTGGATCTTAGGATCTTATGGGTAGTGGTTTTAGCTTTGAAGTGTCCTCAACAAATACCATGATGACATTCATTCATCACTGTTTTAGCTTGCTCTTGATTCAAACATTTGAGAAATATTCCCTCATGATTTCTCCACATGAGATAATTTTGGATCAAGACATACCTCTAAGATTTTATCTTAAGGGTTCTTTTCTGATTCTCATCCATACATGGTGGACAATTCATATTTTCAAGGTAAAATATCATGTCATTATACCATGCATTGTCTGCCAATCTGCAATGAGAAGGATTATCTTCTACACCTGTTTCATTTACCTCTGCTGCCTCAAGATTGGAATTTGCCATCTTAGCTAGGCCTTGGTCTCTAACCAACTTTGTAACCTATATGTCAATGTCACATTCTTGGATCATGTTGATCCATCTGTACCTTCTCCCAGAAGCTTCCTGTCGTGTGAAGATATTCTTCATTATTGTGTTTGGCACATATGCTATGATCTTGGCCCCTGTGAAATAAGATATGAAATTATTTATGGCCTTAACCAATGCATAGACATGCTTCTCCATTATGGAATAATTCAATTCAATAGCCTATAAAGACTTGCTAAAAAATCCTATAGGCTTTTCAAATCCATCCTTATTCTTTTGGAGTAGAACAATAGCAACAGTAATCTGGACTTATCAATACAGGCATCTCCTTGATAGCAAAAGAAGCAAAGCAAAACAAATGAAGGGGTTTAGAATAATCTGGACTTATCAATACAGGCACCTCCTTGATAGCTTCCTTAATATCCTTGAATGCTTTAGATGGTTCTTTCTCCCAGGTAATAGATTGCCCCTTCTTGACCATCTTAGAAATGGCCTTAGTCTTTTTGGAAAAATTAGGAACAAATCTCCTATCAAAGTTGATCTTCTTGAAAAAAGACTCTATTCCTTTGACTGATTTGGGTTGGGGAATGAGATCAATAGCCTTGACTCATTCTAGATCTATCCTTACCCCATCTTTTGACACAATGTGCCCGAGCAACTTGCCCTCTTCAACTCTGAACTGACATTTTTTAGGATTCAAAGAAATCCCATATTTTAAGCACCTTTGGAAGATTAACTCAAGATGCTTGCAGTGCTCACCTCTTTCTTTTGAGAATTTTGTTAGGTCATCTTGATAAACCACCATGATCTCATCAATGAGGTTAGCCAAAGCTACATCCATAGCCTACTAAAATGTTGACCCAACATTCTTTAATCCAAATGGTATTCTTAGGTATACATAGGTACCCCAAGGAGTGGTTAATGTTGTTTTGTATTGTTCAGACTCCTTGACCAACACCTAATTGTAACTTGAAAACCCATCCATCATTAACATCAACTTTGAACCAACCACCCTCTGCAACAGATGATCCATGCTTGGAAGAGGATAGTTATCCTTGAGGGATTTGATGTTCAAATTTCTAAACTCAACACACAACCTGATTTCCCCATTCTTCTTTCTTACCGAGATAAGGTTGGATACCCATTCAAAATGTCTGATGGGTTTGATAATACCTCCCTCTTTCATCTTCAATAGTTCTTTTTGCATCTTGGGAGTAATGGTAGGATTTATAGGCCTTTGTTTCTTCCTAAATGGTTTTTCATCAAGTTGGAGAGGGATAGTATGCTGAAACAAATCCTCCCTATAAGCCTTAAGCTTGTCATAGGACCTATTGAAAAGTGCAATACAACTGAGAGGGGTGGTGAATCAGTTGTAACTAATTTTTCAAAACCATTAACATATTAACCAATCAACACTGTGTTTGTATTTTAACCATACAAGCATGAAACAAAAAATTGAACACATTCACACATTCAACATAGGAGACACCAAATTTTTTACGTGGAAAACCCCATAGGGGAAAAACCATGGTGAGTGTTAGCTCACAATATAATATATTATAACAATATCAAAAATTAGAGGTTCACTGCCTTAAGGCTCACTGCCAACAATGCTCACTGCAAGAAGAGGCTCACTGCCAATGGGGTGGCTCACTGCCGGTGGGTGGCTTACTGCCTGGATTGGTGAACTGATTTATTAGCATCTACGGGCCACGCTAGGATTCAGTTCCATTGAAGCACAATAAGTATCTTTTGCTCTACTCTACTTTTACACTTCACAATTAGCTTTTCATTTTCACAACGTCATACAAATTCACTTCATTTCATGTTTTTATACAATTCATTAACCTTTGAATTTACATCAAGGTCGGCATTACAATCATCAACCTTTAGAACAAGCTCCAAGGTTGGCAAACATACATACATTAAGATAGGTCTAGACCTAAACAGATTTAGGAGAGAAAAGAATGAATGCAAATCACGCCAAGCCTTAGCTAGGACTCAATTGCAATCTTCCATGTAGCAACATGCTTCCACAATCTTCAAATCATAACCACAAGTAGTGAGAACAACCAATTTGGCCAAGACTGGAGTTAACACTAAGACTTTTAGGAACATGCTTCATGCACGATCTAGATTATACTTTGCAAACCAATCAAAAGATAGGAACATGATCTAGATACTCCCACAAGCATGTTACAATCACCAAGAACATCCACACAACCTCTAAACACTTTATCCATAAGATTCTTCAAACTGAAGCACTTGAACATTACTGTTGGCCACTATTATAAAGGAAAGATTGCTTACGGAGCACCAAATCATGAACCATTTGAGCTGAAGGCACATAACATTATCACAAACTTAATTCTAGAACCATAGACTGTGAGACTTAAATGCGAAGAAATGCGGACTAGAATACATTCTCCCTGTCACCATTAAATACACAAAAAAACAATTTATACTTTGGTGAACACAACTAGCTCAAATATTCACACATATTCACACCGGAGGCTCAAACTTGAAACATAGCCTCTATAGACATCCCTTAACATTACTTCCAATCCATAGGCAAAGATATTCAATCTATAGGATATACAGAGCAAAACATTGCACTATTCTTGAGAGATAAAGCAATTTTGCACTTGTACTAATTCCTCAGATACGTGTTTAGACTTATTCAAATAACTTCCTTATGTGTTGACATCAATGACAACACTTACTACTCATACTTGCAACAATCTCCCCCTTTGTCATTGATGGCAACACATGATGTGAAAAACCATCAAGACATATAATCTTGCTTTGCTTCTTTGCTCCCCCTCACTTGATGCTTTCTCTATCTGTAATCTTCTTCTTAGGTTTTTCACATAAACTTCTCTCCCCTTTTAACATCAATGGCAAAGGGTGCAAAACCTTTTCTTTCTTTTTACTACACAGCTCCCCCTTTCATGAACACTACAACACTTACTGCTCTTGATCAAAAACTTCTACCTACTCCTCTTGAGGAGTAGCCTTCAAAACATCAATCAAGTTCAAAGGATGAAACTTTAGACACCACTGGACTGATGCATTCCTTATGCATCTTAGTTTAGAGTAGGAAGGGTAATAACCCCTAACTTCTCCCTAAGATACTCAAAAGTATCTTTAGGCAAAGGCTTAGTGAAAATATCTACAATTTCATCTTTTGTAGACACATACTCCATCTTTACTTCATTCTTTGTTACCTTTTCTCTTAGAAAGTGATGCCTTATTGATATATGCTTTGTCCTTGAGTGCATTACTAGATTCTTTGAAATGTTTATAGCATTTGTGTTGTCACAAAAGATTGAAATTGGTTCTTCATACACAACTCTTATGTCCTTCAAAGTTTGCTTCATCCAAAGCACTTGAGTACAAGAACATGCTACAAAAATATATTCTACTTCTGCACTAGACAAAGAAACTGATTCTTGCTTCTTCCTCAGCCATGAAACCAATCTGTTACCCAAAAGGAAAGCACCTCCACTTGTACTTTTTATGTCATCAACATCTCCAGCCCAATCTGCATCTATATAAGCACTGAGAGTGAAATTTGTATCTTTGGGATACCACAATCCATAATATGAAGTGCCTTTTAAATATCTCATGATCCTTTTGATTGCCATTACATGTGACTCTTTGGGATCTTCTTGAAATCTTGCCACAAGACAGACTACTTGCATTATGTCTGGTCTGGTATGGGTTAGGTAGAACAGTCCTCCAATCATAGACCTATATTTTTTCTGATCAGTCTTAGGTGATTCATCATTCTTGCTCAACTTGCAACCAGTTACCATGGGAGTACATACTGGTTTAGAATCCTCCATTCCAAACTGATGCAGAGGCATCCACACTAAAACCTTGACATACAGCATGTATGTCTACAACCCTTCATCATCATCATATTTTCTGTTAACATTGTCAGCATCATCATATTTTCTCTTGCCGACCGATATCCTCCTGCAGACAAACCTTCGACCCTTCGTCTGTCAGCAGCATCATCATATTCGGCTATCGGCAGCATCATCACATTCGGCAAGCGCAAACATCCTCCTGACGTTCACTGTTCACCTTACCGCCAAACGCTATCTGCAGCATCATGATGTTCAACATCATGTTCATCAGCAGGATATAAAATATCCTGTTCCTCCCATATATCCTGATGACGACACTTCACGCACCTTTCCTTCGATGCTTACGTCACCCCGATATCCTGATGACGATTATCCTGATGACGATGACGTCACATGCAGTTCCTTCAATATCCTGCTGTCGGCCAAACTTAACATTATCGGCCCGCGATGGTTTTATCAACCCGATCTTCTACCTTATGCCGATACGCTCCTCCTCGGCAACACCTGATGATGATCACCCCGATGCACATTCACTTTATGCAATCGACTGCATCATGCTCATCTCCACCTACTCGGATGACGCCCGAAGTAACTGCAGGATATACACAGAAATATCCTGATGATGCCGTTGTGACGAATTTCTAACCTTAGCGAATTTCGATCCGCCGAACCTCCTGAGGTGACCCGATCCGCTTCTTGGATAACTTTCCAGACTCGAACTACCAGCATGACCTAGCACATACCCATGCTAGGGTTCTCAACACCTCTTGATCGCGATCCTACAAACATACATGCAAACGAACAGAAAATGCAGACTAAATCCTAAACTACTGTACACAGCCATTCCACCGATTCGACGAATCAATCGGTGGAATGGATCAGTGAATCCATGTAACCACCAAAACAGCCACACGATTAAACAATGGAATTCAACAGAGAGTGAACACAAACAGGATCTCTTTATTGATTTCAAATGATGAAAGTACAATACTCAGTCTCTCCCTCTGTCTCACTCTCTGCAAAGTCTGATCGATGATCTGCAATACTACCTAAAACCAACCGATCCTAATACATAAATAGGATTTCCTGCGAGTACTACCACTCGACTCCAAGCGGCTGGGAGCTTCCAAGCGGCTGGGAGGATCCAACCGAACTAACAAACTATACAGCTATCATCAGCTGTCATAACAAACTACCTAAAAATAGTAAAGTATGGTCAACATGACCTTATTACATGCATTGGTCTTATAAGACCTTCTTGGAAACATTAACCAGACCTATAACAAACTAACTGCCTCATGGAGGCCAGCTGTCAGGTAGGTGCTCCTGCACCACAAACTTCTTCAACAATTCTTTCACATACTTGGACTGAGAAATAAAAATTCCTTTTCCTGATTAAGTAATTTGCAGTCCTAAGAAGAAATTCATTTCACCAAACATAGACATCTCAAATTACTTTTGCATTTCCTCTGCAAATTTCTTACACACTTTCATTGCCTCCAAAGATAATATCATCAACAAAGACTACAACAATCAGAATTTGATCATTATTGATTTTGAAATAGAGATTACTATCTACAGTACCTTTGTTGAACCCTAATTGCATCAAATACTTGTCCAACCTTGCATACCAGGCTCTAGGAGCTTGCTTGAGTCCACACAGGGATTTCTTCAGTCTGCACACCATGTCACCTTTGTCTGATAACTGAAATCCTTCTAGTTGTTCAATGCAAACTTCTTCTTCTAGCTCTCCATTCAAGAAGACAGACTTCGCATCCATTTGGTACACCTTGAAATCTTTATGAACAGCAAAAGCCAAAAACATTCTTATAGCTTCAATCCTTGCCATAGGAGCAAAAGTCTCTTCAAAATCTATGCCTTCAACCTAAGAATATCTTTTGCATACCAGTCTTGCTTTGTTTCTTACCACTTCACCACTTTCATTCTTCTTGTTTCTGAAGATCCATTTGGTTCCAATCACATTCTTATCAGCAGGTCTAGTGACCAATTCCCAGGTTTGATTCTTTTTTATCTGCATCAGCTCTTTTTTCATGGCTTTTACCCAACTTTCATCTTTGCAGGCTTCGCTTACATTTTTAGGTTCAATCTATGAAAGCAAGTAATAGTTCACCTATTCTTCTGCAACTCTTTTCCTTGTCAATACCCCTTTGCTTTTGTCACCAATAATTTGATCTTCAGAATGATTAATTCTTACATACTTGGGAGTCTTAGCAACACTTTCTGGACCCTTTTCTTCTTCAGCTTGATTGTCCTTTTATTCCTGTTCCACCTTTTCTTTAATGACTGTGACAAAAGGTTCATGTGATTCATAAACTCTCAGATATGATGTTATTTCTTTCTCTTCATCAACCTTCACATTAGCACTTTCAATGACCTTTTTCAATATCTTATTGTAGCACCGGTAGGCCTTACTCTTAGTAGAGTATCCAAGGAAAATACCTTCATCACATCTAGCATCAAACTTGCCTAATTCTTCATCTCTTCTGATATAACATTTGCTTCCAAAAACTTTAAAATATTTCACTGTGGGAACTCTTCCATACCACAATTCATAAGGAGTTTTAGTGCCATTACCTTTGACTTGGACTCTGTTTGAATGTAGACAACAATGTGTATAGCTTCTCTCCAATACACTTTTGATAGGTTAGCCTCCATCAGCTTTGACCTAGCAGCCTCTTGAACTGTTCTATTCTTTCTTTCAACAACTCCATTTTGCTTAGGAGTCCTAGGAGCAGACAATTGTCTCTTTATCCCATGCTCTTCACATAAAATGTTAAATTCATTTGATGTAAACTCACCTCTGCTATTAGATCTTAAGCATTTGAACCTCAATTCTAACTCATTCTCAACCATTTCCTTAAAAGCTTTGAACTTGTCTAGTGCTTCTAATTTCTCTTTTAGAAAAGTGACCCATGTCATTCTAGAATAATCATCAATAAGCAACATAAAGTACCTGTCTCCTTGCAGACTCCTTGTTCTTGTAGGACCACACAGATCTGTATGCACCAACTCAAGCAATCCAATAGAAAATTGTTCTTTTCTCTTGAAACTTGTCTTTTTCTATTTTCCCAATTGACATTCCTTGCAAATTGTATTGGCAGGTTTCACCAATTTAGGCAAATCTCTCATAGCTTGAATAGAGCTTATCTTCACCAAGTTATCAAAATTGATGTAACACATCCTTCTATGCTACGACCAACTCTCATCTATTTGAGCTAACAAACAACAATTATTAGTTCCCCTTAAGTGATACGCATTACCTTTAGTCTTCTTACCAGTTGCAATCACTGTTTCGGAGCTTTCCATGATCTTGCATGCATTGTCCTTGAATCTCAGATCATACCCTTTATCACACATCTAACAAACACTTAAAAGATTATACTTTAGACCTTTCACATAGAGAACATCATCTGTATTATGCTTGCCATCAGAAGAAATAGATCCTCTTCCACAGATCTTACCAGCTACATTATCTCCAAACCTAACCAATCCACCATCATACTTTTCCAAACTTACAAACTTACTTTTGTCACTGGTCATGTGATGTGAACATCCACTATCAATGATCCATTCATCCTTATCCTTCTCAACTTGGACAGAGAGAGCACTTTCTTCCACTGGTTTTTCTTCCTTCACACAACTAGTAGGATTAGTAGACATAGGTTCTTCCTTAATAGAAATAAACAAGTATTCATTTGCACTAGTACTATTATCATCAGACTCATCATTTGTTACACCATCATCATCAAGAGCTCTAACATAATAGCATTTCTTGACAATTCTAGGTCTACTTTCAAATTTCTTCTTACCTCTTTCAATTCTCTCCGAACATATGGATGCATAGTGACCAATCTTACCACAAGAAAAGAATTTGAATGGTAATTCAACTTTGTACTTACCAGAACCTCTTTGTATTCTATCTACAAAGTTGGCTTCAACCTCATCTAGGTCATCATCAGTTTCCACAACATATTTGTGAGCTCTTGAAGTCTTTTCTGAAGTGTTGGCTTTGAAAGAAGACTCAATCTTTGGTAGAGCATCACCAAATTCTCTTATTTCAAAAGCTGTAAGTTCCCTGAGCAACTGATCTTTTGTAACCTTTTGCACACTCATAACCTCGTCAATTGCTGTCACCTTGTGACTATAGGATTTAGGCAATGATCTAAGAATCTTCATCACAACCTCTTCCTCATTAGTGGTACCTCCAAGACCTTTGATTCCATTGACAATTTCATCAATTCTCTACATGTACATAGTTATGTTTTCATCTTCACTCATCTTCAGGTTTTGTAATTCGGCACTTTTTATAGAATCATGTCCTTCATAGAAATTTCTCAACTTATCCCAGATCTCATGAGCAGTCTCCAAATCCATAACTTTCACCAACTCATTGTTAGATAAGGCATTTAACAAAGCATCTCTAGCTTTTCCATTAAATTCATACTATTTAATTTCATCTTCATCTGATGGACCATTTTGAGGAAAAGTATACTTTTTCTCTGTTATCTTCCAGACATTATATCCAAGAGAAATAAGATAACTTTTCATACGTACCTTCCAAAGGGCATACATTGTTCCATCTAATTGTGGTGACTCCTTCCTGTGCACCATCTCAGATCTACCTCGAGCTGTTAGGCTCTTTATCGAGGAACTCTCACTCTGATACCAATTGTTGAAAAGCACAATACAACTGAGAGGGGGGTGAATCAGTTGTAACCAATATTTCAAAACCATTAACACATTAACCAATCAACATTGTGTTTGTATTTTAACCATAAAAGCATAAAATAGAAACTTGAACACTTTCAACATAGGAGACCAATTTTTTTACATGGAAAACCCCATAGGGGAAAAACCACAGTGAGTGTTAGCTCACAATATAATATGTTATAACAATACCAAAAATCAGAGGCTCGCTACCTTAAGGCTCATTGCCAACAATGCTCACTACAAGAAGAGGCTCACTGCCAATGGGGTGGCTCACTACCGGTGGGTGGCTTACTGCCTGGATTGGTGAACTGAGTTATTAGCATCTACTCCATGCTAGGATTCAGTTCCATTGAAGCACAATAAGTATCCTTTGCTTTGCTCTACTTTTACACTTCACAATTATCTTTTCATTTTTGCAACTTCATACAAATTCATGACTTCATTTCATGTTTTTATACAATTCACCAACCTTGGAATTTACATGAAGGTCGGCATTACAATCATCAACATTTGGAACAAGCTCCAAGGTCAGAAAACATACATACATTAAGATGGGTCTGGACCTAAATAGATTTAGGAGAGAAAAGAATGAATGCGAATCATGCCAAGCCTTAGTTGGGACTTAATTGCAATCTTCCATGCAGCAACATGCTTCCACAATCTTCAAATCATAACTGCAAGTAGTGAGAACAACCAAGTTGGCCAAGACTAGAGTTAACACGACTTTTAGGAATGCGCTTCATGCACGATCCGGATTATACTTTGTGGACCAATCCAAAGATAGGTGTTAGTGTAGGTTTTTTATATCTATTTTTCCTACACATTATTAAGCGTACTTAGGTTATATGAGACATGGTTTATGTGAGGACATGTGGCATAATCCATCGATTACATGTGTCACCCTCACCCACACTTGGGTGGTTGAGTCGCACACCCTCTTTTTGCCTTTTATGCCACCTCACATAACCACTATCTTGTCTCTTTCTGAGTAGGTTATGCCACATGTTTGGCATTTTCCAAGTAGGTATAACTCCCACCTAATTTGGCTATTTGGGAGTTATTACCCCTCTAGGAATTATGTGCCCATATTATGCTATATAATCAGCACTCACCTCTCCCTCTTGGCTAGTTCAAATGATTTCATATCAGCTCAGTTAGTTCAAGGGAGTGCTGATGCATATTGTATCATTTTGAGTGTGATAACATCATTATTTTGTTATTGCACCACATTCCAGCAATTCATCCTCCTTGCTACTCTCATGTAGAAGGCTAATCTCAGTTTTGCAGGTGATCTTGGATGCTCAAGTTTATCAGTAACTCTTACATGGTATCAGAGCATTGGGATTTGTAAGCTCCTTCTCTAATTTGAGAGAAATTCAGCATTGAGCTTTTGTTGGGTGCATTTTCAGCCTAAAAGGACATTGCCATTGAGTCCAGAAGGATGATAAGATGAAATTTGATATATAATAATCTATATTTTGGCTCCTAGAATTTTTTGGCCATTTTCAAGGGTTTGATGAATCTTGACGGAAAGATTCCGTACGGATTGTATGAATTCTCTACGGTTTAATCATTGCAAAATTGGTCACTAGCAAGAAAATAGTACCTGGGTTTGTGGAAAATTTTGTGGTGAAAAATTTCTTTTAATAAAAATTTTCAGCTTTTTCTAAAGTATTATCTGTAATTTTTAATAAAATAAAAAAAACAAAAAAAATAGAATTTTTTTTAAAAGGGCGAAACCTGCACATTTGCGCAAGCCCATGTGGGCCCCCAATGGCTTTGGACCATGCCTATACAAAGGCTGTACACCCCTTTGAATGGGGTCTGGGGTGTGGATGTAGTACCCCAACCCCCTATGTCATTCGGCCATTGTTGGCCTTTGTCAAAAAAAAATATTATTAAAACAAAAAAAATCAATACAAAATTCACACCCTACACCCTTCTGTACTGCTGTACTTGCCTCGATCCTTGTGCATCACCTACCACATTTGGTGGAGTTTTTAGTAGTGGCTTTACATTTAGTGGTATATTTTGTAGTTATGCCAATTTTAGAGAAGGTTCAAATTAAGCTAGAGTTTTTCTAAATTTGGTGGACATCTAAATTGTCTGGCAAACTTCTATTTTGGCAGGTCTCCAGATTTAGCAGGATTTCGTCAAAATTGGCAAAATTGTTTTTTTTTGCAAATTAGGCACCCCTCTCCATTGGAGTTTTGCATTTTTCACCCAATCTTTAGAGGCCTCTAACTCAGTCATCTGGGCTCCGTTTTGCAAGCAATTTTTTTTATTTGAGGTAGAATTTTGTAGGCTTCACAATGGTGTAATCAGTTTTTGCTCAAGTGATCTAGATTTTCTAGAAAATCAATTTTCTTAGCAGATCTGGAGGACAATTCTCTTTTTTTGAACTTCAAATTGCTTTAACTTTCACATACGACCTCAGATTGAGGTGATTCTTTATTTGAAAGTTAATATTTTTCCAAGCACTACACATTGGTACAATTTTAAGGTTATGATTCTGTGATTATTTTGTACTTTCATCATTTGGGTCCAATTTTAGACATTGTAAAACTCTAGAAAACAACTCCAGAATTGTAAACACACTTATTATAAAGTGCCACCATCATATTTTTCTGGAGAGGATCATTGATTGAGTGAATTTGGGGAGGGTGACCTTGTGATGATTGGCTACAATCTTTTCTTTGCTATGTGTTCTTACAATGGGGAAACATAACATTGAACTCCTAACTACATATAATTATGCATCATGGAAACAATCAGTATGGAATTATCTAAGGGGAAAAGGTTGCACAGGCTATGTAAAAGAATCTATTCCTAAACCTACTAATGCTAGTGCAAAAGCTATGTGGGAGATCAATCGTGAGAAAACTCTTGGGTACATTTGTTCATTTGTCTATATTGATTTATAGTTTCATGTTGAATCATGCAAGACACCTAAGGAGGCTTGGGAGACTTTTGAAAAATTATATGGTAAAACTAACAAGATTAGGGGTTATTAGATTGATAATGAACTGATGAATCTTGATCCTAAAAGTTTCAGCCACATCCAAGACTATATCTCCAAGATTAAGCAACTCAGAACATAGTTAAAGGATTGCAAGATTGATAAGGAAGATTTATAGTTGATTCTGAATGTGTTATCAAAGCTTGGTCCTGAGTATTTAGTATTTGTTTTTGGCTTTCACACCAATCAGTTTTCTATGGGAGCTGCATATGTTGAGCCTACTTTTGATGTTTTTTCAAATCTTCTAATCCAAGAGGAAGCAAAGCTAATTCAAATGGGACTCATCAAGTCTTCTAAGTCACAAGCATTGGTGGCTAGTGAGTCTAAGGTACAGAAAGAATCAGGGAATCCTGATCAGAAACAAAAGAAGAAAAAGAACAAGCCACATATAGAATCTAAATCTTCTTCCTCCAAAGGGGAATCATCTAAAAAGGAGAAGCCCATGTGTGCATATTGCAAGAAATCAGGGAATGATGTACATCAATTTTATTTAAATCAAATTGATGAGTTGAAGCATCTTTTAACAAAGAATAAAATCAATTTTCCTTCAATTGTGTCAAAAGGTTTGACATCTTCTTCTAATCCAAAGTCAGAGAAACAAAAGAGGCAAGCACTTGTTGCAATTGTAGATTTTGAGTCAGGGAGATGGATCCTTGATTCTGGAGCTTCACATCATATGGCTTAATCATAGAGTATGTTCTCTTCATTTGAAACTTGTTCGTCACCAAACATCCTGATGGCTAACAACACATATATGTGTGTTTGTGGGAAAGGATCTATTGACATAGACGAAGCATCATTCAATGATGTCCTTTGTGTTCCTTCATTGTCAACAAATATCCTTTCTATCTATCAGATCACACATGGTGGGGAAGGAAAGAGTGTTGAGTTCACACCGGATTCTATGATTATTCAGCATTTGCATAGTAGAGATATTGTTGCAGTTGGGGAGGTAGATCATCAATCTCAAGTATACACCTCACATTTTGCTCCTATTTTTCCTTTGGCTAATGTACACACTCAGGCATCTAGTGTGGACACTTTTAAGGAGATTCAATATGGTCAAGTGAATCTTAGTATTCTTTCAACTGAGATTCTAGAGACATGTGTTGATATTCCATCTCCTACATCAACTGTTCTTTCTAATGATACTGGTACTAGTACATCCATGGCTCCTATTGATTCAGATCACTAGGACATTCATTGTCTTCCAGACACATCTACTTGGGATGAGTACTTGACAGACATTGCAGATTTGTTTTGTGAGTCCTATCTTGCAGACTTGGAGGACACAATTGAGTGCATATATCTTCTCTTTGATGAAGTTGCTTCCACTTCTTTAGATGTTGAGGGGGAACCTTTTGACCCTCTTGTTCTTTACCCACATGATCATTCCTCACAGTTTGACATGACTGTGGCTACTATTGAGCAATGTTTGGAGACACCTTTGTCTTTAGAGGACATATCTTTGTCTTCAGAGGATAGATTCTACTATGTTGTTAGTGCACTAAAAATCAAGTCTAAAAGACATACCAAACTGCTCACCATTTAGAGATATCAGAACAATCCCAGTGCTTGAGCCTTCCCTTGAACATGCACCATCAAAATATAGTGTCCATAAATCAAACATATTATGAACAACAACAATAGAGTCAGAAGGTAAAACATTTACTTCAAGATCATTATCATTGCAATGTGCCATAAAGTGATCAATTTCAGTATCAAAGAAATTCGTATGATCATCCTCTATTTTATATCTGTCTTCAATATTCAAATCTTCTACCTTCTTCTCCCTGTATAGTTTCACTTCCACACCCTGGACTAGAATGGTGGCATATGACAAATCCATCTAAATACTACCACCCATGGAGGCTGCCCACTTTCTAGATAACAACGTGCCCCATTTGGCTGGGCAATCTACTATGATTATGTCCATAAAAAATTACTTGTCAGAATATGCAGCTAATTGGACCTCAAAATCCTTGACCAAGCCAATAACATTAACTTCTCTAGAATCCATGGCAAAACATTTCCCAAAAGATTTGGACACTTTCAATCCTAACTCATTCATAATTTCAAGAGGCATGACATTGTTGGATGCCCCAAAATTGAGCATACAATTGTGCAGTAGCCATCCATTTATGATCAATGTGGTGTAGAAAGGATCCACACCCATCTGGCTATTCACCATAGATGGTCCTAGGTAAACCTCAATGGTTTCATCATTACCCCCACTCTCATCATTATTGCAGGAAACAACAAGTTGTTTTTATGCATCTACAATAGTAATAAAAGATCCCACCCTATCCCTATGTTCTAGGATCCTAAGGAGTTCCACTATTGGCACAAAAATTCTAATTTGGCTAAAGATTTGAGCCATGCCAATAGGGAGATAGTTGGGCAAAGGAGTATCAAATGAAATAGTTATATCATTTGCATAAGGAATGTAAGGTATTATTTGACTGGACGAAATATCCTTACCTTCTTCCTTTGTTTTGTCCTTCTCCTTTTTTGGTTCCTTTCATGCTTGAGGCTAATCACGCTTGTAACTACCTTTTGGGTAATGAACTAATATAGGCATAGTAACTGGTTGCTCAGTTGATGTTGGGTTCTTTTGTACATATTTCTATTTTTCTACCATTGGTTGCACTGGAAGCTTCTTCTTCTTAGGCACAATCTTCTTTGGAACAATATTGCTTTTTTGTTCTACATTCACCTTTTGTGTTTTCTTGTCATCATCCTTCATATCATGTTTTATTTCAGTCATACGAGAGTTCTATATAGGCACTTGCCTATTTCTCAACTAGTAGCCCCCTTGAACCTGCAAGATGGTGGCATTAGTGAGAGCTTTCATGTCCTCAGAAGGTCTAGATTGTTTGTACTTCTTTTGCATGAGATCTCTCAAGTGCCCAAAATCATGAGCGGGCAAGTGATATCTCTTTTGATCTTCATCATGATCATATTGAAAAATATGATCATCATCCTCATAACTGTCATCATATAGATCATGACCCATCTGCTCAAACCCATGCGTGCCAAACAAATTTATTTCCTCCTCATAATATTTAGCTACACCTTCTTCATTTGGAAACTCTTCATCTCTGCTCATTGAATCAGCAATTGCACAATTTATTAGATCATGAGGAAGGAAACAAGTTTGGCACCATAAAGACTCATCTTGTAAATTTACTTGATCCTTTCTCAATGGATCGGGAGTGTCTCTCTCAGGCTGTTTGAAACTAACATGCCTAGGGGCAGCGTATCTGTTATTCTGTTGTGGTCTCTTTGTTAGAAAGAGACACTACTCTGATGAAGGATTGCATGTTGTCATTGATAGAAACAAGGCAAATGGATCCCATTGACATGACAAAGAGGCATTACTCTGAAAGATCAACTTGGTTTGGTAACAAGGCATAAAAGTATTTTGGTCTGAAAGGCTAAAATAACTATGGGTGGTATTCAAAGCAAGTGACAGAAAGTGGATCAGTATGCCTCCATAGTTGAAAATTAGTATATGCAGTTCAGATATGTTGTTTATAGCTATTTGATGATGATATGTTCCAGTGCTCATGTCTTGACTTCCTTTGGAAGTCATACTACAAAATATCTAAGTTCGGGTGAACAAAGCTAAGACAGGAACAGTGCATAGTGCCAGAGAAAAAAGGTCTGTATTCTTTTGTAGTTGCATAGTTTGTTTTACAGTTATAAAGGTATGCAAAGAGGTCAAGAATGAATGTTGGTTATGGATCTTTGAGTCTCTTGTGGTCCACAATAAGAATTTTGATGTGACAGATGAAGTGGCTAAGCATGTTCTTAAGAGATAGGCTAACAGGCATGTAAAATCCATATGTGGAGAAGCTATATTGTTTGAATAAGAAATCTAAGTAGTTGAATGATTGGTACCAACTTATATCAAGATTATTAAATGATTGTTTGGGTCCGCACTACTGTTTGTACACATGATCAAGCTGACAAGGTAAAATACATTGTATACACACTTCATGTCTGGCTTGCGGCCTGATTATGAAATGAATCTTTTTGCAAATATAAATACTCAATGGATTGTGATGTTGATGTGTGAGAGTGGTGATATAATGTGCGAATTCAGAGTGTGAAGGGTTATAAGTAGAGTCCAGAGCAGAAAAGGAAAACAAGGGTATAAAACAGAGTATATGTAGAAGAGTTGAGAAGCAGGGCAGAATAAATGAAGACCTTTGAATTTGTGTATTGAGCCTTCAATGGAACTGTGATCCAGCATATAGTAGATGAACTTACAACAGTTCATTACTAGTAATGAGCCAATTTTCTTCTTTCTTCTATCCTTCTTTCTCAGTGGACAGTGAGTCCACCTGCACTGAGTATTTCTCTAGGCAGTGAGCCTTTTGTAATCCAGTATTGTTATCATAATATATTGTGAGATAACACTCACCATAGTTTTTCCCTTTTGGGGGTTTCCACATAAAAATCATGGTGTCTATGTGTTATGTCTTTATGGTTTCTATTCTTATGTTTATTCTGCTTTCATGTTATTAATTTTAGAAATTGGATTAATGAACAAGTTAAGAAGTGGTTTTGCGGAATACTGATTCACCCCCCCTCTAAATATTCCTTACTTTCAATAATTGGTATCAGAGCAAGGTTCCTTGGAAGAAGCCTAATAGCTTGAGGAAGATCTAGGAAAGTGTAGTCATGGCAGCAAGATATTTTACTTCTCCTAAAGTCTCATATGAAAGCAATGAAGAATTACAAGTTGCTCTTATTGATCTTGAAAAATCTAAAGCAAAAATTAGGTATCTGAAGGATAACATACAAGAAGCTGATGAATGCATTTTAAAGATAAAAGAACAAGTCAAGAAGTTCAAAGAAAAATACAAAGAGGTTGGTGAGCAATTGATATCAGCAAATGAAACTCTGGATGATTTAAAAGTGGAAGTTATAGAAAGAGCTAAAGCAAAAGAAGATCTAAATCTAATGGTAAAAAGTGAGTTAGAAGAATGTGCCAAACTTGAAAAAGAAGTTGTGAGCTTGAAATCAGACTTGGAAAAAGCCAAGAGCTATGTAGAAAAGTTCAAGATAAATTCTACGAAACTTGATGAGATGATTTCTAGTCAAAAGAGTTCCGATGACAAACAAGGTTTGGGATTTAAGAGAGGAGAAAGTTTAAAATCGGGTCAATCAAACACTGTGTTGAAGCAAAACAAAGGCAACTAGTTCAAGAATCAAAGAAGAAAACCCGAAAGACCTCCAGTCAGATAGCCAAATGCACAAAGGTACCCATCTTTCAATGGCCATTATTTTAATTGCAATAAGTTTGGTCATAAGGCTACTTAGTGTAGGAGTAGAATAAGTCAAAATGCTCCATCATTCTCTAGTCAATACTTCAATTGCAATAAAATTGGTCATAGATCAAATGAATGCAGAAGTCTGGTAAGAAATGGCTTTCACAATTCAAGGAATACTCAATCATTCAATGGAAGATGTTTTGCATGCAATAGATTTGGACATATGGCTAATCAATGCAGATAAAATCCAATCAATAGAAGGAATCAAGGACAAAGGAATGTGGTATGCTACAATTGCAACAAGCTTGGACATGTTGCAAGATTTTGTAGAAGCAAGATTGAGAAGAAAGACTATCCTATAGAGAAGAGGAAAATAGAGCAGAGAGAAGACAAAGGAAAGAACAAGATTGATCCAGTGGAAATCAAGAAGGAAATGACCAAGGTATGGATTAAGAAAGATGTTGACAATATCAAGGATGGATCTGCACCAGTTTCTGGTGCAGATACTTCCTCTAGGAAGTAAATTGGGAGCTCTGGCTCAAGGGGAGCTGTGTTGAAAATCCAAAACCCCCAGCTAGAAAGTTAGTGTTGGAATCCGGCACTAAGGTATGTTTTGAAGAACTTTATGGCAAATCCTCTGAAAGAAATTTCGGTAAAGAAAGATCTAATGTAGAGCATTGAGAAGCAATTTAGATTGACTGTGGTTGATAGATAAGTGTTAGACAACTTTTTGAAAGACCACATTTATGATGATTAATTTAAGGCTTCAAGTGGTTAAAAGGCTTGGATTTGTAAAAGATTAATCACTTTGCATTCAATCTTTCAAGTATCCAGGAGATCTAAAGGAAGATTTTAAGTGCGATTCAAAGCAAGCCAAAATAATCTCATGCGAAGAAAACCCTAATCTGGACAAAGAGATATTTTTTGTTTGAAACTCTACCCCAAATTTGTTTAATTATTCATGGAAATGGCAACACCACAAGTGGTGGATATCACTGAGTGAGCTCGACTAAAATTCAAAAAACATCCATTTAAATCAACTGAAGTCGATCAAATGGATGCATTTTTAGATATTCCACACGGACTTATGCATGTGGAAGATGTTAGGGCTTACATCCATGTTTCCCTAGAAGAGCATGGTGATAGCAGATTCTTAAACCTGTGTATGAATCATCTAAGTGGTGATCATTTTGAGCTGAAAGAAGAATACAAAGCTCTGGAGGAGAAGAAATTCATTTAATATAGAGACTTCCCTACATTTGTGGAAGATGAATGGGTCTAGTACATTTTGAACAGAATCTACGATAAATTCATGTGGTTGGGACATGCCTTCAAGATCACCAAGGATGCAATTAGGGTTGTGACTGGACTAAGCTCTACCAGTAGTGTTCCCCTGTTAAAAGTTGTGAAGAATGATACAGTAATGGTGGCCACTGGAGAGAAATTCAATAAAAGGGCTTTAACAATCAATGATATTGAAGATCATGCTATAAGATTTGCATCCATGGTGTTAGGATACAAAGTCTATTTCACCAACTAGGAGAACTCTGTCTGTGGCACTGCTATATACACTGCCTATTAGATGATCAAGGAAAATCCAGACTATGATATATGTGAATTGCTCTGACAACAAGTGATGGAAAACTTGAAGAAGACAAAAGAAAACAAATATCCCTTCAAATTTGGTACGTTGATCATCTATTTTTTTTTCTACTTCATGCATGAGTTGCCAAAGATGAACTTGTTTTGGTTAAATAGTCAGCCGGTTGCTGTACAAATTAGGGATCATTTAAATAGTATTGGAAGCTATGATGAACAAAATGCAGCCCTACGGTGCTATTTCAAGAACTTCCAGAGAATGATGCAATCAAGAGAAAGAATTCCAAAAGCAATTGTGGAAAAATACAAGAATGACATATGTTTCATTGTAACCAAAGACCGATGCATGATGGAGGCTATTGAGACTAGAACTATTTGGGTTATGCCAATGGGCCATGAAGTAGATGGAGTGATTCTAGATAACTATGGACAACACATGCTAAGAAACCCTGGGACCCTAAAGAGGAAAGATTTGGAACATATGAAGAACTGTCTACAAAAATTCATGTTCAAGTAAGAAAACCTGACATCTCTAAGAAAATGCAGAGAGTGATAGAGGATTACACCCTGAGACAAGGCTTCACAAAAGAACAAGTGAAAGAGGCAAAGGAAAAAGCATGAGCTGAAAGAGTAGCAGAAGAAAAGAAAGATAATGAACAAGTCAAGGTTCTAGAAGAGCCTAAGAAGAAACTAGAGATACCTGAAGTAACAAAAAGAACAACAAGAGGTTTTACTACTACTTCCTCTAGTCCCACATCATCAGCAAGTGTGGAAGAACCCACCAAGAAATCCACTGATATAAGCCCAAAAAGGAAGAAACCAAAAGGAAGAAGGATGTATGTCATCTTGGGAAAAACAAATGAAGAAGAAACAGAGTCAGATGACGAGGTAAAGAAGATGAAGGTTAAGAACACCAAAACCTCTGGAAGTAGCAAGGAAAAACCCTCTGGTAAGGGTAAAGCTAAGAAAAGGCCAAGGCAAGAAGAGCCTCACATAGAAGAAGCTACAATGAGCCTAGAGGAAATCTTGAGGGCCATCACAGTTGATGGAAATCTGAAATCCATTGCCCAATTATATGATGAATACAATGATGCTGATAAGAGGATCATTGAGAATGCCACTGTAGAATATTTGAACATTTACAATAAATCCCTCATTGAAATTGTTGATGATCTCACTGGCATCTTGGGTAGCATAATGTCTTCAAGGAAAGAAGCTGCTATGGCTAAGGAACTTAGAGAGCACACACTGATAATGCTATGTCTGGATATCACCCTAGAAGACAAATCAAGAATCTCCAAAGAGCTCAACAAGGAATTCAGAACCAAGAAAAGGATGAATACTCTCATGTCAGATGACATTGAGAAAGTAGTAAAGGAGACTGAAGAAATCACCTTGAGAGTGCTAAAACAATTTCATCTCCCAAAAATATATGACAATGATGAAACAAATTTTGAAGATGATACATCTTTTCTGGAAGTGAATTTGGACCAAGTGTTAGTTGACAAAGTGGCTAAAGAGAAGAAAGCCCATGTTGCATCTATTGAGACTAGTCTTTCTCTAGAACAAGAAATAGGTAACAAGATAGAAATGGAGAAGAATGAGAAGATAGATAAGGCCAATGATCAAGAAGTGAAACAAGACAAGGAAATCCCTACACTAGAAGAAAAGGATGATGTAGATGAAAATATGGATTTAGATGCTCCAGAGCTAAACCAAGAAGAAGTCTCTGGTACAACAAGAGACATTGTGAAGTCAGTCAAAGAATTTTTGGAAAAAGAGAAATAGGTCTTGGATGAGCCTGCATTTTTGTAAGGACCAATAAACCTGGACTCAATGTCCTTGGTATAGAAATTTAATTTGGTACCAATTGTGCGAACAAAGGCATAGGAAGAAATTTTGAAGTCACACATACAAGACAGCGAACTGATTGGTGAGGCATACAACATTTTGGAGAAGTTGATGCCGTCCTATCTGAAGGACACTTCTATGTCATCAATAAATCAACTAAAAGGACTCACAAATTCTATGAGTAAGCATTTTGAATCTTTTGAGAAATCTACTGAAACAAAAGTGAGACAAGAGTTTGATGAGAAAATATTAAGTGAGCTGAAGACCATGATAATAAGTGACAAATCTCTGCTTGAAAATGGAATGAAAAGCATACAAAGTGTTGTCAAAGAAGCATGTGACCTATACAAAATTTGTTTATCTTGGCTGGAAGCCACATAATAGCTAGAAGAAAAGATAAAGGATCTAAAACTGCAGCTGATAATTTTTTCTAAATCATTTGACCCGGCAGTTGAGTTGGTGAGCAACAAAGAAATACAAGTAATTAATATTCATGATGAGTTAAGTAATCTAGTAAATCAAAGGGATCAAATGAAAAAAAAAATGTGTTAGCTAAGAGGACTAATTAGTCCCAAGCTAGATTCAATGATTAATCTTACAGCAGAAGCACATGTAGCTTCACAAATGGATACACCTTCTAATGTGCAAAAGGCAGAAAAATTAGTCTTTTTGATAAATGGTCACATTCAAATTTTGGAAAGAGCTAAGAAATGTTGGGATGAAGAGATTACATAATTAAAGATTGTGTATAAGGATATTCTTTCACCGACAACTAATTGAGTTGAAGATTGTATGTGTACATATGTGGTAGAGTATGAAAATTTTTGCAGTTTTGACACAATTTTGAATCTTATACATACACCTTTGCCATTGATGCAAAGGGGGAATAGAAGACCAATGGAAAATGGGAAAACACCTAAGGGGGAGTGAAAGAATAGAGTGTATATAGAAAGGGGGAGTAGATACACATTTTTCACTAAGTGGTGTCATCAATGCCAAAAGGGGAGATTGTTGGCAAGAGACATTGCTCTGATGAAGGATTGCATGTTGTCATTGATGGAAACAAGGAAAAGGGATCCCACTGACATGACAAAGAGATATTACTCTAGAAGATCAACTTGGTTTGGCAACAAGGCATAAAAGTATTTTGGTCCGGAAGGCTAAAATGACTAAGTATGGGCAGTATTCAGAGCAAGTGATAGAAAGTGAGTTAGTATGCCTCCACAGTTGAAGATTAGTATATATGGTTCAAATATGTTGTTCATAGCTATTTGATGATGATATTTTCCAGTGTTCAAGTCTTGACTTCCCCCAGAATTCATACTACAAAATATCTAAGTCCGAGTGAACGAAGCTAAGACAGGAACAGTGCACAGTGCTAGAGAAAAAAGGTCTGCATTCCTCCACAGTTGTATAATTTGTCTTGCAGTTCTAAAGGTATGCTAAGAGGTCAAGAATGAATGTTTGCTATGAATCTTTGAGTCTCTTGTGGTCCACAATAAGAGTTTTGATGTGACAGATGAAGTGGCTAAGCATGTTCTTAAGAGAAGCCGACAGGCATGTAAAATCCATATGCGAAGAAGATATATTGTTTGAATAAGAAATCTAAGTAGTTGAATGATTGGTGCCGACTTATATGAATATTATTAAATGATTTTTTGGGTCCACACTACTATTTGTACACCTAATCAAGCCAACAAGGTAAAATACATTGTATACACGCTTCATGTCTGGCTTGCCGACCTGATTATGAAATGAATCTTGTTGCGGATATAAATACTCAATGGATTGTGATTTTGATGTGTGAGAGTGGTGATATAATGTGTGAATTTGGAGTGTGAAGGGTTATAAGAAGAGTATAGAGTAGAAAAGGAAAACAAGGGCAGAAAACAGAGTATATGTAGAAGAGTTGAGAAGCAGGGCAAAATAAATGAAGACCTTTGAATCTGTGTATTGAGCCTTCAATGGAACTGTGATCCAGCATATGGTAGATGCACTTACAACAGTTCATTACTGGAAATGGGCCAATTTTCTTCTTTCTTCTATCCTTCTTTCTCAGTGGACAGTGAATCCACCTGCAGTGAGCATCTCTCTGGGCAATGAGCCCCATGGCAGTGAGACTTTTGTAATCGATTATTGTTATCATAATATATTGTGAGCTAACACTCACCGTGGTCTTTCCCTTTTTGGGTTTTCCACGTAAAAATCTTGGTGTCCATGTGTTATGTCTTTATGGTTTCTATTCTTATTCTTATTCTGCTTTCATGTTATTAATTTTAGAAATTGGATTAATGAACAAGTTAAGAAGTGGTTTTGTGGAATATTAATTCACCTCCCCCCCTCTCAGTGTTCCTTACTTTCAACACTCTTAGACCAATATGTGTTGTAAGGTCAGTTATGTAGTCTTTGACCTTCATTGAAATGTGTTCCAACACCTTGTGGTGGCAACCCTTTGTCATTTCGAGCAACTTTGTAGGATAAATAGCTCATAACCCCCATAAGCTTGTCGAACTTCTCTTCATTTGTGAGAGGCTTATTAAAAGCTACTCTATCGGGCTAAGAGATCTTTACATCAGATCTCTTAACATGTTTTTCAGAGGCTCTCATGTTACTTTCAATGTTAATGGCCACAACATAGGCCTCCTTTAGTGTTTGGGGACTCTTATCCCTCAAACAATAACCAATTTTAGAATCAAAGGCACCACATTACAGAACCAAACACATGGATTCATTGGGTCTCATCTGAGGGGGAACTTTAATCATTGTCATGATGAATCTGCCATTGAAATCAGTAATAGTTTCATTGATTCCTTTCTTGATTGTTGTGAGCTTATGGATGGAAAAATTGGGGTCAATCTTATCCCCATACTACAGCCTTAACACTATCATGAATTCCTCCCATGAGTCAATACTGTTATCAAGGAGTGCTTTCTACCATTCTTTGACATTTTCCTTCAATGAGTACACAAACAACTTCATCATCACATCTTCATCTTCAATCTCATACTCATCTATGATATTGATGAAGTGTCTCAAGTGTTCCTCACCAGTAACTGCATTATTACCTTGGAACCTTGGAATGTTTCCCCTAATCTCATTTGGAATAGGGTTAGGAAAGTTTGGTATACCAAAGAAGTCAAGTTGTTTGTACCTTTCAGCTCCCAATGGTGGCCTCTATGGAGGGAGACCTTGGGCTTGTCTTCTAAATGGAGTCCTAACATTTTGAATGCTGCCTTTTTGTTGATTCACTTGATTCTACAGAGGTCGATTGTGCATATTCTAAGCACGGGCATTATTTACACCCTGTTGTCCCATTTGTTGTTGTTGTTGTTGTCATCTTGGATTGACCTAAAAGTTATGGCCCTGCTGATTATGTTGTTGTTGAGGTATATTGTGGCCTTGATGCTATGCATTTTGATTCATTTGGGCCTGTTGGGCATTTTGAGCTTGATTTTGCTCAAGTAAGGCCTACGCCTCTCTTTGCCTATTTCTAATATGATCTAGCAGGTCCAACTCTTCATAGAGAGTTCTTTCTCTCTCCTCAGCATCATTCCATTCCTATTGATTTTCCTCATTAGGAATGTTATCATGCTGACCCCTAAGTAATTTTGTGGGTGAAATATGATGTTGATCATTTTGACAAGCCTCTTCATTTTCATGAGGGATGCCAAATGTTCTCATGTCCACATCATGAGTACCCACTTGATCCTGGGCATTCAAAGGTGGTACCACATTAGGGTATCTTCTTATACCCCTATCATGTTGACTTCTTAAGCAATTTGAAGAGATTTCAGGTTCTGAATAATCTTTTAGTCTTATTCTATGATCCATTTCAATATTATTAAAAATTAATTTTTTGGGTTTGACTAACAGAGTCGCCACTTCCCTGCTGAGAAGAACTATTTAGATTTTTTACCATCAACAAGATGTAACAACTCAACCAGAAGTAAATACTCCCCAACAATGATGCTAATCTATTGGGACCCAAAATAGCTACAACCCTACACCCTAAAACATTGCCAAATCTCCTAGACTAGGGATGGTTGTTCCAGGAAGTAGGAAGAGGTTCATCAAAAATTTTAGGGTGATTTTGTCCAACTAACAAGAGTGGGTATGCTCCTCTACACCTTGAGCTTAGGTTAGGCTTAGGAGGGATATTCCAAGGGCTATACCTGAATAGGTATTGGCATCAACACCAGATGAACAACTAAAAATGGAAGGACAACCAAACCCAACTCATCTTTTAGGCTCCAAAGACTGTCACTGGACCTAAAACAACCGGTTGTCACTAATAACCCCTATATAGGTGATGAAAAGGCACTCCCATTGACAATGGAAAGTGCAGGTATTCTTGTTTGCAAGAGATATAATTTAACTACTTGCTTCACATATGATAAGTTTGTTTTTGATTTTTAAGAGTGTGGGTGATCAAATACTTCAAACCGGTACCTAATATATTGGGTTACGGAGTCAATAGTTTAGCATAAGGAAGAAAACAACAAAAGAAATGAAATATACACTTTCTAGATACCCAGATGCAAGAAAGATAGTTATCAAAGAAGAAAATACTTAGTAATCCTTTCCAACTTATAATCTTTCATCTATAACCATACAAGAGATCATTACATAGCATGCAATGTTTTAAGAATTTGTCTAATTCATCTGATAAATGGCTACAATCATACCACGAAGTGTGGTAAGAGGAAACCTAGCTAAACTTAGGCTTTCCTTGAAAAATTACAAAAGAAGGAGAAATTCATACAATGATAACTAAAATCAATCTCAAAAACCTTTCACAACCTATGTTATATCTACTAGAGAACTGTAACTTTTCTACTTTTTGAAACCCTAGAGAGCTCTGCACTTAGTCGCTTGAAAGTGGTAAAGATGACCAACCCTTGGAAAGAGTTCAAGGTCTGCCCTTATATCACAAGTAAATCTGATCTGAGAGTGAAATGGACACTAAAATCCTCAACCATCTCACTAACTGCATTAAAAACATTGAATTCAGACACCCACTTCACAGTAATGGCATTGTCGAAAGTAGTTGGCACATTCCCAAGTGGTTGGAGGAGTCTGGAAGGGTAGGAAGCCAACCTCCAAAAAGTTGGATTTTTAAACTTTGGACCTGTTGATAACTGAGAGGGGGGGTGAATCAGTTA
The DNA here is from genome assembly GCA_027924645.1 of Cunninghamia lanceolata. NCBI lineage: Eukaryota > Viridiplantae > Streptophyta > Pinopsida > Cupressales > Cupressaceae > Cunninghamia > Cunninghamia lanceolata. The sequence continues at coordinate 4,598,386 of BSBN01000515.1, forward strand.
TCCTAATTATTTCCCTTATTCAACTTTCCTTCTAATTGAAGCAGCATAAAATCAAACACAAAACATTAACCATGAAGTAAGAAACACATGACACAGTATTTTTGACGTGGAAACCCTGTTAAGGGAGAAAACCACGGGGTGATTAACCCAAGAATTATTCTCTGTTAGAAGAATAGGAAATTACAAAAATGGCACTTGCCAATTAGGGCTCACTGCCCGAGCACACTGCTCACAAGAGGCTCACTGCCTACAAGAAGACACACTGTCTTACAAAGTGATAAGAATCACAGTCTTGAACTGATTGGAAGCATCTGCATATGCTGGAGTTCAGTTCTGGTTAGGTTCAGTATACTGATCTGCTGCACTTCATCTTTCCTCTGTTCTTTAGTCTGCTGTCCTTTCACATACCGGATCTTTCTTGTTACTTCTGCTCTATTCTGGACTTGTTCGCATATCCTCTCACACATTTCACAACTGAATCCATCCTCTATATATATCCGCACAAGTAATTTCATCATCTTTCTAGTCGGCATCCGGAACAGTCTAGTTTCTTACAAACTTAGTTCTGTCGGCTGAATCCTTGCTCACCAAGCAATGCGGATCAAGCATATACTTGTAGATATCATCAATTATGTCGGCCAAACATGATTCATGCCTCCGCAACCTTTATCATCATCTGTAACACATCCGGAAAGTAGTTTGATACTCAGTCAGTCAGTTCTTCCTCTGTTTTCACTGTCTCTCAGGAATCCGGTACTCAACTATTCATATCTTTTTCCTTGTCCATCTCCGGAGGCTAAATCCTTGGAATATACTACTCAAGATAGTCCTCTTGACTTCCCCAGATCCGCACTGCACCAAGACACTTCCTCTGAGAGATCCGGACCAATCTGTCGGACCTTGCCACATGCTCTGTTCTTGTTCACCGGACCACCACAATCTTCAATCTGACTTCCGGTAGAGACATATCATGACTTGCGGATATGTGGGATGACCTTTGTTGCCATCAATGACAACAACCATGAATCCATATAGTGTCTCTTGCCAACAATCTCCCCCTTTGGCATTGATGGCAACACTTAGTGAAAAATGACTAAGTGTTTACACTATGCTCCCCCTCTGCTGATGCTCTGTCTTTATATACAATTTCCGGAACTCCCCCTGAGTTGGATTCCTCATTTTTCACTGCTCCTCACTCCCCCTTTGACATCAATGGCAAAGGGTAGGGTCCGCACACCAAAATTTTCAAAAATTTTCTATATATAGCCGCATATTTACATACTCACATATACTGCAGAATGTCTGCAAAGGATGTCTGCAGTTGAACCATTTCAGTAGCCCAACTTAGCTTCATTCTGTCCAAGATTGAAATGTGACCACTCAACAAAAATGCAAAAGCTTCTGCCCGCCTGAGATCTGTCGGATCTTTTGTATGGGCGGTGGTCTGGGCATCACTGATGGCCTCATGCATAGTTTCCAACTTAGGGACTATAATCCTTCTAAGTTCTCCCATCCGGTTGGTAATGTTCTTCCTCTCCTTCTCAAGATTCTTTATTTCATTCAAGACTGCAATAGTCTGACATTCTTGATTTATTATAGAGGAAGAGAGAGGATCAAAACTTTGAGATAAGCTTTGAAGCTTGTCCTGTTCCTCTTTTATTTTCTTGTCAATTGCTGCTGTTGCCTTTGACCAAGATATACAAAATTTGTAGATGTCACCGCCATCCTTAAGAGCATTTTCTAAACTCTTTATTCCAATGCTTACAATCTTCCTATCCTTAGAGATTAATTCTAATATTTCAGAAAATCTCTTATCCAAAAATTCCTTCCGGACCTTTTCTTCAGCTGATTTTTCTAGAGAATTAAAATATGTATCAATACTGCTGACTAAGGTTTTTAGATTACCGGAAGTGGAGGCTGTCGGATCTATTTGGATTGATGGCATGATCTTTACAAGTACTCCGGAAGCAGCCTCTATCAACTCACAGTCTTCCATATGAGACTTCAGGAGCTTTTCATTTGCCTTGGCATTTGCAAATGAAGCTATCTTCATTGTTTGTACCGGAGAGAGAGAGTCAAAATCAAATGGACCTTTTAGAAGCTCCGGTTCATCAATCTCTAGAGTTTCTTTGCTCAAAAATTGTTGAACAGTTTGTGCAGTGTCTCTTGCCGGAGACAGATGTTTCTTTTCTTCTGCAGTCTTAGAACTGTCAACCTCTTTGTCTGTCACCACTGCTTCCTTCTCCTGCAATTGCTCTTCTTCTTTGGATCCGGAGACTGTAGGGGAAACCGGAGGAGAGATGCTTGCTTGCTCATGGGCCACTTCTTCTGGAGCAGAGGGTCCCAAGTCCTCACTTGTCTGTTCATGGCTCACTTCTTCCGGAACAGAAGATTCCAAATCAGCAGCTGTTTCTGCACCTAAGTCCTCTACAACAGGAAGATTGAACCTTTTGAAGGCCTTCCGGAGGATCTCTTCTGTCTCTTGTGCCACTTTGTCAGTCTCACCAAGCATGAGCTGATTCATCCTGGCTTTACTTCTGAACTCATCTCTGCAGTCCTTGAAGATCATGTTCATTGTCTTGGGATCAATTTGAGGATATAGCTGAATAGCTATCTGCTCCCGGATCTCAAGATCTTTGGCATGAGCATTATTCTTTCTTACTTCCATTTCCTTCTCTAGGCTTTTAGGAATGAGAGATATGATCTCAATGAAAGCCTTATTGTATGTGTTCAGATATTTAACTGTGGCTTCCTGCAGAGTCTTTTGGTCTGCCTCACTGAAGTCATCATAGGATTCAGTCATTGGTTGAAGGTTTCCATCCACCGTGACCGACTTGATTATGCTCTCTAGTGACAGAGTGGGCTTTTCAACAGTTACCTCTGCCATTTCCTCCTTGTCTTGGCCTGTGGAGGGCTTACCGGATCCTTTCTTTTTCTGTTTCTTTACTTCTCTTACTCCTTCATCTGATTCTGTCTCCTCTTCATCCTTTTGGCTTTCATAAGCCCTTGATGCTTTTGTCTTGGATCTTTTACCGGATGCCTGGACTTCCGGTTTTGAGCTTTTGGTTGTGGAAGGTGCAGATCTCTTTGATGATCTGGTCCGGGTGGGGGTTTCAACCGGAGCACTTTCTTTGCTTTTCTCTTCTTCCTCAGCCTTTCTCCTCTTTTCCCGGCTGGCATCAAGTGCCTCTTTTGAGATGCCTAGGCCTTGAGCAATGTGCTCTACTTCTTTTCTCACTTTTCTCTTAATCTCAGGTTCCCTGAGTTCTACATGTAATTTCACGCTCAGCTCCTCAAAGGTTCCAAACCTTTCTGCCTTAGGATCTTTGGGCTGACTTAGCATGTGTTGAACATGCAGCTCTACTATCTGTTCATCAACTTCATACCCCATGGGCATGATCCAGACAGTCCTTGGCTCCACTGCCTCCATTAGGCACTGATCAGTGTCAACCATAAAACATACTGAGTCCTTGTATTTCTCAATGAGAGACTGGGGAATTCTCTCTCTTGCTTGCATCATGCTCTGAAAGTTTTTGAAGTATCCCCATAGAGCTGTATTTCTCGCTTTTGCATCCCCAAGTCCATGCAAATAGTCTCTTATCTGGACTGCAACAGGTTTGTCATTCTGCCATACCCATCCACTTGTTCCGGGTAGCTCATTCATGAAGTAAAAGAATAGACATACAATGAGAGTACCATACTTAAAGGAGTTCTTCTTGTCTTTCTTGATTTTCTGTACATTTTCCATCAATTGGCTTAGTAGTAGTTCACAAAGATCATAATCTGCATTCTTTCTTAGCATTTCATATGCTGTGTATATTGCAGTTCCGGATACAGAATTCTCCCTGCTGGAGTGATAGATCTTGTATCCTATTATCATTGATGCATATTTGATATCCGGATCCGAAATATCTTCAATGGTCATTGCCCTCTTATCATATTTTGATCCGGTGGCCTCAGTTACAACGTTGTTCTTGACAGATTTGAGGATAGGTACCCCCCCGGAAGAGTATAGACCAGTTACTGCTCTAATTGCTTCTTTTGTAATCTTACAGGGTCTATCCAGCCAAAGGAAGTTGTCATGCATCCTGCTCAGTACATACCGGACCCATTCATCTTCTTCAAAGCTAGGGAAATGAATGAATTGCTCAAATTGTTTCTTCTGGATACCCTTATACTCTGGTTTGAGCTCAAAAGCATTGTCTATCAGTTGCTTGTGATAGAGGTCTCTTAATTTGAATTCCCCAAATTCCTCAATGTTTGCGTGTATGTAAACCCTAATATCTTCAGTATGTAAGACTCCGTGGGGAACACTAGAGAAGGCTCCTAGTGGATCTACCTCCAATGATTTGTAGGGATGTTTCTTGAATGAGGGGCGAGGTCTATCAGAGATCTTAACTATGTTTGGAGTAGCCATTCTTCAAAGATTTGCAGTGAGGCAATGAAAACGAAGAATACCTTATGCGCCTTCGGTTTGCACGGAGTGGTTGGATTGATTTCTTTATGCAATAGCTTCGGCAGGAGATCCTTGGTGTGCTTGATGAACCTTGTTTGCAGAGCTCCACTATTCGCTTCTTCTCAAGTGTAGAATGAGCAGATAACTTTTGAGAAATCCCTTATATTGCTCCGCAAACCCTAATATCTGTCTGCAATAAATGCTTCACCTGCATTATTCCAGTTTACCATGTCTGGACAGCTTGGAGTATCCCGGATTAGTCCTGATCACTGAATATCATCCGGATCTTTAAATCATGAATAAATCTAGGTAACATATTACAAGAACATCCCAAACACTCTGTCCAATCCGCAAGACAAGATCGTGCACTTCCGGATCTCTCCGGACCTTTTTGTAATCCTTTATCATACCGGAGCACCTCCCTGAACAGGTCTAACTTAATCGAACACAGCTTCTTCATAACTCCATGCGGACCTCTGAAAACTTGACTGAAGCATCTCAGGACTTATATCTACAAACCCTTTAATCCGCATCTTGTGCCACATCCGGCACAACTTGTTTGGCTGGGGGAACAGAATCTTCTTTGAGTCCCCCTGAGCCTGAGCTCACTTTTTAATTTCCGGAAGAAATATCAGCACCAGAATCTGGTGCGGATCCAACCTCTACATTCTCTGAGCTTTTCTTCACCCAAATCTTGCTCATCTGATTCCTAACTTCATCCGTATTCATCTTTTGTTTACCCTTGTCTTGATTCTGATTATACACCGGACCTCTTTTGTCCTGATTCTTGTTTCTGCAGACTTTAGCATTATGACCGGACCTATTGCAGATTTGGCAAATAACATTTCTTTGCATATTTAACTGATATCCCCTTGATCTGCATTGATTAGCCATATGACCTACTCTATTGCATGTAAAGCATCTACCTTTGAATGATTTGTTTATAATTCTGCATTCATGGGATTTGTGTCCATACCTTTTGCAGTTGAAGCATTGTCCGGAGAAGGATGAATTAATCTGATTCATTCTCATTCTACACTGATTAGCTTTGTGACCAAAATGGTTGCAGCTGTGGCAGTATCCATTGAAGGATGGATATTTTTGAGCATTTGGCTGTCTTACCGGAGGTCTTCTAGGCCTGCTCCTTGGATTTTCTGATCCAAGATTCCTCTGACCGGATCCGGAGCTTTCTCCTTTCTCATATCCCAAGCCATACTTGTCATCTGTCCTCTTTTGGCTTCCAAGAAGAATTTCAAGTTGAGCAGAACTTATCTTGAATTTCTCTTTATAATCATTTGCTGTCTGAAGGTCTCTTTTGAGAGAGGCAATTTGATCCTCAAGTTTTCCTTCATTATCTTTGGAATCTTCAAGATCAGATTCAAGGTGTCTGATAATCCTGTCCATCTGGTGGCATTCTTCTGATTTTTCTTTAAGAGATTGTCTTAGATTGTCTTCAGCCTTTCTTTTTTCTTCAATCTCTTGAGTAAACTTTATAGTTCCTGATTCCATTTCATGTCTTAACATAATGACTTCTTTTGATAACTTTTCACATAACTTGGTTTGCTCAGTCAATTCCTTACTTGTATTGCTTTCTTCACTTTGTCTTGCCAACTGTTGAAGCAGCTCCTTTCTCTTTTTCATAGAGAGACTTAATTTGTCTTTTAATTCTCTCATGAATTCATCAGCCTGTTTGAGTCTTTCCTTTAATTCACTGACTTCAGAATTTGACTGTTCAAGATCCTCAAGGGCAGTCTTGAGTTGCTCCCTTAAACCATATGCATCCATTTGAAATCCCAGATCTTCCTCAAGCTGTTAGGCTCTATTAAGAGGAACTTGGCTCTGATACCAATTGTTGATAACTGAGAGGGGGGGTGAATCAGTTATCCTAATTATTTCCCTTATTCAACTTTCCTTCTAATTGAAGCAGCATAAAATCAAACACAAAACATTAACCATGAAGTAAGAAACACATGACACAGTATTTTTGACGTGGAAACCCTGTTAAGGGAGAAAACCACGGGGTGATTAACCCAAGAATTATTCTCTGTTAGAAGAATAGGAAATTACAAAAATGGCACTTGCCAATTAGGGCTCACTGCCCGAGCACACTGCTCACAAGAGGCTCACTGCCTACAAGAAGACACACTGTCTTACAAAGTGATAAGAATCACAGTCTTGAACTGATTGGAAGCATCTGCATATGCTGGAGTTCAGTTCTGGTTAGGTTCAGTATACTGATCTGCTGCACTTCATCTTTCCTCTGTTCTTTAGTCTGCTGTCCTTTCACATACCGGATCTTTCTTGTTACTTCTGCTCTATTCTGGACTTGTTCGCATATCCTCTCACACATTTCACAACTGAATCCATCCTCTATATATATCCGCACAAGTAATTTCATCATCTTTCTAGTCGGCATCCGGAACAGTCTAGTTTCTTACAAACTTAGTTCTGTCGGCTGAATCCTTGCTCACCAAGCAATGCGGATCAAGCATATACTTGTAGATATCATCAATTATGTTGGCCAAACATGATTCATGCCTCCGCAACCTTTATCATCATCTGTAACACATCCGGAAAGTAGTTTGATACTCAGTCAGTCAGTTCTTCCTCTGTTTTCACTGTCTCTCAGGAATCCGGTACTCAACTATTCATATCTTTTTCCTTGTCCATCTCCGGAGGCTAAATCCTTGGAATATACTACTCAAGATAGTCCTCTTGACTTCCCCAGATCCGCATTGCACCAAGACACTTCCTCTGAGAGATCCGGACCAATCTGTCGGACCTTGCCACATGCTCTGTTCTTGTTCACCGGACCACCACAATCTTCAATCTGACTTCCGGTAGAGACATATCATGACTTGCGGATATGTGGGATGACCTTTGTTGCCATCAATGACAACAACCATGAATCCATATAGTGTCTCTTGCCAACAGGACCTTCATCTTTCCACCCTCTACCTTTGTTCCTTTCTACCTTAGTCACTTTGATTTTATCAGACTTTGGGCTTTCATTGTCTTGTCTTCCAAAAGGAAGAAGACAAAATATCACAACTTTGACCCCCCGAAGTCTGCCACACTTAGAATATTCTTAAAGACCTTAGGTGGACTTCAGCCTTCCACCCTACACTTTCTTTCACATTCCCTCGTGATGTCACTGCCACATGTCTACCTCCCATTGTCTCGCCAGCTTCCTGCTGTCTTGCCAGCCTACCACAGGCCCACCAAAAGACTCCGCGGGATGGCAGGAAGCCTTAGGAAATTTCACTTGCCAGGGGTCGGTCATCGGTCCTTCTTCCTTCCATCTTCGAAAAGGAAGAAGGCAGAAGGGAGGAAGCCCAAACTCCAAACTTCGTTATAAACTTCATACTTAAAATATTTTCCACTTAGACTTGTTGAACCTTGGGGCCCATTCCTTTACTGCTACACTGAAGAAGGTTGAACAGCACAACTCCGAAGTCTGACACCCTGCAACATTTCTCCATACTTAGAATAATTTTCTATCACTTTGAGCAAACTTCAGCCTTCGGGCCCTCGTCCCTACACTTGCCACTAGGAAGACGGAAGGGAGGAACTTCGACCTCTGAAACTCCTCTGAACACTTAGAAATTTTAGTACTTAGGTAAATTTTTGGGGCCAAAAAGGGAAGCACGAAGGAGGAAGCCCGAAACTTTGAACTCCAAAAAAGGAAAAAAACACAAGGGGAAACTTAGGACATTGGGACTTAGCCAATTTTTGGGCTTTTCTACCTTATATTTTCAAATGGCAAACACGTGAAAACCTATGAAAGATGTCTCAGATCGGTTATAAACTATAGGTTCAAGTGGGATTCATATGAGACTTGGGGGCAAAATGGGGCATTTGGGGACTAATTTTTTAAGTCCCAACAAACCCTACCCAATCCTCTCTAATGTTGTGAATTAAGGTGTCTGAACATTTGCAAGTTCCTAATGTTGTATTTATTTATTTTTTCCTATTATTTTAATTTTCTATGCAAATCTTATTTTGTCACTTTGTGGGAGTTCCCACGGTGATGTGTCATCCTACATGGAAGGTGACTAAATGTATTTTTGTCCTCATATGAGAAGATAAGTAGACCACTTTTTGGTAGAAGTCTTTTACCATGTGTCAACATCTTTTGGGTGTTGTAAGAGGTCTATGCACGTAAGAGTTATGACAAATTCCTATGATAGAATCTATGACATGTAGAGCCAAAAATAGAAGATTCTATGATAGGTGTGATCAGGAAGAATATTTGAACGGAGAAGGTAGGCACCCAAGTTTGACTATGACAATTTGTAAGAGAATCCACTACTAATAGTTAGTTATGATAGATTATCTTACAATTGTAAGTGTTGTCATATATGATAGATTTTATGACATTGTAAGAGCATCTATCATACCTTTTTTGGGCAAATTTGGGGTGCCCAAGTTTGGGGGTTGTAAGGGATGAAAGGGAATCTCTTACAAGTGTCATTCACATGTTTTATGGCCTTGGAAACTGGGCCATATGGATTTGGATGAGATGCATGTGTTGACTTTCTCTAGAAGCTACCTCCATTTTTAGTACTTCTCTATTTAGGTGCTTGGAGTTGGAGTTGCATAGTTGATTTATAGGTACTGTTATGTTGCTAGAATTGCTCTAGAATACTACAATAGTGGTTAACTCTTGAAAGAGCTTGGCTCTATAATTGTATTGTAACCATTATTTGATTATTGAATAATACATTGGGTTGTGCTTTGGAGTGTAGGGTTTTTTATCTAAAAAGGTTTTCCCCAGGTACATCTTGTGTTATTGTATTCTTGATCTGATTTATGTTTGTGTTTCTCCTTGATTTTAACTGAAAAGATTAAAAATCTGCATAACGCTCCCCTCATTAGTTTGATGTAGGAAGCTATTATGTATACCTTGCTTCCTTTTAGTTGGTATCAGAGCCTAGCCAGTTTTGGTCCTAGTTGTTGGGTAGAGGATTTTTGGTACTGAACTTCGATTGACTAGGAGCTTGTGCAGAGTATTTTGTGATCTAGGTGCGGGAAGGAGATGGAAAGAACATCCAATAGAATAGAGTTGGAGGAGTTTAATGGCAATAATTTTGAGTTGTGGAAACTCAAGATGGAGGACATGGTTGTAGATCAAGATTTATGGGATGCCATATCTGGTACAAAACTAATGGCAATGTCTCAAGTAGACTAGGATCTCAAAGATCAAAAAGACAAGGGTCTTGTGAGACTCTGTCTGGCTGATTCCATCTTATTAAATGTTCATGAAGAGACTACGACTACAAATCTGTGGAAGAATCTTGGAGAAATTTATCAAGCCAAGTCCCTAGTAAATAAATTATTCCTAAGAAAGAAGTACTCTCTAAAGATGGAAGATGGAGGATCTGCTGCAGATCATTTGATTTCCTTTAACATGCTAGTTTCTCAGTTGAACTCCATTGGTGTGGAGCTAGAGGAGGAGGATCATTGTATGACCTTGCTTTGTTCTTTGTCAGACTCGTGGGACCACCTTGTGATGGCCATTGGGAGTACCACCACCAAGTTCAAGATGGATGAGATGGTTGCATCATTACTTTTTGAAGAGATGTAAAGAAAAACTTTAGAAATGGCTAAGGAGGCTCTTGCAGTTTGTGGTAGACCCATAAGAAAAGGGAAGAAGAAGGACAAGAAAGTAGAAAATGGTAGCTCCAAACCTCGTGGGAGATCAAAGTCTCCTAGAAAGTCCAAGGCACTATGTTGGAATTGTGGCAAACCTGGGCACTTCCGAAAGGAGCCTAAGGAGGAGAAAAAGAAGAACTTCTCCAATTCAGATTCTGACAAGTCCCAAGATGATGGTGATGATTTTGTTGCTTCCTTGGCAACCCATGCATCAAAGATGTGTGGTTAATAGATTCTGGAGCTTCTTTCCACATGACCTCACATTGGGGCTGGTTTATAAAGTATGAAGAATTTGATGGTGAGGTGTACCTGGGTGATGACTCTCACCTGAAGATTGTTGTCCATGGAAGAGTCTTGATTCAATTCCTTGATGGATGAGTGAAGGGGATCAATGGTGTTCTACATATACCTGGTTTGGCATGAAACCTTCTTTTTGTAAGTAAGTTGAATGATGTGGGTGTGTAGGTTGTCTTCTCGAATGGAGGATGCAAGATGATGCGAGGAGCTATGGTGCTTGCTAAGGGTACTCAGAGAGGTACTTTGTTTCAGCTCGATGCATACACTATTCAGTGCAATAGTTCTTCTATTTCAAAGAAGAGAGCTTTAAATTCTTCATCCTCACCATTGGAACTAGCAGCGAAGAAGTATGTTGCATTTACTTCTGATGGTCGTGCTTTCTGGGTATCGAAGGGTGGTCATGCTTTGGAGATGAAACTTCCTACTAAGAAGACAATGTTGTGGCATGAGAGATTTGGTCACATTGGTGAGAAGGGTCTTAGAGCCCTAAAAAATAAAAACTTCATCGAGGGGTTAAATGATTATAATCTCAAGTTTGATTTTTGTGAACATTGTGTATATGGAAAGCAAAAGCATATTCAGTTTTACTCTAGTTCTTACAAATCTTCTGAGGTGTTGGATCTAATTCATTCTGATGTGTTTGGTCCTGTGAATGTTCCTTCAATTTCTAAATCTCTATATTTTGTATCATTCATTGATGATTATAGTAGAAGGACATGGGTTTATTTCCTTAGAAACAAATCTGATGTCTTTAGTAAGTTCAAAGAGTTTAAATCTTTTGTAGATAATCAAAGTGGTAAAAAGATTAAGTGTTTGAGGACTGACAATAGTGGTGAGTTTTGTATGACAGATTTCAAGAAGTTCTATAAAGAGCATGTGATTCAAAGACATAAGACAACTCCATACACCCCTCAGAAAAATGGAATTGTTGAGAGGATGAACATGACATTAATGGAGAGGACTAGGATTATGGTTAGTGGAGCTAGCCTCAAATAGAAGTTTTGGGATGAAGCTATAACCACTACCTGCTACCTGATTAATAGGTCTCCTACTTTAGTGCTTGTTGATAAGACACTCATGGAGGTGTGGTCTGGTTAAAAGCCTTCATTGAGACATCTTCAAGTATTTGGTTGTGAGGCATATACACATGTGCCTAAGGAGAAGAGGTCAAAATTAGAGAATAAGGCATTTAAGTGTATCTTCATTGGCTATGGTGTCAGTGTGAAATGGTACAAGCTTTGCGATCCTATGGTCGAGAAAGTCTTGTATAGTAGAAGTGTTATTTTTAGAGAACTAACTCCTCCTATTGTTCTACAACTAGAAGAAAAAGAAAAGAAAGAGGATGTGGTTTAGTTTCCTTCTACCCCTAAGAAGATTGAACCCAAAGCTCCTATTGGACCTGATGATGAGGAGAGCTCTAGTAGCTCTAAAAGTTTAGAAGAAGAAGAAGAACCTCAACCTCAGCTTTTGAGGAGATCTACACAGATTGGGAGGCAACCTGAGAGGTTTGGTTATTCATTGCTTGATTCTAGTTATATTTTTGCCTTGATTTCTAACACTGATAAGCCTAGAGCTATGAAAGAGGCTATGGGTTTGTAAGATGTAGGTTCCTAGAAGGAGGCCATGGAAGAGGAGATGGATTATTTGGAAAAGAATAATGCTTGGGACTTGGTGCCTTTGCCTGAAGGATGGAAACTTGTTGAATGCAAATGGGTGTTCAAAAAGAAATTTGGTGCAGATGGCAATGTTGAAAAATATAAGGCTAGATTGGTTGTGAAGGGGTATGCTCAGGTGGAGGGAATTGACTATGGTGAGATTTTCTCTCCTATTGCAAAGCTGACATCTATTCAATTCTTGTTATCTCTTGCAGTAGTGTATGATCTAGAAGTGGACCAGATGGATGTGAAGACAACATTCCTTCATGGTGACTTGGAGGAGGAAATCTATATGTCACAGCTATAGCACTACATGATGAAAGGTAAAGAAAATCTAGTTTGCAAGTTGAAAAAGTCTTTGTATGGTTTGAAGCAATCTCCTAGGATGTACCAGAAGTTTGACAATGATCACATTCTCATTATTGCATTGTATGTCGATGATATGTTACTAATTGGTAAAAGTTTGATTTCTGATTTGAATTCTTAGTTGTCAGCACAATATGAGATGAAAAATCTAGGGGCATCTCAATACATTCTGGGGATGGAGATCAAAAGAGATAGAGCAAACAAAAAGCTTTGGTTAGGCCAGAGTAAGTATGTTAACACTGTGTTGGAGAGATTTAGCATGGTAGATTACAAACCTTTGATTGTTCCTGTTATGATGGGGACAAAGTTATCTGTTGTAGATTGTCCAAAGTCTCCTTTTGAGATGGGGGATATGAGTAGAGTTCCTTATTCTAGTGTGGTTAACAATTTAATGTATGTGGTGATCTGTACAAGACCTGACATTGCCCAAGCAGTGGGAGTCCTTATAGCTAATCTTGGACAGGTACATTGGGATGTAGTGAAGAGAGTGCTTAGATATTTGTGGGGTACTTCTAAGTATTCCTTATGCTATCATGGTTATCCTACTAGATCTCAACATTCTATGAGTATTCGTGGGTATGTGGATTTTGATTAAACGGGTGACATTGACAACAGGAGATCCACCGGTGCTTATGTGTTCACTATGTTTAGCAGTATTATTAGTTGGATGAGTAAGAAGAAACCTATGGTCGCTTTGTCCATGACATAAGCAAAGTACATGGAAGCTACCCATGCTTGTAAGGAATCCATTGGGCTTAAGAGATTATGTTCTGACATTGGTTTTGATGCAGGGAAGATTACCATTTGTTGTGACAGTCAGAGTGTCATATGTTTTATGAAGAATCCTACTTTCCATGCGAGGACAAAGCATATTGATGTCTAGTACCATTTTTTTATGACATGGTAGAGGATGGGAAGGTGAATTTGGAGAAATTTGGCACTTTGACAAATGTTGTGGATTCCTTGACAAAGCCTGTGAGCACAAAGAAGTTCAGATGCTGTTTGGAGTCTATGGGTCTCTTGGTCCCTAGAAATTAAATCTTGTGATACTATTGGCTCTTGAAAGGTGTTATACAAGTGGGAGAATGTTGGGAATTAAGGTGTCTCAACCTTTGCAAGTTCCTAATGTAGACACCCTAAAATGACCATGTCTTCAAATCACTTGCATTTTTAATCAAATATGTCCAATCACTTGCATTTCAACGTTAATTAAATAATCTAATTACTTAATTAATTTCATCAAGACCATCAATTTCTTCCAAAACTCCTAAATTCGACATTAATTGAATAAATTCTATTTATTTAATTAATTTCATCAAAATCAACTTTATTCTTCCAAGATTAAATAATTTTAATTATTTAATTAAATCATTATCTTCTTCCAAAATTCAAATCCACATCAATTGAATAAATTAATTATTTAATTAATTTATCTTTCCAAATCCTCTTATCTACAATTAAATAATTTTCATTATTTAATTAAATCAATTGTTCTTCCAAATTTAAATAAATAAATCAAATTTATTTAAATGATCTCAATCTCTAAAAATAAAATATAATCAGATATTTTATTTATTCCTCTATTTCTTCTATCATGCACAAATAATTAAATAAATTTATTTATTTAATTTGCTTTTTAATCTTCTAATTCCTCTAAAAATAAATCTTGTTCATCATGCACACACAATTAAATAATTTATTATTTAATTTATCTCAAATCATGCAAAAAGTAAATTACAAGTTGAGTTAATTGACTTAATCAATCTTGTTTTTATCAACAACTCTTAAATTAGAAAGAAAACATTCTAATTTATGAAATCAAATCCTATCTTTATCAAAAAGAAATTAACTCAAATAAAAATAGCTTTTTGGAGTGACACATGTCAGGTGCACATTTATCATGAATTCTAGATTTATCTCATCCGTTGATTCCATTGAATTTTCTGAACAGTTGATTGATCTTTATTGAAACCTATATAAACCCCCCTCATCTCCTTCACAAATCCTCTTTGATCATTTAGCTATTGAGCACTATTCTATCATTCAGCCTTATGATCTCTTCGATTCTTTATTCATAGGCATTACAACGCTTGGAGAGTGACAGAAGAACTGGGTTGGCGCTCGACTAGAAGATTGTGTTAAAGAAGATAGATGAGGATGGAAAGAAGAAAGTGGAGATAGAATAGAAAATGATAGAAAGATAATTGATCAATCTTTTCTTGAAAAACTATATAATGACATGGATAAATGGATGGGTAAATGGATGAGCTTGTTGCAATAGTTTCACATATGTTAATAAAGAGCAATCCTTATTTTTGATATAGCACATGGATAGTTTTCCACCAAGGTATAAATGACCAAGGTGCTGTGATATTCGAGTTTGTGGACGTTGACTCTGCAAGCAAGCATTATGAACTTAGATCCCTTAGACATAATATAACCTTGTTGGATATGTGAATGAGCCATAGTCTTGAACATAAAATAAACTTCAATACATAAATGCAAGAAGAATATTAATATGTAAGATGCTAGGTTGTAACACTCACACAAGATAAATATGCTGCTAAGAAAGATACTAAAGATCATTCCTCAAACACTGCACACAAAAGAAATGACCATGCCCCCAATCCGTACTGTATCGCAACATACCAAGATATAGATAAATCAAGGTAGTCGTGAATAAGTAACAGGAAAGGTACAAAAAGATAAACCAAAAAGCAAATTGACTGATTTACAAAGTAAACATACAACCAACATATTCTCTTGCCAAAGAGGTTGCTTAGGATAGATTGGATTGGTTGGGTAGATAACAGCCTTATCATAGGAACGATGTGTCCGTTAAAGGGTGTTATTTGTTCAAAGGATAATATCTGGTTTCAAGAAATGCAACATGCCATATAAGATGTCTAGTCTGGTTTTGATCATGAAACATCCTGTATAAGACAAGTGTGTTGATCTGATGCTTGGTTGAGATTGATTTACCTGATGTTGGCAATTGATATGTAGGACAACATATGGCTCTGTAAGTAAGTTGCTTTGCCTTAGGTTTGTTTAAGGACTTTTGCTTTGAAAGGATGCATTTGTTTGTTGTTTTTCTACTTGAGTTAGTCAAGTCGAGGTGAATGGAATTTGATAAATGGAAGACTAGAAAGATGACATGTCAATGGATTGAAATGGGTGAAGAATAATGAATCATATGCACCTGAGTACTAGATACTTCCTTCGTATTCTAGACTGCCTACATACCTCGTATTCACGGGATCAAGGCACATTACGATGAAAGATGAAAATGATAATATGTAGTTCTGGATAGAGTGATGAGTGGGTCAAGGTGTTTGAGCTTGGGTTGGGGAAATCATGATATCTTATGTACCTGAGTACTAGAGACTTCCTTCGTATTCCAGACTGCTTACATACCCATATCCATGGGATCAAGGTACTTTAAGATTGAGATGAGATAATATGTAGTTTTGGTTGGTTTAATGATGTAGGATAGGATGAAGTGTTTTAGTTTCGGTGAGATGGTTGAAGTGCTTGTGTTTTTGTTTTGATTGTTGATGTGTTTTTGTTTTTGTTTGGAAGCATTTGTGTTTGTGTTTGTGTTGGAAGCATTTGAAGTGTTTTTGAAGTGTTGGAAGTGTTTGTGTTTTCGAAGTGTTGGAATTGTTTGAAGTGTTTGTTAACCATGAACAAGGATCCACTCCTAGACCTAAGGGAAGGAAAGGGTTGCTCCCATTCAAGTAGAGGTGTTTGTTATGGATGATTGACAAGGGATGACGATGGGTGAACTTGAAGACATAGAATGAGTGACATTGACTGATTTCCAAGCTATACTAGGAAGGGCGATGGAAATGCAAATGGGTCAATGGTTTTATTATGGATGGATGGGTGAAGTTCATTATGAAATGGTCATGGAATGAACAAGACTCGATAGAGGATGGATGTTGACTCTACACATAGTGCCTATTTGCCAGGTTTTCACTATGGTACTTATTCAAGGCACTTGTTTACCAGGTTTTCACCAGAGGATGGATTATTATTATTATTATTTTGAGACTCTAAGGATTAGGCATAGAACATCTTGAGATGAACACTGTTGAGTGGCTCATCTAGAGGAATGTTGTCAGGTGTTGCTAAAGTATAAGCTCCTGATCCATATGCTGCTGTGATAACAAAGGGTCCTAACCAATTAGGCTCAAACTTGCCCTTCTTTTCTCAATCTGCTTGATTTCTCTAATTTTCTTTTAAGACAAGATCACCAACTTGAAATCATCTTTCTTTGATATTTTTGTTATAGTTATGCTGGAGGCGGTTTTGATATACATGAAGATGATTAAACATGGCAAGGCGCCTCTCATCTAATAGTTCTAGCTTAGCTAATCTGGAAGTGTGATACTCCTCTCCATCAAACAGGTGCTGCAAGGATACTCTAAGGGATGGGATCTCAACCTCTATAGGTAGAATGGCTTTAGAGCCATAGACCAAGGCATAGGGTGTTGCACTAGTTGGTGTTCTGATACTAGTGCGGTAGGCCCATAGGATGGGATTGACTTGCAGATGCCAATCACGACCAGCTTTATTAACTATTTTCTTAAAGATTTTGAGAATGGTTTTGTTGGAAGCCTCGGCTTGGCCATTACTCTACGGATAGTAGGGAGTGGAAAAATGATGTTGGATATTGTATTAAGTGCACAAGGCATGAACATCTTGATTCTTGAATGGTCTCCCATTATCAATGACAATGGATTGGGGGATACCATACTGGAAAATGAGGTAGTTAAGGATAAACTTGGCTATTTGCTTACAAGTGATATATGTCATGGAAATGGCTTCAACCCACTTCGTGAAGTACTCAATGGCGGTAATGATAAATTTATGGCCATTGGATGAGGATGGGTAGATTTGTCCTATGAGATCAAGACCCCATTGTGAAAAAGGCCATGGAGTTGTCACAGGTTGTAGTTCATGAGCTGGTGCGTGAATCAAATCTCCATGCTGCTGGCATTGTAGACACTTCGTAGCAAATTGTAAAGCATCTTGTTCTATTGTAGGCCAATAATAACCTGTTCTAAGTATCTTCTTAGTGAGATTAGAACCAGTAGAATGTGTGCCATAGACACCTTCGGTATGTCTCGTAAGGTAGCATCAGCATCTTCTGCGTTAAGACAACGTAAGAGGATACCATCGAGACTCTGGCGATATAGTGTATCACCCAGAATAGTGTAACGAGAGGATTGATGGATAAAGGTTTTGCGTTGGGTTGCAGATAGTTCAAAGGGAAAGGTACCATTTTTAAGGTATTCATAGATATCTTCGTACCATGGGGAATTGGGACCAACAAGTTCGTAGATGATTTCAGTAGTTGGAACATTGACAATTGGTATCAACAATTGCTCGATCAAGAACTCACATTTCTGTGTGTTTGCAGGCATGTTTATAAGTGACCCCACAGAAGCCATAGAGTCTGTAGCTTTGTTATACTCTCTTGGAATTTGCTCAAAAGTGATACTAGAAAAGTATAGTTTGTAGGCATCCACTAGTTGCTTGTAAGGGACCAAGTTTTCATCTTTTGTTTGATACTCATCAGTGACTTGTCAAATAACTAGTTGTGAGTCTCCATATACCTATAGTTCTTTGATTTCCCATTGGATTGTTGTATTGAGACCTATGAGGAGTGCTTCATACTCGGTGTAATGTGCCGTCATGCAACCCTAGAGAGTTAAGTTCAACTAAAGCAATAAAAAGGCAGAATTTTTTTTTTCAACATAATAAAGTAATGATAACAAAATCTAACATATTCTGAAAACAACAAGTTAAACCTACTAGTTAAACTAACATCTCTAGGGATAACATAACTGCATTATAGAAATTAAGCAATATTCAACAACATACATAACTCATTCAAATTATGTTTAATTACATGACTACATTACTAATTACTAACATGATCTAACTAACATCCAAATGCACTAATGAATACACACACGCACAATTTGTATTGCCTACCCAAGAAATCTTAGTACATAACAATAATGATCTTAATAGGATGATAGAATAATAATTTACAAAATTTATCTTAGTAACCTCAAGTCAGAAATCAGAGTATATCAACATTAATCAAGAAAGAAATGCAAGATACAAACATTTCAATAAATTGATACACATTTACCAATACTGCCAGATAGTCATCGATTCGCCAAGTGGAAAGATACATCCTTAGCTTCAGAGTCCTACATGGCATATAGATCTCAACTGCACATCTAAAGAAATATTAGTTCCACATGATTATTAATCACACAATATCAGTTGCATAAAATGGCAATCCTAAGGCCCTAAGGGCCAACGTAATGTCTCAGGGGCTCATTCATGATGGCCTTGCCTACGTGCACGTAGCGCAGAGACTTAATAGTTCGGGGACTTGAACATGTAATCACAAGATGGTATTATACACATCTAATCATGTAAGAGAAAAGTTAACATTAGATAATGAAAGCAATTACCTGTTTATTATTAATGAACATACAATATGAATATATTCATTAGGAATACTAGCTATCAACAAACAAATATATATAGTCTTCAATCTACAATCTAAGTCCCAAAATGATGTCATCAATGATAAACAACCTCCTTAAAACACATCAACATATATGAAAAGTTGCAAAAAAACACTACAATAGTCTATAATCAGCTAAACCTTGATCTGGAAAGTAACTTAATACTTTATCTAGGATAAGGAATCTGTACATAAACAAGTATAACAAAATTACTAAATTAATAATCATAAACTACCCTTCTAAAAACATTTATTTTTCACTTAACATTTAAACTCAAATATTATTCTAATCTTCATATATAAACGTAACCTAAAAATCAAATGATAACAATGATATAATTAATCATGTTGAGATTGAAGTTCGACCAAGCATGTTAACAATTTATAAACTCCTTCATGAATGCTAAAGCCATATGTAACATTTCACCAAGGTCTGTAAAACCAAACACTTTCTTCTAAAATGTCATTCTCATAATACGACTTTTAGCTTAATTTGATTCCAAGGATATTGGTCTTATCATACAAAAGACAACTTCTATCCAATAAATAATATTACTCTATCCAATCTCAAAATAGTTAACAACAGATGCATTACTAACTTTCACATGTAGGACAATATATCAACCTTATATTTTAATTGGCCTATTAGTTAAAACCTGTATCAATTCATACTCTTCGAAGCATACAAGATTCATAGTACACACAGACATATCATAGGCAGTTAACCTCTAACAAAGATTATGACAATACTTACAGCTATAAGAGAATCTATCATAACTGACTATTAATAGTGAATTCTCTTACAACTTGTCATAGTCAAACTTGGGCACCTACCTTCTCCATGCAAAGATGCTTCCTAACACTTGCCACATATGTCATAGAATCTGCTATTTCTGGCTCTTACATATTATAGATTATGTCATAGGAATCTATCATAACTCTTATGTGTCATAGAACTCTTAGAACATCCAAAATTTGTCGACACTTGGTAAAAAACTTCTACCACAAAGTGGGATGCCTATCTCCTCATATGAGGACAAAAATACATTTAGTCACCTTCCATGTAGGATGACACATCACCGTGGCAATTCCCACAAAGTGACAAAATAAGATTTGCATAGAAAATTACAATAATATGAAAAAATAAATAAATACAACATTAGGTGTGTATAGGAAAAAGCAAGAGGTCGAATGATAAGATCACAAAGCAATGATAATAACAACTCAATTACCCATAACATCAAAAGATCTATCTAAGCAATAACCAAATCAATGAATAAATCAAATTACAAACAAAGAAGCTATCACCTAGATTGTTTGGATCTTTTGGTTGAATGTGGATTGCTTCATAAATTGCAAACCCATGTTTGCAACAAGTGGATGTATATTGTGTTTGTGCTCAAAAGATAGAAATGTGCTCAACGATGCGATGTATGCTCCAAGT
Source organism: Cunninghamia lanceolata (assembly GCA_027924645.1). Classification (NCBI taxonomy): domain Eukaryota; kingdom Viridiplantae; phylum Streptophyta; class Pinopsida; order Cupressales; family Cupressaceae; genus Cunninghamia; species Cunninghamia lanceolata. Next base: position 4,618,815 of record BSBN01000515.1, read on the forward strand.
GTTGTAATGCATGGGAATAAAGAATCGAAGAGATCATAAGGCTGAATGATCGAAGAGTGCTCAATAGCTAAATGATCAAAGAGGATTTGTGAAGGAGATGAGGGGGGTTTATATAGGTTTCAATAAACATCGATCAATAGTCCAAAAAATTCAATGGAATCAATGGATGAGATAAATCTAGAATTCATGATGAATGTGCACCTGACATGTGTCACTCCAAAAAGCTATTTTTATTTCAGTTAATTGCTTTTTTATAAAGATAGGATTTGATTTCATAAATTAGAATATTTTTTTTTCTAATTTGAGAGTTATTGATAAAAACAAGATTGATTAAGTCAATTAACTCAACTTGTAATTTACTTTTTGCATGATTTGAGATAAATTAAATAATAAATTATTTAATTTTGTGTGCATGATGAACAAGATTTATTTTTAGAGGAATTGGAAGATAAAAAAGCAAATTAAATAAATAAATTTATTTAATTGTTTGTGCATGATAGAAGAAATAGAGGAATAAATAAAATATTTGAATATATTTTATTTTTAGAGATTGAAATAATTTAAATAAATTTGATTGATTTATTTAAATTTGGAAGAAGAATTGATTTAATTAAATAATGAAAATTATTTAATAGTAGATAAGAGGATTTGGAAAGATAAATTAATTAAATAATTAATTTATTCAATTGATGTGGATTTAAATTTTGGAAGAAGATAATGATTTAATTAAATAATTAAAATTATTTAATCTTGGAAGAATAAAGTTGATTTTGATGAAATTAATTAAATAAATAGAATTTATTCAATTAATGTCAAATTTAAGAGTTTTGGAAGAAATTGATGATCTTGATGAAATTAATTAAATAATTAGATTATTTAATTAACGTTGAAATGCAGGTGATTAGATAGATTTGATTAAAAATGCAATTGATTTGAAGACATGGTCATTTTAGGGTGTCTACATTTTGCCCCTCTTTGATGCAATGCAGTTTATAGCATTTGAAAAGGGTCATTATACCGTATCATTTAATCATATTTCAAGTGTCAAATCCAGGGCTGTGTCCATGGCTATCTGCAATTAGGAATCCTAAAGTTGCCCAATTTTATCCAACTAACTCTAATGATCTTTATTGATTAAAGAAACTTAATATTACTGATCTATCTGTTGTGAAATGAATTCTAAGAATATTGAAAACAAAACTAAACAATGAATTGCTTAAAGTAAATCTATATTACTCCTTCCAATGTAAACATGCATTTATCTATGAAAACAGTAACTATCTCTTTAAACAGAATCTAAAATAATGAAAACAACAGTACTAGCCTTCTGCCTTAGTGGTGAGAGTGGGCCCTTGCTCCACACCCTTGGGGCTGAAGACCAAAGTAAAGAATCAGCACAAGAGAATACTATCACAATTCAATTTAGTCCAATTCCATCCGCTTTGTATTCAGAAAATGTCTATATCAAAATAAGGTTACAGAAATTAGAAAAATAATTGTTGTCCCTTTTGTTGCTACTTCTGTAAGTTTATATCTAAATCTGTGATGAGAGATCACTCACCCTATTCTACTAGTTCATCTAAGAGATAACATAAATCTCTTTATTCTACTAACAGTCTAACTACAGAATGAATATCCATGCAATTAAAATAGATTTAGTGGAACAGAAGTCCATACTAAATCTGAGTCTTAGTTTTTAAATACACTTGGGCAGTGAGGCCCTGAAATATAGGTATTTAAATCAGTTTATCAATAACTCATGTAAAATCAAAAAGAGATAAAAACTTCTAGCAGTTAACTATAAACCGCCCTTAATTACTTAGGTGATGATTTAAGTAACATCAGGAGCATCCAGATTACCACTGGAAGTGTTTGACTGATAGCTATGCTGGAAATTTGCATTGTTCAAAAGAGGCGCCAGAGATGTATGTTTCTATCTGTAGCTCCGGAGATATGTTTGTGACCTTCTCGTTCAGCTCCGGAGATGCTCAAGACTTCAGTCCAGCTCGGGAGATGCTTCACCTCCTTATCCCAAAACCTCTCCAATCAAATTTGAAACATTGGAGACTAGTCGTGGCAGTCTGATGTCGGCTCCGGAGATCATTAGGACTACCTCCGGAGATGCACAAAATTGTCTACCCGAACACCTGCACCTGTTGATTCAAAAAGAGAAGATTTTTGCATATTTCTATCAATTTAATGCACATTAGTCCTTCAATCAGAAATCATGATCTTAAGTAATTCATCTCTTATTAATCATCATTACAACAATCTTGTTATCCTATTTTGGTGCAATCATCAGGACAATGGAATAAAAAGGGAGAAAAAGAGAGGTAAAAAGATGTATTTCATGGGTTCTACCTGGCACTCATCATCCCCCCATACTTAAGGATTAGCAGGTCCTCCTGCTTTTCACAATCTGGACTTATTGAGGTGGAATATCTTGTCAGTCAAGCTGTAGTCTTGTGCATAGGTAGTCTAAGTGGTACGATCTATATTACCATTTCCGTTGTATTGATCAACCTAGTTCATCCACTCCTGCAACTTATCATCTTCCATGTGTTCAGCCCAGCCAAGTAGTGGCTCAATGATGAGAGGGGGTCTGAAACAACCACATATCCACTCCTGTTGGTATTTATCCATCATTTTGGATATTAACCTAGCCTTCCTCATAAATAATCTCAAGTTAGCAGGAGTCACCACTTCTCTCACTTTCTGCTCTGAAGTTAGAATGTTCCACCTTTTCTTTGCTACTGCAAGTACTGGATTAGCCGAACTATTCATAAAAAGACCAAAATCAATGGAACACTCTTGCAGATTTTTTAGATACAATGGAAAAATCTTGGTCTAACTTTCAGGGTGATAGACATATGCTCTGAATTGGACCTTAAAAGCATGAGGGTTTGGACATTACTTTCTGATGAAAAGACTTGTCTTTGTATCCTTCTTGAGATGAGCCTCCATTCTCTCATTCCAAATCTGATGATTTCTCATCAGTGACATGAATGCTTTGAGCTAACATTCCCCTACAAAATAATTAATAATGAAGGTCATATCATCAACACAGAAACCATGCAAATATAACTCACACAAATTTTTTTGTCTTCATCAGAACTCCTTATATATAATTCCATGAACCCCTTTGTTGTTTCTGTGTTCTCAATCAGATTAGACAGGACCAAGGATAGCTTGCTTTGTAGGAATCTCTCTTGTAAGAACATAGCATAACTGGCACTTAGAGGCTTGCAAGATAGAATCTCAGATGAAATGGAGGCTATCTGAATGACTTTTTCCTCCAGGGTTTCTACTCTTTTTGACATGGCAGTAACTGCCCTCTGTAACTGCAACATAAGTTTAGAAGCCTCATATTCTCTACATATCCTTTCCCAATGGAATAGGGCCTTAGGAATATCAATTGGAATGGGGCCCACATATGGATCTGTTTGTACCTCCTGTTCAATGGTTGCCCTTGGGCCAACTAACTTATGAATATATTCCTCCTGATCATCTATTTTATTGTTGGCCCAAGTCAATTGTTTATCTTGGCTCTGTACTTTCTCAATCAGTGCTAAAATTATTATGAGACTATTGTCTCTAGCCTTGGTAAAATTAGAAATGTTCTGTACTACCTCTGCCTCCTTTTCCTTAAGGATTTTAGCTGTCTCAGTCTCCTGGGCTTCCAATTCTTCTTCCTTCTCCTAAATTATTTATTGTTTACTTTGGAGCTCTACTTGCAGCTCTTCAATCACCTAATTTTGCTCCATTTCTTTTTCTTTCATGACCTTCTTGAGGTCAGTAATAATCTGGTTCTTCCCCCATAATAATCTTTTTAGATTATCAATCTCTTCTAACATCTGTTGCTCTTTTGAAATTTTAATATCCTCTTGATCAGAGGGGTGAGAGTAAGTTCATGTTTCTTCTTCTATTTGCTGTACATCAGGGTCTTCCACAACCATTGGCTCTTTAGTGCTAGCTGCATCCATTTGATCTGCTTCAACTTCCCCTGCAGCCTCCCTATCCTGAGTTCCTTCTTGAGTCTCTTCTACAATTGCTGGTATTGATGAAGGCCCAACTTTTTCCTCAGAAGTTCTGAAACCCAAAAGAACTTTAGCTAGGAGAGCAGTATCTTTTTCAGCTTGGGTAAATTGCCTTTTCCTTTTGCTTCTCCGTAGCATAGGTGGAACAGGTGCCTCCAGAGCAAGTATATCATCCTCAGAATTAGAGGAAATAGTAAAAGTCTGTTTGTGTTCTGTCTCTGGAGTAGGGGATTGTTGTGAATTTGGACTATGAGAACCCAGATGAACATATGGTTCTGGGGAAACTTCTCTTTGTTTCTTCTTCCTCACGAGAGGGATTTCATCTGAGTCATGAGATGCTTCTTCAGCCCAATAGTGTATAATAGAGTCAGTTTTCTTTGGAGTTCTTTTTGTCTTCTGACCTGACCTCTTCCCTGTTGGTTCCTTTGGAAAAGACTCCTCAGCCAAAGTCATCTTCCTCCTGGCTGAGCGAGTCATGTATGGAATTTGTTCAAGAACAGGCTCCCTAACTTCTTTTCCTTTTCTCTTTCTATCAGAAACAAGGGTAGCAGATGAAGTTGCCTCCAGTGAGGATTTTTTACCTTTTTCCAATAGCTAGAGAGGAAGTTGAAGGTTCTATCTCCTCTTCCTGCTGGGTAGAGGAAACCTCACCCACTTCATGTGCCCTCTCTAGTTCTCTATCATGGGGTTTGTTATCTAGAAATGTCTGCCATAATGCTTCCCCATCAGCTTGAGACAAAAAGTGATGTTTGACTATCAAAAAAATGAGGCCATGATGTTTCATAGGACCTTTGTTCTGTTGGTACTTTTCTGTAGTTTCCCTAATGGCAGAGTACAGAAAGTTGGGAATATTTATGTTGAATTATGGGTGTGCATTCCCATGCCTCAGAAAAATCAACATTTTCATTATTAGTCCTAGAACTAAGGAAAATTGACCATCACATGTGAAATATTTCATCAACCATATAGCTAAAGATTGCCAAGGGTTTGGAAGTGAGGACCTAAGAATTCCTTTAACCTCGTTCTTGCTCAAATGCAACTGTATTGCAGGTTCACCTTCTATAGAGAAATTTATAATCAAATCAACATATAGAGTTTTTAGATGGTAGAACCTCTCACCTTGTTCAGGCAATCTAGAAATATGACTGATAGTGGTTGTAGAGAGATTGACTTGAACTCCCCTTACAACTGTCTGACTGTCCCTCAGGTTTCTTAGGAAGTCATCAACAATATCCTCTTGAAACCCTTCAAACTTTTCTAGAACTCCAGCCATCCTGCATTCCTCAGAATGTCTGCTATAGCATCATCCTGCAAAAGACCTATAACACTTTCTGGCTCTGATTTCTTCTTAACCCCCATTTCTAAGTCCTTTTTCCACCCTTTGTGCTAAAATTCTCCCTCATTTTTCTATGTAGTTTGTTCTCCCTTCTTTAACTTTGTAGGCTCTGGAGGACTGTATCAGCTGACTCTATTCTTCAGGGTATTTTGTAGGTTTGAATGAGGATGATTACATCAATTTGTTTAATGGCTTGGACTATGGAAAAAAAGAACTCAAAACCGGTTAGAGTGCCTATGCGGTCATAATTGCATCAGAGTGATGGGACACTCCGTAGACATGGTGACAGTGTAGCAAATATGACAGCATGCATGAATTTAGAAAGGAAAATAATGGCAGGAGGATGGTCATAATGACGACACCCAAAAATAGAAATGACAAGATAGTTGCTAATTAATGTTTAATTAAGAGAGAAGCACCTGAACTAATCTTAATGATGACGGCTCGATGTACTTGGCTGAAATGTTGCGGTGTTGATGAGACTTGACGCGACATGGCACCTGAGCAGCTTCTTTGTGGCTTTGAAATGGCATCAGCATCTTTATGTCACACATCTTGCAAACATTCCCGTAGAGTGGTTCAAGAATCCATGTATCCAGGTGATGTCAGTGTAATCCTTTGTAAGTACCCATACATATGAGAGTAATGATTTCTCCCAAAATGCGTGCTGACTTCATACTTGTTCTTGTCATAAAGTGGAGGATGAGTCATGATGACCTCATCAAATGACATCTCTACTTTATTGTCTGGAGAGGTGGGTCCCCTCCCAATTTATTATATTCATGAATAGATCTTTATTGGTGGAGCGTCAGAGGTGCTCCTAGTTTACGAGTGCCAGAGGTGCTCCAAGTTCATGAAGCGCTAGAGATGCTCCTTATTTGCGAGCGCCAGAGGTGTGTTTGAGTAACTTTCGTCACCTGATCACCTCTGTAGCTTGATTATTCTCATCTGGCATGAAGAAGGGAACCGCCAATTGTTGTTTTTCAATCCCCTTGGTCGAGAAGGATAGCCATTTACTGGTTTTCTATCTTCCTCTCTTTTTTTTCTTTTTTTTTCTTTTTTTTTTTTAAGAAGGCCACCATTTGCTAGTTTTCAACCTTCTCTTTTTTTTTCAGTCCAAAACTGTGACAGAGGATGTGTCCCTTGTGACCAAGCACAAATCTTTGATGAACTCTTCCTTAGTGGATGGCCTTTTATAGAGTCTAATTCAGTGTCCATTCACTAAAAATATGTCCGTACTTCCATCAATAGGTTCCAACAGCACTGTTCCATTCTCAAAAACTTCTTTTATCTGATAAGGACCATCCAACGAGTTTGTAGCTTCCCTTTGAACTCCTTGAATTTAGAATAAAAAAGAAGAACCCAATCACCTTGTTGAAATGTCCTCCTCTTGATGTGTTGGTCATGCCATTGCTTCCTTTGATATTGAACTAGTTCTGTTTGCTGAATGGCTTCTGTCTGGATTTCATCTAACTCATTGAGCTAAAGAATTCTATTTTGTTAGGCTATGGACAATGGTAGACCAATATATAATGCAGTTTTCAGTGTCTAGATTTCAAATTCTATAGACATAATAGACTTTTTTCCATAAACTAATTCATATGATGAGAATTTCATTGTGAACTTTCAAGTGGTATTGTAAGCCCAAACTGCTTCAGGTAATCTATTAGCCCAACCTTTTCTATTCATTGCCACTGTCCTTATTAGAATGTTCTCAATTTCCCTATTAGTCACCTCTACCTGCCCATTGGCTTGAGGATGGTAAGGTGAAGATTTCCTGTTCTTAACTTGATATAAATCTGTGAATGCTCTGATTACCTGTGAAGTAAACTAAGGTCATCTGTCTGAAATTATGGATCTTGGCGCTCCAAACCTCAAGAAAATCTTATTATAAAGGAAATCAACAACTTTCTCTTCTCTTGCAAATTACAAAGCTTGAACCTCAGACCATTTAGTCACATAGTCTGTGCATACTAGAACATACTCTTTGCCTGATGAAGGTGGAGAAATTGGTCCCACAATGTCTAGACTCCACTATTCAAATGGCTCCATCATTACTTGAGGATGCAGTAACATCTCCTGGGTGAAAGTTGGTTGTCCCATCTGTTGGTAGTGATCACACTACTGCACATACTTCTTGGTATCCTTATGAATAAAGGGCCAGTAGTAACCAGCTCCCATGATCTTGTGCATGGTTCTATGGGAAGAATAATGCCCACCAGATGGTTCATCATGACATGCTCTCAACACATCAAAAAATTCATCATCTTTTAAACACCTGCGTAAAATGAAATTAGGACCACATTTAAATAGCAAACCATTTAACCATTTATAAGATAAGCTTTCCTTAATTAAGTGTTTCCTTTGTTTTGAGGTAAAATGGGATGGATACAAGCTTGTAGCTAAGAGATTAGCTATGTCAGTAAACCAAGGTGCAGTAGAGGAGATAGCAAAAAGATGTTCATCTAAAAACCTGTCCTCCATTGGCTGGTTCTCTCCTCCTGTATGCAATCTTGACAGAAAGTCAGCAACCAAATTAAATTTTCCTGGATTATCAACTATAATAATGTCAAATTCCTGCAATAGCAACAACCACCTAATGATCCTTGCACCCACTACTGGCTTATTCATTAAGTATTTGATGGCTGCATGATCAGTATGTACAAATATTTTATATCCAGTGATATAATGCCTAAATTTGTTTATAGCATAGATGACTGCCAAGAATTCTTTTTCAGTTGTGGTGTAATTTCTTTCTACAGAGGTAAGGTTTTTGTTGATGTAATAGATGGTATGCATACTTTCTCCTTCCTCCTTTTGTCCTAAGACCGCCCCAATGGACTCATTTGAAGCATCAGTTTGTATGTGGAATGGTAAAGTCCAATTAGATCCTTTCAAAAAAGGTGTGACAGTAAGCTTCTCTTTTAGGGTTTTAAATGCTGATTGACAGTCTTCTGTCCATAAGAATTTTGTGTCTTTGTTAAGCAGGGTAAACAGGGGGCTGCTATTCTATTGAAATTCTCTATAAATCTCCTATAGTAGCCTGCATGACCTAGAAAACTTCTAACATCTGTCTGATTTTTGGGTGAAGGTAACTGTTTGATCACTTCTATTTTGTTTTGGTTCACTTTGATCCCATTTGTTGAAATGTGGTGTCTCAACACAATTCCTTCCTCTACCATCATGAAGCACTTTTCATGGCTCAGGGATAATTGATTCTTTTCACAGCATTTTATTACTTTTTCAAGGTTTATGAGAGCTTCTTCAAAGTTGTCCCCATATACTGTAAAGTCATCCATATAGACCTCCATGCACTCATTGGCTAATTCAACAAAAATGGCTAAAACAAGCCTCTGAAATGTAGATGGAGCATTACATAGTCCAAATGGAAGAACTTTGTAGGCAAAATTTCCCTAAGAATAGGTGAAAGTGGTCTTATCCTGATCTTCAGGTGTTACTTGAATTTGGTTATACCCACTAAACCCATCTAGGAAAGAAAAATACTCTCCCAACAAGGTTATCCAACACTTGGTCAATGAATGGTAAGGGAAAGTAGTCCTTTTTTTAGCTTTGTTTAACTCCCTATAGCCAATACACACTCTCCATTTCCCATTCTTTTTAGGCACTATGACTAGGGGTGAGATCCATTGACTATCTAAGATTGGATATATAAACCCTGCTTGCAACAATTTTTCTATTTCAGTCTTAACAATGTCTTTTAAAGTAGGATTTAGTCTTCTCTGGGGTTGTCTGACAGGTTTGACATCTTTAGTTTATATATGATGGGTACAGATCTCAAGAGGGATGCCCTTCATATCTTGGTATTCCCAAGCAAAAACTGTTGAATGGGAAATCAGGAGTTGGATAAGTTTTTCTTCCTAATTTTCTACTAACTAGGTTTTGATATTAAGTGTTTTTCCTAGTAAATTCATGACCTGTTTTGTGATTTAATCCATGGATGTAGTCAATCCATATACTAGAGTCATGGTATTGAGGGGACAAGAATGTGGAAGCAACATGTGGAATGTGGCTAAGTCTTTGTAAAAGGTCTCTCCACAAGGAATGATATTTTCTAGGGTACAATGAGCAGAAGTGAGAAGTTCTCTCCTAGAATCTTGGGCAAGCTCCGTTACATCCTCATTGATTAGAATGTGAGTAATATCTTCTGTTGTATCATAGTAGATCTCTTCTTCCAACTCACCCAAATGTTTCTTGATGGTAACCATAGCTACTGAGGCACTATTTTCCATGTTATCTGGCTCATCTACCCATACTCTTCTCGTATAATGTATTGATTGCTTAGCTGGAGGATACAAAGATATTTTTTTCAAATCTATCCCATTAGAAATGACCATATCCCCAGTTCGCCAATCAATAGATGCTGCTGTTGTAGCAACCCATGGTCTTCCTAATATTAGTGGATAAGCATTTCTTTGGTTTCTTGGTTCTAATATTAGGAAGTCTACTAGGAATTCCCATGATTCTATCACAACTGGAACATCGATAATCACCCCTTTTAGAATAGCTACTAACTGGTTAGCAAGTTGAAGGATTGTAGATGTGGATTGGATACCTGTTAGAGCTAATTTGTCCATTGTATGAACTGCCATCACATTTATTGTTGCTCCCAAATCAACCAAAACATTTGAAATTTCTACCCCTGAGATGTAAACAGTTATGACAGGATTCTTAGGGTCTCCATATTTTGGGAGGAGCATTTCTCCCATCAGTAGATCTACTACTTTCCCTTCCACCTGTATGGTAGAAGGAAAGTTTTTCTTCCTACCCTGTGTTTTGACACAATGTTGTTTAATGAATTGGTTCAGTTTTGGCACATCTCTGATTGCTTGGAGGAGTGGAATTTCAATGTTTAGTTGTCTAATTTCTTGTAAAAGTTATGATTCCAGGGTAGATTGGATTTGTTTTTGTAAGATCTTTTTCTGGGGAACATGTTTGAGCCATTCTAGGTATGGTGCTAGTTTTTCCATCTCCGGAGCATCTCCAGAGCTCCTACTAGAAATGTTTCCAGGAATGTTCTCTGGAGTTAGCCTTTTAGGAGGAACTCAAGAGTTATCCAAGGATGATTCTTTTAGCACTATTTCAATAGTAATCTCCTCTAGAAGTTGAGTGGATGAATTTTTAGGTTCCACATCATTGGTTACTTCAACTATAGTTGGAGGAGATGGTCTTGGGAATGCTTTCCCAGAACGTAGCTAGAGATTATTGGGATATATAGCATTAATACCAGCCATGTTTTCTTGTTCTGTCATGTAAACAGCTGCTCCTTGTTTATTTCGTGGATTTGGTATAGGTTGAGCTAGTAAGGGTGGTTGGCTAACTAGTTCATTTTGTGACTAACCTTGTGTGTTGGGGGGTCCAATTAGCAATGCTTGTTGTTGAGGTTGGAAACGTCTAGGTTGTCCCTGGTATTATTGATTATATCCCTGTTGAGAACCCCATTGAGGCTGCATGTTTTGTGATCTGAACTATGGTGGCCACTATTGATTCCCCCAAGGTTGATTTTGCCAATGTTGGTTTTGCCATTGTTGATTGAGCCAATCTTGTTGTCCCCAAGGAGAATTATTCTGAGGCCTATGCCAAGTTGGATTCCAATGATTATTTCTCCAATTAGAAGGACCTCTGTAAGAAGGCTCGTTTGGATATTGATTATAAGGGAAATTTCTAGCTTGTTTTTGTCCTACATAGTTCAACTCTTCTTCTATGATGGCATTCTTCTTACTTAGCCTTTTTAGGGTTGGAAGTTGACTACATTGACTGGTAGGATGTTCCCTGTCATAGATCTGATAGATCTTTGATTTGTCTAAAGGGCATTCTCTCAACAAATGCTTGTTTCTACATCTAGGACAATAGATGGAGAGTGGTTCAGTTGTTCTAGTTTTTTCTTGAATCCCATCCAATGACGTATTTAGTTGGACCAGAATATCTATTTTTAGATTTGCAATCTCTTCCATTAACTATCCTATTTCATTCTTCCCTTTGAAAGATTTGGATGATCTCACTCCATCTTGGGTTCTAGAATAGTTTCTGTAGAGTTCTTCTATAGCAGGTATATCTATTTTGTTGATATTTCCTTTTCTCATCAGATCCAGTGCCTGTTTTGATTCTTTGTCTAATCCTTTTACCAATAGGGTTCTGGCCAAAGAGTGATTTACTGGGTTGCCATACCTTCTTAAACTTAAATCTATCCACATAGTCCTCTAAGGTTTCTTCCTCTCCTTGTTTGATTTTGAATAATTCCTCATTTTTATTACTGACCCTATAGTAATCTTGGTATTTTCCTAAAAACTCTGTTTCCATCTGATCCCAGGAATGGATGGAGTTCTGGGGTAAACCCATAAACCATCTCATTGCAAAATCTTTTAGGGTTGAAGGGAACAGCTTGAGTTTTTGGTTATCTGATCCATAATCATAATTTTGGCATACCACTTTGAATTCAAACAAAAACCGATCTAGATCCTCAGAAGCAAGACCTCTAAAATTTGGCAAGTGTGCTGGTGAAATATTCTTCATAGGGGCATTGTCTCCAGCAGCCAAAACAATGGGATATGAGAAGGTTCTTGGAGCCTGATTTTCATCCTCTTCATGGTTATCATGATTATCTTCCATGTCTGATATTGATTCTTCTCCTTGGGATTCTAGATGAGTTTCTAAGGAACTAGGTTCTATCAAAGGATCTGCCTGGAATTTTTGTTATAATTCTTGGATATAGTTAGCGAGTGGAAGATTTGGAGGATTTAAGGGATTATTGATTTGAGGTGCAGCTTCCAAGGTAGGTTCTATTTTCTTTCCTCAACAAGACTTTGTGCCACCCCACTACTTTCTCTTATAGTTTGTTGATGGGGTGTCTGTTTTATGTATCTTCCTCTTGAATCTCTAGCTCTAACCATACAGATCTATCCTAAAACTGTTTAGCTAAGTTTTCCTAGTGAACACAATATCCCCAGCAATGGCCCCAAAAATGACAAGGGTCGTTGTACCTTATCATTTAATCATATTTCAAGTGTCAAATCCAGGGCTGTGTCCATGGCTATCTGCAATTAGGAATCCTAAAGTTGCCCAGTTTTATCCAACTAACTCTAATGATCTTTACTGATTAAAGAAACTTAATATTATTGATCTATCTACTATGAAATGAATTCTAAGAATATTGAAAACAAAACTGAACAATTAATTGCTTAAAGTAAATCTATGAAAATAGTAACTATCTCTTTAAACAGAATCTGAAATAATGAAAACAACAATACTAGCCTTCTGCCTTAGTGGTGAGAGTGGGCCCTTTCTCCACACCCTTGAGGCTAAAGACCAAAGTAAAGAATCAGCACAAGAGAATACTATCACAACTCAATTCAGTCTAATTCCATCTGCTTTGTATTCAAAAAATGTCTATATCAAAATAAGGTTACAGAAATTAGAAAAATAATCACTGTCCCTTTTGCTGCTACTTCTATAAGTTTATATCTAAATTTGTGATGAGAGATCACTCACCCTATTCTACTAGTTCATCTAAGAGATAACATCAATCTCTTTATTCTACTAACAATCTAACTACATAATGAATATCCATGCAATTAAAATAGATTTAGTGGAACAATAGTCCATACTAAATCTGAGTCTTAGTTTTTAAATAGACTTGGGCAGCGAGGCCCTAAAATATAGGTATTTAAATCAGTTTATCAATAACTCATGCAAAATCAAAAAGAGATAAAAACTTCCAGTAGTTAACTATAAACTTCCCTTAATTACTTAGGTGATGATTTGAGTAACCTCAGGAGCATCCCAATCACCACTGGAAGTGCCTGATCGACAGCTGTGCTGGAAATCTACACTGTTCTAAAGAGGTGCTAGGAATGTATGTTTTTTGTCTGTAGCTCCGGAGATATGTTTGTGACCTTCTCGTTCAGCTCCAGAGATGCTCAAGACTTCAATCCAACTCCGGAGATGCTTCACCTCCTTATCCCAAAACCTCTCCAATCAAATTTGAAACATTGGAGACCAGTCATGGCAGTCTGATGTCAGCTTCGGAGATCATAAGGACTACCTCCAGAGATGCACAAAATTATCTACCCAAACACCTGCACTTGTTGATTCAAAAAGAGTAGATTTCTACATATTTCCATCAATTTAATGCACATTAGTCCTTCAATCAGAAATCATGATCTTAAATAATTCATCTCTTATTAATCATCATTAGAACAATCTTGTTAGCCTATTTTGGTGCAGTCATTAGGACAATAGAATAAGAAGGGAGAAAAAGAGAAGTAAAAAGATGTATTTCATGGGTGCTACCTGGCACTCATCAGCATTTTGTCAAAGAAAATGATTGTTGAAGACATGATACAATTTTGATGCCCCAATGTGGCTAGCTGCCCCTGTGTAGCTGGTGTAGGATGCTCCCTCAAGAGGAAAGACAGGGAAACAACAAAAGAACTGGGTTGATGCTCATCTAGAAGATTGCATTGGGGATAGGATAGGTCATGAGGATAAGATTGAGTAGGGGTGGGAAGCATTAGGGTAGGGACACTATAAATAGGACCTAAGGGGTCAACACACCTCATTTGCACACTTAGAGTTAACAAGTCTTGATAGACCTTTGCCTTCCTTGCCTAGATTGAGTGCTTTGAGTGGAGGGAGTTTGCATCTTGTAGAGATGCCGATTCCTGTGCATAAGCATCGGGTAGATTGAGTGCGGATGTACGGGAGACCAATGGGAGCACTGGCAGCGGTAAGTGTTCGATAACCTGCTTGTGTTGAATTTCTAGGTCATTTCTAGGGTTTATTTTAGGTTATGTTTTAGGTCAGCTAAACGCGCTACACAATGCCAATGCACCTTTGGTGGTAAGGAAAAGTGCTTTTGCCATGCTAAAGCGCACTTGGTAGGTCAGTGTAGCACATTTGGTCATATTTCAACGCGTTTGGTTATTAGGGGTCCCCTGTAATGCAATTGATATGTCGGTAAAGTGCTTTTGGTAGCACAATAAGGTGCTATCGATAGAATAGCTAGGCGCAACTGATTGTAGGACAGTAAAAATAGCAGTGCACTTGTTATCACAGTAAGGCACGTTTGGATATGTAGTGAAGCGCTCCTGGTATAATAGTACATCACCTTCGGGCAATACTGTAGTGCCTCTGGTAGCACAATACTGCGCTTTTGGTAATGCAGTCCAATGCACTTGGAATCACAGTAAAGCGCTTTTGGTCTATTAGGGTTTATGATCTTGTTTTCTGATTTGTAGGGTTCTAACTATCATATCTATCATTCATTGACTGACAAGTTGATTTATTTATCTTTCACTTATCATTTATACTACCTAAGCTGATGTATTTAGGAGTATTATCATTTTCTGAGTTAACCTCTCTTTTCCCAGCATCTTGTGAGTTGTTCTTGAGTCTAGGTTACAAATCTTATCATCTATTAACATCCTAGATCATCCATTCAACCATGAAATCATCTTTTGACCTAGCTTTTTTGATGAAATATGACTTATTTTAGATTTGAGGCAACAAAGCGCTTTTGGTAGTATAGTAACTCGCTTTTGGCAGCACAATACCACGCTTCTGGTAGCATAGTGGATCACTTTTGGTTCTACAGTAACTCACCTTCGGTAATACAGTTTAGCGCTTTTGGCAATATAGTAAGTCACCTTTGGTAACAGAGTAAAGCACTTTTGGTCAAATTGATTTATTTTTGCTAACTATTGAGTTTGTGTGGAACTAATCAACTTTTTGCAGCTTCTTATCACTCAAATAGAGCAAATGGGTTTCTCTAATCTGTTCTTGTAGGATGAGCATTGAAGAAACTCAATTTATCGCACTAAGTCTTCGAAACATCTTGCTTTCTTAAGGGACAATTGAACAATCATCTTTGCAATCTAAGTCTTAGGAACATATTGCTTTCTTAAGGGACAAACATTTTTTTTGCAATCTAAGTCTTAGGAACATATTGCTTTCTTAAGGGACAATGGACCTGAATGCAAAAACACTTCAATTTTCTAAGGGACAATGGACATGAATGCCAAACACTTCAATTTCATAAGGGACAATTGACAACTACAAACGTGTGTGCCTAATCTAGTTGCACCTTATTTTTCTTATAACAGGACAATTGAACCTTTGTTTGACGCGCTTGATCTTACTTTTCAGTTATTCCTTTAGAAGGGCGTACCTTTGGATTGTGCTTCATCCAAAAGGGATGACCCTAAGTGAAGTTTTCCTTTGAACTACTATATAAGAGGGATAAGGTGAAAGCCAAGTCCTAACCAGCGTCAGCCTTACCTTGTGGTGCCAAATCGAAAAGAGGTGTTCTAGCACTTTGTGGAAATGATTTTCACATTGTGCGAAGTGTTTGATACTCTTAGTAGGATTGGTCAAAGATTTTAGTAGCTTGTCACATTGATTGTAAGGCGTTGATCCCTTAAAGCTACTAAGAACCAATCTAGCTAGTGACTACCCGATCCACCTCTGAACATTGTGGTAATCATCAGTGCAAGGAGAATTTATTCAAGCCCCCAAGATACTCACCATTGCCTCCCTTGAGAAGAGATAGTATTCCCTTGGCCATAAAGCTCTTGTGACCTACTTGAGCTTTCTAAGGGAAGGGTGAGATATCCCTACCTATCATCTCTCGCAAAGATACAAATGTATGACACCTAGATGGAATGACATTTGGTTGACGGAGAATTAAGTTGTGAGCTGATCTACTACACTGATACCATGTCTCTAGGAATAAAAAGTGCTTGAATTGTTTGCAGTTGTCTTATACTCGTGGAAACATTGGGCTTTCTTGTGAGCCTCGAACATACACTATCTGTTGTGTCAGTCCTCTTTGGTACTTTGTTTGATGTGTTTTCTCTTGCCAAAATAAATCCAAATCTATCAAAATTTGCCTTATAAAACATCACTGACACTACTTCAGTGCTTTTGGTATAATAGTAGCTCACTTTTTGGTAGCGTAGTCTAGTGCTTTTGGCATAACAATTTAGTGCCTCTAGTAGCATAGTCTAGCACTTTTGGTACAACAGCAACTCGCTTTTAGCAAAACAGTCCCGCGCCTTTGGTAAAATAGTCCAGTGCCTTTGGTCCAAAAAACTATTTGTCAAACTACCTCAGTAGAATCCCAACAAAATATCAAAGCACATTATCCTAGAGCATCCCATGGTAACCACTAGACTCCAGGAATCTATGAAGGCCAAGCAAGTTACCCCAAGGAAGCACAAATCACCTCCTCATACACCTCAAACATGCCAATCCAACATGACTCCAAAGGATACTCCAAAAACACCAATGGAAAGACCAACCAACTCTCAAAACAGGCCGCAACATGATCAACCAACCAACCCTCAAGAAGGTAATGTTCCTTTGGTTGATGTAACTCAATTCACTACCGGCATGCCTCATGATTTTGCTACACCTGGTTATACCACAGTTCAAGTCCCATCTCAAGAAGAGTGACACTTTGAAGAAGGTCAATCCTCTTAAGAAGATAGACATGACCTTGATGAAATTATGCAAGATCCTAGAGCCATAGCCGCCTTTGATAAAATCCTTAGTGAAAACCAAGATCATTTCTTCCACTTACTAGCTGAACAAGGAGCCAAATTACCTCAAGATTTTGATCTATCCAATCTCAAGGAGCCAAACAAAACCCATGATGCCATAATTGTAGTCCAAACCATATCAATTGTGATCACTCCTATACCTGAACAAAGCTCAAAAGGGAGAATGCCAACGCCTTTTGCCACTCAATATGAGAATCCTCTTTATCAAAAACCAATAGCCAAAAGACCCATGTCACCTCTCTTGACCCCTATTGTGATCTACAAACACCAACAAGAGACTCTACAATGTCAAGTAGAACTAGCAAGACAGGTCGCTCTAGCAAAATCAAACACACAACAACCTCCTAAAATGTCCACATCAATCACAAGTGGAATATTGTCTACCCCATCACAAGAAGGTTTCCCACCAAATTACAATTTGGGAAACACTTATGTAGCCATGCAACAAGGGTCTCAACAAACACCACCCCCAACATCATCAACCCTCTGTATCATTAACCCAAACAATGTCATGCAACCCCAACCATCACAAAACGTCAACATAACCTATGTCCCTCTGCCACAATGATCATCTACACTAAACTTTTTCAACACATCTCAATCAACCTCAACCATCACAAAACCCATCTACCTATGTCCCTCCATCACAATGATCTTCCACTCTCAACCTAACCCACACCTATCTCAACCCTCAAAACTCCCAAAACTAAACTTCTTATGGCTATACTCCACCATCACAACCAAACCCAACAAACTTTAGCTTTCCTCCATAGAATTCTTTCTTCACACCACCTCCATAATACCAACGACAGACCTCTTATCTACAACCAAATGTCACAAAGCCTACATTCTTACCTAGCACCACCCCCACCTCCCCAAAATCAAAACACCCAAAACCAACATACAACACATACGACCCCAATCAATCATATGACCCTTATAACACCAATGCCCATGGCTTCCACTACAATCTTCCATATGGGCAACAACAACTACCTCTAGGACAACAGGAGATGTTTCCAACCCCTCCCACAACTATGGAGCTAAAACTTGCTGAAGTTCAACAACAACTAGATGATCTAACATTTGGCCACACCTTAAAAACCTTCTCTTTGGAAGAATTTTGTCCTTATCCAATTGATCGATCATTACCCATGATCCCTTTTCCTCACAACTTCACTATTCCAAAATTTGATAAATAGAAAGGAAAAGGCGACCCAAAAGACCATCTTCGAGAATTCTATCTCTCTTGCTTCGAGGTCTCACATAATGACACATATCTTATGCGCCTCTTTCCTCACAGTCTTGGAGCTCAAGCTATAGAATGGTTCTCACACCTACCCACGGGTATCAAATCTTTTAACGAGCTTGCGGAGAAATTTGCCACCCATTTCTCCTACAACATAGAACATGAGGTCTCTATGACTGACCTATGCAACAATAAATAGAAAAATGGGGAAACTCTCATCTCCTTCCTTCAAAGATGGAGACAAATGGCTAGCAAATTCGCATTCAAGATACCTGAAAAATAGCTTGTGAGTATGTTTGTGCAGAACCTCAATCAAGAGTTAGGTTTTCATTTGCAAATCCTTAGTGCTACAACCTTCGAAGAAATTACCTACAAAGGGATCAACATTGAAAAGGCCCTCGTCGCTAAAGGCGTGGTAAAAATCTTCAAAGAAACTAAAGACAATGCTCCTCAACAACAAACAAATGATAAGCTCAAGTTTTGGAACAAAAATAAAAATGTGGTCAATGATGGTGTGGTAGATTCCAAACATATCCAAACACTGCAAACACCCCTGCATCTTTCATCAAAACCAAGGCAACCTCCGCCTCAACAAAACCAACAACAACAAAGACAACCAAACCAAAACCAACAACAATGACAACAAGAGCGACCTCAACAAAATTACCCTCCGCAACATTAATTCACTCCCTTGCGAGAGCCTATAGAGTTTGTTCTACAGAAACTTATACACAATGGACTCGTCACCTTACCAGATGCCCCCCATATGGAAAACCTATTTACAAAACCACATGGTACAAAAAGAATGAATTTTATGAGTACCATAGAACTAAAGGACACCGAACCATATCGTGCATGAAACTCAAACACCTGATCCAAAACCTTATCGATAGACAACAAATCACTTTTGATGATGAACCACCAACTCAAAACACCAATAAAGACCTCAACATGTACAAGGAGCCATTCCCTAACCATGGTCAAGGTCAAAATCCTGACAAAGGTAAAGCTGTTAATAAATTTTCTACTTCCTATGACTCTATTGTAGGACGTTTTGAAGAAAGTCTTGTGTCTACCCTCACTATCAAAGGCAAATCTATGGATTGTGCAGTTACAACTCATCGTGGTCATGTCACCCTGCGTGGTCCTACACCAAGTCTCCCAACCTAATCTAATTACAATCTTATTGAACATCTAGGGAAAACCCCTACACAGATCTCTATCTTGGACCTTCTACGGTCATTGCCAGCACATAAAGTTGTGCTAGAAAAAGCCTTGAAAGAGTCTTCGGTTCCTAGCAACATAGCAGTCATGGATTTCCAAGCTATAATAGGTAACATTGCCTCACCTTACACTATGGTCTTTTCTGAAAAGGACCTCCCATCCCACGATCCATGTCACAATGATGCCCTTCACATTGAGGTTCTCATCCATAAACGTAAGATCAAAAGCATACTTATAGATGGTGGTGTTGGTCTCAATATTTGTTCTCTAAAGTTTCTCAAACAATTGGGATACTCTGAGGATCATGTCAACATTGATCAAAGTATTACAATCAAGGGGTATGATGATGCTGAGCGTCGTTCAGAAGGTGTTATCCACTTGCCTGTACAAGTAGGCCCTGTCATGCTAGAAACTAGGTGCCAAGTCCTTGACATTAAGCTACCTTACAAAATTATCCTAGGATGCCCATGGATCCATGCCATGAAAGCTGTTCCTTCAACGTACCATCAGTCTCTCAAATTCCCATTTAATGGTATAGAGATAACTATCCTTGGAGATCCTGATCCTTTCGAATTATGTCATGTCTTGCAAGGAAGTTATAAGAATTGCAACCAAGTGCCCAATAATGACAAAGGCCTTGAATCCCCATTATATGTTGATTCTTAAAATCTGACAAAAGCCTTTGCAGTTGAACCCAATCCTCATCCTATTCCCGAAATCAAAGCTCACATCTGTGATATAGGCTTTGGAGAATATGATATCTCAAAATCTTGTTGTGTAGGGTGGATGCTCCTATCTCCTAAACCCTATAGCCAACCGCCCATAGCCAAAGCAACTAAGAAAGAAACTATTCCTCCCCCAGCATCTCTAACCCAATTCTAGGAAGGAAAATTATTGGCAGAGTAAACTATTGAAGACATCTTTTCTTGGCTCTACAAGGAGAAAGAACCAGTCATCATACTAGTCAAACAATATGGCAATGGCCTAAGAATTGTCAAAAACATGGGCTACAAAGGCAAAGGTGGCCTTGGGAAAAATAATCAAAGTGAAATGGAACCCATTATTGTGAAGAAGAAACTAGTAGACAAGAAAGGGTTAGGATTTGGTAGGAAGGTACCACGCGCCTTGGACATCGAGGGTATTCTCGATGAGGTAACACAAACTTCTCTCACAGATTTGACATCTAAAGAGGATATCATCGATGAATCTTACCTCCATATGACTGACCTATTCACTGAATCCTCTATATTTATGCCGTCATCTATATCCTTGACATCCACCACCATTACCCATATTGTAACACTTGTCTACCCTGAACTTATCGATTGGGACCAACAAGGGGCCCCTGTTCTAGATGTATTTTAGATTGATGAAGCTATTGCTGAGTTCATGAGACTCTGTGATGGTATCCCTCTTGGCAATCAGAAAGCTAGTAATGGAACTAGAGCAAACTTCTTATTTTGGTGAGAATGCCAAATCCTCCAGTCGCAAAAGTAATAATAAAGAAAGATCTCTAGGTGAAAACCACACTGTGGCACCTCCCGATCATAAAACAATAAAAACAAAGGACGTATCCAAAGGTGAAAACCCAACTGTGGCACCTGAGGATGGAGGATTTGACCTTCCCTTACCATCTAAGTATCAAGAGAAATCATCTCTCCTAGTGGAAGATTCTACAGAGATAAACCTCGGCACAAATCAAAATCCAAAGACCACATTCCTTGCAGCATCATTATCAAAACAAGAGCACAAGAATCTTACTAACTTCTTCTTACAAAGAACCATCAACTTTGCATGGACCTATGCTGATATGCCAGGGTTAGACCCTTCGCTAGTAGTTCATTATCTCACAGTTGATCCAAAAGCTAAACCAGTCAAGCAAAAGCTAAGAAAGATTCCACAGATTGCTCTCCTAGTGAAAGTTGAAATATAGAAACTGTTAGACACAAAGTTTAGCAAGCCTATTGATTATCCATAATGGGTCTCCAACATTGTACTTGTGGCTAAACCCAATGGGGGCATCCGCATGTGTTCTGACTTTAGAGATCTCAACAAAGCATGTCCCAAAGATGACTTCCCACTACCAAACATTAATCTCATAGTAGACTTGACTGCTGGTCATGAAATGCTTTCTCTAATGGTTGGATTTTCTGGCTACAATCAGATAATGATAGCGGAAGAAGATCAACATAAAACAACTTTCACTTGTTCTTGGGGTACCTATTGTTGGTGCATCATGCCATTTGGTCTAAAGAATGCAGGGGCAACTTATCAAAGAGCAATGACAGTGATACTCCATGATCTCTTTCATCACATCATTGAGGACTATGTAGATGATATACTTGCAAAGTCTTCTAGGGTAGATCACATATAGGTTCTAGTGTAAATCTTTGATAGACTCAAAAACTATCAAGTAAGACTCAATCCAAAGAAGTGTGTCTTTGGGGTAACATCAGGAAAACTATTGGGATACATTGTATCTTGTACAGGCATCGAAGTAGATCCTACAGAAGTCAAAGCTATAGTGGAAATGCCTCCACCAAAGAATATGAAAGTATTAAGGAGCCTTCAAGGAAGGTTACAATCCATTAGGCAGTTTATCTCACAGGTAGCTAATAAATGTCAACCATTTCAACACTTGCTCCGAAAGGATGTCTCATTTTGATGGGATGCTAAGTGTCAAGCAGCATTTGATCAACTCAAAGAATATCTAGCTATGCCTCCTATCTTGGTACCACTAGTTGTCAATAGACCTTTGATCTTGTACATCTCAACTACAACTGTAGCCTGAGGGGCTCTTCTAGCACAACATGATGAGTTAGGAAAAGAGCATGCAATCTATTATATCAGTCAAACCTTGGTGGGTTATGAACTCAATTATTCACCTATGGAAAGAGCTTGTTTAGCCTTAGTGTTCACTTCCCAAAAGTTGCAGCATTACATGCTAAACCAACACACAAGTCTCATAGCAAAAATTGATCCATTGAAATATCTCCTAGCAAAAGCAGCTCTCACAGGCAGACTGGCTAAATGGGTCATGATCCTTAGTGAGTTTGACATTGAGTATGTGGATCGTAAAGCAATCAAGGGACAAGCCCTAGCAGATCAACTAGCAAAAGCACCTATGACAGATGTACATCCTATGGTATCTAACTTTCTGGATGAGAATCTCTTCACTCTTGCTACCTCATTAATGTGGAAATTGTATTTTGATGGTTCCTACACACAACATGGATCAGGGGCCGGTATCTTTTTTATCACACCACAAAATGACTATATCCCCAAGTCATATTGGCTTGCTTTTCCTTGCACCAACAACATAGCCGAGTGTAGTGCCCCTCCGTTTCCACCTTGTTTGTGTCAGGTATGTTTGGCATTTGAGTTATTTAGTTAACCTCTAACAAAGATTATGACATTGTAAGAGAACCTATCATACCTTTTTTGGGTAAATTTGGGGTGCCCAAGTTTGGGGGTTGTAAGGGATGAAAGGGAATCTCTTGCAAGTGTCATTTGCATGTTTTATGGCCTTGAAAATTGGGCCATATGGATTTGGATGAGATTCTTGTGTTGACTTGCTCTAGAAGCTACCTCCATTTGTAGTACTTCTCTATTTATACAAGTGCTTGGAGTTGGAGTTGCATAGTTGATTTGCAGGTACCCTTATGCTGTTGAAATTGCTCCAGAATATTACAATAGTGGTGAACACCTAAAAGATCTTGGCTCTGTGTTTGAATTGTAACCATTATTTGATTACTGAATAATACATTGGGTTGTGCTTTGGAGTGGGATTTTTTACCTGAAAAGGTTTTCCCCACATACATCTTAAGTGTTATTGTATTTCTGATCTAATTTATGTTTGTGTTTCTCCTTAATGTTAACTAAAAAGATTAAACATTTGCATAACACTCCCCTCATTAGTTTAGTGTAGAAAGTTATTCTGTGTACCTTGCTTCCTTTCATCTAACCCCAGGATGCGTGAGCTTGATAGTGGGAGAGAGAAGAGACATGTATGACATGTTTTAGTGTGATAGTTTGAGCTTTATATTTGACTTGTCTTATTTGATTAGTTGTAATTGTTGCAAATGTGTGCCTAATTAGTGTTGTCATTGATGTCAACATATTCCTATTGCCATTGGTGTCAACTATATCCTATTTTATTGACTGGTTAGAAGACTGAAATGTTGAGGATATTGAGAAAATTAATGAAGATCTAAGGATGCAGACCATATGGTTGTGTAGAGGACTGTCTAAGGAAGCTCCAGCTAAGATTTGAGAGGTCCGCATAAAGATTTGAAGAAGTTATGGCCTTCTGAGTTGAACCAAGTTTTGTAGTGTTCAGAAAAGAAAGAGTGACAGGAAATTGGTCTGGATTGCTCCGCAAATGAAGCACTATGATCTGCAGATCTAGAGACATGTTTGGGAAGTCATTGTGTGTCATCAACTTAAGTGGTTCATGGTTTAGAGGTCCGCAAGCAATCTTTCTAGTATAACAGTCATGATAGAAAGTGTTCTTAAGGTACCGGATGAAGATGCAAGTGATTCTGTTGATTTGGAGTAGTGTGGATGTTATTGCTGAATTCAATGTGCTTGTGGAGGTTTCTGGATCATGTGCATACTGTGTTGAAGGTCCGCATTAAAGATCAAGCTCGTTGTTGAAGATTTCCTTCTTGGTGTTGCTGTTCTTCCCAGTCTTGGCTGACCAGATGATTCTAGCATGTTGCGGATGATCTAAGAACAATTCTATGGAGCATGGCATGTTGATCAAGGAAGATTTGAGTCCCAGTTATGTTTGGCTGACCGCTTAGTGATTCGCATTAAGTCAGACACTTGTAGTGCCGACCTTGATGTTTATTCCAAGGTTGATGAAGCATATAAAGGCATGTAGTTGAGTTGTTGAAAATTATCCTTGTGCGAAATAATAAAATCCTAAGAAAAGATTAGAGGCAAAGCAGAGAAGAGGAGGAGCAGAGGAACAAGAACAGTAAAGGATGAAGTAATAGTGAAGAAGTATTAGAGAGAAGAGAAGAAGTTTTGTGAGCATTCAATGAGACTGAATTAGGCATGTTAAAGATGCTATTTCTTAGTTAAATATTTATGTACTGTTGTACCCAATTAAATTTTTTGCTTCATTAAGGCATTTTGAGCAAGTCTAGAAAAATTTTCGTCAAAAAGTCAAAAAAGAAAATTTTCTAAAAATAGACATCAAATTAGGTTTTCTGGGTTTCTTGAGATACAGATGCCAGCAAAACTTTCTAAAAATAGAATCTTTGACTTAGGTGTCGCGCTTGATTCTCATGGGTCGATTTTGCTTCATGATTAGCGTGGTCCAAACGGAATCTGCAAAAGGTCAAGTTTTCTCTACTGGGTCATTTTTGCTTTTTTGGAAGGCAAAGCATGAGCTCTGAAGTCGTCAATGGAGAAAGTTCATCTACCAGAGCTCGTTTTCGAGTTTTCAACGCTATTCCAATGACGCAGAATTGACGAACAGTCGTTGACTCGACGAAGCATGCAAAACAGAGTAGGATGGATCCGAGGTGAGGAGAAAAGTTACAAATCACAAAATTTGGCTAAGTCTGAAGATTTCAGGCGCCCCAGGAGGCTTGGGGTGCCCAGTCTCACCAGTGTTAGAAATTTTCCACATTTTTTGAGAAAATGTAAGAAATGTCTCATCAGTCAGTTCCGATGGGCGTAAAAGCTGTCATTTTTGTCATCAGGCCCTGAAAAGCTAGAAATCACATCTGATGTACCCAGGCTATCCAGTTCATTCATCATCCAATGACAATTGATTGACGAATCATCGAAACTGACATCATGAAGCAGCTGTCGGCACGTAAAATGGAGCAAGTTGCAAACGAGAGTTGAAAATCAGGAAAATGGTTAAGTCTGAAGAAACCAAGTGCCCCTGGAGGCTAGGGGTAGCCAAATTCTCCAGTGATAGATTTTTTTCACGTTTTTTGAGAAACATCAAAAATGCCTCCGTTAGCTCATTCCCGATTGGTCAAACTCAATCAAACGTCAGTAAAAGATGGGATTTCATCACAAATATGTTCAGGTTGCTCAGATCATCCCCCATCCTGCCTCAGCAGTCATCTGGATGACCAAAAATGAAGATCAAACAGAGGTTGTTGGCACAGAAAACGAGAAATGGCATGAAAATTGAAATTTTTAGAAATTTTTCTAAGGCACAGAAAACCAAGCGCCCCAGGAGGCTTGGGGTGCCCAGTCTCACTAGACTTAGTTTATTTTTTTTTTTTTTTGAAAAACGTAAATCTTCCTCCGTCAGCCCGGTCTGGTTCATAGAAGATCAGTTTGGCACATTTCCCGAGGCAAACAGAAAGTACAGTCAACTCAATTTTCATTAGGCATGCCTATCTTCTAGATCATCAGACTCAGTTTTGTCCTAGAAAATAGAAATCAACAGCCAAACAGGGGTTCATAGCCACCGGAACGCTCATGCAAATCAAAAAATTAAAAAAGTTGCAAAATTTAGAAAAATGACTAAGTCATGAAAAACCAGGCGCCCTTGGAGGCTAGGGGCGTCCAACTTTTCCAGAGTTAATTTTTTTCTATGATTGATAGTGTTTTCCAATAGTCATTTCCAGAACTTCACTCGGTGGCCGTTTCCAGAAGTCGGATTCGCAATTGAACGATGTCAGATCGTCAGTTGGAGGCTGGGGATGAAATCACAGTTGATAGGTCTCCAAAATATCAGGATTAGATAGCTTTTTCAGTCAACGGTGACATTTTTCCACCTTGTTGAAGTCAGAGACAGGCCATACTTGAGTCAAAATGAGTGCAGAAGTGTCAAAAATGAAGAAAAATTGGCTAACACTTCTGTCAACTCGCATGTTCGATGACATCATCAAAAGAAGATATTTTTTGTCATCTTACACATGAAGCCATAGGCAGCTACAAAATAGGGATTCTTCTTATTCGAAGACATCCACTTGGATTTGTGCTTTAAAAGTTTGCTTTATTCTTTCACAAAGAAAGCTATTTTTTTGCCCTAAAGATCTATAAAGACAAGCATTTGGCTTCTTTATTTCATTATCTTTTGCAGGTTGCATCGAGAGGAAGGATTTTTATTTTTCTTTCAACGAAGATTCAAAGGCTCAAATGAAGTTCTTTTTTAGCGTTCTTCATAGTTTCAGGTTGAGGACGCAGGGAGGCACGCTTTTTCAAGGTCCTTTTTTCTAGGGGATCATTTTTTCAAAAATTAGACCAAAGCTTTTTCAGTTTTTATTGAGATGGGTCCATCCAGAATAACATCCTCTTGAAAATTGGGAGTTTTGTTTTCTTCAAGAATCTACTTTTTTGCTACTTTTTTAGGAAAGTCTCCACTTTTTCAAAATCTGACAATCTGGGTTGCTTCAAAACAGAATTTCTTACAAAACCCATGTGCCAGCTTTTTTTGCTCTGAATCTATTTTTTTCTAAAAATCAGCAAGTAATTTTCAGCCATTTGTCCAATATTTTTCTGACATAGGCGTGTTCACAGTCAATTTTCAAATATGTCAGTATGTAATACTCTCCAACACAAATCAGGCCTAAAATGGCGTTGGTTCACGATTACTTGAGAACTTGTGAAACAGACTTGCATAAAGTACTTCTAGTGATCAATTTACATTCTTTGGAGGATGCAGGAAATAATGCTATCAGGAATCTAGGACACTCTAGTTTGCTTGTAGCAACATCCTTCCCCTTCACAGTGCAAAGTATCAAATTTGTAATTGCTTGCATGATGCATTACAATTTGGTCACAAGAGAAATCCAATCAAGAGATGGACATGTGCTCTGTAGCCTGAGGTCGAACGACATTGACAAGTGTTTACAATACCAGTTTGGAGAGAAAACTTAACTATTTCAATTGAAGAATGCAAGAGGGTTTGGAACAATGATAAAGAAAAATACCAGAAAAAGATTGGTCAGAGGTGGTTAAAAGAAAAGTAGAATGTTATGCCAAAGAATGTTGGATGTGGAGAATTCAAGGAGGAACATGCAATAATGATTAGTCTGCTAAGACGGATCATGGGTCAAGTAGATGCTAACAAGTTATAGCCTTGGATGTTTTACATTATGTCCCAGATTGTTGATGGAACTGAGTTCTATGACTGGTCGGCACTCATCAGTGATAGTCTCCACCAACAAATACTTGATTTTCAAAGGGCTCATGAATTCCACATGATGTCATACCTTGTGTATTTGATGGATTTTTAGGGTCAATTCAGAGGTTTGAATGTTGTTGGAACTCTAGGTATTCAGCATGTTTATCACCATTTCCCGCAGTTAGAAATTTCTCAAGCTGAATGACATTACAAGTGGGTAAATGATGCATTCCTGATGCATGCAGTGTGAGATATGGATAATGAGTTACATATACAATTTTCAGTAGATGCTAGAATAGCAATGGCAGAATGGGCTGATTGGTTTATCCAGTTTCCCACTTTTTCCTACATCAGAGTATATGGCTTCTCAAGAGAGCCAGCCATGTTACCGAGATATCCTTCAGATGAAATAGCATTTATGAAATTTTTGAGGCAAGCCTATGAAGTTCATACATTTTTGCGTAGCAGACGCAAGGTAGCTTTCAATTTTTTGATTGGGATGAGTATTTACAAATGTAGATCTGGAGCAGATGCCAAGGTAATTGGTAACAAATAATCCAAGTATGGTCTCAAGTTTTTCGATAGGAGGTCTTCATATGATCCTCGTGGTGTTTTTGCGTCAAATCTTGGTCAAAATTGTGCGCATACGCATGTAGTTGAAGACTTCTGGGGTAATTGTGCTGATGAGTTTGAAGTGCGAGAACGCAGTTATAGCAGGTTTACTCTTCAGCAGATGTTTGATATCTTGTCAGAAGATGTAGAGGGTTTGACAAAAAATGGTGAAGTTCTACTTCCCACGTATTTCAGGGACCAAGTTGAGCAACAACCATTGCCACCAGTTAATTGGTCAATAAAAGAGAACACTTCCATTAAAGAAAGAACGAGTCAAGTGGTTAAAAATAGTTTGATATTCTTGAAGAATAAGAGGAAGGATGATATTCCAGTAGCAGAGCCGCTAGTTGTACAACCATCAAAACCTTCCACTTCTAAACCAAAATGAAGGGTTAAAGCTATGAGTGTTCTTCTAGAAGGAACAAAAATGGCTAAGTTAAAGAGGAAAAAGGATGAGTCTACAGCTCAGGTCCAGCAGGAACAACCAGCAGTTGAATCACAAGTTCCTGTTGAACCAACGTCATATGTTGAAGCGTTACCTTCAAATCATGTCTCTCCTCCTTCTTCACTGAGCACTTCTCCTATCCACATAGATTCAAAGCCAGATTCGTTGGTTTGTAACTCTAATGCACATATTGGTTCATCAGGAGCTGATGGAGTTAGAACCAAGTTTCAAAGAGAGGATGGCTCATCCTGGCTTGAAAACATTCTGGGAAGGAGGAGGAAAAGCCTTCATATCAGTTGGATTTAACAGAGCTTAAAAGTGTCTACCAAGACACACCAGACAAGAAGCTGAAGAAGCAAGTTTGCATTGAAAAGAATGCGGATGGAGAAATAATCCTTGAAACTGCAACGCCACTAGAAGATAGAAGTGATGATGATATTGAGGTTGATGACTTCAAAGTTGTCAAAGCTAATCTTGGTAGGAGTACCCAACATACAAATGTAAATCTCTTCGAGGTTGTAGTGGATAGTTTGAAGGAAATGGTGTTGAAAGATGGAGAAGACAAGGTAGCCCTCAAGGCTAAAGTTAGGCAGTATATTTCCAACCTTTTCCATGGCGCATCACAGGTTGTTTTATAGCTTCCTCTAAATTTGGAATCATCATCCGATCAGTGGCAATTCAGTCAGTTGGTCCTCTATGGGAGGCACATGAATAATTGGGTGGAAGAATTTGTGACTAAAGGGAGAGTTGTACTTTTAGAGTTTTATCAATTAGAGTATAACGCACACAATCTGCGTCAAGGCATTCAAGGGTTACAGCAGACTATGGCTGAAAATAGACTGGTGTTTGAAATCATTATCTCTGACTTGAAGATAGCACTTGATTTTGTTGATTCAGCTGATGATAAGAAGACAGTTTCTACTTGGAAGGTGCAATATCTTTTCACAGTAAAAACTTGTGATAGTATAATTTTAGAGTTAGCAGAATGGAAAGAAAAGGTGGTCAATGTCCTCAAGTTCATTAGATCTTTTCTTTCTCAGATCCCGTGTTCGTATGAAAAAGAATATGGTACCCTATATGATCTCAGGGAAGTGCAAGCAGAGTTCCAAACTCTTGTCCATAGCAATTTTAATGATGATATCAGTGCCAGCAAGATGAGTCATTTTGCCGCAACGATAGTGAAGTTTGACAAGGCTGTGGGTGAAGTTCGTGAATTTCTTCAGATGGTTGCAAACGGTGAAGAAATGTTAGAGAATCAGAATATCATTCTAGAGAGTATCAGTGTTCCTGGCAAAGATGCGGTCACTCACTTTTTAGAAGATATTGTTTCCTAGAATATCAATGGATGACATCACCAAAAAGGAAGAATGTTGATGAGGATGCATTTCAAAAGAAAGCAGCTTTAAATCAGATGTTTTTTGTTTTAAAGCATTTGCTTTCATCCTAACCTCATCCATTCTTTTTTTTAGAAAGAAATCACTTTGTGTTAGTTGGAGTTTTCTTTGCTTTAAAGCATTTGTTAGTTGTAATCTTTGTCTTAGAATAGTAATAAAACTTATGAGTTGGCAAGTTAGGGTTAATCAAGGAGATTTTAGGGTTCCCTACTCCTTTGATTTTAGTATAAATAAGGGTAGCCTTGCCCATTGTAATGGAGCTACTTTTGTGATAGCAAATTTGATGTGCCTATTCTAGCCTACAGATTTTGTTATTTCAAGTGTTTGTTCACTTTGTGTAACCTGTCCTCCGGTGTTTGATCACTTATTTATGCCTGCCTTTGCTATAGTATTGATGTCCTGGAGTTGTATCAACTTTGTGATGTTGGAATAGAAATCTCATGCCTATGTTTCTCTGATATTATATCTCAGATCATCAAGTTATGTGGTCAGATGTGCGGCTTCTGTAACTTTTATTTCAGCTTTCATCATTAAAGTACTATGAGTCTTGTGATGTAAATCTGGGAGAAATTTACTTAAGTTTTTGTGTTAAAACAATCATTTCTCGTTAACTTTTAATACCCTTTGCTTCGAATTTACTTAGGAGATTAAAAGCATCATTAGTTTAAGCCTAGTTGTAGTAGAAGTTTTAAAAAGGGAAAAACCTCTTCTGCAGCGTTTAGAATTTTATAACCTTGTGCTCGCAGCTAAGAATCAAAAAGAAGATAAGCGAAGTTTAATTTATTTATCTTTTCAGTGAACATCAGCAAAAAGGGAACCCCCCCTTCCAATAGGAGAGCAGTTTATCTGTGCATAGTTGTCTGTTTCCAACTCGCATTCCAGAGGTACGAATTGAAATGCCAACACATACTAAACATAAATTTCTATAGGCAGTGAGCCTCTTTGAGCAGTGAGCTCTGGGCAGTGTACCCGAAGGTAAGTGCCTTCCCATTTCTTTCAAGTACTTTTAACAGGGTACAAATCTTGTGGGGTAACCCCCACCGTGGTTTTCCCTCAACCAAGTTTCCACATAAAAAATCTTGGTTTCAGGTGTGTTCATTATGTTTTTGCTCATGTGTCATTGATTCATGCTTTAATGTTTATATCATTAATCTGTTTGTAAGTTGTGAAGGAAGATTAAAATTCAAAAAAGGTTAAATTTGTGGGACAACTGATTCACCCCCTCTCAGTTGTCCGGTCTAATTCCAACAATTGGTATCAGAGTCAATTCCTCTAAAAGAAGCTTGACTACTTGAGGAGATCCAAGATGTCGACTTACAAGAAGGAAAGTCTGAGATTTGATGGAACAAATTACTCACTTTGGAAGGTGTGCATGTAGTGTCATTTGGAATGTATGGGTGATGCCTTTTGGTAGATAACTAAGAATGAGTACAAGATTTTGAAGAATGGCCCTACAACTCTTGATGAACTCAGGGATGTTGAACACAATATTTGAGCTAAAGAAGCATTGTTGAGTGCCCTAAATGATACAGAAATGACAAATGTCCTGGAATTCAAAACTGCTCATGAAATCTAGAATAAGTTTGAAACTCTGTATGAAGGTGATAAACATGTCAAATGTGCCAAGCTATAGAGCCTGAAAGGTAAATACAAAAGGTTTATGATGAGTGAAGATGAAAACATTACTTCCTACATGTAGAAGATAAATGAACTTGTGACTGGTATCAAAAGTGTTGGTGGAGTATTGGATAATCATAGATTGTTGCCAAAGTGCCCAGATCCTTACCTCTAGCATACAAGCACAAAGTTGCTGCCATTGAAGAAATCAAAACTGTGACAACT
This sequence comes from Cunninghamia lanceolata, assembly GCA_027924645.1. Lineage (NCBI taxonomy): Eukaryota > Viridiplantae > Streptophyta > Pinopsida > Cupressales > Cupressaceae > Cunninghamia > Cunninghamia lanceolata. The sequence continues at coordinate 4,650,634 of BSBN01000515.1, forward strand.
GTCACAAGGGATCAGTTGGTTGGTGAGCTTTCAGCATTTGAAATGAGTGAGTTTGGTGATTCTCTTCCTAAGTCTAAATCTGCATTTAAGGCCAGTATTCATGGAAAACAAAAAATTGATTTGGGTGAAATCTATTCAAGAAGATCAAACAGATTCAACAGGACAAGTAAGGATCTTGAAGATGATGAAACTGAGTTCATTTAACTTGAAGCCCTTTTTGCCAAAATATTGCCAAGAGGATCTGGTAAGTATGAAGAAAAGTTGCCATTCAAATGTTTTGCTTGTAATAAGATTGGTCATTTTGCCTCAAGATGTCCGAAGAGGGGTTCAAGGCCAAACCCTAACAGACCTACAGTTCAGAAGAAATGCTACTATGTCCAAGACGCTGGTGAAGAAGGAGTCACAGATGATGAATCTGATCATGGAGGTTCCACTGAAAATGATTGGGTGTTCATTTCTATCAAACAAGAAGATCTGGTGCCTACTGAATCTACTAGTTGTGCAAATGTGGAAAGTGCCTTAGCTGCTTAGGTTGTAGAAAAAGATGAATGGGTAATTGACAGTGGATGCTCTCATCATATGACTGGTGATAAAAGTAAGTTTGTAATCTTTGAAAAATATGAATGTGGAATTGTAAAATTGGGAGACAACTCAGCTGGTATAATCCATGGTAGAGGATCCATCTCTTTTGATGGTAAGAATAACACTAATGATGTTCTATATGTGGAAGGTTTGAAGCATAATCTTCTTAGTGTTGGACAGTTGGTTGACAAGGGTTATGATCTCCAATTCAAGGATGGAAAATGTAGAATCTTGGAATCAAAATTTCATCTGGTACTCAGACTAGAGGTAACATCTTTCATTTAAGTAGTTTTGGCAAAAGTTGTTTGATTGCTCAGATTGATCAGAGTTGGTTATGGCATAGGAGAATGTGTCATGTGAATTTTGACAACATTGTCAAGATAAGTTCTACTTAGGCTGTGAGAGATCTTCCAAATCTTGTGAAACCTATTAATAGCATGTGTAGAGAATGTCAATTGGGTAAACAGAACAAAATTTCATTCAAGAGTAAAGAACAATTTTCAAGTGGATGGCTGGAACTTGTGCATACTGATCTATGTGGCTCTACCAGAATTAGGAGTGTGCAAGGAGATAGATATTTTATGTTGTTGATTGATGACTACTCCCGGATGATGTGGGTAACCTTCTTGAAAGAAAAATTAGAAGCTCTTGACAAGTTCAAAGTGTTAAAGGTTATGGTGGAAAATGAGATTGGTGAACAAATAAAGTGTCTGAGATCTGACAAAGGTGGAGAGTTTACTTCCGGTGAGTTTGATACATTCTGTGAAAAGCATGGAATAAAAAGACAGTTATCTACTCCTAGGACTCCTCAACAGAATGGAGTTGTGGAAAGAAAGAACCGAACCATTCAAGAAGTTGTCAGGACCATGATGATGGAAGCAAATGTTCCACAAGTCTATTGGAGAGAAGCTGTGAGTACTGTTGTCTATACTCTTAACTGGGTACAGCTCAAAGGTAATTCTGGTAAGACACCTTATGAATTATGGTTTGGTCATCCTCCTACTATGAAATATTTCAAACTTTTTGGTAGTAAATGCTATATCAAAAGAGATGAGGATCTAGGGAAGTTTGATACAAGAAGTGATGAAGGAATATTTCTAGGTTACTCTACTCAAAGCAAGGCATACTGGTGCTTTAACAAAAGATTGAAAAAGATTGTTGAAAGTGCTAATGTCAGAGTTGATGAGAGCAAAGAGAAATCTTTCAAGTCTTGTGAATATGATTCAGATGATCAAGATGAAAGTCAAAATCAAGGAAGGCAAGTTCAAACTCAGACTCAGATCCAGATTGATCTGGAATATCTAGTAACTCAAGAAGTTAATGCAGATGTTGAGGAACAAGCTCAAGAATTAGAAGTTCAAACAAATCCCAAAACTCCCAGGTATGTAAGGCTAAATCATTCTAAAGATCAGATCATAGGAGATAGAAACAAAGGTGTTCAAACTAGAAGAAGAATTGATGAAGATCAAGAAGAGATTTGTTTGATTTTAAAGATTGAACCAAAATCAGTAGGTGAATCTTGCAATGATGAATATTGGGTAAAACCAATGGAAGAAGAATTAATACAAATTGAAAAGAATCACACTTGGGATCTTGTTCCTAGACTTAAAGAAAAGAATGTGATTGACACTAAATGGGTCTTCCAGAATAAACTAAATGAGGATGGTGAAGTTGTGAGAAACAAAGCAAGGTTGGTGTGTAAAGGATACTCTCAAGTGGAAGGAATTGATTTTGAAGAAACTTTTAGTCTAGTGGAAAGAATAGAGGCAGTCAAATTATTTCTTGCATTTGCTGCTTATAAAGATTTCAAGGTCTATCAGATGGATGTCAAATCAGCATTCCTGAATGGAGAATTGGAAGAAGAAGTCTACATTGAGAAACCAGAAGGATTTCAATTATCTGATCAGAGAAATATGGTCTGTAGGTTGAGAAAAGCATTGTATGGACTCAAACAAGCCCCAAGAGCCTAGTATGCAAGATTAGATAAGTATTTGCTAAAGCTAGGATATAGCAAAGGCACTGCTGATAGTAATCTTTACTTCAAGATTGATCATAAGCATATTCTGATTGTTGAGGTATTTGTTGATGATATCATTTTTGGTGGAAATGAGAGTATGTGCAAAACATTTGCTGATCACATGCAGAGTGAATTTGAGATGTCCATGTTTGGTGAAATGAATTTCTTCTTAGGTCTACAAATCATTCAGTCAGATAAAGGTATCTTCATATCTCAATCTAAGTATGTGAGAGAATTGTTGAAAAAGTTTGGAATGGAAGATTCAAAGCCAGCGGGTACACCCATGGTAACTGGATGTAAGTTGAGTAAAGATGATGATTCCCCTAAGGCAAATCAGAAAAAGTATAGATCAATGATTGGAGGTCTGCTCTATCTGACTTAGACCAGACTTGATATCATGAATGCAGTTGGACTTGTTACTAGATTGCAAGCTGATCCTAGAGAATCACATGTTGTAGTAGTCAAAAGAATTTTTAGATATCTCAAAGGGACACTTGATTATGGCTTATGGTATCCCAAGGACAACAACTTCACTCTTCATGCTTACATGAATGCTGATTGAGTAGGAGATGTAAATGATAGGAAAAGTACTAGTGGTGGTACATTCTTCTTGGGAAGGAGATTGGTCTCTTGGATGAGCAAAAAGCAAGAGGCAATATCTCTGTCTACTATAGAGGCAAAGTCTATAGCAGTAGCAAACAATTGTACTCAAGTTCTGTGGATGAAGCAAATGTTGAAAGACATCAGAATTGTGTTTGAGGAGCCGGTTACAATCTTCTGTGATAATTCAAGTGCAATAAGCATATCAAAGAATTCGATGTTGCATTCTAAGACAAAGCATATATCAATCAAGTTTCACTTCTTGAGAGCGAAGGTTAATGAGAATGAAGTCAGATTGGAGTTTGTTTCTTCAAAGGATCAGATTGTGGATATTTTCACTAAGCCTCTTCCCAAGGATACTTTTGAGTATCTTAGAGAGAAGTTAGGGGTTATTACCCCTCGTGATCAAAACTAAGATGCACTAGGGTGCATCAATCCAGTGGAATTCGCAGTCATATCTTGTGATCCAGATTGATGTTAAGGAGATATCTCTTAGGGTGAGTAGTTAGTATGTAGATTTTGAGATCAGTCTGAAACAAAAAGGGGGAGAAAAGGTTGCAAATATGTGCCCTTTACCATTGATGTCAAAGGGGGAGGGAAGTCATGTGAAAAACTAGTTGTTGATAAAAGGGGGACTTGTTAAAAAAATAAAAAATGGTTCCAGGTGTAATAAGAGAAAGGGGGAGAATTTCTTGACTTGATGGTTGAATTAGTTTTTCACATCATATGTTTCCATCAATGACAAAGGGGGAGATTGTTGCAAATATGTGCCTAATTGGTGTTGTCATTGATGTCAACATATCCCTGTTGCCATTGGTGTCAACTGTATCCTATTTTATTGACTGGTTAGAAGACTGAAATGTTGAGGATATTGTGAAAATTAATAAAGATCTAAGGACACAGACCATATGGCTGTGTAGAGGATTGTCTGAGGAAACTCCAACTAAGATTTGAGAGGTCCGCAATAAAGATTTGAAGAAGTTATGGCCTTCTGAGTTGAACCAAGTTTTGTAGTGTTCAAAAAAGAAAGAGTGATAGGAAATTGGTCCGGATTGCTCCGCAAATGAAACACTATGATCTGCGGATCTAGAGACATGTCTGGGAAGTCATTTTGTGTCATCAACTTAAGTGGTTCGTGGTTTGGAGGTCCGCAAGCAATCTTTCTATTGTAACAGTCATGACAGATAGTGTTCTTAAGGTACCGGATGAAGATGCAAGTGATTCTGTTGATTTAGAGTAGTGCAGATGTTATTGCTGAATTCAATGTGCTTGTGGAGGTCTCTAGATTGTGTGCCTACTATGTTGAAGGTCCACATTCAAGATTGAGCTCATTGTTGAAGATTTCCTTCTTGGTGTTGCAGTTCTTCCCAGTCTTGGCCAACTGGATGATTCTAGCGTGTTGCGAATGATCTAAGAGCAATTCTATGGAGCATGGCATCTTGATCAAGGAAGATTTGAGTCCCAGTTATGTTTGGCCGACCGCTTAGTGATTTGCATTAAGTCAGATACTTGTAGTGTCGACCTTGATGTTTATTCCAAGGTTGATGAAGCATATAAAGGCTGTTGCAAGTATGGGTCTAATCGGTGTTGTCATTGATGTCAACATACTCATGTTGCATTAATGAGAAGGATTGGATGAGCTGTGCGCTGAGGATATTGAGAAAATTAGTTTCAATCAGGAACAATAAAGAACAGTGATGACAATAAGGTAAAAGTCCAAGGTAGGTTGAGGATTAGAGGATGCGGTTTAAAGGGTTTGTATATATGAGTCTTGAGATGATCCAATCAAGTTTTCAGAGGTCCACATGAAGATCTGAAGAAGTTATGACCACTCAAGTAGAACCAGCTCTGGCAGGTGTCTAGAGGTGATAGAGTGACACATGTAGGTCCGGTGAGGTCTGATAATGCATTATCCCATTCTACGGATTTGAGGAAGTGTTGAGGACGTCCTTGTGAAGTTTCAAGTAGATTGGTTTGTGGCTTGAATGTCTGGAAGAACCTATTCCTTTGTGACAGTAATGATAGACTGTGTTCTTGAGGTTCCGGATGAAGGAGAGAAGGATTCCAGTAAGCAAATGAAGTGTGGATGTTGTTGATGATTCAGGAAAGCTTGTGGTGATATGTGGATCGATTCCAGTTCATGTTGGTGGTCCGCATTGAAGTTAAAGTTCATATTTGAAGAATAACCACCGAATGTTGGTGTTCTTCCTAAGACTGGCTGATCGAATGTATTACACATCTTGTGGATGTTCTTGTAGGTGTTTGCCGACTTAGATGATTATTCCTAAGTCGATGTCTTGTATAAATAAGGGATTGTGAAGTCATTCCAAAGTGTGTTTTGTGGCGATGAGTGTGTGGTAGCGAGGAGGAGTGCGAAAGGCAGAGCAGAAGTATTGGGCTTAATGGAACTGATTCAAGCATGGTGAAGATGCTATTCTTAGTTCATAAAGGTGATACTTATTTCTTTGTAGACAGTGTGTCTCTTGTAGGCAGTAAGCCTCTTGTGAGTAGTGTGCTCAGGTAGTGAGCCCTAATTGGCATGTGCCATTTGTTCCTTCTATTCTTCTAATAGAGAATACATTCTTGGGTTAATCACCCCGTGGTTTTGCCCTTAACCTGATTTTCCACGTCAAAATCTCGGTGTCTTATGTGTTGATGAGTTTCTGCCTTTGATTTGAATGCATTATGTTTCATATTTAATATACTACTAATCACCAAGAAGATTTAAGTGTGGAAATTGGAGGAAGTTTTGCACAACTGATTCACCCCCCCTCTTAGTTGTGTTCCCTAAGTCTAACAATTGGTATCAGAGCCAAGTTCCTCTAAAAGGAGCTTAACCGCTTGAGGAGATCCAGGATGTCGTCTTACAAGAAGGATAGTCTGAAGTTTGATGGAACCAACTTTGCTCTTTGGAAAGGTTGCATGAAATATCACTTGCAGTGTATAGGAATGGCGTACTGGTCCATGGTTATAAAGGCGTATGTACCTCCACAGGGTGCTCCGACAACCCTAAATGAAATCATAGATGCTAAAAATAATCTACTGACCAAAGAGGCTCTTCTAAGTGCATTATCTGACTCAGAGCTCTCAAATGTTATTGACCTACCAACTGCTTTTGAGATTTGGAATAAACTGAAACTTTTGCATGAAGGAGACCAGTATGTTAAATGTGCAAGGTTACAGAGTCTAAAAGGGAAATTTGAAAAACTGAAGATGAGAGATGATGAAAATATTACCAATTTTATGCCAAGAGTGAATGAGCTGGTTTGTGGAATTAGAAATGCTAGTGGAGTCTTGGATGAAAATGAGATTGTTGGTAAAATTCTCAGATCCCTTCCTGCTTCTTACAAAATCAAGGCTGCTACCATTGAAGAATTCAGATCCCATACAACTGTCACAAGAGATCAATTGGCTGGGAAATTGGCTGCATTTGAAATGACAGAGTTTGGAGATGACCCCCCCAAGACTGAATCTGCATTCAAAGCTAGTGCCTCTGTGAAAGGTAAACAAAGGTTTGATCTGGGAGAGAATTCTTCAAGGAAATTGTCATGGTATGAAAAAGCAAGAAAAGATCTGGAAGAAGAAGAAGTAGAAACTGCTCAACTTGAAGCCCTTATTGCAAAGAGGTTGCCAAGAGGATCCGGTAAGTATGAAGGAAAATTACCGTTTAAGTGTTTTAACTGTAATAAGATTGGTCATTTTGCCTCAAGGTGTCCGGAAAGATTTTCAAGGCAAAATCCTAACAAGCCAAGGTTCCAAAAGAACTGTTACTATGTACATGAAGATGATGATAATGAAGGAGTAACAGATGATGAATCAGAGATAGGAAACAAATCTGGAAATGAATGGGTGTTCATTGCCATCAAGGAAGAAGATCCAATGTCCTCTGTATCTGTCAATCTTAAGACTGTGGAAAGAGCTCTGGCTATCCAAATTGAAGAGAAGAATGATTGGGTCATTGACAGTGGATGCTCTCACCATATGACAGGTGACAAAAATAAGTTTGTAGATTTGGAGAGGTATGAAGGAGGAGTGGTAAAGTTTGGTGATAATTCTGCTGGTAGAATCAGAGGAAGAGGAACTATTTCTTTTGATAGAAGAAACAAAACTGGTAATGTACTGTATGTTGAAGGTTTGAAGCACAATCTTTTCAGTGTTGGACAGTTGGTGGGCAAAGGCTATGATCTCTGATTCAAGGATGGAAAATGCAAAATCTTTGAAAGTTCCAGAACAGAGATTGCATCTGGTACTCAAACTAAAGGTAACATCTTCCATTTGGTTGGTACTGATAAAAGTTGCTTATTTGTTCAAGTTGATCAGAGTTGGTTATGGCATAGAAGGATGTGTCATGTGAATTTTGATAATATCATCAAGATAAGCAATACTCAGGCTGTAAGAGATCTTCCAAAATTGGTGAAACCTACTAACATCTTGTGTAAGGAATGTCAGTTGGGTAAGATGAGCAAAGTCACATTCAAAAGAAAGGAACTGTCTTCTACCGGATTATTGGACTTAGTTCACACTGATCTTTGTGGTCCGGAAAGAACCAAGAGTATTCAAGGTGACAGATACTTCATGTTGCTAATTGATGACTATTCCTGGATGATGTGGGTAACCTTTCTAAAGGAGAAATCATAAGCTCTTGAGAAATTCAAAACATTCAAGGCTATGATAGAAAATGAAACAGGAATAAAGTTGAAATGTCTGAGGTTTGATAGAGGTGGAGAATTCACATCCAGTGAGTTCATAGAGTCCTATGAGAAACATGGAATTAAGAGACATTTGTCTACTCCGAGGACTCCACAGCAGAATGGAGTAGTGGAGAGAAAGAACCGGACCATCCAAGAAGCATCTAGGACCATGATGATGGAAGCAAATGTTCTTCAGATCTATTGGAGAGAAGCCGTCAGCACTGCAGTCTATACTCTCAATCAAGTTCAAATCAGAAACAATACCGGTAAGACCCCTTATGAACTCTAGTTTGGCATTACTCCTACTGTAAGATTTTCAGAGTCTTTGGTAGCAAATGTTACATCAAAAGAGATGAAGATCTAGGCAAGTTTGATGCTAGAAGTGATGAAGGAATATTCTTGGGTTACTCTACTCAAAGAAAAGCATACCAATGTTATAACAAGAGACTAAGAAAGATGATAGAAAGTACAAATGTGAAGGTTGATGAGGGAATAGAGAAACCCTCAAGGTTTTATGAATATGATGAAGATGATCAGAATGGTGTTCTGGTTCAATGAGTTCAATCCTTTTCTGAAAGTTAGATTCAGACTGATCCGGTAAATCAAGAAGAAGAGATAGGTCTGAATGAGCTTGATCAAGAAGCAGAAGTGCAAGAAACTCCCAAAGTTCCAAGGTATGTAAGACTGAACCACTCTGAAGATCATATCATAGGTAACAAAAGCAAAGGTGTGCAAACTAGAAGGAAAATTTCTCAAAATTCAAATGAATATTGTCTGCTTTCAAAGATTGAACCTAAGACAATAAATGAAGCCTGCAATGATGAAAACTAGACCAAAGCAATGGAGGAAGAGTTGATGCAAATTGAGAAAAATCACACTTGGGATCTTGTTCCCAGACCTAGAAACAAGAATGTGATTGGAACCAAATGGGTCTTCCAAAACAAACTAAATGAAGTTGGTAAAGTAATCAGAAATAAAGCCAGATTGGTCTGCAAGGGCTACTCTCAAATAGAAGGAATTGATTTTGAAGAAACTTTTGCTCCGGTGGCAAGAATTGAAGCAGTCAGATTATTTCTTACATTTGTTGCCTTCAAGGATTTTAGGGTGTATCATATGGATGTCAAATCTGCTTTCTTGCATGGTGACTTAGAAGAAGAAGTGTACATTGAACAACTGGATGGATTTCAATTATCTGAGCATAGTGATATGGTCTACAAGTTGAAGAAGGCATTGCATGGACTAAAGCAAGCCCCAAGAGCCTAGTATGAAAGATTGGATAAATATGTCTTGAAGATTGGTTTCAACAAAGGTACTGCTGATAGTAACTTATATTTCAAAATTGATCATGAAAACATCTTGATTGTTGAAGTATTTGTTGATGATATCATCTTTGGAGGAAGAGACAGTATGTGTAAAACCTTTGCAAATCAAATGAAAAGTGAGTTTGAGATGTCAATGCTTGGTGAAATGAATTTCTTCTTGGGTCTGCAAATTACTCAAAAAAACAAAGGAATCTTTATTTCTCAAACCAAATATGTGAAAGAATTGTTGAAGAAATTTGGAATGGAAGATTCAAAGCCAATGAATACTCCCATGGCAACCGGATGTAAGTTGAGCAAAGATGACGACTCTCCTAAAGCAGACCAGACAAAGTACAGATCAATGATTGGAGGATTGTTGTATCTCACTCAAACTAGACCAGATATAATGCAGGTTGTTGGTCTTGTTGCAAGATTCCAGGCTGATCCCAGAGAATCTCATGTCATGGCAATCAAAAGGATTTTTAGGTATCTAAAAGGAATAGTTGAGTATGGTTTGTGGTATCCTAGAGATCATGATTTCTCTCTTCATGCATATACAGATGCTGATTGGACAGGAGATGTGGATGACCGGAAGAGTACCAGTGGTGGAGCTTTCTTTTTAGGAAAGAGATTGGTTTCTTGGCTAAGCAAGAAACAAGAGGCAATATCCATGTCTACAACTGAAGTAGAATACATAGCAGCAATAGGTAGTTGCACTCAAGTTTTGTGGATGAAATAGATGCTAAGAGATATTAAAGTAGAGTATAAGGAGCCTATCACAATCTTCTATGATAATTCAAGTGCAATAAATATTTCTAAGAATCCGGTGTTGCATTCTAAGACTAAGCATATATCTATCAAGTTTCACTTTCTGAGAGAGCAAGTGAACAAGGATGAAGTCAAACTGGAGTTTGTGCCCTCCAAGGATCAGATTGCAGATATCTTTACTAAACCTTTTCCCAAGGACTCTTTTGAGTATCTCAAGGAGAAGTTAGGGGTTATTGCCCCTTTGGTGATGAACTAGGATGTACTGATGTGCATCAGTCCGATGGATATCACAGTCATATCTTGTGATCCAGATTGATAATGGGGAGCTGCTACTCAGGGGGAGCAGCAGGTATGATTCTGAAGTATTGGAGTTGCAAGTATGAGCCCTTTGCCATTGATGTCAAAGGGGGAGAGAAGACATGTGAAAAACAAGTGGTTAATACTCAAAGGGGGAGCAGTAAAGGAAGAGAAGACATATGAATAGTTGTTGTTGATAAGGGGAGTTGTGACGTAAGGAGAAGTTCTTGTCTTGATGGTTTTTCACATCATATGTTGCCATCAATGACAAAGAGGGAGATTGTTGCAAGTATGGGTCTAACCGGTGTTGTCATTGATGTCAACATACTCATGTTACATTAATGAGAAGGATTGGATGAGCTGTGTACTGAGGATATTGAGAAAATTAGTTTCAATCAGGAACAGTAAAGAACAGTGATGACAACAAGGTAAAAGTCCAAGATAGGTTGAGGATCAGAGGATGCAGTTTAAAGGGTTTATATATATGAGTCTTGAGATGATCCAGTCAAGTTTTTAGAGGTCTGCATGAAGATCTAAAGAAGTTATGACCGCTCAAGTAGAACCGGCTCCAGCAGGTGTCCAGAGGTGACAGAGTGACACAGATAGGTCCGGTGAGGTCCAATAATGCATTATCCCATTCTACAGATTTGAGGAAGTGTTGAGGACATCCTTGTGAAGTTTCAAGTAGATTGGTTTGTGGCTTGAAGGTCCGGAAGAACCTATTCCTTTGTGACAGTGATGACAGATTGTGTTCTTGAGGTTCCGGATGAAGGAGAGAAGGATTCCAGTAAGCAGATGAAGTGCGGATGTTGTTGATGATTCAGGAAAGCTTGTGGTGATATGTGGATCGGTTCTAGTTCATGTTGGTGTTCCGCATTGAAGTTAAAGTTCATATTTGAAGAATAACCACCGGATGTTGGTGTTCTTCCTGAGACTAGCCGATCGAATGTATTACATGTCTTGTGGATGTTCTTGTAGGTGTTTTCTGACTTAGATGATTATTCCTAAGTCGATGTCTTGTATAAATAAGGGATTGTGAAGTCATTCCAAAGTGTGTTTTGCGGTGATGAGTGTGTGGTGGCGAGGAGGAGTGCGAAAGGTAGAGCAGAAGTATTGGGCTTAATGGAACTGATTCAAGCATGGTGAAGATGCTATTCTCAGTTCATAAAGGTGATACTTATTTCTTTGTAGATAGTGTGTCTCTTGTAGGCAGTGAGCCTCTTGTGAGCAGTGTGCTCAGGTAGTGAGCCCTAATTGGCATGTACCATTTGTTCTTTCTATTCTTCTAACAGAGAATACATTCTTGGGTTAATCACCCCGTGGTTTTTCCCTTAACCGGGTTTTCCACATCAAAATCTTGGTGTCTTATGTGTTTATGAGTTTCTGCCTTTGATTTGAATGCATTATGTTTCATATTTAATATACTACTAATCACCAAGAAGATTTAAGTGTGGAAATTGGAGGAAGTTTTGCACAACTGATTCACCCCCCCTCTCAGTTGTGTGCCCTAAGTCTAACAAAGGCATGTAGTTGAGTTGTTGAAAATTATCCTTGTGCAAAATAATAAAATCCTAAGAAAGGATCAAAGGCAGAGTAGAGAAGAGGAGCAGAGGAAAGAGAACAATAAAGGATGAAGTAATAGTGAAGAAGTATTAGAGAGAAGAGCAGAAGTTTTGTGAGCATTCAATGAGACTGAATCAGGCATGTTGAAAATGCTATTTCTCAGTTAAATCTTTCTGTACTAAACATAAATTTCTATAGGAATTGAGCCTCTTTAAGCAGTGAGCTCTGGGCAGTGCACTTGAAGGCAAGTGCCTTCCCATTTCTTTCAAGTAATTTTAATAGGGTACAAATCTCGTGGGTTAACCCCCACTGTGGTTTTCCCTTAACCGGGTTTCCATGTAAAAAATATGTCAAGTGTGTTCATTATGTTTTTACTCATGTGTTATTTATTCATGCTTTAATGTTTATATCAATAATCTATTTGTGAGTTGGGAAGGAAGACTAAAATCAGAAAAGGTTAAATTTGTGGGACAACTGATTCACCCCCCCTCTCAGTTGTCTGGTCTAATTCCAACAGTAATTCACTTGATTTCTTTGTTTTCTTGTTGCATTGTCTTGTTCATAAGGGTTTGTGAATTGAGTTGACGTTTTTGTTTTTGTTTTTGAATAATTTTAAGATAATGAAATGAATAACTATGATTAAACAAAATTATATAATGTACCCTTTTCAAATGCAAGAAATGAAAATCTAACCTATGTTTTTTGTGTTTTCCCAAATAGACAGTGTAATTTAATTAGATATCATTTATCAAGTAAATAACTAAATGCAACAAGGATGATTCTAACTAACTAAATAAATGCACAAATGAGAAAACTAATGTTTTGTATTTCTTAGTTTCTTAAATTATTTGGAAATGTGTGTTTTATGTGCATTTTGCCTTGATTTGTGTTTCATTATTGGAAGATTATTTTGTTGATTGATTGATAATCATTGATAGTGTTTGTTTTTAGAAAGAATATACTACTAAAATGAAACTGATTTATAATTTAATCTTCACTAATATAATACAATAAAATAGATAAATCCTATTTAAGTAATGCTAAATCCAAGATTTAGTGATGGAATGTCACAAATTCAAGAAAGAGGGAAGAAAGATTAACCTATTCTAATTTCCATTCTATTATAATCTTTTGAATGCAAACTACTTTAATAAGTTTTAAGAAAAAATTGGAACTTCCCACCTTGGAGATTGACAACTTGAGATGCTGAGAACATGCTTCTGGCATGTGTGTCCTCAATGAATTAGCTTTTGTAATGATCTCTTGTTTCCAACTTGGGGCAATCCACTTGATGGAAGAAGAAAGGGAGATGAGAAACTAAACTAAGAGGGAAATGGTAGGGAGTTTTGTAGCTACTATTTTGGGAGATTTGAAGCTCTACAATGATTATTGGGAGAGCCTATAGTCTATGTAGAGCACATATGTTGTAAGAAAGACTTGGAATTTTTCTTAGAGAACTCTAGAATCAACCTCGTGACCTACTCAAATAGATATACAAGAGGAAAAAACTCAAAATTATTGCAAGAGGCAATCAAGAAGAAACAAAAGGCCCTTTTTTGAATCCATTTAAGGGTGTATGAGTAGGATTAGATTCATAATTAGGGGGGCAATAGAAGAGTTGACAAAGGTAAATACAATTAGAATTGAGTTATTCTTGAGATCAAGGCCAAAAATGGTGGCAAAACACCCAAAACTAGAAGTTCCATGCACTAATAAAAAGCATTGAAGTCACTCTTTTTTCTATGGAAGGTCATTCAAGTGACCTCAGAAAGGCTTGGACAGCTTGGGAAAGTCTTAGGTGACCCAAGGCTAAAACAAACAACCTTTCCATTTAAAAGGTATGCATGTAATTTCAAAGGAGCAAGAATATATGTGAACAGGTAAAAAGGCTAGGGAGGATGAGACAAGAGCAAGGGATAGTAGTAGAGGCTGAGAAAACACTTCCATCAAAGTTGGAAAGGAAGAGACAGCAATTTATTTACACCATGTGGTTCATAAGTTAAATCATCAAATCATCATTGGACTGCCAAACATGCCTGTACAATTTTTGGCATTTACAAGAACTAGATCCATATGATGATTGATGCTCTTTATTAGTGGTAATCCATCTAGCATATTGTCTAATATGATGTACATTTATTCTATCAAAATTTTGAAATTTTTGGTTGTGGTATTTCTCTTGTATCTGTGGTGCATCAAAATCTACGAATCAATGCAAATCACATATTCTCATATCTCAAACCATCTAAGAACTTCCTTTTGTCCACTAAATAGATTTTGGTGTTATTGCAAACTTGCCTTTGTTTCTCCTTTAGCACTACTAAAGCATGTTTCTTCCCATTCTTCATCATAGTTTAAGTATTTTCTTTTCCATCATGTAGTGCTTTATTGTTGTTGCAAGTCATAAAGATGGCCTTGGTGTTAACATATGTACCTAGTTTAGAAAATCCTCTTAGATCAGTTGTCCCTTCTTATGAAATAATAGTGTTAATTTCATTAAAACTAGGAATTAGGTGTGTAGCCCTATATTCTAGCTACTTCTTGTTGAACCACTTTGCTTTTTGTGGGAGATAACCCTTGATAAATTTGTATATAGGTGGAGAAGAGTTGTTGGTGAACACGGTTTCAAGGATTTGATGGCACAGCCTTGCTAATCACTACGCAAATCTAGCACATAAATCAATCACAAGATTAATGCAAGAAATATGATAGGAGATTCAAACCAAGAGCGACAGGAAGTAAATGTAAAAGAGCTTTTTTCGTATTATTGAATAGTACTGTTCATTACAAAATTCACCATCGGCCTTAACACAGTTGGCCTCTAATATGCAGAAAACAAAACAAAATGGGAAAGCCAAAAATCTAGTTGGATTCTTCTACGTCAGCCTTCACACAATATCCTCTCTCTCTTTCAACCTCAGTCTCCCCTTCATCTAAGTTCAGCCTCTAGATCAGACCGTCGATCCTCTATCTCCCCCTCTGCCTTCTACAGTCAATCTCCTCTATAACTCAGCCATCCCAAAAGAATGTATCATCAACAATGAATGCTTTCTACACATTGTTGCGCCAGGAAAAGACCCATGAAGCCCACTACTACCATGCAAAAGAAATTATGACAGTCGCTGCCCAAAATAGATATCCCACGATGCCAAAGAATTATAGAGAAATAGCAATAATGATCATGCACACATTGTTTGCAGAGGAGCAAACCATAGACCACCGCTACGCCATAAGGAAATGGGAAACATAGGAAGAAGTTGACCATGATGGATACGACCTCCAAAAATGGTCTACAATGAAAAGTCATCGCAACCCACCAAGAAAGGCAACCACCAAAGAAAAATGCAGACTCCCACCAAAGCATGGATAGGAACGAATGGCAGAAGCACAACCCCAACTCCAGCAAAGATTTAATGATGATTTATTGTTGTTTCTAATTCAGTCAATCACCCATAAAGAAGAAAAATCATATTCGCCAACTAGGTTTATTCCTTAAGGCACGATTTGAGGCCTTTTTACCTTATAAAAGCTAGAGAGAAAAGATGGCCATGACCCCACCAAAAAAATAGGCAGAAAATAGAAGGAAAATGAAACGGTCGACATGAAGAAGAAAGCCAAGCCAAAAAGAGGTCATGTCACGAAGGCGACAGGAGCGATAGGAACCACACACCACAATTGCAGCAAGAACCTGCTTTATTCAAACACACCAAAATGTTAAAAACAAAACCAAAAATAGAGAGGGACAAGATGCCCCTGCATGAAACTCTTAGGATGAAAGAAATCATGAGCTCTAGCTCATGAGGTCTTCAATTGAATGACCCATCTTTTTGATCTCATCCTTAGTAATCCATGATGCATTTTCAATGGGATGATTGGACTACTTGACATGATACTTAAAATATTCCTTCTTACGGGTCTTCTTCAACACTTGTTTATCAAGAATGCATTCTATTTGTTGTGGACCAGTGGTTGTCCCAACTTGTTCTTCATGAGATAAATCAGCTACATCAACTTCCTCTTCTTTTATATCTCCTTTGTATGGATATAAATCTGCAACATTGAAAATGGGAGATATATTCAACTCTTCAGGCAGTGATATCTCATAAGCATTGGCTAAAAACTTCCTTAATATTTTGCAAGGACCAATCTTTTTCATCTAAAGTTTATTGTAGGTCCCTGTAGCAAATCTTTCCTTTTGGAGGTGTGCCAATACAAGGTCTTCAACTTGAAATTGCAGCTCTCTCTTCTTCAAATCAGCATGCCTCTTATACTGCAAATTGTTATCTTCAATGTTATTCTTTACCTTCTCCTGAATGTCATGAATGACTTGAGAAAACTCTTCTCCATATGCACTTCTCTTCTCCATTCCAACAAGATCATGAAGCTTAAACACACCTCTTGGATGCATACCATACACCACATAAAAAGGACTGAAACCTGTGCTTTTGTTTGGGGAATCATTATAAGCAAATTTAGCTTGTGCTAACATAAGATCCCAACTTCCAGCTGACTTACCAACAAGACACCTCAACAAATTTCCAAGGCTTCTATTGAAAACCTTGGTCTGTCCATCCATTTGAGGATGATATGCAGAACTGAAACTCAGATTTGTGCCCAACTTCTTCCATAGAGTCCTTCAGAAATGACCCGCAGACTTTGTATCCCTGTCAGAAATAATACTTCTTGGAATACCATGCAACCTTACAACTTCTTTGAAAACAAATTTGCAATATTAGTGGCATCACTAGTCTTTTTACATGGTATAAAATGAACCATTTTTGAAAAACTATCAACAACAATAAAGATTGAATCATTACCCTTTTGTGTACAAGGTAAACCCAAAACAAAGTCCATACCCACAGAATCCCAAGGTCTGGTTGGAACTGGCAATGGCTGATATAGTCCAGCATTTTGACTTTTCCCCTTAGCATATTGACAAACTCTGCATCTCTCCACATATCTTCTCACATCTTTCTTCATCCTTGGCCAATAATAATGAGTGCTCAACTGCTAAAAAGTTTTATCTTGTCCAAAGTGACCAGCAAGACTGCCACTATGTTTTTCCTTCAACAAATTATCTCTCATGGAGCCTTGAGGAATACACAACTTATTTTCCTTGAACAACAAACCTTCTTGTATCATATAATCATTCCATGGCTCTTTACTCCTGCAAATAGGATCACTGCAAGTTGCAAATGCTTCTCCAAAATCTGCATCTTCTGCATACAACTCCTTCAAACTTTCAAATCCCACACTATTAGTCCTTATCTCACATAACAACAAATTCTTCCTACTTAAAGCATCAACAACCTTATTCATTTGACCACTTTTATGCTTCAAAACAAAATTAAAACTTTGAATATACTCAACCCATTTAGAATGCCTCTGATTCAACTTGTGTTGGCTATTAATAAACTGTAAAGCATGATTATCATTATACATAATGAACTCTTTGGGCAAAAGATAATGTCTCCATTTCTTGAGGGATTGAACCAAAGAATAAAATTCTAAATAATAAGAAGAATACTTCCTTTTTGCATCATTCAATTTCTCACTAAAATAAGCAACTGGCTTCCCCTCTTGACTCAAAACTGCCCCTATAGCCAAACCACTAGCATCACACTCTACTTGAAATACTTTATCAAAATCTAGCAAAGCAAGTATGGGCTATTCACTCACCTTGTTTTTCAAAAATCTAAAATTTTCTTCAGCCTCTTTAGTCCACACAAATTGTCTTTTGCTTCCCTTTATAGTCTCCAAAATCAGTGCTACAACATGACTGAAATTTCTTATAAATTTTCTGTAGAAACTAGAAAGACCATGAAAACTTCTTACGTCCATGATACTCCTTGGTGATGGCCAATCAAGTATAGCCTGAACCTTCTCCTTATCCATCTTCAATCCATCCTTTGACACCACAAATTCCAAGTAAACAAGTTTAGTCTACAAAAACACACACTTCAAATTAATCTACAACTTCTCTTCCTGTAGTCTCTTCATAACCTGCCTCAAATGATTAAGATGCTCCTCTTTTAACCTGCTAAACACCAAAATATCATCCAAATACACAACCACA
Source organism: Cunninghamia lanceolata (assembly GCA_027924645.1). Taxonomy (NCBI): domain Eukaryota; kingdom Viridiplantae; phylum Streptophyta; class Pinopsida; order Cupressales; family Cupressaceae; genus Cunninghamia; species Cunninghamia lanceolata. Next base: position 4,668,529 of record BSBN01000515.1, read on the forward strand.
AATTTACCAATAAATGGTTTCAACACTTCATTCATTAAACGCATGAAAGTACTAGGAGCATTAGACAACCCAAAAGGCATAACCAGCCATTCATACAACCCATCACTAGTCTTAAAAGAAATTTTCCACTCATCCCCTGGTCTTATTCTAATTCGGTGATAACCACTTTTCAAATCTATCTTAGAAAAATACATTGACCCACTCAAACAATCCATTAAATCTTCAATCCTAGGGATGGGCAATCTATATCTTATGGTAATTTTATTTATTGCCCTTGAATCAGTACACATACGCCATTCTCCTCCTTTCTTTGGCATGAACACTACAGGAACATCACATGGGCTGAGACTTTCTCTTATCAAACCTTTCTCCAAAAGTTCTGCCACTTGCTTCCTTATCTCTTCATTCTCCATAGGTGTTAATCTATATGCAGCCTTATTTGGAAGGATAGCTCCCAGAATCAAATCCATATGATGACTTATGCTTCTAATAGGAGGCTATTCATTAGGCAAATCATTTGCAACAATATCCATATTCTCATTCAACATATCTTGTATCTCAATAGGCAAATCATCCAACTTTGTAGAAGTCATTTACACATTGTGGTTTAGGAACCAGAGCATAACCAATTTCTTCATTCTTCAAATCTTTCAAGAATTCTTTACCACTTACCAGCATTACCTAATTGCTACCACTGCTATCCTCTTCTTTCTCCTTTATAGGCAGTAAGGTATGCTTCTCTCCATCCTTCATAATTGTATATGTATTCTCCTTTCCATCATGGACTGAATTTCTGTCAAATTGCCATGGTCTACCAACCAAAACATGGCACACATCCATGGGCATTATATCACATAAAACACAATCCTTATAACTACCAATCTAAAAATCAACATAGGCCTGCTCACTCACCAAAATTTGATGGCCTTTTTGTAACCAAGTTACCTTATATGGAGTTGGGTGTTTGATCCTTTTAAGATTCAACTTCTCTACCATTTCATTGGAAACAATATTGTCAGTACTACCACTATCTATAAAAAGCTTACAACATTTACCATGAGACTTACACTTTGTTCTAAACAGTGCTCTTCTTTGAATTGGCTCTTGACTCTCCTTCTATGGCTTCAACAATGTTCTCTTAAGCATCAAGGATTCTCCTGATTCTGCTCCATCCTTGTGATGAATTGGAGATCCTACACTTTCTTGATCAGCCTAAACAACTTGATTGCTCCTTTCAAATTTTGAATTTCCTCCTTCTGATGATTCAGTACAATCCCAACTCTTGTGTCCAATTTGACTGCACTTGTAGCATTTTCTGGTAAATCCTCTTCCTCTACCTTGAGAACCACATCTTCTATAAGATTTTCCTCATCTATTTTGAAATCCACCTCTATCATTGTGGGTTGTCCCACTAGAACTTCCAGCTTCTTCACTTTGATGATGTTGCTGTCCTCTACCAGATTGTTGTCCCCTTCCTCTAAAACCTCTTCCTCTCTTCTTTTCTTGCTGATTATGCTTCCTTTGCAGCTTCTCTTCTACCTTTAGGGCAAGTTGGTAAGCCTCTTCTAGGCTTCTAGGAGACAAAAGACTCATCTCATCTTGTAAACTGTATTTTAGACCGTTCACATAATGGGCTATCTTCTCCACATCTTCTTCAACATACCCAGATCTGATGATGATCTTGTAAAACTCTTCTGTGTAATCTTTTACTAACATCTCCTTCTACTTCAAATTTTGTAACCTCTTAAAGAGATTAGCCTGATAGTCACTAGGCAAAAATTTAGCCTTCAACTTGGCCACCATCCTATCCCATGAGTTAATCTTTTCCTTATTTCTTTTTCTTCTTTTAGTCTGGCCAAAGTCCCACCACATTGCAGCATGACGTTTCAATCTCATGCAGGCAAATTTTACTCTCTTCTCTTCTGCTACAATCTCATATTCAAAATACCTATCCAGTTGATTAATTCTTTTCCATTAAGACTTCCAGCATATGTAGATACTTCAATCTTGGGTTTGGAACCCAAATTCATTATTGACCTTATCAACCTCTCACCAAATTCATCTCTTGGGTCTCCCTATCCTTCCACATTTTCTTCTCTCTGGGGTTCTTCTTCCTCATCACTTAAATCTTCAATATCAGGGTTTCCTCTTCTTTGTGCCCTCTCAAGAGCATCCATCCTCTCAATCAAAGTCTGCATTAAATCAGGGTCTACATGGTCCCTTCAGCCTCTACCTCGGCCTCTACCCATGCCCATCCTTCTTGGAGGCATTTTGACCACCTTCACAATACCCAATCTCAACCTACTCTGATACCAATCTGATGGCACAACCTTTCTAATCACTACGCAAATCTAGCACAAAAATCAATCACAAGCTTAATGTAGGAAATATGATAGGAGATTCAAACCAAGAGCGACAGGAAGTAAATGTAAAAGAGCTTTTTTTTTGTATTATTGAATAGTATTGTTCATTACAAAATTCACCATCGGCCTTAACATAGTCGGCCTCTAATATGCAGAAAAACAAAACAAAACAGGAATGCCAAAAATCTAGTTGGATTCTTCTATGTCAGCCTTCACACAATATCCTCTCTCTCTTTCAACCTCAGTCTCCCCTTCATCTAAGTTTAGCCTCTAGATCAGACTGTCGATCCTCTATCTCCCCCTCTGCCTTCTACAGTCGATCTCCTCTATAACTCAGCCATCCCAAAAGAATGCAGCATCAACAATGAATGCTTTCTGCATGTTGTTGCACCAGGAAAAGACCCACGATGCCCACTACTACCATGCAGAAGAAATTATGATAGTCGCTACCCAAAATAGATATCCCACAATGCCAAAGAATTATAGAGAAATAGCAATAATGATCATGCACACATTGTTTGCAAAGGAGCAAACCATAGACTACCGCCACGCTATAAGGAATGGGAAACACAGGAAGAAGTCGACCATGATGGATATGACCTCCAAAAATGGTCTACAATGAAAAGCCGTCACAACCCACCAAGAAAGGCAGCTGCCAGAGAAAAATGTAGACTCCCACCAAAGCACGAATAGGAATGAATGGCAGAAGCATGACCCCAACTCTAGCGAAGATTTAATGATGATTTATTGTTGTTTCTAATTCAGTCGATCACCCATAAAGAAGAAAAATCATATTCACCAACTGGGTTTATTCCTTAAGGCACGATTTGAGGCCTTTTTTCCTTATAAAAGCTGGAGAGAAAAGATGGCCACGACCCCACCAAAAAAATAGGTAGAGAATAGAAGGAAAATGAAACAGTCGACAGGAAGAAGAAAGCCAAGCCAAAAAGAGGTCTTGTCACGAAGGTGACAGGAACAACAAGAACCACACACCAAAACTGCAGCAAGAACCTGCTTTATTCAAACACACCAAAATGTTAAAAACAAAACCAAAAATAGAGAGGGACAAGATGCCCCTACATCAGGATTGGATCTTTTTTGGCTACAAAAAATTATCATATTGGTGGAGATGAGATGTGGAATGTTGAGTATGCATAATTATATCGCCCAATTTTATTTGACAACATGGTGTAGTCATGTAAGGTCAAAAATTGCACACTCTACAATTTTAACACTACTAATTGTCATGTCTCTAGTGTCTACCCTCATAGCATGTTTTAGAGTCATTTTATCCTAATCTTAACTTATTACCCAAGCCTACTTTCAATATTGTGTTATTTTTTTGTGTGTTCAACCCTGCTTTATGTGTTTCCATGTGTCCCCTATGTTTTTGTTATGTTTTTTCTGATCCTATGAAGTCTCTGGGCACATTGTACTTGGACATTTGCATCTAGTGCACTTTCATCCTTTGACCGTACATCCATACATCTATTTTCTAACCTAATAGTGACCCTTTAGCTTCAAAAAATTCCTTTGTGACCATCATACACCCAATGTTTGGAAAGACAACAATCACCTTTGCATTTTGAATGACTATTGGGCTTCCCTCTCATTCTTCTAAGATTGATTTTCATTCCTTCACGCAACCCTATGATACTTCATGCAAGCTTAATTTTTACAAGTCTCTCTTTGACTCTTAATAAATCATTGCAACATTCTAGCATTTTGTTACCCTTACTTAGCTTTGTGAGCTTCCTCAAGCACTATGAAGATTAGTTTATATAATTCTCTCATTCCATTTTATTTCATCATATTGTATTTTTGTTATTTTCCTTTGGCATTGAGGAGTTATCACCTCCATTATCTTCTCATTCAAATATACACTAAAGTGTTAAGATTTTGTAGATTTGAAGTTTAATGCTTATAGATTTATTTTAATTTATTTTTGTTCTTAGTCCTAGATGCACATAGGCTAAGTGCACACACTTAAATCCATTTTGTCTCGTTCCATTGGTTGTTTGTAGAGGTTGAAAGACCAAAATAGAGGCTTGACCTAAAGGCAATATCCTAAGCAATCACCAACATTTTTATTTTCCTAGTTGTAGGTTTCTCAAAGGCTATCTCACATGGATGTTTTGTATTTCTAACCCTCCTTTGTCTTTTGATGACTTTATTTAGTTTAAATTACAACTCTTGCTTTCTATACAATTTTAGATCCTCTTTATACATTTTTCTATGCATACTCATTTCCTAGTGTTGAGACATTTTTTGAATCCATACAAGATCTTTAATTTTTTGACCTCTTTGGATGGTAATGTAAATATTAGATGACATTTTGCTGTGGTAGTGTCCATGCTAGAGAGCTTCTCAAAGCATTTTTTAGGTTCCTTATTTCTTTTATTTCAATATTATATAATTCATTTTTATTGTTTCACTCTTTAGTTCTAATTTTCTTTGTTTCCATTTCCCAGCTTCATTAATGTAATATAAATTTAATATGTTTTAAATTTTCTATTACATTTTGTCCACTCATTTTCTTTATTTAGAGGAGGATCTTTTCCTTTATAAGGATTATTTAAAGAATGATGCCATCATTGATAAATTTATTAACATCACATGGCCTTCTCTTCATGTAGATGCTTCCCCACTCTTTGATGAGGCACTATTAGATGTTGACTCTAGTCCCACATCAGCTAATGTGCTAGAAAATCTACAGCATACTCTTCTAGTTCCTTCTTCTACACTTTTTATTCCTAAAGTAAACACTCTCCTAGTTAATGTGTGTTTCATGAATAGACTTATCACACTTGTTTTGGTGGCTCTTAATCATAAATCCATCACCATTAACCACCAAGGTGCAACTTCTCTCATCATTTCTAAAATTATCATGTATGAGGTTCCTGATCAACCCCTACCTTCTTGTCCAGTTCTCACCATTTGAGGTTTTTATAACGAGTCTAGTAATTCTTCCATGCTAAATTATCTTGCTTCATCCTTCCCTTCTCCTAGGATTACACCTACGACTCCTCTAATTGACTTTTAGGCATTTGGCCATACTTATAATACTTGTTAGAATAAGCAAACTACTCTAATTCTTGTTTCCCTTCCTCATTTTACTCCTATTCTTTAACTGGATTCTCATCTCCCCTCTAAAAATATAGAGTATGTCTTATTGAATGCCTTTAGTCTAGTCAAGATAAGATCTCTCCAGGATTTGATTCAAACTTTACCTTGTTATTTTGACATGCTCTAGAAGGTCTTATAGAAGATTCGTATTTCCTCTTTTTCTAAGCCACCTAAAGTAGTTGTTCTAATCAACAGAATTTATTAGAATATGATGGACACCACATTTCTTGTTGGCAAGAGATACTATATGGATTCATGATTGTTATCATTGATGGCAACAAAGTTCATCCCACACATCCGTAGCACATTGTATGTCTCTACCGGAAGTCAGAATGAAGAATGTGGTGGTCCGGTAAACAAGAACAGAGCATGTGGCAAGGTCTGACAGACAGGTCCAGATCTCTTAGAGGAAGTATCTTGGTGAAGTGCGGATTTGGGGAGTCAAGAGGACTACCTTGAGTGATAGATTCCAAGGTTTTAGCCTCTGGTGATAGATGAGGTAAAAGATATGAATACTTGAGTATCGGGTTCTTGAGTGACAGTGTGAACAGAGGAAGAACTGACTGACAGAACATCAGACTATTTTTTGGATGTGTTTCTGATGGTGGTAAAGGTTATGAAGACATGAATTATGTTTGGTTGACATGATTATTGATTTCTACAAGTATATGCTTGATCTGCATTACTTGATGTACAAGGATTCAACTGACAGAATAGAGTTTGTGAAAAGATTAACTGTTCCGGGTGCTGACTAGAAAGATAATGAAATCACTTGTGCGGATATATATATAGGATGGATTTAGTTGTGAGAGGTGTGTTCGGTGATATGTGATGTGCGAATAAAAGCAGAGCAGAGCAGAAACAGTTAGGAAGGTCCGGTATGTGAAAGGAAAGCAGCATAAGAGGAAAGATGAAGTGCAGCAGATCAGTGTACCGAGCCTAACCGGAACTGAACTCCAACATATGTGGATGCTACCAATCAGTTCAAGTATTGTATAATACTCTTTTGTAGATAGGGTGTCTCTTTGTAGGTAGTGTGCCTCCTTGTGAGCAGTGTGCTCGGGCAGTGAGCCCTAATTGGCAAGTGCCATTTTGTAATTCCTTATTCTTCTAACAAAGAATAATCTTTGGGTTAATCACCCCGTGGTTTTCTCCCTTAACAAGGTTTCCACGTCAAAAATATTGTGTCATGTGTATCTCCATTTCATGGTTATGTTTGCTTGTTTGAATTAATGCTGCATTAATTAATAAGAAAGTTCAGAAAGAAGAAATAATTTGGATAACTGATTCACCCCCCCTCTCAGTTATCAACATTTCTTCTATCTGAGCTTCTTCTTATGAGATTAAAAATAAAGTCTTCCTCTTTTCATCATGGTCCATATTAACTCTATGGATATTAATAAGACATTAAGTGATAGTGGTTTTAGTCTTAATGTTTGTGGTATCATTTTTCTCAAACAAATTCATGTTGACACCTCTAATCTTTCTATCTCTGATGTTTTTGTTAGAGTTTCAATAACATTGGCTGAGATAATTAGGGTACTATTACTTTAATTATTTCATTAAGTCATATCACTCTTCCCACCATGGTTCATGTCATTCCAAGGTACCTTTCTTATAATATTCTTCTTGGAATACAATAAATTCATGCGATGGGTGTCGTCCCATCTACTCTGAACCAATCTATAAAATTCCTTTATGGGGGAAAGCCTTTCACAATTAAGGTTGATAATGACCCCTTTCAATACTGTCACATTGTTAACTCCACTTTTTTTAGACAAAACAATATCTTTCCTCTTCCTTGTACAATGACATCCTCTTCTTCAGTCCAACATGTTTCACCACCAGTACCTCCCACTACTAACTTTATATCTATTGATGATCCTAATTCTTTTGACACATGTCCTAGTGATGATTTAGGATCCTTATACTTCATCCCTTCTTACACTAGTGAATATAAGGTTGACCCTCACTTTAACATCCCTATATGGAACATGGACCCACATTATTATGGTAGAATCATTCTACCATCTTCGGTCAATTTTGTTATTTTTCTTTCTTCTTATTTTCATAAATTATACCTTTCTCTCCAACAACAACGATTAATTCCTACTCCATCTACTTATTCTAAGCTCATTCAATATATCCAACCTTCTTCTATTACATCCAAACAAGAAAACAACTCCTACACATCTTTCTTATCCTCTTGAATATATTCTACCTATCCTCCTAAAATCTAACTTGATCACTCTCCCTCCTCTTACATACAAGAAATTTCCTAAGCACAATCAATCAACACTTCCATTTTGTGTATATAATCAAGTTATAGGCCATTCCAACCAATCAATGTCGAGCATTGCAAGATAAAATCCAAAACCTTATTGATACACATGCCATCACTATTCCTTATAACAATGCACCCTTCTCTTCTTCACATGATATAGAACATTGGGAATAACCTTTAGTTAGGTCATTCTACACTATAAATATTACTCTTCTTCCTTTATATACCACTTTTATTATGGAATGGAGCTCACCTCTATACTAATATGAGAACCACCTTTGTCTTGTTCAATTATTCCTTTTCCTATAACTTAGTCTTCAAGTGATTACCTTTTATGTGGCACTTGTGTCTTTTTCTATTACCATGTTGATGTGTGGTGATGACACAACTTTTGGTGTATCCCATTTTCTTTGGTAACAACAACTCTCTCTATTATCCTCACCTATATTCCAAGGAGAAAGGATGACCTATCATTTTCTCTTTTGGGGCAACACATTATCATTACTTGAGGTATATGTCCTTCCTAGGGACCTATTTCTTCTTTCTCTCCCCTTCACACTACCTTAAAATATTTTCATATGATACATGCCAACATTTTAAGGGGGCATATATTCTAATCACATGTGCAAATGCACATATCATATTCACACATAAAAATGCATGTTGTCAATATGCTTTCCAAATTAAATTGTGGGCATGGTGATTGATCAACAAGGAGTTCTTGATCTATCACTATATATCTTGGATCACCTAGAAATGAAGAAAACTAGCCAAAGTAATCTTGCAATCTTTCAAACATCCAAATATCCTAAAAATATAGCATGCTAGTACAAGTGATTTATTGGTTCTCATGATTCCTAGTGATAGAGTAAGATAGACCTTTAATCATGCATGTTCCTTCATATCGACTGTTTTATTTCTCTCCATGTGCATTAGATTATTCTTTTTGAGTTAAATATTCCACTTGTTACATTCTTCTCATTACAATATTTCATCTATTTTTATTTTCCATGTATATTTGTTATGTTCTAACATAGTCATTTTGCAGGTTTTATGTTTTTCAGATGTCTTTGTTTTTTAAGTTATGTTGTAGGTTTTATGTGTTTAACATGTTTATTTTGTAGATCTTAGTCTAGGGGCATGGATTTCATAGTTGAAGACATAACATTTAATATTTCCTATATTTTATTTTTAGTACTTTAGTATAGCTATATCACCTAGTGATATCAGCTTGCTAAAGTAGAGGCAAAATGTAAGCTCAAAAATTGCATACCCTACAATTTTGACACTACAAATTGTCCTTGCTTTAGTGACCACTCTCATAGCATGTTCTAGGAGTATTTTAGCCTAGCCTTAGACTATTATTCACTCCTAGTGCCATCATTGTGTTTTTTTTGTGTGTATTCAACCCTATTTTATGTGTTGCCATGTGCCCCTATGTTTGTGTTATATTTTGTTCTCATCATGTGAATTTTGTAGGCACAATGTACTTGGATGTTTATGCAATGTATTATCATCATCTAATTGTACAGTCATATAACATGCATTTTTTACTTTTCAATGACCCTTTAGCTTCCAAAAATTCCTTTGTAATTGTTGTACGCCTAGTGTTTGGAAGTCCAACAGTCACCTTTGTATTTTGAATGACTACTAGGATTCCCTCTCATTTTTCAAGAATGATTTCATGCTACCCTATGATACCTGATGCAAGCTTGAGCTCTCCAAGAATATTTTGAATCTCTCTCTTTGACTCTTGATAGTGCATTGTAGCATTGTAGCATTGTAGCATTATGTTACCCTTGCTTGGCCTTGTGAGCTTCCTCGAGCATTGTGAAGATTGTTTTGTTGAACTCTCTCATTCTCTTTTCTTTTATCATAATTTTTTGTTGTTTTTCCTTTGGCAATGTGGAGCTATCATTGGCCTTTATCTTCTCATTCACTTATAATAGGGTGTTAAAAATTTGTAAACTTGAAGTTTAATTGTTATAGATTTATTTTAGTTTATTATTGTTCTTAGTCCTAGATGCACATAGGACACACACACACACACACACACACACACACACACACACACACACACACACACACACACACACACACACACACACACACACACACACACACACACACACACACTTAAATCCATTTTCCTTCATTCCATTGACTACTTGTAGAGGTTGAAAGACAAAAATAGGGGCTTGACCTGAAGGTAACCTCCTAGCAATCACCAAATTTTTTCTTGTTCTATCTATAGGTTTCTTGAAGGCTATCTCACACAAAGGTTTTGTATTTCTAACCCTCCTTTGCCAATTGGTGATTTTAGTTAGTTTAAATTACATCTCTTCCTTCCTATAAATTTTTGAATCCTCTCTATACATTTTTTTATGCATATTTATTTCCCTATGTGTAGATATTTTCTAAATACATACATTCTTTCATTTTCTAACCTTTCTAGATGACAACATGAATATTGGACAACACATGAATGGGATGATAGAATGGTGCACTAGAATTTGTGTCAAAGAGTTATCAGAAATATTTTCTAGGTTCCTTATCTCTCTTCTATTTCACTATTCTCTAATTTGTTTTGTTGTTGCACTCTCTATTTCTAGTTTTCCTTGTTTTCATTTCCCAACTTCATTATTGTAATTTAAATTTATAGCATGGTTTAAATTTTCTATTAGAAGTAGGTGTTGAGTACAAATTCACTTCTATAATTTGGTATCTCTTATTACATACTATTACAACCACACTGCGAGGGTTTTATGTTATAAATACATAAATGATTATGCATGTATGGATTTCCAAGGTGTATTTTGTAGACCTCAATTGGAACTACATCACAAACTAATTCTTCTTGAAATAGATGAGTAGAATATATGAATTAGCATTGGAAAGTTGTCTTTATACCGTGGGTGTTGTAGGAGTTGAGCCACCCTAGTTTAAAAGGATGCAGATGAGATCTAATTGGTAGCTTTAATCTCTCAATAGTTTCTAACGAGATTAGATTCTTCATACTATTCCACTATTAATCATGAAGTTCAAAGGTTTGTTGAAGGCACAAGACAATTGAGAGGGGGGGGGGGTGAATCAGTTGTATCAAAAATTTCAAACCCTCATAAACATAATCACATCCACATTAATTTACTTAAACCCTTAATCTATTATGAAGAATAAACATGAAAATCCAATAACAGAAACTTAAACACATCAACACCATGCACAAGATAACACCAAATTTTACGTGGAAAACCTTACAAGGGAAAAACCATAGTGAGGATTAGCTCACAATATAAAGTAGTAGCAACACCAAATTACAAGAGGCTCATTGCCATACAAAGAATGCTCACTATCCAAGTGGACTCACTGCCCATTGAAAAAGAGAGAAGAAAAAAGAAGAGGTTTACTGATATAATTGCATCTAACACATGCATGGGTTCAGTTTTAATGAAGCACAACAATCATCACCTTCGCATCTATACTGAAAGATAGTAGACACCTTCTTCTCACTGCATCCATTCGTCTAACTCATGAAAGATCATACTGCCCTTTTATCACTTTCACATCACAAACTTCATCTCTCCCATTCGTGCCCATGCAAACACAAACTCTTGACACTTATTTATATCACCATCAACCTTGAAACAATCTTCAAGGTCGGTAACACAATCCTCAATCCTTAAAACAGTCTCCAAGGTCAGCAAACATACAAAATTTGAATTATGTCTAGACATAAACATTCCATGACACAAGGCAATGAAGGAAAAACACTCCAAGCCTTAGCTTAGACCCAAATCTATCCAAGTACGCTACACAACAATCAAATCAACGCAAACTTCTAGGTTAGCCAAACAATGTAAACATAGGGGATTCTTCATCACACGCTTCCACAATCACAACCATAACTTGCAGACCATGGCCATAGTTTTAACACATTTTGGAAACATCCATGAACAAATTAAGGTCATCTAGAAATCAACAAATTCATCCACAACAACTTTCACCTGAAGAAGGCTCACTGTTTTCTCACAACCAACATTGTCAAACTCTGCTACGCAGTAACTTGATTTTCAGAGCATCATACCACAAAAATTTTGGATAGAAGGTAGATAAGGACCTTATAGGCTTAAATCCAAAACCGTACCACCTAAAACCACTCTGCAAAGAAATACAGAGCAAAATAATTTCTCCCATACACCTCTGTACAAATCAGAAACACTATCAAATTTTGTTCTCAAATTGGTGAACATAACTTTCACTTCACAGCAATCTGAAGCACCAAATTCTAGATTTATCATCTTACACCACTTCTCAACAACATATCCAAACCACACACTTAGATCTTTAACACGAAAGAAATGCAGAGCAAAAACTTGAGCAGTATACTGTAAGCCAGAAAACTCCTTCAACACACTATTTTTAGTATTATTCAAATTTTGTCAAAAGCACTTGGAAACCCAACTACATAGGCATATTCTCAACATTTTTAGCATCTATACAAGTCATCCAAACCCCCTTTTAGCAAAGCAACTGAATTAAACAAAACTAAACAATACTAACTATATTAGAAGACATAATTGACACCAATGACAACACCGATTAGCACATACTTGCAACAATCTCCCCCTTTGTCATTGATGGCAACATATGATGTGAAAAACCATCATGACACAATTTTGCAATAATATTACTCTCCCCCTTTCTTTTACACATCTTTCTTTCTTCCTCTGCCTTTGTTTTTCACATGAACTCTCTCCCCCTTTAACATCAATGACAAAGGGTGACATACTTTTTCAAAGCTCTCTCCCCCTAACTATGATACTACACATACTTACACTATCCTCAACTATTCTGTATACTCCCCCTATCTGTAATACTTATTAAAACCACTACCTACTTCTCCTAAGTGGTAGCCTCCATCATCAGTCCAGAAAAGAATGATTCTTGAATCAGACTGGATTGATGCATCTCCTTATGCATCTAGTTCAAAAAAGAAGGGGAAATAACCCCTAACTTCTCTCGGAGATACTCAAATGCATCCTTAGGAAGGGCTTTGGTGAATATGTCAGTAATCTAATCCTTTGTATTCACATACTTAAGCTTCACTTCATTCTCTACAACCTTCTCTCTCAGAAAGTGATACCTAATTGAAATATGCTTTTTCTTTGAATGCATCACTAGATTCTTTGAAATGTTAATGGCACTAGTATTATCACAGAAGATAGGAATTGGATCATCATACTCAACTTTGATATCATTTAAGGTTTGTCTCATCCATAACACTTGTGTACAACAGGATGTTGCTGCAATATACTCTTCCTCTGCAGTAGATAAAGATACTAAATCCTGCTTCTTTCTTAGCCAAGATATAAATCTATCTCCAAGAAAGAATGCACTACCACTTATACTTTTTTTGTCATCTACACATCCGGCCCAATCTGCATTTGTGTAGGCACTTAGGTTAAAGTCATTATTCTTGGGATACCATAAAATATGATCCAAAATGCCCTTCAAATACCTAAATATTCTCTTCACTACCATGACATGTGACTCTCTAGGATCTACTTAAAATCTTGCCACAAGATAGACCACATGCATGATATCCGATTTGGTAGTAGTTAGGTATAGTAGTCCTCCAATCATTGATTTATATTTGCTCTGATCAGCCTTAGGGGATTCATCATTCTTGCTTAGCTTGCAACCAGTTGTCATGGGGGTACAAACTGGTTTAGAATCTTCCATTCCAAACTTCTTCAACAGTTTCTTGACATACTTTGATTGTGAAATGAAAATGCCCTTATTTGTCTAATTGATTTGCAGCCCTAGGATGAAGTTCATCTCTCCACACATGGACATCTCAAATTATTTTTGCATTTCATTTGCAAAGTCCTTACACATACTTTCATTTCCACCAAAGATTATGTCATCCACATAGACCTCAACAATCAGGATTTGATCTTTTCTTACCTTGATGTACAAATTACTATCTACAGACCCTTTATTGAATCCATGCTGCAACAAATACCTATCTAACCTTGCATACCAAGCTCTAGGATCTTGCTTCAGTCCATACAATGCCTTCTTTAATTTGCATACCATATCTGGTTTGTTTGACAACTAAAATCCATCCAGTTGCTCTATGTAGACTTCTTCCAACTCACCATTTAGAAAAGAAGACTTCACATTCATCTGATATACCTTGAAATCCTTATTGCTGCAAAAGCCAGAAACAGTCTAATAGTTTCCATTCTTGCTACTAGAGCAAATGTTTCCTCATATTCTATTCCTTCCACTTGTGAGTACCCCTTACATACAAGTCTTGCTTTGTTCCTTACCACTTCTCCATTCTCATTCAACTTGTTCCTATATACCCACTTAGTTCCAATCACATTCTTATTCTCTGGTCTTGGGACAAGTTCCCAAGTCTGATTCTTCTCAATCTACATTAGTTCTTCTTCCATAGCTTTGATCCAATACTCATCATTGCATGCCTCAACTACTATTTTAGGTTCATCTTGGAAAGTAAGCATAAATTTACCTGGTCTTCAATAGCTTTGCTTCTTGTTAGTACACCTTTGCTTTTGTCACCAATGATTTGATCTTTAGTGTGATGCCTCTACACATATTTGGGAGTTTTAGGAGCTTTTTCCGGAGCTTCTTGTTCTTCAACGTGTACTTCTATTTCTGTAGTTTCTTGAGCTTCATCCTACACTTCCTTCTCTTTAGTCTTTTCTTCTTCTTCGCAAGAAGACTCATCTAATCCATATCCATTAATCTATGAAAACTTCTGTATATCTTCATCAACCTTAACATTAGCACTTTCAACAATCTTTCTTAGCCTCTTATTATAGGACCAGTAAGCTTTGCTTTTCTTAGAGTATCCAAGGAAAATACCTTCATCACTTCTTGCATCAAACTTTCCTAGTTCCTCATCTCTTCTGATATAACATTTGATTCCAAAAAATTTGAAATATTTAATAGTGGGAATCCGCCCATACCATAGCTCATAGGGAGTCTTTGTATTATTTGCTTTCACTTGTACTCTATTCTATATGTAGACAACAGTATGAATTGCTTCTCTCTAGTAGACTTCTGGTAGGTTTGCTTCCTTTATCATTGTTCTTGCAGCTTTTTGAACAGTCCTATTCTTCCTTTCAACCACTCCATTCTGCTGAGGAGTTCTGGGTGCAGATAGATGCCTCTTTATCCCATGATTCTCACAGAACATGTTAAACTCATTAGAAGTAAACTCTCCACCTCTATCAAACCTCAAACATTTCATTTTCATATCCAATTCATTTTCAACCATTGCTTTAAAGCTTTAAACTTATCTAGGGATTTTGATTTTTCCTTAAGAAAAGTGACCCAAGTCATTCTAGAGCAATCATCAATAAATAACATGAAATACCTATCACCTTGAAAACTCCTTACTCTGGTAGGACCACACAGATATGTATGCACTGACTCCAGCAATCCAGTAGATGATTGATCCTTGCTTTTGAAGCTTCTTGGACTAGTATTCTTTCCAAACTGACATTCCTTACAAACAATAGTAATAGGCTTTGTTAACTTTGGCAGATCTCTCATAGCTTGAACTGAACTTATCCTTACCAGGCTATCAAAATTGATGTGACACAATCTCCTATGCCATAACCAACTCTCATTGATCTAAGATGTAAGACAATAACTAACACCACCTTTGCAATGATAAACATTTCCACCTATCTTCTTTCTAGCAATAATTATTGTTTTAGAGCCTTTTTTGATCTCACACCCATCATTCTAAAACATAATATTGTACCCTTTGCTACACATATGTCCAACACTCAAGAGATTATGCTTTAAACCTTTGAAATAGAGAACATCGTCAATGTTATGCTTCCATCAAAATTGATTGAACCTTTTCCACAAATCTTAGCAGCTTCATCACCACCAAACTTAACTAATCCACCATCAAATTTTTCAAGTTTAATAAACTTACTCTTATCACCTGTCATATGATTTGAGCATCCACTATCAATGATCCAATCATCCTTTTCACTCCTAGCATGAAAAGTAGATATTTCAATGCCTTTAGGGTTAGCACATGCTTCCGGACTCCTTTCCTTCACACATCTTTTAAAGTTAGCAGAACTTGTTTCCTCTCTTATGGTAATAAATAAGCATTCATCATCAATATCATCTTCAAAACTTGATTCATCATCAGAAATGCTTGCATAGTAATTTTTCTTGATCAACCTTCCTTTGTTTTTCTTATTCTTAATTCTCAGAGCTCTATCTGGACATCTTGAAGCATAGTGACCTATTTTTCCACAATTAAAACATTTAAAAGGTAACTTACCAGTACCCTTTTTTATTCTTCTCACAAAGTTAGCTTCTACTTCATCAAAGTCTTCCAGATCTGATTCAACAGTCTTTTTTATTTTGTCAGCTTTAAAGGCAATCTTATCTTTTGCAGTTCCACTACTTGTACCAAACTCTTTTTTTTCAAAAGCAGTTAGAGTGCCAAGCAACTATTCTTTGGTAAATTGATTCAAATTTTGTAATTATTCAATAGATGAAACCTTATGACTGTAAAATTTAGGAAGAGTTCTAAGTACCTTCAATATCACTTCTTGATCATCTATCTTCCCACCAAGTTCTTTTATTCCACTGACAACTTCTTCCACCTTCTGCAAGTAGCTTGGAATGTTTTCATCTTCAAACATTCACATGGTCTCATAAGTGAGATTCAAATTTTGTAATTTAGCCTTTTTAACCTTCTCATCTCCTTCATAAACACTTTCCAACATTTTCCAAATCTCATTAGCAGTTTTCAAATCCACAACTTTCACCAATTCAGAATTAGTAAGTCCACTTAAGAGAGCATGTTTTGCCTTACCATCTATTTCTGCAACTTTGATTTCATCTTTAGTATTTATACCTTTCTTAAGTACAGTGTAATTAGAATTGATGCATGTCTAGACCTCATAACTAAGAGAAATTAGAAAGGCTTCCATCCTTACCTTCCAAAGTGCATAGTTTGATCCATCAAACAAGGGAATGTCCTTCTTGTGCACCATCTCGTATCTACCTCAAGCTGTTAAACTTTCTTTAAAGGAACTTGGCTTTGATACCAATTGTTGAAGGCACAAGACAACTAAGAGGGGTGTGAATCATTTGTATCAAAAATTTCAAACCCTCATAAACATAATCACATCCACATTAGTTTACTTAAACCCTTAATCTGTTATGAAGATTAAACATGAAAAATAAATAACAAAAACTTAAACACATCAACACCATGCACAAGAGAACACCAAATTTTTACATGGAAAACCCTAAAAGGGAAAAACCACGGTGAGGATTAGCTCACAATATAAAGTAGTAACAACACCGAATTACAAGAGGCTCATTGCCATACAAAGAATGCTCACTATTGGGGACTCACTATCCAAGTGGACTCACTGCCCACTAAAAAAGAGAGAAGAAAGAAGAAGAGTTTTACTGATATAATTGCATCTAACACATGCATGGGTTCAATTCCAATGAAGCACAATAATCATCACCTTCACATCTATATCAAAAGATAGTAGACACCTTATGCTCACTGCATCCAATCGTCTAACTCATGAAATCTCTTACTACCCTTTTATCACTTTCACATCACAAACTTCATCTCTCCCATTCGTGCCCACACACAAATGAACTCTTGACACTTATTTATATCACCATCAACCTTCAAACAATCTTCAAGGTTGGTAACACAATCTTCAATCATTGAAACAGTCTCCAAGGTCGGCAAACATACAAAATTTGAATTAGATCTGGACCTAAACATTCCATGATGCAAGGGAATGAAGGCAAACTACTCTAAGCCTTAGCTTAGACCCAAATCTATCCAAGCATGCTACACAACAATCAAATCAACTCCTCAATCAATGTAAACTTCTAGGTCGGCCAAACAGTGTAAACATAGGGGATTCTTCATCACACACTTCCACGATCACAACCATAACTTGCGGACCATGCCCATAGGTTTAACACATTCTGGAAACATCCACAAACAACTTGAGGTCACCTGGAAATCAACAAATTCATCCACAACAACTTTCACCTGAAGAAGGCTCACTGTCTGCTCACAACCAACACTGTCAAACTCTACTACACAATAAATTGCTTTCCAAAGCATCATACTACAAACATTTTGGATATAAGGTAGATAAGGACCTTATAGGCTTAAATCTAGAACTGCACCACCTAAAACCACTCTGCGGAGAAATGCGGAGCAAAATACTTTCTCCCAGACATCTCTGCACAAATCAGAAACACTATCAAATCCTGTTCTCAAACTGGTGAACATAACTTTCACTTCACAACGATCCAGAGCACCAAATTCTAGATTTAGCATCTTACACCACTTCTCAACAACATATCCAAACCACACACTCAGATCTCCAACATAGAAGAAATGTGGAGCAAAAAATTAAGCAGTATACTGTAAGCTAGAAGACTCCTTCAACACATTATTTTTAGTATTATTCAAATTTTCTCAAAAGTACTTGGAAACCCATCTACATAGGTATATTCTCAACACTTTTAGCATCTATATAATGCATCCAAACCCCCTTTTAGAAAATCAATTGAATCAAACAACACTAAACAATATTCACTACATCAGAAGACTCAGTTGACACCAGTGACAACACAAACATGTTGACATCAATGACAACATCGGTTAGTACATACTTGCAACAAGGTTGCTCCTTGACCCACATTAGTGATCAAAATAGTTGCTTTTTTAAATTTCCTTAGGTAAGAGGGTTGTTGTTTGTACAGTGTTTACTCAGACATTAGGTTTTACATTAATGGTCTTATATGAGGGATTACCATCAACATCTTCAACTTTTCCATTTTGATTATCTTCTTTTATTCATGGTACTCCTCATTGGAAAAACTATAAATATTGTACTTGTCACACCACTTATTGTTGTTGTATGGCTTTCTCTTGTTTAAAGGTAGTGGCTTCTTCGTTGTGGTTGTTAATTCCTACTTTCCCTTCTACTTGAACTTGTTGATTGTTGCCACATAACAATAGGTTTTCCCCATCATTTTGATCTTAATCAACTTTAGTTTAGGTTGGATTGCTAAATGAAGGCCACAATGGTATTTGAAGACTCTACGTTTCTTTGACTCAAATGAACCCAACATGTCATAGAGCTCATGGAATCCATTGATCTAAGTCTAGACAAAGTGGTCACACCCCTTCCAAAACTATGACCATTGCTTGTAGGGTTCAACATATACATCTTTAGGATAAAACTTGTCCCTGAAAGCTTCTAGAAATTTCTCCTAGATTGGTTCAAAATTTCCGTTTGATTATTCCTCTTCCTAGAGTGTATGGGCTTACCACCACTTTTTAAAAAGTGACGAAACCTTTAGGATGACAATTTTTTTCCTCATTGGTGAAATGATTCATGGAAAAGTAGAATTTAATTTAATCAATCTAATTATCTAGATAATTGACATCAATCTTACTCTTGAAGACCACTATGTCTAGGTTTACCTAAATTTGGGGGCAACTTGTGTTGGACCACAATTGTCATTAGACCAAAACCCGCAAGCATCAATCTCTGCTACAATCACCAGAGTTAGGATCCACAAGAGGCGGTTAGTCCATGTCATGAAACCTCACAAGGAGCATTAGATGCACATGCAAACAATCTCCCCCAAGCAGTACCTAGGGAGTTTCAAAAACAAAACCTAGCTCTGATACCAATTTGTTGGACCACAATTGTTGTTAGACCAAAACTTGCAGGAATCAATCTTCGCTACAATCACTACGGATCCACAAGAGGCAGTTAGTGGTGCAGGAGCACCTTGTTGATACTTAGTCAAATAATGTAAATAGTTGTAATTGTGGAGTTTCCTATGTACATAGGTTGTCAAAGTTTGTGTAATAAGGTCTATAATGAGACCAATGTGATGTATTTAGAAGATTTTAGTGATATTTTGTGTTAGCTATCCAAAGAGTCAGAAATAGAAACTTTTAAACTTGGAAATTTTGGTTTTTATGAAGAATATGAAAAGGCAAGTACCTCAATCGATAGGGAATTGAGGAGTCATGGATCAAGACATTGTTTTTACCTTGAAAGAAGTTTGAATGAGAAATATTAGAGAGATTTTTGGCATTCCAATCAGTTTTAACTCTATTTTTTTATGTTTTCACTATTTTTGTACTGCTACAAGGCGTTGTACAGCCAGGTATGGCCGAGTACTGTACAAACTTAATTTGTATGTGATAGGGGGGTGAGTTAAGCATCTGATAAAGGTGGTTTGGTAAGTTTTCATCCAGTTTGAAGGTTTTTATAGATGTTTTTCTAATACAGTTGCTAACCCTGAACTAGGGTTTGTGTTAGCACTTTTTCATGGCTTTCTAAGCCATTCCACCATTTCAAACTTCACAAATTGGTGGAATGGAGATTAATGAATTTTTTTTTGAGTCTTGTATGGTTGCAGGAGCATGGGTGAACTCCATGATCAGTTTTGGAGACATTTAGTGCCTAATATGCCTATGTATTAGGCAAAAGATGCTAGATAGAATAGAGGGTTATTGCTTTGGCATACAACCCATGTTTGCAAATGCCCAAACCTGCAAAATTAATACATTTGAGATGTGTTAAAGCTTACAAAAGTGGGTTTTGACTTTGGGGTGAAGTATTTCTCATACTTCCTTTGTAAAACAAGGCTAATTGCCCTCTAAACACAGCAAGACAGTCATTTTTTTGGTGTTTTTGTCCAAAATAACATATGCCCAAATGGAGATATGTGATGTAAAAGATAAATGGGTATCTAGAATAGTGAGTCTCATGTAGGTTTGGGTTAAATTTGCAAAGTTATGTCCAAAAAACTTGTAAAACAGGGCTACAAGCCTAACTCAGGCCTAGGCTAGGACAGTCAATTAGTGAAGGAGTTTAAATTTGCATGTTAGTTTATAAGGAAGGTATTCACATATCCACCCCTTTCATGCATCAAATGGTATCAGAGCTTAGGTTCTAATTGAGTATTGGGAGTTTTTCTTGAAAGGTGAGTAAAAGAAAGTGACAGATTGAATAGGGAACATTGTAATCTGAGAAGAAAAAATGCCTCCTAAAGGTAGTGCAGTCTTAGTAAAGGAGTTGAAGGCAATCAAGGAACCACAAGAAGTAGTTTTGACTAGACTTGCACCATTAGAGACTAACCAAAGAAGAGGTAAGGCCACTGCTGATAAGAGTGACCAAGAGGATGAGGGTGAAATTGGAGACCCTCAAGGAGGAGTCCAAGATGGAGAGGAAGAGTTGGACTCAGATGATATGAAGATGGTTAGAATTCTCAAGGCAATCAAGGGTGATAATCCTGAAGTCAAGATGGAGTTGCCTATGTATAGTTGAAAATTGGACAATGAGGAGGTATTGGGATGGATTGATGCCTTAGACAACTATTTTGAATACAAGGATGTGGCTGAGGATCAAAAGGTGAAGTTTACAAAGACCAAACTAAAAGGACCTTCCCTCACATGGTGGAACTACACCCAAGAAGAAAGAGTGAGGAAAGGCAAGGCAAAGATTTATGCATGGGATAGAATGGTGGCTAAGGTGAAGAGTCAATTCTTGCTTGCAGACTATGAAATCCAAACTTTCAAGAAGCTACAAAACCTCAAGCAAAAGGAGCTAGATGTGATGGCTTACACTGAGGAATTCCACAAACTAATCATAAGGATAGGGCACATTAAGAATGAAAAAGAAAAGGTGGCTAGGTACTTTAATGGCCTAAGACTGAACATCTAAGATGAAATCAGCCTCACTGCTCCTAGAACAGTTGAGGAGTGTTTCCAGTTAGCAATTAAGGCTAAGGAAAAGATTAAAAGAAGACAAGAACAGTAGTCAAGGTGTAGAGGTAAAAACTTCAGAGGTAGAGGTAATTTTGGTGGGAGAGGATAGTCCCACAAACCACAAGGAGAAAAATAACAAGAACAAAGTGGAGAATCAAGAGGCAATTTTAGGGGAGGAGACCTATGGAAGAGGAAGGTTTGGTGGGTCAGGTAGAGGTTCAAATTATTTTTTAGGCAGATGTTATAGCTGTAACCAATTTGGTCATCCTGTATGGAAGTGCCCGGACAAACAAGCTTCAAGTTCACATGGAGGGGAAAGTAGAACACAACTTGTGCATGAAGAGGACAGTGAAAGTGTCAATGCACCATCTCAACATGTTGCACCTAAGATAGGTGACACTTTGATGATGAGAAGAACTCTCATAAAAGTGCCTACAACCAAGAAGCCTCCTCAAAGAAAGACATTGTTCAGGACTACATGCAAATCAAATGGCAAGGTATGCAAGGTAGTTGTGGATTCAGGTTCTACTGACAATTTAGTTTCATTGGAAATGGTAGAGAAATTGAATTTGAAAAGACTTCCCCATCCCACACCTTACAAGGTATCATGGTTAAATAAGGGACAACAAGTGTTGGTAGATGAACAAGCATGGGTAGAGTTCAACATTGGGGGATATAAGGATAGAATCCTTTGTGACATCATTCCCATGGATGTTTGTTACTTGCTGCTAGGTAGGCCCTGGTAGTATGACAGAAAGGCCAAGCATGATGGCTACAAGAATGTGTATGTGATAGATAAAGATGGCACCTCATTTACCTTGACACCTATTCAAGATGAAGGAATTGATAAGCAAGTTGGGTCTAGTGTTATGGTAGTGAGGGAAAGGAGGTTAATAAAAACCTTGAATGAAGAAGGAGGACAGGGATATGTAGTCCTGATCAGACCTGCTATGACAGCAGCAAACTCAGAGGATGTGCCTAAAGAAGTGTAAACCTTGTTGGAGAAGTATCAAGATATAGTGGTTGATGATCTTCCAAGTTCCTTGTCACCCATGAGAGATGTAAGTCACCACATAGACCTCATACCTGGTGCCAGTCTGCCCAATAAGGTAGCATATAAAATGACTCCAAATTAGAATGAGGAGATAAAGAAACAAGTCCAAGAATTTATAGACAAAGGATTGGTAAGAGAAAGCTTTAGTCCTTGTGTTGTCCCTACTGTTTTGGCACCCAAAAAGGATGGGCAATGGAGAATGTGTACTGATTCAAGAGCCATCAAAAAAATCACAATCAGATACAGATTTCCCATACCTAGGATGGAGGATCTAATGGATTGTTTGAGTGGTGTATATGCTATTTCTCAAAGATTGACTTGAAAAGTGGTTATCATCATATTAGGATAAGGAAAGGAGATGAGTAGAAAATAGCATTCAAAACCAATGAAGGTCTCTATGAGTGGATGGTGATGCCATTTGGACTCTCTAACGCCCCAAGTACATTCATGAGGCTTATGAATGAAGTGTTGAAGCCTTTTATTGGAAAATTTGTGGTTGTTTATCTAGATGACATACTTGTGTTTAGTAAGACAAAGGAAGAGCACTTGCAGCACCTTGATATGGTTTTGAAGAGGTTGCATGAAGAGAAATTGATGATAAATCTAAAAAAAAGTGAGTTTATGAAGGAAGAGATGGTATACCTTGGGTTTGTCATCTCCAAAGGATCATTGAATATGGATCCCTCCAAGGTTGAATCCATTCTTAGCTAGCCAACTCCAAGATCAATAGGAGAGGTAAGAAGTTTTCATGGGCTTGCTACTTTTTATTGAAAATTCATTAAAAATTTCATTCATATATGTTCACCAATTCTTGATACCATTAAGGGAGACAAAAGGAAGAAGTTTCAATGGACTAATGAGGCCAAAGAAAGTTTCAAATACTTGAAGAATAGAGTGGCTCAGCAACCCATTCTTGCTCTCCCTATTTTCAATAAGATTTTCATTGTGGAATGTGATGCTAGTGGTTCTGTAGTTGGGGCAGTCCTAAGCCAAGAGGGCAAACTAGTGGCTTTCTTTAGTGAAAGACTAAATGATGCAAAAAAAAGGTTTTCCTCATATGATTTAGAGTTGTTTGCATCAGTGCAGTCCCTAAGGAAGTGGAGGCATTATCTTTTACCAAAGGAGTTCATTGTCTTCACCAATAACCATGCTTTAATTTTCTTAAACAATCAAGACAAGTTGAGTCATAGACACATGAAGTGGGTAGAGTATTTGTAGGCCTATACCTTCACCATCAAGCATAAGAAGGGTCAAGCTAACAAGGTTGCTTATGCTTTAAGTAGGAGAGCCATGATGGTGCAAGAGATCCAACTCCAAAGTGTAGGGATAGATGCATTGAGAGGTATGTATAAAGAAGATGATGATTTCAAAGATGCATTTGCTATTTGTAATCAGTCTCAAGATGCCTTTGTTGGCAAGAGACAATACTATGCATGATAGGTGTTGTCATTGATGGCAACTAAGACTATTCCACACATCCGCATAACATAATTTGTTCATACCGAAAGTTAGAATAAGAATTTATCTAAGTCCGAGTAGCCAGGAACAAGGCATGTGACAGGGTCTGGTATCTTGGTCCGAATCTCTCTAGTAGTAAATCATAGTGTGTTGCAGATCTAAGGGATTCATAAGGATTGTCAGGACAATCTAAATCCAAAATTTTAGCCTCTAGTGATGAAGGATTCAAAGGTTATTAGCATCTAAGTATCGGGTTTCAGTTTGTCAGTGCAAACAAAAGAAGAACAGGTTGACTTTGTAATTGATCTTGGTTACAGATATATGAAAGTTGTTGGTTAGGTAATCTATGATGATTAGTGATAGTGGATGACATGATTGATGATTTGTGATAAAAGTTTTGGTCCACATTACAAGTTGTGCATGGATTTGGCCGACAAAGCAGAGTCTTCAATAAAAGTTCTAAGTGTTCTTGAAGCTGACTAAAAAATTACTGAAATTCATGATGCGGATATATATAGCTGATGGATTTGAGTGATTGTTGTTGTGATGCAACAATGGAATAAGTGCAAATAAAGGTAGAGATAAGTGTGAAGGTGAATATCTAAGTTCGGATTATGACAAAGGAATGAAATAGGGCAGAATAAAGATGAAGTGGATCAAGTCAGTATTCTGTGCTTAACCAGAACTAAATCTTTGAATTGGTAGATGCTAATTATCAGTTCAAACACATTGTAATCTTCTTTCTGTAGGCAGTGAGCCTTCCTTTGAGCAGTGAGCTCTGGGTAGTGAGCCTGAATGCATGTGCATTCTCCATTTGTAATACTTTTAATAGAGTATAAACTTTGTGGGTTAACCCCCACCGTGGTTTTTCCTTACCGAGTTTCCACGTTAAAAATCTTGGTGTCAAATGTGTTATTATGCTTCTGCTCATGTGTTATTGATTCTTATTTTATGGTTAAATCATTGATCTATTATTAAGTGGTAAAGGAAGAATTAACTGCAACAAGTATTAAAGTTTTGTGACAAATGATTCCCCCCTCTCAGTTGTCAGCCCTAATTCCAACAATTGGTATCAAAGCAAGGTTCCTTGAAAGAAGTTTAACAACTTGAGGAAGATCTAGGAAGGATTGACAATGGGTTCACTCAAAGAACAACTTCAGTTGGCTTTAGAAGATCTTGATCAGTCAAAGTAGAAATAGATGATCTAAAAGAGAACCTTCAAGATGTTGACAATTGCATTGAAATGCTATAAGAAAAATTAAAGAAATCTATGGGAAAGAGAAAGGATTTACTTCTGCAGCTAAATAATCTTACTAAGGAAAATGGCATGAATGAAGCTTTGGAAGAAAAGACAAAGGAATGTGAGAAGCTAACAAAAGAAGTTTATGTTCTAAAAATTAAGATGGAATCCAGGGTGATGAGGCTAACCAAGAAAATTGAAGATAGGAAGAAAACTGAAGAAGACCTGAATCAAATTCTAAAAGAAAGAATTGAAGAATGCTACAGATTGGACGGAATAGCTAGCCATCTAGAGTCTGATCTACAAGAAAGCAGAGACAATGAGAGAGAACTTGAAAGGCAAATTGTCATTCTCATACATGACCTAGAAATTGCAAATGAATACAAAGAGAAATTCAAGATAAGCTCAACTAAACTTGAAGCACTGCTTGAAAGTCAGAAGAAGATTGATGACAAGCATGGTCTTGGATATGAGAAAGGTGAAAGCTCTGGATCCTGACAAAGAAATTTTCAACCAAGGAATGGGAGAAATAGACCTAGAAAATTTCTGGTAAGACAGCCTAATGCTCAAAGGTATCCATCTTTCAATGGAAATTGTTTCAAATGTAGTAGATATGGTCATAGAACTAATCAATACAGAAGTCAAGTGAATCAAAATGCATCATCTTTCTCCAGTCAATGCTTTAATTGCAAGAGGATAGGTCATAAGGCTAAGGAATGCAAAAATGAATCAATGAATCCTCCTAAGAACAAGCAAGTGTTCAATGGAAGATGTTTTACATGCAATAAGGTTGGGCATATTGCAATGCATTGCAAATCTAAACTTGCTCCAACTTGTGATTGTCAGAGAAATAAGATTGTGTGCTTCAACTGTAAGAAATCCAGTCATATTGCAAAATTCTGTAGAAGCAGGAATAATGGAAGAAGAGGTCTAGTAAACAGAAAACTGGATGACCAGAGACAAGACAAAGGTAAAGGAAAAGTTGATGTGAATGAGATCCAGAATAAAATGAACAAGATATGGGTAAAGAAAGGTGCAACAAGCAATGGTGATGGGTCCGCACTGGAATCTAGTGCTAGTAATTCCTCTAGGAATTGAATTACAAGCTCTGGCTCAGGGGGAGCTGCATTGAAAATCAAATTCCCCCAGCCAGTAAGTTGGTGCCTAAATCTGGCATGATGAGGAAAAGATAATTTGACGTAATGCAGATCATTTGAAGGAAATTTTGGAAGAGAACAAGTGGTTTTGTCGATTTGTGGAGTAATTCATGAGAAATTGCTCAAGAAACAGAGTAACTGAATATGTTAGGGCAGAGCATTTGTTACAAAGATAAATTAGGTTTTGTGAAGCATAAAAAGGTCATTCATTCTTCATTTGAATCACTTTGCATTAGAAGAAAGCAAGAAGAAAAGAGGTGAATGAGTTCTGAGCTGATAATTTTAAAGAGTTGAAGCGTGAAGAGGATTTCCAAGAAAAACCCTAACCTATGGAACAAGGTACTTCCATTTTCTATGAAATCTCTTGAAATTTCGATCTCTGCAAATGGCTACACCTTTAGTTGTTGATATTACTGAAAGGTCCCATCCAAATTTTAAGAAGCATCCTCACAAGTCTGTCGAAGTCAAACCGTTAGGTGCATTTTCTGGTGTCCCATATGGAGTATTGCATGTTGAAGATATTAGGGCATACATCCATTGTAATGTAGATGAATTTGGAAATCTGAGATTGCTGGAATTATTTGAGAGCCATCTAAAGGATGATAACTATGAACTGAAACCAGAATTTAAAACCCTAGAAAGCAAACATTTCCTACAAGTGATTGAATTTTCAACGTTTGATGAAAGTGAATGGGTTCAATATGTTTTGAGCCGGATGCATGATGAATTCATATGGCTGTTAAAACCATTCAAGATTACCAAGGATGTTATCAGGATTATGACTGGGTTAAATTCAACCGATGGATTACCCATGTTGAAATCTATGAAAAACTAAACTGTTACCAATGCAACCGGTGCAAAGTTTGACAAGAGGGCAATGACCATCAATGACATTATAGAACCAGATGTTAAGTTTGCTTCCATGGTGATTGGCTACAAGTTTTATCACTCCAGTAGGGAGAATTTTGTCTCCAGAACTACCATATATGTAGCATATCAAATGTTGAAGGAGAATGCAGATTATGACCTATGTGAGCTATTACAGAACCAACTGATTGAAAATTTGAGCAAAATCAAAAAGGATAAGAAAAACACCTTCAAATATGGTTCCCTAGTTATATGTTTGTTCTTCTATTTTATGAATGAAGTGCCTGGAGTACAAGGTGTGCACTGGACAAATGACAAGCCAGTTGCATGGCAAATAAGAGATCATCTACTCAGTATTGGAGACTCAAGTGCACAGAAGACTACAATCTGGGGTTACTTTAAAAAATTTTAAAATATGATGCATTCTAGGGAAAGAATCCCCAAATCAATAGTTGAGAAATACAAGGATGAAATCTGCTTTATGGTAGACACTGATCAATGCCTAATGGAGGCTGTGGAACCCAGAACTGTATGGATTATGCCTATGGGCTATGAGGTTGATAAGAAGATCTTGGACATGTATGCTCAACATCTCCTGAGAAAATCAAAAGACACCTCTATTGAAAGGTTTGGAACGTATAAGGAGCTAAGTCTAAAATTGCATGTTGAGCTTAGGCAACCAGAGACCAAGAGAAAAGTTTAGAGGCAAGTTGAAATGTATGCTGAAAGCATTGGCATCACAAAATAAGCTGTAAGAAAGAACAAAGAAAGAATTGAAAAGATGAAGAGAAGAACTGAGCAAGCTTCATAAGAGAGGGCAGAAAGTGAACCAGCAGCTACTCCAGAAGTCACGCCTAGCTCATCAAGAAAAACAAGAAGTTCTGCAACTGTCTCTGAGAAATCCAAATCGATTCCCACTGAGACACCAGAAGCCACACCATTTGGTGAAGGAGGAAAGAGAAAGAAAACAAAGGCCACAAGAACCTATAAGAGCACAAAAGTTGATGAAAAAGAAACAGATTCAGATGTTGAGGTAAAGGAGTTGAAAGCCTCTGGAACAAAATCTGCCAAGGTGACTAAGGAGAAGCCCTTCGTAAGAAAAAGGGCAAGCAAAAGGTAGAAGACAAATACATATGTTGAGAAGCCCACACTTTCTATGGAAGATGTAATAAAATCAATCACTGTGGATGGAAATTTGAAACCCATGACTGAATTTTATGATGAATACAGTGATACAGATAAGAGGGTGTTAGAGGAAGCAACTGTTAGATATATGAATATCTATAATAAGGCCCTGATTGAAATAACTTCTGAGATCCCTCAAAGTCTTGCAGACATTTTGGAGTTGAGGAAAGAAAATGCAAAAAATAAGGATATAGAGCTTAGAGAACATGTATTGATAAAACTATGACCTCAAATCACTCAAGTTCAAATGAATATGATATTCAAAGAAGTGAAGGATGAATTCAGGAGGAAAAAGAGAATGAACAAACTGATGCTTGGAGAATTAGACAAAATATTTAAAGAAACACAAGAAATACTTCTAAGTGCATTGAAGAGACACAATCTTCCATTTGTTGAGGAGGAGACTGATGATGGGATTGATTCATCAATCCCGGATATTGAAGAAATGAAAACTGATGAGAAGCAAACCAAGGTTGATGACTCCTCTGATCTGGAAGTGGAGCAAATAAACAAGGAAGATACAAAGATGGTGGATAAAACTGATGATGGAGGAAATACTCTAGCTCTTCTTGATCAATCTGGAAAAGAAGACAATGTTGAGAACACTATTGCTACACAAGATCCTCTGGAACAGATTGCAAATGGTGAGGACAAAGGAAAGAATCCCACTATAGGTGACACAGAGAAAGGTGAAGTAGAGAAAGAAGAAGAAGTCAAAGGTAAGGAATATAAAGCACAAGAAGATGGTGCAAATGTTGATGCACCCAAACAAAATAGCCCTGATACTGAGAAAACTTAAGGAAAGGAAGGTGGTCCAGAAATTGTGAAAAGAGACACTGCAGATGTAGTGAAGAGTTTTCTGAGTAAAGAGATGCTAGAGTTTGATGAACCAGAACTGATTCAAGGACGACTCAACTTGGATATTCTCTCTCCAGTCCAAATGATGAAGATAGCATCTTTCACACAAGCCAAGGTAAGAGAAAAGATATTGAAATCTCACATAGAGGACAGTGAGCTATTAGGCCTTGTATCCAGTATATTGGAGAAGATAATGCCAACGTTCCAGAAGAATCCATCTAATTCTCCCTCCAGAAATTTGAAGATCCTTGTAAATTCTCTAAGTACACAATTTGAGTCCTTTGAAAAATCTACAGAAGTTAAAGTTCAGAATGAATTTAATAGCAAAAGATTTGGTGCACTTAAAGGCATGATTGGGGTAGATAGATTGGTGCTAGATAACAGTATAAAGAGTATTCAAAATTTTCTTTCAGAAGGAGGCAATATATATAAGTTTTGTTTATCTACTCCTAAAGTCATAGAGGATATAGAAGATAAAATAAAGGACTCCAAACAGAAATTGTCAAGTATGTCCTAAGCTTTTGATCCGTTGATAGTATCAGTGGCAAGTAAGGAGTGTCAAGCAATCAGCCTGATGGAAGAAATAAAGAATTTGACAAGAGAAAAGGAAAACATTGAAGCAAGAATGGGTGAGCTCCGGGGACTGATTTCCCCTAAGATAGAAACAATGTTCAATGATGTGACAAAAGCCCAAACTGTTGCACAAACAGGTGATCCCATTGACCTCCAGAAGGCTGAAGCACAAGCATTTTTATTCAATGGCCACATTTCATCTTTGAATAGTATGAAGAAGAGTTGGGATACAGATTTGGCCTTGTTGAAGAATATTTTTGGAGATGTACTTAAGTATATGTAAATATAACTTAAGGATTGGTTATACATATGCAGCATTGTATACAGAATTTTTTGGGTGAATTTTGGTTTGCAGATTTCATCCTTTGCCATTGATGTCAAAGGGGGAGTGAAGAGCAGTGAAAAATGAGGAATATAGAGTAAGGGGGAGTAGCTCTGACACTTAGTCATTTTTCACTAAGTGTTGCCATCAATGCCAAAGGGGGAGATTGTTGGCAAGAGACACTACTACCCATGACAAGTGTTGTCATTGATGGCAACTAAGACTATTCCACACATCCACATAACATAATTTGTTCATACCGAAAGTCAGAATAAGAATTTATCTAAGTCTGGGTAGCCAGAAACAAGGCATGTGACAGGGTCCAGTATCTTGGTCCAGATCTCTCTGGTGGTAAATCATAGTGTGCTGGGGATCTGAAGGAGTCATAAGGATTGTTAGGACAATCTAAATCTAGAATTTTAGCCTCCAGTGATGAAGGATTCAAAATTTATTGGCATCTGAGTATCAGGTTTCAGTTTGTCAGTGCAAACAAAAGAAGAACAAGCTCACTTTGTAATTGATCTTGGTTCTGAATATATGAAAGTTGCTGGTTGGGCAATTTGTGATGATCAACGATAGTGGTTGACATGATTGATGATTTGTGAATACAAGTTTTGGTCCGCGTTACAAGTTGTGCATGGATTTGGCCAACAGAGCAGAGTCTTCAATAAAAGTTCTAAGTGTTCTTGAAGCTGACTGAAAAATTACTAAAATTCATGATGCGGATATATATAGCTGATGGATTCAAGTGATTGTTGTTATGATACGATGATGGAATAAGTACAAATAAAGGCAGAGATAAGTGCGAAGGTGAAGATCTAAGTTCAGATTATGACAGAGGAGTGAAACAGGGCAGAATAAAGATGAAGTGTATCAAGTCAATATTTTGTGCTTAACTGGAACTGAATCTTTGCATTGGTAGATGCTAATTATCAGTTCAAACACATTGTAATCTTCTCTTTGTAGGCAGTGAGCCTACTATAGGTAGTGAGCCTTCCTTTGAGCAGTGAGCTCTAGGCAGTGAGCCTGAATGCATGTGCATTCTCCATTTGTAATACTTTTAATAGAGCATAATCTTTGTGGGTTAACCCCCACCATGGTTTTTCCTTAACCAGGTTTCCACGTTAAAAATCTTGGTGTCAAGTGTGTTATTATGCTTCTACTCATGTGTTATTGATTCTTATTTTATGGTTAAATCATTGATCTGTTATTAAGTGGTAAAGGAAGAATTAACTGCAGCAAGTATTAAAGTTTTGTGACAACTAATTCACCCCCCCTCTCAGTTGTCAGCCCTAATTCCAACATCCTTCCACAATGAGTATTCTAATTTTATGTTGCAAGATAGTTTATTGTTTAAGGGTGTTCAATTATGTGTGCCTAAAAGCTCTATGAGAGCAAATTTGATAAGGGAGAAGCATTGTGGTAGTTTAGGTGGTCACTTTGGGTGTATAAGACCTTGGAGTAGGTCAAGAGATTCTATCATTGGCCAAGGATGCATGTAGATGTCAAGAAGTTTGTAGAGAGTTGTGTAGTGTGCCAAAGAGCCAAAGGTTCAAGTTCTAATGTGATGAGGAGTACGCAATGAGAGCACACAACTAACCAGACTGATGGGTCAGAGTCTGATCTTCTAACGCACTGATCTATTGTCCTTCATTAGTTATCGGTCAGACATATTCCGTTGGCCACTTTAAAACTTTTCGCACCAAAGTCTTAGTCACTCCGATGTGAGACTCAACGACCCTTGTCTGTCAGCAAGACACGATGTGCTGATACACTTGACTTCGTTTGACTACCCCTGATACTTTGGTGTGGCTACTCCCCATCGTTGAACTCTGACCAAGGTCTGTCGATACGCCAATACAACCCGTCATCGGTGAGACTCCAAACATCGGTGAAGCCTTAAGTCCTTTAACCGATATACCGATGTGTCATGTTGCCTTCGGCAAGACTTCATCGGCGAACTCCTTGTTTGTTCTCCCGATATGCCGATATGCCAACTCTTGATGTTGACTTTGACTTTTGCTTATCGGCAAGATGATTTCTATTGGCCACGATAGGATTAGCTTTGCCGATACACCGATGGACCATCCATTCTTCGGTGTCACTTATCTCTTGTCACCCCGATATAAATCCTTAGACCGCAACTTCCATACGGTGGTTTGAACCTCTCTTTGGCCAGACTAACCTTATCGCTCCAAGAGAAATATTTTGCCGATGGCCTCGGTCTCATCGAAAATGACTTCAGTAATTCTGCAACTCGACAATTCGTCTACCCTTCAATTGAACCCTAGCACATGGAGATGCTAGGCGATCTACTATGCAAAATCACCTTGTTTGGGTCCACTGCACCATCGGACACAAAACAAAACAAGAAACAAGAAAAAACAAATATTATACAACGAAGCCATTCCACTGATTTCGATAGAAATCGTACCAGTGGAATGCTTCACATCGACATGCTGCAACAATGGAATGCACAGAAAGAACTACACTTCGAATAGAATTCTATGGTTACACAATACACAGTTACAGAGAACAGAAAATCCAAATTGACGGAATTGAACAGTTTTTATTTCTCAGATGATTTCCAAATCACAATACTCAAATCTACTAAACCCTTCTCAGTTGCTCCTCTGTGCTTTTATTAAGCCAAAGTTGGAAAATCAACTGTTGCTCAACGGTTAGGGAAGGCCAACTACCTTGAATCCCAACTGGCTCCTGTTGATCTTTTCGGATTCTACAAAATGTGTCCATAGTTGCCAAATGGAATACAAAGACTTCTAGGTTTTTAGAAAACAAAACATGAACAAAATGACATGGCCAAACAGGCCTTATTTTTAACATAGTAGATTTTACTATGGTGCCCCTGCACTATAATGCAAGACTTTATCAACCTTTACCAATACCTAACCACCCATGGGAGTCAATCAACATGGACTTTGTAATGGGTCTACCCAAGACTCAAAGAGGGTATGTTAGTGTTTATGTTATGGACAGATTTAGAAAAATGGCTAACTTTAACCATTGTAGAACAACAAATGATGCATCTCATATTGCTGGACTGTTTTTCAAAGAGATTGTAAGCATTCATGGACTTCCCTTAACCATTGTGTCAGGGAGAAATTATAAGTTCATAGGACACTTTTGCAGGACCCTGTGGAAAAAGTTGGGTACAAATTTGACATTCAGTTCTGCCTACCATCCACAAACAGATGGACAGATAGAGGCTGTCAATAGATCACTTGGGAACTAGTTGAGGTGTCTTACAAAGGAACATGGATAGTAGTGGGATCTTGTTCTTCCACAACCAGAATATGCTTATAATGACTCCATAAATAGAAGCGTAGGGAAGAGCCCTTTTGAAGTGGTATATGGGTTGAAGCCAAGAGGTGTTTTTGAGCTTAGAGATATGAGTGGATTGGAGAAAACAAGTGCAGAGGGTGAAGAGTTGGCCATAGCCATGAAGGACATACATGAACAAGTTAGATAGAACCTCAAGAAAAGTGTGGAAAGGTACAAGGAGCATACTGATTTGAAGAGAAGAAATGTTCAATTCAAGGTAGGAGATTTAGTGCTTGCACATTTGAAGAAAGAGAGGTTGTATAAGGGAAAATACACCAAACTACAGATGAAGAAGATTGGACCATGCAAGGTGTTTCACAAATTTGGAGAGAATGCATATGAGATAGAACTCCCTCCTGGAGTTGTTATCTCTCCAATATTTAATGTGGCTGACTTATACCCTTTTAAGGGACTTGTGGATGTAGGTATAGGTGTTGATACTGATGAAGATTGGGTGAAAGACCTACCTCCTACTGAAGCATTAAAGCTTGAAGCAATCCTTGACACTAAGGAGGTCAAAAGAACTAGGCATAAGGTCTACAAAGAGTATCTTGTCAAAAGGAATGGCTTACCTCCAGAAGATGCAACATGGATGTCTGAGGATGATATCAAAAGGCATGGAACATCTGTCCAGGAACTAATCTCAAGTGGAACGTGAGATTTCTTTCAACCCCAGGTGTATGGTGCAGGAGCACCTTGTTTATACTTCGTCAAATAATGTAAATAGTTGTCATTATGGAGTTTCCTATGTACATAGGTTGTCAAAGTTTGTGTAATAAGGTCTATAATGAGACCAATGTGATGTATTTAGAAGATTTTAGTGATATTTTGTGTTAGCTATCCAAAGAGTCAGAAATAGAAACTTTTAAACTTGGAAATTTTGGTTTTTATGAAGAATATGAAAAGGCAAGTACCTCAATCGACAGGGAATTGAGGAGTCATGGATCAAGACATTGTTTTTACCTTGAAAGAAGTTTGAATGAGAAAGATTAGAGAGATTTTTGGCGTTCTAATTAGTTTTAACTCTGTTTTTCTATTTTTTCACTATTTTTGTGCTGCTACATGGCGTTGTACGACCAGGTACGGCTGAGTACTATACAAAATTTATTTGCATGTGACAAGTGGTGAGTTAAGCATCTGATAAAGGTGGTTTGGTAAGTTTTCATCCAATTTTAAGGTTTTTATAGATGTTTTTCTAATACAGTTGCTAACCCTGAACTAGGGTTTGTGTTAGCACTTTTTCATGGCTTTCTAAGCCATTCCACCATTTCAAACTTCACAAATTGGTGGAATGGAGATTAATGAATTTTTTTTTGAGTCTTGTATGGTTGCAGGAGCATGGGTGGACTCCATGATCAGTTTTGGAGACATTTAGTGCCTAATATCCCTATGTATTAGGCAAAAGAGGCTAGATAGAATAGAGGGTCATTGGTTTGGCATGAAACCCATGTTTGCAAATGCCCAAACCTGCAAAATTGATACATTTGAGATGTGTTGAAGCTTACAAAAGTGGGTTTTGATTTTGGGGTGAAGTATTTCTCATACTTCCTTTGTAAAATAGGGCTAATTGCCCTCTAAACATAGCAGGGTAGTCATTTTTTTCGTGTTTTTGTCTAAAATAACATATGCCCAAATGGATATATGTCATGTAAAAGCTAAATGGGTATCTAGAATAGTGAGTCTCATGTGGTTTGGGTTAAATTTGCAAAGTTATGTCCAAAAAACTCATAAAACAGGGCTACAAGCCTAACTCAGGCCTAGGCTGGAACAGTCAATTAGTGAAGGAGTTTAAATTTGCATGTTAATTTATAAGGAAGTTATTCACATATTCATCCCTATCATGCATCAATTAGTCCTGTTGGAATACAATGGATCCCTGAGAGGGGGGGTGAATCAGTGATCTAATAAAACTAGTTCATTCATCAACCTTGTAAAAACAATTACTAACATCAACTTGCCAAAGACATCACTAAGATTAGAATCATACAAATGAAACCATAACACAAGATGTAAAGTGGAAAACACTAAATAGGATAAAACCACTATCCAACCTCACCAAAATCTTTATTAGGTCTCACTGACCAAAATCTCACTGATTACATTTGTGTCTCACTGACAAATGATCTCACTGATCATGTACTGATAGGAACACCTATTCCTTTCACCAACTCTAAATATTTTAGGAGCACCAACTCCAAACACAAAACATGAAGATATATAGAGCACTACTCTATTTGCATTGGAACCATAGGTTATAGATGAGTTCTATAACTCTCTTAATCATACATCTACACTCTTAAATTAACATCTTAATAGCATCTTTCTTTTACAAAGTAATAAAACAATACACTATCTTGATTACAATAGAATCATGAACTACAATACTCAAGACACATTCACACCCATATCATACACCTTCTTCTTTTCATGACACATCATGTTCTTGTCACAAACAAATAGATATAACACGTTAAACCGTCATCAAAACAATGGATACCTGATTTGAATACCTTCATTGTCTTATGTAATCAATGCTTCACCATCATACTCCGCAATCATCACTATACTTCTACAATCATTATAGTACACTGACTCTGGAACAAACATAATGTTATCAAATCCTGAATTCATCATACTCTGCCATTATTTTGCAAGACACAGCTCTGCATACTCTAATGTTTAGCATCAACCACTATACCTTGTCTTTGAATATCACACTCATTGTCATCTTTATCTTTCATTCACAAAAAAAAATAGTGTTTCATTCTTGTTACTCTCCACTCAAGGTAGGATCTATCTCTTTATCACATATCTGATCAAGAAGATCATTCAAAAACATCAGACAAAACTTCTGTATTCACAATCCTTTTTCACAAAACTCTGTCACCTCTACGGGTTGTATCATTCTGCAACATCAATGATGCCTTCACTATTCAATCCTGAGTATTCGAATGCATTAATAAAAAACACACCATAAGATCAATATACATATCAAACTTTCATGTTTTTCATTATACCAGCCACACAATCGTAATAGGAGCAAACCCCTTACATTTGTATTAAAACTGCCAACACCTTGATTAAAGATAGTTACAAGGAAAACCTAACCGAACTACTACCCAGAGAAGATACGAGCATTTACCCATCAATATACAAACATGCAGGGGAACCGTTGAAGTTTGAATAAGTTTAAATGTCCACCTTTAATTTTACTCTTCGTGCCCAAGGAAGAATAAGGTTACATCGTAGATCAAATGTTGGCACTTGATTATAAAGTATTCACTTATGAACACCGGTTTTATTAGGACAGGAGGGTCGGTTTCCCAACAAGAACAACCCCCTTAGATTGTCACTTAAGTGACCTTTCACCCACTATAACCAATCAACTCCATAATACAACAAAAGTGCATTCCCATCAGTTATTAAGACTTTATAACTTATATACTAAGGTTTAAACCTGTGAGTCTTAGGGTTTTAGGGAGCATTAGACTTTAATTTAGGACATAGATCTTTAGAAAGAAACAAAACCCTAAATGTTCATGTCACACAACATTGACTCTAGACACTCTGACACTCTATTGCAGAGAACAATAAGCAGATAAAGACTGATGAAGAGGAACTTTACCATTTTAGGACTTAATGATTAGGGTTAAAGAAAAATAACAAACCCTAAAATGCATCCAAAGAAACATGGATTTAAATGTTCACTGAATACCTAAGTTATGAAAGAAGACAATGAAGGATTCATGTGAAAAGAAGTCTTCATGAATGAACAATGACACTATCAACTCACAATCTCAACATACCTCTGAATGATCAACAAACACTTTGTCATGAAGATCAACCACCACTTTGGCATGAATATGAAATGAATGAACAGGACCTTTGAAAACCATCAAGCATCAACACCAAGAAATGAATGTGCAAATCATCACCATGAAAGGAATGAACAAGTACCGTCACTGTTGCATCAACAACATCAAATGAATGGACCTTTAACATCAAATAAGTAAATGAGCAAATCTAACTGAGTTAACTGTGAGTTTACCAAATCCAATTGAGTTCATTCTTTGACATCAATGACTTCACACTTCACACTCCTAATGATGACAAGGTTTGCACACCTCTTGATGATGACAACGTGATGACAAGGTTTGCACTTCAGAAACACAAATGTATACATCATAAACATGAGTGCATACGTCCAAACAACTTCTTTTCACTTGATTACATTTCATAACAAGCAATTCGGGCATGATATTGTCAATCAACCAATTCAAGATCTCCTAATGTATGACTCATTGCATGATACAAACCTCCTGAACCAAGATATGTGATCATCTGATATGACATCAAATCTTTGGTGATGACAACAAAGGACAACAAATGCAAGGAAAACAAATGCTCTTTTGACATCAATGACAAACCTATTTCCAACAAGTCCATCTCACGAAACATCACAAGGAGCGCTGGACACACATGCCAACAACTTGACCACTAAATGCTCTACTTGATAAAGGGGTCAATGAAGTTACTCATTTGAGGACCACTACAAATTAGTTGAACATTTTTTGATCCATGTGTGTATCTTCAATATTACTCTTAATCATGGTGTGTATATCCTCTTGTGTTGGTTTATCCATCTTGACACAAGTTGGCAAGTATTTTTATGGATCCTAGGGTTTTATGACAAGTCTTAGATACTCTAACCATGTGTGAAAGGACATGCAAGATATAGAGAAAACCACTCTGATACCACCAATCTGGGTCCTAGGTGTTTGATCCTCATGGACAACTCTCTAGATGAGAATTTGGTCAAGATATAGCTTATGCATAAGTAATTAAACAAACAAAACAATTGAAAGATAGAAGGATAAAAAATATAGAAATTGTATTATAATTCTTCTATCTATTTCATACATGGCATACCCTTGAGAAAGTTATATGGTTATTTATCTTCTACT
This sequence comes from Cunninghamia lanceolata, assembly GCA_027924645.1. NCBI lineage: Eukaryota > Viridiplantae > Streptophyta > Pinopsida > Cupressales > Cupressaceae > Cunninghamia > Cunninghamia lanceolata. The sequence goes on from BSBN01000515.1 coordinate 4,707,171, forward strand.
TAATGATTGTTTATGATTGCCTGAACTAGGTTATAGACTAGCATATATATAGCTTAAAAATAATCACATTGTGGAGATCAAAACTTGCTAGGAAGTTCAAATGACTTCTTAAGAAGTGGAAAAATTTACTTGGTTAGTTTCTCATCCCTTAGAAGATGTGGAGTGCAACCAATTATTGGTTTTTCCTTGATGACTAGGTATATGAATTCATGTGATGTGAGCCTTGTGGGTACCAATTTGAATGCCTTGATAATAGTTCTACCTAATACTAAAGAATCATGTTCAGGATAATGTGATGAGTTTGGTGATGAGCAAGATGTTGTAATTTCTCTAGGAGTTGCATTCTAGACCCTACTAAAGATATGGTAGAAACTATTGAAGATTTGGTTGAGGCATGTTTCTTGAAAAAATTATCTCTACAAAATGTGTTGCATGGATGCTAGAGAATGTGTGACATGTCCTAGAGAGAAGATATGCATTTTTATGTTCCCTAGAGCATCCCTATATGCTCTAGTGTATCATGGAATTGCGAAGTAGTCCCATAGTTTCCACAAACCATGAGAATGAGGCTGAGGTATTATCGTAGGTACTTGGTTTAAAGAATCCTAATGGATCAAGCCTTCTAACATATCTAATAGTAATACCTTGTAGTGTAGAATAAAGAAACACCTCCTCACCTTAAGCCAACACCTTGGGATTATTTTGGGTAATTCATATTAGCAAATGAATTTATTGATGCTAGTACATCCTTCATTGGCTATTTAAATTACAATTCTACTTTGTAATGTGCATCTTGTTTAAGCCATCATTAATACATTCCATTGCATATCAAAGTATCTCTTCAATTAATTCTATGAATTAATTTGTATGCTAGTTTTTGCATTTTGGTATTGATTGTTTGAGATTTAACAAAGTGATTCCCACTGTATAAAATTTCTCACTCCATTTAGATTCTAACATCACAAATATTGTTGAACATCTCCATCTCCTTGTAATCTACTCTTTATACTCCCCTAGGATGTCTTGCCACAAATTGTGAACAATGCATTGTGCATCATAATAGTCCTACTCATTTAGTACAATCAATCAAAGATCACAAAGGCCATTGATTTAATCAATCATCTACTTCTTCTCCAACATCTTCAAATAAATGTTATACAATCTCTTACATCCTCCATATAGATTATAAAAATCTATTTTTTCTTTAGATCGTCATCCAAATTTTAGATTGCAAACATGATAGGTGCTTCTCTTAGGCCTTTAGCAAGTCTAGCAGTGAGCTCTGGGTATTTTTTTGTGATTAGATACTTGAAATAGAGGTATTCTAATTCAAATTTCTAGCTCCAAATCTCAAGTTAGTTGGATAGGGAAGCAAAGTTTTCTAGCATCTCTTTTGTAATAAATTGTTGTTTTAGAAGAGGCAAATCCCTCAAATTCCACATCTTCCCATTTGATCAATACTACTCTTACATCCATCATTACAAGAAAAATTATATTGAATATGATCTACTCAATACTATTGCTTGTTCTATTGTTTTCATGAGTAGATTAACTAATCAAAATTAATATAAATACCCCTTGCACCAAATCTACAATACTTTTTCCAATGATTCCAAATAACTAACAATAGTCCTTTTAAGTGTCATCAAGTGTATCATGGAATAATGCATATATAGTTAAATTCTCATAATATCCAATCATTTCAAGAAAAAATAATGTCTCCACAAAGTTTCTTAGGTATGGATCACCATTAGCCTGTACCTACAAAATCCACATGGCAATACAAATAATATCTAAAATTTGCTCAGGATCCATTCATCTAATTTTTAGATCTATCAAAGTAGATCACACTATGCTAAATGTCTATTTGGAAAATCACTCTTCCTTCTTCACTTAGGTAGGTCTAAAGATATTTACTTTTAAAGAATAGAATCAATCCATTGCTTATTCCAAATAACAAGGAGTTCATGATCCATTAAAATAAATCAATGAATCAAAACATAATGAAAGATCTGCATATGATTAAAGGTAGCCAAATTAATCCATTGATTTATAGGTATCAATAATTTTAGCAATATTATCTCCCCTAAAAGTAATGGGAATGGGACCAAACTTTACACATCGACAAATTTAATTTTATGTACCCCCATTAGATAAAGTATATAATCAAATCATACACTAAAAAACATGAAGCACATATGCCACACAAAAGGTCCTAATAAATGAATTCCACATAACCAAATGCCCTAAGTAGAAAAATTGGACACATGAATATTAAAATCCACTAGGGCCAAACCTAAATTCAAACCACAAAAAGGATGAAACTAAGCAAATGCATAATTAAATTTTGTAACAAGGACATTAAACATGGTAACTACACCCAAAACTAGAATCTAACATAAAATTTCAATAGGGCACAAACCATTCCAACAATAGCTCTAGTTAGGGACACATGCTCCTTGTAGGCCTAGAAAGATTCTATAAACTTTGGGGTACATACCAAAACAAATAATGGGGGAGACACAATCATCATATGAACAGAACAATTCAAAGCAACACCATCACTAACACCAAAACTAACAAACCACTAAAACATAAAGCATAAGGTTGGAAAGTTCTTAGTACCAATGCAAAGACAAAAGTTGTTTAGTAATACTAATCAAGTCACACATCCATTTCTACAAAAAAGCCTATGGCCCAAATCCATATAAAAGCAAAATACCAATGATTGCCTTTGACAAATATTAAATTCTCTAATAACCTTTACATTCTATTCTAACTATGGATACACTATTTGACTAAAAAATAATATTACTCGTCTTCCTAAAAATATGTAGAAGCTTATCAACATCATAAAGTCTCAATGAAGAAACTACTTTGTTCCATTTTTAAAATAAGTTGTGCCCACATCTAACTAATATGAGGCATTTGTAACGAACTTTGCATACTTTCAGCGATCATAAGGGTCAATACTACACAGTTCATAATCACATAGGCTAAAAAAAATATCCCAATGAATAAGAAAATGAAAAGCCTTAAAATTTGATGAATCAATAAAATTTTAAATGCTACCATTATTAGGTAGATTAGAGTCAAAATTAAATAGCTTATACTTACGGGATTTTAGACAACTTACCTAGATTTTGAATTGGTCTAAACAAAAATTTTCACCAATCATATCCCAAAAGATATGAAACTCAAGAAAATCATCTAAATAAGTTACACATAATAAAATATGTTGATTCTCATAGTTATTCAAACAAGGTAGTTCATCTTTTTCTAAATACATAACTAGATCCTAATGAAAACTTTTTTAATTAGGTGGATGAATTAAAATATTAGGTGCAACAATATTATTAGAAAAAAAACACCCATTTGTTCATCAAAATTAAATGCTTCATAATTAGAAATTCCCACATTCTGTGATGTTTGTTTGTCTAGATACTTCATTCTCAATTAAGTTGACATAACCAACAAGTTTAAAAATATTATCAGAAAATTCAACAATAGTTCATATCAAAATAAATAGATTCACATTCACACAAATCACCCATATAATCCAAATCATCACTAATAACATCATCCTTAAATAAAAACTACAACATATCACATTTATTGTAATTTATTATGTTAAAATTCATATTACAATTAAACTAACCACTTAGTTTGCAATCAAACTCATCGATAAATGTTTCTATCTCAATCTCAATTTCAAACTCATATTCTCTCAAAATTGCTTCTACAATAGTGCACCCTATAAAGGCATCTAGAAACCCCACACCAAATTAATGAATCAATGAAAACTATCTTAAACTCATCCTAGCTTGAAATAGTAAGATCTATTAAATTCTAAAACCAATCTTGTACATCATCTTCCAATGATTGAATAAATAGTTTCATCAATCCATCATCTTCCACCTCATATATATATGTTAATTTAATGAAATCTTGAAGATGCCTACTATGTGACACTTGATCATTCCTTTAAAACTTGGACAACTAGTTTCTAATTTCACTATGATGTAGTCATGGATGGAGGGTTTAGTTAAGAATTGTCCAACCATGAAACAAACATAGAAAACACTCAATAGATTCACACAATGGAATGGTCAAAACATGACATGAAAGGAACAATGATTTTATTGATTTATAGTTTGAATTACATCAAAAATCTTATCCGTACAAGGGCTTAAAATAGAATGAGACCTCTATATTCTTTACAATGAATTACATGCAAAATTATTGTTCATTTCTTCAATTACAATCTTTTGAGCTAATATGCAAATATGATGCTCTTGGAATTTCTATGCTTTTGGTCTATAACTAAGCTTAGGCCAATGCTAAGTGAACTCTTTTCTTTTGATTTATATCTTCTTCCCCTTGTGATGTAGCATTGATTCTTCTTTTATAGGAAGTGCAATAAAGTAAAGATGTTATGGCATTGACTGACAATTTGGTACAATGCACAATGTGCATGTAAATGTGTAGGACTTGTCTTAGATGAATGTGGCAAGATGTAAGCATTTGAACTCAATGTGGTCTTAATCATGAACCTCCTTGGTACCAATAAGTTTATATATGTATTCAAATGTTGGTGTGATATTCAAATGTTTGGAACATAGCTCAATTAGGTTTTCTTTAATAAATTTTACAAGTCACATTATATTAACTAATGATCAAAGCATTTTGTAATGATGTGGCAGGATGGACTGACATATGGAAGCTCTGATATCAATTTAGAGGATCAGTGAGAATATTGTCTAGTAATTTGATGGGTTGTAATGTTGATTATAGAATAATTGATCTCTATGGTAGGAACTAAAAGACTAGAATACTTCTAAGTGTTTGCAAAATAAAAACATGAAAGAAAATGTCTTTGGGTGGTGCAAAATTGCTCTTACACCCTAAATGCTCTAACATCAACCAACACATGTAATTGAAAAAGTGAGCCTCTCACTTTAGGGAAATTGAAGGAAATCCAAAATGGTTCACCTCAGCTATAGAAATCCGTATTGAGACTTAAATTGGCCTTCCCTTCCATCCCTTCCATTGCACCAAATATTCTTCATAATTCTTATTCCTTGTACCTATTGTTGAGTATTTCTTCAATTTATTTAGCTTGCGGTTTTGGAATTTACTTTCTCTAATTTATTTTGGTACTTCCTTCTTCCACTTCACCTTCATGATATTCATGCAAATCTATAATATTAAAAAATGGTGATATACTAAAACCTTCAAGCAACTCTACCTCATATGCATTACCAAAATCAAATTTCTTGATCCTCTAAAGACCAAACTTATTCATGTTCAACTTATTATGTGTACCCAATTGAAATATTTATTTTCTCAAATGTATCATCCCTTCATATGCAATTTTATATTCCTTATGTCTCCTCTTTATGTTATTCTTTTCTTTATACTTATTATTAATCTTTTACAACTAATTTGTTACCTCATCATGTAATATCTTCAAGTGATATGTAAATTCTTTTGGATCAACACTTCTCTTCTCTTCATATATAATATCTCTTATGATACATTCCTTGGATTATTTTCATATATTATCTCGAAAGGTCTTGTCTTCTATTTATTAAATTATTGTATGCAAACTCTACTTTCACTAACAATGTATCCCAATTACTTATTTTTCACCTAATAAACATCTCAATAAGCTATCTAGACTTAGGTTCACTATTTCTATCTATGCATTAGCCTATGAATGATTTGTGAACAAAATCTAACTTTGTCTTCATCTTTTTCCACAATTACTTCCAAGAATAAGCAACAAATGGTATTCCTATCTAAAACTATACTTCTTGGCAATCCTTGTAATCTCAAAATATTCTTGAAAAATAAATCATCTCTATGTACCACATCATTTTCTTTCTTGCATGCTATGAGTTGTTTCATCTTCAAAAATTTGTGAACTACAATTAAAATTAAATCATGACGTTTTTGCATTCTCTACAAACCTAATACAAAATCCATATTGATATCCTCCCAAGGATTCTCTTAAATTGATTGATGATTTGTATAATCCAAAATTTTGACTGCAACCTTTTTGCAACTTGATAAATTTTATAATTCTAAACATAAATTTTTACATCCTTATATACTTGCAAAAAATAGTAGTTTTCATTTATCAATGCTACTCCCTTGTCCACACCAAAATGTCTAGTTAGTCCACCACTATGCTTTTATTTTACCAAATTCTACCTCATTGAACTTCTAGAAATACTAATTGATTTCTTTTGAACAAAATATCATTTTGAATCAAGTAATCAAACCACTTACATCTTCATACAAATGTTTCATTTATTCAAATCCAATTACTTTGATTCTCATTTCAAATAATAATTTTTATCTCTTACTCAACATAGTAGGAACTCTATATGAGTTTTGAATCTTATTCTTTAATACAAAATAATAACTTTGTATAAACTCTACCAATCTTACATACCTTTGATTCAACTTACCTTGACTATTCAAATCTTGTAGTGCTTGATGATTCACATATAATGCAAACTCCTTAACAAAAAGTAATGTATCCACTTCTTTACTACTTGAATTATGGCATAAAACTTTGGATCATGCATTGAATATGTTATCCTTACATCATTCAAATTTTCACTAAAGTATGCTACTAGTTTACCTTATTGACTTAATACTACTCTAGTTATGCTATCTGATGTAGGAGCATCCCAGGTTGCAAAGCAATCTTTCATCAACCAAAAATATTTGCATTCTTTCTTTTCTTGCATTTTCAATTCAATTCAGTCATTTGCAGTTTCAGCATTTTGTGTCGTATTTTTCTGCATCTTCATGTCAGATCTCATAGAGTAGGACTTAGCATCTACATAGTGTCATCTACATCATATTCAAATTTTGGGTCATTTGGATTTGTCTGTTGAAAGTTATCACTATCAGAAGATCATCAGTTTTCACATAACAAAGCATCTAGACAATCAGTTGAAGGAGAAGGTTTGTGGATCACTTTAGTGACTTGCAAAGCCTAATGAAACATCACACATGGCACATATGGATCAGATAGACCTTCATTGAGGTTTGCACCAAGTTTCATCCATTTGCAGATAAATACCACATGTTGTAGGCCGACCTACTTGTTTCTACATGTTACATCCTTCATTGGAGTTTGTAACCTCTTATCGTCGACGCAAAGGATTCTATGCGATTGAAGATGATATATAAAGGTCTCTTAGATGCATTAGGAAGTAGTTATCAATTTTCATAAGATAGATAGATAGATTATTTTCGGGCAGGCACTTCAGTGTTGTATCTTGCATATTTGTTGTAGCCCAGAAAGTAGATATGTGAGCCATGGATTGTAGCTTGCATGTTGTCAGCATATAAGCATTTTAATTCTTTGATATTCTTAATATATGAATCTTCCATTACATGCTATGATTGTGTTGTTTCTGTTGTGTTTACTCTAGTTGCATGGTTTGGACAGTTCATTCTGTGAACCCTTTGGCCACGACTGCACCAAGTGGTATCGAAGTGAAGTTTTGAATCCTTTGGGAAGAGAAGGCATTTAGTAAGATCTTGTGGTGAAAAGATCACCAACCTAAGGCAGTCTACTTGTGTTTATCAATAGAGCACCAATTGTGAGGAAGTTGCTACCTTGTAGTCAGATCACTGAATTCAGGCAGTTGCACCGGATCCTAGGAAGAGATGCCGCCAAGGAGGATGCCTGCTATGTCCAATGTTGTTGGAAGAATGAAAGAAATGATAGAGATTATGAGGATAATGAAAGTTCAATTGGATTCTATAGAAGAAGAGGACTAAACCCTAGACATGATATCAAAAGTGATGATGAAGAATTTCAATTTGCTGACCAAAATGAAGAAGCCCTAGAAGAAGAATCAGATCAAGCAAAGATGTTGAAAGTTATTTCTAAGATTGGTAAGAGACATAGAGTAGATGTATCAAACTATACTAGAAATTTGAATCTGAAGGAATTGATTGATTGGATAAATGACTTGGAAGAATACTTTGAATATGAGGAAATTGAAGATCTAAAGAGAGTGAGATTGCAAAAACTAAGTTGAAAGGACATTCTGTTATTTGGTGGAAAGAAGTTCGGTTGGATAGGAATAGGAGAGGAAAAGAAAAAATCATAAAATGGGATAGGATGGTGACAAATTTGAAGAATCAATTCATACCTACTGACTATGAGTTGGAACTGTTGAAGAGATTGCAAAACTGTAAGGCAAAAGGAGAAATATGTGGAGTATACTGAGGAATTTCATAAGATGATCATAAGGACTAGACATAGTGAAGCAAGCAAGGAGAAAGTGGCAAGATACATAAATGGATTGAGATTGAATATTCAAGAAGAACTAAGTTTGGTGAGAATGACATGAATAGAGGAAGCATACCAGCTTGCATTGAAAGTTGAAGACAAGTTGAATAAGAAGCATGAGCAAAGACAGAGAGGTAGAGGAGGTAAATTTTAAAGACGTAGAACATATTTTAGAGGAGAAAGATCATATGCAGAGGAAAACAAAGAAAGTAGCCCATACCGGAAGGAAGAAAAGGATAATAATGCATGCTACAAAGGGAGAGATGACAGACGTTTCTACCACAACAACAGAGGGAATCAAATCATAGTTCTTACCGCAATGAAGGATCTAGGAGGGATGAAAGAGGGATTGATAAGAGATCATTCATAGGAACTTGTTTTAAGGGTGGAGGTGAAGGACACAGAGCATTTGAATGTCATCAAGGAAGTACAAGTAAGAGAACATAGAACATTGCAAGAGCAACTTATGCAGAGGAAGAACCTGTTGGATCACCTAGTTCTGTTGGAAAACCAGAGAAAGGAGAATCATTAGTCATGAGGAGAGCACTATTTCAAGCAAAGACAACTGAGGAACCACCGCAAAGGAAAAGTTTGTTCTGGATGAGAAGCAAATCAAGAGGTAAATGTTGTAAAGTGATCATTGATAGATGCAGTACTGATAATTTGGTTTCAGAGGAGATGGTGACTAAGTTGAACCTAGAGAGATTGTAATACCCTAAACCCTAATAGATAGCATGGATTCAAGATGAACATAAGGTACTGGTGAGTGAACAATGTTTGGTGAAATTTCATATAGGCTTTTATAATGATGTACTATGTGATATTATTAAGAAAAGTGTCTCAACCTTGCAACTTTGAAAGATTACTATTCTTCCTAGTTTTGGTCTTTTTGAATACTCTTTATCTTGGAGAATGGTCTGGAACCTTCAAAGTTTCCAAAAGTTTTCAAATGAGCTAAAAATAGTGAGACTTACTATTTTTAGTAAGTCCCTTGATTGAGCTCAGATTGGCCTAAAATTCTTTCCCAGAAGGTGTGGAACAGCTAAGTGAACATCTCAGGTGAGTTTCATCTCAAGATCATATCAGGATTACGAGATATTAAAGTTTCTATTTTTTGAAACTGCCAGAAAAAGTCTTTGAACTCAATTACTAGAATTGAAACTTCTCTAAATGTCCCAAAAATTGGGATAACCAGCATATCAGGTTATAGGGTGATAGATCTTTTCACGAGCTTTCAATGCATTAAACGGTTCGTCAATCAAACACCCGGATCAAAAGTTATGGCCTCCGAAAGTTGGACCTTCTCTTTTGGGAAATGTAAAAATGTGTTGGACACATAAAAGAGATGTAAAGAGGAGAGTTACATGTGTTGATGTGTGGTTTGGCACATCACAAGGCATCTTTTATTGGAGATAATTTGGGTGCCACTTTTGGGTGGTTTTAGCTCGTGGTTTTGTAATTACCATTGGCGGTGTATTGTATTTTATCTCCTATATATCAGGAACTTAAGATGGAGGTTGTATGAAAGAATCTCATAGATGTCAAATTACCTCTTGGATCTTTGGTTGGATATACTCCTGTAAAAGCTTGCTCTACAAGTATATTGTAATCGTCGTGATTCCTGAATAATATATTGGGTGGCTTTGGAGTGTGGGGTTTTTGACCTGAAAGGGTTTTCCCCATGTATATCTTGTGTTGTGAGTTTTGTGTTTGCATTTGGAAGTTGTTATTATCTTTCTGTTAATGTGCATCTTAATCTATAACTGTAAAAGGTTAAAATTTGTAAAAATCTTTCCTCAGTAGATCAGTGTAGGAAACGTTTTCCACATACCTTGCTTCCTTTTAGTTGGTATTAGAGCCTGATCACCTTTGGTTCTCGTTGTTGGGTAGAGGGTTTTTTTAGCTGATCTTCGTTTGAGTGGGAGCTTGTGCAAAGGATTTTGAAATCTTTGTTGCAGGTAAGAGATGGCGAGCACATCTGGGGGGTTTGAGATAGAGAAGTTTAATGGTAGTAATTTTGAGTTGTGGAAACTCAAAATGGAGGACATGCTTGTAGATCAAGATTTATTGGAAGCCGTATCTAGTATAAAACCAACGACAATGTCTCAAGAAGACTAGGATCTCAAAGATCGAAAAGCTAAGGGTTTGATAAGACTCTATTTGGCTGATTCAGTGCTCCTAAATATCCATGAAGATAAGACTGCAAAGGAACTTTGGAAGAAGCTTGGAGATGTTTATCAGGCTAAATCCCTAGTGAACAAGTTATTCCTACAAAAGAAATTATATTCTCGGAGGATGGAAGATGGAGGATCTATCACTGATCACCTGAATACATTCAATATGCTTGTTGCCTAGTTGACTTCTATTGGTGTGAAGATGGAGGAGGAGGATTGATGTATGACATTATTGTGTTCCTTACCAGATTCGTGGGACCAACTTGTTATGGCCATTGGGAGTACCACTACCACCTTCAAGATGGATGAAGTGGTTTCTTCACTATTATCTGAAGAGATGTGGAGAAAGTCTTCTGAATGAGCTAAGGAGGCTCTTATGGTTCTTCGTAGATCTAAAGAGAAGGGAAAGAAAAAGGATAAGAAGAAGGAAGAAAAAGGAAGATCCAAATCTCATGGGAGATCTAAGTCTCCCGAAAAGTCCAAGGCCCTATGTTGGAACTGTGGCAAACCTGGTCACTTCCGTAAGGAGTGTAAGGAGGAGAAAAAGAAAAAGAAGAAGAATTATGATTCGGATTCTGACAAGTCCTCTCAGGATGAAGGAGAAGCATTTGTCACTGCCTTAGCAACTCATGCATCTGAGGATGTGTGGCTTATTGACTCTGGTGCATCTTTTCACATGACCTCAAATTGGGGCTAGTTTTCAAAGTATGAAGAATACGATGGTGGAAAGGTGTACTTGGGTGATGATTCTCACCTAGATATTGTTGGCCATGGAAGAGTCTTGATTCAATTCCCTGATGGATGAGTAAAGGGAATCAATGGTGCTCTGCATATCCCTGGTTTGACACAGAACCTTCTTTTTGTAAGTAAATTAAATGATGTGGGTGTGAAGGTTATTTTCTCGAATGGAGGATACAAGATGACTAGAGGATCTATGGTGTTGGCTAAGGGTGTTCAGATTGGCACTCGGTTTCAGCTTGATGCATGCGCAGTTTAGTGCACTAGTGCCTTTGTTTCAAAGAAGAGAGCTTTAGAGTCTTCATCCTCACCATGGGAACTAGCAGCGAAAAAGATTGTTGCATCTACTTCTAATGGTTGTGCTTTCTGGGTACCTAAGGGTACTCATTCTATGGAGATGAAACTTCCAACTGAGAAGACAATGTTATGGGACCAAAGGCTTGGTCACATTGATGAAAAGGGTTTGAGAACCCTGAAGAATAAAAATCTTGTTGAGGGTATGAATGATTGTAACCTTGAGTTTGATTTCTATGAATATTGTATTTATGGAAAACAAAACCATGTTTGGTTTTATTCCAGTTCTCACAAATCTTCTGAGGTGTTGGACTTGATTCATTCTGATGTGTTTGGTCCTGTTAATGTTCCTTCAATTTCAAAATCTGTTTACTTTGTTTCATTCATTGATGACTACAATAGAAGGACATGGGTGAATTTCCTTAGAAGTTAATCTAAAGTCTTTAATAGATTCAAAGAGTTCAAATCTCTTGTAGAGAATTAGAAGGTAGAAAGATTAAGTGTTTGAGGACTGACAACGATGGTGAGTTCTGTTTAGCAGATTTTTACAAGTTCTGTAAAGAACAGGGGATTGAGAGGCACAAGACAATTCTGTATACCCCTCAGCAGAATGGAATTGCAAAGAGGATGAATAGAACGTTGATGGAGAGGGCAAGGAGTATGCTAAGTGGAGCTGGTCTTGAACAAAAGTTCTAGGCTGAAGGTGTTGCTATCGCTTGTTACCTAGTTAGCAGGTCTCCTACATCAGTGCTCGTTGATAAGACACCTATGGAGGTATGGTATGGTAAAAATCCTTCATTAAGACATATTCAAGTATTTGGTTGTGAGGCATATGTACATGTGCCTAAGGAGAAGAGGTCTAAGTTGGAGAACAAGACTGTAAAGTGTATCTTCATTGGTTATGGCATTGGTGTGAAAGGGTACAAGCTTTGGGATCCAGTAGCTGAGAGAGTTATGTATAGTAGAAGCATGATCTTCAGAGAGCTCAATCCTTCTTATGTTGTCTTGCAGCCAAAGAAATAAGAGAAGAAAGATGATGTGGTTCTGCTTCCTTCCACCCTTGATAAAGTTGAACCAAAAACATCTATTGGACCTGATAATGAGGAGAGCTCTAGTAGCTCTGAAAGTTCAGAAGAAGATGAAGAACCTCAACCTCAATCTTTGAGGAGGTCCACGTAGATAAGGAAGCAACCTGATAGGTTTGGTTATTCATTGCATGATTCCAGTTGTATTTTTCTTTGATTTCTAACACTGATGAGCCTAGAACTATGAAAGAGGCTATGGGTATGAAAGATGCAGGTTCCTGGAAGGAGGCCATGGAAGAGGAGATGGCTTCTTTGGAAATGAATAATACTTGGGACTCAATGCCTTTGCCTGAAGGATGAAAACCTGTTGGATGCAAATGGGTGTTCAAAAAGAAATTTAGTGTAGATGGCAGTGTTGAGAAATATAAGGCTAGATTGGTTGCGAAGGGGTATTCTCAAGTGGAGGGAATTGAGTATGGTGAGATTTTCTCTCCCGTTGCAAAGCTAACATCTATTCAGTTCCTATTATCTCTTGCAGCAGTGTATGATCTAGAAGTGGAACAGATGGATGTGAAGACAACATTCCTTCATGGTGACTTGGAGGAGGAAATCTATATGTCACAGCCAGAGCACTATGTGGTGAAAGGTAAAGAAAATTTGGTTTGCAAGTTGGAAAAGTCTTTGTATGGTTTGAAACAGTCTCCTAGGATGTGGTATCAGAAGTTTGATGCCTTTGTGTTGAGTATTGGATTTCAGAGATCAAAATCAGATCATTGTGTTTACTACAAGTTTGACAATGATCACATTCTCATTATTGCATTGTATTTCAATGATATGTTACTAATTAGGAATGGTAAAAGTTTGATTTCTGATTTGAAGTCTCTGTTGTCAGCACAGTTTGAGATGAAAAATCTAGGGGCAGCTCGATACATTCTGGGAATGGAAATTAGAAGAGACAGAGAAAACAAAAAACTTTGGTTAGGCTAGAGTAAGTATGCTAACACTATGCTGGAGAGATTCAAAATGATTGATTGCAGACCTTTGACTGTTCATGTTACAATGGGGACAAATTTATCAATTGAAGATTGTCCATAGTCTCCTTTCTGAGATAGAGGATATGAGCAGAGTTCCTTATGCTAGTGCGGTTAGCAGTTTGATGTATGTGATGGCTTGTACAAGACCAGACATTGCCCAAGTAGTGGAAGTCCTTAGTTGATTATGGCTAATCTTGGATGGGTACATTGAGATGCAGTGAAGAGAGTGTTCATATATTTGTGGGGTACTTCTGAGTATTCCTTATGTTATCATGGTTATCCTACAAGACCTTGGCATTCATTTTGTATTCATGGATTTGTGGATTCAGATTGGGCAGGTGACATTGATAGCAGGAGATCCACCAGTGCTTATGTGTTCACTATGTTTGGTGGTGCTATTAGTTGGATGAGTAAGCAGAAACATGTGGTCGCTTTGTCCACTACTGAAGCTGAGTACATGGAAGCAACTCATGCTTGTAAAGAAGCCATTTGGCTTAAGAGATTATGTTCTGATGTTGGGTTTGATGCAGGGAATATTACTATTTGTTGTGATAGCTAGAGTGCCATATGTTTGGTGAAGAATCCTACTTTCCACGCAAGGACTAAGCATATTGATGTCCAGTACCATTTTTTTCGTGACATGGTAGAGGATGGGAAGGTAAACTTGGAAAAAGTTGAAACTTTAATGAATGTTGCAGATTCCTTGACAAAACCTGTGAGCATAGAGAAGTTCAGATGGTGTTCAGAGTCTATGGGCCTCACAGCCCCTAGCAACTAAATCATGGTGTTGATACTCCCTTTGCTCTTGTAAGGTGTTTGACAAGTGGGAGAATGTTAAGAAAAGTGTCTCAACCTTGCAACTTTGAAAGATTACTATTCTTCCTAGTTTTGGTCTTTTTGAATACCCTTTATCTTGGAGAATGGTTTGGAACCTTCAAAGTTTCCAAAAGTTTTCAAACAAGCTAAAAATAGAGAGACTTACTATTTTTAGTAAGTCCTTCGATTGAGCTCAGATTGACCTAAAATTTTTCCCGAAAGGTGCGGAACAACTAAGTGAACATCTCGGGTGAGTTTCGTCTCAAGATCATATCAGGATTGCGAGATATTAAAGTTTTTTTTTGGAAACTACCAGAAAAAGTCTTTGAACTCAATTACCAGAATCAAACTTCTCTAAACATCCTAAAAATTGGGATAATCAGTGTAGTATGTTATAGGGTGATAGATCTCTTCACGATCTTTCTGATGCATTAAATGGTTTGTCAATCCGACACTTGGATCAAAAGTTATGGCCTCTGGAAGTTGGACCTTCTGCTTTGGGAAATGTAAAAATGTGTTGGACACATAAAAGAGATGTAAAGAGGAGAGTTACACGTGTTGGTGTGTGGTTTGGCACATTACAATGCATCTTTGATTGAAGATAATTTGGGCACCACTTTTGGGTGGTTTTAGGTCATGGTTTTGTAATTACTATTGGCGATGTACTGTATTGTATCTCTTATATATCAAGAACTTGAGATGGAGGTTGTATGAAAGAATCTCATAGATGTCAAATTACCTCCTGGATCTCTGGTTGGATATACTCCTATAAAATCTTTCTCTGCAAGTATATTGTAATCTTCGTGATTCCTGAATAATATATTGGGCGGCTTTGGAGTGTGGGGTTTTTTACCTGAAAGGGTTTTCCCCACGTATATCTTGTGTTGTGAGTTTTGTGTTTGCATTTGGAATTTGTTATTATCTTTCTATTAATGCGCATCTTAATCTATAACTATAAAAGTTTAAAATTTGCATAAATCTTTCCTCATTAGATCAGTGTAGGAAGTGTTTTCCACATACCTTGCTTCCTTTCAGATAGTATGTCAATGGATGTATGTCATATATTATTGGGTAGACCATGGTAGCATGATAGAAAGGCTATACATGATGGGAGAAAGAATACTTATACTATAACATTGAATGGGAAGAAACATATCTTGATACCTTTGGAAGATGAGCCTAAGAGTGAAGTATGTGGAACTGCTATAATCTGTTTGGTTGATGGAAGGAAATTCTTGGTAGGATTAAGACATGAAAATATGTGTTTTTCTTTGATTCCTTAGAAGTGCAGAGACTGTTACCAAAAAAGAAGAACCACCACCCGAGGAGATAACTGAATTGTTGATAGGGTATGAATACATCATATCAGATAATGTACCTAAAGGATTGCCACCAATTCAGAGTATCAGTCATCATATGGACCTTATACCTGGAGCTAGCTTACCTAACAAAGTAGCACACTAGATGACACTAGCAGAAAATGTAGAGCTGAATAGACAGATACAGGAATTGTTGAGAAAAGGATTCATCAGAGAAAGTTTAAGCCCATGTGTGATACCTACAGTACTAGTACCAAAGAAATATGGATAATGAAGAATGCGTACAGACTCTAGAGCAATCAACAAGATCATAGTTAAGTATAGATTTCCATTGCCAAGGATGGATGACATCATGGATTGTTTGAGTGGAGCAAAGTATTTCACAAAGATAGACTTGAAGAGTGGATACCATCATATTGGGATTTGAGATGGAGATGAGTGGAACACTGCATTTAAGACAAATGAGGGATTGTATGAATGGTTAGTGATGCCTTTTAGATTGACTAATGCACCAAGTGCTTTCATGAGGTTTTGAAAAAATTCTTGGGTAAGTTTGTTATTGTATACTTGGATGATATTTTGAACTTTTTGTAAGACAAAAGAAGAACATTTGTGGCATATTAGACAAGTATTGCAGAGGTTGAGGGAAGAGAAAATGCTAATAAATATTAAGAAATGTAGTTTCATGAAGGAAGAATTGGTGTATTTGGGATTTGTGATTTCTGCGGAAGGATTGAAGATGAACCCTGAGAAGGTTAGAGCAATTGTTGAGTGGCCAACACTAGAGAGCATTGGAGAGGTAAGATCATTTCATGGATTAGCAAGTTTCTACCGGAAGTTCATCAGAAATTTTAGTTTAGTATGCACACCAATGACAAAGATAATGAGAGGTGACAGCAAGGATTTTAAGTGGACATCACGAGTAGATAAGAGTTTTGAATTGTTGAAGCAAAAAGTGACAAAGCAGCTAATGTTAGCATTACCAGATTTCAACAAAGTATTTCAAGTAGATTGTGATGCTAGTGGGAATGCAATAGGCGCAGTGTTAAGAAGAGAGACATGTAGCATATTTCAGTGAGAAGTTGAATGATGCAAGGAGAAGATATTCAATTTATGTTCAAGAGTTCTATGCTATAATTCAAGCTTTGAAGAAGTGGAGACATTACTTGTTGCCTAAGGAATTTGTATTGTACACAGATCATCAAGCTTTGCAGTATTTGAATAGTCAAGGAAAGTTGAATCAGAGACATATGAGATGGGTAGAGTTCATACAGAGTTACACATTTGTATTGAAGCATAGGAGTGGGAAGTCAAACAAAGTTGCAGATGTATTAACCAGAAGAAGGAATTTGTTGGTAGAGATGAGAGTAGAAGTATTAGGTTTTGAGGAAATGAAGCATATGTATGAAGAGGATCTTGATTTTGTACAACCATGGAGAGCATGTAAGGAACCTATTGTGACATATAGAAGTAAGTGGTTGGATTATTTCATTCAGGAGGATATGTTGTTTAAAGGAAATCAATTGTGTATACCTAGGAGTTCAATGAGGGATAATTTGCTCAAGGAGAAGCATAGTGGTGGATTAGTAGGACATTTTGGAATTGATAAGGCTGTAGCTTTGGTAAGTAAACATTACTTTTGACCTTAGATACATAAGGATGTAAGGAAGTTTGTGCAGAATTGTAGAGTATGTCAAGTTGCAAAAGGGAGTAGTCAAAATACTAGGTTGTACAAATCTTTGATAGTACTAGAGAGACCTTGGGAAGACATAAGCATGGATTTCATATTAGGATTACCAAGAACATAGAGGGGACATGATTCTATATTTGTAGTGGTGGACAGATTTTTAAAGATGTCACATTTCATTCCTTGTAAGAAGATAAATGATGCAGTGCATATTGCTGACTTATTTTTCAAGGAGATTGTGAGATTGTATGGATTACCCAAGAGTATAGTTTCAGACAGGGATACAAGAATCATTCGATACTTTTGGAGGACATTGTGGAATAAGATGAAGACAGACCTAAAATTCAATTCAACATATCATCCATAGACAGATGGACAATCAGAAGTGGTAAATAGGAGTTTGGGAAACTTGTTGAGATGTTTAGTAGGCGATAAGGTAGGAAATTGGGATCTAATTCTACCACAAGCAGAATTTACATACAATAATTCAATGAATAGGAGTACATGGAAGACACCATTTGAGATTGTGATCGAGTGAAAGCTAGAGGAGTTGGAGAGTTGAGAGACATCAGTATGGAGAATAATAGAAGTGTCAAGGCAGAATGATTTGCAGGATACATGGAGACACTACATAATCAGGTCAGGAAGCATTTGAAGGAGATGAATAGTAAGTATATGGAGAAAGCAGATGAGAAGAGGAGACACAAAGAATTTTTAGTGGGAGATGAAGTAATGGTATATCTGATAAAGGAGAGATTTCCAGTATAGACATACAACAAGTTGAAGATGAAGAAATTTGGACCTTGTAAGATTCTTAGGAAGTTTGATTCAAGAAATGCATATGAAGTGGAGCTACCAGAGACATTTGGTAAATCATCTATATTCAACATTACAGACCTATATTAGTATCATGAAGGAGAGTCAAGTGACAGCATTGAGTATGGTTTAAAGAATCAGTTACCACAACAACAACTGAAGAAAATAGAGGACATCTTGGATAGAAAAGTTGGATGTAGCACGAGAGGCAAGCAGTACAGAGAATACCTAGTCAAGTGGAAAGGAAGACCGAAAGAAGATTCATCATGGATTTATCAGGCTGAGGTAGACTGCCTTGGTTTTCCTCCAGCCCTAGCAAAGTGAGGGACTCACTTTTTCAACAACCCTAAGTGTCTGATGCAAGAGCATCCCAGGTTGTAGAGCAATCTTGCATCAACCAAAAATATTTGCATTCCTTCTTTTCTTGCATTTTCAGTTCAGTTCAGTCAATTGCAGTTTTAGCATTCTGTACCACATTTTTTTGCATCTTCATGTTAGATCTCGCAAAGTAGGACAGCATCTACATAGTGTCATCTACATCATATTCAAATTTTAGGTCATTTAGATTTGTCTGCTGAAAGTTATCGCTATCAGAAGATCATCAGTTTTCATATAACAGAGCATCCAGATAGTCAGTTGAAGGAGAAGGTTTACGGAGCACTTCTGTGACTTGAGGAGCCTAATGAAACATCATACATAGCACATATGGATCAGATAGACCTTCCTTGAGGTCCGCACCAAGTTTCATCCATTTGTGGAGCAATACCACATGTTGTAGGTCGACCTACTTGTTTCTACACATTACATCCTTCATTGGAGTTTGTAACCTCTTGTGGATGATGTGGAGGATTCTATGAGCTTGAAGATGATATATATAGGTCCCTTAGATGCATTAGGAAGTAGTTAGCGATTTTCATAAGATAGATAGATAGATTCTTTTTGGGCAGATACTTCAATGTTATATCTTGCATATTTGTTATAGCCCAAAAAGCAAGCCTGTGAGCTTTAGATTGTAGCCCGCATGTTGTTAGCATATTCAAGAATTGTAATTCTTTGATATTCTGAATATATGAATCTTCCATTGCATGCTATGATTGTGTTGTTTATGTTGTGTTTACTCTAGCTGCATGGCTTGGACAGTTCATTTTGTGAACCCTTCAGCCATGACTACACCACTATCACTGGCATCAAAATCCACTTTAAATACCTTGTCAAAGTCTAGAAATGCTAACACTAGTTTTTTTGTAACCTTCTTTTTCAAAAATCCAAAGTTTCTATGTGCTTCTACATTCCGCTCAAAGTCTCTTTTATCTTCTCTCATACTCTTAGTTATTGGCACGCATATGCCACTAAAATCTCTATGAACATTTTGTAAAAACTAGACAATCCATGAAAATTTCTTACCTCTAAATTACTCTATAGTGTAGGTCAATCAATAATTTATTTCACCTTTTTTAGATTTGACTTCATACCATATAATGAGATTAAAAATCGCAAATATATTAAATCTTCCTTCATAAAACTACATTTCTTTGTATTGACCAAAAATTTCTCCTCTTTCATTATCTGTAATACAAACTTGATATGTTTTAGATGTTCCTTCATAGTCTTATTGAAAAGAAGAATGTCATCCAAATAAACAAACATAAACTTACCTAAATATAACTTTAATACCTTATCAATCTCATATTTTTTCTTGTTGTGTTAGTCAACCCAAAGGGCATAACTAACCACTCATATAATCCTATTATCTTAAATGTTATCTTCCATTCATCTCCTCTTATTTTGATCTAGTGATAACTACTCTTCAAATATATCTTGTTGAAATATCTTGTCCCACTCAAATAGTTCATTAAATCATCCATCCTAGGTAATGAAAATTTACATTTTTTGTGATATTATTTATTTCTCTTCAATGTATACACATTCTTCACTTTCCTCCTTTATTTGGTGCTAGTACTGCTTGTACCACATAGGGACTCAAACTTTCTTTGATCAAACCCTTCTCTAATAATACCTACACCTATTTGTTTCATCCTTTATTTTTCTTGGTGTCATTCTATATGTAGCATTATTTGGTAAACTTGCTCCTAGAATTAAATCTATATGATGATTGGTACTCTTCAATAGTGGAAATTCATTTAAAATATTATTTGATATTATATCATTGTATTTTGTAAGCAATTCTATTTTTTTTGTTTGTGGTCGGTTACCTTCATCTATGCTACTGTATAATCTAAGAATCAATGTAAAACACAACTTTTCATGTTTTAGACCATCTAGCAACTTTCTACCATCCACCAAAAAAAATTTAGCATTACCACATACCTATCTTTCCTTCTATTTCAATAGAGTAAGAATGTGTTTTTCACCACCCTTCATTAAATTTTAATTGTTTCCCTACCATTATATATAGTTTTTCTATCACATTTCCATAGTCATCCTAACAATAAAAAACTTATATAGGCATAAGATCATACAACACCTCATTATAATATGATAAGATTGACCAAACATTGTGTACTTACCAACACCTTATGTTCTTTCTATAACCATGAAATTTTGTAAGGACTAGGATGCTCTATTCATTTCAAGTTCAACTTATCATATCTCTTGACACTAGATCATTAGTAATAACACTATCAATGATAACTTTATAGTTCACTTACCATCCATCTTACATATTATTTTGAACAAATTTCTTCTTTGAACTAGTTCATCTCTATCCATACCATCAAGTTTCAACAAAACACTTTTCATCAACAAAGACTCACCTCTTTCTAGTTTATCTATTTAGATTTAAGATCTAATTGATTATTGATTTACACATGTGTGACTCTGGTCCTTCCTTTAATTCTTATGATATTACTTTCATGATATTGGGGACACTCAAATGTTCTATGTTCTTCAACTCCACATTTGAAACAATTTCTTCCAAATGATCTTCCACTTCCTCTACCATATCTTCCTCTACCTCACTAATATTCAGCATATCTTCATTGTAGTAAGAACTATCACCTCCTTTTTTTAGCATATTCATAATAATGTCTTCTACCACCATATTAATATCATCCTCTCTAGAATCTACCACCTCAAACATTTATTCTATTCTTATAGCAATGTTAACAACACCTTAACCTCTACCCACTCTTCCTACATGTATCTTAACTTTTATATTTGAGATGCAAAGAGATTCAAATTTAGTGGTCTATTTACAACAAGATTTCCCTTGATGCCTTCCACATAAAACATTATATTGAAAGATATCTACTATCACTTTCCTTCTTTAGGATTCAAAATTAACTTTGATACCACTTGGTGCAATCATAAATAGGGATTTTAGTAAAGAACTATCCAACCATGCAACAAACATAACAAACACTCAATAGATTCACAAACTAGAATGATTAAAACACAAAATATGGATGAAACAATGATTTTATTGATTCATAGTCTAAATTACATCAATAGTCTTAGCTATGAGGGCGTACAATTAAAACAAGCTCAGTCTTATTTACAATTATTACATGCACAATTAGTATGTCATTCTTCAATTAGAATCTTATAGGTTGATATGCAAAATATTATGCTCTTGGTCTAGGATTAAACTTTAGCTAGTGCTAAGCTAATTCCTTTATTTTGATTTCTAGATTCTTCCCCTTATGATGTGGTATGATTTGTATTTTATATCAAGTGTAATGGAGTAAAGGTGTTATGGAATTGACTAGCAATGTGGTACAATGCTCAATGCATATGTAAACATGTAGAAGGACCCATCTTAGATGAATGTGACAAGATATAAGTATTGGAACTAAATGTAGTCCTAATCATGAACCTCCTTGGGATCAATAAGTTTATATATGTATTCAAATGTTCACATGAGATTCAAATGTTTGGAACACAACTCAATTAGGGCCTCTTTAAACAATTTGACAAGTCACATTGTGTTTACCAATGATCACAACATTTGGCAATAATTTGGCATGATGGAATGTCATGTGTGCAATCTCTAATATCAATTTCAAGGCTTGGTGAGCAATATGCATTATTGTATAGTGAGAATACTATCTAGGCATTCATAAGTTGATGTGTTGAAGGGTTGAGTGTAGAAAGAAATGAATTCCATGGCAAGAACTAAATGACTACAATACTTTTAGCTACCTACAAATTTTAAAAAATACAAAAGAATGTTTTTTTGGTGATGCAAGATTGTTGTTACTCCTTACATATTGTTGCATTACACTAGGTACTATAATAGGAAAATTGGAAATAAAATTAAAATTTAATGATTTGTAACTTCTAACACTCATAGGCACTTTTGTTAGATAATAATGGTTTAAGAAATTAATTTTGTAAGAGGATTATAAATGCAGAGATAAAAAAAAATAACATTCATCTTGCTACTCACTATGGGATTGCAAATTATCATGTACATGATAATATTTATAGTGAATTTCTAGTTTAGAAAATGTTCACCTTGATTTGCAACACTTATTCAAAGGATAAAATAGACTAATCTCTAGGATGAGGATAAAAATATTACTCTAATGATTATTCTACCATTAAAGTTCCATGTAGGGGAAATGGGTATTTGAGGATTACTAAAACTTTTCTTGTACCATAGCTTCTAATAATTTAAAATCTCCACCTATAGGTATAGATTAATTTCCTCTTACTGTGTAGTGATATATAGACAAACATACTCCCCTTGATTTCACCCATAATATTCTAATATGAGAATATAAAGACATCCATATGAAACATGATAATAGAGAATAATATGCACTTGAAAATAATATTTTGTAGAATGCACATGATTAAAGTACCTTCAAAATATGAATCTTTCTTGAATTCCAATAAGTATGAATTTCCATAAACTATGCACATGAATTTATTTTCTCTAGAACTTTAATCTCCACCTTAGAATTGAAATGATTTAAATCCCTAGAAGTATATCTACGAATGTTCTCCCATTAAATATGCTACTACAAAATAGATCATCCCTAATCATTTTGAACATATTAAACATTAATATTGCACACATATATGCAAAGTTTTCATGGTAGTAGAGGTTATTTAAAATAATGATAGTAGAGTTGCCATCTCTTACAAAGAGGACACACCTTTATGAATTAGATTGATCTTCAAGGACAAAAGTAATCTAGATTCATGCCACTACCAAAGCTACACTAAACACAACCTAGGGACTTCACAACCATGACAAAGTATAATATGGTTGAATGATATTTGCAAGTAACTAGACACGATAATGAAATTTTTAGTTAGCTTAACTTAGATTTACACAATAACAATAATGAACACAAAAAGTGAGTACACCTAGAATAAATCAAAACTAATATAGCAAGAATTTATTATTCTATTGGTGCAAAGTTGATGAAATGCCAACAACACCAGAACAAGCAACACAACTAACCATAGTACTAAAATAAAAAGGTAATCAAATAAAATATCAATTGATTCAAACATTATAAACAAATATCCTCAACAATGGTGTCATTCCATTGGTGTAAGTTGATGGGATAACACTACACTAAATGGCTAAACAGGGAATAATGCTAATAGATGAATCATTAATATAATAGGGCTTAATTATAGAACAATAAACAAACAAACCTTAGCATTAGATGTCCACAACAATGAAACCACTCTATTGATGCTTCAAATCACATTCTACTATTCTAGAAGACACACAATAAGAAATAACCTCATGGAACAAGTTTGGCTATACAATTAGCCAGGATTCATGAATACACTACAAATGGTTCAAGCCAACTAACAAGAGTAGAAAACTCTTCTACACTTCTAACTCTGCTAGGCTAAGGAGAGTGTTCCTTTGAGATTTTAGAGGATAGTTAAAGATATTAAAATGATATGGTCAGATGACTTAGCCATACCCTATGTATAAGGACAACTTAAATATTATCACTATGTACCCCTTATAGTGGCTTATTGGTCTCTTAGACCATAATTTATAAATAAAAGATTAATACTATGTTATAATGCAACTAAATTGCAAAATTGTATCAATATCCAAAAATTCAAAGTCGTTTACAGTTTCCTACTTCATGGGTAACCTATGATAACCCAAAACATGTACAAAGCTTCTAAGGATAACCAAACAAGTGCAGACTCTCAAACTATTTGGCATATGTAGGTATCCATGAGCTCAGGAAAACTAGTAAGGACATAACTCATAATAATTTATAGAGAAGAAATGATCTATTTGTTATAAATTATGATCAATTGCTAAAAGAGGATTGATGTATTAATCCATTTGGTGCTATAGTCAAGACCTAAAGACATGGGTAAGTACATATATAAATCTAAGACTAAGAGAATCAAAAGTACATTTAAGATCTCATTTGTTTAGTTACAGTTTCATTCAAAGTGAAATTCCTAGAATCAAGAAACATCACATGATAAAACATCCTTAATAATCCATAAACAAAAAATATTTTTGTATGCTATAAATAAAAATCTTTTACATCTATATGAAAGAAGCAAGGTAGAAAATGTGGACCTAGACATGAATCTCTCACCCCCTAAAATTCCTTCCTAAATATGGAGACATTCACATTATGGAGATGATAACCACTTGTAAAAACCTATAAATTTATAAACACTAAGTTACACCATACTTTATATTTGAGCAATAGAGTTTGACACTAGAAAATAATCAAATGAAAGGATAAACTATACATATTTTGCCTAAAGGATCCCTTCACCAAAGGGAAAATTACATTTAAACAAAATAATTATTACCTAATTTTCCTAGATAAATGGCATATGTTCCTTTCCCCATTGTTTCACATACTCCATACCAAAAAGAAGAATCAAAATTATTACATGTAGATCTTTTCTCTACATGCTCATATTAGTCTATCAACTTCTTCTTCATAGGATCTTTAATTGTATAATCAGAGAATGGCTTCAGTAGGACTTATGTTCTTTTTTTAGCATCTTAGTGGTGAAATAGTTCCCCTTTGATAAGTTTTGATTTTGGGCACACAATTTATCCATTTTGAATTTACTATTTAAATGGATAAAAAATAAATAAATAGATGACTTTGGAACTATTGGATCATTTACAAGATCAACAGTGCATGTATTATTTTGAAGTTGCCAATTTGATAGCTTACCATTGGATGAATGTTGCCAGGATGTCATACTGGTGGGCCACATTTGATTTTGTAGCCTTTGAAAGGGTTGAGAAGGAAAGAAAGTAAGAACTTATATGCATGTCATATCACAAATTTATGCATCCCAAGAAGATTGTTAGTCTAACAAGTTCCTATTGCACTATTAGCTAGTAGTACATGCAATTGTACTAGTAGGTCCTTCTCTTTGAAAGAGTAATACACACGTAAATATATAGTACATATTGGAACCATTTAATCATTTGCAAGATCAATGGTGCATGCATTGTTTTGGAGTTATCAATCTAAAATTTTCAAAAGGTTTCACTATTAGTTCATAGGCAACATGTAAGCATTTCAATGGTCCTACAATTCGAAGAAGCACAAAGAAATTTTGGTGTCATCATAGGGCACTTGGCAGTTTTGTGCTCATTTTTACAATTTCCAGTCTAACAGGTCCCTTTTATTGTACTATTGGCAGAAAATATGTGAAGGACACAATAGTTGGACACATTCCAAACTATCCATTTTTTTATAGGAAACCTTCATTTAATATCCAAAGCACCTTAATGAAAAATCAAATCTGTCACAAGTAAAAGCATGTTGTTATTTCAAATCTCTTTCTTAGAATAATGAAGACTACCACTTCCAAAAGATTGTAGAACATGCCAAAGTTTTAGAATGATATTCATTTGAATTTAAAATTTTGGCATGATCATGCAACACTCATTGTTTTTATTTTTTTTGGGTGCAATAGTTCTAATTTTACTAGGCATGTAGGATATATAATATCTTAGTGCTTATAGAGAGGGAGAAGATGAAGAATGGTCATGCCATAAAGGATCTATAAACTTTTATTTTCTCAAATATTTTGTTAATGGAAATAGCCTCCATATGTTAGAATCATTTAACTATTAGTTGAACTTATATTTGTGCACTATTATCAAGTGAATATATGAAGTGATATTTTCATCCCTCTACATTATTCATTTGAGAGCCTTTTATTTAGTTCATTCTTTACTTGTATGTTTTCTTTAGATGTGTTTGTGTAAGATTGTGTTGTTGACAAATAATAACTCTACCTAGTGAATAGTAGATATGTTCATTTAGATTAATTTAGTTCTTGAATTTTCTCCTTCCTTTTTCCTTCCACTTCAGTTTAGGATAAATTGATTAAAAAATATTAGAAGAGCTAGATTCTAAAATCTCAGAGGTTTCTTTACTAGTCACATCCCACACTTGCAATATTCCCATGTTGATGCAAGTTTGCACAAGAGTGTAGATTTGAATGTCAATAATTTTGCCACACTTGGTGGGACTTAAAGAACTAGCATAGCTTAAATCTATCAAATGAAGTATTGTGGCTAGAGTTTAACCTTATTTTATGATTAGAAGGCTTATAACTAGATATTTTATAGATACTCACCCTCATGTCCTAGTTTCACCTCTTGTTATCACTACTAGGAGGAGAATTATCTAGTCAAATCCATCACCTCCTCCTCCAATGGAAACATGATAAATCCTCAAAAAAATTGTGAATTGGAATAGCGGTAGCCCTTTAATTTCCCCAACTCCTCCTACTACTTTAGACCCCTTATTGCTAATGCTTTAAAATCCCTCCCAAGATTCACAAGGGAAGATTTTAAGACTCCTGTAAAATATCTTCAAGATTTTGCAGACATATGCATAATGCATTATGTTACAAAACAAAATATTCTATGATATACTTGTATCTTCCTTTAAAGGAAACACATTAGATTGGTATTGTTCATTAGTGCTAAACTCCATTGCCTCATGGGATCAGCTTGGAGATGCTTTCTATGAAATATTCAATGAACAAGGAGATAAATTTTCATTACTACAATATTTGATCTCACTATAAAGAGGGCACCACAAGAATCCATCACTAATTTCAATACCAAGTGTAATAAGACTTGGGAAAGAATACCTACTTCTGCATAACCACCAATTAAGATGGCATTTGACTTCTATTTCAAGTATTTTAATTTAGATATCTATATAATGATTAAATCATTAAGAGGACAAAATCTTCCTACAAAATATGACCTGGCATTCAGAGTTGAGAATAATTTGATAGATGCGGGGAGGCTTACTCCAAGGCCACCTATGCCCATGTTTCTTGAATTTT
This sequence comes from Cunninghamia lanceolata, assembly GCA_027924645.1. Classification (NCBI taxonomy): domain Eukaryota; kingdom Viridiplantae; phylum Streptophyta; class Pinopsida; order Cupressales; family Cupressaceae; genus Cunninghamia; species Cunninghamia lanceolata. The sequence goes on from BSBN01000515.1 coordinate 4,734,703, forward strand.
CACTTCCAATGTAGATTGAGCTGTCAAGTACAAATCTTTCCTTGTCAAACATGTCTCAAGTTCATCCTCCTATGTATATCTATCCACTAAAATCATGCATCTACATCACAAGATGCTCCAGAATGGATGAAATGAAGAATATATTATGGATCTTTTCAAATGATATCATCAACTTAAATACCTAAAGAAAGCAACATATCCCAAGTTGATGTATTAGAACCATCAAGGTTTAAGAACCCAGTATAAACTGAGAAAATGTCAAAATTAGCATAATCAAGGACATGCAACCACATAATAAGATTATATTGATGGAAATGTCATTGTAACAAGTTCCAAACAATCTAGTAAGTGACCTAGTTTCAAAAATAACTTTGTAGAAGATGCCACTATGTGGTGCCTTCCATGTAATAATGTTCATGCTGCCAAAGCCTATCCATGAGGAAATTTATAAAAAATGTTTCCAAATAAATACAAGTTGTTGCTAGGGTGTGAATTTCAATTCTAGAAGCTCTGTATCAATCCACAAGAGTTTAGAATGTAGTTCTAACCACTTGAATTCAATGTATGTCTCTAGAACAAGAGGAAATTGTCTTATAACATGCATTATTCTCATGGACAAAAGAAGAAGAAGAAGCAGTCTTTGTGAATGATCCAACTACTTGTAAAACCCCTCAAGTATAATCTAACTACTTCAGAAGGTCTAAGAGGAGAATATTGGAAAATTAAAATCTAGAATCTTAGCCTAAGCCTCTGATCTAGAGAGTTACAACTATCCTGAATTATAATCTTGTAGTTTAGAGGTAGGAGATGGCAAATATGAACCAACAGTCTGAAGTTGTTCAAGTGTAGTTCTCATGAGCTACCAATGCTATAGTTGAAAGACTAAGATATTAGGCTAACCCAAGTTACCCTACAAAAGTTCAAATTGTTGGTCCACTTAATGTAGTGGAATAATTAAACAAAATAACTATGAATGTCTCTATGTGGGATGTTCTATCTCTAAAAAAAGGAGTTTACTTCAAGAATCCTTGAAGATGTAAGAGAATCTAGTTAAAATGACAACTCAATCCATTAACATAGGAAGGAATGTAGTTAACCAATGAAAGTTCATCCTAGCTAATCAACCTACTACTTTTCACACTTATGGCATAACGATTAGTAAACCCAAACCTATGCCTTTTTACTTAACATTAATAATCAGGAAAAATTATTGCATAATTCCATGATAGACTCTAGTGCAAGCATATTGGACATGCCCAAAAGCATTTTTTATGCAATGGAATTAACTTATGAGAATATAGAGAAGGGAATAATGCAATTAGATGGGAAAATAGTCTAGACAATAGGGATCATCAGAAACCTTCCCCTTACTTTATATTCTTGTCCTAATGTCATTATTTCCCAAGATGTCATAATGATTGATATCGCTTTGGTCTTTGGCCTATGTTTTTCAAGAGAATTCACTACTAAAATAAGAGGCTATCTTTTGCTAGATTGGTATCACCTCATTCTTAGGACCAAATATGGTTTGAAATTAAAAATTGATGCAAGGACTTCCAAAGGTCATAACTTTTGACTCAGATGTGGGTTTTCTACGAAATTTTACAGGTGGATGCATTATGAGGTGGCCAGTGGTTTCCCAACCTGCCCTAGTGGGTTGGACCCCGTCTTGGCACTTTTTTGGGTTTAGTGTTTTTTTTCTAGATTTTTAAAAAGTTGCTTTTGTAATAACTCGAAACTCATGTTTCGAATTTAGAATATTAGTTGGCCTTTCATCCTACCTTAGTTTTAGGAAGTTTTTGGGAAAAAACTGGATTCTCAAGATATGATTGTAAAATTACCTAAAATGGAAAAACCTGACAATTGTCGAAATCTGCCAAAAAAGGTAATTTTTTTTTTTCTTTTTTTGTTTTCTTTGATATAAGAGAGTTTTCTCTCATTGTAGCAGCAGAGTTGATGAATAGAAGTTTTTTTATGTTCCAACTTCAAAATCTTTGGCTCTCATATGTTTAATGGCACAATTCTATTGAGTGTATGTTGTGTGATGCATCATCTAGTATCAGAGCAGGAAGATGGCTGGGAGAGGAAGAGGAAGAGGTGGTCTTGCCCAGATGCATAGAGAAATGCAAAATCTGCAAAGGCAAATAGCAGAACTTACAACACAGATGGAAAACCAAAGACTGGGTAGAGGAGAAGACGAATCTGATGAAGAGATAGGTCGAGGAGGTGCAAATCAAAATACAGAACATGAAGAAGAAGAATTAGAAGGCATGAGTTTTGAAGAGAGGATGCTCAGGGCCTTAGAAGGGAAAAATGAAGGGATCAAGGTAGATGTTTCAGATTATGCAGGTAGTCTTAAACCAGAGGAGTTGATAGACTGGTTGAATGACATGAGAAATTTTTTTGAATGGAAATCCATGACAGAGGAGAAGAAGGTAAAATTTGCATGCACCAAATTAAAGGGTCATGCAATGATTTGGTGGGATCATCTTCAAAAGGAATGAACAAGGAAAGGCAAGGATAAGATCAAGACATGGAATAAAATGGAGAAGAAGTTGAGAGAAAAAATTTTGCCCATAGATTATGTGCAAACCCTTTTTCGTACGTTTCAAAATTTAAAGCAAAACCTCTCTTCTGTGTAAGATTATACAAATGAGTTTTATACACTGTCTATATGTATAGAGCATCAAGAAACTAATGAACAGATGACTGCTAGATATGTGAATGGCCTAAAATTTTCTATTCAAGATGAATTGAGCATGCATCAACTCAACAATATGGAAGAGGCTTACCAATTGGCTCTAAAGGCTGAAGAAAAACAAAACAGATAGTACCATCAGAGGAATAGAGGAGGAAGAAGGGGTACATCAACCCCATTTCAAGGAGGTTCAAATTATGGTAGGGGAGAGTCATCCCATGGATTGGAAAAATAAGTAGACACTTGACAAGATCCTCTGAATCAAGAATGAGGAAGGGGATTTCAAAGAGGTAGAGGTTATGGTAGCGGTAGAGGATGGGAAAACCAGATAAGGCCTTTCACTTATTTCAGATGTGGAGGAGAAGGTCTTAGGGCATTTGAATGCTCAAATTATAACATGCAAGAAAGAAATCAAGGAGGACAACCTAGGGTGAACCTGATTCAAACGCAACATGTAGTGGAAGGGACAGAACTAGAGGTTCCACCAAATGTGGGAGAAAGTCTCATGATGAGAAGAGCAATGGTGATTCCAGAGAAGGAGAAAACACAAGCCAAAAGCTCTAATGGTTCATGGCTTCAAACCAATATCTTCAGAACCAGATGCACTTCAGGTTGCAAGATATGTCAAGTTATTGTTGATGGAGGTAGTTGTGAACATATGGTTTCTAAAGAAATGGTAGAAAAATTAAATTTGCATTGTGAAAAACATCCTCATCCGTACCGCATTGCATGGTTTAAAAAGGGAAATGAAGTCACTATTGATAAAAGATGCCTAATTAAGTTTAGCATAGGGAGGATCTATTAGGATGAGATATGGTGTGATGTTGTCCCAATGGATGTCTGTCATGTGTTATTGGGAAGGCCATGGCAGTATGTTAGAAAAGTTATGTATTATGGAGAGAAAAACACATACACCTTTTGGAAAGATGGCTCTAAGGTGATTTTATTGCCTCTCAAGGATGAAGGAAAAGGTGAGACCATGTTGTCTGAAAGAGATCTTGTTAAAGAAATGAAGGTGACAGGGTGTTTCTACACATTAGTAGTGAAAAAAGGTGAAGAGGAAGACATTTCAATTCCCCCAGAAGTAGCAGAGCTATTGAAAGAATTTGTTGATGTTTTGCGTGATGAATTGCCTAATGGTCTACCGCCAAAGAGATATTCAGTATCATATTGATTTGATTCCAGGAGCAACTCTACCCAACCAAGCAGCTTATAGGATAAATCCAACACAACATGTAGAGATGAATAAGCAAGTAACAAAACTCATAAGTAAAGGTGTGGTAAGAGAGAGCATGAGCCCATGTGGTGTACCTACATTGTTGACCCCAAAAAAAGATGGAACACGGAGGATGTGCACTGATAGTAGAGCAATTAATAAGATTACCATCAAGTATCAGTTTCCTATACCTCGTATGGAGGACATGATGGATGTCCTTGCAGGGGCCAAATATTTCAGCAAGATCGACCTACGAAGTGGCTACCACCAAATCCATATTCGAGAAGGGGATGAGTGGAAGACAGCCTTTAAGACTGGAGATGAATTATATGAGTGGATGGTTATGCCATTCGGGTTATCAAATGCACCTAGCACATTTATGAGATTGATGAACACTATACTACACCATTACATTGGTAAGTTTGTGGTAGTTTATTTTGATGATATTTTGGTATTTAGTAACAGCAAAGAAGAGCACCTACAACACTTGAGGATCATCTTTGGTGTGTTAAGGAAGCAGAAGCTCTATGCCAATTTGAAGAAGTGTCGGTTCATGCAGGACAGTTTGGTTTTTTTAGGCTTTGTCATTTCTAAAGATGGTTTCAGAATGGATCCAGAAAAGGTCAGGGCAATTCTAGAATGGCCTAGTCCAAGCAGCATCACAAAGGTAAAAAAATTTCATGGCTTGGCCACTTTCTATCGAAAGTTCATTCAAAATTTCAGTAGTATTGTAGCTCCTATAACAGATTGCACCAAAGGAAGGGAGTTTGTATGGACCAAGGATGCTGAGGAGAGCTTTAAGTACTTGAAACAAAAGGTAACAGAAGCACCTATACTTGCATTGCCAAATTTTGATAAGTTATTTGAAGTAGAATGTGATGCCTCCCATGTGGGAATAGGTGTTGTGCTTAGCCAAGCTGGAAAACCTATAGCTTTCTTTAGTGAAAAGTTGAATGAAGTGGAAAGACTTATTCTACTTATGATTTGGAATTTTATGCAATTGTTCAAGCATTGAGGCATTGGAGACATTATCTAGTTCCCCAGGAGTTTGTATTGTTTACAGATCATATTGCACTGAGATACTTGAACACACAGAAAAAGGTGAATAGTAGGCATGCCAAGTGGGTCTCTTTCTTGCAGGGTTACAATTTTGTGTTGAAGCATAAGTCTGGAAAACAAAATCAGGTTGCAAATGCGTTAAGTAGGCGTGTTGCACTTTTGACCACAATGGAAACTGAGGTGGTTGGTTTTGATGCCATCAAAAATTTGTATGAGTCTGATGATGATTTTTGGGAGATTGTGGAACAATTGAAGGCACCAGTATCTGGTAACTTGGATCACTTTAGGGGTGAATATTTTATGCAAGATGGGTATCTATTTAAAGGAAAACAACTATGCATACTAGCTGGCTCTTTGAGGGAAAACATTATCAGAGAATTTCATAGTAGTGGGTTGGCTGGACATTTTGGCAAGGACAAGACAATAGCCTTGATAGAAGATAAATATTACTGGCCAAAGATGAAAAGGGATATAACTAAGTATGTAACAAGGTGTAGAATCTGCCAAGTGGCGAAGGGACATTCATAGAATAAAGGGTTGTATATGCCGTTACCAGTACCAGCTGCACCATGGACAGATTTGAGCATGGACTTTGTGTTGGGACTTCCACATACTCAACAAGGTAATGACTCCATTTTTGTAGTTGTTGATAGGTTCTCCAAGATGGTTCATTTTATTGCCTGTAAGAAAACTAATGATGCAACGAGGGTAGCAGAGTTATTTTTTTCAGAAGTTGTTCGACTGCATGGTGTTCCAAAGACTATTACCTCTGATAGGGATACCAAATTCCTCAGTCATTTCTAGAGGACTTTATGGAAGAAGATGGGGACCAAGTTACAGTTTAGTAGTGCCTATCATCCTCAAACAGATGGGCAAACAGAGGTAGTCAATCGGAGTCTAGGAAATTTGTTGAGGTGTATTGTTGTAGAAAAGCCAAAACAATGGGACTTGGCATTACCCCAGGCCAAATTTGCCTATAATAGTTCTTTTAATAGATCAACAGGAAAGTCCCCTTTCCAGATTGTGTATGGCAGGAATCCTCAAGGTGTTCTAGCTTTGGTACATATACCAATGAAAGATAGGGTCAGTGATGATGGGGAAGCATTTGCAGAACACCTTCAACAGTTGCAGAACGAAGTGAGACAGAAGTTGTAGGACAGTAATGAGAGGTACAAGAATACATTGGATGCTAGTAGGTGACATCAGACATTCAATGAAGGTGACTTAGTGATTGTATATTTGAGAAAAGAGCAGTTTCCTACTAGAACATACCACAAGTTGAAGTACATGAAAATTGGTCCTTGCAAAATTATAAAGAAGATCAATGATAATGCATATGAGGTCAGTTTACCATATGATCTTGATATTTATCCTATGTTTAATGTTTCTGATTTATATGCATTCCATGGATGATGTTGCAGATAGTCAACCAGAAGTGGCATGGCACCACCACATTCCCCATAAGAAGAAGGAAAAGATTGCACAGGTTCTTGATAAGAAAACTATCTACACTCGGCAAGGGCAGTACAAGTATTTAGTATAGTGGGAAGGATTTCCACCATTCCATGGTGAGGATGATGCTGCAGATAGTCAACCAGAAGTGGCATGGCACCACCACATTCCCCATAAGAAGGAAAAGATTGCACAGATTCTTGATAAGAAAACTATCTACACTCGGCAAGGGCAGTACAAGTATTTAGTATAGTGGGAAGGATTTCCACCAACAGATAGCACGTGGATTACAGAGTGGGAAGTGCAGTTGTTGGATCTAGTCAAGTGGTAGCAGTTCGAAGACACTGACTTGCAGGAGCTGTGTTCTTTTCAACCAGAGGAGAATGATGCAGGGACTTCCAAAGGTCATAACTTTTGACTCGGATGTGGGTTTTCTACGAAATTTTACAGGTGGATGCATTATGAGGTGGCTAGTGGTTTCCCAACCTGCCCTAGTGGGTTAGACCCCGTCTTGGCACTTTTTCAGGTTTAGTGTTTTTTTCTAGATTTTTAAAATGTTGCTTTTGTAATAACTCGAAACTCATGTTTTGAATTTAGAATATTAGTTGTCCTTTCGTCCTACCTTAGTTTTAGGAAGCTTTTGGGAAAAAATTGGATTCTCAAGATATGATTGTAAAATTACCTAAAATGGCAAAATCTGACAATTGTCGAAATTTGCCAAAAAAGGTAATTTTTTGTTTTTTTTGTTTTTTTTGTTTTTTTTGTTTTTTTGTTTTCTTTGATATAAGAGAGTTTTCTCTCATTGTAGCAGCAGAGTTGATGAATAGAAGTTTTTTTATGTTCCAACTTCAAAATCTTTGGCTCTCATATGTTTAATGGCACAATTCTATTGAGTGTATGTTGTGTGCTGCATCAAAAATCTCATTGGAACCCATTTATAAAGAGCATATTACTTATGAATAACTGGCTAACTTTTAGCCCACTCATACTATGATCTCAAAATAAGAAAGAATAAACCTTTAACTCATAGAAGGAGAAGAGATCAATCGCACTCATGTCTTAGATCAAATGAATGCATGGACATTAGAAAGTGTTGAATGGAACCCTTATGGAAACTTTGATTCAACTGGTCTTGGAACATATGTCATATATGATGAAGAGAAAATCATCCTCAAAGTAAATGTTCTTGAGAAATTAGCCATAAAGGAAGTGAAGAATGCCTCAAAATTATGGAAACTATATTTTGATAGTGCTAGATGTCGAAATAGCTTAGGTGTGGGCATGTGTTTGATTTTACCAGAAGGAAGTAAAGTTCTTCGATATTTTTACTTCTATTTTAGTTGCACTAATAATGAGAATAAATGAGTCATTGGTATATGGACTCACTCTTGTAGAAAGAATGCATATAAAGAAATTACAAGTGTTTGGAGATTATGAACTCATTATTAAGAAAGTAAAGGGCTTAGTTGCTACTAAAAATGTCCAAATTAGATCTTATCACCATAGAGTATGGGCTATTTTAGAAGGATTTGAAGCTCTAAATTTACAATTAATTACAGGAGCCTAGAATATGGAAGCAAACTGCATGGCAACAATCGAGTCTCAATTTAATTCAACAAAAGACCTTTTGACTAACAAAGATCATATGAAATTGATCATTAGATAAAAAAGATCACTAGCAAGTCTTTGAAAGTGATTCTCAAATAGCATCATTCCAAAAACAATCTAAAGAATTTTCCAAACAACTTCAACCTAAAATAGAAGAAGCTTATAGGGACCAAATTATACAATTAAAATATAATAAACTTCCAAAAGGTTTTATGACCCTTAGAATTATCTTTAGTATTTATGATGCAAAGAGGGATAAGAGGAAGTTGATGGCCAACAAAGGAGATTACATAGAATTGGAGGTAGCTCTTAATAGAAGGGTGAAAGTTAGAAAAGTATGTAATCAAAAGGAGGCTAATATGTTGATCCAACTTTGTGCAAAGTATGGTCATGTCATAGCATGGAATTATAAAGAACTAAAAGGCTATAATAAAGATGTGATTCAATATACAATAGAACTCTCTACATATTCAAAGATAGACAAAAATAATAGCCTATTAAACCCAAAATAGAACCCTTGATGAGACAAAGCTAAAAAAATTGGTAGATTCTAAAATCATCTTTTTGATTAAACATTCGACATGGGTATCTAATCTAGTACCAATAAGGAAGAAGAATGGAGATATAAGACTCTGTGTGGACTTCAAGGATTTGAAAAAAAGCTTCCCTCAAAGATCACTATGGAACAAATATTGTAAATAGTGACCAATTATGAGCATTTCTTTGTTAGATGGTTTCTCGAGGTACAATCAAGTTTGGGTAAAGGATGAATATCAACACAAAACATTGTTCACCACCAAATAGATAATATTTGCATATGAAAATATGACTTTTGGTCTATCAAATGTTTGCATGACCTTCCAAAGAGCTATGGATATTGGCTTCAGAGAATTGATAAATGAAATCATTCTAATATACCTTAATGACCTCACAATGTTCTCTAAAAGAAAATAAAATCACTTTGAAAACATTAAACAAATTTTCTAGAGATGTCAAGAATTTGGGATTTCTCTTAACCCAAAGAAATGTCTTTGGAGTCCTTAAGGTAAACTCCTTGGATATATTGTATCAAAAGAAGGGATCTCTATTTCCGGATAGAGTACAAGCTACCTTGGAGCTATCCTTGCTAGTAAATAATAAATCACGACAATCTTTCCTTAGAAAGATTCATTTTGTGGGTAGGTTCATCTTTGATTTTATAGGGCTAGTGAGACCTATCACCCTGATGTTGAAGAAGGATAGATATTTTAAATAGACTCCAAAAGGAAAGGAAGCTTTCATAGAAATTAAATATGACATAGCAACAACACAGATTATAAGGAATCTATTTTTTCAAAATATTTCATTATTTATGTCTTTGAAGGTGATCATAGCATGGGGATCCTTACTCAAAAGGATGAAGGAAGAGTGAAAATATAGTCACTTTTACTTCAAGGACTCTTAAATAATATGAAGCAAAATATGACTTTGTGGAAAAGAAAACCTACACACTAGTCAAAGGGTTAAATAAATTTAAGAATCTAGTATTAGGCAACAAGGTAATGACATTCGTTATTCATCCAAGCATCAAAGAATGCATCATAGAAGGTGAGATAAGTTAAAAGAAAGAAAATTGAATCACTAAAATCCTATAATATGATGTAGACATTAGGCCAACAAAGTTGGTAAGAGGGAGAGCACTATGTCAACATATTGTCAAAGATGCCAAGTTTCTAGATAGACAAGTGTTGAGTTAGAAATAATCCTAATGAACGAGGGAGAAGAACCAAGGTCATGGATCAATGAAAGAGTTTGAATCATGGAAATTGAGTAGTACCCAAGTGATCTTATTTATTTTAGAAGGAGATCCTATTAGTTACAAGGAATACCTTATTCCTTAATTGAAGGAGTCATATTCAAAAGAAGCTTTGATGGGATCCTACTTAGGTGTATTATATGAAGTGCAATTGAAAAGTTATTACATGAATTCCATCAAGGGATGTTAATTGGACATTTATTATCCCAAACAATGGCCACAAAGATAGTTCAAGTAGGATATTATTGACCTACAATGTTTGTAGATTGCCATAAATAGGTAAAAAAGTGCCAACAGTGTCAGTTTTATACTAGCAAAAGAAAAAATGTTGCACTTCCTCTCAAACTTATATTTGTGGATGAATAATTTGCTCAATGGGATTGGATTTAATCAGAAAAATCAATCCAATCTCAAGTGCTAGACATAAATATATTCTCATAGCCAATGATTATTCACTAGGTGGGTAGAAATGATAGCTTTGAAGGAGGCTATCAAAAATGTCATCATCAATTTTTTAGAATACATTGTCACTAGGTTCAACACTCCCCACACCATTATATCAAATAATGCAAAGGAATTTATGGGAGAAAAACTTTCATAGTTTTCTCTAAGGCATGGCATATATATGAAAACATATTCTAATTATTGCCTACAAGCTAATGGGCATGCAGCGTCCATAAAAAAAAACTTGATTATAATAATCAAAAGAACTGGCTCCAAGCACCATAAGGGATGGCACAAAGAACTAAAACAAACCTTGTGGGTGGATTGAATAACTCTAAAGAAGGTAATTGGCACATCTCCTTATGCTCTAGTATATGAAAAAGAAGCTTCCCTACCCATATCTATAGAACTCCTAGCTTTACAAGTTATTAAGCAGTTGGAGAAACAAGAAAATCGGGCTATGGAGGTCATAATTGCTTAGTTATTATATTTAGAGGAGAAAAGAGAGTCCACAAGAAATTTAATAAGGAGGCACCAATAGGTTGTCAAATGGTGGTTTGATAAGCACTCTTTAGAGCCCAAGTTAAAAATTGGGGATATAGTCCTCAAATGGGAAGAAAGAGTAGCCAAACTAGGATGTATCATTCCAAATTTTGTTCTCTATGGGGCCTTACACCATTGTATCTTATTAGTATTGTAATTCTTTCAACCTCATGGATGAGATGGGTGAAATTCTAGATATCCCAATTAATGGGGGTATATCTTAAACACCATATATAAAGATCAATTCATACCTATTGTCATGTGAAATTGCACCCTGCTTGAAGCTCGTTCAAGCACTACAATGACACAATGGGACTGATCTCAAGGTGTGGGACCTTGCTAATGAGATCAGACCTCCAGAGAAGGTTGGTTCCTCATTCTGAGCTTAAGGCTCAGAGAATTGAACTAAATCCAGTGCTAATACTTGCTGGGTAAAAAGGATAGAAGGAATATTAAAATTAAAAGAGGTGATGCACCAAATTGAAGATGTTTAGCTGTAACTAACTCAACATAGTAATAATCTCAAAGCTAAAGGAAACTCACATAGACACATATCAATTCAAATAGAGGTCGAGATAGAGAGGTGAAGGCATGAAAGGGACCATGTTATCCACAATACACAACTCACATCAAGCAGATAGACACAATGCAAGAATAATGAGAGAGGCAAAACATTAGTTTGTATTGATTATTACAAAAGAGAGAATTGTTGTAGAGAAGATGGACACAGAATAACCAATTACATTGATTGGTGAACTAGCAACTAGAGACATCGAAGGCTCAACTTCGAGAACAACGTATCAAATCCAGTTGGTTCATGTAATTACGTTACAAGGTCTAGTCACAAGAACTCTCTAACCTATATAACAGCCCAGAAGAATAGCTAACACAAATACCTTGTTTTCAAACACATTTATAACATTTCATCCTCATTCTACCACAGTGGACGCTGAAGTCTAGTCAATTGATCCAGGACATGCCAACGATTTATTAAGTTTCTATCTCAAAAGCCCTGTAAACCTGCAACTAGAACGATCACCATGCTTCTGACAGTCCTACAAACCTGCAAAGAGATCACCTACATGCATAGGTGCCAGGCACATTGAAGAGGGAAGGCCTGCAAATCTATTTTGTCCCTTTCCTGTACTGGTGCATTAAAGAATTCACTGTTTCAACTACCCCCATTTAGCCCTAGCTTGTGGAGCTTTGAATGCTGAGTATTTCTCCCTGAGAAAATGGCATGATTTCAGGGAGAGCAAGCTTTTACAACACTTTAAGTGTTGTACCTTTAAAATCTCTCATGGTGCCTCTAAATTTGTCATTGTAGGTGAATTTGCCTCATGTAGAATTACCTGCCTTGATTTTTCTTTGGTCGGCAAATTCCATGCCTCCAGAACCATTGGGCTCCATCATCATTTCCTTTCCCACCCTGTCAGTGAAAATGTATCTTTTCAAACTTGTCTTGCGGGGGTAAGTCTTTCACCCTATTGGCGGTTTTTAAATCCTGCGAACTTGCTTTGTTTTATCTTTTACCTCCTTGGCACCATTTTGCTTTATTGACAAATTTACCATTTGCCAAACTTTTCTATCTTTGCTCTTTCCTTCAGTCAATAAAACTTGACTCTGGTGAACCATGAGAAAACCAAACCTTCAAACTTTTCTTTCTTTTGTGGATTCACTGATTTTGCCTTAGCCTGGCCACTTTTCGCCTTATTGATGAATTTCTGCTTCCACAAACTCGGCTTGTTTTTTGCCTTATCGGCAAACCCCTCCTTTCCCAAACTCTATCTTTGGTCCACTTTCTCCTCTTTATCGGTAAATCACCCTATCGACGAACTGGAGGAATTTCAAACTTGTGAAAAGTTCGTACTTTTACCAATTTTTTGATAAGGCTTTCTTTTCTTTGTCTTATCCATTTCAATGCCTTATCGATAAAATCTTCAACTTTTGAACCAAGTCCTCCTTTGTCAGTGAAATGTCACTTTGCCAAACCATTTTGCTCTGCCAATATTTTCATTTGTATTTTGCCTTGTCGGCAAAATCCCTATTAGCAAAACCTTGAAATCTCAAACTCACCATGCCTTAGCCAAATTTCCTTCAATTAGCCCACTTGCCCATTTGTGAACCTTCTTGCCTTTTACTGCTTTATCGACAAATCAACCATTTGTCGAACTTGATCATTGTCATGCCTTTTCTTTCCTTTGTTGGCAAAGTCACCAATCGGTGAACTTAAGGTTAGTCAAACCATAAGTTTTCCGACAAGGAAAACATTTGCTTTTCCTTTACTTAGTAAATTTCTAGCCAGTCCTTCCTTTGTCGGGAAAGTCCACTTTCCCCGAATTTTGTCCCCCTCTGCTCTCCTTTATCGGGGAATCACCAAATAAGCGAACCTGAAGATTTTTGAACTTTTGAAAAGTTTGTGACTTTAGAAAATAGCCAATAAAGGCATTCCTTGCTCCCTTTGCCTTAGTCAAAATTTGAAGAAACTTGCTCACTTGGCCATTTGTCAGCAAATCATCAAATCAGTGAACTTGTGAAGTTTCAAACTTTTGGAAAAGTTTGTGAAACATGAGAATTTTTGATAAAGGAAAAAGATTTCTTTCTTGCCTTAGTCAAAATTTGATTTTTCTTCTCTTTGTCAGAAAATCAGCCAATTGGTGAACTGCCAGGTTCGTGAACCTAGACCTTCGCCAATAAAGGATAAAAAGGGCCTAAAAACTAAGGCAAGAACTTAGATTTTTCTAGGTTTTTTTGGGTTTTTTGCAAGGATTCTCCACAAGAATTTTCAAATATTTTTACAAGATTTTACAATGAAAACTGAAGGATATCAAGTTTACCCCCTTCTATTTGGGCTTTCTTTGATCATATTTTTCTGACAGGATGGATTCTGGAATATTTTGGGCAAGGAAAAATATGACAACAATACCCTCCTATATATATGTAGTATAGTGTTTTCCTTTATGTTCTCTTGTGCGTGTCTTCATTTGGAAGACTATTTTGTTCTTATTTCATGCCCCTTTGGCCTTCCAAATCTCATTTCTAGTTTTTGAGGCTTCGAGAAAGAATGGAGTAGATTTTGCAGAGATTTGGTGTCCATGCCAATTTTTGAAGTTGGTAAGTGATCACAAATGGAGAACAAGATTGTTAGGTCAAAAAGACATTTAGTCTCCACAATTACAATGGGAAGTTTAGAAAGCTACAAGTATAATCTATGAAATGATTGGGAATATCCCACCTAGCTTACAACTTCTCATCTCATCAACTTTAATTATACAGATTTCAAATCTAAGACAATGACTTCCAAAAGGAGGAAACTTACCCAATTAAGGGTATTTACTAAAATTCATCATTACAAAAGGGAATAATCATGCCATAAATCTACTATATATGGACAGTTGGTCAAATTATGGATGTTGTCCAGTTATTTCTTGTCTTATCATGAGGTGAATTAGATATTCAAAAGGAAAAACTAGATATCAACGAGGAGAAAAGGCTACATACATGTGGAAGTTAAAACTTAAGCATGAGTTCACCAACTCACATTAAGTAATCAAAAATAAATGAGTCTTCCCTTTCCATACATCATTTATAAATAGAACATCAATCAGCTTCAAGAATGTTGTCGCATGCTCATAAATCAATTATTATTACAAGAATTATATGTCTTCAATATTGTGTGCTACCTATTCCTATTCGTGAACAAGTGAGTTGAACAAAGTATAGATAGCCTCAAGGAGAAACCATTCCAAAATACAAAAGTGACACATAGCCTTGTCATCACTATGAATTACCTCCTAATTTTAGGAACAAGTCATGAGCCTCAATGCCTAAACAAGAGAGGCCTCCTACACTTCTAGGAAGTGTCAAAATTGTAAGGAAAGGGAAGTGCTCTGACCCTACCATTGTTTCTGATACTACAGATAATATTTTTTGACCTTGTAGTTTCTAAATCCACAAAAAATCTTCAAGAAGGTGCACATACATGAATGCTAGAATGACTCTAGTTGGGAGAAAACTAAACCTTTGAAATTAGAGTTTGGATCTCTACCCTAGCTTAGTACATGGTGCCCCAAGTGCACCCTTGTCCAAAATTAATTCAAGCTTGTGTAGACTTCTATGATCCTAAAGCTAAGGTAGTCAATGGAAAACATATAGATGGTGATCAACACTGATAATATTCAAGAGATGCTACAACTGCCACACATAGTAGAAGGTTTTCGTTGCAACTATAAAACTTTGAAAAGGACTTGGGATACCAGGAAGAACTAACTCAATATCTTGAATAAGGAGCTTGGTCTAGACAAATAGAACATAAATCTATCAACCCTTCCCATTGCTATCATCTAATTTAAGACAAATGATTGAGATTCCTGTTCAATGCTAACCTTTATTTTTAGCATGGACAATGATTATTTTGTTTAGGAATTTTAATTAAGAGCCCTCCAAAAGCTAAATACCATCATGCAAGAGTAGGTATTTTGATATGTATTCATAGAGGTCATAGCTAACACCATGCACCATCGGCTAAGCCTCTTCAATATATATTGGATTTTTTAGTACTCATCTTTTCTAGTGAACCTACTAATGTATCAAAATGCCAGATTATTTAGGAATTCATTCATTTAAATATCATAGATGAGTCTTTTACTCTTCAAAATATTGTTTTGGTGTCTCCATGGACCTATGTGCCCTCTTGAACCTTGGACTACTATGGGTTCATGGAAAATTTCCTTGCCCCTATCCTTGTTGACCTAAATTATAATGAAATCACTCAGTTGAGTGAGCAACAACAAGGATCATTGATAAATAGTAAAGTACACCTATGATTGGTACTTCAAAGAATATGACACAATGAACTGGCTCCATATATTCAAATAGGAAGTCTTCTGACTTTCCAAATATGTCTCCAAGAGTCTTGGATATCAAATTTGTTCACTAACATGATGCCATTGACTTTGAGTGTGGCACAAGGAGGGAGAAAAACACATTCTATGATCTCTCCTTTTATTTTAGGGGAATCAAAGTCAATAAGAGGGGCTTGGAATGACTTCTCATGTTTAAGTTAGCAAACTTGGGGCTTGAGCTTATAAATGATTGCTAGATGTATGAGCTAGACCTTATGGCCAAATTTATTAAAAGCCTCAAGTCTAAAGAGAAATTCATCCATCAAAGTTAACCAAATATTGAAATAAATAATTACCCTACTGGCAATTTTTTAAACCTCTATGTGGAAATATACAAGCTCCCTACAAATTCTCTCCCAACTTGGGAGAGATTCTACATACCTATTTGCATCTATGACCCAAACAAGATCATGACACGTGACCTCCATAAGACCCTCAAAACATAAGAATTGAGAGAAGAGTAAATTAGATCCTACTAGAAGTATAGGTATGAGATGGCTGATTTAGAACACACATATATGGTTAGGTCATGATAGATGGAGTAAGGGAAATGCTTTGGGATGAAGCACATGATTCCCCTACACCAAATTATAGAGCAAGTAACATCCAACTTGAGGTAACTTCTAGAGCACAGGTGGAAGACAGAGAAGAAGAGGAAGAGGGAGTAATCTTCCTACCAAGGATAGTAGTGGTTTAGTGGAGGAAGCCCCCTCATCTCAAGTATCTAGTTGGACTCCATGGCTATCATCACTTCACACCCTGCAAGGACAATCTTCATAGGACCCTACCAACTTAGCTCAACTATCTTTGGCATCTAGGAGCCTTGGGGAGAAACTTTATCAAGTACACCAAGAAACACAAAGAAATCTCCAAAGGAAAATGGAGAGATTTCAAAAACAAGTGAGACAAACTCATTCACTTGAAAGACAAACAATTGAAGAAGCAATACCTTCTTTAGCATCAACAGCAATAGTGGAGAAAAATATATCAATAGTGCAAGCACCTCTAAGCCAAGGCTCAGAGTAACCAATCTCCACAAAAGAAAGGAGGAGGAGATTAATCATACCATGGGGATCCAATACTAAAGAATCAAATACTAAAGCACCAAGACTATAGAAACAAGAGTGTTTTCTTCCAACTAATCACATGTGGCACACATAAGTAGTTATATCCCTCCTCCCCATGCTCTTTTTGTTGTTGTGTTACCCATTTCATTACCTTATATTCATTATCTCTTTCACAATCAACACCCCTGTCATTAGCACCAATTGAGAAAAGCCCTTTTAATACTAGTACCTCACTCCATATCACCTTGTCAACCCCAATCACTCAAGTCATAACCTCACCACCCACAACCCCGCTTATTTCTCCCAATCCTAATATAATGGTGACATAATCATCTCAATCAAATCCAAGCCTAGCAGTTCCTATCATCCCATTTTTCACACAAACAACATGTGTATTCATATGAATATGAATATAATAAATGTAGATATGTATTCATTTTAATTTAATTGCATTATATTCTATGACACTTCACTATAATCCACCACACTGATTCTTATCTTCTTCTTACCCCTTTAAATTGGGGCATAAACTACAGTTTGGAGAGCATAAGCCCAAATCTTTGGTCTATGCTCCCTCTCCTACTAAAATTTTGGTTTTGTTGTTGGGACTCTAGTAAGAGGTAATAAAATGTTAGAATTTAGAAAGGAAGCTTTGCGACAAGAAAAGACAAATCAATAAGGGATTACAAATATAAAAGAAGTGTATTGGATGATTTATTATTGAATACACTAGGTCTTATCCTATGAGAGGGGTTAAGAACCTAGGGGGTGGTGAATAGAAAGGGGAGATCCTAAAAAAGATCTTGAAGAGATGCAATCATTGAAGTTAGGTCTTGATTAAGCCATTAGGCTAAATAAAAGGATTAATGTAACTCCAAATTAAGAACACCTATGACAAATGGAGATAACAAGAAGTTGAGAGATATCTCTAAAGAGATTAAGATGGCTATGGAATTGAGCATGGAGGAAAAGAGGATAAAAAAATTAGGAAAGGAAAGAGAGATACTGTTGAACGATGGAAAAGGTAAGGGAAGTTGATGAGGAGTGTGCCGGGAGGGCTATTTTTGAGAATGTTTGGAATGATGAGAGTTGTGAGAACCCGTCACTATAGAATTAAGTGAATACATTTGAGATCACCAGACAAGCTGCTAAGAATGATGAGAATTTCGTGAAGAACAATATTCCACAAATAGAGGGATAAATATCATTGCACTATACAATAATAAATATTAACTTGAGCAACTAAACAATCATCTAGAAAAAGAAACTAAAATTTTAATTGGATTGGAAAAACAAATAGAAGAGTATATGGTTTTTAGAGTCATTGGAAGGAGGGATTGGGAGTTGTAGTTCTTAGCCAAGGCATGGAAGTAGGGGTGCTCCATCGTTTGAGATTTTGACCCATACACCATGGACCCAATTTGAAAAATTTCAACTCCACCTGATTCCTTGCTTATTTGGTGAGTTTTTCCTAAGTTTTACCTTTATCTTTCCCTCATGATCCTATCAATGTGTTGAGAATTGAAAAATTCAATATTATTCTAAGTTTGGAGGGTTTTTCTTATGTTCTTTTTGGGCATTTTCTATGTTTTGTGAGATTTCACCCTACTATAGGATGTTGCATGTCTTGTCCCACATCATTTCCCCTTTTTGCCCTTTTTTTCTTGGATGTGCTTTTTGTCATCTTTGTGGTCTTCTTTCAACATTGCAAAATCTATAAAAATTCTAAGTTAGGCAGTTCCCTTGTTATTTGGTGTTTTTTGTGTTTTGCAGGATTTCACCCTACTACAGGATGTGGGAGATTCAACATGTTGTTGCACATCTTGTCTTGCTTGGTTTTCCTATGGGAATTTGCCCTACTACTACACATCTTGTTCTACCTAGTTTTCCCATGGGAATTTGTTGTCACTGCACATCTTGTCCTACTTGGTTTCCCTGTGGGAATTAGACCTACTGTAACACATCCTTTCCTACCTAGTTTTTCTGCGAGAGTTCGACTTGCTACTGCACATCCTATCCTGCCTAGTTTTCCTATGGAATTTTGACCTGCTACAGGATGTCCCTTGTTTTTTTGTAAAATTTTAAGCTCTTATAGGACCTCCTCCTACCTCCCATATCTTGTAGCACCTCTGATTTCTGTAAAAGTTCCAAAACACCCCAAAACATGCTAAAAACTTCTTAGAATAACATTAATGATTGTTTTAACTCTTGCAACTACCCATTTTGAGTGGGTAAATATTTTCCAAGCCTCCTTTCTTAACCTACACGTGGATCAAGGTAGATTTCACAAGATTTAGTGGGTATGCATTCAATGCTTTGGAGATGTAGTATTGCCTCAAATTTATGCCAAAATGCTCTAGGGCATGAAAATGAAAGAGATATAAATACAACTCTTTTAATCATTTAAAGGGTTGATCATTGAGTTAGTTTTGGACCCACGGGTGCTTCAAGTGGATCTAGGGAATCAAACATTGCTAGTTTGATCTGTAAAAGGAAGGAATACATCTTGTAAATCAAAGGAAAGGTTTTTGATGTGCATTTGCATGTAATGGTATGTCTCCAAGGTAGTTTGTAATGATTCAAGGGAATGCATAGTCACAACTATGTATTTTAGTTTTCCACATTTACTGGTATGACTGTAATGAGGATTTGATGTATGTGTGACAACATCTAATGCATTACAAAGATTTTGTAATGGTCTCCTATTCATTTCACATGGGTTATTGCAATTCTATTTTGGATTATTAAGTATGTCCATTGTATGCAATGCTATCTATGATTTGTATGTGATTGCATATGTAGTTCCATTAATATTTTGAAAATGTATCTCCTATCTTGCATTTTGTGACTCTATTTCCCAATGGAGTATGCACTAATCTAATTGGTGAAGGATCAAACATCACTCATTTTATAATCATATGTCTTGTTAATTATAGAGTTAGATTAAGGTTTATGTAACATGCCTTCTCATATTACTCAAAGAAACTCAAGAATTTATAAGAAAGTAAATAATCATGGTAAACATGAGTGAGAAAAATTTTTTAACTAAAAATCATTTGCATAATCACAAGAAATAAAGTACATCTTTCTATATAATTTCAACCTTGAAATCATAACATAATCAAAGATAGATTCATAGTGAAATCCTTTCACTTTTCATTTACAATACATCAACTACACTTGGCATAAAGAATAGTTTTACCTCATAAATTTGATTGTCATAAGTCATAACATGGAGTACACTACATCTAGAATATTGATATTTGTCTACACAAGTCTCGACGAGTCATCTGCTACAGAGGGAGAGCATCATCCGAGTGCTTTACCTCCAACCACAGACCAGCAGTCCCCCGCACACCTTCCTTCCTGGAGGTGGCCCTACCCTTCACAAAGAGTATAGATATAAGGAACTAACAAGTTTTTGCCATCTGAGTCCTAGTGTTATGTCCTACATAACTCAATCAATCATACAACTCTAGACCCTTCTAGCTACGTATGATCATTTTGATTGATCACGCCTTTAGACACTATGAACCGACTAACGCATGTAGAGACAGATGCATTACTTTGGCCAAAGATTCAATATAAATAGACATTCACAATGAACGTAGTCATGTGTCCACACACCTCTAACTCGACTTGGAGACTATCTCATCCTACAGTTTGATTTTCATCACTTAGAATCTCTAGACATAAACTTGTTGGTACTATAAATCCATTCTAGTCACTCTGACTTAGAACTAACCCTTAATCTAGAATAAACTTGTAATATAAAGATTTAGATATTTCTAACCTTTCAAAGAGTCCCTCCTTATATACTTGCAATTCCCTAGGGTCTATGACCTCTTTTCACTCTACTTACTGGTTCTAATAATTAATATTCTTGTATTCAATAAAACAAGTCTCAACATTGTCTAAAAGCAAAAAAACATTTACAATCCACAAGTGCCTCTTAGACTCTTTTTGTCTTTCTCTATGGTTATCTCGACTATTCTCTATCGACCATAACAAATAATGTCATATCCGACATTAGAATACTAGTTTTCTAGTAAACTCTCCTAGTTTTTATACTAGGGTTTAACTTCTCTAACCCAATATATGGAAATATCAAACATCCTTGTTTTCCAAAGATAAGAACATAATTATAACAAAACAAAAGAACAAATACCTCTAGTCTTCTTAGACCTCTTGGCATTGTTCGGCCACATATTTCACATAGCATGTATAAATAGAGTATGCAAGGTGTAACCTCATCCATACAACACCTTACAGGATACTTACACTTTTTGCAACTAGTCTTTTGACTAAGTTCATTATATCAACCCAAATAGGTTTGGGTCATAAAGATAAAAAAATATTTTCAACCTTCTGGTCTACTTAAGTCTACTAACTTTCCATTATGACAGGTTACAGACTCACATGTATAATCATCCTTCAAATACATGTCAATAAACCTATATCAATAATCTTAAGTACAACAATCATGTGAAGTTGAGATTTGAATCTCCCAACATACCCAACTTACAACAGATCATATCAGGAATACCCCACACTGGGTTAATTTTGTCTTTTATTCAATCGACACTAAATTAAGTTCATTTGAACATACATTAAGAACTATAATTTTCCATCCCCCGGTATGCCTATTCCCTTGAGTTGGTTTAATAGTTTCAATCTTGAAAACATAGGAGTAGTTAATTATGTCTCCCAAATTACTCTTCAACATAGATACTTACTTAAGACTTAATCAGTCTTTTCCTTAATAGTGTGGATCCTTAATATAGTTATCAACATTCTAGGTTTTAGTCTTTCAAAAAGAACCTCTTGTTGCAACTACAACATGGAGTCTATGACTCCCTGACATTTTATTCCTTGTTTCAAGGTTTAAATCTATTCTTGGTTCAACAATAGAGTCATGTCTAACTCAAATCTAGTCTTTCTGAGATAGACAGATTCTCAAGACACTGTCATTGTACCATAGACCTTATGGAATGACTATCTACTCATAGGAACCTCTTGGCATCCTTGCAAATTTTGAGGTCTATGACTTGTCGATACTTATATCTTAAGTCAACTTGTAATCAATCAAATTGGTTTTTATACCAAGGATAAACATTATCATTTAGGAAATATCTCCTTTGACAAGTAAATATAAACATTAATAATTAGGGTAATTGACCCTTCATTGTCGATCCATATAGAAATAGCTAAGACAAGATGTAACCATAAAGGTACATTAAATAACTTTACCCTACTGGGTTAAATCTAGGGATTTGTCTTCCCTAGTCCATCACAATGTGGAAACAATAATAGTAATATTATAAAAGAAAGATCAACCTCGAGTCTTCTTCCAACTACGTGATCGTATAAATTCCCCTAATCAAGACTATTTTCATATACGAGTATACCTTAGTTATATCTTAACTAAAGGTTCTAAACATAATTATACTTCAACTTCTTTGGTTTGATTCCAAAAAGGTAAATAGACTATATCAATATGATATCCATTAATATTCAAAGTCCAAGGTCTCTCTCTCTCTCTCTCTCTCTCTCTCTCTCTCTCTCTCTCTCTCTCTCTCTCTCTCTCTCTCTCTCACACACACACACACACACACACACATGCAATATCGGATCATTAATAAACAAGTGTTTTCATCTAAGTTTGATGTGGGGTACAACTCACCCTAAAAATTCTTAGAAGCAAGTGTTTTCCTAATAATAAATAATAATATTTTAAACTAAAAAGTTCTAAAGAGCTTAAGAATACTATTTTCTTAATATCCTATGACTTGTAAAACTATAGTGTCTTGAATGAATTGTTTCAAACCAAAACCCACAGCATGCAAGAACATATAAACATATCACAGTGTTAAGGTAAATCTATTCTGTATGAGCATCTCAGAAACTTCTTGACTGATATTTTCATAATCCCTATCTATATTTAACATATGGCCTTGCATAAGCCTAACTAAGTTATCTACTAATAGATAGCAGAGTATCAACTTAGAAAACATTTGAGGAAAGAATTCAAACGTGTATTAGTTATAAAGAATGAAGATTTCATATAAGAAAATAACCTGACAAGATCTGGTAGTCTCTAAGTGCTCACGAAGAGCTCTCTCTTCCTCTGTTGCTTGCTATATCCTCTATCCATGACAACTAACTTTCTTCTCCTTGCATCAACTCTAGACAGTTAAAAAAAAGTTGCTCCTACATTATCTATCTTGTTTAAAAACTGATGATTTAGCTATTCTATCACCTCTTGGCTATGTTATGAAACTCTGTAGATAACAAGGATTTTTTTTCTACCATCTAAACTCTCCTTTATACGTTCCCAAATGTCGATCCCTTCACTATCCCATAACCAACTTAAGCCTAATAAGTGCCTTAATGATTCCACTCGAAAGTTATTTTAGGAAACTCTCCTCGAGGCTACGAATATCCCAATTATACATGCCTCTATTTGCTCACAGCTTGAGCATGCAAAGAGAGGAGTACGTGGGTATTAAACACCACTCTCTTTCTTAAACAAACAATGACTCCAAAAGTCATTCAAAGCTCTCAAGTTGGTTAAGAGAGAATATTCTTTCTATAACAATGGTTGTTATCATTTAAAATCGACTAACAACCTCTAACCAACTTCTCAAGAATAATAACATGATAATAATATAAAATAAAGCATAGATATTAGTATCAATAAGAATTAACAATAATGTGACGTAATATTTACGCACAAAGCGTGATTGGGTCGAGTTCTTCTCCCCTTCACGTATAAAAGTATATCACGTCAATTTCATTTTGACATCAAATGAAATATTCAACGTTAAAACTATAAACATGAAACATGCTAACAATTTTACCAACTTCGCCTTTGAAGACACAATCGTAAACTTATTTATGATGCAAGGAACCACGTGATTGATAGAAAGTTGTGTTAGTCACAAAACGACTATTATTCAACCTCGACAACGTCGATTTCACAAACGACAAGATTGACGTGACAAGACATCAAAAGTATTCTAAATGACATCAACAACTTGTTGAGTCGATCAAAAAACTTAAACCACTTGAATAAACATGACTTACCTCAATCAACAAGGGTTTACTAATTTGCACCAACACAAAGACTTAAGATGGTGACAAAACGTTCTTTTCCTTATCTATTCCCTTCTCTTTGATGATGCTCTCCCTCCCTTTCTCAGAGGGACAGAAACCTGTTTCCAAAATACAACTTGCATTCACCAACCCGTGATTAGTGTATCAATAAACATTTCATAATCAGGTTATGAAATCATAACATCTTGACAACATATAAACACATGTAAGTTCTCATAATATAAACATAATTTCATTAAATCATTGATTTCTCCTGACATTTCCACTAAATGCCAAATCATTAAATCATACATAATCATCTACAAATTACTTAAAAGTAAAAAGTATAGTCAAAATTTGGGGTGTGACAGTTTTGCATGTTGTTCATGAGTCATTCTTGGAAAATAGGGAACAATCATAAGTGGCTTTCAACGTTCAAATCATCATAGAATTGTGTTCTTGCATGCCTACACCTTGTTTTTGTGTATGAGATGTTAAGTGGATTCACTTGTGGGAATTATAGTATTGATGTCATCTATGAGTGCATTTGCAAGGTGTAGTAATCATCTTAATTAGAGGTTTTATGTGCAGTTGGTTAGTCTTTGACCTAGTGACAATCTTTGGGGTCAAGAGTACATTGGATACAACATAAATAGTTTCATCTTGTAAACCTTTAGTTGTGATCAAGTCCTATTAAGGATTACCTCTTGGAATACCCTCCCAAGTCTAGTTGAGCTCAAAGTGCAGGAGAGATTATCCACTCTCATCAATTGGCCTTTAACCATTCTCAATCTGTTGATGAGCCCCTATTTTACCTTCTTGATGACACCTCCTAGCCTTGAAGGTGAGAACATACTCTAGGATTATGGAGCTATGGTTTTAGGACCCAACACACCACATATGGTACCTGACTTGTCAAACCTTAAAGTCATAATTAATGATGGATTTTGAGGATTTACTAACCCTTTTTACAAAATTAAAACATCTAGATTTTAGTCTAGAGTATCTAGACAAAGTGGTAAGAGTGTGGGTTTGTAGAAAGAAATATTATGGTAGATTGGGAAATAAAAGAAGAAAATAATTCAAAGAAAGAAGAATTGGAAAACATGTTGAAAGAATTAGTCATCGATACAATTGGAGCCATTGAAACAAAAAGATGGAAAACTATTATATCAACTAATAAGATGTCATTAACTAACAAAAAATTTATCTCCTAAATTAAAGAGGCACCATGAAGAGGTGACCCCCCGCCTCCCCGACTAGGAGTCATTCCTAGTGTTGTTTAAGACAAGAAGAGTTTCTAACAATGACATATCTAGTGAATCACTGTGAACTAAAGAAGAAGCAAGAGAGGATTTTGTTAGTGAGTGTGAATTAATATTGGGGAAAGATTTCTTTAAGATGGCATTAGCAAGGGATAAAGGAAGAACAAGGAAATTGGTGAAGCAAAAAGAAATCAAGAAGTGTGATAGGAAAGATAGGGATCTTAAGGTAAAACAACATAAAGATATGAAAATAAAAGACAAAGATGGGAAGTTAAATGAAGAAAAACCTTTGATGAACAGAGATGAATCAAAAGAACCTATCATCAATATGATGAATCAAAATCACATTAAGTTGCCTATCTTTGGAAAGGACACCAAAGAGAGTTTTGAACATATCTTTGTATTAGAATCAACGTGGAAAAGAAATGGGGTGAGAGACAACTAGACCAAACTTTATGACTTTGTGGGCACCTTAAGGGATGAAGCTCTTAAATGGTACGTAAAGGTTTGTCCTAAGCATGACAAAGAATGAAAAGATATAAAGGAAGGATTTTTAAATAACTTCTAGTCCCTTGAAATACCTTCTAAGAGCGTAAGCAAGATGAGGGAGATGTTTTTGATAAGATAAGTGGCAAAAAAGGGTGCCAATCCCATAACAAAACAGCCACCAAGGGCTCACAAAAACTCAAACAGTTCAAAATAAACCATTAAAGTTAAGCAACATAGCAAAAGACTACAGAACCAGTATATAAAGCATAAGAGAAACAGGACGCCGCAAAGAAAGCAGACTAACTGCAAACTGACAACAGACCAACCCCAAGCCACCAAAGGCTAATTGAACATCATGTCCCAGTCATCAACTAGGAACTGGAGCACGTCCTCGTACTCCTTCATCTTTTTGTCTGTTTTCTCTTGACCTTTCGGAACCTTCTTCTGGAGAGCCAACAGAGTCGTGGTGGACCTGTGGATGACCCTAGCAGAGAAATTGGCAGGGTATTAAACTTCTGCTCTAGATGGGTCATCCTATCCTCCAGAGTCTCTTTAGCCTTGCCCTTGTTGTTTTTAGTACCTTTCTTCTTCTTACTGGTCACTTTAATCTTTTCCTCAATGCTATCAGTATCCGAGCCTTGCACATTAAAATTTAGGAAGTTGCTGGGTCCTTCTTCACTAGCATCCAACACCTCAATCTTGTTGCCTTTGTTAACAGAAACGTCACCACCCATTTGCTCAGTCTCTTCCACCACAGTGTCCATTTTGATATTAGCCCCTGACTCCGAACCCTGGAGCTCCGCAGAACCCTTCTTTGTGTCTTCTTCAGAGTTACCCTCTCCCTGTGTATCCTCCTCATCCTCAGAATTCTTCCCCTTCGGCTGGTCCTCTTCTTGTATAACCACAACCTCCTCCTTCTTAGACACATCCACTTTCCCCTTGGCCAAGGAAGCCGGCTTAGCGGCCAGCCTAGACGACCTCCTTGTAGTTGAAAAGCACATTTTGCTTTTAGTGGGGATATAAGCCTCCTCTTCAACGCTGTCAAAGTCCTCATTATCTTATAGAAGAAAGGAAAATCAATAAGGGAATTTAGTGAGTAGTATTTAGGATAATAATCTAAAAAATGAAGAGAAATGGATGCTGCAAAGGATGAAAATGATGGAAATAGAGAAATCATGAAGGAAAAGATGAGCTAGAAGAAGTAAGAAGGTTGGAAGAGATTGAAATTATTGTGGTAGAATATGACAGATGAAAAGGATTTTGAGAATATTGAGTTAGTTGAATATGTAAATATTGAAGAAGGTATATAGAATATGTTAGTGATATTTGAAAAAAAACGTTGTAGAATAAAGAAGGTGATTTAGAGAATAGAACAATGTTCGATGAGTAGAGTAAGGATTGTAAGTGTAGAAAAATAAGTTTAAATTGATGAAGTTATACTCCAAGACGGTGAAATTAAAGATGAAAAAGAAGGATATTTCCATAATATGGATGGTAGTAGAAGATGTTTAGTATAAGATTGTGATGGTCAAGATAATAGATATAGATATAGAGGAGTAGAATTAGAATCAAGTTCAGTATAACATGGAAGAAAACGGGCCAACCCCCTTATGGGTCACTACATACTCAATTAGGTCCATTTTGGAACACCATCATGTTATAGCTAGACACCCGACTCATTCCCCCAACACATAGCTCAATCCGTCACCTTATCAAGGCTCCTTGATGTTGTTCATTGGGACTCCGCTATTGCTTGCTTCGCTTTGGGTGCTGCCTACTCCCACTAAAGAGTTGCTTCTCGAACCGAGTTCAATCTGCTCTAGTGCTAGTCAGTCTCAATCTCATTCTTAAACTCTCAGTATGGATCTGGAACCAAAAGATTTCAGGGCAGGTCCCTCCCAAAAAGCTTCAACCATTACTACAGGTAGTGGTGGGGATGCTTATTCGACTGCATCTGGATCATCAACTGATTCTTTAATAGATTAAGCTAGGTCACCCACCATCTCTATTGCCTTCACCTCTTCGCCATAAATAGAAGCATAGGCTCTTGTCGGAAAAGAAACAAGAATTTGGAATTGGAATTATCGATAGGAACTATGTGCAGGGGATGCTCTTAAGAGGTCCATCAGGGAAGGGCAGTGATAGCAGCTAATAAGTCATGGTCCCCACCTAAGGGTATTTTAGGTTGACTAAAATTCTTAGTTGTATCTCCTTCCAATCTACACGACTTAGCTTTCCCGGTCGTAGCATTATCTAGAGCCGTGATAACATGGTTCCCATAGTCCATGTTGCTCTAGGCTTGATCGATCAAAGCAACGGTCAAATAATTGGGAGGGAGGGATATTATTATAGATGATGATAGCGCTGATGTAGTTGGAAAGAAAATTGTAGATAGAAGACAAGATGATTGGTGGAAATGGATGGTGTGTATGTGTTCTCGGTTTTGGAAATGGAGGTGAAATGAACTAAAAAGATAGATTTTAATAACATCGGCAATAGTTTATGGGACTCAGAACGCACACAGTTTTTGTTGAATTTTTCATGGACCAACTAAGAGTTAAACCTATGACCTTCCATTTGCATGATGAAGTACTCCACCAACTAAGCTATTGGCCCTTTGTTGCCTAGCTCATTGTCGGTCTAGGTGTGGATTATTTCCAACACCCCCCCTTAAGCCACAGTTCAGGGGCTTGGGGCTCCTAGCCTAGCTCTGATACCATGTTGAATTTTTCATGGACCAGTTAGGAGTTGAACCTAGGACCTTCCATTTGCATGTTGGAGTGTTCTACCAACTAAGCTACTGGCTCTTTGTTGACAATCCCATCATGGGTCTAGGTGTGGATTATTTCCAACAATTCTAATAGAAAATAGGGCAACAAACGCATTAACCAGTTTTTAATCTCTTCTCGAGATTGGATCTTCTGCAGTAATTTTGATCAATAAGTTTGCATATTTGCCCAGTCTTGCCTCTTCAAACAAGGTGCTTAAATTGTTGGTTTTCAAAATGTCTGCATAGCTGGTATGAATGTCGTTGTATGCTGAGCACTCCATGATGAAATGGCATTCCGTCTCCACCATGCCTTTGTTGCAAAAAAGGCATATTCTCTTTTCCACTCTTCTTTGGGAATCAACCACCTGCCCTTTTCACCTCTAAGATGATGTGAGCTAGTCCTTATTTGAGCAATCAACATTTTTGCTTTCCACTTTATATCCGCCCCTATGTAGGTTTTTTCTTCATGATCCCATGCGAGGTTGAATTCTCTGATATAGTAAGCTTTTTTTCACCCCTTTTGTTTAGTCCACATGGTGTTCCTAGATTTTTCTCTTACATATTTTTTTATTTCCTCATTAGCATTTGGACACTCTTGCATATTAATGTCCCATTTCTTTAATCACTTGTCATTCTGCTTCATCCATGTATTATTTCTTCTATTTAGCTCTTCCTCCAAAATTAGCCTAGGCCAATGGTGGCTTTCCATATTTTGAGTCTTCTTTAAGTAACTTAACAGATGAACTATTGATGATGCCTCCAAAGGAAAAGCACATGTTTCAACCAATAAAATCTCATATGGGACAGAAGTCTTAATTTTGAGAATAATTATGATGAGATGCTTCTGGATCCTCTCAACCTGCTTCCATTTCTGATCAAACATACTATTGCCCCAAATTTCACAACCATAAAGAATCACTGGGATAACAAGCAATCCAAAAAGTGTTCGCTTGGTTTTCCAATCCCATAATTCTACATTCCTACATCTATTCAGAAGGGAATAAAGCACTTTCCAGCCCCCTGAATTATTTTTGCTCTGCATGTTTCCCAACTGAGCTTGTTGTAGAAATCAAGCCCGAGGTATTTGTACTCATCCATTATTTCCAACAGGCCGCCTTCAAAAAGAAAGCTAATTTGCTTCTATTTTCTCTGCAATGAGAAGATCATCACTTTGGTCTTGTTAGTATTCACTTGCATCCCAACTTCCTGACAACGAAAGTTTTCCAACGCTCTCAAGTGTTCTCTCAAGCTATGAGTTGTTTTAAAAATTAATATGAGATCATCTACATATAGAAGTAACTTTATAACATACTTAGCCAGCTAAACCCCTTCTCCACTAGTTTGGTTTATCCATTCTTCTAACTTATCAATGGAAGAAAAAGTGGTTTGTTTAGTTTTTCTTTTGTCTAAACTTTTAGCTTTTCTACACAACACCCTAGATAAGATTATGTTCATGGTTTTTCTAAGTTTTGATAAAATTTAACTATATTACTATAAACAAAAGCTATAATGAAATCCTATCTAGATAAATTTTTCCCTTTTCTATTTAGACTAAGTGAAAGAGAAAGAAAGTTGGGTTGAAAACTAGAAATTAGAAAAAATATTCTTACTAAAACATGAAACAAAATATAGAATTGAAAAGTATAGGAGATAAAGAAATGTATGTCTACATGATGCGTTATTGTCTGATTCACACACGGTCATCCAAAACTATTGTAAAACTTATTTTTTGGTATAGACTTTTGGGTTTTATACACACAGGGGATAGAACACAAATACAACACTCTAGGATATACCAGATAATATAAAAGTGTTGAAACAAATCTAGATAGATAGAAAAGTGAAATGATAAAGAAAAGGGAAGAATGGAACCAAACCTTTGTACACTCATAAGCCTCCAAAACCTATTAGCTAACCCAAAAAAATATAAAAACACTAAAATCAAAAATAAAATCAACAATAAAAAATAAAACCTAAAAGGCCAAAACCCAAAGAGATGTAAGATCGTTCGAACTCACATAAAATAAGACCTTTCAATTTAACTAGGGTAAATCATTAAACCCAATACAAGTAAGCAATTAACCCTAGATTATAGAGCTTAAATATCAACTAATATACAAGAATGCTTCAAATGACAAAGAAGGATTAGGGCTTAGCTTTGTGTGGGACTTGAAGACATTTTGTTATAGATTGTTCTTTCGGATTGAAAAATCTACTGAGTGATTAAATTTTTGACTAATAAGCTCTAGCAAACAATTAGATGTTCTATTCTCTACTTAGAGTCATTTCATCACACCCATGAAACTAATCTCCGTGTGTGTGTAAATAAACATATCCCACAAATTTGGTCTATGGAAATACACTACACACTCCTAAATGTTTGCAACTTCTTTACCTCACTCTATGAACCTATGTCCGAAGAGTGGGCAATGTTAACAAACAACTTTAAGAGTTTGCTAAGCAAGGATCTTCTCTTTTTGTCAAACCCCTAGATCTAAATTAATGGTTTTTGAAATACAGATTAAAGGCATAAGCAACCCAATAATATGCCCTAATATGTCGCTAAGTGCAAATGTTGTTGTAAGTCAATGATGCAATGCAATGATCTCTTGAAACTGATCGAATCTTTGACTGATAAGCTCTAGCAAACAATTGGATGTTCTATTCTCTACTTTGGGTCAAATTCACACCTATAAAACTTATCTCCATGTGTCTGTAAATGAACATATCCCACAAATTTGATCTATGGAAATACACTAGACACTCCTAAATGCTTGCAATTTATTTGCCTCACTCTATGAACCTATGTCTAAAGAGTGGGCAATGTTGACAAACACCTTTGGGAGTATGTTAAGCAAGGATCTTCTCTTTTCCTCAAATCTCTAGATCTAAATTAATGGTTTTTGAAATAAAGACTGTAGACATAAGCAACCCTACAATATGCCCTACTATGTCACTAAGTGCAAATGTTGATGTCAGTTGATGATGCAACGCATTGCTCTCTTGAATTAATTGAATAATTATCTCTTGGTGCTTAGACCTTCGATGCCTAAAAGTGGATTAAGGTTTGTCCTTTTATACAATCCCCTAGCAAACAAATTAACATATTCCCTGCCCAAGCCCACTAGTAACAACTTGTCGAAAGGGAGTTGGCTTGGGTTCATTTCCATGCCTATGGATTTGACAAAAGAAAATGAATGGATAAAGTGAAGATTAGGATTGGTCCCTAGGGATGTCTAAAGATATGTATGATCATATTAAATTCAAGTTATTTGTCAATTTTTATGTAAAAATACATCACTTGTACACTAATCATTGCATTAAGAACAACTCAAACACTAAAACGAAAGAAAAAAGTGCAACATATGCAATTCTCACAATTACAAATATGTTGTCTGACCTATTTTGTCCTTGGGCCCATAGATTATTTAAGCCTTTTGGTTAATGTGTATGCCAATATGTCCTTTTAGGCCCCTTTAATGTCTTTCGAGTTTTCTTCCACTTTGGTTATAAATGTGAAAAAATCTTCATAGCACTCTTTTCATGTTTATGATATTTGCAAGTGTGAAGCTACCTCGGTTAAATAAGTGGCCTCACTTTATTTGCAGAAATATAAGAATTTGGCCTTTGTTCTTCTTAGAAGACATTCTTAGAAGACAGCAGTTGCTTATCTAGTCTCTGCAATGAATGAATGAAAGATTTTAATAATAGGAAAGAACCACCATAGAGATTTTAATAATTGGAAAGAACCACCGTAGACCCTGGGACATATTTTATTAGTGACTCCCAACAACTTAAATCAACTGAGCATTATTTATTTTCAGGCTTATGGCCATTTGAAACAAATGATGTTTAGAGGTCCCGTACTACTGTAATGTGTAATGAATACAAGTACATCAAGGGCCTCGCGAACGAGATTGGCCCACAAAAAAATGTAGAAAAGACATCTATTGTCTATGATTCAAATGGAGGAACATTCACGTGACCAGAGCTGTTTCGCATCTCTCGTACAGAGGTGACAAACTGAGGAACTTATCCTGACAACCGGAGCTGTTTTGCATGGATCCATAACATATGCACTTGTGTAAAGAAGCTTAGTTTTTATCATACGGACAGTATAGCAATGTTGATATCTTGGTAACATTGCAGACAACAGAATTAGTGTATGTCAAGATCACAGGTGCACCAAACACATTCCATGCATTGTTCCTTTCGTAGCAACGGCTGGCCAACATTTTAGAATAAACCAGTTGTGACTGAGGCAGTTCCATGCTCTTCTTTGGGCCTCACAGTGCCTAAGCCTTGCATTGCTCCTGAAAAACTGAATCCATTGTCATCACCGAAAGGCCTTCCCATATTAAATCTATTGGTAGCAACTGAAGAGGGAGCAAAATTTTGTGTAGAACCACCGCAGTTTTGAGTGGTATTCTCACCAGGTATTGCAGTTCTGACTCCACTAATACCCTGTGAAGTCCAACTTGGAGGAGGACAATTTACAGCCTGCTGTTGCTGTTCCAGTAATGACATATTATGAGACTTGGAAAGGCTGGTGCTAGTAGTGGCACTACTTCCAGCACGAAGTTGTGCTCCAGTGCCTGCTACATCATGGCTGCTATTCTTTGCTGCTGGAACATCATGATTGTGCTTTCCCTCATAGGTTGTAATGACGGCTTTAATATCATTGGATGCCCTCTCAACATGCTTGCGTACGTTGCAGCCCACATTAGTGCACTTGTAATAACTCCTGAAAGATGAAACCACCCATCAAAAAACTAATCAACGCAAAAAACAGAATAAAAAATAAAATTCTAGAAATACACTGAAGAAGAAAGACCTAAATATTTTGAATGCGTCAACTATAGCACAGAAACATGTGATATGCAGTTTGTAAGTTTATTTTGTGTACTACTGAAAAATGTGGAGCCCTGCAGAAAAGTCTGATTCTCAGAGGCATTACCATTCAGCAACTACACAACTTGAAAATTTAATTATCTAACAATGTAAGCAAGAACCCAGCTTATAAAAACTGCCAAGAATTCTGTAAGGCATAACTGGTTATAGAAGAGACACAAACCTAGGATGAGGATTGCCCTTCACCACTTTCTGTCCATATTTACGCCAACGATAACCATCATCCAGGATGTCTACATCACTTGTTGTCTGCACAACAATGCGAGGCTCTCTAATTGTCCTAAGTGGAGCAATTATTTCCTGGATCTTCTTATCTTTCTTCCTGCTTGAGTCATAATCAGAAATCATCAAAAGCCAAGTAGAGACAACCAAACACTTTGAACAGAAGAAAATAAATCTTCCCATAAAACCCATTACCTTCTTTTAGCATCTGACTCGTCATTGTCATCTGCATCATCTGCCCTGCTGCCATCTTCATCATCTTCACCATCATCACTTGAACCAGATGATTGCTCAGGACTCCCCTGCCCCATCAATGATGTTGATGAATCTGCAATATTAGCATTATTTCCACTTGGATCTCCAGAATAAACCTGAGTAGTTCCGTCAGCTTTACCATCCATAATTTCATTGATATCATCAGACACCCCTGATAGAGACCTCCCTTCCCTATCAGAAAGTAAATGCTGAGCAGCAGCAGACATACGTCTACTAGGTTGGGGTCTGGGATGATTGTGCTCACCTTTATAAACAATTTCAGTTACCTGACCATCATGGGAACGCTCAACCTTTTTCTTTACAGGGCATTTGGGATGGGTACATTTATAATAACTACGAGGATATTCACTGCCCTTAACCTGCTTTTGCCCATACTTGCGCCAATTATATCCATCATCAGAAGGGCGCTCAATTGCGCTCGGATGTAAAGATCTATAATTGGGCTCAGTATCTAGTGAACCCAGTTCAGAGGATGCATTTGTTTTCTTTGTTTCTGGTTGTACCTGTGCCTTCTGTTGATATGAAGCTCCAAAAGTAATAACATCAGCCCCAGCAGAAAATTCTAGCTGATGTGGGACTGTTGTTGTGATTGCTGAAGACATCAAAGGGGGAAAAGGTGATGCTTGAACTTGCATCTGTAGATGAGTCTGAGCCTGAGCTTGCGCCTGAATTCGTGCTAGGGCTTGCTGATGTGATATACCAAATGGCCCCTGATCAGTGGAAAACAAATTAGCCACGAAAAACACATGATCCATACAATAAATTATAAAATGGAATAAGATCGTTAAATAAAAGCACTGATAGAATAGCTTTGCAGAAGACGGTATTTTCTGTTACATCCTGATTGTCATCCATAAAAGACAAAGGTAATGAATTCACATGCAGAAGATATGTTTCCTATATGAAATAATTAATGAATCCACCGCCAATTGATGAAATCTTTAAGTTATTCATGATCATTAATGAAGGATTAGAAGGTGTAGAGCTCCATAAAAAGAGGTCACAGTGACATACAAAGCTTCCCTCATGATGTTATGTAGTCAACAGCAACAGCAGTCCGAAGTTTTCTTCCACATTTGGAATTTACAATCTACTAAACCATAGCACAACTATAGTAAACCAGCTCTCCTTCTAACTGACCTTTCTGACTATATCTTTTGCAGGTTTATAGAATTGAAAGTTTTGATTCTTTTTAACTTATCATGATTTTTAACTTAAAGTACATGCATGCAAGCAACCATAAACTAGTTCACAAAGAACAGTTTCTTGGTGCAAAATTGTACCATTAAATTTTTATGAGAAGTCTCGTGAAATTTTTGTAGTTCATGTTTCTCTTGTGTACCTTCTATCCTCATAAGCCACTTTTATAAAAGAGAGCATGAAAACACTCACTGCGAGGAGATATTCGACGTAGAAAGTTCTCGCTCAATTAAGAATAAATTTGAACTGGAGATGCAATTAGTGTACTTTATTGAAAGTGATAATTACAAAGGAGAAGATGCCTGATTGGGATGGTCATCGTTGACACGAGGCACGGATGGTATCAATAATGGGGACAGCTTGCATGGATGAATCTTCAACATAAGACACGCAAGCAAAAAAGGGTTGTTAGATAGATGTGGACAGATGATCACATAAGTGGATGAATCAATGTGTGAGTATTCACGGGAGTGCCAAAGCAAGGGCTGCTAAAAGAAATCTGCCAACCTGCTATAGAGGGATGAGGCCAAGATCATAGACAAATGTCATGATGAGAGGGCCAACATGGTATCACAGGGTCTCCTCAGCAAGTTTCTATTTTCCAAATAAAAGCAGTTGAATTTTTTTTTTTTTTAATCTTTTCTTTTGGACATTTTTTTTGCTTGATACAACAAAAAAGTGTGGAAACGTTTACAGGGAATAACAATTGATTTGAAATTTTTTTTAAAAAGCTAGAGAATTTAAAATAACAAACTTTCCCACTAGGAGACCAAGCTAACAAAACCCATGTTTCTGGATATAGAGCTTTTGGAGGTTGATTTGAGTTGAAAGGGAGGCCATCTCAGCTTTCTTGACTTCTCTAGATCATTTGGAATATTCCAAATTGTTCCAACTTCCATGCAAAATTCATTGTTTCTTGTTATTTCTTAGTCATTATTGGTTGAAACTTATCTAAACTAACTAGGAACATGTATGAAGCATTTATACACCAGTAATGATCCATTCCAGATGATACCTCTCTAATGGGAAGGTATTTGGTTCCCAAAACCTCTACCATGAATGCAATTGATGGAATGCCTCCTTTACCTTTTCTATGGAGTACCAATTTTCCTTGCTTGGATGTGGAATTTCATCCTTCGCCGTCTTCAACCTACTAGACTTAGCTCAAATGGAATTTATTTATGTAAATCCAATGCATGCCTCTCAATTGAGATGCTCTTAAACTTGTCGATATCTTTTTCACTTTCCCATGCTAGTTATGATGTACATTATACTTGGTTTGTGACTTCAAAGAGTGTCTCTTGTAGTGCCCCACTTATTGGCACCCATTTGGTAGGCCCATTAGTGCATCTCTAGACCATTATATCATATTGCCACCTTATACATTTAGTAGGACTTACGTATTTTTTTAAACTTGGCTGTATATCAGTGTTTCCCATCGGCAGACACAATGAACCATGCTGTGCTTTAGAAATTTTCAGACTTATTGGGATTTTGAGCATTGTATATGAGACATTTATTATGACTCTGTTTTTAACAATCAGGACTTATTTTGAGTAGTAAGGATGTTTTTTTAGATTATTTAGTGAGGGGTTTGTAATAGGGGGCCCTATCCATTACATCATGTGGGGATACCGCTCTATCTAATGTCCTCCCAATGGGGATACCACTGGACATACAATTCTCCTACATGCACTCCTTCGACTTGAATGCCTTACCTCCTCTCTCCTCCTACAGGGCAACCATTCTTTCTCCACCTTCGTTCCTTTAGCATGCTCCAACAGCATCACCTGCGGGACTATGGCTCTATCAATCAGCTGAAGTGGGACTACCACTTCAACATGCCTACCAGCATTAAGATGTCACTTGGGGAGACTTTACCCTTGATCTCCAACATGAGAACCAAGTGGTCCTACCACTAGACAACAACCCCTTTGATGAGTAATAATGATGTTGCAATAATTTAATGTATTTGATTTAACATGCAAACAGTCAAGGTTTTATTTTTACCATGTTATATATGAGATATTGTAATGTCAATAGGTTTATGAAAAGATGTCATAATCCATACCAAAACTCTTCAAGATTCAAGAGGGTGCATAGTTCCATGAGGGTAAAAAAGTCAACCCAATAGATGAAGACTCAAACATGGATGATGCTTCAAACATGGATTCCATTTTGGGTAAATAGAATTGGTGGAAATGAACTTGTGAAAACTACTTTCTGAGAACTTGCAACAAAACATTTTCCATGTTGAGTTGTTTAGCTCAGTTCGGAACTTTTGCACAGGTTCAGTGTGAACGTGCAACTAGTTCTAGTTATCTCTATTTTGTAATTCACTTTAGTGATTAAAGTTAAAGTCTTTTATTTAGTTAATTAAGTCTAATAAAATGCAATAAGCACTAATGATTTAGACTTATCTTCCAAGTCATCCCCTGCATGAGATAAGTTTGCTTTCTTTTAAGTGATAAGATTGCTATTTCTGGAAAATTAGATTTTAAGTTAAATAGTATAAAGTTAGGTGCAAGATAGAAAGATTGTAACTCAAAGCAGTGTAATATTTCCGTGCAACTGAAGGACTAGTTGTGGAGGTTTCTTTGTAAGCTTTCGAAGGAATGCAAAGCAAATTATAAGGTGTTAAATATTTGTGTCTGGTGTTCATGGTTTCCACTGTTTGAATTTCAATGTTTTGTGTGATTAATTCAATGTTTTCAGCATTAGGTAATTAGTCATTGTGATTGGAATTATAACATTTCAAGACAATGAAATTTAAGCCCCTAAAGTTGATGTCACCCTAGGTTAGGAGTGATTATGAATGAGCAAATAAATTGATGTAGATTTTTTTAATGAATATGCACTTTATTTGAGTCCACAAATATAAATAATCAAATTATCCTAGAGCATGATGAGGAGCGAAAAAGAACAGAAAATCAGGCATGAAAGGAAGGGGGCAATAAATCAGCAAAAAATGACAAGCTAGAGATGGGAATATCTTTCGTCAACATACAAATGTGCCTTCCGAACGAGTTGGAGATGGGAATATCTTTCATCATTCTATGAATATTGACTTCTGGAGCAAATGCCATTCCTCGAGGGTCTGGTAGGGTATCTAACTCAAATATCAAGGCAATTGTGCCGTCAATGGGTGAGGCTAACATAAAAATTGATTTTGAAAGCAAGGACCAAGGCACGAAAATTCAAATTTTAACAAATACTGCTGTAATTGGAAAATTTACCAACTGCTGACCAGCAAGGAATGCCTTAATCACAATTGCCAAGGAGTGAATTTTAGGGCAAAATTTATTTTGAAAGGATTGTTCATTGTTTCATGTTCCAATGAAAAAGCGAAGAAAAACATAATGAATGAAGGCCCCTAGTTAATAGATGGAGGACTTTTCCTTCAAGACTGGCAACCCAATTTTGATCCCATGACTTGCAGTATCAAGGAGGTCCCAAAATGGCTGCGACTTTATAATCTTCTAGAGGAATTATTGGGAGGCTCCTACATTGGAAAAAATTGGCAGCTCCTTCAGCAAGTTCATTTGTATTGATGACAATGTCTTAAATGGCCACTCTAGGGTTTATGCTCACATCTATATCAAAAGTGGACGCTTCAAAACCTCTTCCAAATTCAATCCTTCTAAATTCTAAGGAAAGTGAATGGAATCAAAGTGTTGAAGTTGAAGAACAAAAACTCCAAGATGATTTAATTGTATGGCTTATGGTCACTTAAAATAGTTCTTGCCCAAACAAAAAATCCAAAGTTTCCTAGCACTAGGAAAAAATTGCCTTCTACCCCCCCTAATGGGTCAAAGGACGTTGTTGAGAAGAAAAATCAATCTAGGGATGATGCTTTGTATCAGTCCTCCCACCCAAACTTTCAAGAGGTGGCTAACCCTCCAATTGATAATGCTCAGATGAATCCCCAAGGCTTGGATGCTTTGGCAAGTTCAGGCTCTCCAAGCCCTTTTTCTCCTGCTCTATTTAAGGAAGCTTTGAATTCTCCCTTGGGTATCTTCCAGTCATTGGAGTCAAATGGGAATGTTGACTTCCCTAATAACTTGGAGTACTACGGAGAAGACAATTCTGAGGATGAAGAAATTCCAACCAATACTAAAATTCTCACAATCTCCAAAACAGGATCACAAAAAATGAAAACGATCTATGGCCCAAGAGGAAAAAAGGGTAGGGCAGATATTATCTAGGAGGAAATTCAGGGAAATAAACAGAAACACTCATCTGGGACCAAGCAGGGTGAAATCCCCTCCTAAGTTGAAATGAAGATTACTTCCTAGAATGTTAGGGATTTGATGCCCCTAAAAAAGGGCACTTAGTCAAGCTTTGATTAAAATTACATAGGCATGCATTATGTTAATTCAAGAGACAAAGCTGAATAAGGATAAGGCTACTACCCTCATGAAGAAATGGCATAGATGGAAAGAAGCACTCATTAGTACTGATGGACCTTGCAAGGGTCTTGGCATTCTTTGGTCTAATCTCTCAATAAATATTGAGGTTCTTGGAGATGGCAAGAACTAGCAACAATGCAAAGCAAAATGCTTTTCCTCAAATTTCATTTTTTTCTGATTGATGGTAATGGTCCCATTAGGCATATTTTCAAAAAGAGAGTGTGGGACTAACTTTCTTTGGTTATAGCCCCAATTACTCATGATCTTTTTGTGCTAGGGGTGATTTCAATGCTATAATTTCTGCTGGAGATAAAAGAGGTGGTGTCTCAAGGATGACCCAATCCCAATTAGACTTTCTCTACATTTGTGAATCAAGAAAAGTGGATGGATGTTGAGCCCAAGAATGGTATATCTTCACTTGGACAAATCGGGTAATGGGATTTAGTTGCATTGCTGAAAAACTGGACAGATTCATTCTCTTCCCCTTTGGTTAAGCAAAATTGGTTGTTGGAAAGATGGATTGTCCCTTGCTCAGGCTCTGATCATTTTCCTTGCTATCTAGAAACCTTGAGTGATCACCCTCCTCCAAGGTGTCCTTTCAAATTTAAGAATAAGTGGTTCAGGGACAACAATTTCCAGGAACGGGTCAACATATGGTGTGAGGGCACACCAAATTAAAGGGCTCTAAGATGATTCTCTTGACAAAAAAACTGTAGCATCTTAAGTCCTGCTTTAAGGATTCAAATGTAAAAACTTTTAAAAACATCCTCATAGAAAAATAAAGAATAAAGATAGAACTTCAATCCTTGAATGAAAAAGTTTTGGTTATGGGAATGGATCATACTTCTTTTTATGAAGAGAAACATCTCCTTATCAATTTATCTGAAATTCGGCAAAGGGAGAAAATCTTCTGGAGACAACAATCTAGGGAAACATGGCTGTAAGGAAGGGGACAAAAACACAAAATTCTTTCACAATTCTACTAAAGCTCACCACTGTGCCAATTAAATCACATCCATTCATGCTAGGGACGGTAGACTCTTGGAAGACTCCTCTGAAATAAGTAGGGAGGTTGTGGCTTTCTTTGAAGACCTACTAAAAGGCGAAGAGGCCTTGAATCTCACTGCCCAAAATAATCTGCTACATTCCATTCCACCCATTTTTCCAAGGCAAAAACGCAAAGATCTCATGGCTCCTTTTTGGAAGAGGAAATTAATTTTGCCCTTCCAGGCTTGTTTGACAAAAGCAAAGGAAATTGGGGATCGCATTCCAATGTGTATAAACCAAAAAAACAAACAAGCAAAAAGCTCATTCTAGGCTTGTTTGACAGAACCAAACGAAATTGGGGATTGCATTCCATACAAAATTGAAGTTGTCACAAAACATCTTCAATTTAATTTCCTTCAAAT
Organism: Cunninghamia lanceolata; assembly: GCA_027924645.1. NCBI lineage: Eukaryota > Viridiplantae > Streptophyta > Pinopsida > Cupressales > Cupressaceae > Cunninghamia > Cunninghamia lanceolata. Next base: position 4,775,535 of record BSBN01000515.1, read on the forward strand.
TTAGATCCTTTAACATTGTTGCCTAATAGAAATAAGGTGTGAGATCTTTTATAATAGTTTTAAAGCCTTTGGTCCCAAATTATCTAGCTGCCCAAGATCTTATTGTCGAGATAAACCTATGTTTTGCACCACCAACAACAACATGAGTACTCAAATCCCCTATTCCAATCACTCATTGGAAATGTTTTTCTTGAAGCTTGGAGCCCTTTTATTCCAAATGGATTCTCCTTTTGATATAACTGGTAATAAAAAACAATATGATTTGGGGCCTGAGATTAGGCACCAAAAGTGTATTTGTATCCAATCAAAATTATTGTATGATACTTCAATCCTCGTCAGTGAGCATTAAAATTCTATCAAATTTTCAAACTCATGAGACCCTTTCATTCAAAATGTGCTCCCAAATTACCAAGACAGCATCTGGCTCAAAAATTCCTACAAGGCAACTACATGGAAACATGATAGGTGGGAACGCCAAGTAAAAATTTAATGTCTTTATTTATTAAATGTTACAAAATATTACAAAAAACCTGAATCACAAAAGCTCACGTTACAAGCTGGAAAAGAAAAAAAATGAAGTAGTTGTCGTTACATATTGCATGATCCATCATCAGAAGTGGAAGAAAAATGTTGAACACTATTATTAACTAAAAAAATAGAGAAGCTATCATTACAAGTGGAGGATAAGTAGTAGGAATAGGAGTTGATATATTTTTGATATACAAAGCCTATCCAAAGAATCATGCCATAGTGGGTAAAATACATAGTTCCACAGAGTTTCGGGGATGGGGATGGGGAGCGGGGGGGTGGCGGGCCTAAATTTGTGGACGGCGGGGGATGGCGGGGGACGGCGGCGGGGGGGGGGCGGCGGGGGGGGCGGTGCGCTGAAATACATATAATACTTGAAAATTAGCTATAAAAAGATGTATAACTGTAGAAGCCCAAGGAATAAGTAAAGTTTAGAGTTTAAACACATTGCAATGATTTCATTGAACTAGTGAACATTGAAAATCAAAATATATGTAACTTAATAGACATTGGAACGAGAACTAGATGTTTCATAATTTGAATTTCATAATCATTGTTCATAATTACAATCAAGTTTCAACAATGTTCAAAATAGTAAATAGTAATACTAAATACTAAATACTTAAATGCCAAAATGGTTAATGGCCTCAGAATATTTATATCAATAAACTAAAAATGCCTCAGAATCCTCACCTTAGGCTTATTCCCAATCAATCGACGCAGCAGAACTCCACCTGGTCGTAAAAAACAACGAAATAAAGAAAAAAACAGGTCAAACACAAACTATTAAAGTTAGAGGCGTTTTAGGTTTTAGTTTCCTTGAAATTTTAAAAAAAAAATGATTAAAAAATGTTTTTTCGGGGGGACCCGGGAACGTCCAGACGTCTCCCCAAGGAGAGACGGCGGGGGGGGGGGGGGGCATTTTGCAGCGTCTTCCCGTCCCGGGGACGTCCCCCCCTGGGGGACGGCTGTTTTTTTTTTGGGGGGGGGGGGGGGGGGGGGTGGGGGGGTGGGGGGGGGACGCGTCCCCGTGGAACTATGGTAAAATATAGCTAGCACAATTATAGGAAATCATTTCAAGGCTTTTTATTCCAAAATTGTTGCCATTTGCTTCTACACGTCCTTGCCTATGATGGAACCCAAATTCATCTCTACACAGCAAAGAGGAAATATCAGTCAAGGGGCTAGTTTCTTACCTACACCTGAGGAAAATATTCTTGGTCCAAGGTAGCAAAATGGAGAAAGCAATTAAAGAGGTATTCAATTCAAATTTCCAAGATATAAAGAGAAGGGTAAATGCAGATGTGTCCTCTATGTTTGTTTTGAATAGATACTAGATTTCACAAGGATAAAGGATTGGTGTGCCCTTTCTATGCATTTCATAAGGAATATAGGGAGGCCTTGACAAAGCCCACAAATCTGTAAACTTCTTCACAAGACATCATCTTTCAGTGGCAAGTAGTGAATTACAAGTCCTAGTGTCAGTGGGCTCCTTTAGGGAGTTGGGAGCCCATATCATAACACTAGTTGCTGAAGCTGAAAGGATGCAAAGTCATATGGTCAAAGGTGAAGGGAATTACTCCCCTAGTATGGACTTGGCAAAGCTAAAGGCTTCATTAAAGAATAAAACACACCTTCAGGTTGGCAAGATCAAAGCTCTGATACCACTGTAATACCCCTAATAGTATCTGCCCTAAAATTCTGATTTTTATTTTCTAATTTCTTCCCTAAATTTCTGCACTTTTAGAATTCTGCTGAAACCCTAAAATTCTGATCTAAATTTCTGATTTTATTTTCAAAAGTATAAACATTCATAGGCAGCCAATAAATATGCTCCAAACATCACAAAATATATGCCAAACATGTGTAATCATCAACAAAGATATCAACCATGAAAATCGACCATCAATAGGCCAAACAAATTTGATTTCTGATTAAATAAGTCTACTGCTTCCAAATCTGAATATGCTGATTTGTAATTACATCAAATCCATGGGCTCGAACATGACAAATATAGCCCAGATTTCTGCTCCTATAATGTTCGACCTAAATTAGGTTATGCATACCATGGAATAGCAAAAACGACATCAAATAATGAAGTCACCCTCCTAGGGAAGTGGCGCTCAACCTAGGGCATAAACCCTAGCCAAACTTCGTCCAAGACCCCTCCAAAAGGTGGCGCTCAAATCTGCTCCAAAAAATCTTCAAATGCTGCTCCAAAATGATATGACTTGAATGCTAAATCCTCCAAGCGTGGCGCACAATTCTAGGGTTAAACCCTAGCTCCAATGATGCACAAATGCCACAAGAAATTTGCCTCCAAAGCTGGTCTAAAATCTGAATATGCAAATCTGCTCTTCTCCTCCACAAATCTCCAATGAAGTGCAATTGTGAACTCCGTATGAATCCACCTCCAAAGTGTGATTGGGTTTTCGTCTAATCCACTTATCTTCCTTAGGGTTTTCGTCCTAGGAAGGTGCTGAATCAAAGATTGCAGCCAAGAGAGATAAATCTCAAGAAAAGGAATATGAATCAATGATGATGAAATGAGCTCAAACACCTTATATTTATGCATGACTTTATCTCTCTTTTTCAAGGCCGACCTAGCCTTGGTATTTCTTTTTATTTAACTTTATTTTCCCTCTCCTAGGGCCGACCTCCTCTTGGGCGCCCAAACCACAAATAAAAACACTTTATTTTATTTTTTATTATTTTTCATCTTTCCATCCTCCAAGGGTGAACCACTTCGGCACATGCTATAATATATTTTTGACCTCAAATGAAGTCGTCCTCCTGAAGGAAAACCTTATAAATTATTCTTATTTTCTTCCAAGGCATTTTCCATATTTTCCTTCATTTTTCATTCTCCAATTGGGTCGCTCCATATCAGGGCAAATTATTTTATTAGTGATGACCTCATCAAAAATACCACAAAAATATGGTAAGTCATCTTACATGCTCATTTTGCCCTACAAAATTGGCTAAGTGTGAAAACTCACCAATTAGGTCATTCCCTAAGCCCTTTGGCTTAGCCTATGGGAATAGAATAGGCTAGCCAACTCCACTAGGTGATCACTCTGAAAATGAGGACATGACATTTCTAATACCTTGGCCTTCACAAAGTCCTTGGTAGTTATAAACTCACTTTCTTCAATGACTGAGCCAATTCCTTTAGTGTGCAGTTCAAAACTACCAAATGTAAATATGATGGTTCATTTTAAGAAAGAACAAGTTTTGAGTCTTCTCATGCTCCCTTCCATCATTATTTGGAGAAATGGTGTTGAGGTTGGCTTACTTTCAATGGAAGACTTATCTTTCCTCTCTTTCCTCTTCATGTACTCAAAACGTCAAAACCCTCATGGATCTTGACCAATCTTTCCTCTTGTGTCCAATTCTTGTTGCAATTTTTCTAAGGCATTTATTCTCTACCTTTTTGAATCATCCAAAAATAATTTTTCCCATAGTGACATTAATCTTGAAAAGTTGTGATTGACCGCAACATTAGCTGTGTCATTTATAGAGTTTTCCACAAAAGTGGTTCTGAATTTTTTTTTATATACGTATCATTTTTATGGCTAAATTTTACATTATGAGGTAGAGAGATACAGGGAACAAGCAAACTGAAACATCTAGTCTAGTGTCGGGGTTAGGGCATTTTAATTTTTTTCAAGACTTTACTTTAAATAAATTTATTTGGAAGTTAAATTTTCAAACCTGATGAGGATATTTTTCAATTTCTACCCTATGAGGATTTAAGTCAAAAAAACACATGGATGCCCCTAAGATAGGTCATCTTCCATGACAACACAACCTATTGTAGGGCCAGCCCTATGTTTTACACATAAACCCCGTGAAAGTCAAAGGAAACAGTTTTTTCTTAATCCTACATGTTTTTAAGGATTGCCAATTTTTGTGTTATGTTTTATCTCTACACACTATATGCGAAATGAAATAAAAGAATCAGTATTTTCTCTCTATTTTATTTACTGTTACAACATATTTTCAGTTTTGTGGGTACTTGCAAGGTTTTCCCCCCATTTTTTAATCCAGGTAACTGAATTCCATTTACACTATTGCCACGCTGTTCCAATGTCATGTACACAGAATTTTTCTATGGGTTTACCCACACACATGAATTATGCTTTGAAAAATCCCATCTCCTCCATGACACCAAAGTTTTTATTTTGTCATCAGGCTCAATGTCCAGTCCCTTGAATCTTGGCTTTCAGATCTGAACCTCTTTTTTCAACTTCTTGATCTCCTCCTAGAGTGCTTGAATCTTCACATTATTCTTATGGAATTTTTCTTTCTTCTCTTTTCCCATGGCTGTCAAAAAACATCTGTACTGGCCTAGAGAACTGCTCTGATACCAAATCTGATTTATAATGCTAAAATCAATGCTAACTACTGGAATGAGCATATGAGCCTCTTATTTACAACATAAAGTACTCAACTGGCATGCATTTTCTATGCAACAGTGGAAATGAAGAAAAATTGCAACAGCAACACAAACAATTGCATCTATACCAAAAGACCAGATTTACAAGAAGAAAACTGTCATGTGGTGTAAAAACTCCACCAAGAAAAAGTTAATGCTTTATTTGAAGACCACAATGGCTGTTTCTAGGTGTTTATAGTGTTATTGCTTATCCTTGTTGCTGAAACATACAATTTCTCTCCACTGGATTTGAAAACACCAAAGTTTCCCACATGTTATGACTGAAAAATTGCCACAAGCCACCTTTTTTTATCATCTGTCAGGACACCTTGGTTCATGTGAAGAGTGCTATTGTAGGCATCACTGCATTATGCAGCATATCCCCACAGAGTACAAGGTATCCCATCAGGAAAGTATGCATCGTGTAGTTTCCCCCACAACAAAGACATTTTTGGGGTTCAAAGTTTGAGGTTTTTGACCCAAACTTTTTATGGTCTGGTGGGTCATAATGTTGGCTTAGCATCTGTCAAGTTTTGGGTCATTTCAAGACATCACAGATGGTTTTCATAATCAAAATATAGTGGATCATTGTTTTCGCACCTTCATTGTTTGTCACAACTACTTGTCCTTTTTTCAAAGAATTGTGATTCTTCATTAAAAGGAAACATTGAAACCTTACAAAGAACATGTAGCTTCTTTGATAATTATCTTGCCAGGCATTTGATATCTAAAATATGAAGTTAGTAACTATTGCCACATGACATTAAAAATATCACATAGAGAAGCAATAAATTGTATAGGGCTGCTCTCCCTTGATCTATAGAACCACTAAAGTCTGAATTCCATCCGCAATTCAAAAGTACAATAATCCTCTTGAAGTTCAAATGAAACTTGTAAATCCTATAGCTCTTAAATATTTGTAAGACTTAGTTTCTTGATTATACTTAACTTCTTAAGTTAGTTTTTGATATGAAATCAAGAAATTCTATTTAGATGTTGATTTTATGACCAACTAATCGAGGTATTGCATTTACTTTTGCTTTTGTAACTTTATTGATCTTGTAATTTCCCTAAAGAGAGGTCTTGAAGGAGACTCAAAAAATTGGAATTAAAAACATTACACAGTGGTATCCACATACATGATATTATGTCTGACTGTGAAAATCTGAAATCTTTGATTAACTAATATAGTCTATACTATCAAAGAGCTGGAAAACTTACAAGTTAATCTGCTATTGGGATTGTTCTACATTGGCTTTGGAGTGGACAATGACTGACATCTAAGAATATGTAACTCTTTTTACACAAAACAAAATATATGCTAGTAGATTAGGGATTTAAATTTTAATGGTAAATGTTTTGTTTTCTTTGACAAATATTAGTGATATTTACAACTCATTTTTAACTGGCTATTGGAATTGCTCTGCACCTGACTTAGAATGGAGAATGACTGACATCTAAGAAAATGCAACTCTTTTGACACAAAACAAAGTAAATGCCACTAGCGTGAGGATTTAAATTTTAGAGAGATGTTTTGCTTTCTTTGAGAACATTCATGATATTCACAACTCATTGTTGATTTGTTTCTCAATTTGTCTGCCAACAAATATCTTTAATGCATTCAAATAAACAGGGCACACTCTTCCATATTGGAGCAACCTTGAAATGTATGATCAATGAAGTATATTAAGAGAACAAGCTTTTGGAAAAATCCATGTACAAACTTTTGTACTAACATTTTGGATCAGACTCTGTGATCCATCATCTGGATGAAATAGATGTGTACAAGTTGTGTGGAAAAGAGATACTCTGCATTGATGCCTCATTGAGAAGATGGAAATAAGTAAATTTGAACTAGGCATTATCCTCATTAATTAGTTTTAAACCTTACTTCATAAATAAGGACAATATATTAATAAAATAAGTTGTTATCATTAATTAGAATAACCTGCTTATTTGCAACAATTAGGTGCCACTACCCCTTGGGAGATGGGTGTCTTTAAACTATTAATAATTGGCCTCCATGAATGGCTTAATCCCAAACCCTCATTTCTATTCAGATAGTGTGCATATTTGCTAATGTCAACAGCTTTCCTTAAATGCCTTTCGAAATAGTGTTCCTCCACTGCCAGAACCTTAGCATTTTCAATAGAAATATGGTGTTTGGCAGTAATTGAATGCTCTCCCAAAGTCCTCTTGATAACCTGATCACATTTTATATCACAATTATGTTCTTTAATGCTATACCAAAGTCATTTATTGTTTTCCTTCTCATTTACATAAGAAACATTATTAATGCTCCAAATCAAAGGGTATTTGTGGGACATTATTAATAAACAATGGCTACTAACTCTTTTTTTCTAGATTAGAGAGCATTGGCTTCACAATCATGACATATCATGGAATTAGAGTGAGTTGGGGCCAATTGGCTCCACATACACTATTTTTCATTCTAGGTCTTGAAAAAAGCCCCAATACCTTTCAGAATTTAATCATCGTCTAGTACCATTTAGGTCCATTTAACACACCACTTTACCTCTAGTATGAAGGTAGTTGACTTTTGGATTCATCCCTACTTTATTTTTAGTGATAGGCTATTTTTGAAAATTAGGGATATGAGTAGGGTAAAATAGGGAATAAATTCCTTGCTCAAATCATCTAACATTGATCAATCATATTTTTGCTCTCAAATTCTGCTCTTAGCATACGTTTCCAACTACATCATAACAATCAAGCTCTCAAGATCCATCTTCTAAACATTTGTCACAATAAAATTCAGATCTTATAAAATAGGTTACTCCCAAGACACAACAAGGAGCCAAACTATCATCCGCCTAGTTTCTAGGAATATCCCTATCCCTCTAAGGAATCACTTTTATCTACCTGACCTAGGACTATGTCTCACTTGGCCACAAAGGATGAGGCCAATGCACCAAGAGAAGTTTAACGCTAATTTCTTGTTTGTAAAAATTTATTTCTATCATATATTTATATTTTCCCTAACATTTTTGCAAGTTTTTGAAGTGATCAAGTGGAAGATAAGTTATCAAATTTCCATCAACCAATTATCTAGAAAGTGTATGCATCTCTATTTAACCCTAATCCTTGTTTACATCGTTCTTTTGATTATTTATTGCAAGATAAGTTTTTTGAATGGTTGTATATGACACTATATTGTCCCTCCTTTCTTTTGGTAATGAGGGAGCTTTCATCCTGTCCAAAATGCACACAACATAGCTAAAGCCAATTAGACCTGTTATAATTGAAATAAGTAAGAGGAAGTGATGACAACTTATAGGTAATCAATACAAGCTAAAAAAAATAATATCTGAGTTCACATAAAAGATAGGAGATAGAAACAAAATAGAGATAATCTTTGTGAAAGAATGTTAAATGGGAGTTTAAAATGGATCCCCCACCTCCCAAACAAAAACAAATAGAGGAGAGAAACACCAAAAAACCAATAAGATTGACATCTTACTATGCCAAAACTACTGAAACTCCCACTAAACTTTGATGTCTCAATACATCTAGCTTAGATCTATCTACAACTACCTACCAAGCTATAAACATGCTATACGTATATACCAAGGAGGAGAGCTACTAAGAAATGTTACACAACTACCTTACGAAAGCCTAGTAACTATTCATCATAGAAAGTAAGATGGGAAAAAATAGTGAAGATGGCCACACCAACTAGAAATGCATGGCACCACAAAGCCCCAAAACACCATAAGGGCCACTAGAGATTCACTAAAGAAGGATATGATCCCATAGCATATAGGTCTCAATTCTCATATGCAGTATACATAAAAGCTATGAAGAAGATCCTATCTATAGATAGACCACTATGCTTTCTAAGTTCTTTAGCTCCCTCTTAAAGATGGAATTTGACTATGGCCTTGTAGGTTCCAAGGCTTAGACCCTTGGCCCATTACCAGTCACCAACAAAGCCAAAAAAAAAAGTGTCATCTTTGTCAACAGCACTATAAAAATCCATCTTCACCAAGAAATCGATCTACAAACCTCCATCCTCTCCACCTTGGGTGTCCCCTAGTTCATTTGTTGGCTTTGCACCAATAATATTGTTGATTGGAGGAATGTAATAAAAATACCTCTAAACAAGATAACTTGAAGGTTAACATGCAAGACAAACACAAGGAAATGATCAATGGAGGCCTACACAAAGAATTAGAAAAAGTTGAGTAGGTCATTGCAGATGATCGAGGCCATCTTGGGTGACAACCAATTACTTCAAGTTAGCACTCAATGTCTTGCAAGAGGTGGGAGGAATCATTTGATTTATTAGGAGATTCCTTCCAATGCAAATCATTCAAGCAATGCTTATTGATTGCCACAAGTGATCAAGTCATCCGAATCACATTTCCTTCATGGTCCAAGGCGATGGCTATGGTGTGGAGTTTTCAAAGAAATCCAAGGCCTTCAAGGAATGCATGAACCAAAGCATCCTTAAGGAGCAAAGCACATACAAAGCACTAGAAGATTGCTTGGATGTGCAATTTGACATAATTAGAGAATTAATAACTCACATGTTGCAAAGCAAGGTTCAAATTGTCTACTTCTTCCACCACTCCTTGGGAAATAAAGGGCCTACTTTTGAGGAGATGGTTTTGTCAACCCACACCATACTTGGTCAGGTATCCAAGCCACTCAGCAATGCCACTCAAAAAACTTAAAATCCAAACCAAGGCTAGAGAAACCATTATTGCTTATGTTGAATCTCAGGGCATCAAGAACGTTTTGAAAGCAGCTTCCTCTTTTGGTGAGCAAAGCACCCATAGTCCACTACGTTCCATCATCAAACCTTCATAATTTTTCAACTTTTATTTTCCTTCCTTTCCACTTAACCGTTGTTTTGATCCTGGTGCTAAGAGTGTGGAAACTCCGACTACTTGAAAACTGTCCATAGTTGCAACCTACAAAATCTTTGTCAAGATTGCTAGAACTCCTCACCCATTTTTTCAGATGGATAGATTGATCACCTGGGGAAATAAGGGCAGAACACCCTGAAATTTTGTGTCCAATCCAATTGCATCGAAAGCACCTATACAACAACCCTTCTTAGTTCAAAAATTGGTTCCATGTACCCTATGAAGAGTGAATCCTAACAGAATGAAATATTGGTTTGAATATGTCAATCCAAGTGCAAATCCTCACAAAACTGCACTTAGGGACAACCTACTCATCAATTTTCACGAATTCACCCACCTGATCTATCAATTTTTTAATTAATCTACGATCTCCCATGACCAAAGGAAGATTATACATGCACAGCCATGTTGGAATCTTGGAGATGGTAGCAACCACTGGGTCAAAAAGGGAGACCAAGGAATCATGAACGTTCCAGCTTTTCTAAAGAACCATGGACCATTCTGATGCACATAATCGCAATCTTCAACAGAAAGAAACTACAAAAGAAAGAAGCAATGTTCTAAAACAAAAATGGAAGGTGCTGCCACATTGCTCCAAATATTTTTAGTCCAGGAAACAACATCCTCATAGGGAGGATGCTTCCCCAAACATCTGAAGACAACATACCTGTTTTCAATACTATTTGAAATTGTATCAATGCTGTCATCAAGAACATGAAAATCAAGAGCTTCCGCTAAACACACCGCTGAGTCACCTAAGGTAAAAGAGGCAGATTTTTTGACTGTCTGGACTCTGAGGAGAAGAAATAGGAGGATCGGAGTTAGTTTCACCACCCAGCTTATCAGACATAGAATCTGGCAATTTTGTCACAGCCACACTTCAATCAATCAGTGAAGGGGAAGATTAAGGTGGCATTTTAAGATATGCTGCTTGCAAAAATTGACACAGCCATGGAAGGGATTATTAATGCTTTTGCATTCCTTAAACACTCGAAGATCTGCCAAGCCTTCTGCTGTGAGCACTTGAGGCACAGCTTCAGTGGCAGGGGATTTGTGGATGAGAGAAATCCACATCGGAGACCACTAGAGGCATCCCCACTTGTCTTAGGTCAGACACCCTTCTATCGATCAATGTCCTAACACAGCCCAGACTCCTTATCACCATCACCCACTACTGCCGATTTCGCTTTCTGCCACTCCCACTCCTGCTCTCGCTAAGCATCGCTTTGTAAAATTTAAGAAAAAATCTTTTGGCAGGCTGATTTCTTATAGTTCTATAATAAGAGACTTTGTGAGAAATAATGATCTAGTTCGTATTAGAATTAGTTATAGGCTCCCTAGCTTGCAAAGATTGTATAAAGGATGGAGAGTCATACAACTCTTTCCTCTTATTTTGTTATATATGTCCAAATGGATAAATATTTTTTGGAGATCAGACAATTCATAGCTTCCACTAGTCATTTCCACTCAAGTATATTATTTGTATTTTATAATCCTTTTGTTCATGTATTAGAGTCCTTTTGACCTCAAGTCAAATGGTATGCTTTGATTTTACTACATTTTGCATGCCATACTAAGATTTGTTGTTAAAAATTAAAATGTCTCATGCAGTTTCTTCTTTCCAATGATGATTCAGATGGTTGTCAATGAATTAGTCAGTCTCATTGAAAGTCGATGCAATTCATTCTTTCATCTTTTATATACACCTGCCACAACAAGCAAAATTGTTACCCATATTGCTAAAGTATCAATATGATATGTTGTAAAAATATCTTAAAATTTTTCCCTTTTCAAAAAGCTTATTAAACATCTTTTTGATTAAGCTTCAAGTGAGGTCCAATCTTTAGATCTCAAAGACTCCCTCCACAAAGTATACACCAAGGTTCCTTAACAGCAAAAATTTACCTTGCCTCACCCTTATCCTACCAAGTACTAATTCCTCGAGGCCAAGGTGCACATTGGAAAGATAACACATCATCCTACCAGTGAAAGTATTTGGCTCAATACATATCCAGCCCTCCTGAATTGGAAAGGCTAAAGATGTCTTTAAGAAGGCTAAGAAGCGAAGTTCCCACAAAACATATGGTGCAACGGAAAGATCAACCATAAAAATACTCCACTTGAGAGGGACCTGACATACTGATAGAGACCAACCAATTCAGGAAGGTCAGACAAAATTGTAATGACTATAATATATTCTACTAAAAGGAGGATCCTTCTCCTAAGAGAATGTTGAATGTGAAAAAAGAATGAGTTTATTCTAGAAGGGATAAGAATAACATTTTTTACCCCAGCAAAGGAGGAAGAGAACATAAAGCATAAGCTTACTCTAGCAAAAAAGAATACAGCAAAAGAGAGCCACGAAAAGGCTAAAGATTGTTTTAATAGATAGGGGCAAGGATTGAATCTTCTGTAAGAAGTCCATAAGTATGTCAACACTTACTGTAATAGGAATCTTTCCATTATGCAGATTGTGTGACCAACCTGGACAAGCATTTAATATACTGAAGATTGATATGTCTTAATATTTGGGAATGGCTCACTAAGAGCTTTAGCTGGTATGAGTACTGGTCATACTCGAACAGATATTTTATTCTTTTTCAACTTCCAGAATTTGTTTTGCACATTTTTCAGACCGCCTTGTCTCCAACATTTCGAGATTTTAGTTTTTTTCATGTCAGTGTATAGAGCTCATCCATCAGCTTTTGCTTTGATAATATGTCTCAAGATTAACTGAATTTTTATTTCAGCGTAAAATATTTTAATTTTTGTTTCAAGAATTGTAATTTTCCAGATTTTTCCAGATAAAATGAATTTCTGCTTTCTCAATTTCAGATTACTAAGTTTTCAGATCTGTGTCCAATTTCAATCTCATAATTGAGTTTGGATAATATCATGGAAGGCCAGTTTCACTTGGAGTTTGTAGTTCGGACATGAGCATCCTTCATCTACTCTACTCTGCCACTGCGACCATAACAGCTCTTCAGGTTTAGTATTTTGATCTTTTCTTCCTGGCTAAACTTGGACTTTGGACTCGGTCATGAGGACTGCTTAACTCCAATCTCCAACAGGATTGGACTTGGTCATTTCTACCACCCAAAATTATACTGAATTGGACCTCCTTTGTGTGGCACTGCTGAAAGGTAGCAATAAGACTAAGTCCTGTTCTGATATATAAATATGTTGTTTCTTTACTACCTAGAAGATATGGATAACATAAATACATACCCCATGCCTGTAGTCTTTTCTGTGTCCTCAGACTTGAACTAATTTGGCAAAACTACCAAATCTCTTGGTCAGGATTCACAAAAGCATCTCAGAAGGAGTCAGTACCCTGAAATGTTCTATAAACGGGGAAACCAGTACCCAGCATTCCAATTTTTTTTCCAAATTTCATAATGTTGGAATGATTGCAAGATAAGCACAAGGCTTGTCATCACCAACATTGAGTTTCTCACAGCTTTAATGTCAGCAGCAAGGTCTAGTTGCACCTGCAGATAGAACAGTTCAAAGAACCTAATCCAAAATGTTTTTCTTGCTGAATCTGCCATCATTCCTATCTAGTATACAATCCAGATCTGTTGAACCATAAACCCCATCATTACAACAACTGAGAGATCTGATGTAACATTGACTAGAATGGTGAATACTGTGCAGCTTTGCAAGAAGACCAAGTCCTCGACATCCAGATATAGAAATCGTGTTACCTCTCAAGCATTGCTTTGGATGGCCAAAGTAGAACAGTCCATATCAAGGAAAGAGGTAGACCATGGGAAACTCAGGAATCAAAACTGAGTTCAAGCAATGAGGAACCATTGCTCACCAAGTAGAACACCTGATTAGGACATGCACTAAATTGTCAAGGTCAATATGTTGATCATAATCTTGTCAATTATCATCCACATGTTCAGCACAAACTGTTAATTTCCACAAGGTGTGAAATATCATGACCAAGTTTTCTGACCCATGTGCAATACGAGATTTTACAACATGCCAAGTAACAACAATCCAATATGAGGCTTTGACATTTTGAAATATAATGAGAAGTTTCAGAATATCAGAAATCAAAGTTCATAGACACAACTTGAATTAGTCTGTCAGACTTCACAACAACCCCAACAATGGGCATCGACAACTCCTTACTCAAGAAGAAAATAGTAAGTATAGAAAAACGGGATAAATATAAAAGAATACAAGGAAGTTAAAATGTATTAGATGCAAATATTGTAACTGCTGATTGCAATGATTTGTACAGAAAGGCACTAAACCCATGTTAAATAGAGTTATGTTTTATGTATAGAAAGGCACTAAATCGATGTTAAATAGAGTTATGTTTTATGTATAGAAAGGCACTAAATCCATGTTAAATAGAGTTATGTTTTATAAAGGAATCAAGTAAAGAGCCTATCGGAACACCTAAAAGAGAACCCTGTATTTACTAGAGGTCTGGAACATGTTCTGTGCCTACAGTCTTCTAAGTAAACCCTTGAGACAGCTTTGATCAGTACACTCCCGATTTGTGGAAACTAAATGAGAAACTAGTGCAAACTGCAAACCATTTTTCTGTGGTAAAAACTGTTGGATTGCAGGACACCAAACTCCATGAAATGACAGAATGTCTAAGATGTGGCTATTCAAACCTTCAGTACGTAAATCTGACATGTCACTGGCAGAATGTTTACGTTCCCAAACCCGATTTCTAAGTGCTCTCTGTTTTTCACCTTCGATCCCAGCACAAAAAGCAGGTAATATCAAGGAAATTTCAAGTACATTGGAGCAGAGCAATTGGTTGCTGATAGAACTCAATACCCCACTCCAATCTCCCGATTTACAACTCAACTGAGAAAATTCCAATAAATATGAAGTGTTCAAAGTTTATGGACTATTACAAATGGTCAACTGTTATGGCCATACAACTTTGCGCTCCGTGCCCGCACTTGGGTGCAAGTAAGCAGGATCTTGTGTTGCCAATTGATGAGCATTGAATTACCCACCCAATTAATACTTCGTTACTTATTGAAGAAGAAATCATGAAAAATGGATTTTAAGGAAAATGCAGAGGTAAATTACCCACCGAATGAATACTTCGCTACTCATTGAAGAAATCATGAAAAATGAAATTTAGGAAAATGCAAAGATGTAAATTACCCACCCAATGAATATTTGGCTACTCATTGAAGAAATCACGAAAACTGAAATTTAGGAAAATGCAAATAGGTAACCGAATGAATACTTCGCTACTTATTGAAGAAATCATTAAAAATGAAAATTTAGGAAAATGCAAAGAGGTAAATTACCCACCCAATGAATATTTCGCTACTCATTGAAGAAATCATGAAAAATGAAATTTAGGAAAATGCAAAGAGGTAAATTACCCAGCCAATGAAAATATTTGGCTACTCATTGAAGAAATCATTGAGTATTGAAATTTTGGAATATGCAAAGAGGTAAATTGCCCACCCAATGAATATTTGGCTACTGATTGAAGAAAACATTAAAAATGAAATTTAGGAAAATGCAAAGAGGTAAATTACCCACCCAATGAATATTTCGCTACTCATTGAAGGAAATCATGAAAAATGAAATTTAGAAAAATGCAAAGATGTAAATTACCTACGCAATGAATATTTTGCTACTCATTGAAGAAATTATGAAAAATAAAATTTTGGAAAATGCAAAGATGTAAATTACCCACCCAATGAATATTTCTGATTTCACTACTTATTGAAGAAATCATGAAAAATGAAATTTAGAAAAATGCACAGAGGCAAATTGCCCACCCAATGAATATTTCGCTACTTATTGAAGAAATCATTAAAAATGAAATTTAGGAAAATGCAGAGGTAAATTGCCCACCCAATGAATATTTAGCTACTCGTTGAAGAAATCATGAAAAATGAAATTTAGGAAAATGCAAAGAGGTAAATTGCCCACCCAATGAATATTTCATAACTTCTTGAAGAAATCATGAAAACTGAAATTTAGGAAAATGCAAAGATGTAAATTGCCCACTCAATGAATATTTGGCTACTTATTGAAGAAATCATGAAAGATGAAATTTAGGAAAATGCAAAGATGCAAATTACCCTCCCAACGAATATTTCGCTACTTATTGAAGAAATCATCAAAAAGAAATTTTGGAAAATGCAAAGAGGTCAATTTCATAACTTCTTGAAGAAATCAAAGAAAACTGAAAGTCAGGAAAATGCAAAGAGGAGCAAAGAATCACCTGGGAGGGCGACAGAAAGGCAGGCGAATCGGGGCCGAAAAGGGGCGAGCGGGGCATCAGAGAGGAATCGTTGGCAAAGTAATTGGCGTTGTTGTTGGTGTTGGTGTTGGTGTTGGTGGTGGAGGAATTGACGAGCGCAGGAGCAGTGGGAGAAGCCATGGCGCCGGCCAAGAGCTGGGAGAAAGTCCTGCAATCTGAATCAGCGACGGCATCGTTCTCAGAGTCATTTAAAAGGTTGGAGAGAAAAGTCATAGGACCAGGGCTTCCTTTACTACTGGTAAACCATTCCGCAGAAGAACGAAGAGGCAAACTGAGGCTCGGCCTGTTGGAACTCACCATCTCTTGTCCTTCCTCATCCCTTTCTCTTCCCCTCTCTCTCTCCCTCTCCATCTTTTTTCTTGAGACTAAATATTTCAGGCGAATTTGGTTGTTTGACGAACTCAGAGTCGGTTTGTGGCAGCGCCAAATTGTGCTGAAAAGATGAATTGGATGAAAACGTGGGATTTGGGGTGCAGACGTGAAGGAACGAAACGCAAATGCATGTTGACTTCACTCTTTCCTCTGCCGTCTTCACGTAGGACATGTAGACACATGTTAGCAGACGGGCACAGAACCCTGCAGGCTCGGTCGCCTTTTTATCCGTTATTGACTCCGTCACTTGACTGGAAAATGCCCGCTTTGGTCGCCGAAGCGGAGAGAGGCGGCTGCTCTGCCCACCTAGCCTATTTATACTTTCTTTTTAACAATAAATGAGAGATTTTCTTTTAAATAAGACCTGCTACAATTACGGCAATGTCCATTCTAGATAATGTCTCTTCTAGATGAACATTTGACCAAAACAATAAACAATTACAAAAATTCAAACAATGTGTTTTGGAATTTTGATTATTTGTTATTTTGGTTAAGTGTATAGAGTTTTAAATTGATTGTATCTGGGTTTTTAATAAAAAATAATTAAAGTTTTAGAAAGATTGTGTTGTGAGAAAAGGAGATTTCTAATATATTATGAAATATTTATAGAATTATTATTTTATATTTGTATATATCCATATAGATATATACATACTTGATGGAATCTAATATATTATAAAATATTTATAGAATTATTATTTTATATTTGTACATATATATATAGAGATACGTATATATTTGATGGAATCTACTAGATTATTTAAATATTGACATTTCTATCTTTATACAGAATATTACAATATTATGAATGAGTATACATCTAAATCAAAAGTCATCCTTTGGCTAAGCTCCTACAATTAGGAAGATTTAGTTTGATAAATACACCCAAGGGTCTAACTTGACCGCGACGTACCTATGAAGAATTTGAAACTTAGTGAATGACATAATCAAAGAACAAACCCTATATATATCTATCTTTATATACTAGATTACAGCATTATGAGGGAGCATACATCTAAAACAAAAGTCATCCTTTGGCTAAGCTCCTACGATTAGGAAGATTTAGTTTGATAAAGTCACCGAAGGCTCTAATTCGGCCCCACTCTAACTCGGCCCCACTCTAAAATTTGACAATCGTATAGCTGTATTTAGGTATTTTTGTTGTAAAATACAATCCAAATTTTAAAAACACTGTATCATATGAAAGGAGAGATTTTGGACAAACTGTCAAAATTTATATAGGATTATGACGATATATATATTTAATTTTTATATGATTTATTTATACTAAGACATGTCATAGTATTTGAAGTGTACTATTAAATAGATAACTGTCATAAAAAAGTTGCTTGACAAGCAAGGTCGATTGTCAAATTTAAGCGGCCCGGTCATATCTCTAAAGAATTTGAAACTTAGTGAATGAAGTAATCAAAGAACAAACCATATATATATAATCAATGAACATACCATATCCACACACATATTTAGTTTGATAAAGTCACCCTTAAGTAGATGATGTAATCAAAGAACAAACCCTATATAATGTAATCAATAAACATGTCATATCCACGCACATATATGAAGTGTATCAATATTTGAAGGGCAACTTGAAATGAATAACCACCAAATTTAAAAGCTCCTAGGCTAAAGAGAATAAAAATCAAATCAATATTAGTTTTAAAATTATAGCAATTTTTTAATAGTATTTAAAGTTAAAGTTGTTTAAATATATATAGTTTCAATGATATGTTTTGGGGCAGAAATAACTTAAATCTTTAAAGAAAAAGTGAAGTTACTAATTGTAATTGTGAAAATTCTATACTTGTGCCCTTTTCGAATATGTTTTGGGCTCATTTTGATTAGTGTCTTTTAGGTAATAACAAGTTTACAAATACCATTGTTCATGGGGTAGCATGGGATTATCCAACTTCGAATCTTAGAGTGGATGCTAGATGGATTCCTTCGACTAACAACTAGCACAAACTCAGTTTCGATGGTACGTCCAGGGGAAACCCCGAACAATCTAGGGCTAGATGCATTATCAGAGACCACAATGGTGAGATGGTTGGTGCAACAACTAAAAAACTCCCAATCAATAGAAACAATGAAGCAAAAGCCCAAGCCATTTTACTTGGGCTTCAAACTTGCAAACAATTGGGTGTGTCTAATATTCAAATCGAAGGAGATTCATTAATCAATATTAACACCCTCCACAAATGTTTTTCTATGAATTGGAAGATTGGCAATAATATGAAATCTTTGTTGGTCATTACTTATAATTTCCTTGCTTACACTATCAGCCATGCCTATTGCTTAGCAAGTTTCCAAATAATGTATGTAGACACCACCCCCTATAGAACAAGTACAGCGAGCCAAGGTGCATGATTACTTGCCAGTTCACTCTCATGAGTCCAAGTTCAAGTCTGTGTGCAAGATTATTTTCACACTCGTTGAGATCAATTCTACAAGTACAAATCTAACCCACAGTAGAACAAAGTCAATTTATAAATTTTGACACATTCATATGATCAAGCTCTAAAATTTTACAATAATAATTAAGCG
The DNA here is from genome assembly GCA_027924645.1 of Cunninghamia lanceolata. Classification (NCBI taxonomy): domain Eukaryota; kingdom Viridiplantae; phylum Streptophyta; class Pinopsida; order Cupressales; family Cupressaceae; genus Cunninghamia; species Cunninghamia lanceolata. The sequence goes on from BSBN01000515.1 coordinate 4,794,595, forward strand.
ATTCCTAACATCTTTAAAATCATTCTATTTATTTAAATTCCAAATACCATATTTAATTTATTTAAATTATACATTTATTACTTAACAACATATTCAAATTTATTTAAAAATATTTTTTATTTGTAATATATTAAATTAAATGATACTAATACTTCAACTCCTAACTTATGACTTACAACTCACAACTCACAACAATTTTCTACTACACCAAACATCCATAAACAAAAGAATGAAAGATGTCAACTTATAGTTTATTAGTAGATGTTAGTTAATTTTCATATGAGAAAAGAAAACAAGAGGGTGGGAGTGGGAAGGCATGGATGGCCTAAATTTGACCCTCCCTGTCAAGCAATTTTTTCATGATCGTTACCTATTCATAGCGTTGTAGTTCAATTTGTTGAACACAATTGGTAGGGGTGATGGTACGTTCCTTGATTATGCCATCCACTAAAGTTCAAAACCCCTGGAAGTGCACTATATAAGGGAAGAGTTTGGGATCATGACCCGAGTGACTTTAGCGGAATGGATACCCCTCAGTCCTTAGCTCTCAACTGAAGAGGTATCAACTTAGACTCATGCCCCCGATACCAACAAGTTGCAAAAAACGATCTAAGGATGGTCAGCCCTCAAACAAAAAAAAAATGTTGTCCTTCAAATGTTATTTTAAAAATGTATACCATATATTAGATATATATTTAACTATAATTCTATAAATTTTTGACTATCTATACAAAATCTTTCCTTCCATATAATACACTATTCAAAATTTTAATCATATTTTACAATAAAACTATCTAAATACGACCATACGGCCATCAAATTTAAGCCTTGGTAGCTAGGAAAGTAAGTCCACCAAGCATTGAAACGTTGTATTGTCCTATACAAGACCTATACTATTCATGGGGTATGCCAGTGTCTTGGTTGTTTAAGCTCGTTGACTTGCAGGAGGGGCAACTCCCTCTAACTTGTATTCTAGCCTTGAAAGTGACGGAAATAATTATTAAAGAAGGGCGGGAAGTGGGGAGGAAAAAGCCACACGTTGTCGTTTTAGACCCACTTTTAAATACGCCACATACCGCGTGAATTAGCCACCAATTTCCAATTACATTTTTTTTTTTTGTTTTGCAATTTTATACGCATTACCTAGATTGGCACAAAAATCTCTATCCCACTTTGTTGGGTATTAAAATGACTTTGATTATGGGAAGACTTTGGGACATGCTTTCTGATGAGGATGAAGAGGAATCTTGAGAAAAATTAAATATTTTTTTTCAAAATAAATTTAGGAGGAAATAAGTAATCAAGGATTGATTATGTTATTAAAAGAAATGTATAAAATTTAAATAAATTTAATAATATTTAGTTGAAAAATTAATGGAGATTTGTTATAATAGATGTTAGAAATCGATTTGATAATATATGAGGGTTCTGTGTGCAATTAGATGGGTATTTCTATTTTATTAAATCTTCTATCTGATACTTTGACTTACTTCCACAACTGTAAATTTGAGCCTACCTATAGATCTAAACTATGTGTGTGGATCAAAACCTTATTGAATTTTAAAATTTGGAACCTATGTGACTTGGTGTCTTATCCTTGTATCTGTAAGAGGTGATGTCAACAGACACTATTTAGGAGCTTACTAGGCTAGGAATGATCTTCTTTGGTTAAACCCCTATTACCGAGTCAATGGTACATAATGATGATCGAAGACAATAGGCAAACATACAATGATGCCTAAAATGTTAATGATGCAATGTTGTTTCTCTTTGAAGTGCTCGAAGGATAATTCTATGATGTTGGAATGAATTTCTAGATGATTGAAATGAATTAGGGTTTATCCTTAAATGCAACACCATAGCACACAAGTTAACAAATTTCACACTCAAGTCAGTTCATAATGACTAGCTAGGAAGAGTTAGCTTAGGCCTAAGATTTAAATTTGAATTTGCAAGTTCTAGGATCATTCCCACACTTGTGAATATGACCCAAGATAGTGAATAGATAAACTAAGAATCAAGACCAATCCTTGGGAATCTATGTAGATGGAATCAAGTTAATTTCAAGTTATCTACCAACTTTTATGTTAAAACATGTCACTTGTACACTCACCATTGCACTAAGGATAACCCAGTCAAAGTGAGCCCAAAATGAAGTGGAAAAGTGCAAGGTATGTTATTTTCACCATTACACATGTGTAGGGCTAAAAATTTCATACCCTACACTTTTACCGTTTATTTTACACCACTTTACATGGGTGTTCTAAGTACTTTTCCCTAGCACATGATTTTGATTAATTTGGTTCTCCTTTTGACCCTAAACTTAGATTGAACATCAGAAACAACATCTTGTCTTTCCATAAAGCATTTCTAGACTTTAGATTACAATTTCCTCTTGTCAATCTAGACACCCTAGGTGTAGATCTAATCCTAGGTCATTTCCACATCTACTAGATTGATCCACTTTATTCATATTCAAAAAATTTCATGGACCTGAGATGACCCCTTTCAACTAGCTATTCTTCATTATTTTTAGTATCAAAACATTCAAATTGTGCAACTTGGACAAGTATAAAAGAACACAATCCCTTATATCATTTCAAAAGAAAACCAATCCATCAATCATTAGGTGATCTACCCATCATTAGGATAATCCCACCATATTTATGTGTCACAAGGGATCAACCCACCTTTATTATTCAGCTCCACATGAATCACATCAACACATGGCAAGACCCTAAATCCTACACTAGATCATTCCAACATTCATTGTATTGCATTAGATTACATCAAGTCACAAGCCACAATTACATAGCATCATCATGGCCACATTAGTTGCATTTACTAGTTACCTTCCAACATTTATCAAAATATTTAAATCAAATAACAAGGCTTATCTAAGGTGAAGATCCCTGCATAGAAAGCTCCAAACAATATTCATCAATACGACTCACTTTTTTATTAAAGGTTATAGACATTAGGAAAAACTTGTTTGTAGGTACATAAGTTCTAAGAATTGCATGTTCAAATCCACAATAGAGGGTCATTTCTATAGAAAAGGTATAGATTAACAATAAAAGATCACTTGCACAACTATATATTTAATCCTAGGTAAATTTTGAGAATGACCTTGTTCACGTTTCACCATTCTACTTTGAATTCATCCAAGTTTAAGTGATTCAAAGCTATGGTTCAAAATTTATGGTCAAAACAAGATATTTATCTATCGACCATCTAAATCAACTAAGTACTTTCATTCCTTTTCAATTTCTAGCTTTCTAAATAATTTTATATAATTTGTCACAGCCATAAATTTGATTAATTGAATTGTATTTCTTATTGTGTTCATTAAGCCTATTTTTTGTAAAAGAAATATCTTTTACTTCTTTACATTTTGGTGAACTTGGCATTCGAATCCCTATAGAGTTTTACCCTAGGATTTTAATCTTCTTTATATCTTTAATTTTTAGATTCAATATTTATAATTGCTTGCATTTATCATTTCAAATCTAATTAGAGTTTGTGCTTTCATTGTTTTTCATCCATTCAATCCTTACCCCCGCCCTTTCTTAGTTGCACCTCATTGTTATAATTTTCACTAAGGATTCTTATGAATCTTTATTTTTGGATTCCCGTCAATTTTCATGCATATATCATGGATTGTGGAATATTTTCATGCTTTATTGATTCTTATCATTTTGTCCTTAATGATGTTTCCTACCTTTACCACATAGACTATCCTACATGTTCCATGCATAAGATTGTTGATTGTTAGTCTAATTTTTCAATCTTTATGAATCTTATACATGCTTTTGCATCTATATTAGAGAATATCACTTCATTTATCTCCATGACTCGTCATAATTACACACCTTGTGAGACAAATGATGGTGATAATTTATCCCTATTAGAAAATGGATTTGTATTTATCAATCGCACCAATTATTAGGGTGAAAACCCCTCCTCAAGATGGTGAGGCTACCTTATTGAAAGCCAAAACTAAGATTTACCCTTAATTTATACACTTTACAAGGCTGCAATTGGGTTTTTGATGCTTTTCAAAAATAAAAATAATTAAAATGAGTACAGTAATGAATCTATGGATTCGACCAAAGTATCACATCCTTCAATCAATCCCGCACAATGAGTAAATATAAAGAATTTTAATAAAACTAATGATTGTATTTGCATATTTGTGGAGAAATAATTTAGAAAATGAACAATCACATCCAACATAAGATAGAATATGATAGCAAGTGCAAATGGAACACAAAGTTCAAATTTGCACTGTATTCATTCTTCAAAATTTAACAGCCCAAAGTCCTTTCTCTTTACAACCTTTTCAAAGCTTATCAAAAATCAAAAGGCTCTTCTCTCATTAAATGGTTTACAATTTATAGACCCCTAAGTCCATAAATTACCATAACCACTTACATAATCTCCCTTTCTACAACTTTAGGGAAATAAAAGAATATTGAAATATATGGTTCCCAATTTTAAACCAATAGCAATAGGGTTTAATTATTAATTCACAAACATTAATAATACCCCAAATATTTAAACATTACATCTAATTTGAAAATTGGCATGCAAATGTCTGTCATGCTTGCTCCTCCTTTTTCCTATCACTTTCAATCTGAATGGCCTCTTTTTTTTTCATTTGGATGGTCACCTTGTAAGTATTCTTGCAAACTATCCATGAATTCCTTCACTAGGTTCATATTTGGCCCATGTCAATATCGAAATTGGATATTCCTTGAGATGACAATGTTTAAAATCTTCCCTAGAACTTTATGATATGTAGGCAATTGTTATTCAATGGTATTAAATAAAGATTTCATCTTCACAAGATCAGTAATAGTTGCCTAAATAGTGTCAGACTTAATTAATTCTAATAATAGTTTAATAAAGAATTACTTGAATTCATGAATTGTTCTTTATTGAAGAAAGGGTGAGGAATTACTTCAATTAAGGCTTGGATTTTAGCCAACATGTTGCCAAGATCTTTGACTTTTGAGAATTTCTTCTTACTTTTTAATAAGATCTTGATTCTCCATCTATCAGATTTATACCATTCCAAAGGTATTCCCAAGTTGGCTCCATCAAGGACGTCATTTGAAAAAAGGCTAGAAAACTTCATTTTTTGTCATTTCGTGTAGTTGGAGTAGGTTATCATCCAAAACTAGTAATTCTTCATCAATTTTCCCACCCAATTCTTCTAATGAGCTAAGATTATTAGTGTTCTTACGGTATAATTTGATGGGTTTTTGATAACTTTTTTAACCTTGAAGAAGAAGAGAGTCTTTCCATACCTGGTTAGCTTAAATAATTCATCCAATTTCACCCATAGCTAGCATGTCTTTATCCAATGTGACATATTTGCAAGAGAATTAACTGTATTGACTAAGTACTATATATATAGGCAATTAATTATCCTACTTGATCTTTCAATCGTGGACTTGATGTCCTCGTCTTTCTCCATTTTTTCAAAACAACAATCACATCTATTTGTGTGTTTTCTTTATTAGATTCTCTTGTTTGATGCCTTAGATGAACCATGGTAATTTGATAGTAAAAAATATCATATCTCTCTTCTTTATCATAGATCAAGGAGTAGCAATTTGTGTAGTTCTTGTTATTTATGCATCCATGGTAATATAAGAGAGGACTCTTTATTTCTTATAACGATGGTGCATTTTAAACAATGATACCTGTATACACCTAAAAATGGCTCGAGTCGAATTAAATAAATATTTTAATATTTATTTTATTCTTATTCGTCTATCAATAAATAAATATACTAATTTTATTTATCTGATTCACATTCATCTTAATCTTCCAAAAATTAAATAAAAATCAATTTATTTAATTAAATCATCCAAATTCCTCTAAATCATCCTTAATTGAATAATTCCAAATTATTTAATTAATCATCTATCCCAAATTCTTAATTCTATGAATCAACATCATCTCATCCATGTCACTTTACACCTCATCATGTTGCATACATAATTGAATATTTTTAATATTTAATTATATAATTATCCTCACCCACATGTCCTATTTATCTTCCAACCATCCCTATTCTTAAGAACTTGGTCTTTCCATGTCATAATAGTCAAAGGACATAAAGACACATGTCTCATAGTTCCTAGATTCTTTCCAACAACCCTACAAAGAAGGACTCCTTCTTTGACCCTTGTCTTTTGATCCTTGAGAGCATTATGACAGGTGGCCTCTTGCTCACACCTTTCTCTCCACATTGTCATCGTAGGAGGAACATTTTCCTTATTCCTCTCCCTCATCCCAACCAATCAAATCTCTACCATACACATCACATGACTCATTCCTCCACTGTGGATCTGTTGACACTTGGATTTGAGCCTCCTTGGCCTATAAAAGCAAGTTCCTCGCCTCCATTTTGCATCACAAGAGCTATAGTAGTTATATGCTGCAGAAATTTCCATTCAAGCAATCAAGCGTGCCTTTGGCCCCCCATTTGCATTAGTATCATAATCTCCATAGTTGCACAATAATTTAGCTTCATTATCAATATCATGGTTTTTATCATTAGTTTCATATCCTCATCCTCATTATCATTATCATAGTTGCATTGTAGAAATCCTTCACATTGCATATTCATCCACAAAATTCATTCCTCTCATTCTCATATTGGAAAGCAAGGAAGTACACTTCTAAGAGCAATACCATCATCAAAAAGATCATTGAGAAGATAGGAAACAATGGAATGCACGGGATGATTCAGTTTGTAAGGTATAATCTATGTTTGTTGCATTTTTCTTAGTTTCATTGATGTATTGAATTTGAGTAGGAATTCTAGAGTATTTGTGGCATCTTAGTAGGTTCTTACATTAGTTTCAAATTATCAATCACAATACCATGGTTGAAAAATTATCAATTTACAATTACCACTTCTCTTTTCCTCTTTTTCAAGGTGTTGTCAAGTCACACAAGCACACTCAACTCTAATGGATATCCCTATTGGGATTATTCTCCTTGATCAATTATGTTCTTAGGTGCATGGTAAGGTGAATGCATTAAAGGAGGAGATATATGCTAAAGTGGAGACTTTTGATGAGGTGTGGACTCATAAGAGGGAGGAGGCTCTTGATGTGTAGGAGCATTTTCACATGTGGGAGTCCTTTGAAGAGAAGGGGCCTTTTCATGAGTAGGAGAACTTTTAGGGATGGGATTCTCATTTTAAGGAGAAATCTCATCACAAATAGGGGACTTCTCAATGTTTGATTCTACTTCAAGAACAAGACCCTCCTTTTTATTAGATTCCTTTTAGAGAGGCCCATGGGTTAAATCCTAAAGAGGTTGTTGATATTGATTAGGAGCATCCTACAAAATAGGGCAAGTATTTGTTGTAGGAGTTGGAAATGGTTGATGAGGATGAGAATGCATATGAGAGTAGCTTTAAAAGTAGTGGCAGTTTTAGCAATATCATTAGTACCATTTACTTGGCCCTCCAAACTCTTGGTTTTGAAAATAATTTTGGGTTTCTTCCCCACCAAAGGTATATCCTCATCTAAATATTCATGTTCTTCTTCTTCAACAATTACTCTTTTGGTAGGAGCAACCTGCGTAGATGAATGGGAGGGACCAGTTTCTTTTATTTTTTAGAGGTGGTTTGGAAGTCTTGTCTTTCTTTGGGACTTCCTTCTTAACTTTTACCTACTCCTTCAAAGACTTTATCTAACCATTTCAAGCTCCTTATGATCAGAGTTTTAATTCAATTTTTAATTGTAGTGTCTTCAACAAATTTTTTTTTGATTGGTTTACATTGCTTTCGGTGCTTTCGGTGCTTTCCATGGCTGTTTAGGGTTTTTCTAGGTTTTTGTTTTGACTACTTTCGGTGCCTATGGAGGCGACTGCCTTGGGCAGTACCTCTGGAGCTGGGAGGGCAGACGCTTCATCTAACGGATGGAAACAAGCAGTAACAGGGGAACCGCCGAGGTCTTCTAAATGCACGACGGGTATGCCTGTCAAGAAAGCTTCTACAGATGGCACAGCTCTGGATATTCTGAATGGTCTGATTGAAGAAATCGTGGCAAACATGGATCTTGCTCTAGTAGGTGAATTCTTTTCCTTCCGTCCCAATATTGAGATGGTCCGTAAATGGGTTTCCTCCCGGTGGAGACTTAAGGGTAGTGTTTCGGTCATTGCCATGGCAAGAGGAGTATTCCTTTTTAAATTTACCAGTAGGGAGGATATGATTGCTACTCTTGCTGGGGGACCCTGGCTTTATGGGTCGCACTCGCTTGCTTTGTGCCAATGGAAACCTGGGTTTGACCCTAGCTCGGATCTTAATAAATCTGTTCCTGTTTGGGTTCGTTTACCTAGGTTTCCCTTAGAATTCTGGGATGAAAAAAAAAATTCTGCTATTGGTGACTCTTTTGGCCAGTTTGTTACTGTGGACCATACTACCCGTAGTCAATCCCGTTGTGTTTTTGCTCGTTTTTGTGTCAATGTGGAGATAAACCAAACCGTTCCTGTGTCCATTGAGTTAAACTCTAAATATGGGGTTTGGACTTAGCCAATCCTTATGAAAATGCCACCACCTTCTGTCAAATATGCAAGAAGAAGGGCCACATAATTACTCACTATAAAACTAAGCAAACGAGTCGGCAGACTGACTCCCTTATTGAGGCTAAGGACCGCTCTCAATCAGATGTTACCCCTGACCATCAGGGAATGGGGGGTAATGTGGAAAATACTTTCCCAAAAGACCATCCTGAACAGACTAAGGATAACGAAAGTCAGACGGCTGCGGATCATCAGGATACTGTCTATCTAGAGGAGAATACAGAACAGATTCTGGACATAGCCTATCAGAATGGGGCTCTAGTCCCTATTAGTCCTACGGTATGACAGAATTCTGATGGGTGTGAGGAGGGAGAAATCCAGGATAGATTGATCGATGAGGATGTTGAAGATGATAACGCCCTTGATCCCCAGGCTTCATCAGCTGCTCCCTTAGGTGCTAATGATCTTGAGTCCACCAGGAACCCTGTGCAGGAAGTAGGTGATCATAATGCTGATCCCTCATTGACAGTTGACATCGGCCCAAGTGGTAGTGGGAATGACCCAGAAGGCTAGATTACCCCTAAGAAGAAGACTCGTAAAGGTAAAAAGACTGCTGATGTTGGCACTAACTCAAAACAAGGGCGACCAACCCTTCGGGAAACTCGGCAAAGAGAGATTGCCAGGGAAATTGCCAGTGGTAAGTAGAAAACACTGGAGGTCCCCTCCCTCAAACCTTTGAAATGAGGATCTTATCCTAGAATCTGAGGGGTTTCAATAGCCCCTCAAAACAGTTTGAGGTCAAGAACTGTGTTCTGGAAAATAAATTAGACATCTTGCTCCTGCAGGAGGTCAAGATGACTGAGGAAAACTTTAAGAAGATTGCTGATTACATATGGCCTAAGGCTGAGTTTTGTATTAGCCCTGCTATTGGGGCTTTTGGCAGGATTGTTACAATGTGGAACAATTTAAAAATTAAGGGTTCCCTTGTGGCTTCTGGCAAGCATCTCCTGGTTACCAATTTCTCCTCTCCCTCTTTCAAATGGTATTTAATCAATATCTATGCTCCTAATACTAGAGCCCAGAGACAATCCTTATGGACTAGTTTGAGTAGTACCCTGACCAAGTTTCCGCGCTTTAAATGGATGTTGGCTGGTGACTTCAACACTCCTTTGTATCCCTCTGAGAAATATGGTGGGAACCTTGATTACTCTGACAGCAGGTTTGACTTCGCCGAGTTTATTAATGCTTGGGGATTGCTTGATGTGGAGCTACAAAATCAGATTTTTACCTGGTCCAACAGGAGACGTGGGGATAGTTTGATTCAGGTTAAATTAGATAGGGTCATTATATTGAGCAATTGGGACAATTATCATAATATGCAATTGCAGGCTTTTCCTCGAACCATATCTGATCACTGCCCTATTTTCCTTCATTGGCATGATCAATGTCATCGGGGTCCTTTCCCTTTCCGTTTTGAAGCTATGTGGATTAAGCATAAGGATTTCAGACAACTGGTGATACAATGGTGGCAAATTCGTATCCAAGGTACTCCTATGTTCAGATTAGTTAAGAAGCTTCTGCATATCAAACAGGAGGTTCGTGGCTGGAATAGACTTAGTTTTGGTCATGTGTTTTGGTAGAAGAAAACTTTAGCTGGTCAACTTGAGGATATTCAGCAGCGGATTGCTCAAGGGGATGTTTTCGATGATACTTCTAAGAATGAACAAGATCTGATTTCGGAATGGAAGAATCTTATGGGCCGCGAAGAGGTCTTTTGGAAGCAAAAATCCAGGGTTCAGTGGCTTAAGGAGCTTGGACAATGGTGATGTTATCACTGAGGACAATGAGATTGGGGAACAAGTTGTATTATTTTTTTAGAACTTGTTGACAGAACAAGCCACTGGTGATGATAACGACAGGGCTACTAAGCAGTTTATTGACAAGATCCCCTGTCTCATAACTGAGGAAGATAATCTGGAAATGCTGAGGCCTATTTCTGAGGAGGAGGTTCATGTTGTTTTATTCTCTATGGGTCCCTTTAAAGCTCCGGGTCCGGATGGCTTCCCTCCTATTTTTTTTAGGAGTATTGGGATATTGTGGGGGCTGACCTCACGGCTGTGGTTTGTGATTTTTTCAAAACTGGTAAGATCTTAAAGTAGCTCAATAACACCTTTATTGTCCTTGTCCCTAAAAAGCTGAAACCCACCAATCTTTCTAATTTCAGACCTATTAGCCTGTGTAATACTGTCTATAAGCTTTGCACCAAAGCCCTTGTCATGAGACTTCAACCTTTTCTTGACAAAATTATCTCTCCTTCTCAAAAAGGTTTCGTCCCAGGGCATCAAATTTTGGATGCTGTGATCTCCACCCATGAAACTATTCATTCCATGGAGAAGAGCAGAATTCCGGGTATGGCCCTTAAGTTGGATATCTCTAAAGCCTATGACAGGGTCTCATGGGATTTTCTGTTTCAAGTTCTTAGAAAATTTGGGTTTAATGACAAAATTCATCTCCTCATCTAGACGGCTATCTCTTCTGCCAAATTTTCTATCTTGGTTAATGGGATTCCTAGGGGTTTCTTCTCCTCCTCGCGCAGACTCCGGCAGGGGGATCCCTTTTCTCCTTACTTGTTTATCATTATGGCTGAGGCTCTTGGGAGATACATTCAAGCTAACATGGTCTCTAAGCATCTTGTGGGCATTAAACCTGCTTCCTCTCTTGCCCCTATGTCTGTGCAGCAATTTGTTGATGATACCCTTCTTTTTGGCATCTCTTCGGTGATTGAAGCCCGGAGATGGAAGAATATTTTAAACCTTTATGCCATTGCCTCTGGGCAAAACATCAATTTCCAAAAGAGTAATGTGTATTTTTTTAATACTCCCACTACTCTCCACCAAAAAATCATACATATTCTGGATTGTGCTGAAGATATTCTTCCTGCTGTCTATCTGGGTCTCCCCTTTACGGTTAAAGAAGTTTCTCCAAATTTCTAGAATAGCCTTTTGGAAAGAACTCAACGGAAACTGATTGGTTGGAAAGGAAAAGTCCTCAGTAGTGCTGGTAAATTGCAGCTTCTTCGGGCCTCCATGCAAGGTATACCCACCTATTTCCTCTCTCTTTTTAAAATTCCTACTTCTTTTGCTGCCAAGTTCGAACAGATTCAAAGAAAATTTTTATGGATGGGAGCTGAAGATAAACAGCGGATGTCCCTGGTCAGCTGGGATAAAGTGTGTCTTCCTAAATCCCATGGAGGTCTCAATATTAGAACTATACGGAGTATGAATAAAGCCCTGCTCTCTAAAATTAATTGGAACCTGATTCATCATCATAAAGATTGGGGAGAAATCATGCAAGCCAAATATTTGCATGACACTGATTGGTCTAACTTCCTCCAGCAAGAAGGTCTTCCTAAGGGATCGGTCATCTGGAACAAAATGTTGAAATTTAGAAATCTGCTCATGCAAGGGATCAGATGGAAGTTGGGTAATGGTATGGGTATCAAGTTTTGGACTGATATTTGGCTCAAAGATAAGGCTCTCATCTCTCAGAGGGATTTGGGTGAGATTGTTGGCATTGCTACTCAGTTCTTTGGCACTAAGGTCAGTGATTATATATCAACCAATAATGGTCACAGGAACTGGAGAACTTTGTTGGATTGTTGTCCCCATCGCCTTGATCTCGCCTCTAAAGCTCAGATGGTTCAAAAGTTGATTCAGGAAGTCAGAATTCCTCTCTTCCCTCGTGAAGATGAGCAATTTTGGTGGCCAGATAAGAATGGCTGATTCTCTGTTAAGTCTGCCTATCATTTATTGGTCCCTAAGATTCATAAAAAGGATATATGGAGAAAAGTGTGGAATCACAAACTGATCCCAAAAATTAACATGTTCTGGTGGGCCTCTGTTCATAACAAAATTCTGACCCAAGATAATTTGCAGAAGAGAGGTTTCACTCTGGCCAACAGATGATGTCTGTGCTATGAAAAGGAGGAAACGGTTTCTCATTTATTCTTCCACTGTGACTTTGCTAGGGACATTTGGAGCCTCATCCTCAGTAATTTTGGTATTCAGTGGGCTTGCAATTCTGATATCCAGGAAGTTATTAACAATTGGTATCCTCCCTTCTCCCATCCCTGGCTTGTTGAGTTATGGAATCAAACTCTGTCGTGCCTGAGCTGGACTTTGTGGAAAGAGCGCAACCATCAGATTTTTAGGGATACTGCTAGAGATGCCTCTTAGGTCTCTCATACTTTCATGAAGACTCTCTTGGAGAGTGTCACTGCGGCCCATATCCACACCGCAGAGAAACCTCTGACCCAGGAGGAAGAACAAATTACGGTAAACTGGAGGATTCTCAATCATATTCCTGCTTATAACAATACAAAATTATTGCAGAGACTTAACACTAGATGGAAGCCTCCGATTTCGAACTGGATGAGGCTCAATTTTGATGGGGCTTCTAAGCTTGATGGTACTGCTAGTGGGGGCGGGATCATCTGAGATGATAAAGGGTGGATGTTTGTTGTCTATGCTAGGGGTCTGGGCTGTCACAACAATAACTATGCGGAAGCTATGGCTCTTCTTTGGGGGCTTAAATTGGCCATATCACTTGGTATTAGGAATTTGGATATTCAGGGAGATTCTAAAATGGTTATTGATGCCATTACTAAAGTGTCGAATGTTAGCATTCAGTTGAAAGATGTTATTAGGGATATTCAGTTTCTCTTGCAGAGGATTACTAATGTGCATATCTCACATATTTACCGTGAGGGTAACGGAGTTGCTGACGCCTGTGCTGAACTCAGGCAATGATATTCAAATTGGAGGGTTTGGCGTCAATTTGATCATCTTCCTTTAAATCTTAAGAATCTCATTCTTAAAGACGTGGCCGGGTCTGGATGAGTCAGATGTGTTCGAAAGCCAGCTCATACTGTCAGCTCCTTGGGAGAGGGCTGACGTGTCTTTTGAAGTACGAGTCCTCTCGTACTTTCTCTACTGTCAAATCTGCTCATTTTTCTCATAAGGTGAGCGGATGGCCGGATCATCATGGCCTGTGCCAGGTAATTATGGTTAAGCATGGGATTGGGGTTTGTAAGGCTTCCCATTATTATGAGTTTGTGTGCAATGTTATTATTAGCCTTGTTAATGTTAGTAATTCTCCTGTTAAGACGACTGAGGCGGCTAAGGGTTTCTGTGGCATGCGATGTAATTTCACTATGGGAGGAGACAGAATTCGAACTGAGCCCGTCTCGTGCTGTGAATTCAAAGACAATCTGGTAGCTTGGCATTACTGCAAAGAGGGTGGGATTAGCCCCTATTTGGAGAGGCTTAATGGGCACAATGAAGCTCTTTCTGAACAATTTGCGCGGTCTTGGCAGAACAGATGGGTTTCGGTGGGTGGAATCAGATTTGAAGTTTCTGAACGTGTGATCGCTTTGGCCACTAGTATGTCTACTTAGGGCTTGAAGCTGCAACAGAAAACTAAAATCGCGGACCTCTCCAGTCAGCAGCTCTTCCTTGGGGTTGGCGAAGAATTAGTCCCTTACCAGGGCAGTTTTGACAGAACCAAGTTGCCGGAGCCGTGGGACGCTATGTGTTTTATCCTCATGAAGTATTTCACCCTCGAGGGGCGCTTCACCAGGTTTTATGACTACCATCTCCCCCTGTTAAATCATTTCTGTCGCAAAGCTAAAATTAGTTTTCTATTTTATTTGCTTTCCTCCCTGGAGCATTTCGTCCTTAGGGTTCAGGCGAAATTGGCTAAAAACACTGCTATGAAGCCTATCCCTCTTCACCAGGGCCTCATTCTCTGTTTGTATAATCATCATCTTGCCCTCGAACCCTCCAAAACCATTCCCGCAAATAGTGGGGACGGGGAGCCCTCCTCAAACCCTAAGAATATTCCTGATGTTGCTGAACCCGGGCCCTCCCCTGTTCCTATCAAAACTGTTGAAGTCTCCTCTTGCACTCCTGCGAAAAATCTTGTTGATACTCCGGGCCCTACTGCCTCTAAGAAGGGTAAAAAGCGGAAGGTTGCTGGTGATATGAGCACTGGGAAGGCAGTGGTTGGGACCCCCAAAACCCTTAGTAGGACCCCGGTGGGACAGAGAAGGGATTCTTCGGTGAAGATTTGTAGGGAGGGGCTTTCCTCTAGTGTTTGGCGGTCGGGGCGTATTGCAGGCAAACCGGCTCCTTCAGCAAGGCTCATTGACTATTCTGAGAGTGGCTCGGATGAATCCACCAAGGGGAGAGGACGACAGGGATGTGGAGATTTAGGACATTTCTGGTGATGATGAAGACAAGCAGGAGACGCATGATACAAGGGCTACCACGGAGGATGTTGCTGGCAATGCTGACACAGCGGGTGCCATGTTTGTGGAAGAGGCTGAGGATGCTATGGAGACTGATGATGGTCTAGGGGCTGATCTTGCAGGTCTGCGCGATCGCATTGCGAAGCTGGAACAGAATTTCTCCATTGTGCTCAGGACCTCTATACTCCTCAACCTCTCTGTGCTGAAGAATCTGGGGGTTACTGTTAATACTGACAGTGAAGATCTGGCTAAAAAAGTGGATGATATTATTAATTCTATGGTCTAGAAAGGAGAGCTGTTGTCTCCTTAGTCTTTGTTGTTATACTGCTGATACTCTGTTTCTCAGTTTTTTGGTTTTCATCTTAGCGGCTAGTTTTGCTGGTTTTGTTGGTATTCTGTTATGGTTGTATATGATGTTTCTGGATTAAGGCACTGTTGATGCTTGCTGCCTTCGGGCCTCTCTGTTTTTTGTAAGGGTTTGGCCCCTTGTTTAGCCACCTTGTATTATCAAAAACAATCAACCAATTCATTTGGGGTATTGGTTGGGCATAAACTTTCCTTGAGTTGTAAGAAGGGTCCAATACTTTCCCATCATCAAAAATACCTTTGGATAGTCTACCAACTTTGAATGCTTTGATTTGGAAGGTGTTTAATTGAGATTAATCCTTCTTTTTCACCTTATGCTCACCCATGAAATATACCTAGAAACCATCAAGATCATGTTGATGCTTATATATAGGCCCAACTAGATTTTGAATATTTCCTCCAGGATCAAAGTTGCCCCTCTTCTCATACAAGTGTAAGTTAATCTTAGCTATTTATTTCTCAATATTCTTAACATGAAGACTGGAAGCACATGTATAATCATCAATGGAAATGGGAAAGTGAACACATGTTTTGTGCTTTCCTGATAGCAATTTATGTACATTACACAACTAATTACATAGCTCTAATAGAATGATCCTATAGCCAAGACACTTCGGTAATTTATATGGGACACCATTAAATCCTCCACATCTAATATAAGTGAATGTAGAAAATTAGATAAATCAATTTCCCCAATCAACAATAATGGTGGTAACTTCCAACCAAATTCATTTATTGAAGTCATTTTCCATGAGTCTAATTAGATAAAAGTTAAAAGCATAATTCACTCTGATATAACGCTTTTGACTCTCCTTATGTTCTAACTTAGGATAGTGTTCATATACTTTCTTCTCTCCTAATCCCATGACTCTTATTTGTTGTCTTGGGAAAGCCACCCTTATTGCCAATAGATATACCATATAAGAGGTCATAAAGAAGAGTTTGTTGTCCTAAACTTCATAGAGCTAATCATGGAGGTGATCACTAATCAATGTTCCCCAATCAATTATATTATTGTCATCTATTATAGTGAGCATGAAGTAGAACATCCATGGGTGAAACTCCTTGGTCATTGGGTTCCCAACTATCTTATTCAATGAGGTGATTAAATCACTTATATCTTTGATGAATTCACTTTTGTGTACGACCTTAGGTACATCCTTGTGATAGCTAATCTTTTTCTTTATTATCTAGCTATCATTCAGACATTTGACACAAGTTATTGTGTGCTCAAGTCATAATATTCAATTATAGATTTGATTGTTACAAGAGCATATTTGATGTAAGTAGGAAAACTAGAACTTTCCTTAATTAATTCAGGAGTGATATCAAGGATGAGCTCATTTGATGTTCCATAGATTCTACTCCTAACAGGGTCATAATGTTAAATATATGCCAATACTAACTTGGGAAATTGTACTAAAACTAGAAATGCTACATCTTGTACAATACCACTATGAGTTGTACAAATCCTCTAGTGTGATCTATCTTTCTCATTGTTAGCTCTTCGGATGAATTCTTTGATATCCACATGCCCTAGATCAGTGTTACCAACTCTATAAAGTGTTAGACTAATCTTTGAAGTAGGAGAGTAGCCCTTGTTCTCATACTTTGTATCTTCAGATTGTTTAGCTTTGGATGGTAATGTCATGCAGACTACACAAAACACCAAAGGAGGGGTTATTTTGGACCCTCGAATCAAAAAATGCACCAAGGAAAAATTAGAGATGAAAAGTGATTCAAGGGATTTGCAATGCAAACAAGCCTATAGGATGTTGGAGTTTTTAAGTCATGAAGCAATTCTATAATTGCTTGAAAGGTCCAAAATCTCAAGGAGAACTAATACAAAAGTAGTACAAATTGGAAGTTGAGATGCAATTGGTAGTATTGTGAAACTGCTTGGGACTTCAAAACCTTTGAAATGTAAAACTAGTGAAAATTGGAGCTCAACATGTAATTGTACTTTGTAGTTTTCTCCTAGACTTTAAAATTTTACTAAGAGAGGAAAAGAGAGTTAAGTAAATGATGATGGGATTATACTAAGGCATGATCCTTTTGAAAGATAAAGTGCATATGTGTGAAACAAGATTATAGTGTACAGAAACCCTAGATATGGTTTGTAGAGTAAAAAAGGGTTTTTAAAACAAGTCCATGAATTAAGACCTAGGGCACAAGCATTTGACATAATGAAAGCTAGGGCTCCATTACAAACAATAATGAGCAAGTGATGAATAACAATGAGGTGTAAGAATACCTAGATTCAAAGCCCAAGGTCATGATTTGTAGTTGAAATCAATTGATCCCAATCACCCTTAGAGAGAACACTTTGAACCCTACAAGATCTTGCTCATGCAATGGATGTGAATGATCGATTGGGGAGACCTATTGAGATGTATGTGAGGGAGTTTTTTATAATTACAAGTTGTAGAGGAGAGGTGTGAGCCCTCAATCAAGGAAAAAATGGTTGAAATGATGTTGTGACAAGATATATAGGCATCTGTACATGCAAAGGAACAAGCATATTAAATGACCAATTATTAGGAGTGCACGAGTCAAACAAAATTTTATAATTTTGATTTATTGCAATGATGTTTTGTTGTTCCTCTTTGGAATAGAATATGAGATACAAAGCCAACATGCACTTTTGTAAAGTTACACTTTTGCAAGTTACTCCCAAAATCCTACTGTGTAAAACTCGCAGGAACTAGAAGTTGGAAAGCAATTTGTAAAAATCATAAAGTTGCTTTATAGCTCCAAAACTCTACCTTACATTTTGAGTAGAGAATTGAAGTCCCCAAGAAGTTTTTAAGAATTGTTTATTTTCTTGAAAGTCTCAAACTTATACTTTGGAAAGTGATTGGAAACTCAAGGTCGCTAAGTAATTAGCAAGAATTGCTTAAGTATTGGTAAGTTCCACTTTTCCACTTTGTAATTTTTGGCAGAACCTTGAGATGACTAAGTAATTTGCAAAGAAACTAAAGAACTCTACAATGTATTTTACTAGAAGGCAAAGTTTGAAATGCAAATGGAAAAAATTATGTCATTGCATGTAAACTCTGAAACTCTGACTTGAATAAAAACACATGTCTTTGACTTTTGAGACTTTATTTCCACAACACTTAGACTCATTCCCAAGACTTTAATGTGACATCATTCTTTGAATCTAAGATAAAGATTAAAAAATGGAAAATGACTTCATGACTTGAATTGTAAAGGACTTAGAAAAATTTAAGACTCTTTCCCCAAAAAAGGGAACAATAGTTGGCTTTAACTAGGGACAAGGACCTTGTGGATGCAAAAGGAACCCTTGAATTGCTAGTAAGAATAGTGATTAATCCATTGGAACATAGAGTCAATTTTTGACATGGGAAAGATTTGTGGAAACTTTGAGACAAGGCCAAAAATGAGATAAACAATAAATACAAAACACAACAAAAACCTAAATCACCTATATACATGATGGGGGACAATATGTCTTCATTATTTCAATGATTTTAGATATTGGCCCCTATAAGATAGGGGCATATGGGTGCCATCTAAGTATGCCAAGTAGTAGTACATATTTCTTCACAAAAATGTCTAATGCAAAAAGGGCCCATCCAAAGTGAATTAAACTTACCATGGTTTCCCCTGGGTTATCTTCATTTGTCCCACAACAAAACCAAATCACTAGTCCTGAAATCTCTTTATTTATCTTTTTTATAAAAAATTCATGTGAGTTTGGCTTAATGTTCAGCAATTTTATCCACTACCATCTTGTAGTCTTCCTCAATATTTGTTAGAAACAAAATCCTTTTTCTCAAGTGGGTCTTTAAATTCTTCATCTTCTATTATCTTCATCAACTATAAAGCAGATAGTTTTAGAGGTATTGGGAGTACACCACCAACTCCATATTCCAGTTAAAATGGGGACATCCCTATAGTTCTTTTAGGAGTGATTCCATTAGCCCATAATACATCAAATAGCCTTCTGTGTCAATTCCTCTGATTTTCATCTACTAGCTTCCAAACAATTGTTGTCAAGTTTTTGTTACTTGATTCTACTTGTCCATTGCTTTGAGGGTAGTAATCTAACGAGTGAGTCAATGTTATATAGTATTGATAAGAAAACATGGTTATTTCAAATGATGTTCAATGTTGAATGCATTATCATTTATGATCTTTTTGGGCATGCCAAATCTAACCAGAATATTTTTAATGAAGTTACATACCACTTTAGAAGTAATCTACCTGACTAGGATAAATTCAACCCACTTAGTGAAGTAATTTGTGGCTATCAGACGTGTGTGTGACTAGCACTCAAATGAGTGTTAAGTGTTTCTATGAAATCTAAAACCCGTTTCTAAAAAGGTTTTTCAATAAATTTTGGTCTTAAAGGCTAAGTAGGAATCTTTAGTCTTTCAAAAAATTGTTGGCAAGCTTCACACCTTGTTACCCATTCATGCACATCCTTAAACATGTTGGGACAATAATAACAAGTTAGATTAGGATCTTAAAGGAAATCATAAAAGAAGAGAAGTGTCCATCACAGGCTTTATTGTCAAAGGTTCAAAGTAGATTCTTTTGTTGTTCTTTATCAACATATTTGAAGAATGTTCCATCCAAACCTTTCTTGTACAAAGTATTTCCCCAAATAATATATTTTTCTACTTTAAGTTTTATTTCTCATTTCTCTTTAGTAGTAAGATGTGGGGAGAATTCTTTGTAACTAAAAAAACAAGCTATATTAGAATACCACCTATTTGTTGATCTAATGAAGAGTGTTAGTGGGAGTTCCTTGGATTCATTTACTTCCTTTTCTATCTAATTTTTTGTAATGATCTTCCACAAACTTTTCCCTCTTACAAGTTTGTTAGGTTCAATGTCAAGATCATACTCCTAGACCTTGTCCATCCAAGTTCCTCTTTTATTAGAACCTATCTCTTGTTGGGTTAAATTAGTGTCAACAACAATATTGGCAACAAAAATGATAGATTGTGAATTTAGAATATAGAATCTAAATTGTTTGACTACTTTAACAACTGTAAAAGCATGTTTCTTAATGGGTGAATAGTTAATTTCACACTTCTTTAATGGCACACTCATGAAACTAGTAGGGGACTCAATCCCTTCATCATTCTTTTGTACTAGGATGGAAGACGTTGTATGATTAGATGCCTAGTAGTATATAATGAAATCTTTATGAAAATCAGGACATACCAAGATAGGAGCATGAGCTATTATTGCTTTAATTTATTTAGAGGAATTTTTGTCTTGATCAGGCCACTTGAATATTGATTTGTCTCTCATTATCTTTGCAATATGTCTTGTGAGTTTTAAAAATTAAGCACAAGCCTTTGTAGGAAATTCACTTAGCCAAAGAAGGATTGTACACCAAGTTTGTTATTATGTAGGAAAAGTTACTAGATAGCCTTAACCCTTTCTAAATCAATTCTAATTCTTTCCTTTGAAACAATATGATCCAACAACTTTCCTTTTATAACCCCAAAAATAGACTTCTTTGGCTTAAGTGAGATACCTTGATTACAAGATCTTTGTAATATCACTTCTAGATGATCTATATGGTCTCCCCTTCTATATGAAACAACCACCAAATCATCCAAGTATATCAAAATAATCTTATTCTTCAAATCTCTAAAGGATAAATCCATCGCTATTTGAAATGTCACTCTTGTGTTTATGAGGCCAAAAGACATTCTGTTATAAACAAAAGTGCCCCACGGAGTCATAAAGATTATTTTATGTTAATCTTCGAGTCCCATGCTAACCTAGTTATATCCTAAGAAACCATCTAACATGGACATCATTTTTTAACCCAAAACAATTTGTGGGATATGGTCCATGATTGGAAAGCAAATAATTATCCTTTAAGGAAGATTGATTTAGGTTTTGAAAGTCAACATATATCTAATTTATCTATTCTTCTTTCTTATTGGCACAATATTTGAAATCCAATTTGAGTGGTGAATTAAGTATATAATCTAAGCCTTAAGCATTTTGTTTACCTCCTAAAAAATTGCACCCACAATCTTCATATTGTATTGCCTTTATTTTTTCTTGAACGACAATATTCCTAGTTTTAATGGGATGTTGCTTCATGACACAAAAATTTTAAGGTCATCATAGCACCATGCAAACACATCTTTATACCCGATCAATAATACTATTAACCTTTCTCTTTCTCTTAGGGCATAGCATTTACCTATACATACAAACTTGGAATCATCTCTTGAACCTATGTTCACCTTTTTGTACTTTGAAGAGTTATTAGTTTCTTCTTGAATTTTCTTTTTAATACGCCCGTTGTGAATATTAAAAATATTTTGTAATGACACCAAACCCTTTGGAATCTTATTACATCTCAGTTGTATAACTCCTTCTTTATCAAATTTCATCTAAGTTTCATTTATATTTCTACATGTACTTGATATTGATTCTTTAAATTCAGATTCACATCCTTCAAAATATAAATTCATCAAACTTTTAGTCTTTTCTAAAAAGGAAATGATTTGCAAATAATTATTTAATAATTGCCAATGGTTGGATATATCTAGTACATTTGACCCACATATCAACTCAATTTTGTATTGACCTTGATCAAACTATGGGTGTGGAATGAGAAGAGAAGCTAATGAAGCTAGATAATCAACTTTAGTATTTAGACCCCTTGGAATGGATTTAATTGAAAAGGCATAAAAAATACCCTATACAGTCCCTTAACCAATCATTCTTGACCTGAAATTATTTCCTAACTTGTTTTAAAATAAGTCTGACATCACCAATTACTTTTAGCTTCTTAATTCCTAGGTCTTGTACACCTTTAATCCCAATAGTAGTGTTTCATATTCAATTATGTTATTAGTGTTTTCAAATTCTAATTTGTAGGCCATCAAATATTGTACACCATCGGGAGAGACCAATATAACACCTACACCTAAACTAGAGGAAGTGCACCTTTTGTCAAACTCTAAGGTCTATATTTCTAAAGAATACTTTTGATTTGAAATGTCTATCATTTTGGTCTCTTATTCTGACATAAGCATATAGGTCTGTAGACCCATTTCCTTATAGAGGATCTTAGAACAAGGAACATCTAATTTAAGCATTGTGTACTTAGCTTTGGGTTCTGGATCAAGAAAAATATTCTTACCTTTGACAAGAACTAACACGTGCAAAAAGTCTAATTGAATTTGCCCTCCCAAGTCTCTACAAAAGATTCTACTTAGAAAAATTCCATAACTAGAAGGAATATTAGCCACTAAGATAATTAGTTTCATCCTCTTCTAAGGTATGTAGCTAAAGCAACTTGAGCATCTTTAATCTGGCCAACTAAGGGAACTTGTTTGGACTTCATTAATAGCACTTCTTTAGAGGCTTAGTTAAGGATAGACCTAGTGCATGAGCTACCTTGGAAGGCATAAAATTATCTAAAGCACCTAAGTTGATGATACAATTACTCAATTTGAAACTAGAAATCTATGAAACATAAAAGTTTTTGTTTCTCATTTGTAGTGGTGCAATATGGGTTTCACTAGTCGAGGGAGATAAGGAAGGGTCTCCATAAAAGGTGGTAGGTTGATTTGTAACATTTAATGTTTTAGCAGTATTTACAGCCTTAGGGATGAAATCAACATAATTTTTAATATAATGCACTAGCCTATCTAGTTGATTTGGATTAGATTTCAAGTATTTTATTTGGGATATATGAATCTTAGGTTTGTTGTAGAAATTAATTATGTCAAAGGAACTCATGGAACTAGATGCATTTTCTACACTATGTTAGTTTAATTGTATATTAGGATTATATTTAGTATTATTTTGAAAGAGGAACTTAAAGTAGAGGGTTTAGAAGAAGATGAAACCTTTTTATTGAAGACATATCTCATTTGTTGTTCAAATCCTTCAGGTCAGTTGAATTTATTCACCTTAGGGTTGCGATTATTCTCATCATCTTTGTCTTCTTCCCTTTCCATCTTTTGATGTTGACTTTTTGTGAATACAACATAGGATTGGATGTTCATATTAACAATAACCTCCTCAACATTATCTAATTCATACTCCAAGAGTCTGACAATAGAGTTGTCAACATTTTTTGGGTTTTCATCTTCTAAAGTTACTTCAATCACCTCAGTGGTAGTACATATTTGCATTTACCTATTCATTTTTGGGCAAGAGTCCCCATCATGGTCATTTTTTAGATGGAAATAACATACCAAATTGGTGGTGTGATTACCAGAAGGTAGGGCTTTAATAGCCAAATGTTGAGTTGGAGGAGTGTTGGGTGAATATTTTGTCAACTCACTGAAGACAAAATGGTTATATCAACCTCAGTGTGATGAGATAAATCTCTCCTCTCAGCAAGGGGAGGCTCCCTTCGATTGCAAGTTATTACAAACTAATAACTAATAAAACTTATTTACACTAATAACTATATTTAGGGTGATTCCATTCCATTATATTCTCTTTCTTCAAAATATATGTTAACACTTTATGAAAATGATTTCAACAAAACTAATAATATGCGGAGAATTATAAATTACCACAATAACTCACGGAAACACAAAGTCTTCCATTGCTTCTTTCACCAACTGAAAATAAAAGGATTTGAAGTAAAGTGCAGCCCAAAGTCTTCACTTATACACCAAGATGAGATAAAATAGACAACGATAACAAATTGTAGCACAAAGTCGTCAAGCTATTTATCACTCATGAACATAGAATATAAATTATAAAGGGAATATTGCAGCACAAAGACTCCAAAATCAGCTTTAGATCACCTCCCAGATTACATGAATTCACAATACTTATTTAATCAATTACATAAGACGGTGCAAGAGAAAAGACATAAGAACATCTCTCATACACTACAAGAAGATTCCCAAAACAAAGTTTGAATGCTCACTTGCTTTCTTATTATTGATAAAATCTTGATTTACAATCTTGAGCACAAAGTCTCAAAAATGCTTCTCAATTTTGGCAGAGCTTCTCTTCAATAACTAAAAGGTAGATAATTACAAAAGAGCCCTCTCATATTTATAGGTGCGAGCCAAGAGCTAAACTAGGAAAAAGTCTAACTACTTTGACTTATTCAACAAAAGAGTCCTTATTGATTTAAGACTTTCTTTGTTTACACATGTAATTACATTTTTGAGAAGTACATGTGGGCATGTCCAAATCTAAATACAAAGTGCATGAAAACTATAGACATATACTAAGGCATGATCACTTTTCACCACCATCCTTCTTCATGAAATCTTCATATAATGTTACCACTGATTGCATTTCAAGGTGATCAGGACCAGAAGTGTGCTTTCAAATAGCACAAGCTCTGGTTACTAAATCTTTCACATTGGTAGCAACCTTCTCGTGTCTTCCTAGGAGCACCTTGAGGTTCCCCAAAGTTAGTTGAAAATCCAACAACATATCCTCGTTGAAACACAAATCTCAAAATGCGTGCACAAAAGACTGCAAGACAAGATTTAGGTTTTGCAGAGTTAAGAAAATTTGCCTGATTTGAAAAATGCAAGTATGGGGAAATATGAGCAATGACATGAACTTTGAGGGGCTAGAGTGTGATGGAACCGAAAAATAGAGCGAAAGCGGGTAATAGGTTGACAAAAGGAAAAATTTCCTAGATTTAGAGAAATTTAGGTGAGTGATGTAAGGGGCGGCGAATTTTGCCACCTCTGCATGTGGGGTAAAACTTGCAAGTGTTTAAGTGGCAAAAATTCACACTTTTGCATATGATATGGAGTATTACATTATGTATGGGCGGCAAATTTTTCCACCCATGCAACTATAAAGGATGAACATGCATTAGCGGAAAATTTTACCGCCCTTGCATGTGACAAAGAGACTAACATGTATCGACGATAAATTTCCCCGCCACTGCATATAAAAATGCACGGGCGGCAAAAATCCCTACCACTACATGTACAAAAAATTACTAAGATGCACTGGCGGCAAAAATTCACACCACTGCATGTACAAAAATTTACTAAGATGCACTAGTGACAAAAATCCCCTCCACTGCATATAAAAATGCATGAGGGGCAAAAATCCCCGCCACTGCATATAAAAAAGCACAGGCGGCAAAAATCCCAATACTGCATGTACAAAAAAATTACTAAGATGCACTAGCAGCAAAAATCCCCACCATTGCATATAAAAATGCATGGGTGGCAAAAATCCCTGCCACTACATATATAAAAATTTACTAACTCCCAAAAAGTAAAATTTGCAATTAGACTTGTTTTACAAAATTGAAGAAACTGACATAAGTTGATGCTTGAAAGGACATTCCGAGGCTAGGAGACCACGCATGAGGGAAAATGTGATTTGCCTTATTTTGCATACTTAAAGTTGTAGGCTATGAAATAGACAAGTTTCGTAGGGGTCATCCTACAAATTGAGCGCAACTAAATTTGAGGATAACAACTGGCTCTAACTGGGGAGCTTCCTTCGATCATCCTTTGAAATGATTGGAGGGAGAAGAACTCCAGTCTCTAAGTGCCTTCATCCATCCATTGGTCCACAGAGTCAGGCGACACAACAAAAGAGACGAAAAGACTAAAAAGAAAAAGACTCAACTGTACAAATATTCACAAACTTATTTTTTGCTTTATTGTGAGAAAAGCTTCAGATGTCTGCTATGAGGCAGTAGAAAAGATGTTCCTCCTTTCTTTTTTTACTATTGAAAGAGTAACATTTCCTAGTGTTTTCCACTCTAGGATCTTCTTCTACACCCAGATTGAATCAATGCCCAACTTTTGCTGATGAATTTTGTCTCAATTGTCATTGTCGTTTGATGAAGCGATCATGCTTATCAAAAAGTTTCTTTGGAGAAACCAATCCTTTAGAAATTTTATTTCCTTTCAGCTACAAAATCCCTTAACTTGAAGAGGATGATTCATTAATTTCTTGACCCTTATTTGAAGCATTTTCCAATGACTCGGGATCTTCATAGTGGTCAAGAAATAAGTACCCATATTAGAAAAATCAAAGAGAATCTGAGCCTTTGAATCCTCAGATTTGGTCACTGTGTACTTGGCCTCCCTTTTAGGATGAAGTTTCTGCATAGTACCCTTAATAGGTATTCTTGCCTTAGACATTTGAATCTATGTCTTCTTAGCATGATCTATGATATCAAAAAGTTGATATGGACTAGCTACAAAAGACAAAAAACTCTCATCTTGAGGTTTTACACTGGGGGTACTAGTCCTAGGAACAGAGGATGAAATAAGAGGATCTTTTGTGCTTACTTGTTTATCACCAGCCACATCCCTCATTTGAATAGGTAAAGGGGTACCTCTCTTAGAAATGGAAATCACAGGTCGAGGATCCTCCTCAAACTTTCCTTCATCAACTGCTTGTTGGTTCAATTGGTTATGTGATCATGTGAGAACAACATAAGATTCACCAAAAGTAACTTCTTGTTCTACTTCACCTTTGACTTTCACGAACCCAATGGTAGAGTCGCCAGCTAACTGCTCTTCACCTTTTGTGAAAAGATTAGCATCATCTTCTCCTTGATCATGTTCTGATTGAAGAAGATCATCTTGCTGTGATTCATAATAGAAGATTGCTGCATTCGCAGGTGGTGCCTCTAAAGCAAGTCTTCCTTGTGATGAAGGAAGCCTATTTTGATTCTAATTCCTTAAAGCATTACCTTGGTATTTCGGAGCATTAGGAAAAGTTTTCCTTGGTGTGTCCTTGTAGAGGGGAATAGACAAACTTTGCAACATCTATTTTTTTAGAGCTAACAGCTCATTAGCCAACTTTTGCACCATAGGATTCGTGGTGCTGGTAGAAGATAAAGCCAAAGGGAGCTTCCCACTAGATCTAATAAAATCCTTCTTCAACTTTCCTGCCAAGATCAAATCATCCTCCACTTCAACTGCCAGACTTTGAGCAATTGTAAGATCAACTGGTGCTGCTCTTCGTAAAAGAAAACTTACTTCTAGTAATTGTGAATTGATGAAGAAGCATTTTAGGTTCTTAGTTATGGGTTGAGCAACAGTTGGGATCCTGTTCTTTAGCTTATTGAAATTTGCCACGAACTCACTCATGGGCTTATGCAGTTCCTTTTTTATTTGAGTAAGTTGGGCCAATAAGGCGTAAGCATCTTCTGCTATCTTGAATCTCTCTTCGAACTAGGTTCGAAGTGTATTCCATCTAATGATAATTCCTGGTGCAAGGTGATAGAACCAATCAGCTACAACACCTTGGAGTGTTTCTACAAACAATCTTATAGAAACATCTTCATACTCAACTTCGATAACACCGCATGCAATGTAGAATGCTACAATGTGCTCATCCGGATGTTGTTTACCATCCCCGTAGTACTCGGGAAAGTTCTTATGCGAACCCCAAGGTAGTTCATGTAGAGGTTGAGCCAAATTCAAAGGACCAAAAGCATTTCCCCATGGACCCGGGACAACCATACTCTTAACAAACAATAGAGCAGATATAACAAAAATATATTACAAAAGATGAGGCTGATATACTTCAACCAAAAGTGTGAGGCTCTTGGTTGCACGTTCGATTCCCCAGTAGAGTTGCCAAAAACTGTTGGGTGAATATTTTGTCATCAACTCACTGAAGACAAAATGGTTATATCAACCTCAGTGTGATGAGATAAATCTCTCCTCTCAGCAAGGGGAGGGACCCTCTGATTGCAAGTTATTACAAACTAATAACTAATAAAACTTATTTACACTAATAACTATATCCAGGGTGATTCCATTCCATTATATTCTCTTTTTTCAAAACATATGCTAACACTTTATGAAAATTGTATACACCTAAAAATGGCTAACTTGAATTAAATAAATATTCTAATTTATTTAAATGATTCACATCCCTCCAATAATTAAATTAAATCAATTTATTTAATTAGTATCCCCTAATTCTTCTAATGTCTCATCTAATTAAATAATCCTAATTATTTAATTAATCCTAAATTCCTCTATCCTAAGTCCTAATTCCATAAATCTACCTCACCATTCCACATCACCTTTCTACCTCACCATGTTGCACATGTAATTAAATATTTTAATATTTAATTAGCTAATATTCCCTCACCCACATGTCCTATTTATCCTCCAGTCAAATTAGTTAACTCATCAATCAAGTCTGTTAACTAATTAGTCATTTGAGTTTAATGATCAATCAATTCTGTTGACTCCCCAATCAACCTAGTTAACTATTCAATCATCTCAGTTAACTCTTCAATCTATTCTGTTAACTCCCATAACTCATGAAGAAGGCTTAGACACTTGCCCTCTCCTGATTTGCGCACATTCCCTCAATCTTCCTCAACTGTACACCTCACAAGTAATTCCTCCAGTCATGGATCTATTGACACTTGGATTTGGTCTTCCCTCAGCCTATACAAGCAAGGTCCTCACACCCATTTTACATTACACTCAAGCATTCGTAATCTTACTCTATAGGAATCCTACCAGCGTGCCTTTGGCAAAGTTATCTTCATTTGCGTTTACACAACCTCATTATCATAATTATTCATTCAATCATGTCTTCATCAATCCATCTCCATTAGTATTGCATTGTAGTGTGATCTCCATTGCATTGTCCACCTACAGTTGTTCTACTCTTGTCATCTTCAACAACAAGGAAGTGCACACTTCTAAGAGCTCCATTACCATCAATATCAAGAGCAGATAGGCGAACAATGGAAGTATAGAGGTAAAACGATCTTCGAAGGTATAATCTTTGTTTACTTGTGTTTACATCAATTTCCATTAAGTTATTGAATGATTGGTTGTTTAATACTATTGTTCACATTTTCCACTAACATTTCTGGTGCCCACCATGGGGCCACTGCCCCAATTTAACCTCCATTTGAGTTTTTTGTGAAGCTGCTGTTGTAACAGGTCGATTCTGCACATCCACGTTCCAATTCTGCACATTCATGACTTCCTGCTGTGCATCCATATTTCTGCGCATCCACAAGATAGCATTGCGCATCCACAAGACAGGACTGTGCATCCATGAGACAACATTGCGCATCCATGAGACAACACTGGGCATCCACAAGACAACACTGTGCATCAGCTACTTATGTGCTTACATTGAATAGATCTGCACATTCATTAATTCTTTATGCGCATATGTGTTTTTGCGCAAACATAGAACAATCCTGCACATTCACCTTTTGTTTCTATGCATTTAAATGTTGTAAGAAAAATTGTAATGTTTCACAAAAAGCTTTCCGTACTAACATCTTATTGCAAGTGTAGGAGCGTCGTTTAGTCATTTAGCTGCATCCTTAGTTCATCTAGATTAATTAGGGGATAGTAATCTAGCATCTTCATACAAATTTCATCTAGATTAAAATAGGAAGGAGTAAACTGGTTTGTTGCATACAACTCGAACATAGTCCCAATTTAGGTGGCTAAAACATAACAAATCTTTTTTGTTCTTTCTATCTTGCATCACAATCTCTCATCTAGCTTAGCTTAGGGGAAAGTAACTTGTTTTTATTCTACAACAAACAAATCTTCACATAGATTTGTTTAAGGGATAAAATGAACTATCTTTTCAAAGTTATTGCTATCTAGTCAAATGGATTGTGCTTGGTAGATTTAACACATCTAGTTTCTTTCTTTTTAACTAGGGGGATAAAGAACCAGTGTTCTCTATGTTTTCAAAATGATAATAGGACTATGCTGCCCCCTTTTTTGGGTGACCAAAATGCCAAACTTATCATTTTGCATGTATAACCTTTAGAAGAGGCCTGCCCTTAGAATTCCTTCCTTCCAAGTGGGACGACCTTAAGCGATAACGGGCTAAAGCCAAGCCACTTCCAAGTCGCTCTAAATAAATTGTGTTTGTGATGAAAGTTGCAAGCAATGAGTGCCGCTGTGTTACACCAACAAATGTTTCTCCTAAAACATTGTGGAGCGTAACCTCTGCAGGTTGGGAAGCCTCCTTATCGGAGTGAATTGCCACATGTGTAACCACCCGAACGGATGTCCATACTAAAAAGCCATTGTTTTTAGAATGCCAAAAAACCCTATTTGGTGACACAAGAGGAGGAACCTCTAGAGCCGTCCAACGTCATACACTCATTTAGTGTGGAGACAGAAAAGTTCAACTCTTCGGAGGAATTGTAACTTGGTATGCATGAGAAGTGAGTGTCATGGAGGGGAGTCGGTGCTACCAAGTTACTATCTATCACACCTTTATGTAAGTGGCTAGGGTAAAACCCAAGTTGGAACTCATAAAATACTGTCCTTGCCAACCTTAGGATTGTTCTTACTTTTTGGTCAAAAATTTGTAATAACAAACATGGAATCTTCTTGTCTCCTGTGTTTTCTTGCACCAAATTGACACAAATCATCAGCAAAAATACCAAACTTGCTTCGAGAAACATTTTTAAAACAAGCCAAAATAAAAAAAATTGAAACAAAAACAAAACCTTTTGCAGAACTGCACATTCACCCCATTTTGCTGCGCATTTGTCAAGTATTGCTGCGCATTTGCTCTTGCTGGGCTTTCACTTAGTCTTGCTATGCATTTGATCCTGCTGCACTTTACACATTCCTGCTGTGCATTTGAAAAGTATTGTTGCGCATACACTCTTTCTGTGCATATGTAATGCAATCCTGCGCATATAGAGTTGCACATCCACAACACAGAACTGCGCATTTGCTGAATATTCCTGCGCATCTAACGTTGTGCATCCAAAATAGAGAGCACTTCCCAACATTTTGAGGAGAAAACAAATTCATTTTAGGATACCCATTACTGCATAGATTTTATTTAATAACTTAGGAAAACCATAATAATCCATTTTCATATGCATTTTCCTACAACTTTTCAACTTACCATAACACACCTAGTAGTCCAAACCAAAAACATCAAGCGATCCAAAACAAGACTCCCACTAAGGTGTCATTGAGATCCTCCAAGTTCAAAACAAAAATCTAGATAGTTTCATAACAAGATAAATCATCCTTCACCTTGGAACTAGGCTAGTGTGATCTTGATAAAAGAAGTAGTCTATACCAATAGCGGTGATCAACTCTCCCTACTTTGACTACCTTTTAGCTCAAGAGCACATTTGTTTGAACAACAGTAGATCAAAATTTGAACCTTAGGAAAATCTTGTCATCTAAACCACACCAAGAACATCTGTTCACATTCACAAGCATTTTCATCTAACATTCACCCACATCCAAAGGTTTTTATGGTTGCAACTAGATCTCAATCTAAACAGAAGAAAACATGAGGTCCCTACACGATAGTGGGCATAATTCTAATGATGAGGAGATTAGTCAAGAGGAAATCCTTCAACAACTTCAAGACCTAAAATTTCAAAATATAATGGATAGGGTAGTTGACATGGATCCTCATAAGTATTTTCTCATGTTATCTCAAAAGGAGTTAAATTGCCCTCTAATTTTGATCTCTCCAATCTAAGAGAGAACAATGCCTCCAATCAAGCTGAGTCATCGAAAGATGGCTCCAAACTAGACAAAGATACTCCCAAAATTGATAAAAATGCTTCCAATTCGGAGAAGGCTAAGGGTACAATCAATCCCTTGGATATATTGACAACACAAATCCAAGCCTTACAACAATAGCTCGCAGACATTCAAACCAAAGAATCCACGAAACACTACTCTCTCGAGGATATTTCACCATATCCTTTCGACAAGACCTTGTTCATGATACCTTTCCCCTTAAAATTTGAGATACTAAAATTTGACAAATATCAGGGGAAAGGTGATCTGAGGGATCATATCAGATAATTTAGTGCAGCATGTCTCAAAGTCGCACACAACGAAATGTATCTCATGCGACTATTCCCAAGGAGCTTGGGAGGACAAGCTATGGAATGGTTCTCTTGCCTACCTCCCGACATCTGAACCTTCAACGAACTAGTGGACAAGTTTGTCACTCATTTCTCCTATAACATTGAGCATGAAATCTCAATGTTAGACCTTTGTAACACTAAACAAAAGGGTGGATAATCCTTTGCCTCTTTCTTACAAAGATGGAGACAACTGGCCGACAAATGTCCATATCATATACCAGAAAAATAAATGCTTGAAATGTTTGTACACAACCTAAACGCTGATCTAAGCTATCAAATATCAATCCAATGTCTTACTTCTTTTAGTAAGGTCATTGAGATGGGTTTACTCATTGAAAAAGCTTTGATAGCAAAGGGGAAAATAAAACTTTACAAGGACACCCCTAGTGCAAATGTTAACACAAATAAGCTACGATTTTGGACCAAAAATAAGAACATCATCAATGATGGGGTGGTTGATGCTAAAAATGTGATTCCAAAGCAACCAATTTTCAACTCATCAAACCCAAAAAACAACCCCCCACAAAACAAAATTCAAAACACCAAATCACAGTCTACAAACTTTCCTCCTCACAGAAAGTTCACACCTCTAGGGGAAACACTAGAATCTGCCCCACGGAAGCTAATATCAAACAATCTCATCACACTTCCAACGGCACAAGAGTATGAACCAAAAGTTAAACCTTCGTGGTGGAAAGACACAGACTTCTAAGAATACCATGGAAGTAAAGGCCACAAGACAAATGACTGCCAAAAATTAAAGCACACCATTCAAGACTTGTTGGATAAAAAATGGATATCACTTGATGGGCATGCCTCTAATGATGATCATATAGCATTCAAGAATCCACTCCCCAACTATGAGAAGGGAGGTTCTTCAAATCAAAACAAAAGTGGGGCTAACAACTCCAATTATGCCAATGTGTCGTATGAATGTGTTGTTAACCACATTTCAGAAAGTGATTCACATATCAATGTGAACACTATAAATAAAACCCCTGATTGTAATGTGACCACTCGAGGTGCAAAGGTTACTCTTAAGGGAGCTCCATCCAAACCATCCTCTACATCCAACCAGTACAACATCCTGGATCAACTTCACAAGACACCCACACACATTTCTATTTTAGAACTTTTATGTCTATCCCTGTCCCACAAATCCATACTCGAACAAGCTCTTTCAGAAACCACCGTCCCAACCAATCTTGCTCAAGAGCAGTTTCAGACCATGGTAGATCATCTTATCACACCTCATTTCCTATCATTCACGGAAAAGGATGACATGTTGATCACCCAACCACACAATGTGTCTCTCCACATCGAAGCCTTCATCCACAAGCATAAAATAAAAAGGGTTCTAATTGATGGAGGAGTGGCTTTAAATATTTGCACCTTAAAGCTAATTCTTGCATTGGGGTTTTCGGAGAATGCTATTGATCCTAAAAAGAAAATCACCATCAAAGCTTACGATGAGGAGGAAATAACATCAAAGGGAACCGTTGTTTTGCCAATCAGAGTGGGACCTGTAGTAAAGGATACATGGTGTGCCAAGTGCTTGACATGGAACTTGCATCTAATATTCTCCTTGGAAGACCTTGGATACATGCAATGAAGGTAGTGCCATCCACCTATCACCAGCGTATCAAGTTCCCCCATGACGGCCAAGAAATCACCATCCAAGGCAATCCCAATCAATTTCAATATTGTAACTCCATACAATCCAAGCCTGACATTGTAATTCCCAATAACCGTGCCTCTGCTTCATCCCCATCCCGTGTTGACCCAACTTCACTCCCTTCCACATCCAAGGCATCCGAAATCAACCTCAAGCTCAAAGACAAGGGTGTCGGTGAATATACAATTGCACAATCCTTTTGCTTAGCGCAGCTACCTATATCCCCCAGATCCTATGGAAGGCCGTCCATGAGAAAACCCAAGGCATTAGAAACTCCTAAAGGTCTTTTTGTAAAATGGGTAAGCCTTGAAGATGAGAGCGATGAGAAAGACATCATACAATGGTTATATAAGGATGAAGACAGTCTATCCAAGCCACAAGACCATTAATCCACATTGCAAAGCAAACAATATGGTCAAGGATTCTCAATACTACAAAGAATGGGATATGAAGGTCATGGCCCCATAGGATTGAAGAAAGAAGGTATCATTGAACCTATCCAACCTCCTTC
The DNA here is from genome assembly GCA_027924645.1 of Cunninghamia lanceolata. Classification (NCBI taxonomy): domain Eukaryota; kingdom Viridiplantae; phylum Streptophyta; class Pinopsida; order Cupressales; family Cupressaceae; genus Cunninghamia; species Cunninghamia lanceolata. The sequence goes on from BSBN01000515.1 coordinate 4,828,847, forward strand.
ATTAACAGCTTGAGACACTACAGGTCTAGGTTATAGAGGCAAAGCAAAGACCAAAGGAACAGACAAGCATAAAGGCAAACAACCACAAACATCTACTACTAACCTAGTAGAGCAAATTCACCAACTACAAGGATGGAGTGAGATAGACTCCAATGAGTATGAATGGGATAGACTCTCTAAACTATCTTGTGATGAAAAAGATGTTGATGTGGTCCATGAATTTTTCCCTATCCATGCAACTCATGAGCAACAAAGTTCAAGGTCTAGACCTCTAGAGTTCGATTTGCATAATAATGATAGTGAGTTTCATGAGGAAAGAATGATTCCACACTTGACAGATCAACTTGTGGAGAGTACCATCGCAGGCATTGTCAATGCTTACAATAACCATACTAACTCCCCCATCTTGACCATTACTAGCCTTGAACCAGACCAATCCGATGACCCGTTACCACTATTGCATCCAGAACTCATAGATTGGGATTTGCAAAACTCTACCCTTGAGCTAGATACGTTTCAGAATGATAAGGCCATCATCGATTATCTAGAACTTAGAGGCCATATACCCGCAGGGGATCATAGAGCTAGCTATGCCATAAAACTCAATGACAGGGCTTATTTTGGAGAGAGTGCCAAGCCTTTTAGTCTCAAAAATGTAAAAATGAAAGATAGATCTAACAGTAAAAACCGCTCTACGGCAGTTTTAGATAGTGAAAATAGTAAAAATATAAAAGATGTATCCAATGGTGAAAACCTCTCTGAGTCGCCAAAGGATGAAATGCTTGACACTCTTCCCAATCTAACACATCAAGAGAGATCCTCAATCTTGATGGAACCAGCAGAACAGATCAACGTTAGCACATGTGAAAATCCAAAGATGATCCATATGGCACAATCTTTAACTGCACAAGAGAAGTCCGAGTTCTCTGAATTCTTCAAAAAGAAACAAATCAACTTTGCTTGGTCATACACAGATATGCCGGGTCTAGATCCAAACTTATAATGCATCACTTATCGCTAGCTCTAGGAGCTAAGACAATTAAACAAAAACTAAGGAATATGCATCCACATATCGCCCTCATGGTAAAAGAAGAACTCAAGAAGTTGCTAGATGTCAGGTTTATCAGACCAATAGACTATCCAGAGTGGATTTCAAATATAGTGCCTGTCTCTAAACCTGATGGAAGAGTTTGACTATGTAATGACTTCAAATATCTAAACAAGGCTTGTCCCAAAGATGACTTCCCTCTACCTAACATTGACATCATTGTAGACCTTACAGTAGGGCACACCATGTTGTCTTTAATGGATGGATTCTTCGGCTATAAGCAAATCAAGATAGCGCTAGAGGATCGGCATAAAATAGCACTCACATGTCCATGGGGTACCTATTGTTGGTGTGTCATGCCATTTGGGCTAAAGAATATGGGGGCAACATATCAGCGGGCAATGACAACAATCTTTCATGACATGATGCATACCATCATGGAAGATTACGTAGATGACATTCTCACCAAATCCAAAACCAGAGAACGGCATCTACAAGTCCCAGACAAGATCTTCACAAGACTAGAGCAATTTAATGTATGGTTAAATCCAAAAAAGTGTGTTTTCAGAGTCACATCCGGTAAACTCCTGGGATATATTGTATCAGCTAATGGAATAGAGGTGGACCCGACCAAGGTCAAAGCAATCATGGAAATGCCACCACCTAAGAATCTGAGTCAATTCTGGTCTCTACAAGGAAGTTGTAGTCCATCAGAAGGTTTATCTCTCATCTGGTAGACAAGTGTCACCCATTCATGCATCTCCTACACAAAAACATTCCTTTCAAATGGAATGACATGTGTGAGCAAGCATTTCAACGTCTAAAGGAGTATTTGATGAATCCACCTATCTTAATGCTGCCAATTCAAGGAAAGCCATTGCTACTCGACATTTCAGGCACACCAACAACTCTTGGAGCGCTTCTAGCACAATAGAACCATGAAGGAAAAGAACAAGCAATATACTACATCATCTGAACACTGGTCAGCTATGAGCTACAATATACACCAATTGAAAGAGCATGTATCACTGTGGTCTTTGCTTCACAAAAATAGAGACATTACATGTTATCACATTCCATCAAGCTAGTAGCAAAGATTGATCCATTGAAATACTTGCTCAACAAAGCTACCCTAACAGGTAGAATATCAAAATAGGTCATGATACTCAGTGAATTTGACATCGAGTATGTAGACAGATGAGCAATAAAAGGGCAAGTGATTACAGATCAGTTGGTAGATGCACCTTTAACAAATGACAACCCATTGAGCTTTGAGTTTCCAAATGAATCTATCTTTCACATAACAACAACAACCTGGGAACTCTACTTTGACGGATCATATACTCAACATGGGTCTGGGGTAGGTATCTTGTTGATCACACCTAATGGAGACACCATTCCCAAATCATATAGACTACTCTTCCCATGCACTAACAATGTGGCAGAGTACGAGGCCCTAGTCATGGTATCAAGCTGACAGTAGAATGGAAAATAACAGAACTTCATGTGTATGGCAACTCGCAACTTGTCATCAATCAAGTGAATGACGACTATCAAACAAAGGATGAGAAGTTAATACCATACAAATGTATGGTAGATGACTTCAAAGAATACTTTGTTGAGATTTCTTTTGAGCAAATACCAAGATTAGATAACAAAGCAACAGACGCCATGGCAAGGATTGCATCTCTCCTTGATATCCCTGAAAACCAATCACATTATGAGTTCTTAGTAGAGCTAGTGTCCCATCCTGCATACGACACCCTCGAATCCCACATCATTTTCCACATTGTAGGATCGGATTCTCCCCTATATGGAAAAGTATTTGCCTACCTAAAAGAGAATACCCTACCACCTGATCTCTCAAATAGCCAAAAGCAAACCTTCATTCACCAAGCATCCTATTATGCCATTATCGCCAACACCCTATATCGACGAGGTCTAGATGGTACTCTCCTTAGGTGTCTTGATAGCAAGGAATATCAAACTGCCCTGAGCGAAGTACACGAAGGTATGTAGATAGACAAGCAATAAAGGGACAAGTGATTGCAAATCAGCTGGCAGATGCACCTTTAACAGATGACAACCCATTAAGCTTTGAATTTCTAGATGAGTCTATCTTTCACATCATAACAACAACCTGGAAACTCTACTTTGACGGATCATAGATTCAGCATGGGTCCAGAGCAAGTATCTTGTTGATCACAACTAATGGAGACACCATTCCCAAGTCATACAGACTACTCTTTCCATGCACTAATAATGTGGCGGAGTACGAAGCCCTGGTCATTGGCATCAAGCTAGCAGTAGAATGAAAAATCACAGAACTTCATGTGTATGGCGACTCGCAACTTGTCATCAACCAAGTGAACGATGACTATCAAACAAAGGATGAGAAATTAATACCATACAAACGTATGGTAGATGACTTCAAAGAATACTTTGTTGTGATCTCTTTTGAGCAGATACCAAGGTTGGAGAACAAAGTAGCAGACGCCATGGCAACGATTGCATCTCTCCTTAATATCCCTGAAAACCAATCACATTATGAGTTCTTGGTAGAGCCAGTCTCCCATCCTACATACGACACCCCTGAATACCACATCATTTGCCATATCGTAGGATCCGATTCTCACTTATACAACAAAGTGTATACTTATCTGAAAGAGAACACCCTACTTCCTGATCTATCAAGTAACCAAAAGAGAACCTTCATCCATCAAGCCTCCCATTTTACCATAATCACTAACACCATGTATCGATGAGGACTCGATGGTACTCTCCTGAGGTGTCTCGATAGTGAGGAATATCAAATGGCCCTAAGCAAAGTGCACGGTGGTATATGCGGGACCCACTCTAGTGGTCCCACCTTGGCTAAGAAACTCATATGTATGGGATACTTCTGGACAACTATGGAAAAAGACTCCTATCATTTTGTAAAGAGGTGCAAGAAATGTCAAATCCATGGGAACCTAATACATGCACCAGCATAGGAGCTGCAGCCTTTAATGACTCCTTGGCCTTTCTGTCAATGGGGACTCAACTTAGTGGGTAAGATACACCCTCCATCATCCAACGGCCATAAATTCATAATCACCACCACTAAGTACTTTACAAAGTGCATTGAAGTCGTACCCCTCGCCAATGTCATAGGCAAACAAATCGCCTCTTTCATCCTGAATTACATCATTTGCTGCTATGACATCCCTGTATCCATTATCACTAATAATGGAAGACCATTCAAAAACCAAGATGTCAAAGATCTATGTGACAAATTCCACATCCAACACTACTTTTCTACCCCATATTACACCCAAGGAAACGGCCAAGCAGAGGCATCAAATAAAATTATCTTAAAAATCCTGAAAAAGACTGTCAATGATGCCAGTCGCGAGTGGCACATCCAATTGAATCTCGTATTGTGCGCCTACTGTACAAGTATCTGCACACCCATAGATGCAACACCATACTCCCTCGTCTATGGCTTTGAATCCATCTTGCCCATTGAAGTTGAGATCTCATCCTTGCGAGTATCATTAAAAGGCCTCATATCTGATGAAGAGTACAGAGTATCTAGACTTCAAGAGTTAGAGCTACTGGAAGAAAGAAGACAACATGCCTTCAACCATCTAAAAGCTTATCAACAAAGGATGTCCAAGAGTTACAATCATATAGTCAAAACCTGGGTATTTCAAGTTGGTGACCTAGTCCTCAGAGAGAACCCTAGGAATCAGCGAGACAGAGAGAAGAAAGGTAAGTTTGAATCCAACTAGCTGGGTCCTTATGTCATCATTGCTGCCTATGGGTTAGGTGCTTATCAATTGGCTACATTAGAAGGTGAACTGTTTGATGATCCCATCAACAACATGCATCTTCACAAGTTCTACACCTAAACTCCAATGCACGGGAGTCAAAAATAACAAAAAAATCAAAAAATGGAAAAATAGCAAAAAAATTTAAAAAATGGAAAAATAGCAAAAAAAATCGAAAAAAAACAACAAAAAAGTTGTCCTCTGATGAAAACCTAGTAAACAGGTGCCTTGGATAGATACCATGATGAAAACCTAGCAAACATGCATCATGTGTATTTTAGCTATCGTGCAAATAAAAGCAAGTGGTGAAAACCTGGTAAACAGGCACTACTTGTGATAAACCGCCTCCTCCATCTTTTCAGACCTTGATCCTCATCCATCCCTCCTAATCCGTATCCACCTAATCACATCAAAATACCTACCATGGCTTGTTGTTCACTCATCCTTACCACCTTCTCCCATCAGGTTGTCGATCCAAGCTTGTGTCCATCTTGTCATCCATCCTCAACCAATCCATTAAATTGTTGTTGAACTACATCACCTCTGAGCTATCACGTAAGCAAGGCCATCATTGATGTGTCACCGAGGCTCTTTTCCCATCCATTCCATCCCGTGTCACCTATCCTTTGGTCCATCCAAATCTGCACCATTTCCCATCGCCTAGGTCCTAGGTCCACAAAAACCCACACCCTGAACTACATTGCCCATGTGTCATCACGTAGGCAAGGCCATTTATCAATGAGCCCTCGAGGCACTATGTTAGTCCCTTAAGGCCTGTTTCTTCATGTCTATTGTCAGTTCATTCACAATAAATCAATCCTTTACTTGACTGGGGGCAAATCCTTGACCTAGTTGGAGAATTGGATTCTTGAATGTCACACCCCTCAAAGGATAACAATAAGGATCACGATACCATCACCAGACAACAGGCAGCATTACAAAAACACTTTTTAAAAAAAATGCTTGACGCAAGGACTAGACCTATAAACAAGACACAATGGACCTCAACCACCATGATGATTTCATCTATTATCGTTACAAGAAAACATAACTATGGCAAGAAAATTTGTGCTTATTAAAAAGGTTTAAGTCCTAGCGTCTTGATTTTTGTTATTATGTCCTTTTATGCTACTCAAGGATGTTAAAAACTAGATGAGCTATGATGGGGGCATAATTATCTTATTTGTTTGTTGTTTGTGGATCAATCTTTAGTAATGTGATGACTTTGTCTAATGACATGATCGGCAAAAGATCATTGAGGACGTTCTAGGTCTAAACATGAAACAGGGCAATCCTTGTCTGTTGAGACATGCAAGGCATACTTACTAAATTCTTGTATTAACTTGCTAAATCAAAATCCATGTAAGAGATACTTAGGTCATCTCGGTTTAATTATACCTAGATGCTTGTATTTTCTTACAACATTTTAAAAGCTCAATGATGAAACAAAGTACTTCAAATACTTGCATATATGAAGATGACAATCCAAATATCCATACATATCACATTGCATTTCATTATAAGCATTGCATCCTTGACCAAAATCCAAGTGTCAAATGATCCATTTACCCATTTATCCAAGTGATTTCTTCTACATCATCCATTTATCCCAGTTCTTAAATCCATTTCTTCTAAGTGTTCTTTTATTTTATGATTGAGTATACTTGGATAAACAAAAACAATTCATAAACCATATTGCATGTCATATATAGGTGTTTACATCATTAGTTCATTATCATTTAGGTGCATTAGTGACCTTAAAACATTTAAACCATGCTAGTTATGTCATTTATCCACATAGATTGCATAAACATTTCAAAATTAAAAAAATACAAAAACATAGATCTCACAGTATTTGCATATTAGATCACCATCCATTCATAAAGCAATTAAACCAACATGTATTGCATTTCTTAATATCACCACAATGTGCATTAGATCATAATAACATATCCGCATATAGGATCAAAAGCATTCATGTCAGTCATCATGTCCATCATGTATCACATAAAAAACATCATGTCACATAGATATCAAGTGCATCATCGAGTTGCATGAACATGTCAGCATCATCACATAAGTGCATAATCATAACATCAGCATATCGATAGCATCAAATAGAAAACATCCATCATGAATCAAAAGCAACATCCATAAGAAGCACATGCATATAGTCCATCGAACTCATGTAGATCATCATCATATATCAAAGTAATAATCATGTCCAAGTGTACTGTGATATCAAATAACATAAAAAGGTACATATCGAAATGTCCATAATGGGTGTGTACAAAATCCCACTATCAAAATGATACATGTCTTAGAAAGAACTAGGAGGCACTGCCTCCTGAGGGCGCTAGCTGCTAGGGCTGCTAAGGCTGTTGTGGTTGATGTGTCTAACCATCCCCACCAACACCTGATGTCCCTACCAATGATGTCACCCTATGTGGCTCCATCACCCCTTTGCTCTCTGTAAAATTCCTTTGCGACCTATTGCGTTAGCTAGGTCAGAAACTGCCTGCTCGCCGCTCTAGAGGTATGACCTACTCGAATAACCATCACCAATAGAATATCTCCTGGCTAGCCTGGACCATCTCTGCCCCTCTCTATCCTGTAGGCCCCTGTGCTACAGTCTACTGCACCTGCTCTAGTAACCCCTCTGCCCTGGTATACCGTTGAATCACGGTATCTCTCTCTAACCTAGCTATCTGTAGCTCACCCTGCAGCTGGGTGATCTGTCCCTACATTTGGCCCATCTGAGCTTGCATCTGACCCATCTGGGCATGTTGCTATGCAATCTATGTTTGTTGTTGAGCCACCTAGGCTCATAGGGCAGCCAACTCCCCGTCATCCTATCCCTATCCAGGAGGCGACATCTATCCAACTTGCACCTACTGGGTGGAATCTACATCAACCCACTGTCTAACCCTCCTATCGTCTCCATCATCTCCATCACCGTCATCACCACCACCCCCTCCACCTCCCCCTCCCCCTCCTTCACCACCTCTGCCATCATCACCATCACCCCTACCACCTTTGCCACCTCATCCACCCCGTCGCCACTGCGGACCCTCCTGATCCTCCTCTTGATTATCTAGTCTTGAGGCTCTCTCTCCAAGTTCGGAGTAGCGAGGGAATGCATGTGCTGTAAACCACACGGTGTAATCTTGTGTCATACTTGCGTCTGTAACTGTCCTCCTCATAGACCATGTCTGATATGGAAGCTATAGAAACTCTACCCGAGACTGCTCAAATGAAGCACCAGGACCCCATTGTGGATGCTTCTTGTGCATCCTATCAAACATGAGATTCCCCTGGGGCATCCCCTAGATCCTGCCAAATTGCCGGTACACACGAGAAATGATGTGCCTCTCAAGAATGTAGGGAGTCCTCCCTATCAGCCACCTAGTCTGAAAATAAAATGGTAACTTTGATGCATCATCCTCCCATACCTCACAATCTAAGTAGGGGCGCCAAATGACCTGATCCACATTGTCAAATGCATGCCTCCAATACTCTAGCTTCCCCAAATTGGTCTGGGAAAGACTCTCCTGAAACATGTATGAATATGGCTAATCTCTGCCTCGAGGAGCCATACCTATAGGTCGTGTGATAGCAATGTGGCACTAGGTCCATATTTGTAGCAAAGACAGTCCACATGATAAATTGGCTGCACCATCGTATACAAACTGATGCAATTCGTGGTAGAGGTGTGCAAGCAAACAAGAAGCAAACAAGGATCCCAAGAAAACAAAGTCCCCTCAATAACAATCCACTCCAGCATCCTCCTCCACCCAACCGCAAACCTGTGTGATCTCCTATCGGGGCACACTATCCCTCCAATCAATCCAAGCAATGATCCAAATGCAAGTCCATCCTTAATCCATACCAATCGAGTAAATCAATCTTGTCAAATTATCCAATCACAATCAGTGGTCTTGATCCTAATCTTGTCGTGAACCAAATCAATCAATCGTCATCATCAGTGGGATATATCTTTCCCGTGTCTTTGTGTTGGTCTAGGGATATATCATTCCCTGCAATGAAAAACACTATCATCAATCATTATCAATTAATCATTGGTTTACAGCTTGACATGGGCAATACCTTGTGTGTTCTTGTATCATTTGTGCATACTTGCTTGCTTACTTGTGTGTGTTATCATTTTATCTTGCATAATGTGTCATTTGACCCTTTCATCCATCCCTTATCTTGCATCCTCCATTTTTCTTAGCCATCCTTTATCATTCTTCCTAATCATGATATCGTTCATCATCCTATCCAACTCGACCAATCTCCTAAGGGGGCATCCTATCATCACAAAACCTATACCAGGGGCAAACTGGGGCATGTATCAATCGTAGAAAATTATTATTCTTTGAAACAACATAATAAAACACATTGCATCAAAGAGGGGCAAAATGTATACACCTAAAAATGGCTAAGTCGAATTAAATAAATATTTTAATATTTATTTTAATTCTCATTCTCCTACCAATTAAATAAATATTCTAATTTATTTAAATGATTCACATCCCTCCAATAATTAAATAAAATCAATTTATTTAATTAGTATCCCCTAATTCTTCTAATGTCTCATCTAATTAAATAATCCTAAATTATTTAATTAATTCTAAATTCCTCTATCCTAAGTCCTAATTCCATAAATCCACCTCACCATTCCACATCACCTTTCCACCTCACCATGTTGCACATGTAATTAAATATTTTAATATTTAATTAGCTAATATTCCCTCATCCACATGTCCTATTTATCCTCTAGTCAAATTAGTTAACTCATCAATCAAGTCTATTAACTAATTAGTCATTTGAGTTCAGTGATCAATCAATTTTGTTGACTCCCCAATCAACCCAATTAACTATTCAATATCTCAGTTAACTCTTCAATCTATTCTGTTAACTCCCATAACTCATGGAGAAGGCTTGGACACTTGTCCTCTCCTAATTTACACACATTCCCTCAAGCTTCCTCAACCGTACACCTCGCATGTAATTCCTCCAGTCATGGATCTATTGACACTTGGATTTGGTCTTCCCTCAGCCTACATAAGAAAGGTCCTCACACCCATTTTGCATCACACTCAAGCATTCATAATCTTACTCTGTAGGAATCCTACCAGCGTGCCTTCAGCAAAGTTATCTCCATTTGCATTTACACAACCTTATTATCATAATCGTTCATTCAATCATGTCTTCATCAATCCATCTCCATTAGTATTGCATTGTAGTGTGATCTCCATTGCATTGTCCACCTATAGTTGTTCTACTCTTGTCATCTTCAACAGCAAGGAAGTGCACACTTCTGAGAGCTCCATTACCATCACAATCAAGAGAAGATAGACGAACAATAGAAGCATAGAGGTAAAATGGTCTTCGAAGGTATAATCTTTATTTACTTGTGTTTACATCAATTTCCATTGAGTTATTGGATGATTAGTTGTTTAATACTATTGTTCACATTTTCCACTAACAAAAATGATTTCAACAAAACTAATAATATGCGGAGAACTATGAATTACCACAATAACTCACGGAAACACAAAGTCTTCAGTTCCTTCTTTCACCAATTGAAAATAAAAGGATTTGAAGTGCAGCCCAAAGTCTTCACTTATACGCCAAGATGAGATAAAATAGACTAATGATAACAACTTGTAGCACAAAGTCTTCAAGCTATTTATCACACATGAACATAGAATATAAATTCCAAAGGGAATATTGTAGCACAAAGACTCCAAAATCAGCTTTAGATCACCTCCCAGATTATATGAATTCACAATACTTATTTGATCAATTACATAAGATGGTGCAAGAGAAAAGACATCAGAACATCTCTCATACACTACAAGTAGATTCCCAAAACAAAGTTTGAATGCTCACTCACTTTCTTATTATTGATAAAATCTTGATTTACAATCTTGAACACAAAGTCTCAAAAGTGCTTCTCAATTTTGGCAGAGCTTCACTTCAATAACTAAAAGGTAGATAATTACAAAAGAGCTCTCTCATATTTATAGGTGAGAGCCACGAGCTAATCTAGGAAAAAGTCTAACTACTTTGACTTATTCAACAAAAGAGTCCTTATTGATTTAGGACTTTCTTTGTTTACACATGTAATTACATTTTTGAAAAGTACATGTGAGCATGTCCAAAACTAAATACAAAGTGCATGAAAACTATAGAAATATACTAAGGCATGATCACTTTTCACCACCATCCTTCTTCATGAAATCTTCATATAACATTAGCACTGATTGCATTTCAAGCTTATCAGGACCAGAAGTGTGCTTTGAAATAACACAAACTCTAGTTATTGAATCTTTCACGGTGCTAGCAGCCTTCTCATGTCTTCCTAGGAGCACCTTGAGGTTCCCCAAAGTTAGTTGAAAATCCAACAACATATCCTCGTTGAAACGCAAATCTTAGAATGTGTGCACAAAAGACTACAACACAAGATTTATGTTTTGCAGAGTTAGGAAAATTTGCTTGATTTAAAAAATGCAAGTATGGGGAAATCTGAGCAATGACATGAACTTTGAGGGGCTAGAGTGCGATGGAAGCGAAAAATAGAGCAAAAGCAGGTAATTAATTGACAAAAGGAAAAATTTCCTAGATTTAGAGAAATTCGAGTGAGTGATGTAAGAGTGGTGAATTTTGCCACCTCTGCATGTGTGGTAGAACTTGCAAGTGTTTAAGCAGCAAAAATTCATGCTTTTGCATATGATACAGAGTATTACATTATGTATGGGTGGAAAATTTTTCCGCCCATGCAACTATAAAGGATGAATATGCATTGGTGGCAAATTTTGCCACCCTTGCATGTGACAAAGAGACTAACATGCATCGGCGGTAAATTTCCCTGCCACTGCATATAAAAATTCACGAGTGGCAAAAATCCTCGCCACTACATATAAAAAATGCACGGGCGGCAAAAATCCCCGCCACTGCATATAAAGATGCACGGGTGGCAAAAATCCCCGCCACTACATGTACAAAAATTTACTAAGATGCAATGGCGGCAAAAATTCTCACCACTGCATGTACAAAAATTTACTAAGATGCACTGGCGGCAAAAATCCCCGCCACTGCATATAAAAATGCACAGGCAGCAAAAATCCCCGCCACTGCATATAAAAATGCACAGGTGGCAAAAATCCCTGCCACTGCATATAAAGATGCACGAGTGGTAAAAATGCTTGCCACTGCATATAAAGATGCATGGGCGGCAAAAATCCCCTCACTACATATATAAAAATTTACTAACTCCCAAAAAGTGAAATTTGCAATTAGACTTGTTTTGCAAAATTTAAGAAACTAACATAAGTTGATGCTCAAAAGGACGTTCCAAGGCTAGGAGACCACACATGAAGGAAAATGTGATTCGCCTCATTTTGTGTGCTTAGAGTTGTAGGCTACGAAACATACAAGTTTCGTAGGGGTCATCCTACAAATTGAGTGCAGCTAAATTTGAGGATAACAAGGAGATAATCTCACAACCTTATTATTGTTGTACAAATTAAAATTCCTCCTCATGATGTCTTGATAAAGAGGTTGTTACTATTGCATATGAGATGTTTGCTTCTTCAAAGTGATCATATTCTTAGCAAACCTTTGCAACAAGGTCCTGACTTAAAAATGAACTATCAATTGTTGCTTTGACTATCCTTTTGGTGGGGGAAGAGGGCAAACTTGTGGGTTGGGAATTTCTACAAACACTTGATGAGAATAAGCGAAAATCAAATTTTTATTGTAGGGAAAAGAATTGATCTTTGACACCTTTCTTCATATCTCCTCGTGTGTACCTTTGAAGCTAATTTGTGAAATTCTTATTCTAGGATATTTATTGGATAAATTGAAGGATCTTGATTTGGGGGAATCACCAAAATCCTAACAACAATGTCTAGAAGTAGGGTTGTTTGGATATTCCTGCATGCTTCCCTCCTAATGTCTTGCCCAAGATCTTCCTCATTTAAAATTTTGTCCACTTTGTGATATTCCCTATTACCCCTATAATTTCTCCAAGCAAGATTACACAAATCTATGATATGTCCTCTTGATCAACTTATAGTTAATGTTTGACTACAATACTAGAGGACTATTTCACCGGATCATAATTCATGTTTATACATATATTTTTTTATTATTTATGAGATATATGACAACCAATCTAGTTTGATTCATCCCCAAAAGAGTTGCAAGAAATAATATTGGTATTTATGGATTTGTATTTATAAAATCACAATAGTTATTACCTAGGGTAAAAACCCCTCCCCAATATGGTGAGGCTACCTTATTGAAATCCAAAACTAAGATTTACCCTAAAGTTTTACACTTTACAAGGTTGTGATTGATTTTGTAATATTTTGTAGAAAATAGAAATAATTAAAATGAGTAGAGTAATGAATGTATGGATTCAAGCAAAGTATCACAACCTTCAACCAATCCTACACAATGAGTAGATATAAAATATACTAATAAAAAATAATGATTGTATTTGAACATTACAAGGAAACAATTTAGAAAATAAATAATCACATCCAACATAAGAAAGAATATAATAGTAGGTGCAAATGGGACACAAAGTTCAAATCTGTACTTTATTCATTCTTCAAAATTTAGCAGCCCAAAGTCCTCTCTACAACCTTTTTAAAGTTTATCAAAAATAAAAAATCCCTTCTCCCATTGAATGATTTACAATTTATAGAATCCTAAGTCCATAACTTCCAATAACCACTTACATAATTTCCTTATTTATAAATTTAGGGTTAAAAAGTTATTAAAATATACTTTTCTAAGTTTTAAACGTAGAGTAATAATGTTTAAGTATTAATTTACAAACATTAATAATACTCCAAATATTCAAATATTACATCCAAGTTGAAAATTGACATGCAAATGGATGTCATGCTTGCTCCACCTTTTCACTGTCATTTTCAATCTGAATGACCTATTCTTCTCAATTTGGATGATCTCCTCATAAGTATTCTTATAAACTATCAAATGATTTCTTCACCACATTCATATTCATCCCATGTGAGTATCATAAGTGGATATCATTTCATATGGCAACATTTAAACAATCCCGAGAACTTTATGATATGTAGGCAATTGGTGTTCAAAGGTACCAATTAAACTTTTCATCTTCAAAAGATCATTAATACATGCCTCAATAATGTTGGCCTTAATTAATTTTGATTATTCTTTAACAAATAATTTACTTGAATTCATAAATTATTCTTCATTGAAGAGGGAGCAACTTCGAATCACTTCAATTAAGGCTTGAATGTTAGCCAACATGTTGTTGTCAAGATCTTTAACTTTTGAGAATTTCTTGTTGCTTTCTTGCAAGATCTTAATTATCCATATGGTAGGTTTGTACCATTCCAAAGGGATTCCCAAGTCATCTCCATCAAGGATGCCATTTGAAACAAGGTTGGAAACTTCATTTTTTTCATTTCATGTAGTTGGGGAAGGTTATTGTTCAAGACTAGAAATTTTTCATTAATTTTCTATTCTAATTCTTCTAATGAGATAATATTATTAGTAATATTATGATACAATTTGATGGATTTTTGATAACTTCTGTGTATATGAATTTACCGAGAGGTTGAATGATAAGATAAAAAAGTAATGATAATAACAACTCAATTACCCATAACATCAAAAGATCTATCTAACCAATAACCAAATTAATGAATAAATCAAACTACAAACAAAGAAGCTATCACCTAGATTGTTTGGATCTTTTGGTTGAATGTTGATTGCTCTTCAAATTGCGAAACCATGTTTACAACAAGCGGATGTAGATTGTGTTTGTGCTCAAAGTGCTCAACGGTGCTCAATGATGCGATGTATGCTTAATGCGCTAGAATGCCTGTAAATAAATTATCGAAGAGGATTTGTTATGGAGACGAGGGGGGTTTATATAGGTTTCAATAAAGATCAATCAACGGTCCAGATAATTCAATGGAATAAATGGATGAGATAAATCTAGAATTCATGATGAATGTGCACCTGACATGTGTCACACAAAAATATATTTTTGTTTGAGTTAACTAATTGATTTGATATAAAAAGACATGGAACAAACATATTTTTAGATTTCATAAAAATAAAAATATTTTTTTTCTATTTTATGAGTTGGTGATAAAAACAATATTTATTAAGTCAATTAACTCAACTTATAATTTTGCTTTTTGCATGATTTGAATAAAATTAAATAATAAATTATTTAATTTTGTGTTCATGATGAACAAGATTTATTTTTAGAGGATTTGGAAGATATTAAAGCAAATTAAATAAATAAATATATTTAATTGTTTGTGCAAGAGTAAAGGAATAAATAAAATATTTGATTATATTTTATTTTTAGAGATTGAAATAATTTAAATAATTTTGATTGATTTATTTAAATTTAGAAGAACAGTTGACTTAATTAAATAATTAAAATTATTTAATTGTAGATAAGAGGATTTGGAATGATAAATTAATTAAATAATCAAAATTATTTAATTTTGGAAGAATAAAGTTGATTTTGATGAAATTAATTAAATAAATAGAATTTATTCAATTAATGTTGATTTTAGGAGATTTGGAAGAATTTGATGATTTCGATGAAATTAATTAAATAATTAGATTATTTAATTAATGTTGAAATGCAGGGGATTTGACAAATTTGTTTAAAATGCCAGTTATGTGATGCGAAGGGTCATTTTTAGGTGTCTACATTTTGCCCCTCTTTGAGATGGTATTACAAAGTAACATCATTTCAAAGAAATTTAAAACATAGTACTTGATTTGGATGGAAGAAGATTGATTTAGAAGAATATGCTTGGAAGAAAATGACTAGATTAGAGATGGTGATGCCCTAGTCACTCAAAGCGAGGGTGACAAGGAAAGATAATGGTAAGTGGTGATGATGATTATTCAAAAACCAACAAGGTAATTCCCATGTCAAGTTGTAAACTAATGATTAAATTGTTGATGATTGATAAAGATAGTGTTTCATTGTGGGGAACGATATATCCCTAGATCAACACAAGGATGATAGTGTTTGGTTTCAAAAATGAAACACCTCGTATAAGACACTTGGTCTAGTTTCAAGAGTGTGACAATCTGTATAAGACAATTGATATGATTGATTGATTGATGATAATATTTGGTTTCAGGAAATGAAACATGTCGTATAAGATGCTTGGTCTGGTTTCGACAATGCAACATCCTGTATTAGATAATTGATTTATGATAATGTCTGGTTTACAACAAGATTAGGATCAAGACCAAAAGATGTGATTAGATAATTTGGCTACATTTGATTAGTTAGATTGGATAAGATGAATGATGATGATGATGATGAGGATGCCCCCTTGAGAGGAAAGTTGGGTTTAAAGAACATAAGTGTGCTCTCAAAATGAAAGGAGGATAAATGGAAAAAGAATAGAAGAATTGATATCGAATCAATCGATCTTCATGAAAGCTATAGATTTATTAGGATGTATGGATGGGTAAGATGGATGATGATATCTTATGTACCTGAGTACTGGATACTTCCTTCATATTCTAGACTACCTACATACCCATATCCACGGGATCAAGGTACCTTAAGATTGAGATGAGATGATATGTAGTTCTAAATGTGTGATGAGATGGAGTGATGTTGCAATGGTTACACGAATATTTATAAAGAGCAATCCTTATTTTGATATAGCATGTGGATATTATGCACTAGGGTGTAGAAGACCAAGGTGACGATGTATCCAATGCATAGGACGTTGACTCTACAAGCAAACAGTTTGAACTTATATCTACTGGACATAATAGAACCATGTTGGCTATGTGAATGAGCCACAGTCTTGAACATAAAATAAACTTTAATACATGAATGCAAGAAGAATATTATTATGTAAGATGCTAAGTTGTAACACACACAAGATAGATATGATGCTAATAAGATAAAAAGATCATTCCTCAAACACGGCACACAAAAGCAATGACTATGCCCCAATCCGTACTGCATCGCAACATACCAAGATATAGATAAATCAAGGTAGTCTTTAAATAGGTAATGGGAAAGGGACAAAAAAAGATAAACCAAAAAGCAAATTGACTAACTTACAAAGTAAGCATACAACCAACATATTCTCTTACCAAAGAGGTTGCTCAGGATAGACTGGATAGGATAAATAACAACCTTATTGTAGGAATGACATATCCGTTAAAGAGTGTTGATCTGTTGATAGGATAATGTCTGGTTTCAGGAAATGCAACATGTCATATAAGACACCTGGTCTAGTTTCGACAATGGAACCTCCTGTATAAGACAATTGTTTGATGTAGCAGATGTTGGCAATCGATATGTAGGACAGCATATGGCTCTGTGAGTAGGTGTTTTTGCTTCAGGTTTGCCTAAGGGATTTTGCTTTGAAAGGATGTGTTTGTTTGTTGTTTTACAGCTTAAGTTAGCCAAGTCGAGGTGGATGGATTTTGATAAACGAAAGATTAGAAAGATGGAATGTCAATGGATTGAGATGAAGAATGATGATTTATTGTTGTTTTTGGGAATGTTTTGATTTTTTTTTATTTTTCATTTTTTTTATTTTGTTGGATTTTTGAAGTTGATGATGATTGGAAGTTGAAATGTTTTGGGATGACATTGGATTGTGTTTGGATAGCCTTAAATACTAGATACCGATGACAAGGGGAAACCGGGTCTAGATGCCAGGAGAAAGATGGGATTAGATAAGTAGACAAAAGGATGGGTGATAGTGGATGGGATGGATAGATAGTGTAAGACGGATGGAATAATTCAGGATGTGATTACCAAAGACTATGTTGCATAGGAATAACATGCCCCATTCTAGGTATAATGCTTAGGATTGTACATGACAAAGCTTACAACGATAGGATTGATTGGATTGGTTGGAAAGGATGAGGTATATCAAGAGATTTTTAAAGCTTGTTTCAACATTTTGCCTCTATCTTTTTCAAGATCAAAAAGGAGGAAAATGGATGGATTTGATCAAGGGGATAATTATGCAGATATAATGGATAAGGAAGATATGATAGGAAGGATAGGTAGAAGGAATGATATGATGGGTAGATGAGATGACATGCCCCCAAGTGTAAGGTACATAGACAATCAACCTACACATGATGCTTGTTTGCTAGGTTTTCATCATGGTACTTATCCAAGGCACCTGTTTGCCAAGTTTTCACCATTGGACGAAGGGATTTCTCTTTACTTTTTACTTTTTTAATTTTGTTTTTTGATTTTTTAATTTTTTGATTTTGACTTTAACTTTTTTGGATGGGATGGAGGATAAGGACTCCAGCATTTGTTTCCAATAGCAAGGTAGTATGTTAGCACTTTAATGCATGTTTGCAGATGAACATGTGTATATCAGGTAGCATTATGTGCACAGATGTTGGTAGATGTGGGAAGATGGAAATGGAATGGATGGTGGATTATGATATGGATGATGGATGGAGATGGAAGGATAAATAGATGATGGAGCAAAAGCATGGACCAAAGAGGTATGATGGGGAAAATATGGAGAATAATGGATGTAAGATGGGGGGATGGAGGTATGTGGATATGGCATGGAATTACGGGGAACCAATACCAATGGTTGCACACATTGTGATAGATTTTGAAGCCTTTGACTAGGATTTGGAGTTGGGAGCAATGGGATTCAGGATAGAGGATTTGGGAATCGTTGATTTAGGAGTTTAGGAAACCAAATGGACTTAGGAGCTGCAAGATTTTTTAATGGAGAATGGGATTTTTGGAATTTGGGGATAGATTGAGATATGGATGCTTCTTTTGGATTAATTGCTTGTCGCTTGGGGACCCACACCATTTTCATTTTTTCTTTGAGGTGTGTGGGTGTATGTAGCCTTTGAGATGGATTTGAGGTAATTGCTTGTTGCTTGGGGACCCACACCATTTTTATTTTTTCTTTGAGGTGTGTGGGTGTATGTAGCTTTGGAGATGGATTTGGTTTTGATTTTATGTATTGATGCCATATGACATGATATTCTTGAGGTTTTTGCAGATATTTTTCTATATAGGTGGAAGCATCCAAATTTTTATTTTTGAATCTCATGGGATTGGGAATAGCTTCATATGTGGCTGATGTGTACATTTGTTGGCCATGATTAGGAATCATAGGGGATTTATGGATGGAGGGATTAAAAGTGGATTTGTGGATAAATGGATAAGTGGATTGGATGAGAGGGCTATTAGGTGTTGGGATAAGTGGAGGTAGAGTGGATGGAGGGATATTAGGAGTTAGAAGGAGTGGAGGAAGAGTGGATGGAGGGAGGTGTATAGTCACATGCTTTTGCGAATGGTATAACAATGGAGGAGAGATGATGACATATGAGGGAGAGGTGCAATAAGATGCACTGGGATATGGAGTGGAAGAATTAGCTTGTGGAGGTGGTACCAACATCTTTGGATTGTTTATCTTGGGATGAAAAACCAAGACCATGTGCTCATGGATGGCTTGTGACATGGATGGGCTCTAAGATGCCTTGTTCATGAAGGCCTAAACCTTTGCCTTGATATTTCATGTTTTAGAACACACGATATGCAATGGGATGTTTGTTTTGGAAACAAGACGCGAGTCCATTATGTGATGGAGGTGAGGTGGTAGATAATGGATGTTGCTCTCCTAAGGAGGAACATTCATGGATGAAGGTGGTAAGACCAAGAGGATAGGATAATGGCTTTTGAATGTGATCGATGGTGGATGGTGGAGGATCAACATGAGATAATTGAGGATTCACAAGAGACAATGTGGGATCATGTGATGGATGACATGGGATGCTTGGATCTTGACTAGCATTATGCTCAGTAGGAGATGAGGGAATAGGATCCAAGTGACTTGTTTGATTGTTAATGCTTTCTTGGGGACCAAGTGTCTCATCAAGGGAAGTGGAATTTGTTGGATCATGGATAGGGCTAGATGGATGATGTATAGGAGAAGTATGGATAACTTGTTCATGGATGTTGGTGGGATCATGGATAGGATCAAGTTACTCATGAATAGTCTCATGATCATGGATAATATCTTGATCATATAAAATATAAAGATTATGGATGGGTTCTATGGAAGTGCTTTGATCTTGATTTAGATAAGGGTTTGATGTTTCCACATGCTTTAGATTATACTCTTGACATAGCTCTTGCTTTTCTTGAATGGAAGTGGAATTGGGAAACTCTTGAATAGGCTTGATAGGCTCTTGATGGTCAACAACATGAAGGTACAATAGATCTTGACTTGGACTCATTGTAGGATACTCTTCAAAAGGCTTGATAGGGTGTGGATTACATGATATATTTGGAGGACTAGACATGATGTTTGAAGGTTCTTGGATAAGCTCTTGATTAGGTATTTCATGACATGGGGATGGTTGATTCCTTGCTAATAGCAATTGGATCACATCCTTGATAAGAGTATGGGTGGATGAACAATATAATGGATGGATGATAATGGTGGATGGTGTTGTAGGCTTAGGATTAGGATTAGGCTCTTGTATTGGTATATGAGTGGATGATAATTGAGGGCACACATAGGATGCATAAACAAGAGTGGTGTTCCCCTTGTCAAAGGTATCATAAGGACTTAAGGACACATGATTTTGGTGCAAAGGCAAACTTGCATGTTCTTGTGGTAAAGGAACTTGATGGCTTTGTAAATGGGTTTGATAATGAGTTGAAATCTTAGAATGATTTGTGTTTGGGATCTTGCGTTTCCTAAATTTTTTTGGGATTTTTGGATTTTGAAGTTTATGATGTTTTGGGTTTTTGAATGGTTTGATGTTTTTGGATTTTTGTATGGGTTTCATGGTGAGTTGAAATGTTGATTGAGGAGTTGGATGATCATGGGGTTGATCTTGTTGAGCTTTATAAACCTCCATGGGATTAAGGAGAGGTGCAAGTGGTTTATCTTCAATGGGTTTTTGATTGGGTATACCCTCTTGTGAAGATGATTCAGGGAATGGTGCAGATATGGTAGACATTGTTTGGATTAGGTTTACTTGAGCTCTACCCATAGCATTAACAGCCTCATGGATGGGATCTTTCTCCTTAAGAGTAGATGTATCAAAATCTTGAGGTAATTTGGCTCCTTTTTGAGCAAGTAAGTGAAAGTAATGATTGGGATTTTTTAATAGTTTGTCTATGGCAGCCATAGTTTTGGGATTTTGCATGGTTTCCATAAGATTTTGGTTCTCTTCTTGAGATGATTGACCTCCTTGGAAGTTTCACTCTTCTTGAGAGGTTCCTTGATCTAAGGTATAACCATATGTAATCATATCGAGATATTGCATTCCCGTGTGAGCATGTGGGGATTCTAAAGAAGTATTACCCTCTTGAGGCATGTTTTGGATGTTATTTTGAATTTCAAGTTGGGGATTATGAAATGGGATGTTTTAATGATCTTGTTGAGGGGGATTAGGGTTTTGATATTTTTGTGGAGGAATGAGGTATGTGTTTTGATTTTGTGGTGGTTGAGGTGGAGGAAGATTTGTGGTGTTTAGATATTGAGAGTATTGGTGTGGAAAGTATTGATGTTGTTGTTGGGATGGAATGTGTGGATGTTGGATATATTGATGTTGTTGGGGTTGAATGTGTTGATGTTGTTGTTGGGGTTGAATGTGTTGATGTTGATATTGGTTAACATTGGAAGAAGTGCTATAGGTTGATGTAGAATTGACATGATATGTGGGTAGGCTAGATTGGTATGATGATCGAGGTGACACATGGGATTGCGGTGTAATTGATTGATAATAAATGGATAGAGGATGATGTGCTTGTTGGGCTTATGTTTGACAAATGGCTATGAAGTGGTGGGCTTGGGCTATGAGGTGTTGTATTTAAGGTGATTGGCTTTGTTGAAGTGATTGGATGAGGTTTTGTGTTTTTTGTATGGTTTTTTGGTTTAGGGGTTGTGGTTCTTGGTAAAGTGCTTGGAGAAGGTCTTGTAATTGGAGTACTAGGTCTTCTAATGTTGGCATGGTGTCACACGTGTTGCTTTCTTTGAATTTCAGCTTGTTCCTCAAAATATGCCTCATAATCTACAAGGTTCTCATGATCTTTATTGGAGCTAGAAGGAGGGCCTCCTTGAAGTATGACTTTGGGTTTTGGATTTGACCTAGGTTTGTTGATGATGAGGACCATTTTGACGAGGATTTTTATAGGTAATTTTTTCAAGGCAAGATTTTGATATCTTAGATTTGCTTTTGACAAGAGAAAACACATCAAACAAAGTACCAAAGAGGACTGACACAATAGATAGTGTATGTTCAAGGCTCACAAAAAAGCCCAATGTTTGCATGGGTATAAAACAATTTGCAAATATTTAAAGCACTTTTTATCCCTAGAGACAAAGGTTCATTGTGATAATTCAGCCCATAACTTGAAATCTCTGTCGAGAAAATGTCATTCCATATAGGTGTCGTACATTTGAGTCTTTGAGAGAGACGATAGGTAGGGATATCTCACCCTCCCCTCAGAAAGCTCAAGTAGGTCACAAGAGATTTATGGCCGAGGGAATACTATCTCTTCTCAAGGGAGGCAATGGTGAGTATCTTGGGGGCAAAACCAACTATGCCCTTGCACTAAAATTTATCGCAACATTCAGAGGTGAAACGGGTAATCCCTATCTAGGTTGGTTCTTAGTTGCTCTGAGAGACCAACGCCTCACGAGCAATGTGACAAGCTACTAAATGCTTTGTCCAATCCTACTAAGAGTATCAAACACTTCGCACAATGTGAAAATTATTTTCACAAAGTGCTAGTACACCTCTTTTCGATTTGGTACCACAAGGTAAGGCTAACGTCAGTTAGGACTTGGCTTTCACCTTATCCCTTTTATAGAGCGGTTCAAAGAAAAACTCTACTTAGGGTCATCCCTTTAGGATGAAGCGCAATCCAAAAGTAGGCCCTTCTAAAGGAAGAACTAAAATTTAAGATCAAGCATGTCAATTAAAGGTTCAATTGTCTCGTTATAAGAAAAATAAGGTGCAACTAAATTAGGCACACATATGATTGTAGTTGTCAATTGTCCCTTATGAAATTGAAGTGTTTGGCATTCATGTAAATTGTCCCTTAAGAAAGAAATATGTTTCTAAGACTTAGTGCGATGGATTTGGTAATTTCTTCAAAGTTTGTCTTGCATGAAAACATTAGAGAAAACCCATTTGCTTTGTTTGAGTGATAAGAAGCTGCAAAAAGATTATTAGTTCCACACAAACTCAATAGTTAGCAAAAATAAATCAATTTGACCAAAAGTGCTTTACTGTGTTACCAAAGGTGAGGCACTATTATACCAAAGGCGTGAAACTGTTATACCAATGACGAGGGACTGTTATACCAAAGGCGAGGCACTGTTATACCAAAGGTGTGGTACTGTTATACCAAAAGTGTGGTACTATTATACCAAAAGTGCGGTACTGTTATACCAAAGGCATAGTACTGTTATACCAAAAGCATGGTACTATTATACCAAAGGCCTGGTGTAATAACATGCCTGCAAAAAATAATATTTCATCAAGAAAACTAGATCGAAGGATGATTAAATGATTGAGTGATGATCCAGGATGTTGATAAGTGATGATATATTGTAACAAGTGATATTAGTTCCGAAGAAATCAACAAGATATTAGAAATCAAGTCAAAACCTTAACAATAAGTTAGAAACCCTAGAAAATCAAAGTGAAATCTAAAAATTTTGTGATAATTATGATGAGATACAAAATATTGAATATCACCAATTGATTCCTTATGATTTTCTATGCCATTTAAAAAAAATCTATCAAATTTTGTTAAGTTTTGAGAAAGTTGTGAGGTTTTTAAGTTTGCAGGCCTGTTATCACAACCAAAAGTGCTGCACTGCTGACCAAAGGTGCTGGACTATGATACCAGAGGCGCCTTACTACTGACTAAAGGCACTTTGCTTTGACCAAAGGTGCCTTACTTATGACCAAAGGTGCTTTTCTATTTTTAATGACCAGAGGCGCTTTAGGATGGTGCAAATGCGTGTTTCTGTGCACCAAAGGTGCTTTATAGTTGATCAAAGGTGCTTTCATGCAATCCAAAGGCACTTTACTGCAAGCCAAAGGTGCTTTGCTGTGTTCGTCTGCGTTGTTCCGTACTGTACTTCAAAAAACCAAATTTTCTAAAGAAAACAAGCGATTAGTGGGTCCCACTGGGTGTGCCAGAATGTGTATAGGAATTTATCGAGAGGTTGAATGATAAGATAAAAAAGTAATGATAATAACAACTCAAGTACCCATAACATCAAAAGATCTATCTAAGAAATAACCAAATCAATGAATAAATCAAATTACAAACAAAAAACTATCACCTAGATTATTTGGATCTCTTGGTCGAATATGGATTGCTCTTCAAATTATGAAACCATGTTTGCAACAAGCAGATGTAGATTGTGTTTGTGCTCAAAGTGATCAAGTGTGCTCAACGATGCGATGTATGCTCAATGTGCTAGAATGCCTGTAAATAAATGACTGAATAGGATTTGTTATGGAGATGGGGGGTTTATATAGGTTTCAATGAAGATCGACCAACGGTCCAGATAATTCAATGG
Organism: Cunninghamia lanceolata; assembly: GCA_027924645.1. NCBI lineage: Eukaryota > Viridiplantae > Streptophyta > Pinopsida > Cupressales > Cupressaceae > Cunninghamia > Cunninghamia lanceolata. Next base: position 4,853,338 of record BSBN01000515.1, read on the forward strand.
AATCAATGGATGAGATAAATCTAGAATTCATGATGAATGTGCACCTGACATGTGTCATACAAAAAGATATTTTTGTTTGAGTTAACTGATTGATTTGATATAAAAAGACATGGAACAAACATATTTTTAGATTTTATAAAAATAGAAATATTTTTTTTCTATTTTATGAGTTGGTGATAAAAATTATATTGATTAAGTCAATTGACTCAACTTATAATTTTGCTTTTTGCATGATTTGAATAAAATTAAATAATAAATTATTTAATTTTGTGTGCATGATGAACAAGATTTGTTTTTAGAGGATTTGGAAGATATTAAAGCAAATTAATTAAATAAATTTATTTAATTGTTTGCGCAAGATTAAAGGAATAAATAAAATATTTTATTATATTTTATTTTTAGAGATTGAGATAATTTAAATAAATTTGATTGATTTATTTAAATTTGGAAGAATAATTGCCTTAATTAAATAATTAAAATTATTTAATTGTAGATAAGAGGATTTGGAATGATAAATTAATTAAATAATCAAAATTATTTAATTTTGGAAGAATAAAGTTGATTTTGATGAAATTAATTAAATAAATAGAATTTACTCAATTAATGTTGATTTTAGGAGATTTGGAAGAATTTGATGAATTTGTTGAAATTAATTAAATAATTACATTATTTAATTAATGTTGAAATGCAGGTGATTTGGAAGAATTGATGATTTTGATGAAATTAATTGAATAATTAGATTATTTAATTAATGTTGAAATGTAGGTGATTTGACAAATTTGATTAAAATGCCAGTGATGTGATACGAAGGGTCATTTTTAGGTGTCTACAAGTTCTGAACCATGAAGAAGAAGATATTCTTTGCATGCCTGAGTAGCTTGTATAATTCCTCTAGTTGTGTCCATAGCTAGTAAGTTTTTATCTAGGGAAACAAAAGAAGGTTATATATGTGCAAAGGAATCAACTAGATTGACTAAGTATTGTATATAGGTAGTTATTTGTCCTACTTGAGCTTTCAATTCTTGCTTTGTTTGTTCATACTTGGTCATTCTTCTCAAAACAATAGTCACAACTATTTACATGTTTTCTTTTTCTACTTCTCTCATTTGATGCCCTAGATTAACAGTAGTAATTTGATAATAAGAAATATACATATCTCTCTTTTTTTATTGTAGATTGGAGTAGTAATTTCTATAGTTCTTGTTTCTTGTGCATCCACAATAATAGAAGAGAGGACTTTTGCTTTCTTAGAATGATGGCGCATTTTAAAAAATCATACTATGGCTAAAAAATCATTAGAAACAGATACCATTTTAGTTTTCCTCTTTTTCAATGTGTTGTCAAATCATACAAACACAATCAACTCCAATGCATCTCCCTATTGGAATGATTCTCCTTGATTAGTGATGTTCTTAGTTGTATGCTAAGGTGAAGGAATTGGAGGTGAAGGGGAGAATTTTGATGAGGTGTAGAATCATGAGAGGGAGGAGGCTCTTGATGTGTAGGGAAATTTTCTCATGTGGGAGTCCTTTGAGGAGAAGAGTTATTTTCATGAGTGGGATATTTTTTAGGGATGGGATTCTCCTTTTGAGGAGGAAACTCTTAACAACCAAGGGACTTCTCAATATTTAATTCTACTTCAAGAACATGATCCTCTTTCTGATTAGATTCCTTTTGGTGAGGCCTATGGGCTAAATCTTGAAGAGGTTGTTAAGGATGATCTAGAGAATCCTACAAAATAGGGGAAATATTTGTTGTAGGAGATAGAGATAGTTGATGAGGAAGAGAATGCATAGGAGGGGAGCTTAAAAAATAGTAGTAGTTTCATTAGTATCATTTGCTTAGCCCTTTTTGCTCTTGGTTTTGAAAATAATTATGGGTTTCTTCCTCACCAAATCAACATCATCATCTAAAGATTCTTCTTCTTGTTCTTCAAAAATCACTCTTTTGGTAGGAGCAACCTATGTAGATGAATGGGTTGGAGCAATCTATTTTTGTTTTGGAGGTGGTTTGGAAGTATTGTCTTTCTTTGAGGCTTTGTTCTTACTTTTACCTACTCCTTTAGAGAACCACTCCAACAATCTCCTCACAATCATACTTTTAGCTCTATTTTTTATTGAGTTGTCTTCAACAATCCACCAATTCATCTTGGGTATTGGTTGGGCATAAACTTTTCATAAGTTATAAGAAGGGTCCAATACTTTTGCATCATCAAAAATACTTTTGGTTACTCTTCAATCTTTGAATGCTTTGATCTAGAAACTAGTCAATCAAGAATAATCCTTCTTTCTCCCTTTATGACTATACATGTAATTTTCTCATAAATCTTGAGATCATATCAATGCTTGTATAGGGGCACCTACAAAGATGGAGCCAAAATATAAAAGAACTGATATGATAATCATATAATTTACTCATAAATCTTGAGATCATATCAATGCTTGTATATGTCAATTTAAGAAAGATGGAGCCACCTTCCAAATGCATCCAAAAGTTAAGTTGTGATAAAGAATTAACCAACCTAAAAAGAGTTGCAATAAGGTTTTTAGAAGAGCACTTTTCCAATGGAAGTGAGCACATAACCAATTCCAATATTTCCAAGTCAAATTATAGTGGACTAGTAGATGATCAGCTTTTTCATTTTCTTCATTGCGAATTGGGCATTTTGACTCGTTAACAACTCCAAATATATGTAACCTTTCCCCTATAAGGATTTTGTTTTATAAAGATAGCCAAGATAAGGAGCTAGCTTTTGATAAATAGGATTTATCCCAACACAAGCTTAAAAGCCAACTATTAGAGAGAGGAGATTTCACCTAGCTTAAATAACCTAATTTAACAAAATAAATGTCTGTAGGAAACCCCATCCATCATGTAATTCATCATCACAGTTAGAGTAAAAACTCTTCCTTTCTAAAAGGATTTTCATGAAGATCATCTTTTGATTCTCTACGAAGGGACATGAGAAAAATCCTTCCATTTTAGAATAGGAAGATTATTAAACCAAGAAATTTCAAAATAATCCTCCACTTTACTACGCCATTTTTCCAACAAGAAAGATTTAGCTTCAACAATATCAATAATTTCATAACCATTCCAAGAATCATGTCAAAAAAGTGCTTTCTTCCCATTATGAATAATCCATGATAAATTTGAAGTTAGAAAATTTCTACATTTTATGATAAATTTCCACATATAGGACCCACAAGGTGGATTGGCAATGGTAAAAATATGGGAACTATCCAACAAATCCAAATATTTCTACTATAGAATTTGGCACCATTTAGCCCTAGCCAATTAATAGTGTTTCCACGCTAATTTTTCTCCTAGAGAAATATTCTGAAAATAATGTCCCTAATTCTAGAACCACTAAATAAATTTGGCTTGCATACTTTCTCCCATGCCAACAAGGCCATATTAGACTTATCTCCTTTACCACTCCATAGAAAGGATCTTAAAATTTTATTGATTAAAGATAAAAAAAAATTGTAGGCATTAATAAATGTGACATCATTTAAATAGGTACCACTGATAAAATAGATTTGATAAGAAGGATTCTACCTACAAATGTAATCCATCTACTCTTCCATGAAGAAAGCTTGGAATGGATGGAATCTATCACATGATCCCAAAACAGTCTTTCTCATGCCCAAAAATAAAGGAATACCAAGATAAGTGCATGGGAGGGATTCCCTCTTAAATCATAACAAATTAGATATTCTACCCATGATAGTAGTTGGGGTATTAAAGAAAAAGATCTTGGATTTAGAATTTTTTACTACTTGTCCAAAAAAATTTGCAATAACTATTCAAAATATTATTAATTAGCGAGGCTTCTACAATTTCATAAATCCCAAAAATGAGAGTGTCATCAGCAAAGAGAGAATGGGTAATCGGATCCATATTATCAACCACTTTAATTCCTTTCTAGTTGCCCATTTTTTTTAGTCATAATATATCTACTCAAAGCCTCAACCATTAATATGAAGAGAATGGGGGAGATGGCGTCACCCTATCTTAAACCTTGTGAAAAATGAAAAAACCCATAGGAGAACCATTAACAAAACTAAAAATTAGGTGGAAGAAATGCAAGTTAATATCAATTTGCACCAATTAGAATTGAAGCCAAACCTATCCCATACTTTTAAAAGGAAAGACCATCTAACCTTATTATATGCCTTCATCATGTCAAGTTTAATTGCCATAGGTAGAATCGTATCTCTTTGAATAGAATGAATGACCTCATGAGCAATTAAAACACCTTTACAAATTTCTCTACTAGGTATGAAGCCACTCTACTATGAAGAAATGATATCTAGAAGTATAACACTAAGTATGCATGCAAGAACTTTAGTAATTATTTTATAAAAAATGTTACACAAAGATATTGGCTTGTAATATGCAAATGTGTTGATATTATTTGATTGTGGAATAAGTGAGAGAAAGACACTATTCAATTCTTTTAGAATCTTCTTATTTCTTCTTGTCTCTTCCATCACCATCCAAACATCCTTTCCCACAAAACTCCAACATTTTTAAGGAAAATTGGTGGAAACCCATCAAGCCCAAGAGCCTTTTCACCTTGCATAGAAAATACCACAATTCTTAGTTCTTCTTCTGGGTAAATGGATCTAGCAGAGATTTATTGTGTAATTTTGAGATCAAACATGGGATATGACTAAGAATTTGATCCTCAAGATCCTTATCAATTGAGGAAACATTAGTCATTAAGAGGTTATGAAAAAATGGACAACCTCCATTTGAATATTAGAAATGGAAGATAAAGATTCATCACCTACAGTCCTAATACTTGAGATTTGATTAAAGGATCTTCTTACCTTGGTAGAGGCATGAAAAAATTCATGTTTCTATCTCCCTCTTTAATCCATAACTCCCTTGATTTTTCTTTCCAAAATACTTCTTCACAAGCATGAATCTCTTGTATAGTTGATTCAATAGATTTTTCTTAGTTAAAAAATAAGTTTGGCCCATTCCACATTTTATCACCTTTTCATTAAGATCTCTCAACTCCTCCTCAATTCTTAACTTTTCTTCAAATATATTCATGAAGGAGATTCTATTCCAAATCCTAAATTTGGTTTTAGGAAATCTAAGTTTTGAACATAATTGAAATATTCTTGAGCCCTTTACCTATGGAGTTGAATCTCACCATTCCTTCCATAGGTCTAAATAATTTGTATCCCTAAACCACATTACCTCAAATTTGAAAGGACATTTTTCTGGAGCTTTGTCTTCAAAAATAGTTAAATTTATAGTAAAATTATATGAGCCTAAATACGGCAGAATACTGCTAGAAAATCCAATATTTCTTTGGATCCATGAAGAAGAAAGTAAAATTCGGTCAAGATGCTCAGCAATGAGAAAAAAAATTGATCTTCTATTCGACCATGTGAACAAATCATTATTATTTGGTACATCAAATAACTCATTTATATGTGAACTCTATAAATTCAATTTGTGATTTAGACATATGAGAAACTCTTCTTGATTTCTCCTCCACTTTTGAAATAGCATTAAAATCACCCCTAAAAATAAAAATTTCACCCTTGAGATGAGAACTCAAACATGATAAATGATCCCATAACTACTTCTATTGACCTGGATTAGAAGGACCATATACATTGAACAACCAAAACTTAAGGTGTGTGGTTAACCTATCCACTTTACTTAATATCCAATTATATCAATAAGAAATAAATTCTACCTTGACCCTTTTCAGGCACCAAAGAATTGCTAAACAACAAGTAGCTCCATTTGATTCTACAAAACAATTCCACCAAGAATACCACTGATCAAAGAGACTTTTAGCATTATCTGAATTTTATTTTGTAACTTCAAGAAGTAAGATGTCTACATTACATAAATCTAAATCTTTCCTTCCTAAAATAAACTAGGACTGTATCTCCATCACATTCTATCTTTTTTTTTTCTAATTTGCATACTCTGTATACTTACTATTCATCTTTTGCAATTGGTTTCAAACCTCCTACTGTCCTTCCTTCATATATTCTATATAATACCTATTGCACTTCTCTTAAATCCCCCTATAAATTTTCTAAATCTAAAACAATTCTTAGGCTCTACCATACACAATTTGAGATGGTATTCTCCCTATACTTTTAGTCATTAGATTATTGTAGGAAAATTCAAAGTGTAGTAACACCAAGTCCCAAATACCTATTCTCACTTGGCAAACACTTTAATTAGTTTCCCAAACTTTTATGTATTATTTCTATATGTCCAATATGTAGGTGACATTTTAAACTAAACTTCAAATCAATATTAATCTATTTCCACAATGTCTTCCAAAAATGAACAAGAAATTTGACATCTCTATATGACACAATACTCTTAGATAACCCATATAAGCTCATAATTTCTCTAAAAAATAAATTATCTATATGTGCAACATCTTTAGTTTTGTTACAAGTAATGATATGTGTCATTTTTTAAAATCTATCAACTACTACAAAAATTAAAACAACTTCTCTTTGATTTATTGGTAAAACTAACAAAAAATTGATACTAATATCATCCCATGGTCTCCATGGAATAAGTAATGATTAACAAAAACCCACATTCTGACTACTTCCTTTTTATACTTGACAAATTATATATTTTTGCATAAATTTCTTAACATCTTTGTATAACTTGGGCCAATATTAATTATCAGTTATTAAAGCCACTATTTTATCAATACCAAAATGACCAACTAATCCACAACTATGATTTTCATTAATCAAATTCTCTCTCGTGAAAATTCTAGTAATACACATTAATTTCCCTTAAAAATAAATCATTTGGATTAGATAATCTAGCCACTAATTCTATCTACATTTACTAATTATTTGCATGCTTTCCATGCATCAACAAAATAAATATTTTTTGTATAAAAATTCCTCATATCCTCAAAACCAACAACTTTGATTCTTATCTTCAAAAATTTAACTTATTTGACATATTTTTGAATTAACTTGCCTTGGTTATTCAAATATTGTAGTACTTGATGATCAGTGTATAAAATAATATATTTGGATAACAAATAATGGCTCCATTTCTTTAGTTCTTGCACAATTGCATATAATTATTGATCATAAACATAATGTTTTCTCTTAGCACCATTCAAAGTTTTACTGAAGGAAGCAATCGACCTTCCTTCTTGACTCAAAAAAACTCCATTTATTGTACCACTTTCATCACTATCTACTTAAAATAACATCAAAATATGGAAATGCTGAAGTCAATTATTCTATAACTTTCTACTTCAACAACTCAACTTTTGTTGGCTACACTAGTCCATCTAAACTCATTTATATCATCCCTCATAGTCTCAGTAATAGGTGAACAAATTCCACAAATATTTTTTATAAATTTTCTTTAAAAAATTGTTAAATCATGAAAACTATGTGCCTCTAAAATACTCATAGGCATAGGCCACTATACAATAGCTCTAGCCTTCTCTAAATCCATCTTTAGTTCATTTGCAAAAGTATCACATAAAACTTCATCTACATAGGATTCAATCTTAAACTTAATAAGATATTGTTTACTAAGAAATACCTTATGATCTTTTTGCAACCAAGACACTCTAAGGATTGGGGTGATCTATCCTTTTGAAATTCAACTTTTCTACCATCTCACTTGGAACTAAATTATCAATACTATTACTATCAATGATAACCTAACAACATTCACCTCCAAACTTACATATGGTTCTGTAACAATTTCATCTTTGAACTAGTTCATTCCAATATACAACAAATTTCAATAAAGCTCTTCATTAATAGTGAATCACCTATTTTGGTCCACTTACTTGTTCTCTAGTGGATGAAACTTCATCGACATGTGTTTCTCTTGCATTTCATTTTGATTTTCTATCGTGACTTGTGATTATGAGTAGTGAAATTCTTTGTGTCCTTTAGCTCTAACTAGAAATGGGTATTGCAAAAAATCCCACATCCTTTGACCATTAAATCTATCATTACAATAATAGTTTTAATTCTCCTCTGGTTTTGGATTATCTAAACTTTGACCTCTACCTCCATTTCCTTAATTTCTACCACCACCTCTCTACAATTAGACTCCTCTTACTCTCCATTTACTTTGCATAATATGAAATCTTTTGTTTAACTTGTCTTCTACTTTTAGACCAAATGGATATGCCTCTTCAACTTATTACAATCTTATCATAATTCTTCATGGATAGTTCCTCTCAAGCCATTGATATACCTTGCTATGTTCTCTTGATAAACCTTGTGATGACTAGCCCTAATTGTTAACTTGTAAAATTCTTCAATATAATCCTTCACAATCATACCCTTCTATCTCAAATTTTAAAATTTCTTGAATAGATCCAATTGATAATTTATAAGGATAATCTTAGCTTTTAATTTTGACACCATCCTATCCCACCTTTCACTATTTTATTTACCTCTTTTTTTTCTAATTGTACCTCTTTATGCCATAAGAAAGCATGATCTTTTAATTTTGTTTTAGAAAACTTCACCTTATTAGGATCTAAGATTTCCTCATACTCAAAGTGTTATTCTATATCAATAAACCAATCTATCAACTCTTTGGGATTTAAACAGTTGGCATAACTAGGAACCTCAATTTTAGATCTCTTACCAATATTTGAAATTGATTTCAACTTTCTTACTTGATCTTGATCTTCTTCTTCACTCGATATACAACTTGTTTAGCATCTCGGCTAATGACTTTGGGTGCATGATCTCTCCTTCTATCTTCTTCAATAGCATCCAATTGGATCTAGACATTCCTCGTGATCTCAAACATTTCTTTAATTATTCCAACAATGTTAGCAGAACTTTGGCATCTACCCACTCTTAGTTGAGGAATTTTGACTTAGATCTAACATAAACTACCTCACATTTCATTAATCTATTTGTAACCAAATTTCAAACTCTTAAAGGAATTTTCTACCCAACAACTTAGTGCTAGAAGACTCTTAGCTCTTCTTTCTTCAAGACTCAAAAATCATATCCTGATAGTCTCTCATTTTTCTTCAATACTTCCTAACCTTGCTCTGATACCATATAATACAATCATGGTTTGAGTGTCTAATGAAAGATTGCCCAACCACATAGTAAAGATTACACTCAACACATTCACACAATAGATAACAACGATTACACAATGGAAACAAATTTTATTACTCTAAGACATAGTTACATCATAAGTTTCATGATCTTCAACAATATTCAAGAATAGGCCTTAGAATTACAATTTATTTTCTTTGAGATCTATAGCTCCCTTGCTACTACTCCCTTCAATTGATTTGCCACTTTTTTATAGAGAAATCATGATGTAGTAAGGTAGTGCCACTCAAAAATGTAGTACATCATCCTAGGCACATGTGATAAAGATCAATGGTCCCTCATTAAATGATTCCATCCTTGCTTATAGATTCTAATTGAACCCATCTCCTTGAAACATGTAGAATGACCACTTGTGGATGTTCATTAAGATGCGGATCTTTGAACTTGATGCAGCTCCATACATGAACCCTCTTGAGACCAATAATTAAAAATGTAGCATTAAACTTTAGTGCAAAGCTCAAATATTTGGTGTACAACCCAATTTTATACACCTTTTATAAATGAAAATGTGCCACAACTTACAAAAAGGCATTAAATAGAAAATTGGACACTTAGACATATTCATGATGCTCATAAGATACATTATTCAAACCACTATGTTGAATGGCTACAAGAGTGGTAGCACACAACTTGGCTACTATTGATTAACATAAATGCATTGTATGAAAACTACATTAAGAAAATTTAATTGTAATAATATCAAATGATAGTAACACATGAAAAACAGCTACAAAAGACAACAAAAAGTTTTGGTTGATGCAAGATTACTCTTATGCCTAGAATGTTCCTACATCAACATTGAAGGGGATGAGGAAATGAGCCACCACGTGTAGGAGATAGTATAGAAAGGAATGATTTAGGATAGCTTAGGTCCATTTTAGGTACCAAGAATGTTTGTGCCAAATAAAGGAAGTGAATAGAAGATGTGCACAAATTCCAAATCCATCAACAAGATCACAATCAAGTACAAATTCCATCTACCTCATATGGATGACTTGATGGATTATGTGTGGAGTGTGGTCCTTCCCTGAGAATTATTTGAAGAGTGATTATCAATATATCCACATTAGAGAAGCAAGCAAGTGGAAGACAACCTTTAGGACCAAAAATAACTGTATGATTGGTAACTCATGTCATTTGGCCTGACAAACACACCAAGTACATTCATGAGACTCATGAATGAAGTATTGAAGCCTTTCATTGGAAACTTCATGATAATATATCTAGATGATATATTCATCTTCAATAACACTAAGGAAGAGTATATGTAACATTTGCAACAAGTATTGCAGATGTTGAAGGAAAAAAATTGTCAATCAACCTAAAGAAGTGTAGTTTCATGAAGGGGGGTTGGTATATTTTGTTTTTCTGATTTCCCAATATGGATTGAAGATGAATCTAGAGAAGGTGAATGTAGCTATGTAGTGGTCAAAACTGTAGAGTTTGTTTGAGGCTAGAAGTTTCCATGGATTAGCAAGTTTAAATCAAGAGTTCATCAAGAATTTTAGTGATACTTGTGTGCCCATAACATATACTATGAGAGATGACTAGAAGGAGTTAAGATGAACACCTACTACCACAAGGAGCTTCAAGTTTACCAAATTTAAAGGTAATTGATCAACTGGTGTTAGCATTAACTAATTTTGACAAGTTATTTTAAGAGGATTGTGGTGCTAACAATACACAATTTGGAGTAGTGTTGAGTGTAACGACCCAACCGGCATTCCAGAACAAAATCCAAAAAGGGCACAACATTTTTTTTTTAAAAACTTAAAATAAACACATAGATAAATATATCAATACTCAAAAACTGACTCAGCCATGAGATGCATCATCACCCTGTTGTCTAGATAGATAAAACTCATGGTTAAAACATAAGGGATGATTTACATGCACATAAAGAAGAAGCTACACTCTCAATGAGTCATCATATATACAAATCTCATACAAGGAGGTTAGTGACTAATAAAGGGTGGATATCAAAGATCTTGATAAGACTAACTTGACATAGTATCATTACAGAAGCATTACATATATCAAGACAATATGTTAACTCCAATAACATTAATAGTGTCGACAATGATAGTAGTAGCAGAACAATAGTGAATAAATCATTGACAGTAGTGGTAAAACAGCACTAAATAGTTTAATGACAGTAGTAGTAGAACAACAGTGACATCACTAAAGTAGTAAACAAATCAATAGCTTCAGTTGTAACAACAGTGATATTAGCAGAACAACAATCAATTCAACAATTTTTAGTTGGAACTGCAGTAACAATTTCTAGAGCAGCAATAAAACTAGTAGATTCAGTTGTGACAACATTCCAAAACTTCTCAAGGCATGAAATTCAATGACATACTATTAGCAAAGTGGATAACGTAAGTGGACGATAATCACAATACAACTATTGTTGAAGAGTACATTATGAGCATTTATTACAATGAACTCCACATTAGAAGTGTCTCACAAGAATTAATTACATTAATACAAGATCTCAATACATATCACTCGGTTCACCGAGTTGTATAGATACATAAGAAAATACATCTAGAAATCTGGAGGGAAGAATGGAACAGCCCATGCCGACGCCATTGCCGAAACTGATGTCGATGACTGGATCCCCAATGGTGGGTGCAACACCACCCTACCATGTGGAACCTCAAAGGCCCACCCCCCCTGCTCGGAGATGCTCACATGGCCACACCCAACATAACAACAATAGGGACAAGAAGGCATGTATACTTGGCCACACAAGAGATACCACAACTCTTATACTCTCAAAGCCATCAACACTAATTACACAAGGGAGACCACAAAATCACATGGTTCTCAAGGAGCAATTCATAAGTATAAAATAATCATGCCAACAAGGTACTACTCAAAGTCAAGGGTGAGAGGATAGGGCAGCATTAAGGGAGTAGGTAAACTAACCTACTCATCTCAAATTCACATCTTTCCTAATAAAGATGTCATAAACTATCTAAGCCATGACTTCAGAAGATCAAGATGGCAAGAAACAGTATTATAATCTTAATTGAGCTCTAATATGGAAATGACAATGGTCTAGGAATCATTTTCATGCATCACTTTGAGAACATCTCTATTCTTTCCTAACCATACTTGATTCTACACTATTAATGTTTGAAGGCACAATTTTAAAACTTAAGATATCTAAGAGGAAAAGTAAAAACTAAAATGGCAAGTTCTAACTTCCAATAAGAAAATAATCTAGTCATAACTTTGTATGATCCGTCCAGTGGGCCACAGTCAAGTGGTAAAGACAGAAGCAATAACCATGATGATGAAGAGGAGATAGGAAAGTAAAAACAATGTGGAAAGGACAACAACACAAAATGAGGCATCGTAGATAATTGTTATGTAAATTCTCGAGGTACTCGGTCTGGGTATAATACATCGTAACAACCCACATATTTTATGTGGTTGACCTATTGAGGATTCCCATGACTATTAAATATATGCATTCTTAAGTGTCAATGGAAAATAATATACATTCTTAATTTTATAGACAAATTCACTATTGCATTAATCGATGGAATTTCTCTTATTGAATAATAGACATAAATTGGTTCTCTCTTTATATCCCTGTAGATCTAATTTTAAGTCTTAATATATTAGTAAGATCTTATGACAATGTTCACAGTAGTAGTTCAGTGCATTAAATATAATTAAATTATTAAGTCAACGAAGAAATTGAAGGATGAGTGAATAGAAAATTCAATTTACATTATTTAATTAGTAAATCAATTCTTAGTGTGTTCATTCTTTGGTATACTTAATCTCTGTATTGAAGCAATCGTATTCTCTTTTTTTTTTCTCAGCTGTATAGGCTACCCAACCCTAGAGTTAAATGCTACACATCCACATCTTCCAAAACCCATGAAGCCTTATTACCAACATAGTTATCAGCAACTAAAACATCAAAATTATCTTATAATAAAGTCATATTTTTTTAAAAAAAAATTGATCTGTTTAGTGAATATAAGATTAACTTAAATTCAATACATAGCGATTAGACTTAGGGCAAAATGCATAAATACAGCTACATAGCCATCAAATTTAGCTAGCCCCTGATTGATTCACCAGTATGGCAAAAAAGATGCCCAGCGTCACCACACTGGTATCTAGCAGCGGAGAAGCAAGAACATAAATTCTAGAACTATTGAGTTCTTAACATTCATAGTTCAACAAGAGAACTGTATGTGTTACTCCTCAAATTTTCGTATTGGGGTATCCAGTCTTGTCTCTAGAAGAGCAGCAGAACTTACATATGATTAATTGTCAACCTAGGAAACACACATTTTAGCATCAGGAAACAACCAAATAATCAAAAAGTGAGGACAAGACACTGAAGATTCAACAAATGAAATATGTGGTGTAGGAGCGGGTGGCAGTGAAGAGATTTACAGTCAATGCATGACAGTTATATGAGACAATCATGGGACTGTAATAGATAATGGATGTTCTGAATGCCTTAATAGCTGCCAATAAGAGGGTCAACAGTCAAATATATTGGCTATCATTTTACGGGTTGATATGGTTAAATAAAACTCATTATTAAAAAAATAGAGTAGAAAATTGGTCCAAATAGTCCACCCCTCCATACATAAGAGCACAAGTGTTGAGAGCAAGCTAGTAGGGGAAGCCTGGGGTTTCCTCAGTATTGTCACATATCTCACTAAAATTCACCACTTGTGAAACATGCGATGCAGATCATATTTTATACATTAAGACAATTTTCATATATCAATAGCGCATATCTTATTAAGTGCCACTTTGGTTTTACATGTATACAATTATCAATAAATGGGGATATGCAATCATTCATATCTTGTTGATCCAAGGAAAGAAGACAACCTGCCCATTGAAATGCATACGTGATACCATAGTTCACCAACCTCGCGAGTACTCTGTAATCCAGCAAAGCATAAGATGAACCAACCAACACTGAGCAATTGAGATGGGTGATAGGAGAGGTGATGAATAGAGGAGCAAGTGGGAATGAGTAATCGCTAATAAATAACTGATGTCTTCCCTATGCTCCTTGTAATCTTTCCACAGCAATATTATAGAGATGCAAAGTAGTAGAGAGTGTGAAAACTGATGTTCCTTAGTGTTCAATGTTTTGAACCCAAAGTTGAAGGATGAAGGAGAAATTATGTAATTGCAAGTGCTCTAGTTTACATGTATACATATAGTGGAAACATAGACAAGGCACATTAATTGTTTGACAAAATGCCTCAAGAAATGAGGCCCCATGAGCTGCAATAATTGTAAGATGGGCACAAAATGGATCAGTTAAAAGGATTTACAAACTTTTAAACAAATGTCATTGGCAGGCGTAAATCGAGATTCTCAAACCTTTGCCATCATTGAGAGGGCACATCGACTATTTGGCAGAAAGCCTAGTGGAGACGGCATCTCTAGGGATGTAGTAATTGTAGGGTACACACAAAATGGATATGTTTAACAGGCTGCAAAACTTACATCTTGCATGTTTAAATGTTCAAATGTTGAATGGTAATTGGGTAAACTACAACATTCAATTCTAGCCCTGGAGTAGCCAACGATTTGATGCCAGATGCAAAATTGACAAGAAATATTCCTCGATTGTAACAAGTCCTGAATCATTTGGCAGTGTGGCAACTATGCTGAAGTACACAAGTAATGGGAATCTATCAATTAAAATGAATTTGACAGAAAACATATGGTTGCGGCATTTAAGCTGACTGACATCCCAAGCATAAGAAATTTATCAAATTAAAAAAGAATATGGTGGAAGAGACACCTTCAGTTGTGACATCTAAAACAAATGACCACCCTACAAGGAGAATTTATAAATCCATGAGAGTGCTGCTGGTGAATTTATCAATTAAATAAAATATAAAAGATATACCCATGTAAACCAAATGACACACCCTAAGGAGAACTTATCAATCCACGAAAAGTGTTGTTGGGGAACTTATCAGTTAAACCAAATGGCATGCCATAAGAAGAATTTACCAATCCAAATAAGTATTACTGGTGAGTTTATCAATTAAGTAAAATATGGAAGATATACCCCTAGGTTGTGGTAGCTTCCAAAGAAAATTAACCCAAAAGGGCATCCCAGATGAAATTATCAATTGAAAAAAATGAATTTGACAGAAGCAATACCTCTCGATTGTGGCACTTAAGCGCAATAAAACCCACAAGGAAAAACTAATAAAAAAAAAAGTACCTTGGCAGTTTTTCCATCGAGATGGGGTAGCTCGATCTCAGGGGCAGTTAGAGGGTAAGTGACAGGGATATCGAATTGGAGATTGAAATCATACTTGAGGAGGTTGTGGATATACTAGCACTTTCCCATCCAGCAGGTGCCCTCGGCATTGGCAGCGGAGATTCTGAACCAATCATTGTCATTGACCTTATTCATGCCCATGTACTTAATTAGAGCAGCGTATTCCTCCTTCAGCCGCTATGTCCACTGTGCTCCATCCCTCAGACCCAACCGGGTTGTCAGCAGCGGTATTTTCTGCATAGTAGATTTGTCATTCAAGTCCCATCCCTCCATTCCTACACTGACTACAATGTGTCTAAGGAGAGGAGCCCCCATTTTCTCCTCTCGTGCAAAAGAAAACCCCTCTTATTCTGTAGAGAGCAAAGAAGTCTCCCTTCTCAAAAAATGCCCTCACCCCCAAAGTTTGACAGATAGACCTGCATGCAAAGGGGATGAAGCAATAGACACATACGTGTGTTGTTGACAAGATATCTCAAGGAGGCATTAATCTAGAGAATGCATCGATTGAGCAAGCTAGTGGCTGCCAATCTTCACTTTTATGCATCAATCTCTCTTATTATCCTTTAATATATTAGATTGAATGTTATTTTTATTTGAAAATATAGTACATGTTTTTGCAAGTAAATATCCCATCATTGAAATAAATACAAATGTTATAATATGGAATCTAACATAGACCCTTGTTTTTGAAGGCACAATCTACCAGGTTATACGGTTTTGTTACTAACAAATAAGCTTACTTGAAAAAGGTTTATTTTTATGATGGACCCTTTTTAACCCCTTAAACCAACTCCACTATTCATTGGTATATCATGATCTATATATTTAGGGATTATTTTGGAAGATTACTAAAATAATGTCATAATAAGGGTTATCCCAAAATAATATTAAATAGATGACCCTAGGCTCAAGAAATAACCGTCTTAAGACCCCCCCATACAAAGGCTAACCACTAAGCCCACTCACCAACTCTAGGCCACAATAAAATTATAACTAAACAAAACACAAGAAGGCAAATTTTCTATCACCAAATCCAATGCCGAATAAAATTACAAATAACAAAACATCCGACAGCAACCCACAAGGACTAACTCAACACAAAAATCATATGAAACTGACTCACAAAATGATAGAATAATCAAGCAATAACCAGACGGTGTCTGAGGTAATACATGACATTGGAAACTCATCTCAACATAGAGACAATGACAAGACTAAGCTGGTATATGGCCAATGTGTCATCTCCATCTTCCCACCATTGGGGCATTAGGCACACTCAAACCTGTGTAGCCAGGTGGAGTCGGTGCCTAGTACCTACACCACTTCAAACAGGTTATAACGTCTGCATGTACGTATCATATAATAGCCAAGGCAAGAATGGTCCACAACGGAGGATTCCAACATCCGTGATCATTCGCGTATTATGCCAATGTCAAGGTGTCATCCTCTCCACATGTACACCCAATCTAATCATGGAATCTAACCTAACAAAATGTCAGTAACACAATATCATGTAAAGCTTGAATTTCATACCTTGGTGTCACCTCGGTTAGGCCAGGACCAGGGAGGCATTATATACTCCCCCCCAAGAACTTGACTTACTCCTAGAAGTCATAATGCTAAATGCAGCCATAACACACATTAGTTCCATAAAATTCAAGATGATTATAAAATTCAGACTATCACATTCCCCACAGTACACACAATTACATGTGATAATTTTTGGTACACAAGTGAGAAAGATGCAAGGCACTCAGTTTCATACAAATTATACATTATCATGCAACTATTTCCTCTAATCACATAAAGAATGAAGCCATAATAATCAGTTTTCTTTTCTTTCTTCCAAGCATTCACTATTTCAAACAGCCAACTAGTCTCTCACAACGATCAATTTGTGCATTTATGCTAGATAAACCACATAATTTTCTCATGAATGTAGCAATCTACATTTTTCAATATGTAAAATTTTCAATTTTCTAACTCTTCACATGTAGTCATCTTTAGAATGAAGCACACAACACACACACGGATATATATATGCACATTTACATGATTTCAATCTCTGTTTTCATAACATGCAACCCTAGAGATACCAATATGTAATGCCCCGCCTTGCCAAAATATAGCTTAGTCTGATACACAAAGCTAACTAACATTTCTAGGGAGAACATGACTGCATCATTGTAATTCCTCTTCTACTATGCTATTAAACAATCAATAGGTTAGAATGCTACATTTTTAACATTTTCCATTAAATATCCACACTAAATCTTATCACATATTCAACAAAAAATCATAATTTTTTTACCTATTTGAAGCATGGAAACACAATTTATCATTTCATAGGTACAATTTTCATGATTTGCCATACATTCTTCACACACACACCAATATACATCACTGGGATTCACATCACAAGGCTACACAAGGGTCCATCTAGATACCAGAAACCGCATACTAATCCATGATACATAATCCACGAGCCAAGAGTCAAATCCATCTCACATAATCCATACCTCACACATAGTGACTTATTGGTGCTAGGCCACACTCTCAAGGTGAGACCATCCAAATAAGCCATAATGACCTCTCTCTTGTTGTATAAGGTGGTTAGCCTCCAAGAGATAGTCATCACACATAGGTGGGTAGTGGGTCCTAGCTGTATAACAGCCTCACATACCCCCATCCTCAAGGTTCCCTATGTCTGCTTCCTCGTATACACTCACCAAGTCAGCCTCATACGTCCTTGGAGAGGAATCACAATACGACACATGGCTGACATCAAAAATAATAAGTATAACTAGTTTAGCCACCAAAGTCATAAAGAAAGATAAAAATTTAATTTCAATAATAAAATAAAAATAAAAAAAATGCGTGCAATTTTCAACACTAAATCAAATGTATCCATGAGGGCTACAAGCAAATAAGATCACAAGGTGTGGCTAAACCATCATAATCAAATATAAGAAAAGTGTCAGCCTTCACAATCAGTAGAAAATCATCAATAACCATAGAGAAAGTCCACAATCTTTGAAATTGCACTGTACAACACTATGTGACTAGATAGTAGCCACCAAATGAGGAAGGAGGGAACAATGTCACGATATAACAGTAGCCCTCATGTGGTGCAGAATGAGCACACCATCCACATGGCTCAGAGTGTGCTCCTCGGCTACACCCTACATCGCGTCGTCACGCGGCATGGACTAACCAAGTGGCTCACACACTCCTTGGCTGCCTGCATGGAATGTGCACCTCGGCCACATCCTGCATTGTGTCTCAGTGCGGCATGGTCATACGCCAGTTGGAGAAGGCACGTACTGGTCGTATGCTGCATGGTAGTGTGTCTGTGGCTCCATGGAAGTAAACACGCGCAGAACACACCCCGCATAGTGACACCTCGTGGAAAAGGCACATGCAGGTACTTGTTGTAGCCAGAGGTATACATGGCTAGGACCTACTCATATGCTAACCGACCCAACACTGTCGAAAGCAAACATGAGTATCCCTCTACAGGTGTGTGAGGCCCCATTACGCTTATCACACAAGTAGGCTATAACACAATCTCATAGTGCACCTTCACGTGTCTATGCACGTGGCATCGTGTCCTCGAACCTAGCTCACTACCAACAGCAACACGGCATCATCACCAGCACTGTGTCAGAACATCAGTGGGGTGTGGCATCGTACCTATCATGTCAGAACATGTGCAGATACGGAATCTATCTCAGCATGGGCAACAAATCTCCCTCCACATGCTAGACCTCAAAATATACATGGGGCACATGGTCTCACTTGGGTTACCCACGTAGGTCCTAGACCCCGGCCCCCAAGTGAAGACTCATGTCATCACATAGTTCCAGTTGGGTTGTCCATGCAGGTCCTAGACCCCGGCCCCCAACTGAAAACTCATGTGGCATTTCATACCTTTCATGAAGACAAGGTAAATGATCATCCAAGAAATACCATCTAGATGCTCAAAAACTGTGGGGATTAGGCTAACACATATGAATCAAGTACCCTGATTCATCATAAGGGAAAGTAGTGAGTACGTTTCCTCAGGTTCAATTGAGCGAGGGACTGCTCTGCGCCATCATAAGCATATGCTGCACACTCCGCCCAAGGAACTTTGTGGCTGCTACTTCCCCTTCACAGACTAAGGGACTAGAGAACCAAAAGAAGAGAATCTATGAATCTAACTTTTGGCTACTATTATATATATATATTTTCACCCACACAAGGGTTGGCCCTCAATCAGGTAACAAACATGCAAACACACATTATGGTATGGTTATATATATATATATATATATATATTTTCACCCACACAAGGGTTGGCCCTCAATCGGGTAACAAACATGCAAACACACATTATGGTATGGTTGATCCCACACCTAAAATACACATTTTTCCCATGGATGCGTACTCAGTATCACCATCTCAAGGGTACACAAAGCAAGTACGGGGTATTCACAACACTCAACCAATGCACAGTTACCGGTTTCTCACTTTTACAGGGGAAGATTGTATTCTCATACATAATTTTCGTTACTACCATAAATACATTTATTTCCACAACCAATGTGATTCCCTTTGCAAAACCATAACATTACTTGCTATCCACTTCCCTTTTCCAGTTTTCTTCCACTCTACCTTTTTGTGTATCACACGATGCTAAATCTCAATCTTATGATCATCTTACTCAGGAGTCTCCTACCACTTCCATAAAAAGAACTTCTATAGTTAAACATGGGCAACAACATTAATCCAGAGATCCCAGTATTGAAACCTGGGGCTCTGATACCAAATGTAATGACCCAACCGGCATTCTAGAACAAAATCCAAAAAGGGCACAACATTTAAAAAAAAAAAAAACTTAAAATAAACACATAGATAAATATATCAATACTCAAAAACTGACTCAGCCATGAGATGCATCATCACCCTGTTGTCTAGATAGATAAAACTCATGGTTAAAACATAAGGGATGATTTACATGCACATAAAGAAGAAGCTACACTCTCAATGAGTCATCATATATTCAAATCTCATACAGGGAGGTTAGTGACTAATAAAGGGTGGATATCAAAGATCTTGATAAGACTAACTTGACATAGTATCATTACAGAAGCATTACATATATCAAGACAATAGGTTAACTCCAATAACATTAATTGTGTCGACAATGATAGTAGTAGCAGAACAACAGTGAATAAATCATTGACAGTAGTGGTAAAATAGCACTGAATAGTTTAATGACAGTAATAGTAGAACAATAGTGACATCACTAAAGCAGTAAACAAATCAATAGCTTCAGTTGTAACAGCAGTGATATTAGCAGAACAGCAATCAATTCAACAATTTTCAGTTGGAACAGCAATAACAATTTCTAGAGCAGAAATAAAACCAATAGATTAAGTTGTGATAGCATTTCAAAACTTCTCAAGGCATGAAATTCAATGACATACTGTCAGGAAACTGGATAACGTAAGTGGACGATAATCACAATACAACTATTGCTGAAGAGTACATTATGAGCATTTATTACAATGAACTCCACATTAGAAGTGTCTCACAAGAATTAATTACATTAATACAAGATCTCAATGCATATCACTTGGTTCACCGAGTTGTACAGATACATAAGAAAATACATCTAGAAATCTGGAGGGAAGAATGGAACAGCCCATGCCGACGCCATTGCCGAAACTAATGTCGATGACTGGATCCCCAATGGTGGGTGCAACACCACCCTACCATGTGGAACCTCAAAGGCCCACCCCCCCTACTCAGAGATGTTCACATGGCCACACCCAACATAACAACAATAGGGACAAGAAGGCATGTATACTTGGCCACACAAGAGCTACCACAACTCTCATACTCTCAAAGCCACCAACACCAATTACACAAGGGAGACCACAAAATCACATGGTTCTCAAGGAGCAATTCATAAGTATAAAATAATCATGCCAACAAGGTACTACTCAAAGTCAAGGGTGAGAGGATAGGGCAGCATTAAGGGAGTAGGTAAACTAACCTACTCATCTCAAATTCACATCTTTCCTAATAAAGATGTCATAAACTATCTAAGCCATGACTTTAGAAGATCAAGATGGCAAGTAACAGTATTATAATCTTAATTGAGCTCTAATATGGAAATGATAGTGGTCTAGGAATCATTTTCATGCATCACTTTGAGAACATCTCTATTCTTTCCTAACCATACTTGATTCTGCACTATTAATGTTTGAAGGCACAATTTTAAAACTTAATATATCTAAGAGGAAAAGTAAAAACTAAAATGGCAAGTTCTAACTTCCAATAAGAAAATAATCTAGTCATAACTTTGTATGATCCGTCCAGTGGGCCACAGTCAAGTGGTAAAGACAGAAGCAATAACCATGATGATGAAGAGGAGATAGGAAAGTAAAAACAATGTGGAAAGGACAACAACACAAAATGAGGCATCGTAGATAATTGTTATGTAAATTCTTGAGGTACTCGGTCTGGGTATAATACATCGTAACAACCCACATATTTTATGTGGTTGACCTATTGAGGATTCCCATGACTATTAAATATATGCATTCTTAAGTGTCAATGGAAAATAATATACATTCTTAATTTTATAGACAGATTCACTATTGCATTAATCGATGGAATTTCTCTTATTGAATAATAGACATAAATTGGTTCTCTCTTTATATCCCTGTAGATCTAATTTTAAGTCTTAGTATATTAGTAAGATCTTATGACAATGTTCATAGTAGTAGTTCAGTGCATTAAATATAATCAAATTATTAAGTCAACGGAGAAATTGAAGGATGAGTGAACAGAAAATTCAATTTACATTATTTAATTAGTAAATCAATTCTTAGTGTGTTCATTCTTTAGTATACTTAATCTCTGTATTGAAGCAATCATATTCTTTTTTTTTTCTCAGCTGTATAGGCTACCCAACCCTAGAGTTAGATGCTACACATCCACATCTTCCTAAACCCATGAAGCCTTATTGACAGCATAGTTATCAGCAAATAAAACATCAAAATTATCTTATAATAAAGTCATTTTTTTTTAAATTTTGATCTGTTTAGTGAATATAAGATTAACTTACATTCAATACATAGAGATTAGACTTAGGGCAAAATGCATAAATGCAGCTACACAGCCATCAAATTTAGCTAGCCCCTGATTGATTCACTAGTATGGCAAAAAAGATGCCCAGCGTCACCACACTGGTATCTAGTAGTGGAGAAGCAAGAACATAAATTCTAGAACTATTGAGTTCTTAACATTCATAGTTCAACAAGAGAACTGTATGTGTTACTCCTTAAATTTCTGTATTGGGGTATCCAGTCTTGTCTCTAGAAGAGCAGCAGAACTTACATATGATTAATTGTCAACCTAGGAAACACACATTTTAGCATCAGGAAACAACCAAATAATCAACAAGTGAGGACAAGACACTGAAGATTCAATAGATGAAATATGTGGTGCAAGAGCGGGTGGCAGTGAAGAGATTTACAGTCAATGCATGACAGTTATATGAGACAATCATGGGGCTGCAACAGATAATGGATGTTCTGAATGCCTTAATAGATGCCAATAAGAGGGTCAACAGTCAGATATATTGGCTATCATTTTACGGGTTGATATGGTTAAATAAAACTCATTATTAAAAAAATAGAGTAGAAAATTGGTCCAAACAGTCCACCCCTCCATACATAAGAGCACAGGTGTTGAGAGCAAGCTAGTAGGGGAAGCCTGGGGTTTCCTTAGTACCGTCACATATCTCACTGAAATTCCCCACTTGTGAAACAAGCGATGCAGATCATATTTTATACATTAAGACAATTTTCATATATCAATAGCGCATATCTTATTAAGTGCCACTTTGGTTTTACATGTATACAATTATCAATAAATGGGGATACGCAATCATTCATATCTTCTTGATCCAAGGAAAGAAGACAACCTGCCCATTAAAATGCATACATGATACCATAGTTCACCAACCTCACGAGTACTCTGTAATCCAGCAAAGCATAAGAGGAACCAACCAACACTGAGCAACTGAGATGGGTGATAGGAGAGGTGATGAATAGAGGAGCAAGTGGGAATGAGTAACCGCTAATAAATAACTGATGTCTTCCCTATGCTCCTTGTAATCTTTCCACAGCAATAATATAGAGATGCAAAGTAGTAGAGAGTGTGAAAACTGATGTTCCTTAGTGTTCAATGTTTTGAACCCAAAGTTGAAGGATGAAGGAGAAATTATGTAATTGCAAGTGCTCTAGTTTACATGTATACGTATAGTGGAAACATAGACAAGGCACGTTAACTGTTTGACAGAATGCCTCAAGAAATGAGGCCCCATGAGCTACAATAATTGTAAGATGGGCACAAAATGGATCAGTTAAAAGGCTTTACAAACTTTTAAACAAATGTCATTGGCAGGTGTAAATCAAGATTCTCAAACCTTTGCCAGCATTGAGAGGGCACGTCAACTATTTGGCAGAAAGCCTAGTGGAGACGGCATCTCCAGGGATGTAGTAATTGCAGGGTACACACAAAATGGATATGTTTAACAGGCTGCAAAACTTACATCTTGCATGTTTAAATGTTCAAATGTTGAATGTTAATTGGGTAAACTACAACATTCAATTCTAGCCCTGGAGTAGCCAACGATTTGAGGCCAGATGCAAAATTGACAAGAAATATTCCTCGATTGTAACAAGTCCTGAATCATTTGGTAGTGTGGCAACTATGCTGAAGTACACAAGTAATGGGAATCTATCAGTTAAAATGAATTTGACAGAAAACATATGGTTGCGGCGTTTAAGCTGACTGACATCCCAAGCATAAGAAATTTATCAAATTAAAAAAGAATATGGTGGAAGAGA
The DNA here is from genome assembly GCA_027924645.1 of Cunninghamia lanceolata. Lineage (NCBI taxonomy): Eukaryota > Viridiplantae > Streptophyta > Pinopsida > Cupressales > Cupressaceae > Cunninghamia > Cunninghamia lanceolata. The sequence goes on from BSBN01000515.1 coordinate 4,877,688, forward strand.
CACCTTCAGTTGTGACATCTAAAACAAATGACCACCCTACAAGGAGAATTTACAAATCCATGAGAGTGTTGCTGGTGAATTTATCAATTAAATAAAATATAAAAGATATACCCATGTAAACCAAATGACACACCCTAAGGAGAACTTATTAATCCACGAAAAGTGTTGCTGGGGAACTTATCAGTTAAACCAAATGACACACCATAAGAAGAATTTACCAATCCAAATAAGTATTACTGGTGAGTTTATCAATTAAATAAAATATGGAAGATATACCCCTAGGTTGTGGTAGCTTCCAAAGAAAATTAACCCAAAAGGGCATCCCAGATGAAATTATCAATTGAAAAAAATGAATTTGACAGAAGCAATACCTCTCGATTGTGGCACTTGAGCACAATAAAACCCACAAGGAAAAACTAATAAAAAAAAGTACCTTGGCAATTTTTCCATCGAGATGGGGTAGCTAGATCTCAGGGGTAGTTAGAGGGTAAGTGACAGGGATATCAAATTAGAGATCGAAATCATACTTGAGGAGGTTTTGGATATACCAGCACTTTCCTTTCCAGCGGGTGCCCTTGACGTTGGCGGTGGAGATTCTAAACCAATCATTGTCATTGACCTTGTTCATGCCCATGTACTTAATCAAAGTAGCGTATTCCTCCTTCAGCTGCTATGTCCACTGTGCTCCATCCCTCGGATCAGACCGGGTTGTCAGCAGCGGTATTTTCTACACAGTAGATTTGGCGTTCGAGTCCCATCCCTCCATTCCTACACTGACTACAATGTGTCTGAGGAGAGGAGCCCCCATTTTCTCCTCCCGTGCAAAAGAAAACCCCTCTTATTCTATAGAGAGTGAAGAAGTCTCCCTTCTCAAAAAATGCCCTCACCCCCAAAGTTTGATAGATAGACCTGCATGCAAAGGGGATGAAGCAATAGACACACACGTGTGTTGTTGACAGGATGTCTCAAGGAGGCATTAATCTAGAGAATGCATCGATTGAGCAAGCTAGCGGCTGCCAATCTTCACTTTTATGCATCAATCTCTCTTATTATCCTTTAATATATTAGATTGAATGTTATTTTTATTTGAAAATATAGTACATGTTTTTACAAGTGAATATCCCATCATTGAAATAAATACAAATTCTATAATATGGAATCTAACATAGACCCTTGTTTTTGAAGGCACAATCTACCAGGTTATACGGTTTTGTTACTAACAAATAAGCTTACTTGAAAAAGGTTTATTTTTATGATGGACCCTTTTTAACCCCTTAAACCAACTCCACTATTCATTGGTATATCATGATCTATATATTTAGGGATTATTTTGGAAGATTACTAAAATAATGTCATAATAAGGGTTATCCCAAAATAATATTAAATAGATGACCCTAGGCTCAAGAAGTAACCATCTTAAGACCCCCGCATACAAAGGCTAACCACTAAGCCCACTCACCAACTCTAGGCCACAATAAAATTATAACTAAACAAAACACACGAAGGCAAATTTTCTATCACCAAATCTAATGCCGAATAAAATTATAAATAACAAAACATTCGACAGCAACCCACAAGGACTAACTCAACACAAAAATCATATGGAACTGACTCACAGAATGATAGAATAATCAAGCAATAACCAAACGGTGTCTGAGGTAATACATGACATTGGAAACTCATCTCAACATAGAGACGATGACAAGACTAAGCTGGTATATGGCCAATGTGTCATCTCCATCTTCCCACCATTGGGGCATTAGGCACACTCAAACCTATGTAGCCAGGTGGAGTCGGTGCCTGGTTCCTACACCACTTCAAACAGGTTATAACGTCTGCATGTGCGTATCATTTAATAGCCGAGGCAAGAATGGTCCACAACGGAGGATTCTAACATCTGTGATCATTCGCGTATTATGCCAATGTCAAGGTGTCATCCTCTCCACATGTACACCCAATCTAATCATGGAATCTAACCTAACAAAATGTCAGTAACACAATATCATGTAAAGCTTGAATTTCATACCTTGGTGTCACCTCGGTTAGGCTAGGACCAGGGAGGCATTATATTGAGTTAGGAAGGAAGACATATAACATACTTTAGTGATAAGTTCAATGATGATAAGCACAAGTATCCAATGTATGATTAGGAATTTTATGTCATTGTACAAGCACTAAAGAAATGGAGGCACTATTTATTTCCCATGGAGCTTTTTTTGTACATAGATCATCAAGCTTTGCAATTTATAAATAGTCAAGTGAATTCAAATTAATGTAAAGTGGGTTGAATTATTATAGAATTACACATTTTTTTGAAGTGTAGGATCAATAAATTGAACCAAGTAGTATATGCATTGAGCAAGAGGAGTGCATTACTCATGGAGATGAGAATTGAATTAGCAATATTTGAAGAAATGAAGGAATTGTATTCTGATACAGTCATGACCAAGGTGTCTTATCAAACCACCCAATCATGCAACCAACACAACACAATAGAAGCACAAATTCTTAAAACAATAAAATAAAAATAATCTGCATTTTATTCAAATCAAAAAAATTATATTCATTACAATAACTTCAAGAGTGCATATTATGCACACTCTCAATCATTCATTCCTTCAATAACAAAGTCTCCTCTACTGGCCCTGTATCTTTCTCCCCTGGCACTACCATCTCCTTCTTACCTACACATCTACAAATCTAGCCAAGACTCCAACAAGCACCCCCAACAGAATAAAAATTTCTTTTTTATGCTTTGAATGTAGGGAATTTGAATGGTTGATGATTACAAAAACTAAAAATCCAACCATTGCCATTGTCACAATGTCACGCTTCAATTCTTTTGATAAGGCAAACTTCTCCATTGATTATTTTATCCTCTCATGAGCCGTTTAAAAAATCAACACCTTCAAGAACCTTTATTAACTTTTCAATGAGTCAGGCTTTGTGTTAACCTAAGAACTTGTCTTTCAACATTTTGATGGTATTTAGAACTTACAAACTTAGTTTTGGCAGAACACTTGGTTCACAAACTTAAAAATTCACCGAAACACTTTGCCTTCACCATCACATGAAGTTTGAAAACTTAAAAAGTTACCAAAAAGTAATTTGATGAGCTCTTTTGGTGTGAAGGGAAGTTCACAAACTAGGACTTTTACCGAAAGGGGAAAGCTTTGGCAATTCAGTGAATGGAAGAACCATAATCCTTTTTGGAACTTGAGTGAAACTACAAACCTTAAGATTCTTCAGCAATTCAGCACAAATGTGAACTTTCAAACTTGGCTTTCAATGAAATGAGAGGTTTGCAAACCTAAGAGTTTTTTGAAAATGAAAAGAACAAATCTTTTGGCAAAACAAATAGTTTGCAAACCTAAAAAGTTGCCAAAGATAGAAAATGAACTAAGTCTTTCAGCAAACAAGGAAGTTAGCAAACTTAAGTTCATGCTGAAAATGTAAAGTGAACATGAGTTTTCAGCACATTGGTCTTTCAGGGAACTAAGGAGTGTAACATAGAGAATGACCAAAAACAAAGAGAAACTTAAGTGTTTGGGTGAAGTGAAAGGTTTGAGAACCCGAGGTTTTGTTGAAATGCTCTAACTTCACCAAAATTCCTTCAAATTGCATCAAATTGAAACTATAGATACCCTTTAAGCTCCTATTCAAGATGATGTCTTTCATTTGACCAAATTAAACTTGAAAATTTCTCCTAAATCAAATGAACAAAGGCCAACACAATGGAAACAAAATACAACAAAATGGAACTAGAACTTAAAATATTTTTGAGTGATACAAGATTGCTTGTGGACTTGGATGCTCCTACATCAGACACGCTAGGTAAATGAAATGTTCCATGAGTTGGAAACTCATGAAAATTTGAAGGTGCTTGGGATAGTGTTCCCATGTTTATTCTTTATCCAAACTTATTTATCCTCTTTATCTCTTCTCTTCTCCTTAGATTGAATTTCTCCACCTTCCCTTCTTTTTTTCCTTCTCTTTTTCTTTCTAGTTCTCTACCTTCAATGTGTAGATTACTAGTACTTGTCCCTCCCTGTAAAGCTGGTCCATGTCTTCCTAGAGAAAATTTCAAGGTACCAATCTATGGTTTTTGTTTTTTCTTCTCTAAATCCCCACTTCCCTGGTGATTCTTGATGTTCTTAGTGCTCTTATCCAACTCTCTATGCTCTTGCTGCACAAAATCAATACCACTTCCTCTATTTCCAATTGCATTCACCTTCACAAGAGATTTTATTGAGCTACTCTCAACCTCTCTTGTCATATTTATTTGCTATTTTTCTAAAATGAAACAAACTACATGACTGATGTCCTTTACCTATTGCTCCTTTTCTTTTAATGAACTCAAAACATATTTCTTCCCATCCTTCCTAATGGTATACAAATTTTTGTTGTCATCATAAATAGCCTCCGTATCAAACTGCCAAGGCCTTCCCAATAAAACATGACACACACTTATGGACATCATCACATGAAACCTCATATTTATAAGACCCAATCTAAAAACTAACCATACACTATTCATTCATCACCAATTCATGGCTTTTTTGCAACCAAGTCACTTTATATAGACCGGGATGTTTACTCTTTTTCAAACCTAGATTTTCTACCATTTCTTCAGAAACTAGGTTATCAGTACTACCACTATCTACAATTATTTTACAACACTTACCTATGGATTTGCATACAATTTAGAAAAGACTTCTTCTCTGAGATGCTTCATCCTCCTTCACACCTAGTTTCATTAACACTCCCTTAAACATAAGAGACTCTCCTTCCTTAGGTTCTTTTGCTTTGGGTGATGCCACACTTTCTTCATCTTCTTGTGCCGTGTGATTTCTAGTTACACTTCTCTTATTAGTTTCCTAGTGTATTTGTGGACACTCATAAGCTCTATGTCCAACTTCTCCACACTAAAAACATTTTCCATGGAACCCCTTGCTATTGCTATCATGTCCTCCTACAGAGTATTCTCTTCCTCTTGTCCCTTGACTTGATTCTCTATTCCATTTAGGATTTGCTTCTTCCTCAAATATTTTATTTCCTTTACTATTGCTCACTTGTCCTCTGTCGGCTGAGAATTTTTCTCTTCCTCTTGCATTATTATGCTACCTTCTCTCTATCTTTTCTTTAGATTTCAAAGCATATTGGTACGCCTCTTCAACTGTTGAAATATTCATCATACTCATCTCATCTTGTATATTAAATCTCAACTTGTTAATATATCTAGCTACTTTTTCTCTATCCATTTGATGGTGCCTAGATCTAATTACCATTTTATAAAATTCCTTTGTATAGTCTTTAACACTCATATCCTTCTGCTTCAGATTCTAAAGTTTTCTGAACAACTCCAACTCATAATCTCTAGGAATAAATTTTTCTCTCAACCTAGTAACCATTTGATTCCACTGCTTTATTCTCATGTCTCCTTTTACTACTCTTTCCCTTTGTAACTCTCTCCACTAAAGGGCAACATATCCCTTGATTTTTGTCTATGCTAATCTCACCCATTGCAGGTCACGAATGTTTTCAAATTTAAAATATTCCTCTAATTCACCAATCCAATCTATTAATTCTTCAGGGTTTAATGCACTAGAAAAAGTTGAAACTTCCATTTTATTACCTCCTCCAATTCTGGCAAGTGCTCTGAGGAATCATTCTTCTCTAGTATCTTTTGGATGTTTGTTTTCTCTTACTTATTCGTCCTATCTAATTTCTTCTTCATCCACATGTTCATCTTCACAATCTAGATTTCTTCTCAAACCAACAACTAAATTTCTCAATTCATTTCTCATATCTACATGAAATTGCTCAAACATCTCCTCCATTCTGGGAACTTGGTGCAGTCACGGTAGGAGGGTTCACATAATGAACTGTACAAGCCATGCAGCAAGAGTAAACACAACAAAAACAAATCAAAGATATGAAACAAATGTAGATTCAGTCATTCAGTATTGTTGATAACTGAGAGGGGGGGGTGAATCAGTTATCCTAATTATTTCCCTTATTGGAGTTTCTTATTAATTGATGCAGCATTGAATCAAACACAAAAACATTACCATGAAATAAGAAACACATAACACAGTATTTTTGATGTGGAAACCCTGTTAAGGGAGAAAACCACGGGGTGATTAACCCAAAATTATTCTCTGTTAGAAGAATAGGAAATTACAAAATGGCACTTGCCAATTAGGGCTCACTGCCCGAGCACACTGCTCACAAGAGGCCCACTGCCTACAAGAAGACACACTGTCTACAAAGTGATAAGAATCACAGTCTTGAACTGATTGGAAGCATCTGCATATGCTGGAGTTCAGTTCCGGTTAGGCTCAGTACACTGATCTGCTGCACTTCATCTTTCCTCTGTTCTTTATTCTGCTATCCTTTCACATATCGGATCTTTCTTGCTACTTCTGCTCTGTTCTGTACTTCTTCGCATATATCTTCACACTACCACACCCTTCACAACTAAATCCATCCTCTATATATATCCGCACAAGTAATTTCATCACCTTTCTAGTCGGCATCCGGAACAGTCTAGTTTCTTACAAACTCTTGTTCTGTCGGCTGAATCCTTCCTCACCAAGCAATGCGGATCAAGCATATACTTGTAGATATCATTAATCATGTCGGCCAAACATGATTCATGCCTTCACAACCTCTATCATCAATAGTAACACATCCGGAAAGTAGTCTGATACTCTGTCAGTCAGTTCTTCCTCTGTTTTCACTGTCTCTCAGGAATCCGGTACTCAACTATTCATATCTTTCTCCTTGTCCATCACCGGAGGCTAAATCCTTGGAATATACCACTCAAGGTAGTCCTCTTGACTTCCCCAAATCTGCACTGCACCAAGACACTTCCTCTGAGAGATCCGGATCAATCTGTCGGACCTTGCCACATGCTCTGTTCTTGTTCACCGGACCACAACATTCTTTATTCTGACTTCCGGTAGAGACACATCATGACTTGCGAATATGTGGGATGACCTTTGTTGCCATCAATGACAACAACCATGAATCCATATAGTGTCTCTTGCCAACAAGTATATCATAGAATTCAAATACAATCTGGCTAGCATCATGCGGGCTTACGATTCGGCTCACAGGCCTGATTACAAATATGAGAATATGTACAAGATATAGCTTTGAAGCTCCTTCACGCAAAAATCTAAACTATCAATTATCACTATATCCTTCACTGACTTGATAACTGCTTTCCTAAGGATCTATTACATCAATATATATCATCTCCGGTACAAAAGGTTCCTTCGCATCAGCCAAGGAAGGTCACAAACTCCAATGAAGAGTTGTAACATATGTACATGGATAGGTCGGACCTAATCATGTAGAACACCTCCACAAATGAATGGAATGATGTGCAGATCTCAGGGAAGGTCGACCAGTAACCAAAGATCATTGAATGATGTGTCGTTAGGCTCCACAAGTCAAGGAATGCTCTGTAAGTCTTCTCCTTTAGCTAATTATCAGAGACTATCAGGATGCTTTATTATGAGAAAACAACTAATCTTCGGATAGCGATAACTTTTTGATATTTAATCCAAATGCTTTGAACTCTGGATATGATATAGATGAATGAATCTAGGTGCTAACTCTAACTCCATAAGATGTGAAATGCAACTGCGGTAGAATGCGGACTAAAATATAGAAATTGCTACTAACTGAACTAAACTGAACTAGAAAATGAAAGGAAACAAACTGAAATGCAAATGTTTTTGGTTGATATAAGATTTCTCTTGAACCAGGGATGCTCCTGCATTAGACATCTGGGGTTATTAAAAAAGTGAGTCCCTCACTTTGCTCGGGCTAGGGGAGAACCAAGACAATCCACCTCAGCCTGAAAAATCCATGATGAATCTTCTTCTGGTCTGCCTTTCCACTTCACAAGGTATTCTTTGTATTGTCTTCCTCTAGTGTTGCGTCTTACTCTGCTATCCAAAATGTCTTCAATCTTCTTCGGTGCTTGTTGTGGTAACTACTTCTTCAAGTTTTCTTCCATGTTGTCACTGAACTCTACTTCATGATACTGATAAAGGTATGCAATGTTGAAAATAGGTGATATACCCAATGTCTTTGGTAACTCCACTTCATATGCATTTCTTGAATCAAATTTTATGACTATCTTACAAGGTCCAAACTTCTTCATCTTCAACTTGTTATAAGTGCCAACAAGAAATCTTTCTTTTCTCAAGTATACCATCACTTCATATCCTACTTCAAATTCCTTGTCTTCTCTTCTCATCTGTGTTTTCCTTATACTTATTGTTCATATCCTCCAAATACTTCTTCACCTGATTATGTACTGTCTTCATGTGATCTACAAACTCCTTTGCTTATGTACTTCTCTTTTCTTCCATACCAATGTCTCTCAATTCGGTAACTCCTCTAGGTTTTACTCTAGTAACAATCTCAAATGGTGTTCTTCCGGTACTCCTATTTACTAAATTATTGTATGCAAACTCTTCTTGCGAAAGAATCAAATCCCAACTTCCTACCTTCTCTCCAACCAAACATCTCAACAAGTTTCCCAAACTCCTATTCACTACCTCTGTCTGTCCATCAGTCTGTGGATGAAAAGTTGAATTGAACTTCAAATCTATCTTCATTTTCTTCCAAAGTGTCTTCCAAAAATATCCAACAAACTTTGTGTCTCTATCTGAAACTATACTCTTAGGTAATCCATGTAATCTCACAATCTCCTTGAAAAATAGGTTTGCTACATGCACTGCATTAGTTGTCTTCTTATAAGGTATGAAATCAGCCATCTTCAAAAATCTGTCAACCACTACAAATATTGAATCATGTCCTCTTCAGCAATCCGATTACAAAATCCATGCTTATGTCTTCCCAAGGTCTCTCCGGTACAGTCAAAGGTTTATACAATCTAGTATTCTGACTACTTCCTTTTGCAACTTGACAAACTCTACAACTCTGCACAAATTTCCTAACACCCTTATGTATATGAGGCCAAAAGTAGTTTTCACTTACCAAAGACATTGTCTTATCAATGCCAAAATGTCCTACCAATCCACCACTGTGTTTCTCCTTGATCAAATTATCGCTCATTCAACTCTCAGGTATGCACAACTGACTTCCTCTAAACAACATATCTTCCTAAATGAAATAATCCAACCACTTACTCCTCTCTGTCACAACAGGTTCCTTACATGATTTCCAAGGTTCTAAAAAATTAGTGTCTCCTTCATACATGTTCTTCAATTCATCAAATCCCATCACTTCAACTCTCATCTTTGTCAACAAGTTTCTTCTTCTACTCAACGCATCAGCAACTTTATTTGATTTTCCACTCCTATGCTTCAACACAAAAGTGTAACTCTACATGAACTGTACCCATCTCATATGTCTCTGATTCAACTTACCTTGACTATTCAAATACTGTAAAGCTTGATGATCTGTATATAGTACAAACTCTTTAGGCAACAAGTAATGTCTCCACTTCTTCAAGGCTTGAATTATGGCATAGAACTCTTGATCATAAACTGAATATCTTCTCCTCGCATCATTCAACTTTTCACTGAAATATGCTACAGGTCTACCTTCTTGACTTAATTGGCTTTTTCATTATCATAATTATAATTTATCATGTCACTTAACCTTTTCTTCAGTTCTTTCACTTCCACCTTTGTATGTTTGTTCACTTCACTTGAAGATGTAGAGACAAAGTTTTTTATCCTTTTCTCTAATTCTTTGGTCATGCTCTCTGCTGCTTTCCTCTTGGTTTTTTCATTTGCTATGTTTTCCTATAACTTTTCTATTTGAGTATGCAACCTGTTACGTAAATCACAAACTCAAATGAAAATGATCAATATGAATGGAAATAATATCACTGAATATATTTTCCTTCTATTGTAGCTCAATTATTGGAACATGTCTCTATTACAACTCTAATTTTTAGATAATATTAAACAAGGTTACCAGGAAATTAAAAACAACCATACCTTTTTTTCTCTCTTTCTTTAGTAATGATGTTTACATCACTTCGTTGTTCCTTTTAGATATATTAATTTTGTCAGAATTTTTCATTCCAAAAAAAATCACTTTGAGGGTGCTCACCACATAGTCAGAGTGTTGCATCTAATCATTTGAATTATCATGAAATTTGGGCACAACAATCATGTAATCCTTTTTTTTTCAATTTCTGGATTAAATGTAGGCAATACCCTTGTTGTTGTAGGCTCTAATGTTGCAGTAGTCTCTATCTCTATCACTTGCTTCTTGTGTCTTTTAGATATATTTGCTTTCTTTTCAAAGTCAACTTTGTAATAAGAACCCGTGACTATTGACATAACTTTGAATGAGGAAGGAGTAGTTGTGTTGTTGGGGACATCTCTAATTAATTGAGGCTGAGAATTATCCATTCCTGTCCCAGTCACACTAATGATAGGAGGGGGGTGCCTTCTAGAAACAATTCCTTTTATGTGGATGTGGAATCAAAACATGTCATAATCTTTTGCCTCTTAGTCTTCACAAGGCCTTGTTCTCTAAGTTTATCTATAGTATCATCTAATATTATTGTTAGCCTCTTCTGAGTTTATTGTTGTGTCTCTTGCTAACCACTACTATCACCTATACCATCACTAGATTCACCACAAGTAGCACTAGAATGTCCACCATCTCCTACAGGAAAAGAATGAGAAATATGTAAATCAGAAGATCCTTGTGGTATTGTTTTTGATTGTATCTCATTCTGAGGATTTAAAGTTGGAATAAAACTAATCTCCTTATCTATATGTGTATGCCCTTAGGCTTGTTCATTAGCTCCAATGCCTCAAAGATCATTTGGTTTTCTATGGTTTACCTATGGTACCATCCAAATGCCTCGTCTTGTGGGCCCTAAACCACCACCTTCATAACCCAATTTTTGGGCTATTGATGCCTCTATAGTATATGTTTCTCTTGTGGTCTCACTCATATGAGGTTTGAATGCATAGGCACTAATATCTCTGGGTTGGTCTTCCTCCTCATCATCACTTTCAACATTAGTTGCTTAAGCTTCAGAGGGATGCTGTATATCCCACAATTTGTTGAACTCTTCATCTTCTGAGATTTCTTCGAAGTCTGTAGTAGCTTTTGGATCACCGAGATCCTTCCTCATAGACCAAAAGGCATTAATTTTTTATTGTGACCATTGTTCCTCTATGCAAACATCTCTTCGAGTTTTTGGAATTTTTGTATATGTAGATGTTTGAACAACTCTTGTATAGAAATTGGTGTATCTCTTGATTGTCACCTCTACCTCTCTCTGTGTTTGTGGAATTAGATGCAATCCCATTATTTCTTATGACAATATTTCAAAATTAATACCTCTTTGAGCAGAAATTTCTTCCATGAATTTTCTAACCTCATCCCAAGAATTCTTGTTTCTCAACATTTCTAGCAAGGGTTTACTTTCATGTTGAATTCTAGTTGGAGCATTCTTATTGGCCACAAGCCTTGCTTTAATCACGTCGCATGGGTCATATTGCTAGTGAGAGTCAACATCAAATTTAGAAAGTTGTAAAATTTGATGTGCCACAGTGAATGTTTTTCTCTCGAATGTGAACCTTCCATATGAAAAAGGTAAGGAAGGAAATATGCTCTTCTTTTACTGACTAACAAAGTGTAGTTGATCTGTATTATCCATCTATTGTATGCATTCCAATGCAAAAACCCTTTCTATCACATGTATTGGAAGTTTGTGGGGCTCTACTCCTAATCCATAAAATCTTAGGACAGTATATTCCTCCATGAAGTACCAGTCAGCCAATTGTATTTCCTTTCCCAATTGAATGCAATTTCTACAAGACTCAAGCAATCTAGGCATTGGAATATTTGTAATGGCTTGATACAATGGACCCAAAAAGTAGTCCACAAAATTATTGTAGTTCTTTTGATTATGATACATCTTTATCTTATGGGTCCAATCATGTAGTCCATTTTTATCTTGCTAAATCTGAAGCTTGTTGTCTCGAAACATCCCAACAAAATTGACTAAAAATAAATAACACAAGTAGGCTGTGAACCTAAATGTCTTTCTATTGGAACGGGAAGTGGGATCTTCACTTTGACTTCATTTCATCAATAAAATCTTATCATGCATGGATTCTGCAATGTGCTCAAGAAATATGTATTTAGCAGGTGGAGTGCATTTATGAATATTGTATACCATTTCAAGGAGGCTTGCATCCACTTGACTATTATTATCCAATCCAAGGTAAAACACTAGCATGGAAACAGTATCCTGAACCCATGTTTTAAAAATGTCAATTTTATAAGGAGGCTTATGATTCTGATTGGGTATAGCAACATCTAATGTTACAGATTTGAGAAAATAATTTTTATCATTTTCACTAACTACTTCATAAGTACTAGCAAGTTTTTTTAGGTTTGTGTGGATGTTTCTACAATCTTCAGTGGTAAAACCCAACAATTTGCAAAAATATTTTGCGTTAATGGGTAACATTACTTCATGGCTATCTTTTCTAACAATTGCTCTTTTATTTTCATCATAATTCTGGGCACAAACCATGATAAATTCAGGGCAAGGGAAAACCCCAGGGAACATCAGGCGTCCCAATCCAACCACCCATGGTGCAGTGATACCTTTATTTGGTATTGGTTTTTTTGGGTCAGGTTGCACTTGAAGTACCTTATTCTGTAATGAAAATCTAAGTGTTGAGGTAAACCTACCAAATATTATAGGGTCATAAATATCATGGCATTCATCTTGAAAACCTGGGGTTTTAAGCAGTCCGACATAGTCTATTTTATCTCTTTCTTTGCCTTTCCCCATATTTGGTCTGGTAGTGCTGGTAGACATGCTTGTAAACACTCAACCCTAAACCCCAAGATTGAGAAAACTAAAGTCTCAAGGACAATAGTAATAGCAATAGTAATAGGAATGAAGTATTTATGTATTTCACTTACCTAGAAAAGATGAATACAAAAACTGGCACTGAGTGACTCTGTGGCATCACACAATCAATATTAAAATTTCTGGTGCACTGCAATCTCCTTGAGTCCTTGACCCTCTCACTTCCAAATAGTATCAATTAAAATTGCTAAGTGCCAACTATGAAGTAAAGCGAGTGAAACGTGTTACATTCTCTTCTTAAAAATTTTATACTATTCTCGTGGAAGTTAATTTTTGAAAAGTTATTATATTCGATTCTATTCTTCAATACAAGTTTGTAGTTATACTCCCACTTCAAATGAAATTTAAGGATGGCTTGTAAGTCTGTAGACTGAATTAACAATTTAATACAGCATGTACGTCGAGCGGTGGAATTAAAAACTATTGTATAATCTCAACTATTGATCTTTGTAAATCTAACTACTCTAGATTGATTTCGGAGGTTTGAGTTCGCAAGTCTAGCACTCCAGACATTTTGTTCTAGAATTCAACTACAGCCATCCATTGAAACATTCATCGAACAATGAAACATCATGCTAAAGTTTGAATCTCCCTTTATATGAAGTTGGGCCCACTTTGATGACTCATCTTCAAGAAATACCCTTGCAAAATTAATAATCACAAGTTAATACAACTATAGTACAGTGTATACTTATCTTATGTAGAATATACGACGTACATGATTGGTGATGAAGTCTTCCGCATCCATTTTTTCTTTTGGTTGTGTTACATTTTTCAAGGAGTGATTGGATAAAATCAAGTGCGCGAGTCTTTAGGTCTCAAAGGGATGATAAGTACAATGTTTGGGAAATTTAATTGTCTTTTCATAATTCTATAAATGAAACAAGTGTTATCATGCAGCATATCAATTTTTTCTCCTTTAGTGGATTGGAGCTTGTCTTTTCTCCTTATCATGGTCATGGTAATACCCATTCTCAGAGAAAGCTTATCAGTATATTATTGGTTATAGTTGTGTGCCTTCAAAGAAAAGGAAAGAATGCATAACACTTTCTCTAGGAATCAATGGAATTGGCAAAGAGATTCCTATTTTCTTTCATCCATGTTGGGTTGTGTAAGGGCATTCCTGGTTTTGTAGAGAAAGATTGTCTTTAACTGCAGCATCTTGCTCATTCACACAGCCCCATCTCTGCATAACAGGAATCAGGTAAGGTATGAATTTTGTTGTTCAATCTGTTCTAGGGTTTGTTGCTGTTGATTCTAAGTTGGTGGAAATTTTTAGTTTCCAATGGCCAATGTTCAGTAGCTTAACTTGGTGTGTAGGAAGAGCAGCACCTTTAGAACAATTGATGGGCTTTCCCCATAACAACCAAAGTGCCCACTCTCAGTCATTATGTGAAACAAGATGCAGTTGGTGTAAAATTGTTATGTGAATGTTTGTAAGAGACACCCTTAATTCTATAAAAGGGATTTGTTCAATTGGAACAAGGGTTAGATTTAACCAAATGGGATGTATGTAGTTTTGATGTCTGTCATAGGAATAGAAGTCTGTGAATTTGATATGTGTTTGTCAACAGCATGTAACTCTCTGTTTTGAGTCTATATGAAAAACATGCAAAGTTTGTGTGAATTTGTCTCAACATTAACAATTTAACATTGACCTAATAAATTGTAACAGCAAATAATATGCATATAGTACTTAGTTATCCATTCATTTGTAAGTAACATTATAATTTACTATTCTGTGTGGGTCTTCCCACGATAATGGGTTACACTTTTTGGCCAAACTTGACATTGAAATCAATATTTTGAACTAAATCTTCACATTCTAACACCTATAGCCGCTAAACCATTAGGAATTTGAAGATGATGTGAACTAGTGATTTGTGAGATTTTGTTTGTAGATTATAAATATATATTTTTTAAAAAATTTGGAGTTAAATTGTAAATTATTTTGCATCTCCTTTGATAACTAATTTTTAATAGTAAACAACATTTTTTAAAAGTGATGTGTATTCCGTAGCACATAACTTTTTTTCTACAAAGGGTAAAATTCTGATTCTTTTTAATTAAGATTGGTAACACCGATATATAGTGTATGCATTTGGTTTCATAATGTTTTGTTGAATATATAGTTTTTAAATGATTTTTGAAGTCAAACCAATTATAATTTAGACATAGGCATATTCCGTAAAAGATAACTTTTTCTGTATGTATCAAAATTCAATTTTTTTCTTTTGTTGAAACAAGGATATCAATACCTAGTGCATAGATATTTTTTAGAATTTTTTTTCAGTAATTTACTAATTTTCCATGTGTGTAGAATAGAGAACTTGTTGTTCGGTGAAAAACATACATTCACAAGAAATAAAAAATAAATATAATAATCAAATTAACTATATTTAAAATTATATTTTTTGGGAAGCTTATAATAAGGACTACATGCTTACAAAGCATAAATTTTAAATGAATTCATTTGATCCCTCAAAATATAAATCAAAATTGGTTTTTTATCAGCATTTTGATAGGTGTAGAGGAGACTCCATTATAGGTATGGTTTAAAATTAGTGGGGTTTTATCCAAGGGGGTTTGAATCTAAGGGGGTTTGATCAAACACTGTTCAATTAAAATCCTTTAAATGGAACCTTTCAAGGCTTAAATCATTATATTTTCTAAAAATATGTGATTTCAACAAAAATCAAGATGTCCAAGAAATTGTAACCCATTATTGTGGCAACACCCGTGTATAAGAATTATTTTGTTCCTTGATCATAAAATAATACACAACAATAATACATACTACATAACTATAAATGTTCCATGAGAAATAAGGAATTCTTCTTTATTAATTCTCAAATACAATTTACAAAATTAATTGGAGATGAGATACACAAAACTTGCATTCTTGTTATTATATTTAGTCACAGAAAATACATCACACCAGACTCCTATCTGATATTTTTCTTCTCTGAGAAAACAAGCATGCATTCAAGGAGACAACTGCAAAAGATACATGCGATAAACATTTTTCATATGATTACAATTTTGTCTTTTACATTTAATGATTAGGTCATTGAGACATGCACCCATTACAATGAAAATGTATTTACTAAAAATAGATCCTTGTATTAGTAACCACTGGAGAAGACCAATCATGATTTTGTTTGTTGATGAATCCTTTTGAAGTTGTTCTCGCCAAAATCAGATCTCCTATTGACATTTGACCCTAATTATAACTGCCTAGTGCCTAGGCTCAAAAACCAATTTGAATGCAAATATGTTTTAATCATTATACTTCTTAATCCATGCAGCACACATCTTCTCTGAAGGCCATTAGAAAAGGAGTACTTTTGCTATTTTTTCATTATTTATAACATATTTTGCATCAAGAAGTATCATTGTATCTTTGGTAAAAATTTCAAAACGTACCTCTAGGGTAAACAAATCATCCAATGTAGTATTCAGTAGATTCATGTTAATCTCATTGTTTGCACATATAGAAGATGAAAGAATAGGCACCAATGTGTTGAACTGTTTCTTCCACTAATCCAAAGGCTTCACTTGTTTACCATCAGCTAAAATGTTTGGCATGATTCTCTTATCAATTTTCTCCAATAATTGTAATTTATCACCGACCTGCGTGACAAATCTAAACATAAATGAAGTAATATCTTCCAACATCGTCATCATCTCATATGTTGGCACAATTTCAGCAGGGGCTTCAGGATCAAATATGGCACTTTTGTAGACTTGCCTTATTACTCCAATTTTTGGCAACTATCTATCCATTATTCCTTTCATATTGGCCCTATCCTATACATGTTTATCAAATGCTACTTTCAATTCTGAATAACACTTCCAAGTATCATCAACTTTTCTAGTATCTTGGCAATCCTATGGTTTATCAAATCATTGACCAATTTTCCAGTTATATGCATTTTATCCTCAGTAGCATCTTTTAATTTATCCTTCAAATATTTTTTTTCTCCAATCAAAGAATCTCTATGAGATGGAAATTGTTTTGCACTTACAGAAGTGGAAGGAATAGAAGCAACTAGAACTGGAGGGCTTGAATACAGGAGTTGTCAAGACCTATACAGATTCAACTCCACCATTGCCTATTTATATTTCATATTCAACAAATCATGTTCTGACTACAACTTCTACACTACTGCTTCAGTGAAGAGAGAAGTATTTACATTCAAGGATGTAGCTTGTGGGCCACGTGTATCTAATACTCTTTTAATAACCACATTCCCTATTAAATCATGAACATTCTCAACCACTTTAGGCTTATTTGTGTTTGGTGCCATTGCCCATATTGCCAAGGTTTCAAACTTAAGGCTAAATCCAAACCCAAAGAATGCTTTCTCATCTTGTTCCTCAGTTGCAAACACTTCCTCATCTTGTCTCCTTATTGTATCCAAAGCTAAAGAAGTGGAAATATCCCAATGTGGCAATAGTAACAGATTAGTATTATCCTTCACCATTTGTCTTCCCTCATCATGGGTGATACTATTGATATTTTGGCTCATCTCATGCAACACCCTCTAAGTGACTTATTCATATTGTTATGGGTTTGTATTAGTTTTTGCTTCATCAACCTTCTTCTAAAATTTGGCACTTCTTAATCTCAACATAAACCCCTCAATTCCTTGGTTTTGACAAATTCATCATCAAACGGGAATTGTATACAAGTCAGAGCTTGTATATCATTAGTCCCATCATTACCATGTCTGATATTTACCTCCATTTTATTCCCAGATACATAGATGTCCATAATTCTTGTGGGTGAAGCCAGACTGATCCACATCTTCTTCGTCTATAGGCTCATTCTCTGTAGCATCCTGATCCACATCTTCTTTCTCTACAGGCACATTCTCTGTTGCATCCTAATCCACATCTTCTTCCTCTGCAGGCACATTCTCTATTGTATACTTCTCCAAGTAAACCACTTGAATCTCTACCTCAGCTTGATTAATGATCTTTCTCTTCTTTGCAAGTGGTTTCTAGGAATCACCAATATCATGAGATTGCTTAGGCTTTCCTTCAACTACTAGAGCTTTACCAATTAAAGTTTCAACATTTGCCAATATTTTTTGTATTCTCAAAATTGGATCCTTTTCCTTTGCAAAAGCACCAAGGTAGTTTGCATTCATTTTTATCCTTTTCTCATCTGCCTCCATGATGTTCTTCCATTTGACTCTTTTCTCTTTCACCTCTTCCATGGAAAAGTAGTTTCTAGTTACATCCTCATCAAAATTGATTTCATATATGAATGTTGGCCTCTTGATACTTAATCTCACTTGGTTTATGAATCCCTATGGATCATACATGCTTATGGGTTCTGACCCCATCCTATATGACTACAAAATTGGATAGATTTGATCCAATCCATCTTTATTTGTGACCAAAAATCATTAAATTTTGTAGAGGTGGGGAAAAACAAACCCTTCTTTTATCCCCTTAAATGAGTTTTTTAAGACTCGTTCAATTGCCACATTATTTCCAAATAAGCTATTCTCTTTGGAACATGTTTGGGTAACACATGGGGGCTTACTCCGCATCCAAATACTCTGATTGCAGTTGTGTAGGTATGAAGAAACCAATCGCCCCAATTATGTTGACTACCTAGCTCAGGAGTCCTATCCTTAGGCCTCAAGAAATCCATTATTTATTTTGGTAACCTCTCCTCCTCGAGCCCCATGAAATTCAAAAGTATCCTAAAAAAAAATTCCTCAAAAATTACATAACTAGCATTATCACAATGCATATCCATCATGTGAGTCCAACATTGAATAGGGAGAATATATCCTGCATCATCCTTCTCTTTTACCTTTAATGTCATGTGCCATATATTCTCCCTGTTCCCAACATGTAAAAACATATGGTACATCAAAGATTACCACCTAAATTCTATCTTGTCTTCATTAGCTAAAACTTTGATAGCCACTAGCTGATTATGCATCTTCTCTGCAATGTAAGAAGCATAGTCATACTCAGTGTTTACCATTGGGTCCTGAATATCTGTTGCCATAAGCATGAGGGGATAGACATCTTCTTCCTTGCATCATACCCCAAGACTTGACACAAAGTGTAATAAGTCTTGATGAAATAGTCATAAAATGGGTCAATAGCCAGAGGTTCCTTCTTTGTGTGAGAAATCCTGATGGGTCTCCCATCTATCCCTTTTGTTCTATGCCTAGGGAGAAGCAAAGTTTTATAGCTACTCATGTTTTCTGGTATGTGTTCTTGAAAGCATCAACACCAATAACTTTATTTGCAGTAGGGTCCAAAACAAAACCTTTGAAATAAACTCCTTTGATATACGAATCATTTCAACACCGTTTCCTACCAAAACCATCTTCATTTGTGGATCGTACCTTCTAGCAACAGCTCTAACAAAATTAGCATTGATGAATACATTTGGCACCATTAGTTTTGCCAAATCGAGGCCCCATGCATGTGACATAAAATCCCTAGTATATCTCTTTTTGTACCAATGCTCAAACAATGACCATCCTGTTACAAGGATATCAGCATCCCTACACCCCCTGCAATTATCCAACAACCTATCTCCAACACCACTTGGGTCGTAGAGATTAACAAGTCACCTAGATGATCTAGGAAGTTGCATGAGCAAATCCTCATCTAATGCCCTCTTAGAAGTAGACCACTGACCAATTGACAGGCTCATCTTCTCAAATTATAGAGTCTAAGAACTAGGGTTTCTAACAAATACTTTAAAAATGGTATCCTTTCCTTCAAAATTTAGACAATTGTATGCACAAAACACCTAACAGTAACAACGTTCAGCTAAAAATAATCACACCAGTTCCTACTTAGAGAAAGTTCAAAGTACTTACTTGGATTCTATCTATAAACCCTAGTTTTCACCAAAACATAGCAGAGCTCAAATCGCCTAGAAATTCTTCACGCAATAGAAAGTGATTATTGCAACGACCAAAGTCACTATTTATTAGCCAATTCACTATTTATTAGCCTCTAATGAATTTGTTTGATATTATTCATGTTCACCATTACTGCTTACTTGCTCAAACAAGTCATTTGCAACAAACAAATTCATATTTCAAATGTAGTCTGTTGATTTCAAATTCACCGCAGCAAGATCAATGGCTTAAGATGTCCCGAGAAGATTTAAAAAATCTACCTTGTACGTTAAAAAGTCTTCGTCGAATCATATTGCACCAAAAGAGTGAACTTTTCTCTTTAGTAATAACTCATGTCGCACCCTCTAGTGAGTTCCATATTTATGATATTGCGGGCTTGTGCTTGAAAAAAATATTATGGGCCCACCTGACAAATGGCATCATTTCATAGCAGCACAGCCCTGACAAAGTACAAGTCCCTGAAGCTTGCAGGTACGCACTAAGATGCCAAGTGTCATTCTCATATTTCATTGATCATGACCATAGACTTAAAAAATATTATTCGTGTTGCTTGGCATTAATTAACTGAATTTGCAATGATCATGACCACAAACTTAAAAATAGAAAAATGTTATGGGCCCACCTAACAAATGGCATCATTTCGCAGCAACGCAGCTCTAACAAAGTACAAGTCTCTGAAGCTTACAGATGCACGCTAAGTTACCAAGTGTCGTTCTCACATTTCACTAATCATGACTATAGACTTAAAAAATATTATTCATACTACTTGCCATTAATTAACTGAATTGATACCGATCATAACCTCAGACTTAAAAAATATTATTCATGCTACTTGCCATTAATTAACTCAATTGGCATCATTTCGCAGCAATGCAGCCCTGACAAAGTATAAGTCTCTAAAGCTTGTGGGTGCGCTCTAAGTTGCCAAGTGTCGTTCTCACATTTCACCGATCATGACCATAGAATTAAAAAATATTATTCATTCTACTTGCCATTAATTAATTGAATTGGCATTGACTAATCTAGCAGTCAGTTTTTCACTTCAAGAATCAAAGTAAGTGCAGCCAGTGACCAGTCCTATCAAATTACCAATTGTATGACTCTAATTAATGATAAAATTAAAGGTAATTAATGATAAAGGTATTGCAAATGTGGTCGGTTCTATCAATCATGTCACACTATTTCGAATCAATCCCAATTGATATCACAATTCACAAAACTGTAAATGGAAATAAATGTTGGCGTCAGGTGTGATTGTTATTTGGCATGCCGCATGGTTATTATACATTTCCACACAACACAATAAATATAATTATATAGCCAGTCCTAAGCCTCTTCTATAAGTTTATTAGGCATCTTCCTTCATTTTTTGGTTGTTTCTATTTTCATAATTTCCTGGCGAATTACTATCAGTGAGATTCAAGATGAGTCATTTGATCTCGCATTGTGTTTCTCTCTTGCCTTGCAAGTGGGAAATGACCAATTTAAATAGATTTGATGAGCTAAAAGTGGGGAAGGTGTTTCTGATTGACTCCCCCTGGTTGACAATCGATGCTATCCAGGACATTATTGGTCGTGGTATTCTTTCAGAATATCCTCAAAAAAATATTCAGCGACATCGTCTATGCATTTCTATCAAATTTAATGGACCTATTCAATGACCTAGATCTGGTGAAGATGATCGGGAAGGAAGTTATTCAAGAATCGCTTATCCCTAGTGATAATCTTGATTTAGCTTTAAATGATTACGATTGTGATGCCGAACCATGGGCTAAGGCTAAAATTTTCCCTTTACATTTTTTAGAGCGCTTCGCTACAGCTAAAGACATTCTTAAGGAGGCAAGGAGGGCAATTGTTAGAGGCTCGTTGAAGCACTTTAACATGGCCCTTATTATACATAATGATTTATCTAACTGTTACTTAAGAAGGGCAAGGTCTATTATTTATGCTGCAAATTTTCTTCTTCAGGTGGCAGTTGTTAGAAGATAAATGAACGGTGGCCACTAATAACTTTATTTTGCAGTTTTTGAAAATTTAAACTATTTTGAATTTTCCATTTTCTACATAAGGATTGAATTTTTCATTTTCAATTTTTGAATTTTGACTTTATCCAAGATTCATGTTAGGGCACCTTGGATTAGGGATATGTAAAAAATCCTCTGCAAATTGTAAAAAAAATTGTTTAATATAATATGGGTTATCGATGTAGATTACAATTGTTGTCAACATTTTAATTTTTTGGTTTATTATCTATTATTTTTCATTAATAACATAATTCTAGAACTTTTATTATTTATGGTTAGATCCATTGGTTGATTCTAGAAGTATTATAATTCAGAATATATGTAAAAAATAAGTTTAATCTAAATCATTCCTTGAGTCCTTCATTGACACTTATCTCTATAATTATAGAATATATTATAGCTACATTGTTATTTTAAAGTTTCTGAAATGTATATTAATATTAAGAACTTCTTTTCAATAACAAATGTATATTAATATTGGACCAACAAGTTGTAGTAACCCTCATATTAAGTTTTAACCCTTATTCACTTAATCCTTTGGAAAAGAGATTAACAATGTGTGTAATTAATGAAATTAACAAATTAGAATTAGAATCATCTCTCATTTTATTGAGTCAAAAGACTTAAACAACTGTTGCAAAAAGATGACAAAACAAAGATGGCATCCCTTCATAATAAAGCTTACATGGTGAAAGAAGAAGCCCTCAGCCCCTCGCTGGATGAATATTTCCAGTTGACAGAGAATTGAACATTGTGTATTTCTCTCATATTTTCCTTACAACACAATGAAGAAAAAGCCTTCACTTGAGCCCTAGCCGCTGGAGCAAGAAGAATATGTGAATGAAATTGGGAATAAAGTTGTGGCTTTCATCCAAATTTAAGAATAAAGGCTAACATGGTGAAAGAAGAAGCCTTCTACAATCTAGACTATCTAGAAGGAAGCCAGAAGACTCATCATACTAAGTTTGCTACTAGAAAGATGAATCAATGGATTGGGAGAGAACACTAACCACAACCCATTAGATAGATGCAAGACCATCTATCATATAATGTTGCTAGACATATTTGTCTACAAAGCCAAGGCACTTTCCAACTACACTAAAAGAACAATGTTGCCAAAAGGCACCAAATGTCTACTTCCACTTTATTTCCCAAGTGGCTGGTTGTTATCTTACCAGATCCTCCCCATGGTCATAAATGGAGTTCCCATGACTCATTTTTTTCATCTTACAAGAACTAGGTCCTTCAAGGTAAGGATAACAACCCAATTGTATAACCATTCTAACTACTTCCTCTACCAAAAAATAATGTATTCTAACTGAATAATTCCCTTCAAATTAGCTAACAAGGAACAACCAAAAGTTGAAATTGATTATTGGAAGCAACTTTCTCCATCCCTTAATAGCCATGACTGCTGGGAATTCAAAAAATAATTACCTATACATCAGTATATCTTACTAACCCTACAAATAATTCTCCAGATGCCAAAATGTCACTTCATATCATGCTCTAAGAGCATTTGGGCATCCAATTCAAGAAATCCTCGTATGGACTTGACATCGCACATCAAAAAGTACCTTATCTCCCTTTAATCCACTTTATCACCTTGGGTGACTGATGTGACCACCAAAACGTCAGCCATCAGAGCAAATTGTTCCACTTGTAAATTGTTCCACTGTTTGATGAACAAATGATGAATGGTTGTAGTTCAATTCTGGAAGGTAGATCTCCAATGCTACACATTGCCAACAAAAGCCTCTGGAATCAACCAAGAGCCAGTAGATATTATTAGATCAATGATTGAGATATATATAAAATACATAATATATTTATATTGATTATGGTATACTATATTGTATATAATATGAATTTTTTAATATAAAATAAAGGTCAAGGTGGTGGTAGAGCGCAAGCCCTCAACTGTCAAGATGGGCCTACCTATTAATTTTGTGATGTACACGAAACATCACGATGTAATCATTATGAGCCACATGGCATACAACACAGTCAACTTGTCTCTATTCCGAAGACTTTATGTAGAAATTTGGGTATGTCAATACTTTGGCCCGAAATAGAACTTATGTCGTCGATCTGCAATCATATGATGATAAAAAATTATTAGAATATTATAAGTACATCATTGTAAAGTGTAAGTCTAGTCATCCTTTTGAATTTTATTTTATTAAAATATTATCTATTAATTTTCGTTAATCTGAATCATTCCTTCATTGACACTTGTCCCTATTCCGAAGACTTTATGTAGAAAGATGGGTGTGTTAGACCTGCAGTCCAGAATAGAACTGATGTCGTTGATCTCTAATACTGAATATCCATTGATCTAAATGTAAATATTTTTAAGCTATAAATTCACCAAGTAAATTAATCATTATAATTTAGCATTTGATATTTTCACCAACCACATTATGATTTTTTAAAAATTGCCAGCATATTCGCCAAACAATTTATTTTATGTTTTTGAATATCTATACAATTTTCCACCTAATTTATTTTATTTTTTGAAATACAACTATAATTCGCCACCTAATTTATTTTATTTTTTGGAATACAACTATAATTTGCCAATGAATTTTTTTTTTTCAAATCTATATACAATTCGCCAGCAAAAAACCAATGTCAACAAATTTGAAAAAAATTGCTAATGAAATTTTTTTTTTTCAAAAATAGGTATAGATTCACTAACATTTTTTAGCCTCGAGCTAGGATTCACCAGGATTTTATATGTTTTTTTATGGGGGGTTCCTTAAAGGTATCCATGACCAGCTTTAATTATTCCTTCTCTTTTGCATGGATTCCTTGGGGATCATGATGTATCTTGTCCTACCTCAAAGTTTTGCATCCTATCTTATCCTTAACCTCCACATCCACATCCATTTCCTAGCACCCATCCTTAACCCCCTCATTTCTCTGCCAACTTTCCTTTCCTCCTCTTCAACGTGGATTTCATGTTGATTAGGACATGTCCTAACCCCCCTTAGATCCCCACAATGTCCTGAACCCCTCAAAAAATTTCCCTCCCTCCTCATATCTTTCAAAGTGGAGTTATAGTGGAGAACTAGATATGTCCTAGACACCCCAAAAGTATCGCAATGTCTAGTACACCCCAAAACCTCTGCATCCAGTACCTTGAGGCATATTTTTGCAATTCTCAAAAAGGTGTAAAAAAATAAAAATCAATAATCACCCATGACTTCCAGATGGACTTAACACCCATGCATGTCACCATTAATACAAATTGGGTCACTAAAGTTGGTGAATTTATGGAAATTTGTGGACTTTTTAGGGTTTCCCTGCCCATTCCTTCATTAGATACGAATTGCAAAAGCTATAAATAGAAGAAACAAACTTATTCAAAGGGTTGGTTATTCATTCTATTCTCCCACACAGCTATAGGTGCAGAAAAGGAAAATTCTTCCAAGCTATGGGGTCATGAGTCCAGTTCTTCAGGCAACTGATAAAGCAGATGAAAGATCATATTTTTCTATGAACACCAGTATATTGTATGTCTCCATGATTGAGGATGTAATTTCAAGAAAACACCTAAGCCAGTGCTAGGGTTTCCTCTTGCTCTATTTCATGGTATGAATGTAACTTTGGAACTAATAAATGTGACAACATTCTAAGCATTACCAGGTTGGCGATGGTCTCTTGTGAATTACATATGGATTTCCATGGTGAAGTTATGGATTATTAAATATGTGTATATACCTGGTATTATATGGCAAATGCATTTTATGTTATTAGGTTGGTTTTCCTTTGTTTCTGCTCTGTCATTTTCCTTTGATAAACTGGACTCTATTGCCCACTGGATAAGCACCGACCTTGGAGGTGGTAATCAAACACACACACACACACACACACACACACACATTTAAATGAAAAAAATCTCAATAGTTAAACACAAACCAATGTTTTTTCCTTATGCAAGATTGTTCTTTTCATCGGCTTTAAAGAGGTTTTTAGTGCAGTACGTTAGTTTTGTTTTACTGATAATTTTGGATTCAAAACTGCAGTTTGGGTATTATCGCCCTGTCTTAGTGAACATATTTTGTATTTTTATCAATCTCAACTGAGGGATACCTCTAGAAACACCCTCCTTGGTATAGCTAAACGAAATGTGAAGAGGATATTACCCACTCCTAACCATTTCCCTTAATCATCCTTGTATTGTTGATGAATCCCTTTTTCACCTCCTTGACGATATCTCTGGCTTTGGAGGTTGAGTAATGTTCTAGGGATTAGGGTAAGCTATTTTGGGACCTAACAAATTAGGGTCGTTGATGGGGACTTCTAGTTACTTTTGGTTATGATTATTATAGTCCTTTAACATAGTAAAACTCAAGTATTTCTTCCCAGTGGGGAAGTGGCGACTCTGTTAAACCTTGCTCGAAAGTTAGTTACAATTGGAAGAAGGAAAAATGGATCATGGAAGAAGGTCCCAAGATTTTTCAGCATAAGAAAGTTCTTCGAACCACTTGAGAAGCCAATGGAATAGGTGGAGAGCAAGAAATCCTAATGCCCAAGGTCAAGCAGGTACTTTTGGTAGAAATGACACATTTGATGACTTCAAAAATTAGCATCAGTATATTTCCACAGACTTTGCTAATAAAATACTTAGAATGAATAGGAGAATGAATAGAGATGAGTATGAGGTTCACTGAAATGAGAACATTATGGGTAGGAGAAGATAGGTCTCATAATGCAGATGTAAGAACATTTGGCATGCCCAATGAAAATGAAGAGGCTTACCAAAATACTCAGTATCCTACTTCACCCACAAGGTCACTTAGAGATCAGCATACAACATTCCCGATGAGGAAGATCAACAAGAACAGTTTGATGTTGAGGAAAGAGAAAGGACCCTCTATGATGAATT
Organism: Cunninghamia lanceolata; assembly: GCA_027924645.1. Classification (NCBI taxonomy): domain Eukaryota; kingdom Viridiplantae; phylum Streptophyta; class Pinopsida; order Cupressales; family Cupressaceae; genus Cunninghamia; species Cunninghamia lanceolata. The sequence goes on from BSBN01000515.1 coordinate 4,904,421, forward strand.
ATATTTACTCGATCATATTAGGTAAAGGCAAAGAGAGGTACAAACCATGTTTGATTTGTACCAAGCTCAACTTGCTTAGAATGCAAGAAAATTACCTCAATGTCAAAATGTTCCAAATCCTAGGCCTATAGAAAATTATCAATAGCATCAGTATATAGACTAGTAGGGTAGGAACCTGATTCATGCACACCAAGTCCCAAATCAACCACCTCAACAACAGATAAATCAGTAATATGGAAATATTCCAAATCCTAGACCTGCATTTCAAAGGTAGGATCAGAGGTTTCCTCCACCTAGGTAGCCCTTGGGAACATAAAGATACAGGCAATTAGATTTCTTCGGTATACCTGATTTTCCCAACCTTATTCCAAATGAGATAAGGGAAAAAATCTCAAGGTTTCAAGGCAAAAATGCATTCACTGGTGAGGAACATTTGACGCACTTCATCAATGTCATGGATGAGTACGAGATAGAGGACGAAGATTTGATGATGAATTTGTTTGTTCACTCATTGGAGGAAAGAGCCAAGGAGTGGTATAAGGTTCTTCCAAATAATAATATTGATTCATGGGAATAATTTATGAGGGTGTTTATATTAGAATATGGGGATAGAATTCACCCCAAGTTTGCCATGCTTGAGCTCACTATAATTAGGAAGGGGATAAATGAAACAGTGGATGACTTCAACAACAGATTTATCATGACAATGAGAAAGGTACCCACTAATCTTAGGCCTAATGAATCAATGTGTTTAGTGTTGTACTGTGGTGCATTTGATTCTAAAATAAGTTATTGCTTGAGAGAAAAGAGTCCTCAAACATTGAGGGAGGCTTATGTTGTAGCCATTAACATAAAAATCAACATGAGGGCTTCGACAAAACACGTTAAAAGGTCTAATGTAAAGATTTCCCATCCAAATAGGGTAGCCTCAAGCAAACCCCTCACAACAGAAGACAAACTGGACAAACTCATGGGAGTTATTAAAGACATGTCCTATAAGATAGGGTAAAATGAGAAAGGGTTTCCTCCACAAGGTGTTGCAACACATTTCAACGAAGGTCAAAGATTGCACAATAGGCCTTATAATACTAACTAGTCCAAAATGCCAAAATAAAATGACAGGCAAACTTCCCCTAAGTAGGTCAGTTTCAAGAAACTTGAGAGGGAGACAACTAATCTATTGAGGAAAGATCAGATAAATTACCAAGAGGGCTCCCCCTAGTGCAATTCATGTTATCTCCCACATGATTCAAGAAATTATGTTGTTTCTCGCTCAATGAGAAGAGAAGAAGGGTTTCCAAATGAAGAAGGTGTAGTTGAGTACTATGGGGATGAGATCAATCAGTTTGATATTGAAGAATATGATCAATTGGGTGATGATGTTGATTATGATAGCTACCAAGATGATGATAATGTCTTCCAATATAATCATAATACAAGTTCAAAGAAATATCAGCTGCCAACTCATGATTTCAAGCACTTAAGGGATCTCATGCATAAGAAGTACAAGCAATCCAAACCCTTGAAAGAAGACGTGAAAGCTTTGACTAATGTAGCCATAATGTAGGTCCAAGGAGGTTATCAATTGAGGAATAGGAAAGTTCCTATGCAAAACCCTCCTATTGCATAATCAAGAAAAGGTGGATTAGATGGTGAGAAAGAAAAACAAAGGACAAATGTGGAGAAGATGGACAATAGTACTCCCAAGAAGAATATCCCAAAAAGGAAGAAAACTTTGGCACAACCATCAGAAGCTAAGAAAAAATATTTGTAGAAGACTCCAACCTATGCAACACAACCAGCTACTACATTTGTTGCGAAAATGCCAAACTCAAAGGATGATGTCAAGCATGATCATCCCCAATTACCAAAGGAACCAAAACAAAGAAAGGAGAAAAAGGAGTTGAAAGTTATGGGAGTCTCTTCTAATCAATTGATACCTTACATTCCTAGTGCAAACAATACCACTATCCCGTATGATATTCATTTACCAAACTATGGCCCTATAGACATGGCCCAAGTACTAAATCAAGTCACAGTATCAGTTTCTATAGGGGAAATTTTTAGAATCCCTGAACATAGAGATAGGGTTGTGTCATTTGTCACTACTATTGATACACAAAAGTAGCATGTACTTATTTTGAGTGATGATGATAAGGGTAAAAGTCAAGAAGAAACAATTGAGGTATATCTAGGGTCAACTATTGTTAACAACAGGATGGGTGTAGATCCTTTCTATACAACATTGATTATAAACAGCTAGCTATTCCGTAATTGCATGCTTGACTCTAGTGCTTCCAGTAATGTTATGCCCTTAGAAATAATGAATGAGTTAGGATTGAAAGTATCTAGGTCTTTTATCAATTGCTTTTCCATAGATTCCAAGGAAGTCAATGTGATAGGTCTGGTTAAGGACGTTGAGGTCCAACTTGTTGCTTACCTTGACAAGTCCTTTTTAATGGATGTTATTGTTGTGGACTGTTTTACTAAGTGGGGTATGTTGTTATCCAAAAAGTGCATAGCTTGTATGGGCAGAAGTATACAAATGTATTTTTTGTATCCCACCATCCAAGTCCATGTTGTGGAAGTAAAGATATACAAGGAGAAAAGGATGGAAGACGAAAATATTGAGGATCATTACAAAACACATGATGATGGTGCTAATTTCTTCGATACAAACATTAATCATTTCATAGCATACTGCAATGAAGATCACAACAACATTGATGCTTACCCTTCCTCTCTTGCTAATCCTGGTTGTACTGCAAATGATTTATGGATTATGTACTTTGATGGTATGTATTCTAGGGACAAATCAGGTGTTGTATTAATTTCACCAAATAGTGAACATTTCAGGCTTTCCTTTAGGTTTGATTTCCAATGCATCAATAATATAGCTAAGTATGAATCTATCTTGCTTGGTTTGAATGTTACTCACAAGCACAAGGTAAAATGTTTGAAAATCTTAGGAGATTTGGAGTTGGTGGTATAGTAGGTCAGAAATGTGTATGCAACCAAGGACAGTAGCTTGATATCATATAGAAATGTAGTTTGGGACAGTTTTGAATTTTTTAATGCTATTGAATTTGAATGGATTGAGAGAAGTGGAAATGAAAAATCAGATGCCCTAGTTGTTGCTAATTTGAGGTTTAATCTATAGTCAGCTTCTTATTCATTTTTCCATTATGCTATTGAAGTTCTCACTGGAACAAAAATCCCATATAAAATATATAGTTGGCATGTTTTTAAGGACATCAATCAAATTTACAATTTTTTGAATTGCATGGATGAATTTGACAACCAATTAATTGATTAGAATCCCATGGTGGAGATTGAAGATGGTAAGGAAACCTTGTTTGGAAGTGAGGTAGTACAATTCAAAATAAATACAATTCCTAAAGGATTAATGTCACTTAAGAGAATGTTTGACAATGTTGATTGTTGGAAAAGCAAAGGTGAACTAGTTGAAGAAGAAAATGTTGAAGGTGTCAACCTTGGGACTGAGGATGCACCAAAGATGGTATACATAGGAAAGAAATTAAAACCTCATGAAAAGTAGATGTCGATTGCTTTGCTGAAAAAGTGTAAGTGTTTTGCATGGTCTTATGATGAACTGAAGACATATAGAGAGGACTTTTTTTAACATATTATTCCACTTCAGCATGATGCAAAGCCTTTTAGATAGAAGCAAAGACCCATAAACCCTACCATAGCGCCCAAGATGTAAAAGGAATTAATGAAGATGAAACAGGGAGGCATAATTAAACCTATTAGACATTTTGAATGGGTATCCAACCTTGTCCTGATAAGAAAGAAGAATGGGAAAATCAGGTTGTGTGTTGATTTTAGAAACTTGAATATCAAATCTCTTAAGGATAACTATCCACTCCCAAGCATTGACCATTTTCTACAAAAAGTGACTAGATCAGAGTTGATGTCCATGATGGATGGATTATCTAGGTACAATTAAGTAATGGTCAAGGAGTCAGAACAGTACAAGACAATATTCACAACTTCTTGGGCTACCTATGTCTATGTGATGATGCCATTTGGCTTGAAGAATGTAGGGTCAACATTTCAATGGGCCATGGATGTGGCTTTTATCTGTTTCATTGATGAGATTATGGTGGTTTATCATGATGACCTGATAGCATTCTTGAAACAAAGAGGCGAGCATTGCAAGCACCTTGAAATAATCTTCCAGAGATGTTTGGAGTATGAGATTTCACTTAATCCCAAGAAATGTATATTTTGTGTTGAAGAGGGCAAGTTGATGGGACACATTGTGTCAAAGGATGGGTTAAGAATAGACCTGGAATGAATCAAATCTATTGTTAGGAATAGCATGCAGAAGATACCAATTAAATGCAAATAAAGATTAAGCATAAGAATGAAAAATACACAGAAATGATAACAGCGAGAGACAATTTTAACGTGGTTCATCCAAACTCGGGCTACATCCACCAATAGAGAGTCCAATATTATTATCCAGCAAATAGAACTGATTACAACTAGTAATCTCCTGCAACTCAATACCACTGTAATATGCTACAATACAATATCAATAGAAAACCCTAACCCTTTGCCCTTTTTATCAAGCCTTATGTCAGTTACAAAAATAGGGTTTTTGTATGTCGGTGCCTTTATAAAATAATAGGCAATTTTTGCTTCGGGGGTGCTAGCCCCAGTAGTCTCCAGACCCCCATCGTGGGCTCCGCCCCCGGGCCCCTGCTGGGGGATAAGCCCCCCGTGCTCCAAAGGAGGGGCTCTGCCCCCCTGCACTCCCCCGTTAAATACTTTGGGGAGAAGCCACACTGATAAAAGTGGGGAAAATTTAACCTTTGAGTCTGATTAGGCTCCATATAACAACATCTATTGACCTTGTTCCTCAGGCCAAATTAGTTAAAGGAATACAGTCATTCTTCAGGAAAATAAACTTTGTTAGGAGGTTTGTTCCTGATTTTGTGGAGAAGAATAAAGCCATTCCAAAAATGCTTACAAAGGGGCAATTAATTGTATCGAATGTGGAACCAAATGAATCATTCAAGGACATCAAAGAGGCCATCAAGGAAGCATCAGTATCGATAAGTCCAAATTACTCTAAACCCCTTCACTTGTTCTCTTTTGCTTCATTTTATAATGTTGTTTTGTTCCAAAAGAACGAAGAAGGATATGAACAGCCATGTCATTTTTTAGTAAGTCATTACAAGTAGTTGAGTTGAAGTATTCTATAATGGAGAAACATGATTATGCTTTGGTTAAGGTTGTGAAAAATTTCAGATCATACCTTACAGGTACTAAAACTATAGCATTTATGCCACACACAGCAGTCAAAGATGTATTTATGCAACAAGAGGCTTCAAGTAAAAGGTGCAGATGGATAGACAAGATCCAAGAGTATGGCATGGATATATAGGTCACAATGTTGGTTAGAGGCCAAAGTTTGGCTAAGCTAATGGCTAATTCAAATTTAAAGGGAGAAAAAATAAATGAGACAAATGTAGAAGATGCTCCTTCTCATTGCAAATTGATTGATGATGTGTGGTATAAAGATATAATATTTTACCTTGAAAATATGAATTGTCCACCATGTATGGATGAGAACCAAAAAAGAACCCTCAAGTTAAAATCTTAGATATATGTGTCATCCAAAATGAATTGATGTGGAGAAATCACGAAGGTGTGTTTCTCAATTGTCTAGACCAAGAGCAAGTTGATACAATCATGAGGGAAGGTCACCATGGAATTTGTGGGGGACACTTCAAAGATAAAACTATTGCCCATAAGATCCTTAAAGCTGGGTACTGGTGGCCCACTATGTTCAAGGATGTAGCATGGAAGATAAGAAGATGTGATGCTTGTCAACAATTTTTTGGTAAGTTAAAATTTGTTGGAGCACTTCCCCTTTTACCCCTCAATATTGATGCACCTGTCTAGCAATGGGGAATTGAATTCATTGGAGAAATACAAGAAAAATTTAGTAATGTATATAAGTGGATAATTGTGGCTACCATTTACTTCACCAAGTGGGTAGAGGCAATCCCTACTCGAAATGAAACCTCCAAGGTGGTGACTGATTTCTTGGTCAGCAACATAATAACCAGGTTTGGAGTGCCTAATAGGAATTTGGTGGATAATGCAATGTGTTTCAAGTCTCAAGAAATGTTGAATGTGTGTTCTAAATTTGGTATAAACCTAGTGCATTCGTCTCCATATCATCCCCAAAGGAATGGACAGAATGAATCAAGTAATAGAAGCCTAATGAATATTATAAAAGGGACATTGGATCATAATAAGAAAAGATGGGATGATAGTTTAAAATATTCTCTATGGGCTAATAGGATAACTTTCAAAAGATCCATAGGTAGGAGCCCATTTGAGCGGGTGTATGGAGCAAAGGTTAAGATGCCCATAAATATGGAATTATCATTCTATCAGTTGTTGCAGAGGATCAGTGTTGGGACCCCTATTTTCCATGTCTCAAAATTGTAAAATCATGTCGAATTCATCAAGATTTTCCTAATATGCCCCTATGTGTTTGCCTTGTTTCGTGTCCCTTGGAAAGTGTTAGAACTCTATTAAAACTCTAAAAAATTCTTGAAAAATTCTTAAAAAATCCTAAGTTTCCTTGGTATTATTGTCCCTGGCAGAGCTTTTGCCCCCTTCTGGATGTCGCATAGTCTCCCTCTAGATAAGGACATGCATCCACATCCCCCTTTCTTCCTCGCTTTCATGCCTTGGCCTTCTCAGGAACAACTTAGGCTTGGACTAGGATATGTCTTGGACCCCTTCCTAGACCCACTTTTCCAGACCCCTCTCTCCTTCTGCTAGTTTTCATTATTCCTCCTCTTCTACGTGGATTCCCTAGGGATCAAGATGAATCATATTCTACCTCAAAGTTTTGCATCTTATCATGTCCTTAACCTCCACATCCACATCCCTTTCCCAATGCCCATCCTTAACCCCCTCATTTCTCCACCAGCTTTCCTTTCCTCCTCTTCAACATGGATTTTATGTCGATCAGGATATGTCCTAACCCCCCTTGGATCCCTGTAATGTCTTGAACCCCACAAAAGTTATGCTTCCCTCTTCATATCTTTCTAGGCAGACTTATAGTGGAGAACTAGATAGTTCTAGACACCCCAATAGTCTCGCAATGTCTAGGACACCCCAAAACATCCACATCCAGTACCCCATCAAAATTTTGTAATTCTCAAAAAGGTGTAAAAAATGAAAAGCGATAATCACCCACAACTTCTAGATGGACTTGAAACCCATGCAAGTTCTCATTAATGTAAATTGGGTGGCTTACATTGGTGAATTTATGGCAGTTGGTGGAATTTTAGGGTTTTTCCACCCATTCCTTCATTAGATATGAATTGTAAAAGCTATAAATAGAAGAAACAAACTTATTCAAAGGGTTGGCTATTCATTCTATTCTCCCAAACAACTACAAATGCATAAAAGGAAAATTCTTCCAGATTATGGGGTTGTGATTCTAGTTCTTCAAGAAATTGACAAGCAAATGAAAGATCATATTTTTTAATGAACACCAGTATATTGTATGTCTCCATGACTAAGGGTGCAATTTAAAGGAAACACCTAAGCCATCGCTAGGGTTTCCTCTTTCCCTATTTCAGGGTATGAATGTAACTTTGAAACTGATAAAGGTGACACATTCTACAGCATTACCAGGTTGGTAACGGTCTCTTTTGAATTATATATGGATTTACATGAAGTTATGAATTCTTAAATATGCGTAGATTACTAGTATTATATGACAAATGTATTTTATACTATTAGGTCAATTTTCTTTTGTTTCTCCTATGTCATTTTCCTTTGATAAACTAGACTCTGTTGCCCATTGGATAGGCACCGATCTTGGAGGTGGTAACGAAACACATACACATTTAAATGAACACATCTTAATAGTTAAACACAAACCAATGTTTTTCCCTTATGCAAGAATGATCTTTTCATCAGCTTAAAAGATTTTTTTAGTGCATGTTACATCCCCAACTTTTGATTTAGCCTAATCTTACTTTTATGTGGTAAACAGGATAATTAACCTTAGATTAATGATTTCATGTTTGTAGAAAATATCAAGAGAAATCATTGATTACATAGATATTGATTAATGTTTATATTAAGCATGAGATTACTTATTGCTAAGATTATTTTATCATAATGATTTATGAATTAAATGATGATACACTAATCATGATTATATGGTTGTGAGTGTAACCAGGGAAAAGAATCTTTCCTCGAAGATGGAAGGAGAGTATCACTAGGCGAGAAGGAAATAAATGTTGGGAAAGGATTAGAATGTCATTTGAGTATCGAGGTTAAACTTTTGTGAACCCATGTAGGATAGGGTGAGTATAAGTCTTTTCCTTGTTTAGTCAATTTCGAATTCAACCAAGATCGGCAAGACAATTTATGGTCTCTTAATGTCATCAACATTGGTTCGACTAGTTAATGTTCTCAGAACATTTAAGCAGTCAATAGTAAACCTAGTTGGACGCCAAAGATTTCCTCTATTCACGTATCTATTTCTTTATTTAATTATGTGATTATTGTATAATTATTTGGATTATAGTTAGTATGGCAAAGAGGGGGAGAGGACTCGACCCCATATTCGCATATTGGTGATACTACCTTAATGATGGTAGTATAATTTAAGTGATAAACTAAGTTATTGTGATAATCCTAGTACATCATTTAGATGTAATTGATATCATGTTAAGCATAATTATTTATCAACCCACTTATAGTGGTCAAGCATTATATATATCAATCTTGAATGCTCTTGTAGTCCACCACCTCACCACCCACGAAATGTGGAGTGAGTGGGGTTGGTGTGAGCATAGCCAAAGTTTATCTTTTTGCAAATACTCCCAAATGTGAGATATGGCCTTTGAGGAGCCAAGAAACCTGCGAGTTGGCACGGCATATGCCAACTAATTTACCAACTTCAGTGAGAGGGTGGTGGTTATGGGTGAAGCGGGCAAATGCATGCGTAGAGTATTTTGTGTGGATGTTTTTGTTTGGGAAAAATCATTGTTATTGTTTGTTATTGTCTTTCTCTGTAGAGGTACAGATAGAAGATTTAACACTTGGAGCTCACGGGAAGGAGCCGAGCTCTCATTGATAGTCTTATCACTTAGCGAGTTGTACTCATTTGTGAACCTACATTCACAGGCATGACTGTGTTTATAATCATGGGTTATTTTGCATGATAATACCTTTGTTTCTTGGTCATTCAATAGTTAATCGATGGCAGTGATGATAGTATTTATGTGTTTTACATTTTGATAAGGCCTTCATGGTCGAGAGCACGTGTAGTGTTGTGTTTTTATAAATCATAACATCTATATGTTTAGGGCCTTCATGGCTGAGAGCACATATAGTGGTGCATTATTATAAATGATAACATTTACATATGTTTAAAGTTTTCATGGCCGACTACATGAGTAGTTCCATGCTATCATACACGTTAGCTTTGATGATAACTCTGTTATGGCTTATAGGGCTGAAATATTAGTAATATTGTGTTTTTATTCCATATCAATCATATGTATGATAAAGATTATTAAGCTGGCCAAGAGCCATGCTATATAATGATAAAGATTATTAAGATGGCCAAGAGCCATGCAAACTATAATGTTAACTATGTAAACAGGCCGCGAGCCAATGTTTTCTTTTAGGAAGACAAGACAGAAGTAAGGTCGATGGCCATACATAATGCAATGAGGAGACACTCTTGAGAGTCGATGTTTTTGATAGTGCAATGCCATGGTGGCTTTCGAGGCACATGAAATTACTAGTAAAACACTTGTTTGCTTATATAAGACTACATTTTATACCTTCAGGTGTAATCTTGATATAGGATAAGAGTATTAACACTCTTAGTAACCATGAAGGAAAAACCAATTGTTATTGGTAACAATGTAGGGACTGCATTAAGTGCATGTCAAATTTTACAAGTCAAGTGAGTAAGCTTTGACTGTCATTTTATTTCCATGTAGGAAAGAATATATAATTGAGAGTGAAAACTCATTATTGAAAACATATTATAGTTTTATCCCTTTAATAAATGGCAATGCTTTGTGGATGAAGTGTAGGGTCGCAAGAAAACCCTGTTTAACTCTTTGATTAAAAGACTATTTTCTATTGACTACTTACTAGCCTATAATGGTATATGTTATAGTCAATATGATTTGATGAAAATCTTGAAACAAGGTAACCATAGAAACCTAGACTGGGGATGGTCATAAAAACTGAAACAATGAACTTGCAAAAGAAAGCACAGGAAAAGGGTGATGTGGAATCATAGATTCCCTATTGCTTAACACCATAAGATGAATAATGATGCACTCCCAGAATCAAAGTCAAAAGTCCAAGATAGATGGATTATGGGAGAAATGAACCCATCTTTTCAAGACCTAGAAAGGTAAAATTATGAACATTGTAGGATGAGAAAGCTTCAAAGTCGAGTCGAGGTGTGTGAACATTAGACTACGTTCATTGCAAAATGTTTATGTATGTAAAACTTTGGCCAAAGTAATGCATTTGTCTCTGCATGCATTAGTCAGTTCACTATGCTCCAGATGGCATAATGCTTCCAGTAGTGTCAGACATAGTTAGAGTGGATCTATAGTTGTATGACCGTGAAGTATTATGAAGGACACAACACCAAATACTCAGATGGAAAACCAATTGCTTCCTTATATCTATTCCCTTCGTGAAGGGTAGGGCCGCTTCTAACAAGGAAGTTGTAATAGGGACCACCTGTCTATGGTTAGAGGAAAAGTACTCGGGTGATGCTCTCCTTTCCAAGCAGAAGACTAGCCGAGACTTATGAAGACAGATGTCAGTTCCAAATATAGTGCATTCTCTTATATGAATTGAAAGACAATATTAAGTGTAATTTATCATTGATGTTATGAGCAAAACATTGTAAATGTATAGTGAAAGTAAATCACTAATATGATATCTTTGGAAATGTTGTAAATTTCAGTTTTGAAATGTCTAGAAAAGATATGCATATCGAATTTGATTTTGATATTGATTATTACTTGTTTAACTCTGATTATGCTAATCATGACTTTAGTATTAATGGTAATTAATTTGGATAATTTTGGGTTAACAAGAGATGGCTTGTTACAGTGCAGTAGGTTAGTTTTGTTTCAGTGACAATTTTGGATTCAAAATTGTAGTTTGGGTATTGTTGCCCTGTCTTAGTGAACATATTTTGTATTGTTATCAATCCCAACTAAGGGATACCTCTAGGAACACCCTCCTTGGTCTAGCTAAACCAAATGTTAAGAGGATATTATCTGCTCCTAACCATTGGCCATTAATCATCCTTATCTTGTTGATGAACCCCTTTTTTCACCTCCTTGATGACATCCCTAGCTTTGGAGGTTGAGTAATGTTCTAGAGATTAGGGTAATCTATTTTGGAACCCAACAAGGTGTTAGCATGGTTATCTCTTTGTGCATATGAGTTTGATTTATGATATCATTTATTAGGATTTAGGAGATGTGACTAGGCTTATTCCTAGTTATGGAATGGTTATGACTTTATCTTCCTTGGTTAGAGAGGCTTACATCCATGTTGGTTATTACATGATACATATGTTTTATTTGATCTATAAGATGAGTAGTTGGGTGTTAAAGATTTTCATTTGGGGTTGTAAAGGATATCATACTTGTCATAGCTTAGCACTTTGAAGTGTTAGTAGAAGGACGTGATATGATTTATAGGTTTTCTCTCTTTGTTCTATGGCTACTTCCTAGAGGTTCATGTTCATATGATTTGGGAGAGTTATGGTGACATGTTCTAAGGGAATATGCAACTATTTGTGTTGCATGTGTAGATCATTGTGATCGTTCTTGGTACTACATGATTTTGATCATTAGCCACACCTTGGTTTAAGTGTTGATTGGTAGACTTAGTATGCCTTGATCTATTTTTAGATTTGACATTACCCATGCAATGGGAGTTCCTAGATACGTTCTTCATTGACAAGCTTTATACAGGCATCTAATGATTGCAGTATATGGGTTGGACATATTGTTGGCATGAGTTTACTGATGTTGTTAATACCTAGGAGGTATAGATGATTGGATGTATTGGCATATGCTATGGGTGTTATTTCCAGTCATGTGGGTTTTTACCTTTGACAACAAATTGGAGCCTTTGTTATCACTTAGATTTGATGCGTGTGTTCTTTGGATTGGTGTATCTTCACCTTGGCCATGTGTTCCTTTTCTTCCATAGGTGGCATGTTGGAGGATGAGAGGAATTCTTTCTTGAGATGATAGTCACCTTGGTTTTATTGCAAGTATCTTGACAGAGCACGAGAGCATGTTGGATATTCATGTGGTTTCATGTATGGCTATGATGATGTATTTCATTGATTGACCCTTATGTAATGTATACAACAAGAGGGAGAATGTTAGGAAAAGGGTGTGTTGTACACCTTGCATAAAATTGAAATATTTTAATTATGTAAAATAAATAAATATTTATATTTGAGGTGCATCTTAGGGTATGTGCTTAGCCACATTAAATATTTATTTGGGTCCATGTGTAAAGTTGTATATAACATTGAGTTAGTTATTTTATGTGTGGGTGACAGAATAATTACATAATATGTGGACATAAAGTAAAACTTAGTAACAAAAATTAAACGAGGGGTCAATGGTTTTGTGTACTCATGGCTTTGAGACACATGGTTTTTCCAATACCACAAGTTGTATTTGTGTGAGCATGAGTCTATAAAAGCAAGAACATGGTTAGGGTTTGGGTTGGCTAGTTGAGTGGGATGTCATTGTATTGAGTTTCACTTGTGAGTGCATATGTGACACATGGAACGGGATGTGTGGTTACATGCTTGGACACATGGAGGATACATTGGAGGAGCTTAATGTTTAAAAAGTATTCATGGGACTCTATAAGTGCATTGTAATGATTTATTACTGAATAATACATTGAGTGTGGATACTTTTGGAGGCTAGGTTTTTCCCTCTTGAGGGTTTTCTAAGGATATATCTTGTGTTATCTTGTGGCTTGTCTATTTGATCTTTGCATTATGGTTATTCTGTAAGTTTGTTTGCATCACATTATCTCTCACAGGGTTATGTACGAAATGATTTGATCAACTTGGTGATTTCCTAACAATAAGGATACTAGATATAACTTGTTATTAGGGAGACCATGGATTCACAGGATGAAGGCAATCCCTTCCACTTTATTCCAAGAGGTTTGATTCTTGCACCTTGGAAAGATCTATGTCACAAAAGGAGATACTGAACCTTTTAGTATGGTAAAGACAGACGCAACCAAAAAGAAGATAAGTATTCCCATTGACTACAAGCTTTCAATAAATAAAATTTCCATTCTAGATCCAAATCCTCAGTCAATACGCATAAAGAAAGTAGAATAATCTAACAAGATAACCAATAAGACAGAAGTAAGGACCTTCAAAAAGAGAGAGTCATCAAAGTAGAAACAGGTGGTTCCAAAAGAAACAACAACCAAAATTATGGAGTTATCGTAAAAAGAGGCCCCATTCAATTCCCTTTGGATGTATTTACAATCAATCTATTCCCTTATAATGAACAAGAGAGGACTAGTCAAGAAATCCCAGTCAAATTGAGTATAGGAGAAATTCCTCCAATGATGAAGTGATCTAGGATCGAGGAACAGTTTCAAACCACCACACTAGATCTCTAAGAGAAGTGGGGCCAGGAGCTTTTACTGATATTGATGAAGAAACATTAGAAACTTATACTCCTTTGACACCATCAAGAAAGATTTTATCAAGAAAATCATACGTACCTCAAACTCAGGAAGTAAGTGACTCTTACATACCACTTTCACCTCCTAAAGATACCTATGTTGGCACCTAGATTTTCAGCCCCATATTTGCACCATCTTGTCAAATTCCTCAAAATTTTCCTAATGGGTCCATGTGCCTTTACCCTGATTGTTGAACCCCTGATTTTGGTTGTCTGAAACCCTAAAACCCTAAAAATTTGGTTAAGTCTAAAATCTAATGGATCCTCCAAATTCTAGATTCTACATTTTAATTCCTATGGATCTGAAACCCCTCTCAAACATCTTGACAATATATTTTAAAATAACTTAAAGTATAAGTTTGTATTTATCTTATACTTAAATGTTATTTTAAAATATATTATCTTGTCAGGATTTCTAGACCCTCGGGGACTTTTGGACTAGGTCCCTACGGGACTTCAAGACCCGTAGAGACTTTTAGACTAGGTCCCTATGGGACTTCGGGACCTGCAAGGACTTTTGGACTTTTTCCAAAAGTTCCAAAATCCCTCTGTGACCCCATGTCCCTCATCTCTCTGTGACCTCAGGACCCACCAATGAAAGAGGAGCTTCTTAGTTCAAAATCTTTCCAGACCCCTTGATTTTTCAAGACGAATTTGGAGGTGCAAAAAATCAAATTTTCAAATAATTTTTTGAGGAAATAGCTAAGTATTTATGAAGATTCGGATCAAACTTTCATTTTTGACTTTCATCACTTTTGGTTCCGGCAGGATTTCGGGACCCATAGGACTTTTGGATTTTTTCAAAAATTCCAAAAGTTCCAAGTTCTCCCGCCGACCCGACAACTACCGAAGGTCCAGAAAAGCCCAAAAAAGTGTCATAATGTGCCAACAACTTCCAAAATTGCCATTAATGTGAAATGGTTAGCTAAAATTTATGTTTTTATTGCAGTTGGTAGGGTTGTTGGGGTTTTCCCGCCTATTTCAACCTTAGATCCAAGTTGTGAAGGATATAAATTGAAGATTGAAACTCTTTTCAAGGGTTGGTTCTTTGGTGGTGGATGGAGGTTGTGCATGTTCAATAATGTCTCTAGGGTTCCAAATCATGCCATGTCCAGTTGCAGAGAAGTAATCGAGTGGTGAAATAGATGAAAGATAGTGTGCTACTGTGGTCGAGCAGATAATGTCTTCATGTTCGTTTGTATGTATTTAGGGTTTTCAACTCGTCACATTTGCTAATAAGTTTGTTTTGGACATTTGAAAATGTGATAGCATTTTAAATAAATTACAATCTTTGTAATTGTCATTTGTTCTCTCCATTCGAATGCATGCAGTTCATATTGGATAACTAGTATGTTTGCAGCACAAAACTTGTCATCTGATACATCATATGCTTAGATCATTTTTCTTTGTTTCTTTTCCATTGTTTTCTTTTCTATCACCTTAGACTCTATAGCCTAGTTGGATTGGCACCGGTCTTGGATCCATCAAACCAATCTCATATCATTTAAACAAACATTTACCAATGGTTTAGGGGAAGGACCGTCGTTCCTATGCATGTACACTTGCATAGTTTGTATCAGCTATTAGGGGTTTTGTGACAACCAGTTATTCTTGGTTCAGTGATAGTTTTGGGATTAAGATAACGAGTTGGGTTTGGTTGTTCATTGGTTTTTAGTTGTTCATCTAGTTTGAACTCAATACTTGTTAAGGTATACCCCTTGGAATATCCCTCTAGAGTTTAGCTGAGCTCGAAGTGTAGAGGAGCCTACCCACTCCTGTAAGTTGGCCAAAATCACCCTAAACTATTGACAAGCCTCTTTCCAATGAACTTGATGACACCCCTGGCCTAGGTGATTGAGTAATGTTTTAGGTTTTTGGGTTGTAGTGATTTTGGGAACCAACATTTTGGCGCCATTATCGGGGATAGATTATTGTTGGGTTGGAAAGAATTTAAAGAATCTGCTAGTTGGAGAGCCTAAAATTATTTTGCAGCCTTGAAGATTGTCACACTTCAAGGTTTTCCTCTTTGGAAGAGGTGGCGACTCTATTGTCAAAAAACATGAAGAAATTTATTGTTGTCTACTATTGGTGAATCAAAGACCCCATTTCAAGGTGCAGCAGCTGGTAAATAAAGGTACACATGGTTTTCTTCCTAACCTTTGAAGTTTGTTGTTTATGTCATGTTGAAGGAACAAACTTGTATTCATCTTGCTTTCTGCCATGCATTGTAGAATGCTTTAGTCATGGCCAATTGGTATGAACATGGATACCCTAGGGATGCTCCTTCATATGTATCTTCTTATGTTGCAAACCCTAGAAACTATCTAGCTTTTGACTAGTTTGGCAATGCATATTCCAGTCATGGCTCTACATGCTATACAAACTAAAACTTATATGCACCCATGCAAAATCAAAATGACTTAGCAATGCAACAATGTGAAATTGATAAGACTAGACAGTTACTAGAGTCCTTATGGCAACAACAAGAAGAAACAGAAAATTAAATTAGGCTTCTAGAGTCTAGGGTGCAATCCAATACATTCCCTGCTACACCAAAAAATCAAATTGCTCAGTCCCTTTCTCCTCCCTTAGATCTAGTAAACAATCAAATAGACCTCTCATGGGTTGACTACAAAACACAAGGCATGCCAACCAAGGTCTACAGCTAGTTGCCCAAGTTTGATGGGTACAATATTTGGGAAGGGGACACACATGTTGTTTCATTTAAAGAATTCATGGAAAAACATCAATTTTAGGATGACGACATGTGGATGAGGTTCTTTGTTAAGTCCTTGCATGGAAAGGCAAGAGAATGGTTTCAGAGTTTTCCCAAGCAGTATTTTGCCTCATGGAATGAACTTGTGGTAACATTTGAAAATAAATTTTCCAAAGGTCTTGACCCTGTTGATCTTGTCATAGAGCTGGAAAAAATTAAAAGACAAGAGGGAGAGTCAAGCAAGGATTTTAGTCACAAGTTTGTTGTTTCTCTTTCCTACATTCCAAATGGTTTTAGACCTAATACTCTCTCTTGTATTGATATGTTTTTTGAAGCATATGAGAATGGACTGAATTATGTGTGGGAAGATTTCAAAATAACAAGTATGCAACAAGAATATTCTTCCCTATACTACATGGAGAAAATGAGAGATGACTACATAAAGGGTTTGTTGTCCACAAGTGCATGTGTTGTTGGTAATAAACATGTTGATCTGAACAGCAACAATGTGAATGCAAACGGTCAAATGACTGCAACATCAGAGGAATATGATTGTGTAGTCAGAAGGGTAGAAGTAGAAGTTGGTGCGTCATGTGACAACAATGCAGATAATGAGGACAGTGTATGCACCTACCTTTAGTTGGATAGCTCATCAAGTGAAAGTGAAAATGATGAAACCAATGGTGACTTCCAACCTAATATTGTGGTATGTGGCTCAATGAACAATGAGGATGTTGTGTACAAGGATGAACAGTCAGTGGGATCAACTTGTAAGGTTGATCATGTTGAGTATTAATAAGTAAGTAAAACAAGGGATGTGAAAGAAACTGGTTTCTT
This sequence comes from Cunninghamia lanceolata, assembly GCA_027924645.1. NCBI lineage: Eukaryota > Viridiplantae > Streptophyta > Pinopsida > Cupressales > Cupressaceae > Cunninghamia > Cunninghamia lanceolata. The sequence goes on from BSBN01000515.1 coordinate 4,921,782, forward strand.
GTTTGATTGGATGCCCTCCTTTGTTCCTATTTGTGATGATGAAGTAGTTGATATTTGCTTGCATGAGGTTGATGTAGAGGTGGTTGCACATGATGATAGCTGACCAGAGATAGTTGTTGGTGCAGCCATGGAGTTTAAATGGACGCATATGAGAACTTGTTTCTTTGGTGCAATGTATGTTGTCTTCCACATGCAGAGTGTGATTCATCTAAGCCACTGAGAAATGATAGAGAAATGAATATGGAAGAAGAAGTGTGTCATTAGTCTCGTTGCAACAGTGAGTATGAGACAACAAATTGCCAAGGTGAACTCGAAACAGAGAGACAATTGGAAGAACTTGATTCTTCATGTGAGGTGTCTCATGGTTCTAATTTTTGTGCCGATGTTTTAAATTTTGGATTGAATCATGATTATGATTCAGAAATTGAAAGTTGTAGCAGCACATGTGAAAGTTGTGTATAAGATCTTGGTGGAAATGCAAATGAATATGAGTCTTTCCATTTTGATGTGGAATGTTTATCAATTCTTGAATGTGTTGGTCTTGTAGTGGAGGTTGAGTCCTTTGTATGGGGCATTGATGTAAATGAGCAACAAGGCATGTGTACGCCCAAACTTCAATAGATGGTAGCCCAACTTGAAGGTATACCGGAGCTAGAGTCTTTCCAATTTGCTCTGCAAGATGAAGTGTGTTCTCTTATGGATCAGCAATGCATTCAGGCATAGTTCTCCTTGCCATGTGAATTAGAGGTGTTCTCCTTTTCCCTCAATTTGCATGAATAGGTTAGCAGGTATGACAATGTGGCAGTTGATGATGGACGCTTCCTTCCATCTGTCTCTTTTGGTGCTAACCTAGTTCTATATTGTTCACCCCTTCCGCTGGGAACAAACATGATGTAGTATGGAATAGGTTGAACACCTATTATTTTTGGCTGCCCTATAGCATTGTTTTCAATGGTGAAGTTTGTCTTCACATCATGTGTAGTGGTTGCAGATTGAATCATGCAGATGAAGGGCTTCAGTTGCTCCAGCTGGGTGATGAAAATTGTTTTGGTTTGAGGGAGATCAACTCCTTCATTTAGCTTGTCTTTGACAGAGGCAAGTAGTTTAATCAGTCTTGTATAGGTTTGACCTACAAGTGCCTAAAAATTTTGATTACAATCAACTTTCCTTTTGTGCCCTCATGCCTATGACTATATGTTATCTTGTATATACGCCCTTGTTGTAAATATGTTTTCCCTTGTTAGTTTTTTCCTTTTAGTCTGCATGGAGATGTTCTGGATTCTCATTGTGCCACTACTTGATGCACACCACCAACTAGAGCTAGTGTTGGCACTGAGATTTTCAACCTCATAATTATACCATCTTATCAAATTCCTCAAAATTTTCTTAACGGGTCCCTATGCCTTTACCCTAATGCATGCTGTTGAACCCCTGATTTTGGCTAAGTCTGAAACCCTAAAACCCTAAAAATTTGGCTAATTCTAAAATCTAATGGATCCTCCAAATTCTAGATTCTGCATTTTAACTCCTATGGATCCAAAACCCCTCTCAAACATCCTGACAATATATTTTAAAATACCTTAAAGTATAAGAAAGGTAAATGATAAAAGATAAATACAAACTCGTACTTAAATATTATTTTAGAGACCCACAGGGACTTTTGGACTAGGTCCCTACGGGACTTTGAGACCCACAAAGACTTTTGGACTAGGTCCCTACGGAACTTTGAGACCCGCAGGGACTTTTAGACTTTTTCCAAAAGCTCCAAAATCCCTCCATGACCCCATATTCCTCATCCCTTTGTGATTTGGGGACCTACTAGCAAAATAGGACCTTCTAAGTTCAAAATCTTTCTGAACCCCCTAGTTTTTCAAGATGAATTTGGAGGTGCAAAAAATTGAATTTTCAAATAATTTTTTAAAGAAAGGGCTAAGTATTTTATGCAGATTCGAATCAAACTTTCATTTTTTATTTTCATCACTTTTGGTTCCAGCAAGATTTCGGGACCTGCCAAGACTTTTGGACTTTTTCCAAAAGTCCAAAAGTTCCAAGTTCTCTCACCGACTTAACACTCGCCGAAGGTCCACAAAAGCTTAGAAACGTGCAAAAACTTCCAAGATTACCATTAATGTGAAATGGGTAGTTGAAATTTATGTTTTTATTGCATTTGGTGGAGTTTTTGGGGTTTTCCCACCCATTTCATCCTTAGATTCAAGTTGTGAAGGCTATAAATTGAAGATTAAAACTCTTTTCAAGGGTTGGTTCTTTGGTGGTGGCTGGAGGCTCTGTAGGTTCAGTAATGTCTCTAGGGCTCCAAATCATGCCATGTCCAGTTGCAGAGAAGTAATGGAGTGGTGACACAGATGAAAGATAGTGTGCTACTGGGGTCATGCAGATAATGTCTCCATGTTCCTTTATATTTATTTAGGGTTTTCCTCTTATCACATTTGCTAATAAGTTTGTATTGGACATTTGAAAATGTGATAGCATTTTAAATATATTACAATCTTTGTAATTATCAATTGTTCTCTCCATTTGAATGCATGCAGTTCGTATTGGATAACTAAGTATGTTTGAAGCACAAAACCTGCAATCTGATACAGCATATGCTTAGATCATTTTTCTTTATTTCCTTTCCATTGTTTTCTTTTCTGTCACCTAAGACTTTGTAGCCCAACTGGATTGGCACTGGTCTTGTCTCCATCGAACCAATCTCATATCATTTAAACAAGCATTTACCAGTGGTTTAGGAGAAGGACCATCATTCATATGCATGTACACTTGCATAGTTTGTATCAACTATATAGGGATTTTGTGACAGCTAGTTGTTCTTGGTTCAATGATAGTTTTGGGATCAAGATAACGAGTTGGGTTTGGTTGTTCATTGGTTTTTGGTTGTTCATCTAGTTTGAACTCAATACCTGTTAAGGTATACCCGTTGGAATATCCCTCTAGAGTTTAGTTAAGCTTGAATGTAGAGGAGCCTACCCACTCCTGTACGTTGGTAAAAATCACCCTAAACTTATTAACAAACCTCTTTCAAATCACCTTGATGACACCCTTGGCCTAGGTGATTGAGTAATGTTTAAGGGTTTTGGGTTGTAGTGATTTTTGGAACAAACAACTTATACACCTTGGACACCCTCAATGCAGGTGGAACATACTGATCAAGGATAAGCTTATTCAATTGATAATGAGTCAATAAACGCTCTAGAAGCTTCTTCTAGAGCTTTTATAACTCCAAATACCCAAGAACGGTAAACCTCAATACAATCCAATGACATTGATACATGGGAAGCATCACGATTTTAAATCACAATAATTGAAAGGTTTCCTGACAAAGATGAGCTTAGTGAAGGAGAATTTTGTAGAGAACACAAAATGTAAATAACCATAGGAGTAGATCCTGTTATCCTTGAATTACCAAAGAAATATATAGGATACTTCATAGACCTATGACCAAATCCAAGTGGCAAGACAAGCATAAGCTTTGTTCCCCCATAAGAGCACGGGGAGCCTCAGACCCCTTTCAAGTTGTTTCAATTCTTGAAATGTATCCAAAAATGCAATGAAGTTAAAATCTATATGCAAGACGAATTTGATCTACTCATTGATTTATTGAATTACAATGGAGTTCTACATTGGACTCCTCATCAGCAAGCCTATGAATCCCTAGCTCACAAATTACGCTACCTTGGAAGATCATAGAGTTGAGTCCACAAGAACAAGATAATCCTTCAGGACCCTACAGAATACAAGAAATTATCCTCAAGAAAGGTAGTACCAAGAATAAGAAGCATAGAAAGAAACACAAATTTCAAGATGATTGGAAGGGTCCCTATATAATCAAAGAGGATATTTGAAATGGTGCTTATCTTTTGTGCACTATGGAGGGTGAAGAGTTTGGTGAAACGGTTAATGCCTTTCACCTAAAGAAATATTATGTTTGAAAACCCTAAAAATCATAAAAACACAAAAAATATAAATAATTAAATAATTCAAAGAAAATCATAAAAAACATAAAAATCAAGAAAACTAAAAATATGCATTCCTCATTCTGTTTCATCATGCATTTGTGAGTGACACACTCTTGTTTATTTTTTTCTTATTGAGGAGTCTAAGGTTCCTTAGGTATAGGTTGACCCTTTGGGCCTTTGAGATTCCTTATGATCATACTTACCACAAATCATTTCCCTTTTACATTTCCTAAATTGAAGGCAAGCTCCTAGCTTTATATTGATCCTAGTCTTAATGAATCATGATGTTAAGTTCAAATGAAATTAGTACTCAAACGTACAGTACCTAATAGAAACTTGCAAGTAGACATTCCCTATTCCTCCTTAGCAAAAGGGAAGTTCGACTAGATAATGAAAACCATTGGTGGTGCTCAACTCCTTATCTTTCCTAGCCAAAAATGTTAGGGGGGTCATAACTCCGCAGGAAGCAATCAAGAAAATAAGAGTGCAAAAAAGGAGAGAGATCATGAAAAAGTCAAAAAGAGAAAATACAGAAAAAATTAAAAATGATGCTGCAAAATACAAAAAAAAAGAGAAGAAACAAACAAAGAAAAAAAGGAGGAAAAAAAAGTAAATAAGAGGATTGTTGATGTATATGCTCTCTGGTGGAGATAAGTCTAAGCTTGAAGCTACAAGGGTGGCACCTATCAGAGAAAATAAAAGTAAAAGAGATACAAAGCGCACACACGCACTAGCTAAGAAAAACTAAGAGTCTAGTTATCTTTAGGAGCATCTTCTGCTCTAGGGCCTTTCCTTTACCCCAATTCTAATTCTAAAAGGTACTAATAAAATTTGTTGCTTGTCTAATTTTAAATCTTATCAAAATGTTTTATCTAGCAAGGATCAGTATCTAGCCTTTTGCAAAACCAAAACTAGGAACTTTCCATCCCCCTCCCGTTCCTACATGAGTTCTTCACAAGATCCTATCTCAAGGTTCATTCAATATCCCTATGTCAAGTCAACTTTCAATCCCCTAAGTCTAAAATCCTACTTAAGAGCAGTCACAGTGTTTGTTACGCTTGCATACATGATATCACAAAGAGAAAATCAAAAGAAATAGCTCATGGCATAGCATAGAAGTATGAAAATGTGTTATCACATGTTCTTGTATCCATGCATTTCATGACACATCTCATATATTTTAAAAAAAACCAAAAAAACATTGCATTATCACTTTGTTGTTGTTTATAATAAGAAGCCTCAACTATCCATGTGCAAAAAAGATAAAAGAAAGGGGCATAAGATATCAAACACAAGTCAAACTTGAATGGAGTAATAATAGTACATATCAAGAGGGTCTAAGTTCAAAAACAAAAGTGCACTCAAGCGTACAAGTCTCCCCATGCAAGGGAAAAAAATTAAAACTTAAGACTAGAAACTTCAAGGATGATTCTAACGAATGGAACCATAATGGCTCCTACTCTGAGGCCTCCTTTGACTAGAATTCGACTTAGAAGGTCTATAATACATGTGAGAGTAAGAAGGCATCTGAACAGGAGCACATGAATAAGATGGACCTGTTGTCTAAGCCCACCATTGAACCCTAAGATTAGCCATCTCTCAAAGTAAGGCATTCTTAGCCTCAAGCACACTAATCCTAGCTCATTGAGAAGCAATGTCCTAACCTGTGTGATAAGTAGGAGCTAAGATATATGTATAACGACCTGCTAAGGATGGCAAGTGTGCATCAACAAGGAGAATCTCCCTTGATCGATCGATAGTAGGAAGTAGCATGTCTAAGGAAGCACTATGAAAGAGGTCTCTCCATCCATCTTCCATAACTATGAAGAGATAAGGAAGAGATAATGATTCGGGAGTTAATTACATGCCAATATGTCATAATGATCAAAATAAATGAGAAGAAAAGAGGAAGTCAATTGAATACTCATGAGGATGAACTAGTTGCTAAAAGGGATCACTATGCCTCATATCCTCCTCTAACAACTCTGAAAGTATACCATGCACATGTCTAGGTGGAGTTGCCTCTAGTGTTATCTCCTCCACGTCTATAAGGACCTCTACATACCCATAGTCACGTTCCTCCTCATTAGGATCATAGTCCTCATCTATAGAATCATCAATCTCCTCCTCAATAGCAACAAGTCTATGAGATAGAGGTGTATGCACTTGCCTTTGAACAACCTCATGAATAGGCCTAGTAATTAGGACCCCAAGAACTAGAGGAACCCAAAAAAGTGTCTTATGTTGAGCATCAACCAACTCCTTGGAGTACTGGTGGAAATCCTCAGGAAAGTTCTCTCCAAATTGATGAAGAACCCTAATGGCATGATGAGCCTCAACCGAGCCATCCATATCGGTCAAATGGCTTACCCCTCAACAATAGTCATGTACTACCTTGTCACCTAGCCATAGCCCCTCCATATCAACATAGGGGTCAAAAATGAAATCAAAATCTATAAGCATAGCCACAACATGGGTGGTAGCATGCATGGCTCTTGATAATCTAAGATCAGAAAGAGGCACACTCTTCTGAGACAAAACAATATTATCTAGAATCTAATTCATAATGAGAAATAGATTACTGAAGGCAAGGGCACCTTTTCGTGAGATACGGTATAGGTATTGGTACACCATAGCAATAATGTCAATCCCCCAAGAAAAAATAGAACCACACTTGAGCCTCTAGATGATTGATGCCTAGCACCACCTGAGAAATAACAGACCCCTTCTCTCCTGATAAATGAGATGCAATCAATCCAATGAAGACCTTCCACAAAGCAAGGATTGTGAGGCTAGGAATTGAGGTTAACTGAACACCAAGATAATCCTTAGGATAGTTAACCCCCATATAAGCATCCCAAGATAATCTTTCCCTCTTTGTTTCACTCTCAAGAAGAGCAAGCTGGTCACCTCTAACAAGAACTCCTAAGATATGATAAACATCATAGAGAGTAATTGACCACTCTTCAGATACCTGAGGAGAACGAAAAGTATTTCAATCAGCATCCCAATATGTCAAAATGTCATAGCATATGCGAGAAGCAGAATGTACGATGGGAACACAAGTGATCTTCTACAAACCTATCTTCTTCAAGATAGTAAGATCTTCAGTAGACAAGGATTCAAGGGACTCCATAAACCAAAATTACTCACAGGTTACATTCCACCTAATGTGCATCTCCTATCAAAAACAAAGAAATAGCATATTAGATAGTTGGCCAATCCTAGAAAATCACCAAAAAAGTATAAAACATTCAAAACTTTCACAAAAAAATCATATATCAACTAAACATTGCAATAAATGAAGAATTTAGTGGCAATAAGTAGAAAAAGCTAAGTGACGAAAGTATCAAAGACTTCAAATTTTCCATCTAAATAAGCTTCCGGTGGGTCACCCCTTTTACTAGGGTTGATCTACAAGGGCAACCTGGAACTACAGGATGAATCTCTAGGGGTGATTTGCCCTGGTGAAAGGGGCAACCTTGCCACATGCCTAAGCATGATAAAACTTGCTTAGAAAACATTAGAAATGATAAAATTTTGACAAACAAAAACTCACTAAAGGACAAGAAGCAAAAATCTAGGCCATTACAATGAATAAACTAGAAAAAGAGTAGATTCTTTGCAAGAAATTAACAAATAAAACCTAGGGTTTGAAAAGGAGGTTTTCTCATTTCTTTTACCTAATGTCCAGTAGGGGGAAGATTAAAAGCCATAGCAATGATCTCCTTGTTGAGCTCTCTATGTCGCCTATTCACTCTCATGATTTTGTCATTGTTTGATCACTCTTCACCTCTTTCTTCTTCTCATAGTTCAGCTTGCATTTAGGCATTTGATTTGTTTTAGCTTTTGTAGTGCTTGTCATGTCTTTATTTTGTGTGCATTTCACCCTTACAAGTCCTTAGGGAGAAACAAGATCACTCAAGTATACCTCATGCATCAACAATACGTCTTTTGTTTCTATTACATTGATTTATTTTAAAAGCATCATTATGCCGAATTAACAATGGATATTTCAAGAACAAACGTGGGACATCGGAAACCTGTAAGAGCCTAGTTTGGGAATGGTACCTACATTTCATGTAGACTACCATCCTTGAGGGGCGAAATATGTAAGTATCAAAATGATGCATAGGCCTGAATGGCAACCCGAGGATGAGCTATAGTCCTAATCATGTACATGTAAGCATAAATATATATACACCTCATGGAACTGTTCCTCTTAGTGACATGTCTTGGTTCATTTTTCATTTTGTTTGTGCTTTTCTAACCTTTGGACTAACCTTCTACGATTTTGCACACCTTATGGCTTATTTTCTAACCAAAGTTCAACAAGTCACTTTTATCGCTCTCTAGCCCAAATAACCACACCAATCCACTTCACAAGAGGGGAAATTCATGTTCCCTAGGGGTATTTGCATCATTTCAACCCTTTAGAATCTTCTAATCAACCTCCTAATTCCATCCCTAACTTCAATTTTATTATCATTTTCTTCCATTCTGGGTCAGTTAAATCAAGATCTCTAGGGTTGACTTGCCTTGGTGAAAGGGGTGACCCACCTTGCAGAGATCCTATGGCTAGTTTAGGAATGCAAAAACCATTTTCACACCTCCTAGATCATTCTCCACCCCAAAAACCACATGTCCAAAACTTCCCCCATGGGTCGCCCCTTGTCACTAAAGGATCTCGTTGGGTAACCCAGCCACTTAAGTAGGATCTCTAAGGGTGACTTACCTAGGGGAAAGGGGCAACCCACTTCCTGAAATGGAAACCATGTCATCTTCTAACATGTGTGATTTCTTCCAGTTCTAGCCAAAATTTGCTCCAAATTAAACCCTAATTGTGTGAGTCACCTTCCCTAACCAATCATCAACTCCTCCTGATGGACTCAAGACTCCCAATTACTCCATTCTAACTCCAAATCAATTCTACTCATCTCCCAATCAATATGATGCTAACTCCATTTCCTCTTCTGTGATAGGCTATCAAGGTTGGTTCACTCCCAATCAAACCCAGTTCACTATTCAATCAATCTTGTTAACTCTTAAATCAAATGAGTTAAATGTCCAATCATCTCCACCATTGTTGTGCTCCTCACACCTATAAATACCCCCCTCCTCTATGCATTTGGGGACGCAACTTTACTATTGTTTCTCTTGCTTTGCTTTCTCTCCATAGCATTTTATGCTTATACAAGACCCTGTGAGCCTTTTCATTTTTTGCATTTAGCTTCATAGCTCCAAACCATTGCTCTTCGTAGGCATTCTAATGCCGAGTTGATCTCAAATATTCTAAGCTTCAAGCCATAGTACTTCATAGGAATTATAATTCCCATTTGTTATCCAAGCTTCCATTTCATTCATCTTGCTCCCATCTTCACTTCTGTTGCCAAGAGGAGAACCCCGTTGTTGCGGAGGAAGAGAGAGGGTTGCCGAAAGGACTTTTGAGGGCTAAATCCAGGTGTTTCCATCTTCGTCATACAAGGTTTTTTATGTTTTCAAATAGTAATTAGCTCACACTTTCACTATTGGGAAAGTAATCATTTTATTACTCTTTCCTTGATAGGTCTTTCTTTGATTCAATTAGATTAGCTTTATTTCATTCATTAGATTATATCCATTTCAATTCTTGCAATTTCAATTTCTTAGATTAGATTCAAAATCGCTCCATGAAAACCATGAAAATATAGGATTAGATTGCATATCAGAAAACACATATAGTTAAATACATATTTCAATTACTAGTTAATTTGACAACTTATTCTATTTGAATTTGGAAAAAGGAATCAAAAGTTGCTCTGCATACATTTAAGGTACATTTCATAAGAAAATTACAAAAACATTAGGAAGATTTAGAGAGAGAAACAAGAACAAAACCCTCAATCTCATCATGAGGTGCACATCAAATCAAATCAAATCAAATCAAACCTTCAAACATAGAGAACAAAACCCTCTATCACCTCATGAGGTAAATGCAAACCAGCTCAAACAAATCAAACAAGGAGAAATTCTCGATATTATCACAGGGTAAACATCAATTCAAACATCAAACACATTTAACAACAAATAACACTTCCCCCTATTGTCAAGCATTCAATGTGCCCATGCATTAGGGAAGATTGGATAAAATACATCCTCGAAGAGATTGGGGAAAACTTCCCCCATCCAATTCAACAATAAAACACAAAACGAGCAAGGCAAGAACTAGAACACCAATAACAAATTAGAGATCAACAACCCTTGATTCAACATGTCTTAAGAGACCAAGAAATAAGACTAGAATGACAGAGACTTATCAATGATCAAAATAGCCTTCGTGATAGGCTAAGGAGACTTAGGACTCATGACCCTTCGGGTCATATAATCATCGCAACTACAACAATCAAGTGTCTCCATAGGAATAACCATCAGAACATACACAGCACAAAACCTAATTGCCATCTACGATGTCCTGCTCCCTGAAGAAAGAGAATAGAACAACCCCTCCGTTTGACCTCTACTCCACTGGCTCTTGCCATGTGAGCAAGAGTGACTTTGGAGGCCACCTTTAGCAAGGAGGACGGTTCATGTGTCACGCTAGACTGTGACTCATCCGTAAAATCATATGGGTTGCATTCTAAATGATACACAATCAAGTATGATAGAAGCTCAATATAGACTTCCCGTTATGTGCTTAGTTATCCAACACCCATCATAATAACAGAATCTCATTAAAGAGATGATATCCACCCAAACTAAGTTGGGAAGTCAAGTAAAAATATACAATCTTGTTAACAAGACAATCTCCACCCAAACTAAGTTGAGTCAAATAATGCAATGGAAGTCAAAACATTCCAAACATGAAATCAAGACTATCATTCTCAAATTCACTGAGACACTAAAATACAAAACCACTATACTCATAATGAGTGACTAAATCAGTAAACCTCCAAGATTAACATATTGAGGCACTCTAACATGTAACTATACGAATTACTACTCACTAAGGAGTCACAAATACCATTTTATAACCATACAAGTTTTAATCTCATTAAGGAGACAATTCATTACCAAACAAAATTGGAATCACATATAAACATTAAGACAATCTCATCCTAACTAATCCAGTCAAAAAAGCACACTTGGCAATATCTATTGACTTCTAAGCATTTGTATAGTCAAAACAATGTATAACACATCAATCTGCACCTTAGCTATGGGCTTTAGAAACATAGAGAACAAAGACATTAATTTTCAAAACACTCTTTCATAGTCTCCCATTAAATTTCTCATGTTTTCTCTTTTTTTAACTTGTTGGTGTTAGAAGAAAACACTAATAAAACATGTTTATTATAATATCAACATAGATACATAGTCACTAATTTAATCATATCTCAAAATTCGTAAACTTCATATAGCTATATTTTTGTGAGAATTCAACCATCTTGATAGTGTGCTATCTAAAAAATTTCAGAGCAACCAATTTATAAAATTAAAAAATGATTAATAGGTAAACATGTTTTGAAAGGGCTTGAAACCTTTTATCATGCAAAGCAACAACCTAAAGGAGCTGAACCATAGCACAACTGCAATCATATTGTTGAAAAGAACCACAAACCAGTAAAACAAAAAACAAATGGGTCAAAAAACTATATGTTACCTGACCTTGGCCTAGAAATCTGCACACCCTTGACTCAAGTATGGGAATCAAACACAATTTTAGAAAGACTTATCTTCCTTCTTTGAACAATCGTCTAGGATACATCATTATCTAGATCCTCAAATCTAGGAGAGGGGATATCTTCTAATGTTGCCTCTATTAGAGATGTTTCACACAAGGAGGAAGATTGTTGGCCCGAGGGAAAAAGTTATTGCAACCATAAGGACTACCATTTTTTTATGACAACAATTTTCACTTTACTTTTAAATTTACCCCATTCTAAATTCACTTGATTTCATGTAAATTCTCAAACATACTTCTCCAAATCAGTAAATGACATTAAGTATAGTCATAATCATGTTGTGGATTCATTTATACAAAAACCCAATAAAATCAATAACCCATTTTACCACAAAACCTTCTTGGTAGATTATCTCTACACTAAACATTCTAACACAACATAGGATTTCAAGCACCATTAGATTCTCAATTGAAGTATTAATTTCACTTTTCTTAGTTTAAAATTTTATTCATAAATTATTTTAAAGAAGTTTCAAATTTAAATCCACTTGATCTCTTATCTCTTATCTCTTCTTTAGATTTCCCTGTGTCTCTTTCTACACGAGAAACCCTAAATTTCATCTACTTAAGATTTTTTTGACAATTTAATTTCAATGGTGTTTTCATATCACTCTATCATTCTTCACTATCAAAATATTTTTTAAATTGAAATCTTAATTCCTAATTCCCAAAAATTAACAAGTTTCACATTTTTTATTAAACAAAAAACACTCATAATATCAAAACAAACATCTAGGATCTTAAATTATTTATTAAAACCCAATTGAAATCTTTGTTAAAGCAATTCCATGTCAAAATCTTATCTCAATATCTTTAGTAATTTGAAAATAAATTGATGAAGAACCAAACTCTCAATCAAAATCCTTGAACTACAATAAAAGCACTTCAAATTCTTCAATCTTCAAAACCATGTATATTTTCTTACTAAAATGTGATAATCTGCTCCAAAAATATCTTTTATAAAAAAAAATTCTTATCTCAAATTTTTAATTTTAAAATCTTAAAATAAGATAATAAACAATTATCTTAACTAAGGAATTTCAATTAAAATATTATTATTCTAATTTTTGCAATTCACTAAAAGCAATCAAAATTTTGATTCCAAATTTAGTAAATAACTCTTCCGTAGTCTAAATATAAAAACATGTTTTTATTTCAATTTGTTAGCTTTTACTAATTTACTCAATTAATCTAAACTTAAAAGCTTGCACATTTCAAAATCAAAGTAGACAACTTGTTAAATTAACTTATCAATTTATTTTTTATTTAATACTAAAAATACTTGCAAAATTAATTAAAATTAACTTATCGATTTAATTTTTATTTAATACTAAAAATATTTTTTCATATTCTCAAATTTTAGTTTGAAAATCAAGATAATAAAATTTTATGCTTTATCAAAAGAAATATAGTAAAATATTATTTCTTCCCTTCATGCATATCTTCTTAGAAAAGCATGTGATATTAAAATATTTGTTTTTTCATTAATTTAATAATAAAACTCATTCCAAGAAAATGCTCAAATTAAGAAGGTTGTGGCTATTCTAAAAAAGTAATTGATGATACTTGAACATGACTTGGAGGTTGTGAAAAGTAACCTAGAGGAGGTCAGCAAGAAAAATCAACTAGAAGATGTCAACAATATAGCAAGTTAAGAAAGCATCGGGAAAAGAAAGAGCATTGAAGTGCAAGATAGTCCTAGCAAGAGGACTAGAGAGCAAAAGAAGAAACAAGGAAGTAAAATAGAGAGGTTGAGGGAGATACCCTAGCTTTTAAAATACAAGATCTATAACAAGAATGGGAGGCAACTAAAAACTTCAATGACCTTGTTCAGTAAATTTATTTTTTGTTGACTGTAAGTTGACCATCGACTAAGTTTTTGTTATCTATTTATCTGGTTCTATGAAGCCTAGGTTGATTTTTAGGCTTGGTTCTTTCTTAGTTTATGTGTTGTGCTTTTAAATTCTATCTTTAAGTTATGGCCCTTTCAAAACCCTTACTTTTACCCTTACCAAAAAATAATAATAAAACTCTCATAAACTAATTTTAAAAAATTATATACCTTTAATTCTCAAATAGGATAAATATAATAATTTATTTTCCTAATTTCCCATTATACAATTTGCAATATTTAAATAAATTAAAACAAATAAAGATTGTATCTAATTTATTTCCTTTTAGAAATTAATTAACAAAATAAATAATTAAACTAAAGTAATTTTGGGCAGGGGCCTAGCTCGATTGGCGAGAAGCTTCTTGTGGTAGGCACGAGGTCACGAGGTCCAGTCTCCCCCCTACCCACGCGATATTGTACCTAATTCATAGCTCCAATCAAAAGTGTTTACCCATGTTGAATTAAAAAATAAACTGAAGTAATTCTATGCACTTATAAATTAATGATTATTATTAATTTATTCTTCTAACTAATTATCTTATCTAGTTTAATTAATTAATCTTTTCCATGCAATTAAATCATAGGTGAAATATTTCAATACTAAAACCTAGTTCACTTTCCCCTAGTACATGATCTTGTTGCATAACACTACAAAACGCCTTAGTAATATTGTTAGATAGCCATAATAAATCTATAGTCAACATTTAATTAATTAATCATGTCGAAGTAAATAAAGTGTTCAACGAATAAGCACACAAGGAAGTAAACACTCTCTTCAAAGTCACATGTCACACAATCCATTCACTAGCACTTCGAATAAATATTATATTCATGTATATTTGTTCAAATATTTTATTCAAAAGGGTCAAAATGAAGTATGTTACAATCATTCCCAACCCAAAATTTTAATATTTGCTTTAATAATGTCCTAACGTCTTGTTTCCTATGCTTATTAGGCACTTCTAATTGAATAACATCGACAATCCCCCATCATTTTTTCCTCATGTTGATGACAGATCATGGAGTGAGATCTAACATCGATGCAAACAAAACTCACATAATTTTTTTCATATAAGTATTTCAATCATTATCATTGACTGTGAAAACCTCATGTTTATTAATAATATAGCTTCTAGATAGCAAGAACTTTTGTTTTGAAAGCATATAAAAACCATGTCCATAACTAGTGGATAGAATGAATTAAATTCCAATTGATATAGTAATATAACACTTCCCCATGAAGAGTGCATAGAAGAAATTAGTAACAAATACATCTTTAGAGGATCGACTCTTGAATGACCATCAAAAATCTCCTTAGTATGAGTGTTTGGCTCCTTACCTACACTTAAATTTGAGAGGTTAGAAAGAGTTTTAGGGATCATGGTATCCCAAATATATTGTTATGGGTCATTAAAGTATACAAATAGGTTCCCATTTAAGTAGGATTTTAACTCCCAAATTTGTTCTTAGAGAATGATGAATGTTAGATATTCATAATCCTAATGTGGTCCCTTGGATTGAATGCATCTAGGATTATTCAGGGAGTCAGTCATGATTTTGCGACATGTTTTTTGCACAACCCATGTTGGGATCTAGTCCTTGACAAGGAGAGTTAGTAAAACAATGATTGGAAATAGTATAAAACTAATTAAATTTAGCCTCCAATTTTTGGACCACAATTACGATAGTGGTCATTAATTTTGGAAAATAGCCATGTTAATGGAAGGATAGAGTGGATTCATATGGATTACATAAGTTGGCTAAAAATTCCTATGAGCCTTGGGTTTCAAAGACACAAATGTTATTGATCTATCCTAGTGGGTAGTATTTTTGGGTTTGAACCTTGTAAGAAAAGTGGTAGATGTATCATGACCATTTTGCCTGTTGAGCTTATTAACCTCATTTTTTTGTGTACATTACAACATACACAAAGGGATTCATAGATGGATATAAAGAAGAATCACTTGAAATGGAAGTAATGTGACATTGATCAAAGATGTGGAAATTAAAGGTAATTGAAAGGGTAGAGACTACATAGGAATACATGAACCCCTTAGTAAAGAATTGCTTGCACTAGTAAGAGTGGACATAGGAGCAATAGGCGAAATGATCATATTCAAGGGTGATGTGGAATCACTAGCATGGAATTTCTAGCGACAATCGAGATTCTCAGGACTACTAGTTTAAAGTGTGCCTTTTTTTGTAGTGTGAGAAATTAATAAAGCGAATATGTTTGATTCTCGTGTACTTGGAGAGGGAGGTTGGTCATGAAGTAATGAGGATCTATATCTAAGTATCTTAGATAGTTGTGAAAAAGGATAATCCAACTCTATGGGATGGATTTGATTCAATAGAATTTATGCTATCTTTGTGGTATTAACCTCATAAGACCTAGTGGGTGGGTGTTCAAAACTTATGTAAATGGTATGCATGGGTTCTTCAATCTTATTCAACCCATAAAGGAGGGCTCTCTATGAATTCTATCCACATGGCAAGGTATTAAGGATGAAGGAGAGTTGGGCTCATCATCAATGATAATGCTCCCACATTGTTGAGAGACTCTTCTACAAATCTATGGCCAACTAGCGTATGGGACTTCCATGGGATGAAAGGAAAGTGTGTTTAGGGAATGAGTTGTAAAGAGGGAGGTGGAAAGAGGGTGCTTGTGAAATAAATTATTTCTTTCAAATGGTGGGGTTGGTGTTTGTTGAATAGGATGTTGATTTCTTTGGAAATGGTTAGTGACTTCCTTATTTTTATCAAGGATGTCCCACTATTTTTTAATATGAATGAATGGAGTAAAGTTCATGAAGACTAGGCCATAGAGTTTTAAGAATGATAGAATCATGAACCTTGAAAAAAAAAATTGATTATTGAAAGGGCCCCAACCCTTTTCTAAATATTAGAACAAACACTAGTTTGATGGGTTTTAAAGAAATGATCTGATCTCTATTCCCTATTAATGGTAATAAAAATATTAGGAAGTTTTAGGAAGGTGTTTTGCTACCGGTCATTTGGCCTCTGGTTGCCCACTCTCGTGGCGTAAGGGGGCTGCTACTTGGTGGAAGGACGCTCTCTTGGATCACCTGACTATCATGCTTCTCAGGAGGATGATTCGTCTCAGGGGGGATGTTTCTTCTGAGGAGGTTGTGATCCCTTCTAGGGCTGCTACTGTGGAGGTGGCGATGGCTGATGCTGCAGTTCCCTCGCTTTCTCGGGATTCTTCTGAACACTTTTTAGCTCATTTAACAGCTCCTCCTAGTTCGGGCAAGCCCACTACTCCCATTATGGCCTCCTCTTCTTCGATTTTGCCCTCTTCGGACTCGACATCTTTGCGAGCGGATTCTTTGGCGTCGATTGGGGCTCTTCATGGCCCCTCTTTGCTCATGCCTTCGGGAGAGGTCTCCCTCTTCCCTGATGTTGTTGACCTTGTTTTTGTGCCTTCCAGGGCTGTGGTCCAACATAAGAAGAAAGGTCCTTTGCTATCTAGTGGCAAGGGAATTAGATTTGGTATGGTGGGATCTGGTGTTGTGTAGATCCTTTTTGTTTTCTCTCCAACCGGGCTGCTATGCCTATGATGTCAGTCTGTTGTTCCTGGTCTGCTGCTTCTGTGATCAAGTTCTTTTGTTTGTTGATTTCATCCAGCTTAGATGCAGTTGTTCTGTTTTGTCTCTTGTTTTTCTGCCCTTGTGGCCTTGTTTGTAAAGGGTCTAGCCCCTGGTCAACTACTTATCTTTATCAAAAACATATCGAGTATGAAATTTTAATCCTCCAAGTGGTAGTTATCTCAATGCATTTATTCATCAAAGAATTTGATAAAAATCATGGAAATTAGTGCTAATACATGTATTTTTTCATGAATCTGATAAGTTTATGTGCCCTTAAAATTTTAAAAATATAATTATATTATTTGATAACTCCTCTAATTGGTGAATATAATTCTGAGATTTTGTAAAAATTTATCCAATTAACCCAAAAAAAAAAAAAAAAAATAGCCCATTTAATAAATAAGAACATAAAACTAAAGCTATCCTAAGTGACCAATTAAAATTTACAATATGATGTATGGATTTAAAAAAAAAAAAAAACATAGCCCATTTAATAAATAAGAACATAAAACTGAAGCTATCCTAAGTGACCAATTAAAATTTACAATACGATGTATGAATCAAGGTGTAACACTAACGTTAGAATAGACACTTATATTAGTAACCTAAACTATACAAAGCACATAGGTCAAATAAAATAAGAACTGTTCTAAGCTTAAAGCCTGTAGTTATTTAAAAAAATGGAATGGAAGCCACTTACCGATCCAAATATAAAGTTATCAAAATCACCTCTGTTAATGTTCAAATAGTAAGAGAATAAAGAGCCCTGTTTAATAGTTAAAAAGTACAAATTATTTCAAAGAAAACTATGTAATTCTATATTCTAAATAGAGTACATGCAAAATTCGGAAGTCACAAGTTGCAAAGAACAAAGAACGCTTCAAATATTGAATTTTTTAAAGAATCCTATCTTTCGCTTAGGCATGAAATAAATCTTAAAGAAAATTAAAAAATTAACATGAACTGAATATGAACATAAGAAATCAATGATCCTTCTCGTCATGGACAGAAGAGAAGGATTAAGATCTACCAAATTCAATATAATCATAATGAATATATGGATTACATTCAAATGAATGTATTTCCCTTGAGGACGTAACGAAGTTATTCTTCAGTTTCCTGCCATGAAGTCCATCACCCAATCCACTTATAATAATAAAAGGAAAAAGTGGGAGATAGAAGAAAAAAATGGAAAGAAATAAGAGTAAATCCCGTGAGCTTCTAAGACCTATTAAAGACAAGTAGGGAACAACCATGACCAACTAGCAACTCTTCCTAGGCCTACAAAAACATAAACATAACTCAGTAAATGTAATAAAGATAACTCCAAGAACTCACATTCTAAGGACAAAAGAATAGAGGTTTGGGGGCCTATTTATAGGACCAAATGATCCCCAAGGTGGTTATGAGCTAATTGAAATAGTCTACATCTAGAGCTAATTGAAATAGTCTACATCTAGATGCAAGGGCTAAAAATAGCAAAAATAGATTGTCCGTGTTATAGGAAATCTTGGCGGTTTGGAAAAAATTGCTACGAAAGTCTTGGTAGTTGCCACTAAACTATGGGAAGCCGATTTTTAGAAGGAAGACAAAACCTCGTGTCAAAGAAGAGTATAAGAAGTTTCAAAAACTAACAAGAAGGTTTTGAGGATTTTGGAAAACAACATAGAATGTAGGGGAGGTTTGGGCCAAACCAACCCTAAATTTTAGAGCAATCCATAATTAAAATGAATGCTATGTGACCCCCAAGAAAGAAGCCCAAACTACCTCAAGAGATTGTAAACTGCCTATAAAGTCTGTGATTTGGAAAACCTCGAGGGAATTCCTACATGTTTGAATCAAGCCACTCCTAAATCCTATAACAAGATAAAACTGGGAAAATCAAGGTTCCTAAGAATCTGGTGGGATTATGAAGCATAGGGGATCAAACAAATTATTATTTCTATGTTTTCAGGTTTGCTGAGTTGATTTATGATGGTTTTGAACTTTTAAAGACCCACAATGAATGGCGAGCTAATTTCTCTAAGTACCTAAAACCAACGCATACTTGACCAACAAAAGGAAATATTAGAATAGAGCTGAGTGTTGAAAGTGTGAAAGAGAGATTTTTGAGCCATTAATGAGTGTTGAAGAGAAGATATACAAGGACAAATATCTCTGTGTAAGTTATAGTAGCATTGGGAGGGCATATAGAGAGTCATACTGGTGTGAATATTTCCATGCAAACTCTAAAAACCATCATAATAAAAAAAAATGTATGTGTACTGCTACAAACTGAGAAATGACTTGAAACAAAAGGAAATTTGAAAATAGTTTATAAACGTACAAAAAATTAAGATTATAGGATAAATTGATGATATGTAAGAGGAAATAGCAGTAAAATTTTGAGTATCAAAAAGGCGTTAAAATTGGCTCCAAATCAAAATGAAAAATGTGAAATGGTGATGAGAACAAGAACAATACAGGTGTTAATTTTTTAGGGGAAATGACAACCATAATCTGGAAAATGATGTACATCAAAAAATAGTGCCAAAGGGAGAAAAATATGAATCAACAAAGAAAGAAAAGACAAGCAAAAGGGTAGCACATGAAACAAAGGTAGATCAGTTAATGTAAGATCATAATATGCTCATGGAAAAGGATTCATCATCAAAATTTTGGACATCAACGTGTAACATCTAAACAGTCCATTTCGAAGTGTTTACAGCTTAGTCAATGGTAAGAATACTGCTGCGTTTGAAATTTTTCCAGTTGTTTAGAGGTATCTTCATTGTTGTTTGCTAAGGCCAATGGTTGTTGGGGGAGAATTTTTCCATAATATGAGGATGTGTGCATAAGTTCCATAAAAGGAATTTTGCGAGGAATGGCATTAATTTCTTCAGGAAAATCCCATTGTATAGGTTTTCAGCGGCAGCATACTTGTGTTTTGGTTTATAGGAGGAAGTTTGGTATGAGGTTTTAAGTTTGCGGTGTTTTTATGTAGATTTTTTATTTTAGTTGTTCCAGGTTAAGCATTAAGGTCATGATTGGATGTTAGGAGAAGTTGGATAATTGGATAATTTGTGATATTCTTGAGGAGTTTTTCCTATGGGTAATGCTTTATAGTGTTTGGAGTGGTGATGGGGTCTTTATGAGATGTAATTTGTTCTATAATTTACCTTGGTAGAACTGGCATATTGGTGATCGTAAGAGCCTTCAACTGCAGCGAAAACTTTCATTAAGGATTATTGTTATATGTTAGGACTATTCTGGGCAGATATTGTTTCTAAGTGAAACTTGGGTTCTAAATACATGAGACATTTTGAATAAGATATGGCCATTCATATTATGTTTAGCTTTGTTTGCAAGGGTTCTGAGAAAAGTATGCCACATATGCTTTTGGCTGGGCCATAGGTGTCACTAAAGAGGAGCCTGTGCCACATTCAGGCAAAGAACCAGATCAACATGGCCCTTCATCTAATGTAGAGGCAGTTGCTAGCTCATAAATTCTAGTGTGAACTAAATTTGCATGTTCATGCTTTCAATGGCCTTTATGGCTTGGTGGCTTTGACATCTGTGCTTTTCTGGGCTATACATCATGAACCTTCGTGTCTTTTTACTATGTTGGCCAACATGCCCTCAATTTTGTGATTTTCTGTGAGCCCCGTGAACAAGGATTGTACTATTATACCAGCTGCACTTTTATTGTAAATATCTAATTTGATTAATTAATGAAAATTCAAAAGCTATTTAGTATTTTCCAATTAAAAAAGGAAGAGCGAAAACAAACTCTCTTTTAATATCCTACATTAAAAAAATATGAAACCAGTACAAGTTCATTATGTACTGCCACATATCAACAATCACAAACATAACTGGCTATTACTGTTTATTCATGTTCCATTCTGGTCTTTAATTCATATAGGAGGGGCGCTTTTCACTTTCCTTCTCTTTCAATAAGCCAAGAAGTGCCAGAAAACCAAAAAAGAAGAAACCCCCAAACCATCCACCACCACCTCCACCCCCTCCACCTCCACCATCACCACCTGGCCCGCCTCCATCCCCTCCATCATCCAGTTCAGGTGTCTTCTCTTTCTCTACCAAATCAATATGCATCAATATGTTAGTCCATAATATGCATCAAGGAAAACTTCGGAAGTAATTAATTCAAAGCACCTAAGATTTCAATGATAAGCAAAACACATCCACAAGGAAGCCATTTCAGCATCAAACAACTCATAATCCTTACCATGACTGACTCAAGGTAATGTCTTAAAATGTCAGAAATACTAAAGTTGCAGCAAACATCATGATGGAAAAAAGATAGCAAAAATGTAAAAAGTGAATAAATGCATTGATATCTTGATGAATTAAAAATTGTCAAATTGAATGAACCAGCATAATTCTTAGCAATAAATCGCAGACCTGGTTTGTTACTTCTTCTGAAACAACATATACATGCAAAAACATGTTCAAGAAAACCTTGTCTGAAATTTAACCAGCTACAACAAAGGAAATATAAAATGCAGTATAAATTAACATTCATCCACAGGATAGACACAAAAGATAATATGGAAAAAATTGTGCAGTGCAAAAAAAGATCTAACACTGTAACAAAATAATTACTCACAGAACATTTGACAACAGAAATTACCAAGATATGTTCATTGTCTAACAACCAACACTGTGATTCCCTTAGCATGGAAATATCCTTGTATCTCAAACCATTCAAACGCCCTCCATCGCACCAAAATGTACATGTCTTTTGATGGAATTTTTTTATTTCCCCTTCCATGAACTATAGGACAGTCGCACAAAGCTACCAGAAAATTTATTAGTTAGAGGATATCATGGAAGGCAAGCTTGAAATTGTAAAAACAATGTTAATATTCTACTCACAATGACAGTTTGTGTTCTCCTAACGTTGGTAACAGAGTCACTGATATCTTGTCTGGTGACATGATCCTTGAGTATTCTGCCTACATGAAAATGGCAAGAAGCAAGATGGTGGAGTTCCCTGCTACTCCATGCTCCTTTCCCCGTTGATCCACTATGTTATGCACTTGATATGTGTCCCAATGGCAATGACAGCAGAGAAGAGCCTACCAAAGTTTACTGAGTTCCACTTTATCATCAATTCTCCAATATTTCACTTGAGTGATGTAGATGGATGGCATCATTTACCAAAGAACTAGAGTGATGGTGCTAGAGCTCAATTATGTGCTATACACCTAGTCAGCAACATCTGATGTGTCGAACACTAATAGAAAGTATGGCCAAAATGATTCTACATTGAACACTAGATGTACCTCGAAATGGGATGGCAAGTTGAATTCAAGTACATTATCACCCACCTTTTTGGTAAAGGTATATTGACCATGTCACAAAGGTCTAAATTTCTTGTTTGAGACTTGATGCTATTCATTTGAAAGTGCAACCATACATTGTCTCCCACCTAGAACCGATAAGGGACACAATGCTAATCATGTCATTGCTTGTACTTGTCACTGGTTTGTGCGTAATTGCATGAACTTTTTGTTGAATGTGTTGAATCCTCTTGACAAATCTAATGGCAAATTATGATGCTTTATCAGGATCCAACTGCGTAGATTTTTGAGTCAAACTCATTGACCCGTATTTCATGAGTGGTGGTTTACATGAACCCATCTCTCATGAACATGAATGGTCTGCTTAGCACTCATTGCATCTAGGTGATGCTCACAAAGGTGAAGCATTGAGACTTCCTAGGAAATCACTCATCCCAATACCACTCACTCCTATTCAAACATACTTAACCATGGAGTTCCCCCCAAGATCAAGCCTACTTAGCTTGCTAGCCCATTTGTATTATCCAATTATTTTTATGCACAGAGTGATGACTCATCCAACATAAAAGGAAGTGCTACATCAATGGGTGCCAATGGTTGGAACCCGAGACAGACCTAGAATGGACTGAATCTAATGGAGCCATCAAGAGCTTTATTATAGTTGTGTTAGACGTGGGGCAAGCTCTCATCCCACATGTCTATGAATGGAATGCTAGGTATTTTTTTTTTTTGGTCAATTTTGTGTCCATCATGGATCACTTCCAAGACCAACAATGGCTGAGAAACCTACTATCATTATCTAAAACAATGGTTTCTCGTAGGCAAAAAAATGGACCAATACATTTTCAAAAAACACCTTGGTAATGTCTTCTATCAAAACTGCCAACTTCAAGAACCTATCAACCACAACATATACACAATCACAACCATGCCTAATCATAGGGAGATCCAACATGAAATCCAAGGTAACAAATTGTCAAGGCTTGTCATTAATTGAAAAGGGTGCATACAAGGCTTGTTTTTGATTGGTTGTCTTTGCAATGGCACAATATCATGATTTTTTTAGCTAGTATAAGTACTTTTGCAAAAAATGTTGCTGTCTTCTCAATTCCAAAGTGACCTACCACCTAACTATAATGAGCTTCCCAGATCATCTTCCAACACTCCACAAAAGGAACTCCGATGTGCCCCATGTCGCATAGAACTTTGTTCTCAAGGTGATATTCAAGAACTTGTCACCCAGTTGTTAGTCTCACATACATCAAAGAAGTTAGAATCTCTAAGGTATAGTTGAGGCCACTATAATGTCTCATGCTAGGACCCTTGCCAAGACTAAAATTGGGGATCAACTCAAGCAATCAACAACCTTATTAGTACTCCCTTTCTTGTGTCAAATGTTGTTGGAGGTATGTGGACCACCTTTGAAGTCAAGCGTTTTGCAACTTGTTACTTGCCTTAAGTCTACATGAACTGTAGCAACTTGTGATCCATTTGGATGATGATCTCACTTCCTAACATCTAATGCTTTTATTGCTTGTATACCTAAACAATAGCATTAAGTTCTTTGTTGTATGTTGGATACCCACGTACTGCATCAAAAAAGGCTTCATTGAGCTAGGCAACAAGGTGCTTGTGTTAAGTGAGAACCACTCCAAGTGCATACCTTAATGCAATTGTCTCAATCTTAGAAGACTATTGCAGATTGAGCAGAAGAAGAACCAATGTTGAACACAACATTTGATTCAATTGGGTGAATGCTCGTTGTTATGCCTCTATCCATATGAAATTTGCTTTTGCCCCAGCTTTGGTTGCCCAGTTTATAGGCCAAGCAATGTGAGAATCTAAATATGAACCTCTCGTAAAAGTTAGCTAGACACAAGATGCTCGATTTCAATGAGAATTTTTTAGGCCAACCAATCTTTGATAACCTAAATCTTCTAGATTGTTGTCTCTATTAACAATGTCGTTGAGGAAATAGATTCTCTCCATTTTGAAAGAGTCTAAGTTGGTGCAGATCTTATGTTTGCATAGGGTTGAAAGAACCTATTGGGCATGCTACAAGCTCTTCCCATGTCTTATTGAAGATGACGATGTTATGTAGATAAATGATCACAAAAGAATCTGTAAAAGCCTTGAGTACATTCATCATCTGCATGAATGTGGCAAGCACATTGATCAAACCAAAGGGCATAACCAAACACTGAAACCAAACCTCCATGGACTTGAAGGCAGTCTTCCAAATATCAACTAGCTCAACAAGCATGTGATGACGCCCTAATTTTGAATCATTTTTTTTGAAAAAATTTGCCCTTCTAAGCTGGTCCAAGAGGTCGTCAATTTGAGGATCAAGTACCCATTCTTGACAATAAGTAATCTTGTTCAAGGAATAATAATCAATGCAGAGTCGCCACTTCCCATTCTTCTTGTTGGCTAGTATAATTGGACATCCATGAGGTGAGGCACTTTGGTTGAATGGAACCTTTTTGGATCACCTCCTAAATCTGATGTATCAATGATCTGTTCTTTCTTACATTTGGGCCTAAATTTCTCTTCAATATTTGCCACGTAGCAATAGGCAGCCCCTAAGGTTTCCATATTGAGAAATGTCATCTTTGTCTAAATGTAGTAGTGCGGCCACTACAACTCGAGGATCCAATGCTTCTCAAAGTTCTTGATGGTGATTTTTGCAAACACATGGAAAGTATTGGTGTAGTCTTGTATTCATTGATCATTCTATCACAGTAGTTGCCATTAGATGTACTTTTCTTCAGACATATCCTCAAGAAAAAATTCTTCCTTGATGACCTCCATCAAATCTCCCCAAGTGGAATTTACATTTACCACCTCATCGAAGTGGAGCTCCTCAAATTCCTCCTTATCTAGAAAATCAGCCTCTCAACAATGTTGAAGATGGGATTCGGCTTTTAGGAGGACAAATGTGATTTTTCCTGAGTTTCAGAAATTATTTACAAGAAATTATTTTTCGATTAGGAAATCCAATCATCAACAACATCTACATCAATTTTTCCTTCAAAACATGGGATGTCAATATTTTCCTAGACTTTGAAGAGAGTCTGACCACCAAATGGTTTCTCCAGCAAAGCTCATGATGTGTTAGGAGCATTCTCGAGGATCCATGCCAATTGGTTCCTCATCTCCACTCAGTGTCTTTCTAGAGCCGCCTCAATCAATACTTTAAAAGGATTTGTGTTGTCAGCAACTCATTTTTCACTACCCATCTAAGATCATTTGCATATATTAGGAAGATAATCCAATGGATCTTGTCTTCAACCTAAGTTTTTGATATTTTAACCACATTCGATGGTACATGCAAGAGGAAATAGGCTTTGATACCACTAATTTGAATTATACTCATAACTCAGGGGACAATATACTAGTTGAGAAACTTAATGATTATACATAGCAATTGAACAAAAAAAACAAGACAAAATTGACAACTACTAAATATCTAAACAAAATAGATTTTTATTTTAACTAAGAGCTCATATAAAATAAGCAAACTCTATAGGACAGATGTATGCCTTCTACTCTGCTTAAAAGCTTGAATTCAGCTATTATATAGCTCTATAACACAAGAAACAAAAAAACTTACTAAAAATAGAAAACTAGGGTTCGGGGTAAGAATAAAGAGTCGCCACACTTGATAGTGATCTGTGTTCTCCTTGGAAGTTGAAATGGACAGTCAAAAAATGATGAACTTATTAGAAGACTGAAAATGTTTGTTGGAAATATTTAATTTCAATACCCCTTCGTTGGGGTCATAACTCCCAGCCAGTTACTCAATATTCAAAGTTTGTTTGTGTGTTGGAAAGTTTAGGTTGCAAATTAATCAATCTGGGTGGGACCATAGTGTAAGCAAGGTCCAATGGTCACATCACCAAATGCCACTCTGAGGACCCAAAAATGCAAAATACCAAAAAGTAGAAAAACCTGGAAAAATAGATTTTAGAAAATTTTCAGAATTCTGCTCATAACTGCGTTCTCTGGATCAGCAACTAAATGCAATATCCTCCCACTGTATGCCAAAATGGGATCTCTGGAATAAGGTTTGGAAGTCCATTAAATAAAGAAATATATATAATTTACTTTGTTAGATGTATTTCTGCCCTGATAGACATGTATGCAAGATGTGAAAGCATACACAAGGCAAAAATGCTTAGACATTCCCTTGGCTGCAAATCCCATGAATGCTTCACATGGTTATTAAAAAAAATAAAAGATTTGGAGGATCATTTTAAGACTCGAAAAGCTGACATTGGTTTAAGTGTATCTCCCAAACAAAATTACAAGTAGTGTAGCTAGAAATTCATCACAAGCAATTGGATTATCTACTAATTGACCCTGGCTGTGTATTTTCTTAAAACCTTGGAAAAATCTCAGTGTCTCAGGCTGCCTTTGAAGACATATTAAGTTAGACAGAGGTATTGGAGATGGAAATTTTTTTCACTCAAGTATGACTCGGCCTTTGAATAAAAAAATTACTGTTAGTTTTGCATGTTAAGCAAGAAAATCAGTATTGATATTTTAAGCCTACAATTTGATGGATGGTGGAACGCCAGACTTACTAAGTAATGGACAACTGCATAAGCATAAATCTGACAATGTCAGCAGAAAAAAAAACAGATTGTGAATTATAGAATGACTCCATAACAGATCAACTGGGAGATTTTATGTTTAACTTGTGGACTCTCAAGCCAATCATGGCTCTTTTAATCTTGAAAATAAACAAACCTCTGAAGTGATCTCAGGAAACAACCACCAAAGAGAGTATAATATGTTTGGAGAGCTTGCACAGTAAGATGCAAGAAGCAAATACATGAATTGTTTGACAAAATGTTTCAGCAAAATGTGATCTTGTGAACTGCAATGCTTGCAGGATTAGCATTATGAGCCCCTGCTTATTTGTGAAGCCAGGTTGTGTTTTCAGTTCCTTTTACTCCAAAATTTGTGACAACCCATAAAAGAAATGTATGAGAAGAATGTTTTTCTGTTGCAAGATTTTATAAACTGAAATGAACTTAGGAAACATTCTTTACTGATGATGTATGAACACACAGTACAAGATCCTTCACTTTTCATTCTTCCTTCCCCTAATCTGAAGAGTCAACTCTGTGTGGAATTGTGGATTTATAACACTGCAGTCACCTACAGCAATCCTTCAGGGTACCCTCAAAACAACAATAGTGATACACATTAGAACTTTTCTATTCCTCCCGGAAAGAGGTACCTGGCAGCTTCACTGACTATTTTAGGAACTCCATTGTAAACTGAATGGAGGATAACTTGTTTACATATTAAACCTTTATCAGACTGTTATAGTTGCTGGGCCATAATATAAGAATGACCATTGACCCTGCCATAACAATGCTGCAAGAATATAAAATGATGTGGCACATTCTATACAATTATACTTCTTTTGGAACATGGCAATGCATTTGGATATCATTCATTGGTGCAGTTATGTAAGCCTACAGTGATTGTTTTGATGTGCAGCTACCTGGTCTGAGCAATGCTCAGAGTGTTATACATCAGCATGTAACAAGTGCAGTCGATTTAAGGGGCCACAGTCCCCCAGGGGATGTGGGATGGCACCTCACAGATAGAAGACCAACCACACATTGAGAAATGTGCAGTTAATAGTTTTGTTGCTATATGCCACCTCGCTACAGTTACATATTATCTCACAAGACCCTTGTTCCAAGACTTCCCAGGTTCTTGAGACAAATCAGTTTTTCTATAATTTCTCTTTGGATTCTACATACAAATCACTTCATCTATTCTTTCTCACAAAGCTACATATAGAGTTTCAGATGGCATATTTCAGAAGCCATTTTGGTGTTCAATGTGAGTAACCAAAATGCATGCTTTTGGTAACAATTTTGGTTGTCATACCTAGAGCACAACCTTCTAAGCTTTCTGGTGCATCTTAGAGTTTCAGATTTCAAGCAATGGTGCAGAAACAACAACCCTGGTGACATGACCTACTAATTTTATGGCATTTTTTTAAAAATACTCCCAAACTGCCACTTTGATCAGTTAAGGTATTGCTCAATGATTTTCTGTGGCCAAGTGGCATGTGGTTGATTGCATGATTGATGTTTGCATGACGTGCGTGCTTATTGTTACAATTTGCATTACTTAGAATTTAGTTACTGAATGAAACTTTGGGATATCTTTCTGGTCTGAATTTTAAATCACTCTATTGCTGTTAGATTGGCTCATGTCTAGTATTGACTACTTAGAAAGTTAGAACTCAAATAAGTCACCTAATCAAGAATAGGCAAAAGAGAGCCATCAGCAACAAAATGGGCAGTTAGGAGCATCCGTGAATGGTTGTCTCTGATCAGCCAACAAGATCCTTTGGTGAAGTCTTGAACTCATATTTTCTTTAATTGTTTCTTTACTTCTTTATAAGTGTTCATTTATGCAATAACTGACATTGAATGGAAGTGCGATCTATTGATGTATGTGCATATGACAATGGAAAGACCAAACTCCACAGAACACAATACAGGCAGAGAAGCAGCTAGTGCTGTAGCTAAAACAGACTACATAAAGCAAACCGAAAGTTTCAATGCCTGGTATATACTAGGTAGAGGTTACCCTACCCTGAATTGGTGCATTGGATATCTCCGATGATTGACGCTGAATTGTCTGTGTTGTACCTGCTTGTGAGTGTGATTGTGATTGCTGTTCTGCAGAACACCTAACATTCTGAAATATAAAAGGCAAGTTATAAATAAAGAACTACTATGTTGCCAGCCTCAGTAAATAACTTCCATTTCCAGAGCTCAAAAAATACAGGCATATGGCAGTAAGATTCCAGAATCAACATTTGAGTAGCATAGCCAACAAGAAACAAGTGAATGTACCAACATACGAGTTAAATTAAAAAGCTACTGACCACAGCTGAACAGGTCACTTGAATGGATGATGCTGAACAGCAAGCCTGATTAGCTGGTTTATAATCCATTCGCATAGGTTTCCATCTTTTTGATGATATTAGACTGAGTGATAGATTATTTTTGGAGATTGGACTGCTAAAACTTGTAGAAACCCCTCGTTTAAGAACAGTTTTCCCTGCACAGAACAAGCAACATAAGCATGCAGCCAATTTTAAAAGAGAGCCTATATATATATATATACATACATATATGACCGAGTGCTAAATTATTTTTTGAAATTTGACTGCTAAAACTTGTAGGAACTTCTTAATTAACAATAGTTTCCCTGCACAAAACAAGCAGCATAAGCATGAAACCAATTTTAAAAGAGATTGTGTATGTGTGTGTATTGACAAGCTAATTGGCTGTATGAGACCCTCTTTATGCAAGTATTCCACAAGAGGATTGTTTTAATGAGGTGTACAACCTTATCCCCTCTGGATTTCAACCTGTGATCAGTTTAAATTGCACAGTCCTTCACCAATGGGCCAACTTAAGTTGCCAGATTAAAGACTGCATTAAAAAATTGTCTTATGCTTGCGTTTTGGGCATATTCCAAATAACATAACAATCACTCTTAGTTGAAATGAAGAACCAAAAATTGAAGGGAACAGAGACAACGACATGATGGCCTGCCAAGCAAATCTTTTCAAAGCATTCTAGCGTAATTAAAGGCATCACCCTCAACCTTCTGCATCTTATTTTGAGAAATCACTCATTATTGTAGGCAATCAACTTAAATCAAATCACTCGTTTTTATCATAACCATTTGATAAAAGGAGAGAACGTGAAATGAATATGTCGTCCAGGCATATGTTGATTGAGTTTACTGCTAAGCTCGTTCGTGAAGTTAAAACTCACAAGTACAAAATTTGAACACTGTGGGCTTCCACTAGGGCAGTCTCATACACCGAATTGGTGTCTGCCTAAAAAGTGACCTATAAACATTATCTTTATTCCCATTCAAATCTAATACATATTTTTCAAACCCTAATCTTTGGCAAATTTCAATTGCAGGCTGAATAGGATAGAGATTGCAAGAAACAAACAGCTTCAATATTTTTCATTTAATAACAAGCCATTTTATTCATTTACGTTACGAATTCCCATTCTTCCTCTTCCTATTGGATATTCTATCCGGCTAAATGTTCAGAAAAAATAAAAATTAAAGGGAAAAGACAAGGGAGGTAATTCATACTTTGTAATCCAGTAGCGAGGGGTGTGCCCGACATGAGAGCAGCCATTTTTCGGCAACAAATACCTGCAACAGATAATATTAACACCGCTTCTCACAACTTTCTTTCCAAACTAAACTCCCTCCGCCGTTTTCTCCCTCCCCAACCAAAGCTTAATAGTCTGAGAGAAGCAAAATCTATAAAGAATGAGCAGGGAGAAGAACATACCTGTCTAGCATAAACACGAAATTGTTGCAGAATTACAAGGCTGTGCACAAACAATGAGTCCTTTCAAGGGGATAGGCCAGACAAGACCCTAGCGCCAAATAGAATCACTAGGGGATTTGTTTGTAAGATTGGGAAGTCATTTAGATTCTTAAGTACTGTTTTATATCCGTCATGTAATAGGTATCTCTTCATTTTTCCATCAGCTCTATAAGAAGACAAATTGACCGTCGGTAATAAAATATTAGCCATAGATATGATAGGCCAGTATATTTAAATTTTAAAAAATATATCTAGAACAGATCTTCTAGAGGTTACTTTTTGCATTTTCCATACCTTTTGTGATTTCTCCATTTTTTTCTAATGGTTTTAAATTTCTTTTTTAATTTTTAATTTTTATTTTTTCCAACTTCTTTATTTGGTTCCAATTTTTTTGTGATTTTCTCCACTTTTTTCTTTTTTCTTTTTTTTTTTTTTGCTATATATTTACATGGAAAATGAGTGCTCTTAGCTCCAACCCGTTGTGACTGTAGAATGCCTCTAGGCATAATTAGAATAGAATAGAGGAATTTTAAAGTTCATGAGGTCAAAGATAGTTTATGGGATAGTAGACCTTGCCATTTTATCTTTCTGATTTGTCAACCTTCTAATATTGATATGTGTGTGTGTGTGTGGTGGTTACTATGATTATCTGCACATACCACTAAACTTCATAAACTAAAGGTTAAGAAAAGACTCAGAAACTAAGGTTAAAAAAATGTGAACTTCTACTAAAGGTTGTTTGTAAGGCTACACATACATTGTTTCGGGGATTTAGTTGTCTAAGAGCTTAAGTTGGCGGAGCTTTATATTAGGGTATGTTTAAATATGCTTTGCATTTTAGCTTGTGATGTTATGTGTCCACTTCTTAATGGATTAGGCAGAACGACTAAAGGAAATAGCCTACAACTTAGCATACCCTCGTTTTAGCATTAATCGTTGATCTTTGTGTGATGAAACATGGACCATCAAATCTATCCCTTGTTTAATGAGCCTCAACATAGCGAATGAATGAAGTGTGGTACCCATTTCATTAGTGGTCGAAGATTGCAATTTTTTCTAAGTGAGAGGAGGACACATGTCAGCATATAGTTTAAATGGTAAAATGATCTTGTCTTAGGTAGAATGACTAAAGGAAATAGCTTGCAACTTAATGTTCTTTTGTTTCAACACTAATTGTTAATCTTCACATAATGGGACATAGATTGTCAAATATATCCCTTGTTTTACAAGCCTCAACAAAGAGAATGAATGAATAGAGTGTGGGAGCCATCTCAATGATGGTTAAATATTGCATTTTTTCTCTTAAGTTAGTGGAGGACACATGTCAGCATATGGTTTAAACAGTAAAACAACCTTGGCTTAGGTGAAATGACTAAAAGAAATAACCTACAACTTAACATTCCCCCATTTTAGCACTATCGTTGATCTTTATGTGATGAGACATAGACCATCAAATCTATCCCTTGTTTAAGAAGCCTCAACAAAGAGAATGAATGGATAAAGTGTGGGATCCATCTCATTAATGGTTGAATATTATAAAAAAAATTATGTTAGTGGAGGACATGTATCAGCATATAGTTTAAATAGTAAAAACAACCTTGACAAGCACTTTTGGTTAACACTTTTGAACCCTGACCATAGATCTCATGTCTAACAATATAAATCATCTAATTTGTTCATTCTTTAACAAATTCAGGTGAGGATTTGAAATAATAAAGATAAACAATAATTTAAGGAAAGGGCATATGTGTCACCATATTATTGGTTGAAGTAGAGTGAGTAAACGACCGAATAGGCCTAAACAATGGGAGGGCAGATTAGAGGTTGTCATGTGTACTTTGAAAAGTTGATCAAGCAAGTTTTTGTTGTTTGCAAACACCTTGGGTATTATCTGGGAAAGGTCCCATCATTAGGCCATGTGTCGTCACTAGGTTAAAAGGTGAATGCACCCAAGTTATGTATCTTACCATTATTTTGTTTGAACATGACTTGTAGATCTCGTCTAGGATCATCGTAGCTAATGATTATAAATGAGACTTAACATTTAAAAGAAACATATGACAAAAAGCAATGGGAATGCAATTAAAGAACACATGTTGAATGTAGGTTGAAATACTTAAAGGAGACCATATGCAACTTTAACTACTCCTATTCACCCAAGTTATCGATCTCTAGGAGATTGATCTCAACCATTGATATTTACAAAACTTTAATGGACAATGTAAAAACAAAAGGTAAAGCATATGCACACATGGATCAAACACAAGCAAATTTGAGGGTCAAGTCCTTAATAAATTACATTCAGATAGCTAAAATATAATTGTCAACTAGTTTCCACTATGAATATTATTGTTTATTAAAGTGATGAAATGTTAATTAAATGGATTTGATGCATATGGAAGCAACAATCCCAAGTTCTTTATTTTCTTCTAATGAGAAAACCTTCATTTAAAATTGGTAGCAATAGGTTCATTGAGATGGGTTTTCAAGTTGAATCTCCAAGAAGGTCATATGTTCTAACAAGCAGTCCAATTAAATTTTGGCACCCTTCTTAGAGATTCAACTTGAAAGTTTATCTCAACAAACATGTTGCCATCAATTTGAAATGAAGGCTTTCTCATCAAAGGAGAAGGAAGAATCTTGGGCTACTTGCATTGGAATTGCACACATAGAGATTAGACGACTTTCTCATAGGAAATGCAAAGGCATTATAATAATTGTGCTAGTGCTTTGTGTTTTTATTTTGAGTATGATGTATGTAAAGGAGGATGATTTGTAATTGTTTGTAAGCTATTTTTTATTCAACTTGATGCAAAATTTCCAAAGATGTCATCATTATCTCTTTGGTCTATTCCAATGTCTTAATAAATGTCCTTGTGAGCTTCATGATAATAAAGGTCACAATAATCTTAAGGAAAGAAAGACAATTTGACTTAGAGATGAAATTCATAATAATTTAAAGTCAAGAAAGACAATTTAACTTTCATAGATATGAAATTAGGGTTCTATAACTAGAGTCTTTGATTTATATCCTAATGCTACCATGCTATTGGTTTATATGGTTTAGCCAATGCTTATTATTCATTGAATGTAGTGCATACTCTATGTATATGGGGTTCACATGTATGTAGGTATATTTATCTTGCTCATATAGCATTACCAGTCATTGCTTGATAGAGAGACAGGAACAAAATATATTAGTTTACAGGTATTGTTGAAGCACATTTCAACTTTTATGTTTGCATTCACACTAGTTCACTTGTTTAGAAACATAGGAACAATGCTTTACACTAGTTTGTTGGATTGCTACAGCTGCTTGTATATGGATTTTATCTTTTCGTGCTTATGGTGTTAATTAACTCTTAAAATGTCAAAAGAGATGCCAAAATTAGGATTATTTGTGATATCAAGCTCAACAAACTATACAAAGGTCAAGATTAATTTTGATGTCTCTCTTACTCCAAGCATAACAAAATAATGATTCTTTTTTATTTGTTTTTTATTATATTAAGTAAAATAGGTCAACACTAATTTTGTTGTCTCTTAATGCAAGCATAACAAAACAATGATTCTTTTTTATCTGTTGCTCATGTTAAATAAATTCCAATTTTGTCTATTCTTTGATTATAAGTTCCCAAGTCATAAATGGAGAAAAAAATTCAAATTAAGCCTAGATTTTAGGATGTTATAATCTTGAGTACAATAATTACTAGGAAGTGTAACATACTACTAATTCAATATAAGAGATTCTCTATGTAGCTACTTCATTATTAGTTGGTGGATTCGTGATTGAACTTTAATTTATGATGTAACATAAGTTGCATGTTCTGAAATGTGTAGTTGTTTATGTAGGTTTGTTTAGCTTATATGAATATTATTGTAAAGTGAAAATTTTGATGGTAAAATTAACATCATCTTCTTCTTTGATTTGATGTTCACTAAATTTTGTGATGGAAAGTTGCGAGCCATTAGATCAAAGTATTTCAATACAAACAACGTGTTAATCTAATGAATGTACATGCTAGTAAATGCTTAACCAACTTGATTCTAACAGGGGTAATGCACTTTCAAATATAAATATTCATGCATCTCTTTGAACAATATTTTATATCATACATTTTTTAAAATGCACTTACATATATGGCTATTCATGCATTTATGAAAATATACTATCCAATTACATATATGGTTATTCATGCATCATTGCCTACTTTTGCATGCATATAAATGTCATTTCTCAAGGGTAATCCCCCACAATTAGGATTTAGTTAATTAGGCATTGTATTTTAATAGAGCAATTTAGCATGTATCTTTGGGTTTGAACTAATAGCTCAAGACTAACTGTGACAACCTTGAGATAGTCTTGAGTGCATGCTTAGCAATTTAAGACTAATTGTGAGAATAATTGCAAAATAGATAACCTTGCAAAAATGTGTTTTCAAGATGTAAGCGTGGAAAGATGAGACAACCCATAGCCAGTTGTAGTAGAATCATAATGCAAGCAAGCCCTAGTTGGAAGAACAAACAAATGTGTATCCAACAATAGATTGTTATGTAAATCAAGGTTTGGAATCCTTATGTATGTTGAGGATATTAATATCTAAGGTAAGATGATGCCATATGTTTACTTGTTTAGAAACATAAGAACAGGGAAATCATAGCCCGAAACGAAATCATATGATTAAATCTATAAAACAACTTATGAAATAGTTTTAACCATGACATAGTTTAGAAATTTGATGTACCTCATTCATTACAATCACTATCAAGTGGTATGAAAGACTACATTGCATAAGTATACTATAATGAAACAATACATCACTAATCATAAATCATCATCTTATCCATAACTATCATAGTCTTGGTTGTTGTTACAGGGTGATGATGGTAGTGATGGGTCTTCATAATCACTATCATGGAGGAAAATCCACACTTTTATTGAAACACTAGTCTTCATAGTAGAAATATTTGGAACCCCAATGTGTGCATTTAGAAACTTGAATGACAATACGATGGAATGAATGTGAAAGCTAATGCATTGGTCACACCAAATAGTCCATGCAAACCATTCCTCGAGAGGGGCTCTAAGTCAATTACTATCTCTTCCATCTCCCTTTACTAACTTCATGAAATGTAGTCTAATCTATCTAGTTAGACTATAGTTGTGAACAATAACTAGTTGCTTGATCATAATCTTATACACGTGATTTGCATGATACAAGTCACATAGTCCATGATATAAGGAATTTGACCACATGGTGAAATCTTGAATCACTATCTAAAGATGTTAAAACTTGATGTCAAGTCTCATCCAAACCTTGTCTTTGTATCTAAAGTTGAAAAGGCTTGCATATTTTTGGAATTCTATTCCACCAATGTTATCCACATGAACTTTTATTCCCGTCAACATGTTATCCTTAAGGTGATATAGAACCATGAGTTATTCAATATGTAGGAGCACCTCATTTGCAAGTCGGTTGTGATAGTTACTAAACCAACTAGATACCTAGGAATCTAGATCTTGCCACACGTTCTTTACCTACATCATAAAAATAATGACATCTAAATCAACAACATAAAAGTATTTAGCACATGTTTGTTACTTCCTCATTTATAAAAGTATTTAGCACTTAAAAACAACACAATAAAAATAAATGAGTATTTAGTAGTTAGAAATGCATAACGATAATTAGCATTTGGAAACTAGTAAACAAATCTAGTGTTGAAATTTACACAACCAAGTGTTTTTTCTAGACTCTAATAAAAATATGAAGTAAACAAAGTTCACCTCTATGCTTCTGCCACTAATTATGTTAGGATGGAATGAATGTGAAATCTAATGCATTGGTCACACCAAATAGTCCATGCAAACCATTCCTCGAGAGGGACTCTAAGTCAATTACCATCTCTTCCATCTCCCTTTACTAACTTCATGAAATGTAGGCTAATCTATCTAGTTAGACTATAGTCGTGCATAATAGCTAGTTGCTTGATCATAATTTTATACATGTGATTTGCATGATACAAGTCACATAGCCTGTGATATAAATAATTTGACCACATGGTGAAATCTCGAATCACTATCTAAAGATGTCAAAACTCGATGTCAAGTCTCATCCAAACCTTGTCTTTGTATCTAAAGTTGAAAAAGTTTCCATGTTTTTGGAAATTCATGCCACCAATGTTATCCACGTGAACTTTTATTCCTGTCAACATGTTATCCTTAAGGTGATACAGAACCATGAGTTATTCAATATGTAGGAGAACCTCATTTACAAGTTGGTTGTGATAGTTACTAAACCAACTAGATACCTAGGAATCTAGATCTTGCCACACGTTCCTTACCTACATCATAAAAATAATGACATCTAAATCAACAACATAAAAGTATTTAGCACATGTTTGTTACTTCCTCATTTATAAAAGTATTTAGCACTTAAAAACAACACAATAAAAATAAACGAGTATTTAGTAGTTAGAAATGCATAACAATAATTAGCATTTAGAAACTAGTAAACAAATCTAGTGTTGAAATTTACACAACCAAGTGTTTTTTCTAGACTCTAATAAAAATACGAAGTAAACAAAGTTCACCTCTATTCTCCTGCCACTAATTATGCTTCCAATTTGGTCTCTGACTTTGGTTGTGTGCAAAGTATACTACAAATAAAATATGGAATTTATATATCTATCAGTCTTTTTATATGTTGCAAACAAAGTACTCGGCACTTTTTATAGACTAAGATATGTGTGCAAAGCTTGTCCAAGTAAGTAAGAAGTAGACAACTCAAAGATTGTCCATACATGTCATGCATGTAGAATAGATTGACAAAGATTGTTATTAAATTCATACTTTTTTCGTTCGATTCATTTCAAGATGCCTCAAAGCATCTTGTGGCATGAAATAGTTGCAAAAAGTCACAACATTCACATTGCCTAGCATATATTTTGATTCTATTTTAATGCTTCCTTTAATTTGTGAAGAGTTCACGAGGTAGATTCACCAATTCGTGGGGTAAGCATGACCAAAAGCTTGTACTAACACAAGATTTTATCCATAGCATTCAATTGTACTATGGTTTTCATTATTCCCAAACACAAAGTGGAAGAAATGAAAAAATCACAAAACAAGAAGCACAACTAGTGACCAAGTAGTTTGGTGTAAAACGCATGCCTCTTTTTACAACAATGAGGCATTGCATAAATGTTGAGTTGGCAAAACATGGTCATAGTGATGTCATCCACATCAAATGTAGTTAGAGAAGTAGACAACTAGCATAATCTGAGGAAAATAGACTCATGCATGAAGGGATCAACATTTAAAAATCTTAAATTAGGTTCAATTAGATGTTCCAATACACACCTGCTCGAGCACAATGACATTACCTATGTGAACTTGCAATACTCATGCCATCAACCATGTTGAAATTGGGCCCTCTAAAGATCATCGTGCAACTATTGTCATTTGTTAATCCATGGCGGTAGTGGTTGTGGAAATATAAAAGTACTATTGGATATACTTATTGTGATTGAATTTCTGAACTGTAGTAGGAACTACCTAAATATTCAATAACTTCAATGAAAACGAGACAAATGCAATAAAACAAAGATATACCTTGTTGAACTGATCTACCTCGTGTCTTCCATTGTTTCCTATCTCTTCCTTGATCTTGTATATGAAAATGGAGCTCTCAGAAGTTGTACTTCCTTGCTATTTCAAGATGACAAAGAGGGAATGGCTCTTGTGTAGGATTATACAAAGTGAATGGTTTCTACAATGCAAAGCTAAAATGAATGATGGAGATAATGATATGGAGCCATGATAATGATATGGATATGCAGCTAGACGAGATAATGATACTAATGGATGTAATGCAAGTGAGGGGAGCCAAAGGCACACTTGATAACTATGGTGGAATTTCTGCAAAATAAAATTACTAAAGCTTGAGTGATGAAAATGAGTGTGCGAACCTTGCTTTTATAGGCTAAGGATGGACCAATTCCAAGTGTCATAAGATCCACGATTGGAGGAGTTATCTATGACATGTACGGTTGAGATGGAATTGTTTGGGATGAGGGAGATAATCATGGGAAATGTTCCTACTACATTTACAAGGTAGAGGAATATGCGGATCCATAAGCCACCTATCATTGTGCTCACAAAGACCTGTGAATAAAAAGTGGAAGACTATGAGCAGATTGTGGAAGAAGGACTCTTGATTTGTGGGAATGTGAGAGATAAACTAGGATTTGAAAGACAAGTGTCTTTGGCCATGGAGATGATTGGGAAATAATAGGACACATGTGGAGAAGAAATAGGGATGACTAGAGGATAAATAGGACATGTGGGTGAGGATAATTATATAATTAAATATTAAAAATATTTAATTATGTGTGCAACATGGTGAGGTGGAAAGTGAGGTGGAAGTGATGTGGAATTATAAAATTAGGACTTAGGATAGATGATGATTAATTAAATAATTTGGGATTATTTAATTAGGGGTGATTTAGAGGAATTTGGATGACTTAATTAAATAAATTGATTTTTTTTTAATTTTTGGAAGATTAAGATGAATATAAATCAGATAAATAAATTAGAATATTTATTTATTGACAGAAGAATAAGAATAAAATAAATATTAAAATATTTATTTAATTCAAGTCAAGCCATTTTTAGGTGTACACATTTTGCCCCTCTTTGAGACAATGTGTTTTAGCACATTGTTTCAAAGAATAAATTTTTTTTGAGTATGATATATGCCCCAGTTTGCCCCTGGTGTAGGTTTGATAATGCTGGGATGCCCCCTCAGGAGATTGGTTGGGTTGAATTTGGCAAAAGGATGACGAATGATCTCACAACGAAGAAGAATGATAAAGGATGACTAATAAAATGGAGGATGCAAGATAAGGGACGAATGAAAGAGTTGAATGATATGTTATGTAAGATAAAATGATAACACACACAAGCAAGCAAGCAAGTATGCACAAATGATACAAAAACAAACAAGGTATTGCCCCTGTCAAGTTGTAAACCAATGATTAATTGATAATGATTGATGAGTATTGTCATTGTGGGGAATAATATATCCCTAGATCAACACAAAGATTAAGATAGTGTTGTCATTGTGGGGAATGATATGTCCCTAGATCAACACAAAGACTAAGATAGTGTTGTCATTGTGGGGAACGATATATCCCTAGATCAACACAAAGATGTGGGAACAATACATCCCATTGATTATGTTGATGATTGATTGATTTGGTTTATGACAAGATTAGGATCAAGTCCATTGACTGTGATTGATTTACTCGATTGGTATGGATTAAGGATGACTTGCATTTGGATCATTGCTTGATTTGATTGAATTGATTTGCTGATCGGAATGATGATTGGAAATTGATGATTAGTGATGTCCCAGTCATGTAAAAGCGAGGGTGACAGGGAAAGATAATGGTAAGTTAATGAATAAGATGAATGGTGATGATGATACCCCCTCGAGAGGACAATTGGTGTTCTCTCGATGTAGAAAAAGAAAAGACTTAGATCTTAAGCCATCTTGAAAATCCTAATCATGACCAACATATGCATACATTGTCTAAACATGAAGCTTCCACTCATTCCACCAACCCCAAGGGATATAAAAATAAAAATGTGGATACCTCCTATAAAGAAAACTATCCTAAAAATCCTCATGCTTTAAAGCACAAATACAAAGAGACAAAGCAAAGTACATCCAAAAATCTATCCAAGCCCATACCTCCAAAAGCAAGATGATATGGATTCCTAAGCAAAAATCAAGCAAGTCAAATGGAGCATCCACGTCTCAAAAATCCCAACCATCCCCTTCCATCCAAAATTCCCATTCCTTTCAAAAATTCCAAAAATCCCACAAGCAAAACAAAAATCATAAAAATGCTAAGTCTGTGTGGGTACCTAAGTTACTACGTCATCCATCTACTAAGAAAACATTGCCATTGCTTCCTACACCACCTCCAAATCAAAAGCTTCAATGTTTATCATGGTGTGTGCAACCCTTGGTCATGATTCCTTTTCATACCTCTATCTCCCCATCTTTCACCCATTATCCTACATAATTCACCCATCACCTTCCTATGGTCCATGTTTTTGTGTAAGCCTTTTATCCATGCTTTTCCATAAACCTTACATAATCCACATCAAAATCCACTAGCCTATCCTACCATAAACCTCATAATCCACTATCCTTTCGTATGTAACCCACATCAAAATCCACTATCCCCCATCCATACTTGCATGAACCTTTCACAATGCACTATCTACCTTATCCATCTCCCTCTCATGAAACCCCTTACAACCATATATGAGCATGATGAGACTTGACATGGTCCATGTGATGACGTTCATCCCTAGTATGACTACCACCTTTCATGAAACTAGACACTTGAGTTCCTCTCATCCATATTCCACCTATCATATCCAAAAAAAATTCAAAAAAAAGGGTAAAGAAAAATCCTTTTGTCCAACGGTGAAAACCACCCTTGGTGGCACATTGGATAAGTACCATGATGGAAACCTGACAAACAGGCATCATGTGTAGGTTGATCTTCTATATCACTTACTTTTGGGAGCACATTGTCTCATCGACCCTATCATTTTCCATCCTATCTTACCATACCATCCTATCATCATTATCCTACATAT
Organism: Cunninghamia lanceolata; assembly: GCA_027924645.1. Lineage (NCBI taxonomy): Eukaryota > Viridiplantae > Streptophyta > Pinopsida > Cupressales > Cupressaceae > Cunninghamia > Cunninghamia lanceolata. The sequence goes on from BSBN01000515.1 coordinate 4,963,375, forward strand.
ACCTATCATATTGTTATCCTTTCATCCTCTCTTCCTCCTTTTGATCTTGATAAAGATTAGGGGCATAATGTTGACAAATGTTTTGGATATCTCTTGACATACCTCATCCCTTTCAAACCAATCCTATCCTCCTCCTTCGTCATAAGCTTTGTCATGACAAATCCCAAGCCTTACACCTAGAATAGGGTAATTTATGCCTATGTGACATAGTCTTTGGAGATCACATCCACCCTATCTTACACATACATCTATTCCATCCCTTATCACCCATTCTTTTATCCATCCAATCCCACCTACTTTCCACCCCCTAGGTCTTAGGTCCACATAGTCGAACTACATTGCCTCTACATCATCACATAGGCAAAGCCATCATCGATGAGCCCCCGAGGCATTAGGTCAGTCCCTTAGGTCCCATCACATCGATTCTACCATCAATTCATCCATGTGTTTCATTCATAATAAGCCGATCCTTTACTTGACTAGGGGCAAAATCCTCGACCTAGTTGGAGAATTGGATTCTTGAGTGTCATAAACTCAGAGGATAACAATCAGAAGCACGATACTATCACCAAGACAACATGCAGTACTGCAAACAAACCTTTTCAACAAAACACTTGACACAAGACATTGACATATATCAGACAACGAGGTGCCCAACCTATCAAGATGATTATATCAGTTTTCAAGGCAAGAAAACATATCTATGGCAAGAAGATTTGATGCTTGTTATAAGTTTAAAGTCTTAGGTCTTGATTTTTGTTATCATGTTTCCTATGCTACTTGAGGATATCCAAAACTAGAGAAGTTATGATGGGGGCATGATTATTTTCATTTGTTTGTTGTTTGTCGATTAATATTTAGTAATGTGACAACTTTGTCTAACGACATGATCAACCAAAGATCATTGAGGACATTATGAATCTAAGCATGAAAGAGTGCAATCCTTGTTTGTTGATACATGCAAGCAATACTCAGGTCATCTAGGTTCAATTTTGCCTAGATGCTTGTATTAACTTGCTAAATCAAAATCCATGTAAGAGATACTCAGGTCATCATGGTTTAATTATATCTAGATGCTTATATTTTCTTACAACATTTAAAAAGCTCAATGATGAAAAAAGTACTTCAAATACTTGTATATAAGATGACAAAATCTCTTTTGTGCATATTAGGTTTGCATTTCATTTATAAGCATTCCATAATAATCATTTACCAAGTGGCTTAAGTTCCAAGTCCTTTCTTTATCTACATTGAGAGCACACCAATTGTCCTCTCGAGGGGGTATCATCATCATTCATCTTATTCATTAACTTACCATTATCTTTCCTTGTCACCCTTGCTCTTGCATGACTGGGACATCACCAATCATCAATCCAATCATCAATCCGATTAGCAAATTAATTTAATCAAATCAAGTAATGATCCAAATGCAAGTCATCCTTAATCCATACCAATTGAGTAAATCAATCTTGTCAAATTATCAATCACAATCAATGGACTTGATCCTAATCTTGTCGTAAACCAAATCAATCAATCATCAACATCATCAATGGGATATATCGTTCCCACATCTTTGTGTTGATCTAGGGATATATCATTCCCCACAATGACAACACTATCTTAAACTTTGTGTTGATCTAGGGACATATTGTTCCCCACAATGACAACACTATCTTAATCATTGTGTTGATCTAGGGATATATTGTTCCCCGCAATGATAACACTATCATCAATCATCATCAATTAATCATTGGTTTACAGCTTGACAGGGACAATACCTTGTTTGTTTTTGTATTATTTGTGCATACTTACTTGCTTGCTTGTCTATGTTATCATTTTATCTTGCATAACATACAACTCTTTCATCCATCTCTTTTCTTGCATCCTCCATTTTCTTAGTCATCCTTTATCATTCTTCTTTGTCGTGAGATCGTTCGTCATCCTTTTGCCAAATTCAACCTGACCAATCTCCCAAGGGGGCATCCTAGCGTTATCAAACCTGTACCAGGGGCAAACTGGGGCATACATCATACTCAGAAAATTTTTATTCTTTGAAACAACGTGATAAAACACATTGTCTCAAAGAGGGGCAAAATGTATACACCTAAAAATGGCTTGAGTTGAATTAAATAATATTTTAATATTTATTTTATTCCTATTCTTCTATCAATAAATAAATATTCTAATTTATTTATCTGATTCACATTCATCTTAATCTTCCAAAGATTAAATAAAAATCAATTTATTTAATTAAGTCATCCAAATTCCTCTAAATCACCCCTAATTAAATAATCTTGAATTATTTAATTAATCATCATCTATCCTATGTCCTAATTTTATAATTCCACGTCACTTCCACCTCACTTTCCACTTCACCGTGTTGCACACATAATTAAATATTTTTAATCATATAATTTAATTATGTGTGCAACATGGTGAGGTGGAAAGTGAGGTGGAAGTGATGTAGAATTATAGAATTAGGACTTAGGATAGATGATGATTAATTAAATAATTCATGATTATTTAATTAGGGGTGATTTAGAGGAATTTGGATGACTTAATTAAATAAATTGATTTTTATTTAATTTTTGGAAGATTAAGATGAATGTGAATCATATAAATAAATTAAGATATTTATTTATTGATAGAAGAATAGGAATAAAATAAATACTAAAATATTTATTTAATTCAACTCAAGCCATTTTTAGGTGTGTACATTTTGCCCCTCTTTAAGACAATGTGTTTTATCACATTGTTTCAAAGAATGAAAATTTTCTGACTATGATACATGCCCCAGTTTTCCCCTGGCACAAGTTTGGTAACGGTTTAATGACGATAGGATGCCCCCTCGGGAGATTGGTCGAGTTGAAATTTGGTAAAAGGATGAAGAACAATCTCACGATGAAGAAGAATGATAAAGGATGGCTAAGAAAATGGAGGATGCAAGATAAGGGACGGACGAAAGAGTTAAATTATATGTTTTGTAAGATAAAATGATAACACACATAAGAAAGCAAGCAAGTATGCACAAATGATACAAAAACAAACAAGGTACTACCCCTGTCAAGCTGTAAACCAATGATTAATTGATAATGATTAATAATGATAGTGTTGTCATTGCGGGGAACGATATATTCCTAGATCAACACAGAGATGCGAGAAAGACATATCCCATTGATGATGATGATTAATTGATTGATTGATTTATGACAAGATTAGGACCAAGACCAAAGGATGTGATTGGATAATGTGACAAGATTGATTGACTCGATTGGTATGGATTAAGGATGACCTACATTTGAATCATTGCTTGATTTGAAATTGATGAGCTATAAATTAAATGAAATGCAAACCTAGCATGCACAAATGAGGCTTTGTCATCTTGTATACAAGTATTTGAAGTACTTTTTCATCATTAAGCTTTTAAAATGTTGTAAGAAAATACAAGCATCTAGGTATAATTAAACCATGATGACTTGAGTATCCCTTACATGGATTTTCATTTAGCAAGTTAATACAAGCATCTAGTCAAAATTAAACCTAGATGACCTGAGTATTTCTTGCATGTATCAACAGACAAGGATTGCACTCTTTCATGCTTATACCTATAATGTCCTCGATGATCGTTTGTTGATCATGTCATTAGACGAGTCATCACATTACTAAATATTGATCCATAAACAACAAACAAATGAAAATAATAATGCCCCCATCATAGCTTCTCTAGTTTTGGACATCTTCGAGTAGCATAAGAAACATGATAGCAAAAAATCAAGACCGAAGACTTAAACTTATAACAAGCATCAAATCTTCTTGCCACATATATGTTTTCCTGCCATGAAAACTGATATAATCATCTTGATGGTTTAGGCTCATTGTTGTCTGATATAGGTCAATGTCTTGTATCGAGTTTTTTTTGTTGAAAAGGTTTGTTTGTTGTGCTGCATGTTGTCTAGAGATAGTATTGTGATCCAATCTAATATCCTCTAAGATTTTGTGACATTCAAGAATCCAATTCCCAACTAGGTTGAGGATTTGCCCCCAGTCAAGTAAATGACCTAGTTATTAAGGATGAAACATGTGGATGAACGGATGGGAAACTATGACACGACGGGCCCTAAAGGATTGACCTAGTGCCTCGGGGGCTCATCGATGATGGCCTTGCCTATGTGACGACGTAGAGGCAACGTAGTTCAGGGATGCAAACTATGTGGACCTAAGACCTAGGGGGTGGGAAGCCTTAGAGGCCCATCGAAGATGGCCTTGCCTACATGATAGCTCATAGGCGACGTAGTTCAGGGAACGGTAGGTTGACACTGGTGATGGACAAATGGATGGGATATACTTATTACTGTAGGATGAGTGGTATGGATGGATGGGGAAACCTCGAGGGTCCATCGATGATGGACTTGCCTATGTGATATCTCAGAGGCAACGTAGTTCGACCATGATACTGATGAACCAAAAAGAAATCGACTGATTAATAAAACAAAAACACCAACTAACACATTCTCTTGCCAAAGAGGTTGCACAGAATAGACAAAGCCTTATGGTAGAAACAATATATATGCTAAGGGCTGTTGATCTAGGATAGATGGATTGTTGGAGTAGACGTGGCAATCGATATGTGGACAAATGTATTGCTTCAAGAGTAGTCTTTTGCTTCTGGTATGATGTTGATGATTTTTTGTGGATTTTTTTTTACTTTTGAATGGGATAGGTGGAATATGGATGAAAGGGACTCAAGTGTCTAGTGCTATGAAAGGTGATAGTCCCATTAGAGATGGAATGTTGTCGCATGGACCATGTCAAATGTCATTATGCCACTAGATGTTGGTAGGGAGATGCATGAAAGCGAGATGGAATAGGTAGATAGTGGATTGTGGAGGGAACGATAGTGGATTATGATGTGAATTATGTAGGGAAGATGGTGGATTAGGAAAGGTCTATGCAAGGATGGATGAAAGGCTTATGCAAAAACATGGACCATAGGAAGGTGATGGGTGAAATATGAAGGATAATAGTTGAATGATGGGGAGATGGAGGTATGGAAAGGAATCATGACCAACGGTTGCACACATCATGATAAACATTGAAGCTTTTTATGTGGAGGTGATGTAGGAAGCAATGGCGATGTTTGCTTGGTGGATGGTTGATGGAGTGATTTAGGGACCCACATGGATTTAGTATTTTTATGATTTTTGCTTGATTTGTGGGTTGGCATAATTTGATGTTTTTGAATGGAACGGATGGAAAAGGATGGTTGGGATTTTTTAGAGGTGGATGCCTCATTTGACTTGATTTTTTGTTTAGGGACCCATTCAATTTTAATTTTTGACTTTGCTTTTGGAGGTATGGGGTTGGATGGATTTTTTAGTGTACCTTGCTTTGATTCTTTGCACTTGTACCCTAAGGCGTTAGGACCCTTAGGATTTTTGGCTTTATGAGTGTAGGCATCCAAGTTTTTATTTTTGAATCCCATGGAATGGGTGGAATTAGTGGAAGCTCTATGTTTATATGATGTGTGCATTTGTTGGTCATGATTACGAATGCATTTTTGGATAAGTGGATAAGTGCATGTTGAGAGCAATAGTGGCAAAGTGGATGGAGGGATATGCAGAGTTGGAAGTAGTGGAGGTAGAATGGATGGTGGAAGGTTTATGGTCACATGCTTTTGACATTTGTAGGATGATAGGGGTGGAATGTCAACATATGTTTTAGGTACATGACAGGGTTGGTGATGGAAAGTGGACTTAGGAGGAATGGAGGAAGTACCAACATCTTTAGATTGTTGACCTTGGGGTGTGTATCCAAGGCCATATGAGCGAGGGGGACATTGACATGTATGGGCTCCAAAATACCTTGTTCATGAAGGCCCAAGCCTTTACCCTGGTAGTTCATCTTTTAGAGCATGCGATGCACTATGGGACTAGGTGTAGTTTGGGTACTAGTCTTGAGTTCTTTATTGGATGGAGAAGTGGTGGACAATGGTTGTTGTTGTTCCAAGGAGGAACCTTCATGAATGAAGGTAGATAGACCAAGTGGATATGTTGGATTTGGAATGGGGTTAATAGTGGATGATGCAGAAGGATCATAAAGATCTTGATTGTGCTCATTAGGATCCAAATTATTTGTTTGATCTTCTATGCTTGCTTGGGAGGCAAGTGTCTCATCATGACAAGTGGATGGTATAGGATCATTGATAGGTGGAGAAGTTTCTAGGAAGGCCATGAAATGGGGTGAAAGTTCAAGTAGGTCAACAAGACTTGCATTAGATGGAGCATGTAGGTCTTGGGTATCTTTCTCATGAATGGTTGTGGAGGGATGACTAGGATTAAGTTGTTCGTGGATATGTTCTTCATCATGCATATTGTCTTGATCATGGAAAAGATATATGTTATGGATGGGTTGAATGAAAGTGATTTGATCTTGATTAGAAGGGGGACTTGATGTTACCACATGCTTAGGATTATGCCCTTGACATATCTCTTGACTTTGGGTGGAAATGGAAGTGGAAGACTCTTGTGTGGACTTGATAGGCTCTTGATGGTTATTGACATGAGAGCATGAGGGAGGTTGACTTGGACTCCATGGGGGAGACTCTTGAATAGGGTCGAGGAGTTTTGGGTCACATGATTGGTTTGTAGGAATGGACATGGTGTTGGAAGGTTCTTGGATATTTTCAAGGATAGGGATTTGAAGGCATGAGGGTGGTTTACTCCTTCCTAATAGCCATTGGATCACATCCTTCATGAGTATATGGGGGTGGATGAATAATATAACAGATGGAGAATGATGGTAGATGGCGTAGGCTTATGATTAAGATTAGGATTACTTGTGCTAGATGGGGATGAAATTAGATGAGTGGATTTGGAGAGTCTTTGGAGAAAATCATTCAAGGATTCTTTGGTTGATGGATTAGAGCTTGGGAAGTTTGATGGTGGTGTTGGTCTAGGACTAGTATGCTTTGGGATAGGCATTCTATGGGATGGTGATGGAGGACTAGTAGATGGAGTGGTATATGATTCCAAACTTAAGGTGGTGTTTCCCTTGTCAATAGTATCATTAAGATGGGTTAAGGATGTGTGATCTTGGTGTGAGAAATGGCTAGTACTAGCATGCTCATGTTGTGAAGGATATGGTTCACGTGGATCACCTTTTTCCCTATATTTGTCAAACTTGGGCACTTCAAAACTAGAAGGGAAAGGTATCCTAACCAAGCTTTTATCAAATGGATAAGGAGATTTGTCCTCTAGTGAATATTGTTTTGTGGAAAATCTAGTTTCTAAATCCACAAATTGGTGTTGTAAAGCTTGGATTTGTTGCGTAAGCGTATCTAACGGGCTTGATACCTCCTTAGCCTTTTCAGTTTTAGAAGATTCTTTTTCACTTTTGGAATGTTCCTTTCCACCTTTTGAAGATTCTGTTTCATTGGATGAGTCTATTTCTCTTAATTTTGAGACGTCAAAATCTGCAGGCAGCTTGGCTCCTCGTTGAGCTAGCATGAGGAAGTATTTATGGGGATTTGTTGTGATGACTTTGTCCATCAACCTTTGGAATTTAGGATCTTGGTGTTGTTTAAGGAATTCCTCTTGATCAATTTCCTCTTCATCACTAGAAGAGTGCCCACTAGTGTTAATGTAATCTATTTCTTTCTTTCGTGTAACTTGGGATCTAGTTTCAACCATGCAAGTTTTTGATATGGGTGAAGTTGAATGTGATACTTGTGGATTTTGGTGATGCTTTTGGTAAGATGTGGTTGAGGTATAATTGATTGGATTGGAAGCTTTTATGATAAGATTTTCTAAGGTTTTCTCTTGATCTATTTATTCAAACAAGATGGTCTTGAGCTATGATGGTATAGCTATCAAAGTGTTGATATAAAGGAAGTCAAATAGGGATAATTGGTAACCGCTATTGATGTAGACTAGACCTTTATCAAGATGCTCTAGTGTAGTTTTGAGGTAGAGGATGATTTGATCCTGATAGGAAACTAACTAGGTTGTTTGATTTAGACAATCTCAATAATACCTTAATGGAAATCTTGGTTTGTGTTTGCTCTTTGAACAACTAGAGATGGCATGTAAGTGAGATGTTTGCAAATTGGTACGAGATGAATTCTTATGGTTTAACTAATTTCACCAATTGATTCTAGGCTGAAATGGGTATCTGAAACTAGTCCAATTTTTTCTAAACACCTCGAGAAATGTTGTTTGTTTTGAATGCGCAGAAACAGGGTTTAATTGCGCAAGTCTGTTGATTGAATGCACAGCTCTGTATGTGCAACTCTGTTGTTTAAATCCGTTGAAAAGTATATGCACAACAAGAATGGTCAAAAGCACAGTAATATGTGTTAAATGTGTGGCAGGATTTAAATGCGGTAACAAAAGTATCAAATGTGCAGTTATAAGTTGCAGATGTGAAGTTATGTGGTTTTGCAAAGTTTGATCAATTTTTGTTTGTTTGATCACATTTTTCTGAGCAACCTAAGTGTTTTTGTTGATGATTTTGTTTCAATTTGTTGCAAGAAAACACAACAGACAAGAAGATCTCATGGTTTTATACAAGTTTTTGATAAACATTTTGTAAACAAGTACAATTCCTATGGTTGGCAAGGACAATATTTATTAAGTCCCAACTTGGATTTCTCCAGCCACTTAAATCAAGGTGGACAGTTAGCAACTTGGTAGCACTAGTTCCCCCTTGCTCGACACTCACTTCTCCAGCATACCAAGTTACAATTCCTCCAAAGAGTTGAATTTTCTATCTCTACACATGATTAGTGAATACGTTGGGCGGCTTCAGAGGTTCGACCTCCTGCATCAACAAATAGAAGGATTTGGGCTTCTAAAAATAGTTGGTTCTTAGTGAGGGCATTTGTTTAGGTGGTCATATGTGCAGCAATTTGCTCCATTTAGGAGGCTTCCCAATCTATAGAGGTTAGGCTCCACAGGTTTTAACGCACCACAAGGGTACTGTAGGAAACATTCATCGGTATAACACAACACCTGTTGTTTATGACCTTCGTCACAAACACATTTATTTATAGCAGCTCAAAAGTGGCTTGTCTTTAGCCCGTTATCACTCGAGGTCCTCCCACTTGGAAGAAACACAATCCCAAGGGCAGGCCTCTTCTAAAGGTTAGACAAATGAAACGATGTGCAAACACAGTAAACAGTGGTTCATTCACCTTCTAGAGTTAATCTAAATGTGATTTAATCTACCAAGCAGAAAAATGACAAGATAGCATAAACATTGAAAAGATAGTTGATTTTAGCCTCCTAAACAAACTATGTGAAGATTGTTGTTGAAGATTTGATCAAGTTATTTTCCCCTACTTACGCTAGATGTGAATTTGTAAATGCAAGATTGGCTTGAAAGATTTGTTTAATTTTAACCACCTAGTTTGGGACTATGTGAAATTTGTATGAGCAATGATACGATTTACTCCTCCTAATTAGAAACTCAATGAAGATTTATATGCAAGGTGTATGAACAATGATTTTCTCCTCCTAATTAAAACTAGATGAATATTTTGTATGCAAGATGCAACTAAAAATGCCTAAACCAGCTCTTAAACCTGCAAGAACATTCTGTCAATAGCCTCCATCGATGATTGATGATACCTGCAACCAAAGTTAGTATGGAAAATTTTACAAAAATCAATACAAATCTTTGACAAGGATCAGATGTGCTAAAACAAACAATGGATGCACAAGAAGACAGATTAAATGCACAGAAATACAGATGCGCAACAAGAACTTGCAAATGCGCAAAAATGAGTCTTAAAAGTGCAAGAAAAATGAAAGCATAGAAGTAATGATCATATGCGCCAAAAGAAGTTTCAGATGTGTCAGACTGCTCTTTTCATCATGGATGTGCAAGACTAGAAATTTGAATGCATCGGAATGACCTATCACGACTGCAACTTGACAAAAACTCAAAATGGAGATTAAAAATGGGGTAGTGGCCCCATGGTGGGCGCCAAAATGTGATTGAATTTTTGAACTGTAGTAGGAACTACCTAAATATTCAATAACTTCAATGAAAATGAGACAAATGTAATAAAACAAAGATATACCTTGCTAAACTGATCTACCTCGTGTCTTCCATTGTTGCCTATCTCTTCCTTGATCTTGTATATGATAATGGAGCTCTCAAAAGTTGTACTTCCTTGCTATTTCAAGATGACAAAGAGGGAATGGCTTTTGTGGAGGATTATGCAAAGTGAATGGTTTCTACTTGATGCAAAGCTAAAATGAATGATGGAGATAACGATATGGAGCCATGATAATTATAATGGATATGCAGCTAGATGAGATAATTATACTAATGGATGCAATGCAAGTGAGGGGAGCCAAAGGCACGCTTGATAGCTATGGTGGAATTTCTACAGAATAAGATTACTAAAGCTTGAGTGATGAAAATGGGTGTGAGAACCTTGCTTTTATTGGAGGGGTTATCTGTAACATGTACGATTGAGATGGAGTTGATTGGGATGAGGGAGATAATCATGGGAAACGTTCCTACTACATTTACAAGGTAGAGGAATATGTGGATCCATAAGCCACATGACATTGTGCTCACAAAGCCCCGTGAGTTAAAAGTGGAAGACTATGAGAAGATTGTGGAAGGACTCTTGATTTGTGGGAATGTGAGAGATAACTAGGATTTGAAAGACAAGTGTCTTTGGCCATGGAGATGATTGAGAAATAATAGGACACATGTCGAGAAGAAATAGGGATGACTAGAGGATAAATAGGACATGTGGGTGAGGATAATTAGCTAATTAAATATTAAAAATATTTAATTATGTGTGCAACATGGTGAGGTGGAAAGTGAGGTGGAAGTGACATGGAATTATAGAATTAGGACTTAGGATAGAAGATGATTAATTAGGGGTGATTTAGAGGAATTTGGATGACTTAATTAAATAAATTGATTTTTGTTTAATTTTTAGAAGATTAAGATGAATGTGAATCATATAAATAAATTAGGATATTTATTTATTGATAGAAGAATAGGAATAAAATAAATATTAAAATATTTATTTAATTCAACTCAAGCCATTTTTAGGTGTATAGACTTATATATCTCTTGATATTCATGAGCTTAATCATGTCTCTTTCCTATTGAAGAGTGAACAAATCCATCTTATACAAGGAAAATAGATTGTACACTTGGATGTTGTAATCCAAGTTGAGATGAAATGTGTCTACTTTTGACCTTGTTTTACATGTCTTTAAAATGCTTCTTGGTGAAAGAAAGTGACATAAAATCCGTTGCATCAATCATAATTTCTCGATACATGTTTGTTATTTACAACCTCGTCTCTATGTTTGTTTCTCCATTGTCATTGTCGATGATTTATGAAAAACAAAAATGTAGGTTTATGGAATTATTAATCTAGCTAGTAAGAATTTGAACAACCAATTTGTGGTAATGACCTCACTTGCATAGCAACATAGTCATTTTCCAACACTTACCAATTTGCATTTCCTTCAATGACATTAAATTCATTAGGTGTTTGACATGGAGACACATTCTAAGCAATACTTGTGCAAGGAATGATATAACAATACCAAAAAAAAAAATGACTATTCAAGAAATACAAAATCATCAGATGGACTTTGGTGCATTCTTCCTCCATATATGTAGTGGTACTAACTAAATTGCAACCATTTACATGTAAGTTGTGAGATGCATTTGTCTCTTCTTCATCAAATTCACCCTAATGACATGCTTACATGTGTATCCTTACAATGAAAAGTTGCAAGATCACATACACATATCAAAAGAGGAACCATACACCTAGTAATAGAAAGAAGGATCAGTCTCACTCATCACCATTCTATATGATCGTTGATGTGGTAAAAGGTAATGTGGCTATTTTAGATTCATAAGGTTTGAACCCAAGATGTGTGAGGCCCACCCTTATGTGGCATACTTATTTGCAATATTGGACCTATTATTATTTTTATACATGTGGATATTAGATTGTTGATTATAGACTTGTGATCCCTTGATAGGTTATGTTGGACATTGTTATCTCGATTAGAGTAGTTGATTTACCTTGCATATGATGATGATATAATTATGAGATAGATAGGTTATATCTTGACATCATATGATATATGTATGTTTTGATTTGATTATTTATATGTCGTTTAATTTTGCCTTGAATTGTTTAATTTATATAATTGCTTGAATTGAAATTGAATATCTATGTTAGTAAATTAGAATAATGGACATGCGATGACAATGAAATATATTGTGAATTGAATTCAAAATTGATATGCAATTTGATGATTAAACTAAATTATGATTGTCAATTGAATTGTAGATTCTATATATTATGTGATTATGTGTGAATTATGTTTTAAGTTGCTTCGGCTATATATTGGATGTATTAATGTGCGTAATTGAGTGTGTAGGTATTTTCCATGGCCAATGGAAATTCAAGTCTTATGAAACCACATGTGATTTCCCCCATGAAGCTTGACCTTAATCCATAATGGGGACTAAAGTCTTTATTGTTGTGCAAATATTGTAATGTGATTAATGTGTGATGTCAATTTGATTTTAATTTTTGTGTTAAGGTTGTTGAGCATGTCATGGGTGGTGAGTTGTCATCTTATATGTTAAGTTTTAGATTTATAATTACAGGTCCTTTTTGGGGGTCTTGAGAGGTCATTTTCTTGAGTTTTTTAATGATTTTAGGTCCCTAGGTTAAGTACCTAGGGGTTGGGCACCTTTTGGGATTTCTAGGGTAGGTTTGACTACTTCCAAGTTCCTTGGGAAGAAAGTGGTGTGGATAGAATTTGGGAAGAGGGCTGGTTGGCTTGTCACCATCCCATCTCACCTTCCTAGGTTCATGGATGAGAGGTGAGTCAAGTAGACCCCCATCCCAATGATTCACACGTGTGGGGAGAGTAACCTCAGAAGGTTTTTGGATAAGAGTGTACAAGTACACTCCTCTCCCCTAGGTCTCACACGTGTGAGAACATGAGAAGTCAAATCACTCCTTGAGATTTGGGGATTGGATGAGAGGGGGTGATTTGGAGGCCACGTGGCACCTCCTCATTTGAAGATGAGTGCCATGGCACTTACCACATATAACCCTATTGTAAACTAAAAGAGGACTTTTTACTTCATTTTGTTCTTGGATGAGTGAGAGAGAGGATTCTTGGGAGATAGGAGTTGAAAGAAAGGCATGGAGTGGAGAATCTTGAGGGAGCTTAATCAAGTTTCAACTTAACCATCTTAGATAGCATTTGAGGTAGGTTCCTCAATTTTTCTTGTTAGGTGGATTTAATTCTTGTATGAAGATTATATGTTTTGTAAAATATATTTTGTGTTTGAAGTGTCATTGTTGTTGCATTTTATTTTGTGTTTTTGTGGGATAAGGGTGTTAGTGTTGGGTTAGGCTCTTCCACTTAGATGAGAGCAACCCATGTGAGTGTTTGAAGGAGGTGTGAACTTCCTTGGGAAAAATCCCATTCCCTTGAGAGGGAGTTTTGGCATGAGTGCCTTGTGTTTCATGTTTGGCATGAGTACCTTCGAGAAATGTTATTTTAGAAGGAAGGTTGTGATTTGGTGAAAGGGGTATTTATGAAAAGGTCTTGATAATGTTTGAGAAAAATGGATATATGTGATTATGTTGAATGGAGATTGTTACTCTTTTTTTCTAATGGACAGATGTCCACTCTTTTCCCCCTGCCATTTGGATCCTTTCGTGGACCCATTGTGTATATGTAATCCTTGGGAGGTATGGGAGTTTTGTGTTGTTATTGTATGCAAATGTGAGTGTTGTATTCTCTATTGTGTTGTGCACCTAGGTTTCTTAGAGGGCCTCCTAGCTTAGGGTGGGCTTGCGAGCAAGCCTTAAGGTTGGGAGGTGAGCACCTCCATTGGCTTGGGTTGAAGTTGTTTTATTTATAGGTCTTAAAGTGGAGAACAAAAATAGAAGAGTCTCTTATCATTGAAGCTTTTGAATCCCTATTCCTTGAGGTGAATAATGTGTAAAAATGGGGTTATTTTTGCACCTTAAAGTCCTTAGGAGAACCTTGTGGTTGTAGAAAAATAAAGAGTGAAAATTTGTAAATATTATTGTATTTTGGGTCCTTTATTAGTTCAAATAAAATTGTATGTCTTCTTGCAAATTAGTATCACCTCTCCTTTGCATAAGTTGAAAATGTTTAAATGAATATTCCCTTACATTTGAATATATGGTTGGAAAAGAAATTTATAAATTTTATTGATCTTGCATTTCTACCTTCAAGTTACTATGAAATATTAATAAATGATTTCATTTGTATTTTTCTAGTATAAGGTTTTTTTAAAATGTTTCTTTGCTTCTCTATTGTATTCAAAATGTTACTTTGATTCAAAATTATATATCTGTGTGTGTGTGCATTTTCATAGAAATCAAGATATTTTGGTTTGTTTTATACTCCCCTTTAATTTTAAATTAGGGATACATGGGGACATGTCCCTGAACCTCATAGACACATCCCTACCCCCTATGATGTTTCAAGGATAGGGACGATAAGGGACATCACTTGGTCATCCCCCTAAAAATAGGAAATTCCCGAACATGTCCCCTAATTAGGAAATGGTGGGAAACATTTAGAGGATGCTTGGACATCCTTGAGATGGCCAGGGACATCTCAAATGGCCCTCGACTGTCCCAGGGATGACCAGGCATCCCTAATGGCAAAGAAAAGAGCAACATGTTTTAAAAAAATGCTTAGCTTACAATTAAAAAACATTTTAAAAGGGGTGTGGGTCCCACAAACCTTCCCACATCCCTTATTCACCCTAAATACAAAAGAAAACTCTATTTTTTTCATTTCATTTTCATGTCCACTGCTTTTGGATGAGAAATTTGGTGGCTGTGATTGGAAACCCTATGCTTGCTACTAGAGATTGAACCAACCACCATAATGAAGATTCAATGTTATTGATTTGAATTTGACATGAAGTTCTTAGTTTTTATTGTTGAAAAGAAACTCAGACTCAAGACTCAAAATTGCAATTATCTTTGGTTCAACGGCTTACAGGGATTTCTTTTACTTTTTAAATTTTTTTGATATTATAAATGTTAGAAAGATATTAGATTTGTAAATAGTTTCTAAAAAAATATCCTAGTTTGCTCAAAACTATCAAAACACTTCAAAATACAAAGCTCAAAACCTCACAAAGTCAAACATAAAAAATCAAAATGAGCAATTGCAATAGTGAATAAAATGTGAATGAGGTGAGCAATGAAGAAGTTGATGTTGAAGTAAATAGAGTGGAATATTCTGAAAATCAAAACACAAGTTCTATTAGAAATGGAACTCCAAAAGGATGTTTTGTATGCCCTTCATCCTCTCTTCAAAAATATGCAAAAGGCCCTTTCAAGCCCAAAAAAACCTTGCTTCAATTTGCCACCAATTTAACCACTAATAAGTCTAAAAATTCAGGGGGTAATAGGCATTGATTGTGTCATGTTTGTAAAATTGATTATCATGGGAGTTATAGCAGGGCTGAAAACCATTTATTGGGTGAGAGTGGCCATGGGGTTAGAGTTTGTAAAGATATAATATTGGAAGAACATGTTGAAATGGTAAAGTTGGTAAGGGAGAGTGAGGAAAAACATGCGGCTACTACTACTAAGAGTAAGAAGTGTTCATCTAGAACAATACAATATATTGAATCGGTTGGAGAGAATTGTGATAGAGGGAAGAGGAAGGCCACTTCTAGTACAAGTGAAAAAAATACAATGGTAAGTTTAATGAATTTGAAAAAGTGAGCAAGACAATGATTTAGTGGCAATGTTTTTAATGCTCATGCCATCCCTTTTCATTTGGAAATGTCTCCTTATTAAAGGACATGTTAAGAGATGCAACAACAGTTGGACCCTCTTATGTTCCCCCTGGAGAACATAGACTATTTACCTCCATCCTTGACAAACAATACTTAAAGGTGAACATATTGATGGAGGAGATAAGACAAACATGGATTAGGACTGGTTGTTCCATTTTCATGGATGGGTGGACTAATATTCAACATCGGCCACTCACTAATATTATTGTTACATGTTTTGTTGGTTCATACTTTATTAGAGCTATTGTTTGCTTTGGGAAATGTAAGGATGATAATTAATAGTTTGCCCTTTTAAAGGAGGCCATAAAGGAAGTTGGGACGTCTAATATTGTGTGAGTTGTGACAGATTTAATTTGTGTTTGTAAGTTGACTAGTTTGATGGTTGAGACTACTTACAAACATATTTTTTGGAATCCATTTTGTGTATATGCTTTGAAATATATTGGCAAAATAGATTGCGTGAAGATAGTAGTGACCAAAGCTAGAGAAATATAAATGTTTGTATGTAACCATCAAACTTCACTTGTATTATTCCAATCCTATTCAAAGAAAGAATTCTTCAAACCAATTGAGACTAGATATGCTAGCTATTTCATTTTATTGGAGAGGATGTTGGAGGTGTAGGATGCTCAACAATCCATGGTGGTTTGTGAAGAGTAGAAAAAGTGGGCTCTATCAAAGACAAAATAAGGGAAGAAGGTGAGAGAAATGGTGCTTAATGACACTTGGTGGTCCACTATCAGGTAAGAAAATTTTATTTATTATGTTTCTAACTTTCTACTTTGATTTTTCTTTAAATTTAATTTAAAATTTAAATTATTACCAGTGTTAATCTCTTACAAATTTTAAATGTTGTTTGCAGATATATTTTCTCTATCATATCACCTATTGTATGATGGTAATAGTTTGTCATTGATGTCAAATGGTTGTTAATGATCATGCATTTCACTGTTATTCACTTATGGAAGGAATCTATTAGGAATTGTTCACTCAATAAGGATAAGTGGTTCAGTTGCTTATACAGGTGATGGAGCTTATTATCTTGCTAACTTGTGTTGATCGTGTGCAAAGTCTTCTTTCAGAATGTCATTGATCATAAGTTTGATGTCATACATTTGGGGTCATATGATTGAAATTAAAAGTAACTGGTTGTGCTCTTGGCATGGTTGACATGGTTTTATACAGTGGTATTTGACAGTAAATAACAGTGGCAGTTGCCAGTATCATTAGTAAGTTCATTAGTTAATCATTGTTGCTCATCAGGTGTCAAGTCTATGAAGGATGTAGGATGTGGTTGTTAAGGATAACTTCAAATGGTTTCTCATGATCCTGATGTGTAGTGTTCATATTGGTCCTTGGAGTTATCAGTTTTTGATGGTAATCATTATTCATCATCTTCTTTCATGATCACAGGAATCATTTGATTAGGAGTTCATGCAGTGATATAAGTGCTACAAAGAGATATCAGGATGTTGTTTTTCACAAGATGTTTGTTCAAGCAAGGATATTATCTTCTTTAGTGGAAGTTATGTTGTTCATGAGAATTCTTCTCATCATATGATGATCATGACAAGACACAGTATTGATCTTCAATATGGTTGGCAGAAGGGTACTTCAAGGAGTCTTGATCTCAATTCAAATCATGCCTTCTATGTTAATTTATGTTAGTGCAAGTTATATGTTTTGATCTTTCAATGGGTTAGTGTGGTAGTGATCTCTCAGTTTTGATCTTGTGTGAAGTTGTTCTGACTTGGTCATTTCAGTGGATTACAATTGCTTAATCAATGGCATCTCTTATGTTGGTCTGTCATATTAATTAGTGGCATTCACTACATATTATCAGTGTTGAATGAGAGCAAGGTTCTATCAGGAGATTTGCATCTTAATGATATTCTCATGAAATCATAGGTATGGTGTTGTTGGTAAGAGATCATTAGATTTGATAATATCTTGAAGATAATATTGTTATGCATATCATATTACTGATTGGCATTTCATGCCTATTGTGCTCCATGCCCATTGCCTATTGGTACTCCTTGTTAAGGAGGTATGGTTGAAAGTCATGTTTGAAGTCTCAAAAGATAATGCAAACATATCCTTCTCTGCCCGTCTAGTGCATATTACCTTTTCTTATGTTTGAAAGGTGACTTATAATGGAAGGTTAATAACTTAAAACATTACCGCTTGAAGGGTTCTTCAAGATTAAACTTACCGGCCCTCTTTCCTAGTAACCGATGCCGCAGGTTTGTCTTTATAATAGTTTGAGCGGTAAAATGGAGTCAACGGTTCCTTTTAAAGATGTTCAAAGCGCGAATGTTGTGATCAATGGTATATATTCAAATCTCTTCCCGAATCATTGGCTTCAAACTTTGAAGGGGAAATAGACATCATCTCTATATGATTGTTTTAGAAAGGTTATCTTTTAGCTCCTAAAAAGATGGTTTTAAGATATATTTTTTTTTGGAAGTTTCTTTTATCTTCAAAATCTTCCTCGTAAAAACTGAAGAGATAAATGAAGATTTTTTTGTAATGCCTTTTATGAAAAGGAAGCCTCTTTAGAAGATGTTTTTATTTTTTAAGGGAATGGTGCATTATTAATTGAATATTATTTTTTTATGACAAAATTGATTATCAGAGAAGGTGAAAGATTTTCAAGAAGATTTTTATATAACCTTTGTGC
This sequence comes from Cunninghamia lanceolata, assembly GCA_027924645.1. NCBI lineage: Eukaryota > Viridiplantae > Streptophyta > Pinopsida > Cupressales > Cupressaceae > Cunninghamia > Cunninghamia lanceolata. The sequence goes on from BSBN01000515.1 coordinate 4,981,925, forward strand.
AGAGAAGGAGAAAGTGTTGGAGATTTTTGAACAAGATTTTCATGATTTATTCTTTGCAGATTGGAGAATACAAAAGGAATATGCAAGATGTAAATTGAAAAGAAATTGATTTTATTTGGTTCAGGATTTGTTGCAAGTTCTTTATGAGAAAGAAGTTGAAAGGTCTTCTTTCATCTCTAAGAGGGAATGTGAATGGGATTTTGGTTTTGAGGATTAGATATATGTTCTTTTATTTTTGCAGGTGACAATATAAGATGCATTTGTTTTTGAAGACATTAAAAAAGAGAAGATGAAAGATGACTATGCAGAATGTGAAAGGTGAAAAGACATCCAATTTACATATAATAGTTTTTCAGGTGCATTGATTGAATGACCCGTAAGACAGAAATGAAATATACAGATGATGAGAGATTGAATACAGATGATGTGAGTGATGTTGTGCAGATCAATGATGAACTGACAGGGATCAAATACAGATATAGAGATTGACAAAATGATCAGAAAGATAATATGCAATTGTAATGATAATTAGGTGCATGAATCATGAATTTGATTGAACAAAGACATTGAAACTAGTAAGACAGAGATGAAACATATAGAGTATGCAGTGTGGTTGAGAGGATCCAGAAAAAGGATTGATTTTGAATAGAATGGCCATTTGACAGACATATGTTTTGTATTGAATGGAAACAGAGTGTCGCTCTGAACTTGTTTATTACTTCCAGTGAAGATTCAGTTTGCCAGTGAGGCCTTGTATTAGCCAGTGAGGCTTGTAGGTCAGTGAGACCTATTTGTTTACCAGTGAGGTATATTAGTGTTGGAAGTGGTGCTTCTGTTTGGTATTGGAGTTGGTGCTCCATAAGGAGTTGGTGCTCCTAGATACAATTTGTATTGCCACTGAGGCATGTTTTCCAGTTAAGCCAGTGAGGCAATTCTAGAGTGGTTTTTCTACCCCTAGAGGGTTTTCTACTCGTGCAATTCTTGTGTCTTGATCTTCACTCTGTGGATATATGTTTTACTCATGAGTTTTGTTTTTCATTCTCAGTTATGTGTACATGTATGTGAGAAATCAATGATAGCTCTCTCTCCTTGTACTCTGCAAGTTAAAGTTTGTAAAAAAGATTAGAAATTTCACACAACACTGATTCACCCCCCCTCTCAGTGTTGTCCTTGACTCCTACATTATAGGGGTGATCAAGTATGTAGATATAGATTCTCCTAGCCTTGGAGAGATTTATGAGACTTTTGATAGCATGCTTGATCAAATGAGGCAAGCAATTCATGACAAGGATCATGAATTACAATTCTATGAGCAACATATCAGTCCTATTGTCTCAATGAGGTGGAACACAATGAACACCCATCTTCATATGGTTGCCTATGTTGTTAATCCAAAGTGGTACGCACCTAGACTTGGCCAAATTCTTCCTTCTAAGGATGATGAGGTAATGAAGGGTTTTATGATAGCCCTTTATAAGACGTATAACATTGAGCAGGTAACTATACTTAGATAGTAGGGCTTTAATTTTTTGATCTTCAAGGTCCTACATTCAGCAAACTAGAGGCTAGGATGAATAGGGCTACTATTGCACAAAAAAAACCCATTAGATGGTGGAAATTTCATGGGAAGGACACACCACAATTGAAGCAAATTGCTATACATTTAATCTCACATATTAGAGAGGAAGTGGTCCACCTATGGATCCATCCAAGTTCGATCAAAAGGAACAGACTTACCTCAAAACAAGAAGAAAAACTAGTTGCAGTTCATAGTGCCTTGAGACTTCAAGATTGACAAACTCCAACAACATGTTGGGATGTTGATCTTGAAGATGTTAGGTAGATTGACAAGGAGGTACAACTGGGAAAAACAAGCTTCCATTGGATGATCCACTTCAAGCAGAGAGTGATAGTGACATAGACAGATCATTTGATATTGATAGTCGAAATGAGGCATAGATTGTTGTACTATGAAGTTTGAGACTTTCAGTTTAACTTTAATTTTGAATGTTAAATTTTAGAATTTGAACAATGAAATGATTTAATACTATTGTCATGATTAATTTTATAATTTATTTATTTATTTATTTGATTGGTAAGGAGGGATTATTTTGGTTGGCCCCACACCAGCGGAGGTCACAAGGGGGACCTCCTCCCCATCCACATATTCAACTTAGATCACTTATTCAACATAGAAGCCACAACTTGGAATTCCAACTTTAGATGTCAATTGGGGAATTCTCTCTCTCTCTCTCTCTCTCTCTCTCTATATATATATATATATATATATATATATAGAAACAAAATCATATCTTGTTGTTCTATAAAAATGGCCCTGAGATTGTCACCCCCAAAACGTGTCCCATGTCATCCCTTCATCCATGTCCCTGAAACACCATGGAACACAATTTTAAATGCTTCTATTTGAAAAATGTATTTCTTTTCACACACACACACACACATATATTTTAATAAAATATTGGTTATTTCAGGTCGATTTAATTGGAGAATATGTAGGGAGAGACAAGTAAAAAATAATTAAAAATATATATATAATAGTAAAATGTTTTCTGGTTGGCTGCTGGTTTTATGTTAGGGTTTTCTTTTTTAGGTGTGATAAGGATGAGCCGCACAACTGTTAAGCTGACAAAAGTGGAGGTAGAGCCTAACAACCTGCAAGTTGTTAGGGCTTGGGGGCTCCTCCCCTGGGTAGAAACAACACAAGGGGTTTTGTTAACCCTTCCCCCAAGCCTGCCTCCATGGTGGCTATGTGCTCGCCTTAACCTACAATTTCAATATTCAACGCACATAAATATGTTCTCTATTTTTAATTCTTATTACAATTTCAACATTATATATAAAACTGTGTATATGTATACAATTGTATATATACAAATGTGTGAGTATGCATGCATACATACATACATAATGCATTTAAAAAAAAATTAACAAAGCCCTCTTATTCAAATATATATCATAATTAAAGAATAAATAATATATTTGAAAAGTTAAAGGAAAGGCATAAAAAACAATTTAGTTGTTAGTAAAAAAATATAGAGAAAACAAGAGAATGGAAATATATATAATGCATTTAAAAAATAATAATAGAGCCCTCTTATATATATATGTGAATAAATATTATGTTTGAAAAGTTAAAGGAAAGGCATAAAAAACAATTTAGTTCTTAGTAAAAAAATATAGAAAAAACAAGAGGATAGGAAATATATGACAAATAAGTTGAGAACAATAAATTATAAACTAGCGTACCTATATTTAAAAAAAATATCTAAAGTATGCCGAGAGATATCCTTCTCGATGCACCTAATGTTAGGTTAAGTGACAGGCACCTTGAGAAGGATATCTCTCAGCATACTTTAGATATATTTTTTAAATATAGGTATGCTAGTAGCATTGGGAGCAACAAACATAATTCTAACTATATTATATATCCTATTAAGAATTATTATTATTATATAGTATATATTATAACATAGGTTAGATATATTATTATAATATATATAATAATTATAATTATATATTATAATATATCTCTCGGCATATTTTATACTAAACTAAGCCTAACTGTAAAGGTCTTAACCCTAATTATATTATATTATATAATTATATAGGTTAAATATATTATTATAATATATTATATAATAATTATATATTATTTTTTAAGGTTCAAATGAAGGTTAGATTTAGAATTATGGTTTTGATTAGGGATTGGTTTAGGATTAGGCTTATAAATCAAGTTAGATATAGGGTTAGACTTATAAATCAATGCTAAGTGTAATCATCTGATTATGGTTAGAATTAGAATTAGGGTTAGATTGAGGGTTATGATTACAATTAGGGTTTGGGTTAGGGTTAGAACAAAGGTTAGATTAGAATTCAGGTTTTGTTTACGAATATAGTTAAGGTCAAGGTTATAACCCTAATTCTAATCGTAATTCTAACCCTAACAATAACCCTAATTCTAACCCTAACCCTATTTCTACCTCTAGATCTACTTAACCCTAATTCTAACCAAAACCCTAACTCTAACCCAAACCCTAATTCTATCTCTAATCGTAATTGTATTAATAATCTTAATTTTATCCTTAACCCTAACCATATTTTTTGTTAATTAAATAATTGTAACCATAAATCTAACGCTATCCCTAAATGTAACTATAACCCTAACCTTAATTGTATACCCACTACTAACCATAATTCTAAGTATAATTCTAACCTTGATTCTAACCAAAACATAATTCTAACCCAACCCTAACATTCAGGTCAATACTAACCCTAATTCTAATCCCAACTATAACCCTAATTCTAACCCAAACCCTAACCTTAACCCTAATTCTAACCCTAACCTCTAATTTAAACCAAAATTGTAACTATGACCCTAACCCTAATGTTAATCCTGATAGTAATTCTAACCCTAACCCTAATTCTACCCCTAGATCTACTTAAGCCTAATTTTATTCATAATTCTAACCCTACTCCCAACCCTAACCCTAATTCTACCATAACCCTAATCCTAGCTCAAGTTCTAACACTAAACCTAATTATAACCATAAACATAATTCTAATCCTATTTTAATTATAACCCTAACCCTAACCCTAACCCTAATTTTAAACCAACTGCAAGCCTAATTCTAGCCATATATTAAACATTGATTCTAACCTAAACCCTAACCCTAACCCTAATTATAGCCCTAACTTGTAATTCAAACCCAAATTGTAACGATAATCCAAACCTTAATCCTGACAGTAATGCTAACCTTAGCTCTAATTCTAACCCTAACCCTAACCTTAATTCTAACCATAACCCTAATTCTCTCCCTAATGGTAATCCTAACCCCAACCCTAATTCTAACCATAGTTGTAACCTTAATCCTAACCCTAACTATAATTCTTATTGTAGTTAATTCTAATTGTAACCCTAACCCTAACCCTAAGTTTGATTCAAACCTTGAACCATAATTCTAACCCAAATTCTAATCTTAAACTTAACCTTATTTCTAACCCTAACCCTAATTCTAACTATAATTCTAAGTCTAATACTTACCCTAGCTCTTTCCATAATTGTAATCCTGACCCTGATACTAACCTTAACCCTAACCTTAGTTCTAACCGTAACTATAACCCTATTTGTAACCATAACCATAATTATAACCCTAACCATAATTGTAACTTTAATTCTAGTCCTAATCATAATTATAATGATAATCCTAATTGTAACCCTAACCTAATTGTAACCCTAACCCTAATGCTAATTCTAACTGTAACCCTAATTATAACTCTATTTGTAACCGTAAACCTAACCATAAACATAATTCTAATCATAACCCTAATTTTAATAGTAATTCTATCTCTACGTCTAATTCTAATTGAAACCCTAATTCTAATTGAACCCTAACTCTAAGACAAATTCTATTCGTAATCACAATTCTAATTTCAACTCTAATTCTAACCCTAACAATAACCCTAGCCCTAATTGTAGGCCTAACTTCTAATTTCAACCCAAATTGTAACTATAACTCTAACCCTAATGTTAATCTTGATAGTAATTCTAACCCTAACCCTAATTCTATCCCTAGATCTAATTAACCCTAATTCTATTCCTAATTCCAACCCTAACCCTAACTCCAATTCTAACCCTAATTCTAACCTTGAACCTAATTCTAACAATAAACATAATTTTAACCCTATTTTAAATGTAACCCTAACGGGCTAACCCTAATTCTAACACTAATTTTAAGTGTAACCCTAACCCTAACCCTAATTCTAACACCAATTCTAATTGTAACCCTAACCCTAATGTTTAGGCCAATACTAACCCTAATTCTATTCCTAAATATAACCCTAACCCCAACCCTAATTCTAACCATAGTTCTATATATAGATATAAATGTAAATAACCTTTGTTGTTTTAATTCAATTAAAATTGATTTTATTTCAATTAAAACTAAAGGATAAGCTCTTCCCTTAACCTTGTTATTCATTTATTTGTAATACATACATAGAGGGGATTCTCACACAAAATAAGTACGTTTTATTTCATTTCAAGTGATCATAGTTCATCATATCCTCATCTAGTTATTGTAATTGAATTATTGAAAAATTAAAGAATAATTACTCAAGTATGTGAGTTTAAGCCAACACATTATAATGCAAGTTTTTTTTTTAAATAATGAACACTACCAATTTAATATAAAGACCATAATTTATATGTCTAGGTTTACTCCATATTTGGTTGTTTTTTATATTCTAATTTCAATTCTTCAATTGTTAATTTAGCTTACATTTACCATATCTTTCTCTCTCAACTTTATTTCAATGTATCTTTTGTTCTTCTCTTTCTGCATTTGTCATTGCTTCGCGTTGTCATGTTCGATATTCCCTTTGATATTTTCTCTGATATTCCCTTTGGTATTGTTTTCGTTGCTCCTCAGGCTCAAAATTCAACTTAGGTTGAGCCATACCTACACAATTGTGTATGTGAAATCAAGTTGGTTATGCATTACACATATCACACAAAAAATGAAAAACATTTAGTAAAAGAAGTGTTACCATAAATTTTGTAATCTCATATCTTATTTTTTGACATTCTAATTTTTTAAAAGCACAACATAAAGTAAAAATAGTTTAAAAAATCAAACCAAGACACTGAATAGCTTAGGCTTTTTTCTTAAAACTTTTTAATTGTTTAACTATATTCACATTTATATTTTAAAATATATATTCTTTACCATTTCATTTAACTATGCATATTCTTTAAAAAAATATGCATATGTTAGCTTTTCTTTAACTATATTTTATGGTATATTAGCAAATATTTCTTATATTTATGAAATATATGATATGCTTTATTCAAATAATCTTTTCTAATATGGGTAATCTATATAGATAAAAGAATGAGTTGTTGGAGAAACTTTTTAGTTTTAAAAGAGAAATAAAATTAGTAACCTTTAAAGCAAACTAAGAATGGAAAAAGATAAAGAAAATTATATAGGAAGAGGAAATGATTCATTAAAATATAATATAATATATAATATCATATTTAATATAATATAATATGATTTAAGACAATAAACAAACTCAATTAATAATAATAATAAAGTAATAATAATAATCCATTACTCTTACCTTTACTACAATAAAGCAAATAAAATTAAATTCCCAATGCCCATCTATATTTAAAATTTAATAAAAATTTAAAACATGGGAAAAATAATCTAAATATGAAGAATAAGCCTAAATAATTATTCATTTCTAAAACTTAGTTAAATATTACTATCAATACATTTATTAAAAGCATCAATAAAATTAAAAAACGTTTAAAAAGCATCTTACTCCACTAAGAGTCCAAGTGAGCTACTTTCAAGGAGGTAATTGTGAAACTTACTATTAAATTTAAAACTTTCTAATATATTAAAATAAATCAAAAATACTTTTCTTCCCACTCTATCTTTTCATTTTCTTCTAAATTGATTTTGCTAGAAGAAGTTTTCTAGAGAAAAGATGTTTCACTCCTCCTTGCTCTTATTAGTTCCTGCCATGGAACTATAGCGGCGAGGCTCGTTTTTAACGCGTGATTAAACTATTTTTTTCAAGCCAATGGTTGTTTTGTTTTCTTCTTAATAAAATGAAAATCCAATATGTAAGCGGCGAACTTGTGCACTGTTTACCCCTGTGTTTAATGCAGGGCAGAGTTGGTGAAATGTGGTTTGTGCATTGTTGCGATTGCAGGATGTGCCAGAGCAGTGGGAGGTTTAATGAGGCGAGAGAAGGTGTAAATTTCAAGGTCCGTCTGCTATTCCAATGACTTCGTACAGGGTGTCAGAAGAGTCCGCGGATTTCTTGGCACGTTTAGGGTTTGTATTTACTGTGTTTTTCAAATTTCAGACACCTATGCAATGCGTGGAGAGGTGTCCAATGCTACAGTTTTGGGTGGCGGAGATCATACAGGGCGTCAGAAGAGTCTGCAGATTTGTTGGCACGTTTAGGGGTTGTACTTACTATGTTTTTCAGATTTCAGACACCTGTGCAATGCGTGGAGAGGTGTCCAATGCTACAGTTCTGGGTAGCAGAAATGGGCAGTATAATAAAACAAATGATTGATAGCAGAAATGCAGACATACTCTATTAAAGCAAGGAAACTGGCAGGTAGTTTTTTGTTTGCTTTTGTTTGTTTGTTTTTTTCAGAAGTTCTTCTTGTGTTGTTTTACATTGGTCTATTGTGGTGTAAAGAAAACAAACAACCTTTTCAGAGGTTTTCTGAAATTTTGGGGTTTATGCATGGTTTCATGGCTACGGGCCTTTCGCATTTAGCGAGCAAATGCGGTATGACTCCTTAGGAATCTGACTGTCGACAAACAAGCACAACAAAACCCTCAATATGTTTGGGTTCTATATGCATTTAATTACCAGAAGTATAGGAAAATGGATAATGTAACATAGAACTCTAATTACTGTATCCCAAAATCAAATTTTGCAAAACAAAAGGTTGTCATGACTTGGCATCACCATAGTCCATTACTATGTATAGTCTGGTATGACATATCAGAAATTACAGGTTTTGGAAGAAACATTGCTCAAGTCTAAGTGCCTTAAATGCTCTCCCTCATTTTTAATGGCCGCTCACCCTATCTGGTACAGAATCTATTTGACTATTTCATAAGACAAAAACTGTGTCATTCAAACAAAATCCCAATTAAAACATAACCAAAAGAAACCTAATAAAGATAATAGATATCAAGCAAGGTAAACCCTAACATACCAATCAGTCTCCCTAGAAAGGGAACTACAACACTCCAGGGAAATCCTAACTCCTTAAAAAAGTTCTGCAACATAAGACTTTTAATAGTAAAAAACCCTACATTTCATATTTGCAAGAAATCGATGGTAAACACAATTTATTGAATCTCCAAACAATCAAAGTGTCACATAAATCCCTAGAAAAATAAGACTCTGTTTTGTGTTGCAAATACAAAGTTTCTACCTAATAGGCAGAGACAATTAAACAACTGCTTTTGCTATACTGTTAGTCAGTCACCCCAAAGTTTAGTGCAACACTATAAAATATGTTAGAACTTATTTTGGAATAGGACGCCACAATTTCGTTGGTAGCAACAAGAAACCTGCAGTTAATTCGCCTCACATTAGATTCCCAAATAATGATAAACCCATCTCAAAACTGTTCTTCATAACCATACCCAATGCATGCATTGCACATGAGACAAAATTTAAAAACCAAAAGAAGCAAGAGTGGGAGATAACACCAAATAATGATAAACCCATCTCATAACTGTTCTTCATAACCATACCCAATGCATGCATTCCACACGAGACAAAATTTATAAACCAGAAGAAGCAAAAGTGGGAGATAACATATAAAACTTACAGAAGGGCCTCATGTCAATGAACTTGGCCTTTTTGGCAATGGCAAAAATATTTCAACTTTGTGTATTAGTTACCACACGCTCTGCAGAAACAATGGCCAAAGCCACCATGACAAATCTCAATACAACTTCCCCTGTCTTCACCCTCCTCTCCACCCTCACCTCCTCAAAATTTGTCTATCCTCCCATTGTCTTACTGTTATTTTCAACCTTATTTTACCACCCAGAACATACGCCACTCTCATTTGGAGAAGGAAGATCAAATGCTTAAGATAATGAGGCCAGGATTTAAGGGGTTTTTGAACCCATGATTTTTGGTTGAGCCACTGCATGGGGTGGTAATTAGACAAGAGCCAATCCAGAATGGTAGCCCAAATTATGGAGGACAACCCATGGTATGCAGAGAAAGCCATGGAGGACAACCCCTATGAACATGGTGTTTGCTTTGATGCCCATCGTACTTGGTAATAAGGTAGATACTGAACCGCACATATCCCACGTAGCCCACTCTAAACGTCGACCACCTGTTCGCCAACAAATAATAAATTAAAAATAACCCTTGATAGCGCAGATCCTTGTCTGTCAGGTTACGCGTCATTTAGAATTTTGTTTTTATATTTCCTTATTGTCATTCTCTGTTCTGACAATCTGAATCCTAAATAGTAGAGCCTTCTCTCGCTTTGAAATCTGCATCCGCCTATTTCACTACCAATCTGAATCTAACGAAATTGAATTTTAATTTTAAACAATTAAAATTTCCCCCATTTGTATGTAGCAAACATTGCAAAAGAATTTTGAAGAAACCAAATCAGAATTTTGATTTGCTACAGAAGTAAAACATTAATCACTAGTTACAAAAATTAAGAGACAAGGGACCTACTGTAAGTGATAAGGAATATAGCAAAGCAACAATGCAATAGGAATAACTCTCTACCCTCTATTACCTTGTAGAGATTTGGTAACCATTACATGATAATGCATTCAAATGTTTGCACACTATGGAAACTCTCAACCCTAACAACTCTGTGGGATTGCAGAAATTGGATAATTATCCTACTATCATCACAACTATAGAGCTCATGGTATCACACAACCATAATTTAGCCTCTATCATTATATAAAATTATTGAATCATTTCTTTAGAGCTTAATAGGATCATAGATTACTTACAAAAGTCTCCATGAATGCAAAATGAGAGCATGATAAACACATGGACAAATACAAAGATCAACCAATTATCACAAGGCTTTGGAGGAAGTCAGAGGCATGATAAAAGAGAATAATAGGGTCCATTAAATTGAACTTCTCAAATTAGTCATCAATGATGGACACATAGATACTGGGTGCAAAGTTGAAGGCTATGAATTTATAAATTTGTGGAAAAATTCAACATGCACCAATATATGTCATCTTGGATGCGCGAATCAAACTCACAAGTGGCTAATAGGAATTGGTTTAATTAAATGAAGAGAGGTGTTCACTCAATAATTAGATGTAGTAGTGAAACCCAAAGAAGAAGTGATGCCATTTAATTACCTTTGGCAAATGAAGGACACATGGGCTTATTCTCTAACTGGTACAAGACTTATTTTCTTGAGTAAAATAAAATAAAATATTACATTAAGATGATGAAATGTAAAATTTGACATCTCACAAAGTGGAAATATTGCTCTAGATGTACCAGTAATTTTATAGAAAAATTTAATGTCTATGCATGTTATGTAACTCATATTCAATCATATGTATACTAGTAAGAAAAAGCAACATGAATTAACATTCATATCATTTTCCTGACTGTCGACAAACAAGCACAACAAAACCCTCAATATCTTTGGGTTCTATATGCATTTAACACCCTCATATCTATGTCGTGCCCAATTCATTCTCCTCAGAATCTTTTCAACTCAGTTGTAACCCTGTATCGAGGCAAAACAGGTCCGATAAGTTAATTTTTGTATTGAGCGTAAATTGTCGATAACATAATCGACTCAGCAAAAAATCAAATCGGGCCCAAATTATATGCATTTTTTATTTTGTTTTGTTTTGCGAAATTTGATTTTGGGATATATTAATTAGAGTTCTACGTTACATTATTCGTTTTCCTATACTTCTAGTAAAAGGTTGTCAGGACTTGGCAACACCATAGTCCATTACTGTGTATTGTCTGGTATGACATCACTCAATTCACTGTGTCATGTCATCCCAGGCTGAGAAATCCCATCTACTGTACGCTCTCAATCTCAAATGATAAACAAATTACAACATTTTTTTACAGGAAGAAAACCTTATAAGCATCTACTTCACCGAATGGGCAATCCCATTTCTCAGCCATCCATCCCCAAAATATTAGAAGCAAATATCCACCAACATAAACCTAAAACCCAAACCCTGTAACCCTCAAACTTGCCCATTTCAACCTCAAAATTCAATTAAAAAACAACCCATTAATCAGTTGATGAATAAAAAGAATCCCATTACCCACAAAATCAAATGAAGCAAACAGATGCTACATAATAAAACAAGACCAAAGAAACCCTATAACAGAAAAAGGATTTGCTTTTTACATACCTCTCGCAAAATAAGATCGAATGCAACAAAGCAAAAGAGAGCTCTGCTAAGTAAAGCATCGTACAGATGGTCTTTAGACATGAACAATTAATGACACAACATGTGATATGTTCCTCTGCATGAAATTCAGCCATAAGGCCATCCAAGATCATATGAAAAAACCATTTTGTCTTGGTAGGACGGTTGTGTTAAGGTAGCGGCTCTGTTAAATATAGCATGATTTTCTGTAGTGCAATTATGCTGGCCTCGACAGTTCCTGCTGGATGCTGGCAGGTAGGTTTTATCAAGATTGCAGCGATTTTGCCTTAAGGTTTGACAAGAGCAATCAAAAAAAGTCTTAAGTAAGGAAAGGACTGCATAGATGAGTTGGTTGATGATAGCAGTCAATGAAATTTTAAAAAGCAAACCATCCACAGTATCTTGCAGATCAATCCCGAGTGTTAGGATGTTGTTGATATTAATATCATGCTTGTGTGTTCTGGAGATGAAGAAGCACAACTTCACTCTTTTGGAAGCGGTAAGGTAGTAAATTTGCAATGCAGATACTAGAGATGAAGAAGCACGGCTTCACTCTTTTGGAGTTATCTCAGACAATGTTTCTCTCATTTTCATGTGTGTTTCGTTTTCCTATTTGCTTGGTTAATTTTTAATCTGGGTAGAAAAATTTAGAATGCTTACAAACCACTCATTCTTCATGGATTGTGTTCATGTTTGTAATATAGTGTCTTGGTACACTTTTTTGGTTCTTAACCATCTGTAAGAACAAACATATTGCCCAGTTTAAAAAGAACTGGAGGAAGGGAAAACTACACAATTAGGCCTTCAATTTGCCAAGATCTTGGTCCAATATGTACACCATATCAATAGCAATTGCTTTGTCTTTTCTTTTGGCACCTCAAAGCCAAAAACAAGTACATGCATGTATGAGAATATAATGTTATACAATTGATCATAATAACATTAGAAACTTAAAAATTCCATGCAACATAAACGAATATGATCTCCCTGTATATAGAATATTATTATAGCACTCTCAACAAAAAATCTTCCATGTTCACCTTAAACAGGACCAAACATACCACTGCTCGGAGAGCATTTTAGAAGTTAAACACCAAGATAGCCTTACACCCAAAAATGTGCTCAAAAAGTAGATACAATGCTCAAAACACCACGGGTCGACCATCACTGACCAGAAACATCGTCCGGGCCCCAAAATTGATCTCAAAAATTCCATCGCTCTGCCTTTTCCTGCCCATCGGCGTGAGATATGCCGTCGGTGAGAACAAAAATTGATTCGCTGATTTCCATTGTTTGGCCGATGTCTTATATTGGTGTGAGTTTCACCGAAATAGCCCTAGCGGCTTGTGTTCCCTTCCCATCGGTATGACACTACCCATTGGTGAAAGTCTAAAGTGTTACTCCGATTGTCATTCGTTATGCCGATCACCTTTGCATCAGCGTGAGATCTGTCTATTGGCACGAGTTCAAAAAGATGGGCCGATGTTGAAAGCTATGTCGATCACTATACCATCGACCAAATTATACCTGAGGAAAGTTCATCGGAGAGATAATACCTTTCGGCATGAAAACTTCAAACTTGGCCGATATCCAATGTTATGCCGATGTGGCCTTTTCATTTGGCTAAGTCTTTTCTTTCATCGGGCTGACCTCCTTCCATCGGTGCGGTCAAAACATTTCCCACTGATAGCCATCGTTTGGACGATAGTTCTATATCCTTCTATCGACGTAAGTCTACCTATCGGTGAAGGCTTAGAATGTTACTCCGATAGTTGTTTGTTTCGCCGATGGCCTTTCATCCTTCGGCGAGAAACTTCCCTTCGGGGAGACAAATTCAAACTCCACCGATATCAAATGTTATACCGATGGGCACAACACTTGCATCCCTGGATATGCAAGTGGGAAATATACAACGTTTTAATTCATCCCAACTTCCTCTTCCTGTCCGCACAAAGTATACAAATGAGGACAACCCTCGGAATATACTTCAAAATCGGGTTAAAGACCAATTCTATTGTAGATAAGCTCTTATAGCTCCTATAGACCAATTCTATTGTAGATAAGCTCTGATAGCTCCTATTGACCAATTTAGTTTTAATGAAAGTTCAAAGTAGTCATCATCATCAAAATGCCAAAGGGAAAAATGTAGGTAATATGAATTGCAGAGGACTTATCATGTTTATATTTTTTTTTAATTAATCAAATATTCATTGCAGATTTGGTAAAAAGAAGGAAACAGAGAATCTTTCGACAGAAATTGAAAGAGTGAGATTATAGCAGTAGACATCAATCTAATAATTTTATGTAATACAATTGAATAAAAAAAATATTGCAAGAGAAGTATCTAATTGACCAGCTTAGGTAAGCTCACAGAGAGATCATATTAATGCAGGCACCAAAATTGGTCAGTGTTACATAGATTAGAGCCCTCTATTTGACCTATATAAAAGAAAATTAAAACTGAAAAAAGAAAAAGAAAACATTCAAGGCCAACATAGCAGACTGTCAAACTAGCTACCGATAACAGGGGATCATTTATCTTTTCTGTCAAAAATAGCATTTGCCTAATATCAGTCTAAGAAAAAAGAAAGTCTATCTATCAGGTTAGAAGAGTGCAGTTATGATCTAGCCTCAATGACAATTCTTATCATTAAACATTGCAAAATCATTCCCATAATTTTGTCTCTACATCTTGATTATCCAATTATCAGTGGATGATGTAACCATCTCACTCTGTTCGAAACATGGTTTTATTGCAAATTGGGCACAAACCCAGATTTTTTTTGACACTACTCAATTCTTTTTAGAACATCAAGCAGAAATTGTTCCTACTCTGGTTATACACTTATTGATCACTTATATATATTCCACATAAAAACCAGTAATTCCTCATATCCAGACAACAATCATTGAAAGTTTGGTGCAAAATGTTGTATCGCTTCGGCAGATCAAATCTCGGAGTAGTGATAATAACAACAGTGATGATTCCTATAAGGGAAGTGCAAGCAACATAACTGTTTCAAACATTCAAGAACAAAGGAAAGTGCTTGTTAGTGAAATCGAACTCCACCTACCACTTGTTCAAGCTTCTCAGGTCAAATAATATTGTGACTTGAACTTACAAGTGGAGGAGTCACAAAAATTGTAAGGTCTTGCTTCGAGAGCTGGTTTCACATTTGAATTATACTCTGTAGAAACATATAGTCTCTTATAGACTCCAAGAAGAAGGTCCATTTGTTCAATGCTATTAAAACTATTGCTTTTGTGACAGAAAGCAGATTGGGCTCTTCGTTGGATTGAAATATAGTTTATATATTATCCTTAGGTTTTGACTTTTAGTTTGTTTAACATCCATTCCATTCTAATTATTTGCCCTTGTACTTCAAAGCTCTAATAGCTTTGCCGAAAGGATTCTTGCATTTGCATGTGTATAGGGCATATTTTCAATCGCAAGTGTGTGTATCATTTTGTTCATTCTCTGTTCTTTATTAACCCAATAAAAAAACTAAAACAGGGGATTAAAAAATAATCACTTGAATCCTAGGGAACAAATTGACTACATTTAAATTGAAAAGTGTTAATGGCCAACAATCTTGCCATATTCAACATGTTTCAAATTATATTTAATAGCTTTCTCTTGAACACCAAATGAGCACTCAAAGTGCTCAGCAACTTGTGATCTTCTAACACCTGCAAAATAAAACTTGATCAACTTGTGACAAGAATGAAAGCTAGAACTTCCTTTTGGAAACAACAATTCCATAATGACAACATGAGAAGAGTACATATGATAAGCTGCTTAGAAAGAAAGCACTGTCACCTGCATCACAAGGCATGTGAACTGTTTCACAGAATGCCTCAAAGAAATTTGGAAAAAAACTTGCAACCAAATGCATAGAAATACAATGGTATGAGCACCCACTCATGCATGTAAAGATATAACTGATGAGAAAAATTTTGAGCACTTTAAAGAGCATGTGCCAATGAGCAGAGCTGAATAGGCTCATAAAGTGCCTCCATGTCTAACAGGGGCAGTTAAAACTATAACATCTCACAAAAAACCTCTTACTTACATTGATAGATGTCCAGGTCTAAAAAGGGTGTATGCCATTTTACAAACCCTAAGAAAAAAAAATTAAGATTCAATATTAAGATTTGAAAACATAAGCTCTTTAGTTTTCATGGACATGTATGCACTGACATTGGATTTGGATTTCAAGAAGTGTTCTTTCTTACCATGTCTAATTGCAATTGTAAAAGGTTTGAACAAATGCTAAAAGAATATTATATCCACAATGTTATTCTTGGCAGCTTGTATTGTTTAGGTAGCAATGCATTTAATTATGTCACTAATTGCATATTTGCATAGGACATGTACCATGGAATATGAACTGCACGATAACTATGATTATATGATCAGTTTTGTTATCAATACAGCAAAACTTATGGATTAAATGTTTTGTATGACTTATTTACTGATATTTTGTAAATTAGGACAAAAATTATGGCTTTTACCTCTTATGAGGAATATTATTTTGAGTTGCTTTCTATGCTTTTACAACCTCCATGAAATTGAACAACTATGACTAAATCATGTATTAGGTTCAAGATCTAAGGCTTGGCTCTCTGTTTTTAAAGATTCAGCCATGCCTTTGAGTCTCAATAACTTCTTCACTAATATTTCAATTAGGTTTTTGCAGGTTAGGTCTTAAAATGTAGAAAACTTGCAACCCTGAGCAATGAGCAAAAATAGAACTTTCAATGAACATGGAATGAGAGGCAGCAATGTGACTTAGTAACTTCTATGTTAATTTTAAGGGTTAAAAGGGTTAGATCAGGTTTTATTTTCACAAAAGAAGTTGTTTTTGCTTTTTGCTGCGGGTTTGCCCAGGAAAAGAATAATAACTGAGAAAGAACAGTAAGTGTAATAACTTAGATTCTTGCCTACGGCAGATGTCGAGAAGTTTATCTGAAGCAGAGGAAAACCCAGGATCTAAGCATCTTTGTCGACAAGAGCACAGGAGAAGAGGCCAAGCAGGGGAAACTGACAATGAAGACTAACAATTAAAAAAAAATAGCAGATTAAAAGATAATGTACTGGCAATGACAACCTGTTTCAATACAGAGATAGTAGCGATCTGAAACCTAGATTTAGGGGCAATGAAGGCTGACAATAAAAAAAAAATAGCACATTAAGAAATAATGTGTACAGGGCATATTTTCAGTGTAAAGTTAAACAATTTTGTATTTCCATTTACTGTTTATTTGTATGAACTTCTCAGTGCCCCTTTTGAAACTTTGTACATTCTTTTTCACATCAATGGCACACAATAGAATTCATCCTTACAAAACTGACTTTTGTTTGGGAAATCTGCTATTAATCTATGTTTAACATCTCCAAAAACCAAATAACCCCACACCATGTTCACTGTTAAAGTGACAATCATTCCATCTGCAATAGACACAAATCTTTCTTCTCAATTTAGCCTAAAACTACAAAACATAAGCTATTGGTTCAATTCTCTTTATTAAACAAGATGTTTCAAACACTAATTATTACTTGAGCCTACGGTTGTGGTTCAATGGTCTACATTAGTCGCATCACCAAAAAAAAACTTAACTAAACAGAAGATGAAAACTGAGATATTATCTAAAGGTAGACCTGGATACAATATTTTAAAGTTGTAATAAACACATTCCTTGAGTTTACAACATCTTCTCCTCTCAATATCTTCCTCTGCTCAAGCTTGCTCATTTTCTCATGGTCCAAATGATTGAGAAGGAGAACATGAACAAGAGCATGTTTTGCACCAATTTCAAAACATCAAACCATCAGGGAGACAATACACATCGAAGTAACACCACAAAGCTTGACAGATAGGAGATCTCACACCGATAGGTAAAAGGTCATCGCTGAGACATCAACCATCGGACAAAGTCTTCAGCGTCTCCCCGATCACCAGACTCACGCCAATAGGATACATCCATCAGGGTGATACACATCCATCGGAGCATCCTCAACATCCTTTGCCGATCGTCAACCTCAGGCCGATGGCTCACAACCTTCGGTGAGACCTTGCAGATCGGTATGAAACATTCAGCTTTCGCCGATGCAGAGAGTCACACCGATGTCCACTAGCATCGGTGAGACATCATACATCGGCCAATGACTTCAAACTCCTGCTGATAGCAATTCTCACATCGATGCCAAATATCATCGGTATGACACCAACTGTTGGTAAGACATTACAAAGGTCTGCTGATAGATTAAGTCAGCCCGATAACAAAGTGTGGTCGACGACCCACCTAGAAAGAGGTTCCTAGCAATAACTTGAGACACTAGGTCTGTTCATATCATGTGGAGCTATTCACACCAGGGTATGTTACCTTTTTATTTGGGTGTATTAATTTTTGAGCCTTTCAAATGGGCTTCGAATTGAAATTTTAAAAATGTAGTCCAAGTTTAGCGAAACCCTTATCTATCTGCAATTTTGGAGACTTTTTAATCTTTTTGTAGTTTTTCGCTCCAAATTTAGTGGACTTTTGGCTATTTAGGGTGTTTTTAATGCACTCCCATGGCCTCTGAGCTGCAGCTGTGGCTTGTTGTAGGTTTACCAGGTAGTAGATTTTATTTTATGTTATTATATTTTATTTCTTCTATTTATTATCAACTTCCAAGATTTAGGATTATAACATCTTAACAATTCCTCCAGATGGTTCTATATATATGGAGAAGTGATTGGAAATTTTATTAGAGAAAACTAAACATACAGATTCAGGAAGAAGCTAACCACTAATGGCTTGCAACCTAGCAAACATACAAAACAAATCAAATTAATATGCAGTAGCTTCATCTCTGTGCATTGACTCCACTCCATGGATGTTGGTGTGATAGGGAATCAAATCTATGTTTCTAATTTAGCAATCAGCTTCTTTTGATTTTCTTTAACACCTCTTTAATTTCAAAGATAGTTCATCAACCTACTCAAGCATGAGATTGCCTTTGGTGTCCACACTACTTTTACTGAAGAGCTTCAAACTTGAAAGTAACAATAATTGCCATTGTTGTACGTTTCAAGTTCACCTACTAAATGTGTTGCTATTTTGAAGGCATTTTGCCTGGATTGTGTATTGGCAGTATCTAGACACATATTTTATTCTAATTAAATATAAAAACATTGCTTAACAAAAAATAAAACTTTATATAATCCATATCCATATCAACCTGCAATCTTAACAAAATCGCCCTACCAGCATCTGGCAGGAACTCCACTACAACGCGGCCTTGTTTTCTTATGAATTTATCATTGAGGTTTTGGACTATTTAAAGGAGATGTCTATTTCCTTAATGCCCTAGTATTTATGGAATTTAATAATAAAAATTCTATTTTATTTAAATTATATAAAATTACCAAATAATCATAATTTTTTTTAAAGTCATCCGAAATGATAGTCTACTACAAAAAGACATGAGACAAACTTCAATTTCTTTTTTTTTTTTTGACAAATTAGAGTCCAATTAACACTTTAAAAAATTAATAAATATAAAATCATATTTCTAATTTTTAAACACACTAGATTCTTCTCATAAAAACAAATCTAAAAGTTTAATTATTAAGTCGGCTACATAGTAGGAGCCCACTAAACAATAATTTAGAATTTCTTTACACTACTTCATTTCATTTTGTTTTCGCTACACAAGTTTTAGAGTTGAGCAAGAAGAGGTTTTTATAGACGAGGTAAATTTATTCATTCTCCTCGTGGATTTACTGCTCTTGATTTTTGTTTCCTATTTTTATTTTTATTTCGCTAACCCTATTGGTACTTTTTCTAGGATGTGAGTTTTTGGAGCAAGAAATCTTGCCTAAATTTGAAGTTATTTGATTCAAAAAATCCCAAGAATCCAACATGCATGTGGGGGTCTCCACTTCAAATGCTTGTATGGGATCTGGGTTTACCAGATCTAGTCTCTCATGCAACAAGAACGATTTGATTTAAAATTGTGTTGAAGAGTTTTCATCCATGTAGATTGAGAGGATAACTAAAACAAATTTACTTAAACAAATTTAGATAACTAAAAGCTAATGATTCCGAAAACTAAAACTTGCTAAGAAATATATATATATATATATATATATATATATATATATATATATATATATATATATGTTGCAGGTTGAGCAAAGGTTGAAGAAATTTCTAAGCAATGAACATACATGAAATATATATATCCTCCTCCTAACCTTAATATATATTAAAGTACTTTTTGAGACTTAATTTGTAACTTTAAAAAATATTATTAATTAATAAAATAAAAAGGCAAACCCTAAAGATCAAATTCATAATAGAAATACATTTTCAGACTTAATTTGTAACATTTTGCTCTTCCTTATTTATTTTTATTGTTTCTGTTGTTTCAAGTGGTGGGCATTAATATGAACATGAATAGCAGTGGCCATCCTGAGAGACGAAATGAGAAAAATGCTGAAAAATAATGGAGATGAAATCAACATCAATTAGATTATGAACATTAATAAAATAAGTTTAGATGAGCAAAAAATCACAGTTACTAAAATATTTAGAATCCAAAGAATTCATTTTCAATTCTTTGTTTATCTATGTAGAGATTAACCATTTTATAGTGGACTATATTTACTAAAATTCTATGACCATGAATGAAGTAGTACATATATTAACTTGTTTCAACAGTCAAAAGAAGAATGAGATACTCCTCCCATCCATGCAGCTCTATTCTATTAATTGATAGGAAAACCAAACATTCAAAAGCATCTTTTCTTACTCCTCCATTAAAACACAACTATGATAACATGAGCAAAATACCTAGTATGGCATTGAATCCAAATATGAGTGATTCCACCTCAGCCTCGATGCAAATTTTCTACCATGTTGCTCATGATGTTAGGCACCATGATTAGAGGCAGATTTATGCTTCCATGCTTCCATAAAGAAAAAATAAAAAACTCATTGAATTCTCTAACATCTATTTTATTTTTATTTTCTGTTCATACTCCCCTTCAGCTTGTTTTCTGTTCACTCTCCCCTTCATATCACCTTAAATCTTCCAATTTGATATGCTCACCTCACTTTTTTGCTTTCATATACTAACTCTTATTCTAATCAAATCAAATAATTGTTCTCTATATAGATTATCTAATTTTGATAGGGAACAATTTTAGCTTGATTGTTAAAATAGAGAAGTAGTCAGTCTCACAATTTTAGATGACAAATTTGGTGTTGCTTCAATATGTTTTAACCTTGCAAGTTTGGTAGGAATGAGATAAGCTTGTTCTCTTCCATTTGACGTATGCCAATCAGTTTGTTATCATCGAAAAATGTTTAAATTCAATGAATTAACCCATTCGCCTATTATGAAGGTCAAGATGGAATCATACTAGTTTAATTGTGCAAGGACCTTTTAACTAGACAAATAGTTTAGGCATGAAAGTTAGTTTAACTATCAGGTCAAATTAGGACATGTGTGTGTGTAATTGAACCTAAAACATTATTAGAATTTTGAGTCATAAATTCAACTATTTGATCAAAATACAAGTGAGATTAGTTATGGAGATGAACTACTTTGCATTACAAATTGAAAAGGTGGTCTATTACTAATCTAAAATATGACTTGACTTATTTATGACAACAACTTTTGTAGAGTTGCTTCAAATTATGTTAAAATAAATCAACAATAAACCCACTTTGCCATCTAACCACTTTATTCTAACTGGTATTGGATTAACAACATGAAAGGGTGATAAGAAATCAACAATAATAATGTGTAATAAATTTTATAAGTGCTTGTTGGATATCTATTCTAACCTAATTAAAAGAACTAAACTAAATATAGTACAACATTTATATATAGAAATAAAAATAGATCATCATGATACAAATAGTACACAAGAGTCACTGAGACCAATGACGTAGAAAAGATTGATTTTATTCAAGAGATAAATATATTTACAAGGTAATAAAATGTTGTGACCTCAACAAAAATGATTCAAACAGATGAATTGTAGCTTGTAAATATAATATGAAGAATAAAAATCTAAAATGTAGCCATGTAGGCAAGTTGCATGAGATATTCATTAGTTGAAATCAATTTCCAAAAATAGAAACCACATATTATTATAAGTATGTCTTGCAATCTTCAAATGATAAGTCCTAAAACCATATTGGATAATCAAATTGAACATGAATTCAAACTTGGATACACCTAAATGCTTTAGGAAGAGTGCTCTACAATTGGAAAATGTGTCATTGTTCTTCTTG
The DNA here is from genome assembly GCA_027924645.1 of Cunninghamia lanceolata. NCBI lineage: Eukaryota > Viridiplantae > Streptophyta > Pinopsida > Cupressales > Cupressaceae > Cunninghamia > Cunninghamia lanceolata. Next base: position 5,004,202 of record BSBN01000515.1, read on the forward strand.
TAATCGAATGCTCAACTCATAAAATGTTTCACATAAGTAGAGTAGAATAGATTTCAAACAAAGTTTGTATAACTATGTATTTCTCCCTCTTGTTATGAATCTCCCATGTCCTTTTAAAGATGTAAAAGTCAATTACAACTGACTTATAAACTTAATAATCCAAGTTAGGAAAAATAAATAACTTGTTTCAAGGCACTTTACCGACAAAAGAATCTTAATAATAAAAGGACCTTTATGACTTAACATAACTTCACAACTTAAAGCTATAAAATAAGACACATAAAGTAACTAACATTATGAAATTAAAGGACCCCCCTGACCCAAGTTGGAGCAAACTAGGCTTTAATGGATCGTCCAAGGGTAACCCAGGCTAAGGGGCTGGGGGTGGCCTAATTAGGGATAACAAAGATCAACTCATAGGGGCTTTCACTGAGAACATTGGGTCCACACTAATAACTATGCTGAAGCCACTGCAGCACTACAAGGTATAAGTTTGGCTACGGACTACAAAATAACCAATTTGATAATTGAAGGATATTCTAATAACCTTATTGAAATGTTAAATTCTAAGGTTGTTCCTCACTGGTCTTATAAGACCATTATAGAGGAGGCTAAAGAAATCCTCAAGTCTTTTGAAAAATTCAAAAATTAATCATATATATAGGGAGGTAAATACCTTTGCAGATCTGTTCGCCAACCCTAGGTGGGAATATCATGGGATATAAATGATGGGATGTGGAGGGGTCTCTCTCTCAAAATATTAAAGACAATATTAATGAAGAAGCAAAGATCACAAATTAATTCTTAGTCACCATTCCTAATTTGGAGTGGTGTAGGCATGTGTAAGAGCAAGAGAAAGGATACTCAAAATGATGATTAGGAACCTCGAAGGAAAAGAATGTCGAAGCCTAATGATACCAAGAAAGAACCTACTAGAAGAAAAGATGAATTTCTTTGGACAATGATGAAGTGTTTGGAAATAGGAACAAAGAATATCATAGTAGGCACTTTTTGGTTTGCAAACAAGATTATTGACATGGGGGATCTCAATAGAATTAAACCATCCAATTGCAAGAAGGTTCACAACAATGTGAAGTATGGAATATCTTACGTAGAGGGAACCTCACAACTTATCCGGAAGCTCTAATGATATGACCTGGTGTTGTTGAGGGGGTTTGCAACCTTTTAGAAAAGTGGTACAATGCATGTGAGAGGGATATCCTTCAGGGTTTCAAATTACATCGTCTCCATGGCTACAAGGCTCAGCACGGAGGGTGTGAAACTATAAAAAGAAACTAAAAACCATGATCACAAAGACATAAATACTTTCCTTAGGCAAGGAGAATGGGTGTCAAGGTATCAAAATAGATTTGAGAGGGATGATCTATTGGGCTGCTAGGAGGTGGTAGAAACCTTGATGAGGTACATAATGCTCGAAGGTAGATACAAAAGATTTTATTCCTATCTCTTCCCAATGCTTAATCACTTTAGGCATAATAGCAAAATGAACTTTCCTTTTTTGATTTATATCTTGTTGGAGGATTCTATTCTCAAAGTCCTACTAGGGAAGGTAGAGATGTCGCTACACCAAGGACTTATCTACTATTTGTATTGCTTTAAGCCTGCCAAAATCCAGCCCCACCCCTCATCCCTATGATATATAATGCCTCTCTAGTCCCACCAAAGTTATCTAAATACCCCACCCCTATGTCCACCATGGATCCAAAGAGAAAATTTTAAGACCATTGTGATTGACAAACTGACCCCCACCCCTGTTGTAAAAATTTTGGTGGCCACCGCTCAAAATTCATCCTCCCTGGGGGGTCACTCAACCTGCTCCATCCACCAAAACTATGGACAAGGGAAAACAAATATGCTTTGAATTCCCTTCAACTCCCCATCCTCTCAGCCCAAGGTCTTAAGTAATACTTCTAGCTCCTTTCACCCCAGATACAAACCTAAAATGGACTAGGTTACTCCAACCCTACCCCCAATGTGGACCCTAGATTTGTTGACCTTGATCCTACCGACCCTAGACCTACTGATCCAAAGCCTTCTACCAACCTTCCAACTACTAAGCAGGATGTGAAATGCTAGAACTACATCAATCTGAAGGATAGGGTGGAGAAACTTAGAGAAAGTCACCAATCACAAAAAAAATTATGAATTGGCTCCAAGTACAACACACATATCAGCAGAGGATTCAGGAGGTTGAATTG